>OY728122.1:1134945170-1137860170 GCA_963277665.1 Viscum album
AAAAATATGTATGATTCTGCTAACTGATTTGTCTCATGATTCCTACCAAAGAATCAAAAGATATATATAACCATACCCACCTGTACCGTCATTTCCACATAATTCCCATTATATTTAACAATCAAATTATTTCACAAATGGATATTCATTATCCTCTAATAACTGTATTGATTAAGAAATACATATTTATCAATATTGCCTCAGTTAATTAAATATAATTCAAAGTAAACAACATTTAAAAAATGGTATATAATTTATGAAATAATCATACACATTTTGTAATGAATTTTTTTTAATATAAATTTAATTTCATATGAATAATTATAATAATAATCTGATTGTTCAATGATCATGTTTACTATAGAAAAAGAGTTTCTGATTGTAAAATAATTTTTACCTCTTTAGTAAATTTTATATTTTATCCCCTAGACTATTAAAAATGAAATAAAACATTAATAATCATTAATAAATATGAATTAATAGGAAAATTATTTATTTTCATGTATATAAAACAAATAAATGTTAATGGGTACATATAAACAAATATGTCACAATGAAATGTAAATTTAAATGAAATATCTCACTTCACATTTCCATTTTTTTGGACATGATTTCACCATATTTAAAATGTTTTTAATAATTTTTTTAATTTATATGAGAAAAATAGAAAATTTTACAATATCATATATTATCTTATTATAACATTTTACCAACTATTTGTTAATAGCATTTCCTTAATTTTACTGTTTTAGGTGTTAATTTCCTAGCATTATCATTCATGTTTTCCATGAGTGTTCTATTTAATTTATGTACCATATATGAATATAAGATAAATACTTATAATAATGTTATAAAAATAATTTTTTAAAATTATATTCATTTTTGTAATCATTCTTGATGGTTGGACATGGAAAATGAATCACATAGCTTTGTGGGGATGGTAGGTCGTACATACACATGTGCAATGATATATTTCACATAATTGATGAAAGGGTAAGAAATTGGGTGATATATTAATTTTAATAAATTAATAAAATGTTATATATTCCCCATAAATTTATTAAATTTATCCTTTATTACAGTCTATATATATTATTAGTGAAGAATAAATCACAACACATCATGATGCGGTAGTCCATCATACACACGAGATAAATTATCATATTTTAAAAAGAATGTATATTAATAAGGTATATGTGATTCAATAATTCCATAGGTATAATAATTTTCACATCATTTAAAATTAAACATAAAATTCATTGTTTTACCTTTATGTGAGAGGTGTTGATTGGTAGTGAGTTTGATCGGTTCATGAGGTAGTGGTATGCCTCACTCAAGATTGATAATTTTATTTCCCATCTTATAAAAATAGAGACAATTTAATATTCTTCAATGAACATAATATCATATTTTATAAGGTATAAATATTTTCCAATATATTGTATTTTTTAAGAAATAAATTATGGGTGGGAGAATATTTGAAAATAATGTTATTCATTGAGATAATTACCAACTCATATAGAAATATCCTTTTGATATCATATTTTAGACACCATAGATTTTATTTTTATAAGACCAAAAAATATGGAATCTAGATACTGATTTGTGGGAGATATTTTTTAATGGGTTTTAGGGTAAATAGATTTATATTTTTCATCATGTGATGGGAGTGATTTCTTTTTTATAATTGAGTATGAGTGACATTTTTTTAAATACAAAAAATCTATTCAATAATTTGATGTCCTTCACACAATATGTGTAAAAAAGAGATATTTATTTTAATTTTGATAATATATAGTCAATACAAACCTACACCATAAATGTTTTTCTGTAACATTTTATTCCATATCAATTTTTTACGTAGTTTCACTAGTCTTTATTTCCCAAGGGTAACATGTATCATTTTATTTACCTAGACAAGTTATACATTAATTATAAAAATAATTATAATCTTATAAAATATATAGACAAAATAATTATCAGTATAAAATAATAATTACTAAATAAAAATTATATATGTTTATAAAATTAATTTTAACAATATCATAGGTAACACACAAACCCCTGTTTTAACAATAACTAACACACTTCATTTTTAAGGTTTTTTATAATTATTATAGACGAAAATTATGTTGAACTTATTAAAAAATTTTATTTATTATTATCAAATATATAGTATATATTTAATTTAATTAGTATCATGAAATTATAATAATTAAATTTAAAATAATCGTACAATTCAAATTGAAAATAAGTTCTTCAAGAAAGGCATTTTTTTCAGGAAAAAGATGATCTTATATTAATTATATGGATAAAAATAATAATTATATGGTTATAAATTATTATATTATGATACATAATAATTTAATTTATTATATTTCATCATATATAAATATAATTTAATTTAATTAAAATGGTTAGGTACGACAACTGTCAAAACATAAGCAGTTAAGTGGAAAATACATTTTTCAACAAAATATATCTTTTTATCTAAAATTTTTGATATATTTTTTTCTAATAAACTTCTAGCAATTTTTTATAATTACATATATTATAAAAAAATGTTTTAAAAAATAACAAATAGATAAATACTCTATTTAAAATTTCCCATATAATATTTTTTCTATGGAAATGATTCATAAATATTTTATAGGTTTTTTTGACCATGTAAGTATAAAATGAATATTAATCCTTGAAAATTAGAATTTTTTACCATAAAATGTAATAATATTAATTTTATTATATATTTATTTATATATAATGTTCAAATACTATAATTAAGCCTCAATATTCCATGTATTTCAAGATATCTATGAGTTTGAATTAATTTAAAAGGTAATTTAATCTATGGTTTTTGGGTGTTACAAGTGTTTCCCACTAATTCAATTTTCTATATAGGTTAGCGATTTTTTATAGTTTTAGAATATTTAATGTGGGTAATGACAATTGATTCACTCCTGGGATGTGATATGAGAGTCTTTACAGGATTTTCAGGTGTACTATTGTTATTAATAGTTGTTCTCATCTCTATGAATTCACTATATTAAGTTGAAAAATTTTTAGGTGATCTGCATAAGTTATGAGATAAATAACAGTAAAATACATGTGTTATATTAAAATTTAAGTGAAATTTTCAAATACATTAAGGTTAATTACACTCTCATTATGGAGTTTCATTTTATGGTAGGCCATTTTGGACTCACTCATCAATTGTTGGGGGTGATTATAAACCAATTTGTATCTATTTCACTTGAGGATGAGGATGAAAGAAAATAAATGGTATTTCCACTTTTTATAGATTATATTTACAATATGTTCGTTGAGAATATGAAAGGTGTATCCACCTAATATAGAGACTCAGATTACTGTTCATCTTATATTGGGTATAGGGAATAAATCCATTCGTCTTTATAGGAGGTTTCTTATAGAGATAATATAGATAAAGGAAAAATTTTAAGTCATAGTGGTGGAGGTATATCTTCAAATATGTTATTTATCATGATTTTATCAGTTAAATTATGGAAATAAGTGTAATAGTAGTTCATGAATGTGAATGGAATATAGATGTCTAAATTATGTGTATATCAACGAAGAATATTCAATTTTTTATATGGTACTTGTTAAAATAGATGTGGTGTGAAAGGTAATTCTACTTGATTTTTTTGTGTTTAAGATATCAACCATTTTTGGTGAGGATGTCAATTAATGTTGATAATATTTAATGATTATATATGGTCTTTACATGTTACATTTGATTCTATTTACATTAATCAACATTTCTAAAGTGTTTATAGAATTGTTAAATGGGGAATTAATTTTATATTATGAATCTTTGATGGTCATATTCATCAATGGTATTAATTTATACTATGAAAATTCATATGATTATTTATGAAACATTAATATCATACAAGGAATCCTAAGAGAATATACTTTACCAAAATCCCTCAATGTATAATGTATAGATCAAAGAAGTATTCATTTTTTATGAACATGATATAAATCATAGGAATATTATTTCAACCTCAGATAGTTTTGGTTGTTAATTTTATAAGATTTTCACACAAAAAGTATACTATGATAATTATATTTTAAGGATTTGAATTTTACTATAAGATATTTATTTATAACATCCCTCAATTTTAAGTATTAATGATTTGTTTAACCAATAATGGTGTGAAATTAGTTTCTTACACTTCTTATAAGAGAGACATATTAGAGTTATAAGGTTGAAAAAGCAATGATCATAAAAATTTCTAATTTGGGTACTAATTATACACTAAACTATAGTGAATCCCTAGTTAATCGGTGAGAGATTTTGATGTGGGATGGGTATTTATTCAATTTCCGTTCTAATCTCTTGAGGTCAAAAGATTGGAAATATTTCATTCATGATTCAATGTTTTTGGTTGTTTAGAAATATTTTTTATGATTAAAATATTATTTTGTAGTTGATATTTTTTTTTTGAATGAGAACAAGATCATAGATTATATTTTCCCATAGTGTGACATAAACTGAACAAATGGAAGGTGGGTTGAGAACTTATATACATTTATTTTTGGGAAAATGCACACTCTTGGTAAGCTATATTATTTATATGAATCACTAATAAGGATGGTGAAATCATAGGAAATGTGAGAGAATAATATTTATTTACAGTTGATGAGTTGCTTCACTAAAATTCAACATACCATTGAAGTGTGTAATGTATGGTCTACCATTATTAGTCTATGGAACACCTTTGAACACCTAAATGGTTTCTAAGAGAATAATTTTTTAACATTATTTTAATGGATGAGGGATAATATTAATGCAGGGGATCATCCACCATATTAGATCATGTACACTGAGGGTTAATATATCATTGAGCTATAATTAAGGGTCTATCTAGGTTATATGATGTTCCATATAATCATTAAATCATTGAGATGTTGGGAGGGGCTGAATCAATGATTTTACTTTTGAAAATATCATCTTTAAGAAACATAAACCTTCAATCATGATATTGTTTCTTCCTTAAAATATTTTAGTAAACTCAAATGCCTGTATAAATAAAATATTAAACAAGTAATAGATGTTTTTGAAGAATTAGAGACAGCGTGACCACCAAAATACTTAACATTACCACTCCCATGTGTCTATGAAAATACAATATTAATAAGAAGTGAATAAAACTTGTTACAAATCCCATTATCAAACTTCTATCTACATATAAGATACACTTAATTAACTCTAATCTGTTTAAAAACTATCTCTTATAAACTTTGTGACATAGAAACATATGAATTTTTTTGAACATTATTCCAATGACGGTCTATCATGAAACTCTATATGATGTTCTTGTGTTTGATATAATTCATCTAATAGCATCAGTGTGGTGAACCTTTATTCGATCTACTTATATTAAAAAGCATCTATATTGTTATATTAACAATAAATAGTTCCCCTAAAACATATTCTGAAAATCAGACTATTCCATTCATTATGATTCATTATATTCTGTAATACAAAATTTTCTTTTTCTTATAATATAATCAAAACCACTATCCAAAAACACTTCATTAACAAGGATCACATGTTTGGTTAGAAACTAATTTATCACACCAAATACTCTACATTTTATATTATATGAAAAGGTGAATAATCATTAGTACTAATTTTAATTACTTTTTATTTTGCAGTAACTCCATAAATAGTGATAGAGGGAAATATGAAATGTTTTCCCACTCAACAAAATTTAAAAACTAAAATTTCATGGATATTTGAACATTATTTGAGCACTTCTCAAATGATCTGATCTAATCTGAGGACTTCTAAAGTATTCTTGGATTTTTTTAAAATTCATAAATCTAAACTGTACTTATATAACAATGTTACAATGTTATAGAATATGTTCTATCTGATAATTTTTTTGATATTGTTCACTCTAGAAAACTATATAGAAGAGACTTCACCTTTTTAGTTATCTTGACCCAATAAAATAATAAACATTGATATAATATGATCCTTTCTAATAATTTTAAACTCGGTAACTTCACAATAATTCACAAATCATAGATCTAGTCATGACACTCTGACCTTCAAACTTCATACAAGCTATCTATCCAAAAAATAATCTGATACCTTGGTTTGTTCCTCCAAAATAACTAATGATTGTTGAGAACATTATTCAAACATCTATAGAAATTAATTTACTTCATTTACTGTTAGATAGAAACTTAAAACACTATAAAATTGTATTTTTTAGAGACACTGATTTATTACAAAATTGAACTATTATACATTCTTCACTTGACATGTTGAAACTAGAATCAACCAATTGACACCTATCAGATTAATTTGAGCAAACAATATCACACATCACTACCTATAAAGGTTTCTCTAGTGATCAATGTTCAAAGTTCCATGTCTGAGTAGAAATTTGATATCCCCATTTTTATTTTACTAGATATTAAAATCTTTTTTCCTGAGTAAAATTTAATTTATACCAAATTTTTCAAAAACCACAAAAAATAATCAACAAAAACATCATATATTTATAAAAATTATCTTTCTTGTGAATTGTATCATATTCTTCTTGGCTATTCAATATGATATCCATTTTATACTCTTATTTGTCTGATATTTCAGTTGGATCATGTCGGTTTTATAAATAATATTATAACATGGGAGATTGTTTTAAAAATCCCAACCTTATCATCCAGTCTAAAAACTAACTTCATTGTATTCTCATTTTTTTACAAACTTGGTGACTTTTACATGATTGTATTATCTAACAAAAACATTATCAAAAAATTCTATCAAAAATGTTTTTCAGATCAGTGGAAAGGTTTTACTTATATTATATTTAGAAACAGAAATCTTATTTCTTTCATTCTATTTTTTTGTTAAAAGAAATATGTTTAGAAATATGATTCAAAAAACATCAATATTCAATAACACTCTATTTGAATTTTTTTTGCATTATTCTGCATTAGGAGGTATATTTCATTCTCAGCAACCAAAAAATCTATATCAAGAAAACATCATCATTAATTTCATCAAAAATCATGGATATTGAAATTATTTTATTATATTTTGATCATAAATATCATCCAATAATTTTAGGATTTTGTTTAGAATGTTTTAAAATTTCAAAACACTCTTAACATCCATTAATTACAAATTTAGTCTTTTGAGTAACACATAAGGCTTATTTATGAAGTTTCACCTATTTATCAAAAAATAATTTACAAAAATTTGTTTTTCAACAAAAAACAAAATGCTTTTTAAAAAATAAACACAAAGGATCATCAATCCCCCATTTTAATTTATTGACCACCATTTTTAATAATATTTTCCGATCAATATTTTTCTAGACTAGGAATTTTTACCACTCATTTTTTTAAAAAACTGTTGTATTTATCTTTAACTAATAAAAATAGTTTCTCAAATAATTTTTTCCAGATACCACACCATTTGATAGAGTAATATTTTGGAAAATTCCCACCACATGGTGATAATCAGATCTATTTCCATGTAATGATAAAATTCCACTCAACATTTATTCTCTGTTTTAATTTTCTCTTAGTTTTCCATCTCTCACCAATTCTATCATAAACCCATATTTAGATTCTTTAAAGGAAAAATTCATCTCCCTATATCCTAGGAAAATGTTTTACATATTTTACATCTTTGGGAACATTATACAATGAATTTTGGGTGTAATACCCTTAGAATATTGAAATGTTATTGTTTGAGGATGAACATAAGTTTCATCCTCAAAACCAAAAAAAATCTTTTTGGAAATTATTATCTTAAGACAAAATCATTCTATAAGTTAATATAAACGTACACTATAAAAACATCCCCATAGTAAATTTACTATTTTTTGATGTGATTCATTATATCAATATTCTTTGATCCTGTTTTTTGGTCAATGTTTTCAAAAATACCGATGGATCTATGATTTTAAAATAGTATCTTCAATGGTTTGAAAAATCAGACATTAAAAAATTATAAATAGACCTTCAACCAAAAAAATTTAGTAAAAGATAGTTTAGTATAAATGTATTCTAATTTTTCTAGTCACAATGTTACTCAATAATATTTAATACTATTCCAAATCCCACAGAAATATCCAAAGAAAGATATTCCTTCTATTGATGTTTTTATATAATTACGATCCACAACCCAAATATAATCATTATAACCATGAATGTTGATATAACATCGTATTTTATATATTATAACATGTGAATTTATTTTTTCAACATATATCAATATGATCACCACTTCCATCATATGAGATACTTTTTTATCACATTTATATGTAGAGAAAATTTTCAAATGAAAAGAAAAATCAATTTCTTAAAGATATATTGTAAATAAAACATCCTATATTATTTTAAAAGTATTTTTGATACATAATTTTTCCCGATTCATATTTAATTATTTTTTTCATAATAGAATATAAGTAGAAACTTCTTTGGATTCACCCATTACTAACATATATTACAATTATCTGGCTTAATTTTCTTCATCTATGAAATTGAATCTATTCTATTATTTATCATATAATATAAAAAAATATTATTATCGTAACATTGATTTCTAATAATTCATCATGATTTACTAATAGTATAATATACTATCATTTTTTTAATATCTAGAGAAAATTATATCATTCACATAAAAAATTATAATTATGCTTCTTGAATAAACTTATTTCATATATGAGTTTCTATAAATGTTTCCCATAGAAAACATGAACATTATGAAACAATTTTATTATGTGTAAAACAATGAATGTGGGGATTATTTCATCTCATACCCAACATTATTTAATTTACCTAACATACTTCCATCATCATATTGTATAAACCCACATAGTTCATCATTGTAATCATCACCTTCAATATAACCATTTTGAAAAGCTAAAATTACATCCGTATGATAAAATAATTAACATATATGTGCATTCATTTCTAAAAAAATTAATATTTACAAATACCATAATTGAGGAAACAATTTCTTCAAGATCCATCACAATTTTTGTGAATTGATTTTAATAACTATTCTTTCATTGTTTTAGAAAAAATTACCATGTTTAATCAATTCAATATAACCCCTTTTTCCAATAAAAATATAATTAATTTGATTTGGAAAAATTTCCCATGTGTTTCTTTACTAAATATAATCATATTCCTCATTCATCACATTAACAAATTCTCTATGTTCAACTACATCTAAAACTGATTCTGGTTTAATACTAGAAATGTGAAATGATATATTTTTTAATCCCTGCCATCTTCTATTCTAAATCAGATCATTCTATTTTCAAAATTTATTATCAATATCAAATAGATTATTAATGTAATATATTTATTATTTTTTATAATAACTACAATTTCTTCACCGCATGATTCCTATGTGTTATGATATTACAAAATCAAATCACATGAAATTTAAATGAAAATTTTCAATTTTTTTCCTAAACATTTTCAACATCCATTTTAATGAAATTTTTATTTTCAATAATTTTCACATTATTGGAATGAAAAAAAAATTAAAAACTTTTATTCATTCATTTGTGACTTATTCAATTGGGTGAGTATCTTATTATATCCTTTCATCATATTTTCATCAAATCTATCATGATTTTGATTTATTATTATTTTTATATAGGGTATTTAAAATACCATGAAAAGTTTCACTAATTGTTTCTCCAAAAATCATTAGAAGTCTTATTTATCTTTGAGATAAAAAATTATTTTTTTAGAATTATAAAATTTCTAACTTATTGTCTCTATAAAAATATTTAATCTTTGTTTTATACAAAATTTCTTCATTAAATTTCTAGGAAACTTATTTTCTATTTTATATAACTCCATTATATTTAGGGGTGTGATGAGAAATATACAATTGATTAATTCAATGATTCTCAAAATAAGACACTATTTCATCGAATTTTTATTTATTTCAATTATTTGTTTTCAACTAAATTATATAAACAGTGGTTACTCTCTCAAAATCCATTCTGAAAACTCTAAACATTTTTACTCTTTATGACGTGTTCATAAAAAACAAAAGAATGGTAATTTGAGTTAAATCATCAATAAAATTGATAATATAAAAATCTCATTTTGATTATTGATATCTCAACAGTCAGAAATATATGAATGAAATTTTTCAATATGTCTTATAGAATGAATGTGAAATATCTATATGAATTTACTAACCATATTTCATTTCACAAAAGTTATACAAACATAGTTTTATTTTATTTTATATATGGTAAAATTTTATTCTGGAAAAAAAATTATAATTCTTTTTATTATTTTATTCCCTTTATTATTGTGTATATGATTCCAATTTTTTCATCATTATTACAATTAATATATGAGTCAAAATTTTCTTCTTACTAGAAGATATTTCAACTAGTTCAATATAATTTAGTGAAATATTTACATCTTATATACTTTTGTTCATATAATAATATTATCTAAATATCACTTCTTTCACATCATCCCAATATTGAATTACAATAATTGTGAGGACCTAGTCATAAACATTACATAATATTAAGAAAGGTAAACAATTCACATTGCTGATATTTTCATGTTTAGAGTTGTAAATAATTAGGCCATAACAAATACATAACGAAACCATATAAATAATAAGGGGAAAATTCCAATAGTATAAATTTCTTCCATAAAACAAAAAACATTTGAATATAAATGTTGTTACTATTCATGTTAAATAATAAATTTTCCTTGATCCCATCAATGACTCTATTCTTCTTTACACCCCGTGATAAACATTTCAAAACATAGGATGAGCATAAAAGGCTTAGTATGGGGTACACAATGTTGGAAAATAGTCAGTCTGGGGAAAACATGTAAACCATGTATACTTTATCATAAATTAATACTTTTCACCTTTAAGTAGTAGTAAAATACACTTCACTGAATATAAGATCATTTATTACCATTTTTTGTAAACAAAATTTTTCCAAAATCCCATAGAAAGAATCATATGACATATAAATGTAACATGGGACATGATCATACATAAATAGAATTACTATATAGTCTAATTCAAAAAATATTAATAAATGGAATATCCATATAGTTGACATCCATACCTAATGCATTGGAGGTTATAACGTAATCACCCATCATTATTTCATCACAGAACCATCCGTATTTTTTATCATGTAATCACCCACAATTGGTGTAAGTGTTGGAGAAATAAAATGAAATATTTGTACATTTATTACATGAATATTTAATATATTTATATATTATACATCTTATTACATACTGGGCACAGTTCTGAATGACTATAGTGTAATAATGTCATGGAGTATTTTTTGCATAGACATAGTCATTGAAGTTCCCACTATGATGAGAACCATGAAGTTCTATGAAAATATTACTATATAAAATTTTATGGGTGAATTATATAATATTATGGGAAAAATATTATACATAATCTCATGCGAGATTACTCATATTATTATTATACTAATTCTCATGAAAATTTCACTTGGTAATCTCTAAGAATATTGATTATGAGAAAATACCTGCTAGTAGGAATTAATTGTGTTTTGGTGTGATCAAATATTCATATCCTCAAGCATGTGTAATGGTCCATTTATTTTAGTATTATCCTTAATACATGTCATGACTCACACATTGATTTACTGACAAATAATTTCATGCAAATATTTGGCATGATGTTAGGTATATTGTGTGTGTCACGAATGAGATTTAATTAATTGATTAGTTGATGAAGGATTTTTTTTAAATCCACTTATTAAATTTAATATATTATCCCTTTTATTGATATAAAACCTTCACACAAAATTTCAGGTCCATGGTGTTACAATGAGTTTATTTCATGTAGTACATGTAACAACCCAATGTTTTTCAATTGAAATTCTATTCTTATAATCATGTCATAAAATCACTTGAAAACACAAAATTACGAACTACTTAGTGATAAGTGACATTTAAACATAGATTTTTTAATTTTGTGTTTTTAAGTTTAAATATCCGACATATATGATTGTGCTCATGATGATTTTTGGAGTCTAATAAATAAAAAATAATTTTTGGTGAATAGTAATGTACCCTTAGGAATAGTAACATATCCTTATAAATAGTAATATGACCCTTATTAATAGTAAATCATCCAACATAAGAGTAACATTACCTATTAATAATAAAATTAAATTTAGACATCTTAAAAGGTGGCAATTTGACCTTAGTAAACATTTTGGTACATTATAAGCTGTAAATAATTAATTAAAATTAATTAATTATTTTAAAAGAATATTTATTTCCCTAAAATGTATTCCAAAATTATTTAATAAATGTCTTAATGTTTTTAGATAATTTTATAATACGCTAAGTAATTTTTGAAAGCACTATAAAATCAGTTTTAATCATAAAAACTGTTTTCTTAAATAAATTATAATTTTAACTAAATATTAAATTAAAAATATTTAAAAAAATATATTTTTGAAAAATGGACATCCTTTTTGGATTATACATGTTTAAAAATTGTTGGGGTAAATTTTTGGGGTTTTTCTGAGATACTTGAATTTTTTATGAATAGTGAAATACTATAATTTACAAAATAAGCTAAATAAGCTAATTATAGGGTCATGTGTGGTGTTCTGCTATTGTAAGCCCATTTGGTTCGGGATTACATTATAAAATTAATATTGTTCATCTTTAAAGACTAACTATTCCTTTTCTTGTGGAGAAATTATAAACTAATCAATTATATATTAAGGAAACCCCTCTCCCCTCCACTATAAAAGCCACCCTTCACACCCTCATTTCCTCACACCTATCAAGCTCCAAGACTTCTAAAAAATCTGCCCAAACACCTTCCCTAGCCCCCCCCACCCACGTACAAGTGTTACTAGTCTCACCAAAAGGCAATTCTTAGGCCCTCAATGAGGTTCTCAAGAGGAGGATTCAAGAGGACATTAAAGAGAAGGAAGCATTCAGGTACAAGGTAAGGGGAAATCCTCAAACCCAACTTTCATCCTTTGGGTTCTACCTCTTTCAATCCATTTTTGATATGGTCACCCCATAAAGATCTTTTTATCATCATTTCCATTCCTTTTTTTGTAATATACATGTTTTCTAATGATGTTTATGTCAATCCAAATGTTTTCCAAAAGAACTCTTCTTTTATGAACTCAACTTTTACCTCTCATTCATGGTTGATGGTTCTTGTATCAAGTATGTTGTTCCCTATTTCTTTTGGGAACCCAAATATTATGAATGTATTATTATGATATGAAACCCATTACATACCATGGGATAGATATGTTCACTTTTGATGTATGTTCGTTGTGGAAAGCATGATCATGATAATGTTATGATGTGACAGGTGCGCCCAGAATTATATAGCGCAATTATGAATGTTTCAAAGTGACAGGTGCGCCTGGAATTCTACAATTCTACAATTCATTGGGTAATGTGATGATTCTCATGAGTAAATGAGAAATGATGTGTGAACAAGATGCAAGCTTCGTTCAAAAGTATGTGTGGTTGTTAACCACTATGACATGTTGTGTCATTTTTATGCATTGCCACATTTCAATTCTTTTATGCTCCTCTCATGTTCATGATCTTTTTCCAATGTCATGATTATGCTTACCCCATGCTATATTGTTCTAATATAACCTCTTACTGGGCTTCTAGAACACCCCTTTTGATGTATATCCTCTGGTGGCTACATGTACAAAGGAGAGGACAAGTTCCAATAAGAATCTAGAGAAGAAAAAATTAAATAAATCGGCCTAGTTTTTCCATGACACTAAACCATTGGATCCTCTATGTGTAATGATATTATGTTTTTTATATTTAAAATGATGTAATAGTAATATAAGAAATGTCTGGGTCTCTATAGTTTGTATTAGAGGAAAGGTTTAGTTAATTTGGGAATTAGGATTAGTGAACCCTAATGAAAACCTCTAGCATGAGAATAAGTACCAAAAATGCGCAAAAGATTATTTATATATGGATCCCATATGTTATTTTTTTATAATAAATTGTTTAAATGAATAAGTTATTCATGACTTGATTACTTATGTTTTGGTCTGACCTTTTCTATTTTATAAAGTGGTGGGAAACTAGGAGAAATATGGAAAACAACTCTTGCAAGGGACAATGAAACGATTTCCCGAACAACATCCCTAATGATTTGGGAGGTGGAGTTCAAAACATAATGGTAATTATTACCCAATTATCTCAGGTTATGAACAATATCCATAATATTGGGGAATTTCCTCCATCACCAAAGAGGGAGAAACTGGAAAACTAATGTTTTATGCGGCAACGACCATCAACGTTTACTGGGTCTTCTGATCCACTAGTTGCGGAAAAGTGTGTCAACTCCATTGAGAAAATATTTTCCACTCTAAACAGTTATGAGATGGAGAAGGTGAGTCTAGACATCTATCATCTAGATGGAGAAGCTGATCAATGGTGGGAATTGATTAAGAACACCAAGCTAAGGGAGGAAATTGAAGAGATCAAATGGGAATACTTTATGATAATGTTTCCTAATAAGTATTTACCATGAACTCTTCGCACGAAGATGGAGAGAGAATTCATAGAGCTCAAGAAAAAAGAAGGAAAATCTATCACAACCTATGAAGCGAATTTCACAACGCTCGCAAGGTATGCCTCAGATTTTGTTATCAACAATGATAGAAAAATAGATAGATTCTATAGTGGATTAAAACCACATCATCAAAAGGCTCTTGAAAATCGAGACTATGGGAGTTATGAAGAATTTTTTCAGTGTGCTCATAATGTGGAGATGGAGTATGGAGAATGGTTCCGTGGCTATGGTGATAAGAAGAGAAAGATGGAGTTTCAAGCTGGTGGATCTAATGACAAAGGAGGGAAGAAAAATCAAAGACCCACATGCCAAAAATGTGGGAGGTTGCCCAATGGGAACTGCCTCAAAGTGAAGGGGAAATTCATTAAGTGTGGGAAAGAAGGACACCATGCTAAAGATTGTCGAAAACTCATTAAAAAGAAGGAGAATATAGCCAATGAAAATAGATAACCACTCATGGTTCAGTGTTACAACTGCAAGGAGTAAGGGAACTATGAAAACCAGTGCACAAAACCTCGAGCTCTCGAGGGTAATCATTATCAGCAACCACTAAAGCAATAGGAATAAGGGAAGGCATATGCCATTACTACTGCAGAGGTGGAGCATGATAATTAAGTCGTACAAGGTACATTTCCTATTCACTCAAGAATGGAAAAAAGTCTAATTTTATTATGTTTCAATGCATTCCTTTATATCTTGAAAGTTTTCTAGAACTATAGAATCAAATTCCAAAAACCGTGAAGTAATGATATTTGTAAAAACACTAAGTGGTGCAATCATTGCAACCAAAGTGTTTGACTCTTCTCTTATTGGCGTATGTGGGAATATTCTTCAAGAAAATCTCATAATACTTCTCTTGGAGGAATTTGATGATATAATGGGAATGGAATGGCTCTCGTTATATAGAGTGCATATCAGTTGTCAGGAAAAAGAAATATCTTTTCATATTCCGAACCATCCCATGCTCCTCTACAAATTCAAGGAAGATCATGAATATCCTTTGAAAAATCCTTCAATGTTGTGTGTGTTGATTCCCTATGTAGAAGCATAACTTTCCCTAATGGTTGAGTCGAAGGAAAGTTCCAAACTTGATTAAATGCCCATCGTGAGGGAATACGAAGATATATTCAATGAAGAGTTACCCAGAATTCTCCCGGATCTTGATGTAGATTTCTCTATTGAACTCATACCCAGTACTACTCCTATCTCGAAGTTCCCCTATAAGATGTCTTTTATCGAACTGGAGGAGTTAAAGAAGTAGCTGGAAGAGCATCTGGACAAAGGGTTTATACGCCCTAGCGCATCGACTTTGGGTCCTCCAGTGCTCTTTGTGAACAAGAAGGATGGAACCATGTGGCTGTGTATCGATTATTGGAAACTCAACAAGATCACTATAAAGAAAAAGTATCCTCTTCCAAGGATTGATGACTTGTTCAATCTGTTAAGAGGAGCCCAATTCTTCTCAAAGGTGGATCTTCGTTCTGGATATAATCAGGTAAAGGTGAATAATGAAGATATTCAGAATAATGCCTTTCGTACACGGTATGGGAACTATGAGTTTTTTGGTGATTCCCTTTGTAATTACTAATGCCCCTCCATTCATCATGGATTTTATGAAGAGTCTTTAGACATTACCTTGCCAAATTTTTGGTAGTGTTTATCGACGATATTCTCATCTACACCAAGAGAAATGAGGAACATGAAGAACATCTAAGACTTGTGTTGGCGACATTGAGAAATGAGAAGTTGTACGCCATGTTCATAAAGTGTGACTTTTGGATGAATCAAGTTACGTTCTTGGGACATGTGATCATAGGTGAGGGAATTTATGTGGATCCTTCAAAGACAAAGGCGATTGAGGAATGGAACACAACCTCTAGTGTCACAAAAATTTGTAGTTTTCTTGGATTAGCTGGGTACTATTGATGTTTTGTAAGAAACTTCCCACGATTGTCAAGACCGCTAACTATGTTAACAAGGAAAGTGGTAAATTATGTCTGGACGGAATAATGTAAGGGAATCTTCATGGAGTTGAAGAGAAGGCTGATCACTACACCTGTACTCACACTACCAATAAGTGGAGAAATTTTTGCGATATACAGTGATTATTCAACGAAAGGAATGGGTTGTGTACTCATGAAAAATGATAATGTGATAGCCTATGCCTCACAACAGTTGAAGATTCAAGAGAATAACTACCCAACACATGATCTTGAGCTCGAGGCCGTGATTTTTTCCTTGAAAATCTGGCGGCACTACCTTTATGGTTATAAGTGTGACATATACACTGACCACAGGATCCTAAAGTATATAGTCAAAAAATAGAGCTCAACATGAATCAAAGGTGATGGTTAGAGCTAATCAAGTATTATGATTTCTCTATTCACTATCAACCCGGAAAGGCGAACAAGGTTTCGGATGCTCTAAGCAGAAAAGAACCTGCTACTCTTTCCATGCTGCGGATTGAGAAAGACCATATCTTCTTGGATATGCAAAGGATGGATTTGGAAATCATAAGGGTAGGAGATAAATACTACCTTTCCCAAATGATTGCGCAACCATCCATCCAGGAGAAGATTAAGGAAGCACAAAGAGATGATGAGGAGATATAAACAAAGGTGAATGTAGTAAAAGAAGGGAATCAACAAGAGTTCTGTATCGACAATGATGGTGTGATTCGGTTTGGAACGCGGCTTTGTGTGCCTTAAACAACCGAGATAAATAAGTAGCTATTAGATAATGCACATAGCTAAAAATTCTTCATCCATCATGGGAGTACCGAGATGTACCGTGATCTCTGAGAACACTTCTGGTGGTATAACATGAAGAAGGAGATTGTGGAATATATATCAAGGTGCATGGTATGTCATCAAGTTAAATCTGAGTGAAAAATATCCATAGGTATGATGCATCCATTACCTATACCCATGTGGAAATGGGAAAATGTTATAATGGACTTTGTCATGGGTCTCCTGAAGACATCAAAGGTAAATAATGTGATATGGGTTGTGGTTGATCGACTCACCATGACTGACCATTTTATCACTATTTGGGAAGAACTCTCACTTGAACAACTTGCAAAGATATATGTGAAGGATGTGTTGAGACTGAATGGTGTTATACTCTCAATTTTCTCTGACCGTGATCCAAGGTTCACATCTATGTTCTGGAGGAGCCTTCAGTATGCTTTGAGTACTGAATTAAATTTCAACGCGACCTATCTCCCCCAAACTGATTGCCAATCTGAAAGAACTATTCAGACACTTGAAGATATGCTAAGAGCATTCTCTATTGAATAAAAAGGTGGTTGGGATCAGCATCTACCATTGGTTGAGTTCTCATACAAAAATAGCTTTCACTCGAGTATTTATATGGCTCTGTATGAAGCTCTTTATGGGAAGTGGTGTAGAACTCCAACCTGTTGGGATGAAGTTAGAGAAAGAAAGATGCTTCGATCAGATCCTGTTCAAGAGATGATAGAGAAGGATCAAGTCATCGAGAAACACATCAAAGCTGCTCAATGTCGGAAAAATATCTATGATGACATCCGTCGAAGGGACTTAGAGTTCGATGTTTGAGATAAAGTCTTCCTTTGAATATCTCCATGGAAGAGAGGCATGCGATTCGAGAAGAAAGGGAAGCTAATCCAAAGGTATATTGGTCCCATTAAGATCCTTGACCGTATAGGAGTTGTGGCATATCGTCTTGAACATCCACCAAATATGGCTCAATTTCATGATGTGTTTACTATATCACTACCGAGGAAGTACATACCAGACCCCTCACATGTACTAAACATAGAGGTGGTGAAAGTGGAAGATGATCTCTATTATGAGGAGCAACTAGTAAATATTCTGGATTGGAGAGATAAGGTTCTATGAAACAGGACAACCCATCTTGTTAAAGTGTTGTGGAGGAACCATATGATTGAGGTAGCTACATGGGAACGAGAAGAGGGAATGAAAGAGAATCACCCTCACCTTTTTGTGTAAAGTAAAATTTTGGGGGTGAAATTTCTTAAGGGGGGAGAATGTAACTACCCAAAGTTCTTCAATGGAAATTACCTTCTTATAATCGTTCATAAAATCACTTGAAAACACAACATAATGAACTACTATGTGATAAGTGACCTTTAAACATAATTTTGTCACATTTGTGTTTGGAATTTTAAAAGTCCGACATACACGGTTGTGCTCAAGATGATTTTTGGAGTCTAATGAAACAAAAATATTTTTTGGTGAATAGTAATGTAACCATAGGAATAGTACCATAGCTTTATGAATAGTAATATGACCCTTATGAATAGTAAATCATCCAACATAAGATTAACATTACCTATGAATAATAAATTAAAATTTAGACATCTTAGAAAGTGTTAATTTGACCTTATTAAACGTTTTGGTATTTTGTAAGTCATAAATAATTATTTATAACTAATTAATTAATTTAAAAGAATATTTATTTCCCTAAGATTTATTCATAAATTACTAAATCAATATCTTATATTTTTTAGATAATTTTAAAACACCCTACGTAATTTTTGAAAGCACTATAAAATAAGTTTTAATCTTAAAAACCGTTTTCATAAGTAAATTATTATTTTAATTAAATATTAAATTAATAATATATATAAAATTATTTTTTAAAAATGGACATAATTTTTGAATTCTACACATCAATAAATGGTAGGAGTAAATTTTTGGGATTCTACTGAGATACATGATTTTTTGATGAATAGTGAAACACCGTAATTTACAAAATAAGCTAAATAAGCTAATTATAGGGTCATGTGTGATGTTCTACTGATGAAATCCCACTTGGTTGGGGATTACATTATAAAATTACTATTATTGGTCTTTAAATACACACCATTCCTTGTCTTGTGGGGAAATAATAAATTAATCAATTTTATATTAAGGAAACCCCTCTCCCCTCCAATATAAAAGCCACCACTCACCCCCTAATTTCTTAACACCTCTCAAGATCCAAGCCTTCCCTAAACACTGCCCAAACACCTTCCCTAGCCCCTACCCCACGTCCAAGATCTGCTGGTCTCATAAAAAGACCATGCTTAGGCCCTCAAGGATGTTCTCAATAGGAGGATTCAAGAGGACATTAAGGAGAAGGAAGCATTCTGGTACAAGGTAAGGGAAAATTCTAGAACCCAACTTTCATCCTTCGGTTTCTACCTATTTCACTCCATTTTTGATATGGTCACCCATTAATGATAATTTTTTAATCATTGTTTTTTCATTTATAGGATATTCATGTATTCAAATGATGTTTATGTCAATCCCAATGTTTTCCAAAAGAACTCTTCTTTTATGAAATCAACATTTAACTCTCATTAATAGTTGATGGTTCATGTATCAAGTATGTTGTTCCCACATTCTTTTGGGAACCCAAATCTTATGAATGTATTATTATGAGATGAAACCCATTACATACCATGGGATAGTTATTTTCACTTTTGATTTTTGTTTGTTGGCAAACATGATAATGAAAATGTAATGATGTGATGGGTGTGATCAGAATTATATAGAGTAATTATGAATTTTCAAAGTGGATGATGTGACCGGAATTATACAATGCTCTAATGCATTGGGAAAAGTGAGGAATCTCATGAGTAAATGTGAAATGATGTGTGAACAAGATTCTAGCTTGGTTCACAATTATGTGGGGTAGTCAACCACTAAGACATGAGTTTTCATTTTTAAGCATTGCCGCATTTCAAGTATTTTATGCTCCTCTCATGTTCATGATCTTTTGCCTATGTCATGATTATGATCACCCCATGCTATATTGTACATATCTAAAATCTTACTGGGCTTCTATATCACCACTTTTGATGTATATCCTTAGGTGGCTACATGTACTAAAGAGAGTACAAGTGCCAATAAGAATCTAGAGTATAAGAAATTAAATAAATGTTTGTTCTAGATGTTGTATTTTTTATGTGTGGTACTAGTTCTCCCAAGACTCTAAACCCTTGTATCCTCTATGTGTAATGTTATTATGTTTTTTATGTATAAAATGATTTAATAGTAAAATAAGAAAAGGATGGGTCTCTATAGAACAAGAATGACATATGAATCATAATGGTTAATGACACTATCATTTAACCATCTTGATGATATATTGATATAAAGGGACTATTTTAAATAGTGATCATTCATAGGTGGATGTCATTCTTGTGACGTCATGTTATTTATCGTGGGTTCAATGACCTGTTTCTAGATAGTACTGTTGAAATTTAGGAAATCCCACCTCATTTTAATGAGAAATGTTCCTTGATGGTCACACACTAGTTGATTCTAGTGGTCCCGATTAATATATATTTGAATTTAATTAATTAAATAAATATAATTTTTAATATTGTGGAAAAATGTAATTCTTGTTATAAGGATCACATAAATTAAATTTTTATTCATCAGAGTGTGAATAAAAATACATTTATTTATTTTAATGATCATTTCATAAACATTTATTTGAAAGTTTGTATATAAAATATTTATTTAAGAGAATAAATTATTTATTTATTTATTTAGATGCTCAACAAATGGAAGTGTAGTTCGACTGGACCATAGATGGTCCGATGGAAAAGTAATTATTTACAAGATGGTAAATAATTATTTAACTTGTTGGCACAAAAAATAATAACACAGTTATAATTATGACACACTAGATTTAATTTCTGATTTCATTTATCAAAAGATGGCACCCCACAAAAAATTGTGCGGTTATTTTTATTATATAAAATGGGATTTCTATAAATTTATAAATGAATTTAATTGATGTTGAATAATTAAATATTATAATTTAATACACATATTGATAAATAGACATGTACATATATTGTGCAATGTATAAGAAATTGGTGATGCAAGAGAAATTCCAAGTCAGATATTTACTCTCGACTCCACTCCTCCCTCCCACTCAATAATGAGAGACATTCGTTAATATTGGTTAATATGAGATCATGATCTATTGATGAAATTCATTCACATCACCGTGCTTGCATCTAGAAAGAAAGTGTCCTCTATTGGAGACCATTAGAGAACATGTGTATCACACCCAGAGGTATTCTTTTTTTGGATCCTTGCATGCACAATGAGAAAATCTGAAAGGGGCAACCTGGACGATCTACATATGCAATGAAGAATCTATCAAAGAACCATGTATTTTATTTATTTATAAATTTAAGGTAAATTAAATATAGACATTATGTGAAAGACCATATCTATCATTTTCAATCCATTTCCTTCTTTACATAAATCTTTTGTTCTAATTTTTGGAGACTGGAATTCAACTTTTTATTGATCCCAAAATAATAATTGAATATGGTAAAAATTAATGCTGGGTGTCGACCTAACCACGCTTCTATTGTCTTAGAACATGGAACTGGTTTATCATGTAACCACCCATCATTGGGTTATCACAATAGCATCCATCAAACATCCAGGTACCATTATAAAATCATAACAATTAAAATATTTCAAATATCAAAATTTCAATCATATCACATATCTTAAAATCCCATGAAATAGTTCCAGATACTGAAAAATTTAATCCTTTTTAAAAAAAATTTAAAACGTTAATAAAAATAATTTTGATTCCAAGTGTCCAATACCGCATTGAATTTTTTTAAATAAAAATAAATTTTAAAACATTCATGTCTATATAAATAATTCCTCAATAACATTTTGACAACATCTATAATAATTAGAAATATTTAAATGAAAAAATCTTTAAAACTTTTAAAACAATGTTTTAGTTAAAATGTCTCTTGACACTTTAGAAAAACTTGAATAAAAATCATAAAAAATAAAATTAAAAAACATTAAATATCAAGAGATTATATTAATTAATTTTATAATGTGTATAATGGTTTTTATATACACTTTATAGGATAATGAATGTTAATTACATGATGATATTCCTAAATGGAAATAAAATTGAGAAAAATCTCTTATAAAGATCATATTATTAGATTAATGATAAATCAATGAAATAATTATGTGTGGAAATTATAAATACTTCCAATATATGTGGATATTCATTGTAAAACAATCACAGGCCAGTCACACATATTCATATAAAAACAAAACCAATGACATGTATAAATAACTCAAAAATGTATATTAAGTAATGATTTCCAACAATTTGTGTCCAACATTACATGTTCATTAATTATTTTCCGGAATAATAATAATAGCTTAATTTATAGTATATTCAGAGATTTATTCATGTTTTTTATTCCCTTTAAATAAATTATTACCATTTTATATAAATTAGTTAATTGTTTGATTTCATGTCGGACGTTTTGTCAATATTCTGTACTTGAGTCGAAAATTAACATGGTATAAAGAAATTTGTCCATGAGTTCATAAGTACATAATCTCCAGTATAGTATTCATGAAAGTGTCTTCACTTATATTTCATAATAATAATTTTAAAATAAAACCATTAATTATGGTCATGAAAAATGAACAATGTTATAATTATAGAGACGGTAGGTTGTAAGTACACATGAGTAACGTTTCCAATTTTCATTGATCAATATTGAAATAATGTAATTATAATTTGATAATTACATAATGATCCTGAAATTTTTAACATAATAATAATCAACTATATATAATTTTATATAAAATTCATTTTATATAATGAATCGAAATGAGTCACACTACTTCATGGAGGTGATAGTTCCACATACACAGAAACTATGATATAATTTTATGCACATTGATGTAGGAATGTAGTTGGAAAATTATTATTTAATATTGATTAATTTTTTATGAATATCAAATATGAAAATTATTTCTATTATTATACCTCGTCATGAGAGACAGTTATGTAAAGAGAATTAGATCACTTGGTGGATGTGATAGTTCAGATGTACGGTTGAATGGTTAATTTCTTTCCCATTTAATTGAATTGGAAATGGATCTAAGTTATTATATTTACATAATAATATATCAGTATATTAAATATAATTGAATTATAATCTAAACATCATTGGAGGATATTTGAGGGAAGATAACGAATAAATAAAATTGAAACACTTAAATAAAACGATTCCTCTTCTTTTTTTGGTTTCCATTTAAGAACACATTAAAACCTCTCAAGAGGGTGTTATGCCTAATAGAAGAATTTATGAAGGCTTTGAGGGATTTAATGAATATTGTTTGATAGATCTTGTATAATGAAAAAGTCTATAGACCTGTGAATAAATGATAAGGAGATATTTCATTTTAAAAAAGGCATAAGGGGAATCTTTGAAATGTATTGAAATATTAATTTCCTATGAATTTATTTTCAGTTTCTAATGGTACCACACTCATTTTTTCAAATTTATGATTATTTTGAGTTGTATCCCCATTATAAAATTAAAATTCTGCATGTTCTGAATATTTCATAATCTTTATCAGTTGTATTAACCTATTATTTTACATTTTTTAATATAACCCCGATAACATGTTATTTACACTTTGTGTGTAAATAAAATTACCATAACATGTAAAAGAGCATAAAAACTTTCATTTATGAAGTATAAGGACATAACCTAACCATTTGGTAAAATATTTTTTATATTAATATTTTAACATTTAATAAACAATTTTATATTTTATGTTATGAGTTATGTCAATTTTGATAGTATTAATACTTGATTTTTTCAAAACATCATAACATGATTATTTCAAAAAAATATTAAATCAATACTATCATGTCATATTCATCCATAAAATTCATTTTTGTTATAAAATATGTAAATTAATATTTATTTTTACATTTATAATGTAATTTATTTGAATATTTTATTAATGAAGTAGTCACAACATCACCATTGTGTCATAAATAGATTTATTTATTTAATGTATAATAATTATAAATAAACTACCACGAATTTGTAAATATATTTTTATGTCTAATTAACATTTCTATTAAAAGAGATAATTTATATTAAACAATATTATAATTGTATTAATAAGAAGATTGATTTTTATAACAAATTTTCCTTTACATTAAATTAAAAGTTGTAAGTGTTATAATCACACCCAAGTGGATTGAAAATGCCAATTTTGCATCCCAAGGTATTTTATGGTAATTCATATTTCATAAAATAGTATTATGGCATGTATCAGGATGTTTTTATATTATAATAATATTACTTTTACACTTATTTGCATAATTTACCCTTTAACCATGGTAAATAAAAATTATTACTAAATTTAATGTTCATAATTTCAAAAAATAAACGGTGTATATTTCAAAAATTTGTAATTTTTTATTAAAAATATGGAATCATATTTAAAAAATTCAAAACACATAACATTCAGTAAATAATATAAAATACATTTCCATTTTCAAAACAAAATAAATTGGTTTTAAACATGTAAGAACCATCAAAAGATTGACATGTGTTTATATAAAATTTCAAATTAAAATTAAATCCAATGAAAAAACTGGAATAAATGATAATAACATAATCCAATTAAAATTTAAAACCAATTAAATGGAAAATCTAACTATATAATAAAATTAGATGAAAAGGGGGTTTTGAACTAAAATGCAGTATTTTTCACTATTAATTAAAATATTTATTTTATTTGAAAAATAGCAAAATTTGAACCGAATTAAATTTTAATGAAACTATTACAATGAAGTTTTTTTCCTATTGATCTTATAAAATTTTCCAAAACTATATTTAATATGTCTTCATCCTAAAAAATAAGTAAATATTCATTTTTTTTATGAAAAATACTTCTTTTATACTTAAAATTGATATTACTCTTATATTTTGCTAAAAAACATATAATATGATTCTTAAAAATCCAATTTAGTGTATATTTCATTAATATAATCAAAAAATATTAATATTTTATAAAAACAATTTTTCTCATTTAAATAGTTTTTTATAAAAAAACATTATTTTTTTTATTTTGTTATTATTTTAACTTCTAATAAATATTTTAACCAATATATCATTATATAAATATTGGTAAACCATATTTTCAAAATTTATTTAATAATATTAATTATCACTATTCTAATTTCGAAGATAAAATGGTCACATTTAAGATCGTGGTAGTGTATATTTTATGCTATTGAACAGAATGTTTATTTCTTAAAACACATGATGTTACATCGTCCTATCCCTTCAAAAAATTGCGTCCTTGAAATATCAATTTTGTGTCAGCAACTATAATATAATTTTTCAAAATACCTTTATTTCAAACACCCATCATAAATTTTTTGAATATAACTACAACTTTAAAAGAAATAATGATATGTAAAAATTCCACCTGAGATAACACATACTAGGATTACATATAAGAAAAAATGGATATGGAAGAAGAACTAACCATTTTGTTCAAATGAAGAGTGATTGAAAACATGATTAGGATAATCTAAAGAATCAGCAAATTACAAACATGTGATGGGGTAAATGATATTTTTTTCGCAGTAGGAAGTGTAAATAGTAAACATTTCTTATTTAATATCATTTTCAAAAATTAGAGAAATTTATTTACGAGATTGATAAAGAACATTAGTAAAAATATTTATTTGTCATGTAGGGTTTACTCCTATAATAAATATCTACCAAAAACTCATATTTATCCAATCAATTAGTTTTAATGATGACATGGTCAAACCTGATGCACTAGAATAAACTTCTACAGTATCACTTAATCAATAAGCGATGAACTATATATTTCCTCTACCATTAAACATTATATAAAAAAATTGTTTGTAAAAGATCATATTATAACCCACAAAAGAATATTCCATTATAAGGACAAGGACTACTTTTAATATCCAAAATTCATAATCAATACAGAAGTTCTATAATGACCATTAATCATAAAAATTTCCTTTTGATTCCTAAAATTAATTAATCTATGTTCGAAACCCAAAAATCTGATGAATTTTATAAAAAATGCTTCCAATATAAATTTAAAAATGTATCTCAAGATAAAATCGATCACTCTTAAAATCTTGTACCCAAAAGTAATAAATATAAGGAATTTTTCTCCACGATTGGTTGCTCACTTCAACAAATTACTCAAATCACCAATAGTCCATAATTAAATCAAAGATTTATCCACACATTTTTTCACATTTTTTTCTCAAATAAAATCACATAGTATTCTATTTACCATAATGATATAATTTTCTCAAAATAGTGAATGTTTTCCAAAATTACATTTATAACATAGTCCCAAAATCTTTTTTCAATCACATGTTTATCTATTCAATATAATATATGTCTCCAAAATAAACTTATTCCTAATCCATAAAAACATTTAACTAAAAATAATATGTCACCATAACAGTGGAATTCATGTAGGGTAGTGGTAGGTGATACAACCTTATCAATATTCAGTTGTGGGTTCGATTACCGTGACTATTCCAGACGTGACATGTTTTCACTCATCCTGTGGGTTGTCCTTTTTTAACTATTTAATTATTATAATATCAAAAATCATAATAAATTCCAAAAAATAACTAGAACATGTTTTGAACATAAACTTTTTTTCATGACATTCATTTTTCATATGAAAATTTAATATCCTATAATTTCTCCAAAAATACCATTAGTAAACTTAATATTGAAGATCATAAATCCTCAAAAGGGGTTTCATAGATATTG
Source organism: Viscum album (assembly GCA_963277665.1). NCBI lineage: Eukaryota > Viridiplantae > Streptophyta > Magnoliopsida > Santalales > Viscaceae > Viscum > Viscum album. The sequence continues at coordinate 1,134,972,458 of OY728122.1, forward strand.
ATATTATGATGAAACAGAAATTTATAAATTGATAAAAATATCCATAACTCTTAAGGAAAAAAATGATATTATCCAATTTTGTCTAAACCATCTTAAGATACAAACATTATGGACCTGACCTTATACATTACTTAATCTTGAGTTATGACATGAATTCACGTTGAGGATCTTTTCAAGTTTAGTGTTTTAGAGAATTAGGCCATAGATCATACATAATGAAACTATATATATATAATGGTAACACTTCAATAAATATAAATTTATTCTATAAAAAAACATTTAATAAATAATGGGAATTCTTTTCAAATTAAATCATATCTTTTATATTATCCCATCGTTGATTATGTTATTTATTAAAACATTTGAAATGATTTTCAAAACATGGGATGAGCATTAAATTTTATTCAAGGGACACACAATGAAGGAAAAGTGTTAAGCATGAAAAATAATTTAATCAAAGATTAATATATCATATATTAATATTTTTCACCTTTATGAACTATTATAATACACCTCAATGAATATAAGTTCATTCATTACACTTTTTTTCACTAAAAGATTACCATAAATCCACAAAAAGAAACATATAACATATAACCGTCACTTGGGAAATAATCATACTTAATTGGAATATCCATACAATCTACATCCACATATATTACATAATAAAATAGCCGTATGACCAACCTCTATACCTAATTCATTGTTGGTTATAATGTAACGACTCATTCTTGGGTTATCATGGAACCACCTCTCTTTGGTTTATTACATAACCACCCATCATTGGTTTGTCGCATAACCAAATGTCATTGGTTTATCACATAACCACCCATTAAATTTCCATGAAGCATTGTATAATTATAACACATAAAATAGTGAAATTATCAACATATCACTCATAAAATTTCCTTTTCATTCGCAATAAATCATTTCAAGATATTCAATTATTAATTCTATTTCAAAAACCATTCAAAACATTAAATAAAAAGACTTTTGAAAAATAGTGCCCCAAACCACAATGAATCATTTAAAAAATTACATTTTAGAACATTCATGTTAATATAAATAATTCCTTAAAACCATTTTGAAAACATGTACATTAATTAGAATCATTTAGAATAATAAATCATTAAACCGTTTGAATGATTGATTTTGTTTATGTTTCCATTGTGACTTGAGATACACATGAATAAAAATCATTAAATAATAACACTAAAAAAACATTAAATATCATGTTAATATACTAATTCCTTACATAATGTGCTATAAGGGTTCTCTATACACCCTATATGATGAAAAAGTTCGACAACATCATGATATGCATCAATGGAAGGAGATTGAGACGAAATCACATACAATAATTCTATATTTAGATTACGGATAAATCACTGAAATAATTATGTGTTAAAAATAGAAATAAACCCAATATTAGTTGATATTTAGTTCAAAAAGTCATAGTATATTCACATATATTCATGAGAAACATAACCAATGTCTTGGAAATTTAACTCAATGAATGGAGATTCAGTTAAGATTTCCCTTACCATATGTCCAACTTATCCCAATTGTCATTTATCATTCTGAATAATAAGCTGATGCTAATTATTACTTGATTCATAACTTTTTTCATGTTTTTTATTCCATTATATATCTTTTTAAAATGTTATATAAATTATTTATTTCATTTTCTTCATGGCGAATATTTTTTCGACATTCTGTACATGAATAAAAAATAACATGTTATGATTTAATTTCTACATCTGGCCAAAAGTCCATTATCTACAGAACAGTATTCATGAAATGTTCATAACATTTAGTTTGTAATGATACTTCTGAAATTAAACCATTATTTATGGTTATGAAAAATGAATAACGTTATAATCATGGAGATTTTAGGTCGTACGTACACATGAGTAACATTACAATTTTATATTAAACATTATGGTAATAAGTTTATTATAATTTTATCATTTCATAATTATCATGATATTATTTACATAATAATAATAATTCACAAAAACATATATAAATCACACATGTCATATAATGAATCAAAATGAGTCACAATGCTTCATCGAGGTGATATTTCACACGTACGCATGAACAAAGTTTTCATTTTATGCACAAGAATATAAAAACATAATTGATATATTAATATTTTATAATGATTAAGATGTCATTAATATCACAAATGACCATTAATTCCATTTTTATAACCTGTCATGAGATATTTTTACAGAAAATAATTATATCCGTCCTGGGAGGTGATTGTTCACACATACGCCTGAAAAATTAATTCTATTCCCATTTAATAGATGTAGAGATTGATTTAAGTGATTATATTAAAAAAGTAACATATCATTATATTAAATATATTTTATTTATTTTCTCAACATGGGGGGAGTATATTTTAAGGACTTGGAAGAAGAATTAAAAAAGAAACACTTAAAAAATGATATCATGTATTCAGTCGATGGCCTTTGAAAAACAATTTAACACCTCTTAAAAAGGTGTTCTGCATAAAATAAGGATTTATAAATGGGTATGGATTCTAGGTATATGTTTGAACTGAGCATGGATGCTCCAAAATTTATTAGAAATGAGAATACACGATAAAGATAATATCACCTTTATAGGAGAGATGAGGGGCACTAAAGGAATATTGAAACATTTATTTATTATAACATTATTATGGTGTATAATTATCCTAAAATCAATTATTTCCAATATATGAGTATTTATGGTCATATCCAAATTATAAAATTAAAATTAGACATGTTTTTCTTATTTTTAATCCAAATCATTTTTTTCTAACCCCAATTTTACATTTTTTTAACATTACAATGATAAGGTGTTATATTCACTTTGTTCGTTAATTTATTTACTATAACATTCCAAACAGCCAACAAAAGATTCATTTATGACATATAAGGGAATATACATACCATTTGGTCAACTCTAAAATTCTTATTAATTTAATAATAATTAATAAACTATTTTATATTTTATGTAATGAATTATGTGAATGTTGAAACTATTCATATGTGAATTTTTAAATTTTTTATAAAAACTAGATTCATTTAAAAAAATATTAACATAATAATAAAATTTCAAAGACATATATAAAATGATTATATGGAATATAATATTAAAATAATATTTATTTAAACAATTATAGTACCATTTTATATTATTTTGTTAATGAAGTAATCACTTCATCATCATTGTGTCATATGTAAATTTATTTATAGAATGTCAAGAAAATATAAATAAAATACCATGATGTTTGAAATATATTTATCTTTATGATGATTTTTTTAGTCAAAGAGATCATTTATGTTGACACATAAAAAAATTGTTTCCGTATGAAGATTCATGTTCAAAACATTTTTTCCATTTAATTAAATGTTATAAGTGTCACAATCACACCAAAGTGGATTCAAAAGGCCAAATTTTTTTCCCAAGGGTTTTCATGGTCGCCCATAGAAGATAAAATTGGATTATGACATGTGTTATATTAGTTTTATATGAATTTAATATTATTTTTAATGTTATTTAACAAATTTACATTTTAACCATGGTAAAAAAATAATTATTACAGCTACTATTCGTAATATATAAAAATAAATGGGGCCAATTTAAAATATTTAGACTATATCATTAGAAATATTTAATTAATTTTTAAAAATTAATATTACATATCATTCAATAATTACTTTAAAATTAATTCTCGATGTTGAAACGAAAAATTGTGATTTTTAAAAGAAAAAAACCTACAAAAGGATGGCTTGTGTTTATATCAAATTTCAATGTAATATTACATCCAATCGAAAAAAATTATATTAACTGATAAACACATAATCCAATTACACATTAAAAACAATTCAATGTTATATCAAGAGATATAAAAATCTAGATAACAATGCAGTATTGAATTAAAATGCAGTATTTTTCACCCTATATTAAAATATGAATTTTATCAGAAAAAAACAGAAATTTCATCCAATGTAAATTTTTTTGTCCATATTCCAAATAAAAAGTTTATTTTTTTAAATATAACTTAAAATAGAGTCAAACTAGATTTTATATTGGTTATTCATCCAAATTCATAAAAAATTACTTTTTTGAAAAATACATCTTTTAATATTAAAATTTATTTTATGCATATATTGTGTCTAGAAAACATGTAATATGAATTTTAAATATCAAATTGATTTTATATTTCATTAATATAATCCAAAAATACTGATTCAATTTTATAAAAACAATTATTATCATTTAAATAGATTTTCATAAAAAATCATTTATATTCAATTTGTTCTTATTTCAATTTCAATTAAATTTGGTAACAAAATGAATCATTATATATACATGTTTAAACTATATTTTAATAATTTACTTAATAATATTAATTCTCACAATTAAAATTGGAAGGATATAATGGTACCATTTATTGTCTAGGTTGCATATCATGTACACTATTGATAATAGTGTTTCATTATTAAAACATGGGATGTTATCTTATGTTTGTTATATTTTACCCCATTGAAAAATAGAACTTCTTTTATTTCAGCAATTTTGGTTCAACGTTATCTAATTAAATTTATTTGATTTCTAATGAAATATCTTTCATCATGTTAACTACTCCTCCTCTATATTCTGCATCATTAAATATTTTCAAAACTCACATTTTGTTTGAAGAACAAACATTGTCTAGAATTAATGGGTTGTTACTTATAGTTTCTTCCAATGTTGTACCAAAAAATATCATTCATCGTCATTATTCATTGCAGTATATTTTTTATTAATACGATAAGAAATGTTTCCAATGATATTTGTCTTACATTCAATGGAATGGTGTCCAACCTGGTAACATTTTTTACATTATTTTTTAAAAAAAAATTTATGTTGTAAGTTTTATAACATCTTTAAATTTGACTTTCCCATATTATGTGTTTTAGGAATGTAACTAATTATGCTTCCACCATTTCTTCACCACTATATAAAACATCTACTGAAATGTTAAAAATTATTTCAAATATTTTGTTACATGTTCCCATGGATTCCACATCACCAACAAAACTATAAAATATCAATTTTCTATTCAAGTATGATATGTCTCTATAGAAATTGAATCACGTTTGACAATATATTTCTTCTCTAACATACTCGAGATGTGGTCAAATTTTAAAATTAATGTAATTTTAAAAAATATTATTATGAGAGGTTTCTCATAAACCTTCATAACAAACCATTTATAGAAATATTATTAACTTCTGAATTATTTGAATAATCAGATGATTATTTGAGTTTAGTTTTAATATATTTCAATTGATTCATGTAGTGAAGTTTTTTTATCACTTTAGATAATTTATCTTTTACATAAATTACCTTGTAAAAATATTCATTCATCATTATTATGGAACATTTAGACTCATGGAGTTTTGATGGATTTTTATTAAATTCATCTTCCATTGATGACAACTTCATACTAAGGTCTTTTACTATATTTCCCTGTTAAAAAATTATCAGTTTGTTGATAATGACATATTATATATATTATTATTCAAATATAATTACATATTTTATTTCTTTACAATATTATATAAAATCATTCCTTATCATTATAATTTCATTATATATATTTCTTCTATTTTCAATACATGTAAAATAGTTATGATCTCAGATGATACTCACTGCATGACTCTTCACCTCCTATTCTCCATTAGACGAATCATCCCTTTTATCAAAAATTACAATGAACGTTATAATTATTTCTGAACATTTATCATTGAATGAATAAATATCATTAATGTTAGAATCTGCTTTATTAATTATCATGCCTTTTCTCTTTCTAGTAATGTCTATTCACTGTGTACTTACATTATTTATTTTATATTTAATCAAACATATTACACAAGGGTTTTTTGTCAGAATGATCTTCAACTTCACCATCCTTATTTTTGGTTCAATTAAAAACAAAATGGTTTATTCCAACACACTCAAAAAATTAGTGATGAAGTTTTCTTCAATACCATTCTCTTATTATTTGATAAATATGGTAGATAAGAGATGGGATTTTTTTATTTAACTCATTATATTCCTTACCTTCCGAATTATAAGGATAAATATTTTCAACATTAAAAATTTTCATCATTCACATATATTAACCTGGCATTACACCTTTTATATAATTTTTGAATGCCATAGATTTTAACATATTTAAATAAATAAGATCGGTATGAAATTCATAAATAGATAAGTCTTCATTATCTTTTAAGTAATATATTTTGTAATAAATCACATCCAGAATTATTCTCAATTGTTTCTTAACATTTTTAGGATCCTCTAAAACCTATATAAATCCTATGAGTTAGTAATCAATTCACTCAATATTTTTTAGTACTCATCAATTGTTTATTTATCACTGATTTTGACGTTCTCAAACAAGCTATGCAAGATTTTTATATTTTCTTATTCCAAATTGGAATTTCTTTTGAAAATTATCTCAAGATTATACCACATGATCATTACTATTTTGAGACCCATCACCATCATATAAACATTTTATGAAAATGACCATAGTATGGATTTTCTATCTTTTCAATCTTCTTCAATGTTTCTTTTTTAGATAATTTTTTAGAGTAATCATTATCAATTAGATGAATGAAAATTACAGCTACATGATTAAATTAGTGGAAAATTTATAGAGGATAGGGAATCATTTTATTATTACAACTCTGATAATTTTTTATAAAAATTTATGAATTCTTCCATTATTTATAGAATTTGAAGTATATTTCATAAATAATAAATAGGGAAACCATATATCTAATACAAATTAATGTTCCAAAGAATCATGAAACCACTAGGTGTTGAATTAGTTATTTTCATTTTAAAAATATAATCATTAATAATCATAATCCATTCATATTATTGGATATTTTCACTTATTAACATTTATTAAACTAAAATTATTACATAAATAAAAATTTATAAAAGTCGGAAAAGATTTAAAGGGGTTTGCCTCAATGAGATATCATACATCCATTTGATAGGCACCGCCATGGGACTATGTAAATAAACTATTATAAATAAGTGAATACAAAATGTTTCAACTCCTATTAGACTCCTTATATAAATTGATAAAAAATATTATACTGACTCCAGTCAGGATAAAAAGATTCATACAAAAAATATTCATCAACAAGATATGAAACATTGTTCAAACTGATCCTATGAAGTTCTGTCTGGAAGATCTATTTGAAGATCCCACGTCTGATGATATTCTCCAAATATCCTTAGTATGATCTACCTTTACTCAATATATTACTATTAAAAAACCTACATTAATTTTAATTAACAAAAAACAGTGCCTCTCAAATATCCTCAAACAAAAAAATTAAATATGAACATTAACCTATCTAACATCTTCATTTGTTGGGTATATTTTCTAATTAAACATTTTTTGTCGTATACTTTCTCCACAATTATTTTACCAATTCTATTTAACTGGTTAAATTGTCTTACATTCAATTGTTGAATAAATCCTCACACATCTCCATCTTTATGGTATTGTACATTGGTCTACGTAGAGTACTCAATGACAATTTTCAAAAATGATCCCCACATTTGTATTTTCATAAAGTATTAAAATATAATTACATGGTACACTTTGAATTTGTTAAAAATTTTTTAAAATAAAAAAACACATAAACTTAATTTTAATTATTCTAATAAAATCTCCATCTGAATAAATATATCATGTTACTATTCATATTGTATTCATTAGCATTTTCCATTTCTGTTCAGCCTGCTAAAACATTCCATTCCTTTCTGTCAAATAAGAAATGTTACAATGTCATATATTATAATAAAAACATTTTACATGTTATCTTGACTCAAAAACAATATCTATATCATCATGAGATGTCCTAGTGGTGATTTTGTTGCGGCCTTATATGCCCACATCATATAGGCAAGTGGTTGGTGACTAGCACTGAGTAGTAATATCACTAACAATGGAGTCATTTCATAAGTACCTACTCACACACACATCTCAATTCCAACTTAATATTGAAATGTAAAAACAAATAAATACAATGCATTCGTACATCTATATCCCAGAACAGGATTACAAGAGGATTTAATGAATGTAATAAGGACCAAATACAATCTAACAACAATGTAGTTTATAATAGAAGTGCAGCCTAAAAGTAATGGTACTAGAACTTATGTAAGAACTTCATTCGAACACCCTATAGTCTATCCTATCTCACAAAGAACAATTTGGTTCTTGTCCACTTAGGACTTCGTCAAAATATTGATGGTCTTCACCAAACACAACAAATAAGGGAAAAGCACATGTATGGGTGTGTATAAAAAGAGTGACTAAGATACATCAAAACCATAAATAATTCAAAAAAATAATTTACAGAAATATCAACATAACTATATGTCTACAACAACTACAAAAATAATATCCAGATATATTAAATCCAAGAAACATTATCTAGAGGTAATCCAAAACCATAGAATACAATTCCTTGGACTCCATAATTAAGATTCCATGAAGAATTCATCTGATAGAACACAATACTGAGATCGATAGTACTAATGACGTCCGTCCGAGAGGTAAAACTGGTCTGTTATCATCATCATAATTATGTAATGATGGATTCATAGAGAAAATTATACCTAGATGACGATCACTACTAAATACATGTGGTGATACCATCAAACAAGATCTGGATTCAAACATTTATGTAGAATATCCACACCGGAGTAGTGTTGGTCACATCAATACCATGTTCTCCAGCTTAGAGACGAAGATGAATATTAGATCTCACTCCAGGAATCTTGAAGTGATTCCAAAAACTCCATATTGGATGTCCTACTGAAGGGTTCATAGTTTTAGGAGTATGAAAAAATTCTTACATACCTTGAAGGAAAGGATAACAAGAAAATACACTAACAAAAAGATTCTAAGATATAGAGGACAATAAATTCAAGCCATGTTAAACGAAGGACACAATGTGTAGTAAAGCTATACATAATATGTCTTGACCCCTAATATTGCATGTGTAAAAGGACCATTTCAGCAACCCGTGTCATGATGATGAATAAACGGTGTGTTGAGGGGTCACATGCCATGTTACTGTGTCTGGGCTCCCACTGGTGTACTCTCGTCCTACACCATTGCAATGTGTGAACCCATGTCATGTGGGATAGTACATGCTATGTAGGAATCCTATATACTCGACCATATTCCCTTGTACCTGAAGGGTAAACTTCGAGTATCCAGTGAGTGGTCACAATCCATGGGCGCCAAGCCATAAACATTTTTTTACTCATCTTCTACCTGAAACCCTATCTACCAATAAGGGGTCCCCAAAGGACATGTTATTGTAGATTACAAACTGTGTAACTCAATATTTTCTAGAATCATTATTACACAATTAGATCATCTCCTCAATTTCACCAAACACCTTTCAAGAATTTCATTGCATGGAAAATAAATTTGGAACTATCCAATGCCTTTCCATCACCAATATACCACTATTGGTTCCCTAATCCACTCTGAAAACAAGATCATCATCGTTCATTGTTGTGCACTGAAGACATGAAATAGGTTCCAACCTTCAATTGATCTGCTTCCATAACTACCTCCTCGACTATGTCAATACGTACTAATTCCATATCTATGATTTTGAATAATTACACCATGTCTCGGATGGGTAGTGATCAATCGTTCAACGAAGCATCGAACCATGGGGGGAAATGAACAACATCAAGAAGAACAGTAATAAGGGGGATAAAAAATATGAATAAGAGGAATAAACCACTATCTATGTTCGAGTCGATCATGGATTGTTTTATTTATAATGACAAAGGAATCAATTATTAGTTTAATTAGCAAGATAAGAATCTCTCGATAAACCTCCAATCATACCACACCCTCATAACAATCAATACGTGGGACAATCTATTCATTAATTAGTCCATGTACATCCTATAAATAATGAATATAGGAAATAAATCAAAAAAAAACATTCCCTGACTTGATTAATTTGGATCACTGAAGTAAAAAAACATTGTTTCATGTTCTTTAGTGAGATCTGTAAAAACAGTTGTTTCATCGATCGATCGATCCATGATATGTCACTGTTCACCATAGAAGATTCTACAAATATCTCCATAGTGATACTACTATTTATATATGGTTATGTGGATAACCGTAGAATTCTGAACAATAGATCCATTTGATAAAGAATCAGTCACAACATCAAAAAATAGAATAAAATAATTTTATTTGACAATTTTATTAATTTTATTCAAGGGATAACATTTTCAAAAATGAATCACACTGACCAATGTTAGGTCTCTCCTAAGGTAAAACTACCAATATAAACTCAATTGTGCCATCTGATTTATTATCAGTGCACATGTTGAGGAGTTATTCCCCTTTTTAGTAAAACCATCTGTGAATGCTATTTAATATCTTTTTATATTTCAAACATTTATTTTTGACACACAACATCTTGTAATTGAACTTTGTCTCAACACCTTGTCTCAAAATTAACCCATGTAATATTTAAAAAATAATATTCATAAAATATGATACATTAAATTGTCACCACCATCCTCTTCAGGCAATCCTTGATCTCCAAAGGGTACTCAGAAATGATCAGACTATCTTCAATGTCCATCTTAACCTAGTTGATAATGTTTGATGAGTCATGCATGTACTTCCTCAACCATGACACATGGAAGACATTGGGTACCTAGTCTACTTGTAATGGTAGATCCAGGTAGTGCACTGCCTTTCCAATGGTATATAGTATCCTTAATGTGATGATGGACCTCATAGATACATTTCCTCATCATCCCAATATCTATAATCATCATCGAGGTGAAACCCATTGGAACATATAGTCTCCTTCCTCAAACTCCAAAGGCCTCTCTCGCATGTCAAGACAAGAATTCTGACAGTTCTATATAGTCTTTAGCAACTCTTAGAGGATCTGAGACTTCTATTATAGCTCAAACCAACTTTAAGCCCTTAGGAACCAACTCTCTTGAGTTATTCCAGAAAACTGGGGACCTTTAATGTTGCATGTACAAAGCCTCAAACAGTTCCATACCAATTGTATAATGGAATATTTTGTTTTATGAAAACTCCACTATTGGTAGGAGATCCAACCAACTAAATAAAAATTATAACATGCAATCTCACCACATTTCCTCTTATAACCTGAATGGTTAGCTTAGTCTAGGTGTATTTATATGTGGGAAACACTATACTCAAGAGTAACTGGGTTCCAAATTCATTCTACAATAACTTCTAGAATTAGGATGTTAACAGATCATAATGATCAGAAACAATATTCTATGGAACTCCATGGAGTCATACTGTCTCCTAAGTGTAGTGGTGTCCCAATCACTCTTCTAATATTTTCTCCCGCACAGATAGGAAGTGGGCCATAATGGTGAGTCGGTCAACAATCACCTAGATGGAATCATGTCCCCTAGAGGTAGGTATTATTATCATCAAGAATTCTATATATATGACTTCCCACATACACTCGGTCATCTCAATGGGTTCCGTTAATCACAAAGGAATATGTTGTTCAACCTTTACTTCCTAAAAAATAATGCATCATGAGACATGCTCTACAAGTACATTATTCATCTCTAGCCACAAATACTAAAATCGGTGGTCCTAGAACGTCCTTTCGACAATCGTATGTCCTGAAAAAGGAGATGGGTTAAGGTCTCTTAGAACCTACTCCCACAACAATAATAGTATTGAAATGTGTTCTATTAATATAAATACATGCTCTCCTCTATTAGAATATCCATCAAGAGCATGCCCTATGGATATATGAACTTGTAGGTTATCAAAATTAGTATCCCCAATTTGTTCCTCACCGAGTATAAATAAATGTAGAGGTGTGAAAACCGTCGAATAGAGGTAAGTGGATAAATCTCCATCCACAAAGGATAATTGCAACAAGGCCAACTAATCAGGTTCCTTATTCAGAAACATTGAATACGATCCCATATTGAGATAATCTACTACCACAATCACTTTACCAGGAGTTTAGAAAATCATTATGCCAAAATCTAGGAAGAACTCATACCATCGCCTCTAACTCAAGTAAATATCCATTTGAGAGATGATATACTTTATACCCTTTTAATCATAATAGACGATATATTTCCTACACATCACGTAATGCCACCACATCATCAATGAGAAGACTACCATAACTAACTCAATATTTTTGATTGTATAATTGTACAAATTTGTCTCAACTAATGTGAACTATAGGCAATCAACTTTTTCTTATGAATCAAGACACAACAAAGCCCAGATCCTGATGCATCATAGGTCACTACGTATTTGAAAACATTCTATAAAAATATAAATATTAGAGAAATCATTAAAATTTTATTGTACTGGTATATAGATTACTGGAACATGTTTTTTTCACATGAATGGAAGCCCTTTCCGGTCAAATATATATTGGGTGATAATATCCTATAGAATTTAGGTATGAATCTAGGATAATATCTTGTCATCCCTTGGAATCATTACACCTCTATCACACTCTAGGGTGGATCCAATACTGAAACTGCATCGACCAATGTTGGATCCATGTCCACTCCATCCATTGAGAAAACATGTCCTATAAACTGGACATCTTGAATATAGAACATTAATTTCATAATAATTATGAAAATATGGTGATCTTAGAGATTGTATAGAATTATCCGTAAATATATCATATGTTCCTCCTTGGATATCGATTACAAAAGGATATCATAGATTAAGACCACCATGATCTGGATAATTTTAGGCTTAAAGATCCAGTTTATGAGTCCCATGAACACTACTAGAGAACTCATCATGCCAAAGGGAATCACCATGTAATCATTATGACAGTATAAAAATAGAAATTACATCCTCAGTATATCATAATCCCTAACTCGCAAATGGTGATACCTTGATCGAAATTCACACTTTGATAACCATAAAGACTATCTCTACTGATCAAATGGGTCACTTTCCCTCATTAGTGGATACTTGTTCTTCATGGTCACTTGATTCAAGATATGTTAGGACACACGCATCCTCAAGTTCTAATCTTGCTTCTTAGAAAACAAAACAAGGGAAGTCGAGGGTGGATCATTGGGTCCCATGAATCCCTTCATTTGCAATTCCTCCAATTGCACCCTAAGCTCGTGAAGTTCAATGTGAGTCACCTTATATTCTATTACATATATTGGTTTCATCTCATGGTGTAGATCAATTCCTATGTCAATATCACGATGGAGAAATAAGAAAATAATATATTTAGGAATTTCATCCTCGTACTCTAACACCACTACAAGAAACTAGTAACTCATAATATCCACTACACTAAGAGTTTGTCTAGAAAACTGATGAAAGGTCAGATTCCCCCTCTTATGAATGAGTCCATCCTACACTTCTGAGTTTTTATTTTCCCCCAATGGATAATTTCATTCCATCACTATGGACACACCATACCATTCACCTAAAATAGTTAGTTTGAGAATGAACTATGTTTAACCAATACATAGAAAGAATTATATTCTAAAGAGATGGCACTTCTAACAAAAGGTTCAAATTGAAGCACTATCCTCCAAGAGTGTGTTCAAACTATTGTAAGAGGTTCATGATCACTTAGTCTTCTCTAGTAGGAGTTTCCATGTGTACGTTTACAGTCAATGGTTCAAATGAAATATCAAAGTCTCAAACAGTATATGTGATGAGAGATAAATTACTATAACCTATGACTATAAGTATGGTAACTAAAGTAGAAAATAAAAAATCACACCTAAAATAATTTTAAATTCCCTTGAGTTGTAAGCCTCAGTCACGTACACATGTCCCGCCAGTATCCTCCAGCTCCCTAAGCATTGTGTGTAACATATGGAGGTTGTGGTGGTAACATGATGAAACATCGACCACCACATGATACTCTCTTAGATACTCTTCCATTTCCTACACCCATAATATATACCTATTCTTACCAATATATCTTCATTGGTGGTGTATCAATAATCCTCTGTCAGTTGTACGAAGAATCGGAAAATGTCATCCGACATGTCTGATGCCATTCCAAGAGTATGACAACCACTCTCTAGGATAATTGAATCAATCATGTGATCCAAGAACTACAAATACTTTGTACTAGACATCTCCCTAAAATAGATAAAACTTCCATGTCATTGAGAATGACTTCGGGTATATGATTGTGAGGTCCTTGATCCTACTAGAACACTACTAACTATCACTGGATGTGTCTTCTCATCCAAGATACTTTTGACCACCAAAGCCCATTGTATAACCCTGACATAAGGTGGAATGTATAGAGGAATAATAATGACTCTGATGTCTCTATGTAAACTACTATTAATGTTATGATAACTAAAAAATATTTCTCTAACCATATCTATCGAGTATCATGAGTGGTTTGAAAACCTCAATTAATACTCAGATGCTATCGTGCTGCCCTGTTGGAGTTGCAGAAGTCATTGGATATGCCAAAGTCTCAATGTATATTGTGATAACTCCTTAATGAAGATATATTTGAACTCTAACCAAGAATGAGTCTCCTCATAGCCATACAGGGTAACTAAACTCCCTTATTTCCCTATTGAGCCAAGAAGATGGATCGTCTTGAGGACCACAATTTGATCTGTTGTTGTCCTATCTAGATTGAAACCTCAATTCACATCCTTAGTCTTATCATTAGAAACATGTGGGTTAGTATTTCCATAGAAACTAAGGGTTATATTTCACCAAAACTCATGAATTATTCTCAGTCTTCACTCCCCATCAGTTAGTACTATAGGTACAATCTGCTTCCCTATAGGTGGTATGGCCAATGCACCACATGAATGTAATGTTTGGGAAACTAGTCCCTATATCAAATAATTGTCTCTATGTGTTTAATCCTCATGAAATTAATGATGATTTGAAATTGGAATACATCACAGAGACATCCTGAAATAAATGACATGTACCATGGTAAATGAGTATATCTAGAGAGATGACTTAAGATAGAAATGGAAACCACAACCCATTACTCTTTGATAAATGTAGTATTTTTTTCCGACAACCAAGGTTCTCAAGTACCTAGTTGAAAATTAGGAGATCAAATTTCTGGGGTATGGATATGATGGACACCACACCAACACTGGATTACCTGTCCAAATATTGAAACTCGAAACACTTACAAAATTTCCTTAAACAAATCTCATAGAATCCCTAGGTTAAAGATGAATCTAATAGAATTAATAAATCTCTATCATGACCCATCTCAGTGAAGCTCATTCAGTGACTCTCTAATCCCACATATAATATTACATGGGCTGGTGAATATCACTGAGTAGGCATATCACATACATGGGAGTCATTTCCTATGTACCTGTACACACACACACACACATCCCCATGTCCAAAAATTTATGCAATAAAAAAATTGAACAACCAATGCACTCATTCAACTTTATCCCACAACCAGAGTATAGCCTAATGTAATTAAAATAATTAGGTTCAAATACAAGTCCACCAAAATATCCTTTGTAACACAAGCCCAACCTCTATGTAATGGTACATGGACTCCTATCAAAAAATAATTGGAACACACCCCGGTCAATCTGGTCTCACAAATAACCATCTGGTCCAAGTCCAACATGGACTCCATTAAAAGTTTGATCATCTACATAAGACATGGTGAATGGATGAAATATTGGTGTAGTGGTGAGTATAACAAAACTTATTTGGTCACCCAATAACCAAAAATAATATTACAAAGTAATATATAGTAAATTATACATAGGTATATGTCTACAACTCATATAACAAGAATATCATCATACACATAATCCAAAACACAAAGTCTTGAGGTAATATAAAACTATAGAATACAAAGGCTAGGACTTTATCATGACGATTCAATGATGAAATAATCTGGGGGATCACACTACTATATCTGTAGCACTGATGATGTCCCTACACGAGGTACTACTTGTTGGGTCTCATTGAGATAAATATACACTAATCGATCTGAGGATAAAATTATACACAAATGTGGATAACTAGAAGGGCATGGGGTGATACTAATAAAAATTGATCTCAATTAACCATCTTATGTCAAGAATTTGTGCGTAGGTAGTTTTGTTAAATTTGGTACCGAGAACTCCACCAAAGCACACAAATATGAATATAGGTTCCCACTTGGGGCATCACAGAGGGACTCAATAGACTATATCAAGGATTTCTTAATGAAGTATTTTTAGTTCTTGGACAAGTAAATGATGCATTTTTATATTTATGGATAGGATAACGAGACCTAATTCTAATGAAACAAATCCAATATATTGAGTATGAGAGATTGAATTCATGTATAAAGGAGTGCAAAACGTGATGTAAGGGAACACACCATATCTCTAGACCCAAGGTAATGCCTATATAAATGGATCATGTCATCAACCCATCTTAGGTAGAAGAGTACATAGATTATAGAAGGGTTATATGTCATGGCCTTGATTCCAGGGTCCCACCCACGTACTCCAGTTGTATGCCAGTACATGGTGATATCCCATTCTGTGTGGAAGAGTACACTCCATGTAGGAACCCTCTGTAATCCACCCCATGTTTGGGTATGCCATAGCACATGCTGATTCTCTTGGGAGTGGTCATATATTGTGTTGTCCAGCCCACAAAATGTGTCATACTTATATCCTCCTGAAACCTGAAATGCCACCAAGGGGTCTCACACGCTGTGTATTCTTTGATTATATGCCATGTAACTCTGGATTTTCATGAATCCATGGTCTGTGCCCCAGTCATATCCTCTATCTCTCTAGACACCTTCCTATCAATGTTTGACTAAAAAATATACGGGGATACTCACTCGAGCATTCCCATCACTGATCTTCTACTTCAGGTTCCTCAATCCACTCAGAAAACCATATCATCACCTTTTTTCATATTGCATAGAAGAATGTGAAATCACCACCAAACATCATTCAACATGATGTTGAAAACATTGTATCACCTCCTTCAATTCTTATTCATTCTAGATATTGGATTTTTTATTGTTGAATAGTGAATCGAATGAACAAGGATCTAATGTTCAAGGAAACATTTAATTGTATGGGAAAAATGAAAAACAATATGGAGAAAAACAAAACATCAAATAAAATGAGAAATAAAAAAGTGATATAAACCTCGATAGATGATCATGTAGATATCAATTAATTATTTTTAGAATGATAAATGAATCAGTCAGTGGTCTAATCATAAATATAAGAATCTCCCAATGAACATACAATCATTCTCATCCCACCTAACAATCAATCAGTGGGCCAATCTGTTAATTGATTAGTATATAATCATCATATGAATCATGAATGGAGGAAAAAATAAAAAAATATTCCCAAACATGATTAGAAACTATCAATGAGGAATAACGATTGTCCCATTTTGTTCATTGTTGATATACATGGAATCAAAGGTTGTGTTAATTGATCGACGCATGATCCATCACTATTATTCTGAGGGGATTCTCTAAATCTCTATTAAGTGACCATCTTGTATCACCAAGGCTTTGTGGATATTCCTAGTATTCTGACATAGTTATCTTTTTAATGTGGAAATAGTATCTTTGCTAAAAACGGGTTAAAATAATTTTATTCAGTAATTTTATTCATTTTACAAATGTGAATTTTTTTCACAAATGATCCATGAAGACCAACATTAGGTTGGGCCTAGGGATAAACTTCCAATATGAACTCAACGGTTCCCTCATATTTCTAATCTAGAAACATTTTTGGAGTAATTCCAATTGTTCCAAAAAATGAGTATGGAAGCTATTTAATATTTTTATATATTTCAAACATTTATTCCTGACACACCTGGTCTCTGAATCGCACATCATCTCGGTGGACATTCACATTATTAATCCATATCATATTTAGAAAATAATACATATTAAATCCATGATATTAAATCAATATTATTGTTTTTTAACTAAATATAATTCATTTAAGAACTCAAATTTTCTAACAAAAACCTCATCTAAAACATCATCCCAGAATGTTTTCCTAATTAACAATTATTTTCTACATAATTTAACTTTATTAAAATCATGCTTATAGTTTTCACTAAATTTATCACTCTATGAAAAATTTTCCCTAAATATGAATTTTTAAAAATAAAAGTTGACTAAAACAATTTTTGAGTTTCTTCTATCCATTTTTCTATATCAATAGTTTCATCTGATTCTCTCTGTTCAGAAAATATATTTTTAGAAAACATCAACATTCCATCATAAAAAATCTCAGATAAAAACAATATTTGTATGAAGTCTAGAACATTGTTATCAGAAAATCATTTTTTAACTATGTTAAAAATGTATTAAAACAATATAAAATTTATAACTTCTGTACATTACTACTTTTTTTTCATAAAATCATAAAATTAATTTCAGAACAATCACAAATTAAACAATAATATTCATTAAAGAATGATTGTTTATAATAAATTTTATTTCTAAAATAAAAACATTAAAAATGTCCTTTAGAACTAATGTAAAATACACATGCATCATGATCATAGTTTATACAAGCCTGGCCAATATATAAATTTTCATCCTTAGTATGTATTGCTTTCCTGAGATAAAGAATAAAATAAATGTGTTTGTAAAAACATGACCCACATATCCATGGGTGAAGACTGAGAAATAATGTTCATTAGGTCGTATTTATTCATAACTATTATATTATATATATCAAATGTGGTGACCATGGATTTCATAATGGGGTTATCTAGGAATCTATGAAGTTATAATGTGATATGGGTCATTATATAATGATTGAAAAAGGGTATAGATTTAACATTGATCTGGGATACGTGATCTATTAATGATAATGAAAAATACCATTTCCAATATATAAGATGATTTTATAGAGGATCAATGATAATTTTGGTTTTTTCATGTTTCTTAATTAATTTATTGTTATTAGAAGTCACAATAGTTGTTGTTTTCCAATTCAATAATTCTAAATATAATTTATTATCCTTAGACTAATGAGATATATGAGTATAACATATATTTTTTATAGTATATAATGTACGAGTTTATATAATATTATGGTGTATCATGGTAAATTATTCTATCATTGTTAGAGTATTCCAATAATAATAGTTATTAAACATATATTCAAATATTACCTTTTAAGGAATAGTATGACATATGTGAATATCATATAAAAATGGGTAGAGGGAGGGGAATATACTATTATTTATTTGCGCTTCATGTATTAGATTGCATAGAATATTTAATTCATTAAATTTTTTCTCTGGCCACCCAATATAGTGAGTGACCATACACTGATATGAAACAATGGAATCTAGAGTTTGAGCTTGATGATCATGTATTCTTGAAAGTGTTCCATAGATTTGGTCCATCAATGATTATGATGAATTGGATGTTCTAATCCATATGTTTGGATTCATTTGAGGTAATATAGAAAATTGCATTAGTGGTGTAATGGTTAGAAAAACTATAAATATTTTTTATATGTGATATATTCTATATATCATATCTTTGAGGATTTCATCTGGACCATTCACTTTTGATTATTTCAATCAAAATCAAGTCATATATCAATTTATAGATTATGTAATGGCCCATAAAAATAGTATACCAGAGTGGTAAGGATCTATGATAGATGAAGGTACCCTTGTTATGTGTGAAGAGATAAAAAAATGTATGTATAATGAAACATGGGAATCTGAAGAGTTCATGCAATCATAATGGACTGATATGTTTAATAATGAGTATTAGTGTCCCATATCAAGGATGAGATAGTGTGTTGTGGGGATTTTGATGAATTCTTCATATTCTGGGTATGGAATAAGTGGAATTTTATAATGTTTTGTATAATAGCTTTCACTAGGTGT
Organism: Viscum album; assembly: GCA_963277665.1. NCBI lineage: Eukaryota > Viridiplantae > Streptophyta > Magnoliopsida > Santalales > Viscaceae > Viscum > Viscum album. The sequence goes on from OY728122.1 coordinate 1,134,992,463, forward strand.
CTACTCTGAAGGAACCATGTACATGATTTTTAAGAAATGTGAGGTGATAGACCCATGGGGGATCTTGGGAGCTTGGTCACCTCATAGTGAGTACATTTTATAGAAACAATTACCTCTTGGTATAAGTTTGAATATCTATTGGAAGATATTTTTAATTTTTTTAAATTAAAATTAAATCTATCACATTTAATGTTATAAAAGAAAATTCATCACCATAGTCATATATTTAAAACAACCACACCTCTAACTTCTTTTTTCTTTATAAAATCCTTAAAAATCCCATGTTTATACTTTAATATTCAATACTAAATCTAGTTAAATCACCAATAGTTAGGTTAAATTATATCCATTATTTTCCATGACTTCTTTAATTCTCTTTGCTCTAATGATCTAATGTTGGGAGTTTTTCATGAATTAGGGAATTCATATTATTGAAGATAATATAAAAAATGATATTTTATGTGTGGGATACTTGGACTATATGGAATGTGGGACATTTTGTAAAACACTGGAATGATAAAGGGTAAAATAAATAAATGATATGTCTCATTTAAACAAGGTGTAACTTCCTTTTAAGGAGCCTACCTGATTAGAACTCCAAAGTTGAGCATGCTAGGCATGGAGAAGTGATCATGATGGATGAACTTATGGGACGCTCCCTGGGTGTGTTTGAGTGAGGAAAAAGAATATCGGAAAGGACATGTGTTGTCCTATAGTGATATCCCTTAGTCATATGACCTAATCGGGCACGTGGGTGGGCCCTAGGGTGGGGACCTCGTGTCTGCGGGGCAACTGATGGTACCTAGTGGGCTGGCACCTGACGGTAATGTTAAGGCTGGGTGTTTGTGCTGTCAGAAGGACCCAATTGTTACATTTGGTATTAGAGGTGGTACCCAGCCTTAACTGTGTTGCACTTCCTGGGATGAGATACAAGTCCCACAATGAGTATGTTGTGATCTAAAGGTGGGGTGAATATAACACCTTTGAATGATAAAGGGTTAAATGACGTAATGATATTTTTCATGTCTACAAGGTGAACCTTCCTTTCCAAGAGCCTACCTGATTAGAACTCCAATTTTATGATTTCATAGCCTAGAGTAGTGGTCAAAATGGGTGACCTTATGTGATGTTTCCCCGGGTGTGTGTGAGTGAGGAAATAGCACACTAGAAATGACATGTGTTGTCTAGTGGGGATATCCATTAGTCAGATGACCTATTCGGGCATGTTGGAGGGCCCTAGGGTAGGGACCACCTATCTGTGGGGCAACTGGTGGTACCTGGTGGGCCAGGACCCAACGACCATGTTATGGTAGGGTGTATATGCTATTACTAGGACCAGGTTGTTACACATTTATATTTCAATTAGTATACATGGGTTTTAAATTATATTAAATAGATAATATTGGGTGGGTGGAGGTGTAGACCATGAATTGTATATGAGATGTTTTTCAATATACATTGGTATTCTAAAAGAACTCATATGGCTATGAGACATCCTTCAAGTGTTACATGTTGGTCTCTTGGTCATATATTACCCTGTTCATGAAGAGAAAGGGTGTCTAAACATGAAATTGGATTAAAAATAGTGTTCTATTTAATATTTTAAAATGTACCATGCCTTTTTTAGTATCATACAGCCCCCATAACGATGGGTAAAATATTTATATGACCATTTTTAAAAAATTATATTGGTTTTGATTTTTATACTTGTGGTATTTGTGAGGGAACTCTCACTTTACAATTCAATTTCCCCATAAAAGTGAAATGTTGTGTTTAAAATGGTAAATATAGGGTTGGGTGTGGAAAATAGCTGTCTATATTATTAGGTAATGGGATTGGATGAAATAATGAAATATTATTGGTTATAATATAATTTTTTTTCTATTCCAATTCATTACATTGATATTTGAAATTGAGTTATATTTTTTCACTCTCCACATTAGAATATGTATTGTCATGTTAATCAACAATTAGATATTCTATATCCTGGTATCGTGTTATAATGAAATTCTAATCAACGTTGGATATTTAAATAGGTTGGGACAATACTCCCATTCATTCAATATGATGGTTATTGGATTTTATGAAATTCCTAAACACTCTTGAATTGGGTAATAGATTTGAAAAAATTTAAACTATGTTTATAATAAAATGTGGCTATTATCACAATCCAACATTATGGGCTTCTAGCTGCAACTACCCCATGTCCGCCTCTATAGGCCATGTGTATAGACAATTATTGAAAGGGAAAACCAAAATGAGAGTCCATTGTCTAATGTACCAATATGCACCACCTGACCATTTCATTGTATAAGTGCATAAGAATAACTATAAAAGTATGTATTATCTTTAATATAAATATTTATATTAAAACCTCTAGGGTGTTCAAGATTACAATACTACTAACTGAAAGTGAAGGGAAAAAATACATTCCCAAACAAAAATATCTCCCAACCTAAAAAAACATGAATGTAAAAGTGCTGAGAGATCCTAGAACTTGATATACATGATCTTAACATCATACGTAGTCCAATGAACCTGGTATACCTTTGATCCTCTATAACCATATCTGACATGTACTTCGTCAAAAAAAGACACAACACATAAGGAAAAAGGACATGAAGCGGTGAGTATATGCATGCCCAGTATGATGATATGAATTCTAATGTGGGACTAGAATGAGACACTATAAGAATAGATATACATGTCAACCCAAATCCAGAGATTAAATAGAATAAAAAATAAAAAATGATATATATATATATGCTCAAGCTAAAAAAACCATAAAAAAGTGAAAGGGATCTCAATCTGTCATCCCTACTTAGAAAAATATTTCCATCAGTTCTAGAAGTCCATCATTAATGCCCATCATATCGCATATTTTTTCGAAGGAGTAACTATGTGGACGGACATGCCTCTCCACTATGCGACATAGTCTAGGGGAAATAATGTCAAACCTGATCAACAATGTCTGAGTGCATCAGGGTGTTCCACTTAGTGTATGAAGGAATCACACCCCATATGATATGGGGTAAAACTCAATAGATAGTGTCCCCACTCCGTAATTCCATTGGGGATACCACTTAGTGTTTGAGGACAAGAACCCTATCGGGTAGGTAATACAAATTAGTAGACAGAGAATCCAAATGATAATTCTATATGGGGTACCACTCAATGTAAAGAAGACCCACAACCTTTGTAATATGGGGTGGGGAGGGGGTAAAATTCATTATTTGAGGACCCACAACCTAATTCCATAGGGGTACCACTCAGTGTAAGGAGGACCTTCACACTACATCATATTGGGGTACTACACTATAAAGAGGGGAGGACACATTGATCCATCATTGGGATATAACATAGTGGATAGATAGAGGACCCTATCCCAAATTACATCGGGGTACCACTTAGTATATGGAGGAACTGCGTCTTATTAGATAGGTGGTACTACTGTGTACATAGATAGAGGACCCAAGCCATAATCTATCTGGGAGAGTCTCAACCACTCTAATTATCATGTCCGATCAATGTTGTCGTAGAGCACCACTAAATTAATAATTTCACTATAAAAATATCACATCGAATAATAAAATCCAAAATTGAAACCACCAACATGTTTAATGTGAAAACCCCGCACATTATTGATTACATGTAGGAAAAAATCCAAGTCAAAATGAAAGGGATGCCAGAAGTTCATGTTTCCTCCAAAGGAATGATGGGGTACATAGAATGTATAGGGACCCATACAGAATGTGGTCTCAATCCGTGGATATCCCATTTCATCCCTAGTACATGGATCTCTTCCCATATATCACTATAGATCATATATGTGTACTACATGGCGTGCCTCAGCCACCCGAGGATCTTCCCATGCTCCATGGTCATATTAGTGCATCCTTCTTATTACCATTTACTATGGCAGATGTTGTGTTCCTAAAAATGATCCAACACATGTAATCCTATTTTATATGACTAGACAAAAATAAAACGGTAACACTATTTGTGTGGGTACCAAATAGCATGTGATTCATATAATTCCACCAAACACCTAAAAACTCTTATTTTCAAGGGACACAACATGTTTTCATTCAAACTGCACTGCATGTAGTCGGGTCTTTCACAAATTATCCAATTTATTATATGGTACCCAGATATGTGGATTTATCTTCAGATCTAGTGACCATGCCACTCGATAATGGTGGATATTTATTTTGCCATTAATTCGATCAATACGGTGGCTGGAAATCATATCTAGATTCTTCATGCATGAACTTGAACAACTCAGACACCACATACCATACAAAACCCATCACCGCAATTGTTGATATGGAGCATGATTCAAAAAAGTCGATCATCCCCAACATGTGAATCCTTGAATTTCATCTATGATTTTCCATTCCATTCATCAGTTGAAAATCTAAATATGATTCAGGGGTTCGATCAGGCACAGTATCACCTGAAAACATAAAGCCAATGCTATATAGAGCAATGTTAAAAAAAATAATGAATAAAATGTTGGGAAAAAGACAAAAAAAATGTTAATGGTCATTTTTTAAGTGTCCTAGTCCAACAAACACAAATAGAGACCTCTAAGGTGAGAAATAATTGTATAAACAAATAAATTGTGTATACAGGGACATGTCAAGTAATTCAATTAATTCATATCAAGAAATAGAATTACCATACCTAAATATTTATAATAAAATAGAAAAAATAATAATGATTCCTTACGAGTTTTGGATCAATAATCATCGATGAACAAAATCACCAAAAAAATAGAAATCATAACATTTACTATGCATAGATAATCAAGGATCTAGAGGTTTGTTCTTCTTAGGACTCAAATTTTTAATGAGAGGATGAAGAATTAAATTTTCAATAATCCCAAAATTTAGAGAATATCCCTAGAAATTATTCATTATTTATATACATATAGATTAAATTATATTTAGTTTAATTAATTAACATGAAAAAATTATATATATTTTTACATATCCCACATGTCTGTGGTCACATTTATCTAAATTTCATGCATTGTATTATTTTTATGACGCTCCAAGTGAAGAAACACACTCCAACCTCAAATGTGTTCTTCGATTTATGATCCAATATTATGTTTAAGAGTTATCCCATTTCTTTATGAAATTAAAAATTCCTAATATAAAATATATTTAATCATTTTATAAAATATATTTTGATTACATCATGACTCAAAATCCCATGTCGTCTTAGTAGTTGTCTCCTTATATATATATATATAGATATATATATATATAGAAATATTCTAATGTCTTAAAAGTAAAAATGGTTCTCCAAATCATTACCTCCTTCAAATATTTTCTTCTGAAAAAATATAAAACTAGACTAAAATCTGATGATATTAATCCTATATCATTCTCTCTCACTCCCAGCATCTCTCCAATGTATTCCCATGGTTCTAGAATATACGAACCAAGTGGATGGTCCATCCATGCATGTTATACTCATATTAATCTTCAATATCCTATAGGTTATTGGAAAAGGTAAATCCATTCTTGATGTCTATCACTCCCTAGCCTATAATGTGCATAGGGTTATGCACATATCTCTTCAGAAGTAACACACAGAAGACTTCGTTTAAAATATCCAATTTTGTGTGTATGTATGGTTGTAGGAAATCTCCTTAAACCTCAATAATATATCAAATATATTTATGATCCTCGAGGAAAATGTTTCCTCTCTGAATAAATCTCTACAATCCTCATCATTGGGAGACTCTCAAGAAAATGTGGTATCTTCACTCGAATTCCATAGGATGTGACATCAATATGCATAGGATTTCATCTAAATCTTGGCTATCCTCATCTAATAATGGATGATATGTACTTTTTTCCATCATAATTTGTACCATATATGGACCCAAAATATAAGCCATGCCGAACATAATCCAGCACAAGGGTTGCATGTAGGATCTTTCATATAGGGAATCATAAGCTAACATACTTATATTAGAGTTGTAGATATTGTTTTATGCAGACACTACTAGGGGAATGTGATCCTCCCAGATTTGACCATAATATAATTTTCAATCCCTCAAAAAATCCTCCATCACTATGACTATGTGCTCAGTAAACTCATCATTTTTGGGATGCATGGATATAATAATCATCATCTAGGCTCTGAATTCTTCCTACATGGAAATAAAAAATTATGATATAAACCACACATCACGTTCAAGGAATGTATTAAAGAGAACCTCCTGATGTGAAATAGTTTTCTGTTTGTACATCTTCTCACACTCTCCACCAAAAACTACTCCCTAATAGTATAGATGTGTTTCATCTTCGTGAGTCCGTCAACTATCACCTAGATAACATCAAGGACCATAAATTCATAAGGAGTCTCGGTCATTATGTATATGTATAATCTATCCGATTTTCACTTCATTTAATCAAGAGGATTCAATAAACATTCCATAACCAGGTGCCCAACCTTCACCAATTGATAATTGTGGAACTCAGAAACGAACTCAACCTTGATCTATATCACTCCAACAAATAAAAAATATTGTTTTATGTTTCTATACATATACCCCACATGGTGATTTATAAACAATGGAGAAGTGTGTATATCTCGTATCACCTCCTCTAACATCATTACTAGGCCCTTCGAACGTCCCTGGAAAAGGAAGAAATTATACCCGTATTCAAAAAATCCATCTAGTGAATCTCCTAAGGATATATTTCCATTTATTAACTCACAATTGAAGTTTCCATATAGAGAATATCACATAAAATTATGTATATGAGGATTCAACATCATTGACTAATGAAAAACCACTCCTTCCAACTCATATATGGTCATCAGAATTGAAGTCAACTTCTCAGAAGCCTCCTACACCAAATGAGCATAAGAATTACTAGTTGTGGAATGAATTACCATGATAAACAACCTTGAATTATATGAAATATAAAGTAAATATAATTTTATGATCACTATGTAGTTCCTCTATCTTATATACATATCACTGTGTGTGAATATGTACTAGATATTCCAATGGTCTGTGTCAAAAATCTCCCTCCAATAATATTCCACATCCACATCATTAGGGGGAAGACTATCACTTCTATATCTATTTAATGAGTCTCCTAGTACCAAACATTGTTTACAATTATTCAGTACCTTTATGTAATAACTACATAATGCTGCATCAATATTCTTCTAAGACCATCTCTAGGGGATTCACAATACACTACATACTCCACGCACTCCTCTGGTAGTCTTAAAATATGAAAATTCATTAGCCTCAGTCTCAAATCCTCAATGTATCTCTTTCAATACTTAGTCCCAGTATTTGTATTCCATTTATTCATTAGTAAGGTCAAAGGGGATGTAATACTAGAGACTTATTTCATAATCCTTATATTTTACATCGCATGGATGAGAAAATTAGACACTAATGAAATTCTCTTGGGTGGATCCTAAGAGAGAATTGCATCATTATTACCTATGTATATGGATATTTAATGTTCATAAATTACATTCCCACATAATTGAACCGTATGAAACCAAATATGGGACCTCGAAAGCTTTGAATAATATTGGTTCACTAGAATAAACAATAGGACCAACATCAGGGGTTCTTATTAATCATATATTGATGAACATTATATTACTATGTCATCTATGAGGAGAACTGTAATCTGGTTCAAATATATCTAGAAAATATTGTTAATAAAATCCAAAAACACTTTGGGAACATTCATCAAACTTAATGGAATCCCCAATAAATCATAGTGGTGATTGTGGCATTTGAATTTAAGCTTCAAAATAACAGACTCATCAACTCTCAATTGGTCACATCAGAACTGAATATCGATTTTTGAGAACCACATTTCACATAAAAAATAATTAAGAGGTCCTCAATCCTATACAGGGGTTATTATTTAAATATTTTCAGGGTTCATTCATTGATAATCTTTTCCAATACAAAATATCCTATCATCATATTTCATTTAAAATAGTGGATCTCCTCCTAGGGACAAACAAGGCCTGATAAACCCGTTCTCTCAAAGTTGTTCCACCCACAACCGCATCTCCATGAGATCAGTAGGGGAAATATAATATGCCTCAAAATATATAAACATTGTCCTGGGATGCAAGTCGATATACAAATCTATCTCTACCTCATAGGTAGTCACATGACATACACAATTAATAAATCTATAAAATCCTTCACAACTGGATGAATATATATTCCCGAAGATCTTATTGATCAATGGGAGACAATCTCAAGTTTATTTGTGATGATATTAAGCCTAACTCTCACAAAACCCACTCATCCCTCCTTGAGATATCTCTAGGTTGAAAATGGGAATATTATTCCATTAGTATGAAGACATATTACTCACCTATAGTGACAATCATTCTAGGATCAGAATATAGTCAACAAATCCATACCCAAGATTATCTCATAGGGTTTCATGATGATGAACAAAATGTTCAATGTCAGCATACCTCTACAAAAATATATATATCACAATAATAATATAAATATTAAATAAGAATAACTTTTTGTAGATACCTTAGGACAATATTGTTCAACTAGCACCATAACTGGGAGCTCGAGCTCCCACTCCTGTAGTAGAGAGATAAAGGAATGAATTTCACCAAAGAATAATAATAAAAAATAAATAGTATAATAGAAAGTGATCAAAATTTTAATTATCTTGAGCATTTTGTGGTCATCAACTTCCTTAGCATGCATCTCCTTGTGACCTCATCCACCATCTCTTTGAGCATGGCATTGGTATCTAGATAGTGGGGATTATAGTATACCATTGTGTCACTCACCACCCATAGATCATCATCATAGTCCTACACCAGCTCCTGTACCATATCCTACTCCCTAGGGGCCACCCTTCCACTTCCATTGATCCCTGTTCATGGTTATACCTCTTCCATAGCAATGAATATGTTATCATCCATCCCTCATTAACTCATCTAGTTGGGAAATAACACACCATATGAACTCTCCTATCACATATATAATACATCCCCTCTATGGGATACCCTGGTCCTCTACATTTTCCCTATTCCACACAACCAAATTCTTATATATAGTCCTAGGATGGTCTCTTACATATGGATCCTTTAGAAATACGCCTTATAGGTATTACAGATGACTCATCACTATAACACAAACTATTAGCTCTAGCTGTTGTGCATCACTCTGAATGGAACATATCTACACAGGTGTCCGATCCAACCCCATGACAATGGTGGGGATAGAAAAGGGTACAATTCTACATCATATATCTCTTGTATAGACCTTGATCAAACATTATTTCTTCGTAATAGAAATCTATAATAATCTCAAGGGAGTGCCATATAAGGTATGAAAACTTCATAGTGTACTCTTCCAATGTCATCCCTCACTTATGTAGCTCTAAAATCACTATAATTAAAACCAAGCGTAAGAAGAAGGTTTAGTACACCTCATATAACAAATTTTATAAGTGATTCCACAAGAGGGTCGACACATCTTGGATCAATGTAATATGAATCCACTAATTCCCAACTAATAAATATAAAAGACTAGAAACTAGTGTAAAAATATTATCCATTGGGGTCTGGATAATCCTAAATCATAAACCACTGAATCTACTAAATTTTCCAAAACATTTGGATTTGTATTACAATTGAACCTCAACAGCCTCAGGTTTAAGAACTCCCAATGTGAGCTAAGATTGATCACATCTTCTGCCTACCCTGGTGATATGAAATTCCAAATGACTTGTGGTGGTGCTGCTTCCTTCCCAACTAGAGAAAGGATCTCATGGGGTGGTCCTTGAACTAAGGCCTACTCACTCATCGAATATTTTTCATGATCTGGAAATCATTAAAAGTATGGCTATCATCACAGATGAATCCATAAAATTCATTCAATACGGATCACAATCAGATATATATATATATATATATATATATATATATATTAGGGATCACAATAAGAATAATGATTAATGACTGAATCCTATATGATGAATCCACCTTTGATAATTACAACCAATGTATCAGTATTCTGAGTCTGTAATTAGGTTGGACAAGTCATATTAAATGGATACATTGTCATCCACACCAAAAATAGATTCTATGTCCTGGTAGTCTCACTCAAAACTCTTTGAAATATTTTTCTTAATACAAATAAAATTCTCATATGGAGATTAATACATGCACCATCCCATGGAATGAACTGATCTTGTACCAATCTACAAGGATCCAACCCAATGGGGCTCTAAATACAACTACCTCAGGCATACCTTTATAGTCTAGGGGTGATGGTATGCATTGGAAGGTGTAACCTAAATGGGAGGGCTTTTATTTATGTACCTATACTCACTGTCATGAACTATCCTCGAGGCTCGTGCCGTGACTACCCCAAGCCCACCTTCAATAGGCCTGGGGCTGGCGACTAGCACCAAAGGTGTAAATCCCAATAAAAGGGAAGACATTGCCTTTATATATAAGAACAAACACCATAGAGTACAAACGATGAAGTAAACACTAAGTAAACTGAGTACAAAAGTATGTGCTAGAATGTAAATGGGCCAGTATAAAAACCAAACTGAAAGTATAGTACAACTGAGAAATGAAAGTAAAACAACTGAAAAGTAGAATAGAAACCACCAAGACATCCTCCAGAACTCCCACATAATGGGCGAGTACAGATAGTCTCCTCGGATCCTCAAGTCCGGTTTTCCACTCCGTGTACATTCCGCCTGATAGTCCACCTCCAGGTACCTTCCCGCTCCATAAGCCTCAACCACGATCAGCGCTATCCGTCGTCTGCATCCAACACAACGTTGTTCGGGCATAACCTGTGAAAGGGTGAGTATTCGATACTTAGTAGGGACCCCGAGAATCCCGAAGGTCTCCCAGAATCTATGATGGATAAACCACAAAGTAATGATGCAATCACGAAGTAACAACTAACACCACATAGGTATATGCCCATACATATACCTAAGTCATCAATTCCAGTTCGGCTCCAACTTCCAAGCCTAAGTTCAACCCAGTACTCACAGGAAGGTACAGTCCAATCCACACAGGAAAGCACATCCCAATACACAACTCAATGAAATTCAATCATATCGTAGATAAATATTGAATGTCAAGACTCAGATCACACAGTTATACTCTTCGTAAGGCGATAGAGATGATCAGATGTAGCCACTGATTCATCTAAGCTGTCTGACCCACATAGGATACAAGAACAGCTAAGCTGTCAGTCCCACAAAGTATAGAAGACCAGGTACTCTGCCAGACCCACATATGATACAAGTACAGAGTCAAATACTTCCAGACCCACAAAGGATACAGGAACCATAGTCATCACTGTCGAACCCACTGATGATCCCAGTACGATCGTCATCGCTGACGAACCCGCGAAGAATCCAAGTATTGTCGTCCTCACTACTGAACCCACATAGTATCTAATTACATTCGTCCTCACTACCGAACCCATGTAGGATCCAGGTACAATCGCATCGTCATCGTAGTTGTAGCCAGCTCTAGGTTTCCCGCATATAGAAAAATCAATTCTTGGAGGGTCTATTCCACGAGCCAAGAAGATCGATACAGCTACTATCCCGATGTCCAGTGATGATGTATCATAAAGTTTAGTCTCATCAATAAGAACTCAATGCAATAGATGGCACATCAATCAGACATCCGGTCTGAGAGATATTGGCTTTTCCATCCCAGGGGCCCAGTTGGTTTTTAAGTTAAAACCAACGTAAACCCTACTCCAGCAGCGTCCAAACCTCGAGTGGAGTAAGCCAAAAGAACCGTCTCACTAAGATAAAAATATCAAAGTCAACGGAACGTCAATCGGACGTCCAATGCCGATGTTATATGTGTTTCCACTCCAAGGGTCCATTTGGTTTCGTATTCAATCCATCTTGGTTGTACCCAATGTTCTACGAAACCTTGATTTTAATATACTGAAACTACAATCTCGATCCAAGGATCGCTATGCAACTGATGGTGCATCAATCAGAGGTCTCCATCCCTTGTTATGAGCGTTTGAACTGATATGTCTGAAAAATAGGGGGTTCAGGGCTTGTCCAACCCGGCACGATACCCCCTGGGTGGGCCCGAACCGGGTCAACCCAACCCGGGTCCAGGATCCGACCATTTGGGCATGGCCTGGCCCAGCCAGCGCGGCCAGGCGTGATGCTGGGGGATCGGCACGACGCGAGTGGTCCCGCCCAGCACCGGTGGTCCATCCCAGCGCAGGCGGTCCGGCCCAGCACGGGCGGCTCGGCGCTGGCCAGGCGGGGTGTAACGGGGGGCACTGCCCCTTGCACTGGCTGGGGGATACATCCCCAGGATTTTCTAGAATGGTGGGCCATTAAGGCGGTCCTTGTGTAACCACGAGACCTGTGGGGGTCCTGCCTCCAGCTGGTTCCGGCGGCTGGCTGCACCTCTGAACATCTGCAGCCATAGGATGTGGCCCCCGTCTGACTGGTGTGGTGCGACGGCACCGCTCCCCTCCGCCTTGGCCTCTGTCGGTCTTATCGGAGCTGCGCAATGACACCTTGCCCCTCTCCGGCCTCGGTCCTCCCCGTTCTCGCGCGGTGCAACCGTACCGTGTCGCCTCCGTTTCAGGCCACAATGAAGATCAACAACAAATGGGGAGGATGGTCGTCCATGTTTGTGCAGTCTGACCTCCTCCCGTTATATCGATAACAAGAATCCAAACATTAATTAACAATGATCTTTAAATAATACGGGAATGGAGAAACATCCCCTACCTCAAAAGAAGTTTGTAGAAGCTATTATCGCGGGGGTGGTTTTGATGATGGTGTTGGCATGCGTCTAAGATTAGGATGGCGTCTCACAACAGCTGCAGAGAGGGAAAAGAAAGACACGTCTTCTCTCCTTTGTGTCGACATTCTTCGTTGATTTCATGGCATTCTTCAATGAGGAAAATGATGTTCTTCAGAAATAACTCAAGAGCTCTCTCCCCTTTTATCCACACAAAAAAGCCAACCTAAATAAAATAAGGCTTTTCCATAATTTATTACAACATTCCAAGATTTTAAAAACATCAAAATTCAAAAACTAAACCATTTAATTACATTATCTTGATTTTTCAAATTAAATGGGTTGTTATGTTGGAATGATTAATGAGGGAGAGAGAGAGAGAGAGGAGTTACTAACATTTAAGGAGAGTTAAAGGAATTTTATGCGGTGGGGGATCTTGTCATCCCCACCACTCTTTTAACCTCTCAAGAGATTTTAGAAACCTAGTGTGTCCCATCCCATATTCCACACCTAGGTTATAACCACTCAGAAAAGAAAAAAAATTTGTAAAAAATATTTTATTTCACTCTTAAATTAAACCACTTTTTTAAAAATCTCATCCTGAGAAATCACACCTTCGAAAAAGGTCCTCCTACAAAATTACCAGCGCTGCGGTTTCATCGGTGCCCTCAGATTTTGATTCTGAGCACCTATTCAAAAGAGAGAATAACCCACTCGTTCGTTCACTGAATGTACCCGAGCTGAACATCGGAAATTGATTCCGGGCACATCGGGCCTCGAAATCACGCGCCGTCAGAAACTACATACTCGTGAAATCCCAAAAAAAAATTATAAAAACATTATCCTTGAAATTTAAAGGTCTTTAAATTACTCCCACCTCAGAATTTATGCCCCCGTAATAATACATCACAATCTAGGGGAATAAATAAGGGTACTGTGCACGCATCTGAGCCTACCTCTCCCATGTGCTATCCTGGAGGTTCCCATGCTGCCACCTGAAGTGCACTAGAGTAATCAATCATCCACTTAGGACCTTCTCTTGTCGATCCTCGATCCCAACCGGGACCTCTACAAAAGTTGCCCCGTAATCGATGTTTAGATCCCCATGATCGATGATATGTATCGGGTCGGGCACGTATCTCCTCAGCTGAGATACGTGGAAGACATCGTGCACCCGGTGAAACTGAGGTGAAAGAGCAAGGTGATAAGCCACCTCAACTATCCTTCTGAGAACCTAGAATGTTCTGATGAATTGCGGAGATAACTTGCCGCCCTGGCCAAATCTCCGTAATCTATGTCAAGGTGAGACCCGTAAGAAAATGTGGTCTCCATCCACGAACTCTAGTGTTCTCTGCCTCCGTCCAGCATAAGACTTCTGTCGGCTCTGAGGTATCCTCTTCCACTCCGGGATGACCTTCACCTTCTCTGTCGTGGCTTGGACCAGCTCAAGTACTACAAGTGCTGACTCCTCGGGGACTCTCTAGCACAAAGGTGATCTGCAAGGTTGGTCGTACAGTGTCTTGTATGGTGCCATCCCAATCATGGAGTGGTATCCGTTGTTGTACGCAAACTCTACCAAGGGTAAGTGATCCTCCCAGCTGTGACCAAAGTCGAGGAAACATGCACGGAGCATGTCCTCGAGAGTCTGAATGGTCCTCTCCATCTGACCATCCGTCTATGGGTGAAATGTGGTTCTCAGTTGTAGCTACTTCCCAAATGCCTCCTGCAACCCCATCCAAAGTTGGGATGTAAATTTATCCTCCCGATCGGAGACGATATTCGATGGAACACAATGAAGAATTATGATCTCCCAAATGTAGAGGCGTCCCAAGCTCTCAACTAAGCCCTACTCTCGGATGGGTAATAAGTGGTCCGACATCGTGAATCAGTCGATAATCACCCAAATGGAGTTATGACTTCTAGAAGTACGTGGAAGACCTATCATGAAATCCATAGAAATCTCATCCCAGTTCTACTCTGGGACCTCCAAGGGCTGTACCAAGCATGCTGGTACCTGGTGCTCCACCTTCACCTTCTGGTAGGTGAGGCATCATGAAACAAACTTTTCCACAACCTTATTCATAACTCGCCACCAGTGTTGTCGTCTGAGATCCTGGTACATCTTCGCCACTCCTGGATGTACCGCTAATGGGGAAGTGTGAAAAGCTCTCAGCACCTCCTCTGGTAATGCAGCTGGTACCATGGTACGTCCTTTGAAAAGGATGACGTGCTCTCCTCTTATAGAGAATCCATCAGGTACCTATCCTGAGGATATCTGTGCACGTCATGTCTCACAGTCAACATCCCCAAATTGTGCCTCTCTAACCCACTGATGAAGTGGTGGAGTGACTTTGAGCGACTATATAAAGGCTTCCCCATCTCGATCCATGAAGGATATCTGCAATGAGACTTTCTGCTCTGTCGCGTCTCCATGTAACTGAATTCTCATCCTTCTGCTGAGAGCATCGGGTACTACATTCCTCTTCCCAGGAGTATAGAATATCTCAACGTCATAGTCTTGGTGGAACTCGATCCATCATCACTGTCTCATGTTCAGGTCCTTCTGCGTGATGATGTACCTTAGAATCTGGTGGTCAGAGTAGAATGTAAACTAGTCGCCCATCAGATAGTGCCTCCTCATCTTCATGGCGAAGAACACAGCTGATAACTCCAGGTCATGGGTAGCATAATTCTGTTTGTGCTGCCTCAATTGTCATGATCCATAGGCGATCACCTCCCACTCAGGCATGAGGACACACCCGAGTCCGGTCCCTGATGCATCACAGTAAATGATGTAACCTACTCCCTCCTATAGTTTCCTCAAGATGGGTGCGCTGGTCAATCTCTGTCTCAGCTCCTGGAAGCTCTGCTGACATCTATCTGACTACACGAAGGGTTTCCCCTTTTTTTCAAAGCTAAAAGCAGTGTCGCAACTATGGAGAAGTCTGGCACAAGCCCCCTATAGTACCCGGCGATACCCAAGAAACTTCGCACCTCCATCATGTTCCTGGGTGTCACCCAAGCTAGCACTGCCTCGATCTTCATAGGATCCACTGAAAATCCTTCCTCAGAGATGACATGACCCAAGAAGTGGACCTCACATATCCAGAATTGAATCTTCGAGAGCTTTCCATAATTATGATGCTCTCGGAGTGTGTCCAGTACAACCCGCAAGTGGTAGGCGTGCTCCTCCTTAGTAGTCAAGTAAATCAATATGTCGTCGATGAAGACTACAACAAATTGATCGAGGTAAGTATGGAAGATCCTGGTCATGAGAATCATGAACACTACTGGAGAATTGGTTATGCTAAAAGGAATAACCAATAACTCATAGTGGCCATAACGACACCTGAAGGTCTTCTTCTGTACATCCTCGTCTCAAACTCTAAGTTGATGACAGCCTGACCTGAGGTCAACTTCAAGAACCATCGTGCTCCCTTGAGCTGATCGAAGAGGTCTTCAATCCCTGGTAGTGGATACATGTTCTTCACAGTCACCTGGTTCAGGCGATGGTAATTGACACACAGTCGAAAGCTCCCGTATGCCTTTTTGGTGAACAAAATCGGGGAAGCCTAGGGTGAAAAACAGGGTCGGATAAATCCCTTGCCCTGTAAGTCATCCAGCTGTACCCATAGCTCTCGAAGCTCAGCGGGAGCCATCCGATATGTTGTAGTAGATATCGGGGTTGTCACGGGGTACAGTTCAATGTAGATTTCTCACTATCTATGAGGAGGTAGTCCTGGAATGTCGTTAGGAAAAACATCCGCATAGGGATCCACCACAACAAGGAAACTCAGATTCTGCACGCCAACTACTCCTAAGATGAGGCTATCCAACTGATGAGTGGTCGGATGTCCTCCCCTCTGCATGTGTCTGTCCTACACTGCAAAGGCTCCCTTCTCGCATGTGAAGGTCAACCTGCTCCCATCGGTGCGGACACATCGCATTTTGTGCCTAATAAAGTCAATTTGAGCATGGACCGTAGATAACCAATCCATGCCCAAGATGAAGTCGTAAGGCCTTGATGCAGCTACAAGAAGATCCCATCTAAAACTCTCGCCTCCTAGAGTAAGCTCACACTATCGATACCAGTGCGTAATAATTGAGTCTGCTCCCGTAGGAGTCTCTATAGTTTAAGATCGAGCCAACACCTCCATCGGAATCTCCAAAATCTGAATAAGGGAAGCGAAAATGAATGAATGACTTGCTCCTGTGTCTATAAGAACTGAAGCAAGGGTGGAGTAGACATAGATAGTACCTCAAATCATCTCAAGTACACTTTGGTCGTAGGCCTCCATGGCCTGAAGCTGAGTCTGCCTATGTCTGCCTGCTCCATGTGGTCGGGGTGGACCTCCTGGTGGTTGTGGTGGTAGAGGTTAGAAGCGTCATACACCACCTATTGCTCGTATTGCTCCTCTGCCGCGTTTTCCTTCTCCCTGTAGACCGCCACAGTCGAACCTCTGCCTCTGCCTGGGTGGTCCCTCAACAATCTGATGCTCCTCTGCATGGTGGGTCTGGCAGTCACGAGCCAAGTGACCCTGCCCACTACATGCATATCATTGTCTGCCTCTCGACTAACTGGCTCTACTCCGTGTTCCCCACACCTCCAAACTAGTATCCTGAGGTCGTCCACCAGATGGTCTGGTCTGCTTGGACCCCTGTGACATTCGTCGACTGCCAGCTCCAGAAGACTCCGCTACGTGCCGCCCTACGGTAGGTCTCGCTGCTGGTGTAGGATCAGCAAGAAAGCTCTCTACAAGGAGGGCTCGCTCCAGTACTCATGCCTGCGTCGGAATGATGATGGAGATCATTGATTCCCTGATCTCATGCCTCAGTCCCGGCTCAAATGTCCAGGCCCGAAAGAACGGGTCATGTACTATGTCTGTGGAGTAGCACAAGAGGTTGGTAAATCTCATCGAGTATTGGGAAACTGTGATGCTGCCCTGCCGCAGTAGTAGTAGCTCCTGAATGTGCACTGCACGGAGGGTGGCTGGTACAACCTCTGAGCAGAAGAGGATTTCGAAGTCCATCTAATGAAGAGATGCCTCATCATGCACCAGGATCATCAAACTCCACCATCTACCTAATGCTGCATGTAGGAGACTCGCCGTAAGGATCACCATGAGGTCCGCCGGTGTCCCTACTAATCTAAAAACTCGAACAACAACCTCCAGCCAATACTTGGATTCTTGAGGGTCCATCTCCACGTGGAACCTGGGGGGTCTCTAATGCTGAAAATCATGCAGTGAACTAAGGCAACATGCACTCTCACCTGCTCGGGCTGGTGGCATCGGTGGCTCGTCAGGTAGAGGTACCATCATTGCCTTCGATGTAATGGGGCCCTTCACTTAGGCCCCATCGCTCGGTGGGCTTCCATCTCGCACAATGATCGGAACCATAGCTGGCTGCCATCTTGGGACCATCCTGAAAAGAGACAGGTGTTCCATGTTCAATACAGTATACCTGGTGAGAAAACACAATGTAATCACAAAGAAAACTTTTGAAACACACATGCAATCAATGTTTTCATGCACTGATTCGGAAATCAGATGTCAGGGTCCTGGTGTATGGATAAGTCGATCGCCGCACCAACACTGGACTACCTGGAATGATAACCACACGCAATACCCTTAACACTATTGTTCACATAGAAGAAAGATTAGAGTCCTGAGTTCTGTAGGAGAACCAAACTCCTCTGATTAGAATTTGTCACGAATTGTCCTCGGGGCCCATGCCGTGACTACCCCCAAACCCGCCTTCTATAGGCCAGGGGCTGGCGATAATCACCAAAGCCTTAAATCCCTATAAAAGGGAAGGAATGGACTTTATATATATAAAAAACACCACAGAGTACACAAGATGAAGTAAACACTAAGTAAAATGAGTACAAAAGTAGGTACTGGAAAGTAAATGGGCCAGTATACAAATCCAACTGAAAGTACAGTACACGTGAGAAATGAAAGTACAATAGTTGAATAGTAGAACAGTAACCACCAAGATGTCCTCCGAACTCCCACCTGAGTGGTGAGTACAGATAGTCCTATCGGCTCCTCAAGTCTGGTCATCCACTCCGTGTACGTCCCACTGGATAGTCCACCTCCAGGTACCATCTCTCTCCACAAGCCTCAACCACGATCAGCATTGTCCGTCATCTGAAACCAACACAACATAGTGTTGGAATAACCCATGTAGTGTGGGTATACGATAATCAGGGTGGACCCCGAGACTCTCAATGGTATCCCAGAATCCACGAAGGATAAAACACAATGGAAAGATGCAATAATGAAGTAAAAACCAACACCACTTATGAACATGCACATACATATACCTAAGTCATCAATTCTGGTTCAGCTCCAACATTCGTGCCCATGTTCAACACAGTCCACATAGGAAGGTACAATCCAGTCCACACAGGAATGCACAACCCAATCCAAACAGGAAAGTAAGTCAATCATATAATAGATAAAGATTGAATGTCAAGACTCAACTCACACAGGTATACTCTTCGTAAGGCGATAGAGATGATCAGATGTAGCCACTAATTCATCTAATCTGTCAGACCCACATAAGATAAAAGACCAGATAAGCTGTCGGATGCACAAAGGATACATGACCAGCTACTCTGCTGGACACACAAATGATACAAGTACAGAGTGAAATACTGCCAGACCCACATAGGATACAAGAACAAAATTCATCACCGTCGAACCCACGGAGGATCCCAGTACGGTCGTCATCGCTGCCAAACCCACGGAGGATCCAAGTACAGTCGTCCTCGCTGCATAACCCACATAGGATCCAAGTACAGTTATCCTTGCTACCGAAACCACGTAGGATCCATGTACAGTCGCATCATCGTCGCAGTCGCAGCCAGCTCTAGGATTCCCGCACACAACACACTCGATTCCAGGAGGGTTCGCTCCACGAGGCAAGGGTGTCGATACATCATCTGTCACAAAGTCCATATTTTATGTATCACAAATTTCCATCTCGTCAGTATGAACTCTACGCGATGAATGGCGCATCAATCGGACGCCCGGTCTGAGTGATATTGGCTTTTCCGTCCATGGGGCCCGGTTGGTTTTTATGTTAAATCCAAACCGACCCATACTCCAGCTACATCCAAAACTTGAGAGGAGTAATAGAAAAGTACCTTCTCACTAAGATAAAACCAAAAAAGTCAACACCACATCAATCGCACGTCCGAAGCTTATGTTATAAGTGTTTCCGCTCCGAGGACCCGGTTGGTTTCATGATCAAACCAACCCAGCCATACCCAATGTTCTCCTAAACGATGAGTTTAATATACCAAAAATAACGTCACGATCCAAAGATTTCTACACAACTGATGGTGCTTCAATCAGAGTCCTGTATCCCATGTTATGGGCGTTTTAATGGATCTGTCCGAAAAATAGGGGGTTCGGGCCCGGTTCGACCCGGCCCGATACCCCCTGGGTCTGCCCAAACCGGGTCGAACCATCCTGGGTCTGGGTTAGTCCCATTTGAGAACGTCCTGGAATGGCGCAAGCGGTCTGGCCCGGTGCGGGCGGTCCGACCCAGCGCGGGTGGGTCGGCACTGGCTGAGAGGGGCCCAAAGGAGGGGTGTCGCCCCTTGCACTTGTCAAGGGTTTCAACCCCTAAATTTTCAGGAACGACCAGAAATTAAGGCCGACCTTGTGTAACCATGGGACCCTTGGGGTTCCCACCTCCAGTTGGTGCCAGTGGCCTACTGAGTCGGCCCCTCCTCAAAACGGCTGCGGCCCCCTTAGTGCTCTGGCACGGCGCAACAGTGCTGCGCGCCTCCACCGTGGCCCGCTCCTAGCTGCGGCCTCTTTCGGCCTCACCTGTGCCATGCAATAGTTCTGTGCTCCTCCGTCGTGGCCCACTCCAGCCGCAGTCATCCACATTCACATGCAGTTCAACGGTACCACAACACCTCTTTTTCAAGCCACAATGAATATCAACTACAAAATGGGAGGAGGGTCGACCGTGTTTGTGCGGTCTGACCTCCTCCCGTTATATCGATAACAAGTAGCCCAACATTAATTAATGATGAACGTTAAATTATACTCGAATGAAGAAACAACCCCTACTTCAAAATAAGTCCATGGAAGCTAGCATCGTGGGGGTGGATTCGATTATGGCGTTGGTGTGTGTCCAAGAAGATGACGGAGTCTGACACCAGCTGTAGAGAGGGAAAAGAACGACACATCGTCCCTCCTTGGTGTCGGTGTTCTTCGTCTATGTATTGGAGTTCTTCAACCGGAAAGATGAAGTTCTTCAAAAATAACTCAAGAGCTCTCTCCCATTTTCTTCCCACAAAAATAACCAAACAAAAAAAATCAGGCTTTGCCTTATTTTATTAACACATGCCAAGCTTTTCAAAACATCAAAATTCAAAAACTAATACATTAAATTAAATTAGCTTGAGTTGTCAAATTAAATGGGGTACTATGTTAGAAATATTAATGTGGGAGAGAGAGAGAGAAGAGTTACTCACATTTAAGGGGAGTTAATGGAATTTGAAGGGGTTGGGGCTTGTGTGTGCTCCACCTCTCCTTTAACCTCTCAAGAGAAGTTAGAAACCTAGTGGGTCCCATCCCAACTTCCACACATAGGTTATAGACACATAGAAAATAAATAAAATTTGTAACACATATTTTATTTCACTCTCCAATTAAACATCTTTTTTTAAACAAATCCTCCTGAGAAGACGCACCATCAGAAATGGTCCTCCTAATAAATTACCAGTGTTGCGGTTTCATCGGTGCCCTCAAATTTCGATTCCGAGTACCGGTTCAAAAGATAAAAAACCACGCATGTTCGTTTACTGAACGTACCTGATCTAAACATCAGAAATTGATTTTAGACACATCAGGCCTCGGAATCAGGCGCCGTCAGAAACTGTGTACTCGTAGAATCCCAATGAAATTAAGAAAAAAAATTCCTTGAAATTTACAGGTCTTTACACTCACACACCCGAAAATTTCAATACATATGTTTATATGAATAATAATAAAATCTTGAAATAACAAGAATAAAACCATGAATACTAAATCCTATTGGGTGTACAAGAATATGATACTGAAAATTTAAAATTAAATTGGAAAAATACATGCCAAACCAAAAAATATATCTCTACTAGAAAAACTGGAATGTTAAAGAAATAAGAGAACCCATCTCCTGATCATTAATCTCTAACCACTGTATGTGGTGAAATCCACCATGATTCCATAAGATACTATGAAATACCCATTAATCTATAAACTATCTTCATAAGACATGAAATCTATCAGAAAATCCCATATATAAGAGAGTATATACATATCTAGTAGGACACTCTGAAAGGATAAGAGGGAGTAGTAAGAGACACTATAAGAATAGATAGACATGTCAACTAAATAAAAAAGTGTAAAGAGAATAAAATAACATTGATATAGACATATATATTATCAAATAAAATAAACCCAAATTAGAGAGAACGTGATCTCCATCTTATATCCCAACCCAAAAAATATGATCCATAATCTCCATAAATCTATCATCGATTCTTAAAATCTCACATCTCTATAAAATAGATTTATCGTGCTAAGGGACCATTCCTAACCAATATGTTTCATAGTAGAGGGGACACAATCTCTCTGTAGAGTACATATTCCATTTTGTTTTTTGATGTGTGACACTATGATTAAGGAGGACCCGCACCATATCCGAGAGGGGGTACTACACAAAAGATTGAGAAACTTCACCTTTATTCCATATGGGGTACCACTCAGTGTATGGAGGACCCATAACCACTCTGATAGGGTTTTAACATAGTTAATTGAAGACCCGCACTGTAATTATATAGGTGGTACCACTCAGTGTAAGGATGAACCACAACCTATTCGATAGGGAGTTTAGCATATTATATAGAGGGTTGTCATCCAAATTCCATAAAGTGGTACCACTCAGTATTAAGAGGACCCTAACACCACCTGATAATGGGTACTATTCCATTAAAAGAAAAAAATCCCTAATCATTTAGGGGATTACATTTAGTGGATAGATAGAGGACATGTTCCTAATGCCTTTTTGGGACAACTCAGTATAAGGATGACCCAAAACCTAGACATTATGATGGTAGTAAACTGTATATTGACATATAACTAGTACCCTAGTCTGTCAGGGGGTACCACTCTAATGATTCTACATGATCCCAACCAATGTTTAGCACTTAATAAATAATAATGGTACCAAAAATTGTAGAATCATATTAAAAATCCACTGTGTAGTCTAACATCACATTTTACACAGAATAGGACTCAGTATAGGCTATTAACAAACCAAAATCTGATACCAAAAGATGTAGATATAAGAGGTTTAGGTTTCCTCTAAAGGAATTTAGGGGTGCATGGTGTATAAGGGGACCCACATGGCATGTCATCCCACTTCATCAGATAGATATGTCGTTTTGGAACATGGATCACTGAAATTGTACCCTTATATGGCATGTTGTATTACTACATGACATGCCTCAGCAACATAGGGTTATTCCCTTTCACTTGGGTTGTTTATGTGTATCCTACTAGTGCTTGTGAACAACTGAAAAACCATGTTCATTTCCAAACCCTTCTACATTTATTAATGGAGTACATGTTGGGATGCCAACACAAGGGTTACATGACATATGGAATTCCACATGTCATTTGATACATATAATTTCATGGAAGTCCAATGTTGTGGATTTATGAGTGACACACCATGACTTCTTATCAACTACACAGTGTGCAGTCATGCTTTTTTAAAAAAATTCTAACATATTCCACATATCCTAGATCATTGGATGTTCTTGCTCCAACTGAAATTACAACCAACTAGTGTTTGGAAATCATATCATGATTCTTCTTGCATGAACCAGAATACCTTGAATTCCTCGTACCCTTCCAAACATATCACCACCATTATTTATTTAGACGAAAATCTAAAAATTGATGAAAAAATCCAATCAATCTTCCAATTGCATCTATAAATCGTCATTTTTTCCTCACTCACGAATTTACTATGGATCTAGTGGTCTGATTGGGCTTATTTACACCCTGAATGCTGATCCATAGATGTGTAACCACATGGAGAATATTATAAAGAATCAAAGTGTAGAAAAATAAATAAAAATATTAATTCTCATTAGAAAATTTTCATAAAAAGGGAAAAAATTTAGGGATATAAAAGGTGCGAAATAATTGAATAAAAAAATAAATCTAGTACACAAGAACATGTAATTTATTTTATTTGATGCAGATCAATAAATAGAATGATACTGAAAAACCAGTTCATTTAAAATGAAGAAGTGTCCAAAAATTATGGGTCCATCATGGTTTTGGTTTTTTAATTATTATAGAACATACTAGACAATTAATTTATTAAATTTTTCCATTTCATTTGCATCGATTTTCCCCAATCTAGTTATTCTTTATCATTTAAAATCAATTTTAAAACTCGAGGAGTAAGAAGATGTTAAACACTCTTATGGTTATGTAGCTAACATTGGATATCATGATATAATTGTATACATATTTATAAAATCAAAATTAGGTTAATTAATAAATAAATAAAATTATTTATTTATTTAGCTACATGTACCCACCCACGACAGCTTTTGTTCGAACTCCCCACACTAACCTATTTTTGGTTACATATAATGGAATAATAATGTATCAGACTCATCTGTGGTATCATATTTCATATATTTAGATTTTTATTAAGAATTATCTTATCATCTTTAAGAAACATCACAAACAAAATATCAAATATATTTAATATTTTTATAAAATTAATTTCGTGCAAACAAAGCATCAAAATCATTCTCTTTATTAGTTTATAGCTCCAAATATATATATATATATATATATATATATAATATTCAGAATTCATATAAGGATAAAAAATAGTTCTTATAATTATGTAATGTTTGGGGAAATTCAAAATTTATATTAACACATGATGTTTTGTAATTTATGATTATTTTTCTAACAAAAAAAATTTCAATTTTTTCTGATATATATATATATGGGGGGTGTTATGATGTACCACTTGACTATGCGTGGGATTTTAATAATTAATACTAAAACTAACAAAAGGGAGTATGCATACTCATTTGATTGCTTATCTATCACCAATAGAGATATTTGTGTTTATTAATGTAAATATTCATTGGGATATCACATTGTATATACACATATATAAAAATTATTTTTATAGGGAAACTATTGGTGATGGTATGATAATTAATTTTTAGACAATCTATAAATAAACTATGGTGGGTATGAAAATTTTATATTCATTTATGTACATAAGAGGAATGGTAAGAAATATAGATGAATGTGTAGGATGGATAACTTTATTAGGATGCAATACAAATTTGTGACTCCAAAATTGTTTTAATTTTATATCTATATTATTTTATAACTTTGGACATATCTATATTTTATTTAAGCATTAGAAGATTTTATTTCTATTTTTATCCATAAAAGGGGATTATAGAAGGATCATGTTTTTTAATAACATTTTATATGTATATCAATTATTTTATCCAATATTAAAAATGTTTATATTGTGAAATTTTTTAACAATAAGGTATTATATTTAGTTTTGGATAATTTATGGTCATTTTTAGAGGATGTAGTCTCTTTATTATATCGTCAAACCCTCACTTGTTTTCCAGAAACTATAGAACATAGGTATTATTTCCATAATCATGTGATTTTACCGATTAATTTATTATTTGGGTGAACTTGGTACAGTCATTAGTGTATATTCAATAGTATGTTAGACGCTTTACTCAGAGTACACACGCTCTATATTATGTTAATGTAATGTATTCAAAAGTATATTTGTTTATATGAGAGTTATATTCTAAGGGGAATAATAAAACATAGTTTAATCTTGATTTGGGAGACTGATTCTTTATTTAATATATAAATTATGTCCCTATAAAATACCACTTTTTTATTCACAATTCTTGCATACTTGTAGTTTATATTCATCGAGTCTAAAAAGAGATATGATACACTATTTATGTAAAAGTAGAAGAATTTTTTAATTATTATACATATATTTTAGGGTGATAGCATGGATTTAATTACATTATAACAATATATATACAATTTTCTCTACCACTACATCTACTACAACCCCACACACAATATTTATATTGATAAACGTATAATCCAATATTTGATGGTAGTTGTAAAATATCCAAAATCTAAATTTTTTTAGGTCCTCAAGGAATATATATTTTTTAGAGTTTACTTGGATTCATGTTACTAAAAGAATGATGAAGATTTTTTTTAATAAATTAATAATTAGTTTCCTTTTATGAAAATCAATTTAATGAATTCTAATAAATAAAAATGTTAAATCTTTAGGAAAAATTATTAAAATGTAAAATGTCTCGTAATAATTATAGAAACAAATAAAAATTACGATAATAGACTATATTGGAGAAAAAATGTGTAAAAAGTATACCTTCACCCAAAATACACGAAAACTATCCAATGTCCATCTTATGGTAGACAAAAATATTATATAAACATTAATTTGGAACTAATTGGGTTCCAAAATATGTTCCCAAAAAGTGATCGAAATATATATGTAAAATCAATGGGAAATAAACACTAGATATTTTATGAAATTTCATCAATTATATGGAAAAAAATTCTTTAGACGATTATAAAATGATAACTGAATTCCAATATTCAATATAACATTAGGCTATCAATACATCTTTAGAATAACCATGACATGCTACCAATTTTCATGAAGACCTCATCACTACCCAAATATAATTAATTTCAACATAACCATGACATCCAATACCATCAAACGAATGAAAAGTATAAAATTTATGAAAAAAATAACTAACATAAAAGGGATGGATAAATACATAACCGATCAACTACCCAGAAATTTAATCTATGAATAAACAAATCCAACTAGATTGTATACAATATAATACCAAACCATTTAAAAATAAAAATAACAAAATTATCATTAAAATTTAGTAGAAATATTAATAAATTAAACCTATTTATTATATAATTTTTTATCCTAATTTTTTTTATCTTAAATCGCCTCACTTTAAGTGAATTGAAAAGCGTAGATAATAGGTTTTTAACATCTTGTGACCCATTTTTAGTGAATATCAAACATGATAGGATACCATAATCTTATGAACTACAACATAAAATAAACCTCCATAAAGTATATAACAATATAGAATAGAAAACTAAAACTAACTACAATATATATTTCATGGGTCAATATCAAAGATAAAAAAAGACATAATTTATAGTAATGAGGGGAATGATACAAAAAACTACAAAATTAAAAACCTAATTCAATTAATGGTGAGGATAAATATGTGTTATTAACTAGATCAGGATGACAATGATATTATATACTATCACCTCGCAGTACTAGTAAGCTCTAACAAGATCATGTCTACTAAGGTCATCACTGTAGTATCCAACAATAGTTGAAAATATTTTGTAATGATTCCCATACATGGGTGATAAATATTTACCTAGTAGGATTTCCCAAAAAATATAAAATAATCAAACTTTTATTTAGATAAAAACAAAATTGTATAAAGGAATGAATAACTTGGATGAAACTAGTTATTAATTAAAAGATTTTATATGCGACTTATGTGAATTTTAATAATCTCATGAGTCGGTCACATGAGAAAGCAGAACGATACTAAGAATCTATAATACCAACACAAATAAACAACATAAAATTCAATGATCTAGCGAGGGGGCCCAAGACGAGCATTGTATAATTTTGGGATGTAGGTGTAACCATATTCAAAGGAGGACCTAGGTCCCACTAATGCTCATAAATAGAAGAATATCCATTTCTATAGATATAATAATCAAGTCATGAATGTGTGAAGGAGTAGCAAAAAATATCATTATATTGGGTATCTATATCCTAATATAATCATGCATCTACGGTTGTTCCTACTAAGTGTACACAATGATACCCTTCCCAAAAAAATTATCATCCATATAGAGATAATATTTTGATATATATATATATATAAACTCACATTTCACCTCTTATTTATATGATAATAGCCTCAATACACTTTTATCAAAAAATTATCATGGTAGATTAATGGAACACCCAAATAAGAGTTATTGGAAAGGAAATAAAAAAATATAACTATTGTTAGAAAAATATGGAATGTGCATTGGGTTTGTACATGATGTGTACTCCTAGTATATGTCTTTTAATTTGGTTAAGGGTTACATGGTGTGTTCCCATAGTATACATGGTGTTTGATATCATTACCAATGGGTTTCAAACCATTATTGAAGGTGTCCACACTATGAAAAAATAACATCACACCTTGTCCAAGAAAACGTAAGACATCCATGTAATAAATCTATACGCAAGGGTTCCTATAACATCCTAGACCTGGATTCCACTCAACAGTGCTATGATCTCATTTGGATTTATTCCCTCAAGTATTTCTCCCCAATTTATAAAGGCTAATGAATAGAAATAAAGTCCTATATGTTTTTATGGGGATATTATTCCCTCATTAGTAGAGTGTAAAAAAACATAAATACAATAATAGTTCAATTATGAAATCATTTAACCATACAAAAGAAATAAAAAATGTCTGACCTATTGTATAAACAAAGAAATATGTCATGTCATATATAATATAATAATACATTTAACCTTTTTATCATTAAATATATTAAATAGGTACAAAATATTCATATCAAATAGAAGTCCTAAAAGTGAAAAATGGTAAAACAAATTCCATGTTACATCATAATCCTCATCTTTTACACATGCTCTCTTTCTCCACATTAGCATATTAGGTACCTGTATTTAGGCCCTTTCCCTTATAAAAACCTATAATCATAGAATCTATTTTGGTACAAAAATGTATCCCAAATAGGGTGTGATATATAATACCACTTTGAAACGACCCATTATATATGCCAAATATTCAGTGAATATATATAACAACTCTGTGTGATGTCTAACAATATACAATGATGTAATGAAAATTAAACATTCAACTAATTTAATCAATTTCATATAGTAATTTAATATGATTGAATTTATATTTCATTGGATTAATATCAAGCCCAACATTCCCCTAATATTTAATAGCACAAACAAATGCCAAAATAGTCCATCTATAAATATATGAGTCATACCCAAATCCATGCGTCTTGGTAGATGTTTTATAGATTATTTTATTATTAATTTATTTTGGAAGCTGAGACCATCCCTAATATTCCTAAGATGTAATTTAGGTATCACTTTTTATATGATATCAATTTTTTTTCATCCTTAACATTCCAATGATGGACATCATGTACCTCCTAAATATGATATCCAAAAACACCCTACAATCCATTTCAGTTGAACCACAAAGGAACATGGTATCGCTCAATGTGATGTAATGTCTAATCCATATGACTATTTGCTTATAATTTCTTTAATGAAGCCCTATATTTAACTCATGTAATGTTAAATGAAATGCCTTTTTTGAGTTCATCCATGGAATCCTTCTTTTGGATCCTTGATTCACATGGAATATAAATAAATCCTCAATGAGACTATCCATGGAATCCATTATTAGGATACATGATTCAACCCTAGAAAAATAAAGGTTCATGCTATTGATTCTATCCATTATATCCTTCAATTGGATCCATGATTCACCAAAGGAATAAATAGGTTCAAACCATTGTGTCTATCAATGAATCGGTCAGTTGGATCCATGATTCACCCATGGATGTTAAGAATTTCCTCAATATAATTCCATTTAAATATTTAATTTAACATTCCAAGTTCAAACCAAGAGAATTACATATCAATCACACCTAAAGGGGTGTTCTAGGTAATTACTCAACTTGATAAGGCATGGAAATTCAAATTAGTAACATGGGAATTTAAATTTAACAATAGTAACATGCATAACAAGATATAACATGGCTTATTTATCATTTATATCACATAGGAAAACATAATTTAAGGAAATTCAAGTCACTTTCATCAATTCATGACATATTCCCTTTTAATCACATGGGAATTCATAATAATTGAAAACAAAATTAATCAAGTAATGAAATATTAAGACTGTGAGGTCTGGTCACCCATCCCATGCCTTTATCTCATATCATTTAAAATTAAATTCATAAAAAGATTAATCAATTTGGTTTGCATATCAATTCACATGAGAAATCTCATAAAAGGTGAAAAGTCATTCGTGTTAGGTATCCATGAGTAAATCAATCAAATGGTTCATTTACATCAACACCAAAGGGTTTATTTAGATTAAGTGACTACAAACTATGAATAAAATAACTAATACCCTTTCATTAAGTATTTCATACCAATATATTAAAGGATTTAAATGAATTACAAAAGAAAATATAAAAATTGGGGGTGTTGTATGATAATTTATATAAATGGACCTTAATTAAGAGAAAGGTAGGATACCACCTAACTCATGTTTTTTCTAGATAGTTCTTCCATTATTGGTCATTAATTTGACATAGATAGGAATAAATCTGATGAACAGATGAAGAATATGAATATAGGGAATATGATTCTAAATCCAAATAGCACAGCTGATACATAGAAAATTGGAATAAGATAAAAAGGAATTAAGATCATACTGTTACGTATCGAATGAGATATACAGACTCCAAATCCGATCTCTGAGGAAAGAGTTATCTCAATTCCTAATTTAGTCAAGTTTGAGTGCTTTCAAATGTGGGTGGAATGTTGTTCATAGTGTGAAATATCAATTTAGTTTTATGTTTTATTTTCAATTTAACTAAAATTTTAAAATTTCCCACAAAACCTTGGTCACACAGTTTATGCACATGGTTTGAAAAATCGTGAACCAACAATGCATGACTACATGTAGGCTAAGTGGAACTCTCATGGATACCTCATACAGTTTACTAACCAAGTGAAAACTATCTGAAGAGACACTACCATATAATACAAATACTATAGACCTGGATGCATGACCATGAAGCCCAACATGAATAGTTTATACTAACCCTACAAATACCTCATTTAACCAAAACATGGGTTCTAGAATAAAAACATACCCCAGAAACCCCTGATCCTTCTATGACCTCCAGATACATCATATTAGGACATATTTAACAGGTAATCTAAAAAAGGAAGGAAACAAGGAACATATACATCAAAGAATAATTTGGTTCTTATAGACATACCCCTCATGGGATATCATCCCCATATTTCCCTTCCAAAGGTGGTGATGGGAGATATAAGAATAAACATGGCCACTTGGATCATACATCATCCTCTCTCTCATAGGTCTTGTCCTATACTCAGACATGCTTCAATAGGACCTATACTAACAGAAAATAAAAAACTCATAGAACCTTCATGATATGATACAAAATATGAATATGATGCTCATTAAAGTACACATCTACTTTTAGATCATTGTCCTCGAGCAGATAGGCTTGAGATGAATCAAAATAGTAATGTTGTAGCTGATAAAAAAATCAACGACTTCATGCATAGATTGGCACATCTGATATAACTACATCTAACATACTATCATTCCAACTCTTTCTAGAATCTCCAACGACCTAATATATCACAATGAAATCTTACCATGTCTCTTGATCATCTTGTGTTCCCACCATAGTTAAACATTACATATATCCCAATCCATAGCCTCAAATTCTAGAGGTCATCAATGTTTATCAAAATATGATTTATTATGAGATTTCACAGTATCCATCCACTAATGATTTAACTATACATGCTCTCAGGTCTCTTGAACAAGACGAGGTCTCAACATAGATGCCACGCCTGCCTCTATCCAATACATAGGTGATAGAATTTTCATACCATACAAACCCTAATATTGTTCCATATGAATTATAACCAAAAATTGGTTTTTTAAAGTGAATTCAACTAATAACTCCCAAACTCCATGACGAATGATCTCATGATTCCCTAAAGCTCCGGAATCATGTTCTCTAACTAACCATATTTCTAGGGTTAGTATTTCATGATCATAAGAACATGATTACTTAGTTCATTTTATAACCTTTTCTAGAACTATGAAGTAATATTGTCATCCCTATAAAAAATTATAGAATTAATTACCCTGTGAAGTCATATTATCTAATGGATATAAAACCTACCAAGGTAATAAAACAAAAAGGTTTTCTTGAAAATTATGAAGTGAATGATATTTATGACCCTATAAATTGAAACCCATTCAAAATCATTACCTCGAGGAGACATTAAGAAAATAGAAATTTTGTCTATCAAAACATCATTCAACTTCCCCATGAGAATGGGTAGTTGCTGTAAAAGTATGACTGGTTGTTGGTGTTCCACTTTTTTATTTTTTATAGGTGTAAAACCTCAGGATAAAAAAAACATATATTTCAATACCCATCCATTGATACGAAAAGTAAATGTCACGATAAATCTTGGTGACACCTAGGTGCACTTCCCAAGTTGAAACATGAAAATCCTGCATCATATCCTTGCACATGTCTGCTGAAACCCACACAAGAAAATGTAATCATAGGATCTCAACATCATATACTATCCTAGAAGGAGGAGGTATCTCACCTTCCACAAACTCTTATAGATCTATACCTTTTGATTCTGATAGTTTCCTCATCGTCACTCTATCTAGCAAGGTATAGGTAACAACTAAAGATGAAAGGAATGTTTACATCTGACTATCATGGACCAACTAGTTCATCTAAAAGAACAAATACATAAGCTCCCACTCTCTTCTGGACTATGAAACATCCTATATCTGAGTCATCTTG
The DNA here is from genome assembly GCA_963277665.1 of Viscum album. NCBI lineage: Eukaryota > Viridiplantae > Streptophyta > Magnoliopsida > Santalales > Viscaceae > Viscum > Viscum album. The sequence goes on from OY728122.1 coordinate 1,135,025,132, forward strand.
TTTAGTGCATCAACCAATACATTGAATTTACCATGCATGAAGGAAATCTTAAAGTTGAAAGACTGATGTAATTAAACACACCATCGCTACCTCTGATTCATATGACCAAACCCTCTCTTATTGTGTAAACATATAATTGAGGATTTTTTCGTATGTGTGCACCCCAAAACCCTATCTTATTAATTAATTTCTCCAACGATTAAATGATGAAAATATGAATCGAAATAAAAATATTTCATCAGGTAATTCATCTCATGTGGCCTTAATTGTCTGGACTTGTATGAGAAAACAGGACCCCCCTGCATAAGAAATAATCCCATATCAATACCTAATGATCATAGTACATAGTTCAACACCTACCAATTTCTGAAATTATTAGTATCAACACTAATTTTAATGTCCCTTTATAATCAAAAAATTTCTTTTTTTGGAATTTGACTTACATACTTCAATACATTGTTTGTAGATCCTATAAATTGTGCTACAAAGAATGAGAATTATTTTATAAAATACCTACAGTACACAAAAACCCCTAAAAACTCTATACCCAAAATATTATATTGGGATAATCCACAATAACTAGAACCCTCAACTACTATGGGTCTACTGATACTCATGTATTTAAAATATTGTCGTCCAAGAAGTGAATTTGATTTATCTAGCAGTTTCACTTCTGAGACTGGCATAAAACTAATTCTACATAAGTGTATTCAAAATGACCTAAATATTGGTGGAATGGAAATTTTAATTACGAGAATATTCTATTAAAACATCCACAAAACCCACCACAAATTAATTGAGGTATAGATTGAATAATCAGTTCAATAGTTTCAAGAAAATTGCATGCACATTAAAGAGACTAAATGACATAACGAAACACTCATATCGATTGTACCTACTTCAATATGATTCAAGTTGCATGACTTATGTTCTAACATTCACCCATTGAAAATCGGATCTCAAATAAACATTTTAAAAGACAGAAGATAATAGGATCTAGTAGAATATTTTATCTATCTGCAGTAGAGGATACCAATTCAAAATCCTCAATTTGTTTAAATTCTAATAATACACACATAGCCTGAGGGTACCTTCAAACATTTTCTCAAAAAGGACTTGATAACCCCATGGGGAAGTACTTGGTCATATGAACCCCTTTGCATCTAAATCCTCTAACAGCCACTTGTGATCATAAAACTCAATTGTAGTCATCTTGTAAGGAGGAATGGATACTGGTGTTGCTCATAGCAGTTGATTTATATAAAACTCTACCACCCCGCTAGAATAAATCTTGATAATTCATCAATAAAGAAATCCATTAAATTATCAACCACTAGAGGGAAGTCAATCAGACAAGTTCCCAGATCATGTAGATACAGACCAGCAATCTGGGCTATCATCCCTCCCTACCCATGATGCTTGGGTCCATCTCAACTCTCCTGGAAATCCCATTCAACTTTTTTAATGAACACACTACCCTATTTTAATGTAAAGCTCACCCATCAATGATTGAATTCCATGAAATAATAAAAGGGAATGAACTGGACCATCATACGAATGACATAATATCCTATCATCTTGAGGATGATAATGTCAAATATGAAGTGACACTTGCCAATTTTGTTGGGGAACTAACCCAACTATCATACACCCAATAGTATAATTCCCAATGGAGTTTCATGAGTCTTGATGTCATCAATAGATTAAATAATAAGACCCATGATCTCCATAATGGTAACATATATAAACATATGTGAATCACCTATATTTAATTGTGAATAAGCTAATGTCGGATAATAGAATCGTACCTCTAATGGTAGAAAATTTGGGATCTATATCCCAACAGGTCCATTGGTCTGCATATTCCACACATGTACCACAATCCTGTTACACTTCTTGGCTACCCTGAGCTGATCCACCCTCCATTCACTATGATCATGGGGTCTTGATACCACACCCATGACCAAAACCTATTGGTCCAGCTTTACCAATGATCCATTCATGATGAGAAGCTATTGAACATGCTCTCTAATGTGGAGTCGGTACATACCCTCTCTCACTATCTACTGATGTAAGGGTTCTGGAGAATCACATTACATGGTCCATCAAACTGCATGATTTTCACTCTACTAGGTCAATTGAACATTGTGACCTAATATGTCCCAACCTACCACAAAGGTATATCCTCCAATAGAAACCTAAATGAGTTGTTGTAATACTAATATCACCACATGGATTCAAAATATGATGCATCCTACTACTAGTTCAAGAAATACCATATTAATATTTTGAACCACCCTCTCTCACACCCCCTGCCTCTCATATCTTAATGTATGTGGTCAATGCAAAATTTACTATTCCAAAAATTATATTTTGTGGAAAAACATTCACAAATTATCAAATTTCATGCATGAGACCTTCCACCAATTTCAATGCTCTAAATATCTCATCGCCCTTTTAAATAGGTGTGAAGAAATGGAGATCATTAAAACATGCAGAATAATCCATAACTGACAGTGGTCCCTATGCCATATGTAATAACACTCAAGATCTAGTTCCCCTCTGTGTACCAATAAAAATTTAATCATATAATTACATATAAAAATCACTCTATAACATCTCTCTATTACAATCAATATGAGTAATAACTTTCCACCCTCTCCTGGTGGAACCACACAACATGTACGTTTCATAATATACACTCCTCACAAGAGGTATCTTTTGGTGCTCCATGATAAAAAAATATGACCTCTATCCATGAATCCATAGCATATGGTCCTCCATCCCATGAAAATGTGGGTGGATGTTATTGCTAAAACTAACACATCAACTCTTCCGTAGTTGGTATGGTCACAGAGCTCCCTTAATGGTCTACATGAACCACATGAATCCTTCACGAATCTTCACCCTATAACCTACATATGGTACAACTCCTAGTTCTATAGCAATAACTACTAGAGGATTCTCAAGTATCCTATATCCCTCCACCTTTGGAGTGTGATCATCACCATCCTACTAGCTTACAACGTCTGTTCATTATGGTGGAATGGATCTATAATGCCAAACACATACCTCATTTCTTGATCATCATAAAATTTCATAGCACAAATGTGAATATATTCAAGAAGTATATGTTAATGCCTTCCTCTATAAAAACAAACCTCTATTCCTACTCTATTGGTGAGGTTTCAGATTCATACAAATTAGGTACATAAGAGAGATACTACCAAAATCCAATTACTAAGGTCATGTATGGTCATGTTCTCTACTAACAATATCTCAGGTATTCATTTCAATTTGCATGAATTTATTTTCAATTTATTTCACATATTCATTCTCATTTCCAATTAGAATTCATGATTATACCCATGTATATCACAAATCAATGGAAATAGTTAACCCATTATTCACCAAATTCTGATCCATTAGGGCCCACACACTCGAGGGACCAAATCATGGAATCCATCCAATCTATACCACATCACATCCTATTATACCTATAAAAATAATTGGAATATCTCTCCTGACATCTATCACAACAACATGAATTATTAATTTTACCTGAATGGACTGAAAAAATGCCTGGCATGTGATTTCAAGAAATTGTATAATTTGATTCATGAGATGGAATGTTCTCATCTAATAGAGTTGAAACCAAAAAAAAAATAACCCATAATGATATTTATATCAATAGGAAAAATAAATATAATCTCCCAATAATGGAATTAAATCATATGTAATAGTCAAAATCCAGAAAACAACAATTTAATTTGAGGAAATTTGGCCTTTTCCTATATTCCAGTTAGGTACGCCTAGAAACTACCCATTAACAAATAATTATAAATTTACATGCCATTATATTGTAACCATATAGTAAAGAAAACCAAAAAATAAAACCCATGATACCACTTTTTAACGTGACAGACCATGATTTCACTCAACCCTATTCTCAGCCTGATGGGCTACATGTTCTCATGAGCATCTCCATAATTTGAAAAGGTTTTCAACAAGTAGAGAGGGTCTAGGTTTGTATGTACGGAGATTATTCCCTCATTAGTAGTGTATAACATATCCAAAATGAACCAAATGTTCAATAGTGAAAGAAGTAAACAATACAACAGAATTGAATAGTGGAATACCAATATTATAAAAAAATCAAGAAGTCATGTCATAAATAATAAGATGATTCATGTCACAAGTTTCTAAAAAAATCCAAAACAGGTAGTCATTTGTAATATACAATACATGTACTAAATTTTCAAAATGGAAAAATGAATCCTAGTAGAATCGTAAGCCTAACATGGTCCCATACTCCCATGCTCTTAAAAGGGAAATCAAGTAACTATATTATTACAGTTTCCATTATCAATTCCTACAATCATATAATCTATTTAGTTATGAAAATGTCAACTAAATATGGAGTGTGATATAATCCCTATAGCAATACACCCATGGTCTTTGTCGAATAGTCAGTTAATCTATATAACAATTGTCAAGGTATTATAAAATAATAAAGGATGTACTCAAAAGTAAAATCTTTACCATTTAATCAATTTAATTTTACAATTTAATAACAATGAATTTATATTTTTTGAGATCCATCTCAAGCCAAACATCCACACTATAGTCAATTTCACAAACATGTGCCTATATAGGCCATCTATAATGATAGGTTTCAAGCCCAAGTCCATTTTTTGTTATTTTGCTTCATAAAAGTTACATATTGTATTTTATGATTAATTCAATTTTGAACCTGAGCTCATCCCTAATGATATTATGCCAGAATATTTGTATTTCTCCATATATGATATCAAACATTTCTCATCCATGACATTACGACGTTGGAATTTTGTATTTCTAAGGTTTCATATCAACCAACACCCTACAATCCCCTCAAAGTGATCCTCTTGAGAACCTATTATCAATATAGGTGATGTAATTCACATTATACATGAGTATATCATAGGGGGGTCCTTTAAGGAATCCACAAGTATCATTCAGGGCATATAAGGCCAAATTTCCATTTTGAGCTCATCTATGTCATCCTTTATTTTATACCATGATTCACCCATAAAATAATAAGTGATTAGACTTTTGATCCCATCCATTACATCCTTCTACTAGGTCCATGAATCACCCATGACATAAATAGGTCTATTCCATTGAGTCAATCCAAGGAATCCTTCATTTTGATCGATGAATCACCCATGGTTATTAATATTTTCTTCAATCCAGATCCATTTAAAAATATAATTTAAAATTCCAATTTCAAACCAAGAAAATAAAATATTAATCATACCTAAATTTTTTTCTATGTCATTTAAAATATCATAGGTATTAGTATTTCCAATTACTCACATGGTAATTTTCAATATAACAATTATCACAGGTATAATAATCTATTACATGTCTTAGTTATCATTTATCACACATGGGAACAAAAATTTAAGGAAATTCAATTTAATTTAACCAATTCAAGGAATATTCTCTATTTACTCATGTCGGTAAAGATAAACAAAGGAAACAAATCTTAAACATGAAATGAAAAATTATGTCCATGGGGTCAAGTAATCAACCCCTTTCCTTTTACTCATCTCATTTATAATTCAATCAATAAACTAATTAATCAATTTTATTTACTTATCAATTCACATTTGACATCCTATACAAAGAAAAATGGCATGATTCTTTGGATTCCAAGGTTCAATCCATCATATAGTCACATTAAATCAAAACCTAATGGGTGATTTAGATTTGACGTCTATAACATATAACAACCATTAATAATACCCTTCAACTGAGTAGGCCACACCTATCAATTATGGGATTCGATTTCATATCATGTGACACCTAATAAATGGATATGTGGCACAATAATATATATAAATGACCTGAATTTAAGTGAAACACATGAGATCACCTACTTTAGGTATGTTATATATATCTTCTCAAGTATTGGCTCCTGATTTGACCATGATTGGATGAAACAAGGAGAAAGAATGTAGAACATGCTAATAGAAAATAAGATACTAAATCATAATATTGTAGAAAATATCTAGATTAAATTATATGATTAAGAATTAATTATGATCTTACCATTATAGTTCAGATGAGTCAAATATATTTTCTATCTAATCTTAATCGAATGAGTTAGATAAATTTCTACTTTAGTCATAGTTGAAATCATACGAGGGGGTGAGATATTTTTTGTGGTGTTAAACATCTATTTATATTCATATTATATTTATAAAAAAATTTAATATTATAAACATTCCTACATATCCATGGTCACATGGTTTATGATCACAATTCAAAAAATTGTTCCCCAACAATGCACGACTTCTTGCAGGCTATGGGGCACTCACATGGTTTTTCTATATTGTTTACTAACGATGAAGAACCCATTTCAAGAACCACCACCATGTTCTACAACAACAATATACCTGGCTCCATGGTCATGTGACCCAACCCTCATGGTTTCTCTAAACATGTGGCCACTTATTATCACTCAAAACATGGGTTACAAGATCTAGGAAAGCCCTGGAAAACCCCGATCCCTCTATGAACTCAACAAGAATTCATATTAGGAAATATTTATGTAATTTGAATTAAATTTTCTAGAAAAATTAATATTTTACTAAATGTAGATGTAACGCCCCGACCCCAGCTACCCAGAGTCGGTGCATTACTTCGTAACATTGGCATGATCACAAAAGATCATGTCTCGAAAGACCGATTAGTTTAGTAGCCTTGGAAACACTACATACATTCATAAATGTTACATTACATCATAAAGTGAAAAACTCATAACAAAGTCTTCATAGTCCACACTCATATCCTCTTCTGACTATCCCTGCAGGACATTTATAAAATAATTCTTCACATCCTGGAAAGTATTAAAACATTGAAAGGGGTGAGCTCAGATGCTCAGTAAGGATAACAATATTGCGGAAGCTTTCATAATTAAACATTAACATTTAAGGCAATGTATAACTAAAACAAAATCCTTTTAAACATGAACTACCACATAATATGGAAAAAGTAAATTGAGATAATTCCATTCACTCCTTCACATGGATAATCTACTGGTCGAATAATCAATGAAATATCAATAACTACTTTCATAATGATGGAATGCATAATTCCAGACTATCATAACCACGTAGCCAAGGCCTCGTGCCAAGACCACAAATAAGATTTTGTCAAGGCCTCGTGCCAAGTCACTAGTTTGTCTCATGAGACCTGCCGATGCATCGAGGAGCTGTAGCGGGCTCCACCCGTAACTTATTATGTCCAATTCATTCCTCATATGAATAGGTTTAAACATATCATAAACCATAACATAATCGTATCACATAAAACATGCATAAAGGAAACATAACATTTCCACATTTCAATCAAAAGATATCAATACAACACATTGATATAATAAAAACGCTTTCAAAACCATTTTCAATACCAAAATAAAAGCAAGTTAAAACGTTGTATTTATTTTTCATTAAAAAAAAGTGATGGCTTTTAGAGGAAGCCGAAACTCAAATAATGGTCACGGCGGTGGAGACGTCGTTGTCACCGCATAAGTACGGAAAAGAAAACATTCCCTTTTTGTCATTTAGTAAAACGCTACGTATAAAAAAGATTCCTTTTGAATAAATGTAAAAGTAAAAGGGGTTTATACACCGTATAAAATATAGTTGTGTATAAAACCAAATATGCCTCAATGAAAGGAGATTGAGACAAGGTCCTTAAAAAGATCATTTTTAAAATAAAATAGATCTATTATGTGTATTCAATATATGTACACATAAAGAAAGTACAAATACAAGATAGGAAATAATAATATCATGACATAATTTGAAAGTAGGAGATTAACCCAAATAATGGAAGTTGGGTTATGAAGTTCCCTTTCCTTGTGTCCGACTTGACTCAACCGTTCTTTAACCTCCTCAAAATTGGGTAAATCTTTTTGATTTGAGCCAAAGGCTTCCTTGGGAAGAGTTCTGCCCAAAGTGAGGCTTCTAGGAGTAAGAGAGGGAAGTTGGGAGAGTATTTGGGCAGAGGTTGGCCGACCCAAATGGCTTGAAAGTTTAAATGAGGTGGGAGAGGTGGGGGCCTTTTATAAGTGGAGAGGATGGGCACTTTTGGAAAGATTGAAATGTTACATTATTACACAATTCTTTTCGGATTATAAAGGTCCCACACTTATATAATTCGAGGCTAAGGTGATAAGGTTTCGAAATATCCTCATCCAATAGGCTTTGGACAAGTGTAATCCTTGGATTTTACATTATCTTCTCATTTTATTTAAATCGTTAAATAATGAGGTCATCGCTGCATCATCATGATGTCATAAAGAATTTAATTTATTTAATGTCTAAAAATTATAAAAATACTACGATGATGTAGGAAGTATTTTTAGCTTTCCAATGAATATTTATAGTCATAATTTGGACTTGTGTAACCCCACTTAAAACTGTTTTAGTAAAACAACTCATGTTTGTGTCAATTAAATTTTAACATTAAATAAATATATATTAATGTCATTTTCCAACCAAAGTGGCTCCATGGGGTCCCCAATTTGACCCATGGGTTTTCTTGGTCGGCCATGACTCATCCAATAGGAGTAGGACAAGTGTCAAGCTCATCTCATATTATTAGAACATTATTTTTACCTTAAACTACACTAATTACCTCTAATTGCGATTAAGAACTTAAAAGTTACTATTCACCAAAAAATTATTTTAATCTCATTGAACCACATTTTACTTCTTAATGACAACAATGTATGTCGGATTTTTGAAAATCAAATCACAGAAGTGGTAATATTTCATTTAAACGAAAATTCAGTTATTTAACTACCACTTAGTGGTTTCACTATTCATCAAAAATTGAAGTTTTTCAAAACAATGCCAAAATTCCACCCTAAGCTATAATTCATATTCCGAATTCAAAAATGATGTCTATTTTAAAAAATTCCAAACATATAAGTTTCATTAGTTAATTTTATAATTAATTCCCGCTGTCACAAAAAATAGCGTGTTTTAAGAAACAATTTATATCAAAAGATTGGCAATTGTTTATGTCCAATTTTAATTTTAAATTAATTCTAATGACCACCATTGGATAAAATGGTAAAAATATCTTCTAATTATAATTTATAACCACTAAATAGTATAATTTATCACTATAAATTATTTTGATTAAAAAAGTTGTTTTTAAGTATCTTTCACTATTCATAAAAAATAGAAGTTCTCAGAAAAATACCAAAAATTCAACATAGGCTAATTTCGATATTCCGAATCCAAAAATGAAGTCCATTTTGAAATATAAAATTTCTATAATTTTAAAAAGTGGTTATTACTATTCATAACTGCTACTTTGATTAGTCGCAGTGTTTTAGAACTCGAAGTTGCGTACAATGCAAGCTATTGCATTATTGAATGAGAAGCGTATCGTTGAAGCTCGGGGTGTTACATTCTCCCCTCCTTCAAAAAATAGCGTCCTCGCAATTTGAAATTTTTTTTCCTTTGAAAATAAAAGGTTGAATATTGAAAATACCTTTGTGGAAAACCCACATTGGAAATAAGCTTAATAAATATATAACATTAAAAGAAAGCAAGATAAGTACAAAGGTCACCCGAGATAGCCCATTCTAGGATTCTATGAAAATATGGATATGGAGGAGAAACAAACCATCAAGGTCTGATGGAGAGTTATAGAAAACAGGTTTAGGAGAAAGTTTAACTACAAGAAAATCACAAACTTGTGATTGGTTAAACGTCATTGAATCCCCAGTTGGAAAAGTTAACCGACAACATTTTTGTTATAAGTTACCTTTTATAATGTTGAGGAATTTATTTAGGAGATTTACTAAGTTCATAAGGGAATATACATATTTGTTATGTATACTTTCATTCGTTAATAAATTTTTACCACAGACCCAACTTTTACTCCAAATGGTAACGGAACTCAAAAATATTATATTTATCATAATTGTATAAAGTTCCAAATGTTAACACATACCATTTAGATTAGTAAAATTATTTTGTAATAACCAGGGACTTCCTGTAGGCTAGTGGTAGGAAATAAAGGCTTGTCGCACTATGTTTGTGGGTTCGATTCCTGCAGCTTTGTCCGACGCGACAGGTTATTCCCCACCCTGCAGGTTGTCCTTTTCCTAAAACTATAGTATCATAATATTCCAAAAATAATCTTTATAAATTTTTTAACCTTAAACAATAATATCCAATGTTCAACTTAATCCATTCCAACCTTTATAGTTATCCAAAATACCTCTGTCCAGACTTTCTCTAAAAGGTCTCCTAATTCCAAAATCAATTTATCAGATTTCCCAAACAAAGTAAAGTTTCTCTTATTGTCACATACTAAAAATATAATTACCTTAATCATATTAAAACCTTACTGAAATCAACAAGTACTGCAGTACAATCCTTATATATATCACATTATTCTTTTAACCAGAATATAATCCTTGAGTCCAAAAGCACCAATACATTAATTATTCTGCTTCAACTGTAGTCACATCATAAGATTGGCCTTGATCCCTTGGCCTTTTCTGAGGTATGTTTCCTTGACTCTTAGGACATTCATTTGCATAATGCCCCATTTCCCTACAATTGTAGCATTCAACTTTGACAGCCTCTTTCTTTCCCTTGCAATCACGAGCCTGGTGACCCTTTTCTCCACATTTATAACAAACTCCCATTCCTTTTAGGCACGTACCATGGTGATTCTTCCCACAATTATCACATAATTGAAAATCCTTCATTCCCTTTTTCCCTTTATCTGTCTCTTGTTCCACCGTTCTCTTCTTCTCGTGCTTTACTTTGTTCTCATAAGACTTAGAGAATTCATTTTCTCTCTTGATAGCACACGAGACAATATCTTTGTATGATGAGAAGGATTGTGATACTAAAGCTCGACAGATAAATGGTTTTAACCCATCAAAGAAACGATCAATCTTACCTCTTGGGTTACGTATATAATCTGCAGCATACCTCGCTAACCTTGTAAAGTTGGCCTCATACTTTGCGACATTCTCATCCTCCTGTTGTTTCAGACTCAGAAATTGCCTTTCCATATCTTCTCGATGGTCACGAGGAAAGTATTTTTCTAAGAAAAGCTCTTTGAACTCCCTCCATTCCATATTCGATACGTCATCATCTTCCATTGTGTTTTGAATCAGCGACCACCACTGATCAGAATCTCCAGTGAGGCGGTAAACTGCCATGACAACCTTCTCCCTTTCACTACTCCCCAAGGCATGGAATATTTTCTCTCAGGAATTTATCCATTGCTTAGCTACTATAGGATTTTTACTCCCATTGAAGGATGGTGGTTGTTGCCTCATGAAACGGTCTAGCATTGATCCTCCACGTTGCGGATCAGGGTGCTCCATACGAGTAAGGTTATTATTCATAACCTGAGTGAGTTGTCCCAGTATGGTAATAAGTTGATCAGCACCAGTTGTATCTCCAGATCCACAATAATTATCTTGAGAAGGATGGCAGTCCCTACACGGAGTTCGTGCATTGATACGGTTTCCATTCCTTCCACTAGGCGCCATTTCTAAACAATGGAAAAAACTAGATTAGTTTATGAATCAAAATACATAATTCCATACTTGTAAAACACTTTACATAAATTGAACTATTTATGGATATAATCATAAAAAGAAATGTTTTCTTTGAGGAAGTATATACTCATAACCCTTCATAGTGGTTTGTAAATAAAATGAGAATTATCCTAAGCATATCTCCCAGGAGTGTCGTAACCAAGAGTGCAGCAAGGCCCGTTGTCGTGCACCAGTTCCCGTTCGAGTTTAGCTCAAAGCGGTGTTTTCGGGTTATACCCCTAGGTACATCTGTGCCAGAGCCGCCTCTACCCGCTCGTATCCAGACAGGGATGTATTGCTCGGAAAACTCATAACATCTCTATAATACCGAAATTCTAGGAAGTTCATCTATACTAATCCTCAAAGTTCATCTTAGGTCTACGTGCTCTAATCAGAGTTTATCTAAATCTAGCTTCCAAGGTTTGTACTAAACTTCCTTTGATACCAACTGTAACGCCCCAACCCCAGCTACCCAGAGTCGGTGCATTACTTCGTAACATTGGCATGATCACAAAATATCATGTCTCGAAAGGCCGATTAGTTTAGTATCCCTGGAAACACTAAATAAATTCATAAATGTTGCATTACATCATAAAGTGAAAAACTAATAACAAAGTCTTCATAGTCCACACTCATATCCTCTTCTGACTATCCCTGCAGGACATTTATAAAATACATCTTCACATCCTGGAAAGTATTAAAACATTGAAAGGGGTGAGCTCAGATGCTCAGTAAGGATAATAATATTGCAAAAGCTTTCATAATTAAACATTAACATTTAAGGCAATGTATAACTAAAACAAAAGCCTTTTAAACATGAACTACCACATAATATGGCAAAAGTAAATTGAGATAATGCCATTCACTTTTTCACATGGATAATCTACTGGTCGAATAATCAATGAAATATCAATAACCACTTTCATAATGATGGAATGCATAATGCCAGACTATCATAACCACGTATCCAAGGCCTTGTGCCAAGACCACAAATAAGATTTTGTCAAGGCCTCATTCCAAGACACTAGTTTGTCTCATGAGACCTTCCGATGCATTGAGGAGCTATAGAGGTCTCCACCTGTCACTTATTAAGTCCAATGCATTCCTCATATGAATAGGTTTAAACATATCATAAACCATAACATAATCGTATCACATAAAACATGCATAAAGGAAACATAACATTTCCACATTTCAATCAAAAGATATCAATACAACACATTGATATAATAAAAACACTTTCAAAACCATTTTCAATACCAAAATAAAAGCAAGATAAAACTTTGTATTTATTTTTCATTAAAAAAAAGTGATGGCTTGTAGAGGAAGCTGAAACTCAAATAATGGTCACGGCGGTGGAGAAGTCGTTGTCGCCACATAAGTACGGAAAGGAAAACATTCCCTTTTTGTCGTTTAGTAAAACGCTTCATATAAAAAAGATTCCTTTTGAATAAATGTAAAATTCAAGGGGCTTATACACCGTATAAAATACAGTTGTGTATAAAACCAAATATGCCTCAATGAAAGGAGATTGAGACAAGGTCCTTAAAAAGATCATTTTTAAAATAAAATAGATCTATTATGTGTATTCAATATAAGTACACATAAAGAAAGTACAAATACAAGATATGAAATAATAATATCATGACATAATTTGAATGTAGGAGATTAACCCAAAGAATGGAAGTTGGGTTAAGAAGTTCCCTTACCTTGTGTCCGACTTGACTCAACCGTTCTTTAACCTCCTCAAAATCGGGTAACTCTTTTTGATTTGAGCCAAAAGCTTCCTTGGGAAGAGTTCTGCCCAAAGTGAGGCTTCTAGGAGTAAGAGGGGGAAGTTTGGAGAGTATTCGGGCAGAGGTTGCCCGAGCCAAATGACTTGAAAGTGTAAATGAGGTGGGAGAGGTGGGGGCCTTTTATAAGTGGAGAGGAGGGGCACTTTTGGAAAGATTGAAATGTACAATTATTACACAATGCTTTTCGGATTATAAAGGTCCCAAACTTATATAATTCGAGGCTAAGGTGATAAGGTTTAGAAATATCCTCATCCAATAGGCTTTGGACAAGTGTAAGCCTTGGATTTTACATTATCTTCTCATTTTATTTAAATCGTTAAATAATGAGGTCATCGCTGCATCATCATGATGTCATAAAGAATTTAATTTATTTAATGTCTAAAAATTATAAAAATACTAATATGATGTAGGAAATATTTTTAGCTTTCCAATGAATATTTATAGTCAAAATTTGGACTTGTGTAACCCCACATAAAACTGTTTTAGTAAAACAACTCATGTTTGTGTCAATTAAATTTTAACATTAAATAAATAAATATTAATGTCATTTTCCAACCAAAGTGGCTCCATGGGGTCCCCAAGTTGACCCATGGGTTCTCTTGGTCGTCCATGACTCATCCATTAGGAGTAGGACAAGTGTCAAGCTCATCTCATATTAATAAAACATTATTTTTACCTTAAACTACACTAATTACCTCTAATCGCGATTAAGAACTTAAAAGTTACTATTCACCAAAAAATTATTTTAATCTCATTGAACCACATTTTACTTCTTAAGGACGACCATGTATGTCGGATTTTTGAAAATCAAATCACAGAAGTAGAAATATTTCATTTAAATGAAAAATCAGTTATTTAACTACCACTTAGTGGTTTCACTATTCATCAAAAATTGATGTTTTTCAAAACAATGCCAAAATTTAACCCTAATCTATAATTGATATTCCAAATTCAAAAATGATGTCTATTTTACAAAATTCCAAACATATAAGTTGCATTAATTAATTTTATAATTAATTCCCGCTGTCACAAAAAATAGCGTGTTTTAAGAAACAATTTATATCAAAAGATTGGCAATTGTTTATGTCCAATTTTAATGTTAAATTAATTATAATGACCACCATTGGATAAAATGGTAAAAATATATTATAATTATACTTTTAAACCACTAAATAGTATAATTTATCACTATAAATTATTTTGATTAAAAAAGTTGTTTTTAAGTATTTTTCACTATTCATAAAAATTAGAAGTTCTCAGAAAAATACCAAAAATTCAACATAGGCTAATTTCGATATTCCGAATCCAAAAATGAAGTCCATTTAAAAATATAAAATTTCTATAATTATAAAAAGTGGTTATTACTCTTCATAACGGCTACTTTGATTAGTCGCAGTGTTTTAGAACTCGAAGTTGCGCACAATGCAAGCTATTGCATTATTGAATGAGAAGCGTATCGTGGAAGCTCGGGGTGTTACAGTAGAACCACGTTCTTATTGTTCTCCATTCAAATGTTGGTTTTTTCAGTTACCAAATTCCTATTTATATATTTCCACTCCATTAAAGAACCCACCACACTATGATTAAACATTCTACCCAAGATAGTCCAACACAGAACACCCACTACATATTCCCCTACACTAAAACCCAATACATTTTTCATAACTTAATCCATCAAGAAATGACACCTTATATCCTTAAAATAGCCTTTTATTAAATACCAAATGTGTGGCACTGTATCATTTCCATAATTATTGTCTCTTCAATACCAAATATTAAAGAACACTAATTTTTTTTCACCATTCTTGAATCTGTGAAGACATAAATCAACATAAAATTCTTTTAATTTCATAGTAATTCTTCAAATGGTTGATTCTTGGAAGTGATTAATTAATATAACAATTATAGATGGGTGTAAAAGAAAATGAGACCATTTTATATTCCACTTGTCCTAATATCTTTCATCGATTGATGCTTTAGTTATGAACTATAAACCATTGTTAATCTTATATGATATTGTCCATTCCTCTTTTCCCAAATATATCAATCAAAAGAATGAAATATATATTTCTCATCGATTCAATTTTGACTCATATAACCAATAACCATGACGATGGTTATTGTAAAAAACATTATGAAAAATGGGTTATGTGATATGGATTTTCATGAAAATGATTATTAGTCTCCAGATTAATATTCTAGTTAGAGGTCATTGAGTATAGTTCGTCAGATGAAGAAGAACCATTATATTAGATATGGATATAAAACATGTAACCCTTGTTTTGGATGGAATTAATATTGCTTTGAAGGGAATTATCGACAATGTATCACATCTGCAAAATATTAAAAACAATTATCATATTCCACCATAAACATTAATTATTGTATTTATCTTAGGTTAATATATATATATATATATGTAAATTGGTACCAAAGACTCTTATGATTCATATAGTCCATAAAACAGTACCTAATAAGTTAGAAACTCCAATTCATTAAGGTGATCACTACCAATACGAGATCAAAATAATGGGTCATGTTGTCAAGCATATAAAGACTCCATAATCTCAACTAATAAGAAATCACCACTAATTTATGCATTGACACAGATTCAGGACTAACTAAATTTGAATAAAAAAACACCATATACATTTATTCATCCATTAGTAACAATTATACATGAGTAATTAAAATCCTTTACATCATCTCGTAAAAATCCCTTTATTATTGATTAGTTTAACCCAATGGATTCCCCTTTTCGGTAAGGTTGGTCAAGAGGGGAAAATCCTGGTGTATTAAACTATAAATATATTATATTAATCATCAATCCTATGGAATAAGTACACCTAATACATAACATTTTATGTCACTCATTCTATGACTACATAAATTTTAAGAAATTTCAGAACTGCCCTACCTAATGTGATAACATGTCTCCTTAAGTGGATCTCTTTTGTCCAAAACTAACACTTCAGAATCATATAAACTCTCTATCTCCAAGGATCATTTGAGAACCCTAAAATAGGTGGGGATAAATTGGATAATAATTATAATTGATGAATATTTAATTACCTTTATATTACATCTTTTTTTGGAATACTCAAACTTTACCCAACCACAATACAAAACACCATATTATTTTTGTGCCACTAGAAACCTAGAAAAAAACATCTTCTCTAGTTAAAGATATTAAATATTACCAAAAAGGATCATTCCATTTTTTTCCTCATACCTAAATAATTTCATTAAATCCATGGGGAGATAAAAAATAACAAATGGGTGAGCTCATATTATTACAATAGGTAAACAAATAATATATAAATCATAACATATACATAAGGTTAAAATAATATGACCAAAAAAATTGTGAATTGTACCCTGCATATCAAAAAACACAATATTGTGTCATAAAATATCATTACACATAAATCATAAAAGAACAAATTTCCTTTAAAATATGTAATTGTGGAAAATAGACATGCATATGAAATCATTTCCATGTTAGGAAAGGTTCATTTCCATTACCAGCATTGCAGAAAAATTCCATTACTGAACCATGTTCACATCCCATTCCGGCCCTATATAACATAACCAAGATTACTCCCATTCAATTCCTATATTACCAAACCATGATTACTCCCATTCTAGTTTTTTATTACTTGACCAATATTACTCCTATCCCAGTCCAATATTATTGAAACGAATTCCCTTCCTGTTTTAGTCCAACTTATCTAATGAAATATAAATCATTACCCAATTCACTGTAAAGAGATATAGGCTCCACTATTCTCATAATAAAAACCATACACAAGTTTTCCAAAAGAACATAATTAATTCATCATATCATAACCCATGAAATAAAATGGGTTTCATAAACATTATTCAACCATAATATAATCCATGGAAGAGAAATGGGTGTCATTACTACCATTAAATGAAAAATTAATACAATAATAGAAATAATATATATATATATATATCCTTTAACAATATCCCTATTCAGGATTATTTACATTAAATAATATTATCTCAAATGGAAAATAGTCTTGACATATTACTTTAAAATAATTCTTGTTGTCAATAAAGTTTTTCATTCAATACATTTTATTTAATAAATTATAATAATACATTAAAGGGAAACATTTCGATGAAAATAAAATTGTTAAATTATATTTTAAAATAAAATTAAATGAGGATAAATGAATTAATAAAAAACTAGTTCATGGTGTATAAGTTAAATGAAATCATTCTACTAGTACTTTTGCAGGACAAGTCAACAATTACCTTGTTTGGAAAATGAAAAATGAATCATTTGATAACATATGTTAAATAGTAATTTTTATAAAATGTCATTAAATATCCATAAGATAATATTAAAAACTTTTAATAAATCATGTAAATTGAAGATAAATATTAATTAACAGATACGTAAAATGAAACAATCCCAAATATTGAAGAGATTGTAAAATAAATATACATCACTTGGTAATCAGCAGAATCATATTCTTATTTAATTAAATAAAATCAAAAGGATATAAAATAACATAAAATTTTGGATAATAATAAATAAAGGCATTAATATGTAATGTATACACAACATAAAAGAAACTAGTAGTCTATAAATCATGTATCTCATAGAAAGAAAGGTGATACAAACAGAGCTTTTCTAAGGTCTTATTTCATTCATAAATATCTAAAACTCATGTATAATATTATAAATAATTTAATTATCTTATTAAAAAATATAGTTATAATGATGACATAAAATATTATTACATTATAAACATTTTTTTAATAATATTTCATTATTACTCTTCTTTCAGGTGTTAACTGATTTACATTATTATGCATTTTCTATCATATGAGTCCCAATTAATTTAAATAGGAAATAGTTATATCATTTAAAAATTGATTTTATGGTAATATATATCATAAATATTCACTATATAAATTTATAAAATCATTCCTTAATGATGATCATGTAGAATTAATCACATCTCATCGTGGAGACAGTAGGTTGTACGCACACAAAAGAAAAGATATCATTTCATTAATTGTTAAATGGTATGTAAGTGTATGGTATATATATTTTTACAAAAAAATCATGTTATAATAATCATATATAGTTATTATTTTTGTAATTACACCCAGACAATTAATGTGGTGATGAAAAACATATTACACCACAACGTGGAGACTACAGGTTGTATGCATGCACATGTAGTGATTTCCTTTTTCATAAGATGGGGATAAGATGGAATATTGTTATTACATAATTATAATAACATCTCTTAAAATAGGGTATTCTAATTTTATTACATTATAATGGAAACAACTATGTAAGAGGATGTTTAGAAGAAATGATTTTGAAAAAGTTGGTAAAGGATATCACCTCTTCTTCAGAGAACTCCCTCTAGATTCTCTCTTAGGGACACTAGTGTTGGTCTTTCAATAAGAAAAAACCTATAAAATATTGATAGGGGTTTTTATTATTAATATGGTATGGGGGTGGATGATTATCGAGGCTCAATGAGTTGTGATGAAATGAGGAGGGAGTTTCCCTTTTATAATTGAGGTGAGGCGCACTTATGGAATTTTTCAAAATATTAATATATAATAATTTCAAAATCAATCAAAATACCACAATCATGTAATATATTAAGATATTAGGTATTATTACTTTTTAATATCATCATAAAATATAATTTTGATATGTTATGGTATTCATTTAAACCTTATCGTTTTAAATAACCCATAGTTAATCGATTTTAATTTTAATATAAGGAAACTAATTTTGTAAAATTAAAATATATTATATTATACTTATTTTTTGTAAATTAAAAAATAAATGAAAAAAATCTTTTATTTCACACCATATTATAATATTTATAATTATATATATGTTTTATTATTTTTAAATAATATAATAAAGAATTATTTATATAAAATATTAATAGAGTCCATTTTGACACTTTTTATTTCGTTGAATTAAATAATACCATGATAACTAGTTAACATAGAAATAATTATTATATTATTTCCCTATATGGTAAAGGTATTTTATAATATTACTTTTCTACAATAATTGTCTCAAATTATATTTATTTGAATATTTTTAAAATAAATTCTTTGATATTTACATTAATAAAATAATTAGTTCCTTACTATTGTGTAATAAGTTAATATACCTATTTTCACTATAAATTAAAAATAAATTACTATGATAAATATCATTATTTTATATTTCTGAATAATATTTGTAGATGATTATATCTATTTTATATAATTATTTTAAATATGATATATTATTTATAACATGAATATGATATGTTCAAATTATTATTAAATTTTTTTTAAATATCATGATATCATATAAGTGACCCCAAAAAATAAAAAATTAATTTATATCATGAAACTATTTTTCTTAAGTAACAAATTGATATTAATATTATTTTATAGAATTCTTTTTTTCACTTTTGAAAACATAAGATATATTAAAGAAAAAGAAAAATACATTTTGTCTCTTTTATTAATTTAAATATTATTTTATTCATATTCAAAGATACGTGTCCATTTAATGAAATAAATCAAATTCTATTGTGTTGAGGATCTAATTTCATTAAACCAATACAAGTTTATCATATATTTGTGTCATCATATAATCTTAATAAATTATTATTTAACCTAAATTACATAATTTACCCTTTACCATGGTAACAAAATTTACTATAGTTACTATTCATATTTGCTATAAATAAAAGGTACATGTCTAATAAATTTGGACAATATGAATCTAATTTTGGATCCATTTTTAAAAATTCAGAACATAGATGATTAAAATTATAATTATATTTAAAAAAGGGTGAATTCTTTGTAAAACTCATTTTATTAAAAATGACCTTTTAAAACCTAAAATGATTTTATAATAAATTTGTGTATGAAATTATTCTAAAAAGACATAATTATTTTATTTATAATAAAAATGAAATAATTAAAATTTTAATCTAATCCAATCATTATTTGGACATTTAAATAATTTAAATTTTAAAATAGAATCATTAATAAATATTGGTATTTTACTATTCATAAAATATGAAACACACTAGAAAAATTCCAAGAAATTAGCCAATGTAAATTTTTATATTATGATTTTAAAGAAGAAGATTTTTTTTTAAAATAAAATATATAAAAGTGTAAAAAAATTTATTTAAAATGGGTCCTCTATTAATTGGGGATAAAATTACCCTTTTGAAAATAATATCTTTAATTGATTGAATAACCTTTATTATGATATTTGGCCTATAAAATATAATGGTGGAATATCAAAAATATTTAATGGTATATATAACATGTATATTTAATTAATATCATTAAATAATTTTAATTTAATTAATTTTGTAATACAAAAATTTCTATGGGAGTATAAAAATAAAAATATGGTTCTTTTATATTCAATTGGTGTATAATTTAATTTCTCATCAATTGTATACAAAATAATTAATCTTTTCAACCATTTATTTTCATAAGTTAGACAATAATATTAATAACAATAATTTTAACTGCTAGGTTATTGTCTTATTTGAATAATTAAAATTGATGTTTCTTAGAAACCCAGTTATGGGTGTAACGGGAGCTATGTTTGTGTTCTATATAATGACGGACATCGATAAAATTTAATAATATATTTATATTACATAAATATCATAGGGTTTTACATTCTAAAACCCTTAAAATGAATTTCGCCCTCTAAATTTGTCTATGTTATCAAATGTTTAAAAAAATGTAGTTTTTTTAATAGAATGATATGTTATTAAAATTAAAACTAAAAAATCATTTAAAAAAGTAATGTAAAAAAGAAACTGATTATTAATAATAGATGTTCACAAAGTCCAATAATAAACTAAATGTGAGTAATTGGGAGATTATTAAAAATAAAAAAACCATAATTTAATGAAGCATTAAAAAGGTCATTGATATCATCAATAATGATTACAATAGGATAAAATTTTATTTCAAAATCAGTTTCCTAAATGTGAATAATTTTCACAAGGGAATATACTTACTTGATTTTAGGGAATCCTCAACCATTATTGTTCACTGATCAATTACCACTTCATTTAATATTCCATGAAATGAATATGAATTTCTCATTCCTAAAGAAATAGCATGTCATCCAATTCATAAATATAATTATTGGTCATTCAATTTGAATTTATTAAATATAAAATGTTTATCAAGTTATAAAATATTAATAAATCCACCTCTATTGTGATTATACACTAATATCAAAAACATCATCTGAGGTTTAACATAAAATTTTTCATAAATTTATTTCTTTATAAACCATCCGAAGGATTAAATCCATAATAGTATAATGATTTTTACTAAATCATCTTATTATTTTTTTCACATATATTATATGTTATCTATTTTTCATCAAATTCATATCTTGTGAAAATTTTGTCATGTATTCTTTTAAAAAATTATATTAACATTAATTACCCTACATCATTATTTAAAACATGTGTTTCACCTTATTAAAATGATTTATTGTATGTATTCATTAGGTCCAAACCATTGTAAATATCAATCAGGATTACCTAACCCACTTGCCAAAAAACCCATAATTAGTGCCAAGTTAATATACATTATCTAATTTAATTATTCTTATCAAATATATCCTTATCAAACCAAAACAATTTTTTTTTAAGATTAGAAAAAAAATCTAGGGTTATAATCTCTTATCCAAAACAAACCCCTTCCCTTAAATCACATTTCTATATATTCATAAACATTCAACATATACTTTTGAATCCATAATAAGAACATATACTAAAAATACTTATATATTTCAAGATTTTCATTACATAAAACATGAATTTTAAAAACATACACACATCAATAGTAAAACATTATTCTTAAACCATTACTAAGGCATTGTCATTTTTTTCATTTATATTATTTGAAATATGAATCATGTATTAATGTTCCTCAACCTAAATCTATTCATGATTCTTATGATTAATAGAAATAATGTGGTTTTATCATCCCATAACATTCACATGTCCTTCACAATCTATTAAACAACAATATTATAACTAATACTCCCACCATCTTCCTAAATCTCATCATGATGTTTCCACATTGAAAATTGATTTTCAAAATTCCAAAACTTCCAATATATAAAATATTCAATGTTATACAGGTTCCTTCTAGTTCTAACAATTAGATAAAACTAGAAATAATAATTGTGAGAAACATTTATCACAATAGAAAACCACATAATTAGTGAAATTCAAATTCAATATCTAACATTTTAGGTTTAATCCAAGGCCATCCATGATCACTGAATAAAATTTAGGATAGTAACATATACGCACACTTATACTTTGGGATCTTATTAAGGTTCCACAATCCTAGTTTCTGATGATCAACTAAAACTTCAATATGATACCAAATTTAAGGACTTAATCTTGACATACAATGATATTACATCTTTTTTAGGAATACACATAATTTATAAAGACAGATACCCAAATACAACATTAGTTTAGTGCCTTTTGAAACATAGAATAGAAAATTATATTCCAGTGAGAGATATTAAATGCTTCTCAAAAATATAATACCATTTTTGAACACCTACCAGAAACTATTCTTTTTATCCTCAGGAAAAGAAAACATATGAAATGTTTGATATCAGATACTTAGTAAATCTAAACAAATGAGCAATGAGTCATAACTTAAACATGATGGTTAACTAATATGAATAGATTATTTGTAAATTATACACTACAGATCAAATATTTTAATACTGAGACAAAAAAACTATAATTCATAAATCATAAAATAAATAATTTGATATAAAGAATGGAATTGTGGATAACACTCCAACATAGGAAATCATTTCAATATTTTTCAATGATCATTTACATGACCATTATAGAAAAACATGTCAATTTATGAACAATATTCAATCTTGGTTCCAACCATGCATTACTAAACAAATATTACTCCCATTCATGTCATTTTTACTGAAACAAGATTACCCTCGTTCCAGTTTTGTATTACTAAAACCAAGATACTCTTCTTCCAGTATTTTATTATTGAAATGAATTAACTCCCAATTTCAATGCTGTCTATATTAAGAGATAAAAATAATTACCCAATTAACTAGAGGAAGATATAGGTCATATACTTCACATAATGAAAAATATAAAAATTAGTTCCATTACTACATTATTCATTACTTATATTAGAACCCATGGAATAAAATGGGTTTCAAAAACATCATTTAATCATAACATAACCAATGTATAAGAAATGGGATCCAATAATATAATTACATAATAAAAATAATCCAACCATAAAAATAATAAATATAATATTCATGAAATATATAACTATTAAATCATGTTAATATCAATGATTATTATCTTACATTTTACGATATTACTAGAAAATAAATTTTGAGTAAAATAACCATTTGCCTTTGAAAAATATTAAAATTACATAAAATTTTAATAGAAAATTTTTATTTTAAAATAAAATTGTTAAATTATAAGTTATAATCAAGGAAATTAATAGACATGAATGTCTAAAAACAAATTAATTCCATAAATGTTTAAATAAAACATTATTTTCTACTTTAACTTGATAACTCAAAACAGACCTTGTTTTGAAAATGAAAAAATATAATTTTCAAACAATGTATTAAATATTCAAAAAAGGGTACAAATGAATTTAAAAATAAATAGGAGAATATTAATGATTTCATGAAATAAAACTTATATAAAATATAAATTGGTAATAAATATTCCATAATGGATTCTTAAAACAAAAATATCCAAAATATTGAAGTGATTTTAAAATAAATACTCATTAATTTATTATGTGTGGAATGATATGAATAATGAATAAATAAAAATATAAGGTACTTAAATATCATAACATTATAGATAATACTCATATAAGAAAATCATGGGATATTTTTACACTATATAGAAGAAACATGTAGTGCATAAGTCATGTGTCTCACAGAAATAACGATGAGACAATATTTACTAACCATGGGTCTGATTTCCCTCATATGTATATGAACATCACATGTAATGGTTCTAATATTGTTTTTATCTTATTATATAACCATAATTATATTTATGATATCTTATATTATTACCTTATCTCAAATTTGTTAATAATGTTTCATTAGTACTCTTCTTTCGGTTGTTAACTACATTATTTTATTATACACAATTTTTCATTTAAGTAGTATTTATTTTTCATTGGATACAGTTTCATAATTTAATTAATGGTATTAAGGTATAACATATAATATATAATTATTATATAAATATTAATAATAATTTGTTAATTTTGATCATTTTGGATGAATCACATCACGTTGTGGAGACTGTAGACCGTATGTACACACAAGCGACAATATGATTCCCATTATAGTAAAATGGTATGTAACTGGTTGGTGAATATATTATTACTAAAATAAACATAATTTTATAAGAATAATGCATCTTTATTATTTCCATCATTATAAACATTTATTTAATGTGTTCATGAAAAACAGTTTACACCATGGTGTGGAGACGATATTTCATACCTACGCACGAGTGGTGATATCATTTTTCATAGGATGGGTAGAAGATGACATGTATTTGTTATATTATTATAATAAAATCATATAATATAGGTTATGAAGGATTTTTTTACAATATACTGTAAACAAAAAGTAATATTAAGTACAAGAATAAAATTTCTTGAGAGACTTGTTAAAGGATATTACTTCTTCCTTGATTTTCTCCATCTAGGTATCCTCTTAGGTACACTAGAGATGGTATTTTGAGAATACTAGAACCTTTAAAATGTGAATATGGATGTTAATAATGGAAATGAGATGGGGATTTATGAGATTTATGGCTTAATGATTTTTATTACTGTGGTAGTGCGTTCCCTTTTATTATTGAGGTGAAAGGGAAATTTTTTATTATGAAAAATTATTAATTTATAATAATTTGAATTCGAATAAAAATACCAAACAAATTTCATATATTAGAATATGTTATAATATAAGGTTTTAGTATCATAAAAAATATATTTTATACGTATTTTGGTATTCATTTAAACCATATCATTTAATTAACCGTTAGTTAATGAATTTTTATTTAAAATAGGGTAACTAATTATTCATATATAAAAGATTATATATTTTTATTATTTAATGTAAATTAAAAAAATGAAATATTTAGAACAGTTAAGAAAATTTATAATTATTACAATTGTTTATAGATGTCATTTTATTTTAAAAAAATTAATAAAACATTAATTTTATAAAATATCAATAGTGTAAATTTTGACAATATTTCTTTCATGGATTTTAAAAATATCAAGATTATAAGAAAAAATTGATTTTTATTATTATATCTGTAAAATATCATTTACCTTTAATAAGTTATATGGATACATTATTTATCTCTAAATATATTTATTTTAATATTTTTAATATTATTGAATTTATATTTTATATAATAATATATTTTTTACTGTAGTGGTTTTTTAATAAATTATTATTTTAAAAAAAATTAAAAATAAAAATCTATTATGAATGTATATATTTTATATTTAAGAATAATAATTATATTAGAATATATATTTTTTATATTTTAATATAATATATGATATATTTTTTCAAACATGAATATAACATGATTAAATTCCTATTAAAATAAATCTTATAAATATCATAATATCATTCAAGTGACCTAAAATATCAAAAATATAATTTTTACGATCAAAATATTTATATTAATTTACAAATTGATATGAATATCTGATCATAAAATTCATTTTTCCAATATTGAATAATAAGAAATTTTAAAGACAAAAAAATGACAGTTTGTGTCTTTCTTTAATATAAATTATATTTAAATCATATTCAGAGAATGTTTCCAATAATTCACATAATTATGATCATTTATTATTATGTATCAAATTTTTTTTATCCAAATAATTTTTATAATATTTCAATGTCATTTTATAGTTTAGAAATATTTTTTTAACCCAGAAAGCTAATTTTCCATTTACCCATGTAAAATATTTTACCATGGTTTATATTTATATTGGAAAAAAATAAAGGGTAGATATTTAATAAATTTAAGCCCAGTGAATTGTATTTTTGAATCAATTTTTCAAAATTCAGAACATAGATGTTTCATAATTTATTTAAAGATAAAATAGGGAAAAAACAATGAAAAATGTTTTTCTGAAATTTCCATTTTAAAACATAATATGTTTTATGAATAAATTTGTCTATAAAATACTTCTTAAAACCCATAATTATCTTATTTGAATTAAAATATAAATAATTAAAATTTAAAAATAATTCAAAACAACATTTTGTATGGTATGTACTTTAAAAAAGTAGATTCTCTTTTAAAAAATAACATTACTATTCAACAAAACAAGAAACATTCCAGTGAAATAAAAACAACTTAACAAAAGTAAATTTTTATATTCCGATTGTAAGAACCCAGATATTCATTTTAGGTATGGATATTTATTCTGGTGTTTTTGATAAAAGAATATTTTTCTAAAAATTTAAGTATTACACGCTATGTACTTAAGAATACACACCATGTAGCTTAGAGTACACGCCTTGTACCTGGGTTCCACTAATAGTCATGTACTGGTCGTGTAATGGTTGAGTACATGGTCATGTGGGCTGACCTAGATACCCCCCTATATCTTGTGTAGTTAATGGCACATACTAGTTGTGTACTTTTAAAGAACACAATGTGTATTTTTTTATTTGTTATGTAAGACTGAGATCGTGTCTCTTTTACAGAAACATCTTCTTCTGTCTTCATCTCGTTCGGGAGCGACTAAAGATTGACGACTCTTCTCTATGCCCCCAATCCAACATCTGTTCTCCAAATCAACCATCGTAAATTGTGTCAGAATCACCATGGTGAGTTCATCATTATTCTGGAGCCTCTTCTCTTGATTTATCCTCTTTTGTGAGATCTTTTTAGTTGATGTTTTTTGGATGTTTTTGTAGATCTATGACATTATAGTTTGATTCTAAGGTATAGGTTCAACAATATCGATCATACAATATCCAAGTTAGAAGTTTGTGCCTTTCTGTAGATTGTATTTGAATTAATTCTGTAGAAGTTTCTAATACCCTAGTTTAGGATATTACGTGTTGATGGAATTTAACATTATTAATACCAACAATGACTTATTCCTAGATTATGGGTTTTTTATTGTAAATTATGATGTTTAAATTGCTATAGATGTGTTTCCCTTATATGATTTGGTATTGGCAGTTGGGTCTAAACCATCCTGTCAGACTGTTATGCATTCCATGTTATGTATTGTTACTATAGAGGTTATATTATATGACATGATTGTTATATGAATTATTGTTTCTTAGAAAAGTATTATTTGTGATTTACTTTGGCTTCTGAATATCATTTGTGCATGATTTATTTACATATGGTTGTGGGAACCTGGTGGAGTGACACCATGTGAGGAAATCATGTTGAGGTCTTCCCCAGAGTGTTTGTTATAATTTTCATGCTGTGGGACCTTATGGGGGATTGACGTTGAGTGCTCTATCAGATTGTTAATAAATATCATTGTGATACAACAAGAGGAATTTACGTTGAGTGCTTCATTGGATATTCATTAGTTTGTCATTAAAATACTTTACGAGGAATTGACGGTGAGTGCATCTTGAGGGAGTCTTTGTTTGCATGAGACCAATGGGGTTAGACTGTGTGATCTATCCCAGAGTGTTGGTATATATTTATTATTAAGAGACAAGTTGAAAAAATGGGGTCAGGCTGTGATAACATTCCTAGAGGGTTACTTGTGATGGATTGGTTGAATAATTTGTAAATTTAAATGATTGTAGTTGAAACTGTATGACTATTTACTTTTGAGTACTTCCTTGTTTATTAAATCATTTTTCATATTTTCCTATTATATATTTACTAATAGTTAGGCACAAATCCTTGTGTGGTTTTATACTGGGAAGTTTCCCATAGCTGGTTTGGGTCATGCGTTTGGGCCCAAATCGATTATATTGTTGCATGTATAGATAAGGGAAAACACCCTTCTACTTCAGGCACATGATTGTTGTGGAGCTTTATAGCATGGGACCATGATGAGGCATTCAATGTTTCTGGAGTTTATTTTCTTCCTATACATTGTTTTAGTTCTGTATTCCATCATTTTAACTTGTTGGATTCATTCCTAGGCAAATGTGACATGCATAATTTATATATGTTATTTAGTTTTTTTATAATTTTAGTCTTCTGTTGTTTTCTTACTATATGGTATCATTGTTTCTGGTATTGTATTTTAGTTTTAATTTTTTGTGTTACTCTTCCAATGAGGGAATAATTTCCCCACTATCAAACCAATGGCCCTTACTTCTAGTTAGTAGCCTCTACAATTTGAGGATATTCACTTGAGTCCATGTGACCTACTGGGTACGGGGCACCTTGGTGCAGCATGAAGAAATGGAATGTTAAAAAGTGTTATTAGAGGAATTATTTTCTTCTATGACTTAATATATGGATCCCATAGATAGGGATAAGAAGGAATAAGTAGTTGGTTATAATCTATGCATAGGATTATCTAACTTGTGTACAAAGAAAAGCTGATTTACCTCGATTATTTCAATTTTTCTAGTTTGGAAATTTTCTAGTTGATATGATTTCATTGTTGGGTGATTCACAAGTTTTATTCTATTATTATTGATATTATTTATGTTCTAATTCTGTTTCAACCCCATGAGATGATGGAATTATATCTCATTCATCATAGAGGCACTTTCTAGAGATCACATGTCATGCATTTTGTGATTTAATTAATGGTTCATTAATAATGGCATTTTGTTGTGATAGATGTTGTTCTAGATATGCATGTCATTGTGATAGATTCCTCAATAGAATAGCTTTGTTTGATAGAGTATTTATAACGTTTAATGTTCATTTGAATGAATTCCATATTTTGGTCCTTGTGGTTTTATGGGCCCTCATAGATAAGAATTTGATGGATCATGTGTTTAATTTCACTATTATACTATGACGTGACCTGAATATGATGCCAAGAAAAGATTCGCGATTAGTATAATCCCTCAATGATAAAAATTTTCCACTTTAATATTTTTTTGTATTTTTATTGGTTCTAGAGGAGTTCTGAGGCTTAATTTCTAGGAAAGCCATAATACATAGTGTTTATTGATGAATACACGCCATGTGTTGTTCTATTCGGGAAGGAAAAACATTTCTAAAGTACACACCAATTACATAGAGTACAATAAATTTATTCATAAACCATGTGACTGACTTTGTGGGTAGATTCCCATGGTTGATAGATGATTGGTGGAACACACGGTGAATAAGGAAGTACACTCTTTGTTGTAAGCACCGTGTAACCGGCCGTGTGACTAACGACATAGTTCAGTGAAATCCTTCTATTACATGTCATGTCTGGAATAAAAACAACATGTAGAGTTTATCATGAAACCATCCATGTGACCAATGACACGGTCTAGTGAAATTATTCAAATACGCGTCATGATTGGCACATGCACCAGGTGTAGTTTTGACATAGGAGAACCATGTGGTTTAGTCGTGATGAGGAACTGGGGTAGGGGAAAACGATTCAAGTAGATGGCATGCACAAGGAGAACACTCTGTGTGTATGGGGTGTCACATGACCAGTGTTGGTAGGATAACAGTCCCATGTAAAGGGTTAAGAGAACATGCCGTGTAAGTGTTATACACGTCTTGTATCATGGATATGACGAACTCGAGGGATTTATTTCTCATATTCCTTTACAACTCTTTTATGTTTCAGTCCATTGATTTTCCACTTGACAACATGCCAGGGAAATGCAACATAGTGGATAATGTGTTGAGAAAGAGGACTTAAATTCCAGCAATTCAATAGGCCAATAGTGAGTGGAAGATTATGGCTATGTTCTCCAAGATGCATTTTTATGTGAATGATCAGTAGGGACATACATTTCTTTATTTTGTAGTTTTATCTCTACTCTAATTGATCGAATGAGAATGATGCATTTATCAGATTATAAAGGCCTTGTTCTATGGGAGAGTGTGTTAGGAGAATTCCCTATTCCTATATATACCATAGGCAAGGATGAGACCATTAATTTT
This sequence comes from Viscum album, assembly GCA_963277665.1. NCBI lineage: Eukaryota > Viridiplantae > Streptophyta > Magnoliopsida > Santalales > Viscaceae > Viscum > Viscum album. The sequence goes on from OY728122.1 coordinate 1,135,055,767, forward strand.
CATGGGCATGTATGGGTGTCAGCAGACATACACGACGAGATGATGCAGGACTTTCATTCCTAAGATTTGAAATTTTATCTTAGTGTCTCTAGGATTTACCAAGATCTACACTCTTAATAATGGTGGACTTGTTTGAAGAGTGATGTGGCTATTTTTATGATGATATGTTCCATATGTCAACAGGTAATGCCAGGGAATCAGCGACCACGAAGGCTTTTTGAAAAATTTACCCATTCCCGATTGGAAGTGGAATGATGTCACGATGGACTTCATAACTGGATTACTGAGGTTGCCTAAAAGGAACGATGCAGTTTGGGTTGTCATTGATAGTCTCGCGAAAGATACCCACATGTTTTCGATCCTGGATACCTATAATGTAAATGAAGTTTGGAAGGTTGTATGTTCACGAGATTGTACGTTTACATGGGGTTCTGAATTCCATTGTTTCAGACAGGGATGCCTGTTTTAGTTATCAGGTATGGTATAAGATACATAAGAAATTGTGTACACATGTAATTCTGAGTACAACATACCATAACCTGATAGATGGTATGTCCGAGCAAATGATTCATGTACTGAAGGACATGCATCGATAATGTGTACAATATTTTGGAGGTTCTTGAGATAATCACATACCTCTGGGGATGTTTTCAAATAATATTAGTCTTCAAGAAACTATTTAGATGGAACCTTCTGATGATTAGTACGTTTGGCCATGCAGATCTCCTCTATGTTGACTTGAAGTAGGAGAGGAAACAATGCTAGGACGCGTCTTGTCCATGAGACCACAGAGCAGGTCATGAAGATTCAGAAAAGGATGGCTACTGCACAGTCATGGAAGAAGTCTTATGTTGATCGACAAGGATGACCTATGGAGTTCGAGGTCAGAGATCAGGTCATTCAATATCTCCCACCCAAGGTGGGACATAAGAGTATTGAGATACAGGTGATATTTCATTGAGATATGTCAGGTTGTTTGAGGTTTCAGAGAGATTCAGACTGGTAGCCTATCCGTTTCAGTTACCTCATTGGTATCAATCTATCCACGACATCTTCTATGTTTCTTTGTTGTAGTGATACTTCTCAGACTAATCTCATGTTTTTCAACCTCGAGAGGTTGTGTTGCGGGTTATTCAAAGTTTGAAGAGAATACTATTCCAGTTATTTATTGCAATGAGAAGGTTCTCCATGGCTGGTATGTTTCTCAGGTACGGGTGCTAATGGGCAAGTACATGATGTCACTTGGGAGGGGGAGACTGATGTGCGATTTTAGTGGAAGGAGTAGTTAAAGGATTCTTCATGTATTCCACATTCTTAGGAAATTTGTGGATTAATTTCTTTAAGGGGGGAAATTTGTAAGTACTTAGATATTATTTTCAGGTATGTATCTTGTTTTCTAGTGTTTTTTAGAAAAGAGGAGTTTTCTAGAAATTTTTGTAGTACATTCCATATACATAGGAGAACACATTGTGTACCTAGTTGTCTTGGGAATCAATGTATTTTTCATGTAACAACCGAGTACATATCTATGGGGTGAGTTTGAGACAACCTAATGTGGGGACAAGTAAAGGAACATACACATCACGTACTTTTAATAAACATGACATGTATTTTTTTATTTGTTATATCATACTAGGACCACGTCAGCTTTAAAGAAACATCTTCTTCTATATTTTTATCATCCAGGAAAAACCGAAGACCATTGACTCTTATCTGAACCCCCGATCGAATGTTCTTTCTCCAGATCGACCTCCATCGATTACATTGGAATCACCACTGTGAGTTCTTTCTTTGTCTAAAACATCTCCTTTTGATTTATCTCCTTTCGTGAGATAGTATTTGTTGAACGTTTTGGACGTCTATGAAGATTTATGTAGTTCTAGGTTGATTCAAAGGCTGAGATTCAACTATATCGATCGTACTACATCTACGTAGGTGGTTTGTGCCATCCATAGATTGTCTTTGAATTATATGTGCAAAAGTTCCTAATGCCCTAGTTTATGATATTGCGTGTTTAGGAAATTTAACCTTGTTAATGACTATTATTCCTTGTTGTTGGAGTATGGGTGGTTGATTGTAAATATTATCATTAACATTTTTTTGGATATGTTTTACCATATTTCATTGGATATTGGCCTTTGGGTATATAATTTCTTATTAGGATGTTATGCTCTTCATGCCATGTATTGTTAGGATGCAGTTTATATTATATGGCATGCTTTTTATATGCATTATAGATTCTTAGCCAAATACTATTTGTGATTTTTTTGGTTACTAAATATCGTTTGTTCCATATTGATTTATAGAGGGCTGTGGTAACCTGGTGTAGTGATACCATAGGGGGAATTGACATTCAGTGCTTCCCTAGAGTGCTGGTTATACTTTTCACACTGCGAGACTGTAAGAGGGATAGACATTGAGTGTCCCTCCAAGTGTCTATACATATAATTACAAGACTATAAGAGGAAATAACATTGAGTAATTCCTCAGTGATTTTGTAGTTTATCATTAAAATACTAAAGGGGAATTGACGGTCAGTGCTTCCTGAAAGAGTCATTGTTTTCATGAGATAAAAGGGGTTATGCTAAGTGAGCTATCTCAGGGTGAATTTATATAATTATTGTTAAATGATAAGTTGAACCTGAGGGGTTAGGCTCTGAGAACCTTCTCATAGGGTTACATGGGAAGGATTTGTTGAATATTTAATAAATGTAAATGAACATAGTTGAAACTATAGGACAATTTACATTTGAGTACTTGCTTGTTTATTACTTCCTTTTTTATATTTTCTTATTATATATATTCACTGATAGTTTGGCACATATATTGGTTCGGTTTCAAACTGGTATTCATATCAAACTATATTTGGGTCTTGTTAATGGGACCAAACAAGTAATATTGTTTCAAGTATAGGTAAGGAAAGGACCATTCTACTTTAGCTACTTGATTTATATAGATCTGGAGAGCATGAGACCATGCTTAGGGTTGCGATACAGCTAGAGTATATATTTTTTCCAGTACCATTATTTAGTATTGTATTCCACCATTGTGACTAGTTTGGATTCGTTTCTATACATATGTGATAATCATCAATTATATATATGCTCTAATTGTTTATTTACTTTTGGTCTCCTGATGTTTCCTTATTATATGGTATACCTTTTTCCTCACTTTTATTTTATTGTTAATCAACTGTGTTACTCTGTAAATGAGGGCATATTTTCCCCACTATCACCCCCATGGCCCAGTCTTCTATTCGATAACCTCTGGCTTTCAGAGAAATTTGTTTGAGGCCATGTGAATAACCAGGTACAGGGCACCTTTAGGTGGCACCGGGAATAGTGACATTACACTGATTTAAGGTAAGAAGTTTATTTTCACAAATATAACATATAAATGAATTAAAAATTGGATTTCGAATGAGTTCACAATTAAGAGGCAATAAAATTTCCATTTTGAAAAATATATCTTTCACTAATTGAATTAGATTTATTCATATCTCATTAATATATAATATATTGGATGAATATAATTTTTTTATATATAAAACATATATTTAATTAATATAATTCACTAATTGTAATTTATTTAATTTATTAAGACAAAATTTCTTTGGGAGAATAAAAATAAAAATATTTCCTTTATATTGAATTGGTGTATATTTAAATTTTTAATTAATTGGTAACAAAATAACTGATATTACGAACCATATATTTAAATAGGATAGTTAATAATAATCACAACCTTTAGTTTAATGTATATGTTATTTTTTCATTTAAATATTTATAAAATGATGTTTCATATAAACTCAATGTTGCATTAAATAAAAGAAAATAATATTTTGTGTATAATGAATGACATTACTAAAATTAATATATATATATATATATATATTTCATAAATATTTTGGGTTGTTATAGTAATTCTATAGTAGATATATCTATGAAGGATGTAGTGACCAGTTTTACCATGATAGCACTTTAGAGGGGGGAGGGGGTTAAAATAGATGTCACCCATTTACAATGTTTTATTATCTTTTAAAAATTATCTTCCAACACTAGAACCAATATCCTTGCTAAGAGATATAGATCTATTATTTCATGTGATACCTATATATATGTATACATAAATTTAACTAAAACATCACACAGTGAATTTGAAAAGGTTCAACATTAATGTGAGAGCCCACTCCTTATCATGTTTTATTTTTTCTGAGTACATGGATTTTCTTGTCACTATAAAATTATTGTGATTAAAAGTGTACTATATATCCCAATCATGTGTTGAGAAAGCAGCACCATATAATTGCACATAGTTTTCATACATAAATATTACATCTTATTATATTAATATTCATTACAAATATTAAATATCTAAAACATAATTGTACATGTGTAGTTTCTTTGGATGAATGAAAACATAAACAACTAGTTCAAAAGAGTCTCCCAATAGGTCCTTCATAACTTGATCCCATCATAAGAATATCTTTTCCAAAACATTTCTCGATATCATAGGGAAATGAAACATAACAAATACTATGATCAAATTAATTGTATGTGTGAAAAAGGGAGATATCAGTTGTTAGATAAGAATATCATGACCATAAGTGTATGGTGGCATAATCATAACATTTAAAACCCACACCTTGAATACCATAGAAAATGGTAAGGATTAATGGAATTATTATTAGTATTTTAGAAGACCTTAATAATAATATAATCAAAGAACACATGTCATAAGAAAACAATTATATAATAAGACCAGTGTTTTTGGCCTAAATAATATTATAACATGGTAAAAATGTATAAAAATAAATTTGTTCACAAATTAAGATAAGGATATGAAATTAGGCCCACACATAAACTTATATAAATTTAAACATATCAACTCATATTCTTATGTAAAATAATTCCATGTCCCATGATAATCTTATTGAAATACAAATACGGTTTATGTTTAATGAAACAAACATGAAATTTACATCTACACCTAATATAATAGACATGAAAACCAGGTCCATGCATAAAATTTTTATCAATAAATCAGGTTCACACAAAACAAATTTTCTTCTTGAGTTATCCATACTTAATTAATACATTAGAGGTAGATAGAGTTCCTATCCCTCACCAAATAAAAATCATATATATGTTTTCCATAAGATCATAATGTAGTCATCATTTCAGAATGCATAGAAAATAAATGGGATTAAAAAAGGTCTTTATATTATAAATTTGTGAAGACAATAGTGTTTCATAAAAATTTCAACATTTCATCATAATATAATTCTTAGAAAATGTACATGGTTTATAAATATATTGTCATAATAAACCTAAACCCTAAAAATAATGAATAATAGTTGTATCCTTGGACAACGCCCATAGTAATGATAATTGTAATGATGTTTTGTTGTCATTTATGAATACAAATATCATTAAAATATCATTACATAATTCTAGAAGAAAATCTATTTTCCATTTTCAAAAAACATCATTAAAATAGTTTTTAAAAATATTATGGTAATTTGTTTTGGAAAATAATCATGAAAAGATGTAATGAAATACTCTAGAGATTTATTGGTCATAATGGTAGGAAAATTCCTATAATAACCTATAAGTTATTAGAAATAATTCCACTCACAATGATATGAAATGTCAAAAAGTTACTCATTCATTAATAGAAAAAAAGATTCCTTTTAAAGCATTTTCTATAATGTAAAAAATGTCTCCAAACATTTTAAAATTTTTATTATAATTTTAAATTATTCTTTTAAACATTTAAATAAAACCTATATATGGAAAAAATGGGTATTAGACCATGAAGAAAAATAAATTCATTTTTACATAAGAAAATATTATTAGTATATTGAGTAATTAATTTGAATAAAACTATATTAAAATGTTTATTCATAATAATAAAAAAATAGGATAATAATATTCATGTGTTTAATCAATGGTATATCATAATATTACATTATAACGACCCATACTTTACATACATTTTTAATACTTCAAAAATTGAAGCACACTTATTACAACATATGATAAAACTACAAAGGACCGTATAGGTATAGTGTCTTTAGAAACTGGGAAATATAAACAACTGGTTCATAAATCTTCTACAGTGTCTCCCATTTATTTCATCATATCTAGGGTCCCTTTTAGCATATTCTACTTAATATCCATCTTCTTGACCTGGGGAAAAGAAAACATAAAAGGGTGAGCTCAAATGCTCAGTAAGGGCAAATAAAAGAAATAAAAATCATATCATATCTTTTTGAAAATCAAAACCTGCAAAAGAGATCATAATATATTAACATGGAATAAATCATAGAAGTGAAAATGAGATCCCCATAATCATAACATAAAACTTGAAACTTTGTGGCATGCACACATAATCATGGAAAATCATTTCTTGTTAGTCATGACTCATTGCCAAGACTATCTTAGTGGACAAAGTCCCTTTCTGAACCGAGTTCACTCCTCGTTTCAGTCCTGTATCACTGAACCGAAATAACCTTCCGTTCCAGCCATGTCTATCTCATGAGATATGAAATCTTTACCCAATGCATTGGAGGGAGATATAGGTCCCACCCATCTTATAATGAATCCTTTCTTATGTGTTCCACATAATCATAAAACATACATCATCACATAACACATGAAACAAAAATGGGATTCTTGAAACATCATGACATCATAAATCAATTCATATAAGATAAAGGAATTCATAAAAATAATTCCATCACAACATGATCAAATCAATGTAATAATAGGGAGAAAAACAGAACCCTTTATTATCTTAGATGGAAAATAATTTTGAAAATCACTTGAACTCCATTCTTGAGGAAAATATCCTTTCTTCTTCAAAAACATTTTTCCTTTCATAACATGTCATACAACTTTAAAATAAAAGAAGTTGATTAAAAATAAACTTGAAAACTTGTAAAGGAAGCTTCTTGGAAACAATGTTTTTAAAAATCCATTCATGCCGTATAAGTTAAAAAAAACATTCTTCGTACTTTTGTCGGAAAAGTCAAAAAGTACCTCGTATGGAAAAACGACAAAAGATTCCTTTCATATTCTTTACTAAAAACTCACCTAAGGGTAAAATTGGATTTAAAATATTTCAAGTGGATGGAAACAATATTACATATTGAGGGAACATGGATGTGGATGATAAAATACACCCCAGTAAATACTTACGAATAAACAATCTCGGATAAAAATGAGATTGTGATATTTCCCTTACCTTAGGTCCGATTTGCTTTGTTCGTGTCCGAAGCTCCTGTATAATGGTTTAAATAATGTTATTGACTTATTCCAGAATCATACATATTGATATGAGATCATATATGGTCATATTATTAGCTTCTTGTTAGTAATATTTCATTGTTACTTGTTACTCGGGTCTTTATAACTTTTTGTTCTTATGCGTGTTTTGTCGAATAAATTCTTATTCTTATCTTTAGGTTATAGATAATTCATTTCCAGAATGGTATTAGTGTAGTATATACCATATTCATTCATTCAATTCATTTATATAATCATTATGAAATGAAGATCATGTAGAACGAGTCGCATCACATCGTGGAGACGGTATTCCGTACGTACGCACGAGTGATGATATCGTTCCTATGATCGTGGAATTGTATTAGAGTATATATATATTATTTCAGTATCAATATTACTTACTAATAATCATATATAGTTACTCATTACACCATTATACCCATCCTTGTAAGGTGATGGTGGAAAATAGATTACACCACGGCGTGGAGACGGTATTCCGTATGTACGCACGCGCGGTGATTTCATTTTTCCGTAGGATGGATAGAAGGTGAATTAGGGTTGTTTCATATTTATAATAACATATCAGTATGTAGGTAATACTGATGTTATTACTTTATCATGAAACAACTAAAGAAGAAGAAGTTGAAGAAGAAAGAAATTGAAAAGATCGGTAATGGATATTACCTCTTCTTTGGAACGCCTCTTTGAATCCTCCACTTAAGGAACTAAGATTGGTCTTTGGAGAATACCAGGACCTCTAGGATTATTCTAGGGAAGTGGAGAGGAGAAAATGGCAGGGGTTGGCTGAGCTTGAGTGCTCAAATTGGTGTGAGGAGGAGGGAGAGGAGGTGCCCTTTTATAAGGGAGGAAAGGGGCACCTTAGGAATATCTCAAAATATTATTTTATATTAAAGTCAAAATCGGTTTATAATGGTTCCAAAGGGTCTTATTTCGAAGATAAAGTGGGGAAGGGTCGAAATCCTATCAACCAATAGGATTTAGACAAGTTTAGGGTATTATTTTAACCTTATCAATTAGATTTAACTCTAAGTTAATTAATTTAACTTTTACCGTGTCTTTTTGTTTTCTTTCACTATATGGTTAATACACTTACTATAACATGCCAAACGAACCCCAAATTGTTTATTATTAATATATATATCTTTATCTAAGTCATTTGGCCGAACCTTAGATTTTTAGGAATAAAATAACAATTAATAATATAATATTTGATTTAAAAACTAGTTTGTGTCAATTTTGACACTATTTGATATATGATTTTTTTGAAAGTCATAAAAGAATTATATGTTCGAACCAAGTTGATTAAATCAACAATAATATATCATAGTAACCTAGAAAATTAGTGGAATTCATAAAAAGTCTCAAATTACATTTATTTTGGTATTTATATTATCAATTTTGTCAATATTTCAATAATAAGATAATTACTGCATCATCTTTGTGTCATAAATAAATTAAATTATTTGATGTCTAAAAATTACAAATAATATACCATAATGTAGGAAATATTTTTATCTTTCTAATTAATATTTACAATCGAATTTTTCTTATGTATAACCCTATATTAAAATTGATTTACTTATTAAACTTTGATTTTAACTATTTTAACCCTTCTTTAAATAAATTAATAATAAATGTCCTAATCTAATCCAAGTCGGCCTAAATGGTCATATTTTATTCCTAAGTTTGTTTTTGGTCGAATTACACTTGTCCAATAGAATTAGGACATGTGTTAGGGTAATATTAATATCATATTTACCCTTAGTTACCCTATTTACTATTAACCGCGGTAAAAAAAGTAAAAAGTTACTATTCACCAAAAAATTATTTTCATCTCATTGAACCACATTTTAGTCCTTGATATTAACCGTGTCTCTCGAATTTTTGAAATTCCATTCAAAGAAGCGGTAAAATTAAGTTTTATGCAAAATTCATTTTTTAACCTACCACTTAGTGGTTTCACTATTCATCAAAAATTGAAAGTTTTCAGAAAAATACCAAAATTTCACCCTAGGCTAATTTCGATATTCTGAGTCCAAAAATGAAGTCCATTTTGAAAAATAAAATTTATAAAATTTCAAAAAGTGGTTATTACTATTCATAATGGCTAGTTTTAATAGCATATTGTTGTTTAGTGAAATTCGGTATTGCGTACGACGCTAGCTATCGAGGAAGGTCGCGATTGCGTGTAAAGCAAGCCAAGCAAGTGTTGTATAGAAAAAGATTTCTTTGATGATTTATATAACATAAAAGTCTCGGGTGTTACATTCTACCCCCCTTAAAAAGAATTTCGCCCTCGAAATTCGTCACTTTGCAACAAACAGATGAGGATACTTCTCCCTCATCATATCCTCAAGCTCCCATGTAGCTTCTTCAAGTTGGTGGTTCCTCCATAAAACTTTCACCAAGCGAGTGGTCTTGTTTCGTAGGACTTTTTCGCTACGATCCAGAATCTCTATCGGCTGTTCTTCATAAGAAAGATCTTGCTCCAGCGGTACAACTTCTGAGCTGAGTACATGTGAAGGATCAGGTATGTACTTTCTCAGGAGAGATACATGGAACACATCGTGAACTTGAGAGAGATTCGGTGGAAGCGCCAATCGGTAAGCTACCTTCCCAACACGATCCAGTATTTCAAAAGGACCGATATATCTAGGGCTCAACTTCCCCTTCTTTCCAAATCTCATAACCCTCTTCCAGGGAGATATTCGTAAGAACACTTTATCACCCACTTCAAACTCTAGGTCTTTTCTTCGGTTGTCGGCATAACTTTTCTGTCGACTCTGAGCTGCTCTTATGTGTTGTTGAATAGATCTCACCTTTTCTGCCATTTCATCAACGAGATCAGGTCCTAATAGCATTCTTTACCCAACTTCATCCCAGCAAGTTGGAGTCCTGCATTTCTTTCCATAGAGAGCTTCATAAGGAGCCATCTGAATACTGGAGTGAAAGCTATTATTATAAGAAAATTCCACCAAAGGTAGGTGTTGATCCCAACCTCCTTTGAAATCCATAGAGCAAGCTCTCAACATATCATCTAGGGTTTGAATTGTTCTCTCAGACTGACCGTCTGTCTGGGGATGATAAGCAGTGCTGAAACTCAACTCTGTATCCAGAGTATGCTGAAGACTTCTCCAGAACTTCGAGGTAAATCTCGGATCTCGATCAGATATAATTGAAAGTTGTACTCCATGCAATCTTACCACTTCCTTTACATATATCCTGGCAAGCTGATCTAGAGAGAAATCCTCTCTAATAGGAATGAAGTGTGCAGACTTTGTAAGACGATCAACTATGACCCAGATAGCATTATTGCCTTTGGATGTTTTAGGAAGTCCTGTGACAAAGTCCATAGTGATGTTTTCCCATTTCCATTCGGGTATGGGTAATGGTTGTAACATCCCCTTAGACTTCTGTCTCTCAGCTTTAACTTGTTGACAAACCAAGCATCGAGAGACATATTCAGCAACATCTCTTTTCATGCCATCCCACCAGAAGTACTCTTTCAGGTCCCTATACATCTTCGTGCTTCCAGGATGAATAGATAATGAAGAACTATGAGCCTCATCCAGCAGCTCTTTCTTTAATTCGGGGATGGGAGGAATGCAAACCCGATTCCTGAACTTTATTATCCCATCACAATCAAGGTTGAATTCAGGAACATTTCTCACCTTCTTTTGTAACTCGACATCTTCTTTCTGTGCCTCTTTAATCTTCACATGTATAGATGGTTGAACATTCATTTGAGAAAGATAAGATTTTTCCCCTTCCATTATAATTCCAAGATCCATCCTTTGTAAATCCATAAATATTGGATCTTTTGTGATCCTCATTATAGATAAACTAGCATGGTCTTGTCGACTTAATGCATCTGCCACCTTGTTTGCTTTCCCAGGGTGGTAATGGATTGAGCAGTCATAATCCTTAATCAGCTCCAACCATCTTCTTTGACGCATATTCAACTCCTTTTGTGTGAAAATATACTTTAAACTTTTATGATCAGTATAAATATCACACCTTTCACCATAAAGGTAATGCCTCCAAATCTTTAATGCAAAGATTACCGCAGCCAACACCAAATCATGTGTTGGGTAATTTTGCTCATGGATTTTCAACTGTCGTGAGGCATAAGCTATCACCATATCATTTTGCATAAGAACACACCCCAATCCCTTCTTGGATGCATCACTGTAGATCACAAACCTTTCTCCACTACAAGGAAGTGTGAGCACAGGTGCACTGGATAACCTTCTTTTCAACTCCTTGAAATTCTCTTCACATTCCTCTGTCCAGACAAACTTAACTCCTTTCCGAGTCAACTTGGTGATTGGATTAGATAATCGTGAAAAATCTTTTACAAAACGTCGATAATATCCAGCCAAACCAAGAAAACATCGAATCTCAGTTACTGTTGTTGGTCTTGACCATCTTTCGATAACCTCTGTTTTTGCTGGATCCACAGATATCCCCTCTTTTGAGATTATATGACCCACAAATGCAACTTTTTGAAGCCAAAATTCACACTTGGTAAATTTGGCATAAATCTTCTCCTTTCTCAGGGTCTTCAATATAATTCTCAAGTGATCTTCATGCTCTTCTTTGCTCTTTGAATAGACAAGAATATCGTCTATAAAGACTACCACAAATTGATCAAGATAGTCTCTAAAGACTCTATTCATTAGATCCATGAAGATAGCAGGGGCATTAGTAAGACCAAATGGCATCACTATAAATTCATAGTGTCCATACCTTGTACGGAAAGCCGTCTTTGGTATATCCTCCCTTTTGACCCTTAATTGATGATACCCTGAACGAAGATCAATCTTGGAAAAGTATTGAGCTCCGTGTAGTTGGTCAAATAAGTCATCAATGCGTGGGAGAGGATATTTGTTCTTGATAGTGATCTTGTTAAGTTATCGATAATCAATGCAAAGTCTCATTGATCCATCTTTCTTCTTAACAAATAGAACAGGTGCTCCCCAAGGTGACGCACTAGGTCGTATGAATCCCTTATCAAGATTCTCTTGGAGTTGCTTCTTCAATTCCTGCAACTCAATTGGGGCCATTCTATAAGGTGTCTTTGAAATAGGCAAAGCACCCGGTACGAGTTCTATTGAAAACTCAACTTCACAATTTGGTGGAAGACCCGGTAATTCCTCCGGAAAGACATCATCAAACTCCCGTACAATGGGAATATTCTTAATCGTGAGTTTCTCACCAACTATTTGAGATAAATAACCTTCATTTAGTGGAATCAACACCCATAAGATGGAAGAAATTTCCACTGGAAGGTTATGTTCATCCTTGCATTGATAGACGATTGTAGGTTGATCTGGAATATGAAATGTGACTACCCTTCTTTGGCAATTGATATGAGCTCCATGTAGAGAAATCCAATCCATGCCAAGAATCACATCAAATTCCACTAAAGGAATGATCACAAGATTTGCAGGAAGCACTTTCCCACAAACTTCGATCGGAGAAGAATTATAAACTTCTGATGCGATTGATGTGCCATTAGGTGTTGTCACAGCTAACTCAACATCTAATTGTTGAGGTAATACGGTGATACCCTTAGAAAATTTTTCAGATATAAAAGAGTGGGTGGATCCAGAATCAAATAAAACATTTGCTACTTTAGAGTGGATGGTAAGTGTACCTTTCACCACTTCGTTATCGTACTCCACATCGCTGATAGAAATTGCATGTGACTTTCCTTTGTCTTTAGCCTTAAGATTTTGTTGACGTCGACCATCATCATCCACCCTTGGATTTGGGCATTGATTGGCATAATGCCCCATCTCCTTGCACTTGAAACATTGAAGTGTAGCAGGTTCATTCTGTGTATCCCTTCCTTTGTTTGCATCATTAGACATCTTCTTCCCATTATCATGACATTCAAATGCCCGATGACCTTCCTTTCCACATTTAAAACATTTACTTGTCCCTTTAAGACAACTCCCTCCATGTTTCTTTCCACACTTTGAGCATAAGGGAAAGTTCGTCTTCTTTTCTGTGTGATCTTTAGATTTTTCTTTGAATTCCATCTTCCTCTTCTTATCAAACCCATGTGACTGATGGGTTACTCCAATCTCCATATCGACTTCGAGAGCACATCGAACGATTTCCTCGTAGCTATTGAAGTCCCTTATGGCTAACGCCCTTCGAAGACTTGGTTTTAAGCCACTAAAGAATCGATCGATCTTACTCACAGGTTGGATAATAATACCAGAAGCATACCTTGCAAGTCTTGTAAAATTTGCTTCATAGGTACTAACAGATTCATCATCCCTTTGCTTCAGTTCAAGGAACTCTTTCTCCATCTTTGTTCGGAGAATACGAGGGAAGTACTTATTGAAAAATAAGTTCTTGAACTCGTCCCATTCCATAGACTCAATTTCATCCCTTTGCCTCGTATTCTTAACAAGATTCCACCATTGATCCGCATCTCCTTCCAAACGATACACCGCTAGGATGACTTTATCATGCTCAGAACATTGAAGAACTGAAAATATCTTTTCAGTAGTACTAATCCATTGTTCAGCAACTAATGGATCAATAGACCCGCTGAAAGAAGGTGGACGCTGCCTCATGATGGATTCAACAGAATGTTGCTCCCTCCTTTGCTCGTTTGGAAATCCTGCATGATTCATAGCTTGAGAAAGTTGTGTGAGCACGGCTACAAGATTTTGCATTCCAGCTCCCATATCGTTTGGTTGCTCAGGGGGCAATCATTGCATTGCCCATCGCATTCCGCATTAACACGGTTCCTTCGGGTTCCAGCCATTGACTAAAACCAAGAAGAATAGTGTGAGCAACACTAATTATAATAGGAAACCACATAATTCAAGAATAAAATTTTCATGCTTAAGGTATTATCCTAGGTTATTCAAGGCCATTTCTAAAACACTAATATTGTGTTCTATGCTTAGACTTATCCTTAGGGTTCTTACTAAGGCTTTCACATCCTAGTTTCCAAAGGTTGACTATACCTTTCCTCTGATACCAACTATAACGACCCGTACTTTACATACATTTTTAATACTTCAAAAATTGAAGCACACTTATTACAACATATGATAAAACTACAAAGGACCGTATAGGTATAGTGTCTTTAGAAACTGGGAAATATAAACAACTGGTTCATAAATCTTCTACAGTGTCTCCCATTTATTTCATCATATCTAGGGTCCCTTTTAGCATATTCTACTTAATATCCATCTTCTTGACCTGGGGAAAAGAAAACATAAAAGGGTGAGCTCAAATGCTCAGTAAGGGCAAATAAAGGAAATAAAAATCATATCATATCATTTTGAAAATCGAAACCTGCAAAAGAGATCATAATATCTTAACATGGAATAAATCATAGAAGTGAAAATGAGATCCCCATAATCATAACATAAAACTTAAAAATTTGTGGCATGCACACATAATCATGGAAAATCATTTCTTGTTAGTCATGACTCATTGCCAAGACTATCTTAGTGGACAAAGTCCCTTTCTGAACCGAGTTCACTCCTCGTTTCAGTCCTGTATCACTGAACCGAAATAACCTTCCATTCCAGCCATGTCTATCTCATGAGATATGAAATCTTTACCCAATGCATTGGAGGGAGATATAGGTCCCACCCATCTTATAATGAATCCTTTCTTATGTGTGCCACATAATCATAAAACATACATCATCACATAACACATGAAACAAAAATGGGATTCTTGAAACATCATGACATCATAAATCAATTCATATAAGATAAAGGAATTCATAAAAATAATTCCATCACAACATGATCAAATCAATGTAATAATAGGGATAAAAACAGAACCCTTTATTATCTTAGATGGAAAATAATTTTGAAAATCACTTGAACTCCATTCTTGAGGAAAATATCATTTCTTCTTCAAAAACATTTTTCCTTTCATAACATGTCATACAACTTTAAAATAAAAGAAGTTGATTAAAAATAAACTTGAAAACTTGTAAAGGAAGCTTCTTGGAAACAATGTTTTTAAAAATCCATTCATGCCGTATAAGTTAAAAAAAACATTCTTCGTACTTTTGTCGGAAAAGTCAAAAAGTACCTCGTACGGAAAAACGACAAAAGATTCCTTTCATATTCTTTACTAAAAACTCACCTAAGGGTAAAATTGGATTTAAACTATTTCAAGTGGATGGAAACAATATTACATATTGAGGGAACATGGATGTGGATGATAAAATACACCCCATTAAATACTTACGAATAAACAATCTCGGATAAAAATGAGATTGTGATATTTCCCTTACCTTAGGTCCGATTTTCTTTGTTCGTGTCCGAAGCTCCTGTATAATGGTTTAAATAATGTTATTGACTTATTCCAGAATCATACATATTGATATGAGATCATATATGGTCATATTATTAGCTTCTTGTTAGTAATATTTCATTGTTACTTGTTACTCGGGTCTTTATAACTTTTTGTTCTTATGCGTGTTTTGTCGAATAAATTCTTATTCTTATCTTTAGGTTATAGATAATTCATTTCCAGAATGGTATTAGTGTAGTATATACCATATTCATTCATTCAATTCATTTATATAATCATTATGAAATGAAGATCATGTAGAACGAGTCGCATCACATCGTGGAGACGGTATTCCGTACGTACGCACGAGTGATGATATCGTTCCTATGATCGTGGAATTGTATTGGAGTATATATATATATTATTTCAGTATCAATATTACTTAATAATAATCATATATAGTTACTCATTACACCATTATACCCATCCTTGTAAGGTGATGGTGGAAAATAGATTACACCACGGCGTGGAGACGGTATTCCGTACGTACGCACGCACGGTGATTTCATTTTTCCGTAGGATGGATAGAAGGTGAATTAGGGTTGTTTCATATTTATAATAACATATCAGTATGTAAGTAATACTGATGTTATTACTTTATCATGAAACAACTAATGAAGAAGAAGTTGAAGAAGAAAGAAATTGAAAAGATCGGTAATGGATATTACCTCTTCTTTGGAACGCCTCTTTGAATCCTCCACTTAAGGAACTACGATTGGTCTTTGGAGAAGACCATGACCTCTAGGATTATTCTAGGGAAGTGGAGAGGAGAAAATGGCAGGGGTTGGCCGAGCTTGAGTGCTCAAATTGGTGTGAGGAGGAGGGGGAGGAGGTGCCCTTTTATAAGGGAGGAGAGGGGCACCTTAGGAATATCTCAAAATATTATTTTATATTAAAGTCAAAATCGGTTTATAATGGTTCCAAAGGGTCTTATTTCGAAGATAAAGTGGGGAAGGGTCGAAATCCTATCAACCAATAGGATTTAGAAAAGTTTAGGGTATTATTTTAACCTTATCAATTAGATTTAACTCTAAGTTAATTAATTTAACTTTTACCGTGTCTTTTTGTTTTCTTTCACTATATGGTTAATACACTTACTATAACATGCCAAACGAACCCCAAATTGTTTATTATTAATATATATATCTTTATCTAAGTCATTTGGCCGAACCTTAGATTTTTAGGAATAAAATAACAATTAATAATATAATATTTTATTTAAAAACTATTTTGTGTCAATTTTGACACTATTTGATATATGATTTTTGTGAAAGTCATAAAAGAATTATATGTTCGAACCAAGTTGATTAGATCAACAATAATATATCATAGTAACCTAGAAAATTAGTGGAATTCATAAAAAGTCTCAAATTACATTTATTTTGGTATTTATATTATCAATTTTGTCAATATTTCATTAATAAGATAATTACTGCATCATCTTTGTGTCATAAATAAATTAAATTATTTGATGTCTAAAAATTACAAATAATATACCATCATGTGGTAAATCTTTTTATCTTTCTAATGAATATTTACAATCGAATTTATCTTATGTATAACCCTATATTAAAAATTATTTACTTATTAAACTTTGATTTTAACTATTTTAACCCTTCTTTAAATAAATTAATAATAAATGTCCTAATCTAATCCAAGTGGGCCTAAATGGTCATATTTTATTCCTAAGTTTGTTTTTGGTCGAATTACACTTGTCCAATAGAATTAGGACATGTGTTAGGGTAATATTAATATCATATTTACCCTTAGTTACCCTATTTACTATTAACCGCGGTAAAAAAAGTAAAAAGTTGCTATTCACCAAAAAATTATTTTCATCTCATTGAACCACATTTTAGTCCTTGATATTAACCGTGTCTCTCGGATTTTTGAAATTCCATTCACAGAAGCGGTAAAATTAAGTTTTATGCAAAATTCAGTTTTTAACCTACCACTTAGTGGTTTCACTATTCATCAAAAATTGAAAGTTTTCAGAAAAATACCAAAATTTCACCCTAGGCTAATTTCGATATTCTGAGTCCAAAAATGAAGTCCATTTTGAAAAATAAAATTTATAAAATTTCAAAAAGTGGTTATTACTATTCATAACGGCTAGTTTTAATAGCATATTGTTGTTTAGTGAAATTCGGTATTGCGTACGACGCAAGCTATCGAGGAAGGTCGCGATTGCGTGTAAAGCAAGCCAAGCAAGTGTTGTATAGAAAAATATTCCTTTGATGATTTATATAACATAAAAGTCTCGGGTGTTACATACATCATTGAAATCCTAATCATAAATAATTCTGATAATTAACGATTTTGAAACAGAAAACCCATAAAATTTTGGTATCATTTGAATCAAAACCTCATGAAATAGAGAAACTTATTCAAATATGATAATTCCCATAATATTAATAACACTAAAAAAATAATATAATAAATTAATGGGTATATATACACCACCATAATTGAAAAAGTGGTTAATATGATAGGTGTATCATAGAAATAAAAGTGACACAAAAATCCATTATCTTTGGTTTGACATCATTCATACTCATTGAAACCACATTTATAATAAATAAATAATTATAATAATTTTTTTATAAAATTATAATAATAAATATAATACCATATATTATTTAATTATATCATTTTTATCACCCATTTATTAATAATTATCTATTAAAATCAATATTCCAAGTGATATATACTTCCCTTTTATGTATATTTTGGTTTGGTAGTTTTAATTGTTATTCAGTGAAAATGATTCCATAATATCCATAATTAGATTATATATATAATATTTAATATATAAATTTTTTGTATCATCCATAATAGTTATAAATAGAAAAATGAATCACACCATTCAAGGAGAAGGAAATGAATATGTGCATAAAATTTTTTTCTAAATTTTTCAATGGATGGAGTGAATGAAATGCAAATAATAAATAGCCAATATATAATCATTATTATATTATTTATTTATGATATTTTCCTTAAAATTATCCTTATTATCATTAATGTTACTCATAAAAGAAAAATGATCACAACACCTCATGGAGGTGGTAGTCCACACATACACATGAGAAATGTTATAATTTTCTAATGGTTTGGATATTAATAAGGAATATATGATATTTTCATTGTAAAAGTATAATTATGTCATAATTATAATTTATAACCATTAAACACACCTAAATATCCTCCAATAAAATATAGTATTGAGAAACAAATTGTGCCACTATATAGAGATGGTAAGTCATACGTATGTACAAGTTTTACGTTCAAATCACATTTGATGAAAGAGTGTTAAAATGTTGTTTAATAATAAAAACTAAATTGAAGTATATTTAAGAAAACTAATTATTAGTTTATGAATGATATTTATGATCTATATGATGTAAAAAATAATTAAAAATAAACTAATTGGGTAAGGTGACTACCTCTCATTTGAAGGAACTCCATTAGATCCCAAATATGGATTCAAAGGTTTGTAATTTGGGAAGAAAAAACCCATAGAATACAGATATATGATTTTATAATGGATATTAGAATGTTTTTTTAGATCTAGAAAACTAAAAGTGATATAATGAAAATATAGGAGGGGTTCCCTTCTTAATATAGGGGTGGGGAACATTTGGATTTATTAAATTTTACATTAATATAATTTAATTTTGATGTATAAATGTATAAAAAATTATATTATTCAAATATAATATGTTAATGAGTTTTTAGTATTTCATTCAATAATATTTTCTATTTTTTTTATATTTTTAAAATTAACTTTTAATTTAAAACCCTGATTTATTGTTTTTAAAATTTTCATTGTATTAATGTTTTGAATCCTTTATGAGTATATAATGGTACTAAAATAGGACCATGGATGATGTTTAAAACTACATTATATTCATTATAATTAAGCAGTTATTTTTTTTGAAATTTACATAATTCAAGAAGATATTATTTATTATTAATATCATTAATTCATTTTTAAAGGTATATATTTAATTTTACATTAATTACACTTAAAAGTGGACGAATTGAAATCTAATGATTTAAAAGTTTCATATTATTTCATTTTTCAAAAAAAATAATACAACACAAATATTCAGTAGAATCATATCAATTTTAAATTTTAAAGTCAAATATATTATTTCCCTATTAGTCGAATAAATACTATGTAAGCATTACAACAACATTAAAGAAAATTATTTATTCATTAATAATTTTAAATAAACTTTCAAGATCAATCAAATTTTATTTAATATAATTATTTATAGATAATGATTATATTTATTCATATTTTAATTATATTATATTTATTAATATCAATAGTGTAACATTTTTCTCTTTATGTTCACTTAAACATTATAATGGTAAAATTCATGGAAAAATGGATAAAATGGAATATATATTAATTTTGAATATTTTTAGAAGATATATACCAATCCATTAATATTAATTCAAGTGTTACGACCAATTATCGGTCCTTATATTTTTTTTTAATCAATTAAAAAATTTAGACATTACTAATGTAATAAAATTAATTATGTTAATATTTATAGTGTCAAAAAATTGAAGTTTATTAATTAAAAATACTGACCCCTAGAATTTAAATATGTAATCCATTTTTAAAAATTCAATTTGAATAAGTGACAAAAAAAATTAATTTTTTTAAATGTAATGAAAATAGTATTTTGGTATAATATTTTTATAAGAAAAAATTGTACTTATTCCAAAATCAAGAATAATGATGAATTAAATGAAGTTAGTTATATTATATCTAAACATTAAATAATTTGTTTATTGAGATAAATTTAATATTATAGTGGTACATTTTATTGAATAGGAAATTATTTTTTTAAAAAATGAATTTATTTATCAAGTCATAAAAAATAAATCCTTTCATATAAATACTACAATTTAAACCAAATATAATTTTAACATATATATTTTAAAATATATAAACATTTTATCAAATAAAATTTATAAAATTTAAATAAATTAATTATATTTAGTTTATTATAACTTCTAATAAAAACCATTTTTGAGAAATCATGTTTAAAGAATAAAATGTCATTAATGAAACAACCAATATAAAAGGATTTGATAAAAACATCCCGAATCAACTACAAATAAGTTAAATCTATGAAAAAAATTATAACTAGCCTATATTTAAATAAAATTAAATAATTCCAAAATAAAAAAACAAAATTATCATAAAAAATTTGTAGGAGTATTAATATAAAAAATCTAGTTTATATATAAGTGTTTTTTCTTGGGTTATGTTATGCTAGATATCTTTATTTTGAGGGAGTAGTTTTGACAAGTTGATAAGTTAGTAACATCATGTGCCTAATTTTTAGAGGAAACAATGTAATTTCAATCCTTTCAGAATTGGTACACATCCATGAGAATCAAAAGTAAACACAAGTAAGAAATATTTGGTTATTTATCATTTAATCCAGTGATGCATTATGGAGATACATATATAGTGATGACATTACCTAACAAGCTATGAAATCTCATGGGAATTGGTAAGATGGTTCTTCCAACATATGCCCGCCACAAATTGGAAAGTGGAATGTGATTGTAACCGCATATGAATATCACACTTTATAGGATACCAAAATCTAATAAACCAACACAAAAAAAAGAACCTCTATATAGTACAAGATATTAAATAATTCAAAAATAAAACTGATAATAATATATATTTCATGGGTCAATCTCAAAGAACAGAAATAATAAATTAAGGCTTAGTCAATAATAATAAAATTAATTATATGAACACAAAATAAAAGAAAACCCATCTTAAACTAATGGTGTGGATAAATTTATGTAGTTAGCTAGATCAAGATGATTAGGAAATTATATTCTATCACTAATCAGTATGACTAAATTCCAACAATATCATGTCCAATAAGTTCACCATGGACCATTCCACTAATTGATTAAATTTCCATGTGAATATTGGCATACATGGGTTAGTATATATTTATCTAGTAGGATCCCCCATAAACTATAAAGGAATAAAAACAAGTTGATCCAGCTAAAAACATAATGGTATAAAGTAAGTAATAAATCATAAGTTCATCGATATTCATTAAAAGAGTCTGCATGGGACTTAACATGGGGTCCTATCCTCATATACCAGTTACTAGATAAATATGAAAGGATATAAAAATCAAGAATACCCACCCTAAAAACCCATTCACCCTTCTATAAATATAGAGGGGGTCATGATATTCTATAGATAATTATCATATGGAGCAGTAACCATCCTAAATGGAGGTCCTAGTCCCCACCAATGCTCATAGATAGAAGAGTAACCAACTCTATAGATATAGAAATCATGTATCATGTATGTGTGGGATTAATTATCTCTATCATTTATGTGTGGGATCTATATCCTAATATAAAAAATGAATCGAGGGTTGACCTACCATGTGTTAACTATGAAATCCCTTCACAATACACTTTATTAACCATACATAGCTTGTACAATGAACAATACATATTGTCCAACGTATCACCTCTTATTCAGATGATAATAGCCTCATTAAATTCATTGTAAAAAAATTATCATGGGGGAGAAATAGAACACCCAAATATGATTCTCATTCAAGGTGATACAAAAATACCTCTATGGTTAGAACAAAACATGGAATACACATTGGTTCATTACATGATGTGTACTCTCGGTAAATTTATTTTTATATTGGAAATGGGTTACATGGTTCATTCTCTGAGTCTAAATGGTGTGTGATATCTTTCCCAATAAATTTGTCACCATTGTTGAAGTAGTTTGAAACCATGTCTAGATAAATAAAAAAATAAATACATCCATGTAATAAATATTAACCCAAGTGTTCCTCTCTAAAATGTTGTTTTTTATTTAATAAATTTCTATTCATATCTTTCACCTAAATTATGGAACCCGCCCTAATAAATTCAAACTATCTCCTCAACACAGTACAAAACCTAACTCCTACTATATATTCCCTGATACAACAACCCAAAATCCATTCTGTGACTCAACCTGTCAAGGAATGACACTTAGGATCACCAAACTGCCCTATCAGAAAATAAATGATGTTTAGAACTGCATAATTTTTCTTATGATTGTGTCTTTGATATCAAATTATAAAGAACACAAAAATCACATTTCTATCAATAATCTTAAATATGTTAGGATTAAATGAAAAACAGAAGGACTTTAATTTACCAACTATGATTCTAATTATAGATTCATGGTAGCGAATATTTAAAAGAACAAATCAAGAGGGGTTTAAAACAAACCATGACCCATTTATATTCATTAAACAAAATATCTTTAATTGATTCACCATTTAGTTTGGAACTATCATCTATTGTTAATATGAGATGATCAGATCATTTCTGTCATTCACAAATCTTTCAATCACAAGACTAGGATCTCAATTTATCATCAACCCAAATATGACTCATTGACCCATAGGCTATGATGATTTTTAGTTTAAAAAAATTTGAGAAAATGTGCTTCAATGAAATGGATTTTCCAAAAAAGGATTTTTGGTACTTAAATTGATATTCATGGAAAATATCATCAAGTAATGATCATCCGAAAAGTAAAAACCAGTGGAAAGAAGTCTATAATAAAAAAAAATCCACACATAATAGATGTAAGTAATTTCAAATGGATTTGAATTTGATAAATTACATTATAAAAATTATTCAATGACCATAATAATGATTAATGAAGAATAAAAATAGTTAATCCTTATCTCATAATTGGATCACTCATTTGTACAAATCACTTCCATGTTTTAATTCATTGGTTATATATAATGATTAATTTAATTGTTTTGTTCCATGGATATCTAGATCTCCCTCAATATCCTATACACTCTATGACTCTCAATCTAGGGTTTATAGAGACCAACCATTTAAATAGAGGGTAAATTTGATTTAAAATAAGATTTATCTTCAGGATGAAATTGATTTATTTGTTAAGTAATTTTTAATTAATTAATTTAATTAATTTAATTAATTAATTCCATACTAGATGTTCTGATCCCAGGGATCCCATGTTCCTATAATGAATATACCACCCCTATGGTAAAACAAATTTTATGGAAACAACCATAGGGTTTGATTTTCTATCCAAATAGTTTATTAGAGTGAAATTACATATCCATAAAAATGATAAAATGGTGTGAAAATATACATATTATTTTTTCTCACTTAAAATGAAAAAAACATGAATTTAATAAATTACTAACATCTACAACATTGTTTAAATTAATCTAAATTTTTAACAAGATAAAAGTGGGATCCCCATATTATCCATACCATTGAAGATTTTCACCCTAAAATGAAAAACGTACTCCTAAAAGTAAAGGTCCTATGAATACATTGAGTTCGTATTCTCCCACGAACTCTTCTAAACATTCACATTTCACAAATGAATACTATAAATTCCAAAAAATCATCCATGAGGATTCCACTCACACCTATCATCAGTCTTCATATGGAAATTTGAAGTAGAGAAATCCATCTCGATGTCCAGTTAACCTATTAGAATTTAATGATATAGGTTATGCATGTACCTCATCTACTACAACATGTGGTAGATTATTTTCCCACAATATACATAAGGGAAACATAAGGTACTTAAAAATTGTTTCCACAATGACTAAGATCAATAATTGTCTTTCGAACCTAAAAAAATAGCAACCATCTAGATAAAATCCCAATAAACCTCATCTTGATGAGGTTAATAGGTTCACATGATATCTATCTCGAAACTCCAAAGTACTATTTAACATGTATTATTAGGATATACGATGGATATGAGATGTTTCCATCTTCTCCAAGATAAATTACTATACCTTTTTTAACTCACAAACTGACTCAAACCCTATTATTAAAAATTATCTTACCTCCACCCAAAACAAGGGTGACATGCATAATCTCCCTAGCTAATCATGTCATTGTTTCATGCCAATTATAGAATTGTTAATATTGTTTAACATGAAATACAATAAAGTAATATCATCCTCATAGGTGCATCCAAATACCATTATGTAATGCACAAACATATCCTGGAAAACCTAAATAGTCCACTTGGAAAGGCCATTATTCTATTGGTGGAATGTTTTACTCATCTATAACTGACTCTCATATGAACACTACAAACCCTTCAATAATAATGATGAAAATAAAGTTTATTCATTATAAATAGTCATTGATGGAATCAAATATAGATAATTAATCACCTCCACATACTATCATCCCATGATCTACACATAACTTTGATATTGAACTATAAGGATGTGGGATGAAAAGACTAGTTAGTTGATGTTCACCTAGATAATATCACAGATTTCCACTTAATATGTGAGTCACATGTTGAAATACATCATATTCCACACCATAGTTTCTCTAAAATCTCTTATGGTTAGGATAAACCTAATAGGTTTTAGTTCTCCTCCTTCTCTAATTTATTATCAAGGTATTATGAGATAAAATTAAGAACACTATACTCCATACATTTCCATAAAATAATACAAGGTATAAAAAATATTTTCCTCTCTATGATGTATCTCACTGTATAAATCATGCAAATTCTATAGAAGATCATCAAAATTGAAAAGTAAGAATATTTTTGTTCCTTATAATCGAGTGGTATGATACCCACTTCCAGGATATCCATAATGCATTTCTTGAAACAATACAGATTAAAAAATTAATTAAATTCATGTCTCCTGACTGGGCCTCTTTTATTCTAAAGAATGTTTAATGGTCCACCACAATCTATCTAAGATAATTAATATCTCACTCAACTACTAAGGACTACAATATCAACGAAAAGATCTCAAAATCATCTATAAAAAATTAATATGATTCATACCAAGGGAATCATCCACCATGTTTCACTTCCATAGAATGTAAAAAATATTTATTTGACTTTTCATCACAAATGTTAACTAATTTAGTTATCTTAGGTTAAGATATATATCTGTATATAATACAATGTCTCTTATAATTAATATAGGCATTGAAACACTCACTAGTATGGCAGTTCCTCCAATTCCTCTAGGTGATCACTACCACTACATGCTCCAAATATTGGGTCATGTAGTCCAAATCATGGGGATTCAACTATCCTGACAGATAAGAAATCACAACTTATTTATGCATTAATACACATCCAATCCTAACTCTAATAAATTTTAAAAACAACAATATACTTTTATAAATCTTTTAGTAACTATAATACATGAGAAATCATAATTCCTTACTTCATATCTTATAAATTCATCAATTATCCCTTTGTATAAAAAAATGGATTCTGCTTTTGTGACAGGGTGGTTATGGGGACCACAATCTTGGTGAAGTCAAATATACATATATTGTAGTTCCCTTAAAACCCAAGGAACTATTACACCTAAAAACACTATTGGTTGTATATTTTTATAATATTAAATCATATTTTAGAAGTTCCACATATGCTCTGCCCAATGATATGACATGTCTGAGGAAGTGGATATCTTGGATCCGAAAATGAAACTTTGAGTTCATATCATGTACCTAGTGACTCTAAAGTTATATTAGAAAAATCGCTAGATTATCAACATGATTATCCGATTAATTAAAAAAATATGCGGCTATCAATGATGATGAAAACTAATACATATCACTAAAATGACATAAATACAATTGATAATTACCATGAATAGATATTGGTTCTTTTTCAATCTTAAGGGATTACGGTTCCTAGCTCATTGGAAGCGTGGTTTGGGCGGGACTCGTCATTGATATTTTCCATGATCAATGATTATTCTGGGACCAATATGATGATTAATTCCAGTCTCTATAGAATATATTCAATGATTTAGATAAAGAAGAAAGAGGCATGAACCCTTAGAAAGGATCTTTCACATCATGTTTATAATTAATTTTATTAATTTCAAAATGATAAATAATACTTGTATAATTGTTATTAATCTTTTTTAATTATGTCTGACATATGGAATGACCCTTCATGATTATCTAGTTGTGCTTGTAAGGATCTAAACGAGAATCTATCTAATGGTGATCTACACATGCTCTGATGGCCTCTGATCGACACAGATCGTTCTTCGGGTTCGAGCACGGTGAAGTGAGTGTCTTGTGTCTTTTGTTCTTGATCACTTCTTCTTCAGCCTTGAAGAATTTCTCTTGTTCTTGAGAGGGGTGATAAGAGGATTCGAGAGAAAAAAATTTTGGCTCAATAATTCTCAAAACACCAAGCATGTGGTGTTTTGTCTGGAATAATAGGCATATATTCCTATTTATATACATAGAATTTCAGTAACAATATTTAATTTTAAAGAAGAAATTAAATACATTCAGGACATCAGAGAAAACCAATGTATTTATTAATAATACTGCATCATTATTTATGTTTCACCAATTTGGGCAAAAGAGAATAATAAATATAACACATCATAAAATAATAGCAGTGTTATTTTAATTTGTGTCTATAAGTTAAATAATTGTTTACCGTCCTGAAAATAATTTTTTTTCTAACGGACCAACCTTGGATAGCTCGAACTCCACTTCCATTTATTGAAAACCCGAATAAATAAAAAAATAAATTGTTCTCTTAAATAAATATTTTATTTAAAAACTAATAAATAAATATTTATTTAATGTTCATCAAAATAAATAAATATATTTTATTTAAATTATGAGATCATGTTGACCTGTATAAAATTATTCCATGGTCTTTAGAATAATATGTAGTTAATTAATTAAATTCATATATAATTTAACCGAGAGCCCCAAAAACCCTTAGTGCGTGACCCTCTAGGAATATTTCTTATTGGCATTAGGCAGGCTCACCTAATGTCAAAGTGTAGTTTCTATAAACGGGTCATGGAACCCAAGATAACGAATATAATGTATAAACAATGACATCCATATACGAAAACTAACTTTGTAATATAATCACTTTCTTGCAATATCTCATTAACAGGTTTCATGATTGTGTCATCAACTTTTATGCATGACACATCATTCTTTGACTACCTGAAATAGACTCGTCGTTACACCATGGACAAAGAATTTCATTGGACAGTTGTATTTTAATAAAATGACTGATATATCAATTTCCATAAATGGAGAAAAAAAATATTCTTCAACTTATCCATTAATAACATGCCACTCGTGATGCACCCAACATACACTAATTCCCAACAACGATTTTAGTGATAGTTTTCGTCAGTAAATATAAGATTGTAAGTAGTGACACATATTAATGATAATATAAAAGTATAAGGATCATTACACATGCTCACTAATAGAAATATACTATGACACAAAAACTTACAAAATTTCTACAAGCGGGTATGTTCTCATAATCTCCTATCTTAGAGATTACAAAGTGCGAACTTCATGAGAGGATGTCTCATCTGCATACGAGTACTCACACCCGATGTTCTGCATGTTATCTGTCCCATCATAGCATGTCATCCAACCAAAGAACCATGTTTGAGAATATTATTATAGTATTTCAAGGTTCTCATCAAAGTAGAGAACTTCAATGACCTTATCAATGCAATAAATAATCTAGGACATTATTACATCATAATCATGCATAACAATGAGAAATATGTAATAATACAACAAACATACATCTATTCAAAATAAATCTAGTTGGTTCATGGAAACCAACTCTTACAAACTCCCAATTAAACTAGATCCAACCGTCTACAACTTTTAGTCCACTAGACCTCACATGATCATCATGTTTTTGTTGAGTCAAGGCTTTAGTCAAGGGGTCCGCCACGTTTTTTTGGAAATAATTCTCTCTGCAACTTCACCTCTATGACAAAAATCCATCAAGAGATGATACTTTTGTTGTATGTGTTTTTTCCACTAATATCACCTTGTCTCTTTTGCGAGAGCCACCGATGCAGTATTATCACAGTAAAATGTGATGGGATCTTTACTTCTAGGTATCACATCAATCTCCGGGATGATGCATCTCATCCGAACTTCTTATTTAGCTACCTTATAAGCTACGATATACATGGAAACTAATATAGAATTTTCTACCACACTCTTCTTTGAGATCTTCCAGCTCACTACACCACCATTCAAATTAAAGATGTATCTTATTTTCGGATTCATGTCATCTTGATCCGTCTAGAAACAAGCGCCATTATATCCTATGATGACTAGTTCCTCATATCCTCCATAAACCAGCAACATATCCTTTTTACACCTCAGATACATTAAGATAGTCTTGACTGCCATCCAATGGCGGGCACATGGGTCAGCTGGATATCATCCCACCGTATTTAATGTGTAGGCGACAGCCAGCCTAGTACATAACATGACATTCATGACTAACCCAATCGCTCATACATATGGAGTCCTTTCCATTATCATTATTTCATCATGCGTCTGAGGAATCATTTTCTTAGAAATATTAATGCCATGTGAAGCTGGCTAAAATCCCCTCTTGGACTGTTTCATACTGAATTTCTTCAGTATCTTATCTATGTATGTACTGTGACGTAGGATTGGTAATCTCTTGGATCTATCCCCATGTATCTTTATCCCATGAGTATACACATCCTCACCCAAGTCTTTCATGGAGAAGAATTTATTCAACCATGCCTTAGCAGACAGTAAGACTAGTATCTCGTTTCCAATAAGTAATATGTAATTAACATATACAATTAGGAAAACGACACTCACACTGAACCATTTATAGACACAAGGCATGCATTCATTATTGATAAAATGAAATACTTTGATGGCTTTATCAAAATGAATGTTCCCTAACCTGTATGCTTTCATTAATACATAAATTGATTTCTGCAACTTGCATACCAAATTTGAATCCTTTGGAGTCAAAATTCCTTGAGGTTGTGTCATGTATACATTTTCCAGATGTTTCCTGTTATATAATTCGGTTTTCACATCCATTTTTCAAATCCGATAGTATTGGTAAGTCGCAATGGAAGTTATAATTATGATGGATTTCATCATTGAAACTGGTGAGAAGGTTTCA
Organism: Viscum album; assembly: GCA_963277665.1. Taxonomy (NCBI): domain Eukaryota; kingdom Viridiplantae; phylum Streptophyta; class Magnoliopsida; order Santalales; family Viscaceae; genus Viscum; species Viscum album. The sequence goes on from OY728122.1 coordinate 1,135,085,473, forward strand.
TAGTAGTCAATTCCTTAACGCTTTTTAAAAACTTTTGCAACCAGTCCTGCCTTATAGGTAATTAATTTCCCTTCCATGTCCCATCTCTTCTTGAATACCCATTTGCAACCAATATTATTTACATCAAGAATAGTATCTACCATAATCTAGACTTGGTTTTTCTATATGGATTCCATTTCCTAATTCATGGCTTCTTGCCACTTGGAAACATCTATGCCACTTACTTATTCCTTGTAGGTTAGAGGATCATTATTATCAACTAATAAAGAGTCACCATCCTCAGAAACTAGAAAATCGTACATTTATAGTTCTCTAACCCCCTTTTACTCCTATGTAGTACTTGTGTCTCTAGATGATATTCTTCTTCCAGGGGTCATTGTGGAATCTGTTCCAGTTCCAACCATTGTGTACCTTGTGGTTCAACTTCATCGAAGACATTCTCCCTCCCACTATCTCTTTTTGACATGTGCTCCATCTCAATGAATATTCCATATCATGAAACTATAACCTTTTCTAAAAAGGGGTTTTATAGGTAATATTCCCTTGTTCCCTTAGGGTATCCTATAAAGGTACATATTGTGCCTCAGGGTGCGAGTTTGTTACCTAAAGTGGCCTTAACGAACACTTCGCTATCCCACACATTCAAATTCGGTAACATGGCTTTTCTTCCTCTCTGAAACTCATGTGGAATTCCATTTATCAATTTAGTAGGTACTTGGTTTAGTATGTATGACGATGTTTAAAACTCATATCCGAAAAAATATAATGGAAGTGTCACCTGACCCATCATTGATCTCACTATGTCTAACATGGTGCAGTTTCTCCTTTCGCTTACACAATTCCTCTAGGTCGTGTTTATAGGAGTCGGTTGGGCTAGGATCCCAAAATCCCATATGTAATCAATGTTGTCTTGATTAATATATTCTCCACCTCGTCCTGAGTGGTTTTTCTTAATCTTCATACCAAGCTAGTTCTCAACCTCATTCTAGTATTCTTTGAACATATCAACAAAATCTGACTTATACCTTATTAACCAGATATAGCCATATCTACTAAAATCATTAGTAAATGTTATGATGTATGACTACCCTCTCCTTGCTTCAACTGGATATGGTCCACACACATTGGTATAGACCAATTCAAAAATCTCTTTATCCCTTTCACCTTTCCCATAAAATAGGGATTTGGTCATTTTTCCTTGTAAACATGCATGACATATGGAAAGTGTCTTTAGTTAGGATGAATCTAAATATCAATCTTGGTGTAACATTGTCTTGTGTTTATAATATAAATGAGTTAGTCGGTGATACCAAAGTTGGTTATGGTATGAGTCATATGAAGTATCTTTGTTATCAATTTCCATTACATGGATTTTGTAATCCAACACGTAATGTTCGTTGTATAAATGTGCCCGACTATAAAAAATTATATCTTTGTAATGTAAGAAAAATTAATTTACAAACATGAAAAAAAATCTATTTTTATCTAATTTTTATATAGAAAAATTTTATTTAGTAACAGGAGGCGCATAATAACACCATTTAACACCAAGATCATCCTAGTTGGAAACGTGATGTGTTAGTCCCCGACAACTACAACAACAAGTTTGGCTCTATTGGCAGCTCATAGATCTACTTCCCCTCGATCAATCAAATTGAATATACTTTGTTCCGGTATTTTGATACATATGTGAGCACCAAAAGATGTATCTAATACCCAATCTGTAGAAACATATAGATTACATTCAATAAAAAATGCACTTGAAGGTACCCCTTTCTTCTTATGATGTGTTTAGTTATTATTTTAGTGGCCCTTCTTGCCACATGCGAACCAAACAACCTCCTGTTCCCTTTCCTCCACTTTGATCTTTCATTTCTTGGAAGGCTGTGAAGAAGCTTTGTCTATAAACCACTTCACCTTCCCTTTCCTCTTACTCACCATAAAGATAGAAGTCTTTTTTCACTTCATATATTTTTCAACAAGGAAAATGAGGATAAGGAGATCAGATAGAGACTTCTCAATGTTATTCATATTGAAATTGACAACAAATTCAGATAATCTCTGAGTGAGTTATGTGAGAATGAGGTCGGTTCCCAGTTATTCGGGGAGTTTAAACCCTAAAACCATTAGGCCCTCAATGTTTCCAATGAGCTTGAATAAATGAGGCCCAGCTAAGGCACCTTCTTAAAGAATACTCTAAAAGAGTTCCTTAGAGATCTCAAACCTTTCATGTCTTTCTCCATCTTGGAAAAGACCACGGAGGTTATTGAGAATTCTATAAGAATTCATGTTTTTATGAGACTTCATGAGCTCACTAGGAATTAATGATAACATTAAACATTGAAAGTCGACCGTGTCATTCATATGTTTCTCAGAGACTTGGAAATCCTCATCACTTGCCTATTTGGAAAGCTTATTAGGAAATGTTGACTCCATCATGTTATAATTCTATCCATGGTGTAGGATATACCTAATGCATCTAAAATATTCCTGGAAGTTACTACCGGTGAGGATGTTGTCTTTATATAGAATTTATCATAGGGATAGTGTGGCTCACATGTTTTTAATTTTTATTCTACAATTAATATAGAATATCATTATTAATTTCGTGATTAAATTTTATAAGAAATAATAAATATTATTAAGCCTCTCACTATTTTATCAGGTCCCAATAGCCCTCTCCGTTGAACTTGGAATGTCTAGTTTCTATGAAATTCTAGTTGAAAGGAACCATATTCCCCTTCATCGAACCCCAACAGGGGTTAGTCAAGCTACTAGAACGTATTTAGGTAGGATGGTCTTTTCTAACTGTAGACTCGCTACACCTAGATATGTTGAGTGGAATCCCCAATCTTGAAATCACAACATTGGATTTCCTCAACTCTTGCCTCCAATATTACAACATGTCTAGAAAGGGATACTCTTATAGATGTAATATGGTTATGTCATCCTGAAACCTTTCATAAGGTCTTCCAGTATAAAAGTATGTGTCTTAAAAAGGGGTGGTGAAACACAATGTTTAATTGAGTTTTTCCATTAATCATTTAACAGAAGGCATGTTCTGTCTTAATATTTTCTTTGAGGTATTTTTTATCTCTTATGCATGAATTGATTATTATCATTATCATGTGCTATTTAATATTAATTTGAAGTTACTTAAGTGATTAAACATGTCTCAATAATCTTTATTTAAAAGACTAGATTATTTTAGTTCCATATTGTTTGCATTTTTAATTCATTAATTATGTGATCGTGACAACACCTCCATAATGATCAACCTTGGAACTGACCAAAATAAAATAAAGTTTATGGAATTATCACAAGATTTTAGAATGGTTAGTTTATATAGAGGATGATAAAATAACCCTGAACTAGGGGAGAAACACCTTGAAACTTTTGGGTTCTTGTTTACAACATCCAATTGTCCACCTTGGTATCTCCTAGGATTGGTTTCGTCTCGGCTCCAGCTTAAACCGCCTCTACTAGCTTGGGGGTTTCATCCATTACATATTCCTTTTCATAAGTCACATGTAGGTGAGGGGTAGGTTTTAAATAAAATAAACCTTGGGTGTGAATGCCCTACATATTAATAATAGAAGGCTCACGGGGAAACAAGTTTAATTCAAATAAATTAATTAAAAGAAACAATCCACGTGCAATGTTCTTGGTCTAGCTCATGATCATCCATACATGGAATGATATTTACCCATAAATAAAACAAGAAATCAATTCTTTAATCATTCTTGTTTAAGATGAATCACGTTCGAATCAATTAATTATAATATTTAATTAATCAATCCTTTTATCTTAAACCCTTTTCTAAATTTCCTTGAGATTTTCATCAATCATAATTTTAAACAAATAAGTTCATTTAAAATTATCTTTGTACGTAACTTGTAACATGGAGGCAACCCAGTGAATTCCTATTCATAACTACCCGATGAGTAGAAATAAACATTAAGTAGATGGTATGTTAAACAAATATATATAAAACACCTATCACGTGTTGTGCCTCACCATTATGCATGCATGATGGTTCATGTCTCAAGGGTTTGTATAATATAATAATAAATTTTAATAAATCTGTGTAATTTGGATGAGTACACATTGTTTAGTTCCAACTACATAGTATGTATTATTTATCACTGTCTATTCGAAGTACATGACTACGGAAATGGCGTGTGAGTATTCTTCGGAAATATTTAGAGTACACGACATGTCCAGTGGGCCAAATTCCTTGTAGTTCCTCGTTACATGGTTTCCAGCCGGGCAAGCCATGAATGGGGTACAAGGTCCAACAATAACCCTAAGGGACTACATTCCATTTCCATGGGACCACATGGCATGTAATCTGAAAACTGCATTCCTCCTATTCCGGGTCAACACACGGAGTGAATTATGACTTAGAAAGACTCTAACACATGGCTTGGTTTGGTGAACCTGTTTGATGCATTGAAACATAACTACATGGAGTTTACTACTAAATACACATTATGTGTTATGGTGTTGTTTGGAGAGGAAGCTTTGGCACCTCCATATGCAATCCTATATTTAAATTTAATAAAAATTAACATAAAATATTATTTCTGTAAGGTGAACGAGAAACGAAAGAGGGGAAATATATATTGATAATCAGATTTGTAGAATGAATAAATTTAATTGAAACAACTAAAATATTAAATGCATAATTCATTAATGAAATGTTTTAATAATTATAAACTATGATGTAACCGCTCTGATACCACTTTAAGATTCGGGGCATAGCAGAAGCGTGGTTGGGGCGGGACCCAACATTAATTTTTACCAAGACCAATGATTATTCTAGGATCAATATGTAGATGAACATTAGTCTCTAAAAAATACAATTAAAGATTTATATAATGAATAATGAAGTATAAAACCTTAGAGAGTATCTTTTACAACATGTTTATAATTAATTTAAATAATTTTATAGAGAAAAATAATACTAGTAACTTTGGTATTTTTCATCATTGATGAAGTTGATCATCCTGAATGAACCTTCCAAATTATCTCATTTCACTTATAAGGATCCAAACTAGAATCCCTATACTGGTGATCCACACAAGCACGGATGGCCTCCAATCAACATCGTTCATTCTCTGGGTGATAGCACGATGAATCATATGTCTTATATCATCTGTTCTTGATATTGAGTTCTTCGGCCTAGAAGAACGTCTCTCATTATTGATAGGGGAGAGATGTGGATTCAAGAGAGAATTTGTTTGGCTATACATTTCTCAATTCACTAGGTGTGTGGTGTGTTGTCTAGCACAATAGGTGCACATGCCAATTTATATACATAGAATTTCAATTACAATATTTAATTGAATAGAAACAATTAAATACATCCATGAACTTATAAAAAACCAATGCATTTAATAATAACACCGCATCATTATTTATGGGGCGCCAACATACGCAAAACAGAATTATAAATAAAATTTCACATCATAAAATAATAGCAGTGTTATTATAATGTGTGCCAACTAGTTAAATAATTATTTCTTGTATTGAAAATAATTATTCTACCACTGAACCGACCATGGTCCACTCGAACTCCACTTCCATTTATTGATCACCCAAATAAATAAATAAATAAATAATTCCCATAAATAAAAATTTTATTTAAGAACTACTAAATAAATATTTATTAAATGATCAATAAATTGAATAATATATTTTATTTAATTTATGTGATCTTTGAAACTTGAATAAATTTACTCCACAGTCTTGAGAAAAATATGTATTCCATTAATTAATTTCAAATTGAATTTAACTAAGACATAAAAAAACACTTATTCTGTAACCCTCTAGGATTCGTTCTCATTGCCATTAGGTGGGCTTTCCTAATGTCCAACATTACAATCTAGCAACGAGTCAGGGCACCCCAGAAAAAGAACATAAATTTTCAATAATGACATCCACATATGATCGCTCAGTGTGTAATATAATCCTTTTTTCACAATATCTCATCTTGTGGGTTTCATGATTGTGCCATCAACTATTTTTCGTGATACGTTGTCCTTTGACAACATGAAATAAACTCCCCATTACCCCATGGCCAACGAATTTCATGTGACAATTCTATTTCAATCAAAGGAATGAGATATCAACTTCTATAAATGGAATGGGAAAATCCTTCCTCAACATATCAATTAATATCATGGCACTCGTGACGCACCAAACATACCCTACATCCCCCCAACTATCTGCGTGACGATTTTCATCTGTAAATTAATGTTCGTAAGTCGTGACACGTTTTAATGATAATATTAATGTCTAAGGATCATCACTCATACTCGCAGATAGAAATATCTAATAACACCAAAACATGTGGAATTTCTCCTAGCGGGTCTACTCTAATAATCTCTAATCTTGGAGATTACCAAGTGAAATCTTCATGAGAGGAAGTCTCATCTCCTTATGAGTACTCAATCATGACAATATGCATGTTATGTGTCCAATCATAGCATGTCATCCAACCACAAAACTATACTTAAGATTATTGTTATTGTATTTCAAGCTTCTCATCATGGCGGGGAACTTCCATGACTATATCAATGAAAAAAATACTCTAGAATATTTTTATATCATAATGATGTAGAACAATGAAAATATGTAATAATATATTAAATATCCATGTCATTATGGTAAAAACAGTTAGTTCTAGGATACCAAATCTTAAAAGGGATTCCCTAGAAACACATAATGAACATAGTGTAATCAAAATTTCATTTATTAATATCCTTGTTAGGTATATAAAAGTGTTTATAGATGAACATATGAATGATATTTGAGAACAACTTCAATTTTTTAGATAGATTAATTCATCATTGATCATTTAATGTGGGTAAATTTTCAAAAATTCCCCCCAATTATGGTAGTTATGGAAAATTGAAAGCCTCAATATCACATTATAATTCTTGTAGAACAACCAAGAGTATTCCTAAATGAACATATATGTCAGGATAAAAACTGTTACTATAAATACCATTGGTAGACCTATAAATAGCATGTTCTTAAGAGACTATACAATAATCGATAGTAGATATGAAAGTTGTATAGCGGTATATATTGATTTAGAATTTAACCTTGTAGTGAGGGACAACAATGGTTCATCCTCATGAAAAACATCCTTTTAGTTCTCCAATATAGTATAGATATTGTCCTCTAAAGATCTTAACACACAAACGGATAAATATAAAAATTTATGTGTGATTGGATGAAACATATCATCGATGGGTTTTGCTTATCTCAACGGATGGATCCTCTCAGAAAATATGAATAAAATATATTATATAGCTTCATTGAAAATTAATATTTATTAATTACTATATATATGTGAATTAAATAATAATAAATAGTCTATTCGATGGATAAAAACAAAGGGATCTATTAAAGCTTATATAAGGTCAAAAGAAGATATATCTCTATCATATGGAAGATCTCATTATCTTCTGATGTGAGTGACTATGTTATTAATTAATATAGATTTGTTTATTTATATTGGATGGCCTAGTGGCCCAAGATGAATCTCTATATATCTAACTAGGCACAAAACATGAAATTAATGCCTCATGGTGATTATTATGAGTATAATTTCCAATATAGAGTACAAGAAAAATATTAAATGAATAATGTCATGTGTCATATCATTACAACCCTCTATAAAATGCATATGACCACATCCCTTACTACCTACCTTGAGATCCTAGTGCGAATTTCTATGTGGTGATGATGGTAGATGTGAATCATAGAAAAATCAACCTTCCCCTCCTCCACATTTGTTCACCACAAGAACCTATTTCAAATCCACCTCCCAAAGGGATACCCAATCTACCTCTAGTAGGTCCACAATCACATCACAACCTAAGATATAGGATTCCATCAACTCACTAAATGCCCATTTTTTGATCATTTGGGACGTCACAACTCATACAACGTTATCCTTAATAGGAATATAATATTCCATTACATTAATAACTATATACTCTACACAACTCCAAAGCCACTAATAAGTATTTCTGAAATGGTGTATACAAATGATTCATGTGTCATAACCCTACTACCAAATATCAATTATATGTAAAATATGAATGAACTATAATATTCCTACAAAAATAAAATCCTTAATTTTGTCCCTCTCAAAATAAAATCTATATCCCCAAGTCTTACCTGGGATCCCAAAAATTGGGTGGTTGGTGATATGGGAATCATTATATCTTAGATGTATCTATGGAGGTTGTATAACCCAGTTAGACCATTCAGTAACATAAGAGGGGGAAAATTATCTAGAACGTTTTTACTATTTTTTGTTTATTTTTAAATAACCATGACATATAATAGAACATATATCTTATTTATGAGATATTGATGTCTTATTTCTTATGATACCCTCAAATAAGTATAAATAATAATCACTTAAACATCACATAATATATTTTATAGGGGTTGACCTAAATTTGGGATCGTACACCCTATTGTGTTTGAATTTTTTTGATTATGTGTATTTTATTATCACTATCAATTTATATTTATTATATGTGTAGTCTGGTTCCCAAAAAGGAATGGAGATGGTATTATCCTAGAGTGACCCATACATTTCAAACATAAATATTACATCTTATAAGATGAACATAGATTAAGCATTATAATAATAAATATTAGAATTGATTAGGTCTAGTTTCTTCAAAAACATGGACACAAAAGAACTAGTTCCTAAGAGTATCCCATCAATCCCTTAATAACTTCAACCCTTCTTAGACATATCATTCATAAAATGGTTCTCGTTATCATGGGGAAATGAATCATATGAAAGGCTATGTTCATATCCACTATATGTGTTCAAAAGGGATATATGAGTGATTTTATAATAACAACATGAGTATAAGGTTATGAAATCATGATCTTTACATTAATAACCCATAACTTGAAAACCATATATTACAATCACTATTATTGGAATAATCCAGGGTATTTCATAAGACATGAATCATAAAAGAATAAAATAACATGAGTTATGGGAAGGTAACATCAGCATAAAACAATATTTATTGGTATAAATAATATAATAACATTGTAAACATGTATAAATTGAAATAAGTTCAATCATTATGTTATGTCTGTGAAATTAGTCCCTCAAATAAAATTATAGAAATTTCATCACGTCCACTAATATTATTATTAACATGAATTCTATGTCACGAGATAAACTAGTGGAAATTAAAAACAAGTCTATACAAAATCATATAGTCATAAAATACACATCCAAACATAAACTTATTAACATGAAAACCATGTCTATATATAAAATTTTTATCATTAAATTAGGTTCACTTATAAAATATTTACCTCTTGAGTTATCCACAATTACAGAATTCAATAGAGGGAGATATACTTTCTACCCATAACTTAATGGAAATCATAAACATGTGTTCTATAAGATCATGTATCATATATCATATTAGAACCCATGAAAAATAATTGTTATTCATAAATTTTTCATTTTATTATAACTTGTGGGAAATAAAAATCTTTTCAAAACATTTCAACATTTTATCATAATATAATTCTTATAAAAGGACAACATTTCTTAAAAATATAATAATTATAATTATAAACCCTATAAATAAAAAATATGGTTTGAATTCATGGATCAAATCCATTAAAAATCACAGGAGATAGTATGTGTTGTTTTCATTGATGAATTTATATGTTATTCAAAGATCGTTAAATCACTCTTGGTGAAAATATATTGTCCAGTTTGAGAAAAATATTATATAAATTTTTAAAAATACTATGAAAAATATTTATTTGAGAGTATTTGGTGAATCCTATAATGAATTATTTAAAATATTGTGTTTTTATAATGGTGGGAAATTTCCTTTTCATACACTTTATATTATAAGAAAACCTTGCATTCACATTTTTGAAAATGTTAAAAGTACCTCTTTCGAAAAGAGAATTGTAGCTTGGTTTTAATCCATTTTTTAAAAAATTATCAAAAGAGTAAAAATTAATTTTGAAAATCATTGGATAAAAATAAAAATATTGAAAAGAAATTACTATATAAAATATATATGGAAGAAAATTGGTTTTTTGATAAAAAAGATAAATAAATTCGATTTCCATTAAAATATATACTTATTATAATGACCAACTAATGGGATGAAAATTAAATTTAAACATTTATTATCATGAAATAAAAATTGGATATGAAAATTCATGATTTTCATGAGTTTAGGGTCATAATATTTCACCATAAAAACATAATCATAAAAAAATTTGATAAAAAAATAAAATTGTAACAAAAAACCCTAAAAAATTTAGTAGCATTCAAATAAAAACCTCATGAAATAATGAAAATTTTTAATATATAAAAATACACAAAAAATTATTATTATTTATTTTAATATAAATTAATCGTAAGTATATACATCCCATAGAAGAAACAATTGTTGAATATGATATCAATCTTCAAAAAATAATAGTGAGATAAAAATCCTATAACATTTGATCAACATCTTTCGTCTGCATTGATAACACATTAATAAAATATATATAATTATTTTAAACAAATTTAATAACCAAAATAACATATTTAAAATTCCATATATAATTTAATTATATCCTTGTATCACCCATTTATTTAAAATTTTCCATTTAAATCATTGTTCTGGGTGGTATCTGCATTGTTTTTATTTTTATTTTGGTTTGGTAGTTTTGTCCTTTATACATTGTACATGGTTGAATTATGTCCAGAATATTATAATATATATCAATATGATATATATTTATTATATAAAATTTCATTATAATCCATAATTGTTAGAGATAGAAAAATGAAACACAATGTTCATAGAGAAGGTGAGACATACGTGCACAAAAATATTGTTCTCATTTTTCAACAAATGAAATGAAATAATGTTAAATAAACAATTACCTTTATATGATCAATATTATATAATATATATCTTCTATATTACATAAATTTATCCTTATTACCATCAAATTAAAACATATATGAAAAATATTCGCATTACTTTGTGGAGTTTGTAGTCCCCACATTCATAGTAGTTATGTTACTATTTTTCATTACAGTGGAAGGTAATAAGGTAGATATGATATAATCAACATATAAGTATAATTATGTCATAATTATATATATAAACATAAAACCCACTTATATACACATTAATAAAATTTGGTAATGAGATAAAAATTGTATCACTGTGTGGAGAAGTTAATTTGTACGTATACAAAAGTTTTACATTCACATCCCATTTGATGAAAAAGGGTGAATAAATTTTTAATAACAATCATATTAACATTTATATATATTTAAGACACAAAATTATTATTTTATTAATTAAATATCAATTCTATAGAAGGTGAGTAAATTTATTGGTTAAGACAGCTACCTCTCATTTGAAGGAGCTCTATTAGATGTCCAATTAATGATAATTGGCTTGGTATTTTGGGAATAAACCACGTCTAGAATGTCGATATGAAATTTTATAATAGATAATGGATGTTTTTTTGGGATAGAAACTCAATGTGGTATAATTAATAGAAAGGAGGGGTTCCCTCCTAAAAATAGGGGAGCAGAACTTTTAGATTATTGTGTAAAATATTACATTAATATAAATTAATATTAATGTATAAATGGATCCTTGTTTATATGATAAACATATAAGGTGATTATTAGTTGAATAAATCTCATAAAATAAATTCTGAATATTTTTATGTCGTTTTTTCACCAATAACATTTAGTTTAATGACCTTATTAATGATTTTGAAAATGTCCATAATATTAATGTGTTATACACTTTATAATTTTATAATGTTACTTTAAAATGAAAAAAACATTAATATACGGTGAATTATGACTAAAAAAATATACCATTAATTTGAGTGAATCTAATATCTTTCTGAAAATGAAATCATTGAATAATGTTTTATTTTTATTAAATAAACATAATGTTTTTAACAACATTAATATAGTTTTTCTTTACAAAACATGATGAAAAATGAGAGACATGATTGAAATGATTTAAAACCTCTATATTAGTTCGTATATATAAGAAAATTATGGACAATAAATATTCATTTAAAGCATATTTTTTTTTTATTTTTAATGTCATTTATTTTATTTTTTTCATTATTTAAATAAATACTATGTATGTATTGTATCAACAATTAAGTTACTTATTTATTCACTAAAAATTAAAAATAAAATACCATTAGAAAAAAAATTTATTCAAAATTTTTATTTATGACTAAATATATTATATATTAATTCTTATATTAATAATTATATAGTTATTAATAGCATGAGGGTAACATTTCTAGATTTGTATTGACATAAATATTACAAAGGTCCAAATCATTTACAAATGGAAAAAAGAACATAAATTTGAATTTTGTATGACTATGGATGAGATATAACCATCCATTATAATTAATTAAGGTTGTATAGTCCATCATTATTCCTTTTCATATGATTTTTTAACATCAATTACCCATGTTTCCATTTGATATTGTAACAAAATTATAAATACAACTATTTATATTGTCCAAAATTATATAAACATAATTACAAAATTTGGAAACCCTAATTTTAAATATGTAATTCATTTTTAAATATTAAATTGGTATAGCTCACATAAATTAGATATAAAATAAAGTTTTCAATCATTATGAAAAATAATTTTAAAAAAATTAAACTTTATTCCAAAAAAAATTTAATCCAAAATTAGTCATAATTATGAATTATATAATGTTTTAAATACTATACCAAAATAAATAGTATATAATGTTTTAGATAAATTAAAATCATAATGATACATTTTAGTGAAGAAATGAATATTTTACAAAATGTTTATTGTTCACTATTTACTAAAAAGCGTTCCTTTCATAAATAAACTAAACATTCACCCAAGGAAAATTTTTATAATGTGATATTAAAATATAGAATGTTTTTATAAAAATAAATTTCCATAAGTTATATAAATTATATAGAATTATTTTTTCACAACTATCAATAATCCCTATTTTTGAGGGAAATATATATTTTATGAATAAAATGGATTTTTTAAAATTGATTTGTTATTTCCTTAGAATTAATCTACAAATTTATAATAAATATTAAATTATATATATTTCATAAACATGTAAATCCTTTATTTAAAGGTATGGAATTGAAAAAATAAATTAGGAAATATATATAATGTACTTCTAATTGTAAACTTATTCACTATGATCCCAAATTGAAGAACATTAGTGAGATGTGAAAATATCAAAATATATGAGAAACTTTATTTTTAATTTCTAATATAGTGTGATAGATTACATGTTCAAGTGAATGTTTACAAACACAAAACAATGAATCGAAAAGGTATTAAAAATACCATCATTTCATAAAAAATTAATGTTATAGGGAAAATTGTTTTATCTTATGACCCTTTTTATAGTGTGGAGGAATTAATTTACCATCTAGAGTAAAATCATAAGGAAATATAATTAATTGAAAAGTATAATTATATCCTTGATTAATTTTATTCCAAAATGTATTTTGTTTTCAAACTATTATTATTTGAGATGATACATTTCTTCTTGAAGTAATAATAATATAATATAACATATCAAAAAATTATATCAAGATACTTCACATTTATTTAGTAAATAACCAATAAGAATCATTATGAAAAGATTTTTTCTCAAAATTAATAAATTAACATATAAAAAAATTAAAATTTAATCTCCAAATACTTAATTACGTCAATATTATCAATAATAAATGGGATTTTAATCTCCAATTTTATCTCACTCAGATAATATCATGAATATTTTAATTTTTTCATACATAACAATCATTTACTTTATACAACATCTTAAACATAATGTTAACAATTTCATTAATCAAACAAAACAATTATCTAATTAAATTTATCAGCAAGATATATTTCTATATAAGAAATTAATTTAGTGAAAATAACAAATATATCTTGAATAAAATTTGCAAACTAACCTAAATGGTAATCCATTAATTATTTATAAATATTTTTAAAAATATCACTATTTCAATGAATCACTTTTTAATAATAAATATTATATATTTCCCATAGTCCAATAGAAAAAATTAACATAACATGAAATCATATACAGTCCAAAATGGGAAATTTAATCCTCAAAACAGTATTCAACATAATACTCAGTAAATTCTCAAATCACTTCAAAATCCCATCACATAAATCATTAAAAAGGATTTTTTGATGCCTTTTAACTTACGATCATGTGTATTCTAATAAAAACATAATGGTATCCATTACATTAAATTTAACCTTACATTAAAAATAACATGATTCAGAAATTAACTTAGTCATTATTCTTCAATTATGTTCACACTCTATTGAATATATTCCATAAATAAACAAATTCTACAATCAATATCAACGAAAAACTAATTCACTTTTTCATCAAAAAATAAATTTCAAGGACCATAATAATATACTAGAAATAATTATAATATCTTCTTCCCAATTTATTTTTTTAAATTATACTATTTAATAATCAATAAATTTCTTATGATCATTATATCCAAAATATCAATGATATAATCCATCGAAAAATAATTCTCAAATAATAATTCATAAATAATTAAATCATTTACTTCAATGTTCATTCCTATTTCTAGTAGTTTAACGTTGGATTATGTAAATGGATCATATAATTACTATACTACATCCACATAAGACATTTAAATATAATTTGTATATTTTCATGATCTTTATTTCCATCCCAATTGATGTCCTCATTTTTCATTAGTAATTAAATACTATATTCCCTTCATTACCACATAGAATCCATCTTCTAGTTACTAGAAGACATTAACATTAGTTATTATTCCTATATTCTCAATATATACTATTCTTAATATTCCTTCATTCATAGTCAGCTCCACTTGATCCCTCAATGAACTCTCTCATTTTATTCTTTAGTGAGTTTGAGAGTTGGTTATGGTGAATGTCAGTAATCATATATAATGGTAGATATAAACGAATAATCACAAAGATTATTATTCCAGATACCATTTCTTTTGGTTTCCCATGAGGATAATCATTCAATTTTCCTTTACAAATTACATAAATCCCATTGGATCCAACAATTTCATAAAACCTAAATGCATATTATCAGACAAAATATTCATAATGAGGGATCATGGAAAATAATTTATAGTATTTATAAACAATGAAATATCATTTTAAATATATGACACATTAGGAATAATCATGGATAACCATGGTCTTTACTAAGGAATTAATATTTTATCTTATACATAAACATATCCATGGGGTTCTCACTACTGTTTTATCACCCAATTTTTCAAATGATAACTAATCATGGGCCTAATTCCAAGAACAGAGACCTATAGTTTTCATACATAGATATTAAATCTAATTATATAAATATGAATATCATATAATAATTATCTACTCTAGAATAATATAGTTCTCATATCTATGGAAACATGGATTCTTAAATAATTGTTTCAAAACATTCTCCTATTATGCCATTAAAAACTAGATCCCTTCATAGACATATCAGTCCTAAAACCATTATTCATGGAATGGGGAAAGTAAAAATAATAAAGGATGATCATACATTCATATGAAGTGTAAAAAGGTTGTTAATGATGATTATATTTTAAGAACATGATCATAATGGTACGAGGACATGGTCTTTATATTTGAAATTCATTCCTCGTATATAATAAATAATAATCCTTAGTCACAAAAGAATTATTAGTAGATCATAAGGTATTAATCATAATGGAATCAAATATCTCTAGATAAGGGGAATAAAATTATCATAAACTATGGTTTTTTATAATCCATAATATTATAAATTTGTGAAAATTCATAAATAGAAACATGCCTGGTCAGTAGGTTATATACATGACAAAGGGCCTCGTATAAACATATTAAAATGAAAATAGGTCCGCAAATAATACTGTTGTAATGCCCCGATCCAGTTGCCTAGAGTTAGTTCTTTATTACATAAAATTGGCATGATTACATTGAATCTCATCCCTAATGACCGATTAGTTTAGTACTTGTGGAAAATAGATTTCATATATAAACGTTACATTAATTAAAAAATGAAAAACAACAACAAAATTGTCTCTATTGACCACATTCATATCCCTTAGATTATACTTATAGGTCAGTTATAATATACATATTTTCATCCTAGGGAAAAATTAATACATATAAAGGGATGAGCTCAGATGCACAGTAAGGATAACAATATACACGAAACATTCATAAATAAGCATAAACATTTAAGGGAATGTATAAGACTGAAAAAAGGCCTTTTAAACATAATATTTAGAATAACATGGAAAAGATAAATCATAAAATTCAATTTTCTTATTCACATGGATATTCTACTAGTCGAATAATCACATGTAATAGCAATATCTATGTTTATAATGATGTAATTAATAATGCTAGACTTCATAACCACATAGTCAAGGCCTTGTTCCAATAATAAAAATAAGATTTTTTCAAGCCCTTGTTCAAGACACTATTTTGTCTCATAATACCTACCAATTCAATGGGGAGCTATAGCAGGATCCACCCATCACATACTATGTATAATGAATTCCCCATATGAAAATGTTTATACATAACATAAACATTTGTATTAAAACTAGTATACGAAATGTAAATACTTAATATATAAACCAAAAATGGTATAAAAATAACACATCCACTATCAAACATATCAAAAAACCTTCAATATAATATCGAATATTTTTTTTCATAATATATCACCCTTGATCAAGAATAATATCCAGTAAAGGATGTTGACCTAGTTGAAAATGATCAGTAAAACTCTTTGAGAGAAATATCACTTTTCCAAGAAATCACATTAAAAGTCTCACAATTTCTGAAGGAAGTAATTTAAATGATATTTTTGAATCAATGTTTCCCATACCACTTTGAATCTTTTGAAAGGAATTAATATTTTAAAACATTCTTGCCCATAGAAATAAATCCTTAAAATCATTTTGAAAACATTGAAATTAATGAGAATTGTTTAGAAGAATAAATATTTAAAACATTTAAAATGATATTTTAGTTAAAGAGTCCCTTAAAAATAAACCTTTTTAAAACTAATTTCTGAAACATAGACTTGGAAAATAAATATGTTACAGTAAAAACATACACATAAACAATCTCGGATAATAATGATATTGAGGAATTAACCTTTACCTTGCAATTTCCATTAGTCGATGGTACGTTTAACCTTATGTAAAATGACCATAGTATTTTATTAAATAATAAAAAAACCATATTAATATTTATTATATCATACGTGATTCATTTATGGCTTTATACTACACATCTAATATTGATTTATATGTTAAATTAACATTTTGGGTAATAATTACTTTCTTTATCATATGTGTTTTAACTTGTTATTCTTGATAATATCATTTAGATCATGATTTAATTAATTACATAATATAAACCATGATTAAGATATCATATATATTTAGAATATTAATATTTATAAAATAGTTATATATGAAATGGACAACCCTGTTTATGGAGACGGTAGGTCGTACGTATGCATAAATGATATTTCTATTTTTATATCGTATTGAACGGATGTATGTGAATAAGATATATGTCGGTACATAAATATATATATCTTTAGTATCATTATAATATTATATATTACATAATTTTTAATAATATATATTTTTATAATCATCGTTTAATGATGAACATGGGAATGAATCTCATCGCGTTGAGGAGACGGTAATCCTTATTTACGCACGAGCGACAATATCATTATATTGATATTGTAATCATATGTAATTGGATGATATATCATATATAAAAAATAATTAACCTGTTATATTTATTATTTAAATTAGTTATACTCATTAGTATACTCATCCAAATAATTAAGTTCCTGAATAAAAAACTATACCACGATGTGGGGAAGGTAAGCCATATGTACACACGTATGGTGACATTGTCATTTATCATATGAATAGAATAATAAATATGGTTGTAACATATTAATAATAGCATAGTATTATGTAGGAGGTAATGGAGTTATATTTTGGTATGGAGACAACAATGAAAGAGTAAGATGAAGAAGAAAATAACTTGAAAAAGGCTGGTGAAATTATTTCCTCTTCATTGGGAGTTTTCTTTTTGAGTTCATCAAAAGGGCTCCATAGGATGGCTTTATGACAAAAATAAAAAATCTAGGTTGATGTGAGGGATTTTTGGAGTAAATATGGGTAGGTTGTGGACAATTCAAATGGATTTGGAGGTGTGATTTGGAGAGAAGTTCAAGTGCCCTTTTATAAGAAGGGTAGAGGTCCCTTAAGGAAAGGATTAAAATATTAATTTATTATACCATAATATTCGGTTTATAATGGTACAAAATGAATTTATTTCATTACTTAAGAGGTTATGGGTAAAAATACTCTCAACCAATAGGCTTTAGGCAAGTTTATGTTAACATTGTAACCTTATATTTACTATTTATCTCTTTGTTAAATAGTATTACTTTTATCGTGTTTTCTTTTATTCTAATACTATATGGTTAATAAAATTACTCTAAATTTCCAATAGATCCTCAAATGATTCATTAATAAAATATATAATATTATATAATCCCTTTGTCTGATTAATATTGTTTTAGCAATATTATATCAACCAATGATATAGTATTTGTTTAAAAACCCATTAATGTCCATTTTGACAATATTTAGTATTTGGTTTTTGTGAAAGTCATAAAAACTTGATTACATCTAAGAAGATTCATTGAATAAACTATAACATGTCATATTCACCTAGAAATTTTTTGGATGTCATAAAAAAATTGGAATTATATTTATTTTAATATTTATAATACCATTTTTTTCATTTTTTTCATTAATAATGTAATTACTGCATCATTATTGTGTCATAAATAAATTAAATTATTTAATGTCTAAAAACATTACATAAAATACCATTATGTAGGAAATATTTTTATCTTTATAATGAATATTTATAGTCGAATGTATATTGTTTGTAACCTTATATTAAAAATGGTTTTTTATTAAACATTGAATTTACCACTTTTAACTATTCTTTAAATAAAATAAAAATAAATGTCCTAATATATTCCAAGTGGACCAAAGGATGTCATATTTTATTTACTATGAAATTTTTTAGTCGATTAACACTCGAATGGTCTTAAGGCCTTCTTTTTATTTTTATTATGGATAATCCCCCTTTTAAGGGTATAAGGTGAACCCGTACACGACCTGTAGGCCCAAGGAAAGAAGGCCCATCAAACTCGTAATACATGAACCGAAGGCCCAGAGGTATACCATGCCCAAAACATGACATGTAGTCCCAGCCATCTTGAAATGCCCCTCCCCAAATTCTGCATCATTGATCCCATATCTCCATACCTTGCATTACTGAGTGGCTAACATTGCCCTGTAAAAGCTGCATGGTTCCTGGTCCCATTGGCGACTATCATACCCTCTCATTCTTCCAATCTAGTTACCTCTACATCTGGTGGCTACAAATATTATTGCTATGATCCTTATCTGGGGCATGTTCTCTGTGAAATGGGAAACTCCATAGTCTTTGTGGCCCAAATGCCCTTTGGCCCGAAGGCCTTGTGGCCCGAAGGCCTTTGATGCCCCGAAGGCCCTAGAGTCATATGGGCCCAAACTGATGCCCCAAAGGCCCAAATTGGGTGAATTGTTCTGGCTGCTATAGTACCGAACAATAACTACTACAGTAACTGCTATAGTAAACGAAAATTCGTCTCAACCCGGTTTTGAACCTCGGTCTCTTGGAAACCATGTAGGAGCCCTTACCACTCAGGTACGAGCTCGTTGGTGATTTACACTTATCCAATAGAATTAGTACATGTGTTTGGTTAATTATGATATCAATTTTACACTTAATTACCCTATTTTCTTTTAACAGTGGTAAATAAAAGTCAAAAGTCACGATTCACAAAAAATTATTTTAATATTTTTGAACCAAATATTATTTTTTTATGTTAACAATGTCTATTGGATTTTTGAAATTCAACTTACCGAAGTGGTAAATTTATATGTTACAAAAATTTTCAAATGCTACTAGAGAGTGGGTAAAAAGATGTTATAAAGTTCAAAAAAAATTTATACATCTAATTTTATTATAAAATGACTCCAATGAATTAAAATTGCCTTATATAGGTATTATAAATCTATTTTTACTTAAAATAAATTTAAATAAAATAAATAATTATTTAAATTAAAATCAGTTTTAAATAATAATGTAGTGTTTTCAGTATTCATAAAAAACTGAATGTTTTATGAAAAATACAAGAAATTCATATAAATCTAATTTTGATATTCCAAATTAAAAATTAATTCTATTTTACCGAATTAGAAACATATATGTTTCATTAATTAATTTAATATTAATTCATGTTTTCAAAAACAAAAACTAGGTTTTTCAAAAGTTAAAACTATCAAACGATTGACTTGTGTTAATTTGAAATTTCCATGTGAAATTACTTATAATGAACTACATTGTATTAAATAATAAAAATATAATATAATTATACATAAAAACTTTTCAAATGAAAAATTTAACACCATAAATTACTTAGATTAAAAAAGATGTTTTCAATTACAACATAGTATTTTTCACTATTCGTCAATATATGAATGTTATTAGAAAAGTACCAAAAATTTATCGAAACTAAATTTTAATTTCCTACTTTAAAAAAAATAATTTCATTATATGGAATATATAAAAGTGTCAAATCTTGGTTTTATAAAGGGATCTCCATTAAAAGGATATAAAATTTAAAAATTTTAAAAACAATTATTTTATACAAAATAATTGAATTTTTCTTATATTATGTATAATAAACACATAATATGGATGATAAAATTATATAGAGTATATAAGATTCAAAATAAAGCTATTATTATTCATAACCTCTTTTTAAACGACTAGTTTGCTATGTTCTGGTGCCCTCAAACATGGAGTTGTTTATTGCACAAACAATTGAATTACATTATTTGGATAACGTACTATAAAATCATGGTGTGTTACATTATCCCCTCCTTCAGTAAATTGGGTCCTCACAATTTCAAACTATTTTTTGAAAATAAAAGTTTTAATATAGAAAAATAATTTTGTGGAAAACCCACATTGGAAATTGGGTAAATAAAATTTAGTATTAATAAGAGGTAAAGGGAATTAAAAAGTTACTAGCAAATTATGATCTCGATTAGGAGAACATTGGTGCAAATTAGAGACAAATGATTGGAGGAAAAACATAAATATTTATAGGGAGTGCTTGAGGTCATCAATCACAAACATGTGTCAAATTGATGGCCTCAAATCCATCAATATATAATTTTTTAAAATAAATTTAGTTCAACATAAGGTATTTCGATAACTCAAATTTGGATTTAAGATCCCTTCCCTAAATTTCAAGTATTAATTTATCCATAAAATAAGAGGAAAAAGATATAATTGAAACATATATATTCATATTGTCAACTAAATCCTACCACAAACTCGTATTTCATACCAAATGATAATATAATTCAAAAATATTTGTTTTATCTTAATCGTATAATGTTCTAAAAAATAATTAATTTATTATTCATTTGTCACACTATTTAAGTTAAATAAATTATATAAACCAGAACATCATGTATTCCAATGGTAGGTGATCCACACTTGTCTCCCTTCAGTTGCAGGTTCAAGTCTTGCGGTCTTTCCGGATGCAGTGGGATGTCGCCCGACCTCTATGTTGTCCTTTTTATGACATTCCAAATAAAATAAAAAGAAATTATTTAAGCTTAATAATAATCTCCAATGTCAAACATAATCAATTCAAACCTTTAGACTTATCCAAAATAATTCTGTCCAAACTCACAGAACAAAATTTATATGGAAGGTAAACACAATGAGGATCCTTTTTTCCAAGTAATGTCATGTGAATACATTCATCATGTATTCTATTAAAAAACAAAAACACCCTGGATTAAAATAAAAACTTATTGATTACATTCATCCTCCGTTATTTTTAATAGAATACTGGATATACACCTTTTATCCAATAATGTTTAAAACTCCATCAATTATGGAATATACAAAATCATTAATATGTTCAAAGGTATTCAAGAATATCTAATAAAATTTATCCAAAAAAATCATATATTTTTCCAAAATCACTACCTAAGTATCAGAACCATATTATAGTTTATCATTCTGTTATCCATACATTTTCCAAAAACAAATAACTTGCTATTGAGTCACTTTTCTTGTTTCCACGCAATCTCATGTCCTTAATGAAATAGTAATGCAGTAAAATCCCTAAATACACTATAATTATTATAACATGTGCATAATTAATACAATACTGAAATAACACAATAATTTTGTAAAAACATAATAAATCTAATCATTACCCTTCATATTTGGTTGTATCATAACTTGATTAATTTCCAGTATCATCATTTGTTGTATACACTTATGATTTGGAAATTTCTTTGAATAGTTCCCCATGTCCTTGTAGATGAAGCATTGTACATTTGAAACTTTTTTTATCCTTGAAATCACGTACTTGGTGACCTTTTTTATCCACACTTATAAAAAACTCTCATTACCTTTAAGAATTTACAAAGGTAATTATTTCCATAGTTATCACATATGGGAAAATCTTTTGTTCCCCTCTCCCCTTTATACACCTATCTCTATACCATCCTTTTTGTCTCTTTCTTCCCTTCAAATCCATAAGACATAGAGAATTATTCACATATCTTATTAACACATGACACAATTTCTTCAATGATGAGAACACATTGGAGACTATTTTCCTTATAAATGATCTCTTAATTCTATGAAATATATGATCCTTCATACCCTTTGGATCATGCATATTGGTGGAGTTGTCATTCCATATACTAGGCACCATTTTGAAATGCAGACACACACTAGGGTAGATCATATCATAATCTATAATCCAAAAACTAGAAAAAATGTCAACATTAATTGAATATTTTTACACATCTAGTCTCATAATCATAAAAATGGTTTCTTAAATAGAATATTTACTCATATTTCCTTCATAATGGTTTGTAAATTTTTTTTGAATTATCATTATCATATCCTCCAAGAGTGTCATAATAGAGAATACAGCAAGGCCTATTGTCATGTACTAGGATACCCTGGGTCACGCTCAGAAATCCTTGTCGGATTTTTCACTCCTATGTAAAACTATTCTAGAGCCGCCTCTACCATCTCGTGTCCATACAAGGATGCATAGCTTGGAACACCCACTTAATATCAACATTACCAAAAAAATTTGGTGTTATTCTATACTAATTGTCAAAGATTATCTTACGGAAATGTTTCTTAATCAGATTTTATCTAATCCTAGTTTCCATGGTTGTAGCTAAACTTACTCTGATACCAATAGTAACACCCTAACCCTAGTTATCCAGAGTTGGTTCTTGATTACAAAACATTGAAATGATTACAAGGAATCATGTCATGAATGACTGATCAGTTTAACAGTCTTGGAAAAAAAAATATACATGAATGTTACATTACATAATTAAATAAAAAACAGCAGCATTGTCTCCATTGACCACATCCAAATCCCTAACACTATCCCTGCAGGTCAGTAATAATATACTTCTTCGCATCCTAGGAAAAATTAAAACATAGAAAGGGGTGTTCTCAGTAACTCAGTAAGGATAAAAAAATAGAAGAAACATTAATAATTAAGCATAAACATTCAAGATAATGTATAAGACTAAAACAAAGGCCTTTTAAACTTAAACATCAACATAATATAGATAATATAAATCAAAAAATTGTATTTACTTATTCACATTAATTTTCAACTAGTCTAATAATAACATGTAATATCAATATACAATTTCATAATGATGGAATACATAATGCTAGTCTTTATAACCACTTAGTCAAGGCCATGTGCCAAGACTACAAAAATTTTTTGTCTCGGCCTTGGGCCAATACACCAGTTTTTCTATTGAGACATACCAATGCATCGAGGAGCTATTTTGGGCTCTGACCAACACTTACTACGTCCAATGCATTCTTTATATGAAAAATATTAAACATTACATAAAAATTCGTATTAAAACTAGCATACACAATGTCAATACTTAATCCATAAACCATAAATGGTATAAAAATAACACATCCAGAGTCAAACATATCACAAAAACTTCAATAAAAAATGGAAGATATTTATCATAATAAATCAACATTTATCAATAATA
Source organism: Viscum album (assembly GCA_963277665.1). Taxonomy (NCBI): domain Eukaryota; kingdom Viridiplantae; phylum Streptophyta; class Magnoliopsida; order Santalales; family Viscaceae; genus Viscum; species Viscum album. The sequence goes on from OY728122.1 coordinate 1,135,109,852, forward strand.
ATATACAGTAAAGGATGTTGACATAGATGAAAATGATTAGTAAAACGCTTTAAGAGAAATATCCCATTTTCATGAAATCATTTTAAATGTCACACAATTTCAAAAGAAAGTAATTTAAAATATACTCTTGAATCAAAGTGTCACATACCACTTTGAATCATTTGAATTGAATTAAAATTTTAAAACATTCATGTCCATATAAATATATCCTTAAAAACATTTTTAAAACATGGACATTAATGAGAAAGGATTAGATGAATAACTATTTATAACATTTAAAATGGTGTTTTAGTTAAAGATTCCCTTAAAAACAATCCTTTTGAAAACTCTTTTATTAAAACATTTACATGTATAATAAATATGTCCCAGTAAAAACATACACACAGAAAATCTCAAATAATAATGATATTGAGTAATTAACCCTTACCTAGCACTTTCCATTGGTCGTGGGTACATTTAACCTCCTGTATAATGACAGTAGTATGTTATTAAATTATACTAGAACCATATTCATATATAATATCATACATGATTCATTTATGAATTTATACTACCCATTTAATAAGTACTTCCATGTTAAATTAACATTTTGGATAATAATCACATTCTTTATCATACATGTTTTAACATGTTATTATTAATCGTATCATTTAGATCATGATGAAAATATTTACAGCATATAAACCTTGATTTATATATAATATATATTTAGAATGTAAATATATATAATATATAGATATATGAAATGGAAGGCACCGTTTATGGAGACTATAGGTTGTACGAGCGCATAAACATTGTTTCCGTTTTCATATCGTATTGAATGAACGTATGTGAATAATATATATGTAAGTACATATATACATACATATATATATATATATATATCTCCTGTAGCATTATTAGGACATATATTACATACTTATTATTAATATATATTTTTATAATCATCGTTGAATGGTGAACGTGGGAATGAATCTCATCACGTCGTGGAGACGGAAATCAGTACGTACGCATGAGCAATAATATCAATATATTGATGGTGAAACCATATATAATTGGATGGAATATAATATATAAAAAATCATTAAAAAAATTTATTTATTATTTACATTAGTTATACTCATTATTATACCCATCCAAATAATTAATTATTTGAATAACAAACTACACCACGATGTGGAGACAGTAAGCTGTACGTATGCATGCATTGTGTATTTATAATTTATAGGACGGATAGAATAATAAATATGGTTGTACCATATTTATAATAAGATCAAAGTATGTAGGAGTTACTGGAGTTAATATTTTGGTATGGAAACAAAAAATAAAGAGGATGTGTAAGAAGAAAAGAACATGAAAGTGGGTGGGGAAATTATTTTCTCTTCTTCGGGTGTTTCATTTTGAGTAGATCAAAAGGGTTCCTTAGGTTGTCTTTCTAACCAGATTATGTATTGTAGGTTGATGTGAGTGAGGTTAGAAGTATATTTGGTCTGGGGTTGGATGTGTTAGATGGCTTTGGACGTGTGGTTTGGATTGAAGGGGATGTACCCTTTTATAAGAGGGGTGATGGTTACTTTAGGAAAAGATTAAAATATTAATTTATTATACAATGATATTCCGTTTATAATGACTCCAAATGAATTAATTTCGATACTTATATGGTTATGGGACGAAATCCTTTAAACCAATAGGTTTTATAAAAGTTTATGATTCCATTTTATCCTTATATTTTTTATTTAACTCTTAGTTAAATAGTTTAACTTTTATAGTGTCTTCTTGTATTCTTACACTATATGTTTAATAAACATACTATAAACATACCATAGAAACTAATGTGGTTAAATAATGATATATATAATATTTCTTAATCCCTTTGGATGATCATTATATTTTTAGAAATTTTATATCAACCAATAATATAGTATTTGTTTTAACTCATTTATGTCAGTTTTTAAACTATTTAGTATTGTGTTTTTTTGTGAAGGTCATAATAAATTTATTACTTATAAAAAGATACATTTAATCAACCATAACATGTCATATTCACCTATAAAATTTTTGTATGTCATTAAAACATTAAAAATATCATTAATTTAATATTTATATTACCATTTATTTGATTCATTCATTAATAAAGAAATTAATGCATCATTATTTTGTAATAAAAAAATTATATTATTTAATGTATAAAATTTATAAAACATGTATCATTTTTCTGGAAATATTTTTAGCTTTCTAATGAATATTTATTGTTGAATTTATATTGTGTATACCCCTATATAAAAAATGTTCTAGTTATTATACATTGAATTTAACACTCTTAACACTTCTTTAAATAAAATAATAATAAATGTCCTAATCAAATTAAATTGGACCAAAGAGGGTTATATATTATTGTTAAGTTTTTTTATGGTCCAATAACACTTATCCAATAGAATTGGGACATGTGTTACAGTAATTATGAAATCATTTTTTCCCTTAAATACCCTATTTGCTTTTATTAGTGCTAAATAAAATTCAAAAGTTAATATTCAAAAACAAAATATTTTAATCTTTTTGAACCACATATTACTTACTGATATCGACCATGTATCCCTATGATTTGAAATTCAACTCACAAATTTAGTGTATTTAGGTTTTATGAAAATTTCAAATGCTCCTAGAAGGTGGGTAAAAAGAGGTGAAAAAGATCAATAAAATTTTATACATCTAATTTTATTATAAAATTAATCCAATGAATTACATTGAACATATATAGGTATTATAAATATATATTATGACTTAATTTAATTTTAATTAAAATAAATAATTATTTAAATAAAAAGTCGGTTTTAAATAACAACGCAGTGTTTTTCACTATACATAAAAAATTGTATGTTTTCGGAAAAATAACAAAAATTCACCCAATGATGATTTTGATATTAAAAATTAATAAATGAAGTCTATTTTACCAAATTAAAAATATAGAAGTTGCATTTATTAATTAAAAATTAATTCCTAGTGTCAAAAACAAAAACAGAGATTTTAAAAAGTCAAAACTATCAAAACATTGGTGTGCGTTTATGTCAAATTCAAATGTTAAATTACTTATAATGACATAATTTTGTTAAATGATTAAAATCTCATCTAATTATACTTAAAAACCTTTCAAATTCATAATTTAACATTATAAATCATTTATATTAAAGAAGTTGTTTTCAATTAAAAGATAGTATTTTTCACTATTCGTCAAAATAAGAATGTTATCAGAAAAGTAAAAAAAATTATCCAAAAAAATTATATTGTCCCAATTCAAAAGAAGAATTAAATTTCATTAAATTGAATAAATAAAACTATCAAGTACTATTCTTTAAAATGGGTTCTCCATTAAAAGGCGGTAAAATTTCATTTTCAAAAAATAATTCTTTTATCTGAAAAAATAAAGTTTTTCATATATAATGTCTAAGAAACACCTAATATGGATGTTAAGATCATAGAGAGTATATAATATTCAAAATTCAGTTCATTCTACTCATAACCTCTTTCTGAATGGCTTGTTTTGTATGTTGTGGTGTGCTCGAACTCGGTGTAGCGTGTAGTGCAAGCTATTGAATTAATTTAATGAGATAACGTACTATGAAATATTGAGGTGTTAAAACTATAGATATGAATGTTAGGTCAATACATAAATTTAATGTTATGAAAATTTGGTCTATGAATAATATTATTAATATGAATTTTCATTTTATGAATAAACATATGGACATGAAAACTAGGCTCACACATAGAATTTTGAAAATGAAATAATGTTCACTGAAAAAATATTTACCATAGGAGAAATCCATCTCAACCAAATGAATTAGAGAAAGATATAGATACCACCTATCACATAATTAATTTGGTACATATTGTTTCTATAAGATCATAAAACAATAATTATATTTTATCCCATGAAAAATTAATGGGATTCATATATATTACAACATATTATAACCAATTGAAATGAAATGGGATTCATAAAAATTTCAACATTTCATTACAGTATAACCTATTGAAAAATAATTTTTTCCATAAAAAATATATCATCATAAATATAAACTATCCATATAAATAATAATTATGTAATACATTTGTCACATATTTAATAAACCTCAATTTATATCGAGGGTTGTTTCGATTGGTAAATACAAATATAAGTATAATAGCATTTAAACATTATTGAAAAAAATATCCTTTCCATTTTGAAATAAAACATTTAAAAATTATATGTTAGTAAATACTAAGGAAAAACTATTCTTTGGAAATAAATATAGAAATTTTAATGGAATATTCAATGAATTTAGTTGTCATGATGCGAGGAAATTCGATTCATATCATATATGTTAAAAGATAACATTCTATCTATTTTTTTTTTAAATTATAAAATTATCCCATTTGGAAATGATTAGAAGATTAATTTTATACCAATATATAAAAAAAATAAACATGGGTAAATATTACATTAATCAATCACAGTATAATGCTGAAAACATTCTCCAAAATATTTTTACAAAACATAGATATAGACGAAAAGGGGGATTCATGGAAAAAGATAAGTAAAGTTTACTTTTCATCATAACATATTATTAGACTCTTGAGTAATTAATGTGAGGGAAAATAAACAAAAAAAGATTTATAGTGAAATTATTGTATTATAAGAAATTTTGGTAGTTTTCATAGAGGTAGAGAATAATATTTCATCATAATAAAGATAATCATAAATAATACTAATAGGGAATAAGATAATAACCCAAAAAATGTACCAATTTTATTATTTTTAAATCCAAGCAACTTGGTAGATAGATCATTATATGGATATTTAAATCCAAATAAAATTTATAATATTAATAATATAAAAATTTATTTATAAATAAAAAAACCACATAAAATAAAATAAAAAATTATGACAAGTGTCTTATAGAAATATAAGTGAGACGAAAATTTCATTTTCCTTAGATCCAAATTATTTTATATGAATTGAGACCGCATTTATAATAAATATATATTTATTATAAATATATTATATAAATATAATCATAAATATTATATCCTTTATAATTTACCTATAACTTTTTGTCATCAGTTTATTAACAAGTCATCATTAAAATTACTATTTTGGGAGATATCAGCTACATTTTTTATATATATTTGGATTCTGTATTTTTTGTCCTTTTGCATTGATCATGATTAAATAATAAATATAATATTAATAACAATATTAAAATGAAATATATTAATTATATATACATTTATAATCATAAATAAAAGTTAGATATAGAAAAATTAATTGCATGGTTCGTAGAGATAGTTGTTCTTATGTATGAATGAATGTTGTATTCATTTTTTAGAGGATGGAATGAAAGAATTGTAAAAAATTATTCACAATTAATAAATCATTATTATAACATATATATATCATATATATATATATATATATTATCTATATATATACTTATTACCATTGAAATAAAACATAAATGAAAAATTAATCACATCACCTCATGGAGGTGGTAGTTCTCCTAGACACATCCACAATGTTATATTTTTCAAGTGGTTTGGAAGGTTATATATAAGATATGATATTATCATTGAAGAATTATAATTATATAATAATTATCATATGTAAAAATTAATCCCATCAAAATAAAAATACATAATATATGAAGAGAATAAATTAATTGTATCTTAATATGGAGATGGTTAGTCATACAAATGCACAAGTGACACATTCAATTCCAATTAAATTGAATGAGGTTGAATAATGATGTTTTCATAGTAATAATAACTTCAAATTGTATTTATGGATTTTGATATAATATTTACTTAATAATCTAATTGATAAAATTGAGTTTAAAGATGAATTGATAATAATTTTATCTATTAAGTCAATTACCTCTCTTTTGAAAGATCTCCATTAGATCACCACTAAATGATCCATGGGTTGCACATTTGGATATAAAAGAACCTCTTGATTATTGATATATAAGTTAGGAGGAAATTAAATAATGGTATGGTAGTTATAGTGGACTCAATGTGGTGTAATGAAGATGATGAAGGGGTTCTATTTTATAATTTATGGTAGGGGAACTTATGGAAGTTCAAAAAAAACAAAATTAGTATAAATTAACTTTGATTGGAAAATGAATAAAAATTTAAAGGATTAAAATATAAGATGATTATGAGTCAAAATAATCACATAAAATAAATTTTATAATTTTTATTGGGTTTCCTACATTAACATTGTGTTTTAACCCCAATTGACCATTTTTCCAATTTCTAGAATATTAAGGTTTTTTGACACTCTAATGTTTAATAATATTACTATAAAATGTAAAAATACCAACAAATGGAACATGGTTGATTTTTATTACCATATCCCATTAATTTAGTTGAATCATATTTTTTTATAATTTTTAATAAGTTTTAGAAAATATTATTTATTATTGAATTTTATTAACGTACTTTTTAATACAAATAATTTAATTTCATTCAAAATACATCATGAAAAATGGGAAATTTTAATATAATGATTTCAAACATCTATATAATGATATTTTATTATCTAAAATAATTTAACACAAATAATCATTATAATTATATAAATTTTAAATTATTTAAAATAATTTATTTATTTTTTCTATTAATTGAATTATTACGACATTATTATTTAACAAGATTTTAAAGAAATTATTTTTTCCAAAAAAAAATAAAAATAAATTTCCATGATGTAAAAATTAATTGAAAGTTAAAATTATTTTTTATAACTGAACATATCACTTTTTTCCATATAGTAAAAATTATAGATATTATTATAAAATAGTATCACATTTTTTGGTTTATATTCACTTAAATATTATAAATGCCAAAATCATGCCCAAATGGAAATAAAATTCCATATATTAAAATTTATGATTATTATAGATGTGATATATTAATGATGTAAAATTATGCAACTTTTGTGGAATATTACTTGAATTTCCCTTAAAGTGGTTAAAAAATTAAAAATGTTACTATTAATTATGTCAAAAAATAAAAAATTTATTTTTCATTTATTGGAAACCCTTGATTACAAATATATAATATATTTTATATTATTCAATTTTTATAAGTTACTGAAATTACATTTAATATAAATTCCTAAAATGTTACGAGAACCGTATTAAAAAAAATCATTTCTAATCCAAAAAATATTAGTATACCAAAACCTTGTATAATGATGATCGTAAGTAATGTAATATGATAATATCTAATTAAATATTAAATTTTATATTGAGGTCAAATAAAAATTCCAATGATAATTTTTAATGAAAATAAAATGATAGTTTTACATAAAATAGTATTTTTCGAAATTCATTGAATATTTAAACATTTCATAAAAAAAATATTACCCAAAGATAATTTTGATATTCCTATTTCAAAAATTATTCTATTTTTATGAAATATAATTTATGAAATTGATGAAATTAAATATTTTTATTTTCCCACAAAAATCTACAAAAACCATTTTGATGTAATTTTTTCTTTATGAATAAAATGGTATTACTAAAAATTTAGTTCTTGACCGCTCGCATGGAATATATAATTTCTTAATGAGCTACAAAAATTATATTAATTTATATAAATCCATCAAACTAAATAAAATTTTAGTATTTGGAATCCCATGTGATTAACCCACATGGACAATCCGTATGTTCTAAATTAATTAATGAAATTGAAATTGAAATTGGTTGGTTGTTTCTTAGAAGTAAATGATTTACATAAAGTAATGGTTTTAAAATTAAGATGAGAATTATAATAGGTTATGTTAAATCTGGGTTCGTGTGATAGGGATTTAATTGATAATGGATTTATTATTGTTCGATAGTGGAATTAGGCCATCATGGATCTATGTTATAGCTAACATATAATAATCCCATCATTACATTACTGTATTGGTCATCTACTGAGTGAAATCAAAAATCTAGAAAGCCACAAATACTCTTTGAACATAAAAACCAATATTGTAAAATGGTCGTAATAACATGCCATTTAATTGATATAATGAAAAATACATGTCTAATCATAGTTAATGGTTACAAAATTTTAAATGAAAGAAGACTGGAACTGATAAATGGTGTTGCAGCAATCCAAAAAAAGAACAATTAATACAAATAATACATAAGAATCACATCCCCTTACAATCATATCACTCGACAAAAATGAAACTAATTTCTTATTCTATGCATGATGGGACCGAGCATCATGGTCAACTGAGAAGGAAAAGTGATGAAGAATGGTACTGAAGAAGGGATCTGGATCATCAATACATCACCTATAATCATTCAGAAATCATCATCTCAATCATGGAATTATTTTTCTGTGCATCCAAGGATATATTTTTATAAGAGTTTGTTTTCAAACCCACATCCACCAGTGACATTGTTTTTTTGTTTCTGGAAACATTTAGTATGTGTAATGGATTTTCATTATGTCTAAATCAAGTTAAAAATAAATTTCTCATATATTTTATCTCTTGATCTTTCAGGTCACATATACTATCCAAGATGCAAATTTTTTTTCACATCATGTATTCATTCACGATATATCTTGAATAGTGGTGACATTCTGATGAAAAGAAAATGTGTAATGAAAAACATAATTTTTAAATTTTCTTTTCATAGTTGTTCATCATGCTCTACCTTTATGTGTTTTTATTCCTCAAGAAACTATTGTCGATCCATGAGTGTCTTCTAGATATAATATTCCCCTCTTTTAAATCATTTTTAAAATCTATTTTGATTATTCTATTAAAAATAAAACATATAAAATTGTTTAAAAATTGGAATAAATAATCATTTAAATATATATTTCAATATATAAAATCACTATAAAATACATGCATGAATTATATATATTAGTTCTTATTTCATAAACATTAATCAATAAATTTATATTCATTAATAATATAAATATATATATATATATATATATTAAATAATATTATTTTATTTATGCCCACTAATTTATTGACTAGGTTATAACTATCATATAATAATTTATCATGGTTCATATAGGCCCAATGTTTCATATCTCATATTCTATCGAACATAGTTTTATTTTTTAAACTATCTAGGTCTTATACATATTCTTTCAAAATATAGTGTTTTATAAATGAACCTCTTGTTCTTCAATGAATTTTTTCAGAAAGGAAGCATATATTCTTTAAGGGTCCTTGAACAACTAAACATGTCATCGACTACTAAGATAAAATTAGTTTAAATTCAAAAATTTTGGACTTATTCATCACTGATTCTGATTATGAGTAGAAAACATAGTTGATGTCAATTTTCAATGTTCTTATTATAATTATAATTCGTTCCATTAAAATATTTTTCTAAACACCATTCCCATTTAATAATTCCTTTTCAACGCACTTGAACTATAGTTTGGGTATGATCATAACTTTATCAATGAATTTTTTTTCTACATATACATTAGTGTCATGTTGTTCACAATTTTTCTCACACTATAAACGTTATAGAAAATAAACTATCACCTAAAAATGTCATAGATCCCTATATATTACATGACTTAATAACATGATCAATATATAACAATTTATAACTTTTAATAGTATTTTTCTATTGAATAATGTATTGATCCCTCTCTTTTATCTTCTTGGAATATGAATAAGATTTTTCAATTATTAAAACATTTTCCTTGACACCTAAAACATATTTATATACAAAAAATCATTACGAAAATCATTCTAAAAAATATCAATTTCAATATTTCTCTATTTTAATTTCAGAAACCCCATATTCCTTAATATAGGATTTTGAATCGGTTAATAGATTCTTGATTTATAACTCATTTAAACTCATTAGAATCACTGTTTAAATCCACATCAAAATATCTTAAGGACGTGGGAGAGAACACTATGGTGAAATTAAATTACCATGTTTGTTAGAATATATAAAACTTTCAATGACTAAGCAATTAAAATTCCCACATTAATGGAATAATTAATTATTTTGACATGGACCTCTTTTTTATAATGCATATCTCTCCGTTATCATAGAATAAAGTACTATAATGTCACAGCAAGTCTTATTATGTGAAGATATTATCTTATCCCGATTATCTTTTCTATTTGATGATTATCCTTTAAAATTAACATGACCCCTGATATATATATTTTTCATATTTATTGTTCAATGATATTCATAGAAGTAGCAATGTTGGAATTGATATTATCCTTAGAATATTCAATTTCTAGAAAATATTAGAATATAAGTATGTTTATATACAAGAATATAATATGTGTCTAAAACTCTCATATGTTGTTCACTTTAGATACATAAAAAAACATAGCAACATGATTCCACATTCACATAAGTCCTTTAATTAGATACATCTAGTTCCCATGTTGAAGATATTATTTACATGATGTAGTAGAATATACGCCCTACATGACTACATTAATAAAGTAACTCCAATGGAAAATAAGTTGTATATATCATTTTTTTTCCAACATATATGGTATTAGATACATATATCATTTCGAATCATTTTTCAGTCTATCTAATAGAAGTAGCTATGAGATTTTTTCTATATAACTGGATCTATAACATGAATCTTGAAAATTCATATGTAGATATGTAAAAATCAAAAATTCCACTGAATAAAATAATTTCTCATTTGTATAATTTTGAACCTTCTTAAACACACTATCTCATCTAGAAACATATCGACATATGTAATAACATCATCCAAATTGTCTTAAACCCCACTTTACCGTACTTATTATCTATGATGCCCACATATGAAATCTGCACGCCTTAAACATCTTATCAAAAGATGGGAAACTTTTTATCTTCCTTTGATTTAATGATAATACATAACTTATTAGATCACATGTTGGATTTAATGATCATCAAATCAATCATCACACTGAATCATGTTGAAAGGGTTTATGTAATTTCATGTATTTTCAAATCACTGAAGCCTTATTCTATAAGATGCGTCAAAAATTTTCTCAAGCATCTTATAGACTTTCATTTATTCTTTATCTAGAATAAAATCCAACTATTTTTAATTATCCAGAAATAATCCTTCATTCCTCTAAATCACCATACAAAACATATACAGAAACAATTGTAAATAAATGAAGTTCATACATGGGTACATTAATCCCCCCAACGGATTTAATTGGAAAACAAAATACTCAATGTTAATATATGGTCCTATATAGTTTCTTTCGTATCCTCATTATTGAAAATATAATAAATTTAATGTATATTGTTTCTCATCGCATTATATAAATTTCATAGAACTCATGTACTCTACTTAATGTTTCATAATTGGAGAAAAAAACAATATGATTTCATTAGAAAATAAATCTTAGTTGGTATAATAATAGACTACATTTTCTATCCCTATGTGGAAATTAATGTAAATATAACCAAGGATGTTTATGTTGCCCACTCACTATGATTTTTTATATAAAGTAATAAATTATATTGATATTATTTTGGAATCTAGTTTAACATGAAAAAATACTTAACCAAAACACATCTAAATAAATGAACCAAAATAATACATTTAATCTATACTCCCCATTTTTCTCAGATTTTCATCTATAGATCCCCACTTTAAAATAATGTCGGATATATGTAATGATGTGTGATGAAAATGTTATTTGAATTACATTATCTCTTGTATCTGTCTTATTTCCCACATTATAAGAGTTTAAAAGTGAAAAATGTTTATTCACAAAACCATATCAACATTTATTCTCAGTCAGGGAAACACTCTTCTTGTTCCAATTCATAGTGGTTAATAGATTCCATAAGGGAAATTATCATTATGCACATTAGTTGTGACATGATAAAATATCTCCCTCAAATCCTTACAAGTTAGAAAAATTAAAAAATAACTGGTAATAAAGAGGGACCTTTTGAATTACCCTAAGTAACACAGAGGTTATGAGAATACTCTTAACATGGTAAAATGTTTTTTCAAATTTCATCATTTTTCATATCATTATCCTTAATAGGTTTCTTACACAACATTATATATTTAACAACATGGGAAAACGTTTTCCTCTCTATATTACATTTCATTGTTGTTTCACTGAAATAATTTCACCATAATCTTGTTAATTCTTTTGATCCCATTAATTTTCCAAGTTATAAATTATTTTAGAAGAATTTAATTTGTTATTTCTACAATTTCATTTCATAAGATTCAATTAGATGGTTAAATTTACATTTTTATTAAGACAACCCCTTTTGTTGTCAACATATTAATCACAATTCAAAATAATTTCTATCTATATTTCACCTCATAGATAGTCATTATTTATACATGGTTTTTTATTTCTTATAATATATCATCAATGTGATGAGCTTACTATGGAAATTTATCATTTCTATTATCATTATTTTTTCATTGGTCTTCTTTGTACGTTTTTTCTATTTATAAAATAGCTTTATAAGAGATAAAAATATCTTTTTGGACTAGCCTAATTTGTATAATATCTTAAAATTGTTTCATTTAATCCATGTATTTAACCCTTTTAGGTAACATATTAACCTATTCTTTTGTATTTTATTGAAAATAAACCAAACATTCCATCTCATTCTTATGTTGATTATTTTCATTTTATCTACTGACATATTCATAAATTAATCTCCATGGATTATTTATACTGATCCATTGTGTATAATTGTTTATAAAAATATAAGAACATTATTTATTTGGAGACAATATCTATAGCCTTAATAATACTATTATTCATAGATTTCTGCTTAGATTTCTACTTTTTTAAAGCATTTATTTCTATAATTCCCACCAAATAAAAAAAACATTTTTCTTCATTTTTTTCATCATCTATTGAGATGATATTATCATATCATCATATAAACCTTTCTAAATTGAATCATACTAAATATAATTATAAAATGTACCGTGTATGTTCAAAAAAATCAAAAAAATCATATAAAATCATTAATGATTAAAATTAATTTTCATATAAGTGAGACATCATTTTCTATACTGTTTTATTTTGAGAAATATGTTTTGATATCCAATAAACTCTTTTAACAATGAAATTCACTCAATAAAACATTATAAGTATATTAATTATACCAAAAATAAATTTTCATATGCAAAAATATCCCAAAACACCAATAATATCAACAATTAATATTCTCTTTATATTGGATTCAATCTTCTTAGTTATTCGTGAATGATTTTCTTGCTTAATTTACAAAATATCGTAACCCTTTTCAATTGATCTTAAGAAAATACTTGTCATAGTTTTTCTCAAATAAATTATTTATGATTTTCTAGACATTATATCATTTTTATCCATCTATATTAATCTTTTTAGATTAAATACATACATAGTATATTAGAAATGATTAGTGAAAAACATTCATAAGGAAAATGGGTTATATATAACAAGATGAATGATTTAGACACATATACAAAAAAATATTAAGCTCATCATCCCACTTCTATGTGTTTTTTATAAAAATCACTTTCACTTTATATCATTATAACAATATTCAGTTTCATAGTTTCTTGGGATGTTTCAACATCTAACCCTTCTATATTTTCCAATTAGACTTCCAATTCAAGAAATTTCATAACTTGGGTATTATTATCACTTTAAAATTAATATAAACCACATTATCTTTCACTATTCAATTTTTAAGGAAATTTTTATTTTTACTACTACATTCATTCAAATAATAATCCTGCTCCATGATTATTTTAACATTAACCACTATTTGGGATTTCATAACTCCATGAGTAGCTTATATATGTATTATAGAACACATACCTTCTTAATATAATCTTCATATATCGTGGAATTATCTTCAACCAACATTATTTTCCTCCTTAAATTTTTTATTTCTATCCCCTAGATATAAATTTATTACATATATAGAAATTGTTATTATTTTTTATGGTTAATGAATTATTTCACCAATGAAATTTTTATCACCAAATTCTCTTAACTATGCTTGTGTAAATTATTCATAAATAAATTAAATAAATTAATCACAATGTGTCATAGATTCCAGATTCATAAATTTCACCCCACATTATATTTCATTCATATTTATGGAGTTCTTCGCATCCTTAGTCAATCTGATCTAATCTTCAAAATCCACCTTCATATTTTGAATTCATTATTTATGCCTTATATTATATTATTTTTTAGAACTATCAAGGACATTGAGATTCCTAACAGTGATTTCTAGTTGGGAATCCTTGAAATTCATTTAATCTTTTAGATTTTCAAACACATTAATAAATATTCTAATAACAACATCAATTATTTATTTCTAAAAAGGGAATATTTTAATATTTTCATTGATATATTAATCCATATCATTACAAAGAGTAATATATTCTTCTATTTATTTCATGATGTATATCAGATCACTGCACCACTGGAATATACTTCCTATTATATAATCCCTTGATCCAAATTCATTTTTATGTTGTTAAATGTATTTAATGAATCGTTATTAAATTAAAAAGTATATTTGGTAACTTCCTAGAAATAATTTTTAAATAAAATTCAAAATATAAGAAAAGGTATTCAATTATTTTAATGTTTTCAACATACTTACACTCTCTATAACATGGAAATACTCATTTAAAAGGAACAATATCAACAGACTTGATAGGTGAGGTTGTTCCACATTGTTAATATTCATGTTTTTATTGACTATTCTTTGATATTTTCCTAAAATCAATTTACTCTATATTCTTAAGGTTCCTTAATGTTATGTATTAATTTTTCATGTATGTTACATAATATAAAATAATATGAAAATAAAAAAATAAAATTACATATAATCAGAGGGACACTTATTCTCAGATACCACTTGTAGAGCATAGTTGGGCCATATAGAACCTTGATTGGAGGGGTAAATCATGTGTCCCATTTTTACCTAGTTTTGTTTATGATTATATAATCCCTTATTTTATATGAAACTATATCCGGGATAAGAGATATAGGTCTTTTAATAAATGTGTAATTCCCATATATGTTTGTATAATAATATAATAAACAACATAAAAGGATTTTTACAGGCCTTGGTCTTGATGTGACACCATAATACTTACCATGTATGATTTTTACTATGTAGATGTTTTTTCTGGTCACTATAATATTATAGTGGTCCTAGGTATTTTCTAACACACAAAAAATTATTCGGTAGGTAACATACACCTCCCATGTAAGAAATTGTTTATTTTAGAACTAATTTTTATTAAACGCAATTATTCAAATATGTACAACCTTTTCTTTAACACTCCTTGAATGAATGAATATCATTTCACATTTTAGGATCCAATCATTTGAAATTTATTCTTTTTTCCTTGTTCATAACTGAATAACACTATGATTCGAATAAAAGTATATATTAATTTTCAAAAATTTTGATGAATATATATACATAATATATATAGAATCAACATATTCTCCTTTTATATATTAAAAATATTCTTTAACATACACTAAATCGAGATCATGTTCCATATCACCTTTTTTTAAATGTTTTTTTTGTTCAAGAACATCAGTTTCAAAGGGTACAAAAATACAATCACACTATTATCTTTGTAGACTAAAAATAAAAAAACCTTAAATTCCAAGGGATAATTTTTTATAGAAAGAAATAAGACTGTTCTACTGATATCATGAATTAAACTCTTTATAATATTACTCTGCATGATACTAGATGAATTAGTATCTAAATGTATCATTAAATGTTCACAATATTATTAAATTATAACAATATTTTCTATGACACCTTTATCAAATTAAAATTCCAAAAAAATGAATATCATTAAAAAATACGATATTCTATATTTTCATAATGTAATTTTAGATCCCTCATGATCATTTGTATACCAAATTTAATTGGTCAATAGATTCTAGATTTATCCCTTATTTTAACTCATTTGAATTCATATTCTAATTCCCATTTAAATTCCATAATGAAATAGGGTTTCTTATTATTATTTTATTAGATTTTAATTTTCTATATATCAACATAATATACTTAGTTTAAACCCATTCAATGTTCACATGTGCATGTAAGTAAAAAGCATTTCCACATGACCCTGTTTCTTGTAGTGTACATCTATCCTTTGCCATATTTTGTTGTACTATAAAGTGGAACCATATCTTATGATGTGAAGATATCATATCACCCATATTATATTCTCCCTTGGATAACTCTCCTATAATCTTATCTTAAACATTGATAACATTATCATTCATGATGATAATTCTACGAAAATCTTGATAGTATGATCATCTAGTTTTATTTTCACTAAAAAATATTATAATTATAGAAAACTATAAAATTGAAATATGTATGTAGAAAAAAATATCATACATGGATTAAATAATCCATTAATAAATAATTTATAATATTTTTGACAATTAGATTAGTGATTCCACATTCTCTTATGGTGTTTGATAATATTCCTCACGTTTCTTGTGTGGCATAAGATTTTCATGTGAATCATTCCGCAACAAGGCTTGCGTGAATAAATAAAATATTCAGCTCATAGGAAAATTAGATATTTCATCCATTTTTCCTATATATAAAATAAATTAGATATGTGGATAATTTGTATTCATGGATTCAACGACATGATAGAACTGACTATGTGATTTTTTATACGTTGCTGAAATCAACTATATAAATATAGAAAATGGATATGTAAATATATAGAACTCTAGAATTCACCTAATAACACTAAGATTCTCTTAAAATAAATTTCAATCCTTTTTAATGACATTGACCCATTTATAAAAATATTAAATTATGTAATAAAATCTTCCAAAAATTCTTCCAATGTTGATCATAATATTTAATGTATATAGTGCACATATATAAATTATTCAAATAATGAATAATAATTATAATAAGATGTAAAACATATTTATCCATAATTAAATTAATGAATATAATTCCATCATCATATAATTTCTTACTAGTTATTATTAGAATAATAAATGACCCACACAAACATGCTATAATGGCGGGTTAAATTCTCAGTTTCATCAAATCTATTCTATATTGGTCCTTATGTTATAGCCTCTATCTTCTAAATCATTTTATGTTCTACCACTAATTCATTATCCATAATTACATCCAATTCCTTTTCATTAACAAATAATAAGTCTCTTATAACCGTCATCACCACACTAATAATAATTGAACCTATTTTCATCAAATAAAATACATACATGGGAACATTATATTCCACACTCAAAATTCCATTCCTAAAGGAATCAATATGATTTATAAAATGAAATAAAAATTCTACCCTACCCTATCATTAATATATCATGGATTTGTATAAGCCGCAATTTCACAATATATAACTCATCAGGTAAAATTAATTCAATTGCTGTCTATGGAATTTCCACCTTATCATTAGTTTTGATGGTTATTTTCTACCAGTGAACTATCTTACAATTGAGAAGGATTTATTTTAGTAGTACAATTTAATTGGTAAGAATCTATATATGGATGAATAATATAACCACTTTTATAAGTTTTTCAATATATTTTTTTTACACAAACCATTCCTTCGAATCTAGGTGGTCTACATCATAAATACTCATATAGTATACTCATCCATCACATATTTTAATCATATCCAACTGGAAAACTTTTCTTCTTAACATGAGAAGGATCATCTAACTACAAAACATGAAGTCATTATTCCAACTCAAAAGTAGGCTAAGGTACCAATACCTACACACATATTTGAATCACCTAATTATTAATTCCTTTGATGAAACCTCTATCCCTTAGTTATTCTAGGAAAAAAGACTCGATGAATGAGGTGGGTTTATCACAACTATGGGTCATGATCTAAAAAATTAATACGATAGTAAATTTTCATAAAAGATTATATAGGTATATGATGCTTAATGAACACTAAAATCAATGTTCTGTTCCAATTGAACACATATAAAATTTGAGATACCTCCACAAAAATTTCCTCATTATTCAGAGATAACAAGAAGTTTGTATGTGTTATGGTAAATTGTATTTAAATCATTGTATTGACACATGGATCCCTTTATTTAAAATTTCAAACGAAACACTTTAACAATTTTTCCATAATATATCAATCTAATACTTAACATAATTCTGAAACCAAACATCCCCGAAAATAAAAACATTATATAATACAACATTTTAAAACGTGACCCCCATTTACCTTTTTTTGTGTCAAGTTATGTCACGTGTTCCACTCGAAAACAACCTCAATATTTTAGGAAATGGAGACAATATTCGAGAAAAAATTTCACGCATTAATATATTTAGTAGTGTGATGATCCTATACAAAACACACACCACCAGAAAGTATATAAAAATGTATAAAAAATAACTAAAATAAAAAATGGTTGAAAAAAAATTTATAATCCATAAAGTAGAACCTAGTGTATAAACCGTAATAATTGGTGGAAAGATATGTTACCAATAAACCAAAGTAAAATATTTTTCAAATATATCAAGTTAATATATTGGAGTAATGAACTATTTCATGATGTGAACTATATCCTTTACTATCAAATCATGATTCCAATAATCTATAAGATCATCATATCCACCATTGTAACCTATGACCAGTCAATTAGTTTCATAAGACATAAATAAATTTTTTTGGTGAATAATTACTTATAGTAGTGACTGTATATATATATATATATGTATATATGTATAAACCAATTTAGATTCCCTAATAACCAGAAACAAATAATCAAAAGTGTACTTAGCTCAATTAACAAATTCAAGATGAAAATATCAACACAAAAAATAGATCATATATAAATTTGAGAATGTGTGAGAAAATATAAATTAACACTATTTATATACCTACCATAAGAGAAATAAAAAATAATCATAGAGTCTAAATTATTCCTCATACCAAGCAAAATGACCTCTCTGAAACAAAAGATGGTGATCAACACTACACCATGGAAATGTATTGTTCAAGGGAGAAACTCACCAAAAAATGGGTCCATTCCCCTAAATATATCATAAAATTAGGAGTAAACAACTCCATATATAGATTACGTACACTCCAAGTCAATGGGGGTGTACAAAAATCAATCGTCAATGATGGGACTTCTATCCGGACACATACACACTTCTAAATGAGTAAACCCCACATAAACACTCTGATATCCTTGCATAATCCATACCAATTTACCTACAAAGTTAAGGAGTCGAAAAATCGTGTATCACCACATGTACCTCATTATATTATTAGTTGAATATAATCATTACATAAATCATGAAAAAATCGTCAGGATGGTCAACTAGTTCACCAAAATCTGAGTCTCGAGCAAGGGGAAACAAAAAAAACTAATTCTAGAATAGTACTTGAAATTGAATTTTTGGGAGGTGGAGGTACAAATAATATTCTCCGTCTACAAACCATTATGTTTTATTAGTGGAATATTGGGATTATTCCATTAGGATACACAATATGTGTTATTTGTCTAAAGAAACATCATATCTTGACTGAATCTCTTCATAGAATTATGTAATCTTCTAATTAAATAGACAAATCCCTTTAATTTATTGACTATAAATACTAAAATGTAAATATGTATGACTAATATATCTGTAAAATAAGGGTCATTATTTTATATTTTGGGTTATTATTTCTTTTAAAATTCACTTCACAACACCTCATGCTGTGATGAAACCCACCATTTCATGGTCACACTCACTCTTCATGTCAATGAGGACACAATATCTCATGGCCTATACTACAACACTAATACAGAAACCCCACACCAAGAGTCAACATATCGTGGATATACAATCATGACTACCTTGTAGTCCTACCCAATGATACATGGCCTCTGACTTGGGTATAGATATTTTTTTCTCAGGTACATGATCCCAGATTATAAAAAACACATAATTGACTCTTAAATGTCATTATTTCCTTATATTTGTACTAATTGACCACCAAAATGTTCATCTTGGTAAGAAAGACCTATTGGTTTATTCCATGAATATATCTGTTAGAAAAATATTTTGTGAGGGGTTGATAAAAAACCTTGATGCCTTTTAACACAAAAACATTATATATCTATGCCACAATGCCCTCTAGTAGTTACACAATGATTATTTTACAACTTTCAATCATCAATAATTTACTTCCAACAAAATTTTATCAATCACAAGCCCTGGATCGCAATTTTTAATTGATCTCTGTCAATCTCATCAAATAACTATCCTTATGGATGGATGCTGGTGTAAATAAAAATAACACTAGGGAAATGATATGGATTATTGTGAATCAGATCATTGGTATGTGATGATATAGTATGTTAACCACTAATTGGGATAACATATACCAACGATAAATAATGCAATGAAAAAATCCTTGAATGAAATCATTCATGAAAAAAATAAAAGAATGTTAGTTTCCAACATGATTATGCTGAAGAAAACAGTTCCAAAACGTGAATCTGTGATTAAAATCCTGAATAATAGAACCAAATGAGAATAAAAAATACCTCAATTTATCATTGATCAATTTTTTAACAGATCATATCCTCATCGCAAATTCTCAGTTCATTTTGTTTAAAAATATCATTATTCAATTCCAGGGATCATCAGACCACCCTCTATGTATTCCGTTATTTATATATCTCTAACCAGGGATTATGGAGATAAACCATAGTTAAGTTTGTTAAAGTTGATTCTTTATAGTTTTCTATTAAATGATTAAATCAATCAATATATCAGTTGAATAATTCAATTTATTTAATAATTTAATTCCACACTTGGTAGTCTGATCTCATACACCTATGTGTTAATGAATGTTATACTACCCCTAGGGTACTATCCCAATTCATGAAATCGATATGAATTTAATGTTCATATACAGGGATCCAATTTTATTGATTTTACATAATAATATTAACTCATGTGAATAAAAACATAGTGTAAAATATTATTTTTAAAATAGTATTTATGAAGACCAATTACACCATAATTCAATGAAAAGAGTAGTGATCATCATTAGAAAAAGTAACTATAATATTATAACAGTTCAAAAAAAACAACTTCATCAAATGTTAAATATTTAATATTTCATTCATCTTGTAAACTACATAAAAAATGAAAACATATTGAAAATATAAGTGGGAACTGGTTTCATGGAATAAATCACAAAATAGTTATGAGGATTATAAATTAATGTACCATTTGACCAACATACCTATAAAATAAGGCTTTGTTAAAATATCGCCAATATCCATAAACCATATATTTAATTAATAAACAGAACCCAATATTAAAGGGTCCATTTAGTTTTCTATAATAATTATATAGAAAAGTGGTTATATTTAATGGTGGTTGTATTCAATGGGATATAATTTTATTTTAATAAAATATTATAAACATGATTGTTAAAAATGATAAATAATTACTTCTTAATTGTAGGAAGCCTCTAAACAACCATGAAAAAGATTGTCTACCAATGAAATTTTAGAACGAAGAATCTGATTGATAAGTATGATGATCCCATATAACCTATAATGAATCATTTAAATGGTATAATTTCTAAATATAAGGATATATTTACTTACTGTTGGAATTATATAAATATTTAATTTATATATCACATAATATTATATGAATTGTTATATTGAACAAAGTGATTGTGGATTTTTTAAACATTTATTTCCCATAACAAATTATTCAATTATTGTGATCATTATTAATTTTTATGATAATCTTGATTTGGGTGATGATAGGGCAAAATTAAGATCATATTGAACTTTTAAGAACATTAATAAGAAGAACCATTCCCATATAGATACTAAATGTTTATAAATTCAATATAATTTAACTTATTTTTTATCAATTGAAGTAAAAACTATCAAATATTAACTATTTTTGGGATGAATGATGAACAACTAGATAAATAATAATATTATTAACCAATATATAATTTGAATTCTAAAGTTTACAAATATTAAAAATATATGAAAAAAGATCAATGAATATATTATTTTGGTATACTATATTGATAGTCTAGAGACAATACTATTTTAACTAAAGGAGTAATCGAATTTCATAATTGATCATGTGTTATATTTAAAAAATATATCTTAGTAATAAAAAAATATAATGTGAAATTTGATTCTTATGCAACATACGATTATACCAAAGAACGTATTTATCATTTCATTACTACAAATATTAGAAAAATATTCCATATAAGGATAAATGGAATGTTTATTATAGGTCACCCTCTCTAGGAAAATTTTTATATTGAAAATATACACACACAATCCTTTTAACTAGCATATAATAATCATCAGGAAAAAAATATCATTATTCTAATGATTAATTTATGCGGAGAATTTAGAACCTTATGACTATATTCTATGAAATTTAAGGAAACATAATCATAGGATTATGAAGGGATAATATTAATAGAATATATTTGAAAACTTTTATTCACATGTAATTAATAACCTTGTATATTAAATGTATAAAATTATGAGAGATATTATGGATATATAAAAATGACCCTTTTGTTAAAAAATATTTAGAATTTTTTTTGGAAAATATATATTAGGATATAGAAATTATATTTATAATGAAAATTACTTAAATACATGAGTTGAATATATAGAGTTTTAAGATTTAACAACTTATAAATTAGAGAAATTATAGTGTTATTTATATATGGGGGATTATAATTATTTGTTATCAATCAAATTTCAATATTATAAAAATCAATATCCGATGATTTCACAAGACTTGAAACAGGACAACATTATGATGTAATATTTATTTATCACTACTAATAATGAATATATAATCCTTAATTTCAATATAAAAGAAGGATGTAAATTGGTTAAAAAACCACATTATCCACTACATAATTGGGAAAAAATAAAATGTTTGCTATTATTATTTGGATAATGGGTACCAGGTTGATTAGTGAAATTGATGAGAAAAATACATTTTATCTCATTAGTTTATTCCAATAAACTTCCAATGTCTATTTTATTCCATCCAAAAATATTTCTAAATACTATTGAGTTAATATAATAATTGTAGTATTTAGAGATGATATTTTCTTAATTCCAATAATGTATTTTATGACTTTATTTTAAGAATTGTTATTAAAAATTGTTTTTATTTTATATTCCCACTAATTAATGCTTCATATCATGAAGGAAATGTACATATGAACTCTAAAATTATTATCTTGTATAAGTTACTTATAAATTATAGTATCCTCAATCCTTTGGTTTTGACTTGAAAAAAAACTTTCTAATTGATTAATAAACTCATTTTTATGACCCATTGAATCTTGTATATTTATTATATAGATGGTGTTGAACTATAAGATACCCATTTATGGTGAAATAAATTAAAAAATAATTCTTTATAAAAAAATTATTAATCAAAAAGGGGGAAATACATGATGTCACCTGAGAATAGGACACTATGTAAAAAAAATATGGTTATTTATTCATTGATGGTGGAATATAAAATTGTATTCATAAAATGATTAATATCAAGACCAATTAACAAAAATAATTTCAATAATAAAAATTATATGATTATCACTATTATTTTTATGTCTCCATGTGAAAAAACATCCTTGAGTGGAATGATATTCAATATTAAATACAAATTTAATATAAAATTCCATGTAATAAAATAATAATAGATTTTAATATCTATTCCTATTTATGAATTAGATAGTTTTTTAGAGGATTAAAATGAGAAAAAAAATCCAATCTTAATCATTGAATACTCTAATATTTTTAAAATATTGCTTTACCTCCTTTTGATGGAAACCCATTTTTAAATATACCATTGGAAAATTTAATAATATATATTTTTCAAAATTAACTTATTATTTTTAACTGGGACATTTAAATTTACTTTGGATAAATTATTGGCATTTTTCTGACAATGTTCATTTTTTAATGAATAGTGAAAAATACTGAATTTTACTTCAAAAATACTCTTTCATCTAATTTAATTTTATGTTTAGATTATCTTTAAATTTATTTTATAGTGTGATTAAATCATATTTTTACCATTTAATCCAATGGTGGTCATTCGAATTAATTTCACTAGGAAATTGGACATAAACAATTGTCAATCTTTTGATAGATATTGTTTCATAAAAATACGCTATTTGTTTTGACAATGAGAATTATTTTTAATTTAATTGATACAATTTATTTGTTTGGAATTTGGTAAAATTGATTCCATATTATTAATCCGAAGTTCCAATTTATGTAATTAATTCCTTTTTGTTTTTCGATATTATGAATAGTAATGACAGTAATTATCTATAATTATCGTGGTTAATTAGTAATCGAGTAGTTAAGGGTAATAAAATAATATCATATTAATATAAAATGACCCAACATGTGTCCAAATCCTGTTTTTTGATTCATGTCCTACCATGTAAATATTGTTACCGAACTTGAGATCCCATGGTGTCACATGGGTGTAATAGTGACATTTATGGCATTATTTTTAAAAAGAAGAGTAATATAAAAAATGTTTGTATATCCTAACTAAAACAATTTTATATTTGTTTTCATAATTGATCTCCTAGACTATAAATATTCATTGTAATGATAAAAATATTTCCTACATCATGGAATATTTTTTATAATTTTTTTATATTAAAAAAATAAATTTATTTATGTCACCATGATGATGTAGTGATTACCTCAAAAATGACAGATTTAAATAAAATGAAAAGATTAGGTAAAATATAAGAATTAAACATGTCAAAAACTTATTATATGAGTTTATTTAGAACCCATGTCACCATATACTCCAAATATTTTATTTTTGGACAATTAAAATCCATCAATCATTTTATAATAATGTAATATTTCAACACTTTCCAAAAGTGACCCACCTCCCTCTTATAAAAGGCCCCCACCTCTACCCCCTTACCCACACATCTCATGCCCCTGGATTATCCCCAATCTGCACATATTATCTCTCCACATCCCTCTCTTACTCATATAAGCCTTAATTTTGGCAGAAGTCTTCCCAAGGAAGCATTTGGCTCAAATCAAAAAGACTTACCCGATTTAGAGGTAATGTCTTCTCTCAAGTTTCTTCATTTTATTTTCTTTATTCACTCACCACCATATTATTATTATTTGATCACATAATAACAAAAGTATAATAAATATTCTATAATGTTGTTATGATAAGGATTTTACCTACACTCACACATACCTCCGTCTAATAGTTAAAGAAAATACAATTTTTGTGGGTGACGAATTACTGCCTCACGAAACGATGATTGTTCAAAATTATTTTAACACCTTTCATGGTAACCATGGAAATATATATATAAATGATATATATTATATTTATGTCCACTCTATGATTCTATATTTTATATTTAAAACATACCTTTATGATTTGCATGTTGTGCAAATGCGATAATTTATATGAGGAAGTCTGGACTATAGCCACCTCAAGTGATGTGACTCGTTCTGGTCAAACATCAAATTTATAAATAATGTAATTAATGAACTTATGCTACCTATATAACATATATATTATACTAGAATTATAATATATATGTGTCTCATTTAGTTTTAATTCCTTTAATATGACAAATAAATGAGAGTAGCGTTCATGCATATGTACAACCTATTGTCTCCATGAACGGTGCATTTCATTTTTTCTCCAAATTTTATGGAATAGTATAAAATGAATATATACTGGATATTTATGATATTTAAATAATTAATACCATCCTAGACATTGTTTAATTATAACTACATAGTCAATTCTTTTCAAACAAATTCATTTTTGGCTCATGTACCAAACATCGACAAAACGAATGATATGAACTCACATAATTAACTAATTATTACAAAATGATAATATGTGATATGAATTGATTAAAAAACATTAATGGAAGTCCTTAAGAAATTATAAATTGACCTATTTTTATTATACAGGAACATAAATAACGAATGAGAACAAGTCAGACATGAGGTTTGGGACTTCATCTCAATCTCCATTGGTTGAGGCATACTTTAATTTATATACGACCTTGTTTTATTAGATGTATAATAAAATCTTTTTACTTTTAATTTCATACAAAATTAATCTATTTACACGAATCATTTTACTAAATGACATAAGGAATGTTTTTGTCTTACATATTCAGCAACCACGACTTCTCTGCCACCAGGAACATTATTTGAGTTTCAACTTCCTCTGCGAGCAATAACTTTTTTAAATGAAATATAAATACCATGTTTTAATTTAATTTTTATTTTGGTATTGAAAATGGTTTTTATAATATTTTTATTATATAATTGTGTTGTATTGATATCTTGTGATTGAAATGTGTAAATTTTATGATTCCTTTATGCATGTTTTATGTGATACGATTATGTTATGGTTCTTGGGAATTGTTTATTAATTCGGGTGGTTCCATGATAAACTAAGGGCAGGTGAGCCTGAGATAGCTCTCCAATTAATTGGGTAATGTGAATGAGAAAAACACTAAGGTTTCTCCGAAGAGATTTAGGGAATATACTATGATGGGTATTCCAAACATAACCATGAGTGTTACTCACTACGTAAGAATGTTATGAATGCCTCAAGTTACCTTTGTGTCTTATGATTTCTATGAGTTATTCAAATATATTATGATTTCATGAGGTATGTTAAAGTGATTATGTTTAAAAGTATGATTTCATTGATTCTTATGTATACATGGACTAATGTTTTCATTCTGTATTTTTATATCCCTTATTGAGATTTTTATGATCATCCCATGTTTTTGAAATTTTTTTCACAAGTCAATGGAAATGTACATGATGTGATGATAATGTTGAGGAAGTGTCAATAATGAAACCATGTTTTATTTTAAATATTCTTCCTTTGGTGGAAAAAATGAATATTTTTTTGATGTAACCACCTTGTTTAAATGTGGAATGTAATGCATAATTTATGATTTAAATCTTAAAACATGAAACCTAAAATGATACTCAATGTGAATTATTCAATTAATTCAAGATTATGAAATGTTTTAAGGTCGGGGCCTTATAGTTGGTATCAGAGGTCAGTTTAAAATAACATTAGTAGTTAGAATTCTAAAAAATGATTATCCAAAAAAATTACATTATGGTCAAATTCAAATAATATAGAATTTGAAGATTACCATGTTGTTTCATCTTAGACATGTTTGTTAAGAATATTTTTCCATAGAGTAAACATGGAAGAAGTTCTAGGAAGGAGTACAGAAGGAAATGACCTTCCAAATTAGCATCCTATGGTGGTAAGAATTGGAACTGAATAGTTTGTTGCAGCAATGGTGCAGTTGACTCAAGTGATAAATAGTGGTGGTATACATGCATGAGATCATCCAGATCAACCATAGAAGAACACGTCAGTGGTGGAACATTTCATGAGGCAACATCACCCATCATTCATAGGATCATCAGACCTTGTGCTAGCTGAAGGGTTGATTAAAGCACTAGAGAAGATTTTTGATGTCATGGGTTTTCAGAAAATCAAAACATTTGTAATTTTGTTTACCAATTGGAGGGTGAAGTAGATAAGTGGTGGTCGATGGTTAAAAATATCAGGGATGCTGATGAGATTTATGATCTTGAATGGGACTAATTCAATGTTATACCTCTTGAGAAATGTTTTCCTAAGGCTGTTTGACTTAGGATGGAGAAACAATTTCTTGGAATTGAGGCAAGATGTCGACTTAGTTGCATCTTATCAAGAAAAGCACCCTCGATTGGAAATGTATTCTCCAAATTTTATCTGAGACCATGATAGTAAAATAAATAATTTTTACTCAGGATTAAAGACAAAATATCAAAGGGAATTATCTTTTCATGAGTTCAAATGTTATGAAAATCTTGTTCGATGTGATTAGAAGGTGGAAATGGATTTTGTCGATGATCAAGTGTTCTATGACAAGCAACAGAAGAACAGACCGAGGTGGCAGGATAGAGGGAAGAATCCTTCAAAATGGAATGATGGTATGAAAACTATGATTTCATTTTTTGATAAATGTGGTATATATCATAATTGGTATTGTCTTTTGAATTTTGGAAAGTGCTTCAGATGTGGTAAGATGGGACATATGGCTCCTGATCGCACTGAATAAGATCAGGGTAATGGTAAGACCAAATTTGATTTATAGTTATTGAAATTTTTCATGTGAAATGAAATGGGTCATTATGAAAAAGAGTGTTCGACAAAGAGATCGAATGATGGGAAGCAGTCAGACTACAAGAAGAAAGGTGTGGTGAAATCCTTTGCTACTACTTCAATAGAATATAGTCCATCCAATGAATTGGTATTGGGTAGTTTGTTTGTTTTTTCAGATTATACCAATGTGTTGTTTGATTTAGGTTCTACACATTCTTTAATCTATGAAAAAATTTCTAGTATATTTGGAGTTCCATCTCATGAAATGAATCCTGAAATTGTGGTAAAAACACCTAGGGAAATGATGATGCAAAAATAATTTATAAGATTATTCCTATCCTTATCTATGTAAAGTACCTACTTGCAAACCTTATTATTTTACCACTAGTAGATTTTGATGTTTTCCTGGGTATTAATTGGCTCTCTGTATACCATGCTATGATTGACTGTAGAGATAAAGAAGTTTCTTTTCAGAAAGACTTTCAGTTTGTGTACAAGAATGAACCCTTACTGTTGATAACATATCAAGAAGTTGAGAAACTTGTAAAAGATGTAAATGAATTTTACCTTGAACATGTTGTTGAAAACAAGGGAAATGTTTAGATTAATGATGTGCCAATGGTAAATGAGTATCCTGATGTTTTTCCTTATGAGTTTCTGGAAATAATACGAGATCGGGAAGTTGAATTTACTGTTGACTTAATTCCTGATGCAAAGCCATGTTCAAAACCCCCTTATCGAATGGCTTAAATTGAACATTTAGAGTTGAAGCAGAAATTGGATGATTTATTAGAGAAAGGATTCATTCAGCCTAGCACATCACCATGGGGTGCTCCTATCATATTTTTTAAAAATAATGATGGTTCAACGAGACTTTATATTCATTATAGAGCCTTGAATAACATAATTGTTAAGAAAAAAATATCATTTTCCTAATATCGATGATTTGTTTGATCAGATCCAGGGAGCTTAGTATTTTTCAAATATTGACTTGAGATTGGGGTACCGTAAATTGATGGTAAAGGAATCAGATATTCCAAAGACTGTATTTCTTACAAGATATGGCCATTATAAAATTTTAATTATGCCTTTTGGGTTAACCAATGCACCTTCTGTATTCACGGTCCTTATGACTATAATTTTCCATGAGTTCTTGGATATGTTATTGGTTGTTTTACTTGATGATATTTTGGTGTTTTCTAAAAGTAAATTGGGGCATGAAAATCATTTAAGGGTTATTTTACAAACCATAAAAGAAAATAAATTTTATGAAAAATTAAGAAAGTGTTAGTTTTTTTTGCGAAAAATTTCTTTCTATGATCACACTGTTTCTAAAGATGAAAAAACTATTGATCCTGCAAAAAAAAGGTTGTTGAAGAATTGAAAAGACCCAAAAATGTAACTGAGATTCATAGTTTTCTTGGTTTGTCCAGCTATTTCTGAAGGTTGGTTAACATTTTTGCACAGTTTTCCAGCCCATTGACTTAGATAACTCTGAAGTGTGTTATGTTTATCTGGACAAAAGAATACAATGATTGTTTTCAAGAATTGAAAAAAGATTAGTGAATGACCTAGTATTGGCACTACCTTGTTGGAATGGTGAGTTTGTTATCTACAATGATGCTTTATTAAAAGGACTTGGTTGCGTCCTAATAGAGAGTGATCAGGTAATTTCTTACGCTTCACATCATTTGAAAACTCAGAAGACAAATTACCCTATACATGATTTGAAAGTAGCTACTGTTGTTTTCTCATTAAAAATTTTGAGGCATCATTTTTATGGTGAAAAGTGTGTAATATATACTGATCAGACCAGTTTAAAGTATATATTCACTCCGAAATAATTTATCATGAGATAGAGGAGATGGCTAGAATTAATCAAGGAGTATGATTTCATAATTCACTGCCACCCAGGAAAAGCAAATAATGTTGTAGTTGATTTGAGTCAAAAAAATTAATTCTTTATTAACCGTGTTATGTTTGGTATGTGATCCTTTTGTTAATTATTTGATGAATTTTGACTTGGAAGTTGGTGGTAGAGAAAATTATTCTGTTTTTTTCATGTATCAGTGAAATATTCTCTATCAGATAGAATTCAGAAAGCATAGAAGTAAGATAGTGAGTTGGAGAAAAAGTTTGAGCTGGTTCAGAATGGTATGTTACCTGAATTAAACATTGATACTGACTATGATTTGAGATTTGGGAAGAGGTTGTGTGTGACTTGTGATTCATAGTTTAAGAGAGAGTTGTTATGTGAAGCTCATAGTTCTCCATTTTCAGTTCATCTAGGTAGAACTAAGATGTATAGAGATTTTCAGGAGTATTACTAGTGGGATGGAATGAACATAGATATTGATGATTTTAATATGAAGTGATTGAATTTTCAATATGCTAAATCAGAGTGGCATTTACTGAAAGGGATACATCATCTATTACCAGTGCCGGACTGGAAATTGGATAATATATCCATGGACTTCGTTGTGGGATTACCGAAGACACCTCAAGCTAATAATGCAATATGGGTTATTGTTAATCGCTTGACTAAATCTTCTAATTTCCTTGCTATAAGAGATAATTTTTTCCTAGATCAAATATATAGATTTTATCTTAAAGTGATAGTTAGGTTACACAGAGTTACCCACTCCATTGTATCTGATCATGAACCCAGGTTCACTTCTATCTTTTTGAAAGGCCTTCAGAAGTCATTCGGTACTGAAATAAAGTTTATTACAACTTTTCATCCTCCATTAGATTGGAATTCAGAACAAATAGTTTAGACTCCGGGGAATATGCTATGTGTTTTGTTTGATGGATTATCAGGGATATTGGGACCAACATCATTCATTGGTTGAGTTTTCTTTTAAAAACACTTTTCATTCCTGTATACAGATGGAACCATTTGAGGTATTATATGGGAAGCAGTGTCTAAATCCTACTTTTTTGGATGATGTAGTTGAAAGGAAGTTGAGGGACCAATATTGGTAGAATAAATTGTAGAATAAATCCAACTGATATAGAAACACATGAGAACAGCTCAGAGCAGGCAGAAAAGTTACGCAGACAACAGGAGGAAAGATCTCTCTTTTGAGGTAGGGGGTCTTCTTTTCCTCAATGTTTCACCATGGAAAAGTGTGATGCGATTTGGTGAGAAAGTAAAGATAAGTCCATGGTTCATTGGACCATATGAAACTCTAGAGAGAGTTGGATTAGTTGCATATCGAGTGGCTTTACCTCTGAGTTTATCCTAGGTACACAATGTTTTTCAGGTTTCAATGTTAAGGAAGTACATGCCAGATCCATCTAATGTTTTGAGTCCAAAGGTAGTTTAGTTGGAAGAGAATATATTCTATCAAGAACAACGGGTCTAGACTCTTGACCATTTGGAGAAAATGTTGTGGAATATGGTGATTCATCATTTAATGGTTCTATGAAATAATCATATAGTTGGAGAGGCAATATGGGAATATGATAATGTAATGATGGTTAAATATCCCCTCTTATTTGATATGTAAAAAAATTTCAGGGACACAATTTCCTAAAGGGGGAAGGATGTAATATCCTAGGTAAGTAAAGAATAATATATTTTCATATCTGTGTCTATTTATGAATTAGATATTGTTTTAGAGGCTTAAAATGAGAATAAATCCAATCTTAAGCATAGAAAACACTAATATTTATAAAATATTATTTTACAGCCTTTTGATGGAAAAACATTTTTAAAGCTAAATTTGGACAATTTTATAATCTCTATTTGTCAAAATAAACTTATTCTTTTGAATTGGGACATTGAAATTTTCTTTCGATAAATTGTTTGTATTTTTTTTGACAATGTTCATTTTTTAATAAATAGTGAAAAATACTGCATTTTACTTCAAAAATTCTTTTTTACCTAATTTATTTATATGGTTAGATTATATTTTTAATTGGTTTTAATGTGTAATTATAATATATTTTTACCATTTAATATAATTTTGGTCATTAGAATTAATTCCACTTTGAAATTGGACATAATCAATTGTCAATCATTTGATAGATATAGTTTCTTAAAAACACGATTTTTATTTTGAAAAAGGGAATTATTTTTAAATTAATTGTTTCCATTTCTACATAGGAATTTCATAAAATGGATTCCATATTTGTATTCATATGGTCCAAATTATTTAATTAAATCCTTTTTTTGGACATTATGAATATTAATGATTGTAATTATCTTTAATTATTGTGATTAATTAGTAATTGGGTAGTTAAAGGTAATAAAATAAAATCATAATAATATAAAATGTCCCCAATATGTGTCTAAATATTCTTGTTTGAGTCATGTCCGTCCATTGGAAGCTTTTTACCGAACTTGAGGACACATGGAGTAACAGTGGTGTAATAGTGACATTTATGACATTATTTTTAAAAATAAGATAAATATAACAAAGGTTTGTATATCAAAATTAATAAAATTTTACTTTTGTTTAAATAAATGGTATCTTAGAATATAAATAGTCTTTGGAAAGATAAAAAGATTTCCTACATCATGGTGTATTTTTTATAATTTTTAGACCTTAAATAAATATATTTATTTATGACACCATGATGAAGAAGTGATTACCTCATTAATGACCGATTTAAATAAAATGAAAAGATAAAGTAAAATCCAAGACTTAAACTGGTAAAAAATTTATTGGATGGGAGGATTTAGAAACCTTATCACCTTACCCTCAAAATATATCATTGTGGGACCTTTAAAATCTGAAAATCATTTTATAATAAAGTATCATTTCAAGACATTCCACAAGTGATCCTCCTCCATCTTATAAAAGGCCCTAACCTCTATACCCTTACCCACACCAATAAAGCCCTTGGTCAGTTCAACCACTGATCATATTATCTCTCCACATACCTCTACTACTCCTAGAAGCATCACATTGGGCAGAATGCTTCCCAAGGATGCCTTTGGGTCAAATCAAAAAGAGTTACCAGATTTAGAGGTAATGTCTTCTCTTGAGTTTCACCCTTTTTTTATCCTTCTTCACTCACCAATATTGTAACATCCCATGTAATTAACTAATAATAGATATAGTAATAAATATATATTTATGAATTAGATAGTGTTTTAGAGGCTTAAAATGAGAATAAATCCAACCTAAAGCCTGAAATACTCTAATAATTTTAAAAGATTTTTTTGCCGCCTTTTGATGGAGATCCATTTTTAAATCTATCTTTTGACAATTTTATAATCTATATTTGTCAAAATAAACTTATTAGTTATGATTGGGACATTGAAATTTACTTTGGATAAATTTCTGGTATTTTTTTGATAATGTTCATTTTTTAATGAATAGTGAAAAATGTTGAATTTTAATTCAAAACATCTTTATAATCTATTTTATTTGTATGATTAGATTATATTTTGAATTGGTTTTAAAGGGAAAATAGAATATATATTTACCATTTAATCCAATAGTGGTCATTGTAAATAATTTCACCTTGAAATTGGACTTGAACTAGTGTCAATTTTTTGATACATATTGTTTCATATAAACAGTCTATTTTTTGACAGCGAGAATTAATTATTAAATTAATTAATGTAACTTATATGTTTTTAATATTATAAAATATACATCATTTTTTAATTCAGAATATCAAATATAGTTTAGGGTGATGTTTTGGTATTATACTGAAAAGCTTCAATTTTTGATGAATAGTGAAACCACTAAGTGGTACTTAAAAAAACATATTTTTCGTTGTGTTTTGAATTTCAAAAATCCCACATACATGGTTTTCATTAATATGTAAAATGTGTTTCAATGGGATTAAAATACATTTTTTGTGAATTGTAACTTTTAAGTTTTAATCACAATTAGAGGTAATTAATGTAGTTTGAGGTAAAAATAATTTTTTAGTAATATGAAATGACATAGACACATGTCCTACCCTTATTGTATGTGTCATGGCTGACCAAGAAAATCCATGTGTCTACTTGGGGACCCCATGGAGCCACTTTGGTAGGAAAATGACATTAATAACTTTTTATTTAAAGTTAAATTAAAATGTCACAAACATGAGTTATTTTATTAAAACAATATTTAAATAGGGTTATACAAGTCATATTTTTAACTATAAATATTCATTAGAAAGCTAAAAATATTTCCTAAATCATGATATTTGTTATTTAATTTTTTGACATTAAATAAATTAAATTATTTATGACACCATGATGAAGTAGCGATTACCACATTATTTAACGATTTAAATAAAATGAAAATATAATGTAAAATCTAAGACCTACACATGTCAAAAACCTATTTTATGGGTGGATTTCGAACTCTTATCACCTTCTCCTCGAAATATATTATTTTGGGACCTTTTAAATCCAAAAATCTTTTTATAATAAAGTAACCTTTTATAACTTTCCAAGAGTGCACCTCATCTCCTCTTATAAAAGGCCCCCAACTCTACAACCTTACCCACACCTCTCAAGCCTTTGGCTCGGCAAAACCCTGCTCATTTTATCTCTCCACATCCCCCTATTACTCCTAGAAGCCTTACATTGGGCATAAGTCTTCCCAAGGATGCCTTTCAGCTCAAATAAAAAAGAGTTACCCGTTTTAATGGTACTGTTTTCTCTTGTGTTCTTATGTTTTATTTTGCTTCTCCAACCCCCCATAAACAAATTTTTTCCCGTTATTTTGTAACAAAAACAGTATCATAAATATACTAGGATGTTGTTATAAGATGTATTCGAGCTACACTTACACACACCTATATCTAATCGTTAAATAACATATCGTTTCTGTGGATGGCGAATTTCTGCCTCATGAAACGATGATAGTTCAACACTCATATAACACCTTCAAAGGTGGCCATTAAAATGTCACTATATTTATATATGATATATAATATGTTTATGTTTTACTTAAGCTTCTTTATTTTTCATTTATGGAATACCTTTATAGTTTCCATTATGGGTAAACACGGTATCTTCATTTTAGGAGGTGCGGACTATCGCCCCCTCAAAGCGACTTGATTCGTTAATACCATATGTGGTATTTATAAAAGATAGATTTAATGAAATTATATATGATATTTTACTGGAATTATAATATACCTTTATATAATTATTATTTATTTCCATTAAAGTATGAATTAGAAATGAAAGTAGCGTTCATGCATACGTACGGCTTACCGTCTCCATGAATGACGCATTTCATTTCTTATCCCCAAATGTAACGTATTATTATAAGTACATATATATATATATATAATGGATATATATGATGTATGTTACATCTAAATGATGAATATAATTCTATAATTAAAATATACATATCTCTCATTTAGTTTTAATTCCATTAATATGACATAGAAATGAAAGTGGCATTCATGCGTACATACGGCTTACCGTCTCCATGAACAGTGCATTTCATTGCTTACCTCTAAATGATTATGTACTATTATAAATTCATGTATATACTGGATATATATGATATATATGGAATTTACATCATGAATATCATTCTTGAGATAATGGATATTTTCTTACATGAATAACTTGTAAATATAAGAAGTTCACTTTTTACTCAAGTACCAAATATCGACAAAATGACCGTTATTAACTTAAATGATTACATAATGTTCCTAACATGGTAATAAGTGATATAAAAGGAATAATGAACTTGAAAAATTTTCTTAAGCAAGTATAAATTAACTCATTTTTATTATTCATGACATTAAAGAACGATCGACTCAAGTCAGACCCGAGGTAAGGGAACTTCTTAACCCAATTTCTATTATTTGGGTTAATCTCCTATTTTCAAATTATGTCATGATATTATTATGTCCTATATTATATTTGTACTTTATTTATGTGTACTTATAGTGAATACACATAATATATTTATTTTATTTAAAAAATGATCTTTGTAAGGGAATTTGCCTCAATCTCCTTTCATTGAGGCATATTTTGTTTTATACACAACTTTCATTTATATGTTGTATAAATCCCATTGACATTTACGATTATTCAAAAGGAATCTTTTTGTACTAAGCGTTTACTAAATGATAAAAGGGAATGTTTTTTTTGTCGTATGAATGCGGCGAAAACGACTTTTCTGCCACCGTGATCATTATTTGAGTTTCAGCTTCCTCTATAAGCCATAAATTCTTTTTTGATTGAAAAATAAATACCATTTTTTAATTTGGTATTTAAAATTGTTTTCATAATGTTTTTATATCAATGTGTTGTATTGATATCTTGTGATTGAAAGGGGTAAATTGTATGTTTCCTTTTATGCATGTTTTATGTGATACGATTATGTTATGGTTCTTGGGAATTGTTATGAAGATGGGTGGTTCCATGATAAAATAATGGTGGGTGAGCCCAATATAGCACTCCAATGCATTGGGTAACACAGAGGAGTGAAACGTTAAGGTTTCTCTAAAGAGATATAAGGAATATACTATTATGGGTATTCCAAACGTAACCAAGAGGGTTACTCCCTATGTATGAATGTTATGAATGCCTCAAGTTACCTTTATGTCTTATTATTTCTATGATTTATTCATGATTTGATGAGTTATGTTAATGTTCTTATGTTTTATGGGTAAAGTATGATTTCATTGATTCTTATGTATACATGTACTCAAGTTTCATTTCTATATTTTTTATATCCCTTATTGAGATTTTTATGCTCATCCCAAGTTTTTGAAATGTTTTTCAGAGGTCAAGGGAAAGGTACATGATGTGATGATAGTGTCAAGGAAGTGTCAAGAAATAATCCATGTTTTATTTTAAATATGATACCGTTGATGGGGAAAATGAGTACTATCTTTTATGTAACCACTTTGTTTAAATGCATAATGTAATGAATGTTTTATGATCTAATTTTAGAAAACTCTAAACCTGAAAAAATCCTCAATATGTATTCTTGAAGTAACTCACGATTAAGTGATGTTTTAGGCTGGGGCCTTATAGTTGGTATCAATGGTCGGTTTAGATAACATTAGGAGTTAGAATTATATTAAATGATTATCCAAAAATATTTTTTTATGGTCAAATTGAAATGATATAGCATTTGAAGATTACCATGTTGCTTCATCTAAGACATGTTTGTTCAGAATGGTTTTCCATAGAGGAAATAAGGCAGCTATGTTGGGACGTCATCAGGAGGAAGAAAACCTTCCAAATTAGCAACCTGAGATGGTTGGAATTGGAACTGAACAGTTTGTTGCAGTAATGGCGGAGTTGAATCAAGCGATAAATGGTGGCGGTATCCATGCATGAGATCAACTAGAGCAACCACAGAGGAACTTGTCAGTGGTGGAACATTTCATGAGGCAACATCCCCCATCATTCAGAGGATCATCTGACCCTGTGCTAGCTGAAGGGTGGATTAATGCACTGGAGAAGATTTTCTATGTCACGGGGTGTTCATACAATCAAAAGGTTAGTATTTCTATTTACCGTTTGGTGGGTGAAGCAGATCAGACGTGGTCGATGGTTAAAAATATCAGGGATGCTGATGATATTGATGCTCTCAACTTAGATGAATTCAAAGGTATGTTTCTTTAGAAGTATTTTCCTAAGGCTGTTCAACTTAGGATGGAACAAAAATTCATGGAATTGAGGCAAGATGAAGACTCAGTGGCTACCTATGAAGAAAGGTTCACTCGATTGGCAAGGTATGCTCTAAATTGTATTCAAGACCTTGATAGTATAATCAATCATCTTTACTCAAGATTAAAGCCAAAATATCTACAGGCATTAGCTTCTAGTGAGTTAAAAAGTTATGAATATCTTGTTCGATGTGCTGAGAAGGTGGAAATGGAGTTTTCCGATGATCAAGTGTTCTATAACAACCAATATGAGAAGAGACAGAGATGGCAGGAGAAAGGGAAGAATTCATCAAAAAAGTCTGATGGTAAGAAAACTAATTTTCCAGTTTGTGATAAATGTGGGAAAAGGCATACTGGGGAATGTCTTCTAAATTCTGGAAAGTGCTACCGATGTGGTAAGATGGGATATAAGGATCCTGATTGCACTGAAAAAGATCAGGGTGATGGTAAGACCAAAAATGATTTATAGTTAGTGAAAATTTTCAAGTGCAATGATATGGGTCATTATGCAAACAAGTGTCCGACAAAGATCTCAAGTGATGGGATGCAGATAGACTACAAGAAGAAAGGGGTGGTGAAATCCTTTTCAACTACTTCAGCAGATGTCGGGACATCAAATGAAGTTGTATCAGGTACTTTGTTTGTTTTTTCATTTTATACTAGTGTGTTGTCTGATTCGGGGTCTACACATTCTTTCATCTCTGAAAAATTTTGTAGTTAAATGGGAATACCATATCAAGAAATGACTCCTATAATTTTGGTAAAAACACCTGGGGGAAATGTTGAGGAAAAAGGGATTTATAAGAATCTTCCTATATATATCCGTGGAATGAACATACTTGAAAACCTTATTGTTTTACATCTAGGAGAGTTAGATGTTATCCTGGGTATGTATTGGATCTCTATTTACCATGCTAAGATTGACTGTAGAGATAAAGAAGTTTCTTTTCAGAAAGACATTGAGTTTGTGTACAAGAATTAACCATTACTGCTGATAACATATCAAGAGGCTGAGAATCTTTTAAAAGATGGAAATGAATGTTACCATGCACATAATGTTGAAAACAAGGGAACTGTTCAGTTTAATGATGTGCCAGTGGTAAATGAGTATCCTGATGTTTTTCCTGATGAGTTGACTGAAATATTAATAGATCGGGACGTTGAATTTACTGTTGACGTAGTTCCAGATGCTAAGCCCATTTCAAACCCCCTTATCAAATGGCTCAAATTGAACTTTTAGAGTTGAAGGAGAAATTGTAAGATTTATTAGAGAAAGGATTCATTCGACCTAGCACATCACCATGGGGTTCTCCTATTTTATTTTAAAAAAAGAAATATGGTTCTATGAGACTTTTCATTGATTATAGAGCCTTGAATAAAATCACTATTAAGAACAAGTATCCTTTGCCTCATATCGATGATTTGTTTGATTAGCTCCAGGGAGCTCGGTTTTTTTTTCAAATATTGACCTGAGATTGGGGTACAATCAGTTGAAGGTAAAGGAAGAAGATATTCTGAAGACCGCGTTTCGAACAAGATATGGCCATTATGAATTTTTAGTAATTCCTTTTGGGCAAACCAATACACCTACTGTATTCAGGGACCTTATGAATAAAATTTTCCATGAGTTGTTTGATAAGATTGTGGTTGTTATCATTGATGATATTTTGTTGTTTTCTAAAAGTAAAGAGGAGCATGAAAGAGATTTAAGGGTTATTTTGCAATCCTTAAATGGAAAAAAATTATATGGGAAATTCAGCAAGTGAGATTTTTGGTTGCAAAAAATATCTTTCCTTGGTCATATTATTACTAAAGATGGGATAACTATTGATCCTGAAAAAACAAAGTTTGTGGAAAAATGTCCAAGACCAAAAAATGAATTTGAGATACGTAGCTTCCCTGGTTTGGCAGGCTATTACCGAAAGTTTGTCAGAAATTTTTCATGGTTATCTAGTCCAATGACTAAGCTAACTCGAAAGGTTATTATTTCTATCTGGACAAAAGAATGTGATGATTGTTTTCAGAAAATAAATAGAATATTGGTGAATGCTCTTGTTTTGGAACTACCATCTAGGAATGGGGAGTTTTTTATCTACAATGATGTTTCATTGAAAGGACATGGTTGCATCTTAATACAGAATGATCAGGTAATTGCTTATGCTTCACGATAGTTGATAACTCACGAGGTAAATTACCCTACACATGATTTGGAATTAGCTGCTGTTTTTTTTTGCTTTAAATATTTGGAGGCATCATTTGTATGGAGTAAAGTGTGAAATATATACCGATCAAAAAAGTTTAAAGTATATATTCACTCATAAATAATTGAACATGAGACAGAGAAGATGGCTAGAATTAATCAATGATTATGATTGTACAATTCATTACCATCTGGGAATATCAAATAAAGTGGCTGATGATTTGAGTCAAAAAAAAGTAATGGTTCATTAACAATGTTGAATTTGAAACATGATCCTTTGGATAAGGATTTTATGAACATTGGCATAGAAGTTGTTGGTTCAGTATTTCCTTCTGTTTTGTTTCAGGTATCAGTGAAATCTTCTCTATCAGACAGAATTAAGCAAGCACAGAACCAAGACAGTGAGTTTCATAAATAGGTAGAGCTGGTTCAGAAGGGTAAGTTACCTGAATTCAACATTGATAATGATTTTTTTTAGATTTGGGAAGAGATTGTGTGTGCCTTGTGATTCATAGTTGAAGAGAGAGTTGTTATGTGAAGCTCATAGTTCTCCATTTTTAGTTCATCCAGGCAGTACTAAGATATATAGAGATCCTCAAGAGTATTACTGGTGGGACGGAATGAAAAGGGATATTTATGATTTTACTGTAACGTGTTTGACATGTCAACGGGTTAAAGGAGAGCGGTAGTTACCAGAAGGGATGCTCCAGCCATTACCAGTACCAGAATGGAAATGGGAGAATATATCCATGGACATCATTGTGGGATTTTCGAAGACACCTCGAGGTAATAATGAAATATGGGTTATTGTTGATTGCTTGAATAAATCTGCTCATTTTCTTTCTTTACGAGATACTTTCTACCTAGATCAACTATCCCGCTTGTATCTTAAAGAGATAGTCAGGTTACATGGAGTTCCCATCTCCATTGTATCTGATTGTGATCCCAGGTTTACTTCTAACTTTTGGAAAGGCCTTCAGAATTCGTTGGGTACTAAATTTAATTTTAATACAGCTTTTCATCCTCAATCATATGGGCAATCAGAACTTACAATTCATGCATTGGAAGATATTCTACATGCTTGTTCGATGGATTATCAGGGAATTTGGGACCAACATCTTTCTTTGGATGAGTTTTCTTATAATAACAGTTTTCATTCTAGTATACAAATGGCTCCATTTGAGGAATTATATGGGAAGAGGTGTCGAACTATAGCTTTCTACAATGAAGTGGGTGAAAGGAAGATGATGGTACCAGAATTGGTAGAATAGATGGCAGAATAAGTTCATTTGATTCAGGAACACATTAGAATAGATCAGAGTAGGAAGAAGAGTTATGCGGATAACCGGAGGTAGGATCTATCTTTCGAGGTAGGTGATCATGTTTTTCTCAAAGTTCCACCGTGGAAAAGTGTGATGCAATTTGGTAAGAAAGGAAAGCTGAGTCCAAGGTTTATTGGACCATATGAAATTCTGGAGGGAGTTGGATCAATTTCTTACAGAGTGGCTTTACCTCTGAGTTTATCTCAGGTACAAAATGGTTTTCATGTTTCGATGCTGAGAAAGTATATGCCAGATCTATCTCATGTTTGGAGTCCAGAGGTAGTTCAGTTGGAAGAGAATCTATATTTTGAGGAACAACCAGTCCAGATTCATGACTGAATGGAGAAAGTGTTGCGAAATAATTTAATTCACTAGGTAAAGGTTTTGTGGAAAACCCATATGGTTGAAGAGGCAACATGGGAATCAGAAAATGCTATGAGGGATAAATACCCCCACTTATTCGATAAGTAGATAAATTGCGGCGACTCAATTTTCTAAAGGGGGGAAGGATGTAACATCCCAAGTAAGTAATGAATAATAGATGAAGTTATCTATGTCTATTTAGGAATTAGAGAGTGTTTTAGAGGCTTAAAATGAGAATAAATCCAACCTAAAGCATGAAATACTCTAATATTTTTAAAAGATTGTTTTACCACCTTTTGATGGTGAACCATTTTTTAATCTATCTTTTGAAAATTGTATAAGATATATTTGTCAAAATAAACTTATTCTTAATGATTGGGACATTGAAATTTACTTATGATAAATTTCTGGTATTTTTCTGATAATGATCATTTTGTTTACTAAATAGTGAAAAATGTTGTATTTTAATTCAAAACCTCTTTTTAAACTAATTTATTTGTATAATTATATTATCTTTTGAATTGGTTTTATCGTGAAATTAGAATATATTTTTACCATTTAATCCAATAGTTGTCGTTGGAATTACTTTCACATTGAAATTGGACTTAAACTACTGCCAATCTTTTGATACATATTGTTTCATAAAAACACGCTATTTGTTTTGACAGTGGGAATTTATTATTAAATTAATTAACATAACTTATATTTCTTGAATTTTTTAAAATAGACATCATTTTTGAATTCAGAATATCAAATATATCTTAGGGTGAGGTTTTGGTTTTTTTCTAAAAAGCTTCAATTTTTGGTGAATAGTGAAACCACTAAGTGGTACTTAAAAAAACTGATTTTTCGTTTAAATGAAATTTTACTACCTCTGTGTTTTGAATTTAAAAAATCCGACATACATGGTTTTCATTAATAAGTAAAATTTGGGTCAATGGGATTAAAATAATTTTTTGGTGAAGAGTAACTTTTAAGTTTTAATTGCAATTAGAGGTAATTAGTGTAGTTTAAGGTAAAAATAATGTTTTACTAATATGAAATGACCTAGAAACATGTCCTACCATTATTGGATGTGTCATGGCCGACCAATAAAATCCATGTGTCGACTTGAGGACCCCATGGAGCCACTTTGGTTGGAAAAGGACATTAAATACTTTTTATTTAAAGTTAAAATGAAAATGTCACAAACATGAGTTGTTTTAATAAACCAATTTTTAAATAGAGGTATACAAGTCATATGTTTTACTATAAATATTCATTAGAAATCTATAAATATTTCCTACATCATGATATTTTTTTATAATTTTTATACATTAAATAAATTAAATTATTTATGACACCACAATGATGCAGCGATTACCTCATTATTTAACGATTTAAATAAAATGAAAAGATAATGTAAAATCTAAGACCTAAACATTTCAAAAACCTATTGGATGGGTGGATTTAAAACTCTTATCAATTTATCCTCGAAACATAAAATATTGGGACCTTTTAAATATGAAAATAATTTTATAATAAAGTAGCCTTTTATTACTTTCCAAGAGTGCACCTCATCTCCTCTTATAAAAGGCCCCCAACTCTACAACCTTACCCACACCTCTCAAGCCTTTGGCTCGGCAAAACCCTGCTCATTTTTCCTCTCCACATTCTTCTGTTACTCCTAGAAGCCTCAATTTTGGCATAATTCTTCCCAAGGAATCCTTTGAGATCAAATCAAAAAGAGTTACCCGTTTTAAAGGTAGTGTTTTCTCTTGTGTTCTTATGTTTTATTTTGCTTCGCCAACCCCCCCACCCAAACAATTTTTTTCATTTCTTTTGTAAAAAAACAGTATCATCAATATACTATGATGTTTTCATAATATTTATTCGAGCTACACTTACACACACCTACATATAATGGTTAGTGAACATACTGTTTCTGTGGATGGTGAATTTCTGCCTCACGAAACGAGGATTGTTCAACACTCATATAACACCTTCAAAGGATGAAATTAAGATGTCACTATATTTATATATGATATATAATATGTTTATGTTTTACTTAAGGTTCTTTATTTTTAATTTATGGCATACCTTTGTGGATTCCATTATGGGTAAACCTGATATCTTCATTTTAGGAAGTGCGGACTACCGCCCCCTCAAAGTGATTTGATTCGTTAATACCATATGTGATACATATAAAGGATAGATTTAATGATATTATATATGATATTTTACTGGAATTATAATATAGCTTTATATAATAATTATTTCTTTCCATTAAATTATGAGATAGTAATGAAAGTAGCGTTCATGCGTACGTACGGCTTACCGTCTCCATGAACGGTGCATTTCATATCTTATCCCCAAATGTAATGTACTATTATAAGTACATATATATATATAATGGATATATATAATTTGTGTTATGTACAAATGATGAATATAATTCTGGAATTAAAATATACATATCTCTCATTGATATTTAATTCCATCAATATGACATAGAATTGAAAGTAGCGTTCATGCGTACGTACGGC
The DNA here is from genome assembly GCA_963277665.1 of Viscum album. Classification (NCBI taxonomy): domain Eukaryota; kingdom Viridiplantae; phylum Streptophyta; class Magnoliopsida; order Santalales; family Viscaceae; genus Viscum; species Viscum album. Next base: position 1,135,154,145 of record OY728122.1, read on the forward strand.
TTACCATCTCCATGAACGGTGCATTTCATTTATTACCTATAAATGATTATGTAATATTATAAATGCATGTATATAATGGATATATATGATATATATGGCATCTGATTCATTAATATCATTCTTGATATAATGGATATTTTCCTATGTGAACAAAATGTAAATACAAGTAGTTCACTTTTGACTCATGTACCAAATATCGACAAAATGACCATTATTAACTTAAATGATTACATAATGTTCATAAAATGGTAATAAGTCATATAAAAGGAATAATGAACTGGAAATAGGTTCTTAAGAAAATAAAAATTAACTCAAGATTATTATTCAGGACATTAAAGAACGATCGAGTCAAGTCAGACCTGATGTAAGGGATCTTCTTAACCCAATTTCATTCTTTCGGATAATCTCCTATTTTCAAATTATGTCATGATATTATTGTGTCCTATCTTATATTTTTACTTTATTTATGTTTACTTATTGTGAATACTCATAATAGATTTATTTTATTTAAAAAATGATCTTTGTAATGGAATCCACCTCAATCTCCTTTCATTGAGGCATATTTTGTTTTATACACAACTTTCTTTTATATGGTGTATAAACCCCGTTGACTTTTACTATTATTCTAAAGGAAACATTTTATACGAAGTGTTTACTAAACGAAAAAATGGAATGTATTTTTTTTCGTACGTATGCAGCGACAACGACTTCTCCGCCACCGTGACCATTATTTGAGTTTCGGCTTCCTCTACAAGCCATAACATTTTTTGAATGAAAAATAAATACCATGTTTTACTTTGTTATTGAAAATGGTTTTCATAATTTTTTTATATCAATGTGTTGTATTTATATGTTGTGATTGAAAGGTGGAAATATTATTTTTCCTTTATGCATGTTTTATGTGAAACAATTATGTTATGGTTCTTGGTCATTGTTATGAAGACGGGTGGTTCTGTGATAAACTAAGGGCAGGTGAGCCCGATATAGCTCTTTAATTCATTGGGTAACGCAAAGGAGTTAAACATTAAGGTTTATCTGAAGAGATTTATTGAATATACTATGATGGGTATTCCAAATGTAACCAAGAGGGTTACTCCCTACGTAAGAATGTTATCAATGCCTCAAGTTACCTTTATGTCTTATGATTTCTATGATTTATTCATGTTTTGATGAGGTATTTTAAATTTATTATATTTTATGGGTAAAGAATGATTTCATTGATTCTTATGTATGGATGTACTCATGTTTCATTTCCATATTTTTCATATCCCTTACTGAGCTTTTTATGCTCATCCCAAGATTTTGAAATGTTTTTCACAGGACAAGGGAAAGGTACATGATGTGATGATAGTGTCAAGGAAGTGTCAAGAAAGAATCCATGATTTATTTTAAATTTGATTCCGTTGATGGGAAAACGGAGTACTATCGTTTATGTAACCACTTTGTTAAAATTTCTAATGTAATGCATGTTTTAGTATCTAATTCTCTAAAACTCTAAACCTGAAATGAAACTCAACATGTATTCTTGAAGTAACTCAAGATTAAGTGATGTTTATGGCTGGGGCCTTATAACTATCTTCTTATTATTTGATCCCATAATAACACCAGTATCATCAATATACTAGTATGTTCTTATGTTAAGGATTCTACCTACACTCACATACAGCTCCGTCTAATGGTTAAAGAACATACTATTTCTATGGGTGGCGAATTACTGCCTCACAAAACGATGATTGTTCAATAATATTTTAACACCTTTCATGGTGTCCATTATGATGGCACTATATTTATATATGATATATATTATATTTATTTCTACTATATTGTTCGGTATTTTATATTTAATACATACCTTTATGCGTTGCATGTAGTGAAAAAGCGATAATTTCATATGGGGAAGTGTGGACTACCGCCCCCTCAAGTGATGTGACTCGTTCATGCCAAAAATGTAATTTATAAACAATGTAATTGAAGAAATTATGTTAAATATATATCATATATATTATACTAGAATTGTAATATATATGTCTCATTTAGTTTTAATTCCTTTAATATTACAATGAAATGAAAGCAGCATTCATGTGTACGTATGACCTACAATCTCCATAAACGGTTCATTTTATTTTTGTCTCCAAATGTTATAGAATAGTTTAAAATTAATATATACTGGATATATATGATATTTAAATCATTAATACCATTCTGGATATGATTTACATAAAACTACATGAGAAATTATTTTCAAACATGTTCATTTTTGACTCATGTACTGAACATCGAAAAGACATATGATATGAACTCACATTATTAACTAATTATTATACCATGATAATATTTTCTATTAATGGAATAATACAATTTAATGTAATTCCTTAAGAAATTATTAATTTACCTATGTTTATTATTCAGGAATATAAAGAACGGACGAGAATAAGTCTGACATGAGTTAAGGGACATCGTCTCAATCTCCTTTCATTGAGGCATACATCAATTTATATAAAACCTTATTTTATTAGATGTATAATATACCCTTTTGAATTTTAATTTAATTCAAAAGAAATATTTTTACACGAAGCATTTTACTAAATGTCAAAATTAATATTTTTGTCTTACGTATGCGGTGACAATGACTTCTCCTTCGTCGTGACCATTATTTGAGTTTCGGATTCCTCTACAAGACAAGAAATTTTTAAATGAAAAATAAATACCATGTTTTACATTTAATTTTATTTTTTTAAATGGTTTTGATAATGTTTTCATTATATCAATGTGTTGTATTGATATCTTCTGGTGGAAATGTGGAAATGTTATGTTTCTTTTATGAATGTTTTATGTGATAAGATTATGTAATGGTTCTTGGGAATTATTTATGAAGTCAGGTGGTTCCATGATAAACTAAGGTTGGGTGAGCCCAAGATAGCTCTCCAATGCATTGGGTAACATGAAGGAGTTAAACAGTAAGGTTTCTGCAAAGAGATTTAGGGAATATACTGTGATGGGTATTCCAAACGTAACCGTGAGGGTTACTCTGTACATAATAATGTTATGAATGCCTCAAGGGACATTTATGTCTAATGATTTCTATGAGTTATTCATAAATCTTATGATTTCATTAGGTATTTTTAAGTGTTTAGGTTTTAATGAATGATTTCATTGATTCTTATGTATACATGGACTACTGTTTTCTTTCCGTGATTTTATATCCTTTACTGAGCTTTTAATTCTCATCCCATGTTTTTGAAATTTCTTTCACATGTCAAGGGAAAAGTACATGATGTGATGATAGTGTTGAGGAAGTTTCATGAAAGAAACCATGTTTTATGTTAAATATGTTTCCATTGGTGGAAAAAATGATTACTGTCTTTGATGTAACAACATTGTTTAAATGTTGAATGAAATGCAAGATTTATGATCTAATTCTATAAAACTCTAAATCTAAAAATATTCTCAATGTGAATTATTCATTTAATTCAATATTAATTAAGGTTTTATGGTCGAGGCCTTATATTTAATATTAATTGACTATTCCATTTATCTCAATACTATGTTTTTCAAAAAACCCATATAAAAATGGAAAAATTTGGAATAAAAAAGGATATTCCTTAGTTATTGATTGTGGAAATAAAAATTATTCAATTATATGGATAATTTAAAAATAATAATTATATAATTTATATTATCATTAAGAGAAACCAAATCAAACAGAATTCCCAACTTAATTAATAGTTAAAAATTTGAAATGAAATAAAAACCTCAGAAAAATATTTAACATGATTACAAAGGATTAAATTCATACCATTTCTAGAATACAATATATTTTTACTAGATTTACTCTATTAATATTTTTTGAGCTCATTAAGAATACTAATGTTATCTAAAGGAATTTCCGTTTCTATAATAGTAATAATATCTATCATATACATATGGATAATTGAATAATAATCAATCCTTTTGAGGGGAAAATTAAACCATGCATTTTCCAACTTCCCAAAATAATTAATAATAATGACCACCAAGTTCCCTTAACTAACTAGATCCCTAAAAAATTGTGATTTCTTTACTTTATGGAACCATTATCTGTTTTTTATGTTTTTATTTATAAATGGAAAATATATACCCATTAATATCTGTAGAAGATGATATAACAGTATCAACCAATCAATAACGAGTAACAATAGAGTTGTTTTTATTTATTGAGTTAAAAATGAAAAATGCGGAGCCTTATTAGATAGACTGTCATTAGTATCATATAATTTTTCTATATGGGAATCCTCAAAGAACACAATCATACACTTTTTTATAAGAGGGATGACAAGAAAAACAATTCATTTTAGGATAATTTATTTATATGGGTATTACCTTTCTCTTATATCACTCTTGATACCCAATGTGGTACAAAAAAAACTATTAAAATATCTCTTTCCTCAACTGTCACATCATCTATAGAAGCATTGAATACAAATTTATATAGTTTTTTATCTAAAATAAGTTTTTAGAAGAATTTATAAAAAAAATTATGTTTTGATACATTACAAGAACCCATTCATATATATTAATATAATGACAAAATTAACTATGGATTCAAAATTATTTATTATATTGATGGGATTACTATTAAGTGATATTGATATAGTCACTACTATGCTCAAATAAAATTTTAATATAATTGAATCTACTTATGCATGTTGTATTAAAAATCACTCTTTAAAACATTATAGGTTCACATTCTTTAGAAATATGCACCACATTTTTATAAAATATAATCCATATAGTATTATATTTGAGGGTATAACTACCATAATCTATATCTACAGAAAGAAAATTCATCATTATAGTGTTATTATATAAATAAAATATTCTAACTCTCATAGATTTATAAAAAAATTTCCACCAACAATCCTAAATATAAAATCCCCCCACACCTAAATAAATTGTTTTATTATGATTTTAGAGCCCCCTAATGTAGATATAAAACACCAAATTGTCACTAGATTGTGACTATGAAAATATAAAAATCCATGTAGTTCATTTTCCAATAATTCAAGGACATCATTCATTTAAAAACATATAAAATGATTCATGTTATCATTATGTTTCATAGAAACAATGGTTGTGGATATTCTTTACACACATTTTTAAATCCCCTCTAGAACCTAAATCCAAGATCAATCTATAATAATATTAATTTTAAATAACTACATTGTAACAAACATAATCAATGATTCATAAGAATAAATTTCAATAAATTTTATGTCAATATTTAAATATATACTCAACTGTATAAGAGATTTTTATAGAGAGTTTGAAAATTTCTATTCCACCATTTTAATAAAAATGTGCATTTTATCTTGGAAAATGTTATCAATTATATTAAATTAGCATGGGGGACTTTTTAAGAGGATCATTATATGATATTTACCTTTTTCACCAATTTAACTATTTTAATCTGCATTTTGAATTTCAATCAATTAAATGAACATATCGATGATAAAGGGTTATCGCATTCTATAGAGAGGCTATGTCATCATTTTCAGTAGTCTATCATATTAGGGGATGATTGAGGGTATATGAGGTGTTTTTATTATATGAGTTAACATTGTGTATTGATAACCTAAAATGGGAAATTATTATGTTTCTTATTTACCAATATGATGTCATACTTAACATGGGTTGGTATCATTTAATTAAATATATAATATATTTCTAATATATAATTTTAAACATTTTAAAATTTTAATGTGATGTTAAAGTCATTAATGTGGAATAAGATCCTTGAAATGGGTATAATATGTTTATTTGATGATGTTAATTTTTAAAATATCAATTTCAATGATATTTATAACTAAAGATGTACTACAAGATTTTCCATGGGCGTTTCAAATTATGTTAATGTGTTTCGAAAACATATTACTATATTTAATTTGAGGATAGAAAATATGTTTATTAGGGTATAGTATTTTGGTATTACTGTCATTTATATGGCTTTATATGGAATGATTCTTATAAAAAAATTTGATGTTACGTTTCAATATCAATGATATTATTTACAATTATTTATTTTGAGAAATATTTCACACATGGTGTTCCTTAATTTGATAATATAAAAAGAATAAAAGTAGTTTTTATTTTATATAGATTACTTGGGATAAAATAATGTAAAAATAATGAATCAATGCTCCTTGAAAATAATTGACCCTTCATATTCCTAGCTGATTGATTCTAATTAGTTATTTAATTTTGATTTATCTTTAGGATATATTCATCTGAGATTAAAGTATGTAGATATTCATGACACCAAATTACAATGTTGTAATATGCATTTTGAGATTTGTTGATTCCCTTTGTAGTTACTAAGATAGTAGACATATTCATGGTATTGATTCATTCTGTCTTGTAATCTAATATTCATTGATCCATAATAGTATTGATTAATGACACCCAAGTTTATTAATTTTTTTGGATAATCATTCTAAGAATCTATGGATTTGTTTTAATACTTCACTTTCAATATGATTAATTTTTTATAATGACTAGGTAAATTTATTTTATGAAACTAGAATTTTATTTATTGGGGAATATTACCTATAAATGGGGATTAGTTTTATACCCATCTAATACTAAAAAGGATATTTTTTTAGATGCAAAAAAAATTCCTGAGATATATAATTTTATTATGTTATATACCAATTATGGTTGGTTTATATCTGAATTCACATAGATTATGTATTTAATATCTATTTTTTAAAAAATATTCATTTTGAATTATTACACAATGCATTTGAATACATAAAACGGAAGATAACTAATTAATCCAATCATTATTTACTAGAATGATGGATTATTTTTCTGTTAAATATTAATGTACCACATAATTATATTTGTTGAATGTGAATGAATAATTTTAATGTAATATATTATTAATCTATACCAATCTAACTGAAAATAAAAATTAGATTATCTAGGATTATGCACTAATTGAAAAAAAAATTAATTAGAAATTATTAAGAGAATAATTATTAGGGAATTTATTTTTAAATTAAGAAAACAATTTATTTAATCATATATATTTCTAAGGAGAGGGTTATATATTCCTAAAAATAAATGAATTATAATATATTAGGATTATAATGTTGTGATTTTTTATAATCTAGTAATGGGAAATTTTGTAGCATGTGAGATACATTAGAAAACCTATGGTGATGTTTCTCGAGAAGTGAGTGAGGATTCAACCATAATGGAATAACTTATATCCTTTATTTTATATAAAAATGATATTTTACTGATGTTCTATTATATAGATGATGGTGAGTTTCTACTTATTTTACTATGTGTTGGAATTTAAGATTGAAGATCATGATATGGATGTAAAAATTGATCTAATAATTAATTAATATTGTCATGATGGTTTGAGATAGGAGGAAAACATCAGTTACAATTCTATATAACTATATATATTCCTCTAGGTTTATGAATTTTTTTAATTAGTAACATATATTTCAATTTTCTATGAATCATGGTATATATTAGACGGGCCATTCCTTGAGAAAATAGTTTTTTTAGAAAAGGATGATGCAGTCAAAGGATTATTTTGTTCAATATACATTACATATAATCAAGTAAAAGCTAAATATTCTGTTGTGAAAAAAAATTATAGATAAATAGTTTATATTAATAAAAATAGGTGGATATTTTACTCAAATTTAATATGATTTCATTATAATTCATGAGGATATAATGAGTTATCGATCACTATTGTCTGGTAGTAAATGAAAAACCATTTATTGTGGATCCATGAATATGTAATGTAATATATTTTATCAAGGATATATATGATATATCGAGTCCAAGAATCAATTAAATTATTTTTATTTTAAATAACATTGCACTTTATATAAACATGATTTAACCTGAGTATCAATTTACTTGTTTTTTATGTTTAATGAATTTACAATTACAGAAATTCTATCAAACTAAATAAAAATTTTAAAAAATTTGAAAGTATGAACATTTCATACGAATTACATTGACTAGATCTATAACACTATCAAAATACATAAAAACACATCAGTATATAAATAAATATACTATATACATTAATTGATGAAAAATATATTTTACTGTTGATTGAACTAATGATGATATTTTTGAGATTTGGCTAAATCATTTTATTTGATAAACAACAATATATATAAATCCACACCCCAAGTGATAGAATAATGTATGAGATAATATATTCATAAGTTTTGAACTAGAAAATTCATATAAAACATTAATGTCTTTGAAAATATTTTATCATATTTTATTTTTAATTGTTTGATGCACTGCCTTTTAATAAATAAATAATTCATTAATCAATACAACATTTTATAACACATATGATATTTTTAGGTTAGTTTATTTTAAATTTGATACATAATCACTGAAAACATAATCCTTATTACAATCAACATAAATGGATTCTTAATAGAGTTATCCTAGGTTATTTTTACTTCATCTCATAGCCTATTAACATAAACAAAAGAATTGGGTGAGCACTAATCATAGATAGGGAAAAAGCAATGTAAATATTTTTCATATGATAATGAGGCAATTTGATAGTGAATGAATATAAAAAAAATTTTACATATCATAATAGAATTATTATGAGGCATAACATGTAAATGTGTATATAACAGAAAAATGGGTCATTCATAAAAAAATCACCATGTTTTTTCACAAAGGTGTCCAAAATTTAACTACTAATGATATTTCACTAGTTATAATAAAACAAGTATTTTTTAATGGTTAATTATATATAAAATTCATTGGAGTGATACCTAGGGGAATCATTTTTATTTCAAAATTATTTTGTGCGGTCAATGTCTTAATAAAACAATTTATTAACAATTCATGGGAAATAATAAATGGTCATCGTGTATAAGTAATTCTATTCGAAAAATATCAGAGACATGAGTATTACATCACATTTAACCCAAATAGTGAAATTCAGATTTAATACATTGATATAGATAACTAATAAATTGTGTTTAAATATGTGTGAATACCAATAGAGAAAGAAGTGGTTTGGGTATTCATAAAATAAAATATTTCTTATAAAACAGTGAAATAGATGAAATATTTTGGTAGCATGACAAGTATATAATGTGTATTACAAAAAGGTAATAATTAGAGAAATAAAAGGAAACTCATTGATAAAACAAAATTTTGGATGTGTTGGGAAATAAAACTACTATGAAATTAATTTAATTCATTATTTATATGACCTTCCATTAAAGAGGTAATGGAATGGAAACGAATACGAGGACAGTTCTCATTCCTAGAAGATATGCTTCATAAAACATTATGACTATACCCTAATTCCATAATGAAACCATGGAGGGACTCGTTGGGATGTATAATGAAAAAAAATTATGGTGGAAGGATTTATAGTGGAGAAGAGTGGTGAGATTTTGGGGATTTTATAGTAAATGAGATAAAATCGGTTGATAATTTATAAATATTGGTATTAGAATTGTAGGATTTTTTTTTCTGATGGTTTTAGAAATTTATGTAGTATAGTGTAATATTATAATGTATCACAACCTAAATCCATTTTTTATGTTACTCTATCCATGGAAGAAATATATTTTCCACACATTATTATTTTAAATATTTTAATCTTAGTTTTATAAATTGGAATGTGATTTGTAGGTTTTGAAATTCATTTTAATACATTTGAATACATACTATGATAATAATAATATATTATTTAGTTGATAATGATATTAAATAAATTAATAAGTATCATATATATATTTCTGAAACCATAATACATACCATATGTTATACTGTATTTTAAATTTTACTCAAAAATATGATTATTCCAGAAAATTATTAAATATTCACTATTGGAATATGTCTACATTCTAGTTCAAGAAATTATATCCATTTTATTAAACAAAATTAGTAAAAATAAGAAATTTAAAGGTTAAGTGTAATCCTATATTTATTGAAACATCAAATTTTTATTATACATTAAATTTTTTATCCCATATAACAACTATATATAATTAAATAAAACAATTTTCAATTTTTTTTCAATAAATTTTTATCCTTTTTATGGAAATTTAATTTAATGGGAATTATATATTTCTACATTCTATAACAATTTTGTAACAGTCTTTATTTATCAAAATATATATTATCATAATATATAAAAATAAGAATTTTATATAATAGTGTAATAATAAATAAGAATAAACAATAAAAAAATGATAATTTTATTCTAAAATAATTACACCAAACTACTAGTGCCTATATATAAAACCATTTTTTAATGTGACATTGGAGCAGTAGGAAATATTTTTGATGGTAGTAGTTACATGAGGTTGTTCAACCTATATTAATATATTTTTGATGTTGTAATTCTCTATCCATTCAGAGAGGTACAAATTGGATATTTTTTTATAAACCATTGTTATGATTTTATTTTGTCTCAAGAACAACAATCAATTAATTTAGGCCGGTCCATTTCCATTTTGATGGAATGGTTGTTGGCGGGATGTCTCCATATTGTAGGAAAAATAATTGATATGTTTTTAAATATATGCAATGAATTAAATCGAAGATCTTCATTTGTCAGGAGAAACCCCTTAAACACAGTGAATTACAGTTTCCTCTGGAGGTAAAATCCCAAGCGTTACATGGAGTGTAATATTTAAACACAATGTAAATAAACTGGACTCTTATAAAAAGATTTCAGGAAATATTTTGATAGAACATTACCCTTATCATCCCATACTGGAGCAGTGATGTGGGGGATTTCATCCTCCTCTCCAACCTAGGTTCCTCTAGTTCTAATTCTTCAATGATCCGTCTATATAGATTTTGTTCATGTTGGATCTGAAATGTACTACTACTCTTAATAATAACTTCCTTTTCTTAGTATATTTCAAAAAATTGTTTTTATTTTGGTGTGATATTATTTTCCCAATATTCAGTTCTTTCATCCAATATTTTTCTTTATCCTATTCTGGATCAATTCAGGTGATGATACAGGATGAGGAGAGTACTATATGATTAAGGTAGGTGGTCTTGTAATTTTTCCATAATGTCTAACTAACTGAAAATTAATTTTTTTAAGAAAATTATGCTAAGGAAAATAGTGAGAATCCTAAAAAATCAACAACATAATCTATTAACTAAGCCATTTAAAATTAGTTTTAGCCTACAAGCTTTAGACTCAATATATATAATCCTATAATGACTACTAACTTGGGTGTCTAGTTTATCCAATACGAGATCTTCAAAATCAAATGTCATCATGCCCAAATATTGAATGTACTCCTCATTGTTTATCTTCCCATTACTGAATCCATCAAATAAAATCATGTACCTATTTTTGATCTAGGTATGATGATCCTCATTGAGGGTAACCCTCAAAGACCACCCCATCATAGTGGTGGATTCTTATTCTATATGAATAATGTGAAAATACCTATACACCACTTCTTCTTCTATGATCATAAGAAGTTCCAAATTTAATAAGTCACATCCCCTAGATTCCACTATTGAAAAGTATCGTTAGGGCCGAATTTCATTCTAGATTCATCGCAGATCATGTCTCTATTGGATGTATAAAATAGTAGTAGTATTTTCTCTCTTTTTTTTCCTCTCTATCTTCTACTTATCTCGGGAAATGAGATTCTACCACCATCAACTGCATATTCTACTTTATCCACAAAAAATTAATTAATGGAATTATTCATGGGTTTTTTTTCCCATCAATGGAGGGATAAATCATATTATCCATGGAATACTGAACTGAATATTCATTAGGCAGTAGATTGTAGATATTTCCCAACTCAATGGCTGCAACCTCCCTTTGAGGACTGGACTGGAATCCCTAATGGGGTTCATTAGAGACCTCTTCATATCAACTATACATGGAAGTCATCAGACCTATATCACCCACTATGTAATTTTTATAAATTTCATATCGGAAGAAAAAAATCTATGTATCAGTGTCCTACCCCTCATTCATTGGTTCTTACTCAAGAAATCATGAACTACAAGGCTACCCAAATCTACACTCCATAAACTATGGTTGAATATTATTATCCCCCAAGACCAATATTGTAGGATTCCCAATATCTTGAGCTTCACCCCCAACCACTCATTGAATTTCTTTCATTCTCATATCCAAATGGGCCCCCATATCATCATGCTTAATATAATCGTCTTGGACTATAACAACATATTCCTTGGAACCAGAACTCCTAGCATGTGCGTTCTAGTTGGCAATCTATAATACACTTAAAATATAATTTATATAATGAATCATAGTATTTTAACAAGAACCACTATGTTACACACCATAATCCTCCAGTTCAATATCTAAAAATATTTCTAAATTAAATTAAAATTCATACCATTGTTAATATTGTCCTAGAATATTAAAAAGTAAATATGTAGGTTGATCACCTCGATTTGATCCATCGATATCAGTGTTTCATTTCTTAATGGATTAAAATTACCTTGATTATAATGGAATTAAAAAACAAATTTATATGTTTGTTTTCCATTTTAATAAATAAACAAGATTTTAAAATGAACTATTGAAAATGTTTCTCCATGAGACATACCATTATATGATGAATCATCATTTAGTTGGATTAAATGAATTTTTAAACATGGATAATGTATTATGTTTTTAATTAATGTTTTACATTGCATGATATCGTGATAGACTTCATATCATGATGTGGGAGATACTACGATCTCGATTTAAGGAGACCTTTGATGGGATAATCGATCTTTATAATTATAAATTGATTGGATTTTAAATATTCCCTGAGTGATACATGGATTATTTATAGAATACCATGGATGGGCTCCCAGGGTGAATTACATACCTACCCATGAGTGATACTATTATTGTTTTTAAAAAATTCCTTTGACAGGCTTGTCAGGGGGATTTTATACCTTCCCATGTGAAATATTGGTTACTTAGGGGAGTTAACTTAGATAATCCCTATGTAAAGATGGGTATACAATGTTACAAGTGATACACAGTCACCTTGACGAGATACCTTGGATGAACATAGAAGGTATTGCTTTACACTATATTGAGAGTGATACGTCAGATTCCTTATAGGGATATCCTTGGAAAGGCTCTTGTAGTGATGGGTATTTGTAATGATCCTAAACCAATACATGAATCGTTTAAGAAGTGATGTTAAAATTTTGTATCTGGTCTTCTTGAGGTTCCGACTCACCCAAAAGTGGTATTTTGAAAATGAAAAAAAATATTGAGGAATACTCATTTTATATTCATAAACTAGATTTTTATAGATACCGTTATTGGTGTCCTAATGAGTATATATGTCAAACTACTTAGACCAACCATGGCACTATATCATACATTTCTTGTAGGTTTAGATAAATGGAATCAACAAACATTAATTGTTTTATTCCCAATACTATGATGGAGTAAAGTAGCATATGACTAAGATTTTTACATGATAGTAGTGGATTCATATTTTAGTCTTTGATTTATTTTTTTAGTTTATAGTATATCCCTACATCCATTGTATCCCATGTTATTACTTTTTTATAGTATCATGGAAGGATCATCATTTTGTGTCTGACATAGTTTTAGATTCTTCCTGTGTAATTATCTGGGTGGATTATTATTCTACTTATTCTAATATATTACTAATTCTGCTATTTCAATTTATTATTTACAAATTTTCTTACTCTGATCATGAGGGAATAGTCTCCCCAATGTACCATAATAGGTCATAGATACTAGTCGATAGCATCTGTAGTAGGAGGTGGTTTTCATGAGGTCATGTGGAAAATTCACAATGGGAATTGATTACCTACTTCTAGTTTGGGACATTACAAAATTATATCAGTGTATTTTTTCCATTATCTTACTATTTGGTTATTTAGACCAGATACTAGGAATGTTTTGGAATCTTTAAATGAGCATGTAGCATAGTGAAACTACCCCACATATAGGGGAAATGGAAATTACTTGGGATCGGTAGTTTTATTATTGGTTTTACATATTATAGTTGTAATGATTCAACTATTTAGAAATTCAAATGTCTTGTGAAATTATTATTGTCGAATATTTCTATAGGTCTAGAAAAATATGATGTTATAATATCTTTCATGATATTTCGAACCTAATGATTCAAATTTCCTACACTATTTAAAGATATATTTATATTGCTACGTGCGTTTCTAGTAATGACTAGGATTTTTGTGAGTTCATTGTTTATTATAAATGGAAATGTGATGATGTTTCTTAAATGGATAACATAATTGGATTAATTAATTATCCTACATCAATACAAATGTGTTTTCCCATAAATATTGATGATGAATCATTTACTAACCAGTTATTCAACGTTTTATCCATGAACCAATGGTTCCATAGGATGAAGCATTAGATGATTTTGATTACATGAATGTTAATTTTTATTTATGAATCATGTACTTATATAATTTGGTAATGGTAGTTTATTTAATCACATAATTTTATTTGAACTCTTACATTCTAATACAATATGTACTGGTTAGGTCCCAATTATAGGATGTACCAATTAATATTTATAAAGAGTATTAGAATTTATAAGTTCAAATGGTGATACATCTAAATAATATATGATATGTATATTCATAGTAATTATTATCAAAAAGTAAATTAAAATTTTTTAATAAAAAAATTTCTACTAAATGGGGATTCACATTTTAATAGAAAGGGGTTTTCCACTATATGAGACAATTTACAATCCATATATCAAAACCTCTACTGTGTTATTTGAGACCTCACACCCAACTCGACCATAGTATAAGGAATCATGAAATATCTCTTGTGATTTCTATGATCTCATTTATCTACTAGAGTTATATTTGGTAATAGGAAGAATGGTGAGGATTCTTTCTTGGAAGGATTTTTACATATCATTTTTTCTATAATTAAACATAAATGATATTAACTATAATCTTATGAATTGATTTGGAAATTTTGGTGCTATTCCACCACGAACTCCTCATGGAATCCGCTGGGAGCATGTAAACAACCATTCTTTTATAGTGGTAGTCTATCATCCAATAGTATTACAACCTTTAATTCTACTAGTGGCCCCTCAAATTGATCCACCACAGGGAAATGATTCTTCATTTTGAGATAAGATTTTTCACTTCGTGTAGTCTGTAAAGAAATCTCCATGAAATACACATACTATGGTAATGTTGATTTGATAATTATAGTAGCTTCATCCTCCCACCTACTCATGGGTTGGAGGACCTCATGTTGTCTAGTCCTTGATGGAGGCCATGATTTACATCTATATTTATATAGAGACACTAACCAAGAGGAGGTTTAATATTTCCACCTATATGCTTAGTGAATCTTCCCAGAGTTGGTGGGATATTGTCCCTCAGGTTGTCCATCATTAGTTTATTTTATTAGTGGTAATACATATAGTCTTATTTCATTACTTCATTCTTTAGAAACTGAGAAGAAACCATGGTAGGTATTATATACACCTCTAATAAAAAACTATGTCCATGATCAATTATTGATTTCATTTTACTAAGATTTCATGATATTGTACACACATTTATAGGTGAAAATCGATAATTTTGAGTCATTTGTAGGATGGGTTTGAATAAACCATATAATAATAGATGAATATCTTTTGACTGAACAATTTTGTACAATTATAACAATAATGAACAAATACATCATCACTATGAAGAACCTAAGAGAGTATGGCAGTGTTAATCTAGGAGGTTCATTGTTCGAGTAGGGAGGTAGATCATCTAGTGGGAGGAAACATCATTTGAATACCACTCATTATAGATGAATTGGTAAATTGAAGGAACTAATAGATATGAGGTGTTACAAAAGTTTTGTAGGACTATCCAGAAGTGGATCGAGTGTATGGGGGAACCAATCAAGTGTTCATCTTGTGGAAGGATAATTCACCTTCATCTCTTCTTCCAAACAATACCTCTTGTAATATGTTACAATGGATTAGTACGAATGTTGTATTTGGGTACATAATATATAGATCCTCATAAGGCCTAAAGATAATATACTATTGATCTATAAGGCATAGGAGGCTTCATTGGAATAGGTAGTCGGGGTCCAAAGGCTCGGTTTTAGAAGAGTAGATATGTCTAGGATAGTAAGGTCGCATTTTAAGGCCAACAATCTACCCATATCTATATAGGGAATCCTACACCCAATGCATAGTGTCAAATGGGTTTTATAGATCATTGTACTATTATAGTATTATTTACGTTAGTGTCAACGTTATTTCACACTAGTGATGTACACTTTTTATATAAATGAAAATTATGGAATGTTAGGGCCTAGAATTGGAGTACATCTCTAAAATGATGACTCTTGACATGTTGTTGAGGGTTGAATCAGAGAGTATACTTTAGTGAATGGATTCACCTCTTTATATGTCTAGATATATCTTCCAATGGAATAATTTTTCTTTGAGATGATTCAATTTAATTTAATTCGAGGAACGAAATGGTTAGAACATTATCGTTCCCATGTTGATTACCAAAAATTGATGGTGTATTTTACAAAACTCAATGTTAGTTCTCGTGTTCATATGGGAAAATGAAATTTCCATTCCATTAAACATAGACCCATTCATTATGGGATAGTGAAGTTGCAATCCAAATGGATACTATCATCATGAGTGATTAAGGAACATGAGGTATGGAATTTCCTCATATGGTGCATCATTTAAAGGAAATCTACCCAGATGATTCATATGGTTTGCCTCCTATTAGATTGGTGGATTTCACGTTAAATTTAGTTCCTTGAGTTGCATTAGTGTCCATTCCTCCTTACAAAATGGTTACAAATGTGCTCCTAGAACTCAAAATTAGTTAAGGGACATGGGATCTAAGGGTTTTATAAGAACTCATAGTTCTCCATGGGATTCACCTATCCTTTTCACCAAGAATATGGATGGTACCTTCAAAATTATCATGGATAACCATTTATTGAACTAGATGAAAATTATGACCTAGTATCCAATACCATGTATTGATGAACATATTAACCATCTCCAAGGATTTATGGGTTTATCAATGATAAATTTGAGGTTGGTATACCATCAATTTCATAATAGACCATAAAAATCACCCGATTCACCATTATAGAGTAGGTATAGCTTATATGAGTATCTAGTAATGTTGTTCAGACATATCAAGATGCCAAAATAAATTTATGACTTTTAATAATATTTTTCCCCACCTATATACGGATTTATTAATGGTAGTCTTCAATGAAGATATCATAGTGTATTCTCATACTTGGAATGACCATTCCACACACCATGGGATTGTTGTAAATACATAGAGAGAGCATCAGGTGTATAATAATATCACTAATTTCCACATTATATTGATTAGGTTCACATAATGGGCCATATAATTTCATAAAAAGGATTATCTATTGACCCAGAGAAGTTGAGCACCATAGTTTCATATGATAATCCCAAAAATTCCATTGAAAATAATGGTATATTGGGTATGATGGCTGTTAAAAGTGTTTTATTTAAGAGTAATCACACCTAGTAGAGCCTTATATGAGATTTAAAATGAAAAATGTGATGTTATTATGGTTTGAATCTGACGAAACAATGATTCATGAGGTTAATGGGAGACTATCTACAATGATGATCATGATTCTTCTAGATCCATAAAGAATCTATATAAATTATTGTGACATTTTAGTAATTAGTCATAGAGAAATTATAATGAAGGGATATTGAGTTGTAGTATATGGATACAACAAGCTGAGACCTCATTAGAAACAGTCCCATATGGATGGCCTCGAGCAAGATGTTGTGGATCATGCTTTACATTATTGGAGGAATAATATTTTGAGTGAACATGTCATCATTTACATGGACATTATGAGTCTCAAATTCATATCCAATGGGTATTAATTGAATTTAAGGCACGAAAAGTGGATAGAATACATCAATTCATTCAACTTTTATATTTCATGTACACCTTGGAAGGGTAATATAGTAGTGGATTTCTAGATATGGATGTCTCAGACAAAGTCCATAGAGGAGGCTAGTAGTGAGTGGCTATTGATGAACTATTTTTTAGATGGTCTTGGAGGTTCAATAATATCATGGTAAAAATATATTAGTATATTTGGAAATTATATAAACCCTTATAAAATGGGTGATTATGAGACAAATCATTTCCCTCAAAGCCTTACTCATATGATACAATGTATTATGTGAGGACCCAAATCTAGGTTGGCTTGTTGATGAGAATTAGATCATTGACTTTCTAGGATGTTTCTTGGTCCCTAAAAATATACAGGATGATCATGTATGGTATTTCATTCATCTATTTGGGTACCTCACCATGATATTATCAATATGTACTGAGATATAAATCAATAGTTTTGGTGGCTGGGTATCAAGAGGTAAATTACATTTTGTATCACATAGTGAACCACATATCAATGGGTGATGGAAAATTACTAATGGCCAATGAGACTTCGATAACCTCTATCTATTCCTAAGTGGGAATTATATGACATTACTATGTATTTAAAAATGGGATTTCAAAGATCCCCTTGATGAAGTGATGCAGTTTGGGTGATCATCTACATATTTTCCAATGTCCCACATTTCGTACCTATCAGAGAGACCATCTCTTTTATTGATATTGAGAGGATTTATATTACATATATTTTATTCATTCATGGTGTTCAATAGTTTATAATATCCAATAGACATGCTTCATTAAGATCATAATGATGGAATGAGTTACAAAAAGAATTAGGTTTGTAAGTTCTCCTGAGTAAACATATCACCCATTGGCTGAAAGTCAATATGAGCATATGATACACGTGTTTGAGGGAATCATCCTGGAATTTCTACCTAATTTTAGAGAGTTATAGGAGAAACACTTACATATCATTGAGTTTAACTATAATAATTTTTTGTAAAAATACACAAATTGATCCTTATGGTGTACCTTATGGTAGGCTGTTATGTTCACCCATCTGCTTGTTAGAGGTGGGTGAGGTAGTGCTACTAGGTCCTCATAACATTTAGGTGTAACTAATTTAGAAATTTATGTCTATATCTTAGTCCAGAAAGAATTCTTAGAATGATCATGGCCACTGAAAATTAGATTTCAAGGTGGGAAATCATGTCTTTCTATGAGTATTTACTATATTTTGTCATTGATGAATATAGAGATACAATAATCTATCAACTTGTTTTTTTGGCCATAAAATATAGCGAAGAGA
Organism: Viscum album; assembly: GCA_963277665.1. Classification (NCBI taxonomy): domain Eukaryota; kingdom Viridiplantae; phylum Streptophyta; class Magnoliopsida; order Santalales; family Viscaceae; genus Viscum; species Viscum album. The sequence goes on from OY728122.1 coordinate 1,135,173,454, forward strand.
TTCATTTTATAGACTATTGGATGGATTTACTTTAGAGGAACTGGGATATGCATGACATATTTCATGTATCACAGTTTCCCTGTTATCAATCTGACTCATCTCATTCATTTTTTCAAGGAGAAATTGATCAAGATGTAGATGTGTTCATTGAGGAACATTCGATTCATATTATTTATTAGATCATGATGGCTATCTGATTTAGGTCAGTACTGATGGTACATGTTCCATCACAGTACATATATGTCCATGATGAGATATAGGGGAGAAATTACAATGTATATGATCTATGGCTTGAAATTTTTTCAGATGATCCCTTACAACCATCAGAAGGGAAACTCTGAGGAGAGTTATTTTAAAACATGTAGGTTTTTAATGTCCCTACCTTTTAGATAGGTAAGAATTCATTAATTTTTTATAGACCCTTATAAAGATTCTTTTTTTTTCTTAAGATAGAGTCAACATGACTTTAGGATAGTCCTTCTTATTTTATATTGAATGGTTGAAGGGGTGATGGATCATGGCTACAGGACAAATACATAACATGTATTAGTATAGCGAGTCCCATTACTTGTGGTGAATTTGTTTTTACCGTAAATTTAAAATACCAAGCTAAACATGATTTCTACATTTACACTATTTTTAAATAAAATGTATAAATTTTTTAAATGGGGTTGGGGATCATTTAGACATTACACCCGCTGTCTTCTTCCATTGTAGCAATGATGTGGGGGATTTCACCAATGCCTCTACATAGGTTTCACCAACTCACCTCCATTTGAGCCGTATTTTGTATTCCATCAATCACATTGTATCTACAATTGTAATATACTTATTCTTCTACCTTGAATTATTAATTTATATTCCCATCATTTGTGCTATTTTGGCTTGATCTGATTTTCCCTATTTTTGTTTCTTAAACTATTCTTATGGTTTCTCCCATTCTAGATCAATTTATGGTTGAATAATATACTTTAAGAGTACTAAAAACTATATTAAGTCAGTCTTGTTATTTTACCATAAATAATTATTGTATTTTTTCATATGTGGTTATACATAGGTCCTCAATCCTTTGGATTCACCACCGGAAAGTATATTAAATTAAAATATATTTCTTCCCTTGAATAATATGGTCCTACATAACCGTGAATCAACATTGTTTATTGATTACTTTGGTGTGATCCACCATTATGAGTGTATCCTTCCTTAAAAGAATAAAATCCCCATTTTTAGAATTTAATTAAATAACCTATTTAGGTGTTTTTTTTTCTGTTGTAATAAATACATTAGAATGTGAAATGATATATTCAAAATTTTGGGCCCTGAGATAGGTCATTGTGCTGTATTTCGTAGCATAAATTACAAGGAAAAAATGATTTTTCCAACTTGATTAAAGTAATATGGTAATAATTCTATGTTGACATGATCTGAGTTATTGATAATAATGCAATTCCATCATATCATGTTGAAGGAAATAAAAGTGTCCCATTTTAAGGATACCTTGTAAGAGATCAGCATGCTCTATATTTTCAACTTGTTATGGATTGAAAATAAATTAAGATTGATACCTACATTATTTTTCAAATAACATTGATGGGAACCTAAAAAGAATTTCTTACCTAAACATTTGTGATACATGGATTATTTATATAATTTTTTATATCAACTCACTAGAATTATTAATGACCTTCCCATGAGTGATTTTAGCTACCTAGGTAAGTCATCATGGATTAGATTTGTGGAATGATGGTTATACCATACCAAGAGAGATACTATATTCTATATGTGAGATACATGGTATGAGATTAGTGGTTCATTCTCTACACCATCCTAAGAGTGATAATTTGGATTCCTTGTACAGAACTTCTTGTATGAACTCATATGGAGATGGGTATTTATAATTCTTCAATATTAAAACCTGGGATTCCTTTTTTAAATACATAATTACATTGAATTAGGATACCATGTGTTAAAATATAAGGATTCCATGTATTAAATTATATGAATTCTAGTAATAATTATCATAATATGATCAACAAGACAAATAATTTCATGGGATCAACCATTGTTACATTTGAAACATGATGGTCATGATTTTTACCTTTCCCTATATGTATATCAGTGGTTTATGATACACACTCATATTGTAACTATTGTGGTTGAATTTTGCTCGGAGATATCCAGAATAGTCCAAAGAAGGTAGTGTTGGTCAGGGGACTCTTAGAGGATCCTATTCTGAGGTTATTAATTTATTTAAATTACTCATAAATATAGTTCTTACTGTCACAAACCACATGTTATATTCAGATACTGTATTTTTATGGACACATTTGGTGGTGGCCTACTGACTATATCTCACATAATTCTTATGAAACCCATGTTACTGAATAATACTTCCTAATCAGAGTTTAACATAAATGGAGTTTCCCAACATTTTTTTTTTGAATTTAAGTACAATGATGGAGTATATGAGAAAAGGAACAAAACTATTATGGTGATTTGATTGGAGAAAGAAATAATTTATTTTTTATATTTTTATTTATCATGTGGTATTTTCTTGTTCCCCCATGCATCCCATATACTTACTTTTTTATAGAATCATGCAATGATCATCATTAGGTTTATGGATTTGATTAGGCTTCTACCTATTTATTTATCTTGATTGATTATTATTCAACTTTTAATTATGTAATAATGTTTTTTGTATATTCATATATTTATTATTAAAATGTAATTCCATGATCATGATTTTATTGTCTACATAATTTACCATCCCACACACTCGTTAACAGTTGGTAGCCTCTTCCATACGGGTTTGTGTGCTTTTGGATATTTGGCCAACCTTTTCAAGGTAAAAATTAGGGGAATCCAGTTTGGGTCACAACAGCGTGGATAATGTTTCAAGACACTATATATCTCCCTATTGTGAAACTTCTCCCATTTTTATTTCCATTATATCAACATTTTATGCCCATTTTTGGATTTATCAATTAGAAAAACAGAATAATTATGCCTCCCTGTATAGTATTGAAAAATGTGCACTATAGGATATTCTACTACTGGTTGAGGCCATCATTTCATCGTTATGAATTCAATTAACTATTATCATTACCCATAATATAATATAACCCCAAAAATTAATTTATAATTTATAATTTACAAATGGTCACAACAAACCATGGTCATATAGAACAATTATCATTTTCAAATTTGCTTATATAATAGTAATGCAATAGTAATACCATAATAGTGACACTTCGGATTAAATTCATTATACATACAACATTAAATCAAAATTTACTACTTAATTCACATTTTTTAGTAAAATTACTTTGATAATTTCATTTTTATTTAAAATTGTTATTTTCAATTTAACAATTTTCACCTCTGGTGTAATCTTCTTAGAACAGTATGATCATATAGATTATACCATTATGTGGTAATTGTTATTTTTTTACATCCCTATTCTAGTCTTATCTGTTTTAGTTATTTTTATTACTTGAATTATAATTTCCATTTTTTAGAATTATTTATAGGAACTTCAATTATCTAATATAATAAAATATTCATTATAAAAAAATAATTTTTTTATTAATCAAAGAATAAATATTTAGGTTGGTACATCCCCCAAAATAATTTTAATCCACAAAAATAATGTCATCCTTTAAAAAATATGGTTGTATTTTCCAATCATTTCCAATTCATATTCCCTAGTATCTTCTTTAATCATTTAATTTCTTCATAGCACTCTCACATGATAGGATTTCATATTATAAAAAACATGTAACATCTTATCAATAATATATATCAGTTCCTCTTCATATGAAAAATCATGTACCAATTACACACAATTAATATCCTGTAAATTAGTTGGTTTAGGAAAAAAATATCTTTGTAGAGCCACATGTATATCCTCATGGAAATTTTATTGATTTGGAGATACTGAAAATCAATATGCAATCACATAAATAATCTATATAAAATAAAGTAGTCAAATTCATCTTGGAATCAATTTCCCCTTCCTTGATAATATCATAAATATATTCCACTATGATATCTAGATAAATAAATTACCCATAATAAATAAATTTTATATCCTTCATTCAGTTATCATCATAATGCTTCTATAGACTCTTAATAGACTTGACATGTTTTTAAATCACCTGTATCTTTTATGTAGTCTTCTTCACAATGTATGATCTAAATATTTCACTTATATACCATTATCCTAACATTTTTGAGGTTCTATAAATAATTTATAGTGTCTAAAAATGTTCCATTTGAATAATTTAATGGGAAATTTTGTTATAGTATAATTAGAAAAGTGCAAGATAATGGTGCCAAATCCCTTATAAAAAAGGGATCTATCCATTAGAATATCCCCCCAGTGCTTGAATTTTCTTCTCAAACATCCTATAAATTTGGGGATTATATGTTGGTATCATTTATTCTTCTGTATTTAGGGAATTTTGGGGGCTCCACCAAATCATTCAATTATATCATAGTTCATGGTAAAAAAATTGATAAACTTAATCCATAGATTTTCATTGCATATAGAATATATAGTTGAACTATGAAATCTAGGGATAAATTATACCCTTGGAAATAAAATAGGAATAATTGTCCAACCAATAAATAATTACTAATATATCATTATTTCTCATGGAAATATTTGGTAGGCTACTGAAAATTTTCATAGTGATGTTTTCAAACATATATAGTAGTATAGGTAGTTTTTGAAATACCGTATTGAGAATTTCTCACTATTCCTTCACTTTTTGAAACACCAAGAACCTTATAATGTATTCAGAAATATACTTTTCATATTATATAACCAATTATGATCACAAAGTCCTTGTAAATTTTAGTAATTCATGTATGTGTAGAGAATATACTACTATAAACATATACATTCAACACCTTCTTTATCTTGAATACAAATAAGATGAATAGTCATATACCAAATTTTAGTAAACCTTCTTTATCAACATAAACATCATAAAACATATCATTTTTCATCTTCTATAAACTATATTAAATCAAAGTATTATTTCTATGATAATTATTGATCTTATCTCATAATAATGTTTGATAAAACATTTTTCATAGTGTTCATAGTGTCCATTCCCTTAATATTCTCATGTGTATATTTAGAATGTACTCTATCATTGCTTTTCATTTAATTCTCATCATTTCAATAACACATTGATATTTCATGATCAATGCATATGTGACATTGTTTTAAATTCTATGAAGAAAATGAAATAAAAAATAAAAGCAATTTTAATTTTTTACAATCTCATTTCTAGGATATTTATTTTCTTTTCTATGAATATATAATTCAATATGTTTTGTTTTTTTATAGATCACATTTTTTACAATAATGATATTTCCTTAAATTTATTAGATAAATATGGATTAATTATGCTTTAGGTCATGGGTAAGAAAATTTATCCCATAAATATTTAGTAGTCAAGATGAATTTGTGATCACATTGTCAATATTCATGAGAAAACAACCAATTATCATTATAGATACATCATTGTATATAAAAAATCCTTCTCCAAAAGAGGGCATAATTAGTGTAGGTGACACAACCAACATATACTTTAGTTGATGTAAACATTATTCACACTCTTCTTTTCCGATATACATAACTCATTTTTGACATAACATGGTTAGTGGAATAAAATCCATGAAAATTATTCCTCAGACCATCTATTATATCCCACTAAATATAGGATACTATGATTCTCATTTACTATTGTACGATGATGCGACTCCTCTAAAACCTTTTTGTTGTAATGATCAACTAATATTCCATTACTAGTTAAAATATACCCCAATAATATGAAATTTGAACTATTACTCATAATTACTGGAATTTATATATAGCTTCTCCACCCTTAGTTTTTTTAAGAATAACTATATAAGATTCTCATACTCCTCATAACATTTGGAATATATCTTAATATTGTCAATAAATACCACCAAAAAAATTTCATGCATGTCCTCAAAGACACTATTAATTAAATCTATATATACAGAAGTATAATTAATCAAGACAAAGGGAATAAAATTAAAATAATAATTCCCATATGTAATCGGAAAGGCAGTATTGAGGATATATTCTTTTTTCCCCATTAACTAATGATATCCCAATCGTAGGTCAATATTGGAGAAAAATTCGAACACAAGATGTTGTTCAAAGAAATCATAAATAATCATGAGATCATATTTTTTTAATTTAATCCCATTAATCACTATAAAATCAATTCATAGCCACATCGATCTATATTTTATTTAATAATGTGACGGTTCTCCCGAAGGATACTACATTGGGTGAATAAATCCTTTTTCCAATAAGACTAATTTTTTTTAATTACACTAAATAAATATATGAAATTCTATTTGTGGTGTACGTATTGACATGGATCCATATTTTATTTCCATGGAGATCTCTACACCTCGTTCAAAGTGAGGTAAATGTAATTTTTTTGAAATACATAAATTTATTTCAGAAAAATTAGTGATTTTTCATTATTTATACATTCATTTTCTTCCAACTCATCGCCAATCATATTCATAAACAATGCTATGGGAGCCTATTAAAAATCTGAAACTTGGATATATAACCTTTGAAAATATATCTCGGACCTCCACTTAAGACCAATATAATTTATTTTCTTTTATTTTTGATCATATCATTATACATTGAAAGTGAATGAATTCATATAGTAGTGTTTAATTTCATCATTGGAAGGAATAACATATTTTTGATGATATTGAACTGACAAAACATAATAATAGAGTTTTCTACACCTTTGATTCATGGAAAATACCTCCATTAGAATTAACCAATAACTCTACTTCTATATTTCTATGGGTAGATTCTATATTATTTTCAAACATGAATGAAAAAAGGAATGCATAGAACTAGGATAAAACAATGTATTTTTTATATTTGAGAGCAGAAAAATTGTACATGAGACCACATCATTTTCATTCTCTATATCATCCGTCAGGATATAAAATCCACATCCATGATCCCTTAGCCTATGCTGATGTTGATGGTGGTTACCCTATATTATCAATTAATTTGGACACTGATTCGTAATTTACCCATGTTTTATACCCATGAAGCATTGAAATTTAGGTTGTTTTTTCAACATCTTTAATTTTTTTCCATTGAGATGTCATGGCCTTACATCATCCTAATAGTTCTGAGCTATATGGAAATCATGTAAATATTGTTATCATCATTCAACTATAGAAAATTAGTTCCATAAATGTTTATTCGTAAATTAATTATTCATGGTTAGTCACAATTTCTTTCCTTACAATCCATGTTCAAAATTATTTATTTTTTTTTCTGAATTTATCTCATCATTTCATTCATCCCATGATACCACATCATCTCCCCAAACTGGACATAAACGTTGATATCACTAAACACCATATCATTATAGATTTAATAGTATTGATTTTATATAACCCTCTGTAGGTGGGGTCATAGACCACCATTGAACATATCAACATTAAAATTAGGATCTATAACAATTTTGAAGTTGTATCGACAATGTTTTTTAATTTTTATTTCATTGATCCAAACCAAATAATTTTATACTTTTGATATATCTATAAATATATTTTCCAATTTATTCACATTAAATGGATAACTAATTTACAATTTTTTTGTCCAAAACTCTTGAGATTATATAAAATTCTCGACAAGATTCATGTTCAAAATCAATTTCCACCATAAAAAATTCTCATTAAATGTGGTTAATATATAGGGGGGTTTCTCTAATTCTAAAAAAATGAACTAAAAAAATATATTATATAGGGTCATAATACATTGTTAAATAATTAATGAATCAAAAAATATAGTAAAATAACATTTTCATTGACTAATGAATGACTCATGTATAATATGTTCCCATTGAAGTGATTATGGTTACTGAACAATATTGAGGTAATTATTCCAAACTAGGGATAGACGATTCAACATAATTATAATGTTTTCCATAATAGCTTATACCTTAATTTAATGGACAATATTGTTTCATCAATTTAACTCATCAATTATGTTATTCCTCTTATTTCCCTCTAGGATTGTAAAATACCAAAAAACATTGTGAGATATACATTAATTTTAAAACTATTTCATTTCTAATGGGATTTTAAGTCTTAGAAGAACATGATTAAAAAAATTTATTCTTTAATCTAATCTAATAAACATTACAATTTCAATATATCCTTCATTAGGTTCCATTAAAAGTATTTTTATTGTCAAGTTATATCCTCTAGGAGTGTCGAAAAATGAGTGAAACGAGACCGCTTTTTCATCTACAATGTGATGACCAAGTAAGTACCCATTTTTATGATTATTAACACTGGGTTCAAATGTTTAAGAGCCTAATCAAATTTTATTATCCATACATGGATTGAATTGAATAGAAATAAATTTATTTAAAATTCAACCCAAATATTAATGTTTTACTATAATTGGACTTATCATTTAAGTTATTACTAATCATTTATAGTCCTAAATTCCATAAATAACTAATAAATATTTTAAAACCTTCTATATATTACCTCCATTTTAATATACCAAAAATTCATTAATTTTTACAATATTTCATCAGACATAAGATTTTTTGAGGTAGAGATTCATGGAAACTATCCAAATAATATAAGATAAAATAAATTGTATCATCAAGACCCATAAACCATTGATCTAGTTCCCTAGTATCGTGCCCTCATTTGGGTTGGGTAGCTGACCAGCCAGTGCCACATGGTGCCAGAAGCTGGTACGTCGGACCCAAGGTCTCGCTCGTCTCCCCATCTAGTTGGACGGCCAGCCCACCCAGGTGGCGTGGTTGTGCGCCGCATCGCCACCAGGGGAAGACAACAATATTGACATCCTCCCTTCACTTCCGCGACCTCATGCTCTAGGCCCTACCTGACTGGTGGAGAAATTGTGTGTCGCTGCCCCCTTCATGTGGTCGGCCATATGCCGGTCCCCGCCCTTGCTCTTCCACGGCTGATGTACGACGACCCTTATCCGGCGTTGTGGTCGCACAGCCACCATCGTCGCAACTGGCCGATGTGGTGCTAGCCGTCCTAAAGCCCTTCGGCACCGGACATCGGCCTTGTCACCAGCGACATTCCTTGGGTCACCGGGCATTCCCCGGTGGCATTTTCTTCCTTCCATAGACCCCCTCACTCGTCTTCAGATGTCATCGTCGATTCAAGTCCACCATAAACCAAAAAGGTTTCATAGAGGTCAGTCCGTGTTTTTTTGGCACGCACCCTCCATGTTAGAATGGTAGAAAGCGGCTTATTTGTTCTTTAATCAAGAATAATGATAATTATTGGGTAAGGGATATACAAAACAACATTCCCAACCTTTTACTTTGTTGTAGTTGTCGAGAGGTAGAAGATAAAGTCGTTGAAGAACGTCGACGTTTGTTACTTCTCCAAAGTGCTTCTGATATGGTCTCGAGGACCATTTCCCATTAATATTTGGAGAAGGAATTCTTCATTAGAGGAAGAGAATCTCCAATGTTCTCCTATTTTCCATTGATTTCCCCAAGGAAATGAGAATCCAACAATTTAAAATAAGGTTATCAAACTAATTTATGTTTTCACAATTAAATATGGAAAAAATAATTTGCACAATTAATTAATTAGAGATTTGAGAGGTTTTCCAACATTAAGAGGGGTTCAGGTGGTCCCCACCACCATGAATCCAAATTGGGAGGTTTTTCTAGGTCGGGTGGTCCCCACTTTTATAATTTAAAAACAGTGGTTTCAAAAGAAAAATAAAATGTTAATTATTTTATTTTTCTTCATCCCAAGAAAAGTGAAAAACAATATTTCAATTTCGACCTACTACGGTCATGTTGATGGTCTTTTAATGAAAATATTGATGCTGTGAGTTCAAAAATGTTCTCAGATATCAATTCTGAGCACCGATTCAATGGTTATAAAAACTCACTCACAAGTTTACTGAACGTACATAAAAAAGATCAAAAATTCATTCTAGACACTCCGGGCCTCGGAATCATGCGATGTATGTTTTTGTGGACTCATAAAATTCCCATATAATTAAAAACATTACATGTAATTTTTGATTCATTACATTCTCCCCACCTCAGGGATTTCCATCCATGAAATCCACATTACAAAAACTAGGAAAAAAAGTTGGGGTACTAAACATGAATCTGATACTCCCTCTCCCATGTGCTCTCCTGGAGGTTCCCATGCTACCAACATATAAACACCAAAGGTATCGATCACCCCTGAATGACTCTCTCATGTCGATCATCAACCTCCATTAGAACCTCCATAAATATCACCACATCATCGATGTCCATCTTTCCCCTGTTAATGATGTGTGAAGGGTCATGCACGTATTTCCTCAGTTGGTACATGTGAAATACAGCGTGCACCTAATGCATCTGTAGTGGAAGAGATAAGCGGTATGCCCCCTCTCAAACTCTGATGAGGACCTGAAATGGTCCAATGAACCTTAGAGATATCTTTCCACCCAGGTCAAATCTCGGCAAACCTCGTCAAGGTGAGACTTATAGAAAGACGTGGTCACTATCCTCAAACTCCAGAGGTCTTCATTTCCTATCGGGATAAGACTTATGTAGGCTCTGTGGAGTCTTCATCCACACATGGATGATCTTCACCTTTTCCGTGGTATCCTATAAAATCTCTGGTCCTTTAAGTGATGACTTCCCTAGGTCCATCCAACACAAAGGCGATCTGCATGGTCAGCCATTCAGAGCCTCAAAAAGTGTCATCCCAATGGTGGACTGATATTTTTTGTTTTAAGAAAATTCCTCCAAGGGAAATTGATCCTCCCAACAGTGACCAAAGTCAAGGACGCAAGCACACAACATGTCCTCAGGGGTCTAAATAGTTTGCTCAGTCTGGACATCTGTCTAATAATGGAAGGTGGTTCTCAAACAATTATGTGTCCCAAAAGCCTCCTGTAACCCAATCCATAGACAGGAAGTGAAACATGCATCATGATCAAAGACAATTGTTGGGGGTACTCCTTGTAGTCGTACAATCTCCTACACATAGAGGTGACCCAAGATCTTTACTAAACCCTACTCATTGATCTGTATGAAGTGGGCTGATTTGGTGATTCAATCGACGATCACCCAAACAAAATCATGACCCTTATATGTATGTGGATGTTCTATTACAATTTCCATGGATATCCCATCCCACTTCCAATCTGGGACCTCTAAAGGATAAACTAATCCTTCTGGTAAATGATGCTCTGCCTTCACATACTGAAAAGTGAGGCACTGAGAGACAAAATATGCTACTTCTTCCTTCATTCTCGGCCACTAGTGCTGTCGTCGGAGGTCTTGGGATAACTTCACCACTCTTGGATATACCTATAGAGAGGATGTGTGGAACTCCCTCAACACTTCCTCCCATAGAGACATTGGTACCATGGTATGTCCTCTAAAAAGGATGACGTGCTCCCCACCTTCATAAAATCTATCAGGTGCCTGTCCTATGGATATCTGAGTTCTCCGAGCCTCACAGTCAATGTACCCATGCTGTGCCTCCCAGACTCACTGATGGAAGGGGGAGTGACTATAATAGACTAAATAAAATAATCTCCATCTCGATCCACAAAGGATATTTGAAAAGTGGCCAACTACTTTGTTACCTCACCTAGAAGTTGTATACCAGATCGTTGGCTGAGTGCATCAGCTACACCGTTTCCCTTCCTTAGTGTATAGACTATCTCAATGTCATAGTCTTGTAGGAACTCAAGCCAACATCATTGTCTTTGGGTTATGTCTTTCTGGGAGAAGATATACCTGAGACTTTGGTGATCATATTAGACTGTGAAACACACTCACATTAGATAGTGTCGCCACATCTTCAAAGTAAATAACACTAGTGCTAACTTATGTACATGGTTATTTTAGTTATTCTCATGTTGTCTCATATGTCAAGAACCATATGAGATAATTGATCACTCATGCATCAGGCCCCATCCGAGCCCGGTCCCTGATGTGTCGCATTTGACAACGTATTCAATTACTTCCTCTGGAAGCTTCAAGATGGAAGCACTAGTAATCATCTGCCTTAGCTCCTGGAAATTCCGCTGACTTCATTCCGGTCACACGAAGGGTTTCCCATTCTTCTTCAATTCTAATAAATTTGTTACAACATTGGATAAGTTTGGAACAAATATCCAGTAGTATCCGGCCAATCCCAGGAATCTATGTACCTTTGTCACACTCATGGGGGCTCCCAAGATACTACCACCTCAATATTCACTGGATCCAAAGAAACTCGAGCCTCCGAGATGACATGTCCCAGAAAATAAACCTCTCATATCCATAACTAGCACTTCGAGAGCATACCATAAAGCTGGTGTTCTCTAGGTGTGTCCAGAACTACCTGAAAATGACCATCTTGCTCCTCCTCAGTAGCCGAGTAGATCATAATGTCATCGATGAATACTAATACAAAATGATCAAGGTATGGATAAAAGTTCATGTTCATGAGTCCCATGAACCTTACTGGAGAATTGGTTATGCCGAATGGCATAACAAAGAAATTGTAGTGGCAATACCAACATCTGAAATCCTTCTACAATAAATCCTCATCTCGTGCTCTGATCATGTGATAGCTTGACCTCAAGTCTATCATTGAGAACCATCGTGCAGCCTTTATATGATCAAAGAGGTCGTCAAACCTTGAATGTGGGTACTTCTTCTTCATGATCACCTGGTTTAGGCACCGATGGTCATCACAAAGTCTCAAGCACCCATCTTCCATCTTGGTGAAAAAAATCAGGGTTGCCTAAGAAGAAACTCTAGCCCGGATGAATCCCATCTCATGAAAGTCCTCTAGTTGTACCCGTAGCTCACAAAGCTCTACGGGAGCTATCCGATATGTTGGTGTACATATCCCTGCCATCCCAAGGTACAAGTCATTGTAAATGTCCACCTCACTTCATGGTGGAAGTCACATAACATCATCAGAGAAGACATCTGCGTACTGGTCCACTACTATAGGAAAATATGGACTCTCCATAAAAACTACTCCAAGGGTAAGGCTAGACAATTAATGAGTGATCTGCTGAACTCTCCTCTGTGTAAGTCCATATTGTGCTTCCAAGGCTCCCTTCTCATCGGTGAAGGTAAACCTAGTCCCATCAGTGCAGACACAATGCACATTGTGCCTAATACTGTCAATCTGAGCAGGGACTATAGTTAACCAGTCCATACACAAGATGACATCTTAAGGCTTGGATGCCGGAACTATAAGCTAACAAACGAAGATCTTGCCTCCTAGAGTCTGATCACATTGTCATTACCATTGTGTAATCATCGAATCCTCTCCCATAGGTGTATTACTGCTGTTCAGGTGGAGTAGACACATATAGTACCTCGTATAATGTCCGGAGCACTGTGGTTGTAGGCCCCAGCTGCCTGGATCTGAGATCACCCCTATCCACCTACTCCCTGTGGTCATGGTGGACCACCTGGTGGTGGTGGCAGTAACACCTCAAATAATTTCCCACCACCAACTACACTACAAGCTCCTCTGCCACGTCTGTCTGCTCCCTACGAACCTCCTGAGTCAAACCTATATATCTGCCTAGGTGGTCCTTCAACCATCTACTAATCATTTGTATGGCGGGTCAGGCGATGATGATCCATATGACCCTACCCACCGCATGTGTAACACTGCCTGAACCTCGCATGACTGGCTCTGTCATTGGTGCCCCGCACAACCGACCCTGAATCATGCGGTCATCCACGTGTATGTCTGGTCCTCTTGGACCTCTATGACATTTGTCTACTGCCAGCTGCAGAAGACTCTGCTACGTGATGCCTGGTGCTGGGTCTCATTTTTGGTGACTTCTTAGCAGGAAAACTCTCAACTATGAGGGCTCACTCTAACACCCCTCGTATGTTTGGATGCTGAGAGAAATCATCAAACCACTGATCTCCTACCTGAGTCCCGGCTCCAGGGCCCGGCCCCTGAAGAATGGGTCCTATACTATATAATTGGAGTTGTGTGATAATTCTGTGATCATCGCTGAGTACAGAGCCATAGTTATGTAGCCCTATAGTAGATGAATAAGCTCTTATATGTGCACTACACAAAGGGTCGTTGGGACAAACACTGCCAAAAACAGTCACTCAATGTCGACCCAGAGAAATGCCACAACGTTGTGAACCTGGAGAATCAAGCTCCACCATATACCTGCTACTACCTATAGAAGACTAGTGGAAATGATCACAATGAGATCAGCCGGTGTCCCTACCTTTCGGGATACTCTCACCACATCCTCTATCCTATCCTCAACCTCTTGTGGATCTGTCTCACCCCAAAGCCTAGGTGGCCTCTAGTGTTGGAACTCATGGAACACGATCAAGTGGCGTGAACTCCCCCCTACTGGGGATGGTGGAATCGGTGACCCAATGGTTAATCACACCATAGGTGCCTCCGCTGGTGCCTCTACTGATAAAGGGACCTGCACTAAGGCCACATCGCTTGGTGGACTGTCATCACGTACTCTTCTCGGAACCCTAGCTGGCTGTCTACATGGAGGCATCGAGAAACCAAATAGGTGCACCACAATAAATAATTTATACTTGGTGAGATGAATCAAGAAATCACAAAGACAAATTTTCAAAACACACACGCAATCTATGTTTTTGTAAACTAAGTTAGAAATCAGATGTTAGGATCCTTGTGTATAGATATGTCGGATGTCGCACCCACACTGGATTCCCGAAACTAATACCCACACTCATAACATATAATATTATTTTCGTTAAAAGATCAGAGTCCAATGTTCTACTGTAGAACTAAATCCTATGATAACAATTTCTCAGGACCCATTCCCTGGGGCTCGTGTTGTGACTACCCCAAGCATGCCATCCAGAGGCCATGGGTAGGAGACATTCACCAAAAGGTTTATTCCCCAAATCTGGAAAGGCATTTCCCTTTGAACCTATAAACACACACAACCAAGAACATAACAATATACGAACATAGGTAATATGTATAGTAAACAAGGTATGTAAAATAAGAAAAAAAGGTGAGAGAATACAAGCCCATATTGAAATTACAAGAAAACTGAAAAGTAAAAACAAAATAAAACAACTCCATTGAACACCTGCCAAATATTTTACCTGAAGGGTAGGTAAAACTCTCGAACGGTCATCTCTACGGTACGCATCCTCTAAGGTCCACCTCCGAGCTACCTCCAGACCTGGTACCCTCGTCCTCAGTCATTGATGTCTGTCATCTACACCAAACACCAAAAGGTGCATGCATAGACCATGTAGGAGTGAGTATAACGATACTCAGTAAGGATCCCAAGACACTCAAAAGGCTCACAAAATCAAAAAAGGTTAATCCACAATGAATGAAAACAACTGACAACCCTACTTACATATATTCCCATTCATATATCTATTCTATCAATTATACCCATCTCATTCATGAAGAAACATAAGGCCCCAGTGCTTATCTAGAATAAGAAAATTACATGAAAGAATTAATATCACAAAGGTAACCACCATGAAGGTATGTACCAGAAAGGTAAGACAAACAGAAAAATATCACAAAGATATCACCCCAAAGTTAAGTATCACAATGGTATGCCACACAGAAGATTACCACAAAGGTAAATACATAGCTCACACAAGGTATAACATAGGTACGGTAGTAAAGATGCTTAGATGTAACTACTGAATCATCATACTCTTTTAAGAGGAAAACCCACGTAGGATCCGAAAACATCAGACCCACATAGTATCCTAGCACAACAGACCCACATAAGATCCTAGAGTAATCAAATGTGGTTTCCTAGAGTGTATCCATGTGGGATACTGGAACACCACCCCACGTAGGATCCCAAAGCAGAGACCCATATATGATCCTAAGGTACAGAACCATGTAGGATCCCTTTCTCATCTTACAGCCAGCTACATGGTTTCCTCACTAACTGCAATTGATTCCTGGAGGTTCCGCTCCTCATGCCACAGTTTAATACTCCAACTACCAGGAATTACAATGAATATACATCCCAAATGACTTTCACATAATAGGGGTATCAATGGAACATACAGTGCATCAATCAGACACTCGGTCTGTTTGTTATTGGCATTTTGGTCCCGACGGCCTGGTGGGTTTTGGGATCAATCCATCCTTGTTGTACCCCAACTTTTTCCAAAACTCAAATTGGGTATACCAAAAGTACCGTCTGGATCCATGGTTATTGGTTCCATAGACTTTTCATCAAACAGACGCCCATAGATCTAGGTAAGGCTGAATGAGTGGAAATGGGTCGAAGTAGGTCCGGGTCTGGTCCGACCCAGCCTGGGCCGACCAAAGGCTGGCCCGAGGTCCCACCAAGCTCGCCATATCCAACCTGGCCCACTGAGTCTGTCCTAGACCACCTACACGACGAGGCCCTCCGGTGCGACCCAAACTACTAGAATCCTATGTTGTAGCCCATGGTGGGGCCCACACTGGGTGGCCCACTGGAGGCCCACAGCTGGGTGGCCCCATGATGGGGTCCTCCCTAGTCACCACCCAAGGGGAGGATCCACCTGGATACCCTGAATGGATTGGACGTTTAGGTTGGGTAGCTGATTGGCCAATGCCATGTGGCTCTGGCAGTTGGCACGTCCGAACTAGGGTCCTGCGCAGCGCCACGGCTGGTCAGACGACCAACCCACCGACGCGGCGCGGTCATCTGTCACACCTCCAATAGTGGTCGTTGATGAGTCGGTCGCCCATCCTTCATTGCAGCAGCCTCGTGTCGCGATCCTTGCATGCCTGGAAGGGTAGACGCATGCCACTACCCCCTTAGCATGGTCAAAGGCCCGCGACCCAATGCCGGCAGCACAGTCGTGCCACCGCCATCGTCGTGGCCAGCCAGTGTGAAGACCACCATCCCCAAGTCCTTCTTGTGTCGGTCACCAGCCTGGTCACCAGCGACGTTCCTCGGGACATCGGGCATGCCCCTGTGGCCCGTTCGTCATACCGTAGACTCTATCACATGTCTCAGGATGTCCCATTTGATTCATGACCACCATATACCACAAAGGATGAAAAAGGTCAGGTCGTGTTCATTTGGCCCGCACCCTCCATGTTAGAACAGTATCAAGTAGATTTCATATTCTTGAATCAAGAAGAAAAACAATGACTGTGTAAGGGATATACAAAGCAACATTCCCTACCATGTCATTCCTTGGACGAGTCAAGAGGTAGAAGATGAAGCCATTGAAGAACATTAGTTTTTGTTTCTTCTTCAAAGTGCTTTTGATCTAGGATCAAGGTCGTTTTATCATTATTCATTAGAGAGGGAGTTCTTATATGGAGGAAGATATTCTCTAATGTTCTCCCCTTTGCCAATTATTTTCCCCATGGAAATGAGGATCTATCAAATTAAAATAGATTTTTCAATTTAATTTACATTGTTAAAATTAACGTTGGTACAAATAAATGGCACAATTAATTAATTGTAGATTTGAGAGTTTTCCCCTATTAAGAGGGTTCCAGGTGGTCCCCACCACCATAAATTCAAATTAGGAGTTTTTTCTAGCTCGGGTGTTCCCCACCTCTATAATTTCAAAATAGTTTTTTCAAAAGATAAATAATATGTTAATTATTTTATTTATCTTCTTCCATAAAAATGTGAAAAACTATCTTCCACCCATAGCCTAATGCGGTCGAGGTGATGGTATTTTTATGTGAATATTGGTGCTGATATTTCAATGGTGTCCACATATTTCAATTTCGAACACCAGTTCAAATGTTATAAAAACCCACTCGCACATTTATGGAACATATTTTAAAAAGTTCAGAAATTCATTCTGGGCACTCCGGGCCTCGGAATCATGCACTTTAAATATTCATGGACACGTAATATTCCCATATAATTATAAAATTTACATTGAATTTTGGGGTCTTTACATTATCCCCACCTTAGGGATTTGAATCCACAAAATCCACATTACAAAAATTAGGATAACAAGTGGTGGTACTAAGTATGAATCTGAGCCTATCACTCCAATGTGCTCTCCTGGAGGTTCCTGTGCTGCCATCATACACGCACCAATAGTATAGATCACCCATGAAGGACTCTCTCTTGTCGATGCTCAATATCCATTAGAAAAACTATAAACTTCAACCAATCATCGATTTCTAGCTCTCCCTATTCAGTGATGTGTGAAGGGTGGTGCACGTCTCTCCTCAGTTGGGACACGTGGAAGACATCGTGCACTCGGTGTAGCTGAGATGGATGAAATAATCATTAATCCACCTCACCTACTCTATTAAGAACCTGAAAAGGTCTGATGAGCATCAGAGATATCTGGTCACCTCGGCAAAATCATTGGAAACCTCGTCGAGGTGAGACCCGTAAAAAGATGTGGTCACCATCCCCGAACACCAGAGGTCTCCATCTCCTGTCTACATAAGACTTATACTAGCTCTGTGCAGTCTTCATCCGCTCTTGGATGATCTGTAGCTTTTTTGTGGTATCATGCATTATCTCTAGTCCCATAAGTACTGACTCCCCTGGGTCAGTCCATCCAAAAAGTGATCTGCAAGGTTGGTTGTAGAGAGCCTTTAATGGTGCCATCCCAATGGTGGAGTGATATTTGTTGTTGAATGAGAACTCCACCAAGGGAATGTGGTAATCCCAGTAGCGACCGAAGTCGAGGACTCAAACATGTAACATGTCCTCGAGTGTCTGAATGGTCCACTCAGTCTCGCCATCCATCTAATAATGGAAGCCGTTTATCAAACGAAGTTTCGTCTCAAAAGCCTCCAGCAACCCCTTCTATAGATAGGAAGTAAAATGTGCATCACGATCAGAGACAATCATCAAGGGTACTCCATGTATCTGCACAATCTCTTGCACTTAACATCATCCCATGCTCTCTATCGAACCATGCTCTCTGATCGGAAGGATGTGTGCATACATGGTGAGTCATTCGACGATCACCAAAATAGAATCATGACCCATTGATTTACGAGTTATTCCTATCATGATGTCTATGGATATCACATCCCACATCCACTCTGGGACCATTAAAGGATAAACTATGTTTTCTGGTACCTGGTCCTTCACCTTCACTTACTGAGAAGTGAGGCACTGAGAGACAAACTCTACTACTACTTTCTCAATTCCCAGCCACCAGTGCTATCATTGGAGGACTTGGTACCTCTTAACCACTATTGGATGTACCTCTAGAGGGGATGTGTGGAACTCCCTCAACACATCCTACCGAAGCGACACAGGTACCATGGTACATCCTCTAAAAAGGATGACGTTCTCCACACCATAAGAAAATCCATTAGGTGCATGTCCTATGGATATCTGAGAACTTCGATACTCGCAGTAACTGTACCCACTTTGTGCCTCTCGGCTCATTGAAGAAGTGGGGGAGTGACTATAAGAGATTGAAGACAGGCTTCTCCATCTTAATCCACAAATGATATCTACAAAGTGGACATCTTCTCCATCACCTCACCTAGAAGATGTATACCATATCTATGGTTGAGTGGGTTTGTTAAAACATTCCCCTTATGATGCTTATATTCTTTCTCAATGTCATATTACTATAGGAACTCAAACCAACGTCATTGTCTCATGTTCAGGTCCTCTTGTGAGAAGATATACCTGAGACTCTTGTGATCAGAGTAGACCGTAAAATGCTCCCCCATCAGATAGTGTTTCCATATCTTCAAAGCGAAGACCACTACTGCTAACTCAAAGTCATGGGTAGAATTGTTCTTATCAGGTTGTCTTAGTTGTCGAGAAACAAATGCGATAACTTCTCACTCAGGTATCAGGACAATATGCTCTCCTCTAGAGTCCTCAAGATGGGGGTAATAGTCATCCACTTCCCCTGCTCCTGAAATTCCACTGGAATCACTCCAACCACACGAAGGGTTGACCCTTCTTCATCAACGCTGATAAAGGTGTTGGAACTTTGGAGAAATCTGGAACAAATCTCATATATTATATTGCCAAACCCATGACACTCTATACCTCTGTCACACTCCTAGGTGGCTCCCAAGCAAGTACATCCTCAATCTTTATGGGATCCACCACAACTCCAGCCTTCATGATGACATGTCCCTGAAAGTTAACCTCCCAGTTCTAGAACTAGATCTTCGAGAGCATACAATTAATATGGTGTTCTCAGAGTGTGTCCCGAACTACCTGAAAATGATAGGCTTGTTTCTCCTAGTAGTCGAGTAGATCAGAATGTCGTCGATGAAGACCACAACAAAACGATTAAGGTATGGCTGAAAAGATCATGTTCATGATTACCATGAACACTGCTGGATAATTGGTCTTGCCGAATGGCATAACCAAGAACTCATAGTGGCCATACCGACATCTGAATGTCGTCTTCTGCACATCATCATCTCGTAATCTGAGCTGGTGATAGCCGGACCTGAGGTCTATCATCGAGAAACACCATGCTCCATTCAGTTGATCAAATATTTCATCAATACTCAGAAGTGTGTACTAGTTTTTCACGGTCACCTCGATTAGGAGCCGATAGTCATCACAAAGTCTCAAGCTCCAATCCTCCTTCTTGGGGAACAAATCAGGGTTGACCAAGGAGAAACACTATACTAGATAAATCCCTTCCGCTGTAAGTCTTCTAATTGTATGAACAACTCACAGAGATCCTCATGATCCATACGATATTCTTCTATATATATTGGTGTCGTCCCGAGGTATAATTCACTGTAAAATTCCTCTTCTCTACATAGAGGTGGACCAGGAACATCATCAGGGAATACATCGGTGTACTGGTCCACCGCTACAGAATAACTCGGACTCTCCACAACAACTACTCTGAGGGTAAGTCTAGCCAAATGATGAGTGATCGGCTGCACTCTCCTCCGGGTAATTCCATCCTATGCTATAAAAGCTCCCTTATCAGTGGTGAAGGTACACCTAGTCCCATCAGTGCAGACACACCACACTTTGTGCCGAATGCAATCAATAAGATAATGGACTATAGATAACCAGCCTATACAATAGATTATTTCTTAAGGCCTCGACACCACTACTTGATGATCTCAGCCAAATCTCTCACCCCCTAGAGTATGCTCACATTGTCGGCACCATTGTGTAATCATCAAATCCTATACTGTACGAGTCTCTAGCCATAATTATCAAGCCAAAAACTCCACCAGAATCTCCAAACTCTGAAAAAGGGTTGTGGAAATAAAATAATGATTGGAATATGTGTCTATAAGTACCACATCTCAGGTGGAGTAGACCCATATTGTACCTCGTATTATATCTGAAACACTGTGGTTGTAGGCCCCAACTGCCTGGAGCTGAGCTCACCCTTGTCCACCTACTCCCTGTGGTCGGGGTGGACCACTTGGTGTGGTGGCAGTAACACCTCTAATAAATTCCCACCACCAACTACATGGCTAGCTCCTCCACCACGTCTGCCTTCTCCCTACGGACCTCCTTGGTTGAACCTCTGTCTCTGCTTGGGTGTTCCTTCTGCCGTCTACTGATCATTTGTATGGCGGGTCGGGCAATCACCAGCCATGTGACCCTGCCCACCGCATGTGTAACACTGTCTACTCCTTACATGACTGGCATTGTCTCAGGTTCCCCGCAAAACTAACACTAAATCCTACGGTCATCCACCTATAGGTCTGGTCTTTTTGGACCATTGTGAAATCTGTCTGCTGCTACATATAGAAGACTCTGCTACGTGAATCCTGGTGGTGGTTCTCACTACTGGTGAATGCTCAACAAGAAAACTCTCTACTAATAGATCTAACTCTAACACCCCCGCCTACGTCGGTATCCTAAGAGAAATCATCGATGCCCTGATCTCCCGCTTGAGTCCCTGCTAAATGGTACAGGCCCTAAAGAATGGGTCCGGTACTATTTCAGTGGAGTAGCATTAGAGGTCGGTGAACCATGCTTATTACTGAGACATAGTCATGTTTCCCTAATATAGATGAAGAATCCCAAGTATGTGCAATATGGGAAGGGTCGTTGGGACAAACTCTTCCAGAAATAGGCTCTCAACGTCTTCCCAATGAAATGTCACCTATTAATGAACTGGGAGCATTAGGCTCCACCATCTGCCTGCTACTGCCTCTAGAAGACTAGCGGAAAGGATCACTATGAGATTAGATGGTGTCCCTACCAGTCGGAAAAATCTCACCACAGCCTGCAGTCAATCCGCAGTTTCTTGTGGGTTTGTCTCACCCCTAAACTTGGGAGGCCTCTAGCACTGTAACTTGTGGAACATTCTCAAGAGACATGCACTCTCCACAGCTTGGGCTGGTGGAATAGGTGTCCCAACAGGTAATGGTACCACTGTTGCCTCTATTTTTAAATGTCCATGCACCTAGGCCTCATCGTTTGATGGGCTGTCATCATGTACTCTTCCTAGAACCCTAGCTGGATTATTGCATGGAGGAATCCTGAAAAGAAATGGGTGTTAAACCATCAATAAGTTATTCATGGTGAGCTGACAGAAAGAAATCACAATGAAAAATTTTCAAAACACACACACAATATGTGTTTTTATATACTGAGTTTGAAATCACATGTCAGGGTTATAGGGTATTGATACATCGGTCACTGTACCGACACTGGATTCCCAAAAATGATACCCATACACATAACACTTTACACTATTTCCATTAAAAGATTAGAGTTAAATTTTATATGGTAGAAACGACTTCTCTAATACCAATTTTTCAGGAACCGTCCCCCGGGGCCCATGTTGTGACTACCCAAAGCCAACCTTCCATAGGCCATATGCTGGCGACTTGAACTGAAAGGAGTATTCCATAAAACTAGAAGGAATTTCCTTCAGAACCTGTAAACACACACAAACAAGCACACAATAAGATAAATTCATAAGTAAAATGTATAGTAAACATGGTGTGTACAGTAAGAAGAAAAGGGGCTAGAATACATGCCCATATGGAAAGTACAAGAAAACTGAAAAGTACAAGTTAACTGAAACAGCTCCAATGAACACCCTCCAAGGATCCTACCTGAATGGTAGGTAAAGCTCGTGAACCATTTTTTATGTGGTATGACTCATCTAAGGTCGTGTTCCGAGCTACCTCCCGACCTAGTACCCTCGTCCTCAGTCAGCACTGTCTGTTATATGCACTAAAAACAACAAGGTGTGATCATAGCCCGTGCAGTGTTGAGTATAACAATACTCAGTTGGGACAATGGGACCCTCAAAGGTCTCACAAAATCTACAAAGGTTAAACCACAAATCATGAAATAAAATGACAACCCTACTTATCTTTTTGTCCAAACATATACCTATGTTATCAAGTGTACCGGTCCTATTCATGATGAAACTCAAGGCCCCAATTCTTATCCAAAGTAAAACTATTTCACGAATGAAATAATACCACGATGGTAACCACCATGAAGGTAAGTACCAAAAAGGTAAGCCACACATAAGAATATCACAATGATATCATCACAAAGGTAAGTACCACAAAGGTATGCCACACAGAAGATCACCACAAAGGTAAATACTTATCTCACACCAAGTATAACATAGGTATGGTAGTAAATATTATTAGATGTAACTACTAAATCAACTTACTCTATTAAGAGGCAGACCCACATAGGATCCTAAATCATCAGACCCACGTAGGATCCTAGTACAGCAGATCCACGTAGGATCCAAGAGTAATCCCACATGGATTCTTAGAGCAGATTCAAGTGGGATACTGGAAAATAGAACCACATAGAATCCCAAAGCATAGATCCACATAGGATCCTATGGCACAGACCCACATAGGATACCTTTTTCATCTCACAGCCAGCTACATGGTTTCCCCAATAAGCTCTCTTGATTCCGGGAGGGTCTGATTCTCTGGCAACAATATAATACTCCAACATCCATGAAGTCCCACAAATAAGTAACCCAATGGACCTCCATGTAATCGGGGTATCAACGCAATTGACGATGTGTTAATCAGACGCTTAGTCTGTATGTTATTGGATTTTTAGTCCCAAGGGACTGGTTGGTTTTGGGATCAATCCAACCCAGATGTACCCAAAAATTATCCAAACTCTAATGAGGAATACCAAAAGAACCATCTAAATCCATATTTTTCAGCGCCGCAGACAGTTTGTAAAACAGACGGTCGTAGCTCATGTTATGTCCGAAAGAGTGGAAAGGTGTCGAAGCTGGTCCAGGTTTAGTCCGAATCGGCCCAACCCAGCCTAGGAAGTCTCGAATCCAGCCCTGGGTCCGACCCGGCGGTCGGAACTAACCCACCCCGTTGGTTCCGGCCCAAACCACTAGGTCCGACACGACCCAACGGCGTGGCGCAACCCACGGGGGGGACTGTACTGGGTGGCCTTCTGGAGGCCCGTGGTAGGGTGGCCCCATTATGGGTCCCACCCGTGTCACCACACAAGAGGAGGCGCCCCTCTGGGAACCCCGAACATCAGGGCTATTCTGGTTTGTTAGATGACCGATCAACACCTTGTGGAACATGCAACTGGCCCGCAGGACCCAATGTCCCTCTCGGCTCACCTACTGGTTGAACAACCAGCCCTCCCGCCTAGCGTGGTAATGCACCACATCCAAACCGGCGGCTGGAGGCAAGCCAACCACCCTCTCTTATCCTCCACAGCTTCGTCCCGCGGTCTCTTCCCGATCGGTGACACGTACATGCGTCGTCGCGCCCTTCGCACGGCCCACCATGCGACAGCAGCCGCCCATGCTCCAGCACGGCCGACGAGCCACATGCCTTTTCCAACAGCGTTGTTTCACTACCACTGTCATCGCAGCCAACATGTGTTCCAGCTGCCATCCCCTAGTTCATCAGGTGTCGGTCTCCAGCCTGGTTTCCGGCCATGTTCCTCAGGAACCGGGCACACCCCGATGTCATGTTCTTTATTTCGTAGACTCCCTCAATAACCTTAGAATGTCCCCATTGATTTAAGACCACCATAATCCACAAAGGGTGTACAGAGGTCGGTCCATTTATATTTGGCCCACACCCTACAAGTTAGAATAGTAGCAAGTGGTTTATTTATTCTTCAATCATGATGAATGACAAGGATTGGATAAGGGATATACAAAACAACATTCCTTACCTAGTCATTCATTGTAAGAGTCTAGAGGTAGAAGATGATGTTTTTGTAGAATGGCGGTGTTTGTTTCATCCATAAAGCACTTCTGATCTGGGGTTGAGGTTGTTTCCTCATTCATCACTAAAGAGGGCGTTCATCATTGGTAGAATAGATTCTCCATAGTTCCCCCATTTTCCAATGATTTCCCCAATGAAATGAAGATCCAAAAAAATTAAATAGGATTATCAAACTAAATTGCATTGTCACAATTAATGTTGGCACAAATAAATTGCACAATTAATTAATAGGATAGTTGGTAGATTTTCCCCGATTAAGTGGGGTTCGAGTGGTCCCCACCACCATGAATTTAAATTGGGAGGTTTTTCTAGCTCGGGTGGTCCCCACATCCATAATTTCAAATTAGTGGTTTCAAAATAAAAATAAAATGTTAATTATTTTATTTTTCTTCTTCCTTGAAAAATTGAAAAATGATCCTTCACCCACGACCTACTATGGTTGAGGTGATGGTCTGTTTAAGAGAATATCAGTGATGTGTGTTCATCGGTGTCATTGGATTTCAATTCCTAACAACGGTTCGAGAGTTATAAAAACCAGCTCGGAAATTTATAGAACCTAATTATAAAAAATCATAAATACATTATGGGCACTCTATTCCTCAGAATCACGCCCTTTGTAGTTTTTGTTGACTCATGAAATTCCCATATAATTATAAAAATTAAATGTAATTTCTGATTCTTTATAGTCTACCCACCTCAAGGATTTTCATCCATGAAATCCACACTACAAAAACATGGAAAAAATTGGGGGTACTGAGCACAAATCTAATCCTCCCGCTCCCATGTGCTCTCCTAGAGGATCCCATGGTTCCAAAATACACACACCAAATTTATCAATCGCCCATGAAGGACTCTCTACTGTTGATCCTCAATCTCCATCAGAACCTCTATAAAAGACACCCCGTTGTCGATGTCCTGCTTGCCCTAGTCAGTTATGTGTGAAGGGTCTTGCACATATCTCCTCAGCTGGGACATGTGGAAGACGTCATGCACCCGGTGCAACTGAGGTGGAAGGGCTAACCGCCATGCCACATCACCAACTATTATGAGGACCTAAAAAGGTCTGATGAACCTCGAAGATATCTTGCCGCCCCAACCAACTCTCTGCCAACCTCATCAAGATAAGACCCGTAGAGAAAGGTAGTCACCATTCTCAAAACACCTGAGGTGTCTGTCTCCTATTAGCATAAAACTTATGCTAGTTATGTACTGTCTTAATCCACTACTAGATGATCTGCTCCATTTCTATGGTATCTTTTACCATCTCTAGTCCTATAAGTGCGGACTCCCCTGGGTCAGTCCAACACAAAGGCGATCTGCAAGTTCGGCCAAAAAGTGCCACAAAAGGTGCCATCCCAATGGTGAAGTGATAATTATTGTTATATGAAACTCCACCAAGTGAAAATGATCCTCCCATCTGTGACTGATGTTGGGGATGCATGAACGCAACATGTCTCTAATGGTCTGAATTGTCCGCTTAGTCTGGACATCCTTCTAAACATGGAAGATGATGTTCAAATGAAGCTACATCCCGAAAAACTCATGCAACCCCTTCCATAGATGATAAGTGAATCCTGCATAATGATTGGAGACAATATTCGAGTGTATTCTACGTATCCGTACAATCTTAGAGACAGGGAGTCATCACATGCTCTATAATGAACCCTGCTCTATAATTGGTAGGAAGTGGGCCGACATGGTGAGTTGGTCACCAATCACCCGTATAGAATCATGTCCCCAAGACGTACGTGGATGTCCGGTCACAAAGACCATTGATGTCCCAACCCACTTCCACTATGGGACCTCTATAGGCTAAACTAATCCCGCTTGTACCAAATGCTATGCCTTCACATGCTATCAAGTGAGGAACTGAGAGACAAAAACGTCTACTGCTTTCTTTAATCCCAGCTACCAGTGTTGTCGTCGGAGTTCCTTGTACTTTTTTTCCACTCTTGGATGTACAACTAGAGGGAATGTGTGGTACTGCCTTAACACATCCTCTTGATGTGAAACTGGTACCATGGTATGTCTTATGAAAAGGATGATGTGCTCCCCACCTTCATAAAATCTATTAGGTACCTATCTTGTGGATATCTGAGCACTTTGTGCTTTGTAGTCAGTGTCACTACACTACGCCTCGCTGAATCGCTGAAAGATCGGTGGAGTGACTGTAAGAGACCGAAGAAAAATTTCTCGATCTCGATCCATAATGGATATATACAAAGAGTCCAGCTCCTACGACACCTCACCAAGAAGATGTATACCAGATCTCCAGCTGAGTGCATCTGCTACAACATTACCCTTCCATAATGAATAAAATATCTAGAAGTCTTAGTCCTTGAGGAACAAAATCCAACATCATTGTATCGGGTTCAATTCCATCTGGGAGAATATATACCTGAGACTCTGGTGATCAGAGTAGACCATAAAAGACTCACCAATCATATAGTGTCGCCACATCTTCAATGCGAAGACCACTGCTACAAACTCAAAATCATGGGTAACATAGTTCTGCTCACGTTGTCTCATCTATCGACAACCATATGAGATAACTTCTCTCTCATGCATCATGACACATCTTATCCCGGTCCCAAATGTGTCGTAATAGATTACGTATCCAATGCCCTCCTTTGGAAGCCTGAATATGGGCGCACCAGTCATCCTCTACCTCAGATACTGAAAATTTTGTTGGCATCTATCTGACCACGTGAAGGGTTTCCCCTTATTCATCAATGCTGATAAAGGTGCTGAAACTCTAGAGAAATCTAGAACAAATATTTGGTAGTATCCATAAAAACCTAGGAAACTATATACCTCTGTCACACTCTAGAGTGTCTACCATGACAGTACCACCTCAATCATTATTGGATCCACTCCAACTGTAGCCTCTGAGATGACATGTCCCAGAATGTGAACCTCTAAGATCCAGAAATGGCACTTCAAGAGCTTACCATAAAGCAGGTGTTCTTGTAGTGTGTCTAGAACTACCTAAAAATGATAGTCATGCTACTCCTCAGTACCTGAGTAGATCATAATGTCATTGATGAAGTCTAATAAAATGTGATAATGGTATGGATGAAATATGTTTCTCAAGAGTCCAATGAACATTGATAGAGTGTCGGTCACACCTAATGGAATAACCAATAACATGTATTGGACATACCAATATCTTAATGATGTATTCTACACATCCTTGTCTCATAATCTGAGCTACTGAAAGACTGGACTGAGGTCTATCTTTGAGAACCATCATGCTCCCTTTAGCAGATCAACGAGGTTGTTAATCCTTAGAAGTGGGTACTTGTTTTTCATAGTCACCTGGTTCAGGCACCGATAGGTATCACAAAGTCTCAAACTCCCATACGCCTTCATGGCGAAGATAATTTGGGATTCCCAAGGAGAAAAATTGTGCTGGAAGAATCTATTCCCATGCAATTCCTCTAGTTGTACCCATAGCTCACGAAGCTCTGTGGGAGACACCTGATATGCTGGTGTACATATCAGTGTCATCCCGAGGTACAAGTCAATGTAAAATTCGACATATCTACATGGAGTTAGACATGAAAAATCATCAGGGAATACATCTGTGTACTGGTCAACTACTACAGAATAGCTCAGACTATCTACATCAAATGCTCTGAGGGTATGGCTAGCCAACTGATTAGTGATCTGGTACACTCTCCTCTGGGTAAGTCCATCATGTGATGCAAAGGCACCCTTCTGGCCGGTGAAGGTAAACATATTCCCATTAGGGAAGATACAATGCACTTTGCACCTAATACAATAAATCTGGTTATGGACTGTAGATAACTAGTCCATACCCATGATGACATTGTAAGGCCTCACCACAGCTAAAAGAAGATCCCAGCCGAAGCTCTAATCCCCTAGAGTAATCTCACATTGTCGGCACAATTGTGTAAACAGTGAATCCTCTCTTGTAGGAGTATCATGTCATAATGATCGAGCCAACGGCTGAACCGGATTCTCCGACCTCCGAATTAAGGCAGTGAAAAAAACCATTGAATGGAACCTATGTCAATTAGTACTCTAATTAAGGTGGAGTAGACAAATATCATACATCTTATCATCTCCGGAGCACATTGGTTGTAGGCCTCAGCTGCCTGGAGCAGAGCTCACCCCTATTCACCTACTCCCTTTGATCGGGGTGGACCACTTGGTGGTAGTGGTGTAACACCTCGAATCCTCGCCCACTTCCAACTACAAGGCTAGCTCCTCTTCTATACGTTCGGTGGGTCAGGCAGTCACAATCCATGTGACCCTTCTCGCCGCATGCGTAAAACTCAGAACTACTTTCATGACGGACTCTATTTCAGGTTCCCCACACAACTAATCCTGAATCATGCGGTCGTCCACCTACAGGTCTGATCCTCTTGGACCTCTAGCACATATGTATGCTGCCAGCTGAAGAAGACTTTTCTACGTGACTCCCGGTGGTGGGTCTCGCTACTGGTGACTCCTCAACAATAAAACTCTCTTCTAGTAGGGCTCTCTCAAACACCCTCGCCTGCGTCGGGATGCTTAGAGAAATCATCAATGCCTTAATTTACTACCTGAGTCCCTACTCGAATGTATGGGCCCTAAAGTTTGGGTTCTTCATTATATCAGTGGAGTAGCATGAGAGGTCGGTGAACCTCGCTATGTACTGAGCCACAGTCATGTTGCCATGTTGTAGATGAATAATCTCATGTATATGCACTATGCGAAGGGTCGCTGGGACAAAATCTACCCGAAACATGCTCTCAAAATCTGCCTAGAGAAATGTCACCTCGTCGTGAACCTGAAGCATCATGCTCCACCATATGCCTACTGGTACCTGTAGAATACTGTCTTCAAGGATCACCATGGGATTGCAAGTTTCCCTACCAGTCAGAAGACTCTCACCATAGCCTCCATCCAATCTTCATCCGCCTGTGGGTTCGTCTCACCCCTGAACCTGCATGGTCTGTGGTGATCGAATCGTGGAATGCGCTCAAGAGGCATGCACAGTCCACTGCTGGGGCTGGTGGCATCGGTGGACCAACGGGTAATGGTGCCACTAGTGACTCAACTGATAAAGGGCCATACACCAAGGCCTCATCACCCGGTGGGCTACATCACGTACTCTTCCTAGAACCCTAGCTGGCTGTTTGAGTGGAGGCATCCTGAAAAGAAACAGGTGTTCCATGATCAATATGTTATACCTGGTGAGTTGACTCCAGAAATCACAAAAAAAACATTCCAAAATACACACGCAATATGTGTTTTTGTGCACTGAGTCATAAATCAGTAGATAAGGTCTTAGTGTACAGATACGTCAGCCGCCACACCAATACTATATTTTTTAAACTGATACCCACACTCATAAAACATATCACCATTGTCTTTAAATGATCAGATTCAAATTTCCTATGGTAGAATAGACTCCTCTGATACCAATTTTTAATGACATGTTCCCCGGGGCCCGTGTCACGACTGCCCCAATCCCACCCTCTATAGGCTAGGGGCTAGCGACTAGCACCAAAAAGCGTATTCCCTAAAACCAGTAAGGAATTGTCTTTAGAACCTATAAACACACACAAGCAAGCACAAAACAAGATATGAACACAAGTAAACTGTATAGTGAACATGGTGTGTACAGTAAGAAAAAAAGGTGCTAGAATACAATCCCAAATGGAATGTACAAGAAAACTGAAAAATACAAGAAAACTGAAACAACTCTTGTGAACACCCACCAAGTATCCTACCTGAAGGGTAGGTACAACTATTGAAAGGTCGTCTCCACGTTATTCCTTGTCTATAGTCTACATCCGAGCTACCTCCAGACCTGGTACCCTCTTCCTCATTTGGCGTTGTTCGTCATCTACACCAAACACAACAAGGTGTGGTAATAGCCTATGCAGGGGTGAGTATAATGATATTCAGTAGGGACCACAAGATGCTCAATGGTCTCACAAAATCCCCAAAGGTAAAAAAAAAAGAATGGACACAAATGAGAACTCTACTTAGGTATATTCCCATACATATACCTATGTTATCATGTATACCCATCTCATTCATGAAGAAACACAAGGCCCCAATGTTTATCCAAAGTAAACATGTTCCATGAAAGAAAGAATACAATTACGGTAACCACCACGAAGGTAAGTGCAACAAAGGTATGCCACACAGAATATTATCACAATGATTTCACCACGTATGTAAATACCACAAAGGTATACCAAACATAAGATAACCAAAAAGGTAAAGACATAGCTCACAAAAGGTATAACATAGGTATGGTAGTAATGATTATTATATGTAACTACTCAATCATCTTACTCTGTTAAGAGGCCCAACCACATAGGATCCAAAATCATCAGCCCCACGTAGGATCACAGTACAACAGACCCACGTTGGATCCTATAGTAATCCCACATTGATTACAAGAGAGGATACAAGAGAGATACTGGTACATATACCCACATAGTATCCCAAAGCAATGATCCATGTAGGATCCTAATGCACAGACACAAATAGGAACCCTTTCTCAACTTACAGCCAGCTACATAGTTTCCGCACTATGCTCACATGAATCTGGAAGGGTTCATTCCA
The DNA here is from genome assembly GCA_963277665.1 of Viscum album. Lineage (NCBI taxonomy): Eukaryota > Viridiplantae > Streptophyta > Magnoliopsida > Santalales > Viscaceae > Viscum > Viscum album. The sequence continues at coordinate 1,135,205,272 of OY728122.1, forward strand.
CATTCCATTGATTAATACTCCAACTTCCATGAAGTACCATGAATAAGTATCCCAATGGAACACCATGTAATAGGGGTCTCAACGCAATAGACGGTGAGTTAATCATATGCTTGATCTATAAGTTATTGGCATTTTAGTCCCGAGGGCCTGGTTGGGTTCATGATCAATCCAACACAGCTATACCCCAAATTTATCCAAAACATACTTGTGGTATACCAAAAGAAGCATCCTGATCCTTGGTTTCCATCATTGTAGATGGTTCATCATATGGACTCTCATAGCTTAGGTTATGGCTGAAAGAGTAGAAAGGGGTTGAAGCTGGTAAGGGTTCAGTCCGACCCGGTCGGTCCGACCCGGCCTGGGCCAACCCTAGTCCTGCCCCAGGTCTGGGGAAGCCTGCAGGATCCGACCTAGCCTATTAGGTCTAGCTTAGCCCGTAGTGTCTGCCCCAACCCACTGGGTCCGAAATGGCCCACAGGCGTGGTGCGGCCCGAACCACTGACCTGGCGCGGCTCGGCCCACCGACATGGTGCAACCCGCCAGTGTGGCCTGGCCCACCTTGTGGGACGTGCTGGGCGGCCCACTGGAGGCCTGCAGCTAGGTGGCCCTGTGGTGGGGTCGACCCTAGCCCCCAACCAAGGGGAAGAACCCCTAGGTACCATGAATGGGTGAGTCGTTCAGGTTGGGTAGCCGACCGGTCGCGCCACGTAGCGCCGATAGCTGGCACGCGAGACCCGTGGTCCCGCTTAGCTCCCCTATTGGCTGGATGACCAGCCCATCCGCAGGGGACGGTCGCATGTCGCCCCACCCCTGGCAGCCAACAGCTTGCCGATAATGCTCCCTTCACCACTGCAGCCTCATGTCGTCGGCCCTGCACGTCGAGCGGCGCGGATGCATGCCACCGCCCCCTTTGTATGGTCGACAGTGCACCGGCCGCCACCATTGCCTCGCATCAGCTAATGGGTCATGGCTCTTCTCCGGTGGTTTGGTTTCATAGATGTCATCGTCACTGTTGGCCGGTGTTCCAGCCGTCGTCCCTGAGTCCATCTGGTGCCGGTTACCAGCGACATTCCTCAGGTCACCAGGCATGCCTCGGTGTCCAATTCTTCATTCCATAGACTCTCGAACTCATCTCGGGACGTCAAATTCGATTCTAGACCACCATAAGCCACAACAGTTGTGGGGAGGTCATTTTGTGTTCATTTTTCCCGCACCCTCTTTATTATAATGGTAGCAAGAGACATATTTGTTTTTGAATCAAGTAGAATGACAATGATGGGGTAAAGGGCATAAAAAATAACATTCTGTACATTGACGTTCATTGGATGTGTCCAGAGGTAGAAGATGAAGCCGTTGAAGAATGTCAAAATTTGTTTCTTCTGCAAAGCACATCCGATCTGGGATCAGGGTTGGTTCCGCATTTTTTATTTGGAGAGGGCGTTCTTCATTGGATGATGAGCATCTCCAATGTTATCACCTTTTCCAAATATTTACCTAATGATATGAAGAGGAAAAACATTAAAATGTGTTTATGAAATTAATTTACGTTGGAACAATTAAAGTTGGAACAAATACATGACACAGTTAATTAATTGGAGATTTGAGAGGTTTTCCCCCATTAAGAGCGGATCAGGTTGTCCTGACCACCATGAATTCAAATTGCGAGGTTTTTCTAGCTCGGGTAGTCCACACATCCATAATTTCAAAAGAGAGGTTTCAAAAAAAATGTTAATTATTTTATTTTTCTTCTTCCATGAAAAAGTGAAATTCTATCTTCCACCCACGACCTTATACGGTTGAGGTAAAAATCACTTTAAAAGAATATTTTCGATTCGAGTTCAATGGTGTCCTCATATTTCAATTCTGATAACCAGTTCAAATGTTATAAAAATCCGCTCGCATGTTTAATGAATGTACTTAAATAATTTTCAGAAAATTTATTTTGGTCACTCCAGGCCTCAGAATCATACTCATTCAATTTTTGCAGAGTCATAAAATTCCCATATAATCAACCAAAATTACATAGAATTTTTGAGTCTTTACATGTATTGAGAAAGATGTTATAACACTCAAGACATGTATAATGATGTTGATATCCATGTACATATCAATTTAACAATAAATTATTTGTAATGTTCTAAAATTGACTATTATCAAGCAATGTCTACACCCGGGTATTCCTTTTATAGCCCTGAGTTCACCCATACTCCCATCCAATAACAACAATAATGTATACCAGATTAAAATGTTAAATCTTAAAATTTGTAATTGAGATAGATGTTAGACACCTCATTACACATGTAATCTAGTAAAGATTATGATTCTAATGTCCCAGTCTACATGAAATCCAAAGATTTAAATTTCAAGCATCCTAGGGGGGATGAAACATTTTTGATCTGTAAGAAATACTCTCATGATACAGTACATCACAATGAAATCATTAAATAAATGGATAAATTTCCCCCCATAAGAGGAGTCTATTGAGTATCTATAATGGTATATCTAATGATCCTAGGGAGTACCCTAGGCATCATATGTGGCTCTCAAGTCTATCCTCGAAGAGCTCATTAGTATCATGCCACATGGGAGAAATACACCCACTTAAAAACCATTAATATCCTCTGGAATACTAGAAGATTGTCTTTTCATAGTGTGACCTAGTGTATGAGGTGTTTATAGAAACTCTCAACAAACTACCTTCATATCCTAGAATTGGAAGGAATCTTAGTGAAAATGGAACATCCATTTATAGTAACATTAACATTCATATAAATGGATCCTAAGATGGATCCCTAGAATTTGGTATGGAAAATACAAATAAAATAAGACTTCGAAGACTATTTCTATGTAGAACATATAGAAATCTAAAATTAATAACAGAAAAATGAATGGGATTACAAGATGGGTCCTAGAAAGTCTGTTTGGGAAACTGAATAATAATATAATATTAACAGGCTCCAAATATATACCCGAGGAAGTACACATGGGAATCTTAAAAATGATCATAATAATAATAACAAACAATATCACATCTTGTGCATTGGTATTAATCAAGGAAAAGCCTATGGTAATCCTCTATGCATCATCGGTGAATATGTGAGTTCAAAAATAAAATTCTATGGGTGGACTAATCCCTAAACCCCCCATTAATAGAATATCCCCTTAGGATTATAGGTTTGGCACATTTTCTAAGCTGCCCCCTATATCCATATCTACAAAAACATGATCTTCTATCGTTGTTTTGGTCAATCTGTTGGACACCCACAAGGACAACTAGGTCAATAAAGAGGGTGAGAAATGTTACATAGAATCTTAAATGTCCTTAGTAAATAGGGGAATCCTTTTGGGATCCTCTAATATAGTATATAATTAAATAATCAGTAATTGGATCTTATAAATGATTCAGAATAGGAAACACATAGGTCAGTCCTTGGTCAGGGTCAAAACATAATATTTTTTATGAATCAAGAACACTAGTATTTTATGTAACCATTTGTAATCACCCAATTATATATACCATTTAATTAAATTATTTAATTCATCATAATAAATTTAAATAGGGTACATCACCCTCTGGGTTGAGGCCAAACATACAACTAATACAATAAACATGAACAAACACTAAAGGGGAGGTCTGATAGACCACTTACCTTTAAGAATCATTAACCAACTATTTTGTAAGGGAAGAATGTGGGTGAACAATTCCTTCCTTGAAAAACAATTTCTAACAGGACCTATCTCACAAAATACCATTAGAATTAATTAATTTTTCTAATATTTTAATTAATGATTAAAACAAAAAAAACTATAAAAATTAAAAAAATGTTATTATAAAAATTAATAATGATCAAACACTTATCAAGGGATATTGAGACATAGGGTCCAAAACCTAACACTCCCCAATAACAATATATATACAAGTAACCTCAAAAAGGGTAAATACCAAAGAAAAAACATTAAAAAATTTGATTATTAATTTAAACAAGTAATGACTTATAATGATACTGTTCGAATACACCTAAATGAAATGAAAAGTGGTGAAGTGAATATTACATCTTTGGGTATCCTCTTACTAGAAAGAGAGAAAATACCAATGTCATTATCTGATTCCACCACACTCCTATAAAAATAGGACTGAAATCCGTAAATAAAAAACCTAGGTTTCAAATAGAATGTAACCCCCAAAATGAGGGAAATTTATTGATAGGATTACCTCAAAAATTTCAACGTACCTGATAAAATATGATTCTGACCACAAATGGATGAGAAAATCCAAAGGGAAGAGGAGGATAAGAGGTGTGAACACAGGCAATGAGAAGGGAGGAAATGGGCATTCCCTCTTAAATCCCACAAGGTAAAATGGTAATTTTCTAGTTTTTATTATTCCACATGTTTGGGATGAATAATTTATCGTACCTTTCACCAACAAAGATGATATTACTGTCAATGAACAACACCCCATGCATAGGATTGGTGCATGATTTTACACATACTATTCCAGCCGAGGGACATGACTTAAATAAATTTTAGATTCCCCCATGGTTCTCACTGCCATGTTTCATAGTTTCCCTAGTCAGTGCACTTGTAAAGAATAGGCTACATGGTTTGGTCGTATGGTTTACACTAACCATGGGCCAACCATGAACCCTATACTACACATTTCATAAAAGTACACTTATTGGTCCTAAACCACAAATACACTTCTGAAACCTCACACCTGCAATCCCAGCCTCATTCTTCATCTATAATAATCATTTTATGGGAATTATTAAATTCATAATATAATTCTGAACCTTTTATCAATATTTGAACGATCTAGTAAACTGAAAATTCAAATTCATTTTGAAATTTCATTCTTAGAAAAACATATGATCTTATATAAACATTATTCTAATCGACAAGGATTTATTATTTATAAAATTATCCATGCATAAATTTATCATATCTCCTATCCAAGGTAAATAAATCAAAATAAAGGGATGGTCATAAATCCAAGTAAGGGAAAAACAATGAAAATATATATAATATGCTAATGATGAAAAACAATTGGGAATGATCACAAGAACATGAGGCATATGATAATAGAATGATTAGTAAGAAAAAAAATATAAATAGATATAAGACAAAAAAATTTATTAATTATGTCCCCAAATATTTTTACCAATGTGCCATAATAAATAATTATGACAGTGACTCATAAATATATTTGATACATGTCAACTGTAGAGGGTAATAAATTATCAAAATAATTGGAATACTATTAAGGAAACCCCTCATATGATAAAATTAGGTGTTCCTAAAAGGTTAAAAAATATAATTTCAATAATAAAATATTTTAAATAGTAAAATTGTTTTATTGTAATGTTCATTAAATTAAAAAATTAAAAATGATATGAGAATTTTAAAATGATTAAAACTTCAAAAAAACTTGGATTCAAACATGGTTATCTCTTGTTAAAAATAATTTTTACATCTTGGTGAAAAAATGCAGATAACAAAGAGATCTGGGTGTTTATAATATTACTACTTTCATGTGAAATTGATAAGTTAATGGAATATTTTTTCAGCATGATGAGTATACAATGTGGATAAAGGGAAGGGAATATTAAGAGTGAATGAAGGTATCATATTTCAAAATCCCCTATTTTGGATGTATTTATATAGTTAATATTTAATTAAATTAACGTAAATAATTTTTTATAATATGTACCAAAATAGAGGTATTTCAATAAAGAAGAAGAGAAGCTTTCTTTTTCCATGAAAATTTGTCTCCTAAAACATTATTATGGTGAATTATGACTGTAAAGGCACAATAGAGGGACTCTTTTGGAAGTAAAATTAGTAGAACATGATGTCTAATGAATTATGAGTAGAGATGAATGGTTGGATTGAAGGATATTTATTATAAACATAATGGAATGGAATAATAGATCATAAATATTGGTCATGGAATTTTAATTTGAGGAAAATAAAAAACCATTGTTTTATCTATAGTTTTTTCTTATCAGATCAGACATATAAGTCATTATTTATAATATTTTAATGAATTATAACTGAAATTTCTTTGATATTTTTACATTTTCAAGGGAAATGTTAATTTTAACAAAATACATTTTTGAAAATATTAATATTTGTTTTAGATAGTGGAATATGATTTATAGGATCAAAAAACCGATTTGAATCCATTAAAATCAGAATATTAATGAAATAATATATTTTCAATTAATAAGGAATTTAACACAATATAAATTAAATTATAGGATTGGTTTTAATTATATAACATTTATTTATTAATTATGTCATAACACTTGATGTATATTATATAATATTTTATATTTCATACAGAAATTTGAATGTCATATAAAATTATATAAAATTTAGTATTTTTTAATTTCAATTTTTTGTAGTTTGAAAATGTTCTTCCATTTTATTAGAAATATATATATATATATATATATATATAATTTAGGTTTTAAATATAAAATAATTATTTATTGAATTGTCCAATTTTTTATACAATAAAATTTATATCCCATAAAAAATTATATATGATGGTTTAAAATGAGTATTAAGAATTTGAAATTGTATTAAATCACATACAAACCTTATTTTGTAAATTTATTATAATGTAATTTAAATAAATAAATTTTTTGAAGAATAAATAAGGATAATATTGTATTAAAAAAATATTTTATCATATTATATATTGATTCACATTTCATATATGCATGAAACACTAAATGGAAATGTCGAATCAATAAAATTATATATTCATTTCTAGAAATATTGCATCTTCATAATTAAAGGGCCTAGATACATTACCCATTATTAAAATGTAATAGGGTATAAGGGTAATGTAAATCCTCAATATTTTTTAAGAACAATATATTTGATAGTGTAATACTATCAACCATAATCGAAACCCATTTTTTATTTATATATTGTTATTTTAAATGTTATTTTTAAATGGCACATATGAATAGAATTAATCGAATTATGAAATAAATATATGAAGGACCTAAATAATAAAGACTCATTGATCAATTCTTCTGAAATCTATTCTCAATGTGCAGTACTGTAATTGGTTTTTTAAAATATCATAATAATTTTTTATGAATTTATAAAAATTTTATCGTATTAAAATAATATCATTTTTTATATCAATATATAAAATACTACTTATTTTGATTTTTTGATATTTTTCTTCAATGATTTTTTACCATTGAAAAATGATAAAATAATTTTTTTATTGAAAACTATATTTTTGCGTCAACATTTTGAAAAGATCCACATTATTATAAAATTTTATAAATGTAAAAATAGTTTTATTTTATTATTATTAATAAAATTATGTTTATTGAAATCTATTTTATGGTAAAAATTATTTTAAAAACTTTTTCATACTTAAATGGATTTTTTCCTGAAAAAGTGTTTTGTTTGATTTTATAATGTAAATTTTTAATGTTAAATACTACAACTTTAATTTTTTGAATTTTGAAAAATTTATTCAAAATTTGTATTCAAGTGTTCCAAAATTAGTAATTTGGTCCCTTTAATTCTAAGTCAAAATAGATTGTAACTATTGTAATATTTGTAACCATGATAATTTTTAAATCATGTAATTAAAGTTAGAAAAAAGAAATGGACAAGAAAACGACACTAACACTTGAATTAATATTATTTACAATTAATATTTCATTTATAATCATATATTATTCTGTTATGGAATTTTTTAAAATTTTAAAGAGAATATGAATATTATAGTATTATATTTCTTAAAAAGTCACACAAATCTCACTCTTGTTTTAAATAACTATAATATTTTTAATATTATGTAATTTGAATGATATGTTATATGATATATAAAATTTTTATATATAAAATATTTATCTTCACCAAGGTAATTTTTTTAGTGAATAAAAAATTACATTAATTACATACACAACATTGATGTAGTAATTATTTAAATAATAGAAAAATCTATGAAATTAAATTTGTAATACTAAAATTTATATAATTTGAGATAGATAATATTATAATCAAATTTTATTGATTAACATGACTAATTAAGGATATAATAAAATAGCTGCCAAAATTATATGTGTTTCATGAAAATATTAAATTCATAGTAATGAATTGTTCAAGAAAATGACACTGTCGATATTTGATAATAATTAATATTTTATTAAATGATATATAATTTTTAAAAGTATTAAATTTGTATAGGATGATATTTTATGAACTATAATATTATTCATGGTCCATTTATTGGGAACCATTGCTTTTATAATAATTATATGGTCCCTTAGATGGTAAACAATCTTGTTGAGAAGGTATGTTTAAAAAGGGTTAAAGAGGAGTTAAAATCAAAAGATAAGGATAAAAACACACATAAAACATTTCTAAATTTTATTCAACGAGATAATTTGGAACCATACTCATCTTATATTTGAAATAAATTATTTTGGAATTAAATATTTATTTCAATTAAATTAATATTTTCTGAAATTCCAAATGTACCATACACCTTAATTATAAAAGGGAACCTACCCCCTTACATATTTATACCACTTTATACATATAGTTCATAAACAATTTATCCATTACTCTTATAAAGTCCTTATACATATTCTTTATATTCTAGACCATCTAAAAGTTAATCTCGGGGTCCAATAAAATGATATCTAAAGGAAATCCACTTAAAAAAAGGTAATCATCTTTACTGAATAATTCAAGTTTATTTCTAAATTTACATGTAATTATTGTGTTATAACCATCCTAAAATAATATATCAACTATATAATGTATTCTGATCTGTTATAATTATTATGTAACTACCATATTCCCTACCATTTCCATAATTTAATAATAGAAAACATTGTTTTTTCGTACATACAACATAACGTCTCCAAATTGCAGCGTAATTCATTTTTCATCACCAAATTACATGGATGGTTATAAAAATTGATATAATGACTATATAATGTAATTAAAAAATTAGAAAACCTATTTAATGATAATATTATTTTAACCTTATTACTTTCCAATCTGTTGGGAAATGAAAACATCGCATATGTATATGTATTGACTACCACCACCCCGAAGTGTTGTGATTCATTTTTTATTTCAAATTTAATTTAATGTTAATAAGGATATATATACAGAATATATGTTATATATGTGATAAAATATTTATTTATTCAAGAAATATTATTTATCATTCTTTTTTTCCATCAATTTTAATATTAAAATGGTGTTCATCCATACGTACATCTTACCGTATCTATGAATTGTGTTCATTATTTTCTATATCCATATTTGCAGGATTACTCTATATATTTATATAATTAATATATATGATATTTATACCATTATAAAAATTATATATATTATTGACCCATGTTCAATGAAAAAATACCAAAACTACCGAACTAAGACATAAATGAAATACAAAGTAATTATTACCCAAAATAGTGACTTTAATAATCAATTATAAATAATCTTGTATTATAAGATTAAAATTATGTAATATATGGTATTATATATATTATAATAGTTCTGGAATATTTCTATTTTTAATATATATTTTTTATTTATTAGGTTTTAGTTCATACACAAGAATTCAACAATATGGTAAGGGTTTTACATCTCACATGTACTTTAGTGAGACATAAGCCGTATTCACAAATTATGTATTTTTTGTTGTTTATATAGTACCCAATTGATATATTATATCATAAATATAGTTTTTCTTCATGTAATTTTAAGGCTAATTTTATCTTATTTATTTCATGTTACACAAAATTAAAATGATACACAAGTGGTGACGGTTTACTTCCCAAATCCTCATTATTCAAGATTGTTTATTTTAAAGTATCAACTTATGATATCTCCCTTCAAATAAAATGTTTTCTAAAAATGTTTTCAAATATTTATTTAAATTTATTTAATTATTTTTTGAACTATGATTTTCCCTTTTTGAATTTTTATAATATTTTTAATCAGGAATATTCTGGTCATTCTCCAATCATGGAATTTTTTTACATTTCATACAAAAGTTTAATTGAATGAATTTTTTACACATAAATCATGAACATAATTTTCCATAATCCAGAATAATAAATTATTTGAATCTTCCTCTATATATTTATAGTGTATTTTTCATGGAAAAATATTTCTTAATTTTAGGCTAAATTTTTGGATTTTAAATTTTTTTTAATGTAAATAGGGTATTGTCCCCCCGAAATATTCTAATAATATATTAAATGTATTTTAATCTATATCAACATCATTTTTGGAATATTGTGATGATGATTTTATTTAATTATATCATTCATCATTTTTTAAAGGGTTTATTATTAGTTTTAATGGGGAAATATTGATATTCTATTTCACTATTTCTTAAAATATAGACAGTTTTTGATCTTCTTTATGAAATAATGAATTATTTGTATTTTTCAATATGAGGAACAAATTATACATAGTATGTGATGATAAGATACTACAATATCCACTTGATGAATTAGTAGGTATCATTAAATAAACTATTTTGTTATTCGGATGAGGGATTCCATATTTATTTAGATATCCTAGTCTAAAGTCATGATAGTATTTTTAGATGTCATGGATGAGTATTTGACGGTATGTTTTTTGATGTTCGACATTATATATTCCATCATTATTAGTTTTATTAATATGTTCCATGTGATAATTTTATTTATTAAATATTGATACTTTTATACCACGTGAGATTTTTTATATGGATTATTTAAACATCCTTCATTCCTTGCAAATTATACTCAATTCATTGTTTAATTGTAATGATTTTTTTAACATGTAAAAATTACTATCATTATTTATTCAAGATATCATCCACTATATTAATATCCATAACAAGAATCTATCCTTACACCATTCTTATGATTTATTTTTCCTAGGATATTAATATTTTTTTCCTAATTTATATAATGGGATATGATAAAGTGGAATATTTATTTATAAAGAAAATAATATATTTTATTTTAAAATTTCAAATGTAATGTGAAATTCATGTATGTATATAGTTCAATATTACAAATAAATTATTTCTCCTTTTAGGTTATCATTTCTTATATCTAGTTCCAATTAAATAAAGAAACCACTTGCTCTATAAAACTGGAATTTGATTCATTATAGTAGGTATCACAGGAAATATAGTTTAAAAGTTGGGAACCAGATTTCAAAAAACAAATATTGTAGAATGTGAACTGATAACGGATCATTATAATATTCATAAAGAAACCCATTTTTATATTTTGTGTATAGTTATACAAAAATTTTCAATTTATGTTATACGGTTAAATAGTTTTGGAATTATACATTACATGTCATAATGTTATGATCTAATCTAGGGTATTTCATTATTTTGAAATGAATCCTATTGAAGGGAATAGAAATTGTATCAATAAACATATTCCAGGTAGGTATTTTGATTCTAGGAATGAAAATGATAATATATTTGGAGATGCAACTAGTTCTAGAGATTCATTCCGAGATGAATAGTTTATAACAAAATTAGGATAGATGAATCGGGTTATGAACAATAACCTTTCTCATGTGGATAAATCTTCTAACCCACAATGTAGTGTAACAGAGTTAGAAAAGATCATGTGCCATAACACTCCATCATTCAATGGGAATAAAAATCAGATTTTATCAGACCAATTGATATGTTCCATATTTAATATATATATATCTTTTGGATGTAATGAATGAGAGATTTTTTGGAATGTTTTTATCATATCTTTGGCGATACAGATTAATGGTGGTCAAGGAATAAAATCACTAATGATATGGGATATGTAAAAAACATGGAATGGGTATATTTTCAATGAAAAATGATTTCCTTGAAGAAAATGTGAAAAAATAGGGAGACAATTTTTGAGTTTGAGGTAAAATAATGTATAAAATATTTCTAGTTTTGAAGAAAACATTAGAAGGTAAACAAGGCATTATTTAGAACATGTATTAGATCAAAAGATAAATATTGACCATTTTTTTGATGGAATAAATTAAATAATCTGAATTATGCTATTCCAAAAACACTCTAATCATATAAAGATATATATTTATGATCTATCACGACAAAGAAGAAGTTTAAAATGTCATATGGAACCAAAAAAAAACATGAAAGATAATGCTTTATGATCCAGAAATAGATAATGGTATGAAGGGAATTATGTATGTTCCCACATGTAATATTTTTGGTAAGAAACAACCGTGTATATACTTAAATTCTATTAGAGTTTTCTTCATGTGTGGATGCAAATTCCATCAATCATGTGAATCAATGGGTAAGAAAAATTCCTCTAATGTTCAGTATTTCAACTTTAAGGATATAGAGCACTATGAAAAATGATTACCCAAGTGTCAAGGGAATATAGTTTAGAAAAATAAGGTCCAAGTTCAATCATATATGGATTCTATTATTTAAAGATAATTATTAATTTTCTAGTGTATTTGGATTAATCAATTATGTTATATATGTAGTTTGTAGATAAATTTCTAGGTATGAAAATTACGAAATATATAAGGATTACACTATAAATTTTTTAATAATTGGAAAACAAATGTTCAATTGTTCCCATAAAAGAGAGATTTGATTTAGTGGTATTGTAATATTATCATTTAATACATGAATATTAAAAGATAACCATTAATATTTTCCCGAGGCTGGTTTAATTTGAAATTTATGATGTAAATATGATCGTATTTTTTAACATTAAAATGGTTAGAGATTTAATGACAAAGTAATTTAGGATGTAGTTTACCACATTTTTAAATTTCCAACAATCATAGATTTTATTTAAAGAATAAGGGGAGTTAATAATTGGAATCGTTTATGTTTTCATTATGTTTTATGGTTATAAAAGTTATTACAATGTTTTACGAAAATATTAGAGCATAGTATTTCCATGTGAGATTAAGAGCTAATTTATGTTGGAAAAATGAAATGTTGATTTAGTGACCTACTAACTAAATTTTAGGACTTTTGAATACAGTTAGTACTATTTTGGATGAATCTTGTGATTTGATACATTTAGAAAGGATTATGTCAAACATGGATCTTATAGATTTAGATAAAATTAATATTTATCATCTTGTATAACCTATGATAACCATTTTGGTTTTGGTAAATGTTTATTGGCCAATGAAATTACTTATTTATCATTTCATTCATTAAATGTTCATCATGTATAAAAAATCATCTCGAATTTTAATTTCCTCACATAATAGATGATGTGGAAATTGATTGACGTGCAGAAAAGGATGAAATTATTCTTACGACTTTGAAAGAATATTTTACATTTTTCTCTCTATTGTTTTATATATATAGTAAATTATTCTATTTACGTTAGGGATAAAAACTCAAAATAAAAACATTATTTGTTTAATTTTATTATTGATAAATTAATAGTCTCTTAACCCATTATTGATATATGGTTTTTAATTGTTTTTATTACAATGATCATAGTCTATTAATCAATAAATTAATCATTTAGGGTTATTAATTTTCTTCAATGTCCCTTTTTTCACTTCTCAACAAATTTATCCTATATAGAAACAAATATTTTTTACGAACATCATGTTTCCATTCCAATTTTTTAAGATGAATTTTTATATACCATTTTTTATGATGTGGTTTTTTCATAAAATATATTTACGAATTTCAAAGCATTCATTACCAACAAAAATTTAAAATTTTAGAATGAAACTTTTTGATGTATTTTATAATGAAACATATCACTATTTGAAGTGAAAACTATGTTGAATAGCGTATACAATCCACAATACAGAGATTAAATGATCCCCAAAATTTTATTATTTAAATATGACTATTTTAACATAGCCATTCGATTAGTTGTTATTAATAGAATTATCCATATTATGAAATATATATTCTTATATATTTGTTTATAATTTATCCTCCACATTTAAATTCCTTCGTTATTTCTTAGGTAATATGTACACAATTTTCAGTAGTTTAATTTTATGCTTCTTGAATATGATTTTTTCAAAAATGATTTTTAATATATTTTTGTGGAAAAAATTATATTTATTTTCAAGGAGATATATATATATATTTTGTTAAAATAATACCATTTTCAGAAATAATCATAAAAAATTATTCATAGTGTGGATTTTAGTGATTTTTTCAGAAAAGATTGATTTTCTAACGAATATTGAAAATAATACTTTTTATTGAAAAATATATCTATTTTTGAAATAATTTATAAAGTTACATATTATTTTTATTTGGTTCAAATGTGAAAATATTTATACTTTGTTATTAATAATTCAATTATGTTATTATTAATAAATTTTATGGTTAAATTTGATATATAATCATTTTTATTCTTAAAAATAATTTTCTAAAAATAATATTTCATTTTGTTTATTTTTTTTAATATTAATTAACTTATACCAGATATATGTTTTTAATTTTTAAATATTTATTCACTATATAAATTTATCTTGTTTAAATTTATCAAATACATTCCTATTAATTTTTCCCTATATAATGTGTAACTCTAGTTATTTTTTTCCACTGTAAATTGTAAATCATAAATTAACGTTATGTATAAAATTATATGGAATATAAAATGACCCAAAAATAGACCTTAGTCATTTAAATTGAGTCTATTTCATCAATACTCGTAAAATATTTAATTATCTAGCAATTTTTTGATATTTTTATGAGATAATGATCATTATAGTATTTTATTTCGAGAAAAGTATAACATCTCATAATGTTGTTTATTATAACTATAATATATTAATATTATGTATTCCAGAGAATTTGATGTACATTACTTATTATATTTAAATATAGAAGATTTATATTCATGATTTTTATTTTATTTTATTGTTCTGGAATAATTATTTACTTTTATGGCTTACAAAATACTAACAGAGTAATTATTAAATTAAAAGAAGAATAAAATATATGATATATTAAATATTAATAGAAATATAATTTCTAATAAATAATTTGATCCATGAATTTTTCATATTATAATTATATTATAGAGATATAATAAGATATTTGATTCCAATTCAATGTATTGTCTCTATTTTATGAAATTTAAATTATTAAATAGTTCTAAAAAGAAATAATTGATATTTTATCATTAATTATATTTTTATTAAAGGGTATAAATCTAAAAAAATTATATATGTAGTTGTTTTACTTGGATATGGTTGATAATTTAAACCATGGTAAATATATGGGTCATTTTGTCATTTATTTTAATTTTATTTACCCACAAGGAGTAAAAAACCCTATTCAAACGATAAGATTAAATTGGGTTAACTAGTGTCTAACCCTAATGATAAGTATAATAAAATAGATTAAACATGCATAGTTTTTATGTTTCTAATTTTTTTTACCATTAATAATGATATATTATAAATAAATTAGTTTTCTGACATTTCTATGTAAATATTAATATAAATTAATTTAATATGTTATGAAATTCCTTACATACCCCTCACCTTAATTATAAAAGGCCACATGTTCCCATACTTACATTCCCCACATTATTCCATATATATATATATATATATATATGAATATACCTCTAAAAATTCTAAATCCAACTTCATGAGATTCTGGATCTTTTAAAAGATCAATAGTGGGTCCCTTAAAAAGGGATAAAAAAGAAGTCTACTAGAGAAGTGGTAATCGCCATTAAAGACTCATCCAAGATTATATTTCTCTAATTTATATTCATATTTTTAAACCATGATTAAATAATTAATCTATTATAATCATTATAATTATATTTTATTATTATTTAGGTACAAGAATATTCCACCTCCTTTACATCATATTAAAAGCCAAAACATCACTCACACAACCACACATCATACTGTCTCCAAATAGTGGTGTAATTTCTTTCATCACCACATTACATAGATGGTTATAAATATGAAATTAATTCATGTATATATTAATTATAACAGAATTATACCTATATATATATATATAATATTAATATCCAAATATTTACATTCATGTCATTTTGGAAATGATAATATCTCTCATCTGTAAGTGTGGATTACCACCTCCATGATAAAATGTGGTTATATTCCCTTTTATATATTATTTGGATGGAAATATAGATAAATTTAATGAAAATAAATGATATATATGAAATTTTAATTATTATTTAATGTTTAAATATTATTTACATTTCATTCATTCCATTCACTAAAATGTAAAAATAGCATATGTGTGTATGTTTGGCCTACCATTTCCATGAACAATGTAATTAATTTTATATCTTCATGTTTTACAGGTTTCAATGAACATGTATATAATATATATATATATATATATATATCTAATTATTAACATTAAGATTTTTATTTATCCTTGAACATTGTAAAAATATATAATCTACATAACTAAAACAAACATGACAAAATAGAGCAGTTATTACCCGAAATTCTTATTTCAACAAAAAATTATTAATAAATTAGTAGTAAATAAATAAATTTAATTATTATATGATATTACATGTGATAATATAGTTAATTAATACTTTTATTATAAAGCAATATTTATTATACATTAGGTTCTAGTTTATAAAAATGAACTCAAACCAAAGGTAAGAGTTTTTCATCTCACTATTAAGTCTCTAATACATATAACATATTCACAACTTATTTCTTTTGTATAATGTATATATTTACCATTTGATATAGTATAGCATAAATATATTTCTTCTTATTGAATTTAATATTTCATCTTAATTTATTTCTCTCCTAGAGAACTATATTATAATGATATCTGATTAGTAAGAGTGTATTTCACAATATCTTCTTAATTTGGCATTATTTATTTTTAAGACCAAATTGAGGTTATTTCAAATCCCTTTACATGGTTTCTAAAATTGTTTTCAAAAATGTATCTTATATAATACAATTATATTTTAATGTTAATTTTATTCATGTTTTATATTTTATAATATGTTTTAAAAAGAATCTTCTTGTTATTTTCTAAGAAGATCCTTTTTTAATTCTATTACAAATGTTCGAAATGAAATTTTATGAATTATATGTAATGAATTTAATTTACAAGTTTTATTGTCGATTAATGATTTGAACCATCCATTACATGTTAATATGGTTTTTAATAAAAATTATTTATTTATTACATAGTATTTTTTTAATTTTAAAAGTCATTTTCAGAGTAAAAAAGGGAATTTTCCTTAAAAATAATATTTCAATATTTTTAATGTATTTTAATTTATTTTAAAAGCCTTTATTGAACCATATATTGAGGATAAAATATAATGAAAACATTTACCAGTTTTCTTTTGATCGTTAATGATATTTGTGTCTAGGGAAATTATTAACATTCTATATGACTAGTTCTTTAATTACACAATATTATTGAATTTGAGAAGGCATTCTGATTTAGTTGTATTATTTAATAATTTTTTGAATGAATAAGATGTGGTACATGATATTGGTTCCCTATATATCCCCTCTTTGAATCAGTTAATCTTATATAGAATATATTTTCTGTTTTAGCTGACACCTTATAAATTTATCGAAATTTCATTGAACAAGGCCTCAATTGTATTTTAGGAAGTCTAGGATTAGACCCCAATGATATGTTTTAGATGTTCAAAATTATGAATTCCATCATTAGGAATCCAGTAATTAATTTAAAAGTGATTAATTAATTTTTTATCCATGGATTATTTCCCAACTCATATGGTTATTTATATGGCTTTGGTGATCATCTTTATCTCTACCTAATTCTAAAAATGTTTATTTCTTAATGGAATAAGTTTTTGATATTTACCTATACATAATGTTTATGATTATTTATTTATGATATATTCTATCATTTGAATACCCTTATAGAGAATCTAATCTTACCCATGTCTAATTATTTATTTTCCCAAGGATACAAGGAATAGGTTTCTGATTGAAATTAAGGGTTATACAAAAGTAAAAAATGGTTTACTCAAAGAAATTACTATATTGAATTTTAAATTTTAAAATGCAATGTTAAATTCAGGTATTTATAAATTTCACATGGACTATGAAACTAATTTTTCCTTACGGATGAAATTTATTATGTTTAGTTCAAATTTAATAATGTAACGAAAAATTTTGGGCTACGTGAGTTTAAGTCTTTACATGTAAGGTGTGTGATTGTGATAGTTTGATGATGTGTTTCATAAATCATTTATCTTTTAGTGATATCCATTGGTTGAAAAATCTATAATAACTATTTAGTTCAATCATCGCATATTGAAGCTTTATATGGGATGGATCAAATTAAAACCCCTACAATGCTAGCTCCCACTCCTGATATGAAAAACAGTCATTATAAAGCATGATTATAATATTTTAGTCCATAATTTCTTCATTATGTATTCAATTATCTCTTATCATTACCCTTAGTATACACTAACCATAAAAGTACCTTTATAACGACTATAATACCCAAATTCATAATATGGAGAATTCAAATCGACCAATGGCCATATAGACGAATGATCATATAGTGCAATGGTTATATTGATTAAGATTCATGTAGAAATAATGATTTAGTTTTACATTAAAAGTTACATTTCTAATTAAATAAAACATATATACCACCAGACATCATCATTATCAAATTTTTCCTAAATATTATTAAAGTTGCTTTTATAATTTTTTTTCATTTTACTAGTATTTTTTTAACACACTAAATATAAGGTGTAATCTTCTAGGATGAGTTCAGTGCTATTAATTATAAAATTACATGGATATTATTTGGTGGTTATTTTATCCCTATACAAGTCTTAGATATTTTCAACATTTTTGTTACTTGACAAGTAAAATTATATTATGGTAATTTTTTCCTATGTATATCCATCTGTAAATATAACACAACATTAAGTATGAAAAATATGAGTTATTTTTTTAATCGAGGAAGGTAATTTTGTGTGCTTATATATAGTTTTTTGGAATTTTAACAGAATGTTATGTCTTGTGGTGATTTATTCTGTGGATTTTATCATTTCACATATATGTTTACATACAAATACCTAATGAATGAGGTATTTTAGGTATATGAAGATATATTATCATCCAATATTATATGATAAATTAATTCTAGTGATAGAAATAAATAGGTTTCAATAATACATCACTATACAAATTTATAGTTTGATTTAAGGTATTTTAAAGATATGAAGATAACCCTTACAAGGGGTTTTAATATCATAGATAACATAATAGATGTTTAAATATATATATATACCTTGGATTAAGTCTATAGATCAACAAAAAAATTTATTACAAAAAGGGGATTTTAATATATCCTAAATATGGGGTATCTGGTTTTCTAACCAATATACTTTGAAATATCTCTTAAATTCTATTATATTAATATTTTAATTACAACTATTATAAATTATCTACTTACATAGATTTTATTTTGATTATTGGATTTATAAAAACCTCCAACAAAAAATTTTATATAGTGAAAACTATATTTAATATAGTTTATTTATCCATATTAAGATTTATTTTACTCAGATCCTTGAAATCTGTGGTATTTAATAAATCATATAAATTTAATAAAATATTTACTAAAAAATAGTAGTTTAATTTACTTATATAAAATAAAACTATGTCGTGAAGATTAAATCCATTAATCATTGGGAATGAATTTTGAATCCAAAAAAAGTATCTACTTCATTCTCTGTTGGTTTTTTATTTTAGGTTATGAAATCAAAATTGTTCTGATGTTTTTATACACTAAATGTGTTGGTTAATGAAATATTTTTCATGTAATGTTTTCAAGTTAGAATACATTATTACTTATATCCAATGATAACAATAAATTTCAATGTTGGATATTATGATTGAATGGTTGACTATATGAATTCATATATGAATGAAACTAGATTTATCAACCTTGTTTTAAAACTAGTTATTTCTAATGCTTCATAGAAAGAAATTAATCAATTTTATCATGGGTAAATGATAGAATATAAATTAAATCTTAATTTTCATAAAACATTGTGATGTTGTATTACTAGAGAAATTATTATTTATATTCCATATAATAAAATAGCCTCTGGTATTCGTAAAAATGTAGAAACGAATCCTTTTATAAGTATCAATGTTTTGTAAACTCATATAGATATGATAAGAGTAGATTATTGATCCACCGATTTTATATTTGGATAAAAATTAAATTTAATACATCAATTATTTTTTACTATTTAAAATAGTTTAAAGACACTTTGAGAAAATGTATAATTGGGATATTTTTATATCAAACAGAATCATTTTTATAATCTATAATGGATGAGAGTCATATAAGGAAACTGTTGAAAACTCTAAACATTTCAGTAATCTATGTCTACATGACATGTTTTCTATATGAATGGAATATTAACTCTCATTTAAAATATTTTATGAGAAATATAAGATTAATAATAAATAGTTTTTTAATCAACATTATTAATCTGATATCTAGTAAATTTACCTCATTTGATAATACATCTAAATATTGGGTTTAAAATAAATATTGAAAGTATTCTAATCAACCTATTTTAGATTATTATGATTAATATATACTCCTAATTCATGAACATGTAAATAAAAATTTGGTAATATAAATTTATACAGAAAAAATTAGAGATATAAAAAAATTCACTATACGAAGGATTCTTTAGATGTGCCTTTCTATAAATATTGGAAAATATCATGTTATAAAATTATTTTATCAATTGACAATGACGGATAACATTTAATGATTTTATTATGAACAACTGGAAAAGTTATTAAAATATATGTATACATATTTCTCTAGTATAGTTGTTACATCCTCTGATAATTCTTCAGAAGAAAGTGGTAATGGTAGTGAAAAAAATAGTTTGATTATATTCGAACATTATGAAGAAAAATATGCACTTAATGGATATGGATACCAATTAATATATGTTATATATAGCTCATAATTCTAATTTTTATTCTAATTTATATCATTATTATTCATATTTATTTAATTATGAATCATAAAATCCCCCAAATAAGGAATTTTTTAATAAAACATGAGACAAGGATGATTTTACCGATCATTATAGAAATGAAAATATATATCACTCACATGGAAAATGAAATTGATATGTTAGTTAATAATATTGATCATTATAAGAATATTATAAAATCTAATAAAATAATTTCGAAATAATACTATGACATTTCAAATCATTTAAATTAATTACTTTTAAATACTAATTAAAATATGAATTCACTAGATCATGAACTAGATTATTTGAACTTAGTCAACAAGAATTTGGTTATTAAACATAAATAATATTTTTAGGGTAAATAAATCCTTATCAAAATTTAATTTTGGTATAGAAAATTGTGTCAACATTTACTGACAATTTAGATACTCTGGAACATTTAATAAAATTGGTTTTACTTCAGATTAATCTCACATCCAATCAAATTACCATGTTTCGAAAACATCACATTTTTTCAATAAATTTATATTTTGAACCCACAAAAGTAAATATTTTTCATTAAAAAATCTCAATAATTTTGTTTCATAAATAATATACTTCTAATTAAATATTAGTTATTTAAAAGAGAAGAGTTAAGAATATAAGGGTTAAAAATACTATTTTATAACAAATCATTACTGATGTTATGTTCAGTGAAAACCATGGAATTTAAGAGGATTATATTCTATGAAATATTTTAAATTCATACTTTTTATATGTTCAATGTATTAATAATATACATTTCAATATTATAAAAATATGTAATATTTATTTTCAAGTGAATATCATGAATGTTAGAAATATTGTTTCAAATTTAGAAGGATCATTGGTTCGATCATTTGATAGAAAAAACAATGTTAAAAATATTAAATTAAAAGACTCAAGACATTAGAATACACATTTCACAGTGTAAATAAATATCTTCCTTAGTTGTTACATAGAAGATTACATCATTTCAACTATAAAAAACCAATTACATTACATTTCAAAGGAAATGTTTGGGATCTTACAAAATATAAACTCAATTGAACCAGATATTATGATCCAAATAAATTTGAAATGGAATTAATTACTAGTTTTAAATAGAAATGTGAAATCCATATATATGAAGAATTATATTAAGTAAATATAGATTTATTTATATTCACACAAACAAGATTCATTGTGTAAAAAATTATCTGTGTGTATTATTTAGTGAGTGGAATATATTTACATTCATTTATTTCCTCTCTTGAAAATACTATGATCAAATTGACATTATATTTTTCATTATCTTCCTAATAATGTGAAATACCTACCATGTCTTGTTATCTAGATGGATCATGATGTTATGTTTTTAAATCCCTATTTTTGTAACTATTCATACATAGAAATTTATTTTTCATAATTATTCATTATAAAAATCACAACACAAAATATTGTGTAGTTAAATAATGAAATAGGATTACATATGAAATTACTCAAAATATTCAAATTTTATTTTATTTTTCAAATAACGTTTTTTTAAATAACTCTTAATTCAAATTAGTATACATATAATATATTTTTTACTCACTATTTTTTAATAAAACCCCACCTGTGTTATATATTAGAAGAAAAAAGAAACATTATTACATTTGACTCTTTAGATGAAAATTATTTTTCTAGATATTAAATTTCAGATTCCTAAATTTAATCCTGTTACTAAGGAAGGTAATATTAATGGTTATTAGAAAACTAATAGAAAATGTATAGTTTTTAACAAAATATTGGTTTCTAATGAAATATTTCATATAGAATTTGATGGATATGATCCTCTTGTTTTTTAAAAACCTCTAAATTTACATCCTCTTAATGATATTATCATGGTACTCCACTAAGTTTATCATAATTTGATTAAAAACTAACACTAGTAAACTGAAAATAGGTTAGACCATTACATTTTTAGTGTCATAATATTAAATTAATGGATAGTATATATTTGATATTTGATGATAAACTTATGAAATTACCGAATAAATAATTTGTTTGTGTTAATTCAACCTACTAATAATATTACTATTGA
Organism: Viscum album; assembly: GCA_963277665.1. Classification (NCBI taxonomy): domain Eukaryota; kingdom Viridiplantae; phylum Streptophyta; class Magnoliopsida; order Santalales; family Viscaceae; genus Viscum; species Viscum album. Next base: position 1,135,228,387 of record OY728122.1, read on the forward strand.
TGTATAGAAAAATGTTATAAATAAGTGTTTCTTATTAAATAAATGTGATAATTATACATTCTTATCAAAATTAGAACAAAAAATGGTTACTGATTACATGGGTTACAAATGATGGAAATGTGCTTTGTAATAAGAAATCAAAGAATATGGAAGGAATCATGTTTTTATATTATTTGAATTACATAAAAATATTCCTATAATTTGAAAAACATAGTATTCTTGAAACATGTGTGATGGAAATGCAACTGATTTCACAAATTAAATAAGGCATGTTGTTAAGGGATATTTTCATGAAGAGGGAATTGACTATAGTAATTCCTATTCAAAGATAAAAATGATAGAATATATCTAAATCATTGTATCCTTTGTAGGAAATAAAAATTTTAATTTAATTCAAATGTTAATTAATATATCTTTTCATAATGGATACATCAAGGAGGAATTTTATATTGCACAAGATCATGGTTTTGAAGACAATATATTTATAGAAAATGTATTTAGACATAATAAGGACATAAGTATAATTAAATAAACCCCAAGAACATGGTGTGATATAACTACTAGATATTTTAATCATAATAATTTTATTAATGTATTATTTTAACCATACATTTTAATATGGTTTATTTTTTGAGACTCTTATTTTTAATGTTTATTCAAATGACATTATTTTTTGATCAACTAAATTTTATTTATAACATACTTTCTAAACAAATAAAAAATGTGTTTTAAATTAGCATGATTTTTAAAATATATATATTCATTAATTTTAAAATTTTAAATATAATAGAAAGAAATATTGTATCTCAATATTAAAAATTTAAATAAATAGCAAAACACTTTGTTTTTGACAATGATTCGAGCATAACTACTCTGGTTGAAACAACAATAAAAGTTAATCCAGGTGAATTTGGTAAATAGGTAGATAAAAATAATTATTGAAATATAAAATGATATTTAATATATCCTATATAAATTAAAAAATATATTACGTTTTTAGTATGATTATATGGATTATTCCAAGAAAATTTGAAGAAATCACATTTAAAATGGAAAAAATATTTTATCTATTACATAAAATGTTTTTAAAAACTGGTAAATTTTATTATTTTGAAAAAATATTTTATTTCTTTAAATCTATTATGTTTGTTAATTTAGAGGGTTTAGATAAAATAGGAAATGTATATTCATAATATCTTATTTACTTGAATAAACATTTGTTTAACATTCTAATAAGAATAAAAATTCTACAAAAACATATATTGCTAGAGATGAATATGTTGCAGCTAGAAGATGTTGTGCTCAGGTGTTATTGATACAATATATGGTAATGGATTTATTATTGAGGATCAATCACATAATAATCCATAATGATAACACAAGTGTTATTAATTTTTTAGGACCAAAAAATTCAATCATAATAAAAAAACTATGTCCCCATATTCATAGTTATCAGATTCAATAAAAATATATAATAATCAACATTAATAGAGAAACAAAATTGTACGCTTATATTATAAACAACCTATAAATTTTATGTTTCAAATTAATTAAATAGAATATAGTATTTCCAAAATTAATTTGATATTAAATTCAAATATTCTTTAAATTATATTGTACAATTGAAAAACTCTTAGATTAAGTGGAGAATATAATATTTAATCTAAATTTCATGCATTTTATTTTAACTAATTTTCATTTATATTATTTATATTTATATTTAGGTTCATTTTATTGCATTAGTTTCTCATTTATTAATTTCTATTTATATATTCATCTATTTTATTTAATTTTGTTTATCGATTATTAGTTTCTATTTTATATTTTCATTAAAAGTATAATTTTTCACATTACAAAAATATTCTATCAGTTCCATTTCAAATTTATATGAAAGATAAATATTCATAACTAAAAATTTACTTGAATCATAATGAACTAAAAATGATCAACAATTTTTATTGTAAGATAACCGAAGAGAGATGTAATATGTATGACTATAATTTGGTTTATTTTTTTATCCTAGTATATCATTATCCATTAAAGGATGAGATGTCAAAAAATCCGGTGAGGTATTATCTCTTATATTCTTATTAATTTTTGGAATGGGGTGTTTTTATTGAAACATATTACTTGAAAATGTAGTCAATATTTTCACACAATGAAATTATAAATTTAAAACATAGAAGAGGTATTATAACATAATTAGGAAGATTTTTATACAATAATCATTATGGACTATTATTATAAGAAATTATTTTTTAATGAAACCACTCTCAAATTCTTGTATAATGTTTACAACCTAATGGGATTTAGATTGAATTAATTTTCTATATTGTTCATTTTCTATCTATAAGGAAATGGTTTTATGTGGGTGGATATCAAGGAGATAATATCAAAAAAATTCCCAAAATACTTAAAAAATATCTATATTCCTTCAAATATTATAGTTTGAATATTTGATCCCACTAAATAACTCCCCGCAACATTAAAAGAAGAACATGATGTTTAAATTTCAATAATGTGGAATGATATCTCTATAAAGAGGAATGTTCTCATAATATTTTAATTAATGTTATAGAATATGAATTCCAAAATATAAAAACATTATTTAAAATCATTTTAGATAGGAAATTGTGGATGGGATTAAATCAATGTATATTTATTTTGTTCCATCTACCATAAATATATGATATTTAATGGATCCAAAATCCACATAATTACTGAATGAAATAAAAAATAGGACCTAAAACCTCATAAGAGAAATATAATTTAATATTTATATTTTACATTCCCTTTCAATGTATGCAAAATTTTTTCTTTCATCATTCAATTTTTCAAAATCATAATGTCGGGGAAATTTATAAACATTGAATAGGTTTAAAGGGGAGAGTTATTTCTATATTCAAAGCATATTTTTAATTACTATAACATATTTAATATGTTGATTAAATATTTCATTGAAAAAAATAATGAAAATATAATGGAATGTATTCAACAGATTTTATACAATGTTTCCCCTAAATTTAAATCAATCATTTTAATTTTCATTTTCTGTTTTATACATTAGAAAATGTGAGATATTATATAGTTAATGAGTCTGTTAATTTATTTATTTTAGAAATATAAATAAAATTAATATAAAATTTATCTTATATGTTTTTTATTTATATATTGTTTTTTATAGAATGAATTTGTGGTTATAGAAATATAAGGGCGCTTAACAAATTTTTTTGAAAATCTAGTAGTATAAATTTTCCTAACATATTACATTGACCAGATTTAAGAAAATATATGGACAGATATAATAGTCAGAAATAGAAAATTAATCATTCCAGGAACATAGAAATATGACTTTTGTTCTATTTTATTGTAACGATATATATTTTTTATAATGTTTACATTAATGTTTGTTACAAATTGTTTTCAACAAATCCACCCCACCAAAATAATATGAGTTTAAAAATTATGATATATAAAACATCACACTTTAGAAATCATATAATAAATTGAGGTAATGAACAAGTTCTAATCTTACTGTGCTTTTTTTGTTTTTTATTTTAATGTATTTATTAAGTGGAACATATTTTGAGGCTTCATTATTAATCTTATAATTCTTCCAATATAATTTTTATTTTATAAATCATTCATAATAGATGAATTTTTGGGATATGTATATATATGTTCTAATGATCCAATATGATGTAAAAATTATAGGTAAATGATTGTAGAATGTTCTTTACTAGAGAACTATTCATATCGATACGTTATGTTGTTGTATTTTTTGGATATGAATAATGGACATATGACATGTTTTAAAATCTAGTATACCTAATGAATGGTTGAAATTCGTAGATACCATTGATAAAGTCTATAGATACACCATAAAACATTAATTTTTTTCATTTTAATAATATATTCATTAAAGGGTGATTTTTTTGATAATATATACTCTATGTATTATTTTCTAAAATCTTCTTTATAATTTTTTATAATTTCCATTAATTAAATATATTATTTTTTCCAGTTAAATTTTTATTGTTAGTTTTTCATTAACATAAAAAAATTATTTTTGTTTCTCATACCATACATTAGAGAGATAATATTTCCATAGAATTCACTATTTTTTGTGATGTTTGAATCTTTTTGTATTGATTAATCTCATCAACTTAAAAAAAAAGAGGACTGGTAATTCTTTAGTTGAATTTCTTATCCTCAATTCATCCCTCATAGTATAGTATTTCCATTCATCATTGGGAGAAAAACATAATGGTTGTAAATATTCAGAAATTTCAGATGGGCATTACTCTAGATGAAATCCATGATTTATACAATGGATGTGGTGGGGATTGAAATTTTATTTCAGTAAATCATTTTGTCTTGCTAAATTTTAACATTCATATGAATATTGTAAAAATGAGTGATGAATTCCTAATTTATAAAATTTATAGAGAACATATATTCTATATTTTAATAGATCGAGGGTAGATTATATACCCATGGATGAGATTATTTTTATTAATAATTATTACACGTCAATATTAATAATACAGTTTAATGTACTATATATAAGACCATGCGATAACCATTTTTTTGTGATGATATTGGTAAATCAATTATTATTAAAATAATCATTGTATATGATATAAAAAATAAAGGTATTTTTATTTGTATATGTTTGAAAGAGACATATAGGCTAAAACATTAATCTAAATTTTGATGGATGAGACGATAGGAGTTTAATGTTATTGATCATATATTGTTAATGGATCTATCCCATTGTAGAAATTAATAATTTGTTTAAGTATGAATGTTTTCTCAAAGGTTGTTTTTTTAGAAAATATTTGTTAGTTGTTGTGTCATTTAACCCTTCTACTATGTTTTAGTGAGTTTATGATATTATACATGTTTTCTGGATTCAAAATCACCATCAAAATCAATCTCAAGTTATGGAATTTGGTTCTCGCAATATTTAAAAAAATTAAATAGTTTTAAAATATCTCCTGGAGTATTAATATAGTTTAAATAAGGTGTTACATAAATGAATTATGATAGTAGTAATAGATTTATAGTGGAGTGGTTTCTCGCAGAGAGAACATGGAATATAAATTACATATAAAAGAATTTCATGATATGTTTTTTAATTATCTTGTTTCAATAAATTATATATATATTTTTGTAATTAGTAATGGAAGTTGTTTAATTTTATGTTAAAATAATATTCTTAATCTTTTTATATAAAATTATTTTAGAGCTGCGTATTTTAGGAAATTATGGATTTTGATGGTTGAATTTATTTTTCTAAAGTATTTATTTGTAACTTTAATGGTGGTAATGTTTTTTAAAATATATTTTCCAAGGAATCCTTATTATCAGTTAGGATGTTATAAATGTTAATTTTTTAATAGATTCATTAAATATGTGACATTCGATTTATTTATTATATTTATTTCCAGTATTTTTTTACATTTATATTCATTTAGGGAACTAATTATTATGTATTTCTTTATCCCATATAATATTATGTCATTCTTCTCCCATAATAGGTTTCAGAAATAGTTCTTTTTAAAAATAATAAAATATATGTTTTTTTAGCATATTATTGGGTTTAAGATACATGGTTTAACTTGGGGTATATATTTGGGGATAATCATTCTTGATGGGAGAAGTTGAAAAAACTTTTAACTGGGGGTATAGTTAGGATGAATAGTTTAAAAAGTATGTAATGCATATGAATTTTTGGTAATCCTGGGAAAAAGATATTTCATTGTTAACTATAATATTAAATAACCATACAAAATGTAAAATTATAACAATTTGTTTATAAAATTGGTTATTCTATTAGTCATAATGTTAAATGATTATTCTAATTAATCATATATATTAATAAAGGAAATATTATTTAGTTTTTATCCTCTGGAAAACCCATAATTAGACATCAATATAGTTCATGGAATTTTTTTACAGATATGAGAATGAAATGGTTCTGACATGCATTTGTTCTCAATGTTATTTGATGAATTTCATAGTGTAATAGAGGGAATCCAAACATAGATTGAATATATGTGAAATACATAACCATATTTCATAGTTTTTAATCGATGAAATATTATCACTTCAATTTATATTTCTTATTGGTCATTGAAATTGGTTTTGATAAAAAATACATAGGATTTTTCATCCTGGATATAGAATTGCGAACTTTAAGGGACTAGAGAAGTTTTATTTCTAGCATAAGGTATTTGTATTTGTTATAGGGTAGGGGATCATAAACATTATATTTAAATTCAATATGAATTTTTATCAATTTATTAATCTGGTATATCATAAATTCTCTAGATGTATGTAATTTAATAATAATATATATGTTTATGAAAAATCATAATTTTAAATGTATCTAATAAAATTATAATATAGGTGGGTATTACATAATGATATAATGGAGTATGTTATGTGAGATGAATGATGAATATGGAATAAATTAATCATTTGATTTTATTATTTTATAATACATTAAATTCCATTATAAAAAATTATTATCATATGACAATGGCGAAAATTTTATTTTGAAAAAAAGTTCACTTTTGATAAAAAAATATTGATATATGGTTTTAATGATTTTTAGATTTTTTAATTAGGTAATGACACTTAATGGAATAGCATTCATATTCTTATGCTGATATTACTATTATATTAATTATTTAGAAAATATTTAATAATATCCATGAAATGTACATTTAATATTTTTATATTGTGGTGATATGTTTTAATGATTTTATATTATAAAAAATATCTCATTTATAAAGATTTTCCAAGTATATTTGATGATAAGGAAAATTAATAAATTACGAAAAATATTTTATCATATTTTTTTGATTAATTAATATTATTTATATATATATTTAGAAATTAATTAATTTTCTATGTGATGATTAATAGTGAAATTTTGTGAGATGATTTGATTGTTAAAATAATTTAATAATGGATTTCATTATTTGTTATTCATGTGATTTCAATGATTACTACTATTAATTATATTGTATAAAACATATGTGTTATAGATTTTTGTTTTATTAATAGTAAAATTAAAATTTTATATAGATGTTTTCATCCTTGAGGGATTTTTCATTTTGTAGAAGGTTTATTATTGTTTTTATATGCATATAAATATAAAAATATTACAGTTTTATGTTTAATTAATGTTGTAAAAATATCATATTGATTAATTTTTGTTATTGTAGTTGTATCTATGGATGGTTATTGTAGTTGTATTCATTCCATTATTTGTGATATGGATGAAGAGTGTTATCCATAATAGTGATTTTGATGGTGTATATATGTATAATGGATGTAATTAATATATATTTGTGGATGGAGGATTGAATGTGGTGAGGGTTTTCATAAATTAACTATTTCAAGTAATTTTTATTATTGTTCCTAAACTTATTTATAATATATATGTCATTCATTGAGGAATTATTATGACAATTAACGTAGAATATATGTTTTCAGATGAGGAACTTATTGGGTAAACTTGTATACTATCACTAAATTTATATAATATTTTTTAGACATATATGTTCATGTAAAAAGTGGTATTAGTCAAAAATATCTCATTCGTATGATTTCTTATATAAGGTTATAAGAGTTTTGGGTTTTTTTCTATTTTTTAGTTTCATATTTTGATTTAAATATTGGTGAGTAAGAATATTGGGTTTGGTCCTGAAATTTCATCCATGTTCTAATGGAGTCATAATTTGATGGATTTAATGTTAATCCATGCCTAAAAATATTAGAAATAAAAATAGAAACTCCAAAAATAAATTTTTTTACAACCTTTTTTTATTATCCCAATAATTCCATTTTTCGGTTGTATTTTGAGGTCAATTATTTTAATTATCTATCTAAAAGGGGTTCTCAAAGAGTAAATTCCTGAAATGAGAGTCAAAATAATCTAATTAAACTATTCCCAATATCACTAGAATGAAATCACTCTATAAAAATATTATTAAATGCTTACTTAAAAGGGCCTAATAAGACCACACCATAATCCATTGAATAAAATCAAAAAAATAGTGGATTTCTTATTTTAGTGTCTTCCATCATTTTAAGGGATACTATAAACCCATCATGAACGTTATCATAATGAATATCATATCATCATGCATGTCGATAGAATAACTTTGTGTATCATTTGGGGTATGATAATGTAGTGTCATGAAGTGAGCATATAATAACCCAACACCATTTGTTAGTTAATAGAGGATCCTAAGGTCCCATGTTATATACTAATAAACTGAAAAACAAAATTCCAAGATAGGCTAGTCAACATAAGTTGATACTATATATAAAATCATAATTTTGTGTTCACTGTATTAAGAAAATTATATAATTGTGTACAATAGTGATATCAATGAAATAATAATGAGTTATTAATGGAATTTCACATCAACACATTTATATGGTAATATATTGGATGTCATTTTTATATAAATAACATTGTCCAACATCTTAATTATATTCCAAAAAAACAACGGTTAATTATAATAATCTCTTCATGGATAGTTTATGGATGATTCAAATGTCCCTAAGATGTTAAAAATACATTAGAAAAAACTTTTCCAACAATATATAAAATAAAATATACAATATAAATATGGTCCACTTTTATCACTACATATCAATTTCATTTATCACTAGTAACATAAAAAATTAGTGTCATCCTCTGATAATAACATTAATTTATATTTTATTTCTTATTAGCATGATTACTGGTTGATAAGACGACACACTATTTTTTTTATTCTAAATATAATAATTGGATAATATCTTCCATGATTAAAACCAAACTCTAAGAACAATACCATCATTAAGTATATAAATATGTTGTTTATTATAATCATATCATTTAAATTATGCTATCATACCATTTTTTTAAATGTAGATGTTCAAAACGATGAACCTTGAAACCATTAAAATCATTAACTATTTAATTTTTTTGATATTTATTAAATCTATTCTAAAAAAGATCAATATAAATTACAACAAATAATAGTCCATGAAGAATAATGGATCTCATATAGTCATCACAATAAGACACAAGACCGTGTGTCCCATAAAAATATAATCATTGAACATCATCATTGATATAGTCATAGAACAATACTCATTCAAAGCCATATAAAAATATTCTTTTAAATATAAATCTATCATGATAGATCAAATATAATTAAAGATTAAATCTTATCTATAATTTTGATAAATTAATCATAGTTATACACAGAAAAAATTAGTACAATTTCTATAAAAATTATGTGTTGAAAAATTAAAAAAAATCAAGATCTCCTTGAAATGATTTCAAATTTCATTAATGAATTCTATATAGTTATAAATATGGGGAAATGATAGACATAGGGTAATCAATATCCCCATATATACACGAGTAATGAATAAGTGTATTTATATTTTTTCGAATATGGGGGGACATATATAGGCCTCAGTTTATGCTGTGTTGCACATCCAATGAGTAACATGTTCTCTTTTAGTCACAGAAACATGGGACAAAGTGCACCAATGCGGGTGTGGTTACAGGTGACATGGTTATTCATTAATTGAAAATTCTCTCCTCTATTTATATCCCACTAATAAAGTACTCTGTTTAATATAACCTAATGATAATCATTTAGAATGATAACCACTACCATACAATAAGTGGGATTTTAATTATAGAGGCCACATACCTGAAAATATATTATAGGATTGATATATGAGTTGTAAACCCAATATATTGAAAACATAAATTACATGAATATTCAAGGACATTCCATTCCATGTACTTAAGGGTGTCACATGACCCCAAATAAATTATCTAAAATATAAATTTCTTAGATGGTTTATTGTCTATGTGTATATATCCCTAATAATGGTGTCTTTGGATTTTACCCAAGACGTTACTTCCATATATGTTGATTGTTACTTCCCAAACACCACCATCATAATAAGAGGTAAATGGGTTCCCTTCTAGAAAGATGTACACTCCCTTGACCAAAATTTGAAATCATATTCCATGAAATACTTATTAGATTCATGGAATGGCTCACCCAATATATGAAACACTCGACCTCACACCCTTTATATAGAATTTCATGACATAATAGATCAATAGGTGAAAAAAATCATTGGAGGAACATTTCCACCCAATTTAAAACAATCCACAATCCATTAATGTCATTTTTTAAACAATTACGCTATTTCATGATAGTATAAGGCCATAACATAAGGAATTATTAGTCACGAGTGTAGAAATTATAGTTTTGTTTTTATTGTTTCAAATAATTTATATAATTATAATTTTATTGAATGATATAATTAAAATAATATTATTACAAATTATTTATTCTGACCAAAACAAATGAATCATTTAATTAGTAAGTATTTTTAATCCTATATTACGTTAAACCAATTTCTAAATCAATCCTTTTATATTTACTCCATCTCAGGTTACCTATTAATGTGTGTTTAGAGTTGGAAAATGAAACTATTTTGGGGGAAAACACGACCTCTATAGGTTCATAATATAAAAAACTAATTTGATCCCTATTGAATTGATAAATACTATTATATGATAATCTCATCAAAAGTACCTCTCATATGATATATTTATTTTAATTCTAGTGATGTTTTTTAATTTTTTTATTTTCAGTTAAAACATATCAAGAATATATATTAAATCTTTTAAATGAATAATTTAGTATGTATATACATAAATGAGAGAACTGTAGCAAAAATAGAAGTCAAATCATTTGAAAAAAAGTTCTGATGCAGAATTTAAAATTTTACATCTCCCAAAAATTAATGATTTTCACCCAGATTAACTAATATGATCATGAGAAGAATGTTCTAATGTAACATCTATATTCAATTTTCCCAACTATAACAATTTAATATATACATTCCATGATAATACTTGATAGAGATAATATTTTCCTTATTATTTATACCTTTTTCAATGATTTAATCCCTCCCAATTATTCATTGTGAGTGTATTTGCATCATTTATTTGTTTTTCGTGTATTTTGGGCTTAAATGTGAAAATGGGGTAATTCTGTAAAATTGTCAGTTTTATATAGCTTCTATTTTTTGGGCATAACATTTATAATATGGGTCTAATTGAAGTGAATATCTTTTTTTATGATTCATATACTTGTGGGATTAAAATTTTCCTTCTGGACCAAGACCCAATTCGAAACCCAATGGTGCAGAAAATTCAATCAAGTGGAGAAATCAGTTTGGAAGGCAGAATGTACCCCACATCATTAAATATGGATTATCTCCTTCAGCCAACCTTATAATGATGTTCTTCTAGCTGGTGTTGACAGAGGACTTTCAGGGGACAGTTCATATTAAATTTCATAAAATATTAATCTAATTAAGGCATCTTTTGGGAACATCCAAGTGGAGTGGGTGAAAAGTGTTTGGCATCCAGAAAAGTAATGATCATTGATTCGTCCATATCATTGTTTATACATGTCCAATTACTCTCAAATTTTGAGGGTCGATAGAAAACTTCATTTATAAAATTCTAAAATAAGGGACCTCAGTGAGTTTCGGCTGGATGGTGGGTAGAACAGGGTACCCTTCTGGAGAACAGAATCTGGAACATCAAATTTTTTGTTCTTTGTTTTCTCTCATTTGTTCTTCTTCGTTTTGTAATGAATTATTCTTTCCCCTTAGTCACAATTACCCTTACCATGGTGGGGTAAACATATGTGTGATTGGGGAAGGGGAGGTTTTCCATGTTTTATTTCATGAGTTCCTTCTCTTAATGTTTTAAAATCCTCTTCTCTTCTATGAATCAGTTTCAATTTTCTATAACAGTTTTTATTATCATGTACGATTGAATCTGATTTTAGATTCTATTGTTCATCAATATTTGGTCAATGATCAATATCTCCCTCCACTAGGATCTGGTTTATAAATGATGGAATATACTAGGACTTAGTGGTGAAGTACTCAGTGATCACTGGTACATGTGTGAGGAGTAGTGAATGTTCTTGATTACTTGGGATAAACAAGACCCGATTGGGAATTGCCTAGGATAATTGGGAGTATTTTCTACAACTCTATTACACATTGGAAGGATATTAGACTAACCTAAGATTTTAGTAAGGTTTATTCTCACAATTTTAATTGACCAAGGGAGTGAGAATAAATGATTGTGGATTCTCACTCTTAATGGTGTAGCAGAAGAGAATTAGGTAAAATGAACAATGATAGAATTACAATTGGATAACTGACCCTAACCTGATCAAAATTTCATATCACTAATTTTAATCACAACATTTGTCAATTTTTTTCAAAACATTCACTTAATTAATTTACTTTATTTAGTTTCTTTCTTGTATTTTCTAAATCACACAATTTCTTAAAAACTACCTCACATCTTTCTATTTTAAGGTGACAGCTTAATTGTTGTGCACTCCTCTGTCTAGACAACCTAGGTAATCCACTATAATTCATTTTAACATAGGTTATATTTGTTTTTTCCACAACCCACGATAGGTATGTTTCAAAACGTGGCGCCATTTCCAGGGAGGTAGCACCAACATTTCTTTTCTTTTCTTTTCTGTCTTTTAATCTTTTCTCTTTAAAATTGCATGACTCGAACCTCAAAAAACTGAACCTTTGCCCATAGATCCTGAAATTAAAAGAACCGTGTTGAATAAAATTAGAAACATTAATTTGGAATCTGAATTAGAGGAAGTTCCACTTGCAGACTCATGTGAAACTTCAAGTGTTCACTCTGAGCCTGTCATCATGGCTAAAAATCAAAACCAAACAGTTAGAGACCTCTGTGCACCAAAATTCCTTAATAAAAACACTCAACATTCCATGCCAGTGTTACAAAATGATTTTGAAATGAAACCTAACATGATTCCATTGCTTCCAATGTCTCATGGTTTGGCAGGTGAAGTTCCAAACAAACACATTAAAGAGTTCACACATGTTTTCTCAACTTTCAGACCCAGTGGAATTACCGAAGTGCAGGTAAAGTGGAAGGAATTTCTGTTTTCATTGGATGGAGCTGCTAAAGAATGGTTGTACGGCCTACAACCAGGTGACGTACATGATTGGAATGACCACGTAAGATGTTTTATGAAAATATTCTTCCCCACCTCTAGAAGCACAGCCATTCAGAAAGAAATCTACGCCATACAACAATCATCTGGAGAAACCCTTTACGAGTACTGGGAGAGATTTAAGAAGCTATGTGATAGCTGTCCACATCAATCCATTGAATAACCCAACTTTCTTGTCTTCTTTTATCAAGGACTACTGGACAATGATAGAAACCTTCTTGATGCATCATCTAGAGGTGCCTTGATTGACAAGTCACCAGAAAAATCCAAGGGCTTTATTTAGAAGATTTCCCAAAACATGCAACAATTTGGAACAAGTGGTATTGGAACAAGAGGTATTCATGAGGTACACACTTCTCATCCATCAAACTTATTAAAAACTAATATTTAAGAGCTTACTAGTTTGGTGAGACAGATGGCCTTGAAGCAAGTTAGTGACCATCAAGCACCATCTAAGGTATGTGGTTTATGCTCATGACCTGCTCATTTTACTAACCAATGTTCTGAAATATAGGGAATGGAAACATGTGCAGCAGCCTTTCAGCCAAGGCAGTTCTAGAAAAATCAAGGATGGAGAGAGCCTAACCAAGTCCAATATGGATTTGGAAATCAACATAATCAAGCTAGGCCCCCATACCAAAATCAGTTTCAAAACCAACCTCCATTCCAGAATTGATTCCATAACCCTCCACCATTTCAAAAAAACCATCTTATAACCAGCCTTTTTACCAAAAACCAACCAATCTCCAAAGACCCTATGAGCAACCATCCACCAGTTCACAACCTCCAATTCAAAACCAATAAAAATCTGAGTTTGAAGGACTGAAAGACACTGTTAAATATTTGTCCAATAAGTTTGAAAGTCTCATGGACTTTCTGACCAAAAATCATGGTAAACTCCCATACCAAACAGTCCCAAACCAAAAATAGAATGTTAGTATTATAACTACAAGAACTGGAAAAGAACCCCATACACCATCCACCATTGAACCTGAAACAAGAAAAACTAATCTAGGTGTGAATGAAGTTAGAAATGATGAAAATTCTATGAAATTGCATCGGAAAGAAGATAAGAAAGAGGAGGATGATAATGATAGTCCAAGAATGAAGAAAAAAGAAACACCATTTCAAAGGCAGCAATGGTAGAAGAAAGATATACCACCACCATTTCCATCAAGGATGATAGAATCATAGAGGTTACCAGAAGAATCACTACAAAAAGAAATTCTGGGCACCTTTCAGAAAGTGGAAATCAACATACCTCTTCTTGAAGAACTCAAACAAATTCCAAATTATGCTAAGTTTTAGAAGGATCTTTGCACCAAGAAAATGAGACATCGAGGGAATGAGAGGATTAATTTGGGAAGAAGTGTCTCAGCCCTTATCACACCACAATTTCCTACCAAATGTCAAGATACAGGGAGATTTTCTATTCCATGCACCATTGGGTCATTAAATTTCTCTAATGATTTTTGAGATTTAGGTGCATCAATTAATGTATTGCCTCACTCAGTATATACTTCATTGCAGATGGGAGACTTGAATCCCACAAGAGTGGTGGTCCAGCTTGCAAATAGATCCACAGTTTTCCCAGTAGGAGTTTTGGAGGATGTCCAGGTAAAATTCAAAGATCTTTTATTCCCTACTGACTTTTATGTGTTGAATATGGAAGATGATATGACCCCATCACACTCACCCATCATTTTTGGGAGACCTTTCTTGAAGATATCCAAAACCATTATCAATTTCCATGAAGGGACACATACCATGGAGTTTGGAGATAGCACTGTCCACTTCAATATTTTCGAATCCATGAGGCACCCATCAGATGATCATTCACTCTTCACACTCTCCCATGAATATGACAAAGAACCAATTGAAGAATCAGGTATGTTTCATCAATTTTTATCATTAGGAGAGAATTTTTCCATTAAAGATATCATTGAACATATGGATTCCCAAACTCTTGGAGGTTCAGATTTCCTGTTGGAAGAAGAGGTAAAATCTGATTTCATTGAAAATTTGTTAAATGATGATTAAGATGACATGATTTCATGTGTGTAGGATTTCAAACCATTGGAAGTGGAGAACCTCAATTTAGTTTCATCTCTTGAGAATCCTCCTAATCTAGAATTAAAACCACTCCCCACTGATTTAAAATATGTTTACCTTATGTAGGGGGAGAAATTACCAGAAATAATTTCTAATAATCTATCTGAAACTAAAGAAAAAACATTGATTGAGCTTTTCAGAGAGAATTTCCATGCAATATGGTGGAGATTAGGTGATATCCCAGGAATAAACCCAAAAATTTGTTAGAATTTTTCTTGAGGGATATTCCAAACCTGTCAGACATCCCTAAAGGAGGCGGAACCCTACCCTGATGGAGGTTGTGAAAAAAGAGATTGAGAAGTAATTAGATGTTGGGATCATCTATCCCATATCAGATTCACAATGGGTTAGCCCTATCCATCTAGTCCCAAAGAAAACTGGCTTAACCATTTTGAGGAATGAAAATAATGAATTAGTCCCTGTGAGAATTCAGAATAGCTGGAGAGAATGCATCGATTTTAGGAAGGTGAATCAGGTAACTCGAAAAGATCATTTCCTTATCCTGTTCATTGACCAGGTGTTAGAGAGATTGGCAGGGAAAACTCATTATTGCTTTTTGGATTGATTTTCAGGTTATTTTTAGGTACCCCTTTCCCCTGAGGATCAAGAGTGGACTACCTTTACATGTCCTTTAGGTACTTTTGCATACAAAAGGATGAAATTTGGTTTGTGTAATGCTCCAGGTACATTTCATAGGTGTATGGTAACTATATTTTCTGATCACATTGAATATTTCATGTAGGTTTTCTTGGAAGACTTCACAGTTTTTTGAAATTCTTTTGACCATTGTTTGAGAAATCTGGAAAACGTTTTGAAAACATGCATTGAAAATAACCCTGTTTTGAATTTTGAAAAGTGCAGTTTTATGGTTGAGAGATGAATTTTACTTGGGCATGTCATTTCACAGAAAGGCATTGAAGATGATAAATCAAAAATTTAAGTGATAAATTCTTTGCCTTACCCAACATGTGTGAAACATGATAGATAATTTTTAAGACATGCAGGATTCTACAGGAGGTTTATAAAAGACTTCAGTAAGATTTTTCTCCCTCTCTCTAGACTACTTTTGAAAGATGATGATTTTGATTTCAACGGTTCTTGTAGGGAAGAATTTGATGAGTTGAATAAGAAATTGATTACACCACCAGTGATGCAGCCACCAAATTGGGAATAACCATTTGAGCTACTTTGGGATGCTTCAAACCAAGCAGTTGGAGCTGTCCTTTCTCAGCGAAATGAGCGCAGGCCACAAGTCATTGCATATGCCTTGAAAAACTTAGATGCAGCCCAATTCAACTACACAGCAAAAGAAAAAGAGTTTTTAGAAGTTGTTTTTTCTTTAGAAAGATTTAGATCATATCTACATGGAACTAAAGACATTGTGTTTTCTGATGATGCAGCTCTTAGGTACTTGATAAAGAAGGCTGAATCAAAACCAAGTCTAGTGAGATGGATGCTACTACTATAGGAGTTCAACATAGAAATCAAAGATAAGAAGGGATCTGAGAACCAAGTGGCTGATCACTTAAGTAGACTACCCAACACCGTTGATGTTGAAATTCCAGACATTGAACCACTAAATGATCGCCTTCCAGGAGAGCAGTTGTACTTGATTGAAGGAGAAGTACCTTGGTATGATGATATGGTTAATTATCTGATTGTGGAGGATCAATTGAAGGATCCATTCAATGTTAATGGGCATAGATTGAAGAAATTCCTTGGGACCATGCCATCAGAGCCAATGAAGGGGATCACACACGTCCCACCTATTTATCAATAAACTCCATCAGTTCATACCTCTCCATTATATTTTCATTATTGTTGTGATTCAATTTCCAATATTCATACATGTTAAATACATTTGAATGCATTGTGGACATTTCATCATTTAAATGTGTGGGAGGGAACCTTTGTAGTATAGGATTTTTATGTGTTGTTTGTTTTCCTATTTATTTTTTAAAAAATATGTCTGTGTTTAAACATTTGTGTGCTTATTTTTAAATTTATGTGTGTTTTTAAAAATTTTGAGCAGAAATGATTATCATTGGTATTTTTTAAACCCATCTCCATGAGTTAAATAATTTATTCCTTGAAACTGAGCTTAAATGAATGCTGAGAATGACATTGTTTCAAGTTCAATTCTTTGGGAATTTCGTGAAATAATATTCTATTTTTTGAATCCCATGCCAAATATCATTATCTTTATATTTTAAATCACATTCCCGTGAGGCTTATAAACCTATTATTTTTATATTCTTTACATTAACCTCACTTCTTGAGAGAACCAAATCATGCTTGATTTAACCATAATTTGATTTATTCCTGTAAAAACTTGATGGTTTGAGGTACTTGTGTTTTAAATGATTGAGGCATTTCATTGGTTTGAAATCCTCCTTTTCAAGATAATCCGTTTCATAATTGTCTACCTTGAGCATTTATTCCTTGTAGCCCACAGAATCCATGAACATCCTACTAGGTTAGCCACATTACAAGCCAATATTCCCTATCCAACCTGCTCCTGAAGTGAGATTGCATGATCCATTTGAACATAAGTGTGGGGGGAATATGTCTTGTATTGTACTACATTTTTTTGGGGGATACATTGGGTGAAAAAAATGTTGAAGAGATTTTATTGCTGCAAAAAAGAATCTTTCTACTGAAAGCTGTGCCTTTTCTGGAGCTTTCATGACGAGAGAATCTATTCCTTTCTGGAGCATCTAATGTAAAATGGAAGTTGTGCCTTTTTTGGAGCATTCAAGAAATATTATATTTGAGAAGATTGAAATGTTTTCTGCTAAAATGATGAACTATGAGAACATTCCTTGATATTCCATGGAGAAGGAGTTTATTTTCTTTTAAGGGGAGTTAATAGAATATCATACTTTTGTGAAAATTAGATTAATGGAATTTCACTTAAAAATGATCCAAGCCCTTTTCATTCAGCCTCAGAATTTTCACTTATAAATCCTACCAACCTAAATCCATATAACAACCTTAACAAGTCCTCATGATAAACATATGTCTTTGACTCACAACGGGTGGAGATGTAGGAATTTATCAAGCCTATGGTGACCCTTGTATGAGTTTGGATGAGAAAGACATTGCTCAAAAATTGAAATTTGTGTAATGAGAGATAATGAAAGTTAGGAAAGTGTTTTGTGTGCATGGGAGGAAAAATGAAGAGTAAATTTATTGAATGATCCTAAATTAAGAACATGAAATAATAGAGTTTGAGGAGGCATGATATATTTTGTTTCTTATTTTCAAATTGGTGGATCTCATGGATATGTGTTTTGAATTTACATTGAATTTATTTTGATTCTGACTTGTCCAGGAGTTTAAGTGATAAGTTTGGGGGAATTGATAGAGTTAATATTTTCATTATTATTTATATGTTTTTCAATGATTTAATCACTCCCAATTATTCAATTTGAGTGTATTGGCATCATTTATGTGTTTTGGGTGTATTTTGGGCTTAAATGAGAAAATGGGGTAATTCTGTAAAATTGTCAGTTTTATATAGCTTCTATTTTTTGGGCATAACATTTATAATATGGGTCCAATTTAAGTGACTCTTTTTTTAGGATTCCTATACATGTGGGATTAAAATTTTCCTTCTGGACCAAGACCCAATTCGAAACCCAATGGTACAGAAAATTCAATCAAGTGTAGAAATCGGTTTGGAAGGCAGAATGGACCAGACATTATTAAATATGGAATATCTCATTCAGTAGTCCTTATAATTAGGTTCTTCCAGCTGGTGTCAACAGAGGACATTCACGGGATGGTTCATATCTAATTTCTTAAAATATGAATCTCATTAAGTCTTCTTTTGGCTCGTCCATGTAGAGTGGGTCAAACAGTGTTTGGAGGCCAGAAAAGTAATGGTCATTGATTCGGCCATATATTTCTTTAAACCTATCCAATGACTATAATATATTAAGGGTCGTTAGAAAACATCATTTCCAACATTCTATAAGAAGGGACCTCCGTGAGTTTCGGCCGGATGGTTGGCGGAACAGAGGAAAACTTCTGGAGAACCGAATCTGGAGCATCAAATTTTCTATTCTTTGTTTTCTCTCTTTTGATCTTATTAGTTTTGTAATGAATTCTTCTTTCCCCTTGGTCACAATTACCCTTACCATGGTGGGGTAAAACTATTTTTGATTGCGGAAGGGGAGGTTTTCCATGTTGTAATTCATGAGTTCCTTCTCATAATGTTTTAAAATCCTCTTCTCTTCTGTGAATCAGTTTCAATTCCCTATAATAGTTTTTATTATCATGTATGATTGTATCAGATTTTAGATTCTTTTGTTCATCTATATTTGGTCAAGGATCAATATCTCCCTCCTCTAGGTTATGGTTTATAAACGATGGAATAGACCAGGACTTACTGGTGAAGTACTCGGTGATCACCAGTACGTGTGTGAGGAGTAGTGAATGTTCTTGATTACTTGGGATAAACAAGGCCTGATTGGGAATTTCCTAATATAATTGGGAGTATTTTATACAACTCTATTACACATTAGAAGGAGATTATACCAACCTAAGATTTTAGTAAGTTTTATTCTCACATTTTTAATTGACCAAGGGAGTGAGAATAAGTGATTGTGGATTCTCACTCTTAATGGTTTAGCATAAGAGAATTGGGTAAAATGAACAATGATAGAATTACAATTGTAAAACTGACCCTAACCTGCTCACCGTTTCATATCACTGATTTTAATCACATCAATTGTCAATTTTTTTTCAAAACTTTAACTTAATTACATTACTTTATTTAGTTTCGTTCTTGAATTTTCTAAATCAAACAATTTCTAAAAAATAACCCACTTCTTTCTATTTTAAGGTGACAACTTAATTATTGTGCACTCCTCTCTGGAGACAACCTAGGTAACCCAATAAAATACATTTTAACATAGGTTATATTTGTTTTTTGCACACCCCATGACAGGTACGTGTCAATACTCATCCAAGATACATTATTCACTTATGAATATCATTTATTTTATAGATAATATAATGTCTATGACCACGTATATAATGCATACATTCAAATCCACATCAAAATATCATCATCAAATGACATGAAATTATTTATATAAAATATTTTATTTTTATGAATTCTACAAATATAAAATGAATTCATCCATTTTTATGAAATAATAAATGATAGGTCAAATATTTTAGACTACTAAAAAACTAAATGATCACATGAACCTTAGAGGGAGTAAACATTTGATGATCAAGTAATATCATTCCCTAATGAATAATTTTTTATAACTCACATTATCAAAATTATAAACACATATCAATTATTTAATTATTTATGAGTACCATATTAATTTTTTCTATAATATAATTTTCCTATGATTATAAACTCATACTTAATCATAATTGGGTCTCATAAAATATGGATAAACTCTTCAAAAATCAAGAGTTAAATTGAGATTTTTTGGTAATAGTAATATTTATTATACATGAAAAATAACACCTCATCTAAATTAAATATCCAAAAATATATACTAGACATGACAATATATTTTTCATGAAATGTTTTTACATTATTAACCGAAAAATAATCATATAGGTTATTTGTTGAATCTTCTCAAAACATATATAATATGTTATGATAGTTTATTACTCTACCATAACACTTCTACCGTATGCCACTCATTACATTCCATATAAGTTATTTCCAAAAAATAATATATATTTACTGGATAATAAGTATAATTTTTATCTACCAATACATTAAAATTTTTTGTAAATATTTTAATACTCTCTCTCAGATACCTAAATACCAATACATACATTGATTCATGATCCCCAATCAACCATGGTTTATTACAAGTATCAGGTGAAAAAAATAAACTATTTATGAAATATTATATATTACATGTAAATCATATAAAATATACGTTTTCAATGATATAAAAATAAAAATTAAAACAATATAAATGTGAAACATATTTAATAATAATTAATATCAATGTTTGTGGACACAATTATAAATTTCATCCTATAAAATTAAACTATATAGACTTCAAAAATCTTATATCAAACATGTTATTAGACACAGTCACATCCCTGCACATCAACATTTCCAAAGATCCATCAATGATGAATAATTAGGCATTGTGTTTTTAAACATCATGAAATACATTATTTATATTCAGAATAAGGATTGTATATAGTGGTGATTAAAATATTTTCATATAGTATTCTCTAAATTTTGATTACACATGATTTATCCAAAATAAAAACAAACAATTTTAAATTATATTTAAGTAATTATAAAAGAAAATATTTCATAAAAACTAATTCACATTTAAAAAAATTCAAATCTAACAAAGCGATGAGTATCCAAAACACGAGTATCCCTAAATTGTTCACTCATAGTATCATAAAAATAAAAATAAAGTTCATAATATAATATTAAAATCATATCAAGATTAAATTATAATAATAAATATAGGCATTATTCAATAATTAATAAATTATCAAAAAACTATGATTCTAGTATCACCAACAATAAATCATCATTCATCATTCTTTTTAAAAGTATGAAACAACTCACTTATTTTAATTTCTTTTATCTATTTTCCCAATAACTGTTGGAACTAGGGTCATCAAAGCATGATTTGGCGTATGGTTTGTGTTTTTTGTCAATCCTCAATGGAAGTTCAGGATGTGTACCAACAAAGAGATCATACCGTTCAAGCAGAAAACAGTAGTGAAGGTGGCACCATTTCCCAGTGTTTGCCAAATTTTTGGGCCTGAAAATCCGCCAATAAAGTAAAGTGTTTTTGGCAAAGGTACTTGCGCGCCGAGCTCTTGGAGGATAAAAGACTTGCGTGCCATATTTTTTTTAGGATCAGAACATCAAAATTTGGCTAAGGAAAGAAGGTCGCGCAAGTGTTGGTTGGGTCGCGCAAGTGAGTTGCGCGATAGAGGTTATTGAAGACAAGACTTGCGCGCTGTCGAGGGACTTGCGCGCCGACGCGCAGGGGGTCCAGTTTGCCTATAAATACTGGACCACCCCTCCTCATTTCTCACGGAGTTCAAGGCTGAGAGATTGTTCGAGCTCTCATCGCGCAGGTGGTTGAGTCGCGCAGGTGGTAGTTTGGTCGCACAAGTAGAGCTTGCGTTCTGGTTGTCTGCAATGCGCCCAAGGCAGTTTGGGAGTGAAAGGAAGTGAACCACGCAAGTTTGTTGTCGAGGAAGGAAGCGTCGCGCAGGTGCATTGGTGTCACTTGCGCGCCAGTTTGGAATTGCGCGCTGTATTGGGACTTGCGCGTCCGGCATGGAGAAGCGCGCCAGGTTTTTCTAAAGCCCGCCGGCCTGTTTTAGAGCTACACAAAAGCCAGGAGACTAACTGATACATTCGAGGAATAGTGATATTCTGCTTCTTTTGAGAATCGGACTTCAATAGAGAATCTACATACAACTGAAGAGGAATTCTCTTGAAAATGATGAAGAGACCTTCACGTCTATAAATTGAGTGGGACTTCACCAACGGCAGTGAGCCAGGGGGAGTCAACGGGAGTGACCCGGGGGGAGCAGTGGGCTATCCCTGAAACTTTGTAAAGGCAGTGAGCCTGGGATAGAGTAACTGTACCCGAACTTTTGTAATCTACCGCTAGTGAAGCATAGTGGATTTTGGTATGACCGACAACCTGTTGGCGTATGCTCCTTGGACGTAGCCCTTAGTGGTGAACCAAGTAAAAAGGGTTGTGTCCTCTATGTGCATGTGAATGTATGCTTTCTGATCATAATCATCATATAGGGTCAACAAGTTCCTGCAAACGTGGGAACAAGATCCATCACATTAAAAGAAAAAGTGGTCACTCAGATTCACCCCTCCCCTCTCAGGGTGTCCCGGGGTCCTTCAAGTGGTATCAGAGGGAGGTTTCTGGTGTTGAATCTGACCTTCTTCGTCATGGAAAATGCGGTCAATATCAGGGGAGTCCCTCACATCGATGGAAGCAATTTCCAGATCTGGAAGAACAGAATGAGATCTCATCTAAGATCTCTTGGAATGGAAGTTCTTTTTTATACTGTGCACGGAATACAAGTCACTTATCCAACAGGTATGGCTATGAGTGAAACAGATAGGAAACTTCTTGATGCAGATTCTAAAGCACAGAATGCTCTCACTGCAGCCCTTTCTGATCAGATCAACCTTAAGGTGATGAATTGCACCTTAGCAAAATCCATGTGGGATAAACTTGAGAATATTTATGAAGGTGATAGCAAAGTGAAGGAGGCGAAACTACAAGTGCTACACAATCGGTTTGATGATCTGAAGATGCATCCAGACGAGAATGCAGACTCTTTCTTCAATCGAATTACTGAAGTGGTTGGAGCAATTCGGGGTCTAGGCGATGAAATAAAAGACATTGATATTGTAAACAAAATATTAATAAGACTTCCACCTCTGTATAATGTGAAGGTCTCACCTCTTGAGGAAAGAGATCTTTCCAAACTTTCTCTAGATGACTTACTGAGCAGTTTGGTAGCATATGAAATGAGAGCCAAACCAGAAGATGCTACGACTTGGGTGAGCAAGGAAATGGCATTCAAGGCCATGGATAAATTGAAAATCTCAAAGGATAGTAGCGGTGATGATGATGAAGAGAAATAAATTCTTTCTCTCATTGCAAAGAAGTTCCAGAAAGGGAAAGAGAAATTCAAAGGGAAGTTACCTCTTGCATGTTTCCATTGTGGAAAAGTTGGGCATATTGTCTCTCAGTGCTTGAAGAATATCAATGATGATGACAGTGAAGATGAAAACTTCAAGAAGCCTTAGAGAAGGTTCTTTAATAAGGGAGACTTCAAATCTGGTAGGAAAATGCAAAGGAAGAGTTTTGTCTGTGAAGAGGAAGAAGATGGCAATGAATTATGTGATGAAGAAGAACCAGAATTCAAAACTGGGAACCATGCTTCTATGATGGCCATTGTTGAAAAGTCAGAAGATACTGATGGAGAAAAACAACTAAGAACATGTGTAGATCCTGAGTTGAAATTTAAGGATGCAGTTAGTAAGCTTAAGATTAAATGTAAGAGCTGCAATAAGTGGAAATCAATTGTAGAAGAATCAACTGAATATGTTGATCAACATGAAGCTGAAATTGATCGACTGGAAGAATTTGTGAAGGTAAAGTCTAAAATAATTGAAAGCAATGATGATGCAGTTGATCTGAAGCTGAGAATTGAAGAGCAGGCAAAGGTCATCAATGACCTCACATCCAGACTGGATGAAAAATCCAAGACTGCTGAGGGTCTTGAGGAGGAAGTACTTACTCTAAGAAGTAAACTAGAGACTGAATCAGTTCCAAAAGAATCGAGAAAGAAAATATAGTTCGGAAGATTCTCAGATGCAGAATTACTTGCAAGAGCCAAGTGTGGTTCAGATGGGGTTGGAAAAGTCTTGAGTGATCAAAGACCCGCTTGCATGAGAAAGAGTTGAATTGGTTGTGAGGCTGAGTCATCAACTGCTGGAAGTGAAAAGATCCGAAAGAAAGACAAGATGAAAGTTGAACATGATGAAATGTTACCTAGAGTGCTGAAATAGTAACCCTCAATCCAAACTAAAAGGAGACCCGAAAATTATCCTCAAACTTTCAAAAATGACAGATAGTCTTACTATTCTCCCAAGGAAGAAGGTATAAGGAGAAATTAATGTGAGAAGACATTTCCTCTCATGAAGTGTCAGTTCTGTGGCTATTTGGGCATACCATGTCTTATTGTGAAGAGGCAAGAAGCTATCTGAATGGAGAAGATATATATGCTCAACAAAGGAGAACAATCTCATATCCTAATTCTCATAGAAGAAATAATTTCTATGGATATTGTTTTTGTTGTTCTAACTTTGGTCATAAGGCAGTTAATTGCAGGCAGAGAAGAGACATAGACACCTCATACCGAAGTTCAAGACAAGTCAAGTCTCATCAGCAAGATAGTGTTTCCCTTTTAAACAGGTTCTCACCTCTCACAGAAGACTTTGACTATGAAGAACCTGGGTATGCGGAAGAGATAGTTGAAAGGCCATCAGTTCTATATACTCAATCTAATGTCTCATGGAAGGAAAGGAAGAAGATTGAGAAATCAAACCTTGCAGAGGTAGCCCTCAAAGCTACAAAGAACAATAGTACCTAGATTCTGGATAGCGGTTTTTCATCTCATATGACGGGTAATGTCGGCCTACTAACGAATATCATAAAGAATGTTGATGGTATAGTAAGATTTGGTAATGATGGGGCTCTGAAAATCAAAGGGAGTGGAAGTACCCAATTAGCTAATGGGGAACTAAAGAAGACTGGAGTCCTTTATGTAGATGGCCTACGTCATAATCTCCTTAGCGTGATTCAACTCTATGACTCAGGACTTATAGTTACTTTTAATCAGAAAGGCTGCACCATCAAGGGAAAAACCGGCAATTCACTTATGAAAGGATGTAGAACAGAAGGCAACTTGTATCAGGTTGATAGTGAAGAAAATGTATGTTACATGACTGTTGAAGAAGAAAACAATTTGTGGCATCGGAGATTGGGACACATCAATCAACAAGACATGGAGAAAATATCAAAATTGAGATTTGTAATGGACATCCCCAACCTGAAGCGTGAGCGTGAAAAATCCTATGATGCTTGTATTCATGGGAAGCTGGTTGCAGTTCATATTGGCCAAAGAAGAAAAAGGCATCTCACCTTCTTGATCTGATTCATACAGATGTTTGTGGTCCAATAAATGTTGCCGGAACTCATGGAGAAAGGTACTTTGTCCTTTTCATAGATGATTACAGTCGAATGGCATGTGTGATGGTCATTCACCGGAAACGACAAGTCCTTGACTGCATGAAAACATATCGGAGAATTGCCGAGAATGATACTGGATGAACAATCAAAGTGTTGTGATCTGACAATGGAGGAGAATACACGTCCATTGAATATGAAAATTATCTAGAGAAGCATGGGATACAACATGAGGTAGCTACTGTGAGAACTCCACAACAAAATGGAGTTGTTGAACGAAGTAATCGACAGGTGAACAACATGGCACGAACTATGATGATTGAGAGTCGTATTCCACGACATTACTGGAAAGAGGCTATTCAAGATGCAGTGTACATTCAGAATCGAACTGGACTTTATATGGGTGAGACGAAGACACCATATGAATTTTGGCATGGACGGAAGCCTTCTCTAAAATACTTTCGTGTCTTTGGAAGTAAGTGCTTCATCAGGAACAAAGAAGGAAATCAGGGGAAATATGGCGACAACGCAGATGAAGGAATCTTCCTCGGTTACTCAATGAACAGAAAAGCCTACAAATGTTTCAACAAGCATTTGGGAAGGATTGTGGAAAGCAATGATGTTATGATAATTGAAGAGAAAAACAAAAATTCTTCACAGACGTCATATGCCGATGTGATAGAATGTCATGAAGAATGTGAACGTGAAGACAATACAAATGTAGAAATAGAGGAATATGTTCAAAACACTCATCAATCACATAATGATGTTGACTCAGAAGAAGAATCTGAAAAAAAACTATGGCTGAAGAGAATACTACTGAACCTCGCTGGAGAAATCGAAGAGCTGAGATTGATCCATCCAACATAATTGGGGATACAAGTGCACCCACTCAAACCAGAAGGATGAGGAATACCATGCAATCTGCATTTCTATCAGTTGTAGAGCCATCCACATTTGAAGAAGCTGAAAAAGATAAATCATGGGTGAAAGCCATGAATGATGAATTAGATCATATTGACAAGAATCAGACATGGGATCTTGTCCAGAGACCCGAAGGTCACAATGTGATTGGTACCAAATGGATCTTCAAAAATAAGTTTGATGAGCATGGAAGTGTTATCAGAAACAAGGACGACTGGTATGTAAAGGATACTCCAAGATTGAAGGTATTGATGTTGAAGAAACCTTTTCTCCAGTTGCTATACTGGAATCAATCAGGCTTTTCCTTGCCATGGCACACCAAAGAGGATATAAATTATATCAAATGGATGTTAAGACAGCATTCTTGAATGGTGTACTCAAAGAAGAAGTCTACATTGAACAACCGGTGGGCTTTGTCTTGGGTACCGATGAAACAAAGGTCTACAAACTAAAGAAAGCTCTATATGGTTTGAAGCAGGCACCACGGGCATGGTACTCATGGATAGATTCATATCTCAAGTAGTTGGAATCCAAAAGAGGAGGAGTTGATCACAATCTCTATGTGAAGAATTTCCAAAAGATCGATTCATGGTTCTTGTCAACGTTGATGATATCATATTTGGTGGCAGCAGGCAGATATCAGTGGATGAATTTGCCAACCACATGAAATCAGAATTTGAAATGTCTATGATTGGGGAGCTCACATATTTCTTGGGGATGCAAGTGATTCAAAAGAAGGAATACACATTCATTTCTCAGGAAAAATATGCAAGATAGCTGCTGAAGAAGTTCAATATGCAAGACTCTAAACCAATGTCCACTCCGATTGCAGTTGGAACTAAACTTGGAAAGCATGAGGATGAGAACTCTGTTGATCCCACCATGTATAGGAGGATCATTGGAAGCCTACTATACCTGACAGCGACAAGGCCTGATATTGTCTTTTCAACATGCCTTGCGGCATGCTTTCAGAGTAAACCAAAAGGGGAACATATGGCAGCAGTAAAAAGAATCATGAGATACATTCACGGTACACATAACTTCGGGTTATTTTTTTCTGTAGGCAGGGATAGTGAATTATCCGCATTTTTAGATGCTGACTGGGCTGGTGATGTGGTAGACAGAAAGTCCACTGGTGGTGGAGCTTTCTATATTTGGAAGAAATGTGTGGGCTGGTTGAGCAAGAAACAAGATAGTACTTCTCTTAGTACGGCTGAAGCTGAGTATATCTCTGCGACAAAAGCATGCACTCAACTTCTTTGGATGAAGCAACAACTAACTGATATTGGTGATAAGGTGCAGTAACCAATGGTGATTTATTGTGATAACAAAAGTGAAATTGATCTTACGAAGAATCCGGTTCAACATTCTCGTACAAAACATATTGAAATACGGTATCATTTTATCAAAGAAAAGGTTGAACAAGGCGTGATTGAAATGGATCATGTTGGAACTAATGAGCAAGTCGCTGATATCCTAACCAAGCCTTTGTCCGCGGCTGTGTTTGAGAAGCATCGGTTGAACCTCGGTGTTCAACCACCTCCTACTGCATAAGGAGGCTCCGGAAATCCCCTCTCCCCGTTTGTTTTAACTGTTTTTATCTGCTTATGGCTGTGATGCAGGATTATGGGGGAGATACTATTCAGGGGGAGTATGGATTGAGCTGAACGTTGAACAACTTATCGGTCTTTGATTTTATTGTCAATGGGGGAGAAAGGAATAAATTCAAGGCACGCAATTCTTTTGTGATGAGAAGTATAAGATTGCGATGAGAAGTATAAGAAGGATAACATCGGGCGTCATGGAGAATTTCAAAACACCGGAACCCAATTCAAGCCTCCCCTCTTGTTTTCTACATCGAGCATTGCTCACGTAGACTTAGAGTGTTGGCTGAGTTGATTCTTCCGTTTTGGGTTTGCTCATGGTTGGAGATCTATTGAATTTATTCTGATTGCCAACAAACCCAAAGGGGGAGATTGTTGGAACTAGGGTCCTCGAAGCATGATTTGGCGTATGTTTTGTGTTTGTTGTCAATCCTCAGTGGAAGTTCAGGATGTGTACCAACAAAGAGATCATACCGTTCAAGCAGAAAACAGTAGTGAAGGTGGCGCAATTTCCAAGTGTTTACCAAATTTTTGGGCCTGAAAATCCGCCAATAAAATAAAGTGTTTTTGGCAAATGTACTTGCGCGTCGAGCTCTTAGATGATAAAAGAATTGCGCGCCATATGTTTTTGAGGATCATAACATCAAAATTTGGCTAAGGAAAGAAGGTCGGGCAAGTGTTGGTTGGGTCGCGCAAGTGAGTTGCGCGACAGAGGTTATTGAAGACAAGACTTGAGCGTCGTCGAGGGACTTGCGCGTCGACGCGCAGGGGGTCCAGTTTGCCTATAAATACTGGACCACCCCTCCTCATTTCTCACGGAGTTCAAGGCTGATAGATTGTTCGAGCTCTCGTCACACAGGTGGTTGAGTCGCGCAGGTGGTAGTTTGGTCGCGCAAGTAGAGATTGCGCGCCGGTTGTCTGCAGTGCGCCCAAGGCGGGTTGGGAGTGAAAGGAAGTGAACCGCGCAAGTTTTTTGTCGAGGTAGGAAGCGTCGCGTAGGTGCATTACTGACACTTGCGCGCTAGTTTGGACTTGCACGCCGTATTGGGACTTGCGCGTCTGGCTTGGAGAAGCGCGCCAGGTTTTGCTAAAGCCCGCCGGCCTTTTTTGGAGCTGCACGAAAGCCATGAGACTAACTGATACATTCGAGGAAAAGTGATATTCTGCTTCTGGTGAGAATCGGACTTCAATAGAGAATCTACATACAAATGAAGATGCATTATCTTGAAAATGATGAAGAGACCTTCACGTCTATAAACTGAGTGGGACTTCACCAACGGCAGTGATCCAGGGGGAGTCAACGGGAGTGACCCGAGGGGAGCAGTGGGCTATCCCTGAAACTTTGTAAAGGCAGTGAGCCTGGGACAGAGTAACTGCACCCAAACTTTTGTAATCTACCGCTAGTGAAGCATAGTGGATTTTGGTATGACCGATAACCTGTCGGCGTATGCTTCTTGGACGTAGGCCTTAGTGGTGAACCAAGTAAAAAGGGATGTGTCCTCTCTGTGCATGTGAACGTTTTCTTTCTGATCATAATCATCATACATGTTCAACAAGTTCCTGCCAACGTGGGAACAGGATCCATCACATTAAAAGAAAAAGTGGTCACCCTGATTCACCCCTCCCCTCTCACGGTGTCCCGGGGTCCTTCAATAACCATTTTACTCCAATCATATATTTACTAAAGAATTCTATAATTCAAAATTATTTCAAAAAAATAAATTAACAAAACCCCAAAAAAGATTAAAAATAATTTTTTCCATAAAACCTTTGTATCCAATATCATACATTCTAATTAATGATTAAAACTAAATCTGATTATTTATTAATTTTTATAAATAAAATCAAATCTCATTATTTACCTCATCCAATTCCCATGAATTCCATTAAAATTAAATCAGTTATACACAAAACCATACCCCATATTTTTTAAAATCAATTTCAAATATTCAATTATTTTAAAAATAAAAATAATGATATTTTATTGAAAATAAAATTATCGTAAACACAATAGATCACATCGATCATAAATAAGAATAATATTAAATATATTTTATGATTAATTTGGAAATACTAAAAATCTAGATATGTTTGTGGAATTATAAATCTTATATATCAATTAATATCATATAAAAATAGAATATCATGCTGCTTATATTAATAATGTGATAAAAAATTAAAACTTATAAATATAGGGATATGGATTTATAAAGATATATTATCCATTTTAATTGATAGAATACCATTTATCATCAATTATAAATTGATTAACCAAAATGTTGATAGATAATCATCATTCAACGGTGGAAATTGTGAAATGTTCCTATAAATCCTTATTCATGGTAAAGTTTGTTTTGGACACTTTGTGATTTCAAAGAGGGGGAATTTTTTTTTTTGAGAAATCAATTTTTTTCTAGTTCATGGTCTATATTCATTTCAATAAATGTTATCTTTCTAATTTCTCCCATTTTTAGAAAAAATTCATTGTTAACATTAATGATAAATAAACATTGGATTATTAAATTAATTTTATACAATCAAAATTTTAAAAACTATTGTTAGCATATATGGGAACATGCCTATCCAAATATTAAGGAATTTTATACTATCTCATTTTTCTTGAATTTCATTTTAAGCATAAATTATTTTTTAATTTTATAGAAACTGTTATTTTTTTAAACACCTATTCAAATATATTTATTTTTTATAGAATAATATAAAATTAGAATTAATTATTATATATCATATCAATGCTGTCTCAATTCTCCCAATAATAATACTCTTTACCCGTGAAAATTTAGTTTCTTCATTAATTCATAAAAATATCCATCCATTATATCATTATATGAGTATATGTCGCTTAAGTATTTTTTTAAATCTTTCATGCTTCTAATATAATTAAAATATAAAAAAATTATCTCTTAATGTTCATTACATTTTGATAAACTAATTATGATATTTTATAAATAAATGATAAATCAAGCATGAAATTTAGTATTACCATTTATAACAAATGAGTCAAAATTATCAAATATCATTAGAATGATGAACATTAAAAACATAATAAATCAAATTAAATTTTTTTCAAAATAAAAAAATAATATTTTATATTATGGATATAATAATAATAATTAATAACTGAAAATTAATTAAATGTGTCATTGTTAATAATTTTCAATGATATTTCCAATATTTTGTGTCTTCATCACTCTCTTTATGATAAAATGAATAAATTTAGTAATATCTTAATCATGGTAAGTCCATGAGTCATCCTTTGCCATATTCTTATAAAAACAATTTAGTGGTCGATATGATATAATATAAACCACTTTAAAATATTCTATAAAGTTTTATTATTTATCTTGTTTATTATAATAAAATTACACCAAAGAAATATGATAATACAATGATCCTTACAAATATAATGCACATGTTCAATGAAAATACTCTATAAACAGTATTTTCTACTCTATAATCAAATGTAACATCCTGAACCAAGTGCCATAATATGAGGATTTGAGCTTATTGGCCTGACAACCTCAAGTGCACCTTCCCTATAACACCCCAATATTTTTATGGGATAGATTTTTTTAATTTTATATCATTGATTTCTTGTGTTTCATGAAACATAGACTTAGCATGCGTTACACACAATTCTAAACTTATATGAGACATCATTTTATACAATGTTAATAACCTATCAACATAATTAGTGGTTATATATATTATTAAATAATAACTTAAAATATAGTTTTGATAATGTGAATTGTTTATTTTCCAATTACATAGAAATGAAAATACATGCTAATTAAATATAAATAAATTTTTGATTTCTTTCTCCAAAATTTATTTTATCAATATAAATTAAATTAATTACAAGTATTAAATGAAACAAATATTTTATATATTTAATCTATTTTTTTACATTCATGGACATTATATGAGAATAAATCATATTCAATGAATACAAGATTTCTTTAAAAAAATGGTAATTTTACATCTTATTAATTATTAATACAATATAAATATAATTTTCGGAACTTTTAAAATTATTAAATGATGAAGTAAACTTATTTTTAAAAATTGTGATATCAAATTATACTTTGGATAATTTTTTTCTTTTATGTATCCTTAGTATCGAAAATAATTATATCTATTTAAAACTATATTTTTATTTTAATGTCGTTATAGGGAAAAATTATATTTTTCATTAGTTTTAAATTTTAATTAGTAAATTATGTTTCTAAATAATTGTTTTTAAATTAAATTTATATATTATTTTACTACAAAAACATTTTATGTTTTATGTAAAGACACGTAAAATTAAAGTTAATGTTTTTTCTTAAATTCTTTGGGGTTTTATGAGTATGGAGTTTTTGACGGCACCTGATTTCAAGGCCCAGTGAGCTCGGAATAATTTTATGATTTTTAGCTTGGGTACATTCAATGAATGAATGAGCAGGTTTTTCTATCTTTTGAATCGGTGCTCGGAATTGAAATATGATGGCACCGACAAACTCGCAACGCTGGTAATTTCTTAAGGGGACCTTTACCGTTGTTTTGATTGCACGGGATGCGAAGTTAAAATTTGTGGATTAAATAATAAGTGAATAAAAATTGTGGTACAATTTTTGTTTTATATCTAAGGTGGTTATATCCTACATTGGAGAGTTGGGGTGGGACCCACAAGCACCTAACTACCCATGTAAGGATATATGTGAGGTGGGGCCCCAATGATCCCCATCCTTTCACATTCCCTAAACCCCTTAAACCCCCCCATTAAATTCCTTTGTTTAATGTTGAAAACCCATTGAGTTTAAATATATAACCTTACCACTTCCTCTCTCTCTCCCTCTTTAATTCATTAGAACACAATCCTTAATTAATTTATTGAACCACTTCAATTAATTAATTAATTGTTTAAAATTTATATTTTGAATGCTTGGAATGATTAAATAAAATAAGGATAAGCCTTATTTTATTTGGGGGTTTTAAATTGTGGTGTTGGTAAGAAATTGTGAGAGCTCTTGGGTTTCGAGGAACGGTTCTTCTCCTTAGATGAAGAACTCTAACTCTCCGATGAAGAACATCGACTCAGCGACCCCGGTTTCTCCATCCTCTTCTCCCTCAGTGACAAGGGAGGAGACACCAACGCGGGAACTCACCAATGACAACTCACCTTTTATTCTTCTCTCTGTGAAAAAAGGGGAGACACCACTTCCTCCTCAAGAACACTTTGACATCTACGAATCCTCACCTCGCGACGTCGACGTTCGTCATCAATTGTTGAAGTGGGGTGAATTGTTCCAATTTTATTTGAATAAAATTGTTCGTTGTGCTTCGTGAAGTCCTGTTCATCTTAGGTCGATTGTTACCTTTTAATGTGGAGGGGACGGGCTGAACAAACATGGAATGACGGCCCTCCATTGTTTATTGATCCTTTTGTAATTGGAAACAGTAGGCGGGAAAAGAACGATGTTGTCACGCCATGCTGGAAACATGGTAAAGGAAGACGGCACCGTCACGCCGGCTATGCAGGAGGAACCGCGACCCACATCATAGGCCGCTTCAGTGGAAGAACTAGCAGGCCCGTTGGCTGGCCGGGTGGTGGAGAACCGCGGCCCCAGGAGGGTGCCACACTGAGGAACTGGCTGGCACATCGGCCGACCTGGTAGAGCTTGACCGAGGCACTAGGAGGGTGCTGCAATAGAAGACTGGCACCCCCCCCCCCCCCCGTGCGGGCCACACTTGAATGAAGGCCAGCCAGCCTAGCAGGCCGATTTGGGAAGGCGACACTATAACATGCCACCGGTTCTGGCAGTCGGGGGCCACACCCCCGCCTCAAACCACTCAGCCGGCTGGCCGAGCCAGCCTTGCCGTGCGCCCAGCCGGGCCATGCTTAGTCGGGCCGCAACGGGCTGGGCTGAGCCCCTTCGGGCTAGGCCATGCCACTTAGGGGTAGTCCATGACCCTTGGGCCTGGCCGTGCAACTCACCGGGCTGGTCAGACCCTTTGTCTGGTCAGACCTGCCAAAACCGAGTCGACCCGATCCGTTAGCCATCAGACCTAATAGACTCGGCCTATTATTCACTTAAATGAGAATAACATAAGGACCATACGTCCGATCGACACGCTTTATTTGGAACTGGGGACCTTTCTATGATACGGTCATTTTTCAGTAATCTATGTGAGTTTTGGACAACGTTGGTAAATGGCCGGGTTCGGAATGACCATATTTCCAACCCGGCCCCAAGGATGAAAAGGCCGATATCTCTTAGACCGGGTATCCGTTTGATACACCATCTGTCTCGTTGGGTTCCTTTTGTCAAGTGGGAACTTCAGGAAACATCAACTCTCGTCTTCATGACAGTTGCTGTATCTACCCCCTTTACTCAAGGATAGGACCCTCCAAGAATAGAGTACGATGTGTGCGGGTACCATAGAACTGGCTGCGACTACGATGACGATGATGACTGTACATGGATCCTACATGGGATCGGTAGTGAGGACAAATGTACTTGGATCCTCCATGGGTTTGGCAACGAGGACGACTGTACTTGGATCCTACATGGGTTCGGCAGTGAGGATGACTGTACTTGGATCCTACATGGGTTCGACAGCGAGAAAGACTATACATGGATCCTCCATGGGATCGACAGCGATGACGACTGTACATGGATCCTACGTGGGTTCGGCAGTGATGGTTACTGTACATGGATCCTATGTGGGTTTGGCAGTGACAACATCTATACTTGGATCCTAAATGGGTGCAACAGTTATGACTTCTGTACGTGGATCCTACGTGGGTTCAACAGAGGAGATGATTCAAAGGCTACATCTAATCATATTCACCCCTCTTCGTGAGAAGTATACATGTGTGTGCTGAGTCTTGACTTTCAATCCTTATCATTGATGTGATTGACTTGCTTTCCTGTGTGGACTGGGTTGTGATTTCTTATGTGGACTGGGATGTACATGGGCTCGTGAGTTGGATATGAACTGGAATTAATGACTTAGGTATGTGTGTTGGCATATATCTAAGTAGATTTAGTTGATACATCATGTTTTTATCTTTACTTTGTGGTATATCCTTGTGGATTCTAGGAGACCTTCAGGGTTCTCGGGGTCCCTACTGAGTATCATATACTCACCCCTGCACGGGCAATGCCCGCACTACGTTGTGTAGGTTACAGATGACAGACAACATTATTCAGGGTCGTGGCTTGTGAATCTAGATGGTATTCGGAGGTGGATCATCTGGCGGGACGTACACATAGTGGACGAACAGACCCGAGGTACCGATGAGACTAACTATATCCGCCCTTCAGGTGGGATTTTCGGAGGACGACTAAGTGGTTGTTGATTACTTTTTATCTATTTCCTACTTAGTTGTACTGTACTATCAGTTGGGTTTCATACCGGCCAATTTACATTCCAGAACTTACTTTTTTACTCATTTTAAATTGTATTTATTCCATCATGTGTACTCTGTTGTGTATATTTACTGATAAAGGAAATTCCATCCCTTTTATCGGGATTTACACCATTGGTGCTAATTGCCAGCCCCTGGCCTATGAAGGAGGGCTTGGGGTAGTCACGACATGGGCCCCGAGAATGGGTCGTGACAAATTGGTATCAAAGGAGTCAGTTCACCACAGAACTCAAGACATTGATAATTAATTCTCTATGAAGAAATAATGTTTAGTGTATTGAGTGTGATTATCAGTCCAGGGAGTCTGGGGTTGGTGCGGTTAAAACATATCCATAAACCAGGACCCTGACATCTGATTTCCGACTCAGTGCACGAAAACATTGAGTGGATGTGTGTTTCAAAGGATTTTTTTGTGATTACTTTGTGTCAGCTAACCAGGTATACTGTATTAACCGTGGCACACATGTTACATATCAGGATGGCCCCACAAAGGAAGCCAGCTAGGGTTCCAAGCTACGTGCGAGATGGCATCCCATCGAGCGACGAGGCCTTAGTGCAGGGCCACATTACAACAGAGGCCCAATCGGTACCTCTACCATCTGGGCCACCGATACCACCATCCCCAGCAGCGGATAGTGCATGATGCCTCAGTTCACTACACGAGTTTCAGAGACAGAGGCCACTAAGGTTCCTTGGAGAGATAGACCATCAGGTAGCCTAGGATTGGGTGGAGGCTATCATCCAAGTCTTCAGATTGGTAGAGACACCAGCCGACCATATGGTGATCCTTGTCGCGAGTTTCCTGTACGCAGTAGTAGGTAGATAGTGGATTCTGATGCTCCAGGATCTGGATGAAGAATCTTTACATTGGAAGAACGTTGAGAGCCTCTTCCACTCAGAGTTTGTTCCAGCCACCCTCAATACGGTGTGCATCCAGGAGTTACTACAGCTATGACAGGGCAACATGACAGTATCCCAGTACTCGGCATGATTTGCCGACCTCTCGCGCTACTCTAAGGACATTGTACGTGACCCATTATTCTGGGCCCGGACCTTTGAGAAGGGACTCATACATGATATCCGTGCCTCGATGATCTCCCTTAACATCCCGACATAGGCGGCGGTGCTGGAGAGAACCCTTATAGTGGATATTTTTATCACTGAGCAGTCACCAACGGCGAGACCCTCGGCAGGACGACACGTAGAAATGTTTTCTATAGCATACAGTAGACAGTTGATGCCGAAGACCAGGCAGACCAGTCCATCAGATGAGAAATCATAGGATGCAGGTTTGGTTGTGCGGGGCACATGAAACAGAGCCATCCATATGAGGAGTAGGAAATGCTATTCATGTGGCGTGCATGATCACATGGCTCTAGACTACCCAACCCGCCCTACAGATGAGCAGTAGGTGGTTGATGGGCCTCCAAGGTAGAGGTTCAACCATGGTGGTCCGTCGGTAGCAAGCGGACGCGGCAGAGGAGCTATCCAAGCAGTAGGTGGTGGATGACATTTTGATGCCCTACCACCACCATCACCTGGAAGACCACCCCGATTGTAGGGAACAAGTGGATATGGGAGAGCTCTGCTTCAAGCTGATGAGGCCTACAACCATAGAGCTCCTGGAGCAGATGGAAAGGAGTGGGACTAGATCTTGTCATGGAGAATTGTTTTCATGATGATTATAATTTAGTTGATGTTTGTTGTTTGTGGATTCTTTGTGTCTTTGTAATTTGAGTTGTAGTAATAAAAGACACTTGTTCTTATGATGTTTTCTTCCCTATCATTTTTATGTGGTTGATACTGAGAGGTTCCAGTTATAACTGTTGACTTGACCCTCACTTTCTAGATTCCTAGTAGAGGAGACCTAGTGACCACACACTGCTGCTCACAGTGTTACTCGACCCTTTTAAGAAAGAGTAACGGTTGGATCTCTTGGTAGTAGTGTCGAGGCCTTACGAAGTCTTCCATGGCATGTAATAGTACCGTTCATGTCATGAATGACTGTATTCGGCAAAAAACGTTTTTCATCCAGGGGATGAGTTCAGATTTCCCTTTTCAGCAAAGGAGAAATCTTAGAAGCTCCTGTAGGACGTAAGCTAAATGAGGTGTATTCGAGTTCTTTACAATGGATTGTCACACCCATGGTTCGTTGAGAGAACGGTTTACAGTTTACTCTAATATCAAAAATCTCAGGTGTGTCTTCTCATAGAAGGACCAGGACCTGAGATGGTGTCATTAACTTGAGTTCCTCTAGGACAATGACTTTGAGATAGTATATACTCTTGGGATGGGGAACGTTGTTGTAGAGTTCGTTTCACAATGCCTCACTTGTAATCAAGTGAAGGTGGAGCACCAGGTGACAGCAGACATGGTACATCCCTTAGAGGACATAGAGTGGAGGTGGGATGGAATATACATTGATTTCATGATGGGGCTTCAGCTTACGTCAAAAGGTAACAACTTCATTTGGTTGATCGTCAAATTACTCACCATGTCTGCCCACATCCTACCTATTAGAGAGTAGGGCTCAATGGAGAGCTTGGGATGCCTCTATATTCAGGATATCAGATGACTTCATATTGTGCAATCTACTATTGTCTCTGATCGAGATGCTCTCTTTACTTCCTGGATTTGGAAGGGGGTGCAGGAGGCTTTTGGGATGCAGCTACACCTATTCACTGCCTTTTATCCTTAGACAGATGGCCAGATGGAGTGAACCATTCAGAATCTCGAGGACATGCTCCGGGCATGTGTCCTAGACTTTTTTCACAGCTGGGAGGATCACCTACCTTTGGTGGAGTTTCCATACAACAACATCTACCACTCCTCCATCGGAATGGCACCGTACGAGGCATTGTATGGCCGACCATGCAGATCACCTCTGTGGTGGACTGACCCTAGGGAGTCATCACTCGTAGGACTAGAGATGATTCAAGATATGATGGAGAAGATGCAGATCATCTAGGTGCAGATGAGGACTGCACAAAGAAGACAGAAGTCTAATGCTTATAAGAGATGGAGACCACAGGAGTTCGAGGATAGCGACCGAGTTGTCTTATAGGTCACACCTCGATGTGGATTACGGAGATTTGGATGGAACAGAAAGTTATCTCATCACTTCATCCGACCATTAAAGGTCCTCAGCAGGGTAGGAGAGGTGGCTTACCACCTGGCCCTTCCACCCCAGTTGTACCGGGTGCATGACATTTTTAACGTATATCAACTGATGAGATACGTGCATGACCCGAGGCATATCATAAAACATTGGGAGTTGGACATCAATGATGAGGAGACAATCACGGAGGTCCCGGTGGAGATCGAGGAACGACAGGAGTGGGTGCTACGTGGACGGTAGATTCCTCTTGTGTGCATTTGTTGGCAGAACGAAAAACTCCAGATGTACACATGGGCACGGTAGTCATAGATGCGTGCTCAGTACCCTCGTTTGTTTCCCTAGTTTATGTTGTATCATTATGGGGACGTAAATCCCTGAGGTGTGGGTAATGTAAAGACACGTAAAATTTAGGGAATTTTTTTTCTTAAATCCATTGGGATTTTACGAGTATTCAGTTTCTGACACCACCTAATTTTGAGAACCGGTGAGCCCGG
Organism: Viscum album; assembly: GCA_963277665.1. NCBI lineage: Eukaryota > Viridiplantae > Streptophyta > Magnoliopsida > Santalales > Viscaceae > Viscum > Viscum album. The sequence goes on from OY728122.1 coordinate 1,135,267,964, forward strand.
AATAATTTTTTGAATTTTTCTTGAGTACGTTCAGTGAACGAACGAGTGAGTTTTTCTATCTATTGAACCAGTGCTAGGAATTGAAATACGAGGGCACCGATGAACTCATAACATTGGTAATTTCTGAAAGGGACCTTTACAGTAGTTGCATTTTCATGAAATGAGAATTTAAAATTTGTGGATTAAATAAGAAGTGAAAAAAAATGTGGAATGATTTTTATTTTATATCTAAGGTGGATATATCCTACATGGGGGAGTTTGGGTGGGACCCACAAGCACCTAACTACCCATGTGTGGATATTTGGGTGGTGGGGCCCACACAAGCCCCAACATTTCACACTCCCTTATCCCCTTAAACCCCCCACCCCCATTAATGTCCTTTGTTTAAAATTGAAAACCATTTTAATTTAAATGTGTAACCTTACCACTTCCTCTCTCTCTCCCTCTTTAATACTTGCCAACACAAACCTTAATAAATTTATTGAATGACTTAAATTAATCAATAAAGTGTTTGAAATTTAAATTTTGAATTCTTGGAATGATTAAATAAAATACGGATAAGCCTTATTTTATTTGAGGGTTGGAAATTGTGGTGTTGGGGAGAAATTGGGAGAGCTCTTGTGTTTTGAAGAACAGTTCTTCTCCTTTGTTGAAGAACTCCAACTCTATGACGAAGAACATCGACCCGGCTACCCCAATTTCTCCATCCTATTCTTCCTCTGTGACAAGGTAGGATACACCGACATAGGAACTCACCAACGATGACTCACCTTTTATTCTTCTCTCCGTGATAAAAGGGGAGACGCTGCTTCCTCCTCGGGCACACACCGACTTCTACGAATCCTCACCTCGTGACACTGACGTTCGTCATCAATTTTTCAAGTAGGGTGAATAGTTAAAATTTTATTTGAATAAAATTTTTTGTTGTGATTCATGATGCCCTATTCATCTTCGGCAGATTATTACCGCCTAACGCAGAGGGCTCATGCCAATCAAACATGGCCTGACGACCCTCTGTCGTTTCAGGATATTTTTGGAATCGGAAACCAGAGGCAGGGAAAGAACGACGTCGTTGCGTCATGCTGGAAACATGGAAAAGGAATCTGGTGCTGTCATACTGGCTATGCAGGAGGAATCACGGCCCAAATCGCGGGCCACTTAGGTGGAAGAACCGGTCGGCCCATCGGCCGGCCGGGCGATACTGGACCGTGGCTCCTGGAGGGCACCGTGCTAGAGGACTGGCGGCCCACCCATGCAGGCCACGTGTGATAGAAGGCCGACCAGTTTGGGAGGGCAGCCCCATAAGGCACAACTGGTTCAAGCAGCCGGGGGTTGCGCCCCGACCTCGAGCCGCTCAGCCGGTTGGCTGAGCCAGCCTGGCCACGCGTCCTGTCGGGCCACGCTCAGTCGGGCCGCGCTCAGTCGTGCTGCACCCAGCCAGGCTATGCCGTGCAGGGCTGAGCCCCTTCGGGTCGGGCCGTGCCACTTCGTGTTGGGTTGTTCCCCTCGAGCCAGGTCGTGCAACTGAACGGGCCTATCCGACCGCTTTTCTAGGTCAGACCTGCCAAAACTGAGTCGACCAGATCCGTCGGCCATCGGTCCTAACAGACCGGGCCCGTTACTCACATAAACGTGATTAACTTATGTACCACTCGTCGGATCGACGCACCGTCTTCGGCACTGTAACCCTTTCGATTATACGGTCTTTTTTCGATACTCTAATTGATTTTTGGACATATTTGGTAAACTTCCGGGTTTGGAATGAGCATATTTCCAACCAGGACCCTTGGATAAAAAAACCAATATCTCTCAGACCGTGCATCCGTTTGACGCGTCGTCTGTCGCGTTCAGTTCCTTTTGTCAAGATTTAACATTAGGATATATCAACTATGACTTCATGATAGTTGATGTATCGACCCCCTTTACTCGAGGAGCGGACCCTCCCAGAATCGAGTATGCTATGTGCGGGAACCCTAGAGCTGGTTGTGACTGCAACGACGATGACGATTGTACTTGATTCCTATGAGGGTTCAGAAGTGAGGACCACTATTCATGGATCCTCTTTGTGTTCGGTAGTGAGGACGACTGTACTTCGATCCTATGTGGGTTCGATAGCGAGGACGACTGTACTTGGATCCAATGTGCTTTCGAAAGTGAGGATGACTATACTTGGATCCTCTGTGTGTTCGACAGTGATGACGACTGAACATGGATACTAGGTGGGTTCGGCAACGATGGTTACTGTACATGGATCCTACATGGTTTCACCAGTGACAACTTCTATACTTGGATCCTACGTGGGTTTGGTAGTGAAAACTTTTTTACATGAATCCTACGTGGTTTCAGAAGAGGAGATGATTCAGAGGCTACATCTAATCATATTCACACCTCTTCGTGAGTAGTATACCTTTGTGAGATGAGTCTTGACTTCCAATCATTATCATCTATGTGATTGACTTGCTTTCCTGTGTGGACTGGGCTGTAATTTCTTGTGTGTACTGGGTTGTACTTGGGCTCGTGAGTTGGGGCCGAAATGGAATTAATGACTTAGGCATATGTATGGGAATATACTTAAGTATAGTTGGTTGATACTTCGGGTTTTTATCTTTCCTTTTTTGTTTATCCTTTGTGGATTTTGGGAGACCTTCGGGGGTCTCGAGGTCCCAACTGAGTATCATATAATCACCCCTTCACGGTAAATGCCTGCACTATGTTGTGTTGGTTGGAGACGACGGACAACACTGATTGTGGTCGAGGATAATGAAGCTAGACGGTATCCAGGGTTGGACCATCTTGCGGGACGTACACTGAGCAGACGGACAGACCCAAGGTACTGATGAGAGTATCTTTACCCGCCATTCAGGTGGGATTTTTAGAGGATGACTAGGTGGTTTCTGTTTTCTTTTCAGCTATTGTACATTCTTTCTCAGTTGTACTATACTTTCAGTTTGGTTTGTAAAACGGCCCATTTACTTTATATCACTTAATTTTGTACTTAGTTTGCTTTGTGTTTACTCCTGCTTATGAAATCTGTTGTTTATATTTACTTATAATGGAAATATCTTCCCTTTTATCGGGATTTATGCCTTTGTTTCTAGTCGCCAGCCCCTGGTCTATGGAAGGCAGGCTTGGGGTAGTCACAGCATGGGGCCCAAGGACGGGTCGTGACAAATTGTTATCAAAGGATTCGTTTCTACTGTAGAACTTAGGACTCAGATAATTGTTTCTCTGTGAAGCAATATTTTTTAGAGTATTGAGTGTGGTTAACAGTCCAGGAAGTCTAGTATTGGTGTGGTGGCTGACGTATCCATAAACCAAGACCCTGACTTCTGATTTTGGACTCAGTGCATGAAAACCTTGATTGCATGTGTTTTTCAACGGTTTTATTTACGATTACATTGTGTCAGCTCACAAATTATATTGTGTTAACCCTGGAACACCTGTTACTTTTCAAGATGTCCCCACGAAGGTTGCCAGCTAGGGTTCTAAGCTACGTGCGAGATGGCAGCCCACCGAGCGATGAGGCCTCAGTGAAAGGCCCTATTACAGCAGAGGCACCAGTGGTACCTCTACCCACTAGGCCACTCATACCAACAGCCCCATCAGCGGAGAGTGCACGCTGCCTGAGTGCGCTACATGAGATTCAGCGATAGAGGCCACCCAGGTTTCATAGAGAGATGGACCCTCAAAAAGTAGAGTATTGGATGGAGGCTATGGTCAGAGTCTTCAGATTGGTAGGGACACCATCCAACCTTATGGTGATCCTTGTCGCGAGTCTCCTTCACGCAGCAGCAGGTAGATGGTTGTGCTTGATGATCCAGGTGAACGGTGAGGCATCTCTACATTGGACGGACATCGAGAGCCTCTTCCTCTCTGAGTTTTTTCCAGCCACCCTCCATGCGGTGCGCATCTAGGAGTTACTATAGCTGCGGTAGGGCAGAATGATAGTATCCCAGTTCTCTGTGAGATTTACCGACCTCTCGTGCAACTCCACGGACATGGTACGAGACCCATTCTTCAGGGCCTAGTCCTTTGAGTAGGGACTCAGACTTGAGATCATGGCCTTGATGATCTCCCTTAACATTACGATGTAGGAAGGGGTGCTGGAGAGAGCCCTTCTAATGGAGATTTTTCTTTCTGAGCAGTCACCAGCGGCGAGACCCTCGGCAGGACGACACATGGCAATGATTTCTATAGCTGGCAGTAGACAGTTGACGTAGAGGTCCAAGAAGACCAGGCCATCAGATTATCAATCTCAGGATGTAGGTTTGGTTATGCGGGGAACATGAAATAGAGCCACCCATACAAGGATCAGGCAATGATATGCATGTGGCGGGTAGGGTCACATGGCTCAAGACTGCCCGACCCAGCCTGGAAGATGAGAAGAAGGTGGTTTATGGACCTCCCAGGAAGAGGATTGACCGTGGTGGTCTGCCAGGAGTAGGTAGAAGTTGTAGAGGAGCTGGCCCTGATGTAGGTGCTGGACGAAGTTCAGAGGCCCTACCACCACCCCCTCCAGGAGGACCACCCTGACCGCAGGGAATAGGTGGACAGGGGAGAGCTCAGCTTCAGGATGGTGATGCCAACGACCATAGAGCTCTAGGACCAGATGGAAAGGAGCGGGACTAGATCCAGGCATTGAGACTTTTGTTCATGATGCTTCTAATTTTGTTGATGTTTTTTTGTAGATTCTTTGTGTCTTTGTACATTGAGCTGCAGTAATAAAAGACACTTGTTCTTTTGACGTTTGTTTCCTTGTCCTTTTTATGTGGTTGATACTGAGTGGTTCTGGTTAAAACCGTTGACTTGACCCTCATTTTTGAGATTCCTACTAGAGGAGACCTAGTGACCACACAATACTGCCAACAATGTGACTCGGCCCTTGGAGACGAATGTAATGATTGGATCTCTTGGTAGTTGTGTCGAGGCCTTACAACATTTTCCATGGCATGAAATAGTTCTATTCATGTCAGGATTGACTATATTAGGCAAAGAACATGTTTCATCCAGGGGAAGTGATCCGATTTTCCATTTTGGAAAAGGATAAATATAAGCATCTCTTGTAGGACGTAAGTAAAAAGAGGTGTATTTGAGTTCTTTACAATGGCTAGTCACACCCATAGTTTGTTGAGCTAACAGTTTATAGTTTACTCTAATATCAAAAGTATCAGGTGTGTCTTCTCATCGAAGTACCAGGACCTGAGATGGTGTCCTTGGCTTGAGTTCCTCTGGAAGTATGACATTGAGATAGTCTATACTCCTGGGAAGGGGAACGTTGTAGCAGAGTTCGTTTCACGATGCCTCAATTTTCAGCAAGTGAAGGTGGAGCACCAGGTGCCAGCAGACACGGTACATCTCTTAGAGGTCCCAGAGTGGAAGTGGGATGGAATATCTATGGATTTCATGATAGGACTTCCACGTACTTCCAGAGGGAATGACTCCATCTGGGTGATCATAGACCGACTCACTATGTTGGCCCACTTCCTACCTATTAGAGAGCAGGGATCTGTGTAGAGCTTGGGATGCCTCTACGTTCTGTAGATCGTACACCTTCATGGTGTGCCACTTAATATCATCTCATATCGAGATGCTCGCTTTACTTCCAGAATTTGGAAGGGGTTCCAGGAAGCTACTTGGATGCTACTACATCTTAGCACTGCCTTTCATCCTCAAACTTATGGAAAGATGGAGTTGACCATTCATACTCTCGAGAACATTCTCCTTTCATGTGTCCTCGACTTTGGTTGCAGCTGGGAGGATCACCTACCTTTGGTGGAGTTTGCATAAGCAACAGCTACCAATCGACCATAAGAATGGAACCATACGAAGCATTCTATGGCCAACCATGCAGATCACCTCTATACTGGACTGACCCTGGGTAGTCAGCACTCATAGGACCAGAGATGGTTCAGGCTACGACGGAGAAGGTGTAGATCATCCAGGAGAAGATGAGGAGTGTGTAGAGCAGAAATATGTCCTATGTTGATAGGTGATAGAGACAACTGGAGTTTGAGGATGGATACCACGTTTTCTAATGGGTATCACCTTGACATGGATTACTGAGATTTGGCCAGGGTGTCAAGTTATCTCTGGGCTTCATCGGACCATTCCGGGTCGTCATCAGCGTAGGGGCGGTGGATTACCACCTAGCCCTTCCATCTTAGTTGCACCGGGTGCATGAAGTCTTCCGCGTATCTCTGCTGAGGACATACGTGCACGACCCAACACATTTCATTGACCACATGTTGTTTGACATAGATGATGGGGTGACACTCACGGAGGTCCCGATGGAGATCGGGGATCGACAGGAGTGAGTCCTACATGGACGGTCGATTCCTCTGGTGCGTATTCGTTGGCAGCACGGGAAGCTCTAGGATAGAACATGGGAGTGGGAGGCTTAGATGAGTGATCAGTACCATCAATTGTTTCCCTATATTATGTTGTAGCTTTATGGGGACGTAAATCCCTGAGGTGGGGGTAATTTAAAGACCTGTAAAAATCATGGAAATTTTTTTCATAACTTTTTTGGGATTTTTCAAGTACGCAGTTTCTGAAGGCACCTGATTCTATGGCCCGGTGAGCCCGAAATAATTTTATGAAGTTTTTCTTAGGTACGTTCATTGAATGAACGGGTGAGTTTCTCTATCTTTTGAACCGATGCTCGGAATTTAATTCTAAGGGCACCGATGAACTCGCAATACTGGTAATTGTTTAAGGGGACCTTTATTGTAGTTGCATTGGCATGGGATGAGAAGTTAAAATTTGTGGATTAAATAAGAATTGAATAATAATTGTGGAACAATTTTCATTTTATATCTAAGGTGGTTATATCATACATGGGGAGTTGGGGAGGGACCCACAAGCACCTAAATACCCATGTGAGGATATTTGTGAGGTGGGGCCCAGAAAATCCCCAACCTTGTACATTCCCTAAACCCTTTAAACCCCCCCATTAAACTCCTTTGTTTAATGTTGACAACCCTTTTAATTTAAATGTGTAACCTAAACACTTCCTATCTCTCTCCCTCTTTCATTTATTTCCAACAAAAACCATAATTAATTTTTTGAACCACATTAATTAATTAATTAATTTTTTTAAATTTAAAATTTTAATTCTTGGAAAGATAAAACAATTTAAGGATAAGACTTTTTTATTTGGGGTTGGAAATGTTTATGTTGGGGAGAAATTGGGAGTGCTCTTGGGTTTCTAAGAACGGTGCATCTCCTTTGTTGAAGAAAGCTAACTCTCTGACGAAGATAATCAACTCAGTGACCTGGGTTTCTCTATCCTCTTCTACCTCTGCGACAATGGAAGAGACACCGATTCGGGAAATCACAAACTACAACTTTCCTTTTATTCTTCTCTTTGTGACAAAAGGGGAGATGTTGCCTCCTCCTCAGGCACACTTCAACGTCTACTAATCCTCACCTCGTGATGCTGACGTTCGTCATCAATTGCTGAATTAGGGTGAATTGTTCCAATTTTATTTGAATAAAATTTTTCCTTGTGCTTCTGGAAGCCCAGTTCATCTTTGGCCGATTGTTACCGCCTAATATGGATGGCGCGGGTAGACAAAACACTGCCCGATGACCCTTCGTCGTTTCATGATCTTTTAGGAATTGGAAACCAGAGGGAGGGAAAGAATGACGTCGTCGCGCCATGCTGAAAACATGGAAATGGAAGCCGGTGTCGTCACACTGGCTATGCAAGAGGAACTGGGGCCCACATCGTGGGCCTCATCGGTGGATGAATCAGCTGACCCGTCGACTGGACGGGCAGAGTTCGACGGTGATGCCAGGAGGGCGCCACACCAGAAGACCGACAGCCTGCCTGTGCGGGCCACATGTGACAGAAGGTCAGCCAGCCTAGCCGCCCGATTTTTGAGGGCGGTGCAATAAGGTGTCGTGGTTTAGGGCAGCCGGGGGTCGTGCCCCCGCCTCGGACCGCTTTGCCGTCTGGCCGAACCAACCCGGTAGTGCGCCCCACTGGGCAGGGCAGGGCCGAGCCCATTCATGGTGGGCCGCTCCACATTGATCCTAGCCATACCCCTCGGGTTATTCCACAAAACTCACTTGGCTGGTCCGACCCCTTTGCCGGGTCAGACCTTCCAAAACCGAGTCCACCCGATCCGTCAGCAATCAGCCCTACCGGACCGGACCCGTTATTCACTTAAACGTGAATTACTTAAGGACCACGCATCCGATCGATGTGCCTTCTACGGCACTGGTGCCCATTCTATGAGACAATCCTTTTACTATACTCTAAGTGAGTTTTGGAAAACATTGGTAAATGGATGGGTTTGGAACGAGCATATTTCCAACCAGGCCCTTGGGACGAAAAATCCAATATCTCTCAGACCGGGAGTCCGTTTGACGCACCGTTTGTCTCGTTGAGTTCCTTTTGTCGAGAAGGAACTTAGGGATACATCAAATATTGACTACATGATTATTGATGTATCGACCCCCTTTACTCGAGGAGCAGACCCTCCCGGAATCGAGTACACAGTGTGCCGGAACCCTAGAGCTGGCTACAACTGCGACGACGATAACCATTGTACTTGGATCTTATTCGAGTTCGGCAGCGGGGACAACTCTACTTGGATCCTTTGTGGGTTCGGTAGCGAGGACGACTGTACATGGATACTATGTGGTTTTGTGAGTGAGGAAGACTGTACTTGAATCCTATGTGGGTACGACAACGAGGACGACTGTACTTGGTTCTTCCGTGTGTTCGGAAGCGATGGAAACTGTACTTGGAACTGACGTGGGATCGATAGTGATGGTTACTGTACATAGATCATACGTGGGTTTGGCAGCGACAACTTCTGTACATGGATCCTACGTGGGTTCGGAAGCGATAACTTCTGAACTTGGATCCTACGTGGGTTCAGTAGAGGAGATGATTTAGAGGATACATCTAATAATATTCACCAATCTTCATGAGTAGTATACATGTGTGAGTTGAGTCTTGACTTTCAATCATTATCGTCGATGTGATTGACTTGCTTTCCTTTGTGGACTAGGTTGTGATTTCTTGTGGGGATTGGGTTGTACATGGGCTCGTGAGTTGGAGCCGAACTTGAATTAATGACTTAGGTATATGTATGGGCATATAACTAAGTAGATTTGGTTGATACTTCATGTTTGTATCTTTCCTTTTTAGTTTATCCTTTGGGAATTCTGGGACACCTTCGGGGGTCTCACGGTCTCTAATGAGTATTGTATACTCACCCCTCCACAGGCAATTCACGCACTACGTTGTGTTGGTTGCAGATGACAGACAACACTGATTGTGGTCGAGGCTTGTGGAGATGGACGGTATCCGGAGGTGGACAATCTAGCGGGATATACACAGAGCAGACGGACAGAACCAAGGTATCGACGAGACTGTCTATACCCGCCCTTCAGGTGGCTTTATCAGAGGACGACTAGGTGGTGGCTATTTTCTTTTCAGTTGCTGTACTTTTTTTCTCAGTTGTACTGTAGTTTCAGTTGGGTTTGTATACCATCCCATTTTCTTTCCATCACTTACTTTTTTACTCAGTTTACTTTGTGTTTACTCTAGCATGCGTACTCTGTTGTGTATATATACATATAAAGTCAATGCCTTCCCTTTTATTGGGATTTATGCCTTTGGTGCTAGTTGCCAGCCCGTGGCCTATGGATAGTGGGCTTAGGGTAGTAACGGAATGGTCCCCGAGGAAGGGTCGTGACATTTAAAAATATCATTTAAAAAAAAGTATTTTATGGAATTTTAGAAGCATAATATTAAATTAAATTCAGCAATTTTTCTTTTTGGAATTCTGAGAAATTGATTAAAAATTTTGATTCATGTGGTCCAAATTTATTTAATAGTACAATTTTAAATTTTTTCATATTTTAATTATATCCATGGTAAATTTTGTTACCATATTTTAGGGTATATTAAGAAATTTACATTAAAAATAAAATGATAAAGACATGAAATTTATGTGGAATCATGAAAAATATTTATTGGATGAATGAAATTTAACTCTTAACACTAATGGATTGATATTAAGTTATTTAATAGAATTTTATTTATGAAAATGACTTAACAAATATTTATATCATTAAAAGATTTATAATGATATTTTCTTTAGCTTTAAAATGTCTTATGTTCCCACTTGGGAAAAATGAATTTAAGGAATGAAAACTAATATCAAAATTTTAAGATTGAAAAAACAAATCTTGATATAAATTTATTTTTTAATTTTATGGTAACTTAAAGAATATTATGACATTTAAAATATTTTATTTAATAATATTTAAAAAATATCATATTCATTTTTTAAATAATATATATTTTTTAATATATGGTTATACGAAATATAAATTCTACCATAAACACTAATTTGAAAAATAAGTTTTTATTTATTAATTATTTTATTGTATTTGTGATTTTTATAGATTAAATAATTACTATAAATTATTTTTCAATGATGATTTATTGTTTAATTTAATAACCCAACTATCGATGACAATTTATAAAAAATATTAAAATAAATATAATTTTATATAGTTATTTAGATAAACTAATAATATAGATTCCCATGAAATATTATGGATATAATAATGTATTTTTTTGAAGTAAAACTTTTATCATGATATTTTAGAAATCTAGGAAAATAATATTGTCAAAATTGAAACTATTAATATTTTATCAAAATAATATATTATTAAATTTTCAAAAATCATAAGTCATTTTTGAAAAAAAAATTAATATTTTTTAAAATGTTCTATGTTCTCCATTTATGTTCTAATTGACATAATATAAGTAAAAAGTACACTATTTTATTATAGTATTATTTTTTACATTAGTAAAAACTGAAATAAATTGACTAAGGGTCAATTAAAATGATACGGTTTAAATGAATAAAAAACTGTCGTTAAAATAAAATTATATTATGATATTGAAAACATATATACATTTATATTAGAATATATAAAATTTTGGATGGATTTTTATTAATATATATTTTATTATAAAATAATATCTTTAGACCATCTAAACCCACCTCTTACCTCAATTATAAATGGAAACATCCTCCCTCATTTCTTCACAAAACTTTTGCCTTCAATATCGACCATACCATGACCAATTACCTTCTAAAAATCCCAAGACATATTCTAGAGGATCGTTCCTTCTCAAAAACCAAATATATTGTCTATAAGGGGAGATCTTTGGAGTGCTCTCTAAAGAATAGGTAATCTTATTTACCGACTCTCTCATGATCATTTTTACTTCTATATACATTTAATTTTTTGTTTCCATTAAAAAGTAATATGTATTTTATAACCTATATTAATTGATTCAATTATGGCTATGAAATATCCATTTTCCACATTCAATCCATTCAATGAGAAACAAAATCACCATGCGTACGTATGTATAACATAACGTTTCCACACTGTAGTGTAATTTTTTTAATCACAACTTTACTTAGATGGGTAGAATGATGGAAATAATAAATATACTAGATTATTATAATATTATATTTATTTTTTTATGAAATATATACACCATCCAAATCCAACCCGTATCACTATTAAGGGAATGATAGTTTCGCACGTGCGTATGTACAACCTACCGTCTCAACAATGCGATGTGATTCATTATCCATGATAACCATTAATTAATAATTATAAATATTTATTGCGTGAATAATATATATATATATATATATAAATTACCATCATATTATTCATGAAATTGTATTACTATATTACATATGTAGGAAAATAATCATTTAAAATAAAACTGGTGTATGACAATGAAGTAGTTAACACCCAAAAAAAATGTACTAATGATATATTAATAACCAGGTGATTATATGATCATATATGATATCATAAATATAAATATGGTTTTTGAATAATATAATTACATTATTTTTACCATTATAATGGATTTTTCTGATATGTATAATTGAAATTAGAACTATGGTTGAGGTTAATTTCACAAACTCATTATTATATGAGATTGCTTATATATAAGTATTTAGTAGGATATATTTATCATTCATGTCCATTTTTCATTAAAATATATTCATAAATATTATTTACATTATTTTACAAATTTATAAAGTCATTTTTACCCATTTTTTACTAAGATACATGAAAGGAATATTTTATTATTTTTCATATGAGCTATATTTTTACTTATGTGGAAAAAAGTATTATAAGAATTTTTTGTTTAAACTATACCGAATGAATTAATTTTTATAGTTTAATGATACCAAATTATATGGAAGCTTACATTATAATTCTATATGATTATTTTCAATGAAAATATTTTCTTTTAAAATGTAATAACATTTTAATAAAAGAAAATTTCTTCAAACAATGAATGATATTTTCTAAAGAAATTATTTTCATTTTACCACTGAATATTACGTTCCATATAAAATATCATTATTTGATGTTACATATTTTTAATAGGATAAATTATTCAATAAAAATATTCTATTTCTTTTTATTAATGGTTTATTTTTATGATGGAATTATAATTATGAAACTCATTTCATTTCCATATGTTATATTACGATGTATATGAAACCCATTTCATTCCATGAGTTATTAAATGATTAGTGGATTACATTTTTATGGAACATATATGTAAGGATTTCATTATGTGACTATTTGGAACTATAACTCACTCAAATGAATTGGGTATATTTTGATAACTCATGAGGTATATATTTTATTTGTGAACGTAATTTCATGTTCCTAATTCAATGCATGGCCTTTGTTTTCATGTCAATAATTTTATTCATAGACCCGATTTTCATATCCATATATTTGTAAAAGGTATTGATTTAGTGTCCTTTATTTAATTTTTCATTCTTTTAATATTTATACTTTATCAAATGGTTACATGTTAATGATTATGCCACAATTTCATATATTATGTTAATTATATCACTACAGTGATTATGTTATTTATTTCCATATTATTTAAGTCTTACGAACTGAAAATATTTTTTCCAAGATTCCTATTAATGATCTTTGATATACATGTTATGAGACTCAATTTTCATGTTCATTTTATTATTCCCTTAAGATAATGATTATGATTACTTATATACCTTTTTGACCTTACAAATCATTTTAACTCAAAATTTTTAATGTTTTCTTTTCACAATGTTATAAGGAATTTTTTTTGAATGAATACTAAAGGGAACAATATTTAATGGAAACTTTTAAGATTACTTTACTAGACTAGTTGTTACTGTTAAAATTTTCAAAAGGAACTAAAATAATATATTCATTGGGAATGTGTATTTATAAATCATTTGTATTCTGGAAAAAATGATTTAATAACCTTCTATGTCAATCTTGTCTCATTAAACATCGTATCAAAGAATATTTTGTTTTCAATTGGTAAACTAGGATGATAAAATCATAATAAAAACCAAAATGATAAGACTATGTGTAGGTTATAATTATATTTTATTCTTAATAATCATTAATTACTATGATTAACACTATGGTGTCATAGATTGAAAATAATTATTTTTGTTCTCTCTCACTTATGTGGTTATACCATTACAATTAGTGTGGCTGAAAATATGTTATCTAGTTTTATTCAATAGGTGGGACACTAAGGAACCTTATTAATATTGAATGTCATGAGAAATTTGAAGATTTTTTCCTGAGTAACTGAATGATATGGGAGCTATAATATAAGATCTTATTTCTATAAACTCACAAGAAATGAAACATTATGTAAAACCAAATGAGTAAGTTAGGGAATAAATATATATCAAATCCTTAATGAGGAAACGTCCTCTTTATTTTAGTGGGTCTTTTTATCCACATATTTCTAGATAATGGATAATTAGAAATGAAATGATATTCTCTACTGTAAAGGGTTCAAAACATGAAAAATTCATTTTGTCTTTTTATTATTTGGAAAGCGGAGATGATTAGTGGTGGAAGCTTATTACGAACATGATAGAATATGAAGAAATTGAATATATTGAATTGGTAGAGATTAAGGGGATAATTTTCATAGAGTACATCCATTATATTCTACAAATAACGATGGAGAAATAATTACTTGTGATTACGAGAAAGAATAATGAATCTATTGATATATATATAAAGAAAATTTTACCAGACATTCAACGTACACATCAGGTTTATTTTTCAACCCTGAATGAAAAATAGATTGAATTTATGGTGGAGTAAATCAATTTCTCTAAATGTTCTTTTAATAAGGGTCATTGAAATATATGATGAAATAGTTTGTTGTGCACTAAAAATGGATACAGAAGTTAGTAACACTCAAGGATCAAGTGACAATATGATAATGATTGAGAATATTGGAAACTACTGTGGGTTTTCTCTTGGGGGGAAGAAAAAGATTTGGCCTCATTATTTCCAAAAATGTGGAATGGAGCACTCAGTAGAATGATTAAATGTAACAAGAAGATGATTCAAGTGTTTGAAACCATTCCATCAAGAAAAATAGTGTTGATGTGAAGTAAATATACTATTGACTAAAATGATTAGAGTGAAATATTGATAAAATAATCCTCTCACAATTCAGTGCTATAAATGTAAGGAGTCTGAACACAGTGAAAATCAATGCCCCAATCCAAGGGTTAATATAGAAGATACGCCATATTGACCTATTAAATCCAAATACAAAGGGAAATATGATGCGGTCAATATTAAAGATCTTGAATATGATAATGCATTGGTGGAATGATGGATTATTTATGTAATTGACATTAAGAATAATATTGTAGGAGTAATTTTAGGATATTATGGAATAATGAAATATCCATGTATTATTCCATTGTAGTTTTCCCATAAGTATTTACGAGCATATACTTATTGTTACTAGTAATAAAAAGTGATTGGGGTAATAAGGTTATATTTTTGGTAAGTTCACCATTACAAGAAATATAACCCTTAATATGTAAATTATATTTAGATAATGATATATATAAAGACATGTTGAATATTAATATGTAAATTAGATGGTATTGAATTCCTTGGAACTGGTTAAAGATTTGTTGAAACATGGTTTATGCTATAAATAATATAGTAATTCACATGTTTTGAGGGTGACAACTGAGAACTACATTTTAATCATGGGAGATAAATGTTAAGCTTATTTAGTACACTCCATTATATTTTTTTTGGATTTTAATCTTACAGAAGGGTTACAAGGTCAATCATTTATTGGATTATAAATGTTAACATCAAATAAGGTTTTTGATATTTGTGTATTATCTCACGATATAGGTATTTAAGAATATTTTATTATATTTGATAACCTTTTGTTTCCATGGAAGGATTTTACATTCTATTTAATGATCTCCTAATGCTTCAAGAATGAAACATCCACCTTGTTTTCATCGAATATGAGATGAAGTTGAATTTGATAAAGGCACATATAAAGTATGAGATTTTAGTTAATCACGATAGTGTTTTTTCTTATTCTTAAACTCTATAGAACATATCTTGAAACCAGAAATGTTATCCAAATAACTTCTTTACTAATGAATGAAATGGTCCCCTAAAATGTAACAAATTTTTGGCGTTGTGGTTGTTATATTTATCATAAACAAGTTTTATATCCCTCTCCATTGGAACATATCGGTTAGGTTTCTCTTACATGTCCATGTATTCATGTTGAACCATAGTTATGAGTTACTTTGTGTAACCCTTAGGTTTCAAATTTCAATTTTAAGAGGATATTTTAGTATAAATTTTTATGATGTGGTTTTCTATGAAAGGAAGAATCCATTATTAATATTTTGATAACCCAATATAATTTCAAGGGTGATATTCATTTTAATAGGGGTAGAATGTGCCACATAAATAATTTTATGAGATAATTTTTTTAATTTTCTTTCGTTGATGTCTTCTGTTACACACAACACTATCTTAGCATGTGTTTTACGCACCACCAAGTTTTTATGAATCATAATTTAATAATAAGATAATAACGTAGACATTAGATTAGTATTCATAAATATCATTAACTATCTTTGGATGATATAGACTTGATAATATAAATTTATTATTTAAAAATCCCTTAAAATATATATATATATATAATGTATATTATAGATTTTTTAGTTGTAAAATTAGTTGTATCTTTATAAATTAATTTTATTGAAATTAATAAATGAAATTAATATTATATATATTTAGTAAAATAAATTTTATATCCATATTCATAATATAATAATGAATCATATTCTATGAATACAAATATATATTCTTATAAAGGGTAATTATATAGACTTTTAATGGACTACCCATTTTAAATATATATTTGGAACTTTTAAAATTTCTTTCTGAATGAGTATACTTTTTCATTAAATGTGGGATACAAAAATTAACTTTGATTAATTTTTAGTTATTTTTATGGTATGTTTCATGAATAGTGAAAATACTGATTATTAGTAAAAATTGTTTTTTTATCTTAAAGTCTTTATAGAAAAAAATTATATTTTGGATAGTTTTATATTATAATTTTTTATTTTTTTAATAATTGTTTTTAATAGGATTTTCTACATTATTTAATTATCAAAACATTTTTTAAATGATTATTTTAAAAAAAAAAAATTTCATGGAATTTGACTGGATTTATTTTAAATTAAATTCTATAAAGATTGGGCTTTTAATTTTGTAAAATGTATTCAATATTTAGATTCATAAAGTCTAAATTTAATGATTAGGTCTATTTTTGGAAAATATGAATATTAACTGTGATATATCATTTTACGATGGTATAGTTTAAATTGAGAGATTTTGATTAAAAATAAAATGATAAATATTTCAAAATAGCATTCAAACATACCAAAACTTTTATTGAAAGAATATAAATTATAACCTTAACACTAATGGAGTGAAATTAATTCCTTTAATGGAACATTTTCAATAAAAACGACTTAAATAATATTTAAATCAAAGAAAGATACAAAATTTTCTTTTCATTTTCGTTAATATCACTTATGTTCCAACAAGGATTAAATGAATTTTATGAACTAATATTAATACAATTTGCAAAATAAAAACATAATATTATGATATAAATTTTTTTATTTATTTTTTGTGTCACATGAATGTAATTATGATATTGATAATAGGTTATTTTATAAGAATTTAATGATGTTTGATTTATGTATTGAATAATATATCATTTTCAATATTAGGTTATACAGAAGATAATTTTTAATATAAGTACTCATTTAAAATATTAAATTTACCTCTTTATTATGGTTATTTATTTTTAATTTTTTTTAATAAATATTTACCTTAATGGTTTATATAAAGATGATTTATTATTTATTTTATTAATGGAAGTATCAAATAAATGTCATTAAAAATAATAAAATAAATTTAATTTTATATAATTAATGAAATAAATGAATAAAATATATAACATCAAGATATTAGGATTATAATAAATATCTTATTTATGTTTACCTATCATATTTACATTTTAGAAATCCATCAAATGAACTGTCTCCAAATTGGTATTATTAATATTTTATCAAAATAAAGTTTTATTTAATTATTTAAAACTCAGTAATTATTTTTAAAAAAAAAATATATTTCTAATATGTTATAAAATATTATAAAACTTTAATTTATGGTCTAATTGACATCACGTAATTAAAAACATAAACGCATTTAATATTTGAATAATGGTATCCTTAGATGAAATTTAAATTAGTTAACAAAGAATAAATAAAATTAAAAGTTCAAATGAATAAGAAAATATATATAAAATAAACTTTTATAGATATTAAAACCTTATATCAAATAATATTCTAGTATAATATATTTTTGTGGTATTTTTATTGAAATATATTTTAAAATATATTAATATCTTTAAAAATTCCAAAATCACCCCCACCTCAATTATAAAATGGAACCTCCTCTGTCATTTCATAACAACTCGGTGAGCATACATGATTTGGCATCCCCTAAAAAAAATTACCTTATAAAAATTTCTATACTAGTTCTAAAGGATCTCTTATTCTCAAAAGAAACCCTTTAATGTCTCCAATGGGAGATCTAAAGTGAGCTCGCTATGGAGGAGGTAATATCCTTTACTGACTCTATCAAGATATTTTCTTATTATACTTCATATTACAATATATTTTCCATTATATAGTTTTTACTCTAGTATCACATATATTATGTGATGTTATTATGGTTATGGAATAACTATTTTCAACCTCCTAGCCGTCTTACAGAAAAAATCACCACATGTGCCTATGTATGACCTGCCGTCTCCATGTTGTGGTTTAATATGTTTTTAATCACCACCTTATAAGGATGTTTATAATGATGAAAATAATAAATATATAAGAATAATATAATAATATATATATTCTTTTAAAATATATTAACCAAAAAATTCCATAAGATTTCATTGTTAAGGGAATGATAACGATGCCCATGTGTATATACGTACTACAATCTCCATGATGCATTGGGATTCATTATTCATGATAACCATTAAGTAATCATTAAATAAATGTATAGAATTAATAATATGATATACATAATAGTCTAATTTTTTAATTTTATGTGAATGAAAGATAATATTTTTGTAAGAACTAGATCATATAAGATAAACATGGTTAAGAAAATGATGTAGTTAACACCCAAAAGAAGTGTACTAATGAATATTTATTATCTTGTTGATAATAAGAGAATATATAATATCAAAATATAAATAATGTTATATAATAAGTTATTTACATTATTTAATCCATTATATAATATTTTTAGATACATAATAATGAAATCATACCTAAGGTAAGGGATACCATTGCAATCTCATTATTATCAGGGATTTTTTAAATATACGTATTTACAAGAGTATATTTATCATCCCTATCCATATTACATTAAAATGTTTTCAAAAATATTCTTACCATTAATTTAATGTTTTTAAAAACATTTTTACCTATTTTCATGTTTTCTTACTTAGTAGTTCGAATATAATATTTTTTTCTTTTTCCCTAAGAGGTCATTTTTGACATACTTAGAAAAAGTATAAGATGAATGCTTTATTATAACTAATAAAACATGAATATATTTTTACACTTTTTTTCACCTTATTTTCATAAATTTTCCCTTATAACATTATAGTTTTTTTTAAATAAAAAGTTTTCTTTTTAAATTTGGTGGCATTTTAAGAAAATATATTTTTTTATAGAAGGAAGGATATATTTCCCATGAATTATTTTCAATTGGAAACTAAAAATTATTTTCCATCAAAAATTAAACTATTTAATGTTATTTTTCTTTAACTGGTTATTGGATTCAATTCCACCATCATTTTTATTTCTATCCACGGTTGATATTTATGATTCAATGATATTTATGAGACTCATTTAATTTCCCTTAGTTATATTTTGATGTTTATGAAAACCATTTCATCCTATATGTTCTGATTTGATGAAGTAATTATGTTCTTGTGAAAACATATGTACGGTTTTCACAATCTTATATATGGGGCCAATAAATACTCCCAATTCATAGGGTAAATTTGGATAACTCATATGGTATATATTTTATGGGTGTACCTAATTTCATGTTCACAATTCTATGTCTGGTCCTGATTTTCCATGCCCATAATTTCATGTATTGACCTAGTTTTCAGGCTCATATGTTTATGCAATGGCATGATTACATGTCCTTAATTTAATTAGTTGACATATTACAATTTATATAGTTTCTCGTAGTTACATGTTTATTTGTATGTCATAATTTCATATTATATGTTAATGTTTTTCTTTTATGGATTATTTTCATTATTTCCATATGATTCATTTCTTAAAAACTACCAATCTTTATGACTAGATTATCATTTATGAACATTTTTTTGTAGGGTATGATCATCTATTTTAATGATAATGTTCTCATATCATTATGTTAATGATTATTTTTTTATATCTTCTTTGATTAACCTTACCGAGCATTTGAGATCACCCTTTTTTATGTATTATTTTCCCCAAGTTATGAAAAAATGTTTTAGGTATGAGTAATAACATGGTATATCATTGGGAGAATCAATAAATATCTATTAAATATAATATAATTTTTTGTTCCATGTTTCCAAAGGCACTAAATTAATACAGTCTTTGGCGTGTGTTTCTGTAAAGAAACTGTATTCTGAAAAAAAAAACGATGTAATATCTATATATATCAAGCATGTGTTATTATATCATTGTACATTAGAGTCTATCGACTAGCATTGAGGGTTTAATATTAGTCATGGGGAGACGATAACCTCTTTATCATATTAATACACCAGATATAAATAAAGGAAAAATAACAAAATTATATAGCATTAACAACAATATACTGGTAACAAATTATAACTAAAATAAAATATAAAATATCAAAGTGAAATATAATTATTCCATGATAAAGTATATTCCATGTGTCATAATGAAACTAAAAATTTAAGACACTAACATATACAAAGTGCGTCCTAAACCACATCATGTTCTCCTGACCATGATCCATCCCAAATCATCCGTCTAAGACTAGGACATTTCTTTTTTCCCATCCTATGACCATGAAATCTAATGGGGTACAAATAAGGATGCCTGAGTATGGTGTGAGTACTACCCTATAGACTACCACCAATGACGTCTAAAATAATATTTATTAAATATAATAGTATGTAGTTATATATAATTATATGTAAAATATATAATTAAAGAGTTATCACATTATCATTTATTCATTTTTTAACCACCTAAACCCGTAGGTAACCATGGACAATGGTATCTCAATTAACTAATTTAGCCCATGTAATTTACTGAACTATTCCATAAGTATATCATAAATTATAATTCCATTTTTACCATTCTATAATCTATTGATGAATTTCCATGTGACAATATATATTTTATATATAAATTCTTATGGTTCCATTCCAATTTTGGGCTTGAATGCCAATTTTACAATTAATAATTTCATAATTGATTGTCCATGAAACCATTTTTAATTTGAAAATAGAATTTTAATATTACCATTCCTAATATTTCAATTTAATGACCTAGTTTCAATTCCAAAGTTCTAAATATAATGACTATTTACCATTAACAATTTCACAATACACGAGTAAATTTCTATATTACTATTCACCAGAACATATTAATTCAAAAATCATTTATCAACACAAAATTAATTACTAAATACACAATTATTTAACCATATTACTTACCTTAATTAATTTCGAAATTAATTAATAAAATTAATCCCATTAATTAATTTACCAATTAATTAGTCAACATCCACCAATTCAATATCCCATAATTAAATCCCCAATTAATTATCTCATAAAAAATATGAATATTTCTTAATTAATTCCAAATTTTATTATAACATTTCCCAAATATCAATATCTCATAATTAATTTCACATTTAATTAATCAATTCAGCATTATTAATATATCATATGTATTTCTAAAAATAAATACTCAAATCAATATTCAAAATATCACATAAGTAACAATGAAATTAATTATTCAAATCACCCATCTCAATATATCACATTAAATTCTACTATTAATTATCAAAAAATCATATATTTCAATATCTAATAATTAATTCAACCATTAATTATTCAAGAAATACATAACAATTTTCATAATTAATTCAAAAAATTATAATCTCAAATCACCAATGTCATTATATCATAATTAGTTCACCAATTTTTGATTCAATACATGTAGTTCCAAACTCCTAAATTATATATTTCCTTAACTAATTAATTCAATAAATAATTATATTTCTAAACTTTTAATAACAATTAAAAATTAAATACATAAAGTTTAAATCAATACTTTTGTATTTGAATTATAGATCAACTACCGCAATTTGTTGATGAATGATCACCCAACATAAATCAATAAATTGAACAAAATAATAACATAGTACAAGATCTATATGTAAAACTAGGAGGGGTGATGGTCTTCAGTTGTGGATTTGAGTCTTGATGAATGAAGTTCGTAATGGATTTGAATCATTTAATGAGCCCAAGACATCTTAACAAAAGTTCAGGGCTTTTGAATCACCCAAATTTAATACATATCATCCACATGTTGTACTCCATATAGTCTCTATAATTCAATGTCAAAAATTGTTGTCCACTATGACCTCATGTCTTCTTATCTCTCACAATTTTCCTCGCATGCATAGTCATGTCTCCAAAATACAGTAACTATCAACAAGGTTTTCCCTAAATGAATTTATCTATGTGACCTGCCACATGTATTCGATTCTCCAAAAAGGACCCATCTATTTCAAACTCAACATCATCCACATAGATCACAAGATAATGGTCATGGTGATACCTCAGTAGTTGTGACACATGCAAAAAATCATGCCTCTTAGTGTATCTATGCGGAATATCCTAATGGTGTGATACCGACCAAATTATCTCAATAACCTCAAGTGATCCAAAAATCCTGGGTTCCAACGTGACCTATCTTCATATCCTTTTGTGACCCAACGAATGTTACAGCCATAGGAATACATTTTCACTATCTAAATACTCTAGGGCTTAACATTTTCTATCAATATACAAATTTTTTATACTATAATCTGTATGCATATACTTATCAATAAGAAATACCATCTTCAGCCTCTCCTGCATGATACTCAGTCCTAAAAAATCTTACTCATCTGCCTCCATATAGTACAAAGTTGATCTGTATGGAATTCCATAAAGCAACTCATATGGTGACATATGTATAGTTTCTTGATAACTATTCTTATAAGAGAACTCCACCAAAACTATGTTCTTCTCCCAAGACCCACAAAATTATTGAACACACACTCACATGATATCCTCAAGCACCTTAATAGTACACATTGATTTATCATCGGTTTATGGGTGTAAATACATAATTAGAAAAACATTTGTACCAAGAAATTTCTATAATACATTCTAGAATTTAGAAGTAATACCAAAATCATGATCTAAAACAATAATCTGTGGAACCATATACAGATGGACAATCTCAAGAACATAAAAAAATTTCAACAAATCCACTCAAAATGATTCTTTTATAGGAAAGAAATAAGGATTTTTTTTCAATAGTATATAATCACGTAGATATCGTTTTTATTTAGAGGCATCCTTGGGTGACCCAAAAAGGAACATATGTCAACATTGACCCACATTCATTCGATAATGGGAAATGGTTGTGTCTACTGACCTAGTCGTTGATCCCCAATATTCCCCAACTAACATGTATGACTTCGTGCCATGAACCATAGTATCATTTTTTCCTAAATAACCTCCAATACTACCTATGTAGTTTGTGGTAAATTTAGGTAACACATTAACGTACATCCCTCATTAAGGAAAGAAACTCATGCATCAAATCATATCATATTCTTGTAGGAAATCCAACCCAATTCCCCATGTGTATGATCTCATTATCATTTATGGACTAATTAGAATGTGTATCTCATCCTTTATAGCTTTACATAAAAGTTTGGAACTCTGGATCACCATAAAAATAATCCTTAATCTATCTTAAAACTATAGAATCAACTAAGAGTAATATGAGAGTCATCATTTTCTGACTCTATAAGAAACACAATGAGAATTTCAGCCACTAAAGTCATCATTTTCCACTCATCACTAGATTCCTAAAAATCATGAGTTTGATTTTACTAGTTCTAATTTTGAATCACACTATTTCCATTCTTGAGTATATATTCATGCTCAAAATCAAATGTATTCATATAGTGATCCCATATCCACTTACCATGATTGAAATCTCATAAAGAGAGGATATACCTTAAACTATCATAATCCATAAGCACTATAAACATCTCACCAAACAAATTTTGCCCCCAATATGTGAAGGAATAAAAAACTAAGGTAACTCGAGCTCATTTTTAGGGTAGTTTTGTTCATGTGGAATGAACTTTTATGATGCATACACCAAAATATGGTCTCCCAACATCAAAATTGCTCCATGCCCTAGTCCAAATGCATCAAAGTACAATATATAATTCAACCCTAGATCAGTAATGATCAAGATCTGTGCCTATGAAAATAATTTATTTAGCTTCTAGAAATCATTCCCACATTCTATCGAACAATAATTATTTATCCTTTATTTGTTTAACCCTGAATGTGGGTTTCCAAATGGAAAAATTTGTATATTAATCATTAATAATAACATTCCAACATTAGAAATCTATATACATTGAATTCATTATTGGGATTTTTCTAAGAAACCATTTCCTTAACCTTATATGGTTCTTCCAAAATACCTTCACCTATGATGATTTGACATAAGAAGTGTGCCTGACCACCCAAAACTAGAACTTAGATATCTTTTTTGTATAGATTATCCTCTATCCATGTACTAGGTATGTGGTCATGATTTGGGGAATGATTTCCATGATCCTTGGAGTACACCAATATGTCATCCAAAATCACCGCCACAAAATAATAGAGTTATGTATAGAATATAAATTCCATAAAGCCCATAAAATTTTGTGGTTCATTCATCAACCCATAGAAAATTAAGATGAACATTTATAGGCCAAATCTGCTCCAAAAATCAGTCCTTAGTTTATCAAAAGTATGGATGATCTAATGTTGATATCACAGTCTCAATTTGATCTTGGAGAAAACTGAATCTCTACTCAATTGGTAAAACATGTCATCGATATGTTGAATAGGATACAAATTCTAAACTATCATCATGTTCAACTTCTTATAATTTACACACAACTATTCATTCCCTTCAATATTCATGAAAAAAACTAGTGAACCCCAAGGTGACATACGTGGATTGATAACACTATTATCCTCAATCTCCCCCATCTGATTCTTATTCTCCTGATTCTTTTTCTAGTTCCATTTAGTATCGTGGAATTGAATGTTGCATAGCACACGATATGTATTTAAAAGTAAATTCCATATCACTCTCAGGTGGAAACACATAGAAATAATTAAGAGAAAAAATATTTCAAATAGGCCAATATATTTGAAAAAATATCCTACAATTCACCTCCATAATCCAACAATAGACAACCAACCTAGGTTATGATATCTCCATGTTGCTGAGTAATTACCCTTGATCGACGTTCATTGATATCCCAATCTCCCCAATGAATATAGATGTTAACCTTAAGAGACGTAAATTTCAATTTCGTTCATCATCAATTCATGTGGTCTCAGTAATATATGAACATGTATATACCAAAAATCAGGTCAAAATCCAACATGTCTTGAATGTAATAGTCCCACTGGAAGAGATACTATCATAACTCTAGAGAACACCCATTGTAGAAGAAAATTAATCTTGAAAATAATCCAAATGAGGTATCTATCATCAATAACATGCTCACAAACACTACCACCTTGCTCAATCTATTAACATGATGTGTATAAATAATGCAATGGGAGGCTCTGTTATGGAATAAGGCACTTCAGAATGTAGAATTTACAAGAATATAACCACTCATTGTCAATGGTCCATCTTCAATATCCAAAAGTGTATGTTTCACCGTATGAAACTGTCATATCCCTCTACTTTACGATGCAATATGAATCCCTTGTGTTTTTCCAGCCTAAATGTATGATCTCTCTTCCCGAAAGCTGCACATCCCTAGCCTCTACAACAATTTCAAGATGAAATCTAGTTGACAAACTGTTATAGTGTAGACGATCTCTTTTATACACACATGTTCAAACTAAATGAACCCTCATTGACCATTTTTCTCTATCTAAAACAAAAAAAATATTTAGTTTTCCTATATTACTACAAGACTATAACTATATTGGTGTTGGGAATAATATATATGTAGTAGAACTCCCTACTGCACTAGTTGCATAAAATACAAGGTTATGGCCTCTATGAATGACCCTTCCACCGGGGCACTCTTCCTACTATTCGGATAACTAACACCCTCATAATGATGCTTCCTACTCTTAGAATTTGTACATCCTGATTGTCCAGTAGCATCTACCTATCTGGCATTGGAAGACACCCTCAGAATTCCCTCCACACTGAGATCTTGATCCACCACCACATCAAATTACATTAACTGAAAAAGGTAATTCTATGACTAAATCACACCATTAATTCAATCATTTAAATGCCTTTATGTAGCCATCTCAACCCCTTACAACATTGGAGAATAGGATTTCATGTCTTTAAATAATCCAACACAATCCATCATAGATATACTTCTCGGAGTCAACCTCGTGAACTATGTATCTCTCTCCTACCACATCATCTCTTGATAGAATTTATCCAACAAAATCTCCAATAATTCCTTTCATATCATACCATAAGCCTTTATTGTCCAAGCTTGAATGTCCCACTTGTGCATCACTGATCCTTATACCATATATGCATCGAACACGACTTTCTTCTCAAAATGAGTCTCCAAATGGTCATTTATAGTCTTGATGGTCTCAATACAAAATAGATATCCCTTAGGTACACCCTCTCTAGTAAAAGTATGCAGGTTCTAATATTGTAACTCATACATCATGTTAGGCATGTTTTTCACAACCTACCAAGGGTTTATTTCATTTTACTACATAAAATAAGCAATTTTCTTTTGAAACTACTCCACATATTCCTCAACCGGAACAATCAGTTCCTTAGGTTATGTACAGGTATATCATCTTTACTAATATCCTCATGTCATTATCAAAAAAAGTTTATTAATGGATTCATGTCTCCAAAATGACAAATTCATATCTTAGGATACAAAAAAACAAAAAAATTATGGGGAACACAATATTCTACAAAACCTTATCTCCCAAAACCCAGTTACACAGTTCAAATGGAATAATTATCACTACCCATGACCATCCAATGTGTAAATACTAGTTAAAAGTGATTAAACTCAATATCACTATCGAAATTTAACATTTATACACCCTTTTATTATCAGAATGTATCGTTTTACCATATTTCTCAGTTTCTTGTTATGAACCATTTTCGGTTCAATTTTATAAACATTGAAAAATATTACATGTTCAAGGATATAAACATAAACCTTTTACCCATGAATGACTTAATGTATCCATGTCATAAAAATACGGAGTGCCTAAAATAATTCATGAAAACACCACATGTTTCCCAAACTAGTCAATGAGTCAATTCTCATATACTCAAATTAACAAAAATCACATCACACAACAAGAATTCCACCCATAGTGAAATAATATTCAACTGTAACTACAGCTAATAATAAGAATAATCCCAACCTGGGTACTTGGATTATCTCCCATAAAAGGGTTATGTAATCCCATGCATGAGCTCAGAACCAATTCCATCCTCTTAATAGTATCCTTTATACCATTCCCAAATTGTTAGACAAAAGGTAGTGAAATGAACAATATATTGATACCACTTTCTAACATCTTGAACTGTGTTCTACACAATATATCAAAGAGACGGTTACTCACACATCCTCAAGTGTGCCTCCTAATATGCTAAAGGTTTCCAACTACTAGTTGGGGTAAAATATCAGTCATGGTGAGACTATACCCTCTATATCAATGTAAATCACGAGTGGAAAATACAGAAACAATACCCATATGATATAATCATAAAAAAATATATACCATGATTACAAAAACAAGAAATATAATACCAAATTAATCAATAACTTTTCAATGATAAATTTTGTGACAGGTGTGAAAATGTAACTATATTGTAATTTATCTGAAAAATCCAATGTGGGTCCCAAACCATTTCCAATTTTATCAATCACGATCCATCCAAACTCAGCCATCTATACAAAATTTGATAACTATTTACTTATCATTCATAATTTCACAATTGAATGACCATGTACCCATTCATAATTTCACAATTTAATAACCATGTTACCGGTATTAATTTCACAATTGAATGATGATGTTACCATTCATATTTTTCTAATATATGATTGAATTTCCATGATACAATTCACTATCCAATAATTAATGAAACAATTAATCATCCACATTAATTATATTTCTAATTCGACAATTATTCAACCATATAATAAACATTATATAATTTTTTTCATTTATTATGCATGTCAATCCCATTACTTAGTTTACCAATAAATTAATGAGAATCCACCAATTCAGTATCCCATGAATAGATCATATATTTATTCTCTCATTAATAATCTCAATTCTTCATAAATAATTCCACAATTAATTATCTCAATGATCAAATCCCCAGTCCCAAATTTCATATCACCTTATATAATTAACTCATGATGTTAATTAATTCAATTAAGAACTCATTTTTTAAACATATAAGAAAAATTCTATAATTAAATATTATTAATTTCAATAAATACATTGATATTCAAATTATATACCACCTACCACAATTTATTGATGAACAGTTATGCAATGGAAATCCCAAATTATAATGGAATAATGACATATCATGAGATCTGGATATAAAATCGGTAGGGATTTCAATCTTCAATCCTGGATTTGAATTTAAAACAATGTAGGTCTCAATGGCTTCCAGTCTACAAATGAACCTGAGTTATGTCCATAAAATGTCGAGGGGTATTCATACCATTTAATCAATGATTCCATGTTATGTAATAGCCTTGATTTATTTATCCAATGCATTCAAATATTTATAACAATATTTTATTGGGAGGGGACATTGAGCCACCATAGTGCTACGAGTTTTGTGCAACATCAAAAGTAATATATTTAAAATAATATATTAATGTTAGTGTGTGTGACATGTTTATGGTAATATTGATTTTCAATCAAATTGCATCCTCATATGAGAAATCTGAGTCTGATGTTACATCTAGAATATTTTTACCACCCATATAGTGGTATAATTTACATTCTCATTAGAGACCAAGGTTGTGAACCATCTCATGTTGAATGAAACCGCATATTGAATTAATTAAATTCATTGAATTTATTAATTACATGTATAATTTAATTTTTGAAAACAAAAATTAAAATCAGGGTTATTAAGTCCTTTAATTACTTTTTCCCTTTAATAACAATTTCCTTTCATAATATAGGGGAGATTTGTGGTATTGGTAATGTGTTGAAAATGAAATTTTGGGAAGATCAAGACTGAATCTAAAGATAAAAACATTATGAATCATTACTGGGATTTTTATAATGAATATCTCATTATTTGGTTTCGACCCCATTCTGTATCAATTCAATTTCATGTATATGTTTTATTGGTAAAATTTTAGATTTATACCATCAAACCTAGTTTTTGGGGTTGGATTATTATCCTTATTTTTTTATTTCTTTCTGATAATTTTGATGGTGAAACATTATTGGATTAAAATTATGAATTTGTCATGGCATATGGCCACCAGATATCTCCCCAATATTAATGGAATTTTTTTACATACTGTGGCATAGAGAAATTGGCCATGATTATGAGAAAAAATAAATGATGAATAGAGAAAACTATGCTATGGGTAGTTCAGTGAAGGGTGATCAGGTCTCATGGGTCAAATCCGTACAGTGGAGGAATGTGGTGTTTATGAAGGATGAGTATAGTTGTTCCTGATAGTAAGGGAGATGTTCCAACTACATAGTGGATACAAATGTTTTTATTGGTGGTCAAACATGTGACCCCTGTGGTTGGAGGAAAATTAAATGTGAAACTAGGGGATTAAATGGTTCCATATCAACCATGTGGAGAACTGGGATATGCGAACTGGTGGTCATCCCCACTGGCAGACCATCGAGTCATGAAATGATTGATGTGGGGTGACCCAACATAGTCATGAGAAATTTTCCTCTCATGTGCCAACTTTTCTTGATAAAGCATCAAAATTCAATAGAGGTGCATAGGGTAGGCATACTAGGAAGGTTTTTCTAGCCAGACCTGGTCTGTGGATTACACTATAAGTGGTATTTATACCACCCCTTTCAAATATTCCACATGGAATGCATATAGGCAACTAAGAGGTACGATACATTTTGAAGGGATAAATTTTTTTATTTTCTATCATATATCAGATCGAGTAAATATATATCCAACCTTAACTGATTTTCACATATATCACAATGTAATATAGTATTTAGTCAACTACTATTAAATATGGGTGTTTCGTCATAGGTCAATGGAAGACAGCTGGTAGGTTGGCTATGTACGATATGTACTTGCTCCATCAGCTGCCAATCTTGTCTCATATCTGAGGATTTGATTCATGATTCTAAGAGGGATCATGAAATTTCTAAATGTATGCATAAAGATGATGTTAGGGAGTAACATGAAGTTATCACTCATCCGTAATGTGATTTTGGGATTTGTTTTATCTCATGTCTACAATGGTGGATCCCCTTGAGAATTCTATTGTTTTTCTCCCACTAAACCACAAATTGACTTATTTGAAAATTAAAAAATGTCTTGGGTTTGTATTTATTAGGTAATCAAAGACCATTAGAAAGGAAATATATGATATTCTTGGATTCATATCTATAGCGATGATAAATTATTTCAATAATGGAGATTCAAGAATTCACTTGGCCGTATGTATTTCTCTTTATATATTACATGATAATATGTGATGTAACACACTAATATTTAAATATTTAAATATGATTCAAAGTAATAATCTTTTCAATGTTATGAGTATAGAGAAAAAATGAACTATGATATACTATAAAAAAAATTATAAATAAAATATGAATATTATAACATAGGCGTTGGATTAGTGGATGTGAATAGGAAAAAATTATTAAATATATATAGAAAATTTAATTGTAATATTGATGTACTAATTAATTATTAAAAAATAAAATATTTTTTTATATAACATCATATATGACAAAATTTGGATCTTTTCATTTAAATAAATTTTAATTGTCTAGTATTATTATAAAATTAAATTATTGTAATCACTCAATATGAATTATTTTACTATATTATATAGATCACATATTTTATGAATAACTAAGGTAGCTATAGAATGTTTATAAATTCATTCTATATTCTTAATAAACATGTTCTACATAAATTTTTTTTAATGAATATTGTGTGTGGATATCTGGATTTATTTGTTAATCTTCTATAAATTATATAAAATAAAGAGGAAAAAATTTATAAAATAGACATTGAAAAATAATATGATGATAAATTGTTGGTATTTTTAAAAAAAGTTGATTTAATGGTGAATATTAATAAATTCCATTTTTATAAATTAGTCATATATTTAATTTTAATCAATGTAATTTCATTATTGAAATTAGTTTTTTATTTTTAAAAAATTTTAATATTTTTTCTATTAATAAATATAATCCTATTACTATTATTGGTATAATTTTTATACTTTATTTTTGGTATAAATGTATTTATATGCTTCAAACATGAATTTTTTTTAAATACAAATTTTCATTACATTTTGAAAACTGATATTAAAATTTATTCATTCAACATTGGATAATTAAATATAATATATGGATTCTCTATTTGTGATTAGAACTTTTTTATTTAGTAATTATTTAAATTTTATATTTTGAATAATTAATATAAACATTTTTATTAATTTATCACCGTAGAAAATTTTCAAATAGGGTAATAGTGTCAAATTATTGATTAATGGATTAAAATATTAGCAAAAAATATTATTAAAAAGGGTGGATGAGTTTCATCTCAAAATTTCCTTGACAATATCATCCATAACTGTCATATTTGAACACAGTTTCCAACAAAAGGCTTTCCTTTTAGTATTAATAAATTTTTATTTCAAAAAATTTTACTCTGTCTCACATATTTTAACATCATGATAAGGGTATAAATATAATTAATATTTTAACTAATATAGATTATAAAAATAATGATAAATAAATTGAATTTATGAAACTAATTTACGATTATGTTTGTTTATATTAAATATTTACTTTGATCACACATGCAATGTATACGTAGCACTTGTGGAAAAAATAGAAAACCCAAGATATTTATTTTTAAAACAATAAAAATTTATATATTTGGGATGAAATATGATTTTATATGAATTTAATGTACTATTTAAATGTATAAGTCGTGTTTAATGTTTTTGTATTTTAATTTCACTGTTATATTGATGCATTTAAACTCGATATTTGTGAATAGTCTGAAAACTAACATCAATTATTTTCAATTATAAAAAATTCTTTTAAATATTTAGAAAATATTATAAATCATATATTAACACAAATGGATAAGAAATGTTTTAGGATATTATGAATGGACTATGTATGTTACTGTTGGATTTTTAAAAATTATTTTCTTAGCCCGAATATATTGAATATTTCTTTATAATATTTGTGGTTAACATAGTTAATTTGGTTTTTAAACCAAAAGATATGTTTTAATATGACACTTAATATTTCCTAAATTTCATTATAAAAATTTATTTTGACTTTTTCCACCTAATCCACCAAAATATTAAACATTAGATAAATAATAAATGCGTTAGATAGATATTATACATTAATATTTCAACTATTTACATGATTCCCATAGACCCCGCTTATAAAAGGGGTCTTCTACTTATCTATTATTCAACAGTCATGAGACATTTTGATCAAAAATGTGTTCTACCAAATAGGGTATAATAGAAAATATAATATTGTGGGGGTAATTATCCTTTTAAAAAATTTAAGGATTCTCTAAAATTTTCATTACTAATGTATAGGAAATGAAATAAATTATAATAAGTTAATTCTATAGTATTAGTAAAACCTTATTTATCCTTCTATACACATATCCCCTCTCAAAAATAGAGAGTATTGAAACACCTAAAAACTATTGATTCTTATAATTAAATTTTCACACCTAGACTCAAAAACTATTTACAATGCCTTTTCCTCTGGACGATTAAACCCAAGTCTAACATGCCATCTCTATCGGGAGGCCCAACCCATGTAGTAATGTTTTTTCCTCTAGATGCACAACATGAATAATACTATATTTTCCCATTATAGTAAAAACCCAAATAGTAATGAATTTTCCAATCATGATGGCTTAACAAAATAATCCTACATTTTTTACACCTAATTACATAACCTAGCATATAAATTTTGATGCGGTGGTATAAACCGAACACTAAATTTTATCTAGTTTATTGAACAGCAGAATCCTTTGCCTTTTTACGATTATAGTAGAATCAGATTCATGAAATTTTTTGGTGCCACAACACACTATAATACGATTTAATGGAATCTATAGCACATAAACCATTTATAAAAAAGAATAAAAATAATTAAAAAACAAAAATTTGTTGAAAAAATGAAGATTGTGAATTTCAAGGATCTATAGAACATTCCATCAAATGAATTTTGAATAATGAATTCTAGAATGGTGATTCAATATATAATATTCCATGATGTGTACTAATGATTCTATACATAAAATTTTTTGTATTCAGGGTGTCGTATATCGATCTAATTTTTTAAAATCTTTATATAGAATCCCTCTTGGCACACTAGATTTTAAACATGGATCATATTGAAACATTCGTTTCCCAATGTATCTATGTTATTTTATCATTTAATGGACATGTGAAGTATACCCACAATTAATGATTCCATAATATATAATATTAAAAACATGTTGTATAATGATAACATAATGAAATTATTAATAATGCACTAATACACAATTATAATCATTATTAAAGTCCCTCAAAAAAATTCCATAATATGTGTTATAAAAAATGTTAAATTTACATCCATATTTAATTTTCAAAATGCATTTTCCCATGAAAATAGGGTGACTCTTTGGACCACGTTATTATAATTTATTCATATATAATATTATTCCGAAAAATTCTCGATATTTAAAAAAATTATTTTTATTTACGAGATTATTAAACAATGATATATATATGTGAAAAACATGTATTAATTAGAAATATATAAATTTAAATAAAATATATAATGTTTTGATTAAAAAATTACATAATAATTTTGTTAAATTAAGTAGGGTATAAGGTATGTTTGGCACTTTTCCAAATTTCCACTTGCAGTTAGTTTGTTTTTCAACTGTGGTCACTTTATTTATCAACTTTTGTCCACATCATTTTTCAACATGTGGTTACATTATTTTTCAACTTATGATCACATCAATTTTTTATGTGGTCAAAACATTATTTTAACAAAATAGATACAATTTTGTTTATACAATCACTTAATTTTTGTTCATTTAATCACTAAATTTATGTTCATGGGGTCACAACAGAGAATCTTGAAAATATTCACTCATTGTAACTTCACTCAATATCACATCCTAAAATTTTAAAATTTTTACCCATGGTCACATATATAGTTCAATTGTTCAATGTCAACAAATAATTTCACCTCTTGAAAGTAACATCCCATGGTAACATTCACAAATTCACATCACAATTTTACATAACAAGGTTAATTAATTTTCCTACATACTATAATTCACATAACAATATCACTTCTATAAACACATTTCAGAAGGTAAATTTAAAAATACACCTCATATGGTTACATCATCAATGTTACTTCACAAGGTCACTTCATCAAAGTCACTTCACAAGGTAACATGATAAGGTCACTTCTAGAATTTATCCACCTAACTCTATAATAGTAATAATTTACTAACAAAATATAACATATCAACTGATATTATGATTTAATAGTTCTTTATAATGTAACTATCAAAACATAAATTTTTTTGATCAAGGATCCTATTATAATTTTTCACTTTTTTATTAAAAACCCACGTATAACTTGAAAAAATAACCCCCATTTAGAAATTACCAAAAAGATAAATTATCAGTAGAAAAACTATTAATTTGAAAATGTACAATTTTGTCCCCTATTTATTAAACACAGTGTTACATTTCCTTTGGTGGATATTAATAATTTATCTCCCCGTAAATATATGTATTCATAGAAAATGTAAACACATTTTACTTTATAAGAATATTTTTGAAGATTAAATGACTAAAAAATTTATATAAATATTGTATGAAACTTTCCAAAAGATGAATATATAAAAAAATGTCTCCTTGTGACACTATAAATCCTTTCAATATTAGAACATTGATTTGTATTTAGTGAGATTACATTAAGTTTTCTCTAAGGATAAAAATAGGAAAAAATAACCTTTTATTAAAATTAGATGTATATAGGGTAAGTAGATATACACTAGAATCTATGTAAAAATATAATACAAAAATATAACAAATAAATAATTATAGAAATTAAAATTCGTAAACCAAAGAAACATAATATATATTATTATATATTTCATTTATATATGAAAATATCTTAATATAAATACACACAGACTCCCCAAAAATCCATGTAATAAAAATTTATATTCCAATCATTCATTGTATAAACATGATTTTATCAAACATAATAATGTCTATGGGATTAGTAAAGTTATCAAGAGGGTAATTTATTATAAAATTAAATTTCATATTTAAATTTTATTTTTGAAAATGATACAAAATAATAGTAAACTAAATATCAATGTGATTATTCCTATAGTGTTTTAATTAATTTTCTGAAATATAAATAATAGAGTTATTTCCATAAAATACATGAATCATAACAAAAAAATAAGTCATAATTTTTTTCCATAATAAATAATTATTAAGAAAAAATTATTGTCTAACTATGTATCCAAATTCAGTAGTATAGACATCAGCATGATCTTCTTCATTAAATCCTAATAAACTAATCATTTAAAATATAAATAAATAATATTATATCTTATTTTTTTATCAATCTTTTACCCACTAATGTCAATGTGAGATTATCATGTCCAATAGAAATTAGATTTTTCTAGGAAATCTAATCTATGATTGAAAACCCTTTAACATATATAGTAATACTCTAATTGTATTTAATGTCACATTCTTTAGGGTCACAATAAAAAAATAGATACATGAAATTTGAAAATTTTAAATTAGGCATATAACTAGTTAATTATAACAAACATCCAATCTGGACTCTATAAGTTTATACCTTAATGATTTTAAAAAATTTACCTATAACTAATTTTCATATAGTGTTCATTGTAGAATAATCACTCTTATAAGAGTTTAAACAAAATTCATTAACTCGGTATTAAACATTCATCGATTTATTTAGGAAAATATCATCATTTCAATGAAATATTTATAGACCACCAAATAATTTCAATTCTATAATCATACTAATGTCAAATTTATAAGGAATTAATTCTAAAAAATAATAAAAATATTCTTTGGAAATGATCCAAACATATTTTAATCAATATAAATATGTACAATAAAAATTTCATTATAATTATTCATAATAAATAATTTATGATTAACCATTCTGGTCTATAAATATTATTTTGTAAGGGAAACTTGTTATTCTTTCATAAAATGATAAAGGAAATTATTTCGAACCGAGTAATTACTTTGACTAATTCAAAATATGGTCAATATTCTCATAATTTTGAAAACCATGGGGTTATCTAGAATATTATTTTCCAAATATATAACAGTTTATGAAACAGATTTTGGCCCAGAAATAAAAAAAATTTAAATCCCCGATAAGTAGTATTAGGTAATAATGATTTAATATTTTATAATATTGAAATAATTGAACAATATTCTTAAATATAAATCCATTCTTCATAAAAAAAATATTGAGAGACCTTTCAGTATTTAATTTTATGTATATTTTCAGATTGTTTATGTTTGTATTTATGGTATAATTTTTTTTTCTAAAAACAATATATTCATTTGGTGGAACAACTAATATTCACATACTATTAATTTACAACTTATTTGACTCATGTATTATATAAATAACAAAATAGAATAATTTAATTTTTAAAAATATATTTATGTTTAAAATAATAGATGAAATTTTGATAAGAATGAATATTCCTAACATATTTTTTCATTCAGTATTTTAAACAACATTTAGAATCCCGTTATATTTTTTTTATCTCTCTAGAATTCTATGATCGTTATTCAAAAAGTCCTTATTTGAATAAAAATATTATCCTCTTCAATGTGTTCATTCATATCTTATGTATCTTTCTCTATAAGTTAAAATTTCGGAATTCGTCATTAGGTTAATAAATATCATAATACCTTTTATTAAAAGGTTTTTCATAAAAAATAATATAGATTGATTCTTCAAAAACTATAGTTATTGTATTTTAAACATTGTATTCTTTATTAGTGTTTTAATTTCCACCCAATAATCCTTTTTCATATTTTTCATTAAATTTATATAAAGAAACTATAGTATTTAGAACAAAAATATTCCCCCAAAATTATCTAAAATATGAAATTTGAGATTTTTTCGCTTATATAAATCATAGTGTTTATTTTTGTAACAGTGTTTTTAAGAAAAATATATTAATAACATAAAATATGTATTAAAATATCCATTAAAAAATATTTAGGTAGATTAGTAAAATGTAACATGGCCTTGTCCAATTCTTAATGAGTTTTGTTTTTTTCTTTCTAATACAACATTTTATTACATTGTTCTATACTAAATGAAATGTTTTTAAAAAACCAATTTCATAGAAAAAATGGATAAATTATAAATTATAGTATTCACCACCATGATTTAAACTTCTTTTATTGATTTAATTATTCTTTCAAATTATGAACTTATTTACAAAATTTCATAAATATAGATAAGTAACATAATTCAGAGTAAGAAAAATAACCCACATGAATTTAGTAAAATCTATAATTATGAAAAAAATATATCTATTACAATGAAACTAGTATGATTGAGAGGAATAAAAAAATAAAAAAAATAAGATCAAGAGGAATTATTGTTTATTGTTCATCAATAGACTTGAAACTAATTATGTTTTGTTTACCATTTTAACAAGATAAAAACATGTTGTTTTTCTTTTTTTAAGTAACTATAGAACTATTTGGTTCTTGGAATGAATTTTCATCAACATGAAATTATCATGTACTAACATAAAATTCCCAACATGTTATAATATATTTTATCCTTTAATCAATTGAAATTTTATTTTTTATTTTTGATTATATAGTGATATAAATTTTTTATTTCCTATTTAAAAAATAATTGAATATTATTTAAATTCAATGCATTCACAATTTTTAAATTTAACAAAACTTATTGCATAAAAGTTTTGGGAAATTAAAATTAAATTATTTTTTAATCCATCAATATGTAAAAAATTAATATTAGTTACATATTTTGTATTTCCTACATCACTAAAACCATCCCTCATCCCTATATAATTATCTATAAAAGTATCATCACCTTTATAAAATTTATTTTATAACAGAAATTTCGATATTTCACAAATAATATGTCTTCAAACACCAATGTACTTGTAAAAACATTATTTTTGAATCTAAGATAGATTTATGGATTTGATGATGACATTAATCAAAAAATTTCAACATCCTTTTCTGTAATAAATTCTTGTTCAAATCATGAATCATTTTGGTAACTCCATCTGGATTTTATTTCATTAATGTATAGCTTCTTATAAATTTTCCTTTTATAATCCATTAAAATATAGCATGATTTTACACCTTTTTCTATGATCAGAAAAAAATTTATTTTCAGAATCATTGGAAATAAAATTACCTTTATTACTCTCATTGAAATATTCTTTTGGTTAGTCTTTTCTTAATATGAATCAATTTTTTTATTTATTCAACATCCCCCCTTTATGATAGATAATGTATCATTAGTGTCTCAATATTACAACTCAAACATTTCAGAGTAAGTATAAATATTTTACTTAAAATCAAAACCCTTATTCTTTATATTTTATTCCTTAGTAATATTTTTATATCTATCTTTTTTATAATAACGATCACATAAATTCCTCAGTTTTATATTCCTTTAATTTTTTACATTCATCTATATCAACATTTTTTGAATGACACTTTATAGGAAGTTCACTGAGAACTTTTTTGATGAGAACATTGTTTTCTAGTGTTCCTCATCAAGAAATAATACCATTTATAATAATATTAATTCTATGGTACATGTTATTATAGGATTTACCATCAACCATATTATATTCTTGATATTTAGTTCTTAATCTTCGTAATATAGATCTATTGATCTTATAAAAGCAATGATGTGTAACCTTTAATATTATCCAAATGTCATCTTTAGTTTTATATAGATGTAGATGACTCTAAATATTTATATTCGTTAAAAAATTTAAAATATTCATCACAAAGAAATAAAACACATAATTTATTTCCCTATTAAAAATGAATGATTTAGTATATTATATAGGTATTTTTTTTGGGGTATACATAAATTTATAATGACTAATTCCGTTTTATTTAAGAATTATTCTATATAAGATTTTATTTATTTATGATTAGTTTCAATAAATTTATATGGTCTTTGATGTATTCATAAATCATTAAAAAAATTCATATTCAAAATATATTTATTTCATTGATGGTTATGTAAAGAATTGTTTTGAAAAAATAATAATATATGTTGATCATATAGTGACCCAACCATCCCATACATGGTTATTATATCTATTTAAATGAATATTCAATTAATTACCCAAAAACATGTATGAGGACCAAAATAGTTTAGTGTATTCAGAGGGAATGTACATAATCATCTAAATTTGTTAAGTATCATCTATTGATCCCATAATGATATTCCACATTATTACATATACATGAAACCTTTATTCATAACATGGTGAAAATAAACATAAGAAAAAATGAGTTAAATTTTTAATTGGTGATAAATAATGGAGATATTTTAGCATAAAATAAAGATAAGGGTATGAGAATATGACTATATCAAATTAAAACCATTCCCTATTTTTGAACAATGAAAATATAGGTACATGACATAAATATTGATAGTTATATAAGACATGAATCACAAGGAAATAAATAAATATGATCCATAAGAGAAAAAAATTGGTATAGGACATTGAATTGTGGAATACATATAAGAATAGAAAATCATCCACGCAAAATTCCAGGCTCACAACCAAGACAATTTTAGTGGAATATTTTTACTCCACAAACAATCATAGTACTCATGATTCACTCCCACAAATCACATAGAGGAAAAATTACCCAATACAACTATCTTCAATCCCCATTCTAGTAATGTTTAAACATGAGATATAAATCATTACCCTATGCATTTGAGGGAGATACAGATCCCACCATTCACATAAGGAAAATATTACATATATGTTCCTCGATATCATAAGAAATTATTAATATCATAACACATGAAATGAAATGGGTTGTAGAAAACATTAATTTAATCATAATATATTTGAAAGAACCAATTTTAATTATAATTTCATTATTTCATAACCCATGTAACTTATTGAGTTTCATTAGATTTTTATCGTTGTATATCACAAAGAATATACATGAGTATCATAAACATTATATTGTTAAATAACACAAGGAAGAGAATCATTTTTGATATAATTATTCTCATTTTAAACATGAGACATTAGTATAATGAATATGAATCATATCCTTTGATAATATACCTAGAAAATTATATGTAACATCATGTGTTTTGATATTAGATAAAGAATGATTTCGAATGAAAAATCACTTGAAACATTTCTTGGGAAAAATAATCTTTCTTTGAAAAATAAACTTAAAAAATAAAATTAATAAAACATATTTGAAATATTTTTATTTTAAAATAAAATTTTAATTATTATAATGGATTCTTAAAAATAATTTTAAACATCTCTTGAAGAAAATAACCTTTCCTCACTGATTTTTCTTTTAAAATGATACATTTTCCAAATCCTTTTCTTTTTTAAATCATTTAATTAAAATATAATCATTTCACAACTACTAAGGAAAATAAATATATTTAAAAAAACTTTTTGACAAATATATGATAAGATTAATATAATTTAGTAGTCATGACAATGAGAAATACTGTTCATTCCAACATTGTTCTAAATAATGATAAATTTCATATTATTCGTAAAAGAAAAATGTAAATTTATTGGAAAAAGACATGAATATTCTCTTCAAAAAAATTGAAAAAATATATAATATGGTTAAATAATTATTCAATAAAACATTTTTGGAAAGATAAAACAATTTAATTTTTTTTTCTAAACACAGGGTTTAAGAAGGAAAATCAGTTTTCGATCAAAGTATAAAAATAAAGGCGATTTTCTTATTAGTATCATTATATTGAGATCATGAATACATAAAGAGTAATAATGATAGGAAACCATGTATTCTCATGAAATAACCATTGTATAAGAAAATATATTCTTTTGATGAGATTTATATCTTAGTATTTCATAATTGGAAGCACAATCTTGACCAATCCTGACAAATGAGGATATTATTACACAAAAAACCATGACACATTTATAACATTGAATCATACTCCCCATTAAAGGATAATTGTTATTTCTACTATATCAAATACCATGAGGGAGTTGTGAGAATCATGGTATGAGGGGTTAAAACTTCTTCCCCTTACATATCTTGTTTCATTGTTAAAAAACACACTTCTGTCTTTCTCCAATAGAAATATTTTAAAAAACTGAAATCATGAATAAGACACAACTATATTTAAATAGTTCACCATCATAAGGCTACCTCTAAGGAGAATAAATTATTTATATGATGATGTACCAACTATACTAAAGTTAAATGTGAATTACATGTTTCAGGGCATATCTTATATAAACATGCTCACTGCCTTTACAATGTTTAGGGTCTGCTCACTGTATTTCTAAGGGGCAGTCTATATGTTTCATGCATTTTATAATTTCTGGTGGGCTGTATCATTATCTTCCTCTTTTATTTCTCTCTTCTCTTGGAATGTATCCACTCAATTTTTATAGAATTGTGGTTCCCTTCATTTTCATGAATGTATACATCCTCAACTATATAATGGTTCTCTGTTGAAATCCCTTTTTCACATGAAGATGAATTCTGTTTTTTCAAATACAATTAGTGAGTAGAAATTACGTTCAGAAAATTTTTTATTTCTTTTGTAGGTTTCTATGATTCATCTATGAAATTCCATTCCTCTTCCACATAATATGTAGTGGGAATGCCTTGCAGATCGCCTCTCCACTGACTGTTTCTACTTCTGCGAATCGTCCCACATCAAAAACCACTGGTCCTCCACTTTCAGATACCACATATCCTCTCTGTACAATCCATAATTCACATACTAGGACAAAATACATCATGGACCATGTCTTCCTCATTCGTTTACCACTTTTATTGTGGGATGTATTTCCTCACAAAATCCATCAGTATAATTTCATCCAGGTGAACCACACCGCATAATTCCCACTCCCGAATCTATTTCAGACATAGCTGAATTCCCAATGAGATTATTTTCTCTAATGGAATAAGAATATCCATAATGACGGGTTTGTCCTCATTATATAGGGGAATATATCTGAATAATCTTATAATAAAATATTTACCAAATCTTCAATGTGGTACCTCCTTCACCACATATTGTGAATCTTCCACAAAGTTTTTCCCTACAAAGTCAACAAACTACCATTATTCCTATGCGGCAGGCCAAATCACCATCACATTTTCATGAATGCTGGACTTCATATATTCTCAAATCAGTACATTGTTTCTACAAATGCAAAACTATCCCATATACCGAAAGCCTTCCTTGAACCAAATGGATTCATCACAAACAATTTTTCTCCCAGTGAACGTTTCTCGTATGTGTTATACATATCATTCTTCTTGGTTCCCTAACTTTTCCAATTTTATTTTGACGTTCCACATAACACCTCTTCAATCCTATGACTATGATTTATATTTATTGCATTATGTTCCACTATACAGAAATTATCCTTTTCAGAAAAACCACACTCCCAATTTTGAGGCCCAAAAATTGGCATTCACTGGGATGTTGTGCCACCATAAACACCAAATTCAAAAAAACCCTAGTCTTGGTCATTTATGGTCATCATCCATTGTCCACAAACACAATCACACCCAAAACATATTGATATGGCACCATTATGTATTTTTACCCAATAAGAACATTAAATAAAACATAAAATATCCTAAGAATCTATAATTTAATGATATAAC
Source organism: Viscum album (assembly GCA_963277665.1). Lineage (NCBI taxonomy): Eukaryota > Viridiplantae > Streptophyta > Magnoliopsida > Santalales > Viscaceae > Viscum > Viscum album. Next base: position 1,135,311,062 of record OY728122.1, read on the forward strand.
ATGTCATGGGGGTTGTATATACACATCATAAAAGTATAAAAGAACATTATAAGATATTATCTTCAAAGAAACAAAATTTAGACAAACATCTATATAACATTTGTAAAATTTTGATTCATAATAAAAAATAAAGCATTATAAAGACCTGAAAATTCCATATAATAGTTTTAAATTATTTGTTATTATTACAAGTCTTATAAAATTGATGGTTCATGATTCAGAGACCAGGTGCACTCGGAACATAAATTTGATCTTTTTTTAAGATATGTTTAATAAACATCTGGGTGGCATTTTCTATCTCTTAACTAGTGCTCGGAATTGAAATATGAGGGAACTTTTGAACTCACAACGTCAGGATTCCCATAAGAGAGGATTAACATCCACCATAGTAGGTCGGGTGAAAAATTTAGTCTTACATACATTTTGAAGAATAATAACATAACATAAAAATGTTATTTTATTTTTCTACCAACCATTGAGCAACGGGGGTGGGACCATGGGGTTATTGGTCTATTTAATGGATTGAATCTTCTGTTTTTTAACCACACTATTGAGAGTTAAGAGGTTCATTAATTAAAACTCATTAATGAACCACCTTAATTCATTTGATGTGTTAATCTTCCTTCCCTCTATTTAAATGATAAACAAGCTTTGGTTTTTAACATGGAAAAGAGGATCCTCTGACTAAGTGCCAAAATTTCTTCCATTAACGAAGAATAGAGGCTTCGAAAGTAAAGTTGAAAGAATAAATCTGGAAAAGACAAATGGTTATGACTTCATTAAATGTGCAATCATCATCCACAATTGTGATGTCTCCTCAGAATCTGAGTTAGGGGTTGTTATTAAATTCATGTACTTTCTAGATTCAATTTCCTCATTTTGAAAATGGTGGTGAACAATGATCAACCAAAGGGAGTTGATCCGTGATTTGTATGAAATATTAGGTGCTTGTTTGGGGAGATTTGAATGTGGTTTAATAATAATCAATTTGATGTATTTATTTAATACCCAAATGTTATCATGCTAATGTGGAGGGTTCTGGCCAAGATAATAAGTCATAAACTCTCCATCGCTTCGGGTTTTTTCTAATTATTCAAGCACAGGTTTTCAAGCATGACGGAATCCTGAATCTGGGAGCCACGTAGTGATGGTGGCAACCTGAAAGGCCCATAGGTTTGTTCGGAAGGTAAAACGGACCACCGGGTCTCACCCGTTGACCTATGGAAGAGCCACAACCACTGGTGGCTAACATTGGTGGTCGAAATTCATTTTCTATGGAGAAGGGCCGCTTGTGAAGGTGCTTCAGTGGAATCAGTGGGAGTCGGCCCTTTGTGGGCCACATTTGTGGAAGACGGTGGATTGTAGCACCCTGCAGAGGCAAGCCGCAACATTGTGTCATGGAAGAGGGGACTCGCGACCCGCTGGTCCTACTGAGTGGGGGGCATCACCATGTGGAATCTTAATTTATTATCAAATGGACAGAATGTTTATTTGGGAGGGGGAGAAACCTCGTACGGGAAACTGAACTGGGGGATGCACCAGCTTCTGTTCTAGACCGTGCCCAGCCATGGTTGGGAGAGGTGGTCCGCGGCCCAACGGGTCGCGATCACCATGACCCAGCTCACTAGGGTCGCCCCAACTAGATCGAGCCTGGCCAGGTCAGACCTGAGTAAGAACTGGACAGATTTGGGTCAATCTGAACTGGGTCCGGTTGGACCAGGTCCAGGTGGGTCGGGTCTGTCCAACCGGGTTAGACTGGACTCTGACCTTTTTTGGTCCAGATACTCTTAAAATTTTGTATCTCACAAACCAGAAATTAGTTTGACAATCCTTCTGCCACACTGGAATAATTTTAATAAGATGCTCATTTTGATATACACCTTCTATGTTTTGGAGAAATCTGGAGTACTACCAAGTTTGATCAAACCCGAATCCAACTAGGCCATCTATACTAAAACATTTATAACCCACAGACCGGGAATCTTATTGACATGATGTCTATCGATTTGGGAACCTTACAACATGAAAGTCCATTGTTTTACACTTTTGTGGAACATCGTTGAAATTGAGTCATGACTGATATCATGATGACCAGATACAATGAAACTCAAGTGCAATGGGTGTGGGAAATCTTGTGGCTAGCTACTAATTGAAGAGTGACCCTGAATTGATCTGCATCAGAGACACTTTTTTGATCAACTACATATCGACCCTCTATGGATCAACAACATGTCGACCATGTGTGGATTAGCATAATAGAGACCTTGTGTTGATCAACATCATGGAGACCCTATGTGGATCAACATCATAATGACCCTCTGTGGATCAGTATTTTATCAACCATGTGTGGATCAGTAGTGCAGGACCTGACGAGGACCATCCTTAGAGCGTCCCATTGTGGATCGGCAACATACTACCCTGTGTGGATTGAAAAAGGAACAACTCCTTCGTGGATCAGTTCTGTAAACTTCCTAATGAAATAAAATTATATAGCTGAAGACTAATCATCTTTATTCTTGAACATAGTGTTATATACTAGGATTGACATGAGACTTTTGCTTTGATTTTTGTGATTGAGATCATGATTTGGGGCGTTCCATTGTGGAATTCTTGAGTGAACTTAGTGGGGTCTCAGGTTCCCTACCAGGTAGTGTTATACTCACCCATGCACATGCATCGCTCACACCTTTTTGTGAATTGTGCAGATGACAAGATGCTTGGCTATGACTTTAGAGAACCAGGACCAGGAAATACAAAGAGTTGAATGGTTGATGTGGAGTGTTGTGGAGACGAGCTATACCTACCCTACAAGTTGGATCCTGGAGGGATTATCTTAGGAGTTGTTGTCTATTTTAGTTTAATCTTTTTAGTTGATATTTTATTTTGGACCCTATACATTCAGTACACACTTAACTACTTTAGTTTTACAATGTCGTGTTCATCTTGTCATGTTCTTGGTCTGTATGTTTAAAGTATTAAAATAAATGCCTTCCCACTTCCAGGAATATTTTTTTATGGTGTTATTTTCCATCCCATGGAATATAGAAGGAAGGCATGGGGTGGTCACGACACAGGCCCCAGAGGACAGATCCTGACAAAGTAGTATCAGAGGATTCAGTTCCACGGACAAACTAGAACTCTGATCATTCTAATGGAGTGATTGTTTTATGTGTTTTGTGTGTGTTTTTCATTTTAGAGAGTCTAGTGTTGGTGTGGTGGCCGACGTATCCATACACTAGGACCCTGAATTCTGATTTCAGACTTTTAGAATGAAAACATTGATTGCATGTGTTTTAGAAATATTTTATTTTTGATCTCCATTGAGTCCGCACACCAAGTATTACATATGGACCATGGTGCACCTATTTATTTCAGGATGCCCCCATGTAGACATCCAAACAATAATCTGGATAAATTTCACTATTATGATCTACTTGGTGAAGAGGCCTCAGTGTAGGGACCTCTTATAGTTATAACACCTTTGAGTGGTGCACCATCAGCATCACCACTCATTGGGTAGCAATTTTCGTTGGCCCCAATAGTAGACAGGGCATGCTAACTGAGCGTGCTCAATGACTTCCAGTGGTAGAGGCCTCCAAGGTTTCGAGATGAGATAGATCCACAGGTAGCTGAGAACTGGCTGGAGGTTGTGACATGGGTTTTATAACTAGTTGGGAAACTAGTAGAGTAGATGGTTATCCTAGATGCTAGCCTATTATAGGTCACAATTTGGATATGGTGGAGCCTGATGATCCAATTACACAGTGAGGTGAACCTCACTTGGATGGACTTCGGGAGCCTCTCTGGGGTGGAGTTCATTCCAGAGACACTATGCTCTTTGCGTATTCATGAGATCTTTCTCATTCAATAGGGTATCCAGATTGTATCCTAGTACTCTGAGAGATTCACTGAACTCTCATTCTCCTCTAAATACATGGTACAAGGTCCTTTCTATAAGGAACAGACCATTGACCAGGCTCTTTGGTTGGAGATCCGAGCTTCGATGATATCGCTGAATAACCTGACGTAGGCTGGAGTGCTCGAGTGATCATTATTGTTGGATAGCTTCTTAGTTGAGAAAGAACCCAGGGTGAGACCCACCACCAGACGATTGGTAGCCAAGTCATGTGTAACATGTAGTAGGCAGATGAAGTAGTGATTTAAGAGGGACATACCTTCCGGAGGATGACCTAAGGATGCGGGGTTGGATATACGGAGATTATGAGGGAGAGAAGGCCAGTAGAAGAACAAAGTGTGCTTCACGTGTGGCAGGACATTACTTATGGATCATGATTTCCCAACCCGCCATTCTAACGATCATCATATGGTTGAGGGACCATCGAGGCAGAGGTAGAGATCCGAGTGAGGATGTCTGCAGGGTAGTGGATGAGGTAGGGGAGCCGGCAGTGCAGAAGATAGTGATTGGAGATTTGAGGTTCTACCGCCACAGCATCCAGGGGGTCCACCATGACTTCTGGGAGCAGGATAATAGTGTAAAGCACAATTTCATTAATCTCCCAAACAACATAACATTTCTCTTAATTTTCAAAAACACAAGCAGTGAGGTCATGGGACTGTGGAGGGCCATGGTACAACAGTCAGCCATGGCTGGACATGTAGCGCGGTCGCGCGCCATGCCTTCACTGGCAGCTAGCTTGACCGACTTACCTCTGTTTGTCACTGTCATCATGGCCGACCTTGGTGATGGTTTTGGTTCTCGACTTCCACTGGTTCCAAATGTTGGCACCAGTCACTGTCACCATCATGAAGAACACACAATGTAACCATAATTTTTTCAGAGGGGTCATCCATGTTGGTTTGGCCCGTACCCTCAGTGTTATTGTGGTAGCAAGCAGATCAAGGGAAATGATTCAATGTGATAGGAAAAAATTAACATTGATTCATTTAAAACACACCCCTACTTCGACAGTTTGGTTGAATATTGTTTATGGTTGGACGGATTGGTGATTGTCATTCCCAAAACAAGTCTCCTCCAATGACGTCACTGTGGAGAGAAAAAATATGAACTCGGTGATGATGATGTTTTCTCAATTGTCACTTTGTTCGTCATTTGAATCCATCGATGAAGTTTGAAGAAATATTCATCGAAGTAGAATAGTTCTTCATTGGCATTCGTCATTGGAGAAGCTCTTCCACAAATTCTTTGCTCTTTTTTCCCAAAACTAAAATCCTTTCTCAAAAGATGAGGTGATGACATAAAATATGATTTAACTTTTTAATTATAGGCACCATTATGTTGGAATCATTTAATTTGAATAATTAATTAGAGGGTGTGGCATGATTAAAGTGGGGGAAGTTCAGGAGACATCCCTACATTTTAGTGGGTGGTTCATGGGTTGGGTGGTCCCCGCCTTGGAATTCAAATTTGGGGGTTTTATGCTTGGGTGGTCCCCACAACCATGACCCATGTGTGAGGCTGTAGTTCAGGTTTTCCCCCACCTTTATAACATCCAGATTGGAGGTTTCAACAAAAATAAAAATTTTAATCAATTTTAATTTATTTAATTCATCCAAAACAAACCAAAAATCTATCATTCAACCTCGACCTACTACAGTCAAAATGAAGGTATCTTTAAGAGACTAACGGGGCTATGAGTTCATCGGTGCCCTCAGATTTCAATTTCGAGCACCAGTTCAGAACATACCAAAACCTTCTTGTACATTTGCTGAAGGCACCAGAAATTTTTTTCAGAAATTCCTTCTGGGCACACTGGTCCTTTGAATCACACCCGAGAATTTCTGCGGACTCGTAAAATTCCGATACAATTTAAAAAATACATGGAATTTTTGGGTCATTAAATTCTCCCCACCTCATGGATTTGCATTCCCAAAATACACATCAAAAAAATAGAAAAAAAGTATGGATATTGAGCATGAATCTGAGCCTCCCGCTCCCATGTACTCTCCCGGAGGATCTCGTACTACCAGTGAATGTGCACCATAGGTATCGACCACCCACAAAGGACCAAATCCTATCGATCCCCAATACTACTAGAAGATCTGAACACATATCACTATCGTCGATGTCCAACACACCATGCTCAATGATGAGAGAAGGGTCATGCACGTATCTCCTCAGCCAGGATACGTGGATGACATCGTGCACCCGGTGCAACGGAGTGGGTAGAGCTAAGCATTATGCCACCTCACCAACTCTACCAAGGACCTGAATGGTTCCGATGAACCTTGAAGATAACGTGCCACCTTGGTCAAATAATTACAAACCCCATTGGGGTGAGACTCCTAGAATGACATGGTCACCATCCTCGAACTCTATAGGTCTCCATCTCTTATCATCATAAGACTTCTTGCTGTACTGTTTAGTCTTCATCCGCTCCTGGATGATCTTCACTTTCTCAGTGGTAGCCCATACCATCTATGGTACAATGTGTACTGACTCCCTAGGGTAAGTCCAACACAATGATGATCTGCAAGGTCGCCCGTACAACGCCTCAAAAGGTGTCATCCCAATGGTGGAGTGATAGCTATGGTTGTATGCCAACTACAAAAAGGCAATTGATCCTCCCAGCTGCGACCGGAGTCAACGATGCAAGCACACTACATGTCCTAAAGGGTCTGAATGGTCCAGTCTGTCTGGCCATCAATCTGCAGATGGAAAGTGATTCTCCAATGAAGATGTGTCCCAAAATCCTCCCACAACCCTTTAGATATCTGGGAAGTAAAACATGCATCACGATCAGAGATAATAGTCAATGGTACTCTATGATACTTCACAATCTTCTCCAGAAAGCAGCATCCCAATATCTATAATGAACCATGTTCTCTGATTGGTAGGAAGTGGGCCAACATGGGGAGTCGGTAAAAGATTATCCAGATAAAATCATAAAATCATGATTTACATGGAAGTCATGTCATGATGTCCATGGATATCCCATCCCATATCCACTCTGGAACCTCTAAAGGATGAATCAAGCCTGTTGGCACCTGATGCTCTGCCTTCACTTGCAGACACGTGGGGCACCGAGGGACAAACTCGACTACTTTTTTCTTCATTCCTGGCCACTAGTGTTGTATTCGGAGATCCTGGTACATCTTCGCCTCTCCTGGATGTACCTTTAGTGGGGAAGCATACAACTCCATAAAAATGTCCACTTGAAGTGATACTAGTACCATGGTACATCCTCTGAAAAAGTTTATGTCATCCCCACCTTCAGAAAATCCATTAGGTGTTTGCCCTTTGTATATCTTAGAATTCTGAACCTTGATGTTAGAGTCCCCAAACTACACTTCCCTATCTCATTGAAGAAGTGACAGAGTGACTATAAGAGACTGAAAAAAATATGCTCCATCTCGATCGAAAAAGGATAACTGCAAAGTGGCTAGATGCTCTTTCGCATTTCTTAGAGGATGTATCCCAAACCTCCTACTGAGAGAATCAGCTACAACATTCCCCTTGCCAAGATTATAGAGTATCTCGAAGTCATAGTCCTAGAGGAACTCAAGACAACTTCGTTGTCTAAGGTTCTGGTCCTTCTGAGATAAGATATACATGAGTCTCTTGTGATTTGATTACAAAATAAAACGATCACCCATCTAGTATTGTCGCAACATCTTCAAGGCGATGACCACTTCTGCTAACTCCAGGTCATGGGAAGTGTAGTTTTTCTCATGATTTCTCAGCTATTGAGAACCATATATGATCACTACTCGCTCCTATATCAGAACACATCTGAGTATGCTCCCTGATGCGTCATAGTAAACTATGTACACTATGTACTCCTCTAGAAGCGTTAAGATGGGGGCACTAGTCATCCTCTGCCTCAGATCCTAAAAATACCACTGTGATCTCTCTGACCACATGAAGGGTTGCCCCTTTTTCATAAATGTTGATAAATGTGATGCAACTCTTGATAAATATGGCACAAATCACTGGTAGTTTCTGGAAAACCTCGGGAACTATGTCTCTCCATCACACACATGGGTGGCTCCCAGGAATGTATCGCCTCAATCTTCATTGGATCCACTATAACTCCAGCCTCTGAGATGACGTGTCCCAGAAATTGAACCTCTCATATTCAAAACTGGATCTTCAATAGCTTACGAAAAAGATGGTGCTCTTGGAGTGTGTCCAGTACTACCTACAAATGATAGGAATGCTCCTCCTAAGTACCCGAGTAGATCAAAATGTCATTGATGAAGACTACTATAGAGAGATCAAGGTATGGATGAATGATCATGTTCATGAGTCCCATGAACACTGCTGGAGTTTTGGTTACATAAAATGGCGTAAACAATAACTCGTAATGGCCATAATGACATCTAAATGTTCTCTTCTGGACATCCATGTCTCGTACTCTGAGCTGGTGATAGCCTGATCTAAGGTCTATCTTCGAGAACCACAGTGCTCCCATCCGCTGGTCAAAGAGGTCAGAAATCCTTGGGAGTGGGTAATTTTTCATCACAGTCACCTGGTTCATGTGCCGATAGTAAACACAATTCCTTAAGCTGCCATCTACTTTTTTGGCGAACAAAATCGGAGCTGCCAAAGGAGATAAACTGGGTCAAATGAATCCCTTCTCATGCAAGTCCTCTAGCTGTACCCGCAGCTCATGAAGCTTGGTAGGAGCCATCTGATATGCTGGTATAGATATCTATGTCGTCTCATGGTACAACTCGTTGTAAAAGTACACCTCTCTATGAGGAGGTAGACCCGAAACAACATCAGGGAAGACATCAGCGTTCTGGTCCACCACTACAGGATAACTCAAACTCTACACATCAACCACTCTGAGGGTAAGGCGAGATAAATTATGATTGATCTGTGGCATTGTCCTCTGGGTAAGTCCATCATGTGATGCAAAGGCTTCCTTCTTGACGGTGTAGGTAAACTTGGTCCCATTCATGCAGACACACCATACATTGTGCCTAATACAGTCAATCTGAGCATGGACTGTAGATAACCAGTCCATACCCAAGATGGAATCGTAAGGCCTCGACACCGTTACTAGGAGATCTCACCTAAAGCTCTCGCCTCTTAGAGTAAACTCAAACTACCGGAACCAATAAATAATTGTCAAATATGCTCCTGTAAAAGTCTCCAGTTGTAAGGATCGATCCAATGAATCTGTTGGAATATCCATGATCCGAACAAGGGTAGTGGATATAAAATATTTACTGGAACCTGTGTCAATAAGCATTACAACTATGGTGGAGTATAAAAAAATCGTTACTCATATCATATCCAGAGCACCGTGATCGCAGGATTCAACTATCTGGAGCTGAGCTCACCCCTATCATCCTGCTCCCTGTGATTGGGGTAGACCACCTGGTGGTGGTGGTAACATCTCGAATCATCCCCCAACGCCAGCTACAAGGCCAGCTCCTCTGCCACGTCTTCCTGTTCCTGTGGACTTCCTCGGTCGAATATCTATATCTGCCTTGGTGGTCCTTCAACCATCTTTTGATCATCCATACGGCGGGTCGGACAGTCTTGAACCATGTGAGCCCACTCGCCGCATGCTTAACAATGCATGTTCCTCACTTGACTGGATCTATCTCGTGTGCCCCTCACAACCGACCCTGAATCATGCATTCATCCACCTATAGTTCTGGACCTCATGGACCTCTAAAACTTCTATCTTTTACCACCTATAGAAGAGTTTACTAGTTGATGTCCGATGGATGGTCTCGCTGCTGGTGACTACTCAGTAAGAAAACTCTCCACTTAGAGGGATCTCTCTAACATCCCCGCCTGCATCGGAATGCTTAGAGAAATCATGGATTCCCTGATCTCTCACCTGAGTCCCTGCTAGAAAGTCCAAGACCAGAAGAATGGGTCCCACATAAAATAAGTGGAGTAGTGTGAGAGGATTGAACCTCTCTATGTACAGAGCTATGGTCATGCTACCTTGTGGCAGATGAAGAAGCTCATACATACGCACTGTGAGAAGAGTCGATGTGGAAATCACTGCCCGAAACAAGCTCTCGAAGTCTGCCTAGAGAATCATCACCTCATCATGAACATGGAGCATCAAGCTCCAATATCTACATGTTTCTTCCTATAGAAGTATGGTATCAAGGATCACCATGAGATCATGTGGTGTCCCTACTAGTTAGACGACTTTCACTACGTCCTCCATCCAATCCTTAGCCGCCTCTAGGTATGTCTCTCCCCTGAACCTGGGTGGAATCTGGTGCTAGAACTCATTCAATGCACTCAAGCGGCATGCATCCTCTACTGTTGGGGCTCGTGACATTGGTGACCAACGGGTAATGGTTTTTCTAGTGCCTCCACTGGTGTATCTTCTGAAAGATGGCCTTGTACCGAGGCCTCATCACTCTGTGGGATATCTACGCATACTATATCTGAAACCGTCGTTGGCTGTCTCGGAGGAGGCATCCTAAAAAGAAAGAGATTCTCCATGGTCAATAAATTATACATGGTGATATGACTCAAATGATTCACAAAGAAAACTATTTTAAAAACACACGGAATCTGTGTTTTCCTACACTAAGTCAGAAATCAGAAGACAGGGTCTTGGTGTATGGATAGCTCGGCTGCCACACCAACATTGGATTCCCTAAACTGATAACCACACTTACTATACTTATCAATATTTTCGTTAAACAGAAATATCAGAGTGATATGTTCTATGGTAAAACTGACTCCTCTGATACCAATTTGTCATGACCTGTCCCCCGAGGAACGTTCTGTGACTACCCCAAGCCCTCCTACAATAGGCCAGGGGATGGAAACATGCACTGAAAGGCGTATTCAAAATAACTGGGAAGGAATTGCTTTTATAACCATTAAACCGACACAACCAATCACACAACAAGATACGAACACAAGTAAATTATATAGAAAAAAGAGTGATGAAAGTAAAAAAGGGCCAGAATACAAGCCCATTAGTAATAGTAGATGTAAAAATTAAATACAATACCACTGATGAAAAATAAAGGATGTTACTGGGTCTTCCCTTATAGTTCCTTACAGAAGGGTAGGTACAAATTGCCTCCTCAGCATTCCTAATCCGGTTGTCTCCACTTTGTACAATTATGACGTATGGTCCACCTCTGGGCCCCATCTAGCCCTGGTACCCTCAGCCTAGATCATTTTTGTCCATCAACAAGACTAAACTCAACATGGTGAGGGAATATCTTATGTAGGGGTGAGTATAAAAATACACAGTAGGGATCCCAAGACCCTCAATGTCTCACAAAATCCACCAAAGATAAACCACAAGGCATGAAATCAATTGAAAACTTAACTTAGGTGTATTCCCATACATATACCTAAGATAGCAAGTATACCAATTTCAATCATGAGGAAAACACATAGTAAAACTCAAATCCCAAATCTCAATAGTTCCACGAAGGAAGGAATAACATGAAGTTAAGTACCACATAGGTATTCCACATAGAAGAATAGTACCAATGTATTACCATGAAGGAAAGTAACCCATGGTAAGGACATAGCTCACACTAGGTATAACATAGGTACAGAAGTAAAAATGATTAGATGTAACTACTGAATCACCTTATCCTGTTAGAGGCTCTGCTACTGAACCACACATGATTTCTTGGTGATGACCCACATAGGATATCTAGATGCTGACCCACATAGGATATCTAGGTGCAGACCCACATAGGATCACTCTATGCTGACCCACACTAGATCACTCGGTGCTGACCCACACTGTATTGCTCAGTGCTGACACACACAGGACCAGTTGGTTCTGAACCACACATGATCGCTCGGTACTGACCCGCATAGGATTTCTAGGTGGTGACCCACAACGGATCGCACGGTGCTTACACACATAAGATCATTATTCATTATTCATGTCAGAGCTGGCTACTGGGTTCCTTCACTAAGCATTCTTGTCTCTGGGAAGGTCCGATCCACAACCCACTGGTTGATAATCCAAATGCTACAAATTCCAACAAAAAAAGTATCCCAATGGACTAACACGTAATAGGGCTCTTAACACAAAAGACGGTATGTCAATCAGATGCCTGGTATGTAAGTTAGTTGCCTTTTACTCCCAATGGCCGGGTTGGATTCATGCTCGATCCAACCAGACTGTATCCCAAATTTATACAAATATCAAGTGGTGTATTCCAAAGGGGCCGTCTCTCACAATGGTTTATAGCACCGTTTACGATTTTCCAAATGGGAACCTTGTGTTAATGTTATGGCCGATAGAGTGAAAAGGTCATAAATGGTCTGGGTCTAGTCTGACTCGGCCGGACCGACCCATACAAACCTGACCCATTTTGGGTCAAAGAAGACAGCTAGGTCCAGCACAGCCCGCTGGGTCTAGCTTGGCTTGCGTAGGGCAGGGTGAGGCCGCGAGGGTGGCGTGGAGGCCATGACGGCGGTGAGGCTATGTGGGACATGGAGGGATGCAGGCGGCGAGGCTGTGAGGGCAGTGAGGCTGTTAGACCGTTGGGGTCGCTATGTGGCTAGGTGAAGGGGCTATGGAGGGACACCATACGGTGAGGCCACGGGTTCCATGAGGCCACAGGACAGTGAGGCCATTGGAACCGTGGCGGGCTGCAGTGGGCCACAAAGTGGGGATGCTGCCGGACGGCCAAGGGCCACGGTGTGGCAGTCCTCTATGGGTGGACGGGTGGTGTAGTCGCATGTCTTGCCAATGCTGACGGCTAACTTTACCTACCGCCCTCCTTTTGTCGCCTTCGTTGCCGCCCGTTGTCATGCCAACCGTGGTTCTCAAGTTCCACCTGTTCCAAACGCCAGCACCGATCACCTTCACCATCACCAAGAACACACAAAAGAACTATAAGGTTTGCGGAGGGGCCGGACCATGTTTTTTTGGCCTGTACCCTCCACATTAGGGCTATAGCAAGCAGCTCAAGGGAAATGATTCAATGTGAGAGGAAAAAATTAACATTTATCAATTTAAAACACACCACTACCTCGATGGTTCGGTTGATGATTTTCCTTGGTTAAGATGGATTGACATTTGTCGATCCCGAAACTAGTCTCCTCCAACTACATTGGTGAGGAGAGGAAAAAAGATGAAGTCGGTGATGAATACATTTCCTCTATCTTTGGTTCGTTCATCATTGGATAGCCTTCAACGGAGTTTGGAGAAAGATTCGTCAAATGATAAGTGTTCTATGTTGGCCTTCTTCATTGGAGAAGTTCTTCCACAAGTTCTCCCATCTCTTTTTCCCAACCAAAAATCATTTCTCAAAAGATGTGGTGCCAAACAAAAATATGATTTAACTTTATTATTGTTGGAACCATTATGTTGGAATCATTTAATTTCAATAATTATTCAGAGGGTGTGGTACAATGAAAGTGGGGGTTGTTCAAGAAATTTCCCCACATTTATGTGGGAGGTTCAAAGGTTGGCTGGTCCCCACCTTGGAATTTAAATTTGAGGGGTTTAGGCTTGGGTGGTCCCCACCACCATAACCCATGTAAAAGGCTTTAGTTCATGTGATCCTTACCATTATAACATCCACATGGGAGGTTTCAAAAAAATTAAAAATGTTAAACATTTTTATTTTATTTTATTCTTCCACTAAAAACCCAAAATCTAATGTTCACCCTCCACCTACTGCGGTTGAGGTGAAGGTCTCCTTATGTGAATACCAGCACTATGAGTTCATCGGTGCCCTCAGAGTTCAATTTTGAGAAACGATTCAAAAGATACAAAAACCTACTCTCACATTTACTGAATGTACATGAAAAAAAGACCAATAATTCAATCCGGGCACACATGGACTCGGAATCACGCACCAATAATACTTGTGGACTCTTAAAACTCAAATATCATTAAAAAAATTACAGGGAATTTTCAGGTCATTACATTTATATTTCATTGTGTTCACTTCTACTCTATCAAGTTTAATTAATTCATATTAAATTTTTAGAATTAGTATCATTTTTATATTTTTATGTTTTTATGATGATGGTATATTCATTAACCATTCATTCTATTTTATATTAAGAAATATGAAACCCTCATTCATGGTTTGTTCACACTACTACATGTATCATGAAACATGATTTATTTTCCTTTAATACTATAAAGTTAATTTAAAATATAAATATTTTAAATATGATTTTCTTTAAATGATAATAATGTGTTTCATATATATTTCTACAAAGAACACCAAGGTGAATTGATTTAAATAAATAAATATAGATATATATAACCATTAATAATTACCCTAAAAACTAATCCATTAAAATAATTTTAATGAATAGGAGTACCCAAATTATCAAATATTTATAAAATGAAAATAATCGATTGTTTTAATTTGACTGATATTTAATTAATATAGAAATAATAACTAAGAAAAATTTTATAGATAAAAATATATATTTTCTAAACATGTGTTTTAAATTAAGAAACATAGTATATTATGGTCAGATAATAATAACAAATATTTTAAATATAAATAATATATTACCAATAAATTAATTTTAAATTTATAGGAAATAATAATAAATAATAACAACCATTTTGAAAACTAATTTCCAAATAATCATTTTCAAGTATATTTATTTATTTTTTTATATAATGAATTATAAGATTTTTATAAATTTATATTGAAAAAAAAGAAAATTATTTTCTAATTAATAACAATAATATAATCTTATGATTATTTTTACTCTTTTTATATAAATTATTGTTTAGATTAATAGTGAAAATAAAATGATTAAAAATAACATGATTTTTATGACATTGTTAGAATATAAGTTTCAATTATAAATTAATTAAGAAATTTATAAAGACCAAATATGTAATATTTATATGAACTTTTTATTTTAATAAATCTATTTTTAATTATAATTTTTTTTTAAAAAAAAAATAATTTTTTGGGGAATTTTTTTAGAAACATCATACAGTTTTTTGAAAAAACATATTCAATCTATTTATAAATATAATAATATGAAATTAATGAAAAATATTGAATAAGTGGTTTTGAAATACTAAATGAGGACAACATTATTTTTAGGCAAAAATATTATGTCGTATTTGGTAAAAACTACTTACCATGGTAAGAGATAAAATGTAAATTTAAATAATTTAAAAGAAAAAGTCTTTATAAATGTTTAAAATATGTTTCAAAATGATTTTGAGGACATTATAAAACGTATCACTTATACTAACCATTATTTATCTATTTTTGAAGCACATTCTATGATAATGACTTCCAATTATTGAATATGTTTGGCTATTCCCAAATATACCATCGTTTTTCTCTTATAATATGGGTTATCCTCTCCTCACTTCCCCTCTTAGAAAAAAAATTAATTAATATAGAAAAAGCCTTATACTCTCCTGTATACTTGTATATATATTATGTATATTTTGGAATTCTCAAGAGACCACCCCTCATAGACTAGACCCTCTATTATAAAATTGATAATTTATGAAGTGATGTATAAATTTATATCCACTCCTTTCTATTTATATTGCATTATGTTACCTTATTCTTCATCAAATTTCATTTAACCATATTAAATTTATAATATATGTATCATTATAATACTATTATATTATTTTAATGATGATACAATCATTAACCTCCATCCCCATTTCCAATAAGAAAAATGATAATCTTAATCATGGATTCATCCAAATACCATCTACAAGATGCAACATGTTTTTTTTTCACCACTAAAAAGGAAAGTCTAAAATTGAATGTATGAATTATAAATATAATAGGTCACTGGGGGAATAACTAAATTGAAACACACACACCAAAAACATGCCGGAATGGTGTGTTATAGCCCCCCAAGGGGATATCCCAACAACCATATCATTGTAAATTTAATTATTAATTATGATAGTTATATCATTCTCATTACTAGTGACCAATAAAAAAATATTACTCCATTATCTCATTCAATGTAAAATTAAGTCATTAACAATTAATACATGTGAGGAAGTATCTCTATGGTGTTTTTTAATTTTAACATTTCCATTCATTTCCACCTTATATGGATTGTCATGAGGAGAGTGTTAAAGGATAAATATAATTTATATTATATTATTAAGGTTGTGTGATATAAATTTTTAGATACTATTAATGATATGAACAACAAAAAATTGTCATTAATTGAATAATTTAAAATGAGGAAACTATGTTAAAAATAATATGTTATTTCGATGTAATGAATTAATATAAATTATATCCTTTTTATAATCCTTTATATTTTTGATATATATAAATTATAAACATATATTAAGTTTATTATGTTTTTATAATAATTTTATTATAAACATCCATTAATAATGGTAGATTCCTGATTCAATCAGTGTGACAAGTTTCATGAAAAATACCTTGAATTTGTATAATGTGTGGATATGAAAGTATATTTAATTGTTTAAAATATGATATAAATATGTATATTTTTTCTGTTTTATTATTTCATATGGATATCTATTTCATTAATTAACAAATCACCCATCATTTATTAAGAATCTATGAAACTGGATAGTTTTCATTTTAATATGCGTGGTTTATAAACAAAACTATCATGAATTGAAAATATGGATTTATAACGAATCATGGACCATATATTATAGTAAATTATATGATCTAATAATGATGTCCGTTTTAGAATAGAAGACCCTAACTTGAATTTTAAGAGTCTAGATCGATGTTATAAAGATTACCTATACCTAGTGTTATTAATAGTTAATAATTACTTTATATTTGTGTGTGTGTAATTATTATAAATGAATAGTATAAATTGTTATAGTTATAAATAAGTTTATTTTTTTGAATTTTCTGAAGATAAATTAATTATATAGGAAATTTGGTGAGACTGAATAATAGATCAAGATCAATGAATGGGATTTCATCTAAAATTCATCTCATTGAAATATATTTGGTATTGTTCACATAATTTCATTTTTGTTGAGTATATAATATAATGGAAATATATATTATTTTGAATACCTTTTAATCATATTATTTTATATTAAATTATAATCTCTATCTTTTATGTTGTTTTAATTAAAGTGTTACATATGATTGAAGGGTTTTGGTGGTCTGAGTTCTGATTTCTTTGTGAATTGTTAGATGATGTGAATCATGTTTCTATTGTATATTATTATTTTTAATTACTCTCTAAAGAATATTATATATTTTATTTTCTTGAATATCAATAGATAAACATTCCCAAATAACAATCTATTCCCCAAATGTATTTTGACATCAGTATTACTCCAATTTTAAGAGTACTTGGAATCTCAATTTCAATTCATGAAATTATGATCATTCATATGAACTTATTTAATATAACATGTGTAATTTTTACCCCCTTATTATATTATTTTTCATTTTGAATAATATTTATATTTTTAAAAGAGAAAAAACTTTTCAAATATTTTATTCTCCAGGGAGTATGTTTTCTATAAGTTATTTTGATAACTCAAATATCATTTCCTTGACTGAAAGTATTTCAATTAGACTTAATTTTTATATTAAGGTTCTCCCAATATTAATTTTTTATTTTATGGTTTTTTATAATTCACTTTTGGGAAAATATTTTTTAATACAAATTTTTTTGTTTGTATTCCTCTTTTATTGTGTGTTTTGATTATATGTATTTTTAAAATCATTAAAAGATATTTTCCCTTCACATTCCTATGTTTTTATTTCACCTCTAAATTTATACAGGATATATTTTTTTATTTTCATGGATGAATTGTAACATTATGTTACCATTCAGATAGGTTCATAATAAACTATGTTTTGTTTTTCATTTTTTAATTATTTGTCTAGGGTCGAGAAGTTATTGGTATGATAAAAATAATGCTGAAGTCAGTGAATGTTCAGATTCTCAGCATTAATCAGAATTTTTCGTGACATTTAATGAATTTCGAATTATTTAACTTGGTAACACACCATGTTAATAATGAAATAAATAATAATTATTTTTTTCACGGGGATATGGTTTTTTCTGTGGATATAAGAATTAACAAATACCAGAATTATAACATGGTTCCAAACTATGTAATACCCCAAGAATTGTTTTTAATTATTATGTCCATCTAAAATTTCAATTTTTTGTTCTTTATTTAGGTTCCTTTAAATCTACTTAGATCTATACTATGGTGATTTTGGGAATCCATCAACTGCTATGGGTCTTTTCATTTGATGATTGAACCTCGTTCAAGTCGTTCTTCATTTTTTTGGTGTCTCATGTTTACATTATTCAGGTACGTGGATTTCCCCAATTATACTAACCAATATTTTTCCAATTGAATATATCTTGAGATGTGGATTAGATTGAAGGATTATTATTTGCGTTGTCGGGGTGTCATTGTTGGTGGATCCCATTGCGAGTATGTTCGACTGGAGTTTTGTGGTCGATGGTTCCACATCTAGATTATCTTTGATAAACGGTTTTGTTATGTTTTTATAAATTAATTTATAAATAAATTATTAAATAATTGAAATGATTTTTTGGGTGTCTTGAAAATAAATATTGATGAAAATTGGGGTTTCTTTGGTTTTTTATATATGGGAAGAAAGTGGTTATTTTCAAATCATAGGATTTTTTTTGAAAGAGAAGCTGTTATGATTACCCTATTAAATGTTTAATAATATAAGTGTTCTTGAAATGGTATTCAAATATAAAGATAGTTTTCAATTGGAGAACCCTAGTAAACTTAGGTACTCGGTGGAAGGTTTATCATTAGGAAATTGTCTATTGTAGGGGTTAACCTTGGGGGTGTTCCCCTTCTCCTATAGTGTAGATTATTGTCTCTAGGTATGTATATAAAATTGGTTTTTTACATTATAGGGTGACTCCCTAGTCCTGGAGTGTAAATAACGGGTATCAAGTACTGTAGTGCATTGATCATTGATTTTTTCATACACGTAGGTTACTCCCTAACATGTTGTATTCCTCGGTGTTGTGATACCTCTGCTGCTGCTATTGTTTTTTACTTATTGGTTTCATAATATTTTATCATTTATATTCATGTTTATTCATGTAAAATATAATATGGAAAAGGATAATTAATATTGATATAACCTTATTTAGAACTCTGAAAAAGAGAAATATTTTCCATGTGATCTATTAAATTGCATTACTACTTATTATGACACGATTTATTTGAAATTTTCATACATGAATTGTTATACAAAAAAATTTTCATAGAGAACCTAGATGGGAACATATTTATCCCATTTTCTCAGACCTTGCACACCAATTGTATGGTGTGTAGAAATTTTTATGTCTTTTTACGTAGGGATTGGAAAGGTTCCATAGTGAGGTGGTTGGTTTTTTTATCAGCTTAGTTGGGTATTTTTTGGGGAGATATTGGGATGTTTCACACACTATCACATAGATTAATTACTTTTTCATTTTTTTATGGATGTGTCTCTAGAATTTTTTATCTACTTTAGCAGTTGTGTTTTTTCATTATCTTCTTATAATTAGGCTATATATATACATTAGTCTTCAAATTATAATTATAATTTTATTATGTATATATTTCTTTGTTCATCATTCATTTTTTTCAAAAAACATTCACTTGTTGTGTTTCATGTTTCTCAAGTGATTTTTACCAGCCCTTGGGGATACATAACACCCTTCAGGTAAGAAATGGATCTATTCAGGTATCACGTTTGTTGGTTACTTAGGTTGGTTCGTTAAATATCAGTATCAGAGGAGGTATGTACTCAATATTCTATGTCTTGGGGAATCTATTAGACTGGAGATAAGATTATTAGGACTTGAGAGGTGTGTTGTGATGAGTTCCTGGATATCTCTTGTCATGAAGAGATTCATGTTGTCGGGGGGGGGACGTTGGAATATTTTCCTCTAGTTTGGGGATCAGAGGAATAACTAGGGGTAGGAGGATAGAGAGAAAAATCATAAGAATTCTTACATGACAGACCACTTTCCTTTCTAGGATCCAATGAATCTTAATAGGTGAAGGACATGTTGTATATTATCAATCAAATCATTATGTTTCTAGAAACACCTGACAATATCAAGGTGATGAGTACAACATTCCTGCTTTAGGGTTCTGGTAAGTGGTGATAAGATTCCATGGTCTAGGAAAATACCCACATGAACAAGGATTGGAAGGGTTTCAAAACCATGTTACTAAAATAATTATGTACATAGATACTAATTCTAGAAAAATATAGGGGGTTTCTCTCTTTGTAGCTAAGAAAGACTATAGTGTCGGTGTACACCAATCAGTTGGATAAGCTTGCCCATTTTTTTCTATGTGGTAAATAATGACCATTTGAAGGCTCATAAGTACCAGCAGGGTTTGAGAATAGATATTATAACATAGTTGTTTATGTTAAATCTTTTTACCTATATAGAAAGAGTAGATAGAGACATGATGATAGAGATGATATGATTGGAAAGGGTTTATTTTTTAACACTTCTCATCTGCCCAGTGAATGGATCAGTGGTGAACATGGGAGGAAAAACAAGTGTCAGGATCATCACATGAGTGGTGGAGGTGGGTCTCAGTAGTGAGCCTCCTCTACACCATCTTCTACAGTTAGTAGTGTACTTATTAATTTCAATCAGTGTGGATAAATCAGACACACCCCAAATTTTTTTCCGGTGCTCGTGAAGGTGTGTGACAGTTGTGGACATATTTATCATTTACAATGCTTCTATCAGGATGTGTCTATACATCAATATGGGCAGGGGTTTTTAGCTCAAATATCTACTATTGGGTAGTAAAATTCATCCAATACTACATTTATCCAAAAATAAGACGTGGGAGTGAAGAACATTTTAGATGTAGATGAGTTTCTAATGGAATTTGATGCATGTCTAGTGAAACTGAGAGGGACTATTTTTTTACATATTCCAAATAAATTTCTATATTTGATACCAATTCATCGAACTAATTTATATCTACATGTTTTCTCGATATTGTTAAATATAGTATGGAACTTATTTCCATTGTTATGGATGTAGGGACACCCATTAGTAAGAGGAATGAAATGAGGGTTTAGTTTCCATCTTATTCATTAATAATTAATGATACCGATATTTTCTGGTATTTTATCATTCTTTATCTGGATATGTTTGACGTCATCATCCTAATGGATTGTCGAGTCACTCATTATGTTGATGTTTGTTATTATCATTGGAATGATTTGTTTTTTATCATCGATGTGGGATCTTGTCTGTTTTAGGGGGAGTGGGACCTGAGTTCTTGACATGTAGGGCCTTCTCTCTAGGAGCTCAAGAGTTCATTTATACTATTTTCATTGAGCGTAATGAAATTTCTTATGTTTTTGACTTTCTCATTGTTGTTCATGATTTTTTTAACATTTTTGCTAATAATATATCTCGTCATCCACCAGTGAGGGAGTTAAAGATGACGGTTGACTTGGTTCTAGGGACACATATGATATTTATTCCTTCTTATCATATGGAACTAGAAAAGTATAAGGAACTTAATATTCAGTTATATGGAATATTAGAAAATGGTTGTGGTCTCCATAGTGTTTCACCTTGTAAAGCTCATGTTGTCACTGCCACAACAGAAAATGGATTACTTTGACTGTGTGTGGACTATCTGTAATAGAATGAGTTAATAGTTAATAACAAGAATCATTTTTCCCGTTTGGATGATTTATTAGAATAGATAATGGGGGTAAATTAGTTTTCAAATATTGATCTTCTGTCAAGTTATCATCAGTTCAATGTTTTGGAGACTAATTAACTAAAACTTCTTTCAAAAGCATGCAGAGCCTTTATCAATATCTTATGACGCCTTTTAGTTTGACTAAATCACCTATAGTTTTTATGGTTTTGATGAATCAGATATTCCATAAAAATATTGACAATTTTTTGGGTAGTATTCATGGATGATATAATAGTTTATTCTAAATTCTAACATGAGTCTGATCACCATTTGAGTTTGGTTCTAGAATAATTGAGATGTCTCCATTTTTAATGAATGATTTCTAAATTTAGTTTCTAGATTAAACAAGTGAACATCTTAGGGAATTTGATTTTAAAAAATGTATTATTAGTATATCTTGAAAACGTGATATTTGTATTGTCTAGGAAAGAACCACATAATTTCTTTGACATTCGGAGTTTCATTGGCCTTGCTAGAGATTACCAAATATTTTTTTAAATTATTTTCTAAACTGGAAGTGTCTTTGACTAACCATATAAAGAGTTTGGAAAAAATCACTTCTGATGTAATGTTTATATCCTATTTTGATGAAATTAATTTAATTCTGACATCGTATCCTATCATGATATTACCTAGGCTCAGTAAGGGATACAAAATGTTTTTTATTCTTATGGTACTATTTTGGGTTTTGTTCTTATAGTGTATTATCATGTGGAAGCTTATTACTCATGTCATCTTTGACCACGTGAGAATAATATACCCACTCATGACATAGAGTTTTACACAGTGTTTCATGTGCTTATATGTTCATGGAGATATCTTTTTTGGTAAAGAATCACATAATATTCTAATCATAAGATTTCGAGATATATATTTTATTAATAATATTTCAATCTCAGACAACAACAATGGGTCAAATACCTTGTGACATTAGAATTTGATATTTCTTACACCCCATTGAAAGGGAATCCCATCAAAAATTCAATGAGAATGAATCTTATGACGTAGATAGCGAGGGTGTCATTTGAAGAGTGGAACGTGATGAATTTTTTGATTAGTTTCACATTTTATTCCATTAATATGGGGAAGAGATATCTTTGACTAGTGTTTAGTCGAACTTCACTCTTCTCAAGATGATACATCATTAACTAAATCATGATTATGAGTCCCATTCAATTAAAGAATATATTAATGTTGGGTAAACCATTCCTGGATGTTCATACTCTAAAGAGGATTTTCATTTCATTCAAAATTGTTATGTGGTACCAAAACTAGTAGGGAGAGATATTATTGGGGATTTCCATTGGTCCCAATAATATGTGAACCTAGTAACCAAAATGATGTTCTATGAGATGTAGAAAATTTTTTAGGGGCCTAGTATGAGACGTGACATTTCCAATTTTGTCTCTCATAGTAATACAATCCCAAAGGTGAAAGTTGTTCTTCAGAAAACATTGAGATTACTTCAACCTATTCTAGTACCTATATGGAAGTGTGATATGACCTATATGTACTTTTCGGTTAAATTGTTGTGTACACAGAAAAATGATAACGGGATATGGGTTGTGATAGATAGACTAAAGAAATAAACTCACATTATACCCATTCAAGAAACAAAAAAAGTTGATTGGTTGGATAATATCTATGTGAACAATCTTGTTTGGTCACACATAGTTTCATATGTTATAGTTTTTTATATGGATCTTCTTTTCACATCACAATTTTGGAAAGGGTGTTACGAGGATTTGGGATCACATGTTTGTTTTAGTATGGAATAACATCCACAATAAAAATTATAGGCATAAAAAGATATACCTATTCTTGTGGATTTGATTTGTGTTTGCATTCTCAATATTAGGTGGGATTGTGATTACCACTTGGGACTGGTTGGGTTTTCCTTAAACAATATTTACTAGTTCATGATCATAATAGAACACATTGAGGCCCCGTATAGAGGACAATGTATATTTCAGTTGTGTTGGTTGAAGATCATTGAATGTTGCTTGATTGGATTGAGCATAATTTATGAGACAATATGAGAGATTCAGTTAATTATATTGAATCTAATGATGGAACATAGAAGGTAACAATATAATGCTGATCATCATTATAGGATGTTGGTGTTTTTAGTTGGTGACTATGTGTTCTTTATTTTTTTACACTGTTTGGATGACAGACAATATGGATGGAAAGGGAAAAACTCCCCCATTTTTTGGATCCTTTTGAGGTTATGATTAAAGTGGGGAATGTTTCATACCATTTTTCACATACACCACTACTAAAACTGAATCATAACATGTTTAATGTATCTCAAATTTGATAGTATCTAGCTGATCTATACGAAGTTTTGAGCTATCATGATCATGCTGTTGAGCCCAAAATATCTGTGAAGTATAGGACATTTGGGATATTTGATTATGAAAACGTGGTACTTTATAGGAGGTTGATACATTTGGTTTGACTGTTGTGTTATCATGGTTCTAATTCTCATGAGACATGGGAATGTGAGGATCTGATGAGAGAGTAGTTTCCTCATCTTTTCAACATGGAAGCATCATTGTATGATTTCTAGGGATATAATGTCTTTCTGTTTGGGAGGTTGTAACATCCAATTTATATTCAGATATGTACGTTCTAAACATTGTTGTAGTATTCATATTACATATATTGGGTAAGGTAGAGAAGGTATTCGGAGGATAACTCTAATAGTGAATTCATATATTTGTTTGATTCTCATCCTTAGCTACATGTTCTTGCACACTATTTAGGAATTACACACCATGTAACTGGTTAAACACTATGTAAGTCCAAAAATTAAAATAATTCATTTTTAGAATGATATTGTCTATTTATCAGCAAGTATGAGAATTTCCAATTACACAACATGTAACTAAGTTATCGTCCATGTAAAACCTCAAACTTTATTTTAAAATAAGAATTCCATCTGAAATTTCATTTTTTCTTCCTTCATGTTAGTTTCTTTCAAAGAAGATACATCCCTATGAGATTTTGAGAGTCCTCTAATGACTCTAGGTCTATTCATTCTCTAATTGATCCTCATTCTGGTTGTTATTCCATGTTTTTTGGTGTGGTAGGTGTATGTTATTGAGGTATAAATATTTCATCCTTTCTTCCATCCCCTTTTTATAAATTTAAAATATCTTGAGTTGTGGATTGGATTCTACATTTTCCTTTGATGTTGGTGGGTTTCATTGTTGGTGGATCCCTTTATGAGCATGTGTGACTCCAGTTTTGAGATAAGTGGTTTCATATCTAGCCTATGTTTGATAATAACTTTTATTCTATGTTTATAAATTGATTTATAAATAAATTATTTTGAAAATGGAAATATATTTTTGTGATTTTTGGAAATTTATTTTGATGAAAAGTGGGATTTCCTTAGTTTTTGATAAATAGAATGAAAATTGTTATTATCGAAGAATCAAACGACTTGTGAAAAGAATAGGGTATGGTTAACCTATTAAATTATTAAATGCATAAATTGTTTTTGAAATGGTTTTTATATCATTGAGATTATTGTGAAAATGAGAACATGGGTTATCTAGGGTACTATGTGGAAGCTTGAGCTTGAGGTAATCATCCCTTGTGGGGGTTCACCTTCAGGGTGTTACTATTTTACTAAAGTGAATATGTATTTATTAATTTATGTATAGTATGTTGGGGTTTCACATTGTAGGGTGTCTACCTAGTCCTAGTGTGTATTCAATTTGTTCCAAGTACTGTAGTGCACTAATAAAGGATTTTAGGGTATGAGTAGTCTATTGTCTAACCAATTGTATTACTTGGTGTTGTGACAACTGTGTTTCTATATATATTTTTTGTATTTATAGAATTTTTTTGATTTTATACTTGATATTCATGTTGCTTACTATTAATGATGATATGGAAATTGTTCATTGAAATTGATATACTAACTTTTATTTGTGAACTGTGAAAAATAAAATGTTTACCTTGTTTTCTATAAAACTAATTTATCTATTATCATGCCATTTATTAATTGAAATGATCATACATGAATTTTTATGCAGGGACATGTTATGGATAACCTAGGTGGGATCCTATTGATCCTATTATCTCACAATCTATGCACCCCTTTGGCGGTGCATAGACCATTGTATGATTTCGATGCATGGAAAGGTAAAGCACCATAGTGAGGCAGTGGTTTTTTGTATCTGCAGATTTGGGTACCTGGTGGTGAGATGGTGGGAGGGATCCCACAATATCATATGGTGTAATTTATTTTATTCATTTTCCTTTTTGTTTGGAGTTTTTAGCTATTTTGGCTTTTATTTTGTTTCACTATCTTCTTATAGTTTTGATATATATATATATTTTTCAATCATTTACTATTGATTTCTTCTTGGAGTAAATTTTTTTCTCAATTTTATTCATTTAGGTTGGAAAACAATGATTCCCTTGGGGTGTTGTTTGATGATCTGGTGTTTATCACCATCCCATATGGATCAAGAACACCATACGGTTTTGAAACGGATCAGTTCATGTCACATGGTATAAGGTTAACAAAGTTGGTTTGTTAAATCAATTATTGAATATTATTTTTAAGAATTAATTATTTTAAAATATTTTTCACCTTACATTTTTAGAAAATACATTATGAAGTGACAAATAACATAATATTTTACATTAATGGTAAATTTTGTTTATAAATGATAATTTTGGTTTTCACATGCATTTCCCCATTAAATTTATAATGTATTTAACTAGTAGAGTTTATTTTTCTCTATTTTTGACCTAATATATATTATTCTTTTGGTGAAGTAAACTCAAAGAACAAAAAAATACCATATTTGGTCCCTTCTCCTATGGTGTCATATAAAAATTATTCATTGAGGGTGTTTTGGATCTTCTACAACATATTTCTAGATTTACATTTCTATATTGTGGTTTTTTTATCTTGAGTCCATTCATGTTCTTACTCTTCACAGATTATGATTATCATATTATAGTTATGAAATTTACATATTCTAAATTATCTACATGTTGTGATTATAACAATTTAGATAATTGAGAAATAATGATGTTGTCAAATAAATGAGGATATTATATAGACAGTAAAAAATAATTGGCACACAATGTAATACTATTTAAATTTGGATAATTATATGAATGTTGATCATTTAATATTTGACCACAAACCTTATATAACATGATGGGTTATGAAATGCTTATCATTTCTAACATGGGGAAAATTATTCAAAATCATTTTTATTATAGACTATTAACATAGTGTGATCATTTATTAATATTTTTCATTCTTCATTATATAGATAACATTGATTTTATTAAGTAAGAGGTCTCTAAGAGAATATTCTGAAAAATCATGTTGACTCTCTCGATGAATACATTGGAAATAATAAGGAGACAATTTTGGCAAATAATGATATTTCTCATCGATGCATTAACATGTATCAATAGGAAAACCTATTTAGTAACATTGTGATATCCCATATAAATAATTAATATTTCTTGGTTAGAGTCTCTAATAAAATACCATGAAATACGACTTTGAAAACATATTTTTGATTTATGGAATTATACATTCCATAATTATGTGATAAAAATTATTAATATCCATGATATTATTTACTAACATAGATATAGAATACCATTTACTATAATTTAGTATGGATTCATTTCATTTATTTATTCTTTCTATAATATGTTCAAAATGATTATGTTCCTGACATATTTAGTTATTTGATTTCCTTATTAGGAATTTAAGATCACCCCATTCATAAGTTTTCATTCCATAGGATATGATGAAATATAGCACACATTATATGCTTGTAAGGATAACATGTGTTGAATAATTTATATTGAAATAGTCTATATAGATTAAGAATGTTCTTATATAGTTAAAAATATTTCCAATAGTTGTTAAATAAAAGCGATTTATAAGATTATGTATTTTAATACTTATCTAATGATCTAAACCTGAATGGCCATAGAAATTGCTGTATTTTAATAATATCGTTATGTCATTCTAGAATGAGATAGTTATTTTAGTGAATTTATAGTTGGTATTGAAGCTTGTATATAAATTATTTCATTATGGAATCAGATGTAGGAATGCTGGTTCAGACATCACAATGGTGGTTTTAATAGGAATTTAATATAGAAATATGATATTTATGAAATATTTAAAATTTTCAATTAATAAACAATATTATTTGTTTACCTCATTATATGGAAAATGATATCAATATCCAAGCATATGTGAAGACTATTATCTCTAAGGAATGATGCGTTCTATTTTTCACTACTGTTATGAGTTCCAATTTTATTTTATATATTTCGAATATATATTATATATCTACGTAATATTTATCATCAATATAATTCTATATGGATTATTGAAAATATAATGATTTTTAATGGTTATAATATGATTTTGGTAAAAAAACAAAATACTTGGTCAACATTGATATATTGATCATGAAAAATGACTAAATGTTTCAAGTGATGAAATTATAAAATTATTAGTCGTCATAAAACATTAATTATTGTATCATTCATTTTTTAAATAATGAAAATTATAAGAATAAAATTGATAAATACCACTTTTATAAACCTAGTTCTATATGTTCATGATTATTAACACTCTATGTAAGAATGCTATTAAGATAATAATCTAACACATAAAGAGAATTTTTATTAACAAATATTGTAAACAGAAATATATAAGAATAATGTTATTGAATAAGTAATTAAAATATTTATATTTATGATACATGAGGATAAAGAACATCTATGGATATCAAGGGCAGTGGTAAGGGGCTAGGTAACTCAAATTCATTTGAAGGTGGTACATAATTTTTTATTGAACATCATTATTACAATAATTTTTACATTTATTCATGGTTTCACTTTTTTGGTAAAACATTTAATTTATCAAAATAAATTAAAATAAAAGGTATTCCATTCACTTATTTTTTTTAAAGGATACTTGTTTATGATATTTAAATAGATATGTTTTTTTCATTGATGAATACAATTTTTTAAAAATATTTTTCATGATTTTGTTATCATTATCAGTAAACGATCTGTATATAAAAAATTGATGTTATTATTTTGCTACTAATAAATGTATCATCCCTTAATAGGGATATAACAACACTACCTAAAATCATTGTTAATGATCTCCATTTTCAGCTTAGAAAAATAATTTCTAATGGGGGTCTTTAGAAACTCTATTTATAGTGTGATTATGGGGGGTCTTTAACAGCACCAAAAAAAGTGTTTTTAAAAGGGTGCCTTTGTCATTTCTTGTAAAAATGAACTAATAATGTCCCCGATTTATCAGTTCTAGTAGAATGATAACATAATAGGTGGCCTTTATCCGTATTTTAAAAAAAGAGTGAATAATAGGGTGACTTTATCAATTCCTTTTTAGATGTGTTGTTGAAGACCCCCTCCCCCATTATTATCACTTTTTAACTAACGCTGATAAAAATTATATTTAAAAAAATAATTAAAAAATATATAAATATATAAATATATTTATATTGATATAAATAATATATATATATATATTTAATATTTTTTAGATATGGAAAAAATCCATTTACATCTAATATTTAGATATTTTTTAATAATGGCATGTAAAATATTTTAGAAAATAGTTTTGATGAATAAAATGTTAATAATTATAGAGTAATTATAATTTATTATATATTTAAGGATAAAAACTCATAAAATTATTATATGGTCTAAAATAGTTATAAAATGTAACTGGAACATCAAAGAATCATAACGTTTGATGAAGATGTCCATTTTGGCTCTACAACATATCAAATAAATACATGCAATGAGATCTACATCATGGTGAATTGGGGGATCTTCAATCAAATATTTTGAGGCTGAAAGGCCTTGGAGGACTCTGAAACTGAGTTTTTAGTCAGGGAAACATAATTTTTTAGCATTTGATGAAATTTCAGCCTCATTTAAGGGGGTATTCTAGTTGTTCTTAATGGGGAATAAATTAATTCCTCGATATTAAATTCAGATTAATATTATGTCATTGAAACATTATAATTTTTCACAATATAATTTTATTTACAATTAAATATATGTATACTTTCTTCTATTTACTTATAATAAATCACATGTATAAATACAAATATAATTATTATTATATAAAAATGTATTTTTAAATATATAAATTACATATTTATTAATAATTTCATTTAGAGTAAATAATAGTATATTTTATTTCACTTATAAAAATACATTAATATGTGAATATAATTTTTTTATATACATTAGTGCATGTATTAATAAACAAAGATATATAGTTATATATATTTTTATATTGAGATTTATATAAATATATGTTAATGTATAATATATATAAATAAATATAATTGTATATATATGTGTGTGTGTATATATATATAATATTTCATAATATATACAAATAAATAAAAATTCAATAAATATAGAACAAAACACGTATGACATAGAGGTAAAGTAGATCAGTCGCATAAGGGATGTCCTAGGATCAAATATAAGGCCCAGCCTTAAACCTTACTTAATCTTGAGTTATCACAAGATTACACGTTGAGGATCTTTTCAGGTTTAGAGTTTTAGAGAATTAGAACATAACTATTACATCTCAAAAGATTACAAAGTAGTCACTTCTACTAAGTTTTCATAAAAAAAACTATTAAAAGAAACATGTCTAGTTCCATGATTTATATAGCATGACATTCCCTTGATACCATCCTTGACCCTATTCCACATTAAGTCCTGTGAAAGTCAATTCAAAAAAAACTTGGGGTGAGCATAAGAAGCTCAGTAAGGGATACACAAAGAATGAAAATTGTTAGTTTATCAAAACAACAAGTAAACCATGTATACTTTATCAAAGTAATACTTTTCACCTTTATGAAGTAATAAAAACTCGTCATTGAATAAAGTATCATTACTTACCTTTTTGTAACCAAAGGATTACCATAAAACCCATATAAAGAACACATAACATATATAAAGGTAACATGGGACATAAACATACTTATGTGGAATAACCATACGGTCGACTTCCACACATATCACTTAATGGAATAGCCATACGGCCAATTTCCATACATACTTAATGGAATAGCCATACGGCCGACTTCCATACCCAATGCATTGGAGGTTATAACGTAACCACCCGTCCTGGTATTCACGGCACCACCCGTCATATGGTTTATAACGTAACCACCCGTTAAAATGTCCAAGTACCAATATAAAATCATAAAACATAAAACCAATATAAAGGAAAGATAACATTTCCACATTTCAATCACAATATATCATAAATATATTGACATAATAGAATCCTTTATCAAAACCATTTTCAATACCAAAATACTTAAAAGAGTATATGGTATTTATTTTATTTTAAAAAACAATACGGCTTGTTGAGGAAGCCAAAGACCAAATAATACTCGCGGCGGCGGAAAAAGTCATTGTCACCGCGTACGTTAAAAAAAACATTCCTTTTTGTCATTTAGTAAAACGCTTCATAGAAAATGATTCCTTTTGTATAAAAGTAAAAGTCAAAGGAGTTTATACACCGTATAAAAGAATGTTGTGTATAAAACGAAATATGCCTCAATGAAAGGAGATTGAGATGAAGTCCCTTACCTTGGGTCCGACTTGACTCGATCGTTCTTTAAAATCCTGAATAATAAACATGAGTTAATTTATACTTGATTAAGAACCTTTTTAAAGTTCATTATTCTTTTTATATCACTTATTGCAATGTTATAAACATTATGTAACCATTTAAGTTAATAATGTTTGTTTTGTCAATATTTGGTTCTTAAGTCGAAAGTTGACTTCTTACAACTACATGTTGTTCATGTGGTCAAAAGTTCTTTATATCCAGAATGAAATTCCTGATTTGGATATCATATAAATCATATATATCTAGAATGTACATGTATTTATAATATTACATAATCATTTAGAGGTAAGAAATGAAATGCACCATTAATGGAGACGGCAAGCCGTACGTACGCATGAACGCTACTTTCATTTCATTGTCATATTAGTGGAATTAAAACTAAATGATAGGTATGTATATTTTAATTCCAGAATTATATTCATCATTTATATATATCATTAATTATATATATACATTATATACATGTACTTTTAATAGTACATTACATTTGGGGATAAGAAATGAAATGCACCGTTCATGGAGACGGTAAGCCGTACGTACGCATGAACGCTACTTTCATTTCTATCTCATACTTTAATGGAAAGAAATAATAATGATATAGAGGTATATTATAATTCCAGTATAACATCATATATAATAACTTCAAATCCATCCTTTACACGTCCCACATATGGCATTAACGAATCACATCACTTTTAGGGGGCGGTAGTCCGCACTTCCTTAAATGAAGATATCGTGTTTACCCATAATGGAAACCACAAAGGTATGCCAAAAATGAAAAATACAGAATCTTAAAGAAAACATAATCATATTATATATCATATATAAAAATAGTGACATCATAATGGCCACCCTTTAAGGTGTTAAATGAGTATTGAACAATCATCGTTTCGGGAGGCAGAATTTCGACATCCACGGAAACCGTATGTTCTTTAACCATTTGATGTAGTTGTGTGAGATTTTAGCTCAAATACATATTATAACAACATCCTAGTATATTGAAGATACTGGTTTTGTTACAAAAGAAGTAAATAAAAAGAGTTTAGAGGGTTGGAGAAGCAAAATAAAACAAATGAACAAGAGAGAATGAATTACCTTTAAAAGTGTAACTCCCTTTTGATTTGAGCCTAAAGGCTTCCTTTGAAAGGATTCTGCCCAAAGGGAATCCTCTAGGATGAGTAGAGGGATGTGGAGAGAGTAATTGTTCAGGGTTTGGCCGAGACAAAGTCTTGAGAAGTGTGTGAAATGAGGTAGAAGTGGGGGCCTTTTATAAGAGGAGAGGAGGGGCACTTCTGGAAAGTAAAGAAATATTACTTTATTTGAAAATGTGTTTCGGTTTTAAAAGGTCCCACATTGATATATTTCGTGGATAAGGTGATAAGGGTTCTAAATACACTCATCCAATTGGTTTTGTACATGTGTAGGTTTTAGATTTTTCATTATCTTTCCATTTTATTTAAATCGTCAAATAATGATGTCATCGCTGCATCATTATTATGTCATAAATAATATAATTTATTTAATGTCTAAAAATTATAAAAAAACTACTATGATGTAGTAAATCATTTTATCTTTCCAATGACTATTTATAATCAAAATTTGGACTTGTATAACCCCACTAAGAAATTATTTTAATAAAACAATTTATGTTAGTGTCATTTTCACTTTAACATTAAATAAAAATATATTAGTGTCATTTTCCAACTAAGGTAGCTCCATGGGGTCCCCAAGTTGGCCCATGGCTTGTCTTGGTCGGCCATGACTCACCCAATAGGTGTAGGACAAGTGTCATGGTGTTTTCACATTCTTATAATACCATTTTTACCTTAATCTACACTAATTAACTCTAATCGCGATTAATGAAAAAAAGTTACTATTCACCAAAAAATTATTTTAATCTCATTGAACCACATTTTACTTCTTAATGACAACCATGTATGTCGGATTTTCAAAATTCAATACACATTAGTGGTAAACTTTCATTTAACTGAAAAATCAGTTTGCTTGATTACCACTTAGTGGTTTCACTATTCATCAAAAATTGAAGTTTTTCAGAAAATTACCAAAAATTCACCCTAAGCTATATTTGATATTCCGAATTCAAAAATGAAGTCCATTTTAAAAAATTCAAAACATATAAGTCAAATTAATTAATTTAATAATTAATTTCCGCTGTCATGACAAATAGCGTGTTTTTGCGAAACAATAAGTATCAAAAGATTGACACCAGTTTATGTCCAATTTCAAAGTAAAATTGATTCCAATGACCACCATTGGATTAACTGGTAAAAATATTTTCTAATTTCCCTTTAAAACCAATTAAAATAATAATCTATTCATATAAATAATTAAGATTGAAAAGAGCTTTTGAATTAAAATACAACATTTTACACTATTCATAAAAAAATGAACTTTATCAGAAAGGTACCAAAAATTTACACAAAGTAAATTTTGATGTCCCGGTTCTAAAGAAGAGTTATATTTGGTCCAAAATAAATTATAATAGTGATCAAAACTATATTTAATGACGGTTAACCATTAAAAGGTGATAATTGAACCTTTAGTGAAAATTAGAGTATATATGCCCTAAAATTGAACTCTTTTCGTATTTTAAGACTTTATCTTTTATTGGGTAAATGTATAAACATTTAAAAACATATCTAATCATATTTTAGTTATTTCTATCCATTCCCGCCAGTACAACGGCTACTTGTTAACTAAAATTTAAAATAATATTATTTTATTACTAGTGTGCTACGTAAGTTTCAAAGAAACTCATCGTTGCGTATCGGGTACGCTATCGAACATAGCAACCCCTTTAAAATAAAATTAATATTTAATTCGTAAATATTAATAAATATGAAAATTCCTTATTCTTTATTTACCTGGGATGTTACATCCTTCCCCCCTTTTGGGAATTGCGTCCTCGCAATTTTATTCACTTATCAAAATAAGTGGGGGTATTTATCCCTCATAGCATTTTCAGATTCCCACGTTGCCTCTTCAATCACATGGTTTTCCACAAAAACTTTACCTGATGAATCACCTTATTCCGTAACACTTGCTCCCTGTGGTCAAGAATCTTGACCGGTTCTTCCTCATAAGATAGGTTCTCTTCCAGCTGAACTACCTCTGGGCTCAAAACATGAGATGGATCTGGCATATACTTTCTCAACATTGAAACGTGAAAAATATCGTGTACCTGAGATAAACTCGGAGGTAAAGCCACCCGGTATGCAACTGATCCAAATCTCTCCAGAATTTCATATGGTCCAATAAACCTTGGACTCAGCTTTCCTTTCTTACCATATCTCATCACACTTTTCCAATGAGAAACCTTGAGAAAAACATGATCACCTACCCCGAAAGATAGATCCTTCCTCCGGTTATTCGCATAACTCTTCTGCCTGATCTGAGCTGTTCTCATGTGCTTCTAAATCAACTGAACTTTTTCTGCCATCTCTTCTATCAATTCTGGTCCCATCAGCTTCATTTCACCCACTTCATCCCAAAATGCTGGAGTTCGACACCGCTTCCCATATAATGCCTAAAATGGTGCCATCTGTATACTGGAATGAAAACTGTTATTATAAGAAAACTCAACCAAAGAATGATGTTGGTCCCAACTTCCCTGATAATCCATCGAACAAGCTCGTAGCATATCCTCCAAGGTCTTAATTGTTCGTTCTGACTGCCCATTTGATTGAGGATGAAAAGATGTACTAAAATTTAATTCAGTACCCAACGACTTCTAAAGGCCTTTCCAAAAGTTAGAAGTAAACCTGGGATCACGATCCGATACCATGGAGAGAGGAACTCCATGTAACCTGACTATCTCTTTAAGATAAAACGGGAAAGTTGATCTAGAGAGAAAGTATCTTGTATAGAAAGGAAATGAGCAAATTTGGTCAAGCGATCAACAATAACCTAGATTGCATTATTACCTTGAGATGTCCTCGGTAATCCCACAACAAAGTCCATGGATATGTTTTCCCATTTCCACTCTGGCACTGGTAAAGGCTGAAGCATCCCTTTCGGTAACTGCCGCTCTGATTTAACCTGTTGACATGTCAAACACTTCACAGTAAAATCAGCAATATCACTTTTCATTCCACCCCACTAGTAATACTCCCGCAGATCTCTGTACATCTTAGTACTGTCCGGATGAACTGAATACGGGGAACTATGTGCCTCACATAACAACTCATTCTTCAACTGTGAATCACAAGGCACACATAACCTCTTCAAAAACCTCAAAACACAAACACAAACTTATCCAAGAACTCATGGAAAATTTTATTCATAAGGTCCATGAATACATCAGGTGCATTGGTTAACCCAAAAGGCATAACTACAAATTCATAATGGGCATATCTAGTATGGAACGCAGTCTTCGGAACGTCTGTTTCTTTTACTTTCAACTGATAGTACCTCGACCTCAAGTCAATCTTCGAAAAATACTGAGCTCCCTGGAGATGATACCACTTCATTCGATGGCCCAACATCTGCTGAAGTTGTTGCAGAGGATTTTACCACCCCTTTCTGCTTGTAGTCTAACTGATTTCCCCCAGTTGAGCTCTTCGTTGGACACTCGTTTGCATAATGAACCATTTCATTACACTTAAAACATCTTACCGTTGGCTTTTCATTTCCTTCTTGATCATCTTCCTTACAGTTACGAGCAATATGACCAGACTTACCACACCGAAAGCACTTACCAGACTTGGATAAACATTCCCCAGGATGCATTTTACAACACTTCTCACAGGATGGATATTTGGTTTTCTTACCTCCTTGCTTCTTTGATGAATTCTTCCCCTTTTCCTGCCAACTAGATCTCTTATTCTGTTGTTTGTCATAGAACAACTGATCATCGGCAAACTCCATTTCCACCTTCTCCGTACATCGAACAAGTTTTTCATAACTTTTGAACTCACGAGAAGCTAAAGCCCTTCGATACTTTGGCTTTAACCCTGAGTAAAAACGGTTTATTTTACTATCAAGATATCGTATGAAGTTTGGAGCATACCTTGCCAATCGAGTGAACTTTTCTTCATAAGTAGCCACTAAATCATCCTCCTGCCTCAATTCTAGGAACTGTTTTTCCATCGTAAGACGAACCACCTTAGGAAAATATTTCTCAAGAAACATACCTTTGAATTCGTCCCAGTGAAGATCCTCAATCTCATCACTATCCCTTATATTTTTCACCATCGACCACCACTGATCAGCTTCACCTTCAAAACGGTAAACAGCAAGACTAACCTTTTGATGTTCTGAACACCCCATGACATCAAAAATCTTCTCCAGTGCTTTAATCCACCCATCAGCTTGTACAGGGTCAGATGATCCTCTGAATGATGGGGGATGTTGCCTCATGAAATGTTCCACCACTGACATGTTCCTCTGTGGTTGATCTGGCTGATCTCGTGCATGGATACCACCACCATTTATAGCCTGAGTCAACCGTGCCATCACTGCAACAAACTGTTCAGTTCCGATTCCGATCATCTCAGGTTGCTGATTTGGAAGGTTATCTTCCTCCTGATTTCGTCCCAACATAGCTTCTTTGTTTCCTCCGCGGAAAACCATTCTGAACACAGAAATATCTTAGGCGAAGCAACATGGTAATCCGTAAATGCTATATCATTTCAATCATATTATAATTTAACACTTTTCTAACTCCTAAAGTTGTCTAAACCGACCTATGATACCAACTATAAGGCCCCAGCCTTAAACCCTACTTAATCTTGAGTTATCACAAGATTACACGTTGAGGATATTTTCAGGTTTAGAGTTTTAGAGAATTAGAACATAACAATTACATCTCAAAAGATTACAAAGTAGTCACTTCTACTAAGTTTTCATAAAAAAAACTCTTAAAAGAAACATGTCTAGTTCCATGTTTTATATAGCATGACATTCCCTTGATCCCATCCTTGACCCTATTCCACATTAAGTCCTGTGAAAATCATTTCAAAAAAAAAACTTGGGGTGAGCATAAGAAGCTCAGTAAGGGATACACAAAGAATGAAAATTGTTAGTTTATCAAAACAACAAGTAAACCATGTATACTTTATCCAAGTAATACTTTTCACCTTTATGAAGTAATAAAAACTCTTCACTGAATAAAGTATCATTACTTACCTTTTTGTAACCAAAGGATTACCATAAAACCCATATAAAGAACAAATAACATAAATAAAGGTAACTTGGGACATAAACATACTTAAGTGGAATAACCATACGGTCGACTTCCACACATATCACTTAATGGAATAGCCATACGGCCAATTTCCATACATTCTTAATGGAATAGCCATACGGCCGACTTCCATACCCAATGCATTGGAGGTTATAACGTAACCACCCGTCCTGGTATTCACGGCACCACCCGTCATATGGTTTATAACGTAACCACCCATTAAAATGTCCAAGTACCAATATAAAATCATAAAACAAAAAACCAATATAAAGGAAAGATAACATTTCCACATTTCAATCACAATATATCATAAATATATTGACATAATAGAATCCTTTATCAAAACCATTTTCAATACCAAAATACATAAAAGAATATATGGTATTTATGTTATTTTAAAAAACAATACGGCTTGTTGAGGAAGCCAAAGACCAAATAATACTCGCGGCGGCGGAAAAAGTCATTGTCACCGCGTACGTTAAAAAACATTCCTTTTTGTTGTTTATTAAAACGCTTCGTAGAAAAATATTCCTTTTGTATAAAAGTAAAAGTCAAAGGAGTTTATACACCGTATAAAAGAATGTTGTGTATAAAACGAAATATGCCTCAATGAAAGGAGATTGAGACGAAGTCCCTTACCTTGGGTCCGACTTGACTCGACCGTTCTTTAACATCCTGAATAATAAACATGAGTTAATTTATACTTGATTAAGAACCTTTTTAAAGTTCATTATTCTTTTTATATCACTTATTTCAATGTTATAAACATTATGTAACCATTTAAGTTAATAATGTTTGTTTTGTCAATATTTGGTTCTTAAGTCGAAAGTTGACTTCTTACAATTACATGTTGTTCATGTGGTCAAACGTTCTTTATATCCAGAATGAAATTCCTGATTTGGATATCATATATATCATATATATCTATCATGTAAATGTATTTATAATATTACATAATCATTTAGAGGTAAGAAATGAAATGCACCATTCATGGAGACGGCAAGCCGTACGTATGCATGAACGCTACTTTCATTTCTTTGTCATATTAGTGGAATTAAAACTAAATGAGAGGTATGTATATTTTAATTCCAGAATTATATTCATC
The DNA here is from genome assembly GCA_963277665.1 of Viscum album. Classification (NCBI taxonomy): domain Eukaryota; kingdom Viridiplantae; phylum Streptophyta; class Magnoliopsida; order Santalales; family Viscaceae; genus Viscum; species Viscum album. The sequence goes on from OY728122.1 coordinate 1,135,349,704, forward strand.
ATTTAGATATATCATTTATTATATATATATACATTATATACATGTAATTTTAATAGTACATTACATTTGGGGATAAGAAATGAAATGCACCGTTCATGGAGACGGTAAGCCGTACGTACGCATGAACGCTACTTTCATTTCTATCTCATACTTTAATGGAAATAAATAATAATGATATAGAGGTATATTATAATTCCAGTATAAAATCATATATAATAACTTTAAATCCATCCTTTACATGTCCCACATATGGCATTAACGAATCACATCACTTTTAGGGGGCGGTAGTCCGCACTTCCTTAAATGAAGATATCGTGTTTACCCATAATGGAAACCACAATGGTATGCCAAAAATTAAAAATACAGAAGCTTAAAGAAAACATAAACATATTATATATCATATATAAAAATAGTGACATCATAATGTCCACCCTTTAAGGTGTTAAATGAGTATTGAACAATCATCGTTTCGGGAGGCAGAATTTCGCCATCCACGGAAACCGTATTTTCTTTAACCATTTGATGTAGTTGTGTGAGAGTGTAGCTCAAATAAATATTATAACAACATCCTATTATATTGAAGATACTGGTTTTGTTACAAAAGAAGTAAATAAAAAGAGTTTAGAGGGTTGGAGAAGCAAAATAAAACAAATGAACATGAGAGAATGAATTACCTTTAAAAGTGTAACTCCCTTTTGATTTGAGCCTAAAGGCTTCCTTTGAAAGGATTCTGCCCAAAGAGAATCCTCTAGGATGAGAATAGGGATGTGGATAGAGTAATTGGGCAGGGTTTGGCCGATCCAAAGGCTTGAGAAGTGTGTGAAATGAGGTAGAGTTGGGGGCCTTTTATAAGAGGAGAGGAGGGGCACTTTTGGAAAGTAAAGAAATATTACTTTATTTGAAAATTTGTTTCGGTTTTAAAAGGTCCCACATTGATATAATTCGTGTATAAGGTGATAAGGGTTCGAAATCCACTCATCCAATTGGTTTTGGACATGTGTAGGTTTTAGATTTTTCATTATCTTTTCATTTTATTTAAATCGTCAAATAATGATGTCATCCATGCATCATTATTATGTCATAAATAATATAATTTATTTAATGTCTAAAAATTATAAAAAAACTACTATGATGTAGTAAATCTTTTTAGCTTTCCAATTACTATTTATAATCAAAATTTGGACTTGTATAACCCCAATAAAAAATTATTTTAATAAAACAATTTATGTTAGTGTCATTTTCACTTTAACATTAAATAAAAATATATTAATGTCATTTTCCAACTAAAGTAGCTCCATGGGGTCCCCAAGTTGGCCCATGGCTTGTCTTGGTCGGCCATGACTCACCCAATAGGTGTAGGACAAGTGTAATGGTGTTTTCACATTCTTATAATACCATTTTTACCATAAACTACACTAATTACCTCTAATCGCGATTAATGAAAAAAAAGTTACTATTCACCAAAAAAATTATTTTAATCTCATTGAACCACATTTTACATCTTAATGACAACCATTTATGTCAGATTTTCAAAATTCAATACACATTAGTGGTAAACTTTCATTTAACTGAAAAATCATTTTGCTTGATTACCACTTAGTGGTTTCACTATTCATCAAAAATTGAAGTTTTTCAGAAAATTACCAAAAATTCACCCTAAGCTATATTTGATATTCTGAATTCAAAAATGAAGTCCATTTTACAAAATTCAAAACATATAAGTCAAATTAATTAATTTAATAATTAATTCCCGCTGTCATGACAAATAGTGTGTTTTTGCGAAACAATAAGTATCAAAAGATTGACACCAGCTTAAGTCCAATTTCAAAGTGAAATTGATTCCAATGACCACCATTGGATTAACTGGTAAAAATATTTTCTAATTTAACTTTAAAAACAATTAAAATAATAATCTAATCATATAAATAATTTATATTAAAAAGAGGTTTTGAATTAAAATACAACATTTTACACTATTCATAAAAAAATGAACTTTATCAGAAAGGTACCAAAAATTTACACAAAGTAAATTTTGATGTCCCGATTCTAAAGAAGAGTTATATTTGGTCCAAAATAAAGTATAAGAGTGATAAAAACTATATTTAATGACGGTTCACCATTAAAAGGTGATAAGTGAACCTTTAGTGAAAATTAGAGTATATATGCCCTAAAATTGAACTCTTTCCGTATTTTAAGCCTTTATCTTTTATTGGGTAAATGTATAAACATTTAAAAACATATCTAATCATATTTTAGTTATTTCTATCCATTCCCGCTAGTACAACGACTACTTGTTAACTAAAATTTAAAATAATATTATTTTATTACTAGTGTGCTATGTAAGTTTCAAAGAAACTCATCGTTGTGTATCGGGTACGCTATCGAACATAGCAACCCCTTTAAAATAAAATTAATATTTAATTCGTAAATATTAATAAATATGAAAATTCTTTATTCTTTATTTACCTGGGATGTTACATCAAATCCAGGCAGACACATGAATTTGGTGTAGCCTTATGTCATTGAGGAATGGGGTGAGGTCCATAACAGACGATGGTTAGTGGAAATAACTTAGATTGGGGGTTTGAAGGATTTTGAAAGGTGGTTGTTGGGGTTGCGTGAAAATTTAATTTTTTATTAACTTATATATCTATTTCTTTTTTAGCCTACACAAAAATAATCCTTTAACTGCACTAAAAACAATCTGTTAATGGAACCCATTAACTATGATATAAAAATAAATGATAATGGAACCCTTTAACAAAACTGAAAAAAATAGATATTAAATGGCACCATCAACAACACATTTTTTTCTGTTAAGTGCTTTCTTGAACACCACTTTTTTAGGTTTGATAAATCCCTACTATTAACATCAAACTCAACATAAATTCTTTTGAAGCACTGTTATCACTTTTTTTTCTAGCACTTTTAATGGCCTATTTTTCAGTTGTGTTTTATTGCATAATTTTTTTGGGTGATCATGTTTTATATATTAAATGATTTTTTCCAAGATGTTATTTTTCAAAATATATTTGTTTTTTGAGAACCACTTTACATACATTGGTTTGATATAAAATTTAATGTTTTCCATTTTTATTTCTTTTATGAAACTAATTTTTCATTCAATTGGGTTATTTTTTGAAATGTTAATGATTTAAAATAAAATATTTATGAAAACAATATTATATCCATGGAATATTTTTTTTTGAAAACTGAATAATTTTTAGGTCCCACAGGTAAGTATTGATGAATGATAAGTTGGGTAATATATCACCCTCTAATTTATTGTTTACATGTTTCTTTATTATAAGTTAGGTCTTCAAGAGTACATTTTTTGTTCTCTCATAAGAATGGGAACTATTGGTGTGAGTTAGGAAATGAATGTTTCACTATACTGATGTTTATTCCACATTTAAAATATGTTATTCATTATGATCTTATAAACTTATAATGAATGGAATATGTTAAATTATTATAATCTAGGTTATAACTATTATGTATCCATGATGATAATTTATGGATTTATAGTCTTATTACATACACTTTGAAGCACACATAGGTTTTATGGATTTCGCTCATGATGTTATGATATTTCTCTTATTCTATTTCATATTAATTAATATATCATGATCATATTTTATGAACTATTTATTCACCACTAACATAGTAATTTAGCTCATGTATTTCATATACGTTCATTCCCCATGTTATGAGGATGATTCCTACTAATGATATGTCTAAAAGATAGTCTAGTTTGGTTCATTTTAGGAGAAATGGACATTTCTTTAAATAAAATAATTATATAGCAAATATACAAAGATATTAAATTTATCATTCGTTGGGATATTATTATTTATGAAATGTAATGCTTTAAATCTTGTAAAACATTATAAATAATTGTGGTTTTATCTTGGGTCACTATATTATTATTCATTAGTAATTCATGTTTAAGGTAAAAAAAATATATAGAAAAATATTCATACCAAAGAACTATCATTTTATAAAATTCAAAAGATATAAAATCATAGTATTTCATTATACCTATTTATTTTTATTAAAAAATATTTAAATTTATTCTTTAGCCTTATTCATGAAAAATATTCTTGAATAATTTCCTCCACCAGTAGTTCCTATCATTAATTTTTCTATCTAAATTATATAATTAAAAATCACCAACTTTTAGGATTCTAGTGTACACTGCTTCTAGATTTTCAAAATTATATTATTAATATAATCCTAAATTTCTTTAACTCCTCTAAAACCATATAATGCTTGATGATTTTTCCTATAAAAATCCATTTCTCTATTTATATATATCCGCAAATCATGTTTTAACTACATTATAATTGACTACATAACATGATTCAATTATTTTATGATCTCATGGACATATCCCATCTCCCTAAATTCCTTCCCATGAATGTTTTAACTTCATGAATTCATTTTTAAATTGAATTCAAAATAAACATAATGTTTTAAACCACAAAAAATCTAATTTCCAAGATAAATACTTACACACAAATTATAATAGTTTTTAAAAAATAAATTATATCCCACAAATGATTTCACCTTATAATTCATATATCTTTGTTAAGGTATTCAAATATTTAGTATACATTTCCTATTAATAAAAATTTTCTATAAAACATAATTAAAATAATTTTATCCCATTAAATTCTTCTTTCATTTTAAAACAAAGTGGGTCAAATGAAACAACTCTCAAATGAAATCACATGAGATGAAATACTTTTCAAATTATATATTCGTACAGAAAAATATATGTCCATTTATATAATGATATATTAATAAAATACACCTATCTACCCATCTCTATTTCAAATTCATATCTTGTACAACAGACATGACTTTCTATACCAGATTCTCCGTACTTCTATTTTAAATAAACACCCATAAAACACGACTTACACTATAAATAGGTTAATTATTCCTTTTTATGGAATATAACAATCCCCAAATATAGTATATCTATTTTTCTAGAATCATTCTGAATAATTAGATTAGATCCATGTTATAATAAAATGTTTAATTCCATGATTTAAAAACCTAAATCTTGAGACTCAATATACGATAGCATTAGGACCTTAAACAACCTCTTTAATACAAAATGATTAAAAATAATTTTGAGGAATATATATAATAACCTGGAAAATTATTTTAACATAAATTAATCAAAAAAATATTCTTAATAAAATGATTTTTTTTTTAAAAATAAAATAAATATATCAAATAACATAAAATATAAATAGAGTGTATTGGAAGAAAATGACTTTTAGATTTATACACAAATATTTATACCATGATGTTTAATTATTCAAAAAATCATGGTCCATGTTACATTATAGTTCATAATGTTGAAATATTATATTCATGATGAATGATATTGGATAGGACTAATCCATTTATTCTACAAAGATAATCATTATGTTTTGGAATATGGACCATAATTTAATGATGAGTACACGGCTTATTAGTTTTTAAATGTATTTGAAATCACATTATATCAATCACGATTCACTAAAATAGTTAGAGCGGAAAAAATAATTGGTTATCTCCAAATGAATAAATTTTTGAACTCCAATAGGATCCTTCAATAGAGAATTATTTTCTTTATAATGGATTCAATATACATATTATTAATGTAGTGGAGATAAATTTAAATTTTAAAAACACCCTCATAACCATATATTAATTTTTCATTATTGTAATGGTTTTAAAACACCATAAATTTATAAAGAATCTATCTAATGTATTAATTTATCTTATTTTAGTCATTGAATATATCTGGTGAAAGGATTTATTTTATTATGGATAAAGGATCACAATTAAAATATTTGTTCTATAGTATATTTAATATATTGTGTGTTATAAATTATTATATATTTTATAATTTTTTGTTTTCCAGTCCTTGTTTATATTGTGGAAGAATTTTTTTTCATTCAACCATTAATTTCGGTTTATAGTTCCTAGTGGTTACTAATGGCTTGCAGAGAGGGGGCGAATCACTACGAACCAATTTTAAGAAAATATTTTCAATTTAATATAAAATTAAAAATATTAAAAAATATGGAACTATTAAAATGAATAGAAATACTTATTATTTACTAACCAAATACACCACATTAAATATGTTGAATGAATAGTTCAACAAATACACATTATTTTTATATGATTTCAACAAAATGTGGTTGAATATGTCCTCGATGTATTTTTTTGGGTATAAGAAAATAATATAAACAATATAGTAAAAGAAATAGAGATATGGAATTTTGTAACACCTCCACCACAGTTACCCAGAATCGGTGCATTATTACATAACATGGCATGATACAAGGAATCATGTCCTGAAATACTGATCAGTATAGTATCATTGGAAGTACTAGATACAGACAGTACATCATGAAAAAAAACAACATTATGACGCATTTTAACACTCTTATATCCCTTAGCCTATTATTGTAGTTTAATAATAATATACATATTTGCATCTTGGAAAAAATAAAAAATAAGAAAGGGGTGAGCACAAATTCCCAGTAAGGATTACAATATAACAGAAACTGTCATAAATAAGAATAAATATTTATGGTAATTTATACAACAAGAACACAAGCCTTTTAAGCATAACATTCAGCATAATATGGTAAGGATAAATAAAATAATGTGATTTACATATTCACGTGTTTATTCTACTAGTAAAATAATCACATGTAATATCAATAGCCAATTTTATAATGATGTACTGCATAATTCCAGACTTCATAACCACATATTCAAGGCTTTGTGAAAAGACTACAAATAAAATTTTGTCAAGGACTTGTACCAAGAAACTAGTTTGTCTCATGAGACCTACCAATGCATCGAGGAGCTATAGAGGGCTCCTCACATCACATACTATCTCCAATGAATTCCCCATATGAAAGGATTAAACACAATATAAACATTCATATTAAAACTAGCATACGAAATGTCAATATTCTAACCACAAACAATGAATTCCATAAATATTGCACATCCATAGTCAAACATAACTCATTAAATACAATATGGATGATTGTATTATGAAAAATCACCATAAATCAAGAATAAAAAAATTTAAGTATATTGACATAGATTAAAATATTCATTAAAACTATTTGAGATAAATATCCCATTTTTCTTGTAAACATTTAATGTCACACTATTAATAAAAGAAGTCATTTAAAATATATTTTTGAATCAAAGTGTACCATACCACAATGAATCATTTAAAAGAAATTTGGATTTCAAAACATTAATTTAAATATAAATAACCACTTAAAACCATTTTCTAAAACATGATAATTAATGAGAAATATTTAGAAGACTAAATATTTGAAACATTTAACACGATATTTTTTTAAAGAGTTTATAACCAAATAAGAAATGCTTGAATAAATATAATTGAATAATAACATTAATCAAGAAATTGTAATATTATATGAATAAAGGGATTCAGTATATAATATTTCCAAGGACAGTCTGTACTCCATATAAAAGTGAACTAGTGTATAACAACAAATAGGTCTCAAATGAATGTAAATTGAGACAAAATACCTTATAAAGATTTTATCCGTAGTTTAAGGATTAATCATTGAAATAATTATGTGTTAAAAATATAAACACACTAAATATAATTGGATATTCAGTTTAAATAATTCAGCTTACATTCACACATATTGTTGTAAAAAACATAACTAATGATTTGGATGTTTATCTCATTGAATGGAAATTGATTTAAGATTACACATAAAAAGTTCACATCAATGGAATGTGAATTTATAAATTGAGTGATTATGTGTATGAAAGTTATATCCACAATAAGGGGAGTGGATATTACAACATAAATAATAAATATTTATTCCACACATAATAATGGAGTAAAATAAAAAATGAAAGATGTGTAATGCCAAATTAGTGGAAATTGAAATTTGAAATTCACTTACCAATTTGGTAACATACGAAACATACACCCCATGAGATAAGTATAAAACCATGAAGATGTAAATACCCATAAATTAAGGTATATTACACAATGAATAAATCATGGGCAGTACATACTCCACCAAAAGGAAATAGTGGCAAGATAGCATGAATCTCACGTGAATAAGAAGTGAGATGAAAACACCTTACCTTGTACATTTCCTTGTTCGAGGGTATATTAACCTCTTGTATTATAGTTAAATCATTGTTATTAAATTATACAATAACTATATACATAAATATATTATCATATATGATCCTCTAATAAGGATTTGATAAACATATTTTAGTAGTATCATCATTTCTGGTGTTAACTGGTTTGTTTTCCTTTATATGATTGGTTATGTAATCCACGTTTGCTATAGATAGGAAGTATTTTATTCATATCCCAGATGATATTAAGTTCTTAAAAATTATTTTTAATCATTAAATTTAAATTATTGTTTTATAATTACAATGGAGATTGAATCTCATCGCGTTTGTTGAGACAGTAATCTGTACGTTCTCATGAGCAACAATATCATTATATTGATGGTGAACCCATATGTAATTGGATGGTATATCATATATACATAATCGTTAACATGTTATATTTATTACTTACATTAGTTATACTCATTATTATACCCATCCAAATAATGAAGTGTTTGAATAACAAACTACACCACGACGTGGAGACAGTAAGTTGTACGTACGCACGTATGGTGACTTTATCATTCATATGATGGATAGAATAATAAATATGGTTGTACCATTTTTGTAATAACATCATAGTATACATAAGATAATGGATTTATTATTTTATAATGTAAAAAAAAAGAAATAGGAAGGGGAAGAAGAAATGAACTTGGAATAGGTGATGAAATATTTAGCTCTTCTTCGGGTTGTTCCTTTGGATTTCCTCAAAAGGGCTCCTTGGGATGGTTTTATGATCAAAGAAATGCCTCTAGGTTGAAGGGAAAAAGGTAGGGAGGATATTTGGGTAGGTTTTGTCTTAGCCAAATTTATTTTAAGGTGTGAAATTAAGATAAGGGGAAGTAACCTTTTATAAGACAGATGAGGGTCACTTTAATAAATGTTTGAAATATTATTTTATAATAAAATCATTTTCGGTTTCTAATTCATACAAAATGATTTATTTAGAGGCTAAGGTGGGTATGAGTAGAAAACCTCTCAATAAATATGTTTTAGATAGGTTTAGGTAACCATATTAACCATGTCTTTTAGATTTAACTCTTAGTTAAATATGTTTACATTTATAATATCTCTTTGTATTTTTATATTATATGGTAAATAATCGTACTATAACAAGCCAAATGAACCCCAAGTGATTGATCATTGATATATATAATCTTACATAATTCCTTTGGCAAATCCTTTATTTTTAGGTATTTTATATCAATTTATAATATAGTATTTTTTTAGAAGCCAATTTTGATACTATTTAGTATTTGGTTTTTGTGAAAATCATAACAGAGTGATTACTTTTAATTTTTTTTATTAAACCCTAAATTGTCATATTAACTTATAAAATTATTGGAATTCATCAAAAGTGTCAAATTACATTTATTTGGATATTTATAATATCAATTATTTTAATCATTTATTAATAAGGTAATTAATATATTATCTTTGTGTCATAAGTAAATTTAATTATATAATGTCTAAAAATTATTGACAAAATACAATTATTTATGAAATTTTTTTATATTCTTAATGACTATTTATAGTCTAGTTTATCTTATGTATTACCCATCATTAAAATCATTTAGTTATTAAAATTTGAATTTAACACATTTACCCTTCTTTAAATAAAATAATAATAAATGACCTCATCTAATGATAGTGGACCAAAAGGATCATATTTTATTCCTAAGGAAATTGTTGGTCAAATTACACTTATCCAATAGAATTAGGACAAGTGTTAGGGTAATTATAATATCAATTTTCCCTTAATTAACCTATTTACTTTAAACTATGGTTAATATATGTCAAAAGTTTCTATTCAACAAATATTAATTTCATCTTATTGAACCAAATTTTACATATTTATGTCAACCATGTATCTTGGATTTTTGAAATTAAACTCACAGAAGCAGTAAAATTATGATTTATGCAAATTTGAAAATTCTCATAGAAGTGGGGTAAAAGATGGTAAAAAGTTCAATTAAATTCTATACATCTAATTTTATTATAAAATGACTCCAATGAATTATGTTGAACTTTTATAAGTATTATATATATTTTTTTACTTAAAATAAATTTATATAAACTAAATATTTATTTAAATAAAAATTCTGTTTTAAACTATGACGTAGTGTTTTTCACTATTCATCAAAAATTTAATAAATTATGATAAATACCAAAAATTTACACTGTGATAATTTAGATATTTAGAATTAAAAAATTAACTCATTTTACAATATTCACTACATATAAGATGCATTAATTAATATAAAATTAATTCTCGTTGTCAAAACTGAAAAGCGGGTTTTAAAAAAAATAAAAACTACCAAAAGATTGACATTAGTTTATGTACAATTTAAATGTGAAATCACTTATAATGACCTAAATTTTACAAAATTATATATATTTAATCTAATTATACTTACAAATATGTGAAATGAAAAATTTAGCACTATAAATTACATCTATTAAAAAAGTTGTTTTCAATTAATATTTAGTATTTTTCAGTGTTCATCAAAATATGAAAGTTATCAGAAAAGTACCAAAAGAATATCCAAAATAAAATTTTATGTACTGATTATAAATTAGAATTTAATTTCATTAAAATTAATACATAAAAGTGTCAAATATATTTTTTGAAAATGGTTTTACTTTAAAACGTGGTAAATTTTCATTTTTGGAAAAATACTTCTTTTATCTAAAAAATGTATTTGTTCTTATATTATATCTATGAAACACATAATATGGATTCTAAAATTATATGGAGTATACAAAAAAAAATCAATTAACACTATTCATAATATTTTTTGAACAACTATTTATGTAAGTCATGGTGCGCTCTAACTTGGTGTTGTGTATAGTGCAAGATATTGAATTACATTAATGAAAATAACATACTATGAAATCTTTGGGTGTTACATTATTCCCCCATATTTGAAATTATTTCCTTGAAATTTTAAAATTTGGCTTGGTAACATCATTGAAAGTCTCACAAGGGAAAATGAGTCAGTAAAACAATCACTTTAAAAGAATGAAAGTTAAGTTCATAGGTTACTTGAGATAACCCATACTAGGATTCCATATACCACAAAATGGGCATGGAAGATAAACTAAGTGTCATGATCTTATGGAGAGTGATAGAAAATATGATCAAGATAAATTTGAGAATAATAAAACCACAAAATTTTTATGGGATAAACGATCATTATTTTTTTTAGAAAGAAAAGTAAATAGAAAATGTTTTTTTATTTAAGATCCCTTTCATAAAGATGAGGAATTTATTTAGGATATTAAATATGGACATAAGGACATATACTTACTTTTTATGTAGAGTCTTATCCTATAATAAATTTTAACGACAAACATATCTTCTTTTTTGAATGATGAGTATTCAAGATTACTTGGTCACACCTGAAGCGCTAGAATCAAATTCTAGAGAATCACGTTATCAAAAAAGAAAAAATATTTTTTCCCTTGTATTGATATATTAACCAAAACAAAAATGGTTTGTACAAGATCAGATGATCCCCAAGAAGTATAATCCTTCCGAGAAAGAAATACTAATCTTATTTTAAAAAATTAAACCCAAATTATCAAATTTCAATAAATACCATTCAATAAACAATTGTGATTAAAATCCATGAAAATAATCCAAACTAATATTTAAACTCAAAACATAGAATATTTTTATTACATAATCTTCCACATTAAAGTATATCTCCAAATAACATCGATTACATAGAAAGTTATATACTTAAAAGTAATTAACCTGAACACATATTCTCTATGATAGGTTAATCATTTCCATAAATAACCAAGATCACTATAAATCCACAATAACAACATATATAAGAATCCACCATTACTCTTCAAATGAAACCCCATAGTATTCTATTTTCCATAGTCATATAGTGCTCCCAACAGAGCAAACATCTTCCAAAATAACATTTATAACTCAATCACCAAATCATTTTCCTATACTTAGGATATCCATTTGATATTAAAAAATATCCAAAATATACCTAATATTGATCAAAAAAATTAATAAACTAAATGGAATTAGTCACACTAACTAGGGACTTCACGTAGTCCGGTGGTAGGTGATAAATTCCAAACGCACTCTTGTTGTGGATTCGATTCCAGTAGCTTTGTCTGACGCGACTGGTTGTCACACAGTCTGTGTGTTGTCCTTTTTCAAAAACTATATTTTATAACATTCAAAAAATGAGATATATTCCTCAAAATAACTATAATATAATTTCATCACAAATGTCATCTCATTCCTTGCATTTTCATCAAAAAATTTAATAACTTGTAATTGCCTCAAATTCAAGTATCATATACACTCAAAAAGTTATTTATAACTATACCAATAGTAGAAAAGATAATTCTTACTAAAATATAAATTTCACATAAAAACTATAGGTTTACACATATAAGAGAAAAGTCTTCAAAGTAATCCCATTAACCAAGAGAACTAATACTTTTAAACATTTCTCCATCCATTTATTTCTACATAAGTTCTTTCTTGACCAAGAGGTTATCCAATGGAATAGGTCATTCACTTGGGTAATGCCCAGGTCACCTAAATTTATGGATAATGACTACAAATGGTTTCTTGGGATCATTTTTATTTTCATCCATAGTACTCTTCATTTTTCCTTTCCAATTTTTTACTTTATGTCCTTATTTCCCACACATAAAAAATTTCATTCTTCTATTGAGACACTTTCCTAGGATTCTTCTTCTCTATTTCCTATATGATGAAAATTGATCTTTCACTTCTCCATTGTCTCCGCTGCTAGAGCTCTTCTCATTCATCACCTTTCTCTTCTTGGTTGAGTCTGGGAGTTGGTTAATATATTTTTTGTTGACCATATTTTTAGAAATCTGGTTCTACATGAACATGATATCTTTTACACCTATAAAAATTCCATTTTGTTGATCATTTCCACCACCATGCCCACCTTGTACGTCATATTCAATATTACTATGACATCCTTAGAATCAATCCATTAACAAACACGAGAAATCATAGTGTGATTCATAAAATCATTTAGAGACTATCATAACACCTTAATTTCAACCTAAAACGCATTAGGATTAACCAAGGTTATTTATTCTCCTCTTATATTAAAATCCATCAAATCAGATTTTAAATAAAAATTTAATTATCTTGAGCATATCCTTCAGGTGTGTGGTAACCATGATTTCAACAGGGCTCATTGTCATATACTAGGATACCTCGAATCAAACCAAAAACACTTTGTCATAGTTTTCACACACAGGTAAATTTGTTTAAGAGCCACCAATACCTACTCATATCCAAAAAGGTATTTATTTCATGGAAAGCGTTCATAATATCTAAATTACAATTATTTTTTGATGTTCTTCTATACTAATCCACAGTGTCTATCTTAGGGTAGTGTCTTCTAATCAGACTTTTTTTAAATCTAGCTTCCACAGTTCTTACTAAACTTCCTCTAATACCAACTGTAATGCCCCAACACTAGTTACCCTGAAACAATGAATTATTACATAACATGGAATAATACATGGAATCATGTCCTGAAAGACTGATCATTTTAGTATCCTTGGAAGTAATAGATATGTACAAAACATCATGAAATAAGAAAACAACATTGTGTCCCCTTTTAACACTCTTATATCCCTTACCATATCCTTATTGGTAATTCATAATATACTTCATTGCATCATGGGAAAAATAAAACATAATAATGTGGTGATTTCAAATTCTTACTAAAGATAACAATATAAATGAAACTTTCATAAATAATAATAAACATTTAAGGCAATGCATAAGACTAGAACGCAAGCCTTTTAACCAAAAACATTAGCATAATATGGTAATGATAAATAAAATAAATTAATTTACTTATTAACCTGGATATTTTACTAGTTTAATAACCACATGAAACATCAATAGCCAACTTCATAATGATGGAATGTATAAATCCATATTTCATAACTACATATTCAAGGCCTTGTGCCAATACTAAAAATAAGATTTGTTTCAATGACTTGTGTCAAGACACAAGTTTGTCTCAAGAGACCTACCGATGAATCGAGCAGCTATAGAGGGATCCACCCATCACTTACTATGTCCAATGTATTCCTCATATGGTGAAACATAATCAAAACATTCTTGTTAAAACTACTAAACGAATTGCCATTATTTTAACCACAATCCATAAATGGCATAAAAATAACACATCTACACTAAATCATAACTCATTCAATACAATATGGAAGATTTTATTATGATAAATAAACAAAGATCAAGAATAAAATACACTGATGGATATTGACATAGATGAATATAATCATTAAAACTATTTGAGATAAATATCCCATTTTTTCTTGTAAACATTTAAATTTCACAATGTTTAATAATGACGTATTTAAAAAGAAATTTTTTAAACCAAGTGTCCCATCCACTTTGAATAATTTTAGAGGAATTTGGATTTGAAAACATTAATTTCCATATAAATACAAACTTAGAACCATTTTTAAAACATGGAAAATACTGAGAACAATTTAAAAGAATAAATATTTAAACATTTAATACAATATTTTAGTTAAACAGTTCATAACCAAAAAAGAGACGCTTGAATACAGTTATTGAAGAATAAAATTAATCTAAACATTATAATATCATGAGAATAAATGGATTCATGATATAATATATGAATGTCAATATATACACCATATAAAAGTGAATTGTAGCATAACGACAAAGAGGCCTCAATGGAATGTAAACTGAGATGAAATACCTTAGAAGTACCATATCATTAGATTAAAAATAAATAAATGAAATAAATATGTGTGATAAATTTAAAAACAATAAATATAATTTTATATTAAGTGTAAATCAATTAGGTTACATTCAGACATATTCTTGTAAGAAATCAAAACCAATGACGTGGATGTTTAACTCAAGGAATGGAAATTGAGTTAAGATTACTATTAAAAAGTTCACCACAATCGAATGTGAATTTATCAATGGAGGGATAATGTGTATAAAAGTTATATCCATTGAAAGTGGAGTGGAGATTACTACAAAAATAATAAATATTAATTACACCCATAATCTTGTAGTAAAATAATCAATGAAGTATGAGTAAAGCCTAATGAGTGGAAATTGAAATTTAAAATTCCCTTATCGATTTGGTATCTTATGAAATATACACCCCATGATGATGAATTATCAAATTAAGATTTAAATAACCATAAATTAAGGTATATTACAGAAATGAAACAGTCATGTGAAGTTCGTACCCCACACAAAAGGAAATAGTTTCAATATAGAATGAATCTCACAGGAATAAGAAATGAGATGAAAACCCATTACCTTGAACTTTTCCATAGTCGAGGGTACGTTAGACTCATGAATAATAGTTAAAACTTTGTTATTAAATTATTAATGATCTATATACACAAATATTATATCATATATGATACTATAATATTTCATTGTTAACAATATTTTAGTAGTATCATCGTTTCAGGTGTTGACTGATCTATTTTCCTTTATATGATCGGTTAAGTAAGAAATGTTTGTTATGGATAGGATATATTTTATTCATATCCAGGATGATTTTATGTTATTAAAAATTATTTTTAATCATAAAAGGAAAATTATTTTTGAATTATTAAGACGAGGAAGGAATCTCAGCATGTTCGTGGTGACGGTAATCGATACGTACACACGAGCGACAATATCATTATATTGATGGGGAAATAGTATGTAATTGGATTGAATATCATATATACATAATCACTAACATGTTATATTTATTATTTACATCAATTATACTCATTATTATACCCATAAAAATAATGAAGTGTTTTAATAACAAATTACACCTCGACATGGAGACGGTAAGCCGTATATACGCACGTATGTTGACTTTTTCATTCATACGAGGGATAGAATAATAAATATTTTTGTAAAATTTTTATAATAACATCATATTATATAGAATATAATGGAGTTATTATTTTATAATAGAAAAAAAATAAGAAGTGTAAGATGAAAATAACTTGAAAGAGGTGATAAAATATTTACCTCTTCTTCAGGTTCTTCCTTTTCATTTGATCAAAATGGATCCTAGGTTGGATTTGTGACTAAATTAATGCATCTAGAAAGAATTGAAGAATTTTGGGAGGATATTTGGGAAGGTATTGAAAGATCAAAATTTTTTTGGAGGTGTGAAATTAAGAGAAGTGGAAGAACCCTTTTATAAGTGAGGTGAGGGAAACATTAGGAAAAGAATGAAATATTATTTTATTATAAAATAAAATTAGTTAATAAGGTATCCAAAATGATTTATTTCGAGGATAATGTGGGGATAGGTTTAAAAAATCACAACAAATATGTTTTATATAGTTTATGGTCACCATATTAATATTATCTTTTAGATGTAACTCTTAGTTAAATATTTTGACATTTATCATGTCTCTTTGTATTTTAATATTATATGGTTAATAAATAGAATATAACATGCCTAGTGAACCCCATGTGGTTAATTATTAATATATATAACCTTATCTAATTATTTTTCCCTATCCTTATATTTTTTGGAATATTATATCAATTAATAATATAGTATTTGTTTTACAAACTAAATTGTGTTAATTTTAACACTATTTAGTATTTGGTTTTTGTGAGAATACTAACAACATGATTACTTCAAAAAAATTATTTAATAAAGTCTAACATGTCATATTAAAAGAGAAAATTAGTTTAATTCATCAACAGTCTCAAAATACTTTTATTTGGATATTTATAATATCAATTATTTTAATAATTCATTAATAAGGTAATTACTGCTTTATAATTGTGTCATAAATATATTTAATTATTTAATATCTAAAAATCATAAATAAAATACAATTATGTAAGAAATCGTTTTGTATTTATAATGAATATTTATAGTTGAGTTTATCTTCTGTATTACCCTATTTTAAAAATGTTTTAGTTAATAAACATTGAAATTAACACATTTAAGTCTTCTTTAATTAAAATAATAATAAATGTACTAATATAATATATGTGGACCAAAAAGATCGTTTTTATTCATAAGGTTGATTTTTGTCAAATTACACTTATATAATAGATTTAGGACATCTTTTAGGGTAATTATAATATCATATTTACCATTAATTACCCTTTTTAATTTTAAACATGGTAAATTAAAGTCCAAAGTTACTATTCACAAAAAATTATTTTCATCTTATTGAACAATATATTACTTACTGATGTCAACCATGTCTCTCAGATTTTTGAAATTCAACTCACAGAAGTGGAGAAATTTAGTTTTAATTCAAATTTGTAAATGCTTTTAGAAGTTGAGTAAAAGACGGTAAAAATATCAATAAAAGTTTATACATATAAGTTTTTTATAAAATGACTCCAATTAATCACAGGGAACTTATATAGGTATTATATATCTATTTTTACCTCAAATTAATTTAAATAAAAAAAATAATTATTTAAATAAAAAGCCAGTTTTAAACTATAATGCAATGTTTTTCTCTATTCATCAAAATTTTAATGTTTTAAAAAAAATACCAAAAATTTACCATAATATAATTTTCATATTAAGAATTCAAAATTGAATTATATTTTAAAAAATTATCAATTTATTATTTGTATTAATTAATTTAAAATTAATTCTCATTGTCAAAACAGAAAAGCGAGTTTTTAAAAAGTAAAAACTATCAAAAGATTGACATGTGTTTATGTAAAATTTAAAATTGAAATTAATTATAGTGAACTAAATTGTATTAAATGATATAAATATAATATAATTATAAATCGAAACAATTCAAATTCATAATTTAACACAAAATTATTTCTATTAAAAAGTTGTTTTCAATTAAATTTTTTTTTTCAATATTCATCAAATATGAATGTTATTAGTAAAGTACCAAAAATTAATACAAAATAAATTTTTATTGCCCTGTTCTAAAATAGATTTTAATTAAATTAAATTTAATACATAAATGGTTCAATTATCGGTTTTAAAAAAGGGTTTCCATTAAAAGGTGTTAAAATTGCATTTTTTGAAAAATAATACTTTTATCTAAAAAATGATTTTTTTATATTATATATATATAACACAAAATATGGACTATAAAATTTTATGGAATATATAAAATAAAAGATGCAGTTAATAATATTTTTAACTTCATTTTGAATGACTGGTTTTGTAAGTCATGGTGTGCTCGAACTCGATGTTACATATAGCGCAAGATGTTGAATTACTATAATGAAAATAACTTACTATGATATCATGGGGTGTCACAAAGTTATCTTCCATTTATCAAGAGAATATCTACCAAAAAACTACACTGAGTTCTAGTAGGTTCTTTATAATAACTCCCAAAGGTTTAAATAGAAACTCCCAACCAAACTAATTATCAAGACCTTCATCTCTAATCATGGATGTATCCACATCAAATGATGAGAAATTATACATCAAACAAAATTTTTAACACCCATTATTATTCTATAATTATAGTATGTATGTCGGTATTTTACTCACCCATTAAATTTATGAATGGTTAACATAAATAAATGATACAATTTATTATCTTTTCTCTTTATTATTCACATAATATATTCAAATTACAAAATATTATAAAATAATAATAAAAAATTAGTCTTACTTTAGACTTATTATTATTAAGTGAAAGTATTAACATTTAAGATGTGTAGTGAAAATAAAATTTTCATCCCCCTATGGTTTCTTCATCCACTTATTCGTTATCCAATACATAATATGGGAATCCCAGGATGAACTTTTACCTTATTTATTATTATTTTATTCTTCCAATAATAATTGAATATTTTAGACAACCATAACACTTAAAAAACCTCTCACCTTTTGTGTCAAACTATATTTCACTTCATCTTGTACTACCATCCTCAACGTAAAAAATATACTATATTAAAATATCACAATCTTCTAAATCAATATCACTCTATTTTATCAATAAAAAATTAATTCATTATATTTTTCATGTCATACTCACTAATTTTTCAACTTCTAATCAATTTAAATACATATCACAAAATGACATTAATTAATCCACAATATAGAATTAAATACATTCAATTGAAATTATTAGTATGGTGATTCCAATATTTTTTCTTCTTCCAAACATCAACATATCACATGTGTCTACTCACATAATCCTATAATATTACATTGATTATAAAAAAATTCCATTGATTATTTAAAAAAAAACTAGCTATATGTTATCTAAACCTGTCAAATTAAATTTCATAATAGTTCCTATAAATTGTTTCTCCATATAAATTTTTTTATGTTGATATTTAAAATATATATATATTTGAATATATATTTATTTTCATTCAATTCCATATGTGGATTATTTTATTTTTATCATCATCTCCCTTAGTCTATATGACATATGTATGACCAACATCTCCATATAAAAATCTTTTTAAAAAAATGCATTAATGATGCTCATGAATCACCATCATGATATTAATTTCATTAATTGTCATTAATGATTTATTGGATTTAAATCTATTTTTATACACTTCTATCAAAAATCTCAATTTGATAAAATAAATAAACCATATATATTATTAGAATTACCTTAAGTGCGTTTTTGATGTTATAAATTATCATTATGTTTCATATGAAATAACTTCTCTATTCTCCAAAACATATTCTACATTCTCAAATAAATGTTACATTTTCAATAACAAATATAGTGTTTCATCTAGATGAGATTATGTAAAATAGTGGACATGATATATATTTTTTATGTCATATATCTAACTTATCCCTTTATGGTAATTCTATAACAAAAATTTAGTGTGAGATCAATATTTCTGTTACGTATAGATTTAGATATATCATGTATCACAAAGAAAAACATTAATGTAATATGAAAAATGTTACATATTACAATGTAACCATATGTTTTTCAATTTTTCAATTTCGATAGTGTTTCCTAATTTAGTGTTTTGTAGTAAATTTCGAGTATTTTATTCTAAGGGAACATGTATTTTCCATTATGAACTCTTTTTCTCCCTCCATGAAATCGATAATTTTAAAAAATATTATAAAACATAAAAAAATTACCTAGGATTTTATAACCGAAACAAATTATATAAAAAATTGTTAAATTAGATTAAAAAATTATAAATCATTTAAATATTTATTCAAAAAAACAGTAAAATGATTTTGCAGCATATAGAGACTCTTCATGAGTACAATAATTAAATTCCACTACCTCAAGATTATGAATTTAAAATTAATGATTTTTAATTAATTTATATCTTTTTAATAACTAAAATATGATATATTTTCTTCCTTAGTTTAGTTATATCTCAACATCATCCATTTTCCCCATCATCTCAGATAAATTTTCATAAAATAATCATATGAGATACACAGATATGGGAACTCAATTTAACTATCATTTATCTTCACTCAATTTATCTATAGTATTGATTCTCAATTTCATAAATCTATTATTGATAATTTTTTATCTTCCATTGGTAGTTTTCATTAACTTCTTTAAATTTTATCTCTATAATAATCACATATTATGGATAATTAAAGTAATAACATCATATTTATTTCCCATTTATTCATGGTCACCTCTAAATCAACTTTATTACCTTATTAATTTATTTATCATATTAAAAAATCATCTTAATTTCCTTTATTCTCCACAAATTTTATGAAATTCATTCACACTAGGACTATTTCACATTACCTCATTGTCAATATTTTCAACAACTATTATTAAAAAATATATTACTTACAATTCATTTTATATTGTATTCCCCCTATGGGTTTTTATCAATAACCATAAGAATTTATAATTATATTATTATCAATGTTTTATGTGTCTTATTTCAATAAATTTTTGATAATCAATAAAAAAGATTAATATAAAGGAAATCTATTACTCATTTAATGACCCAATGATTACTAAGTCTTCATACTCTCACTCTAAATGAAATTATAACCTAATTATAATGAGATAATCTAATACACCCTCTACCCATTAAGCCAAGCCTCCAATATGATGCTTTTTATCCATTCATTTTAAGAATTTTTTATATTATCTAATACAATTTCAATCATTCATTTTCAATGAAATCCATAATTGAAATCTATTTCACAATTCATTTCACAATTAAGAAAGTCAACTTTTTTACCAAAATACAGGGAAATAAAATATTCATAAAAACCATTTTACACACACACAAAAATCAATCATGTATCATAAATATGAAAATGAAAACCAAAATTATATAATCATGATAAATTATGTTTTATCAATTATATGATTGAGAAAAAACAACCAAAATCAAACCTGAGTCACACATCACCCATAATGGGATCCACACACCAATAGTAGAAGGAAAAAATAGTTAAAAAATCATAGGTCCTATCATTGATACTTATATAATTGAATCACATTACATGACAAAAAAATGGTTGGTGGAATTTCTGAGTCTACAATTACCAGGAGAAACCAACCAGCCACACATGAACTTGCACCAGAATTGGCCACCCAAAAGACTAATGCCTAATGGAATCTACTGTACATCAATATAATTAATATATTTATCTAAAGTCACTAGAAAAATAGCCCAATGCCACATCAAAAGATCATAATCATAATGATATAACAAAAAACTCACCCACGGAGAAGCAACCCACCACGTCAGAGATCAAGGAGCCAAATAGAGCGACCATGAAGGAGCAATCCAACACAAAAACATCATAAAGTGATCTAGGGATAATATTAAAAGTTATCTTATAAATTGATATAATATTTACGAATTCAACAAATAAAACCCCACTATTTCTAATATATTAACATCATGAATCATATATCAACAATACAAATCTTTCGGGGTGCATATACATTGAGAGTGATGTTAACTCAATTCAAAATCATGAAAAATCAATTCAGTATATGAATTATATTCATATACTAACTTATTTTAATTCCTTTATCATATTTCATGGATTTTATTCAGTATCAATTTTACATCTTTGACAAACCATTCACAACATGAATTTATTCTGTCATCATTCCCAATCCCATATCCCTATATAAATCCCCTTTAATTACTTGGACACCCTTCGAATCCATGTAAAGATATCAAAACATTAAAAGTGCGCATATATTTAATAAATATTCTATAATACCGCCAAAAAATTCTATTTCACCCCTCATTTGACATGCAGAATAAGGGTTCACTAAAAAAGGTGATAACATTGCTCCCTCACAATCAAATCAGACCCCAAGATTCAGGATAATCATATTTGCACAACCATAACACTTTGTCAAATATAGTATACATCCCACACAAGGAACTCATATAAGAATCATCAATATCCATTGGTTTCTCCATAATAGGGTCATCTATCTCAAAAAAAATGTCCTCCAAACTTGGAACATGGGATAGATTGGGATAGTGCTTCCTGGGATGAGATATATCAAAAAAAGTATACCAATCAAATAAAATTGTTAAACCTATCAATAAAAATTATTATTGATCTGTTCAATGTTATCAAATGGTTTAACAAATCATGGATCCAACATCAACTATTCATAATGTTGACAGTGACCCAACCATGGGGAATCATTACGTTAAACCTAATCCCAAATTAAAAACTCCAAATGATAAATTCAACCTCACACATACAATTTATTCATACTCTAACCTATAAATATGCAGAAAATATATACTAAATTCTCAGTGATTTATCAAAAACAATACTAGGTCACATGAGAGAGGACACACCCACCACTTACCAATAATGAGGTGGCATGCATGAGAATCTATGAAAATACTTGATGAATTTCATTCTCATCACTACTTGGTAAATTTTATTAAAATAATAAAATATTCTTAGATATGTGTCCCATGATCCAATAAAATATATAAAATAGACATAGAGGATATCCTATAGTATTTGAATAGAAATTTTTTTAACCACCCATCTATGGATAGTAATATATACACAGTAAACCCTAAGTCTCCATAAACTCTAGGATACTCATCCATTAGCATGAAGTGAAACTTGTTTCCCATTCCAATATAGTGGAATGGGAAAAACATTTTAATAATATGATATAGTATTGTAAAACATCTCTAGTTTATCAATATTTCTAGTTCTCTTGATGGTAATGATATAAGATAATTTCATAAATAAATTTATCGCCACCTAAATAATATTACATACATGGATATTAAATGTAAATGTAATAATTAATTAAATGGAAATGATTTCAAATTTCTAAATATATTCCCAGAGAGGTTAGAGAAGACTAGAAGACTCCATGCGATTTACATATATCTGGTGCCTAATACAACCGGTGGACATCTAATCAATTATATCATACATCATAACTAGCTACCTGAAATGATATATCATAACATAATATATCTCTATACATCTAATTAAATCCTAAATTTAATAACTATGTAAATATTACAACCTCAAATTCCATACATATGATGGAATGGAATATAAATACCCAAAAGGGACAATGTGATTTTAAGGGAGAGGAAATCTAGAAATTATGTTATTACCATATATGGTTCCCTTAATACCTCTAAACCCATAATAATGATTTTAATCCCACAAAATATAGTCATTGACTGATGATGATCACGAATAGGTAAAAACAACACACAGATCATCCCCTTACACTTCGAGATGCAATAGAGTGAAGAGCCTCGTAGGGATCCAATATTTCTTTAATTCCAATACATGATGTGGAAAAACATTCCAACATATAGAGTTAGCACTAATGTTCCCTCTCCTGAAGGTGTAGGAATTCTAAATTTAGAACATCTAGAAGAATTCCCCCTACCTTGTATGTATGTGATTTATGTTCTTTAATGAAAATATATATCTTATAATTATATGATCAAAAATTATGGTGATCCTCCCCTCAAAAATTTAGTTCCGTCAACTCTTTAGGACATTGGTAACTGTGACATGATCCAAATCATGAGTGGGATAATTTTTATCATGAAGAAGAAGTTGAAGATAAATATTACACACAACATGATTATCTGCAATAATCAAAAAATATATACCACTTCATGTAGATTCATAGTAAACTATATACCCCTGAATAGGATCGTGTAAGATAAAAATAGGATCTGATATCTGAAGACGCATTAATTCATCAATTGAATCATGGCTTTCTGGATCATATGTGACATTCACCACATTCATTGTACGTTAATTAAATGATGATTCTAAATTCAATAAACCCCTGATGAACTACTAATTGTGTCTAACTAGACCTAGGAATATTTTTATCATGAAAACATTATGAGGCTCTTTCCATAACATGATAACCTTCACCAAAATAGGATAAACTGATTAGACATGTTTATAAGTCACGTTATCCATGAATTCCTTTTCATGGATCTAGAAAATGTTTATATTGTTCTTTCTATAATGGATTTTACTCCTAATTATTTTAAATTATAGATTTATATGGTGATCATGTACATGATTATATCTCGAATAAACCATGATATCATCCATAAACAGCATGAAATTTATGCTGAGATATTAATTTGAAATCATATTCATGAAATATATAAATATTTTAGGAATGTTTTTTAAACAAATTATAATCTATTCATATAGGCCAAGCCTAATTTTAAATGTTTTCATTGAAATATAAAGCACCTGAACTCTGAGATGATGATAACTAGACTAATGATAGATTTTTTAAATCTACTTTTCCATTTTAACTGATAAAAAAATCACCCGCATGGGTAAAAATGTATTTTTAACTATCACCAAGATAATATTCTTATTATCAATACATAAATGAATAGAACAATTAATCATCATTGAAATGTGAACATGTTATACCCATGGTAAAAATCATAGGAGAACGCAACCATTCTCAATCAAATCATATAACTAGATCTGGTTATCTATTAGATCAATTGGTGAAATTTAATAAAAGGGTATCAAGATTAGTTTCTTACTGAACCCCAAATAACTCAAAAAATACATCCATATCTATATGAAGACTAAATAATTCATCTAGGAATACATTAGGGTCATCCCTAACAACCAATGGATGATCATTGAATGATGATTCATTATTGGTCTCATATTCTATAGTATAAAACATATTCTTATGCATGTGGGGGGAATGTCCTATTTGACTAGTACTCATATCCCACTCTATAAAAAACTGAAGATCCTCCATTATAAAATGTGAATGAACAAATTTATGATAATAATCAACATCATCACAATGAGAAACAAAAAAATTCATAAATATAATGATATAAAATAGATCTCGATTTAGAACCAGGATATTCAGTACTATATTTGTTTCAACTATCGATAGGGATAAATATAGACCAGAAAACACTTTATCCTTACCATTTTTAAAAGGTTTCTCCATCTCCCTAACAAAGTGTATTACCATCACTGTAAATTTCCTTATATCAACAAAATATGAAGATATTAATATGTCTGATGAACCTATAATAAAAAATATCAATTTTATAGAACATGAAACAAAGATAGAACATCTCATTATAGTTGGGATGAAGTCAACCTTCATCAAGAAAATAATCCATTTCTTGAAGGTACATAACTTATGAGACCTATAGATTTGGTTGTGAACAATGAAATGAATCATATAATGCCACAGTGGCCCTTAGACCTAATGTTCTTTGGCTATATAGGGACACTGACATATCCTTGAAAAACTGATGTATACATTCTTGGGAGACCAAAGCCCTACATATCATTGATGGTGCTTCCAAACTAATATCATTGTTAGTGTAAAGGAACTACCTTCCTCTGATGGTGTGAAGGAGACCCAAGGATGAGAACACCCTCATCTACCCTTTCAATTATAAGAAAACATTATTTATTTTCCATACATGATACTGAAATTAACGCTTGGTGGTAAAATAATTTGTAGAGGAGCCAATCATTCACATTATATCGATTTTATACATCATAATACTATGTATTGTACCATAATAGATGTAAATATTAATCATATTTACCATTTATTAGATTTTAGGATGAAAACCCAATTGATACATATAATCCCTTAGTTGACCCTTTAGAACCAGCTCTAGAGTTAAATGAACAAGCCACACAAACCAATTTGTGTACATTTACATTGGATGCTCTCAGTCTTATAAATAGGGGATATTTAAATACTTCTCTTTCAATAGGGACACAATGAATAAATTATTAAAGAATTGGTATCGGAAATCATTCAATCTAATCCCACAATCAGCAACTCTTATTCCATAAAATCCCACCACTGATTCATGGGACAATCAATCTTGATCATTGCCCACATTACCATGATAGACATAGGTATATCTGAGATGTATAAGTCCAGATAAATTTTTTCTAATCATTCCTTATCATCATAAGGTTAATTCATACATTTAAAGGATGTATGATTCAAACAAAATAACTATTGAGATATACCATTTTATACACTTTTTTATATCATAAACTCGACGTTTGGGTTCTATATTCGTGGTATATTCAGTTCTAAATTAATAACTTCACACACAATATCCTTTAAAATATTATGAACCAAATAATGATTATATTAAGGATAATCTCCTGTATCACCCACCTATAGAATCCTTGGGGAAAATATTGATGTTATGTTTCCACATAATAGTAAAAAATTGATCAAAAAATGAAACAAATGTCAATATAATCTAGAGAAATGTAATAAACACCCAAGATCCAGATAAAAAATTGATATAGGAGACACACACATACCAGCATCCGAAGGTAACATGAGACTTTTCACGATAAAAGATATCCATGAACTCACCACATCCTACCTCTAATGTCTTCAAAATTCATTCACATATATTATTGAAGTCCTCTAAAAAACTATCATTAGGATAGCCACCAATGACTACAATTATAATGAACTTATTGAGATACCCTATATTATGGTAAGAAAATACATTTTCCACTATCCCAAGGTGTTTTTTTGATACACACTTGAGGAAAAAATGCACTTGAGCCTTATACAGCAAGCAGAGGGAATAATTTATACCAACCTAAAACAAGATAAATGACACATATATATATATATATATATATAAATTTGAATATCAAATAGATGAAAAAGTATTATATAATAAAAAAATAGAGTATGGTATTTATAAAACATAGAAGTAGAAAGATATGTCTCCAAGATATATACATCCAATAATTGAAAACGAAAACATAACTAAAAAATCATCTGTTATATAAAAGAGAAATATATCGCTGTCTCACCACTGGTCTCCCATAACAAGTTGGCATAAACCTCACTTCCAAAATCTTACTCATTATCTTTTCGAATATCAAATGTTAAGAAAATATATACACATTGTTAAGGGAATGTGTAGTTTGTGAGATAAACAAGATTATTATGATCCCACCCAGGTGTTAAATTTAAATATTATATAATAATCACAATATTTTCAATTTACAAAAAAGGCATTATAAATATATAAATTGTTTATACATCAAAATAAGGGAAAACAATACCCTTTATTCAATAGTTTGAAAACCATCTAGTTAAAAATGATTCAATGTTTCATTTAGATAAACCAATTTCATTTATCAAAAATAGTTATATCAAATAAAAACATTATAGAAGATATAAAATCGTAATACGCTGTATTGTTGTCTTATGTTAATGTTATATCATTCAATCATACATAAATCATGACTCGTTCACCCTAGCAGTGTATAGAATCGATGAATTATGGTCTAGAAGACCTAGGATGTTACAACCGTAGAGTTTTTGAATTATTATTTTTTGAATTAATTTAATCTTTTAGATATTTTTCATTTACCGCAACACTAAAAAATGATTATTATATATTAAAAAAGTATGTTTGACATACATTATAAACAAAAACAATATAATCTTTCACTACATGCATCATAACTTTTATATTTGTCTAAATGAAACGTGGAGGCTAGCTTATGTTACACAAAAGACTGAATTTCCCCGATGGATTGTGTAACACACAAGACTGAGTGTTACAGAACCATAATTCAGTATTAAAATACTATTATATAATAATATATAACATAAATATTATATTTATGATTGAAGGGTTTATAAAATTATAATTTAATTGATTGTTTAATTATTATTTTTAAAAGCACATTGAAACCAAAACAATATAAATTGAATGATTTTATAATGTACTATTTTCATGTGAAAAATGAATATTTATCTTAATAAGTTAAATTAAGTACTAATAGTGAATGATATGAATTAAATTTATATGTTATATATTAAAAAAAATATTTTCAATTTTTCTAATTGATTTAACATGCATAAAATTTCTGAACATGCATATTAGAACAAATACATTATTACATATAAAAATATATATTTATATAAAAAAAGTTTTACTACCTTTTTAATAGAGAACATATTATATATCTAAATTTTGAAGCTTTTATAAATATAATATGTGAAAAAAATTATTAATTGAAATTGAAACATAAAAAAATTCTCTTTATTTTTTTGGTATTTTCTGTTATGTTTCATTTTTGAATGAATAGTGAAAAATATAGAATGTCAGTTGAAAACTAATATTTCCATATAATATATTTATAAGGATAAATAAAATTTTAAATTAGTTTCATTGTTTAATTATATCATTCTTATCAAAAAATATGGGTTATTTAAATAATTATAATTTTTAAATTAAATATAAAATCATAGAATTCCTTTGAGAATTATTATATTAAAATTCGACATTGTTCAACCGAATTAGGGATTAAATTTAAAATAATTTTGGCTACTTCAATTAATGGAATTTTGAAAAATGAATTCCATATTTTTAATAAGGTTATTTAATAGTTTATACTATGTTAAATTTTTTTACCAAAATTACTAGTTATTGTAATTACAATTAATTAAATCTATTATAGTAAAATTAAACTTAAATACGGACTATTCTGTAAGAATATTTGCCTAAATGGCCTAGAACCCTGTCCTAAATCCATTGACGGAGAATCTTTTGATCCTATTATAACTATGATCGACTGTGTACCATTTTTGAATTAACATTCTGATGGAAAATATGGTATTATTTTTTATTCCAAAAATTTACAAGAGTTTACTTCCAACATAAATAGGACTCCTCTCCTCCATCATCCTAACACCACTCAAGACACATTGGATCGATCAATATATACCCAAATAGCATATAAAAATACATCCCCTTATCCTATAATCACCCCCATAAACATAAATTAATCCAATTAAGTACTTTGTTGAGCACCAAAAAGAGTTACCTAAATAAGATATAGTTTTATTCCTCAAAATCACCAATTTTATTTCTATTTTCTGCCACCTTAACTATTAGTATTCCAGTATTTAATAAAAAATTTAATTAACCATTTTATTTTCATTTTTAATGAAAATTTATTGACCTAAACTTATATAGACATCCATATAATGGGTAACAAAATAACTAATTATTTGTATAGTGAAGTATAACATCAAGAAACGATGATTGTTCATTCTTCCTTTACCACCTATCATATTCATAAATACGTTGTAAAATCAATTTTTTTATGAATGATATATGATATTTATAATGTATTGAAGATTTTTTAATTCCCTATAAAAAATTATTTATACATTTTATTTTTTATAAATACCATAATTTCATCTGAGGATGTGTGGACTACCACCCCTCAAACTGATGTGATTCCTTTACACACTACATATAATGTATTGAAGATGGTTTTATAGAAATTATTTGATATGTATTATATAATTATTCAAATTTAATAATGATAAATATATATATAAATTTATATTTGTTTTCTTCATTTACTCTCTTTCTTTCAATATGATAATTAAACAGAAACAGTGTTCATGTGTACGTAGGGTATGACAACCCTGCTTTTTTATTACAACTTAATCATGATTTATTACATAAAACATCACTTTATAAAATAATGAATATCAATAGGTTTAGTGTCTTTGGGTCTTAGGATCGTTACATAAAAACTTAAAACATGAAATACAACATCTTTATTGAAAACTTCATTTACCTGAGCACTACATTCCCTCGTACATAGCATTGCATGGGATAACCTGATGACATGCATAAGAAAAGGGTGAGCTATAAATCCCAGTAAGGGAGTACACATGGAATAACATGAGGAGTACATTACATGTTATAAAATAGTCATATAAATAGAGTATAAATGAAACATGAACATAAAGGCATGATAAAGCATGAAAATCATAACATGGAATTTTGGAAACAACACTTAATATGGAATTAACATGAGCCAAGGCTCATTGCACATAAAGTATGAGTAAACCCTCATTGCACATTAAGCACGAGTAAAACCACGTTACACATGAATTAGCATGAGTCAACACTCATTTCACTTAACGTATCATGATACTATACTTTACCCAATGCATTGGAGTTCTATAAGGTCACACCCTTCTTAGACATTTCATTTCATGGATAAGTGTGCCACATGGATCATAAAACATTGATTCATAAAACATAATAATTTATTCCAAGATAAAGGAATGTGGAATTCATACATGAAACTTTATAATCAATAAGTAAATGGGCATAAAGGTGAATACCCTTGATGGAGAAATGGGCATGGTATTCACTACACAATGACATTGGCATAGAAAATCGGTGCGATTTCGGCAGCGTAACGGCGTGACATAAGAATTCATAAAAAAGTATGATGAGAGAGAAAGGGGTTCCTAATAATATTTACATGTAATGGAAATTAAGGAGGTCATATAGATACGTGTCCCATCAATTGAAATGGATTTTAGATTTATGATACCAAATTATGTTCTTGAATGTAAAAGAAGAGAGATATGTTTCTTTCGGAATTTCAGCACAGTAACGGGTGTACATGGGAGGCATTTAATGAGAGAGAAAGGGGTCTACCATAATTAAAAAAATAAGAGGGAATTATTGGGGAGGTTAGAAACCATACCCCAACATTCATAATTTAAATTAATATGGAAAAACAACTTAATGAAAATTGACAAAAATGAGAAAGGAAGAAAAAACCTTTACTGGGATGTGTGCTTCCAAAGGCTATAGAGAGGCTTGTGAGAGGATTCATGGGAGCTTGAGGCACCTTGGGAGGATTCTAGAGAGATTAGATCAGAGGTTGGACGAACTCCAAGGGATTTTAGAGAGGAGGAAGTGGGATCTTGGGTGGGTTTATATAGGAAAGGTGAGGGAATTCTTTATTATTTAGGTTGGGGTCCCCTTACATTAAATTAATCCAAACCAAAAACCATCCCAGGGTTTTTTCCCATTTTTTTTGGAAAATGGAAGAGGAAAATAATATTTTATAAGGACAAAGTCCGAACTTCATAAAATAATAAGGCTACTTTTGTGGAGGTGAGTCACTCTCCCATGGAAATTAATTTAAAAAGGCAAAGTGTTGAATAAGTCTTGAGGGGTCCATTAATGCTTTGAAAATTAAATCAAACAAACCAAAAATCACATTA
This sequence comes from Viscum album, assembly GCA_963277665.1. Taxonomy (NCBI): domain Eukaryota; kingdom Viridiplantae; phylum Streptophyta; class Magnoliopsida; order Santalales; family Viscaceae; genus Viscum; species Viscum album. The sequence goes on from OY728122.1 coordinate 1,135,381,510, forward strand.
TTATAATGTTAAAACATATATTTTCCAAACATAAAGATTATAGTATTTTATTACATAACTATTGGGTCATTATGATGTCATAAAACAAATTATATATTTAAACGGTATTTAATTTTTACCCAAATATTTGACTGTCTCAGAATATTATGAAAATTTCACCATTGGATAATTTCGATGTCCTGATTCCAAAAATAACATTTATTTTATATAAATAATTTTCTAAATATGTGAATTTTCTCTTATAAAATAAAAACCTACATTTATAAAAAATTCACTGGTTTTGACAAAAATGGCTTTCAACCAATAATAAAAATTTTAATTGCATTCATAAAATTATAAGATCATTTATATTTAATAAAAAAATTAATTTAATAATAATATTATTATATTATTAAAATATTACTTAATCCAAAAATCTCTTAATTTAATATAATATATTTCTTAATTAAATAATAACTAAAAACACCATTTGTACATTAAATTTTTTTTACAATGTATCAAAAATGACTTGAAATTATATTCATTATTATATACAAAAATAATGTACATGAACATAGTACTACTTATTTGTTACATAACCCCTTAAAACAGCAGTATAAGACCTTAGGGTAAGGTGTGCGATGGTGACAGAGTCTTGGGGTGGCTCGGATAACATCGCTCGAGTGGTAATCTCTATAAACTTCTACTTTTCCCATAGACGGTCCCGTTCGAGATTGACATGGTAAATCTCAGCTTGGGCTTGGTCAAGGGAGAATCCCAAGGATGCCACCTCTTTTCTTAGCTCTGACCAATGGGCTTCGTATGGAGCAATTCTACTGGATGATGCAATCACTTCTTTTGTCTGAGTAAATTGGATTTGTTAAGGTCCTATATTTATACTAATAATGTGGTCACTGTTCAACGACTATATTAACAACGGTCAAAATTATAAAAATAAAACCAAAGAAGTTGACATCTTATAAAAGCATTTTTCATAAAGCGACATTTAACTGGATCAAGAGGGATTTTCCATTAATGAAACTTTGGGACGTAACAATATTCCCCCCTTAAGATATTTTGCCTGTGAAATTTTCCTTTTACCACACAAAAATAGATGGGAGTAACTCAGCTTCATATTTTCCTCTGATTCCCAAGTCACTTCTTCAAACTTGCGGTTTCTCCCCAACACCTTGATGAGGGACAATGTCGTATTTCGTAGAACTTTTTCTCTACGATCTAAGATCTTCACTGGTTGCTCATCATAAGAAAGATCATCTTCCAATTGTACCACCTCGGAAGAGAGTACATATGAAGGGTCTGGTATATACTTCCTTAAGAGGGATACATGAAAGACATCATGTACTTTGGCCATGGTAGGTGGAAGTGCTAGTCGATAGGCCACTGTCCCGACATGATCAAGAATCTAGAAGGGGCTGATGTACCTTGGACTTGACTTCCCTTTCATTCCAAACCTCATGAACTTCATCCATGAAGATATGCATAGAAAAACCATGTCTCCAACTTTAAACTCAAGGTCTCGTCGACAATTATCTGCATAACTCTTTTGTCGACTCTGAGGTGCCATGATATACTGCTGAATGGTTTCTACTTTCTCCACCATTTCCTTGACCATTTCTGGTCCAAGCAGCTTACGTTCACTGTCCTCATCCCAACATGCCAGTGTTCTTCATATTTTCCCATACAAGGCTTCATATGGTGCCATTTGGATGCTCTAGTGGAAACTATTATTATAAGAGAACTCAACCAGAGGAAGATGTTGATCCCATCCTCCATTAAAGTCCATTGAGCATACTATCAACATATCCTAAATTGTTTGGATAGTCCACTCGGATTGGCCATCAGTTTTAGGATGATAGGCCGTACTGAAGTTTAGTATAATTCAGTATTCAGAGCATATTGAAGACTCTTCCAAAACGTAGAGGTGAATCTTGGATCTCGGTCAGACACAATAGATAGTGGTACTCCATGCAACCTTACCACTTCCCTAATATATATCTGTACCAGTTGATCCAATGTAAAATCCTCCGGAATAGCAATGAAGTGTGCAGTCTTTGTATGACGATCCACAACAACCCAGATTGCATTGTTGCCTTTGGATGTCCTCAGATGTTCGGTGACAAAGTCCATAGTGATGTTCTCCAATTTCCATTCCGGTATAGGAAATGGTTGCATAATCCCCTTATACTTCTGCCTCTCTGCCTTCACTTGCTGACACACCAGGCACTTTGATGAATATTCGTCGATCTCCTCCACCAAAAGTTTTCTTGGTGATCTTGATACATCTTTGTGCTCCCTGGGTGAATAGAGAAATTTGAACTTTGTGCATCTCCAAAAGTTCCTTATTCAGCTCCAGACTTGATGGAACACATAGTCTTTTCCCAAACCGCACAATTCCTTCTTCATTAACATTAAACTCCGAGGATTTCCCCTTTTTGATATCTTCCACTTTTTCTTGAATTCCCACAATCATCCTTTTGAGCATCCTTTAACCTTTCCAAAATAGATGGTTGAGCAATAATTTGTGAAAGTATTTATGATGTTCCCCTCTTTTTGATTCCCAAGTCCATCTTCATCAAGTCTAAGAAGATTGGATCCTTCTAAATTCTCATCATTGATTGAATCGGTGGATCCATTCTACTTAGGGAATATGCCACCTAGTTCGCCTTCCCAGGGTGGTAATGTATTGAACAGTCATAATCCATGATGAGCTCTATCCATCTTCTCTGGCGCATATTAAGCTCTTTCTGTGTGAATATATATTTAAGACTCTTGTGGTCAGTATATATCTCACATTTCTCTCCGTAGAGATAATGCAACCAGATTTTCCAGGCAAAGATCATCACCGCCAACTCCAGATCATTCATTGGATAGTTTTGCTCATGGATTTTAAACTGCCTTGAGGCATAGGATATCACTTTATCATTCTGCATCAGCACACAGCCTAAGCCCTTCATTGAGGCATCACTAAATACCAAAAAACATTCCCCACTTGTTGGTAAAGTGATCACGGGAGCAGTGATAAGCCACCTTTTCAACTCCTTGAATCTTTCTTCACATTCATCACTCCAAGAAAACTTTAATCCCATTCAAGTTAGCTTGCTAAGAGGGTTGGAAAATCGTGAGAAATTTCTCAAAAATCGTCGATAATATCCAGCTAACCCCAAGAAGCTACGGATATCCGTTACCGATGTTGGCCTCGGCCATACCTCAATTGCATCTGTTTTGGAGGGGTCCATATATTTCCCATTGCTTGTGATGATATAGCCTAAGAATGAGACCTCCTTCAACTATAATTCACACTTATGTACTTTTCATAGAGCTTCTCCTTCTGCAAAGTCTCTAGTACAGTTTTTAAATGCTCCTCATGATCCTCCTCGGTTTTGGAGTATATTAGAATATCATCTATAAAGAATACCACAAATATGTGAAGGTAATCTCTAAAGACTCTATTAATCATGTCCGTGAATATTCCTGGAGCATTGGTGAGTCTTAAAGGAATTACTATGAATTCATAATGTCTGTACCTTGTACGAAAAGCAGTCTTGGGGACATCATCCTTCTTCACCCTTACATGATAATATCCCGACCGCAAATCCACCTTGGAGAAGTATTGCTCTCCACACAGCTGATCAAACAAGTCATCAATTATTGGGAGAGGATACTTGTTCTTTATCATGATTTTGTTATGTTCACGATAATCGATGCAAAGCCGCACTGACCCATCCTTCTTCTTGACGAAACGGACTGGTGCACCCCATGGTGAAGCACTTGGGCGTATAAACCCTTTATCTAGATTCTCCTGTAGTTGTTTCTACAGCTCTTCAAGCTCTACAAAAACCATTCTATATAGAGTCTTGGATATTGGTAGCACCCCAAGTATAAGTTCAATTGAGAACTCAACATGTCTTCTTGGAGGTAGTCTAGGCAGTTCCTCGGGAAACACTTCCGTGAATTCCCTATCAATAGGCACTTATTAAAGGATGGTTTCTTCCTTGGACTCAATCATCTAAGCATGATATGCATGCTCATAATTCAGTAATATCAATGCTTGAGATTATGTAACTAAAGGAGATTCATTTTCCTCCTGACACTTGTAAAGAATCAGGGGTCAATTTTCTCTATGGAGTGTGATTTCCCTCAACCCAACAATTTATGTTGGCTCTATATAAGGAAAGCTAATCCATTCCATGAATTGAATCAAATTCCACTAGAGGGAGTATGACAAGGTTCTCCCAGAAATCCAATCCATAGATTATACCAGTGGAGGACTTATACTCATGGGATGCAATGATTACCTCGTTTTCTATACTCACTGACATCTTTAATTACATGATTTGTGGTGGTGCTGGGATTGTTCTACAAAACATTCAAGATATAGAAGAATGTGTAGAACCTTAGTCAAAAAGAATATTCACCATTCATGAATGAATTACTAGCGTACATGTCACCAATTAGTTTTTAGGGTTCAATTCGGCAGAAGTGATGGAAAAAGTTCTTCCTTGATGTCTTGGAGGTTGTTGGTTGCCTCTGATAACCCTTTGATTATGGAACTAATTTGAAAAATGTACCAGTTCTTTGCATTTGTAGCATTGAACAACGTGTTGAGGTTCAAACGGAGCGTTCCTCTCCTCTATCGCAGTCGCGGGTCCTTCTTACCGACAGCTAACAGCTAGGTTCCCTTCTCTTCCACACCTGAAACATTTTCTCATCCCTTTAAGGCAATTTCCAGGGTACTTCATTCCGCAATTTTGGCTAGTGGGGTGCTTGATATTATTAGAACCTTTGGATTTATCCATCGGACCACCAGCATTGATGTCCACCTTACGCTTCTTGTCCCCATGATACCCCTGTGATTCCCTGATCTCGATTTCGACCTTGAGGGTACATCAGACAATTTCCTCATAGCTGTCGAAGTCACGGATCGCTAATGCTTTCCGTAAGCTTGGCTTCAGCCCACCAATGAAGCGGTCTACCATCCATTCATGGGAAATGACAAAGCTGGAAGCATATCGTGCAAGACTTGTGAAGTTTTCCTCGTACGCTCCAACAGATTCTTCATCTTTTTGCTTGAGGGAAAGGAATTCTCTTTCCATCTTAAGCTGGAGGGTGGGCGGAAAATATTTATCGAAATACATCTTCTGGAATTCCTTTAATTCCAAAGCCTCGATATCCTCCTCAGGCTTCCTATTTTTGATCAACGTCCACCATTGATCAGCTTCACCCTCCATACGATAAGCAGCCAGGAGAACCTTCTCTTGTTCCGATCATTGGAGGATGTAGAAGATCTTTTCAATGGAGTTGATCCATTGTTTAGCGATCGTGGGATCGGATGATCCACTAAAAGTAGGAGGCCTTTGTCCCATGAAGCTCGTGATAGAGACTTGTTCCTTATTAGGGGGGTTGAACGTTCCTCTTGACTCGTGTATCTATTCAATACTTGAGTTAGCTGAGAGAGAAGCGTGACAAAGTTCACGATTCCCACTCCCATTGGATTTGTCATCTTATTAGTACAGTCATCACACTGATCTTCACAATGGTTGTTAGCCTGAGTCCTCCTATTACTGGCCATTGGCTGGAATGAAATGAATGTTAGGGGTAACAGGTAAAGGGTAATCCAAAGAAAAAATTTTAGGACTCAAAAATAAACTTTTATTTCCTTAACTCATGAGTCTATAGGCCTCAATCTAGGATTTTAATGATCTAATTTCTAACATATATTCATCGGGGCATTTTTCCCTTAATAAGGGTTCATACTAAGATTTTGAATTTATCAAAAAATATCCCCTGGGAGTGTCGTGACCAAGAGTGAAGCAAGGCCCATTGTTGTGAAACAGTTCCAGTTCGAGTCTAGATCAATGCGGTGCTTTCAGGTTTTACCCCTAGGATACATCTGTGCCAGAGCCGCCTCTTCCTGCTCGTATCCAGACAGGGATGTATTTGGTTGATAAACCACTTAATTAATATTTAACAAATATTAGGGGTGTTTTTATTATACATTTTCTTGTATCTAAGCCTTTACTAGGGTTTCCTAATCCCAAAAATTACTAAACCTATCCTCTGATACCAACTATGACAATGCAGCTTTTTTATTACAACTTAAACATGATTTATTACATAAAACATCACTTGATACAACAAAGAAGATCGAGAGGTTTAGCTTCTTCGGGACTTAGGATCATTACATAAAAACATAAAACATGAAATACAACATCTTTATTGAAAACTTCCTTTTCATGACCACTACATTCCCTCGTACTTAGCATTGTATGGGATAACCTGAGGACATGCATAAGAAAAGGGTGAGATATAAAGCCCAGTAAGGGAGTACACATGGAATAACATAAGAATTATAATACATGTTAGACAATAGGAATTTCAATAGAGCATAAATGAAACATGAACATAAAGGAATGATAATGCAAGATAATCATAACATGGAAATGTGGCAACAACACTTATCATGGAATTAGCATGGGCCAAGGATCATTGCACATAAAGCATCACTAAACCCTCATTGCACATGAAGCATGAGTAAACCCTCATTTCACTTGAATTAGCATGAGTCATCACTCATTGCACTTGACGTATCATGATACTATACTTTACCCAATGCATTGGAGTGCTATAAGGGCGCACCCTTCTTAAACATTTCATTTCATGCATTAGTGTGCCACATGGATCATAAAACATAATCATTTATTCCACGATAGTGGAATGCGGAATTCATACATGAAACATTATAATCAATAAGGAAATGTGCATACAGGTGAATACCCTTGATGGAGAAATGGGCATGGTATTCACTACACAATGACATTGGCTTAGAAAATCGGTGTGATTTCGGTAGTGTAACGTCGTGACATAAGAATTCATAAAAAAGGTTGATGAGAGAGAAAGGGGTTACTCATCATATTTACATGTAATGGAAAGTAAGGAGGTCATATAGATACATGTCCCAACAATTTTAATGGAATTTAGATTCATGATACAAAAATTTTTGCTTGAATGTTAAAGAAGAGAGACAAGTTCCATTTAGAATTTTGGCATAGTGACAGGTATACATGGGAGGCATTTAATGAGCGATAAATGGGTCTCCCATTAGTCAAAAAATCAGATATCAGTATGTGGGAGGTTCAAAACCATACCCCAACATTAATAATTGATATTAAAAGGGAATAACAACTTAAAGAATATTGACAAAAATGAGAAAGGAAGAAAAAAACCTTATTTGGAAGTGTGCTTCCAAAGGCTAGAGAGGGGCTTGTGAGAGGATTATTGGGAGCTTGGGGCACCTTGGTAGGATTATAGAGAGAGTAGTGCAAAGGTTGGTAGAACTCCAAGGGATTTTAATGAGGAATAAGTGGGATCTTTTGTGGGTTTATATAGGAAAGGTGAGGGAATTCTTTATTATTTTTGTTTGGGTCCACTTACATTAAATTAATCCAAACCACAAACCATCGCATGTTTATTGTCCATGGTTTTTGGAAAAGAGAAGTGGAAAACAATATTTTATAAGGAAAAAGTCCGAACTTCATGAAATAATAAGCTTGCTTATGTGGAGGTGAGTAACACTCCCAAGGAACTTAATTTAAAAAAAAAAGTTTTGAATAAGTCTTGAGGGGTCCATTAATGCTGTGAAAAGTAAGTCAAACAAACCAAAAATCCCATTATATTAATGTTAAAACATATATTGGCTGAACATAAATATTATAGTATTTTATTACATCACTATTGGGTCATTATGATGTCATAAAACACATTATATATTTAAATGGTATTTAATTTTTACCCAAAAATTTAACTGGCTCAGAAAATTTTGAAAAATTCACCAGTGGATAACATCGACGTCCTGATTCCAAAAATAAAATTTATTTTATCTAAATAATTTTATAAATATGTGAATTTTCACTTTTAAAATAAAAACCGACATTTATCGAAAATTCACGGGTTTTGACAGAAATGGCTTTCAAATCTTAATAAAAAATTTTATTGCATTCATAAAATTATAAGATCATTTATATTTAATAAAATAAATTAATTTAATAATATTATTATTATTTTATTAAAATATTATTTAATTCAAAAATCCCTTAATTTAATAAAATATATTTCTTAATTAAATAATAACTAAAAACACAATTTGTACATTAAAAACAATTTACAATGTATAAAAAATGACTAGAAATTATATTCATTATTATATACAAAAATAATTTACATGAATATAGTCCTAATTATTTGTTACATAAACCCTTAAATCAACCTCATAAGACCTAAGGGTAAGTTGTGCGATGGTGACAGACTCTTGGGGTGGCTCAGATAACATCGCTCGAGTGGAAATCTCTTTCAACTTCCACTTTTCCCATAGACGGTCCCGTTCAAGCTTGACATGATGAAGCTTAGCTTGGGAATGGTCAAGGGAGAATCCCAAGGATTCCACCCCTTTTCCAAGCTCCGACAAATGGGCTTCGTATGGAGCAATTCTACTGGATGATCCCATCACTTTTTTTCTGAGTAAATTGGATTTGTTAAGGTCCTATATTTATACTAATCATGTGGTCACTGTTCAACGACTATATTAACAACGGTAAAAATTATTAAAATAAAACCAAGAAGTTGACATCTTATAAAAACATTTTTTCTTAAAGAGACATTTAACTGGATCAAGAGGTATTTTCCATTAATGAAACATTGGGTCGTTACATAGGGTCTACCATCTCTATGAACATCGTATTCCATTTTATACTTCTATATTCAATGGATTATTATAATACATATATAATAAATATAATTTAAATTTAAATAATGTTTTAGATTTTTTAAATTAGTATATATGTATAAGGACTGAAGATATCATAAATTAATACACATGGGAATGACAAAGCGGATATTAACTAGAGTGGAACCTAAATATAGAATTTTTAACAAGACGGTACTAAAATGTATTATCCAAACCATTTATGATATTATATATAATAATATCTATAATAAAATTAATTTTGTTATACATTAATATTTATAAAGTAATAAGAGATTTAAAAAAAATAAGGTATGAGAATTGAATCTCACATTTTATTTTCTTGAGATACAAGCCATATTCACCTCACATATTTTGTATGGTGTATATAATAGACATGAAATTATTATAATCATAATATAATAAAATATTTGGGTACTTTCATATCAAATTTATTAACGTTATTTCGTGGGGTTTATGTTTAAAAAGATTCCAAATTTGTAATGTAAATTTGTCTCAATTTTCCTTCATTGAGACACATGCCATGTTATGCACCTATATAATTATATGAGGGGTATATACTACCAATTAAATTTTATATGATAAATATAAATATTTTAATAGTATTTTAAGCTTCATATAATTTAATTTTCTTCCATGGAGATTATGATCCCATGTTACCATGTGGTAAGAGTTTATTGATACAATCTCATTTGTTACCAAGATTGTTTATCGTTGTGTTTACTTTAAATAAATATAATGATTTGTATCTAAAAATTTATATTTACTTTTCTTACCAAATAGAGTTACCATTTTCCCACTCCTTGGTAATTATAATAATTAATAAAATTTTATAAAAATATGGCTATATCGTTCCTTTCGGTCTGAAATATGTCTTGTTTAAAAAATGTTTTTAAAAAATGATTTATTAATGTTTTACTTTTATCCTTTGATGTTAAAGATCGTTTTATCACATGTTTTTCCTTTTATGAAATGGTTTTATAAGAAATAATCGAGTTATTTTCTGGTCAAGACACTTTTGTAAATATTTATGTTAAAAATGAATGTTCGACATCTATACACATAACGGTTGTCATGACTATCAGTTCCTTAAATATTTTATTATACAAGTATAAGTTATTTTTAAGGAATTTTTTTTAATATCGTAGAGATCAATTGTTTTAAAATATGTTTCCACAGAAAAAGTTTTGCAATAATATTTTGTGGTTATCAATGATTCCATTAAAATGATTCAAATCTATTATAGAAGAAAAGGATTTTGATTTTTTTTAATTTTTCAAATAATACATAAGTGGGTTTGACAATTTCATTATAATTTTCTTAAGAATTCTAAAAAATATAGTTTTCAAAACGTTTTCATGTTTTCATTATATGGTTTCATTGTATTTTCAATGATTTTTTTCCAAAATGTTTTCAAGTTCCTATTATATATTTTCACGGAAAATAAATTTCAATATTTTTTCCAAATATATTTATATTTTTTCATGTAAAATGTTTCTCCGAAAAATTTCATACTCCTTCTATATATTTTAAGGAAATGTTTTTCCATTTTTCAATATCTTTTTGAATGTTTTTATTTAGGTTTGTTTTCAAACCGTTTTCGTGCTACTTTTATATGTTTTCTAGTAATATTCATTACAAAATTTTTTCAAGAATATTTTATATTCATTCAAGGAAAATATTTTTCAAAATCTATTCATTTTTATTTTTTTAATTCTTAATGAAAAGTCTTTGAAAATGATTTCAAACATTCGTTATGAATATTCAACATATTTTCAAAAGAATTGGTTTTCAAAAGATTTTATGTTTTTGAAGAAATTTTTGAAGATGAAAGGATACATTGCTCAAGAAATGATTTTAATGTATTTTTCAAAAATATTTTCCATTTAATATTTCATCCCTTGATGTTACTCATGACATTTGAGGTAAATGATTCAACGTTACCATTCAAATTCTTTCTCTAAATGGTTTATGTTTTGACATCATGATTTTTACAAAAACTATTCCTATTTCATGGGTTATATGATTTTGAAACAAGATTTTTTCATGGTTTTTTTATTTTATTAAATTATTATATACCCATTATCATTTCCCATAGGTTAATATTTTATTACATGTTTATGATACCCATTTAATTTTATGGGTTATGTTTTTATTTTTTTGATATTTTTTACTAGTATGTATGGTTCCATTATAATATGGCTAGGACCTATATCTCCCTTTGATGCTTTGGATAATAATTTTTATCTCCTGATGTAGAACAATATGTTTGGGGGAGTGAACATTGAAAACTAATATGGCTATGGCAGTGAACCATAACTAGTATGGTGGTATGAGGATTAAATTCATGCTGCTAAGATCACCATGGGAGTGAACCATGAATACTAAGATGGTATGGGGAGTGTGACCATACTACAAATATGGCTTCTGTAATGATTCCTTACTACTATGTAAATCATATTACAATATTGTGTGTTTTCCATATTTCCATTTTTTATTCATATGTTATTATTTCATGGCTTATGTTTATTATTTAATTTTGATTCAGGTCTGATGAACTGCCAATATTTATTCCATGATACCTATTTATGAACATTTATATGTGGGGTATCATCTTATATTATCATGATTGTGTTATCATAACCCTATACACAAGTTTATTCATATATGCATCTCTATTTTACCATTACTGAGTGTCTGAGTACACCCCTTTTATGTTTTCTTCCCCAGGTTATGAAGATATAAATTATGTATGATTTATCTAAGAAGGGTTGTAGTCCTGAAGAAACTATTTAGTGATAATGTAGATTTATTATGTACCATTGTTTATGTTTCCAATTTTCCTAGGTAATAAACTAATAAAATATTTGGGAATCATTTTGTATAATGTTTTATGTATTCCCAACATTTTATGTAATGTCTGTTTATATTAAGAATGATTTGTTATAGTTGGTATTAGAGAAACGTTTTATTTAAACTTTATAATATAGGATAATATTTTTATCGAAATCCCTATGTTTTTTCTATGGATATGTCTAGGGAGGTTGGAAGGGTTTGTACAAGGATGAGTAAACATTTTGGAAAATGTCCTGGAATTTTGGTAAAGGATTGATGGTAGGGTTACCAATAAATACAAGTATTCCTAGATACTATAAGTTGATGTGGATCTCACATAGTTTTACCTAGGGGTATCAAATCTAAAAATATGTCCTGGGCCAGACTCGGAGTAATATGGTATACAACAATAGACCTCACAACATAACTAGTTTGACACTCCTAGGGGATATACATTATAAAATAACAAACTCATCATGATCCATCATGAATGATGTAAATTAAATATGATAATAAATAACCTAGGATAAACATAAGGTCTCGTTGATTAAAAAGTATGTTTGATGATTTAGACAATAAATAAGTAATTTTTCATGACTATAATGTTTTCCTCTATGATATTTGTTTCTCCCCCGGCGGTTTTTAGTTTTATTCAATGGAGAAAACTAAAATTAACATCGCTAAAATTGAATGTTTCAGATGTGGAATGTATGGGAATTATGAAAAAAACCATCCCAAAGGGAAATATCATAATGAGAATTGGGAAGGTGGTATGTGTATTTGTTATACAACTACAGATAAAGAGACCAAAAAAAACATGTGAAAGTAATGTTATGTTATTATAATAATTTTTTCATTAAACATAAGAAGAGTTATTAGATTGATTATCCAGAAACATATGACACGATTCAGATTTCATATTCTATGAAAGTGGTTTTAAGGAATAATATGATGAAGTTAGAGTAATGGTATATGAATAAAGTAGGATGAATTAGGTATTCATTTCTTCAATTCATTGATTATTTAGAATGAATCAGTAAATAAAAAAGTTCTTTTGGTATCATTTTTCATTAATGAATGAAAATGATTTATTTATTGGTGATTTCATGGAAAGGTGATTTTTTGAAAAAGGGGAGGAGACTCTTTAAAAATGACCAAAATAGAGAGAATGGTTTTTGGATAATGATATATTGGATATGAATAAGAAAACATCATGTTATGAATTACTGTGCAACTGATGATTGAAAAAGTGGTCTATGCCATCAATAATGGTGTTTACAACTTATTGGATTTAAAGAATGTATCCATTATTCACTAGAATATTCAATTATGCCCATTTTCAAAATGTATTTATGGTAATTCATGTCATTTCCATGTTTCAATGGAATATAAAAAGTGGGTAGTCACATGATTGGAATTCAAAAACCATCATAACCTTTGTGATATATATGAGATCAATGTTAATAGGATTTCATGTAATTAATTGTAAATATTTGTATTATAATATATTAAAAATATTATATAGTTAACCATTTATATAATTTTTATGTTAATCATTATATGATCTTAGTAAGATTAATGTGGTATCTCACCACATGAGGATATATTCATATTGGATAACCTGATCGAACAAAATTTTTTCTGATAACTAATGAAAAAAAGGGTTTCATATAATAGATCCCTTTATTTGTTTGGAATATAATATAGAAAATTCAATTTTATTTTATGGATTAATAGGTGATTTAGATCCTAGAAAAAGAAATGGTGGGGTTTTCCAAAAATCATGAAAATATAATTTTCCTGAAAATTCATTAGATTTAGGAAAAAAAATATAGAAAAAAAATTATTTCCTAATATGTAAATTTGGTTGAACCAATTGAATTTTAAATCATCAATGAATTGTGAAATTTAGGCCCTAAATTTCTCATTTATCTATAACTCGTTTATGATTGATAACCTCAATCACTCCCTGTGAATATTTATTCATTCCTATATGTACTTTTTATCACTTCTTTCATATGTACTTTGTGGAAAAACAAATATTTGACACTTTGGGTAAATATTATGTTACCAAATTAAGATTTCAAAATGAAGTTTTTGTGTACATATTTACGATGTGGTTTTAGGTGAAAGGAAATTTGAAGTATTAAATAATTAATAGTCCAAATTAATTTTGAGGTAGAAATTCATATTAAGTGGAGTATATTGAAATAACCCAATATTCTATGATTATTTCAATATAACTTAGTATTTTTGATATTTTTCATTTTTGCATTGTTGAAAATAGTTTATTTTATATTATAGAACAATGGATGGATTGTGTTACAAGAAAAAACTAGTTAATATGACACTAAAGGCAATATAAATTTTATTTTCTTGTCTGTAGAACACTGAGGTTAGCTTATATTACATAGAAGATTGACATTCCTCGATTTCTCGTGTAACATGGAAGACCGTGTGTTACCGAACAATAATTCAATATGAAATTTTTTGTTTTCAATAAGATATATAAAAGAAAATAAATTTAATATTATATAATTAACTAACTTATAATTTAATTTACTATTTATATATTAATTATAAAATTATTTGGAATGTAAAAGAATTTAATTAGAATTATTTAAAAAATAAAATATTTTCATGTGAAAGGGAATATTTATCTTAATAAGATAAATTAATTAATAAAATTGAATGATAGTATTAATTTTATTTGTTATATATATAGAAAAGAAATATTTATATTCATCAATTTGATTTTATATGCATAAGATTAGAGCATACCCAATATTAAACATAAAAACATATATTTTTTATAAAATCAAATCTATCACCATTTAATGGAGGACATATTTTAAATCGAAATATTGGAAATTTTATAAATATAATATATAAAAATAAATATCACCTTTTAATGGTGAACATATAAATTAACTTAGGTTAAATTTTTTTATTTTTCTATAAAGGTTGATTTTTTTATGAATAGGAAAAATTAAAAATTAATAGAAAACTAAATTTGTATCTAATTTATTTATAAAGATAATTTAAATTTAAAACTGGTTTAAATGTTTAAATACATAATATATTTATATATAAAACCAATTTGGTTAATTTGAATCAATTTCTCTTTGAAATTGAATATGAAAACATAGAATACTTTTGAAAGTATTTTCTTTAAAAATCCACATTGTCTACCTGACTACATGATTAAATTTGAAAAACAAATTCCGCATCTGTTACTAGAATTAGTAAAAAGTAGTTTTATTATTATGAATCATAATAATTTATAATTTATTATAATTTAAAATTTTATTTGAATAAAAATATTAGTAGAAGATATTAAAATTAAATCTTTCGATTAAGGTAAAATTAACGTTAAAAGATGACTAGAACATAATCCTAAGGGCCTAAATGAACATAGAAAATTTCAGAATTACATTTAATTTATATATATATACCCTATATTAATTTTTCTCTATATTTGTCCATTATTTTATCCAATTTACATGTGAAAACAATATGTGGTATTCCATTTCAATAAATTTACAAGAGTGACACTCCTCGTCCACTATAAAAAAGCATCATCTCCTCAAACATCATAACACCTCTCTAGAAACATTTGATAGAACAATATATAACAAAATATCTCTTCAATATCAATCCCATAATTTTAAAATCATCGCATTGGATTGAATGATACCCAGGGAATCACTTTTTTGCAAACCAAAAGGAGTTAACTGAAAAAGAGGTAACATTTTTCCTCATGTTATATTATGTTATTTATATTATCCACCAGCTAAAAAATATTATAACATGAGTTTATGGAAAACAATTATCAAAAATATAATATATATTTTTCTATGGTTCTGACCTATACATTCACATACTTCCATCTAATTGGTAATGAACAAACTTTTTATGTCTATGACAAACTACCATCTCACCAAATAATGATTGTTAGTTCTGCCTTTATCGCCTATAATGGAGGTAATTATGATGGAGCATATATTTATTTACAATAATTATAATTTATTTATTATTTTTTAATTCATTTTAGACGCATATCTTTATAAATTCCATTTTTTAAAAATGAAAATTTCATTTATGGTAGTATAGACTATCTCCCCATCAAAGCGAAGTGATTTCTCCACACACAACATCGAATGTATGATAGATGTCACTATTTAAATTATATTATATATATGATATAATAATGATACATTAATAATTATATTTATATATACATATACATATATATATATTTCATTTATTCTCTTTCTTTCAATACAATGATAAAATAGAAAAAACATCCATATGTATGTAAGGCCAATCATCTGCATAAATGGTGTATTATAATTTATACTTATATATTAAATCGATTATTATAATATAATTATAATGAATAAAATAATTTTTTAAATAATTTTTTATCTTTTTTAAATCATTATATAAGTATATGGACCAAAGATAAAACAAATTTACACTAATGCAATAAAAAAAATGAATATTACCTGAAGTGAAACCATAACATATAATTGTTAACAAGGAGGTGATATAAAGTATTAATAAACCCATATATGGTATTATATATAAGATTATTTTTATATTAATGCTAATAATGATCATACAGTTATTATACATGAATAGTTTATGAGTATGAGGAGAGTTAACACATAATGTAAGAAAATTTAATCTCAATTTTTATTTCTGTGAGATACATGACTTATTCACACTTCACCTATTTTATGTGCTGTATATAATTCCCATGAATGTATATTATTAAAATTGTACATCAATATATTGTTATTTATATATCAATTTTATGATGATTCTTTCACCGGGTATATGTTTCAACACTTACAAAATCGGTAAAGTAATGTTGTCTTAATTGACCTTTTCTAAGACACATGCAATGTTATGCATATGTATTTTTCTATAAGGTGTAACGACCTGAAATATTGAATAAATCTTGTTTCCTAATTGTATGTGTTATTTTATTTTATTTTTATACTCAATAAAATTGTTTCATTTGATAACATGATTATAATTAAAATTAGACCGTTTGGTTTAGACGGTTATATGACCATTGGTCAATATGACAGCGGGAAACTAAACGTTTTGATTACTGTCTCTAAATAAAAGTAATCTTGGTTAATTATTATAGAAAGAATATTCTATTGCCACACACAGTATTCTTTGACCGATCGAAGCCCATCTAACAGAACTTGGGAAAGAGGTTGCACCACTGGGCTTTTCTCTGGACCAAACCCAAGACGAACTTCATCGTGTGAAGCTAGAACAGAATCGACTTTGCGAGATGTTAAAACTGATAGAAATTACTACTCATGCGATGTTAGCTGAGCCTCCCTCAGATTCTCTCACCTTAGCACACCTTACACTTAGGTCCTATGCTGGTGTGATATGGGGATATGTAAGGAGACCGTAACTGCCATATGTAATGCATTGTTTTAAATAAAAATAGAGATTTCTTCTTATGATGAAGTTTATGAATTTTTAAATAACCAGATAAATATAGTATGCATATTTTTGATGAATTTCATAAAAAGGATATTTTAAAAATGTTTATGTAAACCTTAAATAATTAAAAATGTCTAATGATTTTCAAAAAATGGTCTTCTACAATAATGTTCAGTATGAAATTTAGAGTCTAATAAGATCAACTTGATTTTTGATGAATAGTAAATTATGAATAGTTATTTTATGATTAGGATTAGTATGGTGTCCAAATGGATTAGTAATCTCACTTAAAGAAAGTATTAATATAATCTACGCACCTTGATTAAGTAATGTGATTCAATTAAATGGTTAAATAACGGTTTCATAAATTATTATTGATGTATTAGTTTTTTCTAGTGAATAGTGTTTTTTTATTAAAAATTAAATTAAAAAAATTTAAAAAAAAATTATTTTTATAAAATGGATTTCATTTTTGAACTCAGAGCACCGATATTATGTTAGGGTAATTTTTGGGGTTTTTTCTAAAAAAATGAATTTTCGGTGAATAGTGTATTTATTTTAAAAAATAAATTAAAAATATTTAGAAAATTACTTTTATAAAATGGGGTTCATTTTTTAAATTAGAGCATTGATATTTGGTTAAGGTGAAATTTTGGGATTATTCTGAGAAAGTTGAATTTTCGATGAATAGTGAAAATACAATTTTTAAGTTACGGGTGTTTAATGACATCATTAAATGATGTATTAAGTATGTAATCAATATGGTCGACTTATGAATAGTAAGATAAGGTATTAGGTGTCCCAAGTGGTGAATACCATGGGAAAATACCATGGGAAAGCCCATGGTTTTGCCAAAACCACTAATGAGGTGTCCCTTGGCCATTAATGCCTTGTCCCCACACTTTCCCTATTAATACCATGCCATCCTCTCATCCATTTGACTCCCCGCTCTCCCCCAATGATGTTCTGGTCTCATTAACTCCCAAGGAGTCCTCCCAAGGTTCCCCCAAGCCCTCAAGGTCCCAAACATTGAGTTTTAAGAGTTACGTTTTAAGGTAAGGGATCTGATCTCTCTCTTTCTTTTCAAGAAATCTCTTTTATGTAATTTCTTTTATGCTCCATGTTCTTATTTTAAAGGGTGTTATTTGATAATCCAATTGGTTCTCTTCTCATGTTCAGATAATGATAGATCCCCTCTTAATCTCATTATTTCGTTTTATGAAGTTTTAAGTGGCGCCGTTAGGCTGCCGAAATTTTTGTAACGGAATCTTTCTCCCTTCTCATTTTTCAAGATCTATTTTCATGTAAAGTATCTCAATATCCTTTTTATTATGTTGGGGTATGATATCTAAATTTATAATAATGATCTTTTATGATCATATGATGAGATACCTCATTTGATCTCTTCAATTCAGTATTTTGAAGTTTTATGTGGAGCCGTTAGGCTGCCGACTTTTTAAGTGGTTCTTCACCCTTCTCGTTTTGTAGTTCTACTTTCATATCAATTCTTTCAAGTTCCTTTTTGTTATGTTGGGGTATGATCTTTATATCTATCATACTGATCTTTTATGACCATATGATGAGATACCCCATTTGATCTCTTCAATTCAGTATTTTGATGTTTTAAGTGGCGCCGTTAGGCTACCGACTTTTTATGTGGTACTTCACTTTTCTCGTTTTGAAGTTCTACATTCATGTCAATTATTTCATGTTATTTTTTATTATGTTGGAGTATGATATCTATATCTAATATACTGATATTTTGTTATCATATTATGATAGACCCTATTTTATCTCATCAATTCATTTTTGGTTAAAGTTTATGTAACGCTGTTAGGCTACCGAATTTTCATAAGAAAAATATTATTTTTGTCTTCCTTTCATGTTCTTCTTTTGATATGGTATATTTTCAAATTTCTTTACCATGTTCTTAAATCCCATATATTATGTCCCTCTATTGTTTTATGGGTCATTTATGAATGTTTGACCCGTGTCCCCTCTCTTTTCAACGTTTTCTAAAACCCTGTAACGTAGTCATTATGCTGCAGAATTTTCATCTCAAAATGTCTCTCTCTTTTCTCTAATGATATTTTATGTTATTAAGTGAATACTCAAAGTTCTTATTACTACAGGGGTATTCACATGTATATCAAAATGTTCTATTTTAAATTCTGGGATTTACATACATGAAACCTGCTTTCCCTTTTCCGTGGGTTTAAACTGACGTAAAGATCATGTCTTTAAAGCAGTTTTTAAAACTTTATGATTATGAAATGAAACCCATTTATTTTATTCTATATGGGTCATTTATGAAATGTTTTATAATGATATATGTGGATCACATGATAATAATGGCAAATTTAAGGGTGTTCCCTGATAACTCCCCAATGCATTGGGTAATGATGTAACCACTAGAGATAATAATTTTCACGATACCTTGTTGAATAACCTTGGTAATTTTCAAATGACACCTTGGGGATGGACCATGGTGATATGTTCATGATTTTCTATATTAAATGTTGCAGCCACTTCATCATGTTATGGAAAATGTTATTTTTATTATGATATTCCTCATTATTTCTTTCTCATGCCTTAATTATCTTTTCATGACCTTATTGAAGTATCTCAAGTTCACATGTAAAATGTTTCTCTTGTTTCCCTTAATGGGATTTTTGCTCACCCTTTATTTTGATGTATGTCCCCTGGTTATGTGATGCTGTAATGAACCTAGGATGAACATGAGGAGAATCCTTTCAAGTGTTTTATGTTTTCATGTTTAAAGTTCCTGGTTTCCAAGACACTAAACCCTAAAGATCCTCGGTTATGTAAAATGTATTGAACGTTTATGTGATAAAAAGGTGGGATGCTATAGTTGGTATCAAAGGATGGTTTAGTTATTTGTGGAAATTTGGATATGAAAAATTTATGAATAAGCCTATAGAAAAATTAAAATATAAGAAATCTTCCTAGTATTTTGGTGAGTATTGAGTAAGGGGTTTCCAAGAAAATACATCCATTTCTGGATACGAGAAGGTAGAGGTGGCTCTGGAACATATGTACATAGGGGTAAAACCCGAAAACACCACTTTGAGCTAGACTCGAACGAGAACTGGTACACGACAATGGGCCTCGATGTACTCTTGGTTACGACACTCCCGGGGGATATGCTTTGGTAAATTCATAAGCTTAGTATGAACCATTGTTAAAGGAACAAAGATAAAATAAAATAAAGATTCACATAAGAATATATGATCATGGATAACCTAGATGGGAACCTATGGGATCACAAGTTAGGGTATACTTTTCTTCTACAAGTTATCATTATATGATTTCGGTTGCTTTTTATGATTATTGGCTAAGTATTTAACCCCCTAATTATGGTTTCTTTTCTTAGTTAATGGAGGGAAATGGATGAACATGTCCCAACAACCATTGTGATAGGAAATGTGACGATTGTTGTATTAATATGATAGGGATGATTAGGTGATTAAAATATTATTATTATTTTGGAAGACATTCACTATTTTGGGGAACCTATTTGATTGAGGTAAATAGATTACTATGGTATTTTAATTGAGGAGTAAGGTTGACTTATATTTTGAAGAATCGATGAATTTAAGGTGGACTTATAGTAATTTATGTTAATTATGGAAATGATTAACCTATCTTGGGTAAAATATGTTTAGGTGAGCTACTTTTGTTATAAGATGTTAGGAGTGGTTGATGTTGTTTGGAAATGAACAATGAAGTTTATTTTGGAAGACTATGTTATCAAATCTTTCTTGTATTTGGGTTTCAATATTAGTTTGGTTTATTTTGAGGAATCTTAATGACCATTATTTATGGAATGGTCAATGATGAACTATGGGTAGTACCATGGAACTTATAAGATTTAAAAGAAGTTTCCATTCCTATGGGATTCTTTCTTTTTGAAGAGTTGTTTTACCTTACCCTTTCTGTTTTTGGGATAATGTTTAACGATAGAAGAAATAGATAATTAATCTTTTGTGGATTATGTGATTCTCTAGAAGATTAATCTTGTGTTTTGATGAGACCAAGTAGTTTTGAATGCTCATAGTTTTGGGAAAAGATTAGTTTTTGGTAGAAACTTATTAAAGGATGAAACTCTACATGAAGATAGGTATATTTTCTTATGTTTTGGTTTTATGTTGTAAATGAATTCCTCAAAATTATGAAAAGGAATGTAAAACAAAAACGTTGTTGGTTTACGTTTCCTACTAGGTAATCAAAGACCGATTACACACATCATAAGTTTGGGATTTTATTATGGTTAACTTTCTCCTAATCATGTTCTCTATCACTCTCCCCCAGAACTTGGCCCTTTGTTTTTCTTCCATGTCCATGTTTTCTTACATGGAATCCTAGTGTGGCTTAACTCGGGTGACCTTTGTACTTCCCTTTATTTCATTAAAAGTAATAATTTTACTGACTCCTTTTTCGATGTGGGACTTTCAATGAAATTTCAAAACCCAATTTTAAAAATTGTGAGGACGCAATTTCTTAATGGGGGAAGAATGTAACGACCCAAAATTTTGAATAAATATTGTTTCATAATTTTATGTGTTATTTTATTTTATTTTTATACTCAATAAAAATGTTTCATTTGATAACATGATTATAATTAAAATGAGACCGTTGGGTTTAGATGGTTATATGACCGCTGTAAACTAAACGTTTTTATTATTGTCCCTAAATACAAGTAATCTTGGTTAATTATTATAGAAAGAAGATTCTATGGCCACACCCAGTAGTCTTGGACCGATCGAAGCCCATCTAACAGAACTTGGGAAAGAGGTTGCAGCACTGGGGTTTGCTCTGGACCAAACCCAAGACGAACTTCATCGTGTGAAGCTAGAATGGAATCTCCTTTGCGAGAAGTTCAAACTGATAGAAATTACTACTCGTGCGATGTTAGTCGAGCCTCCCTCAGATTCTCTCACCTTAGCACACCTTACACTTCGGTCCTATGCTGATGTGATAAGGGGCTATGTAAGGAGACCATAACTTCCTTGTGTAATCCTTTGTTTTAATTAAACATTGAGATTTATTCATATGATGATGTTTATGAATTTTTAAATTACCGGATAAATATAGTATGCATATTTTTTATGAATTTTATAAAAAGGATATTTTAAAAATGTTTATGTGAACCTCAAATAATTAAAAATGTGTAATGATTTTCAAAAAACGGTCTTCTACATTTATGTTCAGTATGAAATTTAGAGTCTAATAAGATCAACTTGATTTTTGATTAATAGTAAATAATGAATAGTTATTTTATGATTAGGATTAGTAATGTGTCCAAATGGATTAGTAATCTCACTTAAAGAAAGTATTAATATAATCTGGGCACCTTGATTAAGTAATGTCATTCAATAAAATGGTTAAATAACAGTTTCATAAATTATTATTCAGGTATTAGTTTTTTCGAGTAAATAGTTTTTTTAATTAAAAATTAAATTAAAAATATTTAAAAAAAATTATTTTTTTAAAATGGATTTCATTTTTAAACTCAGAGCACCAATATTATGATATGGTAATTTTTGTGGTTTTTTCTGAAAAAATGAATTTTCGGTGAATAGTGTATTTATTTTAAAAAATAAATTAAAAATATTTAGAATTTTTTTTTATAAAATGGAGTTCATTTTTGAAATCAGAGAATTGATATTTGGTTAAGGTGAAATTTTGGGATTATTCTGAGAAAGTTGAATTTTCGATGAATAGTGAAAATACAGTTTTTAAGTTATTTGTGTTTAATGACATCATTAAATGATGTATTATGTATGTAATAAATATGGTCGACTTATGAATAGTAAGATAAGGTATGAGGTGTCCCAAGTGGTGAATACCATGGGAAAATACCATGGTCAAGCCCATGGTTTTTCCAAAACCACTAATGAGGTGTCCCTTGGCCATTAATGCCTTGTCCCCTCACGTTCCCTATAAATACCAAGCCATCCTCTCATCCATTCGACTCCCCACTCTCCCCAAACGATGTTCGAGTCTCATTAACTCCCAAAGAGTCCTCCCAAGGTGCCCCCAATCCGTCAC
This sequence comes from Viscum album, assembly GCA_963277665.1. Lineage (NCBI taxonomy): Eukaryota > Viridiplantae > Streptophyta > Magnoliopsida > Santalales > Viscaceae > Viscum > Viscum album. The sequence continues at coordinate 1,135,404,650 of OY728122.1, forward strand.
GGTCCCAACCATTGAGTTTTAAGAGTTACGTTTTAAGGTAAGGGATCTGATCTCTCTCTTTCTTTTCAAAAAATCTCTTTTATGTAATTTCTTTTATGCTCCAAGTTCTTATGTTAAAGGGTATTATTTTTACTCCTCTTACTGCCCGTTTCATGTTCACATAATTATAGATCCCCTCTTACTCTCATTATTTCTTTTTATGATGTTTTAAGTGGCGCCGTTAGGCTGCCGAAATTTTTGTAACGAATTCTTTCTCTTTTCTCATTTTTCAAGATCTATTTTCATGAAAAGTATCTCAAGTTCCTTTTTATTATGTTGGGGTATGATCTCTGAATTTATCATACTGATATTTTTTGATCATATGATGAGATACCCCATTTGACCTTTTCAATTCAGTATTTTGATGTTTTAAGTGGAGCCGTTAGGCTGCCGACTTTTTAAGTGGTTCTTCACCCTTCTCGTTTTGAAGTTCTACATTCATGTAAATACTTTCAAGTTCCTTTTTGTTATGTTGGGGTATGATCTCTATATCTATAATACTGATCTATTATGACCATATTATGAGGGAACCAATTTTATCTCTTCAATTCATTATTTTGAAGTTTTAAGTGGCGTCGTTAGGCTGTCGACTTTTTAAGTGGTTCTTCACCCTTCTCATTTTGAAGTTCTACTTTCATGTCAATTCTTTCAAGTTAATTTTTATTATGTTGGGGTATGATATCTATATCTATAATACTGATATTTTATGTTCATATGATGAGAGTCCCTATTTGATCTCATCAATTCATTTTTGGTTGAAGTTTATGTAACGCTGTTAGGCTACCGAATTTTCATAAGAAAAATCTTATTTTTGTCTTCTTTTCATGTTCTTCATTTCATATGGTATATTTTAAAAATTCATTACCATGTTCTTAAATCCCTTATATTCTGTCCCTCTACTGTTTTATGGGTCATTTATGAATGTTTGACCCATGTCCCCTCTCTTTTCAATGTTTTCTAAAACCCTTTAACGTAGTCGTTATGCTACAGAATTTTCATCTGAAAATGTCTCTCTCTTTTTTCTAAAGATATTTTATGTTATTAAGTGAATACTCAAAGCACTTATTTCTATAGGGGTATTCACATGTATATCAAAATGTTCTATTTTAAATTCTGGGATATAAATACATGTAACCCGCTTTCCATTTTCCGTGGGTTTAAAGTGACGTAAAGATAATGTCTTTAAAGAAGTTTTTAAATCATTTTGATTATGAAATGAAACCCATTTATTTTATGCTATATGGGTAATTTATGAAATTTATTATGATGATATATGTGTCTCACATGATATTAAATCAAAATTTAAGGGTGTGCCCTGATAGCGCTGCAATGCATTGGGTAATGATGTATCCACTAGAGATTACAATTTTCACGATACCTTGGTGAATAGCCTTGGTAATTTTCAAATGACACCTTAGGGATGGACCTTGGTGATATGTTCATGATTGTCTATATTAAATGTTGCAGCCACATCTTCATGTTATGGAAAATGTTATTTTTATTAAGATATGCCTCATTATTTCTTTCTCATGAATTAATGATCTTTTCCTGACCTTATTGAAGTATCTCAAGTTCACATGTAAAATGTTTCTCTTGTTTCCCTTACTGGGCTTTTTGCTCACCCTTTCTTTTTATGTATGTCCCCATGTTATGTGATGCAGTGATGAACCTAGGATGAACATGAGGAGAAGCCTTTCAATTGTTTTAGAAGAATGTTTTATGTTTTCATGTTTAATGTTCCTGGTTTCCAAGACACTAAACCCTAATGATCCTCAGTTTTGTAAAATGTAATGAAAGTTTATGTGATAAAAAGGCAGGATGCTATATAAGGTTAACATAATACCTCATAAATGTTAAATAATAAATTTAAAACTTTTTATGGAATAATATTATACAATTAATTTCATTTTCTTATATGTAGAATATTACCATAAGTATCCATGTGGTAAGAGTTTATTAAAACATTCTCATCATTTATCCAAATTTATTATAACTATAAATCCATTGATTAAATATTATGATCCATCAAATCAATAATTTTTATTATTTTTCTAAAACAATTTATATACATGCTATATCCATTTAATGGTACCATTTTGTCATTCTATTGTTTGTTAGATAATTTATAAAATGTTTTTATGAAAATATAATTGTATCTTTCATTTTGATCAAAAATCGGTGTTATTTCGAAACTGTGATATCTAAAAATTATTTAAAAGTGGATTTTAATTTATCCTATTATTTAAAAATACATTTTTATAGATTCTTTAACTTTGAAAAAAAATTATATATGGAATCTTTTTTTCGTGATCAATACACATTTGTATTAAATTTTAATGTAAAAAAGAAATGTTTGGTATGTATAGACATACCCACCATCCTAACTGTCACATCCTTCAAGATTTCATATATGTCTCTAAGTTATTTTAAAGCATTTTTATTTCCATAATATCAATTAAATCTATTTTTTAATGTTTTTTTTACAGAAAGAAATTTACAAAAGGGTTTTGTGGTTATCAATGATTACATTAAACGTTTTCAAAGCTATTTTTAATGAAAAAAGAGTTCAAATTGTTTTATTTAAAAAAATGTAATTTAATTAAACATTAAATTATATGTTTTTGAAATATTATTAATTAAGTTGTTTTCCAAATGTTTTCAAGAAATATTTATATATTTTCAAATAATATTTAATTAAATGTTTTAAAAAAAATTATGGCACTTTAATATATTTTCAATGAAAATGGTTTTCAGAAAATTTTCTGGATCCTTTTATAATATTTCAAGTAAAATTATTTTAAAAAAGTTTTCTTGCACATTTTATATGTTATCACGTGAAATTGTTTTGAAAAATATTTTTCTCAATTTATATGTTTTCAATGAATTGTTTTTAAAAAATATTCATGTTCCTTTTATATGTTCTCTAGGAAAATAATTTTCAAAATGATTTCATTATTATTTTAGGGGTTATTAAAGAAAACCATTAAAAAAATCATTTATATTTTATACTTTTTCAAAGAAAAAGGTTTTCAAAATAATTTAAAGTCATATTTCTACATTTCAAAAGTATTTTAAAAGGAAATGTGATTCAAAGGATATTATTTTTTAAAAATAAAATTTAAAAAAATAAATCATATTCTCATCATGAAATGGTATTAATGGATCTTGAAAAATTATTTTCTATTTAAGATGACATCTAGTTACGTTACATACACATTTCGAAGGAAATGATTCAATTTTCCCATTCATATTCTTTACCAGAATGGTTTATATTTTCATGGAATGATATTTATGAAAACATTTTCTCTTTCATGGATTATATGATTTTGAAGAATTTTTTTTCTAGATTATTAATTTGATTAAAAGATTATTCTACCTATATATTTTTCGATAAGTTATTATATTATCACATATTTGTGATAAAAATTTAACTTTACAGGTTATATTATGATTGTTTTTTATTATGTGGAACAAGTATGTATGATTTATTGGTTATATGGGTGCTACCTATATCACCATATAATGGTTTGGGTAAATATTTATATCCCATGAGATAGAAAAATATGGTTTTGGGAGTGAACCATGACTATTAAGATTACCATGAGTGGGAATCATTACTACCAATATTGTTCGAGGAGTAAACACATACTACTATGATTTTCATGGTAGTGAAACTTGACTAAAAATATGTTATTGAGAGGGAGAAAATACTACCAACATGGATTTGGAAATGATTCCTTGACTACTATGTAAATTATATTAAATTTTTATGTGTCTTGAAAAAGGCCATGTTTTATTAATATGTTATTATTTCATAGAATATGTTATTTTTTTATTTTGATTAATTTCTTATGAAAATCTAATATTTATGACATAATTCGTGTTTATGATCTTGAATATACCTGGTATGATATTCTACTATCATGATCATGTTATCAGAACCCTCTGAAAGGTTAATATTTTTATGCCTCCCTTATTTACCCTCACTAGGATTCTAAGATGACCCCTTTTTATGTTTCTTTTATGATAGAAGAACATCATAATAGGGGAGTAATGAATTAGTGTGTCAAATTTACCTTTTAAGTGATGGATCTTGGTCTCATGTGGGTATGAACTAGTAAAACTTGTATAATGGAGTACTGTGGTAAAAAAAATTCACATGAAAATATAAAAAACAAAATTTTTACATGGATTTACAATAAGGTCTAGTCAAAGGATCATATTTCGACAGTGCATCGAGCATACCAAAATCCACTAATATTAACTTGTTTTGTAACATAATAGTTTAGAAATAGTCTCTATATACTTGGAACACTACCTTTAAATGATTTCAAGGATATGACCCAATGTCCCTCAAAAAACTTCAATCAACTCCCCTAATATCTCTGCCTTGGGTGCATTCATACAGGGTTTATCGATATGAAGGCCACATCAAGGGATTTTCATTGATGTCTTTGTCTATTTCTAGCACGAGACTATGCTTTCATTAAAGTATTAAATTAATTATATTAAAATCACTAATCCATCAAAATGGATATTCAAAAAATTATAGAATCACACATTATCACTTACGTACAACACCTTATCTTTCATAGAAATACACAACAATATTCACATGGTCTTTAAAGTCCAAAGGGACAGTTTGATTACATGATTTTCTTACATCTTCCCTTCCATGACCAACTCTTTCATCTGGATGATGAACCTGATCATCATTAAAATGGTCTAAGTCTAGAGTGAGATTATATTGATATATATAGGTCTCTAATACCATTAAAACATGATTATGATGTATCTTTATTGGTGAACATATGTTTCACTCAGAGAACACAAAACCCCTTTTCACATAGTATTTAGCATATAATTTTATTTCACATAAACTCATATTTCATAGACTTTTAAATATTGTGCACAAATTTTTTAATTCTCTATATGTTGATTTAATTATCCCACATCAGGTCCTGAATAAATAGTGCCAAATCAACTTCACTCTTGTCAAAAAGTTACTATGGAAAAATCAATTTCCTCTATTCTCCAATTCTTTGCCTCATAATTTTTGAAACACTGGGAAACAATAAAACCTTCAATAATACTGTCTATATGAACTATGAGATATATTTTCTTAAAAAATCCCTAATCTTGAATGTGAGTATTAAAAACAAACATAACTCATACTCCATTTATAGATAACAACAACCATGGTTCTAAAAATATCCATCATTGGGTTTGATATCAATATGTAGATAAATTTAGTAGGGCACCATCCACAATCAAAAAATGATATTAAAGAATCAACTAAGCTAAGAATATAATTTTACACGAGTAATTCTCTGTGTAGAAAATTAGAGGGGAATCATGAATTTATTTCTCATGTTTTGGAATGCTTAAATGTTTCCTCATAAAACAGAATTCATTTCTCTGTTATCATTTTTTACATTTATTTTCCACTATTTGTAACTAATAAATCTCCCCCACTGTAAAATTTCTGAATTTATCTATACTCTATCATTCCAACAACTATTAAAAATATTTCATTCTCCTTATTTGTACCATTGATTACCATTGATTTTCAATATTCTCACCCATTTTAAATAAACCCATAGAACAAAATTATAGATTTTAGAGCTTGAAGAACACTCCCCTTGGATCATATCTCCCCCGTAAACATGCATCACATTCACATAAAGATTAAAATAGTAATTTTAACTGGGGATTGGGGCACTTTAATAACCTCCTAATGCACTTGGAGTTAGCTGAACCCCATATTTCAACTAATGTTTCTCAAACACAGATGCTACTAATGGCATGATATGTATGTCATCCACTTGATCACCAATGACAACATGATCCATTCTAATAAAGACTTGTTTATGATTTTATTTATTTAATTGGTACAGAATTTAAATATATTTTATATGAAAATGATGAGCTGGATTGTTTGTGAGATCAATAACAATGTTATCATCATAGTGAATCACTATTTGTTGTTTTACCTTTGAATCACATGTATACAAAATAAGTATGTGAGTTTCCCATTCATAGATATTTCAGATTCTGATTTCATGTTATTTGAAAATAAATCCAATGATCCCTGACTACTTCCTCTAATTATAGTATCAACTACATACATAAGTACTATGAACTAATCAGTATGATATTTTTCACAGAGATATTATGATCAAATCATCCTCTTCTAAATTATAGATTCTTCATATATGAATCTTGATGAGAATAAATATCACTTGATTTGTACTTCAGACCATATAGATACATTTTCAATCTAAAAAACATCATTTCATCGTCTCAAATTTTAAAACCCACGCGTTGTTCGTTATAAAAATATTCTTCAAGAACACCATTTAATAATTATTTTTTGATTTCAATCTCATAAATAATATATCCACTTTGACTTTCTAGGGAATTTAAAATCATGATTAACTCCAGTCAATATACAGAAAAAAATGTTTCTTCAACATCAACTCAGAAAATCTATTCATAAACATTACACACATAGCATTTCTTTTTTTCAGATCATATATCTATTCTCATTTTGATTTTATGGTTTATTAATAAGACCCCATATTTTTTCATATCAATATGATAGACTTATTAATTCCTGAAGTTATCCCATTATTCATCTTTCACAGCTCTTTCTGATGAGTTTGGCTCAATAATTTCTAGAATGGAAGAATGTGCATCATTACACATTGTCATTGTCTGTTTCTAAGCTATCTAATCCCCATTGATGTTAGATTTATCCACTTCTTCTCTTTGATTTATCTTGTGTGGATCAGATGCTGTTTATTAAGTCATAACTTCTTCTTATAACACTTATTCTAAATCATATACTATGTTTCATCCCAAAATATGTTATAATCCTTTCACTATTTCAGCAATTGAATATGTCCCTTGACACCCAAAGCTCCATTTCCAATGGCACAATCTTCATGAAATTTCTAGAATAATCATGTCTGATAAAAATAAAAATAATTATTCTAGTATATTCATCACCATTCACCATTTTTATTTCCATCATAGAAATCACAATACAAAAAATTCATAATTAGGGATCTCATCAATAATGGATTTCAAGAAATTTTGGTAAAAAGAAAACCCCGGAAAGGATCTTCCTCTTGTAACTGTCCAGATTGTAAAACATCCTAAACTTGACCATGTATAATCATCATAAACACTTGTTCTTCAAGATACATAAAATAAGATCTATCCAATATGGTACCTTATTGATCCAAGTCATCTAGTGTTGATCATATTCAATGACATGAAAAAATGATCCTTTATCATGTATGTATTTGAATTCCTAATTGATAAATCATTCAAGGATGGAGAATTAATCATCTTATATTTAAAAATAAAAATCATTCCCTTCACTACTTATCATGATATTATATGGAGAACATGATTCTCCTTCAATTTCCAATATTGTAAGCTAATGTAAAGTAACAAAATATTAAGGGAATAAGGTGGATCCTCCTTAATCTTGAAAATTAAACTATTTGGCTGAGATGATCTTGTCATACATGTTTCTCAATTTGATCTATCCTGTATGATTGCACATCTAAATATGTCTTATGATTTATATTTTCATAGAAGGGATATCTTCCCATTATCTTCAAATATTTTGGTATAATTTTTCTTCTTAACAACCATTACGAATGATACATTCTTACCTATATTATGGAAAACTACCTGCTCACATATTAAGGTTGTACAACCTTTTCCAATTTGACCAAATTTAATTCATCTCTCATATAGAAAATCTTTAACATAAGAGTTTCATTTTGTTAGAAAACGATAATGAAATTTTTATTTATCATTTGGATCCATTTGTATTTTATTTTCACAAGACATAGTTTATAAATCATCACATTTCAATATTCTTTCCAAATCATCTAGTCAGATAACTAATATTTCAATATGAAATATTTAATAATGTTTTTATCATAAATATAGGATCCTTGGTGTTTCATACCTCCAAATATTTCATTCAAATGAAATCCCATTAAAAATGGTGGATTTTGAATCCAATGTCTTCTCTTATTCCTTAAATGATATCAACTTCGGAGAATTTTTATTCATAATATTCATCTGATTTCTTCCCTAGGTAGGTTCTTCATACATATCCATAAGTTTTGTTTTTATTTTATTAACTACAATGAGTGAATTTTGAGAAATATATGTTGTAATAATGTGACAACTATCATTTCATACATCATAGATGAGGTCAGGCATCCCAAATCTATTGGCACTATATAGATGATTCTGGTCCTTTAGATGTTTCATTACCTTTTTCGGCATGATCCTCTTTGAGATAGACTTCCATTGGGCTTTATCATTTCGAGGATTATAATAACTATTTAATTCACACTACCAAAATCTATTGTATCCGTAGCATTGACCTAGAAATACTAATTTCTAAAATATATTGAATAAGGTTTTTGGGTCTTCATCATGACTTGTTTTGATCTTTTTGGAAAAATTTCATCCAAAATATTTTTTCCTATCCACCCTAGTCATTGGGTTTGGTTTCATATCACATTTCATTATCCATGATTTTATACTATTTTTTTTACAAGTTTCACTGTTTTTTATAATAGGTTTAGAGTCACTAACTTTTTAGTATGGATTGAACCTGTTTTTTATCTGATTCTTGAGATTGATCATCAAAATATGGAAAGATATTCTTATCACATGTTATATGTATTTCAACTCTTAAATCCTCATAAAATCATTTTTTAGCTAAAATAACTCTTTTTTTATTTTCTATGTATCAATATGAGTCATATCAAGATTGAACAGTATAGAATCAAAATTGAGACATTCCATATTGAGGATGATTTTCGGATCTTTAATCCTAATTATACTTTCTTCACAAGAATTATTAATTATAGAAACTTTTTATACAAGAAAAATTACTTTATTTGGAATCAAACATTCATATTACATGATATTTCGTGACATTACATCTAATTTACGTCCGTTGAAATCAATGTTATTTTTAAAATTTACATCAATAAAATGGATCTTTTCATTATGAATCTTTTTGACTCGCACATTCTCTTCAACTACTTTGATGTATTTTGAGGACCTTTTTTTAGGTTCCCATTTTTTTGTAAGAGGTTCAATATTATCTTCAGAGCATTAAACATTAAATAGTTATTCTTTATAATCCTCCATTAATAGAATTTGATTCATTTCTCAGTTGTGTGATTTCCTCCTATATACATTCAATGGTTATACAAAAAAAAGAGACACCTTCTATGTGAATATCATTAAAATAAGTTCGTAATAGCTAATTTTCAAATTCTTGTGAGGTTTTAGATTTATCAGCATCACCACATGTGCAAGGATCATTATTTTTAGGAAAAATCTCAACGGTGAAAACACATATCTACTGATCACATTATGATGTTCATTTAGATGGGGTATCACTGTTGTAATTTTATTATTGGGAAACTTGAGCCACCTTCTCTTTTCACTCCAAGACCGTTATATCTTCATTGTCAACAATTCAAGGATATATAGATGATACATCTTCTTAGATAATAGAGAATTATAAAACTGTCTATTTTCTTTATTTTTCTTGTTTATCTTTATCTGCCTGGATATACAATTATCATCAGAGTTAACAAAATCTTCATTAAAACTACTATTTGTTTTGGACTCAGGAAAGAAAGTAAATCTTTAATAGAGAATATAATTATTTTAGTTTATGTAACATATGTGAACCTTCCCCTAGATACAACTAGTCGGACTCCAGAATACCATGAGAGGGTAGGGATATTTAGTGGGTCAATATTTTCTTTTAAGGTGATGGATCTTGTTGCCACATATCTATGAAATAGTTAAACATGTATTATGGGATAATGCAGCAATAAAACATTTATATGAAAAGAGACAACACAATAGTTTAACATGGTTGATCACTAAGTGCTAGTCCAACTTCCATATGCCGATATTGTTTTGGTTAGGCCAAAATCATCTAATCATCAATAGTTATTGAGTAAAAAACATTAGACACATTAAAATTATGCTAGGCACACTTCCATTAAAATATTTTATGTATAAAACATTAATTCCCTCAAAAAATATCCATCGACTCACATTATCTCACTACATTAGGTTAAGTCTTGCTCAATTTATCATCTTGAAGGTCTCTTCAAGGGATATTTGTTGATTTCCTTGTTCAGATCAATCATTATAATCATAATGCATCCATGAACTAAATTGATTCACATTAAATCATTCATATGAAGGACTAGATATTCCAAAAAAATTATAATCCCACACTAGCACTTGTTTAAAACACCTTCTCTTAAATGAATGCTCAGGGATTTTTGCATAATATGAATTTCATACAACCCTTACTTTTCATTAAACCCCTATCTATTGAGTAGATACACCACAATATTCAATTACTTAATAAAGACTAATGGAACACATTATAGGAATGATTTGACTACATATTATATTCCATGTGAATATATTTCAAGTTGAAGAGGAGCATGATAATGATTGAAATTTTCAATGTATTGAGTAGGGGTAGCTGCTAATTTATAGGACTCAATGACCATGTGTGAACGATTCTGATGAATCTTCTTCAACGCACCTCATATTCAATCCGATCATGAAAAAACCCTTTTTTTGTCATATTTGGAACATAAGTCTCTTTTTCACAGCCTGTTCCACCACACAGATTCTAAATCTTGCAAGCACATTATTCCAATTCAATATTTTTATGATATTATCCAAAAACATGCCTTGCATGCATGCTTCCAAACCATATTAAATCATTGGAACAACATACCTTTCCAAAGTCAATTTACTCTATTGTCCAATTTTTGGACCCAAATTTTTTTCATACATTAGGAAACAATGCAACCTTAAATACCATTGTCTGTTTGTACTATAAGAACCCCTTTCTTACAAAATACCTGATCGTTCAAGTGAAAATTGACAACAAAGGCAAACCACCATTCATTTAAAAAAATAAAAACCTTGCTTCCAACATTACCATCCCATGGTTGTGAAGAGATATATAATGTATGATGTGGCTAAGAAGGGGGATATTTAAGAAGAACCAGGTGATAATTAATATAGATTTCTTTTTTACCATTTTTTATATTTCTAGGTCTCCAAAGGAACGAAACTATTAAGGTCTTTTGACATCGGTTTATATAATGTTTTATGTAAATCAAAAAAGTAACATAATGTATGAGTGTGTTATGAATGGGTGGTTAAATAGGAACACCATAAATTGATCCCTCCAACCATTTTAATAAATTTATTGTGCCAAATGTGTCTCAATCTAGTAATGGAACAATACCGTAGAATGTGACCCCCCTTATGATACCAAATGATAATCCCCAATACTTTAACATCCATCTAAGTACCCTATGATCTGATGTGATGTATTTAAACAACCTTTTTCTCTCTAAACCTATATTGAAAACCTTTTTCCAAATACATTTCACAATGTTGTAAAAAATAAATTTCTCTTAACAAAATCTATGGGAAACCACCATTAAATAAATTCATTTACAAACGTATACCAATTAATGTTGTATTATGTAAATCATTTAGAAATATATTTATAAATCCATGAGTAATTATTGTTAAATTATCATAGTCTAGAGACAACATCACTTACATCAAATTCTAGTTTCACGCTCTCTATAATGGTATCCAGAATTAAGCTGCAAAATGAAAATAAAATTAAAAATAAAAAAATAGAGGTCATATCACCAATTTTCACATATTAGAGACAATTTACATAAGAAAAAAAGGGTCATATATAATCCCAGGTAAACACATACCTCAAGAATCTATCATTTTTACTGAAACTATCTTCGTAAATTGAACTATAAAAGACACAAATATCCTGGAATCTATATTCAATTGACTGAAATTAAAAACCATTCTATAGAATCCAAAACCATTGTTTAAAATTACCACCAATGTTCATATAAACAAAAGGAGAACCAAAATATCACAAAATGAGAAACATGTCAGATGTAACCACCCAACATCACCTTGAAGAGAGCTAGAGTTCATAATAGAAGGATACATGTCAAATGAAAAAAGAGTTAGTCATGAGGATGATAAAATACCACTGGGAATAAAGTATTAACATCATGAATGATGGATTAATAGAGTAAATACCATAGGTTTCATGTAAACCGAAAAATACATTTCATTAGTTTAATACTCCAAACTGATCAATCTATCACATAAAATATATTTATAATCCGAAAACTTTTCACACCACAAGCCTATATTATTGATTCTTCTTAGTAAATAATTGAAAACATAAATCAACCTCTCATAGTGTGAATTTTTCCTACTATCAATGACCTTCCCATCATACTTCAGAAAACTCATAAAAATCCATAGGCACCTTACATTCTTAAATTTTTTTATCTAAAAAACTAAAATAGATCATTTCATTAACAATAATTTTACACAATGAACACCATGAATCACCATCAACATAAATTTAACCATTTAATGTTTTATGATGAAGAAATAAGTTGTACGTTTCATATAACTGCATGATATGTATCAGAAAAGGGTGAATAGATAATAAAAAATCACTGATTTCCCTCCCTTCATTCACCCATTTATTCCCCTTCATGTAAGATAAAACCATAATTATTAGGGAATAACTAAAACCATATTTGTATTCATAAATTGAGAAATAGTGATGAGATTTTTTCACAACAAAATAACTAATTTAAATTATCCTAAAATATATTTAGAGTTCAGAATGGTTTCTCATCAATAGATAATGCCAGTATGATCATTCCATGGAATAATTTTCATATTAATTTTTATTTATATGGAATTCCCATTTCATTATTGGATTCAAAAGTAAATTTATTCATTTCTCAATATTATATATTCATTTCAAAATCAATTTAGGGCCGAAATATAATTATAAACACTTTTTCAGTTTGTCCAAAATTGTTATTTCTTCTACATGTGTTATTAATCGAGTATCATTTAGCCATTCTTGGAATCCTTTACAGTCAATTTATCAATTCCATCTACCATACCATTAATTATATTTTTCCCTTTAACTGTTTTGAATTAATTTGTTCTTATAATATAATTTAATAAATTATTATTTACCTGGATTAAATATAATTGTCTATTATCTGTAATTTTATCCCATAATATATGTACATATTACTTTAGGATTAATCCATATAAGAATTCATCTTCTGTGTATTTTGAATAAAATTATATATATAATTTTTCCATAATACATACTATATTTATCACATATTCGATTCATTTTGATCTCTTGTGTCCTCCTTTTTAAGAGATTATTATGTTTATTTTTTTAAACTATAAATCATCAATACAATGTCCATTTATATTAAAAATTCAACATGAAATTTTACTATTCTATAATATATTTTTAGTGAAAAATATTTTTTTATTTACATTTTCAATGATTTTAATTTTTTACCCTCGATATAGGATATATATAATCCCCATGAATTGGAAAATTGTTCCAACAATAAATTTCCTTATACCCAAACATTAAACCACACCAAAAATAGTTAAACATTTTTTCCACTATTATGATTCATTTTTGAAGGCTTTTGAACCTTGGTTAATTATTTGATTGAAGATATTTGTAGTCACATTTTGGGAGACATTATTATACTTAATTCTTATATAAACCCTTAATAATATGAAGTATTTTATATAATTTTTCAGCATCAATATTTTTATAGATTTGGATAAACAACATACAATTTTCTTGTAAAGAGTAATAGTATACAAAAATATAGGGAAGGGTTTATCTCTTTCTTTGTACATGTAATTAATATATCTTTAGAAGATCATTGATAGGAATGATTCCTTTTAATTTAATACTCTTATCATAAAAATTCATAGAAACTCCTCCTTCCCTAAATTCATCGAAGACTAAATTTATATTTCATCCATATTTTCTTATTTTTGGCATATATTTCAATACACATTATATAGATGATATATTTATTCTTCATCACTGATGTTAATTTATTTTCAGATTCCATATGTATCAACTCAATTAGAAATTCATTAATTTTATTGATTTATTATACAGAATTATCATTCTTCAATACTATTTTATCATTGATTTCTAGTAGATTATTCTATACACCAATTTTTTCAAAGTTAATTAATTTTTATTAATATGTTTTTCTAATGTGAGTACTCTCATTAACTGATTTTTTGTATACATTCATTATCCAGTGAATGTTTTTCACAAACAAATATTGAATTTTTCTCATTTTTATACACATTTTTTAGTGATTGTTCCACTTTTTTGAACATCATATAATAATATAACAATATATCATCCTCTAATCCCAGTAGTGTTTTACAATTCCACATGCCCTTGATGAAAAGCAACATAAATATTGATACATCCTCAAAGAAGTTTTTTCAACTCATCCAATATGATAAAATAAAAAATCACTAAATCATTCAATATATATGAATATATATATATATCACATTCATTTTTGTGATTCATTAGGTGGATAATTTTAAATTGATATGCTATAAAATCTATTGGTTTAATGGTTTCAATTAATATTATACCCTATTTCTTCATTAGGGTATTTCTAAATTTTTTAACCACATTATTTTTATGGTTACTAATGTTTTTTTGGATAAAACTGCTTCCAATTGTGTGTTAATGATAATTAAAATTTTATTTTCCATATTAGGAAACAAAGAGGTTTCATAAAAAATCCACTTCATATCAAACATATATAATCAGTTGGGAAAAATAATTAGATCTAATAAAGGTTATAACTGGTAGTAATTGAATTATAGTGACCCGAAATATGTGTAGTTACACAGAGCATTGTTGAATCAATATAAAAAGATTATCAAATCATTTTCTCTTTCAATTACCACCATTAATATTCTAATCATCACAATTATATAGGTAAATGAATCCACTTATGAATTATTAAAACAACCAAATATGACATATTTCAGATTAATAATTTTAGAAACAAATGATATTTTTATAGGGTTCACACCGAATGTGGGTGACAATAATCATTATGGGTCCATAGGGCGTCTAGTACCATGACATACCCAAATATATTCATGGGAATATGAGGAGGGGAGAAATCATCATATTAAATTTATGATATCTCACAAAAATTATACACAATATAAAAATAAGATCATTATAATAACTGTCGTAACATTTTAGTAAAACAAGCAATAATAATAAGGAAAAAATACCTTATTCATAGTAATGGTATTTCACTCTATAAACAGATAAAAAATTATTATATAAAAAATATGGTCAAATCCAAATAACAATTTCAAAATAATAGAATAATTTTATTACATTTTCTCTTATAATTAATAGCAGAATTGTCAACTCAAATAAATAAAATGATACTTTATATATTATACACAAATATTCACTTAGGTTCTTCAATAAATAAAATATAAGAATATAATGGTTTCATGTTTCTATAAACTAAATGTCTTTTTAATCATTAATATTTATTAACACACAACATGAACCACAACATTAGTAGTTTAATAATAATTTATGATTCTTCTAAAAGTCCATTTAGTCAAAATGTTATATGTGAATCAAAGGTTGGATTTCCCTTATATTATTTATTCTTATTCTTATTCTTCATTGATGATAATTAGATATCCAGGTTGATCATAGTATAAAATACTCCCTGACACATTTTATGTAACTACAAATACAGTTTGAACTTCCTGTAATCAGAAATGTATATGATCATATACATTATTAGAATGTTAGATTAATTCTCTATATCACTCAATTTCTTAAAAAATACAGTATAATAAAATTATTGTACATGTTTCTTCACAAACACACACCTCTTATTTTTCATATTCATAATGAATAAAACTAAATAAATTTATTTATTTAATAATTTTTAATTATTTAAATTACATTGAAATTTGTTTCATTTTAATTATTTTATTTTACAGCAAAGGTCTCAGATTCCCTCTTGAAGCACTATCTGAGATGATCTTTATATGGCCATTAAATGGGTCCTTCCATAACACTTGAAGCATTCTAGGGGAAGGACGAAAATTACACTTGACTCCCACCTGATTGAGAATTGAAAAATAATGAATGGATTTTTGGTTATTATGTTAGTTGAGCTATCCAAGTAGTGAGGTTGGAATAAGGTATTTCTTGAATGTTACTCCACAACTATAGTTCTTACAATTAGAACAGGTGCACTGCATCTCTCTGGGAAGATCACCAATCGTTGTGCCTGATGCTTGGATCTTCTCTACTCAAATGAGCATATTGTCACTCAGTTCTAAAGATAATAAAACTCATCGGGGGATGGTCTAGAAAACAATGGTGTGAATGGTGCTAATTATCATTGTGTTGATCAAGTGCTGAGGGAACCCCTACCCATTTTTTGGGTGGGATCAATGTAAATATTCATCTTTTGGACTTGTGTAAGTTTTTTTTGATAATACAGATGTCTTGATTTTCTGGGAATGATCTCAATATATTAAAAAAATTCAATTAATAATGCCATAATGATGGAATTTATATTCTAGACTTCATAATGATACTTACTGAGCCTCAACCAACACACCAGAAAATAAATGGTTATGGCTTCAGACATAATACATTTAAATTTTGTCTCATTTGAACAACTAAAGAATCTAAGGGATATAGAGGGCCCCACCACTTACATACAGAGTCAAATTAATTCATTGTATGATTTCGGATAAACATAAACAACATATACATATCAAATGTAAATAACATTCCCCGATCTATAAACATAATTATAAACCATTTTGTGCAGTATGGAGAATTGTATCAAGATATGACATCCTCATTCAAAGTAGTCATTAAAAATTTAATAAAATATGTTAGATGAAAATCATAATATTTTTATATCAAAAAATCATATAATTCAACATATATGTTGAAATTTATGAGAACACTAATAAAATCATTAACAAATTCATGAGAGAAATACACCTTTTACTTTGTAATGAAGAGTTATTTTAGAAAAATCACTTGTATTTTTCATGATTGTGTGTATAAAACTAGAAAACAAAAAATATAAAGGTTTTCATTGAAAAATTATGGATATTATAATATAATAGTTTCTTAAAATATATGTTGAATGGTAATTTAAAATAGATAAGTAATTGAGGCGTCAAATTTAATCGAGCATGCATATCAGGGAGAATAGAGAATGGAGACTTATAAAACATGTTTTCCCCCATAAATTGGAGATAAAATGATTTGGATACATGATTTTAAAATATATATACATAATTTAGATTAAATATATAATATATAGTTAATAAATTCGTCAGTTTATATGGGGAGAAGGCATAACACGAAAGAATATGGAGATTCAGGAAGAAACCCTTAACTCTTATCTGAAAGTGTTATTCACTCGACGTTAATGTCCAAGATAAAAAAAATAAAATACAGTAATAAATAAATTCATAATCATTTATATATTTATTCTATTAATTTAAATTATGGTATTTTTTATGAGTTATAAGATACAATTTTATTGTTCTGGAGCATTCATTTCCTAGGTTTTCATGATTGTTTCACATGTATATGAGTATGGATGTTCACATAAAATGGGAATAGATATCTAGAATTAATTTTATACTTGATTAACAAAAATACATAAGATTATATTTTTATATAATTCATTTGGTTTTTTAGGTTGATTTTGAATCAATAGATATGACTTTAATGGTACAAATTTATATTATTTTGGTAGTTTTATATCATCCCAAACTAGTTTTGTTTTATTAATTAACACACTATATTTATAATGGTTATAGAACATTTAATAGGTTGTAAAAAATTAATAATATTAGATAACTATAAACTTTGTTTTGATCCTTTAACATTTTAATGGAAATTGAAAACTTTCATCCTTGAATGTGAAAAATGAACACATCATCTATGATGTTCTCATTTTTTTGAATAGAAAATGAGAGGGAAAAGAATTGATGATTGTTTATTACCTCAAAAAAGTAAAATTATTTTATATATAATATACTAGAGATATCATGTTACATTGTTATTGGTTTTTGAGGATAAAATAGTAAAATACAATAAATTGAAAATAAATTATAAAAAAGAGATATATATTTTTACCACTTGATTTTTTCACCTCGCAAACCATCATAAAGGTATTAGTTTTAGTATTTTTGTTGATACCAAAGGCTCTTAGATAATGGTTAGGGGATTAAGATGATTACAAGGATGAAATTGGAATATTCTCAAATATATGAAGTTGTGTGTAGAAGAGGTGGTGAGGGGTGGTATTTATATTGGTGGAGAGGGGGGGTTGAATATTTGATTCCTACATTTATTATTTTGGCTTATGACTATATATAGATTGAGAGTAATCATTAAAAAATGAAAATAATAAAGATATGGAATAGATTATTTTTATTACATCATCATTGATTCAATAAATAATTTTTTTACTTATATTGTATTTAGATATTACATTATCATATTCTTCTATTCATAAAAAATAAAGCATTTCATAAAATTATCAAAAATTTATCCAAACCATTTTTTAACATATAGAATTTATGATAGAACTCTATTTTATAAAAATAATTTTATAAACAAGATAAATTTAATTTTTATTTAAATTCATCATTTACTCAAGATATAATGATTTTAAAATTACATATAATTTCATAAAACATTGAAAAATTAACTAAAGACTCATAAAATTATCTTAAAATCATAAGATAAAATAGTATTAATTTATAAAAACATTTTTAAAGGAATTTTCTTCTTAAACATTTAATTATTCATTAAATTTTATTTATATATTTATGACTTATAAAAAAGGTCATATACTATTCATAAGATCATGTTACCATTTCATCGGTATATGTTTCAAAACATCATGAGATAATTATTTTTGAATTCATTCTTCATTAATAATGTGTTTATTTTTCCTCTAGGTTATTTTGTTGGACTAATACTATATGAAAATATTATATGATGATAACATTACTTATTGAATTATGGGTAATTACGTGTGGTGTAAAAAAATTCTCCACATTATAACTGTATTCTTCATAAAATATATTATATAATCATATTTAAAAGAATGTTTAATCATACTACTAATTTCAATTAAGATAAATAACACATAATTTAATTAAATTCTCATTGTAAATATTTTTTTACAGGAATAAAAACATTTTTAAAATATATAATCCTTATGTATTATGGAAATATTCTTAGACATGTTATTGATGTTTTCCATAAACCATGAATGTGATGAAAAATATATATCTTATGATCCATTGAATTTTTTTTCTTTCTCAAATTAATGTATCATATTTTCAAGTAAGTATTTACTATTATCCAAAAGAACATTCAGACCATAGTATCTCTAATACTTATAATTCATCTAACACACCACCTTTAAAATATTACATATCAAATATTAAAAAAAGTTATATTCTAGAATATATTATCTTTCATGGTTTGTTTATTCCATTTTTACAATTCAGTATGAGCGAAATATCCATCATTTTATGAACTGGGATATATTAGAAATCACCATGAAAAAAATTTATAAAAATTATTAGAAGTCTTATAACACAATTTAACTCATAATTTTTATAACATATAATTAAAATATTCTTAAATACCTTAGGAAATTCTTATAATTTTCTAGTATTAAATTATAATGGATATTATATATTAATTTTTATATTTATTAGCTCCATGTTAAGGATACATTACTTGTATAAATAAATTTAGTACATATTAAAAACATTTATTGTAATCTATAGTCATGCTAAAAAATCTCCAAATTACATAAATAACTTCTTCAATTTAGGAAAACATCACATATTTTTTATGCGAATTTCAAATGTATTCTATAACATTTAAATACTATTTTTAAAATTTTAATTTATTTATACTAAATCTTCTATTACAGATTTGAATATCATCAATTTTATTCACTTGATAGTTCCTAAATAATTACCCACAAATAAAACATATTCCTTTCTTATATGTGATATCAGTATATTAAATTTTCACCATCATCCATAAAAAATATTGACAATATTACCATAGAAAAAACTTGTATGGGTACTCACATCAACTGTCAATAATCATCACTCAATTTACATAGGAAAAAGATCCTAAATATATTCAATCTATTCAATAAAAAAATTCCATTTCCATTAACACTTTTCATTGATTCCTATAATGTCCGGCTCCATAATAATCTCTTATTAAGGGTTATTTTAGTTGTAGATTGATCTTCATTTCATGTATCTTTATAGAATCCTTCCATTATACATTTCATACTTTTTTATGGATCTATAGTAATTTATGTTCAACATCAATTTATAAAATCTACAAACATATTGAGTCATTCTACCTCACTCAACATATATTTATTTTACCATTTTTTCAATATATTCATCCTTTGTTAACAAAAAATATAAAACCTACCATCAAATGGATACAACATAGTTAATAAATTTACTATGAAACCATTTAATAATATAATGATTAGTGTTTCTTTGAAGAATAAATAATATAATGGTTGAAATTTGAAAACTATATTTGGGGTTTTTCAAATCGATGACAATGGTTCTTATATAAACATCAACATATATGCATTTTTTAGAAATAAATCATTACTTATCTTATAATAATATTGTGCCTAATAAAATGAAGTTAACTAGTCATGTTTTTAAATAAAACATTCATATTTTATAGAATTCATATTTCCTTAGGGAACAACTATATCCTTGAAAATATTATCTGTTATAGTTTAATTTGGAACTATTACAAGTTTTTTATAATTGAAATCTACCACAAGGCTAAATGTATATTGTTTATTCAAATATCTAGCTAAAATTATGTTGTTGAGAAGCCATTACATGGTTCCTATAAATGTGTTTTCTGAAATAAAAAATTTCAAAAATAACTTCATAGGAATAGGCACAAATCAATATGACTTTAAACTATATAAAAAGTGTTCCGCCTTATTATCATTTTATAATATCATTACATCTAATTTTATATATTTTAATTATTAATTTATTAATAAATAAATATTTAATTTTCATGTATATTAATTTTTATATTATGAATTTTTGGATGATTTAGAATAATTTTTTTAAATCAGACTATTAAAATTTTCATTTCATAAATATAGGTGTTATATGCATCGTATGAGATAAATACATAGTAATATTTAGTAAAAATTATAATTTTATTATTTACAAATTAAATTTAATAATTAAATATTGTTATTATTTAGAAATATTATATGTTTTGGTTGTATTTGAATTATATCATCTCTTGATTATTGATCTACGTATAGTGGGTGAAACATCCTGAGCTTTTAAGGTGGTGTGTTAGATTATAAATTTTTAGTTAACTCTATATATAATGGTAAATGAGATGTTTACCATGAATATGTGTGGATGTGGCTATGAATCAAGGGTTAATAACACAATAATAAAAAAGAGGCTATATATTGTGGGGTGCATAGTTGATGCACAATTATTAATAACTATAAATATTAATTATGCAGCCTATTTGGGGAAGGTTCATGTTTGAAAAACATTATAATTAGAAACTGAAAAGAGTGAAACTTTGGAAAAAACCAAACATATGAACTCTATAAGGATGGGAAACTATTTCATTATCCTCGAAGACTGTGTATCCTTGGACACCAATTATATATATGGTTGTGTATGGTTGGGGGATGGTCTGAACAACCCAGCAGTAAATCTGTGTTCCTCATTAAAAGAGGGAACTACCCATTTTTTCCTCTTTGGATTTATGAGTTATTGTACAATTTTACTCCTCCTTCCACCTCCAACATCAAGAGTGATGAACCATGAAATACGGCCAAATTTATAGTTGGTTTTCCTTCAATCATGGTTCTTTTAATGTGGGATTAATTTAAAATAAAATCCTTATGTGAGTCTCCCACTCCTCTTTCATTTATTTTCTATAAAATTTCTTTTATAATTGTTATTTTCAATCAATATCCTCAAAACCATTATTTTACAATATATTATCGAATAGGTAATTAATTATTTTTTGGTCTTAAATCAGTGGTTGTGATTATGTGAGTGGTTTTATATGAACTTTAGGTAGGTTTCCAATGAGTTATATCCCATATAATCATTATTCATATTATATGTATCTGGTTATATTGTTGTCTTCATGTGATATGTACTTGAATTTCTTACAATAAAAGGTAAAGTGGGAGTATAAATGGTGAGTTAAATCCATATAAATTAATAAATTAATATTTTATATTTATTATACTAATCATATGGTCACCCTTGTCGAGAGACACTTCCACTAACATGATAATTGATTAGTTAAATGATGAATAGAATGGGGTATGGGATTAAAAAAAATTAATATTAGTAAGGAAATTTGAATTGAATAAAGCACTATTTTTCATGATATAAATAAGGATATTGTGTTGTGGATTTTATGTGATCAAATGTATGAAATTGTTCATATGGTTTTATATGGGGATCACTATCTTGATAGGGGTGATAAATTAGTGTAATGGTTTTGTAATGGTGAAATTGCCTAACTAGGGGTATTAGTTGTATGTTGAATGTAATTATCTATGAAACATTGATAAATTAATTGGTAAACCTATTCTATTTTTGTTTGATAAATAGTATAATCAACATGACATATTAAAAATGTGAAAAATATTTATTTCTCATGATAGACTTATTCTCCTCACCATTGAGAGGGATAAACTACTTCTCTTGGACCCCCTTTGAATTGTATATTTTTGAGAAAGTGATGATGTTTCAGAATCCAAGGGTATTGACATGGAATTCCTTATCATGGTTGGGGTGTTCATATATGGAATTCCATATCCAGATGGGATTTTTTGACACATGATCCTTAGTTTCCATTATGTGACTCCTTTGACACATGGTTTTTATAACACACATTGATGTGGAATATGATTGACGAGTGTTAGTGGAACTGTACACAAATAAAAAATATGGTTTCATCAATTATCACTTAATAAATAAATTCACCATTATTTCCTTGATTAAATTTTTTTACATCAAATTATACTAATATTAGATTGGATTTTAATTTATCAACCATTTTTAGTAGCCAAATAAGTTGTAATCACACCCTCACTGAGCTACCATTGGTTATATAGTAACACATCATGCTTGTGCTTCCAGATAAGGGAAACGTTCCAATGTTAAAAGGATTATTTGGTAATTGGGATAGTGCATATATGAGAGGAATAGACTTCATTATGAGACCTGTTTAGGGATTTTTTTCATTTTCTTGTATTGGTTTTCTTTTGGAGCCCTAGCATATAATGGCATTAAATGTTTACTTATTTATTTAATCGGTACTTCCCTAGCTTTGTAATTTAGTATGTGATGTTCTGTGGTTTTTTAAAATTACAGGTAGATGTTTATTTTTATTTAAACTATTGCATTGCTCTCGTAAAAAAAGTTATAGTTTCCCCATATGTTAAATTGGATCCTCGATTCTAGTCAATATCCTTATTCATGTGGGGAGGCCAACATGAGGTCATGTGGCGAGTCAACTCAGGTCACCAATTATTATGGTCAATAAACTAGGATTTTATAATTTGGTATTAGATTATTTTTCATTTTCTATTTCATATCTATTTTGGAATATTATATATGCGATTAGGATGTTTTGGGGCTTGTTAATGTGATCATGCATCAGAGTATCTAACCCATGTGTGGGAGGAAACACATGTAACTAGAATTTGATTATTGATCATCATGGTCTCATTTTAAAGTTGAATGTTATCTCTATAACATCCCAGGTAAATAAATAAATTATAAATTTTATCTTGAATAAATATTTTTTGGAATAAATATTAATATTTTTTAAAGGGTTGTTATGTTCGATGGCATACCAGATATGCAGCAATGGGTTTCTTTGAAATTTTACATTGCACAATAATAATATAATATTATTATTTTAAATGGCCATTAACGCCTCACTGTTGTATTGGAATGAATGAAATGAACTAACTACAATATTATTATACATTTTTTTAATTTCTTTTACATTTATCCAATAATATTTATTGTCATAAAATGTGAATGTATCTAATTTTAAGCATAATTTACATTAAAAAGTGGATTTACATCATTTTGATGGTAAAACCTCTTAAAATATAGTTTTGGTCACTTTTATATATTCTAATTGACCAAAAATACTTATTATTTGGAATTGGGACATCAAAATTAAAATTTTGAATAATTTTGGTATTTTTTGGGTAAAATTCAATTTTTAATGAAAAGTGAAAAATAGTGTATTTTAATTCAAAACTTCATTTTAATATAATTTATATGTATGGTTAGATTATATTATTAATTGGTTTTAAAGTGTAATTAGAATATAGTTTTACCTTTTAATACAATTTTTGACATTGGATGTAATTTTACATTGAAATTTTATATAAACAAGTGTCAATATTTTGATAGTTACTATTTCATAAAAACACCCCTTCTATTTTGACGGTGGGAATTAATTCTAAATTAATTTCATCGAATTATGTGTTGTGAATTTCGAAAAATGGATTGCATATTTGGAATCAGGATGTCTAAATTGTGAAAATTGGTAACATTAAATTTTATACATTATGAATATTTAATTGGGTAAATGTTTTCTTTACCCTGGTTAAAGTGTAAATATAGTAAATAAGGGTAAAAAAATATTAACATAATATTACAAAATAACAAAAACATGTGACCAAATTCTATTAGTGGATACATATCCAACCATGGGAATAATTTGGTAGATTTTGAGACCCCACGGAGCCACTTGGGAATAATAATGACACTTTATTTTAATTAACTTAAAGTACTGACCAAAATGACATAAAAAAATATCATTTAGTATATTATTTTTTACACAGGGTTATATAAGTTATCTATTTGACTATAAATATTTCATGGAAAGCTAAAAATAGTTCTTACATCATGGTGGTTTTTTTAATAATTTTGAGACATTAAAAAAATTGAATTATTTTTGACACTATAATGATGTAGTGTATACCTAATTTATAAATGATTTAAATAAATAAATTATAAAGATTAAAATAATAACCACAACCTGTCCAATTATAATTTGATGATTTTATTTCGACCATGAGTCATATTATCTTTGACATTGATATGTTTTGGACATTTTGAAACTGGAAATCATTATGTAATAAAATTATATTTTCACACATTCTTAAAGAGCCCCTACTCCCCCTTATAAAAAGCCCTCAAATCTAACCCATTCCTCACACATCTCAATCCATATGGCTCATCCAAAATTAGTCCAATTATGTTTTCTAGATCCCTATCCATGTCCTATAATCCTTAACATAGGATGAAGTCACTTCAACAAACACTTTTGGTTCAAACCAAAGGGAGTTACCCAATTTAAAGGTAATGTCTTCTCTTATGTTCTTTTGTTTTATTTTAATTCTCAAAACCCCTAATCTCTTTTTAGTCCTTTATTAAAACAACACCAATATCATAAATGTACTAGTATTTTCTTATTGAAAGTATTCAAACTACAATTTAACAGACCTCCATCTAATGGGTAAGTAATATAGAGTTTATGTAGATGGAAAACTAATGTATCAAGAAACGATGATTGTTCAATTATCTCCTACCGACTGTCATGGTGGAAATTAGGATGGAATTATATTTATATATGATATATATTGTGTTTATTTTTTTATGCTTCTGTTTTTACCATTTATATCATACCTTTATGGTTTCCATTATGAGTAATTGCGATAATTTCATTTGAGGAAGTGCAGACTGCTACCCTATCAAAGTGATATGACTTGCTAATTCTATATTTAGGACACATAAATGTTGTATTTGATTAATATTATTCTAGAGATAAGGGATAGTTTTCCAAATAAATAACATTTAATTATAATATGTTTATTTTTTACTGAAGTACTAAATATTGAGAAAATGACTATTATTAACAGAAATGATTACATAATGTTTATAACATTATGATAAGTTATATTAAATTAATAATAAACATGAAAAAATATCTTAATCATGAAGATATTAACATTAGTTTATTATTCAGAAGATTAAAGAATGAACAGGTCATGTCGGACATGAGGTAAGGGATTTGTTTCGATCTCCTTTCATTGAGGCATATTTTTTTATACATGACTTTATTTTAAACACTATATAAACACATTTTAAATTTCATTTCATTCAGAGGGAATATTTTTCTATGAAGCGTTTTACAAAAAAAAACTTTTCTTTTTAACATAAGCGTTTACAATGACCTTTTTCACCGTCACGGGTACTAATTGATCTATGGATTCCTTCACAAGTAGTAATGTTTTTAATAGGAAAATAAATACCATATAATATTTTATGTATTTTTGTATTTAAAATGGTTTTGATAATGGTTTTGTTATGTAAATATTTTTAAATGATATATTATGATTCCAATGTAAATTTTTTTATCTTTCCTTTATTTTTTTATGTGATATGAATATGTTATGGTTCTTGGGAATTGTTTACATATACAAGGGGTTCCTTGATAAGACTTGGGCATGTGAGCCCGATATTTCTCTCTAATGCATTGGGTAATGTGACAGATGTAAACGTGAATATTTCTGCTAAGAAATTTTTGTGAATATACTGTGATGTGTATTCTAAATGTAACTCCCGATCTAGTTGTGATAGCTATAATGAAATTATGATATGGATGTTAGAAGTTACCTTTATGATTTATGATTTCTATGTGTTATTCGTAAATCATATGATTTCATGAGTTACGTTAAAGAGCATAAGTTTTGTATGTAATGATGAACTAATATCTCATTTCATTGTTTTATCACCCTTACTGAATTTTTTATGCACATCCTATGTTTTGAAATGTCTTTCACAAGACCTAATGATGAATAGGGTCAAAGATGAGATCATGGAAAATTCATGATGTCAAAACATGGGACTAGGCATGACCAATTTTTTCAAGATTTTTTATTTTATGAAAAAAAATGAAAATGAGTATAAGTGTCTGCATTTTAATTTTTGAGACAAAATGTAATAGTTGTGTAATAACACTCTAAAACTCTAATCCTAAAAAGATCCTCAATGAGAATTATTAATTTAATTCCATATTATGTACTTTTTTATGGCCAGGTCCTTATTTTTGGTATTATAGGTTGGTTTGGATAACTTTAGATGTTAGGCTATTGCAAAATTAAGGTCTATAAATTAATTTTTGGAATGATTGAAGTGATATAGCATTTACAGATTACCATGTGGCCATGCCTAAAATATTTCTATTTTAATAATGTTTTTTTACAGAGGAAATAGGGAAACTATGTTTGGATGACATCAGGACGAAGACAACCTTCCAAATCAGCAACCTGAGTAGTTTGGAATCGAAACTGAAAAGTTTGTTGTTGTGATGGAACAATTGACTCAGGCTATAAATGATGGTGGTATCCAGGCACAATATTATCTAGATCAACTAGTGAAGAACTTATTATTAGTAGAGAATATCATGGGGAAACATCCCCCATAATTCAGAAGATTATCTGAACCTATGCTAGAAATAGGGTGGATTAAAGCATTGTAGAAGATTTTTAATGTTATGGGGTGTCCAGAACATCAAAAGGTTAGTCTCTCTATTTACCATTTAGAAGGTGATGTTGATCAGTGGTGGTCGATAGTGATAAATATTAAGGATAGTGAGGAGATTGATGCTCTTGATTTGGATGATTCAAAAGTATGTTTCTTGAGAAATATTTTCTTAAGGTGATTAGTCTTAGGATGGAAAAACAATTCTTGGAATTGAGGCAAGAGTATTGCTCAATGGATGCTTATGAAGAAGAATTCACATCACTAGAAATGTGTGTTACAAATTTCATAAGATATCTTGATAGAAAAATAAACAATTTTCACCCAAGATTAATTCCAATGTACTGAAGGGCATTAACTTCTCGTCAGTTCAAGAGTAATGAAAAACTAGTTTCATGTTCCAAAAAGGTGGAAATGGAGTTTGTTGATCATCATGTGTTCTTTGACAAACAACAGAATAAGAGGTAAAGGTGGCATGTGAAATGGAAAAAATCATCAAAAAAGTCTGATGGTAAGAAACTAAAGTTTACTGTCTGTGAAAATTGTGGTAAAAAGCCAATTGGAGAATATCTCATGAATTCTGGTAAGTTCTACTGATGTGGTAAGATGGGACATAATGCTCATAATTGCAGTGAAAAAGATCAGGGTAATGGTAAGACAAAATATGATTTACAATTAGTAAAATGTTTTAAGTGTAATAAAATGAGTCATTATGGAAATGAGTGTCCAACGAAGAACTCAGCTGAGGGAAAGCAACAAGACTACTAGAAGAAAGTGGTGGTGAAGTCCTTTTCAAATTCTTCAGCAGATTTTGGGCCATCAAATGAATTAGTATGAGGTATATTGTTATTTTTTCAGATTATGTAAAAATTTTTTTTGATTCGAGGTCTTCACATTGATTCATTTCTGAGATGTTTTCTTGTAAATTGGGAATTCCATATCATGATAGGAATCCTAAACTTGTGGTAAAAACAACAGGGGGAAATGTTGAGGCAAAAAGAAATCATAAGAACCTTCATGTCATTGTGTGTGGAAGGAATCTACCTACAAACCTTATAGTTTTGCCTCTAGTAGATTTTTAGGTTATTTTGGGTATGTATGGGATCTCTGTTAATCATGCTAAGATAGACTGTAGAGTTAATGAGGTTTCTTTTCAAAATGATCTTTAGTTTGTGTACAAGAATGAACCCTTACTTTTGATAAATTATCAAGAAGACGAGAAACTAGAAAAAGATGGAAATTAATGTTACTTAGCACATATTTTTTAAAACAAAGAAAATGTTCATGTTAATGATGTGCCAGTGGTAAATGAGTACCTTGATGTTTTTTCAAATGAGTTTTCTGGTATTTTACATAATCCTGAAGTTTAATTTACTATTGAAATAGTTTTTAATGCTAATCCAATTTCAAAACCCCCTTATCAAGTGGTTCAAATTGAACTTTTAGTGTTAAAGAATCAATTTTAAGAGTTATTAGATAATGGTTTCATTAGACCTATCACATCACCATGGGTTGTTACTATATTGTTTGATAAAAAGAAATATGGTCCAATGATACTTTGCATTAATTATAGGGCATTGAATAAAATCACAATTAAGAACATGTATCATTTTCCTCATATCGATGATTTGTTTGATCAGCTCTAGGGAGCTCATTATTTTTCGAAGATTGACATGAGGTCGTGGTACCATCAGTTGAATGTAAAGGAAGCATACATTCCAAAGACCGTGTTTTGTACTAGATATGGCCATTATGAATTTTTAATTACGCCTTTTGGTTTAATCAATGCACTTGTTGTACTCATGGATCTTATGAATGGAATTTTTCATGAGTTCTTGGATATGTTTTTGGACGTGTAAACTTATGATAATTTGGTTTATTCAAAATGTAAAGAGGATATTGAAATTCATTTAAGGGTTTTCTTGCAAACCATAAAGGAAAATTATCTCCTTAAGAAATTTAGAAAGTTTGTGTTTTAGTTATAACAAATTTCAGTCATTGGTCACGTTGTTTCCAAAAATGGCATAACTGTTGATCCTATTAAAAGAAAAGTTTTTAAAGAATATACAAGACCCACAAATATAACCAAGATATGTAGTTTTCTTAGTTTGATAGGTTATTATCGGTGGTTTGTGTAAAATTTTTCATGGTTATATAGTCCAATGACTATGATAACTTGAAAAGGTGTTATGTTCCTTTGGAAAAAAGAATGTGATGATTGTTTTAAGGAATTGAACATAAGATTTGTGAATCCTACAGTTATGGAACTACCTTCCAGAAATGGTGAGTTTTTTGTTTATAGTGATTCTTCATTGAAATGACTTGGTTTTTTCCTAATACAGAATGATCAGTTAATTGCATATGCTTCGTGTAAGTTGAAACCTCATGAGTTAAATTGCCCTACACATGAATTGGAATTAGCTGCTTTTGTTTTTGATTTAAAAATTTGGAGGCATCATTTTTTAGAGTAAATTTTAAAATATATACTGACCAAAAAAGTTTGAAATATATATTCACTTAGAAATAATTTATCATGAGATGGAGGATATGGTTGGAATTAATCAAGGATTATGATTGCATGATCCGTTACCATCCAGGAAATGCAAATAAAGTGGTTGATACTTTGAGTCAAAAAAGTATTACTTTATTTACCATACTACATTTGTAATGAGATCCTTTAGTTATTTATTTGATGAACATTTTCATAGAAGTTGTTGGTGCAGTAAATTCTTCTATTTTGTTTCAGGTGTTAGTGAAATCATCTCTATCAGAAAAAATAAAGAAAGCGCAGAAGGAAAACATTGAGTTGAAAAAACTGTATAGTTGGTTTGAAAGGGTAATTTTCCATAATTTAACATTGATAATGATTGTGTTTTGAGGTTTGGGAAAATATTATACGTGCCTTGTGATTCACAATTGGAGAAGGAGTTGTTATGTGAAGGTCAAAGATCCCCATTTTCATTTCATCCTCACAGTACTCAGATGTATAATGATCTTCAGGAGTATTACTGGTGGGATGGGGTTAAAATAGATATTTCTGATTTTATTGTGAAGTGTTTGAATTGTCTGTAGGTTAAAGCAGAGCGGTAGTTACCAAAAGGGATGCTTCATTCCTTTCTGGTGCCTGAGTGGAAATGGGAAAATATATCTACGGACATCGTTGTGGGATTAACAAAAACATCTAATGATAATAATGCAATCTAGGTTATTTTTGATCAATTGACAAAATATTCTCATTTACTTCCAATTCGAGATAATTTTTATCTATATTATCTTTCTCAATTATATGTTAAAGAGATATTGAGGTTGTAGGGTGTTACCATATCCATTGTTTTTAATTGTGATCCTATGTTTACTAATAACTTTTGGAAATTCTTTCAGATGTTTTTGGGTATTGGATTAAATTTTCGTAAATAATTTCAACCAAAATCAGATGGGCAGTCAGAACGAACAATTCAGACATTAGAGGATATGTTACTTGTTTTCTAGAGGGATTACCAAGGATGTTGGGACCGATATCTTTCTTTGTATTAATTTTCTTATAATAAATTTTTTCATACCCGAAGAAAGATGGCTACATTTGAGGTAATATATGGAAAGTGGTGTCGAACTCTATCTTTTCAGGATGAAGTAGGTGAAAGGAATTTGATGAGACCAGAATTTGTACAAGATATGGAAGAAAATGTTCAGTTGGATCAGAAACACATGAGAACAGCTTAGAGTAGGAAGAAAAATTATAAGGATAATCGGAGGAAGGATATTTCTTTTAGGTAGGTGATCATGCCTTTCTCACCGTTTCTCCATGGAAAAGTGTGATGCATTTTGGTAAAAAGGGAAATTTGAGTCTGAGGTTCAAGTAACTTATATAATCCTATATAATGATGGATCAGTTTCTTATAAAGTGTATTTATCTCCATTTCTATCCCAGTTACACAATGTTTCTCATGTTTAAATGTTGAGAAAGTATATATTAGATCCATGTCATGTTTTGATCCTAGAGATAGTTCTATTAGAATTTAATCTCTCTTATGAGGAACATCATATCTAGATTCTTAACCGAAGAGAGCATGTATTTCGGAATAAGATAATTCACTAGGTAATAGTTTTGTGGAAAACCCATATGGTTGAAGAGGCAATTTGGGAATCAAAAAATTCTATGTTGGATTAATTCCACCATTTATTTGATAAGTGAATAAAATTGAGAGGACACAATTTCTAAAAAGGGGGATGGAAGTAACATCCTAGGTAAATAAAGAAATAATAAATTTTCTTTTAAATTAATATTTTTTGAATTAAATATTAATTTTTCCTTAAAGTGTTTTCTTTGTTCTATGGAATACCTGATATGTAACAACGTGTTTCATTGAAATCATACGTTGCACAATAATAATATAATAATATAAATTTAAATGGTAGTTAAGGCCTAGCTATTATATTGGAAAGAATGAATAAGACAAACTACAATATGATTATACATTTTTTGATAAATGTTTTTATATTTATCCAATAAAAGTTAGAGGCTTAAAATGTGAGTGAATCTGATTTTAAGCATAATTTACATTAAATGGTCTATATAACGCATTTTGATTGAGAACCCTCTTTAAATCTAGTATTGGACACATTTATATATTCTATTTTACTGAATAAAATTATTAATTTGAATCAAGACATCAATATTTAATTTGTATAATTTTTTTCTGATTTAATTCAATTTTTAATGAAAAGTGAATAATGTTGTATTTAAATTCAAAATTTCCTTTTAATATAAATTATTTATATGGACAGATTATCAATTAATTTAGTTTTAATGTTTAATTATAATATATATATTTCCATTTAATTCAATATTGGTCATTGGAGTAATTTCACAACGAAATTTGACATAAACAATTGTCAAACTTTTGATAGTTATTATTTCTTAAAAACAAGCCTTTTGTTTTGACAGCAGGAATTAATTTTAAATTAATTACTTCCAATTATGTGGTTTGAATTTGAAAAAATGGATTCCATAATTGGAATTAGGAGGTCCAAATTATTTATATAGGTAACAATTTTGTTGACATTTTGAATATTTACTTCATTAAATATTTTATTTACCATGGTTAAAGGGTAAATCTGGTAAAATAAGGGTAAAAAAATATTAAAATAATAATATAAAATTAACATAACATGTGTCCTAATACATTATTTTGATACATATCTGACTATGGTCATCTTTGGGACAGATTTGGGACCTCATGGTGCCACTTTGGAGTGATAATGACACTTTATTCACTATTATTAAAATTGAAAGGGAAGTGCCACCCATAATGGTAACTCCAACCAAAGATCATTCATCTCCTGAAGTAGGCCAGTAGATGAATCAAACCAATTAATCACCTATACCAATTAGTAACCTCATGTAAAATCTATTACACACCATTTTTCTCCTGGATCCACAAAAAACATAACAAAAGATAACACCCACAAATGTGTGAAAAATATCTGCATTAATTGAAACCAAAATACAAATAAATGGAAAAAAATAACTTTCATTCAATGAACATTTTTCATTCAACATATATGTTAAAATATCAAAAAAATCATTTTATATATGTTAAAAATGGGTAACCTCATGTTTCTTGTATTCTACACACCTCAGCTCCAAGATCTACTCTACAAAGAACTAAAGAGCATACAAACAAATCAGTGAAAAAATATACAGGTATTGAAAAAATTGATATAATTTAAAGTATTAAAATTACCTAAATAGAATGGGAATTATTGAATAATCATTGATTTTGAAATCATAAAAATCATTTCTCCTCCAATACCAGTGATGAACCTCAATGGTTGGACAATATTGAAGATAGAAAATAGAAAATTGGTCTAAAAAATTCACTTGTTGTTATCCCAACAGCTTGCAACCTTACATAAGACCATTGGAGCTTCATTTAATAAAAAATAAAAAACATAATAATATTGAGGATATGTGGTAATTTGTAACTACCAATATAGAGGAAAAAAATGAATTTCAAGGATAGTTGGGAAATTAAAAACAATTTCCACTAATGGTTTTAAGTCTTTAGATGACATAATCACGATCTTGACAGGGATTCTCATTTTACATTCAGAAACATAAAATAAGAAGTTTCAATAAAATCATATTTCATATAGGATCTATTAATGCTATTTTATTTAGTGTTGTATTAGTTTTTTTACCTTTAATGAATTCTTCAGTCAGTAGGTGACACTAATTTCATTTACACAATAACAAGAGCTAAATTCCAGAGAGGTTGAGGCCATAAGTACAATTTATAAATTGATACTAAACATATTCATGACTATTGAAAAGAAATAATATAAATCAAAAAAATTGATAAATATGATCAGATAATTAATGACCAAAAAATATCTAAACAATAAATGAGACATGAGGGTTGTGTTTCCATTGAATAAAAAAGATGATTAAATAATTTGTTAAAGAATCATACCACGTAGAATTATTTGAAGGAAAACAAGATAAAGGGGAAATCCATGACCATTGTTAGAGTGAAACAAGTGAAAATAGAAGACTTGAAATTGAAAATTAATCAATACAAAATAAACATTGAGAATTAATTCAAATTTGATTTCTTAATCCGATAAAACTGAGAAACGATACCTAAAGGATGTCAGCTTTTTTCAAAAGTGGCTGAGATGATATGAATTTTATTCTACATAAATTTATAATTATGTAAATGATAAATAATATATCGTTAAGCAATGTGAAATCGTACTTGTAGAGTTTATAGAAAATAAATGTCAACTTTGTAGGCTCTATTTCTCAATATGGATTCGAAACGAATCAAATTATTCATTTGCGGTATTATTCTAATGTGTCGAATAATCAGCAAGAGGTATCCATATGGAATAAGAACACTTCTTCCGCCATTTATTATTATATTAAAAATGATCATAAGGTAGTGGTGAATCTTAATTTCATGGTCACCCCTTACATCATGGATTTGAGGTAGTTAAAAATAATTCACAACAAATAGATCATCCATATTACCAATAATGTCCTAAAATTTCATCTCAATGGATAAACGTGGGATAAAACATTATATATGATGCCAATAATTTTTTTATTCAATATAAAAGCCACGGTGGCCATTGAAGAGTTTAAACATCCTATTTTTAAGGAATTGTTGAATTAATTCTGAGAGAGAAGGTCTCTCATGTTATCGAACAGAAAATAAATTCATAATATCCGGATTTATTTTTATAAATAATTCTTTAGGGACATTATAGTTCCTCTCTCTATGATAAACCATTATGGTGTACACTACAAATATTCTTCAGTGTATGTTCAAATAAAAAACATTTAAGAAATAGATTCATATTTAAAATTAAATTTACATTTGGAATTTTAAAAAAATAAAAATTAGTAATTTTCAAACGAGGAGCCTCAAGTCGCTATGATAAAACACCCTTCATCTCCAAGATTGAAATGACACATAAACACAGTGAATGAAAAAAAATCTGTGAAAAAATCTTCATCAATTGAAACCAAATTTGAAATAAATTAAATAATAAAAAAATTAAGTGTCATGAATGATAAAATATAAATGAAAAGATAATAGAATGTTCTGTGTTTCTTGAATGAAAATTATTGTCTATATAGTGGATACATAATATGGGAATGAAAATTTAATTTTATGATAAATCTAGTTATTATTTTCTATATAAATTTTATCCAAATTATAATCTAAAGTAACATGATTTATATTCTTATTGCATCATTAGGTTCTTAATGTTAATTATATTATAATAGTACCATTTTCAATAAATGTTCCTTTAAATGGTTTTAGTAAATTTATGTAAAATAAATATATTGTTTTTTATTTATAATTTTGTAATTAATTATGTATTTATTCTAATGATAAAAAATTTATATGAATAAGTTTAATTGTATTTCATGAATATTCTTAATTATGATCAGGTTGAATGGGGTTTTAATAAAAAAAATATTCTATGAAACATGTCTTCACTTTAAGAACAATTTTTATAAGTAAAAAAGAAACATCAAAAGATACTGTTATTTTATTAAATTCCATATATAAAAATAAACAAACATAATAGTAGTATGACAGTCAATAGATGGAATAGTTTGATCCCATCAAAAAACATAAGAAGAATTTCACATCCTTGGAGAGATTACTATATAATTACTTATCTTTAAAAGCCTCATCCACATTAGATATTTGATTCCATATTTTTACCCATCCTTTGTGAATCTATGTATTTTAGAAGCGAATAATTGACTATATATTCTAACATTCCAAATTTATTAGCCCAACATTCTATCAATAAAGGTGAAAACATTGAATTATATGTTAACCATGAGGACATTACATATGATTGCTGCCTCAAAAAAAATAAAAACCAAGAAATATATAGCAGAACCACTATACCAAAGGTTGTAAGATAATCAATATTCAAGGAATTATAATTTTTTGCATATAAATTTGTTTGAAGAGTCTCGATAACCATAAAAATAAAAAGGAAAATGATATATGAGACTATGATCCCAACATATTGAAACTACATACTATAGTTCTATTTAAATTTCCTAGTGGTATAATAAATTATATCTAAAACAGAGTACTGAATGAAACTTATAGTAAAAATTATATATATATATATAATAAATTAGCATGAATATTGGATAAATAAATTGAAATTTTTTATTACATAAAATTAATAATTCATCAGGAAGTAGATTATGTAAGGGAAAAAATGTATCTATTCATTTAATATATACACTATTGAATAATCATATGTAATAAAACATGACTGAAAAAATAAATGAAAAAAGTTGTTTTAATGGATGGACAGATAAAAAAAATGTGAATTACATGACTTGGAGAAGGTTCCTATGAAGAGTGTATATGTGGAAATCTATGGTGGGGATGAACAAAAGCATCATCAATTTTTCCCATCTCTTTTATCAATTAACGTATACATTATACTAAACCAGAAGTGGATACCCAATAGAGTTTTCTAAAAACTTGTCTCCGTTGACATCTACTATAGTGAATACAATACAAAATAACCACACTAAGGAACTAATCAATGGATCCCATGATATCATTATCTTTAATAACTATCCAATTAACATAAAAGGGACATAACAACAATAAATTATATGCATTAAAGTAACATTATGGTGATTATTATAGATTAATGGGACTGTAATGGCTCTTGGAGGTGAAATAAAGTGAAACATGCTATTATCTTCACCCAACAATGAACAAAAAGACATTAAATTGATGATAAGGGTCCCATCAATGAATTCATGTAGTTAATAAAATAGATATACCACATTCCAAAACATGAAAAAAATGATTGAATCTCATATATATAAATATGAAATCTAAAAAAATAAATTAGTCTAGCATATTGAATGATCTTATAGAGAATGATGTGAAAGACCTGGTCAAATTACATTGTATCCACTTTGTCTAAACTGGTACGTTCCCATACGAATATGGGATCTTTAATGCCATCCCAAGTCATGAAATAAAATTAATCCACATATTAAGAACCCAAAATAGGAAACATCATAGTTAATCACCATCAGAAAATAAATGAAAATAATGACCCCTTGAAATCACCATAGAACAATTAATAACGGGAAATATGGTTTCTAACAGAATATTTCAAAAAATAATTACTATAGAAGATGGAATGATCTTACATGAAAAATAGTGAATGACCTAGTGGAATGACCACATACCAAATTCATCTGAATTGAAACCATCCCATAAAAGTATTAATTCTTATATTTGAACCCATCTCTTGAAATATAAAAAATCCACATATTGGAAACCAGTAAAATGAAATTATCCAGTTAAATCACCATCGGTGATAAAAATGAAAAATATAGCCTGAAATGAATCAAATAACCTGATAAAAGGTGAACCGATGATTCCATAAGAAATTTTTTTGAACATGATCTTGACAATGTATCCTTCACAGGTGAAGTTTTCCTTAACCCATTCTGGATAAAACAACAAATGAATGTTTTGAGAGGGGTCAGGAAATCCGTAATAAATTCCCAATATAATTAGTGGTGGATCCATAAGTGAGACAGAGATGGAGAGGGGTGTCAGGGGTGGGGGATGTGTGTGCCAGATGAGAGGAACTGTTGCACATATATTCATTCGTATGAAATTAGATTCATTTTTATAATGCATTGAGTATGTCCTATTAACATTATTTTTGGTAGTGATAATGTGGTAAATTTTGTTTTACTTATGTAAATACATTTTATTTATTCAATAAAATACACTTAAATATGATAATCTAATGTTATTGGAATGTCTTCATAAGGGTGGTTATTGGTTATTGAATGTTACATGATTCCTATTATGAAAAACATGAAAAATGATTTGTATTTAATATTTGATACAAGTTTAAATAATAGGTTAGAGTTTTTAAATTCATTAGTAATGTTTTATTGATGATCATATTTAATTTTAAACTATTTTAGAAAATTAATTGGTTTGTAATAAATGATGGAATTTATAAAAACAACAAAGAAGAAGTAGTTTCGTTAAAAAATTATATTTTTTGGTTTGTTAAAATTTAAAATGAAATTAAAATGGGTTTATGATTTATTAATGGGAATATTGGGTTTTTAATATTTGATTTATTTAATAATAATATAATTGAACATCCAATGTCTTACAAAAGATGATGAAAATTTTTATAAAAAATTCCTTTCATTAAAAAAGCATGCTATTTGAACATTCTAAATGATTTTAATGATACTGAATATACCTCAATTTCATTATACAAACAAAAAATTGTGATTCCTAATATTCTCAGGACTCCAATGAACATATAATCAGAGTAATTTTTGAAATTTCCATGATTAAACCCAATGTGGATACAAAACCAAAACAAAAGGCACCAATATGATACTCAAATATGTTTTTGAGTTGCGTGATTATACAAATAGAATCATAATATACATGAACATGAGGTGAATTTTTATATTTTTTTAATTCATGAATATAATCATTGTGCTAGTTATTAGGGTTACTTGTTTATATTCAATATATTTTGTATTTTTTGTTTGGTCTCATTCAGGAACTCCATCCATGCATGGTAGTTGATTTAGAATTATTTAATGGCTTCAACATTAACAATGGGTTCACCCATAGAATAATATGACATTGGGTTGTGTTCAACCATTAGTGTTCATATAACAAACCATTAGAACATTAAAACACTGATAATTTACCAATAATCATATTTAATTAAAATTTAATCAATGATTTGAAAAAATTATTAGTTATTTCCAAGTAAATTAAAAAATACTGATAAGGCTTTGTAATCACCCTCATAGTACCAATGATAAGTAAATTTGAATTTAATAAATCTAAATCCAATATAAAATCCTAATTTTATAATTCAAAGGGGTTCCTAAAAATAAATACCTAAATTGTTTGGGTTGAAAATATCACACCATAATGAAATCATAACTTGTGAGTTAAATAATGATGATAGTATATATATTACGGATGTTTATATTTAAGAATAAAACAATAAGAGTGTAAAAATATTCAATAAAAATTCCAATATTCCATTTATTGTTAAAGCATTTTTGATGTTTGGGATTAATGATACCCTCATGAAACCATTTTTTCATCTTTTTCACATCAAACTATTAACTGGAGGACTCTATAATAAACATGTATAACATTGATATTTCATAAAATCATAAACAAAATGAAAACATAAGCATAGAGTTCATCTTTTGTTATTATAAATATTTATAACATGTATATTTTAAATAATAATAATAATAATAATAATAATAATCAACTTAAGATGGGAACCTAACTTCACAAAGTATTTCATAGAACCAATAACAAAGTTAACCTATTAAACACAATTATATGAAAATATAAAATTAAATTTTAAACCATGTATAAAAATTATAAAAAATTCAGAAAATATAAAAATATATTTTGTCTCTAGGTTGTATGATCAATGCATATGTAAAATGAAAACATGAGGAATCTAAATATGTCCTATGAGGGTCCCTAAAACACAAAGCCAAATATTATATTAATAATAATTAATATATGATAATCATGGTACATTAATATCATTTTAATAAGGAATGTGAAATAAAAACTAAATGAAGGTAAAAAACATTATAGTATTTTATCTTGACATTAATTTTAAATCCAAATAAATAATAATTTCCAAAATTAGTAATTTATTGTATTTTTAGACTACATTGTAAAATTTATAAACAAAATAGAATTAAATATAAGAAATAATAAATTGAAATAATGTTTATTTGACATCATTGGACAAATATAAAACAAAACACATACTCAATCCCCTTTAAACTCAAATTGGAAATGGGACCTATATCTGTTACTAACATTTAAAATTCATATTATTAACCGATAAAAAATGGTCAAAAATTATAGATTTACATTAGTATTAATATGAAATATCAAATGTGATGATCCTTAATTATTTTAATTTAGAAAAAATTCAATATTTTGGGAAATAATATACTGTTTTTATTCAATCGCCATTCAGGATAATTTGATTCAAAAAATTAATTTTTATGGAATCATGGAAAAAATAGAAAAAACATTCATAAATAAATATAATTGAATAACAAATTATACTATAATTTTATTATTTAAGCATTAATGTGTGGTTGTATCGTAATACAAATAATAAAATGTCAATAAAATATAGTTATATCATCTTTTTTAATGATACATTCACAAATAATATCCAATCTATACATGAGATCTGATATTTTAAATATAACTATAATTTTTGTGTGGGAGAAGATATTATTTGTAGACACATGAGAGTTTTCCTAAAAATATATAGAAAATAGCCCAATAAAATATGGTTGTACTGAGTACAATTTATTCATGCATTTCAATGGGTATCTGAATTCACATATATGGTTTTATTAAATCATATATAGTGAAATTATATGGCCAATTAGAAATTGTCATTCATTAGAAAAGAAATTTTATGGCTCGTGCCATTGTAATTTGGAATAAATAATGTGAATTTCTAATTAATGTTATAACACAATATCAATAAATGTTTTCCAAAAAAAATAAATGATTATATTAAAACCAATAAAATTATCATACATAATTTGTATTTAGAGAAAAACATATTCAATGTATTAAAAAAATGGGTGAAATGATAAATAATTTACTTACCAAAAATTAAATACAATTCTTTATCAAGTTCCAACAATGGAGTATAATAAAAAACCGAATGATGACGAATAAATATAAAAATAATGACTTCTGTAAATTATTATTTCATAAAATCATGTAACATGGAATACAACATGGATTAAAAATAGAGGACTGGGGAGGACCTGCAAATTAAGAACATACACATCCCCTTGTCACACCACTTATATATGATTTATTCATTTAATACTAAAGAAAAAAATATAAGTATTGAATAGAATGAATGAAAATTTATTTCTAGAATTTTTTTTACTAAATTTCAATGGGAATTATAAATTACCTACTGCTGAAAAAGTTATAGATATTAAATATAATCTTATTCCTAGAAAATATAACAATATTTCAATCCTCCATACTAAATCGTAAATAATGATCATGTAGACTATCAAAAAACATACTAAATAGAAAATGGAAAACAAAAAGTAAAATAGAAACTATTGTTGTAGTAGATCCATCAATCGCATTGGAAACATTGTCAATGAACTAAGATCCAATTAAAAACCAGAATGTTTTTTAATGATAGAAATATATGGGTGAGGGTTTTTTTCCTGAAAAACATCAATATGAGTGAGAAGTAGAAAACATTCACACTATGGGGAATCAGGGGGTGTCGTGGTTCTAGTGAAGGAATTACCATTGGAAATTTTTAGGTATTCCAAGGATGTGTTGGGTTAAGATAGGTCACTAAGGATAGAGTTGTCACACTAGGATTCTGGTCTAAACTTATTGGGATCATGGCTGTCAAGAGTGTTAATGATTGCTTGGAATGGGATGAAAAGGTCAAATAGGGGATTCATGTGTTGATTCATTCTAGAAATAAGGTTGGGGTTCATGAATGATGTTAGAAGGGAACATCAGCTGGGAAGAGGGATGGCGATTTATATGAAGATGTCAGAGTGGTATGAAAACTAGGAACATAGAGAACAAGGTGGTAGGGTTGTGAGAGTGGGGTCACAGAAAAGGTATATTTTTGTCTAATTTTGACACTCAAGAGGGGGTCAATTAAGTTCCTATAAAAATTTCTATTAAAAACATTTTTTGATAGAATCCCATAGCATACAAATAAAATATAACAATTAGTCAATGTAATAGATTTATAATAGTATGACTATTCAATTAATATCTTGGAATATTGTTTAATTCATAGTTATAACAATATGAGATATTGATATAACTTTTGAAAATAATTTACTAATTAAACACATTTATAAAAATAATCAAATACTAACTATCAATGTGAATCATAGTTTTATGAAATTGGAGTCAAAACATAGTAAATTCTATTTATAAATTGAGGATATTAAAACAAGAAGTTCAATCATAAGATGATACTTAGTTCTCCCTACATGGTGATTACCTGCCACCATGAAATATATATATATAAAGCAATTATCCACACCATGGATCAAAATTTTCAAAATATTATAATAACTAATCAGATCACAAGTCCTCCATCACTGTTCTACATGGGATCTAAGATATCCAGGTTACACAGTACAACTACTATAGTTCCACTTTGGATAAAACAAGTGTAAAAAGATGCTTGTGTGAGTATTTATTTTATACCTCATTTTAGTGCATGAGACCATCTGTGTTTAATTGACATATTCACACACTAGTATAAATGTAGTTAAAATTTACACAATAGAGCAATAAATGACAATATGGATTTTAGAATGATCAAAGTGTTGTGAAATGAAGCTCTAGACTCTTTGGATGTAGGATGTGTGAAGATTGAGTCATCTTATGGAAACAGACACTAAAAGATAGTGTCTTAAAGCATTGTGTTCTGGTTTTCTAGTAAGATGATTTATTATTCATTCAACACTGTTTTGTTTGGGGGAGGGTTGTTGGAACATTGGTGCATAAAAATATCTTCTTTTTATTCAGTCATAATGAATTTATATTGCCATGTGATTTATTATTACTTTTTTTAATGAGTTAAATATGGATGATCCTGCGAGTCCTATACTATATGTCTATATATCTCATTCATCTATCATTACTTTCTCTATTATTTTTTGTAGCCTTACTATATTCATTATTTATGGTAGTTTATGTACCTCGAACTTCTAACATCCCAATTGATATTTTCTATAAAAAGATTTAATTTTAATAGTATAATTAAAACAGTCAAATATAACTATTAATGATAATTTTAAATAAAAGTAAATTTATACAGTCTATCGATGACACTTCTATCAGTAATTCATTTTTTCAGTGGTTCCATTTATAAGAGACTCATTCTATTGGTATTAGTTACATATTCTATCGGTGAGTCATTCTGTCTGTATCTCCATACCTCGGTGACTCAATGCATTGGTGACTCAATTTGTTCGATTGGTGCGAAATTTAGTCTAACAACGTGAAATTTTTACTATCAGTGAGTATTCTATCAAGGATACAGTATGTACAGTTGGTGATACATTTGTTCTATTAGAGAAACATTTTCACTCTCAGTGATTCAAACATAACTGTCAGTGAGACATTTTTTCTATCACTGTCAGTGACTCATACGTAGCCAATTTTCTGTTCTATCTATCATACAACATTAATTTCAATAGAATTTTTTCAACATATAATGGAATCTAGAGATCATAATTTATCATAACTAAAAATGATATATTATAAATAAACCTGATTGAAATGA
Organism: Viscum album; assembly: GCA_963277665.1. Classification (NCBI taxonomy): domain Eukaryota; kingdom Viridiplantae; phylum Streptophyta; class Magnoliopsida; order Santalales; family Viscaceae; genus Viscum; species Viscum album. The sequence goes on from OY728122.1 coordinate 1,135,448,333, forward strand.
TTGGAGAATATTTGACACTATTTGTGATTATTATGTAAAATTAAATCTAGAGAGGGGAAAATAATCTCCCCCTTTATATGATCACTAATCTTCGAATTATAATGAATAATTAAATGATGAATAATATAATCCTTCAACATATTATCTCCCATTAATATTTTTCATAAAAAAATATTTCTCAAAAAACAGATAAGGATCAGAGGTACTGTAAACGATACATTATTTCCAACATATATCATAAAAGAAAGCATTTAGTTTTCCCCATTTTTTGGATTATCAAAAATATTAAAGAGAGGAATGAATATAAATCAAGAAAAACAAGTTTATAACCCATATATATAATTTCAAGATTATTGAATTTCAAAAATAATATAATTAGAGTCAGTGGAATATATCAAAAATACAATAAATAATTCTTGTCAATAAGAGATCCAAACTACACCATGGGATCTAGTTTTTCCTTTCATTATCAGGATGATAAATGATAGGATCAGTGTATATAGGCTGAGATACATGATGATCTGAATGAATTCTAAAGGGAGGAAGTATAATGGCTTTATGAACAGATGGGAAAAGTGTAGTTTTCGTTGAACAATGAGGCTGGATCTACTCAATAATGATAGGCCGGATCTGGCTCAAAGCCTGAGTATCTAATATCATCTATGTGTGAGGTATAAAAGAGGTAATAGAAGATTTTGAAGAGTTCATAGGTGGTTTGATAAGTGGAATGTATAGAACTACTGTGGATTCAATCTGAACATATAGATATGGATTCCACAAATTGATTAAATCTGTGATTATCTACACAACATATTTCATTGCCTTCTCAAAATCCTCTTTTTTCTCTATAAACATGTCATGATGAGTTGTGAATTCCAATTTTTTTTACATGATCATTAAAAACTCATGTAATTGTAGGAAACATCAGATTCTATACCAATTATTTAATGAGATATATCAACAGGTTTTGGGTATAAATTATCTTGAAGTAACAGTCCACATTCTCTACGATCAGAGTATTGGTGGATTCTTCACAGTTTGAGAGAAACTAACCATATCCTGAAGATGGAAACTATTTTTCATAACATTTTCAAGTGTCTCATGATATGTTCCACCCAAAAGAGCTTTCAAATCTTCTCTCCTCACATTACTTACTACCTCAATATATGGTCATAGTGATACTTGAGATTCTAAACTAGATTCCCCTCGAAAATTTCCCTATCCTATTGTCTAAATGGGTAAAATCGGGAACATGAAAGTGGTAACGAATATCCTCATATACCTTCATCAATATATTCAAGGATTTCTTATACATGGAGTTTAAACTTTTCATAGTGGAAACCAATCCAGCCTACTCATTTAGGAACCGATGATTATCTGTCACAATATCTTCAATGCGTGAAATTAGCATGGGTTCCACTTGAGAAATAGGAGTGATATAGTGAATATTTTTTTTAACATTATCTCAATATTAAAATGGTAATAGGGATGGAAAAATTCATAATGTTGGAGAAATGATTTTCAATGAAACTCTCAAAATATACTCTTGTAACATAGTCAGTAGGATAGATCTGATAAAATTATTCTCTTGAAACAGTTACTAAAAACATCAACCTCTAAATATTTATTGTCAAAACCATGATATAAATATGAAGGTTTATATTCCCATTTACACATAACATCATCATCTAATGGGGTGATAGTGACAAGTCTCACTCCTCATGTTTGATTCTTCCCTCAGCATGATCACTTAAATATTGAAGCTCCCCCTTAAATGGATCACTTATCACGTTTTTCATCCCCTCAACATGAGATCTTATTCTTGAATACACTAACTATGGTATAGAGACTAACAAAGCATACATTGCATCATCAACATTATCTATTTTTGCAACTTCTCTAGCATCAACTTTAGCCAGAATAGAAGTTTCCACATTCATTCCTTGGTACATAGGAAAATTTATTTCTTTGGTTGCATCTTGATCATCACTAGGATGATCGTATCCATTGTCACTCCCAATTACTTCACATTTTTCATCATCTTAATTATTTCCATTATTTCCATAATCATCCTCTCCCTCACTTCTAGAGCCACTAAAATTTTCTTCTTCTCTTCTTGATCCACTTTCTCTTGGTACTCATTCTTATTCCTTTTATCCTTCTTCTTCTTCTTCTGAATCCTATTTAGAACCAGTAGACATTATTTCATATTCCAAACATCTCAAAACATATATCTCCTCATCAACACTGTCACTAAGAGTTAGATCATCAGAAGGTAATGATAGAGTCATATTAGTTATCCATATGATTCAGTGGTTTCAAGGTCCCCTATATAATCAATATATGACCCATGATCTCTATCATGAGTAGAATCCTTTTCCTCTTCAGAATAAATTGGCTCAGTATCTTCAGGTCCAAGACCATGATCCACTAAATCTATCATGCTAATAAAATGGTCCACTAGGTTTAATTTTTCATAAATATTGTCCTGATCACCAACCCATTTCCTCTTCCACAACTCCCAATGGATTTAAATCCTCTTGCATATGTCATCACTCAAGAAAATTCCACTAAAATATGAAACAATTTCTTTACCTGTGTCAACACATGCACTCACATGTAGCATGGTAAAGATCATCCTTGGGTGTAATAGGTAATTTCTCTTATAGTATGGCATAATCATTTCACTTATTTTAACTATAAGGTATCTTCACATATTAACTCTGATTCCATTATTCTATAGGCACACTTGGTAAACATATTGGTCCTTTAAAGATAAAAACTCCACTTTCCAGGGACAATGCTAGTGTTGAATTAACATAAACAAAAGTCGAACCTCTTCATCTAACTCTATAGATATTGGTATTATGTAATATTCATTTCCAAATATCTCCATTAATGTTTACTCATAGAAAACAATTTCACTTTTAGGTGGACTACATCCCTAATAGTCATCAAATATTCCTCCATAGGTAACCTTGAAGAATTTTACCCACTATGTAGAAGAAAATGAAATTGTCCACCATTGAACTACTGATTTGATCCAACATACCTCAATACCTCCCAAAATAAATTATGAATTTATGTAAAATTGATGCACAGGAATAGGATAGAACGATTTTTCATTATTTGAAACCCATTCTAGAAAACTGTGTTATTTCAATACCTATAAAAAGAGAACTTACTTTCTAAATGCCATTATATGAAAACATTCTTTTCACAAGTTACAACACAGTTATCAATTATATGATGGACATGATTAGACATACTTGATTCCCCATTCTTCTTCGTATTTGGTTGAGACTCATCTACAGATCCTCCTTCGAATGAATGCTTCATCCTTTCCATTCTTGATGGTTCAGTTGAAGGATAGAAGGTGAAACTTCGAGCGTATGGAGAAATAGAAGAAGTGTGTAAGGGTTAATGTGTGAGGGTATGTGTTAGAGTATATCAACTCTAATTTATATCATTTAAGAAAATAGATATCATTAATTCATGACCAGGTTCAAAGAAATAAATAAAAAATTGTTGTTTTGGAGAAAACGTAAAACATATAAAATATTGAGGCATATTGGTGTCACCATGATAGTATTTTCATGAAACTATCAGTGTCATAATGATAGTATTGACATTGACATATCAGTGTCAGATAGTTATTATCGGCATGAGACTATTTTTGTCGGCATGAGAGTAACTTCATGACACATTACTTATTTTACACAAAGTGTTATCGACATACAGTTAGTATAAATTAATCATCCCAAATTCATGTTTGATGTAAGTTATTCTTTCGAGGATTAATGGATTTTTTAATATGTTTTCATGCTGATGTTATGTGCGAATAAAATCTTGTGTTATACAACAATTTTGATAATGATTTATTGTAAAGTGATGTCTTACATCAATATTCCTTATTCAAGATTGATAAATAAGATTCGTTGAAATTCTTATAGCACTTGTATTATGAGAGTTTATATGGAAATGTCTATATTGATATCCATAGTGTAGTAAAGTGTCATTCATCCAAAAAATCTAAGAACAAAAACTAACAGCATCTATGTATTTATCATCATAATTAGATAATGCAATGGAATTTTTATTCTTAATAAACCATGAAACTAGAGACTTTCCCAAAATATAACATGTCCTAGAGGTTCTATTTCCATCTATCATTCAGCCACCAAGATATGCATAAAAATAACTCAGTAAATCAAATTTTTGTCTAATAGGATAGAAAAATCCTATGTTTGTATTATATTTGAGGTATTAAAAAATTCTATTATTAGAATTTAGAAGAGATTCATTAGGGTTACCATGAAAATTGGCACACCTTCACAAACTAAACATAATGTCTGGACTGCATGTATTTATGTAGATTAATATCCCAATCATTACTCTATAAGTGGTTTAATCAACAGATTAACTATTTTTATCAAGATCCAACTTATTGGTGGTACTCATGGGAGTATCACTACTTTTTTGTATAATAAATTATAATACTTTTCAAAAGATATTTATCATATTATCATTGATTTAAAATAATACCTTCCATATTTTTGAAACATTTTAAATCCAATAAATAATTTGAGTTCCCCCACCAAACTCATTTCCAATTCATTCTGCATAATTTTTTAATAACAAATAAATAAAGAAATTTTTGAAGATCCATGAATAATATAACATTTATAGATTTGAAGAACTAAAATTTCTATATAAAGTGTTTTTATAAAATGTGTAGGATATTCTATACATTTTTTAAAATCAATGGAAATAAGAAAATTACATAGATTATCATACCAATATCTTAGATATTGTTTTAAACCATATGAATCCTTTGTTAATTTAAAAACATGATTTTGGGAAATTACGGTTTGTAAATCTAGGGGTTGTTCATCAAAAACATCCTCACCTATATACCATTTTAGGAATGTTCTATATATGAATGAAAGATTCTAATGGACTTATTTCTTTAAACTGGTGAAAACGATTACTCATAGTCAATCCATTCTTCTTGACTATAACCTTATGAAACCAATCTAGCATTATTTCATACAACATTATCTACATTATATTCTTTATTTTTAATCACACATTTAGTGCCTAAGGTAATGGTGACTTTAGGACTGCTTAAAAGTTTCCATTCATTATGTCACTCAAAATGTTTCAATACTTCTTGAATATCCATTACCAAAAATTCATCATTAATAGAATAATTATTGTTCTTAGGTTCAATATATGAGAAGAAGACATGATGTATAAACATATTTTAAGATAATATATAGTTTGTTTCCCTTTATCTATGTCTCCATCTAAATCATCTATAGGATGGTTCTTAACATTTCTAACATATATATAAAAAAATATCTGGTTATATCTGGTTCATAATGAATGCAATCTAGAGAATTTCTAGAGCCGGACGATTTAATAGGTTATTTAATATAATGGTTAGTTGATTTTTTATTTAGGTCCAGATTCGAAAGATTATCCTCGGTACTTTTTGGTGAGGTCTTCGGTTCATGTGATCCGTTTTCATCAAATTTGACAAATACTGATTCTTCTACAGACATATTTATTTTATTTAACACTATATTGGATGTCTGAGAGATTTAATAACCTATAAATATTCCTTCATCATTTTGGAAAATAATATTTCAATATTTTTATTTGAATTAAGGGTGTGATATTTGTAGCTAAAAACATTGAAGTAACTAACTTTGGTTTTCTTTTTTTCCAAAGCTCATAGGGTGTTTTCTTGTTAATTATTTTTATTAAGACTCTATTTATTATATAGAAATATGTATTCATAGCTTCATCCAAAAAATAGAATGGTAAGTCATATTAATTAATCATAGTCCTTTCTATACCTTAGAAGGTTTTATTTCTCCAATATACAACTCCAATCAGTTGGGGTGTCCTAGGAAGAGAGAATTTATGACTATAAATGTTTTATGAGGAACAGAAATTAAAATATTGGTCTTCAAAATCACAAATAGTGTCACTTCTTAAGTATTTAATTATATGACCACTTAGGATTTCAAGTATTCAAGAATACTACGTGAAATGAGAACAAGATTCACTTTTTTGATCAAGAAAGAATATCCAAGTATATCTAGGATAATAATCATCCAAAACATAGACATAGTGCATATCATTTAGATTTGAAATCATAGAGGGTCTAAACACATCATCATGAACCAACTCAAGAGTTTTAGACATTGAAACATCGGTATTTGTTTTGAAATAGATTTTACAGTTTTTACCCTTTTGACAAGGATTACATGATTTTTCATTTAGAAACTAAAGTTTAGGTAAATCCATGACTAAAACATTTTGAATACAATTTTTAAGTGACTGAATATTATAATGAACTATTCTCTTATTCCAGATACATGACGCTTTATTAACAGAATTTGAGCATGAATAACTTTGAGAAAAAATGCAATCTATGTTTATGGCATAAACATTTTAATTTCTAAGAGCAGTAAATACAAACTCGCTTTTATAATTAAAAACATTTCATTCATCCTATTCAAATATAAATTGAATATTTTTATCACAAAACTGAGATATAATAGGTAGATTGAACTATAATAAATCATCAAAATTTACATTGGAAATTAAAACGGAATTAGAGTTACCAATTTGGACAAGGCTAATGATTTTTTCATTATCATTGTCACCAAAAGTGACATGACCACTATAAATCATGATCAAATTCATTAGGCATGAATAATCTCTTATCATGTGTCTTGAACATCAAATGCCCAATTACAATAAACTATTATATAATCTCTTCAAAATTCATTCATACAAATATATATTAGTAAATAAATGATTTTTGTACCCATATTTTCTAGGTCTTGAAACATTAGAAATAAGCTCTTTTTTAATCCATACTTCGTTCATGGGTTTCTAATAAAAAGTTTGTAATGTATTTGAAAATTTGACATTATATTGGCCAAAAAAACATGACACATTTGTATCATTTTCATATATATAACATGAAAAAATTACCAAAACTATGGATAAAATAAGATTTTCTATATTTAGAAAAAATTGGTTTTGAAAAAATTTCATTTACCTAGTTGATTGACAATACCAATAGTGTATTTGGGAGAAACATGCTTTCCACGAATTTGAACCAATATATCATTGACATTGGTAACATTTCCAAAACCATTTTTCAGCTGTTCAATCAACAATTTATGCTCATAGTTTTATTTATTAAATTTATCATTCTTCTTTTATTCTATAGTAATATCATATTTAATAGAAGAGGTATGCGAATTTTTTATTTAAATACTTATTTTTATCATTTAATTTATTAAATCTACTTTCAAGAATTTTAATGTATTCAAACAATTCCCCATTAATCATATTTCCATAATCACATTCATCACCAAAATATTAAGAATTATTTATGTGAGACTCATGGGTTACCTCAGAAGTGTTTGTCAGGAAACACATTCTAACCTGGTCTCCTATCTCGGCTTGGGATAATTTTTATTCACTTGACCTATCATAAAAATCAATATAGGTGGAATTTATTTCCACTATGTATCTTTTATAATTTCCTCACTTTTTCTATTATATTTTATATTTGGAAAATCAGCCTTTATATGTCCTCTCCTCAAACATTCATAAAAATCTATTTCATTTGAGTTATCATTCCTTTTCCAATACTTCTTCCATTTTCCTTTATTATGATATTTACCTTTGTAGCTAGGATTCTTACAAAACATCATATTGCTACAAAAAATTTTAAAACACATGGATAGCTGATTTATTTCCTAATCACTGTCAAATGGTGAATCTTCATCACTTGTACTGTCAGAATGAGTTCGTATACTTTCATTATCATTATTTTCTGAATTAGTGGTTTTGAAAGCTAGTAAAATTCTCTTTGGTTTATCCACCTCTTCTTTGATGAAATATAATTCTTTTTCACAAAAAATCAATATACCTATTATCTTATAAACTAAAAAATACTGATATAAAATGATTCTCTAATTAATATCCCGATTTCTATACACAATTCTTGTAGGCATCTGATAATTCACATGATTTTATCCATATAAGTGACTGATTTAAATAAAGAAATAATTGTATTTATAATTTCATTGAACCATAGATACATATAAAAATTCTTTTCGTCATGAATCATCTTAATGTTTTAATTTTTAATAGTATATGTGTTAGGTCTCATTTCTTTGACATTAGTGGTTCATTCATTTGAAGCGGTGAGATTATACCAAATATCATGGGATTTTTAACATATAGAAATCCTATTAAATTCTTCACTTACTAAAGAACAATATAAGGAATCCATAGCTTTGTAGTTACTATTATAAGTAATCTTATTTGGGTTGTCCCATATATTTCTTTTAGTAACAATAATGTTATATTTATCAATAATGAAAGTCCAAATTTATAAACACATACATTATAAATGCATATTCATCTTAACTATTCACTTGGTATAATTTTTTCAAATAAGAAATGGAGGTCTATTAGTATCAGAACCGTTCAATATATTATCCATAATATATAATAAAAAAATTACTTAAAAAGCTATAAATTTAGAACTAATGGAAATTTAGGGATATTTAAAATAAAAATAAAATCATAGTCGAAAATATTTGAAAATAACCATTTAAAAAAATAATTTAATAGAAAATTTTGGTCATAGTAGGACACTCAAGCGGGGGTGAATTGAGTTTTTATAAAGAAATTTGTTAATTTTTTTAAAATAATCCACCAATATAAAAACAAAACAGGCCATTTAATCAAGGTAGTAAATTTTTAACAGTTTTACCATTCAATTAATTTCATAGGAGATTAATTAATTATCAGTTATAATAATATGAGATATTGATATAACATTTGAAACTAATTCACTAGGACAAAATTGTTATAAATACCATCCAAGACTAACTATCCAAGTGAAAAGTAGATTTTATGAAATAATGTTCAAAACATAGTATACAAAATTTCCAAACATAGTGGATTAGAACAAGAGGTACGAACCATGGAAATAGCTACCCTCGTCTAGTGATTTCTATCGTGGAATTCACTGATGCTTTGGATCTCCATAATCTCACTCTAGATTCTCAATTTCCTTAACATTGTCCTTCAATTCATTCCTTCGACATGTTTGTTTTTGAATCCCTGGGATTTCATCTTCAGGCGACCATTATACTTCAAAACAAATGACTTATCATGATTCTCTTCACATCTATGGAGGATCTGGTTATGGCATGCTCCACAGCTCCTTGATCTTTCAATGGAAAACACATTCATCTCATCAAATGGTCTTATGATCTTTATATCAACAGCAATGCCTCGTCTACAAGACTATGGGAATTTTATCTTGAACTCTCTCTTCCTTTCCAGAATCCCTCTATAATCTATATTCTTGGGAACATGGTTGGATGATACATGTTCTACGACTAAAGATCCAGCTCCATTTTTTATCATATTTCCCCACAGATTTTTCTCGAAGATGACTTTTCAAGACCTTTGGTTGAATGGATGTGGAATACGGTAGGATAATATTTTTTGTTGAAGTAGTAGGTTATGTTCAAATCCTGGGAGAAATTATGTTCAAGGTGTTCTCTCATTTGGAACTTACCCCACTCATGTTGATGGGGAATCCAGAGTCGACAAGGGAATATTGAAGGGCCGGATTCTACCCCCTATTGTTACTCTTCATGAAAAGTTTCACATGGATTCTATGAAAATGCAGTCGGATTTATTAAGCCTATAGAAAGAAGTGGAAGGGGATTGAACCCTCTCTGGAAGTTATGGAATAGTGGTTAGCTGGGTGAGCTCTGTCGAAATGTCTCAGAAGCATGACACGATGCTACCTCTGATGATGAGAGTAATAGATATCTTTAATAGATTAATACAAGATCTAGAGGGACCCCCTCGAGTAAAATCAGGTGCTACACAGAACATAGAAATAGTGGATAGGCATGCCGCTAGTGATCCAACTCATGTGTCCTCAGATGGGTCATACACTTCAAATACTATGGGTGCCCCAATGTCCAAAACCGATGTTATGGTAGTGCATGTATGAAATTTCATCAACACTACAAGGGGTATTCCACTATCAGGAATAGGGTTTTCCAAGGTTGTTCAATAGTGGGAGGTGCCAAGACACCCCAAATATTAGCTCAATAACATACCTATCCCAAGGAAAAAATTGGCATGTCTTAATATGAACAAATGTTTTGAAACACTGAGTGTTAAATGAGGGGATGAATATAACAACACTTGTCCCTCAGAAGATGAGTCTGATGGAGAATGACCCTCTGCTGAAATAAGAGTGTATGGTATTGGCCTACACAACCCGAGGAGGAAGAAGGGGAACAAATAGAATAGGGACCCTAAAAGTTTCATTGTCACCAAGAAGCAGAAATCAATGGGATGAAGGGAATACTAATATCTTCCTATGCTAATGGGGACATGGTTAACAAAAAAGAGTAGAAATACCATAGAACCAGAACATTGTTCAATTGAATAAGGGTAGTTTTCATAGGCTGAGGGCACTACGACTAGTTGAAAATAAGATCAATAAGTAGGTGAAAACGGTTCCACAATGCAACAAGAGAATGGATACATGGAATTTTTGGAGACACCTCATGATGATGAAATTGAGAAGACCAAGGGTCAACATGGGGTGATTTCTGTACATATAAAGGATGTGTGGCTATTGGAGATGGTTCTGTAGCCTCTTTCACCATAGTGGGAGGAAGGGACTCCAGATGGTACTCAACGATAGGAAGATGCATCTATGAACCCCAATATGGAACTGATCATGTATTCAAAAGAAGGGATGGTTGAGGATGTCTTTAAAATTACAGGGATAAAGGAAGAGGTTGATCATAAGATGGAAGGAATGATTCATGTGGATATTTACAGGGTGGAAGGAAATTGGATAGAGTAGCAAGACCACATATCGATTAGAGGGTTTAACATGAGGAAAATTAGCAAAGAGGAGTACATAGGATCTTGGGATTGTATAGCACAACACTATGAAGATGTCTTGAAGGATGGAACATACATCCAAGTAAATTATATTCACTGAAAATTATGTAGGGAAATTAACTCCAAACTGCTTAATATTTTTTTTATGTCTTCGGTTTCATTTGATGCATTACCTAGTTATATGTGAGGTTTCTCACATTCCCATTGAAAGTGTTTTAATAATAAAAATATTCCTTTAGAGGAGGTTTGATCCACACCCAGGATCAGGGATTAAAGATTATTATACAAACTGTCTAGGTCACACGACCACCATAATAGTTCTTCATGGGAACTAAAATAACCAGGTTGTACATGACCTCTACCATAGTTTAATCTGGGATAAAACATATGTAAAATTATTTTTTTTGTGAGGATATCTTGTATCCTTCAGTTCAGTGTAAGATAATGTGTGTGTTGAATAGAAAAATGTACACACTACTGTAAACGATTTAAAAAATCACACAATAGAGTAGGAAATATAAATACATAATATAGAATTCTCTAAGTGTTGTGAAATATATTTCTAGTCGATTTGGATACAGTATATGTGAATATTGATTCATGATCTCAAAACATACATTGAAACAGAGTGTCGTAAAGCGTTGTGTTCTGGTATTCTGGGAAAATGAGGTTCTATTCCATGGGTTTTATATTTTTTCTATAGGAGGGTAATAAATTTGGTTCACAATAAGTTATCCTTTGTGTTAAGTTACTAATAATTGAGAATTCCTCATGGGTTCTTCTCCCTTTTGTTCACAAGTTCAATATGGGTTTTCATGCGAGACCTCTACTATATGTCTACATTTATTTTTTAGATCTCATTAATTTATATTTTATATTGTGCATCATGAGAGTAAATATGATTTGGGGTAGGTGGTGTACCTCGTACTTCTGACACCAAATTAATATTGTCTACAAAAAGGCATTAATTTTTATTATTATCATTAAAAAACTCAAATATAAATGTTAGAGATTATTTTTAATAAATGAAAATTTAAAAACTCTTTGGTGAATCCTCTATAGATAATTCATTCTATCAGTGACTCTTTCTATTAGTGTGTCCTTATACTAGTATCAATGACACATTCTATCGACGTGTAATTCTATCGGTCTCTCCATGTTTCTGGGACTCGAAGCATCGATGACTAAATTTTTTCTACGGGGAGTCATTTCTTCTGTTGGTCTGACATTTTAACTGTTGGTGAGTCTTTTATTGGTGAGTTAGTTTGTACTATCAGTGAAACATTTGTTCTATTGGTCAGACATCTTCACTATTAGTGAGTAAGGCATAATAGCCAGTGAGACATTTGTTCTGTCAGAGTCAATGACTCAAACTTATACAATGTTATGTTTTAAGTATTATACAACATGAGGGTCAGTAGAATGTGATAAACATATAATGTCAAATAGATAATCACAATTAAATAAAACTAAACATGATTTAGTATAAATAAACATGATTTAAATGATTTCAAATTATTTTACAATATTTTTTATTATTAAAACCATTAAAACCAGAGAGGGTCCAATAGTATCTGTGGGGTGGGGTGAGGGGTATATAGGTGGGGACACATAACATGGTTTTTACATATTTTTTTGTGTCTATATATATATATATTGTTAGTAAATATTAAATTTTTGATATTTTAATTAATCCAATATTTTTATTATCAAAATGATATGTTTTTAGTGGGTAATATATATCTATATTTTTAATATTTGATAATATATTTGATATTATTTTATAATTTTTTACAAAATATTTTAATAAAGTAAATATGTTTGTTTGTAGTAGATATTTATAGCAACATGTTATTTTATTAGTAAATAAATATTTTCTTTTATTATGATAATGAAATATATTTATATATCGGGAAAACACGTGTTGGAGTCGAACAATTAATAAAAACATATATATTGGTTAGTATAAAAAATAGTTGGAACATCTGGTTATTGTCAAAAAAATTAATATATGTTGGAATTGATCATTTTAACAAATAGATATATTATCTATCTATAATTTAATATTTATAAGGTCTCTATTTTTGTTTTCATTTTTTTCGCATACATCCACCGTATACTCCTTTTGGAGAGAAATGATGAGAACTACATATCAGATGGACATCATTACTGGTATTTGACTCATGGAACGTATTATCCTAGAAAAATTATATATGGAACTTTCAATAAGGATTCATAGATTAGCATTATGGTTGTGACATTACATTGATAAAATATGTATATCTTGAGTATATCTAGAAGTTATTTTTATAGTTACATTAGACATATACCTATGTTGAGATGATTATAATTCTTGTTTTATGTTCTTATTAATATCATAGTGTCATTCTAAATATTTTTATCCTCCCCCATTCATGGGGTTTCACATATGTGTCATGTACAATGTAGACAATCAATATTTTGAAGGTATCCAAGATGTCCCAAGATGAGGTGTATCTTAGTGAGCCTGATTGGCTGAGAAATAATCTGATAGTTTCTTTAGTATGAGTCCCCTTTGAAAATTTTAGGTTGGACATGTATTTACACTCTTTAAAGAGTTATTATATTGGTAAAATCATTATTTTAGTTCATATATTCATACTATGTTAGTTATATATAGATTTATTATTAGATGATTTATCAATTGTTTATCATTTCATCATTGTATGGGATTGGATACATGTTTGTTTGTATAGGAACCTTATGATATATAATCGCATGTGAGTGATGTACCTACTTATAACTAGTCTCCAAACCATGTCTTATTAGATTTTGGAATATGGTAGTCATGAAATGATCCCTTTTGGGATAAGATGCGAAAACCTAGGTATTTCTGATAATGGATTTTCACTAACAGACAGATGGGAAATCATAACGTACAATTTAGATGTGAGAGGACATATTGATGGAATTTTTACTCAAATTTGTTGAATCATTGTAGAACACATTACTCTCACATATTTCACCATTAATAATATTTATTATGAGACTATTCATATGGTATCATATGTGGTGGTTTATGGTAGGAAACATATATCTCAATTATGTTGGATAGAATCTGGGGGATGAATTTTTTTGACCAAGTCTCATATTGGAGTCATAAATGAATGTTCAATTGATTTGTAACCATAGGTCTATATAAAAAAGTAGATTGTTATCTTATACTAATTGAAACTATGACCTCATGATATTATTTTTGGTGACCATTTTTTCTTTAAGGTGTTTTGATTATATTGTCACTATCATATTCAAAAATATAGAAATTTTTCACCTGTGTATATAAGGTCATTAGAGATTGTAAAGAGGATCAGACTGGTAGGGTAAGAATTGAATCATATGTAGTTTTAGTGTGTAATTATCAATACATTGGATGTGTCTCAATATTGATAGTATCACCCTAAACATTATCATGTTACTTATAATGATAATGATGATCATAAGGTTAATGAATCATATGAGGAGTATTCGGTTCTTATTATATATTATAGTGAATAATTTTTGTGGAATAGGATTGGGTAATTGTTCTCATTATTGTTTATGAAAGGTAATGTTTTAGAGGAAACTTGGGAGTGGGAGATTGAATTGAGGGCCTAGGGGCCTGATATTTCTACCTTGGCGGCATTGTCAGGCAAGGGAATGAAGCTCGAGGGTGATGTTTTTATGGTGTGAAAATTTGAATGTATCAACCTTTCAAGGAGGTTTTTTGTTATATAGATATATATTTTACTCAAATTATAATGGTTAATTTATTGCTTCCTATCTATATTTGGGGAATTAGTGGTGTCATATGTTTTGGAAATTAAAAGGGGAAAATGGATATACTATGTGGGGTGAGTGTTTTGATCATAGATAGTACTAAAAATGTCATTTAATGATGTAACCTATAGGGGAGGGTATAGGGTTAAAAAACCATGCATATGGATATTGAAAATAAGGTGACATTGTACTAACCCAAATGTACTGAATTCAAACCATTGGGAAAACTATTAAGGATCTCTAGGGGACTATGCAACTAAATTCCCCTATGGGAGAAAGGGTTGTTCATTGTTGGCCCATGGTTTGTCCATCTATGGAAACAAATCACAAAAATTGTTAAAAGACGAAATTTCACTACACCCCCTCTATAATTAATATGTCTTACCCTTTTTTTTCATATGTACACCTCTAGTAGATACAGTGATGAACCATGGGCTCCAACCACAGTTAATGGTGGTTCTACCTTAATCATATGGAATTTAAAGTGTTGTTGGTTTTAGATAAAATATCTATGTGATCCAATCACTCCTCCTTCTACTATACTTTTGAAGAGGCATTATATAATTTTTATTCACCATTATATACACAAAACTCTTTTTTCTAGTACATTCATAAATTGGGTTTTGGGGGTTTATTGGTCATGAATAACTGGTAATGTTTTTGTAAATGATGGCCTCTGAACATTTAATATGTGGTATAAAAGTTATATCCCACCATATAAATGGTTAATTTATTTGTATATTGTTGTAAATTTTTTATTGTTGTGTGCATTATATTTCATACTATGAAATTATAATATGTTTCTTTAAATGGTGTTTTGAACACATAATGATTCCCATAGGATTCATTGAAGTTGACTAGACTGGGCTTATGGTCACCCATGGGGTTTTTCACTTCCATTAAGAAGAAAATTGAGTAGTTAAATTATGAATTATAGTATTTGAGATATTATAAAAATTTATATTCAATTTGTCATGATGAAAATGTATAATAGGGTTTTTTTATTGAAACAAATAAGATAAATGATATGTGGATTATAATTGGGTAAATGTGATAATTTTATGGGGGGTTTCCCATGTGTTTCGATAGAATAAAAGGAGTGATTAATGGTTATAATGATGAATTAATAGTGAAATGGGATAACTATGAGAATTGAATTTTTTTGACACTAATGAATCATGAAATTGTGATAAATGAAATGGTGAATATTTTTTATATTTGTTTGAAGAAAGGGTAATGATGATGAGCCGTTTAAAATGATAAAAAATAGTGTATTGGAATGTTTGACTAATTCTCTTATCCCTTATTCTACTGAGAATGATCCTCTAGGAACCTATATGTATATTAGGTTTCATGGAAATGATTAATGATCATAACTCAATGGATATCGACATGTAATTCCATATCAGGTTTGGGAAGGTTAGATATGGTGTTTCAAATCCAGTTTGGATACATGGACTAATTCTCCTTATTTTCCAACTTATAATCCCATTGAGACATGATTCATATGATTGGAATTGAGAAACGTTTGGATTCAGTAGTATAGGTGGAACATGGAATGAAGAATAAGTGTGGTCAATTTATATCTTGTTAAATATTGAAAAATGATTTAATTAGTTCCCTACTCTAATTATTTTTACTTATACCTATATAATGATTGACTGATACAATATTGTAATCACAATTGCTAGGGCATACTAATTTGTGCTAACACCTTGTTCAGGCCACCATTGTTTACCAATAGAGACTTCATGGTTACAAATCATCTTAATGTAAAGGTCCCTATTTTAGATGGCTAAAATGATAGTTTGAATAGTGTATTTATGAGGGGACTATACATGAAAAAATGACCCATTTTTGTATTTTCATTAGTGACTTATTTTGGTTTTAGTTTGGAACAATAGAGTTTCATGAAATGGAATGATTACTAGTTTTTTTATTTGATTCATCCCTAGTATTTGAATGTCATATGAGACGTTTTGGTATTTATTATTATTTCATGATAATGTTTATTTCAATTTTTTCGACGGTATTAGTCTGGTAATATTATTTCAATCACAAAACATGTTCCATTAGACAATCTCTACTAGTCATCATCCTCTTTTGACTAGGGAGGTAAACATAAGGTCATGTGGTGATCCATCTTGGTGAACCACTTTTTGTTAAAGCTAGTGTATGATGTTACTGTGGGAACTTCAGTAGAACTTCTCTATATATTTGGAGATTAGGAATTATAGAAAATCAGTTGTATTGAATCATATTCCATCATACAATCTCTTATGAGGATTTTGGTTTCATATGATTATAAGACTATAATGTAATGTGTTGTTCTTATGTCCTATGTGGGTGTATTGAAAAAATAAGACCGGTAAAATTTATCTCTCATGAATATCATATAGTAAGTAAAAAAGTTATTTTAGTGTTTGAAATAAATATAATTGTCTAAAAATGTGATTTTATATTAAAATTAAAATATAAGAGTATATGGAGATGAAAAATAACTAATCAATACAAATAGGAAGATAAAAATTAACCATTATTTTAGAGTGGTTTTGATTAAGATATCTTACTCCACTTTGCAATGTATCCAACATAGGGAGATATGGATATTCATTCAAATCCTCATTTTGTATGAGAGTAATAACCCTATAAAAATTATACCTTTTATCATCTTGATTCATGACCCAATGCGTTTTTAAATGATGTGAATAAACTAAATCATCCTACTTTGTTTAAGTAGTTTGTATAAATTGCACCCTTTTATAATTTAGTTGGGAAATAACAATTTTAATGATCTTTTTTCATTTGAATCATATCTTTTTGAGGTATTAAAATTCATGAAATCATTCCTAAGTGTTTAAATAAAGTACCTTTATAATATTTAAAAAATAAACATAATTAATAATATAAATAATGAAACCATTGTATAGAAATAAATTATGTCGTCAGATCAAATTATAATATTTGAATAGTATAAACTATATAGCTGGAATAAAATAAATAAAAAAATGTTTCAATCATTACATGAATGCTGATTTAATGGATGAATCCATTATAACATGTTGTTTTTATTGTGTTTTCCCATTTGAATATTCAAAGGCAATTATCTCATTATAAACGTAATTATAATAGCCACATTGAATGGAAAAATCTCAATGAAATATTTAAAATATCATTTGACAACCCGTAATATAATTTATTTATATATATAAATATATATAATAGTAACTTTTTGAATAATATTGAATATAAAATCAATAAATGAAAATTATTTACATAATTATTTAGTATAGTGAACTCATGTTCACATTAACTAATCTTATAAATTTATTCAATAATATTTTACTATAAATTATTACACTAGTATGGCATTTATCGATATCCTTCATAAGGTTTTCTTTGTTGACTCTGAATAGAGTGATGTATTACTACAAAAATAATGCTACATGTTTTTAAAAATTTGTTTCTTCCAAACAATTTGTGTGTCCTATTATATAGAAATCTATAAATAATGTTATCCATTATTCTTGCACATAATTGATTATTCCATTGATAGTTTCTATAATAAAAATGCATGAATTGTCATAATTTAATTATATTATTCATTATCAATGTAGAACCTAAATTGTCTCAATTCTATTCTGTAATAATGGTTTATCTTCCATATCAACAACCTTTAACTCACCCTCCTCAATAAACAAATCCATGTAATCAATATAAAATTCTCTTAGATGATCAGATTAAATATCTTGTTTTTATAAAGGGTTATATTGAATAATAAATTGTATTCATAAAATTTAGATGAAAATTATTAATCAATTATGATCCAATACATCATGTTGTAACATCATATCATGTTCATAAATTATATTTCCTAAAATATTGCATACTTTCAAAAATATATATTTAATTTTTAATTAAATAATTCACCCGTTGGCCAATATGAAAAATATTTTAGAAAATTTCATATATTTTAATCATGGATGACTTTAGACCAATATATTTATCCTCATATATCATAATAAATATTTAAAAATGAAACATAAAATAGATTTATTTGTAGAATAAAATGTAGTGGCCTAATGTTGATTTTAAAAAATAATAATAATAAATCTTGAATTTTTTTTATATATTTTAACAAATTTTATTCACTGTATTACATTACAATTGAGATAATAACCACTCAACTCGATAATCATTATAAAATTATATTTTCAAAAACAATTTTGTTTTTATTATCTACAAATTCATTTTGAGAAAGGAAAACTTTGGGGATGAATCTTTTCCCTATGGATCATATGATAGAAATAGAAACTCAACACCATTCATTTAATAATTCATGAATGAATTATGGTAATGTGGTAAAATGATGAAAATACAAAAATAGTTATGAATGATATTATAAGTCCTGAAAATAAGGAATTAGACTATATCAATTATTATAGATGAAATAATCAATCAATATATCAATAACCATTCTAAACAAAGATAAGTAGTAAATGATGAAATCAAAATACTTCAAACATAAAAAAATTAAATGACACATAATACAATAACTCCTTTTATAGAAATTGGAAAAAATTTATATTTATTATAAAAAATATTATTAATGAGGTAAGGAATCACTCGTTAGTTTCATATATCTTCTACAGGGGTTGAATTTTTATGTGTTTGTATATATTAAAATTTAATTATTGGGTTACTCAAATCATAAGTTATATAATGTGTTATACATAAATATCTTCTTAAAATATTTTTCATAAAGGAATATGAAAATGAAAATGTATATACATAAATATTATTTGAGATTTAGATAGTTATTTTTTTGAAATAGATAAAAATATCCTCTTAATAATTTACATATAGAAAACATAATAAATTGAATAACCTTATGAAATACTAATTATATTATTTTTCCAAAGTGATTAATTGTGAAAAATATGATAATTAAGTAAAAGTGACCCTAAGTATAGAGTATATATTTTTTATATTTTTTAATTAAAATGGTATATATGTTACATTAATTATTATGTATATATAATAGATGTGAGATCTGGGATATATTTAACTAGTTAAAAATAATCATTATGATCTAAAATCAATGGATTAAACGTAATTCATACAATGAAATGTCAAAAAAATCCCATATAGTTATCCATGGATGTTATATTATTTTATTATCATGGTTTTCTTTAAAATATAGTTGTTTATTTGGATGGATACAATGCTATGTTAAATCATTAAAAAAACTGATTCATGGACTAATAATATATATAATGTAAGGGGTCATGATTTTTGTGGGATAATGATCAATAAAATCTATTATTGAACTAATTTAAAACATAAAAAATTCACAATGATGTGTATTGTAATATATAATTCCATGGGTCATGAATATCTAATTGAGATTTAATGTAGGATAGAGATATAGATTAATTCATTATTTCTAAAGATGAAAAAGTTTCTCAAAAATAATGATTGTGAAAAATGGATTAAAATTATATAGAAAGTAGTTCATTAAACTCTTATAAAAGGGTAATGGATACAAGTTTAGAAACAATCATTTAGGATAATGTTCATATACTCTAAAATATAAGATAGCTGATGAAGTGAGAGGTATATAAACATTGATTAGGAATAATGATTTTATATTAGAATTAATATATTATAATATAAATTTCCAAGTGGAAATTTTTTTATGTAGTTAATTGTTAGTATATTTTCCTAATAAATAGAAATTTAATTTAAATACCCTGTGTATTTTAGAAGGGGTTTTCATTCATTATTAATAATAATATATAATAGATTTTCATGAAATGTTGTTTCGAATTGTAGATATAGTTAATGATTTAAACATTATACAAATATATAATTAAATATATATCATTAAATATAACTTCGTCAAGATATCTAATTCCATTACTTGAAAAAAATAGAACTATTTTCTTGTGAATATAAATAGGGAACACATATGATGAATCTTTATATGAGGGTTGGCAAAAAATATTAATATTTATCATTTTATAACATTGAATTTTTTATATTTAAAAAAATAACTTGAATAAAATTTAGTGAAAAATGGGTTACGGAACGAAGACTTTTGGAGCTAATATATATTGATCAATAAAAACACATGTGTACATAAAATATAATGTTTATTGGAAAATCATATCCTTTAAATATGGATTTAAAATTTATCATTGTGTGTTTCTTGTGACTAAAAGTAAAAAAGTATAAAAAATTTCAGGTTTTTAAATAACTAATTACAAAATAATATATTAAAATATATTAATATTTTTTTCCAAATCAATGTGGAAAATAAATTTTTGAAGGTAATACAACCAATTTTAATGATGTCCCAAAAAATTAACCACTTAAATATGGAGGAATTAATTATTAAAAATAATTTTCAATTCCTTTCTAATAAATATATGACATTAGTTAACATAAAAACAAACGAAATTCATTAAAAAAATCTTATTCCACAGTGAACATAATTAAGTTAGCCAACATTATTCAGTTGTTTTATATTCATGTCAACATTACCAGTGAGAAGACAATAATATAAAATCACATCCTTTAATTTTGAATTGATTCTTCCTTATAATTCTATAATATCACCAATTTGTATATTACCCAAATAAATCACAAAATAGATTACAATTATTATTTCATATCCTTGATGTCATGTGTTTTTACAATTTTTTTTGGAATACTGTGATTTCTCCCACACATACCAAAAAATCATTAATATATATAGCAATATGGATAATCTACCAACTACATGAATACCTAAATCACAATACATAGTGTACCACCAATTTTATCTAAATTTGTCAAATAAACACTATAATTTTGTAAACAACACTTTTTTTAGAATTCCCAAAATCATCATTATTCGTCTATAAAATGATAGAAAAATATAGAAAAATACAATATCATCAGAAAAAATAAAAACTATTAATTAAAACAGAAAACCAAATAAATAAATAACATCTATGAAAATACTTCTATGATTTATAAAAATTAAATGGAATCTTTTATTTTTAATTATTTATTTCAGATTCAAAATCTAATAACCAACATAAATACCCAAAAATTATTTGATTTAATTTTTTCCTTTGATTAAGTTATTATTTATAAGTCCCCATTGATATGATATTAAGATGTAATACATATAAATAGAGTTAACTATGTGTAAAACATTAATATATATAAAAATCACATTAATCATTATTTTCTATCTGACCATAGTACGATGTTGTGAAACTATGAAATTATTTATCCCACAACTACACAAATAAATTGAAAAGTTATTTAAACATAGTCAATTAATTCATGAAAATAAATAGAATTCCATAGTTTTTCATCACATCATAACAATGATAATTACATTAAAAAAATCAGAAACCATGATTTCTAAATTTTATTTCCATGAATATGATGGTTACATATCAATGTTTGAGTTATTATATTTATTACAATATTCCATAAACCATTGTATGCCCCATTTTTTTATGTTTAAGTGGAACCTAAAAAATATTCATCATTAGATCATTATGGTTTTAGTTCAACCATGACGTTTTATATCATCCTCATATAATATATATATTTTTATAAAATCCAATATGACTAATATTCCCAAATTGTTGACCTTTACAATATTTTTTCAATGAAAATAATCCAGTACAAGGATTATGGAAATCAATGTCACATTTTTATCATCATTAACCAAAAAAAACATTACTCTCCATACATAAAATAAAATTTTCTATTAAACATTTCCAAACATCAAAATTACCTTCACATAATAAGAAACAAGTAAGTTCAAATATGTGTAAATATGAGTTTCGTATTGATGGAAAAATAAAACACACAAATATTGAATCACATCCACATTATATTTATAAAAAATTAATCACTGAATATATAAATAAAATACCTATTAGGATAGCTTACTGACTTAAATATCATCTTGGTTACCACAATTTCCCCCTCTGGATTTTTTTATCAACTAAGAGAACATAAATCACACTAAATCAACAAAAAAATAGTTACCATGAATTCAATTTAATCCTACAAAATTAAACCCAATATTGGAAACATGAATAATTAAAAATATTATTATTGTCGAATATAATAGAAACTCACATTCTATTCCTAATAGTAGAAAATTCTCTTTACCTCACTTTATTCTAAACCTTTATCCCTTATACCGACATAAATTATTATAATAATTTTTTATATGATTTCACCATTAAAAGTAACATTGGTCATTGAAAAAAAATAATAATATATTATATAAAATATTTTTTATCATATGCATATAAGAAAATAATATTTATAAATTAAAACCTATTTCAAAAATTCATAAACAACTATTATTCCTGGAATTGGTATTCCATGGAAGATGTGATATTTTGATTATGGTATCTTGTTTAAACAATGATTTTTCAAAATTTTGTTAAAAATTCACCCAGTTAGAGTATCAAAACCAATAAACCCTGTTATAAATAAATTCTTAACCCACTATATAGTGATGAGAATCCATTACCATGGGATAACACTGGAATTTATTATTGTCCTATGTAGACCATTGAAAATATCTAATATGGGTGAATCCAATGCCGACTACTTTTTACACATACAATATTTCCCTAATCCCCTTTATAATTTCCAATATTCTCTTTTAGTTCAAATGTTTCTATGTTAGGTATTACTAATAAAATATCAAACACATGAGTGAAAATAATGATGAAAAAAGGCATACAATATTTTTAACGACTAGTTATTCATTCTAATATTCGACTCTACACTATAATAAATTGTTATATAAAATGGTTTGTGTTTCCCATATCATTACAAAGGCTCTCCATTTTTACGAATTACTATTTCTCATATGATATCCTTTTATAGATTCACATTGGACATCTATGTACATGTTTACACTTTTCTCAAAAAATTTAACTGTTTTATCCATTCATAACTGAGTCTCATAAGTTATATGGGTTCCTACTATATATATTCATCTATTTTTTTCCTTATTGAGAAGAACATATCAAGGTGAATAAAGGATATAAAGACAAAAAAAGGAAAATTTACTTATTCAAAACATAGTATCTTCATAAACCTAAATAACCCAAAAAACAATACATGAAATTTTTTCATTCTATCACCATAACCTCACATATATTTATAACCTACTCAACAATATTTCTCTCTACTCGATAACATATGTTCTCTAAAACTAACATATGTTCTATGGTTTACACTTCTCTATCTTCTTAATTATGTCTATTCTAACAGAAAAAAAAATTGTTTCTCTTAATCTTCTTCAAGTTATAAAATGATATCAAATAATATCTCAGATCATATAATTTTAGTATTTAAACTCATAGATTTAGAGACTACATATTATTTTTTTCATCAATACCAACACAATTTTCTCCATACTGTGAGTTGTCATGTAAGTTCATTAAATTTATGACATTGAAATCAGTAACCTTTAAAACAATATTAGGGGAAATTCTCACAACTAGCATAATAGAAATATGATGGAATACTCATTTTGGGCTCCCCAATTTTTTTATTAACTAATTTTTGAACATAAGGTATATTCTATGAGTACAATTATTAATTTCATCTCATTCATGAAACCCTTTTCATAAAAAATTATAAATTCTATACATTAAGAAATAATTATTTTTTTCTAATTTATTCGGATTTTTCTTATCTTTCACAAGTTTTTATCATATAAAAACTATTAGTAGTATCATACACTTCTTTAAAAAATTATTTGAGAAAAATCTAAGGTTTATAATTTTTTTCACATCTATATAAAATAAAAATAAAACAAGCCTTATCTTTTGGAACTCATTATTATTCCCCATGTTTAGGAAATTATTATGTTTTATCATTTCTCAAGACTGGGGAATGTATCTAGACATATTTCTAAAATCCTCATGTATACTCAAATATAATCTAATCAACCCGATATATTATGTAATAAAATTTATATATAGTATTGGTAGTTATTTATCTTCATTATTTGTTAAAACAAAAAATTAATTAATTTTTTTCATTATAGAATATACACTGTAGATTTATCTCTCCAATAATACTCAAAATAATCTTAGATCAAGGATTCTCTAACAATCAAAATATTCTATACTCAAAAAAAAATTCAAAATCATTATATTTAACATTAATGAGAATTAATTTTTTTTTAAAAAAATCATTTTTCATACTTATTTGTAGTTCCCTCTCCCTGGATTAAGATAATATAATTTTTCTTGATATTCTTGTATCACACACAAATCTATGTGTTTTTTATGTTTATATAATTAATGACTAGTATTTCATAATCAGAAATAGTTCATCTTCTTCAAATTAAAAATATAAAATCTTTATTTTTTTTCCAATATAAACATAAAATGATCCTAAATAAATAATCCGTATTCTACATTTTCCAATGACATACATTGAAAAACTATACGTTGAAGATTTATGTTCTACAAGTGGAACATCATTTTCATCCAATATAATTTTTAATGTTTTATAGTTTCAAATATTTAATGTCATCCAAATACTTATACTTAATGAATCGATATTTTGTGTTGGTAAATTATTAAATAGATACATACACATTGTTTTATAAATAATAACTCAACATTATATTGAAATCTTATGGTTTAAAAAATACGTATGGTTGGATAAAATACTAATGATAATGCCTTACAATTTTGTTAATATTGTTGTTGAAGAAATATGATCATCCCTTTTTAATCTCCCATATACTTATGATTTTTATTTCTAGTTCTTGAGGTTTTATGTTTTTGATAATGTATTATGATAAATTTTCAAACCCTTACCCTCATGACATTAGAATGTTTTCTTGAAATACAAAAATGGAAACAAATTTAGCCAACTTAAAACATCATCTAAATTCAATCTGAGAATTTCATTCTTTTTAAAATCATTACATAACATCCACAAATTATTTTGGAGTTATCATAATAATACCAACCTCCTTTAATTTCATTTACAAAACATTTGAACATACATAATACTTACATAAAAGTATTTTAGTGAGATCTTCTAATATATATGGTGTGGATATCTAATAAATCACGATCGATCTCTATTCAGAATAGAATTAATACATTAGTCTATATACATTGATCGTAATAATAGACATACATTATTATCCCCAAATGGGTTTTCATCTGTTATATAGATTTATCACTACCTATAAAATTTAAAACTACATAATCATTTTAAGTATTATTTTCTATAGACATGTACAATATAAGGATACTCCACCTTTATAACAATTAAAAGACATAATTATCAACACTTTCAATCATCTGATGAACGAGCTTCCCACAGAAATCTATTTAGCAAATTATCCAAGGGAATCCTCCAATTCATTCTTCTTAACTCATAGTTATGGGTCATATATCTTATCCCTTACTAGGGGGATTCTCAATCCATCACCAACAAATTTACATTTTCATTATGATAATGAAATGAAATTCAAGAATCTGTAAAAATATGTAAAACCATCAAACCAAATTTAATATAATATCTCCCTTTTGATTTGTTTTCAGTTCCATGTTTACTGCAATATTAAATTTCCTTCATCTATACCTTTATTAATCTACCCATTTATTCATCTCCCACTAACTGAAAATTAATAAAAAAATTTGGGAGTTATTTTCCCCCAAATGTTTTTGGCCACATTCAGATCCATCTGATTATCATAGTTAGTAATCACTAGGACTCCAGAAATTCAAATTCATCTTCCAAAACAATTTTTGCTAACCCATTTCATTTTTCCCTATAAATAAAAAGATATATAATTCATCAAATTATTATCCCTTACATAATTCAGTTGGATATATTTTATAATTACCTCTCTCATGAATTCTTCTAGTATGATCTATATGAGAAACATGTGGATTCATGATATACCAATTAAAATCTATAATTACAAATGCCAATTGAGTCTTACAATGATTAATAATATTTTTGAGTAGAAAAAAACAAATTCTAATTTTTCAATTTTCAAATTTTACGATAATTACATTAGATATGGAATTATTCTATTGTAACTACTCATTGGATTCAACTAAAAATATGACATGAAGATCACTAAAGAATCATCCAAAATTTTACAGGATATCACATTTTTCATATAAATCAACAATAAAAAATTCACATCTATGTATCTATTGGCTATAACATTATAGAATAATTTGTGAACTTTTTTGGAAAAATTGGTTTCCACATTTTCACATGTGATACCCATTTTTTTATCAATTTATGTGGTAGAACATATTTATTTTCAAAAAAAATAAAGATACAATGTTTACATGATCAATTAAATTGTTAAAATATACTCTTAAAGGTCACTAAATATTATATACAAACACTCAATAATGATGATAAACTAAATAAAAACATTAAAAAATGCTTGCAGAGTAAAAATAATACCCTATGCAAACAGTTTCATAAATATAATTTGAATTTATTTTTAAGAATAAACACATGAATCCCAATAAGATTTTATTAATTGAAATGATCCTAATATGTGGATTATTCATATTCTATATCACCTTCAATCCACCAATATTCATTTACATTCTTATTTTTTATGAACAAATGTGGATATTCAAAATAATATTCAACATGAGAAAAGGGTTGAGACAATTTACCCAAAACATAGAAATTAGATCCAATTTTCTTCATATATCCTCAATTAGACATAGAAGTAATTTTAAATTTGTGTAGTATAATTTTCTATATTTGGTTTTGGACTTATATTCTATAGAAAAAATATTAGAACATGATCTTATAGATTATTTCACATTGTTCTCTTATAGTTATTTTATTGAGGTAGCTATGTTTTATATCTAATAGCACTATGGACTTCCATAATAATCTTTAAACATTTTAGTTTATCATATTTAACTTTTCACTTATTGGTAAGCTTTATCATATCATAATTAGTGATGTATTATTTCCTTCTAGTATTCATTTTCATGCTTTTAATTAACATATTGTTTTCTTATATTACTAATTCCATTTTTTCATTCTATGTTTTATTTACACCTGCCCATGGTTTGTGATATCAAGCCATAATTTAGTTAAATTATTCTTAATTGATGGAAATATAGGTTATCCATAATCTATATACTTTCATATTCTTCATTGTTTTATTTTCACTGTGATGATTGAACATCATCCTGACAATTCATTGAATTCAAGGGAGTAGTATATTTTCCAATGGTAGATAAACATTCTTTAATAACATAATTATTAGAATGTGGTGCTTCTATATTATCTTAAAAAAATATATGTTACCTAGAAGTATTATAGAGGACCTAAATACTTTTTATGAACATACATACATCCTGAATCACAATATTTTTTTACATGTTAAAATATTTTAGTCAAAGAAAAATTATTATATTATTTTGATGTCTTCCATACTAGAAAATATTGTCTCCTTTAAATAGTATTTCTCCAAATTTAAATGGGATATTTATTAATAAAACCTCAGTAAATATTTTACTAGAAATAGATATTATTATGAATAAATATACAACATCATTTAACCTTCAATCTAAATGTGATTTCATCTTGTTGGGTTTAATATCACTAAATATATTAAATTATTGATTTTTGGTTTGAAATGTAAACTCATAGGTTTCATGTATGGGAAAAATACTTTGGTAGGTCATTACATATTCTCTAAAAAAAATTGGATGTGCCAAAAAATTTACACTTACACTTTTTTATAGTTTTTACTCATTATCCATCACCACATATAAATACATATTTATAGAAAATGGATTTCTCTACATATTGTAATCCTATTTCATGGTAACATAGTTTTATGATTATTGATGATATCAAATTATTCATTTTCCACAACTATGATACTTCTTTAATATATGGATCACAAAAATTGTTTGTGTGGGAAAACAATTATTTTTTTAAGCATGTGATGTTTTAGGCCCAATAAATTTTAAAATCTCCAATTTCAATTATATATAAAGACACTCATAATTGATATATTTATTTTGATTAATTACTATGATCAACATATTCTCCATAATTTTCCCCAACATTTATATAAATTCATCATGCATCCTTCATTCATCTACCATGTAATTTTTATGCACTTTAAATATATTTTCTTTTACATCCATCTATGATTATTTAATATCCATTGAAGTTCTATATAGTCTCTAAATTATGTAGAACACATCATCAATAAAAATAGTCCAACAATAATATCATTAAAATTATTCATCATCAATTGTAGTATATTCATTAAAATTTGTAATGGATACATTTTTTCTTAAAATTGTTTTGTGAGAGAGTTTGATTTTTCCCCAATTTTCAAGTGCATCATCCATTTCATAAGCCTTTTAGTGAAATAGTGAACTATTATTAAATAGTACATTTATAAACATAAATATATGTACAAATATTTATTGGGGAATATTTTATGTGGTTATATGATTTTATAAAAAAATCAGACAGTTATTTATTATTATCTAGAAACACAATATATGTATACCTTAAACTAAAATCATTTGATGAATCCCTCTCAATATGATTGGTGGAACAAAATAATTCCAATTACATACTTATATTGGGTGACCATACATATATTTTTAGGCCCTCAAATCAATATACTTCTTCTACATGTTTTTTATTAGTGTCTTTGAAGGGACATCATCATGAGAAACCGTAGTAATGGAATCTATACATTATAAGAATTTATTTTCATTAAAATAGTTCCCATAATACATAAACATACCTTGGAAAAAATTTATTCTTCCTATTGGAAAAGTGTATAAATCTGAGAGGGGTGAATCATGTGTAATCTTATTTTTACGATTCAAAATTCCTTGAATCAGTTCTGGAATTACACACCCCATCCAAGTCAGTGAAAATAGATATGTTATTGTTTTACAAACACGCTAATTACCACATGCATTCATGTAAATAATATAATAGGTATGTGGTATTTTAATCTGGATTGGTTAATGTCATAGACATTTTCATGATTCTATTTTCACCACAATCATGCATTCTTTAGTATAATCAATTATTGACTAAAAAATGGTTATTCACACAAATACAGTGTGTCTTGTGGGGTATTCAATTTCATGTATCTCACATGAAACACTTTTCTTATATTCAAACTAGATTTATCTATTAAAAAAATTACTAATTGGAAATTCATTTTCACGATTCTTAGTATTCATTAATTATATATTCATTTTAATTATAAATAAATTCCATAAATTTTTAAAATAAAAATTAAAATAGTTTATTAATAAATTTATTATAATGATTCATTTAAATTTTTAATTTTTAAATTATAATAATTTAATTTAAATAAAACATTTTATAGTTCATCATGTCAATATTATCTTAGTATGTAATTTATGAAATTTTTTTAAAAAGATTATTTTTTAGGGAATTGTGAAAAATCATGACTTTTTTTCAAAATTATATTTTTTATTCATGTATTCATTGACTCAAATTATATTTAAAAGATTAAAACATAAAAATGGAATTTTGTATTAAAAAAATTCTTTTATAATCATTAGAATGAATTTTAAACCAGAATTTGGTCTGAAAACATTTTTTTACTTAAAATGAAAATTATCTAATTTTTTTTTATCCTTTTAAAAGTTTAATATAAATTAATATCATTAAATTATATGAATTATATCTTAAATAATAGATTATATATTTATAATTTGTTGTGAAAATTTTGGGAAATATGTTATTTTATTTTTAGTGAATATGAATAGTTATCATATTAAATTTCCGTTCAATGATTATGGTAAAATGGGTTAACTATGGGTTAAAATAATGTGATATAAACAAAATATTATCCCTAACACTTCCATAATTTTTCTTAGAATAGTATAATTTTTCCATAATAATCCACATTCTAAATATATGGCCCTTTTTCCATTTCATTGTGATATTGATGTTTATAATATATTATGTAAAGAAATGTAAAAATGTAATTCTCTTTGGTTTTGTATAATGAATTTTTTTAATGGTGATAAAAAATAAAAATGTTAATTTATAAATTGTTATTTTAAAGATCAATTAGTTTTTATCATGGTAATTTATTTCAAATTTTATGTGATGATTTAATAACCTTAAATTCTTTCACAACATGAACCCAATATTAATTTTTTATAATGGAATATAAAATAAATTATTTTAATAATAGGTAATGTAATATAATTTAAATTAATTATTATGATCCATGAATTTTATTAATAGTTATAACATGTCATAGTTATGTGAAATTATTATATTCTAATTTCTTTCCCATCATAAAATTTTCCATGTTAAATTAAAGGAATAGTTCAAAAATTGATCATAATGATATTTTATAATAAAATTTATGTTATTAAATGAATTATAATTGCATAAAGTTGCATAATTATTTATGATATTGAAATAGGGTTGAAAATATCTTACATGCAATATTTTTATGCTAATTATACATTTACGGTAACTATATTAACCACTAATTAGTAAAAATTATAATACCACTGTAATTATAAAAAGGCATGGGGGTGTGGCAAACAATAAGATAAGTTTAAAATTATAATATTAACATGTCACAATTATATAGGATGAAAGGTTCTCAAGAGATCATTGAATTATATTTTAATATTATAAATTTTTATCCAATTTAATATGAAGATTTATTTATATTAATTTAATAATGTATTTATTTTTAAGAGTTCCTCTCCCCACACTTCTAACAATAAAACATTCTCTTACAATGTTTAATATAATTAAAGATCATGGTCAGTCAAACTAAATGTAATATTCCATTTTCATTAAAAACAATATTTTCAATGCTTTTAATATTTATTTTCTAAATATTTCTTATCCATGTCCAAATTCTTAAATATAATTATTTGTTTATTTATATAATCATAAATTAATTGTAAATGAAATTTTATTTTTCTTCAGATATTATTTATTATGTTTTAAAAAAGGAATCATTTTTTGTATTTCGTATTGAATATTTAAATGAAAAAAGATATATTTCAATATATATTGAATCAATTTATCTCCTTCCAAAAATAATTATTTCATTTTTGTAATACACTCACAAAAATTAATGTTTTTTATAGAAAAACACAATTTATATTTTTCATGTTTATTTTGGTTTTAATAATGTGGTTTTAAATGGAATGTTTATTTTAATATTTGAAAGTGATATACATTGGGGTTTAAAAGAGTTTTTACAGGGGTTTATTATAAAAATATTCAATAATAATATTTTCTATTCATGAAAAGGTACTTAATAATTATGTATGTGAAATGGGTGATCCATATACAACATATTTGATTCGTTGAGCCCCAATATAGCTCATGATGATTGGAGAGTCCGATATAGATTATATTAATAGTGATCCCAATTATATCTCTCAAATTCATTGTTTATTATTCCTTATGTTTAAATTCATGAAAGTGGGAGTTGACCAATATTGTTTCACCTATATATTAAACTGGTCTCTAGTAATTTCTAATAACTGTTTAAAACAGGTTATGAATGGGATGATCTAAATCACCTAAAATGGACTTCTATTTGATTTCAATAAAATTTAATGTTTTATTTGATAAAAGGGAGTTTTTTAATGTATAAATGACTTATTTATTATGATATATGATTTTTGGGATAATTGTGAACATTTAATTTATTTATATTTAATTCACTAGAATAACAAATTTATAATTTTCATGTACCTTACTATGGTTTTTTATGATCATAACTTTGTTAGAAATTGTTTCAATAGGTTTAATTATGGGTATGATCAATGAATATGTTAGGTTGAATGTCATGATTATTTTTCATGATATTAAAATATATTTCATTTTTATGGTTTCATATTGTGTGAAAAATTGATGCTACATTTTTGTTCAACTTTTTAAAATATTGGTTTTATATGTATATGTAATTAAATAATTATCTAAATCAATAATCCTTATAGATTCTGAAGAATCTAAGGAAATTAATCCTCAGATATAAACTCTAGATTATATACTTTTTATTGATGGGTCATTATTGTTGTTATCAAAAAAAAATTGAGTGATTTTTATCATTACGAACACTCCCATGTTATCATTTGGTGATGAATGACTCCCCACAAAAGGGATTTTTATGACAAGTTTCACAAATAGAGATAGTGGAAAGTGTCTCATCCAGAAGGTATGTCGAACCTTGTAGAGATCTGATAGGTATTAATTATTTCCCACAAGGTATGAAATGAGACAATTGTAGTTGGTATCATAGAGAAGGTTTATATTATATTATATTTTTGGATAATTTCAATGGAACACCCATGTCATGACCCACCTTTACCAGAAGGAGGGAAGTGTTAGCAGATTGCCAAGCCTTTCCTTCTTTATGTTGAAGGAGAGATAATGACCCCCGAAACCCGCATTCAATAGGTCCCGGAGTGGCGACTAGCACCAAGGGTGTAGAAATTTCTCACAAATCGAAGGCATTAACCTTTTTATTTTATAGGATCAAGAGATAAGGAGAAGGAAACCCAACAACACCAAGATAGAAGAAAAGTAAATCCAAAATTAAACCATTCCCACATGCATGTTTCAAAATTAAAAGCCCCAAAGTGCAAGAGGTGACTACAAGGTAAGTGCCAAAAAGTAAAAAAAAGAACAAAAACTACATATACTCCAAGGGTCTGAGCTAGTAAGGCCCTGCGTGATCCCCGAAGTCCTCCTGGAAACTTGGAAGCAGTTTTATATACGTAGGGTGAGCATACAAGTACTCTCAGTAGGGAAAACCAAGACTCTTGTGTACAAGTGGGGGGAACGTGCTAAAGTCCTGTGAGCAAAGAGTAAACCAAACACCTAACAAGGTAAACTATCCACCCCAGGCCTCACCAGGACACACTCCCCAAATAATGCAAGTCAAGTAATATATATAATCAGAGCACATCAATGTTTGGGTACCTCGCGCCACTTTCCCACTGGTTATTGAGACATCCTACGCATCGGACCAATCCCGCCATTCTCATTGTAGTCCCACTGCCACACCTGCCCGCACACACCTGGGCCCCAACCACACGTAGTCCCATTGCCGAAATCCCGCCCGCACACACTTGGGCCCCAACCGCACGCAGTCCCACTGCTAAAACCCGCCCGCACACACCTGGGCCACAACTGTCACACGTAACCATGCCTGCAAACACCTAGGCCAGAACAACCACCACCGTGCCCGAAAACACCTGGGCCTCATCCCGAAAACACCTGGGCCTCATCCCGAAAACACTTGGGAACCCACCTACCACACACACCTGGCCAACCACCACACCACCCTGCCTGAAGGTTCTTGAGCTAATAATGGACCTCAGGCCATCACAGCCTGCCCGAAGATACTTGGGCTATCCGGTAATGGGAGCAGAAAAGGAGATAATAACCAGCCACTAAGAATATTGTTAGGAAAAACACCCTCCCCCCATGAAATGGGGGTGTTCGACACTAGGTGCTCAACTTGGGTGGGGCGCGAATAAGAAACACAAAACTACAAGTATAGATATATGCAACAAGAACTCACCCAAGGCTAGGTTTTTGTAACCGGCCTACGGAACACAACACCACTGTATCTGAGTCACAAGTCACTATTCTCACCAACAAAACCCATCATCCAATCCTTGTTTCATGTTTAGTAATAATGTTTGAGTTTAAGAACTACTTGGCTATTAGTAGGGATAGGCAGAAGTCCAGAAAAGTAAAAAATCAAGCAACAACCAAAACATCCACACCCGGTTCTCAATAATAGAGGATTCCACCTCAATTTTTGATATGAACAAGTAACCACCTATATTTAAAAATCACAACCATTAAAGGTATAAAGGAACAAGGAAGCCCATCCCCTCCCACATCTCCAGCATTCGGCCCGAAGGGAAAGCAACCAACTACCACCACCAACACAAGAAGGGCCTTGCATGTATTTTCAGATTTAAACAACTTAACACACTCCATGATTCAAATTACCGTGTGTTCTAACCGGGAGTTATCACAGAAGGGTTGATCCTGATGCTTTCAATTTATTCAGCCGAATGTATGTGATTAACCAATTCACTTTTCATAGCAGAAGCTTACAACCACAACAGGCCTTTTAAAACATCAGCAAGGTTCATTAGTGCACAAACAACGACCACCAACGACATCAATTTTCAGAAGGAATAAGTCAGCACAATTCAACAGGATGGCCATAAAAGAAATAGCATCAAAATATAAGACAACATCAACGATTCACAGCCCCCTTCCTTTCATTATAGAATTCGTTCTTTATCTTTAATTAGGTCTGGTTTATCCAATTCTATAGAAACAAAAGCATGACCACCCTGCATGATACAAAAAAGAGAGGCAAAGGAGATATTCCCTACGTGTTTGATCGACGATCGATGCGTAGGATGGGTGTGGAACTTTACGGATAATGATGTGGCGGGTCCGATGCACCAGAAGCTGTTTTTAAAAATTCACGATCGAGGAAACGAGAAACCACGGCTAACCCTTAGTTTATAGGAGCCGGGGACGGTTGAGGTGAAAACGCGAAACCTCGTAAGGTGCGGGGGCGTCGTGGGTTGATCACGCAGCTCCACTAGTCACAAAATGGTGGTCGGGTGGTTTAAGACAACTCAAGAAATGATGAAGCATTTAATTAAAACTCTTATGCACATTACGGGTCCATAAAACAGGTTTAAAAAGTCAGAATAAGGTTTAAAAAAACCTATTTGTGCAAATGAGCGCTACTGGTAACAACTTGACGAGGCCGGGTGATGCCGATTGGTCTCACTGAGATGCCACTCCTTTGGGATCCGGATTTTGGAAAAGGGAAGAACCAAGAGAGTCTGGGTCATCACATCAGATATCTCTCAAACTATTCTCATCCTCGAGAATTTAAACAACCCAGAAGGGGAGGGGGGGACTGAGTAACCACCGCGGAAGATACCTCTCAAGAGTGAACCTCATTTTTAACTAAGAACACTTATTTCCACGTTTTTGGGTATTCTGTCATTACCCAGGCAACATACCATGCCAAACTGCCTGGGCATGTGGGTTGGGGAGTCTCATCCCCCATGTCAAGATATTATCCGCTTTGGGCGGCACTGACTCGCCCACTCAGGTTTAATCAAATCCATCTTAATGCGTCTTGATTAAGGGTTGGGTTCTCTCCTTCCCCAAAGTCGAGGCTTTTTATACACAAACAGAGGAAATAAAACCAGCACATTTCATAGCAAAAAGACAAAACGTTCCACCACAACAAGTACAACAAGGAATAAAACTCAAAACAACCCCGGTTACTAGGTACGCATCTGTGCTTCCCTCTCCCACGTACTCTCCTCAAGTCCACCATGTCTCCACAACACGCAAACCAAGGGAATGGTTCGCCCACGAAGCACCTTCTCCTTGCGATCCTCGATCACCACTGGTCTCTCCACAAAGGTCATGTATTCCTCGATGTCCAGCTCGCCCCAATCAAGGACGTGCGAATCGTCGTGCAGATACCGACGAAGCTGGGACACATGAAAGACATCATGTATCCTTAGTAGCGGTGGTGGCAATGCTAGCTGTTAAACCACTTCGCTGACCCGCCGCAAAACTTGGAAGGGTCCGATGAACCTAGGAGAGAGTTTGCTCCCATTACCGAACCTCTGCTGCCCACGCCGAGGGGAGACCTTCAAGAACACGTGGTCTCCAAACTCAAACTCCAAGGGCCTCCTCCAGGTATCTGCATATGACTTCTGTCGGTCCTGGGCCGCTTTCATCCTTTCCCGTATGAGCTGAACCTTCTCTGTCGTGCTCTGCACCACCTCCGGACCAAGGATGCCTGCCTCTCCTACTTCAGTCCAACACACAGGCGAACAACACGGCCTTCCGTACAAGGCACCAAATGGGGCCATGCCAATGGTAGAGTGGTAGCTATTATTGTAGGAAAACTCTACCAGAGGCAAGTATTGCACCCATGATCCTCTTGAGTCCAGAACACATGCTCGCATCATATCCTCTATGGTCTGGATAATGCGCTCTCTTTGTCCATCCATCTGGGGATGGAAAGCAGTGCTAAGGCGTAACTAGGTGCCAAACGCATGTTTCAATCCTCTCCAGACTCGCAATGTAAACCGTACATCCCTATCTGAGACTACAGAACTCGGGACTCCATGAAAACGCACCACCTCATCAACGCACTTTCGTGCCAAAGCATCCACAGCACTCGACTCCCTAATCTCTAGGAAGTGAGCCGATTTCATCAACCTGTACACAACCACCCAGATGGCGTCGTACCCTCCTTGGGCCTTGGGTAGTCCCGTGATGAAATCCATTGAGATGTCATCCCACTTCCACTCGGGGACACCTAGGGGCTGTAGTAGGCCGCCTGGAACTCGGTGTTTTTCCTTCACTTGCTGACACACTAAGCACTTGGCCAAAAACCCTGCCACCGCTCGCTTAACTCTGGGACACCAAAACTACCTCTTCAAATCCTGGTACATCTTGGAAACTCCAGGGTGTACCGCCAGGGGTGAGTTTTGGAACTCACTAAGAACTGTGTTGTTCATCGCCTCCGGTACAAATAACCTTCCCTAGAAAATCATCTAGTTCTGACCATCCTCGTTCCATCATTCTGGAGCATTGTCCTGGTCAACTTGGTCACGCATCACTTCGCACTCTATGTCTCCCCACTGAGACTCTTCCACCTTCTGAAAAAGGGATGACTGCACTATCATCTGATATAGGTAGCCTCTGCTTCTATCCATTTTTGCATCCAGGTGTAAGGCAGCCAACTCTTCCATTGCCTTCCAGGCGTCCGCCGACTCTCGGACTGCATCCTTCGGCGTCCTCCTTCTCAAAGCATCGGCCACCAAATTGCCTTTTCCCTAAGTATAAGAGATCTTGAAGTCGGAATCCTGGAGGAACTTCACCCATCTCCGCTGTCGCAAGTTTAAGTCCCACTGGGAGGAGATATACCCCAACCTTTTGTGATCTATAAAGAATACAAAGCGTTCCCCGATGAGGTAGTGCTGCCATTATTTTAGCGTAAAAACGACCGCTGCAAGCTCTATGTTGTGGGTGGCGTAATTACGCTCATGGGAACGCAGCTGCCTGGACCCATAAGAGATCACCCCTCGTCGCTGCATCAACACGCATCCTAGGCCCTATCCCGAAGCATCGCAGAATACCTCATACGTCACCCCTTCTTTTGGTAACCTCAATACTGGGGCACTGACCATCATCTCCTTCAGATAGATGAAGGCTGACTGGCACTGCTCACTCCATACAAAAGCCTGGTCCTTCTTGGTTAGAGTTGTCAAAGGGGCTGCTACTCAGGAGAAGTTGGGTACGAATCTCCGGTAGTAACCTGCCAGCCCGAGGAAACTTCGGACTTCTGCCACATTCTTGGGTGCTGCCCAAGAAACAACTTCCTTAACCTTTGATGGGTCAACCACTATCCCCTGCCACGACACTAAGTGCCCGAGTATGTGCACTTCTCGTGTCTAGAACTTTCATTTTGACAACTTTCCATATAGCTGGTGCTGTCGGAGGACCTCCAAAACAGTCCGCAGGTGCTCTGCATGGTCCTCCTCTGATCTAGAGTAGACCAGGATTTCGTTGATAAACACAACCACGAACTGATCCAAGTACTCCCGGAAGATGGATTTCATAAGCCCCATCAACACAGTCGGGGCGTTCGTAACACCGAAGGGCATGAATACGAAATCTAAGTGTCCATACCTGCACCTGAACACTGTCTTCGGGAAGTAGCTCTCTTTCACCCTCAGCTGGTGGTACCCAGACCACAGGTCAATTTTCGAGAACCATCCTGCCCCATTCAGCTGGTCAAAAAGATCATTTATCCTTGAGAGAGGGTAGCGATCCTCGATTATCACCTGATTCAACCTCCGGTAGTCTATGTACAGCCTAAGACCTCCATTTTCCTTCTTTGCAAACAGGACTGGAGCACCCCACGGTGACGCACTCGGACGAACATAACCCCTCTTCATCAGATCGTCAATCAGTATCCGCAACTCCCGTAGCTCCGAAGGTGACATCCGGTAAGGATCCATCAAGATTGGATGAGCGTCGGGCTGCAGGTCTATCCCGAACTCGATATCACGTTGAGGGGGTAGAGTTGTCACTTCCTTATAAAAGATGTCCATAAACCCACGGACGAGCTCTGGAACATCAACCATTTCCGCATCTACTGATTCTACCGTCATCTCGGTCAACAAGGAGAGGAGAGGTTCCTCTCTCCTGTTTCCCTTCGGACTGCTCCGCTTGCCAGTGGAGGTAACACGCCGGCTGTCCAAGTCTGAGAACACCACCCTTCTTCGAAAACAGTCGATGACGGTGTACACAGAAAATAGCCAGTCGATGCCTAGGATGAGATCGTATGGCTAAATCTGTAGCAGAAGATGATCCCGAACCGACTGATGTGACCCTATCATCAGTGTACATCCCCGACAAATGAAAAACAAGTCGGTCTGACCTCCAACTGGAGTGCTCAACACTAGGGGCACTGGAAGTCTCTTGGCATCTAGACCCAAGGCACGGGCTAGACTGGGTGCAACGAAGGAGTGCGAAGCTCCGGTATCGAACAAAGCATAAGAAAGAGTGCTAAACAGACTGATCGTACCTCGAACAACCTCTAGCCCTTATGGGACTACTGCCTCTACAGCGTGAAACTGTCCACGCCCAGCTCCCCTGCCCCTCGGATTTCGGCCACCTCCTCGACCATGCCCTGGTCGAGGTCCCTGTGGAGCGCCCTGAGGTCGGCCTCCTCCTACGTCTGCCCTCGGAGGAGTGGGAGCTCGCTGTCCCTGCTGTTGCTGCTGGAAAGGTCTAGCTGGAAGCTGCTGCTGGGACGGGTGTTGGGGTTGACTGCCACTACTGTACTGCACCCGGTCTGGGCACTGACTCCAGAGATGCCCATGGATCCCACAGATGAAGCACCGCGATCCCGAGACCGTAGGAAAAGGTCGAGGGCCGGGGGATCGAAACCGAAA
This sequence comes from Viscum album, assembly GCA_963277665.1. NCBI lineage: Eukaryota > Viridiplantae > Streptophyta > Magnoliopsida > Santalales > Viscaceae > Viscum > Viscum album. The sequence continues at coordinate 1,135,488,214 of OY728122.1, forward strand.
CTTCTGTGGCCTGCTCCCTGCGGGTCGGAACCTAGAGGGTCCTGACGCTGGAGGCCTAGTTCTGACGACCTTCCCCTTCGATGGTCCCAGCTGGATCCCCTCTCGTGACACTCCTCCTAGAGAATGCATCCGTTCCACCACTTCGGCCTTCTTCTGGACCTCCATGTACGTCGGCAGGGTAAATGGGGTAACAGCATACTCGGGGGAGGGTTGGAGTGCCTCCTCCAAACGTCTTGCCCGAGATTCATCATCGGGAAAGAGGTCCGGAGAAAAAGATATTAGGTCCTTGAACTTGATCCCTAGATCCCTCATAGACATACTCCCCTGCTGGAGGGAGAGTAGTTCCTTCCTCTTTTCTGCCTTCATCGTCGAGGAGAGGAATTATGCCCAGAACTCCTTCTCGAAATCCACCCAAGCCACCTCATACTCTCTCCTCTCCCGTAGGTAAAGCATCCACCACTGACGTGCCGCTACCCACATCTGGCTAACGGCCAGGGGAACCCAGTACTCGGTCGGGGACCGAATCAAGCCTAAGGCTATAACTAGCTCTTCTAGCCAGCCTTTCGTTTTCATATTGGAGGTGCTGCCCTCATACTTCTCGAGGGCCTGTCGCTGGAAGGCTCGAAGATTCTTCTGCCACTGGCCATCCTCTTCCTCTCGATCAGCTCTCCACCGATTGGCCAATGTAGTCTCTGGGGCCTCTATCGCCTGTACCACACGTGGTCACCTTCCAGGTTCCATAGCTGCAAGGTATACAAGGAATGCCTAAGCCCATGTAGTGCAAAATATCGTTCTTAAAACTTATTAAAATTTAATTTATTCTTAATTCCCAAGATATCCCAGAAACACAAGAACACTAGTCATTATAATGTATGTACCTTTCCTAGGGTCTCTACCCTATAATCAGTGTGGCCTCACTTGGCCGTTCGGTAGGTCCATAGTCCTTGCATCGGATCTTGGGGGGCCCTAAAATCCATTGTCATAGCCGGTCTTCACTAGCCTAATTCACGCGCCCAGATCACCCAACACTGTTGCCTTACCATCCCATGAAATCCTCACTGTGCCTAACTCCAGAATCCATCCTATCTCTCAAACAACCTCTCCTCTGATACCATTCTATCACGACCCGCATTCACCAGAAGAAGGGAAGGTCCGGTAGATTTCCAGGCCCTTCCTTCTTTAAGTTGAAGGAGAGATAATGACCACCGAAACCCACATTCAATAGGTCCCGGAGTGGTGACTAGCACCAAGGGTATAGAAATTTCTCACAAATGGAAGGCATTACCGTTTTTATTTTATAGGATCAAGAGATAAGGAGAAGGAAACCCAACAACACCAAGACAGAAGAAAAGTAAAGCCAAAAGTAAACCATTCCCACATGCATGTTTCAAAAGTAAAAGCCACAAGGAGCAAGAGGTGACTACATGGTAAGTTCCAAAAAGGAAAAAAAAGAACAACAACTGCAACTGCTCCAAGGGTCCAAGCTAGTAAGGTCCCACGTGATCCCCTAAGTCCTCCGAGAAACCTGAAAGAAGTTTTATATACGTAGGGTGAGCATACAAGTACACTCAGTAGGGAAAACCAAGACTCTCATGCACAAGTGGGGTAACGTGATAAAGTCCTGTGATCAAAGAGTAAACCTAACACCTAACAAGTTAAACTATCCACCCCCAGCCTCACCAGGGCACACTCCCCAAATAACGCAAGTCAAGCAATATATATAATTAGAGCACATCGATGTTTGGGTACCCCGCGCCACTTTCCCACTGGTTATTGAGACATCCTACGCATCAGACCAATCCCGCCATTCTCACTGCATTCCCACTGCCACACCCGCCCACACACACATGGGCCCCAACCACACGCAATCCCACTGCCGAAATCCCGCCCGCACACAGCTGGGCCTCAACCGCACGCATTCCCACTGCTAAAACCCGCCCACACACACCTGGGCCACAACTGTCACACGTAACCATGTCTGCAAACACCTAGGCCAGAACAACCACCACCGTGCCCAAAAACACCTGGGCCTCATCCCGAAGACACTTGGGAAACCACCTACTTCACAAACCAGTCCAACCACCACACCACCCTGCCCGAAGGTTCTTGGGCTAATAATGGACCTCATGCCATCACAGCCTACCCGAAGATACTTGGGATATCCGGGAAAGGGAGCAAAAAAGGAGCTAATAACCAGACCTTAAGAATAGTGTTGGAAAAAACACCATCCCCCATGAAATGCGGGTGTTCGGCACTAGGTTCTCAACTTGGGTGGGGCGCGAATATGAAACACAAAACTACAAGTATAGATATAGGTAACAAGCACTCACCCAAGTCTAGGTTTTTGTAACCGGCCTACGAAACACAACACCACTGTATCCGAGTCACAATTCACGATTCTCGCCAACAAAACCCATCATCCCATTCTTTTTTCATGTTCAGTAATAATGTTTGAGTTTAAGCACTGCTGGGAAACTAGTAGGCATAGGCACAAGTCTATAAAAGTAGAAAATAAACCAACAACCAAAACATCCACACCCGGTTCTGAAAAATAGAGGATTCCACCCCAATTTGTGATATGAACAAGTAACCACCTAGATTTAAAACACACAACCACCGTAGGTATAAAGGAACAGGGGATCCCATCACCTCCCACAACTCCAACATTCGGCCCGAAGGGAAAACAACCAACTACCACCAGAAACACAAGAAGGGCCTTGCATGTCTTTTCAGATTTAAACGACATAACACACTCCATGATTCAAATTCCCATGTGTTCTAACTGGGAGTTATCATAGAAGGGTTGATCCTGGAGCATCCAATTTATTCAGCCGAATATATGTGATTAACCCATTCACTTTTCACAGCAGAAGCTTACAACCACAACATGCCTATTAAAACATCAGCAAGGTTCATTAGTGGACAAACAACGACCACCAACGGCCTCGATTTTAAAAAGGAATAAGTCAGTACAACTCAATAAGATGGCCATAAAAGAAACAACATCAAAATATAAGACATCATCAATGATTCACAGCACCCTTCCTTTCATTATAGAATTTGTTCGTTATTTTTAATTAGGTCTAGTTTATACAATTCTTCAGAAACAAAAGCATGCCCACCCCGCATGATACACAAAAGAGAGAGGCAAAGGAGAAATTCCCTACGTGTTTGATCGACGATCGATGCTTATACTGGGCGCGAAACTTTACGGATAACGATTTGGCAGGTCCGATGCACCAGAAGCTGTTTGTGAAAAGTCATGATCGAGGAAAGGAGAAACCACAACTAACCCTTAGTTTATAGGAGTCGGGGACGGTTGAGGTGAAAACGTGAAACCGCGTATGGCACGGGGGGGTCGTGGGTTGATCACGTGGCACCACTCGTCACAAAAGGGGGGTCGAGTGGTTTAAGCCGACTCAAGAATTGATGAAGCATTTAATTAAAACTCTTATGCACATTACAGGTCCTTAAAATAGGATTAAAAAGTCATAATAGGGTTAAAAAAACCTTATTTGCGCAAAGGAGCGCTACTGGGAACAACTTGACGAGGCCGGGTGACACCGATCGGTCTCACCGATCGGTCTCACCGAGATGCCACTCCTTTAGGATCCGGATTTTGGAAAATGGAAGAACCAAGAGAGTCTGGGTCATCACAACCCCTGAAATATTAATTTTCATGGTTATGATTGAAAATATATAGAACATAATATTAATTAATTTAAGTTTTGTAATCTATTTTATCATAATGGTTTTCAATAGAAAATGAAATGGAAGATTTAGTAAGGTGGTATCAAGATGAAAATATCCTTCTAAATCTCCATCCTATAATTGATAGAATTAGGGATAATTGATTTATTATAGTGATGACTCAGTTAATAGTGCCTATAAATTTTAGTGTTTTCCAAGTTAAAGTGAAATCATATTTACTATAGATGAACAATTCCATATTTGACTAATTCCTGAAACGGTACAATCAATCTTTTAGTGGAACTCTAAATCCAATGGTAGTCTATCGATGGTTCAATGATCAGGAATATATATTTGAAGTCATGGGGTGTTAGGAACATCAAAAGTTAACACTATAAATTTATATTTTTGATTTGAAGTATATTTATGGTGTATTTTTTACAAAAAATAATTTATAAATTTTTATTCTTCATTACATGCAATGAGAAACATTTTCAAATTAGTTACTTAGAAAATATTTCAAAATTGATGTTTCTATCTATATGGTGATACATTCATCAAATTAATGAAAAATGATAAATATTCATTAGATGTGTATGTATTACATTATACAATATTATCTATGTACATATCAGATGTTATCATTGTCCTTGATAATAAAATTAATAGATTTTACATGGGATTGAAACATTGTTTTTAAATATCATTGATCACAATAATATTAATATTGTTAGATAAAGGAGTTCATTATGATGAGAATGTTTATATTGATATTTTTTTGACTGTGTTCCATGAGATGAAAAATGTAAAAAAAATTCTAGTTTGAGATCAATTGATATAGAACCATATATATTCTAGTGTTAAGCACCTAAAATGATACAACTGTGGTAATATTCTTTTTTGAGAATATTTTATTGGATAAGGAATTTTCTACCAATTTAGTATGTTTCATCATAAGGTTCATGAAAAATGTGAAAATAGTACTACACAATTCATCAATAGTGTAATAGATATGCAACTAGTGATGAGTGTTTTTAATTTCACTATATTGGGACATCATGGTGATGTGTGTTTGAATATAGTTACCCTGGGCGGAAATTATGATGCCTGATGGAGAAAATGTGTAAACAAATATTTTTTCTACAAATATAGTTGATAGAAGTCCATATAATGTAGTCATGAATGCTCCATGGAGCAAAATATTTTTCAAATATTGAACATAGGTTATGATATCATCATTTGATGGTGAAAAGAATGATATTTTGAAGATAAAATTTTATTCTTTATATGGGAATTTCGGATTTTCAGTTATTTTCTCGGGGTTTTCTAATACACGTGTTATTTTCATGGATCTTATTAGTGTATTTTTCCATGAATATTAATATACTTTTTTTTCATAAATAATATACTAAAATATTCTTAATTTAATTAGCATGATGAAAGAACACTATAAATTTTTTAAAATCCTTGATTAAAATAAAATACATAGAATATTTAGAATGTGTGAATTTTGATTGTACCAAATACCAATCATTGGGAATATTATTTCTCAAAATTCCTTCTAAATATAAAAAATTCATACATATATGTTATGTTTAAAAATGAATCTTGAATACATCAATGTATTCCTAAACATTTTGAAATCCCCCTAAAATTCTTCAAATGATTGTAGGATTTATCAGATAAATCACAAACACCATTGGTTTCATTTTTAATGTGTTTAATCATAGAAAATACTCTAGTAATGGTATTTTAGTGAACTCTTATACCTAAATTGGTGTGACACTTATTCAATACATTCGAGTCCAACCCTATTCATATAGACCAAAGACTATTTGTTTGTAAACTCATATTATTTAATCCATCATACATTATACTCCTAATATGGTGCTTCCTTTTTTATATATCATTTCAACATCCTAGAAGAAGAATCAATTGATCTTGAGAGGTAGTAGAAGCTTCTCACTACAAACTGAAAACATGGATTCTTTATATTTATTTCTTATGATAGTCCTTAAGAACATATAATTCAACCATATAATGATGGGATTACAACATGAATCTATTTATATAGTTATTAATTAGAATCCAAATCTTCATTATCTATTACCCAATGTTATGAAAAATTTCTCTTTTCCCTTAGTGTATGGATGCGCAGTGAATCACCCACATCTTCATTATTGACTAGAGTAATTTAAAATTATAACCAAAATCATTGTCAAAAATAAATCTAGTAAACCAGAGGTAATTATATGTTCATTATAGTTATTATTCATATAGAATAATGAACATTATGGAATCGAGAATGTGTTCATTAATCTATGCCATCCAATCCATATGGTTTGTAAAATAATTTTAATTTTTAAATCAAACCTCATGTGAATATTCCTTTTACCAAGAATTGGATTATTTTATTCCACATTGGAATAGAATGATTAATATTATAAAATATTTCTTTTCTAAGTCCCTTGAATTATTTTTGTATTATATGTTAATTTTTAATTTATCATAAATTGAGTTCTATATCATGATTTATAATGTTTTTTTTTCGTAAATCAGTTTTTATTAAAATTATTATAAATTTATTTTTTCTTTGAACATATAAAAATATTTTTTATAATTATAATTTTATTAAGTTTTTATAATTAATTGAATTAATTACCCATGTTTTCTTCACTACTAATTAATTTTGTATCAATTTATCTTGAAGATCACAACAAAAACTGATCATTACAACCATTCCCTTTCTCCCTCATTTCACCATTATCAAGAAATGAAATCACATGCAGACCACAAAACTTCCAATGATTTACTCTTGGAAATGAAAAAAGGTTTCCTTGATTCGAAATAATTGAGATAAATAGGACTATGTTTTAAGATATTTTATCAATGGTCATTTAGTAGTGAAATAATTTTATTATGTGATGTGGTGGAAGAGATTAAATATTCATTTTCTTCAGAAAATCATTGATAGGTGGGAGAGAAGATGATAATTGAATGTGAAATGGAAACACCATATAGGATTAATGGAGACTCTAGTGGGTGATGTGCTTGATCAATTCTGTAACACCCCAAGCTTCCATTGTACATTTCACATAAAAAAAATTCAATATCTTGCATTGTATGCAATGTCAAGATTCTAACACACCATGACCAATAAAACCAGATGTTATAAATATTAATACCCACTTTTTAAAATTTTATAAATTTTATCTCTCAAAATGGACTTCATTTTTAGATTCATAATTCTGAAATTAGCTTAAGGTGAATTTTTGGTATTTTTCTAAAAACATTCAATTTTTAATAAATAGTTAAAAAACAGATTTATTATTTTAAATCAACTTTTTATTTAAATAATTATTTATTTTATTTAAATTTACTTTAGGTCAAATTAGATACACAATACCTATATACGTTCAATTTAATTCATTGGAGACATTTTATAATGAGTTTAGATATATAAAATTTTATCGAACTTTTTACCGTCTTTTACCCAGCTCTTTAGAGAATTTCCAAATTTGTATAAAACATAATTTTACCTCTTTTGTTTGTTGATTTCCATAGTTATGAGAGACATGGTTGATATTGTTAAGTAAAATTTGTATCAATAGGATGAAAAAATTGGTTAATAGTAACTTTTTAATTTTATTTACCATGGTTAAAAGTAAATACTGTAATTAGGATTAAAAATGATATTATTATTACCCTAACACAGGTCCAAATTCTATTGGATAAGTATAATTCGACCATGGACAACCATAGAATTAAATATGATCCTATTTAGTCCACTTGGATTAGATTAGGACATTCATTATTATTTTATTTAAAGAAGAGTTAGAATAGTTAAATTCAATGTATAATAACTAAACAATTTTTAATATATGGTTACACACAATATGAATTAGACTATAAATATTCATTAGAAAAATAAAAAAAATTCCTACATAATGGTATCTTATTTATAATTTTTAATCCTTAAATAATTTTATTTATTTATTACACAATGATGTTGCAATAATTAGCATATTAATGAAAGATGAAAATAATTTCTATGAAAAGTAATTTAATTTAAGAAATTTAATGAGTTCCAGAAATTTTCTAGGTTAATATGACATGTTAGGGTTGATTAGAAGTATTTAGTTAGAATTAATGATGTTGTTATAACTTTAACATAAATCAATTATTAAATAACGTCAAAATTGGCATAAATGATTTTTTGAAACAAATACAACAATATTGGTTGATATAATAATCCTAAAAACATAAGGTTCAGATAAAAGACATATATAATGATAGTTGTATCACTAATTAACCACATTGGATTCGTTTTAAATTTTATAGTAAGTTTATTAACCTATAATATAAAAATAAAAAGAGATATGTTAAATGACAAACTAATTAACTAAGAGTTAAATCGAAAATATAAGGTTAATATGGTGACCCAAACCAATATAAAAGATATTGGTTGAGATTTTTTTGACAGATACCAACCATATCCTTTAAATATTTCATTCGTGAGCCATTTGAAACCGAAAATTATTTTATTATAATATGATATTTCAATCTTTTCCTAAGATGCCCCTCACCCCTCTTATAAAAGGGATTTTCCACTTCTCTCAAATTCACATAGTCAAAGCCATTTGGCTCAGCCACCCCCTACCCAAATATCCCCACAACTATCCTACCTGTATTCTATTGGTCTTCCATTTGTGATAAAGCCAACCTAAGTATCCCTTTTGATCAAATCAAAAGGAAGATCCCGGATAAGAGATAAATATTTCATCACCTCTTTCAAGCTCATTTCTACATCCAATTTCTCATTTTTTGTTGTTTCCATTATAAAATAATAACTCTAGTATCATATATATATTGTGATGTTATTATAAAAATGGTACAACCATATTCATTATACTATCCATCCTATAAATTAAAAAAAGTCGCCATACGTGCATATGAATGGAATACCGTCTCCACGTCAGGGTGTTGTTTGTTATTAAAACACTTTATCATTTGGATGGGTATAATAATGAGTATAAATGATTTAAATAATAAATATAATATGAGAATGATTCTTTATATATCATTTTCAATACAATTATATAATATTTTAATATCAATAGAATGATATTGTCGCTCGTGTGTACGTACGGATTACCATCTCCACGAACGAGATGAGATTCATTCTCCATCGTATCCATTCAAGACTAATTTTAATTTGGTGATTATTAACATATTTTAAAGAATTAAAATTATTATGAATATTAATAAGTTATATACTATCCAAAACAAACATTACATACATAACCAAGCATATAAAGGAAAACAAATTAATTAACATCTGAAATGATGATACAACTAAAATAACATTAGAAAGGAATATTAAAGTATCTTATATGATATAATAATTATTTACATAGTTATTTTATAATTTAATAACAATGATTTAACTATTATACAGGATGTTAACATACCCTTGACGAAGGAAATGTAGATGTTAAGGGTTAATTTCAAAATATCATAATTATTTGAGGTTGTTTTTACGTAAGTATCTTCTAGGACCTCTTTATCATCCACAACCATGTTTCTTTAATATTTATTCCAAAACATTTTTAATATTTACATAACTATTTATTAAATACATTTATACCCTTGTTTGACTTTTTATTAAATTGGTTGAAAGGAATATTTCCGTCATTTTCCAAATATGGTAGCTAATGACCTTCTCGACAAAATTAAGGTAAATTTTTTTAATCTTATATAGTGGGTGAGGCTATTTTCTATTGTTATAACCTCGTCGAAGCTTCCCCTACAATATTATAAGAAAATTTTCAATATAAATGTTTTCTTTTATAATTATATTACTTTTAAATGATTTCTAAATAGAAAGAGATATTTCTCTAAAAAATATTTTGATTTCATCTATGTAAACATCCTTTGATGATTTTTAAGCATAATTGAAGTTGATTTATTATGATACAAAACTTCCATATTGTATTGATGGTTTTGCAAAAAAAAATCCCATGTCTGATTATTTTCACACAATTCATTGTTTATGGAGAAAGTATTGACATTTCGTATGCTAGTTTTAATAAGAATGTTTCTGTTATGTTTGATCCTTCGCATATGAGGTATTAATTGGACTTAGTAAGTTACGGGTGGAGCCCGCTATATCTCCTTCATTAATCGGTAGGTCTCATGTGACAAACTAGTGTCTTAGTATAAGGCATTAACAATATCTTATTTGTAGTCTTGGAAACAAGGCCTTGACTATGTGGTTATGATGTCTGCATTATGCATTCCATCATTATGAAGGTGGATATTGACATTGAATGTGATTATTTGATTTGTGGAATATGGATGTGAATATGTGTATGGAATTATTTGAGTTTATTTTTTCCATATTATTCTGAAGATCATGTTCAAAAATATTTTATTCTAGTCTTACATTACCTTAAATGTTTATGCTTATTTATGAAAGTTTCTGCTATATTATAATCCTAACTAAGAATCTGAGATCACCCCTTTCTATGTTTTATTTTTCCCAGGATGCGAAAAAGTATATTATGTCTGACCTATAGGGATAGTCAATGAGATATTAGTGTGGCATATGGAGGCTATTTTGTTGTAGTTTTTCATTTTATAATATAATGTAAAACTTATGAATGTATCTAGAATTGTCAAAGCTACTAAACAAATCATTATTTCAAGATGTGTTATTTTTGGATCATGCCAATTTATATAATAATTCACTGACTCTGGGTTTCTAGGTTTGGGGTTTTACAGTTTGTATCAGAGTATGTTTATTACAAACATTGCAAGATAGATTTAGAAAAACTCTAATTAGAGAGCATTATCCTAATATAGACTTTGAGGATTAGTATATAAGAACATCCTATAATTTTGATATTGTAGATATTTTATAAGTCTTCCATGAAAGAAATCCTTGTCTAGATACGATCAGGTTTAGCCGGCTCTAGCACGAATGAACTTAGGGGTAAAACCTGAAAACACCGCTTTGAGTTAGACTCGAACGGGAACTAGTGCACGACAATGGGATTTGATGCACTCTTAGTTACAACACCCCCGGGGGATATGATAAGGATAATTATTATTATTTTTTAAACCATTATGAAGGGTTTATGAGTATATACTTCCTAAAAGAATTTTTTTATGATAAGGGATTAAATCCATAAACTGTTCAATTTATGTTAACTATTTTACAAGTTTGGAATTATGTATTGTGATTCATATACTAATCTAGTGTATTCCATTTTTTAGAAATGGTGCCTAGTGGAAGGAATGGAAACTGTATCAATGAACGTAATCCATGTAGGTATTTCCCTCCTAATAAAGATAATTATATTGGATCTGTTGAAGAAACTGGTGCTGATTAGCTTATCACCATACTAGGACAACTCGCTCATCTTTTGAATAATAACCTTACATGTATGGAGTACCCAGATCCACAATGTGGAGGATCAATGCTAGACCGCTTCATGAGGAAACAACCACAAACATTCAATTGGATTAAAAACTCATTAGTAGCTCTGAAAATGATAAATTCTGTAGATAAATATATTTCACTCATTGGGGAGTAGTGAAAGAGAAAACATTTTCATTGTAGTTTATCACCTCTAGGGAGATACAGATAAATGGTGGTTATTGATTCAAAACAAAAATGAAGATGATGAAGTATCAAAATATTTAATGGAGGGAGTTTAAAGAGATTTTCATTGAAAAATAATTTCCTCATGACCATCGAGATGATATGTAAAGTCAATTTCTGAGTCTGAGGTAAAAGGAGGATGAGAATGTCGCAAAAATTAGGCTAACTTTTCATGGTTAGAAAGGCATAAAATAGATTATATATGTAATCCATGGAGTAAGATTTATTGATTCTTCGATGAGTTAAAAACATTTATTTGGAATGAATTAGTCCCAAAAGTCCTTCTTATCATATGAAGATATTGTATCATGTGCAATCAAGATAGAAAAGGAGTTCCCTAAGTCTTGTGACATTAATGAAATGAAAGATAAGAATAGATACGTTGAACAAAATATAAATGGAAATAAGGGGAAGAAGGGAATGGTTGAATATCCATCTTACTGTAAATGTGGGAAGAAATACACTGGTACTTGCCAGATGAGAATGTGAGTCTATTACAAGTGTGGTGAAAAAGGACACCAAGCTCTTGATTGCAAGGGGAAGAATCATGATGCCAATGTTGAATGATACAAATGTAGAGAAAGGGTGAATTTTTCAAATTAATGTCTTAAGCACCACAGAAACTTATTTCAAAAAATAACAAGGGATCAAGGAAAACATCTGCTATCACTACTGCTGAGGTTGATGCTCCAAAATACATGGTGGTAGGTAATTTAATGGTTTTCTCAAGATTAGAAAATGATTTATTTGATTCTGGATCATTGAATTGTTTCATTTCTTCTGAGTTTTCTAGGAAAATTAGATATTTTCAATTTGACATAACAAGGTTGTTGTAAGTCAAAACACATAAGAGATGTATCATTGAAATATTGTTTTGTGAATTGGTTCCCATTAGGGCATAAGAATGTTCTTTATTTTCTGATCTCATCCTTATACCCATGATTTGATTTGATATAATCCTTGGTATGGATTGGATTTTGGACCATGATTCGGAAATTTATTATAAGAAGAAGGGGGTTACAATTGTCGATGATGATAAATAGTACCTTATCTTTAGAGAAGAAATTTTACCACCTAATTATTATATAGATCCACCACAGTAGCTGAAATAAATTCTATTATTGGGGTGGAAGATAATGAAATAAGTGCGGGTGAAGAATGGAATGTTCAATTAGATGATTTACCTATTGTTCAATAATTTGTTGATGTGTTTCCAAATAATTTACCTGGACATCCTTCAGAATGAGAAAATGAGTTTTCCATTGATTTAATTCCTACTTCAAGGCCCATATTGAATAACCTTTATATAATCTCCACTATGGAATTAGTGGAACTAAAGAAACAACTAGATGAATTGAGTAATAATGGATATATTCTCCCTACTATTTCTATATGTGAATTCCCTATTCATTTTGTTCAGAATAAAGATGGATCAATGAGGTTCTGCCTTGACTATAGGGAGATCAATTCTATAACAATAAATAACATGTATCCCCTACCTCACATTGATGATCTATTCAACCATCTTCATGGAGCTCAATATTTTTCAAATATTGACTATCTATTTGGATATCATTAGTTGTGTGTGAAAAAAGTAATACATTCTGAAAATAGCATTTTGAACTAGGTATGAGCATTACGAGTTTACAGTAATGCCTTTTGGATTAACTAATGCACCCTTTGTCTTCATGGATCAAATGAATAGAGTTTTGAAGAAATATCTTGATGAATTTAATAGTGTTATTTATTGATTATAACATAGTATACTAAAAAACATGTGAAGATCATGATAATCACTTGTGAATTATTATAAAGACTCTTAGAAGAAATGAATTATATGGTATATTTAGAAAGTGTGAATTCTGTCTTTAGGAGAATTCTTTTCTTGGCCATATTGTCTCTAAGGATGGAATCTCAGTTGATCCTTCAATGAGATAGGAAATCCAAGAATGGCCAGCACTAATGAGTATAACTAAAGTACATAGTTTTATTGGTTTAGCAGGTTTTTATGGACATTTTGTCTAGAATATTTCCAGGTTGGCTGACCCATTTACAAATCTCAAACATAAAGGGGTTTTTTCATGTTTGGAAAAATGATTGTGAATAATGTTTTGAAGAACTGAATAGAAGATTATCCAATGCTACTATCATGAATATACCATCTAGTAATGATGGGTTTGTTATTTATAATGATAAATCAAAGAATAGACTTGGTTGTGTCCTTATTCAGAATGATGGTGTTATTTCCTATGAATCACGATAGCTAAATATTTTTGAGAAAAAATATCCTACTCATTATCTTGAGTTATATCTATAATATTATCTTTGAAGATATAGAGACATTATCTATATGGTGAAAAATGTGAGATATATACTGATCACAAGAGGATAAAGTATATTTTCTCATAGATTGAACTCAACATGAGGCAAAGGATATGGCTTGAAGTACTCAAGGAATATAATTTCACAATACACTACCACTCGGGGAAGAAAAGGAAGGTGGAAAATGCTTTGAGTAGATGAGACCATTGAGTTTTGAACAAGATGAGAGTTGAAAGATATCCTATTCTCATGGATCTGGGGAAACATAATTTGGGAATAATCATTAAAGGTGAAACATCAATACTTTTTCAAATAGATTCCAAACAATCTATACTAGAAAGGATAAAAATTTCTCAGGGTGATGATGATGCATTTCAAAACAAAATTAATGATGTGAACTTTGGGAGATTGAGTGGCTCCATATATGAATATAGAATTTGGAAATTTGGGAAGATACTTTTTGTTCCTAACATACCTGATCAAAAATGGTAATTTTTGGATGATGCTCATAGCTCCAATTTCTCTAAAAACCCGGGTAGCACTATGATGTTTATTTCTTTGAAGGAAATTTTTGTGGGACAATATGAAGAGGGAGATTTCTAATTTTTTGTCATGATGCTTGGTTTGTCAACAAATGAAAGATGGATGGTAACATCATGGAGGAGACATGAAACCCTATCCCGTAACTAAGTAGAAATGGGATAATATTATGATGGAAATTGACACGGGGCTACAAAAGACACCTAGAATTAATGATGCAATATAGTTCATTTTTGATAATTTTACCGAGTCAGCACATTTGCATTCTATAAGAGAATATTTACCACTTGAACATTTAGAAAGACTCTATATTAATGAAGTTTTAAGACTCCATGGAGTAACCCTATTGATTATTTCTGATCGTGATCCACGTTTTACTTCACGATTCTAGAAAAGTCTTCAGAGAGCCCTAAATACTGAACTTTATTGGAGCACTGCCTACCACCCTCAAATAGATGGAAAATTAGAACTGACTATTCAAACCTTAGAATACATTTTCAGATCTTTCTCACTTGACTTTGATGTTATGTGGGATCAATTTTTAACTTTGGTAGAATTTTCCAATAATAATACGTTCTATTCAAGTATTCAAATGGCACCATATGAAGCATTATATTGAAAGAGATGTCTCACACCAACTTGATGGGATGATGTTGGTGAAAGAAAACTCATAGGACCAGAACATGTTGAGGAAATGATGAAAAAGTTGAAGGTTATCCAAAACCACTTCAAAATAGAACAAAGTAGGCTGAAGAGCTATGCTGATAACCGAATGAATGATTTGGAATTCCAGGTAGTAGATCCTTTTTTCATGAAGGTATCTCAATGGAAGGGAGTTATACGATTCGGTAAGAAAGGTAAACTAAGTCCCAGGTACATCGTACTATTCGAACTTCTAGAATGAATTGGGGATGTAGCTTAACAGTTGGCAATGCTACTGAGTCTCTTGAAAGTTCACAATTTGTTCAACGTATCACTATTGAGAAAATACATGCCTAACTAAATGCATGTACTCTCCTATGAGAAAATTGAACTGGAACCTGATCTATCTTATTCTAAAGAACCTGTCAAAATTTTTGATACCAGAGAATATGTGATGAGAAACCGGACGACTCATATGGTAAAAGTTCTATGGAGAAACCATAAGATGGAAGAGGCTACGTTGGAACACAAGGAACATATGATGAAGAACCACTCAAATTGTTTTATGCAGTAATATTCTATAAATTTCGAGGATGAAATTATATTATTGAGGGAATAATTTTACACCCCAAGATTCCACGATACATTTCCCCTTGATTAATGCAATAGGTTGCATTATACCCAACTTTGAGATTCTAACACACCACGACCAATCTAACCAGCCTTTATGAATAGTAATACTAACTTTTTGAAATATTATGAATTTTATCTTTCTAACTGGACTTCATTTTTTGATTTGGAATAATGAAATTATCCAAGGGTGAATTTTTGGTATTTTTATTAAAACATTCAATTTTTTATAAATAGTGAAAAACACTAAGTAATTTTTTAAAACCAAATTTTTAGTTAAATAATTATTTATTTTATATAAATTTATTTCATGAAAAAATAGATACATAATACCTATATATGTTCAATGTAATTCATTGGAGTCATTTTATAATGATTTTAGATATATAAAATTTTATCGAACTTTTTACCGACATTTACCCACCTCCTAAGAGCATTTCCAAATTTGTATAAAACATATTTTACTGCTTCTATGACATGAATTTAGAAAATAAAAGAGACACGGTTGATATCAGAATGTAAAATTTGGTTCAATAAGATGAAAATAATTTTTGATGAATATTAAATTTTTACTTTTATTTACCACAGTTAAAAGTAAATAGGGTAATTAAGGGTAAAAATGATATTATTATTACCCGATCACATGTCCTAATTCTATTAGAAACGTATAATTCGACCAAAAACAATATTATGAATAAATTATGAACCTATATGGTCAACATGGATTAGATGAGGACATTTATTATTATTTTATTTAAAGATGAGTTAAAAAAGTCAAATTCAATATTTAATAAATAAAACATTTTTAATATTGGGTTACACATAATATAAATTAAACTATAAATATTAATTATAAATCTAAAAATATTTCCTATATAATGGTATTTTATTTATAATTTTTAGACATTAAATAATTAAATTTCTTTATGACACAATGATTATGAAGTAATTACCATATTAATGAATGATTAAAATAATTGATTTCCAACTAAATTAAATATGAGACTATTAATGAATTATACTAATTTTCTAGGTTAATATGATATTTTTTAGTTGATTAAATTTATTTTTTTATAATTCATATATTTTCTAGGACATTATCAAAAAACAATTACTAAATAATGTCAAAATTGTCATAAATGGGTTTTTAAAACAAATATAATAATATTGGTTGATATAGTAATACTAAAAATTGTAGGATGGGCCAAAATACTTATATAAGGATAGGTGTATCATTAATGAACCACTTTTGGTTCTCTTGGACGTTTATAGTATGTTTATTAACCATATAATATAAAAATACAAAGAGACATGGTAAATGTCAAACTATTTAACTAAGAGTTAAATATACAAGATATGGTTTATATAGTTACCCAACCTTATCTATAACCTATTTATTGTGATTTTTTGACCCATACCCACCTTAAACATTAATTAATTCAATTTTGAGGCATTTGAAACTGAAAATGATTTTATTATAAAATAATATTTCAATCTTTTCCTAAGGTGCCCCTCACCTTCTAATAAAAGAGATCTTACACTTCTCTAAAATTCACACAATCAAATCCATTTTTCTCTGCCAATACCTACTCAAATAACCTCCAAACTATCCTCCCTTAATACTAGAGGCCTTAATTTAGTCAGAAATCCAACCTATGGAGCACTTTTGATCAAATAAAAAGGAAGAAACCAAAGAAGATGTACATATTTCATCACATCTTTCAAGCTCTTTTCTTCTTCCACTTCCTATTTCATTGTTGTTTCCATTATAAAATAATAAATACAATATATTCTATATAAAATTATGTTATTATAAAAATGGTACTACCTTATTCATTATTCTACCCATCCTATAAATGAAAAATTCACCATACGTGCGTACGTACGGAATACCGTCTCAACGTCGTGGTGTAGTTTGTTATTCAAACACTTCATCATTTTAATGGGCATAATAATGAGAATAATTGATTTACATAATAAACAAAATATAATATTGACTCTGTATATATGATATAAAATCAAATTATATATGATTTTAATATAAAAGGAATGATATTGTCACTCATGTGTACGTACGGACTACTGTATCCACAAACACGATTAGATTCATTCCCCATCGTATCCATTCAAGACTAATTTTAATTTGATGATTGAAAAACAAATTAAAGGATTAATATCATTATGAATATATATAAGATACATTCTTTTCATAACAAACATTACTTACTTAAAAAATCATATAAATGAAAATGAATCAATTAACACCAGAAAACGATTATACTTCTGAAATATCATTAACAAAGCAATATTAGAACATCATATATAATATCATAATTATGTATATAGTTCTTTTATAATTTAATAACAATTATTTTACTATTATACAGGAGTATAACGTACCCTCGACCAAGGAAATGTACAAGTTAAGGGTTAATTTTAGAATCTCTTTATTATTCGAGGTTGTTTTTATGTAAGTATCAACTGGGGCCTTTTTGCCATCCACATCCATGTTTCAATAAAATGTATTCCAAAACATTTTTACTCATTACTAGACTATAGGTTAAATTAACTTATACCCTTGTTTTACTTTTAATTAAATTTTTAGAAAGGAATATTTCCGTCATTTTCTAAACAAGGTACCTTATGACCTTTTCGACAAAATTAAGGTAAGAATGTTTTTTTAACTTTTACGGTAGGTGCGATTATTTTTTTCCATTATAACATCATTGAATCCTGTCTTACAGTCTTATAATAATATTTTCAAAATAAAGGTTTTCTTTTATAATTATATGACTTTTAAATGATTTCATAATAGAAATATATACTTCTCTAAAAAATGGTTTGATTTCATCTATGTCAACATCCTTTGATGGATTTTAAGCCTAATTGAAGTTGATTTATTATGATACATAAATTCCATATTGTATAGAAGGTTTAGGGATATATTTGGCTGTGGATGTTTTATTTTCACACTATTCATGGTTTATGGAGAAAGTATTGACATTTCTTATGTTAGTTTTAATATGAAATTTAATGTTATGTTTGAATCTTTTCATATGAGGAATGCATTAGAATTAGTAAGTGAAGGGTGGAGCTCGTAATTGCTCATTGATGAATCCATAGGTCTCATGTGACAAAATTGTATCTTGGAACAAGTCTTTGACAAAAAATTATTTGTAGTCTTGCCAAAAGGCCTTGACTATATGGTTATGATGTCTGGAATTATGCATTCCATCATTATAAAAGTCACTATTGATATTTCATGTGATTTTTTGTCTAGTAGAATATACATGTGAATAAGTTAATGGCATTATTTGATTTTATCTATTCCATATTATTATGATTTTTACATTTAAAAGGCTTTTGTTCTAGTCTTACAATTCCTTAAATTTTTATGCTTATTTATGAATATTACTGCTATATTGTTATCCTTACTGAGTATCTAATCTCACCCCTTTCTATGATTTATTTTTTTGAGGACGAAAAGAAATATATTATGACTGACCAGCAGGGATAGTTTATGAGATATGAGTGTGGCCTATGGAGGTTTTGATATTGTAGTTTTTAATTTTATAATGTAATGCAAAACTAATGAATGTAACTTGTATTTCCAAGTCTACTGAACTAATCATTTTTTAAAGACTTCAACTTTTTTGATCATGCCAATGTTATGTAATAATTCTACGACACTGGGTATCTAGGGTTAGGGCATTAAAAATTTTATAGGAATGATAGAAGGTAGTTAAATTAAATGTATTTTTTGTTGGTCAGAGTGGATACTCAAGAGGGGGTTGAATTGACTTCCAATTAAAATTTTTGTTAAAATATTGTCAATTTAAAATCCCCCAATTTATAAAACAAGTTAAACTCTAGTGAATTTATACAGATTTTAAATGTTCACTTAGCTTCTCAAAGATTGATTAGGTCTCAGTTAATTCAATCACAATATTAAACTGACTTTTAAAACTCACCTACTGATTTACAATAAGTGTAAACACTTGCTAATTTAACAATCAAAGTAACATTAAAATGGTTTTGTATTTCAAAGTAACAGTAGTGGAATATAAAAGATATATGTAGTATACATTAAACTAAAGATGCACAATAGATATAACAAGAGGTTCAGTCTCAAGACTAGACTTTTTCCTCTCAAATTTATATAAAAATGATCTACACCCTGGATCGAGGTTAAAAAAAGTTTACAAAACTGTCCAGGCCACGTAGGGACCTCTACCACTGTTCTTCGTGGAAAAAAAATAAAGACCAGGCAACACAAGGGCCTCTTCCACAGTTGACGTGGGAAAACAAGAGTTAATAGTGTTGGAGTGGGGATTTTGATATCCTCCAGTTCAGTTTAGGATATAGTGAGTGTGTGTGAGATATACAGAGTACACCACACTGCTTGAAAGTAAATAAAAAAATCAGTTAGAGAGAATAGATAAATGTTTAGAGTGCTCTAGTGATTAGCAATGTGGCCTTGGACTCATTGGATTCTGCAGAACTGCTTCTGAGTCCTTCTCTGGTTTTTCTGTTGAAAAACAGTGTGTCATGGTTCAGCTTGTTTTCCACCAGTGAGAATGATCTCTTGATTCATCGTGTGTTCTTCAGTGGTGTTGGATTGCCCTCATGAGAGTTCTTTTAAAGTCTGGAAATCTCTTTCTTACTCAGGATTCTTCTTCTAGTTCAGCACAGTGCACTCGGGCATATGTAAGTTCTTCTTGTTGTATCCTCACACACATATAGGTGTACTGCAGCTCAATATTCCTTATATTCCACTGGTTCTGGAATTAAGAAAGATTCCATTTTCATAGGTACAAGATATGGTTTCCTGACATTCCAACAACTATCATTAAATAACATTAATTGCATTAAAAACATCAAATATGACTGTTAGAATTATTTAAATAATATGGAAAAAAAGTTAAGAAATGGTGTTAGAGTGATTTATGTAAATGGTGTCTTAATCACGATATATGCTACACGGTATGTGATTCACTGTGTCTCCATGTCACGGTGTCTAGATCATGGTGTCTCGGTCACGGTGTGTTCTTCATGTTGTCTAGGTCACGGTGTTTCCTTCATGGTGTCTGGGTCACGGTGTGTCCTTCATGGTGTCTGGGTCATGGTTTGTCCTTCACGGTGTCTGGGTCAGGGTTTTTCCTTCACGGTGTTTGGGTCATGGTTTGTCCTTCACGGTGTCTGTCTGACTGTGACTGTGTCTTTAACGCAGTCTGTCTTACTGTGTTAAACATCATGATGTCTCTATACATAGACAAATATCTCTATTTAGACTAGGATAGTAATATGAAAAATATTAATTAAGCTTAACCAATATAGAGTAAGAGAACATGAATCATAAATATAAAGACTTGATAATATAAGTGAGATTGGTGATCATGCATAAGATTTGTAAATAATAAAGAGAGTAATTAACATCAATAAGACTTGATATTATTAAAACATGATGTGTAGTTATTATTGAGATTGGAGAGAATTAACACCATGGTCAATTAAGATTTAGATTAGTTAATAGTACTATGATTTGTGATCATTAAAACATGATTAAAGAATGGGGAGTCCAACAATCTCCACCTTTTTGATGATCACAAATCATGTATTGGTAGAAATATAAATGAAATGTAACATTAAATAAAATAAGAGACTCGACAATTAGAATAATAACACTCGTACTTGTTTATCCTCCATTTTGGATTATCAAAAAGAAGATAGAATGAAGTGAAACATTGAATTTGTCCTTAAAAAGGTTCAAAAGAAAACATAGAGTAGAAATAAAAATACTAAACAACATATGACATCCCATCAACAAAGAAAACAGTCCTTGGACTCTTCAGGGAGTCAGCTTTTCCTTGCCTTTATCAGCAGCAGGAGCTAGTGCTGATGTAGAGGAAGGCACAAATGTGGTAGACAAAGAGGGTAAGGGTAGACCTTCAAAAATGGATGGAGCCAAAGTAGGAGCAGTAGAAGATCTAGGCTGCGGTTGGTCAAGAATGACTGGCTAGGCCCGATAAAGAGCTTGGCTGACTGTCATGGTAGTGGAGGCATGGGTAAGTTGACCAGGACTAAGGGGTGAAGCAGCTAGAGGAACTATAGTATTACTCTTCACATGAAGATATGGCTTCAAAAGATATATGAAATCATTAATTATCTCACCCCCATATTGCAAAGCCTTTTCAAAATCGCCCTTATTCTCTATAAATTTTTCCAACAATCTGGTGAACTTTTTATGATTATGAACTTGAGATTTAAAAGCATGAGTTACCGAAGTGATTTTAAAATTCTATACAAGATATCTAAAGAGATCAGTCATATCACTTTTAGAGAAAATATGGTTGAGAAAGAAATCAATCATTTTTGTGATATCTTCTTGAGTATCACTGGAAATCTTTGAATAAATCCTAACCAAGTCCAACACTCGATCACTGTTCATAACCACTTCTAACAAAGAAGACAGATCCAAGCCATCAAAGGAATTTTGAAGTTCTTCCTTGAATATTGATATCATCAGAGAATCATCCAAAGGAGGAACAAAAGGTTGACCAGAAGTAGGAGATGCCTTGATAGCTTCGGTTAGAACATTTAGCTATTTTAGAACTTTTATCAGGCATCCAGTGTATTCATATTTGAGTTTATTTAGATTTTCTATAAGCTCCCTCATGCGTTCCATCATTTTTGTGTGTCATTTTCCAATATTCTCATCAAAAGACAGTAGATATGGATGCACTTAAGACAAAATATATCTAGCAAGGGTGAAATCAGTTGGCTTAGGAGAAGCAGCAGTAGGTGCAGGGGCAGAAAAAAGAGCAGGCTCTGATCATAAAGACAACTCATTCTGCATGTTTTCTACATTTTTTTTGAGGTTTGAAACATCAGCACTCAGCAGATTTTTTTCTACTCTAACTTCTTGAATTTCTCGGATCACCCTTGGTTGAATATAATAGATAATATTTTACAAGATAATTGTTGCATCTTATTTACTCTGTTGGGTTACTGGACGAGGTTGGTAAGATCTTCTCAACTCCAAGTAAAAGAGCCTCTCCAAATACTTTCAAATCGTCTTTAGTTACAAAAGAGTGTTTTTAGGGTACGAGTGCAGGTAATGGTTGTGGATCAGGCTCTGGTTGTGGTTCAGAGTCATCTTCAAACTTATATTCTGATTCAGATTGAGGATGGGGATTTGGTTTTGGTTCTGAAGTAGCAACAGACTTCAGTTGAAACACATAAGAGAGATCCATTCCAGTTGTAGTCACTTGCTACGACGCATTCACATCATAAAATCTTGGGAAAAAAATATTGAGTGTACATACAGTATGAATCATCACCAGGTTCAAATTCAGATTCAACAGACTTGGATAGACTAGTCTCGCGGTTTTGAGGTTCCTCACCCTCAAATTGTGCTTCAATTTTAGAGACTATATGGTCAGCAACAAGGTCATTACCCACAAGATCATCTCTAATCTCTTCAGAAAACTCTTTCCTTTCCAGCTGAATGGAAATTTACATCATCTCTTCAGTAGATGGAATTATCTCAGGAACCGATTGTTCCATAGGCAGCACTTACAGATTGGATTCCTTTTCAACTTGGAGTTTTTCTACACCAGCAGACTCTTCCATGGATTTTTGATCTGATTCTGTTACTATAGAATCTCTTACTTCTTTAGATTGGATATCCATATTTACAACTTCTCTAGGAGAAGGAGCTTCTTCCTCACTATGAACAACTAAAGGAACCACATTCCTTTTTTTCAACAACAACTTCATCTCCTTGAGGTATTTCAACAGGAACAACAGGAGGGAAAGTAGTCTTTCTTTTTAAAGAGGAGTTGCATCCATTGGAGGTATTTTAGCCTCTTCTCCAGGTTATTCTTCAGCTACCACTTCCTCTTCTTCATCAGCATCTGATTATTTAGCAACTTCATCTGGTTTCAGACTAGGATCAACTAGGTTCTTTGGCCTTCTTGGATAATCAACATGATTAAATTCTTATACAATTGATCATTATCCTTAACCCATTGCTTCTTCCAAGGGTTCCAACTAATTTTCATCCTTCTGATGATAGGCTTGGATAAGCATAAATCAATGTTGTCTATCTTTTCTTCATTCGGTCCAACCATTCCATTAGCAACTACAATGGATGAAATCATCCTTGAGTAAAACAAGGAGGTTGATTTAGATGTGACTATAATCAGCTCACAGATATGGTTAACAACATAATTGTATAGGTTGATCTTATGGCCATTCTTCAACAGGTGAATCAGGAACACATCCTAATACTTCATTACAGAAAAATTCCCTTTTCTTGGACTAATCAAATTCTAAACAAATTTGAATAGCAGTATAGTTTCTCCATCTACCTCTGCAGTTATAGCCCTTCGCTTAGTGCCATTACCAGTTAAGGTTCCCAAAGTATTTTCTATATCGAATCTGTCAGATGAAGGAGGAGGGTCTCTCTGGTAGACTTCACAAATTCTATCATGTGGAATCCTTAGTCATGCAGCCCACAACCTCGAAGAGAATGAACACTTTTTTCCATTTATCCAACTTGTCACCATAAATCTCTCTCCAAAATCAACGTAAAAAATCACATATCGGTAGAATTGAGATACCAATATCGGGTAAATCAGTCTAGCTTGTCTAGAGAACCACTCAAACCAAACTTGTCCTCTCAAGATTTTCAGGACCAACGATCTTCTAGACATCAGCCACTTAGGGAAAATTTCTTTTTCAGGAACTACAGTATGGTTTACCAGGTTTGGGTTTAGAGGTCCTTCAGGAGCTATCCTCGGTATCCTCTTCTATTTCTTAGAGCGGCGCTTCTCAGGGGTAGATGAAGATGGACGCTTTATCCTTGGCATCTACTGAAGGTTCGGGTGAGAAATAAGAAGAGGTTCACAAGGTAAAGTGGGTTTGAGAGAAATAGTAGGAGAGAGTTCAGGTGAGAGATTGAGTGAAACCTTTATGTTTTATCATTTTGGAATGTCAATTGTCATTAAAACAAAAAACACAGGAAATCAAATAGTGGTGATATTAAAATTACGGTGATACAGGTTAAAATAAGTGTATAAATAATCTTCACGGTGAGACTATGAGTAGGAATTACGGTGTGATGAAAAACAGTCATCATGGTGAGACAGTAACCATTCAGTGCAGTCACAGTGATATAGTGAGCTAACAGACCGTGAGCAGAACGTCTTAACATGTTGATATTCAGTACCAATAAATTCCAAAGTGATATCAACTTTTTGATAATGATCCCTCAAAAAGTGATGTCTTACATCAATATGTTTTTTCCTAGAATGAGAAACATGATTCTTAGAAATATTAATATCACTTGTCTTATCACAATTTATTGGGACATGTCTGATTTGATATCCATAGTCTAGTAATGAGTGTTTCATCCCCAAAATTTGTGCACAACAACATCCAATAGCTATGTATTCAGCTTCTGTAGTAGATAATGCAACAGAATTTTGTTTCTTACTACACCATGATACTAGTGACTTACCTAAAAGGTGACATGTTCTAGAGGTTATTTTTCTATTGAACATACATCCAGAAAAATCATCATCATAATAACTAACTAATTCAATTGATTGTACTTTGGGATAAAACAGTCCTAAATTGGCAGTATGGTTGAGGTACTTGAAAATTCTCTTTACAGCATTTAAATGTGATAATTTAGGGTTTGCTTGAAAACGAGCACACATACACACACTAAATATAATATCTGGACGACTAGCAGTCAGGTAGAGTAGACTTGCAATCAATCCTCTATAAGTGGTTTGATCAACAGATTTACCATCTTCATCAAGATCCAACTTACAGATGGTACTTATGGGAGTGTCACTACTTTTTGTGTTATCCAGTAAAAAACTTTTTAAAAGATCTCTATTATATTTAATTTTAGATAAAATAATTCCATCATTATTTTGAATGATTTGAAATCCAAGGAAAAATTTGAGTTCACCCATTAAACTCATTTCAAATACATTTTTCATTATTTTAGAATAATCAGTACATAATGTAGTTTTTGAAGATCCAAAAATAATATAATCTAAATAAATTTGTACAACTAGTACATCATTATATATGTGTTTTATAAAAAGAGTAGGGATAGCTATACCTTTTGTAAAACCTTTAGAAATTAGAAAAGTACTTAATCAATCATACCAAGCTCTTGGAACTTGCATTAAACCATATAAAGCTTTTGATAATTTAAAAATTTGGTTTGTAAAATGAGGGCTTGTAAATCCAGGTGGTTGTTCGCAAAAACATACTTAGCAATATATGCATTTAAGAAAGCACTCTTAACATCCATTTGATATAGTTTGAAATTTAGATGTGCAGCAAAGGCAAGTAAAATCCTAATATCATATAATCTGGCTACTGGAGACAAATTCTCCTCATAGTAAATTCATTCTTCTTGACTGTAGCCTTTTCTAACTAGCCTAGATTTGTTTCAAACAATGTTACAAGATTCATGTACTTTATTTCTAAACACCCATTTAGTGCCTATGGTGATAGTTTCCTTAGGTCATTCAACAAGATTCCAAAACTTATTTCATTCAAATTGTTTTAGTTCCTCTTGAATAGAAATCACCCAAAATTCATCATTAATAGCATCTTCAATTATTTAGGTTCAAGCTGTGACAAGAAGGCTTGATGTTCAACATGATTTCTGAAAGAAACTATAGTATGTGTCCCCCTATCTAGATTTCATACAATAGCATCTAAAGGATGATTCTTTGAATTATAGTTGATCTTGTAAAGGTAGGACTAGAAATATCTGGTTCATCTATAGGTTCGGGCTCATTAGGAGGAGATTTAGGAATAAGTCCAGAACTGGAAGTCTTTATGGAAGGTTCTTTAGATTTGTCATTAAGGTCCAGAACAGATAAATCTTCTTCATGATTTTCAAGAGAGGTTTTAGACTCATGTGAATAAATTTCATCAAATTTGATGTGAACATATTCTCCCACACACTTGGTTCTCTTATTTAAAACACCATAGGCTTTGCTGGTTATAGAATTTCCAAGAATGGTTCCTTCATCACTCGTAGTATAATACTTATCAATATTATCCTTAGTATTAAGAATAAATACTTTATAGCCAAAGACTCTAATGTAACTTACTTTAGGTTTTCTATTATTCCACAGTTTATATAGATTCTTCTTATGAATAGGTCTAATAAATACTCTATTGATGATATAGAAAGCTGTATTTACAGCTTCAACCCAAATGTAAATAGGAAAGTCATATTCATTATGCATAGTTCTTGCTATTTCTTGAAGGGTTCTATTTCTTCTTTCTACTACACCATTTTGTTGAGGTGTCCTAGGAGCATAAAAGTTATGACTATAGCCATTGTGCGATCAATAGGATTCAAATTCATGATTTTCATACACATGGAAATGATCACTTCATAGGGATTCAATCTTAAGTCCACTAAAGTATTCTATATACTTAGAGTATTTAACAAAGTAAGAGAAAGCTTCACATTTTTTAGCTAAGAAGTATACCCAAGTATATCTAGAAATGTCATCTACTAAGACATATACATAGTTCTTCCCATTTAGACTAGAAACTCTAGATGGTCCAAACAAAACCATGTGAACCAACTCGATAGGTTGAGATGTTGAGAATTCTTTCTTTGATTTAAAAGAATCAGTATGTTGCTTTCCCTTTTGACAGGGATTACAAACTTTGTCATTTGGAAACTCATGTTTTGGTAAGTCTCTAACTATGTTTTTCCTAGTTAGTTTCCTAAGTGAGTGTATATTGCAGTGTCCTAATCATCTATGCCATAACCAAGACTCTTTATGAAAAGCATTTAAACAAGTAACATTTTTCTTAGCTAAATAATTTAAAACAACAACATAAACATTTTCATTCCTTAAAGCAGAGAATACAAAAAAAAAATTAGAATTAAAAATGTAACATGAATCATTCTCAAAATTGAAATTAAAACCATCATCACACAATTTATAGATACTTAAAATATTAGTGTTTTCCTTTAACAGTTGATCATTTTTCTCTTTTTCAATAGGATGTTCATTTTTCACAGTTGTAGTGAGAGAATTTTTTTTCTTCAATGATTTGTATTTATCATTAATTTAATTGCATGTCTATTCCAACATATTACAGTATTCAAATAATTTTTCAGTAGTCATGTTTTTAGAATTTGAATCAGATTAAATTCCAGAATAATAGGAATTTAATGCAGGAGTATCTAAGGTCACCTCAGATGTTTTTTTCATGAAACACATGTTGGCACGTTTCTTTTTAGAATAAGTCATTTTAAATTCACTTGTGCTGTATTTAGAAGCACTCCAGGTACCATTCATAGATTTCTTGTACTTACTGTCCCTGTAATCATATTTCTTCTTGTATTTTAGCTTTGAGCAGTCTGGTTTAATGTGTCCTTTTCTTCTGCACTCGTAGCAAACAACATCATCACTTTTATCTGCATTTTTCCAGTACTTCTTCCAATGTCCCTTATTATCATACATTCCCCTGTAATTTTATTTTCTAAAGAATTTCTTCTTCCGATAAAATTTTATCAGCCTTCAGGCTATTTGAGCCATTTGAGCATCACTATTAGAGTCTGAACAGATTCTTGTTGAACTGACAGTTTTTATTTCAGCATTTTATTTTTCCTTGCACATTGAAGCAGTAGTTTTGAAAGCCACTAATTTCCTTTTTGGTTCATCATCTTCCTCTTTAATTACCTTGAGTTCGTCCTCATACATTATAAGATTACCAATCATCTCTTTGATAGGTAGAGCTCTAATGTCACATGACTCTCTGATTGAAACAGATGTGCCTCTCCATCGGTCTAGTAGACACCTCAATATCCTCATTATTTGTTCCTCAGCTAGAACAACTTTTCCAAGTGAACTTGTTTTATTGACTATCTCATTGAACATGAGATACATATCAGAAATGGGTTCATCAGTTTACATTTTAAAATTATCATATTTACTAGTATAAGTATTTAATCTCATTTCATTAACATTGGTTGTTCCCTCATGAGAAGCACCCAAAGTATCCCATATTTAAAAAGCAGTTTTTCACGTAGATATTCTGTTAAATTCATCATCTCCTAGAGCACAGTACATGGCATTCAAGGATTTACAATTATTATTGCAAGAAGTCATTGTAGGGTCATCCCATGTTTTTCTTTCTGTTTATGGAATTTTATATTGACACTCTATAGTATTCCAAATATCAAAACCCATACTTTCGAAATGAATTTTCATTTTAAGTTTCCATAGGGCATAGTTTGTACCATTAACGAAAGGTGGAATGTTAGTAGCAGCACCCTCCAGTTTTTTGTCCATAACATGATTTTAGAAAAAAAAAATTAAAGAGATAAAATTTAGAGCTAACATAAATTTAAGATCATTAAGTTGCAACTAAAATCACAGTTGAAAAACAGAGTATTTCAAAATTCCTTTAACAAAAACAATCCGTTGATACAGAATTTTGGTCGGAGTGGATACTCAAGAGGGTGGGTGAATTGAGTTTCAATGAAAATTTCTGCTAAAAAAGAGTCTATCTAAAATCCCCCAATTTATATAACAAGTTAAATTATAGTGAATTTATACAGATTGTAAATGTTCACTTAGCTTCTCAAAGATTGATTAGGTCTTAGTTAATTCAATCACATGATTAAACTGACTTTTGAAACTAAACTACTGATTTAAAATAAGTGTAAACACTTGCTAATTTAACTATCAAAGTTACTATAAAATGGTTTTTTATTTCAATGTAACAGCATACGAATAAGAATAATATATGTAGTATACTTTAAACTAAATATGCACAATATATATAACAAAATGTTTTGTCTCAATCTGAGACATAGTCCTCTCAAATTTATATAAAATTGATCCATATCCTAGATCGGGGTTAACAATAGTTTACAACACTATCTTGGCCACGCAAGGACCACTACCACTGTTCTTCGTGGGAAAATAAATAAAGACCAGGCCACACAAGTACCTCTTCCAATGTGGACGTGGGTAAACAAGAGTTAAGAGTTTTGGAGTGAGGATTTTTATATCCTACAGTTCAGTGTATGAGACAATGAGTGTGTGTTAGATATACAGAGTACACCAAACTGATCGAAAGTAAATAAACAAATCACTTAGAGAGAACAGATAAGAGTTTAGAAAGCTCCAGTGATTATAAATGTAGCTCTGGACTCATTGGATTCAGCAGAACTGCCTATGAGTCCTTCTTTGGTTTTTCTGTTGAAAAACAGAGTGTCATGGTTCAGATTTTGTTCCATTAGAGAGAATGATCTCTTGATTCATTGTGTTTTCTTCACTGGTGTTGGATTGCACTCATGAGAGTTCTTTGAAAGTCATTCAATCTCCTTCTTACACGGGATTGTTCTTCTAGTTCAGCACAGTGCACTCGAGCATATGTAAGTTCTTCTTATTGTATCGTCACACACGTATATGGGTACTGCAGCTCAATCTTCCTTATATTCCACCGGTTCTAGAAGTAGGAAATATTACCTTTTTATAGGTACAAGATATGGTTTCATAAAATGTCAACTACTATCATTGAATAACATTAATTGCATTAAAAACATCAAATATGACTGTTAGCATTATTTTTATAATATTGACAAATAGTTAAGAAATGGTGTCAGTGTGATTTATGTAAACAGTGTCTTCGTCATTATATATGCTCCGCGGTATGTGATTTTCTGTGTCTCCATGTCATAGTGTCTAGCTGACGGTGTCTCGGTCGCAGTGTGTCCTTCACGGTGTCTTGGTCACTGTGTTTACGTCACGATGTCTGGGTCACGGTGTGTCCTTCACGTTGTCTGGGTCACGGTTTGTCCTTCGTGGTGTCTGGGTCACGTTTTTTCCTTCACAGTGTCTAGGTCACAGTTTGTCCTTCACGGTGCCTGGGTCACGGTTTGTCCTTCATGGAGTTTGGGTCACGGTTTGTCCTTCACGGTGTCTATCTGACTATGACTTTGTCTTGTACATAGTATGTCTTACTGTGTCAAACATCACGGTGTATCTATACTAAGACAAATATCTATATTTAGACTTAGATAATAATATGCAGAATATGAATTAAGATTAACCAGTAGACAGTAAGTGAACGTGAATCATAAATATAAAGACTTGATAATATAAGTGAGATTGGTGATCATGCATATGATTTTTAAATAATAATAAAATTAATTAACAGCAATAAGACTTACTATTATTAATACATAATGTGTAGTTATTATTGATATTGGAGAGCATTAACACGATATTCAATTAAGATTGAGATTAATTAATAGTACTAGGATTTGTGATCATTAAAACATGATTAAATCACGAGGAGTCCAACATTTTTTTTTAAAATATAGATATAACAAGATCTATTCTGAAGAAGAAAACATGTGTAATTTTCATGTTATATTTTGGCCACATGTTTTGTGTCACTTCCCTTATGGCTCAAGGAAATATGTATAGTCTTATGTATCCCATAGTGGGTGTCCTTATGCCACAAACATTTCATAGTGATCTAAATTACTCAGTGTTTACCTAATTATATTCTTATTGGCTGCATAATCCCACAAATTCTATAGACCATTGTATATATATATATTACTTTGTTATGTTACTAAAAATAACATAGCTTTACACCCCAATATATTCCACTAATAAAACATACCATGTAAACTTTTTGGAACCAATATTTTGGTTACAAAAATATAATATGGTTTTTGGTCTAATATAAATGTCTTTGTTTGATGTCTACATGTCCTTCACGTCATAGTACATGTCATATATTTCATGCGATCTTTTTTTACCATATATTCTCACTAGATTTTAACAATTTGATAAATAAATACCCCATTATCACTTTTTTCCATGTATAATGATGTATTACATATTTTATAATTTTTATAGATTATTTAGAATTATTTATTAGTACGTATATTTTTTTATATCATAGTAATGTAAATATTAGAGTTTTATTGGTACATTCAAAGAAGACATTTTGTTAGTGAACTAATTTTGATAATGTAGATTTCCTCATAATAAATTTTGTATTTGGGTATTACCTATCAGACCTGATGAATATAATATATAGTAATGGTAAATAAATCTATATTTTAGCATGGGGTCGTTACTCTCTCGACCTTGAAAAGGAATGAGTATCCTATAAGGGTTAGTGTTCCCCCATGAGATTGCTTGTGATTCCTATTTCTATAGTGTCTTATTCGCTTGATAAATACAGTTATTTTGATGTGGTATTGGTCTTATCAGGTTTCAATAACCTATCCATGTGTAGGGACTCATCAATGTGTCATAGTTCACAACACTTTGATTTTAGAGAGGTGACATAATGTTTCTGAAATAGGGATTTCTGAATATGTTAGTTCATATGATATACCATATATTCCTACTTTTCAATTAGTTTTTTATATGGTTATTAGCACTTTCATTTATATATTGTTTTATAGATAATTTAATGATATATAAATTTTTTACACCTAGATTTTTAAAATAACAATTTGTTATGGAACATAGACAAAAAATGATGTCAAGATTAAACCAAGCATGTTATACTATTATAATACTTTTATTTAAATGTGATTGTTATAATTAGTTGTTAATATTATAGGATATAATAAGAATAAAAACGTTTTGAACCTATATTTTTTTTGAATAATTACAATTTTTATGTAGAGTAATTATATTATTAAAAAAATTGGTCAAAAAATGGTTTTATTCAATCTTTTGATAAAATAATATAATTAATTTCAATAAATTTTGTAAACTGTTTTTGAAAAACTAAATTTAGTTTTTAAATAAGCATGTAAAAAATTAAATAATAATGAGATTTTTGGATCTTTACGAAAATATTGGTTTTCCACTAAAAAATGAAAAATTCATATTTTTATTAAGAAATAAATTTTTAATTCAAACATTTATAAAGTTATATTTTATTTAGAAATTGATTAAAATTAATATTAGTTCATTTATATTACTATTAATTTAATTAAGGTAAATTTATTAATAATTATCACGAATTTTCTTTACAAAGTTATTATATATAAAAGAAATTCTTTTTGAAAATGATTTTTCATGACCTTTTATAGGATTAATTTTTAGTTATATAATTCCTCTTATATGAACATAATTTTACCAAATAGATTTTATATTATGAATTAGAATAATTAATATCAAATAATAATTTCAAATTAATTTATTTCATATTTAGTCATGAAAATAGGAAAAATTATCCATCATGGTTAGGGTTAAATGAGATTAATGGGGGCTAAATTAAAGAGATAAAAAATAAATTGTCATAAAATTTATTAATTTATACCTAATTTCCTTATTAGAGCTCAATATCATATAAAAATAATATATATTCAATTTTGGATACATTATTATTGAGTATAAGATTAGTATAGTTTTTTTTTGAAATTCCAAGTGTTTCTTCTACTTCACATATAAAATAACACTACATATCCCCAAATATACACACATAGAGAACCATTTTGAATATCCAATACCAACCAAAATCCCTTAAATACATACCTCAACACATCAAAGAGGATTTCTGTTGATCATAAGACCATATTAGAATAGATTTAGGAATAAAGCTAAAGAGGTTTTCCAAAGAAGATATATAGTTCTTAACGACGATTTTTTATTTTATTTCCTATTACACCTTAATAAAATAATTTTCCAACATGATAAAATAATAACTTCAAACAAAATAAAAATTGTGATATTTTTTTATATTAATGTAATACCCTATATCAATCCCTATATCCATCAAATGGGAAATGAATCATTCATTTGTGTGTATAGAGGACTACAGCCTTGTAAACTGATGTAATAGGTTTGGCATCACCACCTCTCACTGCAAGTTATAATGATGAACATAATGATTATATATTACATTGAAGAAATCTTTATAATTTTTAATATGAAATATATCATATACATTCTTACCATTTCATACATTGAAAATGTTAATTTAATTCATGTGTACATGTGGACTAAAACTTATGTGAATTAATGTGTTTTTTTTCCACCAACACTTCACATAGATGATGCATAAACATATTTATAGAAATAATAAAATATTTATTATAAAATAATAATTTGTTAAATATAAAATATTAATTAGCTTCATTCCATCATGATCATTAATAAATGGAAACATTACTCATCTGTGTGTATGATTGAAAATATCTGTGATTGTAATATAGTTTTTTTCATAACAATAATTCAATATTGATTTTGAAAGAATAATTCATGATTAAAGAGGATATAAATCTCAAAATTACACTTATGTAGAATATTTATTAATGAACGTTATAACCATATTGACCCTACCAAGGTCATCTTTGACATAAGAACCGAATATCATCAAAACAGCTAATGTGATGTTCAATAAATGTATTGACAAATATAACATGGAAAAAAATAAAATAAAACGAAAAAACATAATTGTTCATTATTTACATAATTATCATATTTTTATTATTCAGGGCGATAAAGAACATATATGACAAGTCATACCTGATTTAATGTATTTCATCTCAATATTCATTCACTGAGCGAGTTTTTATTATTATTCCAGAGATTTATTTTATATTTTGTATCCACTATAGATTTAAATATTATGTCATTAATCCTTTATATTTAATGTTATTTAATGTCTATATTATTATTATGTTATTTATGGGGATTTTACTCAAATTTTACAAAGTGGTAAGGGATTTTTACACACAATATATATTCATGGGGTTATAAAAATATATTATTTAATATATTGTTCCATGATTATGTTTGAAATAAACATAGATTTTATTATACTTTATATTATCTATTTTGAGTGTATTTACCTTTGTTACACACAATCACTTCATTTACTCATTCTCATTAAAATGATATGATCTTGGGTAGGGATTTTGTTTCAATTTTATCCCCATTGTGAAATATTTTGAATTATGAACAAGTTTATTTTTATGTGGTGGATATAAAACAACTTTGAGTTATTTATATTGAATATATTTTTTTAATGATGATTAATTCTCCAATTCATGTTCATTATTCTTAATGATTTCCCATAATTTTTTCTATATTTTACTCTATTTTTCACTCGAACTAATAAGAGAAATGTTTAAAAGAAAATATAATATTATTTCACATTGAATGGATATATTTTTTTCCTTGTAAACATTATTCATTATTTTTAGATAAATGTACATTATATTTACGAAAATTATTATTTATGTTTTCCTTCACTTTTTAATGTTTTTCATGGATCCATTATAATTCTTTCCAAAAAAGGGTCATTTTTCTCTTTTTTATAAATAACTAAAATATTTTTTTTTCTTATTAGTAAATATATAATTTATGTACTTTTTGAAAACAATAACGATTTGAAATTTTTTAGATTCCTCATTAATAATTCTAATTTTTTTAAAATGAATCTCAAGCTAAATTATTATTTTAAATGTTTTGGTTCCTATTTCATAAATTCTTCAAAACCAATTATTTTATATAAAATATTATTTTTTATGGTCATATCTTATCTATTGATTATCTTTATAGACATTAAAATTATCAGGATATATTGAAATTTATTTGATCATTTATCATTATATTTCATTTAAATATTTTTACTTTATTAAAATAGATTTTATTAATTGAAAAACATTATACCATCTCTATTTATGGAGATTTAAATTAACTATTTATTGATTGGTTGAGGCAATATTATCAATAAATATTTTTATTCAACATGTAAATTTATTGATACAGATTATAATTTATGACTTTAATTGATTATTATATATATGAAGAATTCATTTGACATATAGAGAGATCAATTGGTAAAATTGAATGGTTTTTTAATACCTACACATAGATTAAAATTTATCGATTTAAGGATTTGAGGGTAGATAAATCTTGATTTATGAGATCATGAAATGTTAATTTATTCATTTCTATTAATAAGAATTAAATTATTATTATCCATTACATTTCTATATTGATATTATCAGTGGATTAGTTGTGTAGATATAAAATTTATAATCTGGAATCTGTTTTAATTTATTTACCATTCTATAATGATTATTCTTTTTTAAATCATGATAAATTTTAATATATGTAACCATTACTAAGAATATTACCACAACCTTTATTATTATTTTTTCAAAGGATATTAGTAAGGATATTATTAATAATATGAATATCCTGATAATATTATTTATCCTATATATTTAATATTTTGAAAATAATATGAGATTTTTTTGGTATCTTTTTCTATAAGAAAGCTAAATAGATCAATATTTCTTCATGAATACAATTTTGAAAAATAAAAATGTATTTAATTAAAAAAATATTTATCACTGTAATCAATATGTAAAAGATTGTATGAGATAAATAATATTTGAAACAATGAGAACTAGGTTTTAAATAAAAATTGAAATCATTAGAATTATGATAATCCGAAATTTTATATGAAAAAATAACATTATATATTTTTATTGGATCAATATTCCGTATTATTATTAGATATCATAGGTTGTACCATGATTTATTGATAGAACATAATTTTCAAAATTGAATCTATAGGGGTAGATAGTGTTAGTATATTCTTGTTGACAAATACATTACAACTATTATTAGGATTGAGAAAAGCAAGACTATATTTGGATAATATACTTAGGTCATGAAAAATAAAATTTTCTATGTGGAATATAGTATTATTACATTGAGTGATTCCTATACGTTTGATCACTTAATAAAATAAAAGACACCATATTTTCATAGATCTATTAATCCAATGGTAACCGAAAATTGATTAAACCACATGAAAAAATATTCCTAGAATTATGTAGTAATGAAATTGAAAAGGATATTCTAACAATTTATTATTTGAAAGGAGGTTATGATTAATGGATATCCTTTATAAATAAATGTAAAGAAGTAAAAAATAAAATGAATGGAAATGAAATCTTTTAAAACAACATTATTTATGAAATACTTTCCACATGAGTAACTAGAAGATACAAAAATTAAATTATTCAATCCAATATAGATAAAAGAGGAATGTTTCACTCAGTATGAGGAAAACATTAAAATACTATAAATTAATTCAATGGACTTTTCTGTAACCATTAGTGAAAAATTGTTCATTTCTTTAATAAGATTAAGTCAAGCCTTTGAAAATGAATTATTTATTAGAAATTATCACTTTAGGATGATATAATATAATTTTTCATCATGATAGAGGATGAATTATCCACATTATATATTTTTAAATGAAATACTAAGAATAATAAAACAACTAAATAGTATGGAAAATAAATATAGGTGAATGAAATTAAGGAATTAATGAAACATATAAAAGGTTTAAATGGGTAAAAGAAACCCCCATAAAACATTATTAAAATTAATGGGCGTTTGTTTTTATATAGAGATAAATTACATTTGGAATGTGATTAAAAGTTTTATAAATATACTCTTATTGTTCAGTGTATCAATTTTAATGTGATGGGAAATAATTAAAACGTTAAACCAAGAATTAAGGTAACATACCACATAAGAATCCAAGGATAAAAATCCAATAATAATCCACTATAATATAGAATATTTAATAAATTAATTATTTAAGTAATGGGATTCATGGATTATATTTTATTATTATTTCTTCAATATTATCATCTATTGAATCCTAAAACATATAAGGATTATAATATCATAATTTTTATTTAATGATTTGAAATCATATATTGAATGATACCTACAAAAAGGAATGTTGATTGTATGGTAATGTGATATATGTTTAGAATACAAGAATAAGGGAAGGATTATAATTAATATGGTTTTAATATATAGCTAATATTATTTAGTAAGTATAAATAGATAATGTAAATTATTGATGCAAATTTGATAGTATTGAAACATTAAAATTGTTCAGAGATTTAATGAAAAACATTAGATGCTTATTTATTTATTTTTGATTTATGAAATATATATTTGATAATCTATAAGGAATAAAGATAGAGTTGATTTTCAGAGTATGTAATGTTTTCATTGAAGGGTTTTTGTGATTTAGTTTATTAGTATGTTTTAAGAGAATACATGGTCAAGTTATTTTCATTATTGGTATGATACATAATGATATAATTTATGTTGTTTGGGGATAAATGTGTGATAAACTATTTTGGTTTTCAATTTTTTCAGACATATTTATGGAGAATATAAGGTAAACTATTTGGGTAGTGAATAAAGATGATATTTTTGGTTCCTAAATGTATTAAATATTTATGTATTATAACATGTGCTCATATTTTTGGAATTTACATAATTAAGGAATTAATTATAATTCATTTCTGGATCTTATGATATGTTAAAAGTAATTAGTAGTTCCTTATGCATGGAAAATTCAACAAGAATATTTATTTAATATCATTTGAGATGAAGTAGAAATTATTCAATGAAAACCAATGTGTAAAACTTTTCATATGAATTATAATGGTATCAAGTAAGAAAATTTTCTAATTTTATTTATCTTGATTATGAAATAATACATATAATTTATGAAAAGATACTTAAAATAATTTTCTTCTATTACCTTAATTCTTAAAGAATAAATTTTATTTTCTCATATCTTATATTTATGAATGGTCATCATATTTTATTTACCATGTTCTTAATTACCTTATAATAGTCCTTGGGAGTTATTTTTCTTCTCTATATACATATTTTCACTTTCTAATAATGTTCTTTTTCAAGTCCTAGTATTTTTTAAATCTAGATGATCTTCATATTTCCCTTACCATTGTTTAAGAGGATGTTTTGTTAACAGTTTTTACCATCTACTATATCATAGGTATTTTAAAATTCAAACCCTTGATTGTCAAGAAAATATTTAAAATATGAAGATATGGTTTATTTACTGGGGGAGAAGGTAATTCAATATGATTTGAAAATAAAACAATTTTTTATTCAATATACAACATGAAACACATAATTTAAATGAACAATGATATATATTAAAATATATTTATTTACAAGTACCCATTATAATCTAGAAGATAAAATTAGATTAATTTATATGAATAAAAAATTAATAATTATGAATAAATTTCATTGATAACAAAAAAAATATTGGGTAAAATGTAATAAATTTTTAGTGAAGTAATTATATCCCTTAAAAAATATTTTCCTCCAATAATGTTTTTTATTTTGAATTTTTTGAGGATTTTATATTAATAAAATATATTAATTATAGAATTTTTATTCAAAGATATGAAAATAATTTTTTAAAATATGAAGTAAAAATTTTCTATGGTATTTCTTTTGATTTTTCAAAGAAAGACTCTTTTTCCAGTGTATAGTGAAAAATAATTATTTCTTTATTTCTATTTTCATAATATAAAAATATTTTTTCTTAAAATGGTTTTAATGTAAAATTATTACTTTCAAAAAAATTTAAACAAATTATAGTTATTTTAATAAACATTATAAATTTATTTTCCAAAAAAACATAGTTATAATTTAAGCAGTTTTTTGAAAACCCCTTATTCATCATGTTTTATAGGTTTAATATTAAATTAAATATTTCCACTTCTTCTCATTTATTTTGATCAAATTGATTCCATATTTTTAATAAGAATAATTTCAATTAGATAATATTTTAATAATAATTTTATTGAATTAATGAATGTTAAAAGAGTAATAATCTATTACAATGATTAGGATAAAACATATTTACTAGGGGTTAAACAATATATAAAAGTTTTTAAATGAACTAAAATCGAGTAATATTTATATTTATTTGGAATAAATATACCCTTTATCTTATAATATTTACAAATTGTCCATTTTGAATCCATCTTTGATGAGTATGGAAAAAAATATAATATTTTCAAATATTTCAAATTTGTCATCTCCCTACATATAAAGGGAAACCCAGTCTCCGACCCTTTAAATACATAGATAACATTATAGATTTTATATTATATAACCAAATCATTTCCATAAATAAATTCCCACATCTTAGAGTCATTGGGGTGATCAGAATACTATCCTATGGTGGCTTTTCATATTAACAAAAGAATGTTGTCTGTAAAAGAAGTAATGTTCTCCACTATGCATATCCATTTTATTTATTCTAACACATCATTCTAAAAATATTTACCCATGATAAAATAATAAAACAATAATATTTCCAATAAATATATGTTTTTATGTTAAAGGAATATTGAATATCTTACTCCTCTTCAATTAAATGATAAAGGAATATGTTGTTCATGTCTACAATGAGATATGGCCTCATGAAACATTTATATATGATTTCCAGCAGACCGTTTCAAGGATAGTTATAAATAAGAATTTAATTTTTATATTTTATATTAATAATGTATTTATTATTTTTAAATGATAATATATATAATACTTCCTCACAATTCCAAATATTCCAAAAAGATAGTGTCAAGCATGCGTATGTCCGGACTAGAACATCCAAGTAGTAATGTTATTAATTTTCCATCTCCAAATCCCATAGTTAATATATAAAATATTCTTCAATAAAATAAAATAGTATTTATGATATATTTATCA
Source organism: Viscum album (assembly GCA_963277665.1). Lineage (NCBI taxonomy): Eukaryota > Viridiplantae > Streptophyta > Magnoliopsida > Santalales > Viscaceae > Viscum > Viscum album. The sequence continues at coordinate 1,135,528,345 of OY728122.1, forward strand.
TTATATGAAGGTTAAATATTTCATAATTTCTTTTAGTAATGGTCACTGGAAAATTGAATCATCACTCATGCGTATGTACGATTTATTTTTTTGATGATTATAAAATTGTTTAATTTTCATAACATTAAATTATGGTTTATTTAAATATATAAAGTTTTTATAATCATTATTTTTATATCCTTAATACTATTCTAGATATTATTTAATTAAAATCATTTTCCCATAGTCAGCTTAGAAGTGAAATTTCCAAAAGAAGAACCAAATATCCAAAAAAATGTCTACAGTGAAATAATTTAATTAATTAAAAATAAAACATTTTAATAAGGAAAATTAAAACTATAATTTGACACATATGTAATTTAGGAAAGAAATAAAAAAATAAATTAATTTATTCGATTACTTTCATTACACACAACACCAGGTTTTAATAAAACAAAACAAACTATTGTTATTGTTTTTTAAATTTAAACATTATTACCTTGATGTTTAAAATATTGGAATTTGTAGTAATAATTTATTTAAATTATTTATTATATTGGTTTTATAGAAATAAATCATATTGTAAAAAATGTATCAAATTTTTTGTAGTCATCATATGTTTCAAAAATAATATTTTCCAAAAAATATATTTATGTTTTTGAAAAAATAATAAAAGTATATGTTTCAAATATGATAAAATATATTCCATAAAATCGTTTTATTTTTTGAAATGTCTATTTTTATTTTTTCATATTGTTAATTTTTTCTGAAACGCATAATTTTTCGATAATTATTGAAAAATACATTATTTTACTAAAAACAACATTTTATTTTTAATAATGTATTAGGTTAATTTTTATAAAAACTTATTCTAAATTAAAATTAGATAAATAATATATTTATAAATAAAATTTAATAACAAAATTTTAACATTAAATATTTATATAATTATTTTTAAATTTTAAATATTTTAATCAAAAAAAATAACTTTATCCTCACTTATATAGGATTAAATTCAAATTAAAATTTTCCACAAAAATGAATAAAATATTTAAAATCTAATTAAATAATTTTAATTGAAAAATATATATTCGATAGTTATATAAACATTTTTTTGGTAAAAATGAATAATAAAAACTGTAAAAATTAATAACATTGTTTAAGGATAAAATGATTTTATAGGGGGATAAATAGAAATGTTATGGTTTAATGTAATAATTAAATTTGTCAAAATAATATTATATAGAAATATATTGACCTTATAAACACTAATTTTATAAAATTTATTATTTTTAGTCTTTTTGGAAAGTATAAACATTTGGGTACAAATTATTTTTTCAAAAATTCAATGTGCGTATTCTCTGCCATTTATTAAAGGCCATCCCCATCTTCTATCATTTTTACAGATCCAAAACCAATAATATATACCCATAAATTATAAAATACATTAATTGTATCCCAATACATATTGTATAAGGCTTATTGGAGTTATTAATCATTCATAATGTTGTTTTAGCTGTAAAGATTAATAGGATCTCCAAAGTGATGGAAAAATTAATAAGTTTTTGTTTTTGTTTTATTTCTTCTACAACCCCACCAAATATTATCCAATTACAATGATGTAGTAAAACTATTATATGTATTAATATATTATTTTATTAGGTTTATTTAATAACATAACTCTATCTCAACTTCCTTCAAATATAAAAGAAATTATCATTTGTCTGTATGGTGGACTACAGCTTCATGAACAGAAGTTATTCATTTTCGATCACCAACATTCATGGATGGATATGATAATATATATAATTTTTATAATATATATATATATATAATAATTATATAATTATAATGTTGTGTCTATGTTCTTACCATCCAAACTTTTCGAAAATAGTAATGTCGGTAGTGGGTTCACCAAGCTACTGCCACTCAAACTAATGTGATGTGTTTTTTATTTCTATTTTATTTATATTTTTATAAGTACATTTTAAAGAAATATACCTGAAATTATAACATAATTATTCTTCTTTAATTATTATATAACATATACTTTCTAAAATTCCATTTTTTAATACGAAAACATCGTTTGTGTGTATGACAGACTACCACCTCATGAAGCGATGTAATTGGTTTTTCACTATTTCTTTTTATAAATGAAATGAAGTTAAAATAAATTAATATAAGATAAATTTATATAAAATAAATTATTATATAATTGTAATTTTTTCTTTTTTATCCATAATGAAAATTAAAACATATTTCATTAGTTTGTACGATCAACTGTCTCTATTAATGATGTATTAAATTTTTTATATCTAACTTGTCATCGATTAAAATATATAAATATATTATTAAAATATATAAAATTTATATCATGGTTAGAATTATATATATTCAAGAAACGTGGTTTAATTTAGAGAACCTAAAAAATTATAGACAAAAAACAATGCAGTTATTTGTTTAAACGTGAGTTTGACATGGAAGTACTCATAAATGGGTAGGAAAAGGTGATAAGTAAGTAATATCTGGTATGATATATATAATATTTGTTATATGGTATATTTATAGTAAACATATATTCATTATACCTAAGTTTATAATGTGTATGAAAGAATTCGATATTTTAGGTTAGTGATTTTCATTGCATTTTGTCTTCATTGGGACATAAGTTATGATATATACTGATCTTCTTTTTTCAGAAGTATATATATTCCCATTGGCATTTAATATCATGAATTTTTTTATAATTAATATATTTTATGTTTCATTAAATTTTACCATTTAATATGTCTTATGATTCAACATTACGAATTTGGTAAGGGTTTTATGAGACAATGTCATTGTCTATTGGGATTGTTTAATCTTATGATTTTGACGATGAAATATTTTGACCAATCACTCAATAAACACATGAATTTGTTTTATCCATTTTTTATGACATGAGATTATATGTTTTTAATATGAATTCATCTAATTATGTTATAATTATTCAAAAATTTTGTTTTTAAATAAAACATAATTATTTCTCTCTTCAGTCAAAAACCATTTTTTCTTCAAAATCGTTGATTTCAAAAAATGTTTGAAACAATGTTTTTAGAATAAAATATTTTGTTTTAATGTAAATTTACCTATCATTTCCTTTAAAAAATTAACGTTCTAATTCATGTTGTATTAAAGAAATATGTCCAATTTTTATTTTACAAAAAATGTGAGAGAAATATTTGTTTTTCAATGAACTATATCAATAAAATTTTCAATCTCATGACTAGTCAATGATTTAATTAATACCTTAAAATTTTTCTTGTATATTTTTAATGAAATTTATTTTTTGGATTTATTATTTTTTACATTTTTTTTAAATTTTATTCATCTTAAGAAGTGACATAATGTATCTTTATACGTCATTTATAAGTTTGAAGGGATATTTTTAAGGAAAATGATTCTTAATAATTATTTTTCAATAGTGATTTTTGTAATTTTTCAAGTTATTTTAATCATATTACTATTATAATTATAATTTAAATGTTCCTTATATGTTTTAAATATTATTTGAAAAGAAAATTATTTTAAAAAAATTGCTATAAAAACTGTATTATTAAGGGGAAAGGTTTTTTCGCTCAAGAAATGTTCCAAGATATTTTAATTTCAAAATAATGTTCCATATAATATGAAATAATTTGATATTACTTATTATTCTATGTGGGTATTATCCAAGGACACCAATTGTATTCATTCACTGAATAATTTTTATTTATGATGGAAATATGTTTATAAAACACAAACCTCTTCCATGGGTTATGTTATGATTAAATGATTATGGTCCTGGTTTCTTTTCCACATGTTATTCTATGATGAAATGTTTTATTGATCACATTTCCTTTCATTGGTTCTGATATGATGATTTTTTTAATATTTTGGCATATAAATATCTTTATTTTTTGATGGTTCAAACCTACATCTCCCTACAATTTTTTGTCTAATTATTTCCAATATATGACATCAAATGGTACTATAGAGACCCTAAATCTAGTATCCCATATCGGTTGACTACATTATTATCTTGGCACAATGTAAAAGGTATCACAACCTTACAGAATGAATTGGTTATTAGTTTTCATGAATTATATACATATATGATATTTAAATTACAATATAAAACAAAAAATACACAAAAACATATATTTGATAACTCCATAATTCTTCATAGCTACAACTAGGTATAAATCACAAAACACATCCCTCTATCTTGTGGAAAATAAAACATAATAAATGTGTGAGCTCATATGCTCGAGAAATGTAGAATTGAAATTGATTCTAGGAAAATATAATTAATAAATAATTTAAAATACTAAATAACTTAAACCCATTGAATTTTATCAACAACATGATGATATTATGGAAGGAATAAATAATGATAAAATAATTCCATATAAATAATCACATGAGTATTAAAATTAATCATGGATGAGTTAACATATAAAATAATCATATTGAATATCAACAACTAAATTCATAATGAAATGATTCATAATTAAAAAAATCAAAAACATACCATCAAGGCCTCATGCCTTGACTTCTTACCACAAGATTTTTTTCCATTACATCATACATAAATGGGTATTTCCGAGTGAAAATTCACAAGACAATTTTTTTCATGATACTTAATGATGAATCAAGGGGAAGTAATTTTGGTACATACCCATCACATTATATGTCCAATTTTTTTCTCATATGAAATGTGTGAAACATAATCAACATAAATATTTGTATAGAAAACCTAACATAAGAAATGTTAATATGTACCCCAATCAATAAATCTAATCATAAACCACCTCGAGTAATATGATTAATTGTAATAAAATTTTACATCTCCTGAAAAAATAATCTTAAACCACTTAGAGAAATAATATGGGTGGTTTCAATACCAAATTTCCCTATTGAATCATAATTAAAATATTTGGTTAATATCATAGATTAATATAAATACCATAAAATGTCATCAAAAATCATTCTTAAGAAAGAAAACATTTCACATACGTTTTATAATCAATTCAAAATATAGTTTGAAAATAGTTTTCTCTAAAATTATCATTTTAAAAGATTTAAAAAAATATATAAAATAGTGAGGTGTAATTATGATAATTTTTTAATATAATATATGTTAAAAGGAAGATTCCTTTTACATTTTTTGTAAGAGGAAAATAAGAATTATTTGGAAAATGAAAAGAGCATTCCTTTCAAAACATTTCATAAATATTTAAAATTTCATAATTTATTTAATACACAAGTTATAGAAATATAAAAACCTTTTGGAAAACAATTTATTTAAAAAATTATTTTTACGAAAAATGATATATGACCACAGGGAAAAATAAAGATCGAAATTATTGAAAAAAATTAGTAATAATTTTGAGTAAAAAAGAGTTAAATAATATTAAATAATATGGAAAATGAATAAAAATAAGTTAATAAATATATTTATTTTAATATATTAATAACAAATAAATTCACTAAGGTTGACATGATCAAATATGATCCCAAAAAACGAGGAGATCGTGAAATAATCACTTACAACATTTGTAAATTTTGAATTAGAAGACAAATAAAATAAATAAAATAAAATTAATATAAAAATACCATTAATATATATAGGTTCATGGAACACAAAATTTTCATTATAAAAACCTTACAAATGAATAAGTGGTGAATATGATTTATGAATCACGAAATAGATGTGAGATGAGAAACTCTTAATACTTGATGGAATTTTTTTTATGTGTCTAACAGTATAGTTTAATAAATATAAAATTGTTAAACTAATATTAAATAACCATACTCAAATATATCATAACATATATTATTTACATATATTTTCTTATTACTAGTTTATTAAAAAAATAATGTCACTATATCTTGATATAATTTCTTCACTTCTCGTGAATGTTTTGGGATGATAATTTGGGTTATTTTAATTTAATCATAGTTACATAATCACAACAATATTAAAAATAATTTAAATATTATATATATTATTTATATATTTATTTATAGTAATCATAAATCATTGGATATTGAATATGGATTACATCATTCGTGGAGATGGTAGCTTGTACGTATGCCTAAATATTCTTTTTCTTTTTCGTGATGAAAATAATTAAAGGAAAATAAATATTAATTAGAATTTTCAGTATATTAACTATCTTACATATATCATTTATTTTAATAAAATATTTTACTATTATTATCAAAGAGAAAATAAAATGAAAAACATTTCACATCTCTATGTGGATGCAGTGGCCCACACGTACGCTCTAGTGAGGCTATTATTTTCAATTGTGTTGGAATGTAAGAGGTCAAATGTGATATTGTATTTTATTATGTATTTTAATATAATAAAAATATCATATATTTTTTAATTTATATAGTTATTATCATCCATGTAATTCAAAAGGTAAAAATTAATCAAAAGTTTTTGTGATGTGGTAGTTTGTTGTACACTTGAGTAAAATAATTACATCCATCAGAAAAATTAAATTAAGATGCTAGAAGTTATATGGTAATTAAATTTTTTAATAATTTCATAAATATCAAATATATATATATATATTAAATTACTAAATCAGACATTGAAAGATGGTGATGGAAAATGAACAACATCACTCTGTGATGTAGTAGTCTACTGTACACATTATCACCAATTTCATTCAAAATTTGAATGAAGTAGAGATGGATATTTGTTATTAAAATAAAATAAAAAACATATACATATATATATAATATACTATTGTCATTATTTAGTCAAAATTTGAAAAAAAATTATAAGGTGATAGAATAATAATTAAAAGGAAACACATTGTAAAAATATTACCACTTCAGGAATTATCATCTTTTTATTTAAACTAATGTTTTCCCATATTAGATATATGACATAAAAACGTCCTCTGTGATATAAGGTGGGATAAAAATAAAACATATTTTTAGTTATTTTCAGAAGCAATTTTCTTGGGGAGTTTTATGTAGAGAGGAGGTTGTGTATCCTTTTACAGGTGATGTGAGTACTACACATGAAATTCGTTAAAATAAAAAATTCACATATTATTAAAATTACACAAGGGTAAAAATTAGGCCATAATTTATCCATATGGGGGAACAAATTGATATATCATTTATAATCATGTTACTATTTTTAAGATAATACTATGCACATATTTCTTCCAAGCTTTGGTTGGGTTTTTTTGGGATTTCTTCGGGTTTAATTTTGAATTTCATTGAAAAGTAATAGATAGTGTATGGTTGGCACATAGTTTGGGAAAATTGTGAACCCTTTTAGATAAAACCATAAAACCCAAGGTACTTTTATTTCACATGGTTGGGATAATATTAGTTACAATACAGTCCCATTTAGGAGAAACCATGTGTCCCAAAAACAACCAACTCATGTCTTGCACACATTTTTTTCTAAAACATGCCCCTTTTTCCCAAGAAAACGTGTAGATGGGATTTTATATGATCTGAATTTTTATTAAAGTTTATAGAACCCCACTTTTATACCCTTTATGGAATTTTACAACCTATAATCAGTCTCTCCCATCCTTGGAGGTACCATGAAGGATTTTTGGCCCCTTAGATCCCTACCAGATGTGATGTGAAGCCTGGGGAACACCATATCATCTTTTCACTATATTTTTCTACATCCTAATCCTATTCTCCCATGATCTCTATTCTCATCCCTAGGGTTCCATGGACCCCAATATTGTTATATGGATTTAATAACATCAATTTTTTATCTAAACCTAGGATTTATTTGTTAATCATCATTATCTTCATTCTCTATTAATGTTTTCTAGGCACGACTTTGTTATTTGAGATCAGTTTATCCAAATATAGTTGGTTCCATTATGACTCCAAAATCATATTAACTATAATTTTTTAACTACAATTTCTTGAATTAATTTAAGTCTTATGATTCTAATTAAATAAGTTTTATTTGGTTTGTTATAAAAAACACAATTACATAGAATTTTGGGTTTCGAAAACTAGGTATTGGCATGAAATTGTAAACCCCCAATTACATTAAATTTTTTTTGTTTATGGATATTTCCGGAAATTTAAATTGATAATAGAAATTGTGGTTTTCTTCAAAATTGTTTCAATTTAATTGTCTAATTTTTTTTTAAATTTGTGAAAAACCCCAATTCCAATTTTTTTAAAGGGTGGGGCCTTCGTCCAGAACTACCAAAGCATAAATATTATTAAATGATATGTTACATTATTTGAATATATAAGATCATTTTAAAATCTTTTTCATGATAGGAAATGATCTCAGTAGAGAGGTCTTCAAGCAAGGTTATGTCTTTATCTACTCTCACGAAGGCCATGACATCTTCCATTGTGTTTTATTCTCTATAAACATGTGTGATGATATAGATAATATCGATGAGTAATCTATTTCATTCCATCGAACAGGTAGTAATCATCCAAGCAAGATGAGTTACTCCATTTCAGATCACTTGAACGATGGTCATCAAGTCACTTTCAATCAAGAGGTTGTTCCATCCATAGAGCTTGGAAATAGAAATGGTAGGTATCTAAATCAGCATCTCATATTTGAGGGTAGTGGAAATGCCACAAATACCCATGAAACCACCAAGAATCTGCCCGAATCTATTCTTAAAGACAACTGTAAACCATGTAGGGTCTGGGATGCCCTTGGAGGCACAAACAATATTGATTTTGACCCATCAAGGGGTAGGGGATCTCCAGAACACATCTAGAGTGCTATGTGGTGGAAAGAAATATCCATTAATCCATAAATTATTCAGGATTCCTATGTCATTCAGGGTGCTGTCGTAATGTTCCTTTTACAGCAATGCAACATCATGTATGGGAATAATGATCTTCATTTGAACTGCATTTATATTGAGTGAGTCGTTTTTCTGAATAATTGCATTCCAGACATACCAGATCAAATTCTAGAGTTCAGAAAATTCATCCAGAAAAACGTTATTGATTTGTAGGGAGCCTTCCATTTCTGCATATTTCTTGAGTTGTGTTTTAAAATAGTCATGAAAACAACCATCTACAATTAAAAATGTCAATAATATAGTTCCAAAGATTATAATTATTATCAAAAGAGAGGAAGATGTGATTAGAATCAACTCTGTCTGTTATAGAGTTTTCACTTAGAGAAAAGATGGATTCCAAAATATTGGGAAAAATCATTGGGTACTTTTTTGTTAGCAAGATACTAGATGATTGTATTTCTCGAAGGTTTTATCCATAATTTATTAACATCTTTTAGCCAACTATAATCATTCTCAAGGTTACATAAATAATTATTGTAGATATTGTTTGAGTTAAACAAACCATTATTATTTGGTTCCCAAATTTAGAAGTCATCGGTGTAAGTGAAAGAGTACTTTTCAATGACAGTTAGAATCATATTAGGTTGGAGGACATGTTGAGAGAATAAGATAAATCTGATGGTGTTGCTGATATTTTTCGGAGTTTTATTTGAATATTTCATAGAAATTATAGGTGTCTTAGTCTACTTATCCATATAAATTTTCAAGGATGTGTTTTTAGAGACCATCTATCTAGAATTATTCTTAATATTGATGAAATGTTGTTTGATGGTAGGAAAAATGGAATAACTAATGTAGTTTGAATTTACCGCCATAATTATTTCAAGAAATATATTTTTTAGAAAAGTTATATAATCTGAGATATTATGAAGAAGGGTCCTAGTGAGCTTAGCCTGAAGGTCCTTGTTAAATAATTTTATTTTTTTTATACAAATACCATCATTCTCAATGGGCTTGCAATAGTTTGACTAGGGAATAGTCACACGTTTTCCTTCCAAAGTACTACTAGTTCAGATGAAATTTTTAACATTGATCTTCATCTTTTTAATATGACCAACCTACCATTTGTAGACCATCATGGATTAAACACTCTTAGAGGAAATTGAATACTTAATAATTCAAGTCCAACCTTCCACGGATAGAGCTTTACCCTTCCAGGAGGAAATATGATTTTGAATGTGGTCAAAAATAATTACAAAGTTAGAGGACATGGGTCTTCCGCAAAAGTTAGGAACTCCAAGATAAGTGATAGGGAGTGTTCCATCTTTAATACTGAGTTCATTTTTGATGTTACATTTTCTATTGGGAGGAATGTTATTTCCAAAAAATTGCAAGATTTCATCCATATAATGGTTTTTTTTCAGAATTCTCTTCATATTGTGAGAGAATAGTTTTGATATTATGAATGTTTTTTATCACCATGAAAGAAAATAATGATGTCATCAACATAAAAAAAAGTGAGTGAAAGAATTCACATTCCAAGAGATATGGATGGGTTTCAGCTTATTCTGGACCACTAGATAATGGATCAGACGACTAAGATAGTCCTCCTCTATCAAGAAGAGGATGGCTGAAAAAGGATCACATTGTCTGACACGTTTATTTCATTTGAAGTAGCCCCTAAGAGAGACATTGATCAAAATGGATATATATGCCAAATTGAATAGAGTTATAATTGTAGTGATGAAAGAATCATTGAAACCAAAACCATTGTTTAAATTGAAGATAAAACCCCAATCCATAGTGTCAAAGTATTTTCTGATATCAATTTCAATATATATGTTTCCTCATCGATTTTTTTTTCATGTAATTGACACATTCAGAGGCATGATAGATATAGTCTTGAATGGATCTACCCTTTATAAACCAAATTGGTTCCAAGAGACAATTTTTTCCATGATAGTTGAATGTCTTTTTCCATTGATTTTTATGAAGATTTTTAAAGTGTATTTATAGGAACAATAGTTCTAAACATATGAATCTACATGAATTATCTACTTTAGGGATTAAGGTGAAATTTCTTGTATAGAGAGAATGAGGGAAAACCCCATTAAAAAATAAATATTTCACTAGATTACAAACATAAATATGATTAACATCCCAATAATATTGAAATAAACCATTATTGAAGCCATCTGGACGTGGAGCACAGTCAGGATTCCAACTAAAGATGGTGTCATTGATTTCATGCTCCATAAGAGTGCTCAATAACAAGATTTTTTCCTCATCAGTGATTATTAAATAAATTTCCTCAGGAAGGGGGAATTGGTTTATATCAAGAACACTGAAGATAGATTAAAAGTACGAGGCAATTTGATGAGTGATATCCTCTTCATTTTCAAAAAGGTTGCCCCCATCCTTTAGAAATGTAATCAGTCTGCAAGACCTCCTGATTCATTGAATAGATTTTTAGAATTCTATATTATTGTCACTATTTGGTAACCATATATCTTTAAATTCCCGTTTTATCATATTTTTATTAAACGTGATTAACGATTTTAGTTTGACCACTATGTATAGGTCTTGAGTATGGTTAGTTTTGAGGTCAAAGGTTGTGTTATTGTTTTCAATATATTTGAGTTCTTTTTCAAGGATCATGATTTCCTTGTTTACTTGTTTCTCTTTATAGGTACACAAAAAATTTAGATTCTTTTTGGGATATTTTAATGTAAGGTTACAGATAAAGGAATCATTGTAATGATACATTGAGGATGAAATGTTTTAGATTATATAGTGGCACTTGTCATCAAAGAACAACAATTTTTCTAATCAGAAAGGCATCCAAGGTTTCATGCCTTTGGTGGGTAGAATGACTAGAATGGGGTGATTATCAGAGTAAGCCAATGAAGAGTGGGTCTGGACATAGTTCCCTAGATATCTAAATTTGGGACATTTTTGAAGGCTCTATCCAATTTGGATTCACTGTTCCTTTCTAAATTAGAATCTATGTTAGTAATGGCAGTAATACTTTTATTATAAAAAACAGATTTCATAGCATGTTGAGATAATGAAACAGTAATGGTTGTGTAGTGTTTCTACACCCGATGGTTCTCTATTAGTTTAGGCTGTTTGGTGGATCCTTTGAGGTCTTGTATTTTATGGTCCTCCACCAAATGTGCACTCAATGGTTTGACAGCTTCCAATTCATTGGAAATAGCTTCGATCACCTTAGTAATAAAAGTTTATGTGATTTCATTCATTTTTTTTAGGTTTGATAGTGTATTCCCATATTTTATATCATGGCCAGTTGAATCTAGTGTTTTCTAACCACAAAAAGAAATGTTATTAACATGGGGAAGGGAGTTTATGGTATTTGTTTTTTTGTTTATTTGTATCCTAACTCTTAAAGAGTCCTTGTTGATTAAGAGATAGGGGTTCTTGGATTCTCTAGTACCCTGACTCAGAGTGTGCACATCCATATTTTTAGAATAGTAGGCCCCATGACAAACAAAAATGTTAGGGGGAGAAGTGCATACAATGCATGCAATGTATTTTAAAATTTTATCCCCCATATCTAGTGTATGATCTACATTTTGTATGAGACTAGAGATCTTATCAGCTGGACATGTGTTGGGTTATTTCATCATGGATAACCTAATAGTTTTTAAGCACATTATTTCAATTTTTTCTAATATTCCTTGATCATTTATGGAATTGTCAACCTCTTAAGAAATATCATCCCATTTAGTACCTTATTTTCTCCCTATGTCTGCCAAAATGTTTGATTTCTTCACCCATGTTTCTGATTTTTTTGGTGGGTTCTGGTATTTCCATCAAAGGGGATTTATCTTCAATATTTCTCTATATTTCCTTTGAATCATTTTTAGTTGGTTGAATTACTTGTTATCTAATCACCCGAAACTAGTAGATTGTATGACCAATGATCTTGAAAAGGTCACAAAAGGATGGTTTCCACTCATATTCAATTCTTATTTTGTGTTTTTAGCCATTAGCATTGAAATTAATAGATTTGGGCAACTTGGTGTCAAGTATGATTTCCACTATAACTCTTGAAAAGTGTCCTAATTCCAAATTTAAGGTTCGGTGATCAATTTTTGGGGGAGATCCTTCGTAGGAAACAATAATGTTCAGAATTTTTGGGATCGAAAAGAATCAATTATGTCCATTCAATTTGATCCAGACTTATGCCATTCTGTTTCTATAAGTATGTGGATTGAATGTAGAATCTCAGTCATAAAGTCTAAGAAAAATAGGTTTTAAATTAAGTTGTTCTACCTCCCAAACTCTTAATAGATAGATTCATTACCTTCAATTAGAATGGATTGTCATGATTTCATAACATAATATCTTGATTAATATATTCTCTCAAAAAGAATAAAATATCCACCAGAGGCATTGGGTAGAATAACTACAGTCTTTAGAATTTTTAATCACCTATACCCCATGAAAATGGATTGTCTTCGAAGATACTTTATGTAAGAAATTTTCAACCTAGGAAGTGACAAAATCATTGAATGAGTAGAACATGATTTCTTTATGTCATTGTTTTATAGAAAATTCTAGGAATAATTTTGTGAGGATTCCTAGGTTAATATTCAGTTTACATACACTCTTCTCAAATTAGATCTCCATGAGTAGAAGATTAATGATGTGTTCTATAGCATTTGATATTATGTTTTTGGTGGGGAGAATGTTGTGGAGTTTTTGTACTCCAAAGTGGGAATTATATACTTTTATAATCATTTTTTGTTCCATTTTTGATCTGGTAAGATGTTATGGGAGACTTCTATAGCTCCAATTGGTATATTTACTCTGAAAACATGAATATGTTATATGTAATGTGGTAGTAGTTCTACTAGCTAGGTATGATACATGGAGTCATAGATTTTTTCAACCATTTTTATACATACGAAATGGTTAAGTCTATGCACTAGATACATTCATTCATACTTCAGCCACTACAGGTACCTACTCGGAATTGGTATGACATCAAAATAGGCTTTCTTTTTGTGTTTTCATTAACCCAAATAATGAATACTTTGATATTATTTGTGATCAATAGTCTGACTAATAAAGCTAAACATATTCACATTCTTGATACATAAAAATATGCGCATTATAGAAATCTCTTCATGAAATAGATATTTTTTTCACAGAGTTCCACCTATTATAGACTCTAACAGGGATCCTTGGGTCACATCATGTTTTCAGATAGTCATTAATTATACCCTAGTATATAACATAAATTTGAGTACATTATACCATCTATAGTCATATGGTCAAATAAAAATAGCTATATAGATTCTTAAGGATATTCCTCACACTTTTTTTCTAATCCTTAGAGGGTATTGGGATGATAATTCATGTCTGGTTGAGTTTTATTATAACTATTGTTTTCAGTTCACAATTAGAATGGATCCTTTGGATTCCCTATATAGATGGCCTATTGAATCTCTATCGTGTTGGTCAGATATTGGATAAATTCCCATGTTTAGACCAAGTTTGGGGCAAGATATGAAATCAATGATCCATATAATTCATTAGAGAGAGGATATGACACATGTCTAATATATTTCTTATGATAATAATTTTATTAGATTTTTCAATTCTCAATTGGTGAGAAGGGGTTCTTGAATTCATAACCCATGTTGGATCATCATTGGTACGGGAGGAAATGGAAACATTCTCCTCAATTTTTTGGACCTTTTGTTGTTATTGAAATGTTGGGAATATTGATTACCATTTATAATGTCCAATGCAGATGACCATGATACATAATTTTTTCAATTAACTTATCTATGAAAGTATTATGATGATCCATATCATGTTATGATATAGCATGTTTTTGTTGTTCAACCTGATTTATCCATGATTAAATGAACAATCATGATAGCTAATTCTAAATCAAATATACGTCATTGGTGTAAGATACTGTTGGATTGTGCACTATGGGAGAGCAGTTCTGATTCTCAAGAGACATGGTAGGGGAGGAACTGATGAGAGAGCATTGGCCTCATCTTTTTTGCATTGAATATTCTTCATAGGATTTTTGAAGACATAATGATCTATAGTGGGGAGTTTGTATCATTATGTTACTATTTTTCATGTATTCATATATCTTTATTTTTACCAAGCCTTGGTAGAATTTCTTTCGGGTTTTCATTGGGTGAAATTTTGAAATTTTGGAAAATTATGGGGTAGTGAATAGTTGGTGCACAGTTTCCCAAACCATAAACCCTTTTGAGAAAACCATGCAACCAAGGGTAGTAGGATTTCTCATAATTGATGCAATATTATTCAAGATTTTCTACATCTAATAAAAAACAAGGATGACCATTAATTATAGGTGAATTACATGTGAACAATATGTTTAAACTATATTCCTATTTCCATTAAACTATACAGACCATATAGTAGGTGATCTAAATATTCATGAAAATTTGTCAAACACCTCATTTTGGACACCAATATAATATAATGACCTAATATTTGTTTCCCTCATCCCTGGATCTTCCATGAAATTTTTTGACCCCTTATATCCCTCAAGGAACTGATGTAAATCTTGAGGAACCCCTTTCCGCCTTCTCTTGATTAGTTTCCTCATCCCAATCTCAATGTCTAATGATATCTCTTCTCCAGTCGTGTGGTCCATGGATCCTCGTACTGTTATGTGGATACAGTTACATTTTTAGATTTAAACCTTATTTTCATTCCAATAACATAATTTTTTAAATTATCCATTGTATTTTTTTGGGTAAAACATTCTTATTTGATATTTTTTTGATCCCGAGTTAGGTTGTTCTGTTATGATGCCCAAATCTTATTAATCCAAAATTTCATTGTTCAATTTCTATAGATTGATTTAAATTTAACTAAATGATTTTGAATAAATGGATATGAATTTTTTTATAGGTAAAAATAAAATTCCATAGAATTAGGTTTTTAAAAAGTGGGTTTAGCATGAAATTGGAAACTCAAAATTCCATTGAATTGGAGGGTGATTATACACCTTTGTGGAAATTGAAATTGTAAAATTTAAATTATGGTTTGGATGGAATACAATTCAATTTAATTGTTGGAAAAAGGATGATTTTGTGGAAAATTTTGAAAACCACTATGTCCATTAATTAGGGGGTTTGTGATGAAATTTGTGGAAAATTTTTAAAAATAAATTGTTAAATTTCTTATTGAAATTGGATTGTGAATTTTAATGGTGAATTAGATTCAATCACTATTTTATAAAATGGATTAAAATCGATTTGATATAAACCGTAGGATTTTTTCGGGGTAAAAATACATTTTTAGTAATAAACGATTGTTTTTCTAAAAGGTAAATTGTAATATTTGAATTGGACAATGGTATTTAAGTTTATTTCTAGAAGTCCTAAAATAAATTTCCTATCATGGATTATTTATTATATCACGTGAAAAATTTTGGTATTTAGTGAGTTATTTGGATGGATCATTATGATTTAAAATATTCATAAACTATATATCATCACTTTCCATCCATTAAGAGATGGTGATGACTCCTCTTGAGCCTTAGATCAAATTGATGTATGTACGTATTTCCCATTTCATTGTATCATGTCCTTATAACCTAGAGCTATCATTCCTTATTAGGCATATTACCATGTTCCACACTTTTTTTATTTCAAATGAATATATTCCATTATTGTAAACTATTTTACATGCTTTGGATTTATATAAACATTTAACATAAACGTTATTATTTAAGAGTATTGTGAAAATTTCTATTTGTGTAAATAACCCATTTATAATAGCATTTCCATCATTAAAAATGTATTTACAACATTTTAAATGTGAATAATGAATTGTAAATGTATTTTCATAAAATTAAATGTATATAATAATTTATTTAAAAATTTATTTGAAATTTCATTCAATTTTATCCGAAAATTAAAGGCACTTTCGAGGATAATTTGATATTATCATCTTGTTATGGAATTGTTGTGTAAGATACTACTAGTATTTGGTTCATACCTTACTTATATCTTTTAGTGTTTTTATATTACCTATTTCTAGGATTTATCATGGTAATAGGATCACTTTGATGTGTTTCTAGTTGTTGATCCATGGACATGGTGAGTTGCATCCAAGTTGGGACATGGTCCATTTTTTTATTTTATAGTATTTGTTTATAGTATATTTGGTTTTCATACCTATTAAAAATTTGGTACATTACTCCAAATGTATTTTATTTTTTATGAATACTAATTTTTTATTTATATTTTGAATTGTTTGTGGAAAATTCTTTCCAGCATTGTTTGTATATGGTGCCATGTGCATCTCATCAACCCTTTTGGAACACAAACACCATTTAGGATATGTCCAGTCTAGCTCAGTTATTATTTTACCAAGGTACCTGTGATTCATCATAAATTACTGTTGTTTGATATTTGATGATCCTATTTTCACTATTTCGATTTATTTTAACCCCTAATTAAACCATTTTATCATTAACCATTATAAATAATTTTTACTGATTTAATTTTCATTATGATTTAAAAATTATGTTGAATGTATTAAATAATTAAAATTATAATTATTCGAAATATAGAATCCATTCTTCCAAATTACATTAACTATATTGGAAAAATTTATTTGAAAATTAATCAATTATACATGATGAAAAAGTTGATTTCCAAATAGAATGGTTTAAAAAGATAAAAAAGTTATATCATATTTTAAAATTAAATTTTTTACAATGATCACAATTCGATTAATATATATATATAAATAATTGAAATTATTTTTATTTAAAAACCATATCAAAATAAAATATATCATTCAAATTCATTGAATAAAACAATTTTTTCATAAAAAACCAATTATTATTCAGTTATTAATGAAAAATTTAACATTTTACGAAATTATCCAAAATTCTTCAAAAGATTATTATTAAATATAGATTTAAAAAATTAATTTTTTTGAAAGAAAATTTATTAAGTGTTGAAAATTAATTTTAAATTTTATTCACAAAGCATGACTAGCCTGCCAATTAAAAAAATTTATAAAACATTTGTTTTCTATTCAAATGATTATTACATTATTACTAAGAAATAGAAATTTATTGATTTTATATTATAAATGTGTAAGAAATATCTATTTCTCAATTTAGATATTACAACTCATAATTACCATCTTTATAGCTAGGATAAAATTGATATGTTTAAATAATAATATTTTAATATAGTGTCACATTACATTCAGACATAGAGTTTTGTGCAATGAAATAAATCAATGATATTGAATTTATCCAAAAAAATATCATAATGACTTTGTGTGTTACATTTTCTCCAATGACTGTTGTTGAATTCCATACATGTTATGAATCAATACGTTACTCTTTTAAAATATCATGGTGTTACATACTATACAGCTTATATAAATTTTTCCATTATAAATTAATATTGATCTTGGTAATAAAAGGATTGAAACTTGAAAACAAGTTTGTTGCAACCCAAAATAATAAAAGCAGTTATAAAAACATCCCCTTTATGAGTGATAAATTGAAAAATGAAATTCATCCATAAAAACACATTACTGGGATTCTATGTAGAAGAGAATTGATGGGAAACAGAAATATAGACATGGAGGAGATTACTAATTACCAAAGACTAATAGATAGTGATGAAGATCATTTATCATAAGAAAGTGGGTGATCTATATAATGTTTTTGACAACAAATCCATAAATCCATATTAAGTTAAGGGACTACTTGGTTCAATTTAAATGAAGGTATTGTTATAATATCATTCAATCAACATCCTTTTTATTTTTTTTGTAATTCCAATACAATCGTGATAAGGAATAACCAAAAATAGGAAAATAATTACATCTTTTGGTTTCTATTCAATCAATCCACACTATATTTCTTACTCAATGAAATGAATATCAAAAATGAATTTTTATATGTGAAGCACATTTAACTTATAATTAGTTCAATAAAATTTGAAATGTCAATCCACAAATCCCATGATATTTTCCAAGATAAAAATTGTTAGCACAACATATCCAATTACTTTGAACATCACCTTAATCTATTACAAAAATAGAAAAACCGAAGACTGATTGAAAACAACTCTCTCCAAAATCAAAGTGGTTTTTTAAATAAAGGTCTCCCAATAAAAAACAACTTCACCATAGATTATATTGTGACTCTTAACTTAATATTATAAATATGTAAATACATTGATCACAATAAAACCTTTGTGAAAACGTCAATACCTCTAAATTTAAAATCTCAGGTTATCAAATATATTCCATAGATCCAAACATGCATTAAACATTATTAATGATAAAATAAACCATCAAATCCCTAAAAAATTTCATTTTCACCAATAATACCCCCAATTATATTTTTATAATTATTATCTCAACCTAAATAACATAATAAGGTGTATATTAAATCAATAATATAATATCAAAAATAAAATCATCTTTCCACTGAATTTATTCTGTTTGTACCATTAAAAAGATGCTCTCAAATCCTATGTAGATAGTATAGAAATACAGTACTTGTACATTTAATTATTTGTATAACTAGAATTTCTCAGATGAAATATTCCTATAACATAATTTTGAAATCCAAACTTAATATAATTAATCATTCCACATCATCCCTGGTAATATCATAATCTCAAAGATGATCCCTTATATTATTTTGAGGTATATTCCCAAGAAAATACAGACATTACTTTTCAAATTACTCCATCTCTTTAATATTTAATCTTTGAACATTATCAATTAATTTCATTCCCCTCAAATCATGATCATAGTGTTTTTCTCTCCACAAATTTTGCATACTCCCATTTCATTCTCCAAGTACCAAAGTGTTTCTTCAGTAATTATCATATGTTCGAAAATCCATCATTCCATTCGTACCCTTATTCTTTTTTATCTTTTGTCTACTATTTTTTTCATGGATTAGAATTCATAATATATATAAAATTATTTCTCTAATTTAATATCACATGATTTTTTTCTATCATATGAAGATAAATTTTGGGAGACTAGTTCACATTGAATGATGGGATAAAACACATCATTGAAATGATATTATATACTCATGAGATAACAATAATTGATAAATTTCCCATTATTTTTTCTAGGTGTCATTTTTAAATAATGTAATTAACTACATTAGATTATTATATTATTTATCATAATTTATAATTCCATAAGTAGTGATTTAGTATTCATGAATTTAAAAAATTAAGCGAATGAAATCTCATAATCCGAATTATGGGTTATTTGGGGATACATTTATTTTTATAAATATTATAATTTTTTATAACGAAACCGTGAATTAAAATATGAATATACATAGAGTTTATAAAATAGTAGTATAATAGGTCTCATTGTAGTCCACCAGGTGATGATCGTGTGAATTTTGATGCACGCTTTTTAGTGTTATTACACATTGTTACATTTTTCAATGAACAATGTCCCCTTATATTATTTATATAGGGATATATTTCATGGAAATATCATGAAATATATTCCATAAAATTTATTTGTAATGTTATTATATTCATATAATAAATATCTATCATAGGGTTCTGTTTTCTAATCTATGTTTTCCTAAATCTAGTTTCCTAGGATTATACTAAAAATCCACAGATATGAACTAAAAATTCCTCGAAGCTAGATACAAGGATCCAGTGCCCACATTATTACATTGGTACTAGATATATGGTATCAAATCTGATGTGAATGAATAGTATATTTTTCTTGGTAAAAGATATACATTAAAGAAATTAAAATTAAATTTTAAATCATTAAAACATAGAAAATTTTGTTGAGAACACCATTATTCCTTAATATTTATTCGGAAAAATCAATCAAAAAACACTTCCCCTTATTTATAGGAAAATGAAACATTTGAAATGGGTAATCTCAACTACTCATTATGGGTTTGGTTACAAAAAAAGTTTCGAATGAATATATGATAATAATCATTTGAATTGTAAATAACTGAAACACAGTCCATTTAATTGATAACATGAAAATAATATAGGAAGAATAAATGATGATAAAATAATTAAATATAAAAAACAATATAATATTGAAAAATAAAAATGAATATTAAAAAATTAATAACATAAAATATTAATAACAGAATTCATAATGATGGAATTATTAATTCCATACTATTCAAACATATCATCAAGGTAATGTTCCACGAATTCTTACCATAAATTTCTTCGTCAGAGAAATCATTCCAAAATAGTAAAGGCATTATCCAAATAACCAAGATAATTCATCTCATGATTACAATATTTAAATCCAAAAGGATATGTAATTCTAGGCCCCACTAGTAACAAAATAATTACAATTCATTCATCATATGAAAGGGGTGAAAAATAATAAACATAAACATTCATATTGAAACATTATAATACATAATGTTAAAAAACATCAATTAATAAACATAATCATAAAAAATCTTCAATAATTTGGTGATAGGTAATAAAAATTTATATCTCAAGATAAACTAATAATAAGTCATCCAAATAAATAATAATGTTGGTTTCAGTCAAATATATCCCTATAGGATCATATTTATAATGAAGGGTTAATGTAATTGATGAATAATAATTAACTAAAAATTTCATTAAAATCAATTTTGATACATATAATATTTTTACATTGAAAGAATTTTTAAAATTAAAAGTTCAAATTTATTTGAAAATACATTTATTTTAAAAAAAATTATTAAATTTGAAATAAAATAAAATTAGATTATTTTTTATGATTGTGTAAATACAATTTCATATCATTCATGTTAAAAGAAAAATTTCATAAACATTTTCTGTAAAATCAAAATAAGAATTATATTCAAAATGACATTAATGTAACTTCTCAGAAAATTAAAATTTTAAAAATGGTTAAACATATATTATATAAATAATTTTTAAATGGTTCAAAACATTTTTGGAATCCATTTTTATGATACATTTATTTTGATGAAAAATGGTTTTTGACCTAAGAAGGAAATAACCTGAGATTTCTCAACAAAATTTCCTCAATAATTTTACGTACCACAGAGTAGAAATATGTTAAAATTAATTTGAAAGAATCACTAATAACTAGAGGAAATAAAATTATATCAATTTATATATATAAATATAAAATAATTCTCCTAAGGGAAACATAGACAAAAATAATACTTAACAATGATGAGATTGTGATTTAAGCACATACTACTTCTCAAAATTTTGAATCATAATACCCATAAATGAAATATAATAAAATTAATATATATATATAACATTAATAGAAATATATTACATAAATAATATATCAATAGTGTCAATATATACACCGCACAAAGGACTAAGTATGAAATATGATGTTTTTATCACATAATTAAAAATGATAATAGAATCCATTCCCACATGCTTGAAATAATTTGTATGCATATAAACCAGATATTTAATAAATATAGGATTATTGAACATAAATTAAATATCCATACTCAAATATATATTGACAAATAATATTTTCAATATTATTTTTCACTAGTTTATTAAAATTCATTGATAAAATCATTGTTTCTGGTGATAATTGCTTCATTTTTCATGTATATTTTGTTTCAGTAATATTATTACTCTTAATTTTATTATTATTACATCATATCAAGAATTTTTCCCAGTATATAAATATAAAATATATTCATTATAACTTTTTATTTTATTCTACAATAGTTGATGATAAAAAATCGATTACACCATCAATTTAGACAGATGGTTGTGTGTATGCATGTACACTTTTTCAATTTTTTTATAGATTGAATATAGGTAAAAATATTAATTAGACTTTATATAATCATTTTTATGTCATATATATCATTTATTTTACCAAAACCCTTCTTTGTTTTCAACCATGTAAAAATAAAATGAGAAACATTTCACTTCGAAACATTGATCTAGTAGTCCACACATACACATGATAGATGTAATTTTTTAGATAGATTGGTAGGTAAGAAGTTATATGAGATATTATTTTTCTATTAAAATTTTTATATAATACATATCACATATTTTCATTAAATTTTACCTTTAAAACCATTCCTGAAATGTGTATGTGAAAAACAAATCACATCACTTTGCAAGGTGGTAGTTCATCATTCAGATGTGAAAAATAATCATATCTATCATGGAACGGAAATTAAGAATGTACATGTGATATAATAATTAAATATATATAATTAAATCATAAAAATAATATACATATGTTAAATCCCTTGTTATATTCCTCTTTGAAAGGTGGCGATGGAAAGCGAGATACATCTACACATGAGGCCGTAATCATCCATAAACCTGATAAACAATTTTATTGTCCATAAGACGGTAGTGGAAAGAGTTATATGTTATGAAATTAACATAATAAAATCTTATTATATTTTATATACATGCCTTATTATTGGGTATTAGTTTTAAAACATTATAATGAGCTAGAAAAAGAATTAAAATAAAAATGCATAATAAAAACTATGAAACTTCTTTAAGAAACCTATATTGGTTTAAAAAAATCACCAAAAAATTGATATATAATATAAAAATGGATAATAAAATTTACATAGGTATTTAAAAAATATATTTGGGCAGTTATTTGTGTAAGAACCCATTTCTTATTTGAGGTATGAAATCTTTTTCTTTTAATCAATTTTGAGTTTAAATGTATAAAAGTGGCCAAATGTGAATTCCCATTGAGGTCATTGAATTATTGGTGGTTATGAAGGCTTGTTTAAGTCCCAAAACCAAAATTTTTGGGGTGAAATAGAAAGTTAAAGTAGTTATTAGAAACCCTCCATGGAGGCCCTATGTAACACCACAACACCAGTTACCTAGAGTCGGTGCATTATTACGTAACATTAGCATGATCACGAAAGATCATGTCTCGAAAGACCGATTAGTTTATTTTCCTTTGAAACACTAGATACATTCATAAATGTTACATTAAATCATAAATTGAAAAACTACAATAACATAGTCTCCATTTTCCACACTCATATCCCCTTCATACTATCCCTACAGGTCATTCCTAAAATACTTCTTCACATCCTGGAAAAATTAAAACATTGAAAGGGGTCAGCTCAGATTCTATGTAAGGATAACAATATAGCGGAAGCTTTCATAAATAAACATAAGCATTTAAGGCAATTTATAACTAAAAAAATTCTTTTACACATGAAATTCAACATAATATGGAAAAAGTAAAATGAAATAATTCCATTTACTTATTCACATGGATATTCTACTGGTTGAATATTCACATGCAATATCAATAAACACTTTCATAATGATGAAATGCATAATGCTAAACTATCATATACATGTAGCCAAGGCCTTGTACCAAGAATACAAATAATATTTTGTCAAAGCCTCGTGCCAAGGCACTAGTTTTTCTCATGAGACCTGCTGAGGCATCGAGGAGCTATAGCGGGCTCGACCCTTAACATATTAAATCCAATGCATTCCTCCTATGAACAGGTTTAAACATATCATAAACCATAACATAATCGTATCACATAAGACATGCATAAAGGAAACATAAAATTTCCATATTTCAATCACAATATATCAATACAACACATTGATATAATAAAAACCTTATCAAAACTATTTTCAATACAAAAAAATAAAATTAAAACATGGTATTTATTTTTCATTTAAAAAAAGTTATGGCTTGTAGAGAAAGCCGAAACTCAAATAATGGTCACGGTGGCAGAGAAGTCATTGTTTCCACATACATACGACAAGAAAAATATTCCTTTTTGTCATTTAGTAAAACTCTTCGTATAAAAAATATTCCTTTTGAACAAACATAAAATCCAAATGGGTTTATACACCATATAGAATAAATTTGTGTATAAAACAAAATATGCCTCAATGAATGGAGATCGAGATGAAGTCCTTAAAAAGATAATTTTTTTTTAAATAAAATAGATCTATTATGTGTATTCACTATAATTACACATAATGAAATTAAAAATACAATATAATACATAATAATATCATGACATAATTTGAAACTATGAGATTAACCCAAAGAATAGAAATTGGGGTAAGAAGTTCCCTTACCTCATGTCCGACTTGACTAGACCGCCCTTTAACCTCATAAATAATAAACTAGAGTTAATATCTACTTTCTTAAGAACCATATTCAAGTTCATTATCCCTTTTATATCACTTATTAAAATGTTATGAAAATTATGTAGTCATTTAAGTTAATAACGGTCGTTTTGTCGATCTTTGGTACTTGAGTCAACAATAAACTTCTTATAATTACAAGTTGTTTCTGTGGTAGAATATCCATTATCTATAGAATTATATTCATGATTTATATATCATATATATCCTATATATCCATTATATACATGCATTTATAATATTACATAACATTTAGAGGTAAGAAATGAAATGCGCCGTTCCTGGAGACGGTAAGCCGTACGTACGCATGAATGCTACTTTCATTCCTATTTCTTATTTAATTGAATGAAGTTATAATTATATAAAGCTATAATATAATTCCAGTATAATATAATGTATAGTTCTATTTAATCCATCCTTTATACATCCCACATATTGCATTAACGATTCAAATCACTTTGAGGGGGCAGTAGTCCACACTTCCTAAAATGAAATTATCGCGTTTACCAATAATGGAAATCGTAAAGGTATGCCATAAATTAAAAATACAGAATCATAAGAAAAAAACATAATATATATCATATAAAAATAGTTTCATCATAATTTCCACCTTTGAAGGTGTTATATGGGTGTTGAACAATCATCGTTTCGTGAGGCAGAAATTCGCCATCCACAGAAACAGTATGTTCTTTGACCATTAGATGTAGGTGTGTGTAAGTTTATCTCGAATACTTCTTATAAAAACATCCTAGTATATTTAGGATAATGTTTTTCTTACAAAATAAATGAATAAAAAGAGTTTAGGGGTTGGAGAAGGAAAATAAAACATAAGAACAGAAGAGAAAACACTACCTTTAAAATGGGTAACTCTTTTCTATTTGGGCTCAAAGGCTTCCTTGGGAAGAATTCTACCCAATGTGATGCTTCTAGGAGTAATAGTGGGATGTGGAGAGACAAAATGGGCAAGGGTTGTCCGAGACAAAGGCTTGAGAGGTGTGGGTAAGGTGGTAGAGGTGGGGGAATTTTATAAGAGGAGAGGAGGGGCACTCTTGGAAGGTTATAAAATTTTACTTTATTATAAAATGCTTTTCGGATTTTAAAGGTCACAAAATTATATATTTCAAGGATAAGGTGATAAAAGTTCTAAATCCACCCATACAATAGGTTTTTGACATGTGTAGGTCTTAGATTTTATATTTTCTTTTCATTTAATTTAAATCATTAAATAATGAGGTAATTTGTGCATCATCATGGTGTCATGAATAATTTAATTTATTTAATGTCTAATAATTATAAAAAATATATCATGATGTAGGAAATCGTTTTAGTTTTCAAATTAATATTTATAGTCAAAAATATAACTTTTATAACCCCATTTAAAAATTTGTTTAGTAAAACAACCCATGTTTGTGACATTTTTATTTTAACATTAAATAAAAAGTTTTTAATGACATTTTCCTACCAAAGTGGTTCCATGGAGACCCCATGTTGACCCCCGGATTGTCTTGGTCAGCCATGAATCATCCAATAGTGGTTGGACATGTGTCAAGGTCATTTCATATTATTATAACATTATCTTTACCTTGAATTTCACTAATTACCTTTAATCGCGATTAATTAAACTTAAAAGTTACTATTCACCAAAAATTATTTTAATCCCATTGAACCACATTTTACTTCCTAATGACTACCATGTATGTAGGATTTTTGAAAATCAAATCACAGAAGTTGTAATGTTTCATTTAAAAAAAATCAGTTTTTTAACTACCACTTAGTGGTTTCACTATTCATCAAAAATTGATGTTTTTCAGAACAATACCAAAATTTCACCCTAAGGTATAATTGATATTCAGAATTAAAAAATGATGTCTATTTTAAGAAATTGCAAACATATAAGTTGAATTAATTAATTTTATAATTAATTCCCACTGTCACAACAAATAGAGTGTTTTTACGAAACAATATACATCAAAAGATTGAGAATTTTTCATGTCTAGTTTAAATGTTTAATTAATTATAATGACCACCATTGGATAAAACGGTAAAAATATATTCTAATTATACATTAAAAATACTAAATATTATAATTTATCACTATAAATTATTTTTATTAAAAATGTTGTTTTATGTATTTTTCATTATTCATAAAAAATTGGATGTTCTCTGAAAATTACAAAAAATTCATCTTAGGATAATTTCGATATAATGAATACAAAAATGAAGTCCATTTTGAAATATAAAATTTCTATAATTTTAAAAATTGGGTGTTACTATTCATAACAGCTACTTTGATTAGTCGCGGTGTGTTAGAACTCGAACTTGCGTAAAATGCAAGCTATTGCATTATTGAAAGAGAAGTGTATCGTGGAAGCTCGGGGTGTTACATTCTCCCCTCCTTAAACAAATTGCATCCTCGAAATTTGAAATGTTTTCTTTGAAAATAAAAGGATGAAAATAGAAAATACCTTTGTGGAAAACCCACATCAGAAATAGGGTTAATAAAAATACAACATTAAAAGAAAGAAAGAGAAATACAGAGGTCACCCAAGATAGCCAATACTAGGATTCTATGAAAATATGGATATGGAGGAAAAAAACCATCAAGGTATGATGGAGAGTGGTAGAAAATAGGATTAGGAGTAAGTTAACCACAAGAAAATCACAAACTTGTGATTGGTTAAATGGTCATTGATTCCCCAATTGGAAAAGTTAACCGATAACATTTTTGTTTTAAGTTACAATTCATATAGTTGAGGAATTTATTTAGGAGATTTACTAAGAATGTAAGGAAATTTAATTACATGTCATGTAGACTTTCATTCTTTAATATATTTTTACCAAAAACCCATCTTTCACACCAAAAGGTAATATAACTCAAAAATATTCTGTTTATCATAGTTGTATAAGGTTCCAAATATTAACACATACCATTTAGATTAGGAAAACGTTTTTGTAATAACCAAGGACTTCCTGTAGGCTAGTGGTAGGTAATAAAGGCCTGTCTCACTATGGTTGGGGGTTCGACTCCTACAGCTTTGTCTGACGCAACTGGTTATCCCCCAACCTGCATGTTGTCTTTTTCCTAAAACTATATTATTGTAATATTGCAAAAATAATCTTCATAAATGTTTTAACCTTAAACAACACTATCCAAAGTTCAACTTAATCCATTCCAACCATTATAGTTATCCAAAATACCTTTGTCCAAACTTTCTCTAAAAGGTCATTAAATTCCAAAATAAATTGTTTCCTCAGATTCCTCAAACAAAGTAATGTTTCTCTTATTGTCACATTTCAAAATTTGATTACCTTCATCATATTAAAACCTTAATGAAAACAACAAGTACTGCAGTACAATCCTTATATATATCACATTATTCTTATAACCATAATATAATCCTTGAGCCCAAAAGCACCAATACATTAATTATTCCACTTCAACTGTAGTAATAGCATAAGATTGTCCTTGATCCCTTTGCCTTTTCTGAGGTATGTTTCCTTGATTCTTAGGAAATTCATTTGCATAATGCCCCATTTCCCAAAAATTGTAGCATTCAACATTGATAGCCTCTTTCTTTACCTTGCAATCATGAGCCTGTTGACCTTTTTCCCCACATTTATAACAAACTCCCATTCCTTTTAGGAAAGTACAGGTGTGATTCTTCCCGCAATTATCGCATAATGGGAAATCCTTCTTTCCCTTTTTCCCCTTATCTGTCTCTTGTTCTACCATTCTCTTCTTCTCTTGCTTTACTTTGTTGTCATAAGACTTAGAGAATTTTTTTCTGTCTTAATAGCACGTGATAAAATATCTTCATACGTTGAGAAAGATTGTGATAATAAAGCTCGATGGAGAAATGGTTTTAACCCATCAAAGAAATGATCAATATTACTTCTTGGGTTACGTATATAATTTGGAGCATGGCTCGCTAACCTTGTAATGTTATCCTCATACTTTGAAACATTCTCATCCTCATTCTTCCTCAGACTCAGAAATTTCCTTTCCATATCTGCTCGATGGTAATGTGGAAAGTATTTTTATAAGAAAATTTCCTTAAACTCCCTCCATTCCATACTTGATACTTCATCATCTTCCTTTGTGTTTTGAATCATTGACCACCATTGATCAGCATCTCCCATGAGGTGGTAAACTGCCACGATAACCTTTTCCCATTCACTACTCCCCAAGGGATAGAATATTTTCTCTAAGGAGTTTATCCATTGCACATATACTAATGGATTTGTGCCCACATTAAATATTGGAGGTTTTTTCCTCATGGAGCGATCTAAAATTGATCCTCCACATTGCGGATCAGGGTGCTTCATACGATTAAGGTTTTTATTCATAACCTGAGTGAGTTTTCCCAGTATGGTAATAAGTTGATCAGCACCAGTTGTATCTCCAGCTCCACAATAATTATCTTTAGTAGGAGGGAAATCCCTACACGGAGTGCTTGTATTAATACGGTTTCCATTCCTCCCACTAGGCGCCATTTCTAAACAATGGCATAAACTAGATTAGTTTTTGAATTAAAATACATAATTCCATACTTGTAAAAAACATAACATAAATTGAACTATTTATGGATATAATCCATAATCATAAAAATGTTCACTTTGAGGAAGTATGTACTCATAATCCCTTAATAATTTTTTGTAAAGAAAACTATAATTATCCTAAGAATATGCCCCGGGAGTGTCGTAACCAAGAGTGCAGCAAGACCCATTGTCGTGCACTAGTTCCCATTCGAGTCTAGCTCAAAGCGGTGTTTTCGGGTTTTATCCCTAGGTACATCTGTGCTAGTGCCGCCTCTACCTGCTCATATCAAGACAGAGATTTATTTCTCAGAAAACTCACAAAATCTCTATAATACCAAAATTCTAGGATGTTCTTATATACTAATCCATAAAGTCTATCTTTGGGCTATGTGCTCTAATCAGAGTTTATATAATTCTAGCTTCCAATGTTAGTACTAAACTGCCACTAATACCAACTGTAATTCCCCAAACCCAGTTACCCAGAGTCGGTGCATTATTATGTGACATTGCCATGATCACGAAAGTTCAGGTCTCAAAAGACCGATTAGTTTAGTAGCTTTTGAAACACTAGATACATGCATAAATGTTACATTATATCATAATGTGAAAAACTACAATAACATAGTCTCCATTTTCCACACTCATATCCCCTTCATTCTATCCCTACAGGTCATTCCTAAAATACTTCTTCACATTCTGGAAAAATTAAAACTTTGAAAGGGGTGAGCTCAGATGCTCAGTAAGGATAACAATATAACGAAAGCTTTCATAAATAAACATAAACATTTAAGGCAATGTATAACTAAACAAAAGCCTTTTAAACATGAAATTCAACATAATATGGAAAAATTAAAATGAAATAATGACATTTACTTATTTACATTGATATTCTACTGGTCAAATAATCACATACAATATCAATAACCACATTAATAATGATGGAATGCATAATGCTAGACTATCATAACCACGTAGCCAAGGCCTAATGCCAAGACTACAAATAACAATTTGTCAAGGCTTCGTGCCAAGACACTAGTTTGTCTCATGAGACCTGTCGATGCATCGAGGTGATATAGCAAGCTCCACCCGTCACTTATTAAGTTCAATGCATTCCTAATATGAATAGGTTTAAATATATCATAAACCATAACATAATCGTATCACATAAAAAATGCATAAAAGAAAACATAAAATTTCCAAATTTTAATCACAAGATATCAATACAACACATTGATATAATAAAAACATTATCAAAACTATTTTCAATACCAAAATAAAATAAAATTAAAACTTGGTATTTATTTTTCATTTAAAAAAACGTTATGGCTTGTAGAGGAAGCCGAAACACAAATAATGGTCAAGGCAGTGGAGAAGTCATTGTTTCCGCATACGTATGACAAGAAAAACATTCCTTTTAGTCGTTTATTAAAAAGCTTCGTATAAAGAATATTCCTTTTGAATAAACGTAAAAGTCAAATGGGTTTATACACCGTATAGAAGAAATTTGTGTATAAAACAAAATATGACTCAATGAATGGAGATTGAGACGAAGTCCATACAAAGATAATTTTTAAATAAAATAGATCTATTATGTGTATTCACTATAATTAGACATCAAGAGTGTATAAATACCAGATATGACATAATAATATCATGACATAATTTGAATGTAGGAGATTAACCCAAAGAATAGAAATTGGGTTAAGAAGTTCCCTTACCTCTTGTCGGACTTGACTCAACCGCCATTTAACCTCATGAATAATAAACTAGAGTTAATATCTACTTGCTTAAGAACCATTTTCATGTTCATTATCCCTTTTATATCACTTATTACAATGTTACTAAAATGATGTAGTCATTTAAGTTAATAACGGTAGTTTTGTCGATCTTTGGTACTTGAGTCAACAATAAACTTCTTATAATTACAAGTTGTTTATGAGGTAGAATATCCACTATCTCCAGAATTATATTAATGATTTAGATATCATATATATTGTATATATCCAGTATATACAAGCATTTATAATATTACATAACATTTAGAGGTAAGAAATGAAATGCATCATTCATGGAGACGGTAAGCCGTACGTACGCATGAATGCTAATTTCATTCCAATTTTGTATTTAATTGAATGAAGTTATAATTATATAAAGGTATAATATAATTCCAGTATAATATAATTTACAATACGATTTACTCCATCCTTTATACATCCCACATATGGAACTAACGATTCAAATCACTTTGAGGGGGCAGTAGTATGCACTTCCTAAAATGAAATTATCACGTTTACCCATAATGGAAATCGTAAAGGTATTCCATAAATGAAAAATACAGAATCCTAAGGAAAATAAAACATAATATATTTCATATATAAAAATACAGTCATCATAATGGCCGCCTTTGATGGTGTTATATGAGTGTTGAACAATCATCATTTCGTGAGGCAGAAATTCTCAATCCACAGAAACAGTATGTTCTTTACCCCTTAGATGTAGGTGTGTGTAAGTTTAGCTAGAATCCTTCCTATAACAACATTATATTATATTTGTGTACTGTTTTTGTTACGAAATAAATGAATAAAAAGACATTAGTGGGTTGGAGATGCAAAATAAAACATAAGAACACAAGAGAAAACACTACCTTTAAAACGGGTAACTCTTTTTGATTTGAGCTCAAATGCTTCCTTGGGAAGACTTCTGCCCAATGTGATGTTTCTAGGAGTAAGAGTAGGATGTGGAGAGACAAAATGGGTAGTGGATGGCCGAGTCAAAGGCTTGAGAGGTGTGGGTAAGGTTGTATAGGTTGGGGACTTTTATAAGAGGAGAGGAGTGGCACTCTTGGAATGTTATAAAAGGTTACATTATTATAAAATGCTTTTAGGATTTAAAAGGTCTAAAAATTATATATTTCTAGGATAAGGTTATAATAGTTCTATATCCACCCATACAATAGGTTTATGAAATGTTTAGGTCTTAGATTTTACATTATCTATTCATTTTATTTAAATCATTAAATAATGTGGTAATCGCTACATCATCATGGTGTCATAAATAATTTAATTTATTTAAGGTCTAAAAATTATAAAAAAATATCATGATGTAGTAAATCTTTTTATATTTATAATTAATATTTATAGTAAAAAATATGACTTTTATGACACCATTTAAAAATTGGTTTAGTAAAACAACTCATGTTTGTGACATTTTTATTTTAACATTAAACAAAAAGTTTTTAATGTCATTTTCCTACCAAAGTGGCTCCATGGGGTCCCCAAGTTGACCCATGTATTGTCTTGGTCGTCCATGACTCATACAGTAGGGGTAGGACATGTGTCACGGTCATTTCATATTATTATAACATTATCTTTACCTTAAATTTCACTAATTACCATTAATCGTGATTAATTAAACTTAAAACTTACTATTCACCCAAAATTATTTTAATCTCATTGAACAAAATTTTACTTCCTAATGACAACCATGTATGTCAGATTTTTGAAAATAAAATCACAGAAGTGGTAATGTTTCATTTAAATGAAAAATCAGTTTTTTAACTACCACTTAGTGGTTTCAGTATTCATCAAAAAATGATGTTTTTCATAACAATGCCAAAATTTCACCCTAAGCTATAATTGATATTCCGAATTCAAAAATGATTTCTATTTTACAAAATTCCAAACATATAATTTTAATTAATTAATTTTATAATTAATTCCCATTTTCACAACAAATAGCGTGTTTTTAAGAAACAATATATATCAAAAGGTTGACAATTGTTCATGTCCAGTTTCAATGATAAAATAATTATAATGACCACCATTGGATAAAATGGTTAAAATATATTCTAATTATACTTTAAAACCACTAAATATTATAATTTATCACTATAAATCTTTTTGATTAAAAAATTTGTTTTAAGTATTTTTCACTATTCATAAAAAATTCTATGTTCTCTAAAAATAACAAAAATTTCAACTTAGGATAATTTCGATATTATGAATACAAAAATGAATTACGTTTTGAAATATAAAATTTCCATAATATTAAAAAGTGGGTATTACTATTCATAACGGCTACATTAATTAGTCGTGGTGTGTTAGAACTCGAACTTGCGTACAATGCAAGCTGTTGCATTTTTGATAGAGAACCGTATCGTGGAAGCTCGGGGTGTTACACGCTGGGATGACCAACCTTCACCAAGATGAGGAAAGGTACAAGAACCTGCCAAAACATTCCTTCATCATGTTGAAGGAGAGATAATGACCCCTGAGTCCCGCCTTTATAGGCCCCATAGTGGAGACTCACACTAAGGATATATAATATCACATAAAAAATGAAGGAATTTCACATTATATTTAATAATATCGGGATATAAGATGTTAAATACCAAAAAATTACATAAACTAAGAGTAAAAGTAAATCGAATAATCCAAACACAATAATGTTCAAAATAAACTAGTATAAGGTACAAGAAAACTCTGATGAAGTGTACCAAAAAAATAAAATCAGCAATAAAAAATCCTAATGCCTTAGCTAGTAAAGTCTAGAACGGTCCTCAATGTCCTCCAAGAAACCTGAAACAGGATTTATATATATAGAGTGAGTATACAGGTATACTCAGTAAGGAAAACGAAAAGCTCCCACACACATGTGGGGAGACATTCTAATGACCTGTTAGAAAATAGGTAACCAAACCACCTAGAAAGAAACTATTGACCCAACCTCACCAAGGAACACTCCCCAAATAAATTAATACATGTAATGTAATAGTATTAACAAATAAATGATTGGGTACCCTACACAGCTTCCCCAAATGGTTATTTAGGAAATCATATACATCAAACCTCCCCCACAAGTTTCATTGTAGTCACACTACCGCCCCAAAAACACCCGTATGGGCCACAACCATGCATCCCACCAGTACACACTTAGGCCTCCACAACCACACATAACCATTCATGTAAACACCTAGCCCACAACAACCACGGCCATGCCTGAAGACATCGAGGCTAGAATAATCAATACCATGCCTGAAGACACATGGGCCTCATCCTGAAGACACATGGGAAACAAAACTGCATGCACACACCTAGGACAACAACTACATCACACCCTGCCTGGAGATTCATGGGCCATAATGATCCATTCGCCATCAAAACCAGCCCAAAGAGTCTTTGGCTAATTGGGAATGGGAGAAAAAAAGAACTAATAAGCATCCACTCATATTAATGTTGGAGAAAAATCCCTCCCGGTGAAATTGGGGTGTTTGGAATGACGTTCTCAACATGGGTGGGGTGTGTATAAGAAACAGTAGTACTGTAAATTATACATATAGGTAATAAAACACTTTTCCCACCATAAGGGTTATTAAATAGACAACTAGCCAACACGCAATCACTCTTTTTGTTATCCCTACATTCAAAAATACACAACAACCACAACCAGGGCACAAACAATTTCTAGAAAATAGTCCCACATTGTACTAGTTCTTATTCTCATGTCTAAGTGAATCTATTCGATACAATTCTCCCCTATTAGGAAACTATATGGAACAACGACAATCTAAACAGCCCTAAGGGAAAATATAGACAAGCAAGATTTTAAGCATCAACACCCAGTTCTAAATTAATGTCACAATGAAAACAGGGATCCATGATATCCCTCTAAGTACTAGAAGTAAACCGATCTCCAACTTATCGCTCCATTCGTCCACATATCCACAAACCAAAAACTAAACAACTGAAGATCACACCCCCATCCATTTCACCCCACAAGCATCATGCTGAGAAACTACGCATACCACCAGAACATAGAAAGTAAGTTTTAATATTGTAGCCATCAGCATTTATTACGATCCTTATTCTAGTTTAGTGAACCGGGGTGATAACACATTGATTTTTATTTAGCATAAATCCATTTTATCAACCCTGTTTATGTGATTAATGATATTCTATGTTACGGTCACTCAACCATAATATTTCCCAAAAATAGAGGTTCATTAGTGAGGAGGAAAGGACAACCAAGGGCCAAGATTTTTAGTGGACATAATCCCATACAACTCACAACATAAAACAAGTTATAATGTAGAAACATATTTAAAATTCAAACACCATTATTATTTAACTTTGTTTATTATCTTCATTAAAGTCGGTTACATCTATGCACAGAAGGGTCGTCATTATATCAGACCCACCTGATACCCAATAAATAGAGGAGAAGGAGAACCCTACTTGGATGATTGACGATAGAAGTATCCTCCACCCTCCAATAATTAGGTATGTAGGACTTTTAGTGGAAGAACTATGAGGATTCCAAGGCTGGGCAAGAAGGGATCCAGCATGAGCACACGATTCTTATCGGGAGGTGGTTTCTAGGAACACTAAGAGAAAAATGAAAGGAAAAGAGGAGAGGATATTAGGACAAGAAGGGAAAAAATCCTAAAATTGGTGAGACGGTTTTGAATTACATAAAATAAGATAATGGATCGACCATGCAATTGGGAGGTTTAATATACTATGATTAATTTTTATTTATTATATCTCCTTAGAGATGGTGGGGATAATAGCTGTGAGTGAAATTGTTTCCTTATAACAGAGAAAAATTCTTTATTGGGGAGAAACTGTAAAAACACATCAATGGGTGTGACACCGAGAAAAAGGCCACACATTTTGGTAACTGTAGAGTCTACTGAATATTGGGGTTTTAAAAGACTCTTTACTTGGATTAAGTGGCTTTGATATGGGAAATAATATAATTTTACATCAAAAGATGAGTTCTTGGGGAAAACTGGAAGGTTTTTAAAAAACAGGGAATGCATCATTGTTAGGTGAAGCACCGTCCCCCTTGCACCATCGCCTAGGAACCATCTCCATAGCACTGTCACCCTTGAACCATCTCCCAAGCACCATCACTAATTGGTGCTACCGATGACCTATATGTGCCATTGATAGCCATCGGTTCCACCGATTACCAAATGTTCCAATGATGCCCATCAGGGCCACTGACACCCATAGGTGTCACCATTTGTTCTACCCAAATTTTGGAAAACTCTTTAATGATTCACTAGTTGTACCTCAGATTCTCTAGTCATTAGAAATTTGGAAAAGTGACAGACTAGAATGATCCAGGCCATTACAATAGATACCTATCAAACTATACCGGCCTTAATATATCAAGAGTAAACCCCAAAAAATATAGGGGTCTGAAAAACACCTTGTAAGACACCTCTTAGAGGAAAACCAACCTAGATTTAAAATTAAGAACAAAACATCGACACCTATGGACACCCATACTTCATCCAACCTCTCCCGCATCTATCTCTTGAAAAATATTAGAAAAAATACCACCCCTCTCCCCTGAGAATCCACACAAACATACATAGGTCACACCATCCAAACTTATATATTTGGGAGTCAATTTTCTTATGTCAAGATAATATCCACATTGGGTGGAAATGACTCACTCGCCAGGGTTTAATCACATACAACATAATGAATTTTAATTAGGGGTTAGGTCTCCCCTTCCCAATAGTCAGGACCTTATACACATTTTGAGAATAATAAAAACATCCCATCATATAAAAAACAAGGTCAAACATCACATCACAACAATCCACAAGGAAATAAAAGATATAAAATCAAAATAGATCAAGGTACTAGGCACACATTTATGATTCTCGTTCCCTAGTACTCTCTTTGAGGCCACCATGCCTTTATATGAAACGAACCATGGGAATGGTCCACCCAAGAAGCACCTTCTCCTCCCAATCCTAGATTCCTACAGGTCCTTCCATGAATGCCACATCATCGTTGATATCCATCAATCCCCAGTCTTGGACTTAAGAGTAATAATTTAGATCCCAACTGACATGAGACAAATTAAATACTTCATTGATCCTATCGCACATTGCCACCAGGACAAGCTGTTTTCCATGAAACACCATCTGATTCTGACCATCTTCCTATCATCCTTCTAGAGCATCTCTTGGGCTAACATGAAAATTCATCAATTCACCCTCTATGTCTCGCCACTGAGACTCCTATACTTTTCATACCAAGTAAGACTACACTGTCATCGAAAATAGAGGGCATATACCATCCTCCACTCTCATGATCAAATGTAAAGTGGTCAACTCCTCAATTTCTCTCCATGAATCTATAGACTCTCAAACCACATCCTTCTGTGACATCCTACTCAATGCATCAAAAACAACATTCCCATTTCCTTACGTGTTTAATATATTGAATTTATAGTCCTGAAGAAAATCTATCCACCTCTACCATTGAAATTTATAGTCTCACTGGGATAAGACATACCTAAAGCTCTTAGGATATGTGAAGACCACGAAGCATTCCCTAAAAAGGTAATTATTCCACAACATTAGTGCGAAAAGTACTGGAACAATCTCCAGTCCGTGGGTGGGATAGTTACCTTCATAAGGATGTAATTGCTTGAACCTATATAATATCACTCCCCATTGCTTCATCAACACACACCCAAAGCCTAGACTAGAATCCTTAGAGAACAAACCCAACATTACCCCTTCATATGGAAACCACAATACTAGGGATATATAAAGTCCCCCATAAAATAACTAAAATCATTCTAGCACTTCTCACTCCAAACAAAAGCTTGGTCTTTCTTGGTCAATGCTATTAGAGGAGCTGCAACTCAAGATATGTTGGGAACGAACCTGCAATAGTAATCTACAAGACCTATGAATTTACGAACCTCTTGTACATTAATGGGTTATTACATAAAACAATCTCTTTGGCCTTTGACGAGTCGACTTATATTAACTATTGGGACACCAAATGTCCATGGAAGTCCACCTCTTGCATCCAGAACATGAATTTGGACAACTTCTCATAGAGCTGGGGGCATCAGAGGACTTACAAAAAAATATTCTGATACTCGGCGTGATACTACTCTAATCATGTGTAGATCCAGATGTTGTCAAAAAACATGACTACGAACCTGTCTACATATTCATGGAAAAAAGAGTTTATGAGCCCCATGAACATGGTTGGTGCATTTGTAATGTCGAACAACATAACCACAAACTCAATATGCCCATATCTGTACCTGAATGAAGTCTTTGATATTTCACCCACCTTCACCCTCAAATAGTAATATCCCGACTACTAGTCGATCAATGGGAACCACCCTACATCGTTAAACATATCAAAAAGGTCATCGATCCATGGTAGGGGGTGATGTTTCTAGAACGTCACCTGATACAGTCTCTGGTAGTCAATACGCATCCTGAGACCACCGTCTTCCTCCTTTTGAAAAATATTAGAGCACTTAATGGTGACACACTTGGTCTAATGAAATCCTTCTTCATCAGTTCATAAACATGAATATCAAACTCCCACAACTCAGAAGGTTTCATCTGATAGGGGGCCATCAAAATTGGATGGGCACAAGGTTGTAATTATATCCCAAACTCAACATCATGTCAAGGGTGTAATGTCACAACCTCCCTTGGGTAGGTGTCTATGAACTCACTAACAATATTCAGAACTCCCACTATCTATGTTTCTGCCGACTCTACTGATAGCTCAACTAATAAAAAAGTAGGGGATTTACATGTTGGCCGCCCTCTTGGAAACCCATCTCAATGACAAAATCCACACATTAAATAGCCTAGTTGGAGAACATGACTCTTTTTTGGAATCATTCGATAAAGGATCATAATGGGAACAACCATTCGATGCCTAAAATGATATCATATGGATTCATATGTAGAAAAACAACATCCCCACTAAACTGATGTGGTGCCAACATCATTCTGCACCGCCAGAAAACATAATACATGTTGTTCTATCTTCTGACTTGCGTACTCAGCACGAGGGGCATGAAGAGTCTCTATAATTCATTGACCAAGGATTGGTCTAGATCCAGTGGAAAAAAGAATTCTGAAGCTTCTGAATCAAATAAGTAATGGGAATGTGTACTAAAGAAGATGATCTTACCTCGAATGACCTCTGGCCCTGCCGGGACAACTACATATGCAGCGTGAAACTACCCATGCCTATCTCCACTTACTCTTGGCTATCGACTGCCTCCCTTAACATGCCCTAGTCAAGGTCCCAATGGAGATCCCTGGGGTCGGCCTCCTCCGACACCATCTACCCATGATGGAGCAGGAGCTCGATGCCCATGCAGCTGCTACTAAAATGTTGTATATATAAACTACTAATGGAAAGGTGGTCATTGAACCTTCCCACCTCTACTATACTACACATGTTCTGGGAACTAATTATAGAGATTAACATGGCTACCATAGATCAAAAATCTTGTTAATAGGCCTGTAGGGAATGGGAGAGGACTAGGAGATCGAAACTGGAATTGTTGGGGCCTGCTCCCCCTAGCCGAATCTGAGAAAGGCACTGATGTTGGAAGCCTACTAATAATGGACTTAAAATTCATTGAGCTCAACTGGATCCCCTCTCATGGAAGACCTCCCCATTTGTGCATCCTCTCTACAACTTCATCATTCTTATGAGCATCTATGTATGTATGTATAGTTAAGGGAGTAATCGCATACAAAAGGGTGGTTTGAAGCGCCTCCTCTAAGAGTCCTTCCCACGACTCCTCATCTGGGAATAGGTCTCGAGAAAAATAAGAACCTTGAACATGATACCTAGCTCCCTCACCATAATACCCCCACACTGGCGAGAGAGCAGATCTTGTCTCTTGTCAACATTTATAATAGATGAAAGGTATACCACCTAGAACACCTTCTCGAAGTCAGTCCACAAAAAACTAATCTTCCCACTTCTCCCTAAGGGAGAGCATCCACCATTGAAGTGCCACACCCTGTACCTATATTACAGCTAGAGGAATCCAATACTCTACTAGAGCTTGGATCAAGAAGAAATATTTCACCAGCTCCTCAATTCATCTCTATGTCCCCATGACAATGATGCTTCCATCATACTTCCTCAGGTCAGCTGCTGAAAGTCTCAAAGTGTCTTCTACGACTATTTTTCTTCCAACTCTCGAGCTGTCCTCTGCTGATCATCCATATCAGCCAGCTGGGTTAGGATATCTCGTAATACTCATGGACATTGTCCGAGTTCCATAGCTTCAAGGTAAACAAGGAATTCCTAAGACCGAGTAGTGTAGAAGATCCCTTTTTAAAATTTACTTAAAATTTTTATTCATTTGTATCATATTAAATGACCAATGATAATAAAAAACACAATTAATTATGATGTACATACATTCCCTAGGGTCTCTACCTCACAATTATTGTATCCTCACATGGTCGTATGGTAGGCCCATAGTCCATGGCTCAGATCATTGGGGGCCCAAAAATCCTATGTCTTATCTGGTCTTCCCGAGCCTATTTTATTTACCAAGTTTGCGTTAAACTATTTCCCTATCATCCCATAAATTCTTCATTAGGCCTTACCTGGAACATTATCCTATCTCACAACCATCAGCCTCGAATAGCATTATATCACCACCTTCCCTCACAAAGATAATGAAAGGGAAAAAAACATTCTAGGTCCATCTTTATTCAAGTTGAAGGAGTGATAACGACCCCTCAGTCCAACATTCAATTGGCCCGAGAGTGGCGACTACAACCAAGGGTATTGAATCACACGTTAATAATTTGAAGGTATTTCTCTTTTTATTTAATAAGATCAGGAGAGAAGAAAATAAATCCCAAACATCTCCAAAATATTAAAGTAAAAGAAAAGCAAAAAATTCATACCCATTCATGCTCAAAATAAACTGATACAACATACAAGAAAACACCAATGAGGAGTTAAGAAACAAATAAAAGTAAAAATGAAATATTCTGAAGCCCGATCTAGTAAGGTCCAGCATGGTCCAAAAATTCCTCACATAAATCTAAATGATGATTTATATATGTAGGTTGAGTATATATGTATTCTCAATAGGGAAAACCAAAGTCTCTCCTACACAAGTGGGAAGACATTCAAATGTGATGTGAGAAAATAGGTATCCAAAGCACCTAGATGGAAACTATCCACACAGCCTCACCAAGGAACACTCCCCAAATAACGAACGTTAGGTAAAGTAATAGTAATAACACATCTATGTTTGGGTACCCCGCACCACTATCCCACTGGTTATTTAGGACATACAAAGCATTAGACCTCACCCAACAAGTCTCACTAAATGTCCAATATCTCCCCAACAATATCCTAATGGGACACCACCACACATCTCTCTCTCACACACCTAGGCCACCACAACCACACATAACCATGCCCGAGAACAACTGATTCACAACAACCACTACCATTCTCGAATATAAAAGGGATATAACAACCACTGTCATGCCCAAAGACACTTAGTCCTTATCTCGAAGTCACTTGGGAAACAATCCTACAAGCACTCAACCTGGGCGATCACCAAAACACACCATTCCTGATGATTCTTGGGCCATAATGAACCTAATTCGTAACATACGGTCCAAAGATTATTGGGAGTCCTAGGAGAGTGAGAAGAAAAGATCTAATAAATAGACACTCATAAGAATAGTTGGAAAAAAACCATCCCCTATGAAATGGGGGTGTTCGACACAAAGTTCTCAACATTGGTGGGGTGCGTATAACAAACACAAGAACTAAAAATTATACATAAAGGTAATAATACACTCTTCTCGACCTAATGGTTGCAAAATTGAAAACTAGCCCATACACAACCACTCTTTTTGATATCCCTACATGCACAAATAAACTACCCCACAACCAGAGGAAAATCCATTTCTCGAAGGTAATCCCCCATTGTACGCATTATCGTTATCATTTTCAAGTGATTCTATTAGAAACAATTCTCCCCTAAAGGGAAAATAACATTCACGACCACAATCAAAACAACACTAATGAATAAAATGGCCATGCATGATTGTATGGATCCACACTGGGTTCTCTTGTAATGTCACAACAACAAAAGGGACCCGTGAGGTCCATCAAAAGACTGTATCTAACCATGCCTCAAAAAACTGGATATACTTAGAAATAAATCCAAAAAATAACTTCTAAATATCATGTTATCCCATCCCCATCCATGTCACCCACTTGAATCAATGAGAGAAACCTTGCATACCACAAAACCAAAGCAAGGACGTTTTTAGATTTTAGTTATCACCATTTATTACATTCCACATTTCGATTTGGTTATATTTGTTGATTACACATAGATTTTTTATCAAACGTCCATTTTATCAACTAATTTTACATGATTAAATAGTGTCCATGTTACGGTATATCAATCATTGGATTTTCTAGAAAATAGAGTTTCATTAGTGTACAGGAAAGGACCACCAATAGAAACAATTTTCATTGGATATATGCCCAAACAATTCAAAATATAAAACAATGTATAACACAAGAACAACATCAAAATCCACACCCCTTCATTCATTGTGTTTGTGTATTATATTCATTAAATTCATTTCGATCTACATAATATACGGTCAACATCAAACTCATCACATATGATACAAAGTAAAGAGAGACGAAGGAAAACCGTACAAGTATGATCAATGATCAAGGTTTCCTCCACACCCCTAGAATTGGGGATGTGTGACTTGTATATGAATAACTTTGAGGTATCCAATTCTGAGCATCAAGTGCACTAGCACAGGTACATTATTAATATCAGTAGAAGGTCGTCATGTGCCCCAAGAGAAAACTGAATGTTAAAGATGTGAGGAACTCAGCTTAAGAAGAGGAAAAATCATAAATCAGGGAAACTATTTCAATGTTTGTAAAATTGGATTGTGGCATGAATGTAAGGTTGGGGGTTTCATAGGTTGGAATTAACATCTATTTAAAAATTATACATGGAGATGGTGGAGGTAACAACTGTGAGTTAAAGGGTTTCCTTTAAATGGAGAAAAACACTTAATAGGGGAAAAATGTAAAAACGTGACAAATGGTGTGACACAGAGAAAAAGGAAACACATTTTGGTAACTCAAGGGTCTCCGAGATATTAGGGTTTTAAAGCATCCTTTATTAGATATAAGTGGCATTGAATGGGCTATTTAAATAATTTTACATAAGAAGATACATTACTGAGGAAAAACTAGAAGGTTGTGGAAAAACTGGGAATGAACAACCATTAGGTGAGGCACTATTGCCCTGGAACTACTTCCAATTGGTGCTACCCATGACCCCTCAGTACCACTGATAACAATTTCTTCCCTCAATGATGATCACTCCCACTAATTCCAATCGGTTCCAATGATGTAAATCATTTCCACTGATGCTGATCAATGCCACCAACACCCATCGGTGCCACAGACGCTCATCAGTGCGACTGATGCCCATTGGTGCCACATACCCCGATTGTTACCACCAATGTTGATTTGTTCCACTGACGCCGATCCCAAAAACTAATTCCTATCTCTGTCACCAATTCCCATCGGTTCCACTAAAACCCATTGGTACCACTGACACACTTCCATGCCACTAACGCCCATCAATGCCACCATTTCTTCATTATGAATTTTGGGAAACTTCTAAAAGAGTCACCTATAGTCTCCAGGTTTCCCAAGTCACTAGAAATTTAGTAATGTGATTGAACATGAGCGTTCGGGCCATTACAAGTCTATTTAGTTTGACTAATCATGTGATTTAGGGCACACAATAATGAGAAAAAATAAAAACATATTGATACTACAATTTTTCACAGTTTTTGTAAGATTAGTTAAATTGTGCTCACTAACTATGTAGGCTGCCCTTTATTATATGAAAGGGCATGTGATTGATGAATGGATTGGCTAACCATGCAACCAAACCATGTGACCTAGGGATTATGGTGAATTTATCATTTTCCCCTAACTATGATATTATAACAATATAAATATTCTATTCTCCATTCATTGGAATCCCTAGATCATAAGGGATAATTTGAAGGTGGAATGGGAGTTTTTGATCCTGTTCTTTTATATGGTCTCAGAATCATGTGTATTCAGTCCCATTTGATCCATATCAGTATGATCGTAATTTATTCTTTTCTTCTACACTTTTTTCGTACTATTGGATGTTCTATTTATGTGGAATATCTTATGCCCAATTTTCATTGTTCCCATTCATTCGTCAATTTTCTCTGAATCTATGATTAATCTAGAGTTGTTATAGGAAGTAAAACTCTACTATGGACCTATATTCGGTGGTCTCGTGATTTCACTTCTATGTTCAGAAGTTTATATATAAGAGGATGTGTCTTGCTCCCAATTTTTGAAGCGATTCCCATGAAATAGAATTTCTCACATGATCGTAATAGATAGGTATAACCAATAGGATTATAAGTACATGATAAATAATGAATAGATGTTAACAGACTTGAATTGGAACCATCCATTTGCGTCTGTCAAATAACTAATAGGACTACCATAAGTGGCTATTGAATTTGGATTATTTAGGGTGAGCATTTTTACACCGTTATATGGGATGTCAAGTGATGAAT
The DNA here is from genome assembly GCA_963277665.1 of Viscum album. NCBI lineage: Eukaryota > Viridiplantae > Streptophyta > Magnoliopsida > Santalales > Viscaceae > Viscum > Viscum album. The sequence continues at coordinate 1,135,573,332 of OY728122.1, forward strand.
TTAATTGTATTCGATTTATTTGTTGAAATGTAATTTGAAATTTGAATTGAATAGATAAAGGAAAGGTAATGGAATATTTGCCTCTAGACTTGTTCCATGTAATTTCATGATTAACCATGAGTTTCCACATATAATGAAAATATAATGGGAGACATGTAAAAGGATTTGTCTTCTATTCTTAGCTCATTCCATGAGCCACCTCTTGAGATCATATTTGAAATGAGATATTTTCATTGATGACCATGACATAGTTAAATGGATTTTTTTTGAATTTTCATTATATATTAATATATTCCTTGAGTGACCCCTAGGTTATAATATGAATTCCATGGAAATACTCATTTGGATTCTCCCATGCTTACTCCCAATTTAATCATAGACTACATAGTGGACTGCAAAGGACATACTCAAAGGAATTTAGATTATATACACTGTGGATTACACTGGGGATCCATTATTGAACTCTCATGGATGGAATTGTGTGGGATGGATTATATACCACACCTAGAGTGATATATTGGTTCTGATAAGGGTATTCATGGATGGAATTGTAAGGTGATTGGATTATGATATGCATGGAGTGATACCTAGATTCCATGTAAAGAATTAAAAGGATGATCTCAGGTTCACGATTTAATATTAAATGGACTGGTGTACCTGATTATTTCTCCAAGACAAAGCACAATCATGCATTTGATCGTTGTTCAATACATTATTATGGCATGATTAGAAATATATTTTTCACACATTCTCATAGGGATTTTTTGATATGTTCCAGGTCTTGAGACATATATAACAAATGACATTGAATAATTAAATAAACATCAATAGAAATTGACACATTAATAACTACTAATTCAAAGACAGTATAGCTAGACTAAAGTATATACCAGAGGATGGTTATCAATTAGAACCGAGACCTGTATAGTATGATTACTTTATGTTCTTCTTTTACATATAATTTTACTACAGAGACATTATTATTATTATTATTATTATTATTATTATTATTATATTCACTAACTAGATGTTGTTTGACCATTTTTGGTTTCCTACTAGAATTTTAACTTTCAACATATTCGTGCCACAGATGGTAACCTACACAGACAATATGAATTTAGGATTAAAAAATGTAAAACAGCATATTATAGGTTTCTAATTTCTTCTTAAGATAAGGGGGAATTGGTCAAAGCTTGGAATTATGATGCTAGATGGATTCGTTTGGTCTCTATGTATTTTTTTAAATATATTTTACACCATCCATGTATACATATTTTTTATATTTTTTATACACATGACATGATCGTTATATATGTGATATTTGTTTTGGGAATTGTAATCTATTCCTACAGTTTATTTGTTTTTTTTTGAATTATATAGTACATATACTATAGATTATTATTGATATTTTCTTACCTTGCACACTAATATAAGGGGGTAGTTTATTGAAAGACATACCCTAGCCCCACACTACTATTTTAAAGCCTATGAAGTTTGGGGATATGTTCTTGAAAACATGTGGAAAACCAAGCTCGGGTCACATTTCAGTGGATATCTGAGTCTGGGACATTACAAAGTGGTACAAGTGGAATTATTTTATTTCCTATTATTCTATACAATTTTGATAAAATAAAAATATTGTGAAGGGATATGAATTTGGTAGTGATTCTTTCAATGGTGTAGCTAACCCACATACAAGAAAAATCCATATTTCCTCAAAATAAAAATGTTTTTTTTTATTTTGACATTTATAGGTGATTTTATTCCACCATTGAGTGATGCACATAAATTTTGATATTTTTATTGTTTTGATTATGGGTTCTATTTTATTTCATCCCAATGAGATATGGTTATCCCATCGCATGCATCAATTTATTCATTTTTTTAGAAATTACATTCCATGCATTATGCCATGCCATATATGATGCATTAACTAATTGCATGTTCTTCTGATAGGTTTGATGATCGAATTTCATTTTTTAGTAATTGATATCTACAGTGGTTTGATAAACTTGTAGGATACTTATAGCTACTTATATATCATATGAAATGTTTTCCAGATTATGCTACACAAAACTCCATAATTAGCCAATTGTTGCATGTTGAGTCATGGACCATGAGTTGCATGGAATAGAACTTTATATAGTGTGGATTATGGGGATTACATGTTTGGGTTCATATGTTATTGGGCTCTAATGGATCATAAATTTGTGAACCATTTGATTCATCCATTTGAATTAAACATTGAGTCAATGGAATGAATATATTAAAAAATGGAAATTGATGTTTCTTATAGTTGAGAACATGGCCTAGAACAGATCATAGAATTGGGGTGTATGCAATCTCTTTTTCTTTTATATGATCTATACATCACCTAAACATGACTCAAGGAGAAAGAAGATGGGGTTTTTCTTATATTGTAATGATTTTACCTATCCAATTTCAATACAAACTCTTTAATATAAGAACTTTTATAATGATATTTTATTATTAGGGTGTTTGGCATAGTAGAGACATGCCAACCTAACAACAACCATTCATACGATAGGTGGGTGTACAAGAACACACTTTGGAGATAGAAATACTTGTGCAACTGGTTATTCCTCTATTAGTTTTATCTATCGATAAATATGTATTACCAAACCCAAGTGTTGATAAATACTTCCATAGAGGCTATATGTGATTCATGCAGACCATTTAGGGTGCACTGAAACATTCCAAGTTTTGGATCTGATGCAGTATTAACATAAAGAGTTGATGCGAGAGATACAACATAGATATCTTCCCATGTTTTCGATAGATGGTGAACCATAGGCTGTAGATTCATGGCTAGAGCCCATGCTGTATATATTTGGACATATCGTGACACCTCCTAGGTTGAGAGTTATCATAGTTATATATATTTATCTTCTAATTCCCCCAAGAGATAGTGGGATGTCGTTATATTTCCTGATTTTCATCTTGATAATGATTGGATGGATTATCATACAAACATCTATGAATACTAAAATAATAATATATTTATGGCCAATAGAGAATGGGGGTTCATGCACTGAGAGTAAGGCGTGTTATCTATTACATATTTTTAAGCCCATTTTATAGAGCTCCAGCACTTCACAACTATTCTGATGAGTGATGATTTATCTAGGTATAGATGATTTTAGGATTGTATCAGGTACAAAATTCGATCATAGGTGGGTTTCATTCATTTAAAAATTATATCACAAAGTGTGAATCACATGCTAATTAAAAAGTGTAACCTAGGAGAGGTTAGGGGTATGATCCATAGTGGTTTGGCATCGACATTTGGTACTAAATCGATTGGTAGTCGGAATGATTTTCTAGGGCATTCACATAGTGATATTTGTATCCAAAACACATACATAGATAGCCAGGTGAGGTTTCAATAGTCTGGTGAACTATGAAATTTGTGAGCTCTATGCATGAGGAACCTAGTGGAGTTCTAATTTCGTGGAAATATGGGACATCTATAGAGATTTTACAGAGCTTTTCATCCAAAAACTTGTTAAAGAGAGTCTACACTAACACAATGTATAAGAGTTCTATATATAGATTCTATTCTAGATGGTAGATGGTGTAAAGCATGAGGGTATGGCTTAGGCCATTTTCGTGGTTATGGTATTTAGATCTTATACATGCAGTGACAACAAACCAAATTTAAATATTGTATCAATGATTTATCAAAAGGATTCGATTCATTCTATATCTATATAGTGAAACTGACACATAAATAGTCGAATCCCATAAAATAAATTTTGAGAGGCACTATTCTTGTAACCTCATCTTTCGAAACATAACTTTTCATTACAAGAGCTTCTCATTGATTTATATCTATGCCCATTGTAGGTATACTTGGTCTTAGTGTTTACTGTTATGATAGAATTGTGACACTCGAAACTCCATTGTGGATTAAAATGGAGGATTTACATCAGTACAAGGAGTTCCCCCATGGTATTGGCAGCTTATGACTTCTTTCTCCTCACGATGATATTTATTAATATAATTTTTTGTATGTATCGTTTGGTTCTGTTTCATGATTTTATTTATTTCATTCACTAAATTTTGTCATTCACATCACCATAGGGAGGTGAGTTTGTCCAAAAGGGTTAATGAGATGTCCAAGAGATTTGGATTGACACAATCATAATGCTTTGGGTGGGATGACTATGCTGATTGTGATTTTATTGCTAAATGATCAGGGAACACATTAAGACTATTTCCCTCTAGTTGTTGATTTTTTCAGGGATGATTTCCTTTGCAACATTCTAGGATTACCTCTAGTATGTGAGGTAATATTACATATAAATCTTTTCCCATGTACTGAACCAGTATCCCTTCCTTCTTATTTGATGAATACTACTAAGATGCATGATCTTAATAGGTATCTATATGATTTAAAGAAAAAGGGGTTTATCCGACCCAGTACTTCTTCATGCGATTCATAAATCCTTTCTCGGAGAAAAGGTGGATGTTAACCTTAGGTTATGTGTAGATTATTGTAAATTGAACCAGATGATGCTTAGTAAACAATATCATATAACATGGATAGATGATATATTCAAATATCTCTAAAGAGCTTGGGTTTTCTCAAAGATGGATGTGAGATCTTGTTATCAGAAAGAGTGTGTTAGACTATCATACATACCTTACAGAGACTTTTGATGCAGGTATGGTCTTCATGAGTATTTGGTTATGCTATTAGATATCAAAAACGTTCAATCTATCTTCATGGCACAGAGAAAATGTTTTTTCTATTAACATGTGGATTCAATTTTTTTGTAATTCATTGATTATGTCTTGGTTTATTCTCACACTCGATAGAACCATGACAAAAATAAAGGGATAATATTGGATAAATGAGAGAGCATTAGTTATGTGATAATCATGAAAAGTGACTCTTCATGATGGATCAGAATCACTTACAGGGAAAAATTATTTCAGAGAATAGAGTATCAATTGACCTAGAGATATATAGATCTATAGTTTCTTAGGAGCGGCCCAAGAACATATTTTAGATAAAGATAATCTTGGGACTATATAGATATTACAGGCTTTGATACATGAAATATCACTCCTAGAATTTCCACTCAGAAACCTGACTATGGAGGGTGTGATGTTTTTATATAAAATACTTGTGAGAAAACATTTGATTAGATGAAAGGGTGATTTAATTCATCATTGATATTTACTTCTCCAAAGTCGGATATTAGTTATATTTTTTACTTTGATTCATCTTGTATACGTATATGACCAGTTATTATGCAGGGGGATAGAGTTGAAAGGTACATGTCTCGGTAGTTGAGGGAAAATTAGGGGAACTACCCAATAAAAAATATTTAGTTAGATGTAGTTGTCTATGCTTTGAACTATTGGAGACATTACATACATAGAGATAATATTTTTGGTATTCATGCACCCAAAAAAACCTCAAGTACATATTCACACAGTGTGTTCTGAATATGTTCCATCGAAGGTTGGTTGAATTCCCATAATATTTTAACTTCAATCTATCCTATACGCCTGGTAAGGGAAATCATATGGCCAATCTATTGGGATGGAGGGATCAGATAAATGTAGCTAAATATGCCGAATAGCAAGTGGTAGCTCTTGGATTTATTCTATGACATTAACATGGTTGTTCAAGGTAGTTAGGGGAATGATTTTTTAATCATAAATATATGAGACCATTCGTCTAAAAGACAGATTGATAATGAGGCAACTATCAGATTATGGGGCCCTATTCTTATGAAAAAATGTGGAAGGTGCAAAAACTCCTTCTATTTGGACCCTGGGATGGGATTAAATTCGTAGAACATAGGGTAGCATATGAGTTTCCTTAGACATGTTCACGGTTCTAATTCAAGAAATTTATTCTTCATCTTGGGCAGTGGAACATGGTGTCACAATTATGTATTAGGATTATATTTCAAAAATTGGTGGTCAGGTATGAAAATGTAAGTAGCTAGGTCCATCATTATATGTTTCACTTATCAGTAGGTGAATGAAAATCACTAATAACCAGCCAGAATTTTACATCAGCTTCCCATTTCAGAGAGGAAATGGGATGATCTCATGATATATTTCATGATACGTTTACTGAGGTTGGATCACAGTAATTATGTTTTTTATGTTTTCCTTGATAGGCTCAGAAGGGTTTCCTATTTCCTACCTATCTTCGAGATCATGTAATTACATGATAGTTAGAGTTATTATATCCATGAGATAGCTGTAAGTCACATGGTCAAAGAAACTATCATTTTAGAGTGGGATGTTTGGTACATTTAACGGTTCTGGAAAGTGTTATAGAGGGAATTAGGTACACACCTCCTTCTACGAATGGCATACCCCCCTAAAACAAATGTCCAATTAGATCTCATTATACAGGTTCATGAGGACTTTTTTTGAGCAAGGGTCCTGGATTTTGGGGTCTCTATGGAGTGGAAAATACAATTGGTTGAATTATCCTATAACAACAGCATTCATGACACTATTCATATTGTGCCTTTTTATAATTTGTATGGTGTGCCTCTTTGATAATCCCTGCACTAGTTAGAGTCATGAGAGGAAACTATTCTTTGTTCTTGTCTTCTGCTAGAGACTATAGAGTAGGTTTAGTTGATTTAGAAGAAGATGGCTACTGTGAAACCTCTACAAATATCATGTGATGATCATATAAGATGATATCTAGAGTTCATATTTGCGGATACCAACTTTTAATTGGTATTATTGAGGTTGGGACACAATAAGATAAATATTTTGGGTAATTTTAATTGTGATATATTAGGTCATTCAAGATTATAGCGTAAGAAAGACCGGTAGCCTATTAATTATAGTTACATCATATGTAACAATCCATGCACAATGTCTTCAACGTATCCTAGTTGTTCCACTAAAATCCAGAACTATATAATGAATTTCAACCCAATGAGGTTTAGTTCCATGTTGATGCGTCCTTTGAGGAGAAACTTATTTATATTGTGGAACGTGGAATTACGGTTCTCTCAGGCATGTCAGTTCCTCTTGTATGGTTTCTATAAAAGTATAAACATTTACATGATGAGACATGGTATTTGGAGGCTGATGTTTGAGAATAGTGGTTGGATTTTGTCACATATTTTTCTTCACCCAACGTGGAAGAGAAATTCGAGGATTAATTTCCATAAGGGGGTGTTTATATAAACCCAATACTTACATGAAGTAGGAAATAATTTTTTCCTTCAATTAATGTTTAGTTTAAATATCTAAATGTGGATAAATGTGAATATTTATTGAGGTCATGGAGGTATCATGGGTGCCATGAATTTTTCATCTCTTGGGACCCATCTTTTGGGGAAAACAGGGATAGAACATGGTTAGTAGGAGAAATGTGAGGTAGGCCACATGGTAACTTCTAAACATAAGAGGATAGATAGAGGTAAGATACAACCCACATTTTTAGTCAAATGTGAGAAATGGGGTGCACGATTGTGAAAAAAAATAAAAAATATTAATAGAGGATCTTTTTCATGATTTGTAAATGGGTAGTTAAATTGTGTCCATTAAACCAGAAGAGTTCCCCTTCCTATAGCAATGGTCACAGAGATGCTGCATGGTTTTCCTAATCATTTTGAAAAATCATACGACCCATACATTTGGGGGAATTGAACATTTTTTCATAATTAATCTATTATTTCACCCATAATTTCTTATTCTCTATTTTTTGGTATCCCTTGGCTCCTATGAACTCCGATAAAGTCGAGATTGGGGATTTTGATCCCATTACTTCATCATATCTAAATATTCAAGAACCACCAGTCTTATTGGATCTCTATCAGTATGATCACGATTCCTTTAAATCCACTCATTGTTATTCTTGGTATTAGTTGTGCTATATAGGTTCAATATTTTATGCCATGTTTTCATGTTTCAATTCCGTTTGTCCATTTTTTCCGGATATGAGTTGTAATGGGAGATAATACTTGAAAATTAATGTACTATGGACCTACAATAGTAGGTTTCATGATTTTACTTATGTTTTGAAGTGTATATATATATTCTGCTGTGCCACATGCCCAATTTTTGGAGAGATACCGTTGAAAATGATTCTATCCCTGGAGTTAAATTTAAATGTATAATCTATGATATTATGGGAATTGATTGATGTATTAATAAAGGCTAAATTAATCTAATTTAAAACAAACATTGGTTGTTTTTTATAACTATTTAGTCCACAATGTGTGGCTATTAAATTTGGATTCTTTAGGGTGTTCCATTTTAATCCTTTCTATGGGATGTCATGCGATGAATTGAATTGAAATCTTAATTTTAATTTGATTTTTAATTGGAAATGTAAATTGAATGGATATATAATATGGAATGGAATTTGTTTCCCAAGACTCATGATGGTAATTTCATGATTAAGAATCTCATTCCAATTATAATTAAATTCCCATGTGAGCTAAGTGAGAGTCTAAGTATTATAATCCTAGCTCATGCCTTGAGAAACCGATTGAGGTGAGATTTGAAATGACATGTTCTTAGTGATTAAATTGACATAGTTAAATGGATTTGATTGATTTTTCAATATATATATTCCATGGGTGACAAATGGGTTCATATATAAATTCTATGTACAAAACCATTTGTTTTCTTCCTTACTTATTCCTGAGTGACACTGAGACTCTATTGTGGACATCCAAGGAACGACTCATAGGGATGTTGATTATATATACTATGGGTGACACTTATTATCTCTTGATGGACCACCAAGGATGAACTTGAGTGGTAGTGATGTTATACCACACATAGAGTGATACCTATGTTCTGATAATAATTTTTTTGGATAGACTTATAAGCTTATTGGATTACGATACATTGGAAGAGATAATTGTATCATAAATTAGGGATCCCAAATATGGGATTAGATTCCTGATTAGATAATAAATGGAATGGTTTAAAAGACAAATCTTCCGATCCAAATCACAATATTGTATTTGGTCTTTGTTCTATACTTTATAGATGGCCTGGTTAGGCATATCTTTATCACATTTCCCCATTGGGGATGTTGGTCTCTCTAAAATTCCCCAATAAATATATAATAAATGTGATTTAATAGTTAAATGAATGTGAATATCCATTTAATTTGTACTAAAGCTAATTTAATGTCATTACTATTAGGCCAAATCTAGTAGTTGAGGATAAGTGTCCCATAGAACCATGTCCTTTATAGCTCATTTAAATTTAGTGCTTCCTTTAAATATTATATTTCTGCCCACACAATATAATTATTATTTATTCACTGAATTGATGGAATTATACCTTTGGGAGTTTTCCTACTGGGACTGTATCTCACACAATATATGAGCCACATACGGGTTCCCAAATAGACTATATAGAAGCAGATATGTATATATATATAAGTAAAAGCACCCTTCTATTGGTTTCTGATTGCTTCATTGGAGAAGGGGATCACGAGACAAATCTAAGGTTCATGATTATATATGGATAATTATGGTCTTATTTTTATTCTATTTAATTTAATGTAATCCTTCCATGTATAACTATTTTGACTGTTTTGTAGACACATGAACTGGTCATTATATATATGATATTATTTTTTGACATTTTTATATTTTCTTCTAGTTTATAAAATATTCCACTATCATACTACTTCCACTATTGATGATTATTGATAATCTAATATATTCCACCATGATAATTTGAAATATTCTCTCTATAGATACACCATAGTCCCTCACTCCTAGTCGGATTCCCCTCACATTTGGGGAGATGAGCTTGAGGCAATGAGGACAACCAGGCTTGAGGAACCTATCAGTGGAATCCGCGACCAGGATATTATAATTACCTAAGCCAAATGTTATTTGATGTGTGAAGAGGATATGAGATGAGGTAGTGACATGAGTGGAACACCAGTAATTTTTAAAAATGAAAAGGTGTACCACTATTTTTCAAATGCCCTAGGGCTCTAGAATGTGACATTATTGAACCTTAGAGGTAATAATAATTAAATATAACCGAAAATGATTTTTTCTACATGTCATCACGTCATTTTCACCACATATTATTATTCTACCCCTAGTAAAAACATTAATACCTTTAACACCGTAATTAATATTTTTATTTTTTACTATTCATTAACGAGAAAATTATGTTAAACTTATTCGATAATATAAATTAATTAGATTTAAAATATGTAATCCTTTTATCAAAAATTTAAATCATATATATAGAAAATTTTAATTTGAAATTAATAATATATGTTTTGTGAAAATATTTTTTTTCTAAATAGAAAAGATTCAAAATATTAAAATGTTTTTATAAAAAACAATTTGAAATTTACTCCAATAACCGAATTATATTAATAGATATTTAATTGATATAATATTAATTTTAAATCCATTTGAAAAAAATTATCTCATCCATTTATTGAATGAAAATGTAATTAGTTTAATAAAAATTAGAATTTTAACTATTCAAAGAAAATTATATATTTTTATGAAAATCATAAATAAAATTTGAATGATAACCCTAGCATGTATATATCAAAAATAATTTTTTTTAAAATAATTTCCAAATAGTGGTTAAATTAAATTTTAATTTATGATCACAAATAGTGAATGAACATCTTTTTAGAAAAATAAATATTTATAAAACATTTATTTTTCTATCAATTGATTCATATTTTATTTTTAATCAAAATTTTTTTAAACATGTGTAAACAATATAATTTTTAGAATATATTTTATTCTATAGATATTATCCATATTAATGTTAATGTTATTGAGGAAATGCTTAAATAATTATATTTTAATAAATTATCATGTTCAATAAAAACCCATTGTTGTGTGTATTACATGCTATTGAATAGATTGAATTTATTTAAACAGATTTATATCAGAAGGTCTTGAGGGTTTGTATTCCTGTATAATATTATCATTCTATTTCTTTTATGATCACATACCCAACCTTATCATTTTCAAATTCCTGTGTGTGACATTATTCCCACTTAAAAAATATACATCCTATAAATTTAATATTGATCATGGTAATGAAGGGTTTGAAATTTAAAAATACCTTCGTTGAAACCACACATTATAAAAGCGGTTAATAAAACCTCCACTTGATAAGACATAAATATAAGTATGAAGTTCATAGAGAATAACACGTTATAAGGTTTCTATATTGGACATCACTAGTGGAGAATTAAAAAATTGACATTTATGAGATAAAAAATGACTAAGGATTAATACATAGTTATATAGATCACCAATATTATATAAGTGGGTGATCCATAGAAGGGTAATGCCCATAAACTAATAAATCGTGGATGTGAAAAGGAACCTTTTGATTAATTGAAAAAGAAGGTACGGGGACAATATTTTCTTATGATCATTTTCCAAGATTTTTGAAATTACATTACCATTTAAATAGAAAATATTAGATAATATACAAACAATTTCATATTTTGGTTATGATTCGATCAATTCCCGCTTCATTTCATACAACAAAAAATGAATTTCCCAGATTATTTTTTATACTTGAAGAACATTTAAGAGATAATTAGTTCAATAAAATAATGATATTTCATTTCTTATATATATATATATATTACAAGACCAAAATGGGTTTTCCATGTTACCTAATAATATAAAAAATTCATCTTAAACAATTATATAACATTCCATAGATATAAAATATCTTATTTGGATGAACTGGGTTTGTTACATGACCTCAACCACATCTCCCAATATGACAGAGGCTACTGAATAGAAATAGGGTTATGGTGAAAATATTGGGGAGACTACAACCCCATGTTTATAGTCACAATATAGTGGAACGTACCTAAATATCAATTTGTAGAAATAAAAAAACCATAAAACACATCGTATTAACCAAAAATTTAATCCAAAAAAATATTATAATAAATAATAAATGAATAATGTCTTGATAATTTTTAATTTAACTAAAATTATGTTTGAAATAATTCAAAAAAATGGATTATAAGATTAAAATCTTGAGTCAAAGGACCCCTATCCCAAACCCCATGTTGTCCATTTCTCCATGCTCCAACACATCCACCTAGAAATAATAAAATATACCATCATTTTACCTTTTTCAAACATTCATATATCCTATGTTATCATGTAAAAAAATGGTCTGAGTATGGTGTGATTATAACATTATTTGTGTAGAAAACCATGTATATACAAACTAGTGTTATAATAAGTTAATTGATTTTATGATAATCAGTTGTATAAATTAATTAAAGATATAATGTTATACATGGATGATATTGCTTCAATATCAGTACAATATGTCTTCAAGCTTGTTGACAACCATTCCAACCACAACAATGTAAAAAAACAACCCACATATCCACCACCTAGAAATGTCTCTAATATTATAGAACAACCATGCCAACCAATCCAATGAAAAAAAACAAACTACTTTGGAACCATACTAAATCATCTATGATCATGTTGCATAATCATGCCATCCAAAACCCGGAAGACATAATATAACATATCACTAGGAAAATTCAAATATATAATAATTTCAGTATGTATCAGGGCCTAGATTGATATATAAGCATCACACCATGTTTTAGGGCCAAGAATGACATATATGAATCACAACATGTTTCAATGACTAGCCATATATATATGAATCACATCCTGTGTTTGGTCCAAGTATAAATACCCGCACTTATTTCATACATAATCTTGAATTTATTCAGGAAAACTCTTCATTTTACATTGAGGATCTTTTCATGTTTAGAGCTTTAGATAATTAAGACAAAACATTCATAACATTACACATTGTTACATAGTGGATACCATAAAATCAGTTTCCATTTTCCTCAGAATATAAAACATTAAAACATAAAACAAGACACCTTGACAATTCTTCAACATTTAACATTTCTTCCTTCCTTGTATTACTCATCCATTAACCTGTGAAAAATCATTTAAAAACTTGGGATGAGCACAAAAGCTCAGTACGGTATGAAAAAGAAGGAAAATCACATTAGTCCCTGAATACGCATGACGTATGAAAGCATTTTCAAAAGACATTCTTTCCACCCATAAAATCTTACTTTGTGTAACATGATATTTAAACAAGATCAACAGAAACATAATTATAATCATAGAGGTATATTGGGGCAATACTTACATAATCTCGTAACCATCTTGGCTACCTTAAAATTTGTAACCCTCACGGCTACCTTACTTTGTGTAACCATCACAGTTACACTTGGAGTAACCATACGGCCGACCTCAAACATGCTCATACCCAATGCATTGGAGTAAAATATATGTCCCACCCTTCATCATAAACGATGCCCAATAACAAAAACATAATCATACAACATAAACAATAGCATAAAAACATTGCCTTTGAATCTTATAAAACAGAATTTTAAAAGAGGATTTTAGAAGAAAAGTCCCTTATAAACATCATATACTTGAAGTGAGACTTAATTGAGTGGATGTAATATGTATATAATCTATAAATACACATAATTAAACATAATATAAACAGAACCCATCACACAAACAATTTAAATAGTATATAAATTATAAAGTAGAAGGTTAACCCAAAGAATGGAAATCGGGTTAAGAATTCCCTTACCTTAGGCTTGTCTTACTTCAAAATTGTTAAAAACTCTTGTATAATGGTTAAAAGAGTGTTATTAGTATTTTAAAAAAACATTTTCATGTTTATAACATCTTATATGGTCATTTCATAACCTCATTTCACCCCTTATTTGTTAGTATTTGTTCCCTGCATTATTTTGGGTGAGTTCTTTTGTGATTTTCACAATCAGTTCATGATGAATCGTTCTTGTTGATTGGAAGTGAAACTCCAGAATTGGAATGGAGTAGTATATACATATTTACAGTACCATAAATGATACCATTTATCACTTTGATGCTTTATATGATGATGATTTATAAGTTAAAACATTAATTATGTTCGTTTAGATCATTTAAGTGGTTATTTGATAATTACAACTTCATTTAGTCTTATCAATTTGAATCATGAGTACAAAGTAATTCTAAAACCTTATATGAGTCATAAAACATATATTATAACCTGGTTCAACCATATAAATGGTTTCATGACCAGACATGAAAGAACTAATGGAAATTGAAAATACATCATCCACGATATCGGTAATTCGACACAAATGGACAATGTTTTTTTTGATTATTTAAATAAGTGAGAGAGGAGAGGAATAATGATTTTAATTTTCCATAAACATGACAAAATCCAGAATATAAATGATTCTGTACATTTCATGCCTCTTGGATAAGAGGGGGTGAAGGAAGAAGAAAAGGAATCATGAAATAAAGAAAACATGAGAAATTTCTTTCAGAAATTCGGAAGCCTAACGGCATCTCTTAAAATATCATATAAACAAGATTGATGAGAGGAATGGAATATCTCATCATCATAAAAACTTTGGACAGTAAGGGGAAATATTTAATGAAATATCCCAACAAAAGACAAAGGGAAAGGAAGAGAATAACATAAAATGGAAGGAAAGAATGGAAAGGAAAGAGGATGTTTACCTCTTGATCTCTTCTCCTTGAGATCCTTCTTAAGGGCTTTGATTTTGGTCTTTTGGTGAGACCAGAAGTTCTAGGACGTGGGGAAGAAGATTGGGGAGGTAATTTGGCAGAATTAGACAATGCTCAAGGCTTGAGAGTTGTGGGAGGAAGAGGGGAGTGAGGGTTATATTTATAGTGGAGGAGGGGAGGTATTTTAGATTATTTTAATTATTATTATAATATTTTTATCAATACTATGAATAATCTCAAATAAAGTGGCCTTAATTAGTGAAAATATCAAGTGAGTTCGAGACAAGTGGCCTTTCATCACTTATGATGTCATAAATAGTGCATATTTACCGATAAATTGATTATACGATATTTTATCGTATTTCACTATTCACCGAAAATTCAAGAGTTTCAGAAAAATACCAAAACTTTACCCCAAACATTTTTCGATGTGCAGAATTTAAAAATGAAATCAATTTTTCAAATATAATTTTCTAAATATTATTAATTTAATTTTTAAATAAGGTCACAGTTAATTCGAAAAATAACAATATTTAAGTGCAACTAGTTTCATGTGACATTGGAAAATTAGTTATGATCCCATTATCCTATTACCATGGGAAAATAAAATAATAATATTATTTACTATTCATGAGGTCATATTACTATTCATATTACTATTCATAAGGGCATGTTACTATTCACCAAAAAACAAGTTTGTTTCATCAGACTCTAAATAACATACTGAACCCAATTGTAGATGACAGTTTCTTGAAATACAAATCATAGAAGAAATAAAATTATGTTTAAAGGATACTTATAAATATATACCTTAAATAAAATTTCAAGCATTTTCAATTTATTTTCAGAAAACCTTGTGATGTTATATTATCCACACCTTCTTGAAATTGCGTCCTCGCAATTTTATTTACTTATTAAACAATTGAGGGTACCTTGATCAAGGTGTCCACTCGGTTTCATCGTCATCTTGTTCACGTAGGTAGAAGTCCCATGCATTACAACAATGATTTAGAGATCCTTCAAAATCATTTTCTTCCTCCATCCATATACACCTCATACAACATGGGTTATATGGGTGTTCACGGAAAAACAGTTTTGGAAAATAATCATGTATGACATATTATTCCAAAACATCTGATAAAACATGATTTCTATAAAATAGTCAGACCGACATTGAGCTGAAACTTTCTATTATTGGTCCTTTCAAAATACCATAAGTATGTGATGTGAGACTATATTTTTAAAGAAAATATAAATAGGTTGCATAAGGGTCTCATTCCTCAGCACCATTTTTAAAATCATAATATGCTTCAAATTCTTGTGATACGGTAAAATATTTGAAAATACCTTGATAATATTTACCTTTCTTGAAATTATGTGAATATTGTGAATATAGTATTTGTGTAAAAACAACCCATGATCCACGATGATAACGAGGTATAGAGGAGGTGTTTGATATCTCAAAAAACTGCTTGCAAGTGAGTTGTATGCTAGAAAAAGTTTCACAATCATCCGAAGATGACTTTGCAATAATTATTGCAAGCATGTCATCAGGAAGAGATAGGAATGTCATTTTAGATCATTCTCCTTCAATTTGTAACCAACATTACTTGACCTGAAAAAAAAAGTTATAAAACAAGGATTTATCTGAAATAATAGATATAGGGACTAATCACATGTCTCACAAGAACTCCTAATCCCTAAAGTTGTCTAAAACGATCTCTGATACCAACTATAAAGACCCACACTTATTTCATAGATAATCTTGAATTTATTCAAGAAAACACTTTATTTTACATTGAGGAACTTTTCATGTCTATAGCTTTAGATAATTAATAAAAAACATTCATAACATTACACATTGTTACATAGTGGATACCATAAAATCAGTTTCCATTTTCCTCAGAATATAAAACATTAAAACATAAAACAAGACTCCTTGACAATTCTTAAACATTTAAAATTTCTTCCTTCCTTGTATTACTCATCCATTAACCTGTGAAAAATCATTTAAAAACATGGGATGATCACAAAAGCTCAGTAAGGTATGAAAAAGAAGGGAAAATCTCATTAGTCCCTGAATACGCATGACGTATGAAAACATTTTCAAAAGGCATGCTTTCCACCCATAAAATCTTACTTTGTGTAACATGAGATTTAAACAAGATCATCACAAACATAATTATAATCATAGAGGTATATTGGGGCATTACTTACATAATCTCGTAACCATCTTGGCTACCTTAAAATTTGTAACCCTCACGGCTACCTTACTTTGTGTAACCATCACAGTTACACTTGGAGTAACCATACGGCCGACCTCAAACATGCTCATACCCAATGCATTGGAGTAAAATATAGGTCCCACCCTTCATCATAAACGATTCCCAATAACAAAAACATAATCATACAACATAAACAATAGCATAAAAACATTGCCTTTGAATCTTATAAAACAGAATTTTAAAAGAGGATTTTAGAAGAAAAGTCCCTTATAAACATCATATACTTGAAGTGAGACTTAATTGAGTGGATGTAATATGTATATAATCTATATATACACATAATTAAACATAATATAAACAGAACCCATCACACAAACAATTTAAATAGTATATAAATTATAAAGTAGAAGGTTAACCCAAAGAATGGAAATCGGGTTAAGAATTCCCTTACCTTAGGCTTGTCTTACTTCAAAATTGTTAAAAACTCTTGTATAATGGTTAAAAGAGTGTTATTAGTATTTTAAAAAAACATTTTCATGTTTATAACATCTTATATGGTCATTTCATAACCTCATTTCACCCCTTATTTGTTAGTATTTGTTCCCTGCATTATTTTGGGTGAGTTCTTTTGTGATTTTCACAATCAGTTCATGATGAATCGTTCTTGTTGATTGGAAGTGAAACTCCAGAATTGGAATGGAGTAGTATTTACATATTTACAGTACCATAAATGATACCATTTATCACTTTGATGCTTTATATGATGATGATTTATAAGTTAAAACATTAATTATGTTCGTTTAGATCATTTAAGTGGTTATTTGATAATTACAACTTCATTTAGTCTTATCAATTTGAATCATGAGTAAAAAAGAATTCCAAAACCTTATATGAGTCATAAAACATATGTTATAACTTGGTTCAACCATATAAATGGTTTCATGACCAGACATGAAAGAACTAATGGAAATTGAAAATACATCATCCACGATATCGGTAATTCGACACAAATGGACAATGTTTTTTTTGATTCTTTAAATAAGTGAGAGAGGAGAGGAATAATGATTTGTAATTTTCCATAAACATGAAAAAATCCAGAATATAAATGATTCTGTACATTTCATGCCTCTTGGATAAGAGGGGGTGAAGGAAGAAGAAAAGGAATCATGAAATAAAGAAAACATGACAAATTTCTTTCAGAAATTCGGCAGCCTAATGGCATCTCTTAAAATATCATATAAACAAGATTGATGAGAGGAATGGAATATCTCATCATCATAAAAACTTTGGACAGTAAGGGGAAATATTTAATGAAATATCCCAACAAAAGACAAAGGGAAAGGAAGAGAATCACATAAAATGGAAGGAAAGAATGGAAAGGAAATAGGATGTTTACCTCTTGATCTCTTCTCCTTGAGATCCTTCTTAAGGGCTTTGATTTTGGTCTTTTGGTGAGACCAGAAGCTCTAGGACGTGGGGAAGAAGATTGGGGAGGTAATTTGGCAGAATTAGACAATGCTCAAGGCTTGAGAGTTGTGGGAGGAAGAGGAAAGTGAGGGTGATATTTATAGTGGAGGAGGGGAGGTATTTTAGATTATTTTAATTATTATTATAATATTTTTATCAAGACTATGAATAATCTCAAATAAAGTGGCCTTAATTAGTGAAAATATCAAGTGAGTTCGAGACAAGTGGCCTTTCATCACTTATGATGTCATAAATAGTGCATATTTACCGATAAATTGATTATACGATATTTTATCGTATTTCACTATTCACCGAAAATTCAAGAGTTTCAGAAAAATACCAAAACATTACCCCAAACATTTTTCGATGTGTAGAATTTAAAAATGAAATCAATTTTTCAAAAATAATTTTCTAAATATTATTAATTTAATTTTTAAATAAGGTCACTGTTAATTCGAAAAATAACAATATTTAAGTGCAACTAGTTTCATGTGACATTGGAAAATTAGTTATGATCCCATTATCCTATTTCCATGGGAAAATAAAATAATAATATTATTTACTATTCATGAGGTCATATTACTATTCATATTACTATTCATAAGGGCATGTTACTATTCACCAAAAAACAAGTTTGTTTCATCAGACTCTAAATAACATACTGAACCCAATTGTAGATGATAGTTTCTTGAAATACAAATCATAGAAGAAATAAAATTATGTTTAAAGGATACTTATAAATATATACCTTAAATAAAATTTCAAGCATTTTCAATTTATTTTCAGAAAACCTTGGGATGTTACATTATCCCCACCTTCTTGAAATTGCGTCCTCGCAATTTTATTTACTTATTAAACAATTGAGGGTACCTTGATAAAGGTGTCCACTCGGTTTCATCGTCATCTTGTTCACGTAGGTAGAAGTCCCATGCATTAAAACAATGATTTAGACATCCTTCAAAATAATTTTCTTCCTCCATCCAAATACACCTCATACAACATGGGTTATATGGGTGTTCACAGAAAAACAGTTTTGGAAAATAATCATGTATGACATATAATTCCAAAACATCTGATAAAACATGATTTCTATAAAATAGTCGGATCGACATTGAGTTGAAACTTTCTATTATTGGTCCTTTTAAAATACCATAATTATGTGATGTGAGACTATATTTTTAAAGAAAATATAAATAGGTTGCATAAGGGTCTCATTCCTCAGCACCATTTTTAAAATCATAATATGCTTCAAATTCTTGTGATAAGGTAAAATATTTGAAAATACCTTGATAGTATTAACCTTTCTTGAAATTATGTGAATATTGTGAATATTGTATTTGTGTAAAAACAACCCATGATCCACGATGATAACGAGGTATAGAGGAGGTGTTTGATATCTCAAAAAACAGCTTGCAAGTGAGTTGTATGCTAGAAAAAGTTTCACAATCATCCGAAGATGACTTTGCAATAATTATTGCAAGCATGTCATCAGGAAGAGATAGGAATGTCATTTTAGATCCTTCTCCTTCAATTTGTAACCAACATTACTTGACCTTAAAAAAAAGTTATAAAACAAGGATTTAACTCAAATAATAGATATAGGGACTAATCACATGTCTCACAAGAACTCCTAATCCCTAAAGTTGTCTAAACTGATCTCTGATACCAACAATAAAGACCCACACTTATTTCATATATAATCTTGAATTTATTCAAGAAAACACTTTATTTTACATTGAGGAACTTTTCATGTTTAGAGCTTTAGATAATTAATAAAAAACATTCATAACATTACACATTGATACATAGTGGATACCATAAAATCAGTTTCCATTTTCCTCAGAATATAAAACATTAAAACATAAAACATGACTCCTTGACAATTCTTCAACATTTAAAATTTCGTCCTTCCTTGTATTACTCATCCATTAACCTGTGAAAAATCATTTAAAAACATGGGATGATCACAAAATCTCAGTAAGGTATGAAAAAGAAGGGAAAATCTCATTAGTCCCTGAATACGCATGACGTATGAAAACATTTTCAAAAGGCATGCTTTCCACCCATAAAATCTTACTTTGTGTAACATGAGATTTAAACAAGATCATCACAAACATAATTATAATAATATAGGTATATTGGGGCATTACTTACATAATCTCGTAACCATCTTGGCTACCTTAAAATTTGTAACCCTCACGGCTACCTTACTTTGTGTAACCATCACAGTTACACTTGGAGTAACCATATGGCCGACCTCCAACTTACTCATACCCAATGCATTTGAGGGAAATATTGGTCCCACCCTTCATCATAAACGATGCCCAATAACAAAAACATAATCATACAACATAAACAATAGCATAAAAACATTGCCTTTGAATCTTATAAAACAGAATTTTAAAAGAGGATTTTAGAAGAAATGTCCCTTATAAACATCATATACATGAAGTGAGACTAAATTGAGTGGATGGAATATGTATATAATCTGTAAATACACATAATTAAACATAATATAATCAGAACCCATCACAAAAACAATTTAAATATCACATAAATTATAAAGTAGAAGGTTAACCCAAAGAATGGAAATCGGGTTAAGAATTCCCATACCTTAGGCTTGTCTTACTTAAAAATTGTTAAAAACTCCTGTATAATGGTTAAAATAGTGTTATTAGTATTTTATAGAAACATTTTCATGTTTATAACATCTTATATGGTCATTTCATAACCTCATTTCACCCCTTATTTGTTAGTATTTGTTCCTTGCATTATTTTGGGTGAGTTCTTTTGTGATTTTCACAATCGGTTCATGATGAATCGTTCTTGTTTATTGGAAGTGAAACTCCAAATTTGGAATGGAGTAGTATTTAAATATTTAAAGTACCATAAATGATACCATTTATCACTTTTATTCTTTATATGATGATGATTTATAAGTTAAAACATTAATTATGTTCGTTTGGATCATTTAAGTGGTTCTTTGATAATTACAACTTCATTTAGTCATATAAATTTGAATCATGAGTACAAAAGAATTCCAGAACCTTATATGATTCATAAAACATATATTATAACCTGTTTCAACCATATAAATGGTTTCATGACCTGACTAGAAAGAACTAATGGAAATTGAAAATACATCGTCCACGATATCGGTAATTCGACACAAATGGACAATGTTTTTTTTTTGATTCTTTAAATAAGTGAGAGAGTAGAGGAATAATGATTTTTAATTTTCCATAAACATGACATCATGCAGAATATACATGATTCTGGACATTTCATGCCTCTTGGATAAGAGCG
This sequence comes from Viscum album, assembly GCA_963277665.1. Taxonomy (NCBI): domain Eukaryota; kingdom Viridiplantae; phylum Streptophyta; class Magnoliopsida; order Santalales; family Viscaceae; genus Viscum; species Viscum album. The sequence continues at coordinate 1,135,594,936 of OY728122.1, forward strand.
GGTGAAGGAAGAAGAAAATGAATCATGAAATAAAGAAAACATGAGAAATTTCTTAAGGAAATTCGGCAGACTAACGACGTCTCTTAAAATTTAATATAAACAAGATTGAAGAGAGGAATGGAATATATCATCATTATAAAGACATTAGACAGTAAGGGGAAATATTTAATGAAATAACCCAACAAAAGACAAAGGGAAAGGAAGAGAATAACATAAAATGGAAGGAAAGAATGAAAAGGAAAGAGGATGTTTACCTCTTGATCTCTTCTCCTTGAGATCCTTCTTAAGGGCTTTTATTTTGGTCTTTTGGTGAGACCAGAAGCTCTAGGACGTGTAGAAGAAGATTGGGGAGGGAATTTGGAAGAAATTAGACAATGATCATGGCTTGAGAGGCGTGGGAGGAAGAGGGGAGTGAGGGTGATATTTATAGTGGAGGAGGGGAGGTATTTGAGATTATTTTAATTATTATTATAATATTTTTATCAAGACTATGAATAATCTCAAATCAAGTGGCCTTAATTAGTGAAAATATCAAGTGAGTTTGAGGCAAGTGGCCTTTCATCACTTATGATGTCATAAATAGTGCATATTTACCGATAAATTGATTATAGGGTATTTTATCGTATTTCACTATTCACCGAAAATTCAAGAGTTTCAGAAAAATACCAAAAATTTAACCCAACCATTTTCCGATGTGTAGAATTCAAAAATGAACTCCATTTTTCAAAAATAATTTTCTAAATATTATTAATTTAATTTTTAAATAAGGTCACAGTTAATTCGAAAAATAACAATATTTAAGTGCAACTAGTTTCACGTGACATTGGAAAATTAATTATGATCCCATTATCCTATTTCCATGGAAAAATAAAATAATATTATTATTTACTATTCATGAGGTCATATTACTATTCATATTACTATTCATAAGGGCATGTTACTATTCACCAAAAAACAAGTTTGTTTCATCAGACTCTAAATAACATACTGAACCCAATTGTAGATGATAGTTTCTTGAAATTCAAATCATAGAAGAAATAGAATTATGTTTAAAGGATACTTATAAATATATACCTTAAACAAAATTTCAAGAATTTTAAATTTATTTTCATAAAACCTTGGGATGTTACACCAAGCGTGGTATATAACCATCACAAAATGTGCCAGGGGCTCACTTAGTATCTAAGAATCACATCATGTATCGGAGCCTAGGCCAGCATATAATCTACACAGTATATGTCAAGTGTATATCAACAAAAGTAATCATATAATAATCAAAAACATAATATTAAATAGTAAATTCTTCTAATTAACAATTGTCTTTAATTTTACCCGTTTATTCAATTATTCAAATAATCAATTTTATTAGGTGAATCTTTAAAAAAATCAACTGAATAAAATATCACTCTAAATTATTATATAATTAATTTACAGTTCATTATTTTCAATGGAATATTAAAGAAAAGTCACATATTAATAGACCCATAGGAATCCACGTTGTGATCCAATTCTATTATTATCATTTCAATTAAATGTATTATTTAATACACACATTTCATCACCACAGTCATGTATATTTCACACAATTTAGTAATTTAAATAAGTACACAGGGTTAGTAATTATATCCCTAAACTATATTTGACAATTTACATAATGCTTTAAATGGAAAACACCATCATGAAAGAAGGAACATATAAATGAAAGGGGAACCTATATCAAATTTGATTACAGTCAACATTATTCAATAACGGTGATCAAAAGCAAACACCACTTCGATGGATTAATGAATAATTAGGAATATGATCAAGGAAAAGATACCAACTATGGATCAAACACCAAAACGAAATGTCTTTGGATGATGAAATCACAAGAAAATCACTATGAGTCATATAATTTGCATGAGGGGGGGAGGTGAAACCAAATGTTTTAAATATTCATACGCACTATAGGATTAAAACTGTTGGGGAAAACAATTACCCAACTTGTAACCCATTCATATCATATATTTCATATTTTAAGAGATATGCTGAAAAATTAATTGCCTAAGTTTATAATTTAACATTACATAACTTTTACTCAATGTGAATGGTTTACATGACATGTATCCACTTTATTCCATGCATTGGATCATAAAATATACCCGTTAATTTACACACAATGTAATTTTTTCAGGACATGTAAACTCCCATGGGGTATCTCTAAGACAAAATTATTCATAAGAGTCCCAACATCTCTAAATGTTTCCAAACCAATGACACCAGTTATAAAACATTGAACAAATTTATACCCAATTTCTATTAATTAAAATAAACATACATTACTATTGTTTTGGACATTTTACACACAAAAATATCTCTATCTCTATAAAAGTCTCATTCACCAAGTTCCAATGGAAATAACTCAAATAGGGACATATCTAGAAAAAAAATTATTTTTAATAACCTCCCCACCATATAATATCTCATCCTCGAGAATCTCAATGATTCATTTTGGGTCTTGGTTTACATGTTTTTCCACTATGATCACATATCTTACAACCTCTCACTGGTCTCCTCTAGTACATCTTCGTGTTTCCAGTAAACTCGAACCAGTGGTATTTCCCTACCCTAGAGATACATCTCACTATGGTCCAAAATATGTATCAGATTCTCCTCAAAGGACATGTCAACAAAAAGAATTATCTCCTCGATGCATATCACATGAGAAGAGTTAGGGTACTATCTATGAAGTTAGGACATGTGTAACATGTCATGAATGGAACTAGAGAGTATTTGTAGGGCTAATAAGTACACCATTAGACAAACCATATCCACATTTTCAGTCATCCTGATATACAATGGATATAGCTTCCCTTGTTTCTGGTTACGTCATTTCCCAATCCTAGGAGACAACCAAAGGAAAACATGATGTCCAACTACAAACATAAGAGGTCATCTTTGATGGAAAATGTAATATATCTTCCTAAATTGTGTGGTTACAAACTTCCTCTAGATCAATGAAATATACACATATGTATGATTCATGATAATAGGCCATACAAGTGACAACTCACCTATCTCCAACCAAAAAAAAGTTGAATGGAATGGTATTCCAAATAATGCCTTGAATGGTTCCAACTGAATCAGTTATATGAAAATATTATAATATGAAAACTCAATGAATTCAATATTATTCTTTCTTAAACTGATAAAATCGAAAAAAATGCTCGTAACATATCCTCTATAACATGAATAGTCTACTCGGATTGAGCATCAATTAGAGGAAGAATAGATGTGATAAAAAGATCCAAAATTCAATGATCATTATAAAGACCACAACATAACAATGATGTGAAATTATGATCTCTATCAGAAAAGATACTTTTAATAACACTTCACAACTAAACTATCTCAGTAACATATAGACTACCTAGATCATCGATTGTGAATGTCTTCCAAATAGGTAATATGTGCACTGCCTCTTGTAGTCAATCCACAATAACCCAGAATAAATATTTCTTTTGATGTTTCAGGGTTAACCCTTTCATAAAATTCATAGTGACATTATCCCATTTCAAATCCATAATGGGAAGAATATGTGACATCCATATTGGAATCTGAATCTCATCCTTATCTTGATGAAAAGGGAAAGGTCTCCCCAAAAATATTGTTACCTACATCATCATTCTCGACAACCATTATTGTCAATAGAGGTCACGATACATCTTTGTCAAAATAGGATGTCCTTCAAATCTATAAGAATTAAACCCCCTCATCATATTACCATGAAATCCTATAGAAACCCATACTCAACCACAAATTTGGAGATAATTTCTTATTTTAAGGAACTATATTTATTGTGTATGAACACCACATAATCTAACACAAATATATAGGTATAGTAGAATTTATATTTGATCTATCTTGATTTTTTTCAAAACCACATATATAAAAAAAATTTATGATAGATCTACCCGTCCATGATAATACCTAACATCTATATGTGTGTCCTCAAAGAGTTTCATGATCTTTCACTCATCACAAGACTCTTACATTGCCTCTTTATTTTTCTCCAATCTCATAGTATCAGAAACAAAATTTCTAATTCCCGATGTGTATGAAAAATCAAATTCCAAAGAATACTGATACTCAATTCACCTCCTTTACAAATGGAATAGGCCTCACTGTCAAAATATTTACTAGAGGATCTAGTTTCCCATGGTTTCCATAAAACTACCACCCATAAGGTATGTGTCTCCAACTTCTCAGACCATGTACCTCCACAACTAACTCCAGATCATTTTTGGGGTAATTACCCTCATGAATTTTAATATTTTGGGAGATATAAGTGACCACATGATCCTAATGCATTATAATTTCTATGATTTTATCTCTAGACAATTCATTTTACACAATATATTCTTTTCCAAAGATATGTAATGTTAGGACAGGTACTGATTTTATCCTCATTTATAGCCCATGAAAATCTCCCTCGTATAAATTTGATTAGAATGATTAACCCCTTTTTGGTCGTCAAATAATTTAGTGTTTCCAAATGAAAAAACCTATATAAAGTGCAGATAATAAGAAGATATACTGAAAAATATTCAGATCAGAAATACATTATTTGTTCAATCCCAAGATACCATTTTTGCAACATTATATGGGTCCACTGAGACTCCTACCTCTAATATAACATATCCTATGAAGTGAACTTTACCAATCCAGAAACATCATTTTGAAAACAATATGTAAATTGGATGTTCTCTAAATCTAATCAAGAATATATCATGATGTTTTTCATGATCATCTGATGAATTTGAGTAGAGTATGACTTAATCAGCAAATACCAACAAATACTAGTCCAAAAAAGGATGAAATATTTGATTCAGCAAAAACATGATTACTGATGGAGGGTTAGTCAAAAGGAATGGAATCACTGCATACTCATATGATTCAAACCTTCTCCTAAAATCCCATCTTGGTGTGTCCAATAGTATCGCCCTTTATTTGTGATATCATGATCTTAGATTGATCTTGGGGATAATCTTTGAACGTCTCTACTGATCATAGTGTTCATCGATACAAAATAGAGGATTCGAGTTCATTATAATAATCTAGTTTAATCTATGATAAAAAATACATATGTAGAAATAAACATCATACTAGGATGATAAAATAATTACAGAACTCCATGAAGATGTACTAGAACATATGAAAATTTTAGCCTCTAAATATTCTATCTAACATTCTACTCTTAGATCTATACTTGTGACATTCTATTAGGTGTTATAGAAATTGGCTATGCTCAAGGGAGAAAGTCGATCATTAACTCAATCTCACACTCATCTAGTAAACCATATAAATAATTAGAAATGACATCCTAAAAATGGTCTACCATTGGAGGAAAATAATCCCACAAACTCCCTCATCATCTATAATAAGATTTTCTATTTGATCTAAGAGGTAATAAAGTATGCATTGAATTGGTGTTACATTACTAGCCAAAAGATCTCACTCACCATAGGGAAAATAGTTATACCTTTCACGAGACAAAATGTAAAATATAATCTAGTAATAATTGATATGATCCTAGTATAGTACTAACAAATCAATACTCAGAATCTAATCAAAACCTATCTATTGTTGGAAAAATATTACCTAAAATAAATTGTAACCCAAAATATCCAGAGAACATGCCTTGAAACATTTGAAATTATCTAACCTCACTCTTAGAAGAGTATTAATATTTAACGAACCATACAATATTTCCACAACCATTCCAAAAAATGATTGAAAAAAGATATGATAAAATAGTAATATTATTATCTTATATCAAAGAAAAAATATTAATATTAGATGATACAATAATTTTACGTTGAAATGGAGGAGGTATGGAATCCAAAAAAGTTGTAGTAGTCAGCATAAGATGTATCTAAACATCACTAATTCCAAATATTCCAGCCTAAATACATTGAGAATTTCTTTCTTTTGGTTACTATCATTCTTCACTGTGGTAATATTTCCCATACCTCACCCTGAATTTCCATTGGAACTCTTGATACTTGTCTACTGAGGGGTAGCTAAGCCAGTTCTAGTCTCATGTGTCTATGATAATACCATACATTAACTATGATGTAGAATGTTCCCGTAAAACTTATAAATATGCCTTAGTCTAATAAGTTCACTGAACTCTAAATTAGGGTTCAAAAAATGAGTTCAGTTTTGGAAATACATTCCACAGTGATAGAACTGAAATAGAGCATGGTCTTGAGACAGATTCCAACTACCCAGACAATTGTTCCCATTGATGACTTTGTGAAAAATATCATGGCAGTTTATCTTTCTCCATGAAAAGTAGCTCCTAGTTCTCTAAAATAAAATATCTTTCCATTTCTTGGTTCTTATAAGGACCCAACATTAAAAAAAATATAATCTTATGTTTAGGTCAAAAAATTACATTATTTGAATTTGAGGATATATCAATGTTAATTGGTTTAATGAATTTGGCCATAATTGTTAAAAAATAACCCAAATATTAAAAATCATACATTTCTACTAGATATCCATTATCTTACAATATAAAAAAAATTAATATAAAACAATATTTTTTTGTGACAAATATTCATCACATTCTACATTTCATCCTTTTTCTCTTACGTATATATATACCCTGTGAAAATCATTCTAAAACATGGGGTGAGGAAGATAAACTCATTAAGGGTCAAAAAATAATGAAATAAACCATTAGTATAATAAAATATGTTATCCCCTAAAAAAACATTCCCAGGTTATAATTTTCACCCATAATACATAATATATTTAACATAGCTCATGAAATTATAACTTTCCAGTGAAAAAATAGAAAAAATAAATCATAAAGGTAAATTGTGGAAACAAAAAAAATAAGAATTACATTTGATATATATATAATGGATAAATAGGGAATAACATTCATGGTTACATTTAGAATAACCACCATAGTACATTCCATTATTCTCTCAGTAGAATCCCTAAAAGATTATTCTGTCTCATGACCCAATGTATTGGGGAGAAATAATGAGCACCCAGACCATAAACTTATTATAGAACCACCCTTACACATAAAAAATTATCAATAACCATAACATAATCATAACACACAAGTCAAGCGTAAAATAAAAATAACTTTTCCAAACTTAAATCACATTTCATATTTTCAAAGTTGTGTACTCATAAATGGGATTTTTTTTTGAAAATAAAATTTTAAACAAGTAAAGGAGTAATGAAAACATTAATGTGAAAATAAAAGAGATAAATTTTGGCCATTCCATATATGATAAAAAAACATTCCATTTGGATTTTTTAAAAATAGTTGTAATAGTAAAATTAATAAGGGGTTTTAAACGAGTGTCCCCTACAATGAGAGTGACTTGTCATGTCAATATTAATCATCAGGAATAATAAAAGTAGGATAATTAAATACATTATTGACATCCTATTTAAAATATATTTATCAATTTTTTTCAAATATTAGCGTGTAAAAAAATTAACTAATTACATTTGTTCATGTCATACATTTTGATGATATTCAGTACTTTAGTCCAAAATAAATATGGAATGATGTAAATAGTCAATGTTGTCATTAATAAATAATAAAAAATAATAATTTTCATTAAATAAAAACCACATTTTAAAATCAACATTAATTTTAAATCCTTATCCTACATTTTTATATTAATATTGAACAATATTACAATCATGGAGATGGTAAGTTGAACGTATGATTGGGTATTGTTTCCATTTTTAAACGATCACTATGGAATAATGTTTGATATTATTTAATATTTATCGAATGATAAAATATTCTTCAATATCATAATTATAATCTGAATGTACTTATATATATAATCCATGTGATGTGATGATGAAAAATGATTCATATCGCTTCGTAGTGGTGATAGTTCACATGTTTGCAAGAATGACATAATGATTTTAATTTTCATGAATATGTATGAATTTAAATTAAATATTACCATTTAGTAATGATAAATGTTTTGTTTGAATTATATATAAACAATAATTATATCTTTATAACAAGACATAAGATATAGAGGTGGAAAATGAATTTCATCAGTTTGGGAGATGGTTGTCCTCTATACATGAAAACAATAACTTGTTTTCCTAATTGACAGAAGTAGAGATATATTTATGTGATGATGTTAAAATAATAAAATATTATAATATTAGGATACTATAGTTATTATTATATCACGGGTGATTAATATTTTAATGGGTTGGATGAATAAATCATAACGAAATACATGATTAAAATAATACATCTTGATTGAAGGATATCATTTTCTTAACACCTTATAACCAATAAGGGTGGGGTTTTTAATGAAATTAAATCTCTATAATTTGGGTAGGGATTCAGGAAAGTAATGTTTTATTATATTTATTATTACATTATGGTTTCTTAAATTTCTATTACATCATTTTATTAATAAACAACATAAAAACATTTCATGACCAGGATCCAGAATAATTATTTTCTTTTTTAAATTAGAACCATACATAACATTTAAAATATAAAATGGTAAAATTTATTTTATTCCTTTTTATTTATAGTATTATTGCCCATTTAATATGTTTCATTACATCTAATCACCCTAGGATCTATATAAATGAAACGGGTGAGATAAAATGACAGTAAGTGGATAGATAAAACATGGAACATTATAACAATGGATGAGAATAATAATTATATAAATAATAAAATCATAATCATGATAGGATGTATTTAGAAATGGATTGGAAGATGGAATGTTTAAAAATGAAACATCATTTCTTTATGGTGATCTTATGTACAAAGTTATAAAAATATATAGCACTGTTTTCACACACATTTCACTTCATCTAATGATATTCTTCATATGACCTAGTATATTAGAGCACTGTATAATTTCGGGTGCACCCATAACAACATTACATTTTCATTATCATGATAGCCTCATAGAACACATATCAATACTAAACATAATATATCACATGTAATGTAATGGGATTAATTTTATAAATCATAAATTCAAAAACTATGGGTTCCTCAATGAAAGTGGGAATAACATCCATGATATAGTAATCATTAAACAATAGTGGATAAGAAACAATCTCAAGAAGAATAATGTCTATTTTTTTAAAGAATAATTCTTTTGGAAAAAATTATTTTTTCATAAACTCATGTAGAAAACATGTATATCCCTAAAATTGTAATATAACGTGGAATAAATGATATTTATAAAATATATATACTAAAAATGTTGGGAAATTTGGAAAACCCAACGAAAAGATTTGTGTTCGAAAATTCCCCTTACCTTTTGTCCAAATGATTCCTTAAATTTAATATCAATGATAATATTATTAGATAAATTAATTAAAATACCTAACATTTTATATATAAATTTTATTCATCAATGTTTTATTATGTTAGTTTACAGGACATTTGATGATTTATATAGTTTTATTTCATCATTTGGAAGCATTCATTTTTAACATTTTCATGATCAATTTACATGTATATATGAATGGATGTTCATGTAAAATATTGATAAATAACTATAACTATTATTATATTTTATTAAAAAAAATTAAATGATCTTATATTGAATTTATTTAGGTTTAATGAGGATTAATCATTATATGAAACTTAAGGATGATCCTTTTTAGTAAATTTTTGTGGTTTTTTATCAAAATGAACCTGTTTTCATATATCATTTAGTTTTATGTATAAATGTTATTTATAGAACATAAATATGTTTGTATCTTAAAAAATAAAATCATTTTTGAAAAGACGTAATTGTTTTATTAATATCATTGACGATATTTTATGTAAATGAAATTGCTTCGCCCATGATGTCTGTTAGCTGACACATCCCATGCGACGATTTCATTTTCATAATATAATCATGTGCGGGAGGATTTTATTGATGGATATTAGATTGACATTATATTATTCTATTATATTTATGGTATTATATTTTTCATGTCATTTATATGAAGTGAGTATAATAGAGAATATAAAAAGTAATGAAAATGAATGAAAATTTAAAGAAAAAGAGAGAGGATATTCCTCTTGAATTTTCTTTGTGAGATCATACCCAAGTCACCAAGGAATGGTATTTTGATGATAAAAATAGCTCTAGGATGTGGGGAGGGGATAAGGAATAGTATTATGAAGAATATCGTAAAGGATAAAATCATGATATGTGTGAGGAGAAGTGGGTGTCAGGGGTGGTATTAATAGTGTAGGAGAGGGGTGTTTTCTCATTGTTTAATTAATTAGTATATTATTTCCCTCAAGATAAGAAATTTTGTAGGTTAATGTGACAAAATACTATAATTAGATCATATGAGTTTGATAAAATGTGTCTTACATCAGAGATGACTCAATGAAGAGTGTATTTAACTTATTATGTATATATATTGTATATTACAGTATTTCACTCTTCATCCTATATTAAGGTAATACAGAAAAGTCCCATTGTAACCATTTCATGATGTGTATAATTTTAAAATCAACTCCATTTTAAGAAAATAATTTTATAAATATTATTAATTTAATTATTAATTATTCTCATTATTTATATCGAAATACATATTTTAAAAATATAACTGATTTTTTAACACATTGAAAAAATAATTATGGTCTCATAAAATTATCTTAAAACCATAATATATCAAAATACAAATTTATGAATAAATTTTATGAAGGTAAATTATCTTTCAAATTATAAAATTTGTCATTCAATAATAATTAAATATTTATGATTTATAAAATTCCAACACATTATTAATAAATTTTAGAACAATTATTCATATAGACTATGATATAATTATACAATTATTTCATTTATAGGAGGAATAAACTTTATTTATACTTTTACAAGTAAAGATAATTTGCATTTGGTCAGTTTACTATTCATAAGGTCCATATTACTATTCCTAAGGTCAATTTACTATTTCATCTATATAAGATCCTTAATTTCTAAAAATACGCCTTAGTTCATTTATTAATCATTTATAAATATTTTATTATAAATTCTACATGATTTAATATTATTTATACTATATGAAATTACTGTAATATTTAAAAAATTCCATCTATAAAAGTGTGGGTCGTCGCATTCTTCCCCACTTTTAAAATTTCACCCTCCAAACTTTATTTTACAAAAATAGGTTAGGGTACCTCTAATTCATCGCTTAATTCAGTTCCCATGTTTCTTATTCAAAATTATAATTCCTCCATAAACATTTTGACAATTTGGGTTATCTTATTTCATAGAACATTATCTCTTTGGTCCAAAATATTTACAGGATGATCCTCATAAGAGAGGACATCTTCTAGATGTACCACCTTTGAGTTTAGTACTTGTGAGGGATCATGTATGTACTTCTATAGGAATGATACATGGAACACATGATGAAATTGATCCATATTTGGTGAAAGTTAATGTTTATAGGTCATGGAGCCTATGAAATCAAGGATCTCAAAAGGGGAAATTTACATTGGGCTTAGCTTCCCTTTCCTTCCAAACTGCATGACCCTCTTCAATGGTGATATTAGATGGAAGACATTATCTCCAATGTCGAACTCCAATTCCCTTAGACGGTTCATAGCATACAATATTTTCCAACTCTAACCCGCATTGATAAGTTTCTGGATAGCTTGAACCTTTTCTGAGATCACATTCACAATATTAGATCCTTGTATATTTCCTTTTCCAAATTAATCCAAAATGGTGGGAGTTATTCATCGATTTCCTTATAGATATTCATTTGGATCTATATAAATATTTAATTAGAATCTATTGTTGTATGATAACTAAATACATAAGAGATGATTATCCTATCAACCATTAAATTCAATATAGTTGGATCTTATCCTATCTTTGGGAATATGAATAGTCATTTAATATTTTTCACTTGTTCTGGGGAGATTGGTCATAATGAAATTTTATTCAGAACTCCAATAATGTTGGAGACTCCTCTATAATTTCGATGTGAATCTTGGATCATGATAAAATATAACTGGGAGTGAAACTCCATGCAGTCTCACCACATCCTTCTCATATATCATTGCAATTTTTTCAAGTGATATATTTTTTTAAATAGCAATAAATTGGTAATTCATGGTGAGTTGGTCCACTGCAATTGATATCATAATATTATTGTTTTATGTCTTCAAGAGTACCAGGAAAAGGTCCACAGTGATATAATACAATTTTGACATGGGTATAATAAATGGTTACATAATCCCATTGTAATTTTATTGATCATATATAACATTTTTACATATCAAGAACCATGAGATAAACTCAACTATCACCTTTTTCAAGGTGTCCCACCATAAGTGTTCTCGAAGATCACAGTACATACTGGTACACCCGGGATGGATAGAAAAAGTTGCGCTACGTGAATTTTCAAATAGATCCATCATTATCCCATGTGAAAAAGTAATATATAGCCTCATTCCAAAACAATTTCACCATCATCATCGATATGGATCTATAGAAACATCCCTTACCTTACTTCATTCACATTCTTTGTAAATTCACATCATCCCTTTATGATTCCTTAATATTCTCTTGGACAGATGGTTGCAAAATCATTTTGGTAAGATATGATGTGTTATCTATTGTTATGATTTCCAAATCCATCATTTGGATGTCTATGAATAAATGATCTCTCTCAATCTACAACATGGATAGAGTAGCATGTTATTTTTTGAATATAGAATAAGATACCATTTTTACCCTTCTGGGATGGCATTGAATAGAGAAATCATATACTTTGATAAGATATCACCATATCCTTTGACACATATTGAGATCCTTTTTTTTAATATTTTCTCTTTTGATCGGTAGATATATCACACTACTAACTATAGAGGTAGTTCCGCCAGATTTTCAAGTAAAAAATCACAACTGCTAACTCCAGATCAAGTTTTGGGTAGCTCTACTCACGGACAATCAAATACAGTGAGGTGTAGGCAATAAAATTATAATTTTTATGAGTTAACAAGCAAATGATTTAAAGGAAGTATCACTTTATATCAGAAATCATTCTCCACTTTTTGGTAGTGTGAGTAAATGCCAAATGATCAGCCTCTTATTTAGCTCCTTGAATCCTTCATCACATTCTTCCGTCTAGAAATACATTACCCATTCCTTGTTAACCTACTTATGAATCTTGAAAATGGAGATAAAATTATGAATAAAAAATAGATATTACCAAGAAAATATAATAATACTATGGATGTTTATGACACAAGAGGTCCTGGGCCATTTCTAAATTGCCATTGTTTTTAAGGGTCCCAGATACTCCCTCACATGTGATCACATGTCCCAAGAATGTGGCTTCCACCATCTAAAATTCACACTTTCTAAACATGTAATACAACTTCTTCATCCTAAATGTATCAAACCCCAGCCTTAGATGGTCATCATGTTCTTCATTTCTCATGGAGTTGATGAGAATATCATTGATAAACACAAAAAAATCAAGGAAATGTATAATGAATATATTAACAAAATCCCTAATGATTGTAGGGGAATTAGAATGTCTGAATGCATAATGAGAAACATGTAGTTACCATACCTTATACGGAAGGCAGTTTTACAAAAATCTTCCTTCTTCACCCATAGATAATGAAATGTAAAAATAAGATCCTCCTCTGAGAAGTATTGAGCTCACCACAACTGAATAAAATAGTCATAAAGCCTTATAATAGGATACTTGATCTTTATGGGGATATTTTGGTGTTCCTGATAATTGATTCACATCTACATTTATCTATTATTATTCTAGAATAGGATCACTAGTGTACCCCAAGGCAACACACTAGGATGTATGAAGCTTTTATCCAAATTATCTTGCAACATATTCTTTAACTCCTCCTGTTTGACAAGATCAATCCTATATATACACATTGAGATAGGACTAGCTCCACTTATGAGCTCTATTGATAACTCTACATGACGATCCATGGAATGTTTGGGTAACTCATCTGGGAAAACATATGAGGAGAATTTCCCTTAGGTTTATATCATACCTTCAATAAATAATTTGAGAGAGGTATTCTTCTTCACATGGAATCATCACCCACGCCTTCGAATAGGAGTAGAGTCCTACACTTTGGATGCAATTACTTCACCACTAAGAATTTTTAATATACACGTACTTCAAGATTTTGGGGAATCGATTCAATTTTTGTAGAAAAAATTCAAGATATAATGTAATACTTAAAAATATAATCAAATAAAGATTTTGATATTTTCTATTGAATAGGGGACCATCAATGACTTCGTTTTCTTGTTCCACTTCTTGGGTTGTGATAGAAAAATGCATGCCTTGCAATTTTGGATTTGGTGGATGGTGATTATGATTACACTTGGGTAATCTATGTTTAGTTCATTAGCCATAATAGTTCCATTTATCCCGTAATTTTTAGCAATGGTCCATATGTAGTATTCTCTATTCCATCACCAAATTATCCTTCATCCTCATGCATTTTCAACATTCATGATCTTGGTCACCTTCTGTCCAACACTTATAGAATTTCACAAACCCATTGAGGCAGTTCCTATGATGCTACTTCCCATGGGTGGTTGAGTTTTCAATCCACCTTTCTCATGAGATTCTCCATATTGAAAATATATCGTTCGTTTCTTATCACCACATCCATCGGACCATTATCCAAACACCAACTACACTTTGAGAGAACATCAAACAACTTCTTCATAAATCCAAATGACTTAAATTTTTAGATCGTTTCTATGGTTTGGGGTTAAAGCACTAAATAATATATCAATTTTTCTATCATTGTAGACAACAATACCTGAAGCATATATAGTAAGCCTTTTCAAATTTTCTTATTTGGTCGTGACAGATTCCCCTTTGTTTTGCTTCATCTATATTAATTATCTCTCTATATATGTTCAAAGAGCTTGAGGGAAATATTAGTTATGAAATGTTATCTTAATGTCTTCCCACAATATCTCTTCAATTCCATCCCTCGTCATGGTGTTCTTAATCAATTACCACAATTGGTGGTATTCATTATCTATAAAATTAACATAATGATTCACCTTCTCTATCTCATAACATTTAGGATTAGAAAATATCTTCTCCATCATGTTAGACCACTATTATGAATCTAGTGGATCAGAAGATGCACTAAAAATTGGTGGTCATTACCAAATAAAACACATGATATCTAGTTTCTCCCTCCTATGTGATGGAAAACGTTCCACATTATTCAGGTTATTTTTCGTAACCTTAGATTACTGGGTATGAATCACCATGAAATTATGAACTCCACCTCCCAAAGCATTGTGGATTTCATTCAGGAAATCAATAAATTATCCCTTGAATTAGTATTTGTTCTAGTTTCTCTAGGATTCAACTATTTACTAAAAAAACGTTTAGAACAAAATAGAAGTCAACAGGTCATCATTAATTTATCACACTATAAAATTAACTATAAAGGAATATATTGTTGGATACCTTTATTTATAAATTTTTATAACATTTATTCTTGGTTTCTTACTTATAGTTAGTCTTATAATAAGGGTTTTCACTATGTTTCTCTAATCCATATTATCAAATTTTCTAAATTTCTCTATGATACAAACTATAAGAACCATTCATTTTCATACATTGAACTAAAATAATTTTAATGATAAAAACATAAAAAAACTACATGATAAGGATCCAAAAGGTATAGGGTACTGGGAAAATTAGTTCCATATATAATATTAACATATTAAACATAATAATTTATTTAATTCTTTTTCTTTTGATTCTTATTGGCCTTTGAATTCTCTTTAGTACGTGTAATCACCTAAGGGTATACATAAATGAAATCTGTCAACAAAAATAATAAAATGTGGATAGAAAATAACATGAAATAGTATAAAATGGGTTGATCATTATCGTAACATATATAAAAAGATCATAATCATGATATGGGCATTTATAGAAGGCTTGGAATTTGAAAATGGATAGAAATAAAACATCATGTCTTAGTGGTCAACTACCAGACATTGTTTAAATGAATGATAGACTCATTTTAATGTATATATCATCTCATTCGATTTTTCACATTACCCAATGAATGGGATAGATAAATTATTTACGTTTCACCCATCACATCCAATCATTTATATTATGCTATATAATTTCGGGCTCAAACATATCATCATAACATCTACATTAACATCCCTGAAACACAAAATATATATCAATATTAAGAATAAAATAATCATTGTAAGGGAATGGGTTTAATTATAGAATGAATTAATACCTAGACATTGGGTTACAAAATTAAATTGTGAATAATATACATGATATAAGGATCATAAATTTTGTGTGAAGAAGAAACAATATCATGAAGTAAAAGGTGAGATTTTTTGTAAGAATAGTTCTGGCGTAAAAAAAATTGTTTGTAATAGACTTATATAGAAATCATTTATATACCATAAAAGGTAAGATAAATATGAATATATTATTTTTAAGGAATATCCATACTGAAAATGTGGTGATAGAGGGAAACCGAAAATAAAGAGAGTTTGGTTGGATAATTCCCCTTACCTTGTTTCTAAATGCTTCTTTTTTGTTAATATCACTTGTAGACAAATTAGTTTCATTAATTACAAATCCAAAACCTTTTATATCATAATTTTATTCAATATAGTTTTATTAGGATCATTATTTTTCTTTTGGATGAGTTATATAGTTTAAATTCATCATTTGATAGCATTCGTTTTCATGGTTTTCATGATTATTTTTCTTGAATAGACAATTAGATGTTCGTATAAAATGTGGATAAATAAACATATTTTTTTATTAAATATTCCTAATAATATAATATTATATTATATTATCTTTTAAATAATTTTTTTAATTAAATTAGGATGAATAATTACATTAAATTTAATGATAATGTTTTTTTGTTAATTTTAATGGTTTTTAGATCACAAAAAAACTCATTTAGTATGGTCATTTTGTATTGTGTATAAATATTATTTAGAGAAAATAAAGTGTTTTTTATAATACACATTAGAATATTTTTGAAAATATTTAATGGTTTTATTAACATCATTTACGACATTTAATGAAAATGAAGGTCGCCCATGATGTTTGTAAATTTACACATCACGGGTGACAATTTCATTTTTATAATAAAATAGTGAGTGGAATGAGTTCAATTATTTATTTTAGATTAAAATGATATAATATTGGTATATATAAGGTATTGTAGTTATCTTGTCATTTGTATAAAGGTATGTGGGGAGATAATAAGAAAATATATTATATTTAATGGAAATAAAATTGAAAAGTGAGTTGATTTACCTCTTAAATTCTCATCTTGAGATCCTAATTGAGGCACCTAGGAATGGTATTTTGATGAGACCAGGATATCCTGAACGTGGGGGAGGGGATAATGAATAGTTTTGGTAAAAAATTGAGAATGTCTCAAAGATTGAGAGGTGTGAGGAAAAGAGGGTGTGATGGGTGGTATTTATAGTGGGGGTGGTTGTGGGAGGGGGGTGTTCTCATTATATAACTAATTAGTTTAGTATTTTTCTAAAGACAATAAATAATGTTGATTCATGAGAAAAAAAATTAATTAGATCATGTAAGTTTAATCCAATGGCATATACAACAGTGATGACTCAATGAATAGTTTATTTAATTTATATTATATATATACCTCTAATTACTGTATCTCACTATTCAAAAAAATTCATGTACTTTAGAAAAATAGAAAAAAAAATAAACCTAACCATTTTTAGACATTTAGAAATAAAAAAATAACTTCTTTTATGAAAATAATTTTCTATAAATGATTAATTTAATTTTTAACTAAAATGAAATTTTACCTGAAAATTTTGTTTTTAAATTATAACTGATTTTGTAAAACATTAAAAAATTTCATAAAGAATAATAAAAGTATCATCAAATAATAAGGAATAAAAATATTAATTAATTTATAATTTTTTTTAAAGTAAATTTTATTTTAAATTAAAAAATTAATAAAAAAAAGTTAATTAAATATTTATGACTTACAAAATTTACAATACCTAATGAATATTTTTTAAAAAAATTATCAAATTAGAAAATGATATAATTATACCATTATTTAATTTATACGATAGATAAATTTTATTCATAATTTCATGATTGGGGATACTATTCATTTGGCCAGTTTAATATTCATAAGGGAGATATTCATATTCCTAAGGCCAAGTTACTATTTCATTGGTATTGGATCCTTAAATTCTATAAATAATTTTTATTTCATTAAATCCTCATTTATAAATAATTTATTGTCATTTCAATGTGATTTATGATATTTATAAAATATGAAATAACTATAAGAAGTGAAAAAAATCATTGATTAAATTTTAGGTTTTCGCAATATTGGACTAACCAAATAGGTTTTTATGTGTTATGAAATGATAATAAGCGGTTCCCTTTTGTATGAGTAGGGAGGGAAACTATTGGAATTCATCAAAATATAAATTACATTTAGTTTAAAAATGGATCCAAAATAATTTATTTCCAAGGTATAATGATAATAAATTTAAATCCTTTCATCCAATGAATATTATATAATTTTGTATTGTTTTTCAATCCTTATATTTTTATTTTAACCCTTATTGAATTCCTTTAACTCTTACTATGATATCATGTAATTTAAATTTTCAAGGTAAGTATAATTATATTAAAATGAAAAATAAAAAATAAATAACTTATTGACGACATTCTAATTATTTTAACAATAATTTGGATGCATTATGTTTTTTATAAGTTTTAAATTATTTAACTAAATATTTAATATTATAAAAAGTCATTAATGTAAATTTTAAAAAGCATCATTTCTTGAATTTTAAAAAATATCATAAAATGATATATTAGAATGAAATCTTTTAAAACATAACTAAAATATAAAATTAAGCTATAAAATTCTTGGATGAAATTAATTATATAAAATGTTATTTATTTTAATATTTTTAATAACATTAGCTTTATATTTCAATTAATTAATGATTCACTGAATGCCCATTATGGAGTCCTTTTATTTAATATGTTTTTCCCAAAAAAATAAAATAAAATTATCATGATGATGATATGTATATTATATTTCAAAATAAAATATATAGTTTAACATATACCATATATAAACTCATATTAAAAATATTCTACTGGTTAAAAACAAAAGTATGACAATATAAATCTTTTTAGTGAATAATATACTATAAATGGCGTAAAGATATCCATGTTGGTGAAATAGCTCATAAAATCATCCCAATTATGATTTAGGATTAAAATAACACATCTAGTAATATTAGGACAAGTGTTAGGGTCACATTTATATAATTATAATATTATTTTTAAACTTAATAACATAATTCACCCTTAAATGTGGAAATAAAAATTACTAAAGTTACTGTTTATATTATGTAATAATAAAGAAATCTATTTTTTAAATTTTATCCTTCGTTATGAATTTGAAATCCATTTTTAAAAATTTATAACACAAAATTCAATCAAATTAATTGAAAATTATGCCCATATATGGTTTGAGAACTTGAATTTTTAAATTGAAAACATTCCAAATAATGAAATGTTTCTATTTCTAAATTAAATAAAAAAAATATATCAATTACCATAATCTGATTAATATATGTATTATTTATATAATTTTAAAGTAAATTCAATTTAATGTATAATTTAACATTATAAATTATTTTGATAACAAGTCAAATTTCACATAAAATGTGGTAAATTTCACTATTAATCATAACATGAAACATATAAGAAAAATAAAAACCCATCCAAAGTAAATTTTGGTATTCTTATTTCGAAGAAAAAAAATTTAATTTTTTTTTTCAAAAACATGATTTAAAACAAATGTGTCATCAAAAGCCCAAAAAAAATGTTTTTTGGAAATATACTTTTTTTATGTGTAATGTTATATTTGAACTTAAATCATTTCCATAAAACATATATGGTGAATGATAAACATTTAATGACCCTAAAATATAAAGGAAATGTTTTTCCATTAAATACTTTGGAATTTTACTGGTCTGTGGCTTCTGACGGCGCTTGACTCCGAGGACCGGTGTGCCCAGAATCAATTTCTGACGTTTAGCTCAGGTACGTTCAGTGAAAGAACAAGCAGGTTTTTCTATATTTGGAACCGGTTCCCGGAATTGAAATCATAGGGCACCGATGAATTCAAAGCACCGATAATTGCATATGGGGAATTTTACCGCAGTTGTGTTTTATGTGGGTTTGAAGTTATATTTTTGGGGTTTAATTAAGAGGTCAATAAAATTGATGGAACAATTTTATTTTATAACAAGGGAGGTTAATTCATCCCAAGGGTAGTTATGGGTGGGACCCATAGCCACCTAACTACCCATGGGTGGATGTTAGAGAGGTGGGCCCCACATGAGCCCCAACCATTCAATTTCCCTCTAACTCTTTAAAACCCCCTCATTAATTCGGGCAAACCCTACCTATTAATTATTTTCCAACACCTTTAATTAATGAAGATCTTCCCACTCCCTTTCCTTAAATAATTGTCGTCACGTATATTAAATGTGGTTATTTGAATTTTGGGAGGTTACTTTGCATCTGTAATAAAATAATAGGGGGAGCCTGTTATTTTATTTTGGGGAGAGCTTTCGTTGAGTGAAGGAAGATCGAGAGAGATCTTGGGTTTTTGGAAAAACGCCAACCTCCGTGGTAGAAAAACGTCTCCTTTGACGAAGAACGCCAGTTCTTCGAAGTACGACGATGCGCCGCCCATTCTATTCTCTGCAACAAGAGAGGAGACATTGATTCCTCCTCGGGGCACTCTAAAGTCACCTATGATCCTTTTCCCCATGACGCCGACGTTCGACATCAATTATTGATGAAGGGAAAAAAATTTATACATTTCTTTTATGATATTTATACCCTCGTACATGGCGTTTATATTGTTAGGTGATGCTTTGAATCTCTAACGCTGTGGGTGCAGGCTAACGAACAAACCCGGACCCACTGTTATTTTGTACTTGATGCACGGGGTGATTAGTGACGACGAAACAAGACCGAAACGGAAAATAGGAGCCTTAGTAGTGTAGCTCGGGTCCTAAGATGACCGCTGGCACAGATGGGAGCAAAAACAGACCACCGGAATGGCTCCGGTGGCCCGCGGAGTACTGCAGCGGTTCCCCAGCGCACCGCCGACAGAAGCCCCACTGTAGCATCAGCCGCGATGACGTGGAAAGGAACCCGCAGCCGCACGGGATCCAGGGGAGACCACGGTGCCAGCCTGGTGCTACATCAGCGGAATATCGGCCCCCCTCAACCGCTCGGCTCGCTGGCCGAGCCAGTTCAACCCCATGGCCGGGTGGGGGCGGTTCATGGGGACCGGTCCACGCCGGCCGGTCCGGGCCGCGCCCAGCCTTCCCGGGTTATGCCCTACTGGGTCGGACCGGGCCTAGTCCCCCACTTCGGACCATTTTTCGGTCTTTTTCAAATAACATGAGTTATGGACCTCCAATCGATGCACTGTTAGTTGTGTCTAAATCGTTAGATCGATACGGTCATTTTGGTATATTACCCTCAATGTTTCGACAATTTTTGTGTACGGCTGGGTTGGTTCAAACCTGAAACCAACCGGTCCCTTGGAGTAGAAACACTTACAACATTTGGATCGGACGTCCGATTGACGTTCCGTCAACTGTGTATAATTAATTTTGATGATACTGTTCTTTTGGAATACTCCACTTGAGGTTTGGAAGCAGTTGTAGTACGGTGGGGTTGGTTTTAGCTTAAAAACCAACCGGTGCCCTGGAACAGAAAAGCCAATAACTCTCAGACCAACCGTCCGATTGATGCACCATCTGTCGCATTGGGTTTCTTTTTACGAGGACGAACATTGGGATACATGAAATATGGGCTTCATGTCGTTGATGTATCGACTCTCTTTCTCGAGGAGCTGACCCTCCGGGAATCGAGCATTCTGTGTGCGGGAATCCTAAAGATGGCTGCGACAGCATCGACTACCATATTGGAATCCTCCGTGGGTTCGACAGGGACAACTACCATACTGGTATCCTCCGTGGGTTCATTGGGGATGACTACTGTTCTTTTATCCAGTGTGGTTCCTGTAGTATTGACCTTTTTACATGTATCTTGTTTGGGTCCGGTAGAGTTGATGGTCTTGTATCCTGTGTCGATCTGACAGTTTTGCTGGACTTGTATCCTGTGTGGGTTCGACAGCTTAAATGAATCACTGACCACCTCTGATCATCTCCATCGCTATACGAAATATGTATACCTATGTGAGCTGAGTCTTGACTTCAATATTTTTCATCGATTTGATTTACAAGATTTCCTGTGTGGACTAGGTGGTGTTTCCCTATGTGGACCGGGTTGTGCATAGGCTCGAGAGTTGGAGATAAACTGTAACTGATGTCTTAGGTATATGTATGGGAATATACCTAAGTAGAAATGATTAATACTTCTTGTTTTTATCTTTTATTTGTGGTTTATCCTTCGTGGATTCTGAGAGACCTTCGGGGGTCTCTGGTTCCCTAATAAGTATCGTATACTCACCCCTGCACAAGATATGACCGCACAACATTATGTTGGATTCAAATGACGGACAACACTGATCGAGGTGGAGGATTGTGGAGCTGGATGGTACCCAGAGGTGGACCACTCGGCAGGACGCATATGGAGTGGGTGGCCAGACCCAAGGATCCGAGGAGACTCTCTGTACCCACCCTTTAATTGGGATTTCTGGAGGATGACTCGGTGGTATTGTTTTACTTTACTACGGTTGTACTTTCTTCATTTAGTTGTAATGTACATTCAGTTGGGTTTGTATACTTCCCCATTTACTTTTCAGCACCAACCTTTTACCCAGTTATACTTAGTGCTTACTTCATTTGCATACTCTGTTGTGTTTTTTTAATTTATAAATGCAATGCATTTCTGTTTTTTGGGGATTTACCCATTTAGTGCTAGTTTCCAACCCCTGACCTATGGAAGGCAGGCTTGGGGTAGTCACGGCATGGGCCCCGAGGACGGGTCATGACAAATTGGTATCATAGGAGTCAGTTCTACCACAGAAATCAGGACTCTGATTCTTCCTTTCTGTGAAGCAATGGTGTTAATAGTATTAAGTGTGGTTTTCAGTCTAGGGAGTCTAGTGTTGGTGCGGCAGCCGATGTATACATAAGGTAGGACCCTGACCTCTGACTTCTGACTCAGTGCACGAAAACACCGATTGCGTGTCTGTTTCCTTTCAAAAAATTTCTTTGTGATTACTTTGTGTGAGCTCACCAGGTATACTGTTTGACTGTGGTGCACCTGGTTATTTTTAGGATGGCCCCACGAAGGCAGCCATCCAGGGTTCCTATTTACGTTTAGGATTGCAGCCCACCGAGCGACATGGCCTCAGTGCAGGACCCCATTACAATGGAGGCACCAGCGGTATGACTGCCCACTGAGCCACTGATGCTACCATCCCCAACAGTGGAGAGTGCATGCCTCCTGAGCATATTGCACGAGTTTCAGAGACAGAGGCTGCCCAGGTTCCGCAGAGAGACAGACCCTCAAGAAGTTGAGGATTGGTTGGATGCTATCATTAGATTCTTCATATTAGTAGGGACACCAGCAGACCTTACGGTGATCCTTGTCATGAGTCTCCTGCATGCAGCATCAGGTAGATGGTGGAGCCTGATGCTTCAGGTGCAAGAAGAGGTATCACTACTTTGGACAGACTTCGAGATCCTCTTTCAATCAGAGTTTGTTCCATCCACCCTCCGTGCGGTGCGCATCCAGAAGTTACACAGCTGTGACATGGCAGCAAGTCAGTATCCCAGTACTCTGTGAGATTTACCGACCTCTCACGCTACTCCACGAACATGGTACAAGACCCATTCTTCCAGGCCCAGACCTTTGAGCAAGTACCGAGGCATGAGATCAGAGCTTCAATGATTCCCCTCATCATCCCGAAGTAGGTAGGGGTTCTGGAGACAACCCTTTTAGTGGAGATATTTCTCACCGCGCAGCCACCAGCAGTGAGACCCACCACAGGATGGCACGAAGCAGAGTCTTTTACAGCCGGCAGTCGACAGATGTCACAGGGGTACAAGTGGACTAGTCCGTTAGGTGGGATACCTCAGGATACAGGTTCAGTTGTGCGGGGCACACGACACAGATTCAACCTTATTAGGAGCAGACAATGCTATGCATGCGGCGGGCACGCCCACATGGCTCGTGACTGCCCGACACGCCATGCAGATGAGAAGTAGATAGTGGAGGGACCTTCCAGGCAGAGGGAGGGGATCACCCGTGGAGGTCCACAGGGAGAAGGCGGACAAGGAAGATGAGATGTCCGAGCAGCGGGTAGTGGACGACATTGCACGGCTCTACAACCACCACCCCTAAGAGGTCTACCATGACCACAGGGAGCTGGCAGGCAGAGGTAGGCTATGCTCTAGGTAGTGAAGGCTCATGACCATGGCACACCAGAGATTATTCGAGTTACTATATATGTCTACTCCACCCTTGCTGAAGTTCTTATAGACATAGGTGCGAGTCATTATTTTATTATTGCTGCCCTTGTTCGGAACTCAGAGATTCCGACGGAGCCGTTGGCTCGATCATTATGGCTAGAGACTCCTACGGGAGTAGACTCGATGATCACGCACTGTTGCAGGCTGTGTGAGCTTACTCTATAAGGCGAGAGCTTCAACTGGGATCTTCTTATAGCGGCGTTGAGGCCTTACGACATCATCTTGGGTATGTACTGGTTATCTACAGTCCATGTTCAGATCAACTGTATTAGGTGAAATGTGTGGTGTGTCTGCACATATGGGAGCAGGTTCACCTTCACCGACGAGATGGGAACCATCGCAGAACAGGATGGACTTATGTAGAGGAGAGGGTATCCGATCACACATCAGTTGGAAAATCACATCCTCAGAGTAGTTTATGTGAGGAGTCCGAGTTTTCTTGTAGAGGTGGATCAGTATGTGGACGTTTTCCCTGATGTCGTTCCAGGATTACCTCCTTATAGGGTGGTAGATTTCTACATAGACCTATACCCCGGGACATCACTGATATCTACTCCAGAATATCAGATGGCTCCCACCAACCTCTGTGAGCTACAGATACAACTGGAGGACTTACATGGAAAGCGATTCATCCGACCCATTATTTCTCCATGGGATTCTCCGATTTTATTTTCCACGAAGGAGGATTGGAGCTTGCGACTGTGTGTTGACTACCATTTCCTGAACTAGTTGATTGTGAGGAACAAGTAACCCATTACGAGGATTGATGACCTATTCGATCAGCTCAAGGGAGCACAATAGTTCTCAAAGATAGACCTCAGGTCAGACTATCAACAGCTCAGATTTGAAGACAAGGATGTGCAGAAGTTGACCTTTAGGTGTCGGTATAGCCACTACGATTTCTTGGTTATGCCATTCGGTATGAACAACGCTCCAACAGTGTTCATGAGTCTCATGAAAAAGATCTTCCAGCCTTACCATGATCGGTTTGTCGTAGTCAACATTGACGACATTCTGATTTACTCGAATACCATGGAGGAGCAAGCCTAGCACTTGCGGGTTATACTGGATACACTCTGAGAGCACCATCATTATGGTAATCTCTCCAAGTTCCAGTTCTGTATTCGAGACTTTTAATTCTTTGGGAACGCCATCATATAAGTTGGAGTTGCAGTGGATCCTTCGAATATTGAGGCAGTACTTTCTTGGGAGCCACTTATGAGCGTGACATAGGTGTATAGTTTCCTAGGTCTGGTGGGGTACTATCAATGATTTGTTCCAAACTTCTACAGAGTTGCAGCACCACTTAGAGATTTGACGAAGAAGGGGAAACACTTTGTTTGGTCAGACAGATGTTAGGAGGGCTTTCAGGTGTTGAAGCGGAGATTGACTAGTGCGCCTAACTTGAGGCTGTCGGAGGAGGCCGTAGGGTATGTAATTTACTAAGATGCATCAGGGACCAGAATCGGGTGTGTCCTGATGCAGGAGTGAGCAGTGATCGCTTACAATTCGAGGCAGTTTTGGCAACATGTGCAAAACTACGCAAACCATGACCTGGAGTTAGCAGCAGTGGTCTTCGACCTGAAGATGTGGCGACACTATCTGATGGGAAAGCGCTTTACAGTCTACTCGGACCACCGGAGTCTTAGGTACATTGTCTTTTAGAAGGAACTGAACCTTAGATAGCGTCGATGGCTCGATTTCCTCTAGGATTATGACTTTGAGATCATCTATACTCATGGGAAGGGTAATGTTGTGGCTGATGCTCTCAGTAGGAGATCGGGCATTCAACTACATCGAGAGGTGACAGAGCAGTTAGCCACTTTGCAGATATCCTTAGT
Source organism: Viscum album (assembly GCA_963277665.1). NCBI lineage: Eukaryota > Viridiplantae > Streptophyta > Magnoliopsida > Santalales > Viscaceae > Viscum > Viscum album. The sequence continues at coordinate 1,135,621,382 of OY728122.1, forward strand.
GGATATAGATGGGGCAACCTATATAAAGTCCCTCACAGTCACTCCTCCACTACATTAGTGCGTCAGAGAGGCACTACATGGAGATGTTGACTTTGAGGTGCGACGTGCTCATATATCCCCAGGGCTGGCACCCGAGGGATTTTATGAAGGCGGGGAGAACGACATCCTGTTCAGGGGTCATACCACGGTACCAGTTTCACTACAGGAGTAGGTGATGAGGGAGTTCCACACATCCCCTCTAGTGGTATATCCATGAGTAGTGAAGATGTATCAAGACCTTAGATGACAACACTGGTGGTCGGGTATGAAGAAGGATGTAGCAGAGTTTGTTTCTCGATGCCTCACTTGTCAGCAAGTGAAGGCGGATCACCAGGTATCGTCAGGCTTGGTACAACCCTTAGAGGTCCCAGAGTGGAAGTGGGATGTAATATCCATGGATTTCATGACGGTTCTTCCACGTACTTCCAGAGGGCATGACTCTATGTGGGTGATTGTCGATCAACTCACCAAGTCATCCCACTTCCTACCGATTAGGGAGCAGGGCTCAATAAAGAGCCTAGGATGCCTCTACGTCCAAGAGATCATACGACTTCATGGTGTGCCATCATCTATCATCTCCAAACAAGATGTTCGCATTACTTCCCAGCTTTGTGAGGGATTACAGGAGGCTTGTGGGACACAGCTACGCCTGAGCACTACCTTTCACCCTCAGACCGATGGCCAAACAGAGATGACCAATCAGACACTCGAGGACATGCTCAGTGCATGTTTCCTTGACTTTGGTCGTAGCTAGGAGGATCACCTACCCTTGGTGGAGTCTTCATACAACAACAGCTACCACTCCACCAATGAGATGGAACCTTAAGAGGCACTATACGACCAACCATTCAGATCACCTCTGTGATGGACTGACCCGAGGTTGTCAGCACTTGTAAGACCAGAGATGGTTCAGGCTACGAAGGAGAAGGTGCAGATCATCTAGGAGCGGATGAGGACTGCACAGAGTAGAAAAAAGTACAATGATGATAGGAGGTGTAGACCACTGGAGTTTGAGGATCTCGACCATATTTTCTTACGCATCTCACCTTGATGTGGATTATGGAGATTTGTCCAGGGTGAAAAGTTATCTTCATGCTTCATCGAACCATTCCAGGCCCTCAGAAGGGTAGGCGAGGTGGCTGACTACCTGGCCCTTCCACCTCAGTTTCACTGAGTGCATGACGTCATCCAGGTGTCTCAGCTAAGGAGATACGTGCATGATCCGACTCACATCATCGACCGCGGGGAGCTGGAAATCGATGACGGGGCAACATTTGAGGAGGCCCCAGTGGAGACCGAGGATCGACAGGAGCAGGTCCTACATGGATGGTTGATTCCTCTTGTACGCATTCGTTGGCAGCCCAGGAACCTCCAGGATAGCACATCGGAGCGATAGGCTCAGATGCGTGCTCAGTACCCTCATTTATTTCCCTAGTTCATGTTGTAGTTTTATGAGGATTGAAAGCCCTGAGGTGGGAGTAATTTAAAGACCCTGAAATTTCAAGGGATTTTTTTTAATTACTTTGGAATTTTACGAGGCTGTGGCTTCTGACAGTGCTTGATTCTGAGGACCAATGTGCCCAGAATCAATTTCTGATGTTTAGCTCAAGTACATTCAGTGTAAAATTGAGCTGGTTTCTCTATCTTTTGACTTGGTGCTGGGAATTGAAATCTGAGGGAACTGATAAACTCATAGCTTCGGTAATTTATTAAGGGGACTTTTACCAAAATTCCATTTTATGGGGGTTTGAGGTTATATTGTTGGAGTTTAATTAAGAGGAAAATAAAATTGTTTGTATAATTTTATTTTATATCTAGGGAGGTTAATTCCTCTCATGGGTAGTTAAGGGTGGGACTCATAGCCACCTAACTACTCAACGGTGGATGTTAGAGAGGTGGGGCCCACAAGAACCCCAACCATTCAATTCCCTATAACTCATTTAAACACCCCTCATTAATTTTTGAAAACCCTCCCTATTAATTATTTTCAAACGTGTTTAATTAATGAGGAATTTCCCTCTCCCTTCCCTTAATTAATTTTCAACACGTTTATTAAATGTAGTGATTTGAATTTTGGAAGGTTACATTGCATGTGTAATAAAATAATTGGTGGAGCCTATTATTTTATTTTGGGGGAGAGCTTTCATTATACAATGGAAGATCGGGAGAGCTCTTGAGTTTTTGGAAGAACGCCAGCCTTCGACGTAGAACGACGTCTCATTCGACAAAGAATGCCAATTCTGTGAAGAACTACAATGCACCACCCATTATATTATCTGCAACAAGAGATTATAGCCACTTCCTCCTCAGCGCACTCTGACATCGCCTACAATCCCTTTCCCCTCGACGCAGATGTTCGATATCAATTGTTGATGTAGGGAAAAATTTGTATATGTTTCTTTTATGATATTTATACCATCTTACTTGGCATTTTAATTGTTGGGTGGCGATTTGAACCTCTAACGCTGTGGGTGTGGGCTAACGAAAAAACCCAGACCCACCACTATTTTGTTCATGATGCGCGGGGTGATTAGCGACAACAAAATGGGACCTCAACTGCAAATCGGAGCCTTTTCAGTGTAGATCGGGTCCCGAGATGACCGCAGGTGCAGGCATGGGAAAAAACGGACCATCAGAATGAATCTAGGGGGTTGTGGTGTACCGCAGCGGTGTGGGACGCCGGCACGGCGGCGCCGGCGGCTGGAGGCGGCGGCGCCCCAGCGCGCCGCTAGCAGAAGCCCCGCTGAGGCATCCGCAGCGGTAGTGAGGGAAGGATCTCACGGCCACACAGGATCCAGGGGAGACCACGGCCGCCTGAGATCCAAGGGAGTCTGCGGCGCTGGCCTGGCGCCGCATCCGCCGAATAGGGGGCCGTTCCCCCCCCCCCCCTCTCGGCTCGCCAACCAAGCCATTTCCCCCCCAGCCCCGGTCGGGCCGGACCCGGACCCAGACTCGGGTCAGGCCGGACCCTTGTCCAGCCGACCCATGGGGGTTGGGCCGAGTCGGACCGGGCCCAGACCCCCACTTCGGACCCTCTTTTAGTCTTTTTCCTATAACATGAGCTACAGACCTATGATCAATGCATCGTCATTTTCATAGGAATCATTAGATCGAGATGGTCATTTCTCTATATTATACTCAAAGTTTCGACAAAGTTTGTTTATGGCTGGGTTCGTTTGAACCCGAAACCAACCAGGCCCTTGGAGCAGAAACACTTATAACTTAAGGGTCGGATGTACGATTGACGTGGTTTCAACTGCATTGAATTCCCTTTGTTCAGACTGTTCATTTTGGAATAATCTGTTTGAGGTTCGGACGCATTTGTAGTATGGTTGGCTTGGTTGAAGTTTAAAATCTAACCGGGCCCTTGAACGGAAAAGCCAATAACTCTCAGACCGGGCGTCCGATTGAAGCATCGTCTATTGCGTTGGGTTTCTTTTGACAAGACAGAACATTGGGATACATAAATCCTAGGCTTCATGATAGTTGATGTATCGAATCTCTTTCTTGAGGATCGGACCATCCCGGAATCGATCATGCTGTGTGCTGGAACCCTAGAACTGGATACGACTGCATCGACTACTATACTGGAATCCTCCGTGGGTTCGACCGCAACGACTACCATACTGGAATCCTCCATGGGTTCAACGATGATGACTAATGTTCTTGTATCCTATGTGGGTTCAATAGTATTGACCTTTGTACTTGAATTCTGTGAGGGTCTGGCAGAGTAGCTGGTCTGGTATCCTGTGTGGGTTCGACAGCTTTGCTAAATTTGTATCCTGTGTGGGTCTGATAGCTTAGATAAATTAGTGACTACCTATGATAATCTCTATCACTATACGAAATATGTATACCTGTGTGAGCTGATTCTTGACTTCAATATTTATTATAGATGTGATTGACATGCTTTCCTATATGGACATGGTTGTGTTTTCCTTTCTGGACTGGGATGTGATTGGGCTCGAGAGGTGGAGACGAACTGTAACTGATGACTTAGGTATATGTATGGGCATATAACTAAGTAGAGTCGATTGATACTTCATGTTTGTATCTTTCCATTGTGGTTTATTCTTCGTGGATCCTAAGAGACCATCGGGGGTCACGGGGTCCCTACTGATTATCGTATACTCACTCCTACATGGGCTATGCCCGCACTACGTTATGTTGGATGCAGACGACAGACAACACAGATCGAGGTGGAGGTTTGTGGAGCTGGACGATACTCAGAGGTGGACCACTTGGAAGGACGCACACAGAGCGGATGGCCAGACACGAGGAGCTGAGGAGACTATCTATACCCACCTTTCAAGTGGGATTTCTGGAGATCGAATCAGTGTTGCGGTTTTACTTTACTGCGGCTGTACTTTCTTTCTTTTTTGTTGTACTGTACTTTCAGTTCTGTTAGTATACTGGCACATTTCTTTTCAGCACTCACCTTGTTCCCATTTTTACTTAGTGCTTACATCACTTGCGTACTCTGTTGTGTTTGTTTACATTATAAAAGAAACACATTCCCTTTTTTAAGATTTACGCCTTTGGTTCAAGTCTCCAGCCCCTAGCCTATGGAAGGCGGGCTGGGGTAGTCATGACACGGGCCCTGAGGACGGGTCGTGACAAAAAATTATATTGAATATATTATTTATTAATTTCATTAATATTATCTATTAAAAGGTACATATATATTTAATGGAATAAAAAACACTTATGATCATTTACATAGTTTTCTAGATAACATTTCATGTTGTTTTACAAAAGGTTTCATTTTCATTTTTAATTAATTGGCCACTAATGAATTTATTATATATACATTGGTAAGCCGTGTTTTCATTATTCATAAAATCATGTTCATACCCACCATTATAATGGCTAGGTTATAATTTAAAAATTTAAATAATATTATTTAGTTGTCCATTTAAGCTCGATGTGGTGTATCATATATGCCATCGAATGTTTTGTTTCATTTTAAAAAGAAGGAATGTTACATTCTCCACAAATTAATAAACTGAATGATTTCTATTTGAACTCATTATTGTAAACATGGGTTTATAATTTTCATAATACCGTTATTGAAATCTCACATTGGAAAAAGGATAAATGAAAATTCTAGTTTAAAATAATGAAGGGGATGTAAAGAGGTCACCTCAAATACCACATACTTGGGTAACATATAGGGAATAGTGGACAAATAAGTGAAAACTAACTATCATGTTCTGATAGAGATTGATAGAGACCATAGTCATGAGAATGTTAAAAATAAAAAAACCATAAATTGGTGATGGGTTAAGAGGTTATTAATTCATTAGTAAAAAAGTAAATATATAACATTATTGTATATCGTTTTTATAGAGTTATGGAATTATTTTAATTCCTAGACGTGGAACATAAGGAGATATAATTACATGACTAGTATAGTTTCATATAATTATTAAATTCTTCGACAAACTCATCTTTTTCTATAAAGGATGAATTTTTAAGATGAATTTTTCATACACAGAGCATTAGAATCATATAATATGGAAGAAAATAAAGAAAATAACTACTCTCTATTCCAAATATATTTAGAGATTTACCAAACCCGAAATTTTTAGAATAATATAAGATAATTGCCCAAAAATAAATAACCATTATATAAAAACACTTACTTCAATATCGAAAATTCATGAGTAATACCCAAAGTTTAACATAAATCATTCATAAAATTACTATATATCCTCAAAAATATTTAATACTAAAACTAAAAACCAAAATTAGAAAGATTTGATCACATAACCTTCTAGATAACAAAAATCACTCTTAATGTCCCATGTAAACAATTTATTTCCCTAAATCACATAATCTTTATGATATGATAACCATTTCTTTAAATTACCTGAATTAACCATAATTCAAAATAAAATAATACTTGAATTCCCAAAAATTATTGTTTATTCCTTATAATAATATTTTTACCCAAATCTTATATGATTCCCAAAATAGAAAAAATCTTCTGAAAATACATTAATCACTTAATCGTTATTTCATTTTCCATTCCCACTGTCATCTAAAAAACATATTTTCCAAAAGACCATAACATTTATCTATCAAACATTTTAATCATAGGAAACAAATTTTATACTAACCATGACATCACATAAACTAGGGGTATCTGATTCATGATTACTTCTGATGGGTTATTGATTTAATTCCCTTGGCCTTACCGGACAATATGGGTGGTCCTTTTTCTAAAACTATATAAAAAAACTGGTACAGTAAATAATAGAAATGTGATAAATCTCATGAAAAAAACCTTAATATATTTTAAAATCAAATGTTATTTCATACATTTCATTTAAAAAAAATCAATATCCCATAATTTCCTCAAAATAAAATATCATATAAACCTTAATGGTTATCCACACCATTATAATTATACCCATATAATAAAATAGAATTATTCCTCAAATAATATTTTCACAAAACAATCTTAACAATTACGTATATTAAAAAAAATAAATCATCAAATGTACTCCCATCATCAATGAAGTATAAATAATTTTAAATATATCATCATCAATAGGTCTAACATGACTCATGATTTCGTCATATGTAGCCATTTTAATCATTTACTATTCTTTATAATTCCATTACCTATAATTCCCACCATATTCATTATTACTTATTTCCTAAAAACAAAAATATGAATCTTAACCTAATATTTAATAATGATAATACATGAGCCATGATTCAATCCATACCATTCATATGTTATTTTTTTATTCCACATAATCAATTTTAATGGAATTATGTATTCAAAAATAGATATCAATAAAACATACTGATCTGACTCACGAGCCATCTTCTTATGACATTTTTTTGTATATTTACTATATTCCCCACATTTAAAACCTAAAGTTTATAACATAGGACGAACGACTTTCCCTTTTATGGATTTAACTGAATTACTCCTTTTCTACATGGAAAAATATATATTTATTACCTACTTTACCACATTTATAAAACCTTCACATCCATTTAATACATTTTTAGAGGTGTTTCTTTCGACATACATGATGAAAATATCATTGAATATATTTACCGTTATGATCATTGTTACATACAATTCAATGGGGACTCATTTATCTCATTTATAAAACATTAGAAAGCACTCGAAGGTTTAATTATGTAGTCATTACTACTGATTGTTGGATTATAATAACCACAATATTTTTTATTGCACCTACAATTTCTTTTTTTTCTCAATCATAGAACCAGAAAAATATCATTCACATATTTGATACATTGGTTTATTATAGACCCATCCATTAACTAAAATTAAAATGATTAGTGTGATAAATAAATAAATAATATACCATCTTGTGAGGAAGATAAAAACTAAAATATCCTTATTCATGTTATCTCAAACTCATTCAATTTAATTAATATGACTATGGCCATTCATACCTGATAAAAATTGTTGTTATATATGATTTTAATATAATATTATATTACATCCTTACATATAAATTTTTCTAAACCATCCGATGATACTAACTATAAGGACCCGACAATAAACATTAGTTAATCTTGATTTTTAGTTAAGAAATTACTTTACTTCACTTTTAGGATCCTAACAAGTATGTTGGTTTAGTGAATTATAAAATAACTATTACATAAACACTTAAATATTAAAATGTATACACTTATATATAAAATACATTTATCAAAAAATAGAACATTTTAAAAAAACAAAACATCTTTTATGTATAATATTCATAACTTTGAAATTGACTTCCTCTTTTCTCTTACCCATCCTTATACCCTATAAAATTATTTTTTAAACAGGGGATGAGCACAAAAGTAAAAGTAAGGGACATAAAAATAATTAAATATACCATTATTCCATGAATACGTTTACACACAAGAAATTTTTTTAAAAAAATTTATACATTTCACCCATAAAACACAAGCTCTTTAGCTTACCTCATGGATTCATAATCTTACTATAAAATCACATAGTTATCTTAAGTCATAAAGGTTATTTATGTAATATAATGACCAAAACATTCATTAATTAAAATTCCTCTTGATCTAATAAAATTCCATATTACAAAAAATGGTTATATTAAATATGAAATTCCTTGGTTTTATATTTTTGGATTTCAAAATACCATTAAGAATTGTTACCATTTCTAATATACCAATTTAATATTGATCACTTGATTATTATAAATATAGGGCTTTAAAAAATCCAATTTACTCATACAAAAAAAGTAATCACCTCATTTTATAGATGTTCCCCATATGAAGACCATATTTCAGAGCTCGGAAAGGTGGTGGCATCATTGGGCTTTAATTTTGACCAAGCGCAAGACGAGATTCAGCATGTTAAGATCAAACAGAACTACCTACCGGAGAAGTGGAAGTTGATAAATATTACCACTGGAGAAATGTTATCTGAGCCACCCCAAGATTCTGTCTCTATCACACACTTTACCCTTATATCATTTGCGGGTGTTACAAGGGGTTAGATAACAAGAACTTACACTATTATTATGTGAATTATTTTTTTATATAATAACGTATATACATTAATTTTATTATTGTTACTTTGTTAATAATTATTTGAAGTACAAATAGAATAATTTTAGTTAATGTTTAGTTAAGAAATATATTTGGATGAATTATTGGATTTTAGAATTAAATAATATTTTAATATAATATTATTAATAAAATATTTTTTACATATAAATTATTGTAATATTTTTATAAATACATTTGAAAATTTTAGTAAGGTTTGAATGTTATTTTTGTCAAAACCCATGACTGTTTGATAAATGTTGGTTTATATTTTAAAAATAAAAAATTCACATATTTAGAAAATTATTTAGATAAAATAAATATTATTTTTGGAATCATGATATCGAAATTATCAAACTGTGAATTTTTCATAATTTATCAAGATAGTCAAATTTTTGGGTAAAATTATATTCCATTAAATTATTTAATGTGTTTTATAACATCTTAATGAATCAATAGTGGGGTAATAAAATACAATAAATGAGATATTTGGCCAGTGTATGTTATACCAATAAAATAATGAGATTTCATGTTTGTTTGATTTATTTTACAAAGCCTTAGTGCACCATCCATGACTTATAAAAAGATTTATCTTATAAATTTTTTTCCTTGAGAGTGTCACTCACCTCCACATAATCATGATTAATATTATATGAAAATCATCTATTATCCTTATAAAATATTCCTCCCACTACCTTTGGAAAAACCATTGTAAAAATACAAGAGATGGTTTGTGGTTTCAATTAGTTTAATGTATAGGACCCAAAACCTTAATAATAAATAATTCCCTCTTTTTTCATATATAAACCGACACTAACTCCCAATTCCCCTTCACTCAAAGACCTTGGAGCTCAACCAACCCCTTTACACCTCTATATATAATCCTCCCAAGGCCCCCTATGCTCCGATGAATTCTCTCTCAATCCCCCCCCACAAGCCTTTGGGATCACACTTCCAAGTAAGGGATTTATTCCTTTATCATTTTGCCCAATTTTATTTAAGTTTTCATACCCTTTTATTTTCAATTAAAAATGTTGGGGATGGATTTCAACCACCCCCATAATTCCCTATTTATGGTTTAATTATTAGAAACACCCTATTCTCTCATTAATTCCTCCCATGTACCACTATTACCATTCCGAAATTCCGTAAGGAATTTCTCTCTTCTCATTCACATTTAAGAAATTATTTTGTGTTATGAATCTAAATTCCATTTAATTTTTTAGTAAATATATATATATATGACACCCTTAATTTACAATTCTTGTTCATATTATTATAATCCCCTTTCACTCTCATCTACCGTTTTTATGAATTCTTATTTCATACTGTTATACTGCCGAAATTGTACTGCGATTTTCTCAAGCCAAAGTCATTGTGTAGTGAATACCATGCCCATTTCTCAATCAAGGGTACTCACAATTATGAAAATTTACTTATTGATTATGGATTTACTTTTATTAATACCACATTACTTTATCTTGGAATGTATAATTATTTTTAATGAATCCATTTTATATGATCCATGTGGCACACTTATGCATGAAAGGAAATGATTATCAAAAGTGAACCCTGATAGACCTCCAATGCATTGGGTAAAGATTAGTGTCATAATATTTCAACAGAAATGAGGGTTTAATAATTCTAATTCAACTGTAGTGAGGGATTACTCATTCTATATGTGAAATGATCTGTGTATAATGCAAATACCATGTTATGTTTTGTTTTTTACATTTCCATGTTATGATAATTACGTTATATCACGAATTTATTTTCATGTTTCTTTTATGATCAATTAATAATCCTATTGCCTAAAATGTACTTTATTCATTATGGTTTGTTTTGTTTACTCCCTTACCGAGATTTATAGATCTCCCTTTTTCTTATGCATGTGCTCAGATTATCTGATGCAATACTAAGTATGAGGTAATGTAGTGGTCATGTAATGTATGTTTTCAATAAAGATGTTGTGTTTCATGTTTTAAGTCAATTTTTAATGTTACTAAACCCTAAATACAATAAACCTATCAATATTCTATGTTTATAATAGTGATGATTTTATGTAATAATTTATGTTTAGGTGTGAAATAAAAATCAGGGTTGTTATAGTTAGTATCGAAGGATATGTTTAATTATTTTTTGGAATAAGATTAGAAAACCCAAGTAAAATCATCGAGAGATAAAACTAACTTTAATAAAACTACCCTACGGTTTGGTGAGTATTTAGTAAGTGGTTTACAATGAAAATGCATCCCTGTCTAGATATGAGCAGGTAGAGGCAACTTTGGCGCTTATGTAACTATGATTGAAAACTCGGAAAAGGGGTTTCGGGCTTGACCCGAAGTATCCTAATACACGAAAATGGGCCTTGTTACACTCTTGGTTATGAAACTCCTAGGGGATATGATTTGGATAATTCATAATAATAGTATGAACCATTATTAAGCTAATAAAAATTCCCCTAATAATATTTTTTGGTAAGTAGATCATGGATAACATTGATTTAAGCCTATAGTTTCATAAGTTAAATAAATAAGAGTTATTTATTTGTCATCCATTTTATCCTTGAATTACCCCTTATGTGTTACCATTACCTTTCCTTTTATTCCACCCAATGGCGGATAATAGGAGGACTTGGGATAACAACTTATGCAAAGTTCAATGTGATGAGTGTTCTAATTAGATTCTCAATCCAATGGGAGGAGGAATCGTGAATGTTTTCACAATAATATCTCAATTAACTCAAGATTATAATTGAAACATGGGTCAAGAGAAACGTTAAACCCCCCCCCCCATGGAATAAAAATATTCAATCAAGAGATTCATGAGACAAAGGCCTCTTACTTTTAATGGATCATCTAATCCCTCAATCGCCAAAGAATGGATCAACCCCATTGAGAAGATCTTCACTATCCTATAATTTTTCGAACAAGATAAGGTACTTTATGATGCTTATCATATGGAGGGTGGAGTTGATCCATGGTGGAAATTGATAAAAAATATGAAACCTCAGGAGGTGAATGAGGCAATGGAATGAAAGTATTTCTAGAAAATGTTTTTCAACAAATATTTTCGTCGCACCCTCCATCTTAAGATGGAATGGGACATTATTGTCCTCAAGAAAAAAATAAAAAAAACTATCAGAGCATATTAGTAAAACATCGAAAATCATTCATGGTATGCCTATGGATTTGTCATTACCCCAAAATTCATGGTTGAACACTTATTTGGTGGGCTGAATCCTAGCCTACAAAAATCCATGGAGATCCATTACTTTGATAGCTATGAAGAAAATTGTCTGATGTTCCCTCAAGGACAAAATGTATATCAGTGATTCTTAGGGGTATCAATGGGATAAGAAGTATATGATGGAATTAAATTCTAGAATTCAATTGATTAAATACCATGGTGATATGAAAACCAAGAACCCCACTTTCTAAAGGTGATGATATAAGAACCCTTGAAATTTCTTGAAGGGGATGGGGAAATGAATTTTGTGGGGAAGGGAAGGGCAGCTAGCCATTAACTGTAGACAAGAATAACCCACACCTACGATAGAGGATAGGAATGATAAATTTGAACATAAACATGATTTTCATTGCTTTAACTACAATGATCATGGGAACCGTGTAAATCCATTCCCTAAGCCAATGGTTTTCAGAGGCAACCAATAACCTCCATGGAAGCAAGGGATAACTTTTTCCATCAATACAACCAAATTAAACTCTGACAATGAAGTGGTGGCAGGTACTCTAGTTATTCCATCAATAATAGTAAACATAAATTTTTATTCTAGTTCTTCACATATTATTATAACACAAAGTTTGAGTAGAACAATACCAACACCACTACAAATATTGGAAGTAAATATGTCGGTGAGAACTGAAAATGGGGAAATCATTGCATCCCTTGAATATAACACCTCCACTGTCACAATTTATGGATAGATCTTCCTGGAGAACCTCATTATACTTCCTCGGGTATAATTTCATTTAATTGTAGTCATGTATTTTCTTTCCATATAAAGAGGCAATATAAATATTCATGTGAGGGAAATCACTCTTTGTATGTCGAATTGTCCCTCGATTCTATAAAAGTACTAGGAGGATGATGAAATTTATTTATCTCCATCATCTCAAGAATAGATATTAGTTCCTTATGTGAACATGTATCTTTCATTGATGTTTGTGTCCATGGAAGCAACCATCCTTGAAGACATGTCTATTGTCAGGGAATTTGTCGAAGAGTTTCTCGATGAATTGCGTAGTATTCCTCCAAGAAGATATATGGAACTCTAAATAGATCTTATACTTGGGGCATTGCCAATATCCAAGACTCCATATAGAATGGATTTTGTGGAGCTTGAGGAGATGAAGGAACAACACTAAGAGAATCTAGATAATAGGGTTATATGACCATGTGCTTCACCATGGTGTTCACCTGTTCTCTTTGTCAATATGAAGAATGGGTCAATTCACCTTTGCATTGAATATTATGAGATCAAAAAAATCAAGATAAATAAATTGTATCATTTTGAATGAATTTTTGACTTTTTCGATCTACTATATTGAGAAAAATACTTCTACAAGGTGGATTTTGGGTTGATATATTACCAAGTAAGGGGGAAGAAGGAGGATATCCCCAACACTGCTTTTTGTACAAGGTACGAGCACTATGAATTCATCGTAATGCCTTTCAGAATCACTAATTATCTATAAATATTCTTGGAAATGATTAATAGAGACTTTAGAGATTACGTCAACAATTTTTAATAGTCTTTATAGATGATATTCAAATAAAATCCAAAACCAAGGAAGATCATGAGGAGCATATAAGAACATTAATAGAGATCAAGAAAAAGGAAAAGCTCTATGAAAGGTACAGCAAGTGTGAGTTCTACTTAAAGGAAGTATCATGTGTGGTTCATATAATCACAAGAAATGGGATATCTATCGATCCCTCAAAGGAAGATGCAATTATGGGATGGATTAATCCAACATTAGTGAAAGATATCCATAGATTCATGGGGTAAGCTGGATAATATCTCTGATTTGTGAGAAATTTATCACAATTCTTAGACCCTCTAACCAAGATAAATTGGAAGGGAGTAATGTTTACATGAAGTGATGAATGTGATGAGAGCTTCAAGGAGTTGAAATGATGGCTTATCAATGCACACATTTTCCCACTACCCACAAGTGGAGAAATTGTTGTTGTATTTAGTGATGCATCGAAGAAGGGCCTATTTTGTGTGTTGATGAAAATTGAAAAATTAATTTCATATGATTCTAGAAAATTGAATGTTCATTAGCTAAACTATCAAACATATGATCTAGAGTTGGTTGTAGTTATCTTCACTTTAAAAATTTGGTGGAATTACCTTTTGGTGATAAGTTTGAAATATATACAGACCAAAAAATCCCCAGGTATATATAATCACACCGAACGAATTGAACATGCGCCAATGAAGATGGATAGAGCTGATCAAAGACTATGGCTGATCAATCTATTACCACCCCAAGAAAGCGCACAAGGTGGATAATTATATATGTAGAAAGGACCGCAAAATTCTATCATTGATGATAATTTAAAAGGATCCAATCTTCTTAGATTTTATAAACATAGACATGGGAATCATAAAGAATAGAACATCCTCAATCCTTTCCAAAATTATTTCTCAACTGTCTCTTTCAGAAAGGTTAAGGGATGCTCAAATGGATAGTGTATGAATTCATAAGAAGTTATAAACTATTATAAATGGGAAATCATCGGAGTCTAATGTCAATGAAGAAGGAATTCTGCGATTTTTTCCATGAATATGTGTTTCAAAAAATATGGAGTTAAAGAAGAAACTTTTGGACGATGCACATTCTTCAAATTTCTCCATTCATCACTGAAACAGAGATATGTATCCAGATCACTGAAACAGAGATATGTATCCAGATCACTATTTATATTTCTTCCTCTCCTAAAGATATAAAAATCTAAAATATTAATAATATCAAATAAGAAAAATTGTTTCTAATTCCATGAAATTTTTATTTCCATTCAATATGGGGATCATGAATTTATCATGTTTCCCATGACTAATAAATTGACCAATAATTCGTATTGAGATCTAATATATTATATTCCATTGTATTAATATAAATACTATCTCTAGGATAAAAGAGACGGGGTTTTACAATTTCTATCATTGAATGTTTAACATAAACATTTGGAACTATATTTTTTAAAAATAACTGATATGAGAATTATGAAAATTCTTTATAGTGTTTGAAAAAAATTATCATTAAAAGGAATTTATTTATGGATCAATATAAATGATTATTAGGATAAAAACAAATGTGTTACATTATTTAATGATAGTGAATAATGGAATAAAGGAAATAAAAGGCGTTGAAAATGTAGAGATTTCTATATTATTCAAACAAAGATGGAAAATATTGGAATCAATTTGTTTATATAAATATTCGAGATAGTGACTCAGGTTATGAAAAATAAAATTTTTGTATTTAATGGCCAATTATTCCACAGTATGACTCTCTATTTTTGGTTCAAATCACATTAAAAAATAATCCACCATTTAGTGTTAATTATAATCAACTGGTAGTAAAGAAATGTAGTAAATCAATTGAAACTATATTCCTTACATTAGGATCTAATTAATGTAAAAATGTTATTATAGTAGTTCATTTTTTTCATTAGGATATCGATCAATGGTTATAATTGATCCATAACATCAAATATACTGAGGAAATATAATATATGGGATGTAAAAAATATAACGTGATATTAATTGTGAAATAATTTCCTCATGAGAAACAACACGATATGGAAAGAAAATTACTCAGTATAAAACATAATGAAATTGATTCTTTTACTGTGTATGAGGAAAAATTTAAAATATTATAGAGCCATATTATGGACCATATATATAATATATAATCTGATATTAATGGTTTCATTGGTATGATTAAGCTAGTCCTTTGTAGAGAATGATTTTCTCAAAATGTATAATCATACGATTATATGGTATCAAGATCAATCAAGGTGGAGAAAAAAATACTCCAAGTCATAAATTTTAAAATTAAATAAATAGATATACTCAATAACTAAATACAATGGAAAATTAATAGTGGTGAATGAAAATAATAGAAGGTTAGGACATCTCACATGTGATAATTGTAGAAAGAAACACCCTGGTAGTTTATATATGGGAATGGGAGTTTTATTTCAGTGAGGACACAAAAGCCTTAATGAATTATAATGTAATGGAAATAAATAAACATGTAATGTAAATTGTTTCAATAGTAAAGAGATATATTATTATTAAAATAAATTCCCTAAGAATCAAGGAAAAAATGAAATTAAAATCCAAAATGGTAAATATTGTATTCTACTTATAATTCTATCAATGTGGTGTAATTAATGTATGTGTTTGTTGTGATACATGAAATATGAGTTATTAGTGTTTTACCAATATTATATTTATAATAATAGTGAATCATATAAGGAATATTTTTTTAATTTTTTATTAAATATTAGGAATAATATGTGGAATGGTTCCAATAACAATGAAAAGTGATTTAGTGGAAATGTGATATCATTATAAAATACACAAATAAGGTTGAGTCAAACAATAATATTTTCATAATGTTGAGTTAATAATATTCAGTTGGGATAATGTTATGAATGAAATTCATGAAGTAATATGGTTAATATTGGTAAAATTAAAATACGTTAGTGATTTGATGACTCATTTATGAGGTTTATTTAATTTATTCATATTTATGGAATATATTTGATAATTTTAAAGGAATGAGAATAATGATATTTTTTAGAATTGTTCATGAATTCATTAAGGCTTTGTGGTGATTCAGGTTATTATTATTCATTAATTTAACAGGTGATCAGTCTAGTCATATGTTTGGTATGTGAAATTTTGAGATACTTTAATTTTAATTGGGTTGAATGTTTGATCACTTTTATGGGATTTTTTTTATTTTCAATTGGGTCAAAAATATATTGGACGATTGTTAAGGTTATCTATATATGGAACAAATAATGTTTAAACATAGGGGTTATTGAAAAGGTTTTTGAGATTAGTGTATTATAACTTGTGCTTTCATTTTTGGTTTTTAGATAAATAATGGATGGATTTTCATTATTTTATAGATCTTATGATCCATTAAATGTTGTTTTTAGATCTTCATGGATGAAAAATCCATCATTAATATTCAATTACTAGATTATGGGATAACGTGGAATGTAATTGAAGCCTAGTAAAGGGATAGAATTTTAAATATGAAATGTAAAACTATCATGTAAGAACATTTTTTGGTTTTCTATATCATTTTAATAAAATAATACCATAATATTTGGAGAATTATCTTTCAATAAAAAATTTACACTTTTACCTTCTTTTGTGATTAATCAATGGTTCTTTAATCCATCATATATTTATAGGTTTTTGTAAATTCATATTTTATAACCATGTTATTTATCACTCTATATTATTCCTTGGGTGTTTTTAACATCTTTATGTACATATTTTTCACTTACCACTAATTTTTTACTATTTTGAATCCTTGTTTTATGTTATTTTAGATATCCATATAATTTCCCTTTCCCGTTTTTGGAAATGATGATTTAATGACCCTTTTATTATGTATGTTTTGAAATATTGTATTTTGAAATTTCAGATCCATTATTATCGAGAAAATTTCAAATTTTGGAGTCACAATTTATTTAAGTGGGGAGAATATAACACCAAAATATTTTAAAATAAAACTATTTTAAATTGGGTATACGACATAAATAAACAAATTTACTTAAATTTGAATATACTATTAAATTGTTTTTTTTTTAAAAATAGCCATTAAAAAATAGCTATTAAAAATGGATATATGAATACGAATAACCACTTATTGAACTTTATGTTTAAAATTACAAGGTAAAAAAATGTATTCATGAACAGGTACTTAATTTTTATTAAGGTTATTATATACATTAAAAATATATTTCTCCATTGAAATGGTTTATTAGTTTTTCTTAAAAGAAACAAATATAAAAAATTTCTAAAATGTTTGGAAAATTTATTTCCATAAAATAAAATACATTTCTAAAATAATCATGTTTAAAATAACTAAGGGTGAAATTTAGGAATTTTTCTGAAAAGATGTATTTTCTAGTATATATTAAAAATTATTATTTTTTAAAAAATGTATTTTTATTTCAAGAATTTAAAATGCTGAATTTTATATTTGAATTTTTTAATGTTATATTATTTAATTAATATTATTAATGATCCAATTATTTTCATTATAATAAACATTATAGATCAATTTTCTAAGAAAAATATACATAAAAGGCATTTGTAAGAAGACACCTTTCTTCAGATTATAAGGGTTTAATTATAAAATAAATTCTTCCGATTCTGTGAATTGAATTTGATGAAATTGATAACATATTTTTAATAATAATAACTAATATTTTTAAAATATTTATGTTATTTTTTCAAAAAGAAATTGTAAAAAGGAAAATAATTCTTATTACCACAGTTAGGGTTAAAACATGTTTACTAGGGGCTAACCTTAAGTTCTAAGGGATAAAATGACACATAAACATGTTTAAATTCTATTTTGTTCCGTATTTCCTTCCATTAACACATATTATTAATAAATAATACATTTTGAGCTATATTTATAATTTTTGATGTTAATAAAATTTATTCTTTTGAAAAAAATCCATGTTTGTTATCTTCCCACTTATAAAAGGAAACAATATATATCCTCCTCTAAACAATTAAAGAAACATACTATTCATAAAATCCTTTAAGAAATTACTTAAATAAATCTATAACCATTTATAATAGTCCATGGTTTTATCATAAATCCATTTTATAAAGGCTTTATGTATAAACCTAAATCCATGTGGACACCTTTTAAAAACTATTAAACCCTTTATTGGGGTACATAGTTAGGGATCATGTTTTTAAAAACCATCTGAACCTGCCCAACAATCTATGGAGGAATATCATAATTTTTTCTAAATTGTTAAAAAAATCTATAAACCCTATTTTGGACCCATACTTGACCCTAACATAAAATATTTCATTTTCAAAGTTTGATAAGTCTATAAAAAATCCATTTGACTACCCCAAATCTTTTATAATTCAGATTTATGATATGTAATCGTTGTTCGATCTTTTCCCGTTAATTTTTCATTCCATGTTCCTTCTCTGAAACTATATTTCCCTCTCATAATTACGTTTTAAAAGACCACTATGTTGTTTTAGGATATAATATCTGCTATTTATGATTAGGAATAAATGGTTGAGTTCTTTATTTATATCGTTGGTGTTCTTCACTAGATGATCATGTTACAGATGTTTGTTACGTGGTCCCAGGATCTGGGGTAGGTGGTTATGTTATTGATTTTACTATTGATTTAACCATAAAGTACATTATTTGAGTTTAATTTCACTAAATTGGATTATGAAAAACCCGATGTGCATCAAATTCATATATGATTTTCAATTTCCTTGAAATACGGGTAAAAACCATAATTTCATTAAATTTGGGTGGGATTTTGGAAAATTTATAGTCATTGTCAAATTAAATTCTACAATTTATTTTTGGAATTTATTTAAATTTTTTATTTTATGAAAATTGATTAATTTATTTTTATTAAACCCTTATAGTTTTATCATGTAAAAGGAATTAAATTATTAAAAACAATTTTTGTTTTTAAAATGGAAAATGATATTTGGAAATGGGAGAAAATTGGGATAATTGTTTTTTTTATTAGATTGGATATAAAATTCCCATTATTAATTGTTATTAGATAGAATGAAAGCCTATGTAGTTATTTAGTCAATTCTGAAATCAGTCCATTAATTATTTATAACTCTAAAAACATATTTAGTAGGTCACAACCCATATGTTATGGTGATAAGTCCTCTTTCACCAGTGTCTAAGGCACTTGTGTTCACATGTTTTGTGATCAACTATATTATTGTGCGAGGATCCCATAACCTAGAACTATATTATCTCTTGGAATAAGACCATTCTTTCCTGCTTTGATTATTTTTACATATACCAATAATTGTAAACTATATTACAGATTCCTTGTAAATTTCTATAATCAATATTTTATAAAATATTTTTTTTGTTGATTAAAATATTTCCATAAATTGAAATGTAAAGAATACTTTGTTATAAATATTATCATTAACAACCATTCATATTTTATTTAAAATTATAATAATTATTTATTAATTAATCACATAATATTCTGATTGAATCCTATGTGAGAAATTATTAAGATTTTAACTCAAACCCTACATATTCATTTAGGTGTTTTTAGATTATCACCTTTAGGATTGAGGAAGGGTACATTGCCAATTAGAGATGGTTCTTTTTGTTGATCATTAGGTATTGTATATTTGTGTCTTTTTTGGACAAGAGTTTTTCAACATTCAATTTTTTAGTAATTTGATGATGTACTTTGTCTTGTGTATACATATTTGAATTATAGTATTGTTTACAAAGTGGATTTTTCTTTTGAGCATATATATTTGTTTCTACATTTCCTTAGTTACATGGAAAAAATATTCCCACCATATCATTCATGATACACGGTGATATCCTCTATCCCATGGGGACTGGGAACTCTCATAAGGATATGTTGGGATTTAATAAGGTATCAGGTTTCTAGGGAATTCGGGTTGGTTCAAGAAAAATAGCTTTCAAATTTGTAAGTTAATCATTATTCCCTGATTTCAGTATTGATTTATATAATCTTATTAGGACATAGAAGGTTAATACACCAGACTTTCTAGTAATCCCTTATCTTAATGAGCCTTATCTCACTATGGGTTGTCTAGTTTTGGATTTTGGTGGATTAATTAATTTAATTTCCTTTTATCTGTTTTGAATTTATTAGAATCGAAATCAACATTATCTTTCTGTTGAGGTTAATTTTCCATGTTTCTCTTACTGGATAATGGTTCTGTTTATCCTTTAGGATGTATCCAATATTGTCTTCTAATGTTGTATATCATCATTACTCTAAGATTATTAGTGAATCAGATATAGAAGTATGCTGCTGATGAACCAAATTTGAGAAAATCCACCCTTAGGCCAGATTATTGTTGAATTTTTTGTTCATTTTATTTAAGCTCATTGATAGGAACATTAACCTATTCTCATTTGGGCTCCATTTGTACAACCACATAGATATGACATTAGGATTCATTATCAATAGTTCCATAGACAAAATCCATCAGTGTTATAAAGCTATAATGATCCTAAGAGGGTTTATTATTCGTTGAGAAAATCAATATTCTCTATGATTCTTGAAAATTCCTGATAAATTTAAGGAAAAAGTTACACCTTTATGAAATAAATACCTAAAAGAAGGTGATTGAAAATTATGGTGAATATGAAGTAGCATGAGGACTTACAGTGGAAATTTTTTTAATTATTTTCACTAACCCGTTAAACCTATAGTCAATGGTGTTGGTTAAGGCTATTGAGTTTTTTCAAAATTGAAGAGGTTTATTTGACCATTACATAATTTTTATGTCATTTTTCTTTTGTTGGGTAGATTTCACTAGAGATTGTGTTAAATGGAAATATGAGTAATCAAATGTTTGAGATAGAAATTCAATCTAATATTCAGGCATTTGTTTTCATATTGAATATACATTTTTATGTTAATGTTATAGATAACACATTGATGGTTGAATAGATCTGGATGGTATGTTAGTGTTGATGGGATTTCATTTTTCTCCTAGAGTCATTTCAATGAGGATTAAAAAATGGTTGATGTGGAGTGATGATTCTCATAGTGGTTCTTGATATCCTGGTTTTTGTATACCTCTTATAGTTCGTGGAAGAGTCTCTTTTATTTACTACTTGTGTGGAAAACCTCAAAACGTAGAAGGGTATTTCACTAAGGAAGCCATGGTATATAAATACTAGCGACACATAGGTCACATAGAGAAGTTATTCTATGTCTGTTTTCTTTCCTATAGTTTATTTGGATCATCAGTGCCAAAAATTTCTAGGTTTTTGTAATATGCTTCATGAATAAAGGGGTTCCAACTAAAAACATCTAGAACCAAGATTCTTCATATATTGGAAGAGTATCCTAATGATGTAGTTATGTGTCCAGTGGCTTTGATAGGTACCATCACTGTTTTTTATCAATAATGAATTCTTTATTTGATAATAGTGAACCTCATTCATTCTTTTTAACTCAAATTTTGAGTTTGCTAAATCATCATATGAAACTTTTATCTTATGTGATGGATATCACTACACCCCTCGAAATGAAGTGATAGAATGGTCTTTGTCATCCCACATGTGTGTTTTCATTAGCATAGATAGATCCTTCCTGGGATTTTCTTATTTTATAAATGAAACCCAGTGACGTCATATTTTTGATTAATTGGATCATTGATAATGAATCCAATATTGGTTGTTCACAGTTGAAAATTAACTAATTTATGTTGGGGAAATTACACGAGACCCTGTTACAAAGGGTCATTCAGGATGGGGTCCCATCACAATTTCTCTGTTAGTGAAAACAACTTCATAAGTGAAATTCTTTCGATGGACCGTTGCAATAAAATGAATTCCTGGTGGGAATCTATAACATCCCTAATTATTTATCAAGGGTTTTTAAAAAACCCTTTTTTGACGGTCATGTCAAAGAAAACTAAAAAATAGTAATAAAACTACTAATTTTAATAAAATCTAATATAATAATTATAATAAGAAAATAATAATAAAATAATAATAAAATTCTTAAAAATGTAATGAAAATACAAAATATAGACAAAACACTATTCGGAACAATATAAATAATAATAATAATAAAATGTAATATAACATTAAAAATAATAAATAATATAATATAATATTTAAATTAATAAATAAATACTATAATAAAAATAAAAATAAATAAATAAAATAATCATAAAAATAATAAATAATATAATATAATAATAAAAAATAATATAATAATAATAAATCACTCTTAATAATATAAAAAAACATAGTATATGAAATCATAAATATATTGAATAATGAAAATATTACACAAACAATTTACATTCAAATGTTTATAATAAAATTTCAATAAGTCACTGAGGAGTAGGGTGATCTAGAGGAGTTGGCGGAGCTAATGGGGGGTACTCCATCCCTAAACCCTTGGTCAGACATCACATGTACTCTATCATCTGCTCATGGTACTACTACAGTTATAGATGAATCTATTCCTACTAGTATTGACAGAGCTCTTCCTGCTCCCTATTATAACTCTCTATAATCTCACCGTGATCTCATAGCTACTCTTGATACTGTGAAAAAGATAATGATGAATCTACAAGAACTCCTCTCAAACTACATGATTACATCTAAGCAGTACCATAATAAATCCAAAACATCAATCGAGAGGGATACCAAAAACACTTCTTTTATAAGACATATTTTGTCACGTTCATCCATGTTGACTCAATTGATCTTGTCACACCTGGATGGTCATAATTCTTGTCCTAGCTCGTTGTATGTGATGATGATGTTGCGTTCTTATATGAATACTTCTGTTATAATTTAAAATTAAAATTGATAAAATATTACTTCTAGTAAATTTTAAAACTCAAAAAGAAATTATACTAACCACAATCTGATATTGGTGGCCACTACTATTCTCTAATGTGAGAAGATCATTATGAATCCTCCTATAAATTTCATAGTCTATAATATCAGGTAAATTCTATAAATATATGAATATAATGTAAATAGATTAAATTTAAACTAATATAAATTAATTTAAATATATTTCGTAGTATATATTCCCTATGCGTACTAAATTTATGACTACCAGCTTGATGTGTCACCTCCTTTCTCCCCGAGTTCTTTCAACCTACTGATGATCTCCTCTGAATAAAACCACCCATCATGTGTGATCATAATGAACCTCAAATATGATATGTAATGTTATCTGGTTGGTGGGAACATATAGAATGATCAAACACTATGAATCTCTCTTTAGCCATTATTTTCCTCCTCAAATTGTGAAATAAGATATAGGAAACCTCACGCATACATCCCTCCCATGTTTTCTATATAGAGTTAAAAATGCTATCATCGATGTGATACCATAAACCATAAAAACCCATTAATAATATAAATATATTAATTATATAAATTTATAAATAAATATTATCTATTTACATACTATTCAATGATCGAACATGTGGTGTTGATAAAAAATGGGACTCTAATGTGATGTTACACATGGTCTAGAAAAATAATTCTACAATATCTCTCTCCCATTTCCAACATATTTTTTGGATATACTTTGAAAAAATAGATCAAATAATAAAACAATTATTGTATTAAAAAAATATGATAATTAATTCAAAAAAATAAAATGCACTTGTAAACATACCTCTGTATGCATGGATCTAATCCTTAGTGTGGATGTTACTTGGGGTTAGGGTGAATTATCTTTATTATTGGATGACCATGATACCTCTGAGACATCGATGAACCTCTAGTAGTCTGAGGGTCAAAGGATCCAACATCCTACTCATCATTACGTAGACCTTCCCTCTCCGACTAACAAATCATATGGGAATATATATGAAAAATGAAATTAATATTAATAGAAAATATTTTAAAAACTATTATATATACATATATATTATATATTATTATAACCAGCATTTCACTATGTCAAAATTCACTATGTTAATTTTCATCTCCATTCTCATCTACATATTTGACGATGTTAATATCTTCATACTCCTCCTCAGTGTCACCATTTTTCATAGGAGTTTCAATTTCAACATCTCTTGTCATTTAAAATTCATTTATTACATCAATAACATCATTATCACCATCGAACCTTTCACTGTGGGGGTGTCCTCATCAATATTTATGTCACTTCATGGAAAAGATAGATTTGGATTTGTATCTTAAAAAATTTCAATTCCTCCCACTTTGACGTTACGATAATCAATTTAAATAAATGGTTTATCGATAATTCATTTTTAATATGATCCACCAATCACTCAAAACTATTGAAGTTGCAAAATATTTTTCACAACAAATTTAATTTTCCTAATGAGATAAAAAATGGATTATTTACTTCATGAAGTATTTAATATTTGACATAAAAAATTTCATGGCTTGGGTGAATATGTAAGCCTCTCTCAATATCCAACCATAGGCATGTAAACATCATTATTTAATTTTTTTCAATATAATACAGTTCAATTATTTCTTCCATCTTTTCATAAAGGTCAAATTATATTTCCCTGTGATGAGAACCTCTCAAGAAAGCACCATTATTCACAATTTTCTATTGATTCCCCATAACCATATATATGAAAATGAAATCCATTCACCAAATATGCATTAAAATATTTATCCTTTTTCGATGGTGGGTTACTTAATACATACAATCAATTATCAATTTTATTATCATTTTATGATACATAAAAAATTGTAATCCATCTATCAATATAACAAGTAATTAATAGATTTTAAATGTAAAAACATAAATAATCTATTTTACCTATTTTTGAAACCATATAAAAAAGAATTATTTTGTCAACGTTCTTCTTATGTTGTTGGAATAATTTTTGGAAATTGTTTCTTGATATGATTATCATATAACTATGTTTTAACCAAAGAGAATATATGATAAAAATAGTTATTTGACATTCCATTTATCTAATTTAATAGACATAAATTTTTCAACTGATTCAAATTTTATTATCTTTCAACCAGTATATAAGGAATCCTTACCAGTGCATAATATCTCATAAAATTTAGATGGTTCCAACACATGAGTTAAATCGATATCATCTTAAGATTTCGTTTGTTGAAAATTTGGACCTTCCACATCATGAAAAAAATATCGAAACATTGATGGATTTGGAAACAAATTATTAGTATCTTCTATGGACTATCATTCATCATGTTGATACTAATAAAAATAATCAGCTTAAGAACCAAAACCCAATAAGTGACCCCCAACAATGTCAAATGTTCCAACCATTATGAGACCACATTTCATACATAGACACTTAATTTTCCCTTGTAAAATGAATTTTGTTTCTTTATGATGATAATGATATGAATGTTTCAACATGCTCAGTATGTTTTTGATTTATACCATAACTTCATGGATTTCTAAATTGGTTTATCTAGGCATAGTCATCTAATAATGATTTTTTGACATTATTGATCCATATTTCTCATAAAATATAAAATAATTTGTCTTTTTATGATAAAAATGAATTAAATAAATGATACCAAAAAATATAAAATGGTTAATAATTTCAATTTATACCAAAGTTTTAGTAATTATTCATAAATATTGTTAATTATTGGCAATTATTCATAATTATTGTTAATTATTACTATATTTTTCTAATTATTTGTATTTAAAACTTATTACTACTAATTACAGCTAATTACTACTAATTATAACTAATTACCAATACTTGTCGCTAATTACCACTAATAGTTACTATTTGTTTCAATTTCATACAAATTATTAAAATTTATTACTAATTAATGAAACTTATTAATAATTATTCTTAATTATTACTAAATATTCCTAATTATTAATAATTAATACAATTTACTCATAATCATTAATAACTATTCTAAATTAATACTAATTATTTATAATTATTATTAATTATCTATATTTATTACTATTTATTACTAATTACCTCTATTTATTACAAATTATTCCTAATTATAGAAAATTGATCCTAATTATTACTGATTACTGCTATTTATTACAAATTATCATTAATTACTTCTACGTGCCTCTAATTACAACTAATTTTTAGTATTTATTACCAATTATTCAAATTGTTACAAATTACCACAAATTAATACAAATTTTTGATAATTTTTACTAATTAATAATTACTACAATTTAATATAATTTAATATAATTTATTACTATTTATTACTAATGATTGATAATTATTACTAATTATTGTTAATTATTACTAATTATCACTAATTATTATAGTTATTTCTAATTATTAATAATTTTTACAAATTATTATCGCTTACCACTATTTATTACTATTTATTAATAATTATTACTAAATATTACTATTAATTACCACTAATTATTATTAATTATTAGTATTTATTTATGGTTTATTACTATTTATTTCTATTTATTATATATTATTACTAATTACTTCTATTTATTAGTAATTATTCTTCATTATTACTAATTATTACTAATTATTAATAATTATTCATTTTTATTACTAATTACTATTAATTATTACTAATATTTACTAATTATTACTAATTATTTCTCATTTTTTCAATATGGTTAATTATTTCTAGTTATTTTTAATTGTTTCTAATTACTGCTATTTTTTTCTAATTACTCATAATTATTGCAAATTTTTGATAATTTTTTCTAATTATTACTTATTATTCATAATTATTACTTATTATTTGATAATTATTACTATTTATTCTTAATAATATACTAATTGTTTCGAATCATTCATTGGTATTGCTAATTATTAATAATTATTTCTAATTGTTTATAATTTTTACGAATTATTCCTCATTAATATTAATTATTACTAATTGTTAAAAATTATTACTAATTATTACTAATTATTAAAATTTATTAAAATTTACTGATATTTATTATTTTTTATCACTATTTATTAATAATTTCTACTAATAATTACCAATTATTGTTATATGTTTCTAATTATCAATAATTACTACTATTTAAAACTATTTATTATTAATTTTTACCAATTATTGCTAATTATTTCTAATTATTACAAATATTTACAGGTTTTTACTAATTATTAATAATTACCAATATTTATTAATATTTAATACAATTTATTGCTATTTATAAATGATTATTACAAATTATTACTAATTATAACAATTTATCGCTGTTTATTACTATTTACCATTATTTATTACTAATTATTACTTGTTAATGCTATTTATTAGTATTTAATACTAATTATTACTAATTGTTACTGATTCTTAATAATTATTACTATTTGTTACTAATTATTACTATTTACAACTATTTAATGAAATTTATTAATTATTTTTACTAATTACATCAATTTATTATCAATTATTCTAAATTATTACCAATTACGGCTGTTTGGTACAAATAATTCCTAATTATTACAAATATCCTTTAAATAATACTAATTATTTGTAATTATTATCAATTACAAATAATTGTAACTAATTATTACAAATTATTACTATTCATTACTAATTTTTACTATTTATTAAAATATATTACAATTTACCAGTAATTATTACTAAATATCAATAATTATTACTAATTATTACTAATTAATTTATAATTATTACTGTTTCTACTATTTATTACTATTTATTACTATTTATTACTATTTATTAATATTTATAACTAATTATAATTAATTATTACTATTTTCAACTATTTATTGTCCAATAATTCCTAATTAGTACTAATTACTACTAATTATTATTAATCATTACTATTTTTTACTAATTAATACTAAATAATACTAATTAATACCAACTAATAATAATTTATATTAATAACTACTAATTAAGACTGATCACTCGTAATTATTATTAAATAATGAAAATTGTAACAAATTGTCAGAAATTAATGGTATTTACATCTAAATTAAAACATTAAATCATAATGAAATATCTAATTTCTATTTAAAATAATACAAAATAAATCTTTCCAATTCGAATTAAATTTAATTAACTCTAATTAATAATAATTATTACCTATATAAATAGAAATTTATTAATTAAGAATAAAAGCCAAAAAAACTATAAAAAAAATCTTTCGTTGGTTGTATGTTTAGGAAATTGATTTGTTGTACAATTTAGAAGTTTGAAAAACTGAAGTGAGAAATATGAGAGCAGAGATGAGAGAGGTATTGAGATAATTGTGAAACAAGAAAAAAATGATAGGGGTGTATATATGTTTGATCATTTGCAATAGGGCCATTTGTGATACGATTTCCATCACAAATATTATTATTTTGGATGGGTCCCATCACAATGGTAGACCCCCATTTAATTAAGGGTGATGGTTAAAAAAGTAGTTACAATGGGTCCTATCATAAATACTATTTGGATTATATATTATATATTTGACGGCTCATCGCAAATATTATGTTTTGGGATGGGATCTGTCATAAATAGTTCAACGGTTATTAATTACGGTGATGATAAATGATAATATTTCCAATGAGATTTGTCTCAAATACTATCATTATGAATAATTATTTATGATGTCCCATCACAAAGAATATCCTACCAACATTAATTATGAGTAGAATCCTACCCCGTCACAAACAAATGAAAACAGGGAATTATATATCTAATGGGGGTTTATCCCCCGTCGTAAATACTATTCCTATGATAACACACATATAGCATTCCAAGGGTATATGCGATGGACCATCGCAAATACCTATTTTTTATTGACCATGTGTGATGAGTCAAAAATCTCATTGAAAATAGTCTCTATCAGATGATTATTTCCGACGGGCCCTAGTTCCGTCACAAATGCCTTATCCCAATAAGCCATTTTTTGTAGCGGTTATCTTTGAAATAATCCTTTACTTAACCAGATGGAGTGTGTCGTATCTTTCTGGGATAATGGCACAAAAGGTTGAGTAGAGTCATTCCTACTAATCAAGCGTAGGGGAAAGTAATAATATGGATCTCTTTTTATTTGTAGTGTGAATCCATGAGTGATGACCTCCCTCCTTTTGTCATCTAGTTTCCCGATGTTTTTCATTCTAACATCCATAGTTTTCATCTGGATTTGGATGTAGATTTTTTCTATCTATTTTTTTTTCTTGGAACTCATCCAATATCTGTTACTTCTTACCACATGGCAGCATCTTAAATTAAATAGATGATGATTTATTTGGATGATCTTTTAGTAAAAGGATTTATACGCCTGTGTGTTTCATCCTTGGTGGAACCGGTTCTCTTTCCAAAGAAATATGATTGGTCAGTTCACCATTGTCCTGATTACAAAAAATTCAATCGAATTATGTAAAGAAAAATATATGTTTCCATGGAATTATGATATGATTGACTAGTTGAAAGTGGAGGTTTGGTTCTCAAAGACTTTTCATCAATGTATTTACTATTATACAATAATAAAATAATCAGACATTCAGAAAAACAATTTTCAAAGTAGGAATTACTGTTATGAGTACCTTGTCACAAAATATGGTTTAACCAATGCTCTAAAATATTATATGGCATTAACGAACATGATCTTCCAGGAGTGTCATGAAACTATTTTTGTGGTCTTTATAGATGATATCTATGTTTACTCTAAGTCAGATAAGGATTACCTACATCATCTGAGAGTAGTACTGGAATTGTTGATTAATCACATTAATTATGCCATGTTATAGAAATTTGTTTTTTGGATTTGGGAAGTGAAGTTATTGGGAAAAGTGGTGTTATATCAAGGATTTCCATTTTGTCTATAAAAATTTAGAGTTGTTATTATATTGCAGAAACCACAAAATGTTCTCGTGCTTCAGATCATCAAGTGTTTAGTTGGATATTATCACAAGTTTGTAAATAAGTAATCAATGATAGATTATCTAATGATGCATTTAAATTGTAAGGGATTAATGTTTTTTTTGGGTAAAAAGTATCATAATGTTTTTTAGAAGAAATTAATTTTTACTACTACACTGTTGATGAGTCATACAGAGGCTGGGCATGGCTATGTGGTCTTCTGTGATGAATATGGTTCAGTTTTGGGTTGTTTTCTTAGCAGTGTGTTCATGTTTTTTCTAATGAATCTCAAAGGATTCAGCCACATGAGATGAATTTCCAATCCCCTAAACATAAACATATTATTGTGATCCATCAACTTAATATTTTGCTTCATTACCATAACTGAAAAAGGTTTACCATGTTGAAATGGAATTTCATCATAGAAGATTTATGTAAGATACTTCTATCCCGGACCGTGGAAAAATCATCTGAAGAGTGAATGTCAATGGATCTTTCATCAGAGTTTCATATTGGAGTCTTTGAATCATGGGTTGGGGTTTACCTGAAATGTTTTCAGTTAGCTTCTTTTTGGTGAGGCTAATAGCATTAAAGACTCTCTTTTTGGTGGTGGGACTATTGTTGAGTGTTAATTTTCCACATAAGTAATTATATGTTTTCAGAATATTTTTTTTAGTGTTATCATTCATGAAATCTGTGATGGTGAGTTTCCATAATTCACAATGGGAAGTACACCGAAGAAACCTGATGATGTTTTATTACATGTGGCGATGATTCAGGTGGCCCAGTTTGAGATGGGGCATTGCTAATTTTTCCATCATTTTTATATGTTCCAAGGACTCAATAGTGAGCTTAAACCATTTGGGTGTACTTGAGAAACATCCATTTCTTTCTTGAAAGTGGAATAATGTCTCTATGAATTTTTTGGTGGTGATTCCAAATACCCATATAAAGAAGGATTTGATACGGGTTATGATCAATAGGCTTACCAAATCATCTAACGTTACAGAAATTTGTGATAAATACAATATTGAGGATATAGGAAATATCTATATGATATAGATTGTTGGTTTTTATGGAGTTCCATATTCTATAGTCTCTGATACATATCCATTTTTTACTTTTCACTTTTGGAGATGCCTCTAGGATGCACTGGGATCCCAATTTCATTTGAGAAAGACATACCATCCGCAATCGGGTATCCAAAAAAAAATTAATATAAAAATTCATGATGTTATGATTTCCACCTATGTTTAAGAATATGTGGGGTTGGGTATGACCATTTGGTTCTTCTAGAGATTTCATATAACAATAGTTACAAGTCCCCAATCATAATTCCTCATAATGAGGCCATGAAAATCAATGTTGAGTTGGTCATTGATCGGGGAAGGTTCCTTTATTAAATCGAGCATGGTTCAAAAAATTACAAAAATGATTCAAACAAAATTTTAGAAAATTTTGATGGCACATATCTGGTTTAAGTATTATATGGATCATCATCTCAAACCAATGGAGTTTTCAGTGGGTGACACTGTGTTCATGAAATATTCACCAAGTTTAGGTCATCAATGGTTTAAGATGAATGGAAAATATGATCACCATTTTTGGTAAATTATTAGGTCATTGAGAAGGTGAGAAATGTGGATTTCAATTCAGAAATTCCACCATAGTTTATGTTGACACATAACATGTTCCACACATCACATTAGTGAACATATCTTTCTGATCAATCCCATGTTCACAGCTAGAGTGATCTTGATGTCAAGCCTAGTTTATCTTTGACTGGGAATCCATTCAGGATAGTTGACTTTGAATCCAAAGTACATTATGGGAGAAATACTCCTTTTGTTTGAGGGAAATGACATCACAATTCTCATAATCATGGGACATTGTATAGGGAGTCACATATGAGAGAGTAGTGGTATCATCTTTTAAACATGGACGATTATTAAAAGGATTTCTATGGACAGAAAATTTCAATGGTGGGAGGTTTTAAATTATTTTTACTATTTTTAGGTACTTCGAGACCCCACTTTTAATCCATATTTAGTAGCGGTATGTCTCGGGTGGTTTTGTAAAGATGTTTGAAAATTATGGATGGTTGTTGGGTTGTTCATGGTTGGTGAATGATTTTCCAAAATTGTGTGCCTTTCTAGTGCCATGTATGAAAACCTAGGAAGTGAAGGATTTAATGGTTTGTCAAATTTTCTTCAAATAGTGCATGCAAAATGTAAAAATTATATACCCCTTTTGAGTGGCACTTGATTTGGGAAGACGATTTGACAAATAATGCAGCCCCACCCAACTAATTTTGTGCATGGAATTAAATTATTCCAAATATTTTTATAAAAATACACAAACGATATTTGGGACCCCAATTGCCCCTTCCTTATAATATATCAATTTTTAGGGTTATTAGGATATTAGAGACCCATTATAGATCATCCAAACTCTTTCAAAGAATAATTTAATCTAGGAGATCATCGTTCGATCCTTTCCTGGTATTTTTTCCTTTCCCATTAATTAATTCTCAATTTATTTCTCTATCATTCATAAGGTTATATATATATCCTTATTTTTAGGTTGTAATATATTTTATTTGGGATCATTATTATAGGAAAGATTTATTGATCTCCAGTGTTTATGTTATTTACTAGAGGATACTATTGGAGATGTTTTGTTATTTGGTCAAGTGATATTGGAAATGTGGTTCACTTTAATATTTTCCAATTTATTTTTCCTAAAAGTAAAAGATTTCAATTTAACTTATATAAACTGGATTATTAAAAATCAAACTCACATGAAATTGCTAGTTGAACTTTTATTGGCATGAATCATTGGAAATCCCAAAATTTTATGGAATCCTGGAGTGCCTATGGAAATTTGATGGAAATTGTGAAAATAAATTGTGAAAATTTATTGTGGGATTGATTTAGAATTAGTATTTTGGAAAAACCAATTTGTTTTTTTTTTCTAAAAATTCATTTTTTTTTCTTGTAAATGGAATGAATTTACAAAAAAATTATTTTGGTTTTTAAATGTAAATTGGAATTCTAAAATGCGAGAAAAATTATATTGGTATTTTGAACAATTTGGAAATAAATATACCTTTATTTGTTATTATTTTATAACATGAATTTTTAAGTAGTTATTGAGTTATTTCTGAAAAAACAATACTGACGATTTAATAATCTAACAAAACATATGTAATAGGTCGCATCCTCGATGTGATGGTGATGGGTCCTCTTTGACCAAAGGATAAGGTATGTGAGTAAAATTATTATCATGATCACCTATTCAAGTGTGTTAGTGTAACACACCCTAGAGCTACCACATCTCTTGTAAGATGAACATTATTTTTTCATTTGATTATTTTCATATATTTCAATTTTTGTATGTTTTTTTGTCATTAATTATGAATTTATATAATATTCTTATCAAAATTTATTATTATTACATGCTTTGAAATATTTCCATCAATTGAAATGTATAAAATTCTTTTTTAAAAATATTCTCTTAAACTGCAACATTTCATCATTTTAACATTTAATGGTTTATTTGGATAAATAATTGTGTAAATTTCTTATCGAATCTGTGGTTATACCCTACTGGGATTTTAGCACAGACCCTATATATGACTTCATGGTTTTTGTAAATTTTATCCTCCCAATTTAGACCATGGATAATGCACTACTGGGATGTGGTTCTTATTTTTGGTCATTAGGTCTTAGAGGGATTTGCCTTGTTGGGACATCATTTTTGTATATACAGGTTTTATGATACTTTGGTAGTATACTTTTGGGTTTTTGAACCAATTTGACTTCTATTACTATTCTCCATATCGAAAAAAATGGCACAAACCTCTTGTAATATCCTACCAAACCCAGAAAACTCCGTACCTCCATCACACTCCTAGGTGACTCCTAAGAAAGTACCACCTCAATCATCACTAGATCAACTACAACCCCAGCCTCTGAAATGACGTCTCCCAGAAAGTGAACCTCTCGTATCCATAACTGGAAATTTGAGAGCTTACCACAATGCTGGTGCTCTCAGAGTGTGTCCAGAACTACCAGCATGTGATAGGCATGCTCCTCCTCCGTATCTTAGTAGATCAGATTTTCATCGTTGAAGACTATTACAACGTGATCAAGGTACGACATAATTATCCTATTCATGAGTCCCATGAACACTTCTGGAGTTTTGGTCACAATGAATGGCATAACCAAGAAGTCATAATGGCCATACCGACATTTTAAAGTCGCCTTCTATACATCCCCATCTCATACTCTGAGCTGGTGATAGCTTGATCTGAGATCTATCTTCGAGAACCACTGTGCTCCCTTCAGCTGATCAAAGAGGTCATCAATTCTCGAATGTGGGTACTTATTCCTCACAGTCACCTGATTCTGGCAACGATATCTAACACAATATCTCAGGATCCCATCCACCTTTTGGGCGAACAAAATTGGGGCTCCCTATGAGGAAACACTGGGCTGAATGAACCACGTCCCCTCCATGTCCTCCAACTGTACACACAACTCACAAAGCTCTGTGGTAGCCATCTAATATGCTGATGTAGATATCGGTGATTTCCAGGGGTATCAGTCAATGCAAATGTCCACCAATCTACGTGGAGGTAGACCTGGAACATCATCAGGGAAGACATCCGCATATTGATCCTCCACTATAGGATAACTCAAACTCTCCACATCAACCACTCTGAGGGTATGGCTAGCCAACTGATTAGTGATCTGATGCACTCTCCTCCAAGTGAGTATATCATGTGCTGCAAAGGTTCCCTTATCACCAGTGAAGGTAAACCAAGTCCCATCTATGCGGATGCATGATACATTGTTCCTAATACATTCAATCTCGGCATGGACTGTAGATAACCATTCCGTAACCAAGATGATGTCGTAAGGCCTCGACAATGCTACTAGGAGATCCCAGCCAAAGCTCTCACCTCCTATAGTATGATCACACTTCTGGAACCAGTGCGTACTCATAAAATCCTCTCTTGTAGGAGCCTCCAGCCGTAAATATTGAGGGAACAACTCTTTTGGAATCTCTGAGCTCTGAACGTGGGCCATGGAAATAAAAGAATGATTGGAACCTGTGTCTATATATATTGCATCTATGGTTGAATAGACATAGATCGTACATCGTATCATCTCCGGAGCGCCATGGTAATAGGCCTCAACTTCCTTGATCTGAGCTCGCCCTTATCCACCTACTCTTTGTGGTCGGGGTGGACCACCTGGTGGTGGTGGCGTTAACATCTCGAATCATCACCCACCGTCAGCTACATGGCTAGATCCTCTGCCATGTCCGCCTGCTCCCTCTGGATCTCCTCGGTCAAACCATTATCTCTTCTTGGGTGGTCCATCAACTATCTACTGATCAACTGTACACTAGGTCGGGTAGTCAGGATCCATGTGACGTTGCCCGCTATAAGTGAAACATTCCATGTTCCTCACAACACTTCCCCTGTCTCTGGTTCCCCATACAACTGACCCCGAATCCTGTGGTCGTCCACTTGTAGATCTGGTCCTCTTGGACCACTATGAGGTATATCTACTTCTAGTTACAGAAGACTCTAGTTTGTGATTCCTGGTGGTGGTTCACGTAGATAGTGACTACTCAGTAAGAAAACTCTCTACTAAGAGGTCTCTCTCTAACTCACCCGCCTATGTCAGGATGCTGAGAGAAATCATTGAAGCCCTAATATCTCACCTGAGTCCATGCTCGAAGTTTCAGGCAATAAATAATGGGTCCCTCGCCATATCAATGGAGTGGTGTGAGAGGTCACTGAAACTCACTGAGTACTAAGCCACAGTCATGCTTCCCGGCTGCAGATGAAGTAGCTCCTCAATACGCACTGCACGAAGGACAATGTGACAAACTCTTCCCAAAATCAATTTTAAAGTCTTCCCAGAGATTTATCAACACGTCATGAACATGGAAAATCAAGCTCCACCATCTTCCTACTATTTACTGTAGATGACTGGTGGCAATGGTAACTATGAGATTTGTTGATATCCCTACTGGTTAGGAAATTGTCATCACAGCCTCAATCCAATCCTTAGATACCTGTGGGTCCATCTCCCACCTGAACCTGGGTGGCCTCTAGTGCTGGAACTCGTGCAATGTGGTCAAGTGGTGTTCACCTTCTACTACTGGGGATGGTGGAACTTGTGGCCCAACCAGTAATGGTACCACTGCTGCCTCTTCTGGAAGTGGTCCCTACATCGAGACCTCATTGCTCGGTGGGATGTCAGTGCGTACTATACCCAAAACCCTAGATGGATGTCTTTATGGTGGAATCCTAAAAATAAACAGGTGCTACATTTTCAATCGGTTATATATGGTCAGCTAACTCAAAGAGATTACAATGAAAACACTTCTAAACACCCATGCAATCAGTGTTTTCATACACTGAGTCAAAAATCAGAATTCAGGGTCATAGTGTACGGATACGTCGGTCGCCGCACCAAAACTGGATACCCTAAACTAATAAACACACTCACTACAATTATCATTATTTCCTTTAAAAAGATCTGAGTCTAATGGTATATGGTAGATCTGACTCTTCTGATACCAATTTGTCATGACCCATCCCTCGGGTCCTGTGTCGTGACTACCCAAGCCCGCCTTCCATAGGCCTAGGGCTGGCGACTAGCACTGAAAGGGTAATACCCTATAATCGGGAATGAATTTCCTTTATATCTTGTAAACACACTCAACCAATAACACAAAAAGATATGAACACAAGTAATCTATATATAAAAAAGACTGATGAATGTAAGAGGGGCCAGCATACAAGCCCAACAATAAAGGTACAAGTAAAACTAGAAATACAGTGCAATTGAAGAAAGATAAATACAACTACTTGGTCGTGCTCTGAGTTTCCTACCAGAATGGTACGTACATATCACCTCCTCCGCACTCCATGTCTACCCATCTCCTCTTTGTACCGACATGTCGTATGATCGACCTCCGGGAACCGTCCAGTCACGGTACCTGCAGCCTCGATCAGCGTTGTCAGTCATCTGCACCATACACAACAAGGTACGGGTGGAGCCCATGTAGGGGTGATTATAATAATACTCAATAGGGACCACGAGACCCTCAAGGTCTCACAAAATCCACAATGGATAAACCACAATGAAAGTAAAACAATGATATCCCTACTTAGGTATATGCCCATAAAAATGCCTAACTTATCCAATATTACCCATCTCAATCTTGAGGAAACACAAGGCCCAAATCATTAGCAAAAGTAAAAATGTTCCATGAAATAAAGACTACCACGAAGGTAAGTACAACATAGGTAAGCCACACAGAAGAATAACACAAAGGTATTACCACAAAGGTAAGTACCACACAGGTACGCCACACAGAAAAATACCACAATGGTATCAACACGATGGTATGTACCACACAAGTACGCCACATAGAAGAATACCACAAAGGTAAAGACTCATCTCACACCAGGTATAGCTAAGGTACAGTAGTAGAGATGATTAAATGTAACTACTAAATCATCTTACACTGTTAAGAGGTAGACCCACGTAGCATCATAAATCATATGACCGACACATGATCATAGTACATAATCAGAACCACACATGATCCTAGTAAAAAAGACCCACATAGTATCCAAGTACATCATCAGAACCAGACAGGATCCTAGTACAGTAGACCCACAAAGGATCCTAGTACATCATCAGACCCACACATGATCCTAGTACAGCAGACCCACAGAGGATCCTAATACATCAACAGACCCACACATGATCTTAGTGCAGCAAATGCACACAATATCCATGTACATCATCAGACCCACATAGGATCGTAGTAGATCAGACCCACACAGGATTCTAGAGTAGTCACACATGGATTAATAGTGCGGATCCATGTGGGATCCTCAAGCACAGACCCATGATGGGTCCATTTCTCATGTTATATCCAACTACAGGGTTCCTGCACTAAGCTCTCTTGATTCCAAGAGGTTCCTTTCATCAAGACATAGTTAGATACTAAACCTACCACTAAGTACCAAGAAAAGGTATCCCATTGGACCTCTATGTAAAAGGGGTTTGAAAGCAACAGATGGTGTGTCAATTAGACATCTGGTATGCAAGTTATTGGCCTTTTAGTCCAGAGGGCCCAATTGGATTCATGTTCGATCCAACTCGGTCATACCCCAACATTATCCAAAATTCATGTGGGGTATAAAAAATGGGTCTGTCTCACTCCAAGGCTTTAGGAACCACTGATGGTTCTTCAAATAGATGCTCGTAGCTCAAGATATGGTCCAAAGACCGAAAATGGGTTGATTTTTGTTGGGGTCTGGTCCGGTTCACTAGGCCTGTGGTGCGGGGTGGCCCACAGTGCAGCATGGCCCGCAGTGCGGCGACCGGCCATGGCTAGCTGGACGACCTGCCTCCTTCTCCGTGTGGTGCGTCTTGCACCACGCCTTCACCGGTGGCTGGCTCGATCAGCTGCCCTCCCTTCGTCGCCGCGACACAAGTCCGCTGCTCTCACTCTTCAGTTGGTGCAGACGTGGGCTGTCATCCTCTTCGTGCGGCCGACCTCTACCAGCCGTCACACATGCTCTGCCATGGATGATTGGCCGCAAACCTTCTCTGACGGCTTGGAAACACCACCACCTTCGTCTTGGCTCTCCATGGTGCAAGCCTCTGTTCCTGAGCCCCTCCAGTGTTGGCCTCCATCCTCATCCATTGAAAATAACACATCAAGAATCACAATGAATTATTGAGAGGTCTATCCATATTTTTCTGACCCACACCATCCATGTTTGATTGGTATCATGCGACTCAAAAAAATCTTGAATCAAGAAGAACGTCAAGAACTGGTAAGGGGATGGGTGGGTATAAATCAATAAGAAATCCTAATTGAATGTTCTGAATGAGGAGGCACGAGGAAGAATATGAAGTCATTGAAGAACGTTAGTGTTCATCATCTCCACAAGGTGCTTCTGGTCTAGGCATGTGGTTGGTTCCTCGTTCTTTGTTTGGAGCTTCAGGGTCTATTGTCACCGCCTGGAATAACGAGCTCCGTCCTCCCAATGCTGGTCATCGTAGCACTTTACCAGATCTTCATCGCTTGGGGAAGCCATTCTTAATCCCCCCCAAGCTCCATATAAATATGATAATGGGAGGGTAAGTAATGATTGTGGAATTTATGAAGTTTCATTTAATAGGAACTTTCCTAAATTCCAATGATTTTTTTAATAGTATTTGATAGGTTTAAACAATTAATTTACATTGGCACAATTAAATGTTGACACATTTTATAAATTTTCATTGGCTCTACTGATTATATTTGGAGTTGAAAGGACTTCTCCCATTAAAGAGGGTTCAGGTGGTCTCCACCACCATAACCCATGTAGAGAGGTTTCAATAAAAGTAAAATAAAACATGTTATTTATTTTATCTATATTTCCATGTAAAACATGAAAACTAACATTCACCATCGACCTACTGAGGTCGAGGTGAAGGTCTAGTTAAGTGAATACTAGTGTTGCGAGTTCAACGGTGTTCTCGGATTTCAATTCTGAGCACCAGTTTATATGTTACAAAAACCCGCTCGCACATTTACTGAACTTACCCGAAAAAAAGTTCAGAAATTCACTCAGGGCACACCGGGCCTTGGAATCACGCGCTGTCAGTTTTTGTGGACTCGTAAAATTCCCATATAATTAAAATAATGACATGGAATATCTGGGTATTTACATTAAGTATCCATATTCTTTGTTTCATATATAATATTATTTCCAAAACCCAATACAATTTCTAGATGTAGTTTTTTTCTTCAAATGTTGTTTGATTGATTGGGAGAATATTTATTTTTGATATTCATTATGAAATTCAAAAACATATTTTGAATAAATATAATTTAATAATTGAATTTATTATAGATATATGTGGAATACATTCGACAGGCATTGATATGTCGGCCACTGTTATGGATAGTGCCTTAATGAATCAATTGGTCTCATAAGACATATTAGTTGGCCAAATTAAATGGTGTTTGGGTGTATACCTACCAAGAGATTAAATTTCCATGATGAGGGATCTTTAGGGTATAGATATCATCATGTCTAAGAACGTGATTTACTATAGTATGAATTTAAATCACTGGGAAATATTTTTCTACAACCTATGAGATTACTTCATTAATATTAATCATGGAATCATTTTATAGAAAAGTTATTCCTTAAATTGAATGTGTTTTCTATGTAAATTTCTTTATTTATTTTCCGTATATAATCTTGATAGTTTCCATTATACATAACCCTAACTAATAATCCTATATCACCCTTTATTTTCTTTTCATTACCAAGTATATGAAGAAGTTTATTATGAATAATACCAAGGATAACAGAATATTTATAATTATCTGTATCTTTCATTAATATTTAATATATCATAGGGGATGAATATATTTCTTCAAGACTGCTAAAATTATCGATCATCTATAGGGATATAACATGTA
Source organism: Viscum album (assembly GCA_963277665.1). Lineage (NCBI taxonomy): Eukaryota > Viridiplantae > Streptophyta > Magnoliopsida > Santalales > Viscaceae > Viscum > Viscum album. Next base: position 1,135,662,115 of record OY728122.1, read on the forward strand.
TATTATATTAATTTAACAAATAAAATATTTTCTATCAGTTACTAGAGTATGTGACTTATAGAGTTTTCATTTTTATAAGGAGGGGTAATACTAAAATTATTTCTTTTCTATAGTTTCATATTACATATTTCACTACTGACTAAAATATGATCCATGATACATCACCTGGTTTTACTATATAGATAATGATAAATTTAGATTTTATTTTCATGGATATAGATGTGGTGGAGGTAGAGCTAGGATGTGCCCAGTATAGGATTTTTATAACAAAGTTATTTTCATTGGAATAGGGTGTTTATTATAATTATAGTATTGAATCTTCTGAATTAATGTCGGTTGATAAATTAAGTTATTGTATGTGTACCTGGTTTATTCTTCAATCCACCTAAAAATTAGAGTGTAGTAGAATAATTAATTTCATCAGGAGAATACCCACATGTAAGGAAGATGGGAGTCTCCATTGAATAATATTAATACCCCAAGTTGAAACACATTCATTAATATTCAATATCATAAGCCTCGATGGATTAGTGGATTTTAAAACTCTAGATTGGTGGAATATTTTCTTGAGTTAGTTAATCTTATTTTACATAATTCTCAAAAACTCATCAACCATATGGTCAATTTTCATTGAGTCCCATTAATAGTGAAATGATCAAATTGTGGTTGTTAGTTTCATAGGAATATAATAAGGAACACATATTATAAATTTATTATGATACTATTTTATTCATATGTATATTAATATGCTGATACAATATGAAAATTTTGTATATGATAATTTATTGATATTTATTATGATGTTATGACCATGAAATTTCATGCCTTGAGGTTCACAAAAATCGTAGTATGCACTCTAGACATGGTCTATGATGATTTATTTCAATTATATGAGTTTTAATAATGGAACTTTATGAGATAATTATTTTATATTTTATCACTTATATATCCCCATATATAGTAGAGTAATGGAATAAATATTACATTCTATGTGTTTCATAGTTGACACATAGCATCATAGAAAATTATAATTAGGATTCAATATTGTATATTTATAAGTGGAATCTATGTGATGGATGCCATCAAGGTATCATCATCATAGGTATTTTCATTTAAATATTAAAAAACTGATATTGGTAAAGAAGGATCCTAGATTAGTTTGAATTACCTTGTAAATATAGCATTTTATTATTGATGTTGTAGCGTAAACTTGGTTTATATCTACCCCACTATGTAGGAAGTAATGAAAATCTTCTATGTAATTGTTTATAGAATTTCCTGAAAAATAGTATTTTCATTTTGTTCCTCATTAAGAGGGACACATTTTCCATCCCTTGTAAATATATAAAAATAGATCTAGTAGTTACAGGGAAACATTTAGTGAAAAATTATTTGATCCACTAACTTCATCACTAAGTAGTTCGTAACATGTTTCAAATGATATTTTTATTTACCCATAATTTTCAATTCTAACTAGTGATAAAAACTGGAGGTGTAATTTTTATCTAGAATTATTTATTTTTTAGTTAGAGATACAAAGGGATCTCATTGAAAAAATTGTTCTATTATAGACTTCTACTTTTTGTAATCACAGAGTTTCTACATATATCATTTGTTTATGCATACTCTTGGAAAGGAGAGTATCTTCATGGAGAATATCATTATATAAAGGAGGCCCTATAAAAATATTTTTTTAATATTTTTTTATTCAATATCTTGGTTTTGGTATAATATTATCGATGTATTCGTATATGAAATAAAATGTATAGTATATGAATCGTAGTTAATAGTGAGTTGAATCCTCATGAAATATAAGTAAATAAAACCCCTAGAATGTTGTAGCTGGTAACCCATAGTCCAACAAAAATACACTAATGTGTTGTGAAATCATTGGAGGATTATTTTCCAAAATTATGGATGTATTTGTGTAAAATTATCAAAATAATGTTCCAAAGTATTCTCTTTTCTAGAAAAATTCTATTTATCAAGGATTAATGATCTCTCGGATTATATAAATGGAGAAATGTTTTATTAAAGATTTATATTTAGTCATTATATCATCAGAAATAATTTTTTAAAGTTGTTTTCCCAAAGATGTTGTTTGAATGTCTCTTTTGTCATTATGAGTTCCTAGTAATGTTTTTAGGATTCATGAATGAAAAATTAAATTTTGGTTAAATTTGAATTATATTTCCCTATATTAATGTTCTAGTTCAAGTTAGTAATAATCATTGAAGTCTTATTCTATCAAAGGATATAGGATTATAATTTTATCCATATTAGGATAGTGAAGGACTTACTCCATTATCAATAATTTAATTATTGTTTCTAAAACTCTATGTTATGGATTAAAAAATATAATTTCCCAGGTTATGTTATCCTAGAAGATAAAAGTATCAGTTGATCCCTTGAAAAGTGCAATTTTATTTTCTTGGTTTCAACACTAGATGGTGTTTGAGATGTTTTCAACATCTAATATTTATTTGGCATAAATACATGTTATTGGAGAGAAATGATGTTATTACTTTTGGTATCAAGATGCTAAGATCCCATTAGAATAATTATGTAACTCATGAAATGATTATTTAATGGTTTTATTTTCCATGAATATGGAGAGAGATTATATTATAAGATATATATTTTTGGTCTTTGAAAATCACCAGAGTCTGGGTTAAATTTTATCCCATAGATATCATAACATAAGGTAGTTTTATTGGTTTAAAATCTTATAGGACAACATATTTGTGATTTTTCAAATATGTAAAAAATATAACATCATACATATCACCTTTATACAAAATCATGGGATCATCTAGTTCTAATTAGTCCTAAGATATTATATTTTATTCATATAGATTTTGTTGAATAAATATGAATTTATTACAATCGATCAATGTTTCTTCTGTAATAATTATTATCATGTTAGGGGGAAAAACTATTAGATATTTATTCTGAGAAACATGGTGACCATATATCCTTAGATGAGGCTCTTGTGGGGTTATCTGAGGGTGGAGAGAACATATTTCACTTCTAGGGGAGGATAATACTTTCATATTATTTTAATAATTATGTGTCTAAAACGTTCAAGATTCCACATTAGTAGTGTAACATGATTTGGTAAATATCAATAATTATCTAAAGTGTTATTTTAATCATCCATGTATTGTTGAGTGTTTCTATGTTCATGTCATAATGCCACACCATTATATCGGTGATGACTATTGAATAAGTTATTATCGGATTAAAATTTTTTATTTATGTTCCAGAGGGGAATTTGTAAATTAGATCTACGACTTTTAGGATTTAACATGAAATATCGATGAAGTTTAGTGATACATTATAGGTGGTAATTGAATCATAATTAATTTAAACTCACTTCCTCTATATTTATGAGATGTTTTTGGTGGAGAGATTTAGATTTATCTAATTATAGTATATATAATTTTCTATTAGAGTTCCAATTTTGATTGAATCTAAATGAAATTCTCAATTCATGTCCTAGATTTGGATGAAGTTTTAGATCACCTTTTCAAACCAAATTTATTTTAGTATGGAAATATAACAACATAAAAAATTCCTAGGCATAGAGAAACAATCAGGTTCTCAAATATATATTAAGTGTGGATGTAATTTTTTTCTGTGAATTGGGATGATCACCTTTTGTTATTAGATACTTTTTATAAAATAATTTACCATTCAATTATCAATATGATAAATTCTTCCCCTATACAGGAGACCCTATAGGATCCCCGTTTTTTATATTAAAATTGTCATTTCATCACTTATATAGCCGATGATGGTGTATTTTATGATAGAGAAAGTCCAACTAAAATCATTGGGTATAAAAAACCCTAATAAAATTTTAATTTGTAATCATATAGAACATGGACACCCTTAGGGATTATGTTGTTAGACCAAGTGTTTCTGAATGTTTCATCCCATTTTGAAATTGAGGGGTTTAGTTTAAGAGGAAATTTTTCCCTGATATTAATAGTTTCTTTCAAAATTATTATTTGGTTAGGAAATTTTTCGTATCACCAATCATTACACCCATATAAATTCACTAGGTCCACAATATCACCTTATTCACAAAACTAGGGAATAATTTTCATAACCCCTCACACATTACCAAATGGGGTGAGATCAAAATCATAAAAAAAAATCATTTACTGGTTACTAATTTGAGATCATGGATTGGAAAGAGAAGAAACATTATAATCGGGAAATTAAATTTTTGTGTGTATTTTGGTTTCTTTGTAATCTCTTGGAGTGGTCATGGTAATAAAATAACAAGAGTTAATATTAATATACCCACAATTTGGAGTGATTTTTTCTTTCTGATGAAAATCCATAAATATGAAGAGGATCCAGTGGCTTTGATTTCATATAATTCATTTTAACTTTTTTTATAAATATTATAATTATGGTCATGAAAATAGATCCTCATTAATAGAAATATGATTCATAAAAAATAAAGAATATATTAAAAATATTATTCTTAATAATTTTAATGAGAAAAATAATAAAATAATAATTTAATCCTCAAAAATAAATTCTGAAACTAAGATTGTTTCTCGTATGGGGTGTACCTAGGAAAGACATAATTTTTATTAGGGTTTAATGTTGAGTCCATGATTTTATGTTGGTTTTATTTATAAATGGTCCCAATGTAGGAATCAAAAACCTTGAACCTCATAACATATATATTTATGTAAACCTATAAATATATTTGATACATAATCACCATAGAATTAACTTAGTGGATATGATTTGGTTTACACTTAATGAGGTATCATCCATGTTTGTAGACTGATCCCATCTTCTGGATTCTTTGACCATAGTTCCTCAGGGTATAATAATTCTATTTTCTTATCTGAACATTATTTAATTGAATAATTCATGTCCTTTATTTTATATTATGTTACATAACACAAATATTATATAGTTAATATTCCCATATATTTATGTTTAAATAATCGTGTAACATTATTTATGAAAAGATAACATTAAATTAAAATTTAATTAGTTTTCCTATCATGATATATCAACAGTTAATTCTTACATCAATCTTTTAAAAAAATATTTCAAATTTTCATTAATTATCCAAATATTTATAAAATTATTGTCTTATTATTTAAATATATTTCATAATATTCATTTCCCACATTTAAATTGTTTCCTTCACATTCGTCAAATGTAGTGACTGGAAGAAATACTTCCATCCATTGCAAAAAATCCCATTTTACATTGTTTCACCATTATCATAAAGAATCATCACCCCATATATTTAAAATTGTCAAAGGTTTGAACGTGGAGGTTCAAAATGATGATAAATCTCTAGTATTATAGGTTTATACAAGGATATGGAAGGGTTCCTCATATTTGTAAGGGTTTGGGAATCAATTTGGTGAATGGAAGAGACAGTGAAGATCAAAGAAATTGTGATGATAAATGAAATATGGTATATTCTGATGGGTGTTATTGAAACAATTTAGTGTATCACTAAAATTAAATGGTGGAGTCACATTTTTAGTTGGTGGAATCCATATTCATTTCTACCTAAATTATAGATAAGGGGTGAAAATATTATAGGGAATAAAATATTTGAGAGGTGGTGTGATGTTATTCAAGCACGCATCATGATTCTTTTCTTATACTATGCATTGGTTTACAAAGAATTATTTATAACAAATAATATGTGAAATTTTTACAATATCATCTTATAGATAACTATAAAAATTAATGTGAATCCAATTACATGTCATCTAAAACCCTGATCCCATGCACATTGAAAATGAATGTACATATAGTAAGATATGATAAAACGTCACTAAATCCAAATAAAATATATTATTATCTATTTTGGAGGCCAATACTTATTTAAATATAGTATATTCTTCATATAATGTTAATTAGAATGTTTTATGTATATTTTCACTCATTATATCAAAATTAAGAAAATATATTTTTATTCTGAGTAATTTTTCATATAGAACATAGTAAATGTTATTTTATAATTACTTGTAGGTAGAGTTTACATAGAATTATAAGATCCAAAATATATTTATGGGTGTGAAAATCATTTTGAATATAATTTTTTTAGCCCCTAATGATAGGGTATGATTCCCCTATATATATGAAAGAGATAGGTACTCCCCTATAGATAATGGTTTAGGACATCCCTTCACATGGAATGCATCCTCCATTTTTTCAGAGTGTTGCAACTCCCATAATCCCAAAAATATGTGGGTACCCAGTTTGAATTTAAATACCCCTATGATATGGGGAATATATCATCTTACCATATATCATGTATCCCTTTGTTTGATACATTTCTAGCTTTACAGTTTTGGTACTTCATTAGGGTTGGAACCCCCATTACCAAAATGAATTTCATATAAAGGAGTTGGTCCCCAAAATTGATTCCCAAGAGATGCTGTTATTTTATGGAATCAAATTAGTATATATATTATGTTTCCTTTTATATAGTATGTATTTATATTATTATTTAATTATATGATATTTTTGGGATAAAAAAATTGATATTTTATTTTATTATTTGTAGCTTATATCAATTAAGAATATTCATTATTTCAATCTATGTCGAGATAACATAAAATAATCTTTATTAATTTTTGTTTAAATGGAATACTATGAACATTTCTATACTCACCTCTATATGGTCCTCATTCAAACATTTTTTGGGTCAATATGGGTGGTGTATTGTTCGATTTTGATTTTGATGTATGTGGTGTTGATGGAGCAAGTGGTTGACAACACTAAATTATGGTCATTAATGATAGGTTTGTTTTAGGATATGGTATGATGTGGAGTTACTTTTATTTGTTGTTAATGTCATATCATATTTCTATGACAATTAAAAATTGGATTTTTCCCTACTTCTAATGTTCTATTTTTTAATTTACATTAGGTGATATATGTACATCGTAAGAATTTAATACAATATATGGTCAATCCATCTAGATTTATATTTTTATAATTGTATTCTAGAGAATTATATCAATATTGAAACATCCTAGACTATCTCACTTTATGAACAGTAACTTGACTAGTTTTCTAGTTGACCTCAGTCACGCCTCCCAAAATGTTAGTGGCTATTGACATGCAGTGAGGGTTTGACGATGCATCATAGGGATGATATACCCCCTATATCAATGTGAGAAATACAATATAACATGAATAAATATTATATATATAAATATATATAATTGAAAGATGATAAATATGGAAAATTATAAGAAAAATATAATGAAGTAAAGGAATTAAGTGTAATGAAATTCAAACCACTAACTTCCCACTAGGTTGATAATATATAACAACTAGGATAATAGACATTAAAGACACAATTTCACATAACATCTATTCCATAACATACACCATAATCCCAGTACAATCCAAGATATATATATGAATTTAAAACATCTATTCCACTAGCCTTTTCCCCACCAGGTCCTAAAAACAACTTAATAACTGCTCAGGTGCCCATGTGTAGTGGTGTCCCATGAATGGTGTGCATAAAACTAAGTAGTGCACCACCATCATGGTATTATACTAATAATAAATTTCTTGGTTTTTCTTATAATGATTTCTCCCATAGGTATGTTATTCTATCCTGGTTATTGTTTTGATACCATAGACAATTAATGGAATGATTTTGGGGGATCACTTTTTGTGAATCTAACCCATGTGGGGACCTGATGGGTCTGTTCATGACATCTTTATACTTTTGAAAAAATATTTAATATAATTTTTCTCAATGATCAAATTATAACAATAAAAGAATCATTTTTTTAAAAACACAATTATTACCAATACAAATTCATTGACACACCCACATGTGCACATTGAATTCACACCTTTCCCCTGTTGAATAAAATTCTCCAAAAATATATTCCCCTAAAAATATATTGCTTCCTAATTATTAATATATCTATATATGTGAATTTATATTATTATTTTTATCAAATTATATTAGTAACATCTCCAATAGCTTGGAGATCTAAATATCATGACATATATAGCTTCATATAGATCCATTTGAACATTGGAGTGAAAGATATAGTTGTATGAGTACTCAATCAATGGGATATGCTGATCCTATCAACCATTGAATTCTAAAGAGGTCTCTTATCATATATTTGATCTTATGAATAGTCATTTCTTATTGGACATCAGTTTTTTGGTGATTACACTTGCTAAAATTCAATATACATTTTAAGGCATGTTGAAGAATCCTCTAGAAATTAGATGCGAACCAAGGACCACAATCAGAGACAATCGACTGTAGAACCCCATGCAGTCTACTCACTTCCATCACATATATCCTTGCAAGTAGTTCAAGAGATAGATCATTATGAATCATGATAATAATGTTAGTCCTGGAGATTCTTTCCACCAAAACCCATATCGCTTTATTTCTTTTGGATGTCTTTGGGAGACCCGTGACAAAGTACACAATGACATTCTCCCATTTCATCACGGGAATAGGAAATCGGTGCATCATACCTTTCAACTTCTGTTGCTCTACATTTACATACTGATATATCAAGAACCATGAAATATACACGTCAACATTATTCTTCTTATATTCCTGCTTGATGTGTTCTCGGAGACCACAGTATATCATGGTGATACGATTATGGATTAAGAAAGTTATGCAATGTCCATGAACCAATATCTCTTTATTTATCCCAGGTGATGATGGTTCACAAAGTCTTGTTCAAAACCATACCAATCGTTCATCGTCTATGTAACGCCCTGATTCCAGAAGCCACCCAAAGGTAGCCCGTACACGGTTGGTCACATGGCCTCATGCACATTTCCCTGAACGTTGGAGGCTACCGACTATCAGAGAGGGCCTTGGGTGTGATAGTGGGGAAACTATTCCCTTATTGGCATAGTACATAGGGGAAGAAATAGATATACAATAACGGAAGTAGTAATAATACCAAAAAATAGTAATTACAGAGGACTGATAAAGAATCAACTAGAGAATATATATATATATATATATATATATATATTGATGCATGATACATATATGTCTTGGAAAGAAGCCAAAAAATCATAATGAATAAATACAGTACTAAACAAAGTACAAAAAACCAGAAGCTAGGTCCTCATCATCGGAAGCCTATGCCTGGTCCCTTGCTCTCCAGCTCTAGAGCATGTCATGTACATGAAGTAGAAGGATGCTTTCCCTCATTTATACCTGCAACAATATAATCTGTTTGGTCCCAAAAACATGACCCAAATAGGGTGTGAGACTAATCCCAATAGGAAACCACCACGAGATCTGTTCCTAACATTCAATGAGTATATGAAGGGAAAATGTGCAGAAAGTAGTGAAAATGAAGGTACTCAACAGTAAAGAATCCACAGTTCAATTTCATGCAATAACCAACAAAAATGTAAACAAACAAGTAGCCCTTTGGGAAGCACTCTCATTATAACCCCTCTGGTCTTACCTATCAAGTACAATCAACCCTCTGGTTCATATTATTCATAGAATCTATGAGGAATCACTCACATTCAATTCTTGTTATAGTCTCATATTAGTACTAAAGGCACTCTGGATAATCACTTATGTCACATTACCTCTGTGGCCCGTGTCGAAGAACTACATACACTCTGAGGAATCACTCAACATTAATTCCCCATGTGGTCTCGCATCATTAAATATAAAGACACTCTAGAGAATACCTCAATTTCCATTCTCCCAATGAGCTATACAACAGGTTCTCAAGGCCCCATTTATGTCACGCATGTGTAGCATTATGTAATGGACATGGTAAACCTCAAGAACTACTTGGATAGAAATAAACAGTACAACAGCATAACAGAACTACAGTCACACCATCCTATAATAATAGGCATGTGAAAGTAAACAACATCCTAACTGGAAACCATGACCCAAAGGTCCAAACGGGCAAAACAAGCATGGGAAAAACAATCAAAGCACAACAATTCACCCTATTCAGAATCAATAATCATCTACTCATGCATACAACATAGCGGAGAATCAATAAGGATAAAATAGTAAATGTGCAATACCTCATTCATTGGTATTGGGAATTATTTCACATAAAACTCAAATATTATATATAGAAAGGCACAAACAACCAACCTTACGGTGAGGAGATAAATATACTTGAACCTTGAAGCTTCAATCTCCTTAGAATGTTGAAGATCTACAAAAACATCCAAAACAGTCAACACATGATAACTTAGAAAAAAGGACTAATCATGAAACGAGGATCCAACAGAAGAGATAATTCACCAATGTGATTCCAACGCAACTGACTGTGTTCGATTCAGTTTACGGACGGAGGCTCGGGGGTTCGCCAAAGATCTGTGGTGGTACCCTCACTCTAGGATGAAGCAAACCTAGAAGATGTCAGTTATGTCCATCAGATGTGACCCCGGTGCATTTAATAAAAAAAATAAAGTACACGATGTGTACATTTGAAGTGCATAGCATGTACTTTCCTTTTCAGTACTCCGCTTTAGGCGGTCTCCACATCACCCCACATGGTCGTGTGTGTGGCTTCGTCACGGCCAGCCCACGACCTCCTGTAGTAATGCAGTACACGAAGTGTACTTCTAAATTTTTAAATAACTACTATTTTTTAAAAAAACACCGAAAAAAATAAAAAACATACCTAAAAAGAAGATTTGGGTTCTTACAATCTTCCCCACTTAAAGAAATTCTTCCCTAAACTTCCCTAGCAAGGTGTAGAAGAAGAAACCCTGAACAGATCCAGCCATTGCAATCGCACTTCAGCCTCCCTCTCCCAAATCTCGTCCTATACTTGTCTGTGCTGCCATAGAACATGTACCAAGGGAATAGACTGGCTGTGGGGAACCTTTTTACTACGATACACAATCCAAATAAGATGATCCTAAAATGACGCATCCACATTGAGATCAACCTCCACTGGTTGAAAGACATGAGACAGGTTTGAAAAGTTATATCGAAGCTGAGAAACATGGAAAATCATGCATAGACCGGTACCTCTGAGGAAACTGCAACCGATAAACCATAGTCCCAACTCTCTCCAACACCTCAAACGGCCCGACGTACCTTGGAAAAATCTTACCTTGTCTCCTGATCCTCTTGTGTCCCAACCTCTACATGAAACCCAGGAAAACCTGCTCCCCAAGCTCGAAATCCAGAGGTCATCTCTGTTAATCAGCATAAGACTTTAGACAAGACTGTGCAGTAGTCACCCTATTCCGAATCATCTCAATCTACTCAGTGTTCTCCTAGACAAGAAGAGGTCCCAGAAAAGCTGCCTCTTCTTCTTCTAGACAACATAAGGGTGTTAGGCATGGACTACAATAGAAATCCTCATAAGGTTCCATCTTAATAGTTTCATGAAATCTATTATTGTAGGAAAACTCCAAAAGAGGAATATGATTCTCTCAAGAACCTCAATAATCTAGAATGTATACTCGGAGCATATCCTCAAACACATGATTCGTACACTTAGACTAGCCATATGTCTGGGGATGGAAAGTTGTACTCAAAAGTACATGTGCACCCAAATCCTTCTAAAGCCCCTACTAGACTCAAAAAGTAAAACATGCATCCCTGTCTGAAACAATGGAGTGAGGAACTCCATGCAGACGTACAATCACTCGGATGTATAGTCGTCCCAACTCATCAACAGTAAAGGTCTCCATGATCGGCAAGAATTGAGCATCCTTCATGAGTCTGTCATTGACAACCCATAAAACATCATTTCCTCGAGGTGACCTCAGCAAACTAGTCACAAAGTCCATCGTGACATCATTTGACTTCCAGTCGGGAATGGGTAGCTGCTGCAAAAGACCTGTTGGTCGCTGATGTTCTTCCTTCACCTGCTGAAAAGTGGAACACCTCATGATGAAACTAGAAACGTCTCTCTTCATACCTGGCCTCCAATACTGAAGGTGTAGATAAAAATACATCTCAGTGACACCAGAATGAACTGCCCAAATTGAGGAATGAAAATACTACATCATCTCAACGCGTACATCTACTGGAACCCATATGCGCCCCTGGAAATGCAAGATCTCATCCTTGCATATGGTCCATCAAGGAATAGAGTCCCCTCTTAACACAAACTCCCTTATGACTAGGCCTTCAGAATCTGATAGCTAGCTCATTCGAACTCAATCATGAAGAGTAGAGTTAACAGCTACAAAAGAAAGAAACTTCTACCCCTGACTATATTGTACCGCCATAAACATTTAGAAAACAAATACATAAGCTTTCACTCACTAATGGAATCTTGAAATTCATGTATCTGAGTCCTTATACTCAATGCATCAGCCATTGCATTTCCCTTCTATGGCGTATAGGCCAGCTCGAAATCAAAGGACTGTAGGTACTCAACACACCTGTGATGTCTCAAATTAAGATCAAACTGGGTGAAGTTGTACTTGAGACTCTTATGGTTAGTGAAGACCACAAAATTCTCTCCCAGATGATAATGTCTTCAACAACATGAAGGATGAACAATAGCTGCCAACTCCATATCGTTCGTCGGGTAGTTCCTCTCATGTGGCCTCAGCTGCTGAGACCTGTACACAATGACTCCATATCTCAACATAAGCACAGCTCCCATCCCGATAACTGAAGAATCACAATAAACAGTATAGCTCTTTCACTGCTCTAGCAAGACTAGAATCAGTGCTGAAGTCAACATCCCTTTTAGCTCTTGAAATGCTGACTCACAAGAATATGACAATGAGAACTTCACACCCTTCTTAGTCAGGCCTATCAGTGGTGTTGTTAAGCCTGAAAAGTCCTGTATGAAACATTTATAGTATCCAGCTAGTCCAAGAAAACTCTACACCTCAAAGACAATATTCGGATGCTCCTAGGAAACTAAATCCCTCACTTTATCTGGGTCTACTGATAGTCTATAATCTTAGATAACATGAACCTGGAAGTGAATCCGATCCATCCGGAAATGGAATTTTGGGAGATTAAAATATAAATGGTGCTCTATCAGTGTACTCAAAACAATCTCAAGATAGATAGCATGGTCGTGTCGAGTGTGAGAGTAGACCTCCATATCGTCCACAAAGACCATGATGAAGGAATCCAATTCTTGATGGAACACTCGGTTCATCAGTGCCATGAAAAATGAAGGCGCGTTCATGAGACCGAACGACATAACCATGTACTCGTATAGACCATAAATGCTCTAGAAGGCTGTAAGAGGTATATTAGATGGTCTAAAGTGCAACTGATGATAACTAGACCACAAGCCAATCATCGAGAACACCTAGTCTCCTCAAATATGATCAATGATATTATTAATCATAAACAAGGGATATCATTTCTCGACCATCAACTAGTTTAGATTCTGATGATCCACACAGAGCAAAAGTGTAATGTATGCCTTCTTCGTAAACCAGACAGGCAAACCACAAAGAGAAGTATTGTGTTGGATGGAACCCTTTTCCTATAACTCCTCCAGCGGCTTCTTGAGCCCCTACAACTCCGGTGTATCCATCTTATAAGGAGGAATGGACACTGGTGCTGCTCCTGGAACAAGCTCAATATATAAGTATACCTCACGCTCCGCGGAAATCTTTAAAAGTCCTCTTGAAGGAAATCATCGAAATGATCCACCACTAGAGGAATGTCTAACTATGAAGTCCCCTGGTCATCCAGATATAGACTAGAAATATTGGCTGTAACTACTCCTTACCCATGATGGTCTAGACCCGCTCTGCATGCTGGGACGTCCCACTCACCTTTCTAAAGAAATAATACACCCTCTAGTGATGGGAAAATCACCCTGTGGCGATAAAAGTCAACGACTTCCTCAAACGGAACTAGCTAGTCCATCCCGATGATGAAATCATATTCTGTCATATCTATGTCATAGAGGTCCCATAAATAGTGACACCCACCAACCTTTAAAGGGAACTACTTACACTAACCTAAACTCACAGTTCTAGTCTATAATAGATTGTCTACTGTTAAGATATCGACAGAGGAAAAGATATAGAGCCTAAGGCTCTCCACAACAGCAACAAATATAAAGCTATGGGAATCGCCTATATCAAAAAGAGCTAAAGATAATACTGAGGAAACTGGGATCGTAAATCGAACTAGATAAGTTCTATGATCATGATTTTACAGGGTCTGATCCAATGCAAATGTCTGTATTACACCACATCCTCATGATTCTACTTGACCCCACTGAGCTGGTCCTCTCAGATATCACTGAAAGACCGGTGACTGACCACCACTGCCACGGCCTCCACCTCGGCCTGAACAACTAGTAGAGCTCTAGTTCCCTAACTGGTGAGAAATTGGCGATGCTGCTCCTAAACATGGAGTCATAGAAGAACCCCTATCATCTGCTGCTGGTGAGAAGATCTAACAGAAGTGCTGCTGGTGACCCAACATGCTGCATGAATGGCACTTCACTGGGTCTCTCGGGTAGTGTGGCCTGGTATGCCAACTCATCCAACACTTGTACCACACCACCTGTCTAGTAGAAGAAGTGTCTCGCCTCCTTGAATCACTGCATGAAGACTCCCACTGGTGCTTCCTACTGTCAATAGGAGGGATGCTAACCCCAGATGCAGATCTTCCCTAGCTCACAACTCCAAAATCCTTCAGTTTGAACTCCGTTATTAGGGCCCGGTTGACGATATATGTGATGGAAGACAACTGGAAGATGTTAACCTATAATCGTATGGTGTGCCTCAAACCATCCTCGAACTTCCTTGCCATGAAAAACTGATCACCTGCTGAAATAGGTGTGAACATAGCAGCTCGGTAAAGTATGAGAAATACTCTATAACAGAGATATTACCCTGCTCTAGACTCGTAAAATCTCAGGCTTGATCATCCCTCAAGTTCTCTGAGTAGAAGTAGTCATATAAGATGCACTGAAACTCCTCCCACACCATAACCTACTTGTTTCCAGCCTATGAGATTACATCCACCACCTCTTGGAGGAGTCCCAAAGCATATAGGTAGTAACCTTTACCCTCCTCTCAAGAAGAGTCTCTAGATTCTCAATGATAAATATCCTGCCTTCTATCCATGACTCTGTAGCATGAGTTCATCCATCCCCTATGAAAGTGGAAGGATGTTGCTTTTGGGAGACCAACATCAAATTAGCCATCGACGGGGCAGGAGGTGGCACTCCCTAGAATTTATGCATCGTCCTCAAAAAATACTTCCTAAAATGTGCATTGGTTCCTGCAACAGGTATAACTGCTGGTGCCAAGGATGGCACAACATAAGGATTTGTAGGAAGTCCTTGATCAGCCATATTGAGCGTCTAATCGCATCCCTGCAACTGGATATCCAATGGAGGACGTCTATGTGGCATGACTCTGCAATGTCAAATGCACACATCGATTCAAAAATATCAAGTACTAGAGGTTGAAGTCCCAAGAGGAAAACCAGAGAAAGAAAGCATTGAATTTAAGAAAAGCATTACAACACAGTGTGTATTTCCCATACATGATGTGTTCCCTTATGTCATTCACATGGGAGTGTACTCCAGCCACAATAGTTCATGTAATACCCCAAAACACACGGCGTGTTGTCTTATAACCCGACGTGTAGCTAAATCCCTTTTCTCTGCCCAGGTACTTCCACATGGCTAAGCCACACGACTCTCCTAAGACAAGACTACATGGCGTGTTCAACGTAGACATGACGTGTACAAAACAATCCTCACCTTCCCGTGTTGTTAGTGACACGGCCAGACACATAGATGACACTATAGGACATGTTCCAGATGGACATGGTGTGTATTTGAAACGATAACACCGATCCGTGTTGTTCGTGACATGGACGAGTACCTGGGTCAGACGACACAGCGTGCGAAACTGGTACACGACATGTTCCTACAAGGAATTACACATCCCGAGTCTCTGTCACACAACCTATGACATGGTTAGAGATTACATGACATGTACATATAGTTCACAGTGTGTACTTAAGAAAAATTGAATCTTCCTGAATAGAAGAACACATGGTGTGTAGTCAAAACTATAGAGCGTTTATTCTTGATTTTTCTGGACACTACGCCTCTAAAATAACTATGGAACCCCAAAAACACTGAAACAAACACTACAAGTGCCAAATTCTGATCCGTGAGGGCCTATACTCCATGTGAATCAAATCTCGGCATCTTATACATGATATAAAATAACAACAAATCAATGATCCACCAAATTCCTGTCTATAAGGGCCCATAACACCTCAAAAATCCATGTTTGGCATCTATTGAAGCAAAACTTTTCACAAAATGATACCCTATCAAATAGTAGTTATTACTACTATGGAATCTATCACAAAATCATGTATATTCTATACAAAAACTATCAGAACAACATGAAATTTCTAATGAACCCTAAATGGCCTAGCATGAATGCACGACATGTGATTTCTAACAAGTGCCTATATGATCCATGGGATGACATACCCTCATCTCATCGGGTTGCAAAAAATATAATCTCAATAACATCAAGAATAACTGCACAAATCATGTGAATCACTCAAGGTGAAATCAAATCAACTGTAATATTGAAAATCTAGAAAATTGTAATAACCAAGGTAGGTTGGCATTTCCCTGTACATGGGATAGCTAATCATGGGCACAACTTATTACTAAGTACATATTCCTTCTTATTCCTGTCTAGAGGCTCCAAACAGTAAGTCAAGAAAAAAGTATACCTCTGATACCACTTTGTAGCATCCAGGTTCTAGAAGCCTCCCAATGGCACCTCGTACCTGGTTGGTCACATGGCATCAAGTTCATTTCCCCGAATTCCAGATGCTGCCGACTAGCAGTAAGTGCCTTGGGTGTGATAGTGGGGAAACAATGCCCTCATTGGAATAGTATACAGTGGAAACAAACAGATATACAATAGCGAATGTACTAATAATACCAAACAAATGTAAAAATGGAATACTGATAAAGAAACAACTGAAGCATATATATATATATATATATATATATATATATATTGTGATTCATGATACATATATGTCTAGGAAAGCTTCTAAACAAAGAACAATGCTGAAACAAAGTTCTAAACCAAGTATAAAATAAAAAAACAGATGCCATCCCCTCAGCATCGCAAGCCTAAGCATGGTCCCTTGCTCTCCAGCTCCACAACATGTCATCTACCTAATGTAGAAAGGTGCTTTCCCTTTTCTATACCTGTAATAATATAATTTTTTGGGCCCAAAAGCATGGCCCAAATAGTGTGGGAGACTAATTCCAATATACAACCACCATAAGATCTATGCCTAACAATCAATGAGACTATGGCATGAAAAAGTGTAGAAGGAAGTAAAAAGGAAGGTACTCAACAGTAAATAATCCATAGTTTAGTATCATGCAATAACCCACAAACAGGTAAAAAAATAGTTAACCATCTGGGAAGCACTCTCAGTCTATCCCCACTAGTCCTACCTAACAAGTAAAATCAACACCCTAGTTTAGCATAAGCATAGACTCTTAGCGGAAACACTCACAATCAATTCCCCATATAGTCTTGTATCGATACTAAAGGTGCTTTAGGGAAGAACTTACCTTGCATTCCCTCAGTGTCCTGCGTCGAGAAACTATAGACACTCTTAGGAAGCACTCAACGTCATTTCCACATGTGATCTCACATGATAAAATATAAAGACACACTGGAGTAGCCCTCAACGTCCATTCTCCCTATGGTCTATACACCAGGTTCTCATGGCCTCATGTATGTCAAGAAAGTGTACGAGTGCATAATGGAAAAGGTAAAACTCCTGAACTACTTGGCTAGAATTCTACAGCACAACAACATAACAGAACAATAGTCAAGCCATCCTACAATACTAGGCCTGGGAAAGTAAATAGTAGCCTAACATGCAATCATGACCGAAAGGTCCAAACAGGAAAAACATGCAAGGGAAAAAATCTAGATCTCAAAAATTCAGCCTATTTACAATCAATGATCATTTACTCAGTCATACAACTTTTCAATGAAACTATAGAGCTAAAACTGCAAATGCGCAATACCTCGTTCATGGGTATTGGAAAATTTTGAACATAAAACTCAAATTCTATCTATGGAAAGAAACAAAACACCTACCTTGGGGATAGGAGAGAAATTTACATAAACCTAGAATCTTGAATCCCTTTAGAACGTCGAAGATCGACAGAAACATCTAAAATGTTCAACCCATGATAACATGAGAAAGAGGAGGAATCATGAAACCAGGCTCCAACAGAAGAGAGAACTCACAGATGAGATTCCAATGCAACCGATGGTGTTAGATTCTGAGGACGGTCAGAGCCTCTGGGGTTTACTAAAGATCTGCGGCCGTACCCTTTATTTCGGACAAACCAGACCTAGAAGAAGACTGTTTTGACCGTCAGACACGACCCCTATGTGTTTAACTAAAAAAACATACACAACATGTAATTTTGATGTACACGGTGTGTACGTGCCTTTATTGTAATCTGCTTTAGGTAGCCTCCACGGCACCCCACACGTCCATGTGTGTGGCCATGACACGACAAGCACACGGCCACCTGTGGTAAAGCAGTATGTGGCATGTACTCACAAATTACACGACGTGTAATTCAAAAATATCTAGAAACTCCCCTTTTCTCAAAAACTCAAAAAAAACATACCTGAAAAGAATATATGGGTTCTTACAGTTGATATGTAACTCTTCCACATTCCATTCCATTACATCATTATCGTACTTTTGTAACTCCAAAACAATCCTTGGTTCTACCTTAACCATTCCTTGGATAGATGGTTGGTAAATCATTTGGGCGGTATAGGATGTATTCCTTGCAGTTATTACTTCTAAATCAATCCTTTCCATATATATGAATATAGTTTCATTCCCAATCTTCATTAGGGATTGTGCAATAGGTTCTTTAATTATAAAAGAATCACTTACCATATTCATCTTTCCAAGATGATAGTGAAGTGTGAAATAATATCTTTTTTTTATATAACCAACTCCTTTGATTCATGTTGAGCTCATTTTGTGTGAATATATTCCTTGGGCTCTTTTGATCGGTATATATGTCACACTTCTCACCAAAGATGTTGTGACACATGATTTTCAAATAATAAATCATAGATTCTAGCTCCATATCAGGCATCTATTATTTCATCTCATGTATCATCAACTTTCTTATGGCGTACGCTTTCACATTATCATTTTTATGAGTACAAAATTAATGCCTTTTTTTGAATAATCATTGTATATCCATAATATTTCACCACTTTTCAATATTATTAGTATAGGTTCAATAATCAGCCTCACATTTATCTCCATCAAGCTTTCATAACATTCTTCAATCCACACATATGTTACCCCTTTCCTTGTTAACTTAGTTAGTGGGATTTACAATCATGAGAAATATCTCAAAAAACATTGGTAGTATCCAATTAATACATGAAAAAATGGATTTCCATTACACTATAGCTTCTGATACATTCCTCAATAATTATTATTTTAGAAGGGTCCACAAACAATCCATCACATATGATCACATATCCCATGAATGTTAATTAATTCATCCAAAATTCAGGCTCACTGAACTTGGTGTACAACATCTCTTTTTCACAATATCTCCTACACAATCCATAGATTTATTTCAATTTCCACTTATTTGTTAGAGTATATGAGAATATTATCCAGAAAACCTACCAAAAATTTATGAATGTATTATATAAAGACTATATTCATAAAATCCCTAAGCATTGGAGGGGCATTAGTATGTTTGAAAGGCATCACCAGAAACTCATAATGCGCATACCTTGTATGGTAGGCAGTCTTTTCAATATCTTACGTCATCTCGTTTAGCAGATGATATAAAGAATAATGGTCCACCATTGAGAATTAATGATATCCTATTATTTTCTAAAACAATTCATTAATCAATGGAGATGATACATGTACTCTATGGTAATCATATTGAGTTATCAATAATCGACACACAACAACATTGATTCATTATTGTTCATTACCAAGAGCATTGGATCTCTGCAAGGTGATGTAATAGGGTGTATGGACCCTTTGTCTAAATTATCTTGAATCAACTTCTTTAACTGCTCCACATCATAAGAGTCATACTATAGGGACACTTTGGGATATGAGTAGATATAGGTATAAGTTCTATTGAGAACTGTACCACACGATCTGGGGTAATTCTGGGTAACTCATCAGAAAACACATCACTGTATTCCCTCACGATGGGAATTTCCCATTATTGGATAACATCATTTGAATCAACCATAAGGAAGAGGGATGCTGATTAGTAGGGAATAAACACCCACACCATTGAAGGATTTTTCAATGGACATTCATGATCTTCCTTTAATTTATATAGGATCATGGGATGGTTCAGAATATGATAATATAATTCATTTTCCTGAAAATTGATTTGGGCTCTATATAACAAGAGCCAATCCATTCAAATTATTGTGTTGAATTCCACTAATGGATGTATCATGGGATTTGTTGGAAGAACATTTCCACATTCACCATCAGGATATGATTCCAATTCTTGGGTTGCAATGATTCCACAACTTATTGATTTTACATATATCTCTACCTCTTAGTTTTGTGAAATTGATTCAATATTTCTAGAGTCATTTAGACATATAAAGGAATGCATAGAATCAGAATAAAATAAGAATTTTAACATTATTTAGGGAATATAAAGTCTGACTTGTACAACTTCATTTTCTTTCATCACTCAATAGTAGTGATGGAATAATCCTTCCACTGTTCCTTTGGGTTTGGTGGCTTCTGATGCTGATAACCCACAAGGATTCGAGGTTTACTGTACTAGCATTCATAGTTTCCCTTCTCCCTATTGTTATAGAATTGGAAAATGTGTGGTGCTCTCCATTACTCCACCACATTATCCTACCTTCTCATGTATTTTCTACTTTCATTAAGTTTGAGTCCTTCACTCCCACTCATGAATCGTTTCCCTGTCCCTTTGAGGCAGTTACCATGATGCTTCTTCCCCCATTTTTTGACATGTGAGCGGTTGTTTTTTTATTCCATCTTTATCATTAGATCCTATGGTATGAAAAAATATCTTTTATTTCATATCACTATATCCATGAGTCAATTCTAAAAACACCATCTCTTCCTTGAGTGAACATCAAACGTCTTCATCATAACTCCCAAATTCTCGAATTGCAAGAGTCTTACAAAGGTCTGGTTTTATTTCACTACAAAATATATCAGTTATTTATCATTATGAATAAAAAAATATTAAATAAAACCTTTCAATCCTTGTAAAATTATCCTCACAGGCCATGACATATCTTCATCCTTTTTCTTTAGGTCTATGAATTCTCTCCCTATATCCAAATAAAGAGATCATGGGAAATACTTGTTTTGAAACATTATCTTAATGTCTTCCCACTCCGTAACATCAATTTCAGCTCTCATCAAGGTGTTATTAATCAAAATACCTTATTGTTTGGCCTCTCCATCGACATGATAAATGACAAGATTCACCTTCTCTATCTCCGAATATTGAATCACAAAAATGATACTCTATATTAATTTGACCAACTATTCTGCAACAAGTTGTTTAGAAGATTCACTAAACATTGGTAGTTGTGGTCTCATAAAACACTAAAAAATTAATTTCTCTCTCTTAGGTGAAGGAGGAAATTTTATATTATTTAGGTTATTATTAATAACCTATAATAACTAGGTAAGTATCTCCATGATGCTTTGGAATCCACCTCGCAAATCATGGGGGATGTCATTCGGGCAATCACTGCATTGTCCCTCGCATGGGTTATTGGTATGGTTTCTCTTAGTTCCCACTATTATATAAAATAGAAAAGGTTATAAGAAAATATAAGTCAACAATTAGTTAATAAAAAATTTATAACTTTGTGTAATTAACACTAAATTTATATCTTATATAATCCATTTTTTTGGAAGTTATTCTTGTGTGATTTCATATACTTCACCCTATAGTAGAGTTTTCAATATGGTATTTTAATCCTAATTTCCAAATTAACTAAACCATGCCTCTAATACAACAAAAAAGTGTCCCGACATATCATAAATTTATTATAAATCATTTCAATGTTAAAAAACAAAAAAAAAATAACACAATGAGAATCAAAAGTATTTTAGTCTTTGGAAAATGTGGACCATATATAACATTTACAACATAAAACATTAATTTTATTTAATTTCTTATTTTCTAGATTCTAATTATTGGACCTCGATTTTTCATTAGTACAAATAATCACTTGAGGATATACATAAAAAAGGGTTGAACTAGAATCCCAATAATAGGAAAATAATATTAGACAATACAACATGGGGTGAGAATAATAAATATCATCTTAACATAGAAATAATAATATAAGCATGTGTATGAATAATTGATAAAACGAATAAAAAGTGGAAATGAATAAAATAAATCCTTATGTTTTAGTAGTTAACTACCAGACATAGTTTTGAAAAAATATAAAATCTTTTTCATTCATATTTCATGTTAACGCATGGGATTAATTACATTTCCCAACGAATTTGAGTTTTTTATTATTCAAGGAACACCTGTTGCATCCCAACATCAACATTGTGATATATAATTATCGGATCACCCATTACACCATAACATTAAAAATATAATACATTCCATACAGAATGTATACCAATTATGGACATAAATATATCATGTAATACAATGGGTTTTATTTCATAAATCTTACATTCATAAACATTGGGTTCCCAAATGAATGAGTGAATAACATACAAGAACCATCAATATTGAGTGAGAAGTAAAAGGTGCGTTTTTGAAAGAAGAGTTCTTTTGTGAAAGAAATTTGTTTGACATAAACTCCATGGGAAAAAATATATATACCTAAAAAGTTAAGATAACAATGAAGAAATTATTATTTTTGGATTAACCAATTCGAAAATGGAGTGAAATAAGGAAAACCTGAAAAAAGAAAGCTGGGTTCGAGAATTCCACTATCTTTTTGTATGAATTATTTATTCCCATTAATGTCCTATATAATTTCATTATATTAAATAATTAAAACTTATAGGATCATTTATAAATGTAATTGATTCATTAAAGATTTATTATGTTATTTAATGGGCCTTTTGATGTGTTATAGAGTTTAAATTCATTGTTCAGGAGTGTTCTTTATCTTAGTTTTCCTAGATTGTTCACTTGTACACATGAATAGATGTTCCAGTAGTACATTAATAGACATAAATAATTTTTATTAAAATATATTAATGATATTCAAGGATTTTAAATTTTCTTATAATGAATTTATTTATATACCACGATGATGAATAATTTTTCAATATTTAATGATCATTTTTGGATAATTTGGGAGATTTTTGGATCACAATGAACATGATTTGTTTAATCATTTAGTATTAGGTATAACATATGATTATAGAACATTAAAAGGGTTAAAACATAAATATTCAAATACTTTTTCATCCATTTAAGGGTTTTATTTATATCCTTGAAGTTGTTTAAGGAATACAGAAGTGCATCACCCACGATGTAGGAAAATTAACAAATCACAGGAGACAATTTCTTTTTTATATATAAAGTGGTGGATGGAGGATTATAAGGAATATTAATCAATTAATATAATATAATACTATTATATTAATCATATATGAGTTATCATGACATTTTCATAGGATATGTTTTTGATAAGTGAGGAAAAGAAAATAAATTTGAATGGAATTTGAATGAAAAGAGAGTGAGAAATTTCCCCTTGAATTCTCCTCCTGATATCTCCCTCAAGGAAAAAAGGATTGGTCTTGGGATGAGAACAAGAGATCCAAGACATGGGGGAAGGGATAACGAGGAGTTTGGATTAAAATTTGGTGAAGTCTTGAAGCTTGAGATGTGTGTGGAAGTGATGTTGTGAGGGGTGGTATCTAAATGGAGGGGATGAGTGTTTTCTCAATATTTAATTCATTAGTTTATTAATTTACCTCATGAAAAGAAATAATTATGGTTCCATGACTAAATATAATAAATAAGGAATTTGAGTTCGAGTCAATATCCATTTTTATCAGCCATAACTCAAGCATGATGCTGAAATTTTTTTATTTAGCATATTTTATTAATTATTGAGTTTCACTATTCACCAAAAAATTAATGTTTTTTAGAAAATTATCAATAATTCACCATTACTATTTTTCTACATTTCGAATAAAAAAAATGAACTCAATTTTTAGAAAATGAATTTCTATATATAAGAAATTTAATTTTTAATATAAATCATAATTTACCTAACAAAAATTATTTAAAATATAAAATTATATTATAACAGCTTAAAAAATTAATTATGGTCTTATAAAATTATCATATACTCATAAGAAATCAAAATACAAGATTATAAATACTTTTTATGAAACCATTTTTTTTAAATTATTAAATCAATCCTAAAATATTCCTAACATACAAAAATACAAACGCAATAACATATTTATAATATATTGTCACTTATATGATGGATAAATTTTATTTATACTATTATTTGTAAGGTTCATATTCACGTGGTATATTTACTATTAATAATGATGATATCAATATTCATTAGTGTAATGTTACTATTTATAAGGGTTTGTTACTATTAACCAAAATTTAAGTTTTCTAAATCATAATCCATACATCTTATTGACTGTGACAGTGTAATTATGATTTTCAAAATTCAAATCACAAAAATGGAAAAAATATATTTAGAGGTCACATAAAATTTAGTTATTCATTTGAGAGTGATTTGAAACTCTATTTCATAAAGTGATTTTAAATTATTATACAATATGATATTAATATAAAAATTAATACATTACCTTGATAAATGTTTGGGTCATTATAATAAATATCCGTATTTTCATGATATCTTAAGATTGATGTAATTTACTTTTATTACATTGAGATTATGATCCTAAAATACCATTTTATAAGAGTTTATTGAGAGAATATCATTGCTCTTCAACATTGATTATGTTTATGCTTACTTTGATGAAATGTTATGAACCGTATATCAATAATATTTATGATTTTTACTCTCCTTTGTTTATTCAAGATATGATCAATTGTTATTACAATTTTTCCACACATTGTTACATAGGATTAATTTTTACTAAAATCTGATTGTCTCTCTGTTCGATTGTAAATCTAAAATATTAAAAAAATAATTTTTTCAAAACGTTTTCAAAAAAATTTTCTAAATTTTTCTCAAAATATCCTTGATAATCATTTTCAATTAAAATATATTTTCAAAAATGTTTTTTTTGTTTTGAATGTTTCATGTACATTTTTTCAATGATATTTTTAATGAAAAGAGTTTTCATAAGGTTTTATGTACTAAAAAGTAATTATCAAATAAGAAAAGTTTTTTTCATAATGAAATGTTTTTAAAAGTTCTTTCAAAATTATTTTCCATTTAAGATAACATCCTTTGGTCATATTGAATCTTTTATTTCGAAATTAGACTATTTATTCCATTCATATTATTTCGATGAATGGATTAATTTTTGATGGTATGATGTTTTGAAACTAGTTTCTTTTTAACTTGTTATATTCTATTGAAACCCACTTCTTTTCATGTGTTATGTTTATGATGAAATTTTTATGAAACCTATATATTCTCATAGTTTATTATATGTTTACATTTTTTTGATACCAAATTCATTTCATGGGTTATGATATGTATATATATGATCTTGTGGAACATGTATGAATGATTTCATAATATGATGGGTGGGACCTATATCTTTGTCTAATGCATTGGGTAATGTTTTATATCTCATGAGATAAACTAAACTGGTTTTGGTAGGGAGCATTTACTACTATGATGGCAGTGGGAGGGAACCATGGCTACTAAGATGTTATGAGTAGTGAACTCGTGCTACTGGGATGTCCATGGGAGTTAACAATGACTATTATAATGCCATGGGATGTAAACCAATACATATATGTTGGTCTTCATAGAAATTCCTTGGATACCAAGGAAATCATTATTTGGTTATGTGTTTACCACAATTCAATGTCATACTCCAAAAATATTCATTAATGTGTTAGGTACATTAGTTCCTTTTTATTCATTTCTTATCAACATCCATGATCTATGACATGATTCATGTATAATGTCTTTTTTATATGAAGGGTATGATAATCTATTTTCATTAACACATTATCATACCCTTATGCACATATTTATGCTTACATGTCATCCATGATTAACCTTACTGAGAATTTGATCTCACGCATTTTTATGTTTCCTTCCCTAGTTTGGGAAGATATGTATTGTGATTGAGGTGTCTAAGAAGGTTTATAGTGAAATATTAAATACTGGGAGATAATTTAGCTAACATAAGTATCATTTTCTCTGAATTCCATATTTTCAAAGGGAGTAGACTACCAAGGCCTTGTTTATTCTATTTTTTGTAATGTTTTTGGTTTTATATAATAGTTAGGTAATGTTAATGATTTAAAATAGAGGGTCACTATATTTGGTTTCAGATGAAATGTTTAGTTAACCTTTGAAAACTAGGATGATAAAACCATGGTTAGAACCCTATGTACATGTCTAAGGATAAGTATTGGGTTGAGTCAATGTTTAGGAAAATTTCCTCGAATTTTTTTGAAGGAAAGAGTGAGTAGATTCCAAGAAATACATCCCTGCCTAGATACTACATGTGGATGAATTTTTGCACAAATTTACAAAGGGAAAAAAATGACAATATTTTCCAGTCTTGAATCTTGGTAATCAAGTAGATGACAGCGGGCCTTACTCAACACCTGGATTGACACTATTGAGGGATATCCTTGGGGAAATAACAAACTATTCATGGACCATTATAAAAGATTTAAAAATATATTTTGTATGAATAACCAATGATAAACTTACGGTTTCATAGATTGAGGAAGGTTTCATAAGTTAGACATCATATATGTTATGTTTCATTATTGCATGGTTCTTTATTAGGAAAATGATTTCATACACTATTATATTTTTATCTAATGCATAGAAATCAAAGGAACTATGTTAATGGAAATTGTGATGTATAATGTAATGACTATATTCATTAACAACCAACTTATATGGTAGAATGAATAAAAACCCCCATTTCTATGATCACAACACTTTCTCAATATATGAAATCATGTTGGACTTCAAAATTAGAAAAAAAGGAAACACCATTCTAATGAGTTTTTCATGAGGCGACATCCACCTTCATTCAGAGTGTCTTCTAATCCAACTGTTGCTAAACAAGGGATTAGTTCCAAGTGAAAGACATTCTCTGTTCTTTAGTGTATAGAGAAAGATAAAGTCTTTATAATTTTTTATCTGTTATAAGGATAAGAAGATTAGTTGTGGACACGAATCAAGAATATGAGGGAACATGATGACTTTTAATCCATGGCTTCGGATGAGTTCAAGAAATAATTTTTAAATATATACATTCTTGAAATTAAATGTACCAAGATGGAGAGAGATTTCCTTGAGTTTATGAATTGGGATGATGAGTCTTTTAATACCTATAGGGAAAATATCACAGGACTTTCGAGTTAATATTCTAGAAATACCATCCTACTCAAAAGTATGTTTAATATGTTATTTAGTGAATTAAATCCATTTATGATAAGGGAGTTATCCGTAAGAGACTTTATTAGTAATGATGATATCTTTCATTGTACAATATTGGTTGAAATGGAGGTAGGATTTAGATATCAATATCATGGCTATGACAAGAACAGGAAAATAGAGTATAAAGGAAACTCTAAAAATCATGGGGAAATGAGGAAGATCATTCCACTAATCTCTACATATTGGAAGAAGCATGGAGGAAGTTACCGTAGGGGTATAATAAATTTGTTATGTGAAGAAAGGATGAACATCAGAAATTGAATGCCGAGGTAATGGGAAGAAAGTGGATAAAAAATGCTAATGGTGAAAGATCCACAAAGAATGCACCTACCAAGATTTAATGATACAAGTTAAATGATAATTTACATTATACTAACGACTTCTCAAAAAAACGTTTTGGGGGTTATGATCAAGGACATCAGCCACTTATGTCAACAGACAAGGTGAAATATCATGTAATCTCTATGTATTATTAGCGATTTGATTACAATGTGATGAAAGGTACA
Organism: Viscum album; assembly: GCA_963277665.1. Lineage (NCBI taxonomy): Eukaryota > Viridiplantae > Streptophyta > Magnoliopsida > Santalales > Viscaceae > Viscum > Viscum album. The sequence goes on from OY728122.1 coordinate 1,135,690,308, forward strand.
CATATCAACTACTCTAGAAATTATAATACTATATTTTATTCTAGATCCAGCCACACTTTCATATCTAAATAATATGATAAAGGTATTTATATTCCTCTAAAACAATTAGAGGTGTAATTAGATGTGAAAACACCTAATGGTACGATGATGAAATATCATTTCTTTGATTCTTATCTGGTTGATGTTTATGGGATTATGAATCCTATAAATCATGTCATTCTTCATTAGGTAGAAATTATGTCATCCTAGGCATGGATTGGATTTATCTGTATAAATCCCACATCAAATTTTATAGAACGGAAGTTATGTTCAATCTTTCATACCCTCATATGATCATCTATCAATGTGACGATAATTCTGAACTTCTTGTGAAGATTACATTTAGTGTATGGACTTAATTCCCATTCAAAATGTTTGTTTAGATAAAATGGTTGTGGGGAAGATTAAAATCAATGATATTCTAGTTTCTCAAGATATTGTAGATCAATTTTTGGAAGAGTATCTTAGAATTCCACCAAAATGTCATGTTGATTTCATAATAGAATTTATGCCTTATTCCACACCAATTTCGAATAATCCTTACAGAATGGACTCGATCGAGTTGTAGGAGATGAACAAGAAACTACAAGAAAACCTTTATGATTGATTCATTTGGCCACATGTGTCACCGTGGGGTTCACAGGTTATTTCTTTGAAAGGAAATACGGATCAATGCAACTATGTATTGTATATCGGGAGTTGAAAAATATCACAATCAATAACTAGTATCTTCTTCCACATATTGATGAATAGTTTGATCAACTGTTTGGAGATCAATACTATTAAAATATTGACTTTCCTTCTTCATATAATTAATTGAGGGTCTATATGTAAGATATACCCATGATGGAATATCGTAAAATGTATAGTCACTATGAATAAATAGTAATGCCTTTTAGTATTACTAATTACCCTTCTATCTTCATTGATTTAATGAATATAGTCTTTATAGATTTCCTTGACATGAATGTGGTCGTATTTATAGATTATATTATTATCTATTCAAAGAGAAAGAAGATCATTATGATCATATGAAAATTGTAATGAAGACCCTATGTATGGAGAACTTATATTCGAAAAAAATTGTTAATTTTGATTGAATATGGTTTCATTTTTTGGTCATATAATTTCAATACTTGGTATAACAGTAGTTCCAACAATGATAGAATATATTGAGAGATGGCCTAGACCATCCAACATTACTAAGATATGTATATTTCTTGGAATATGTATATATTATCAATGGTTTTTGAGTATTTCATCGCCACTATCTAATCCTCAGACCATGTTAACTCAGAATGTTGTTAAGTTACACTGGATAGATTATTTGGAGGAAAATTTCAAGGAACTAAAAATATATTTTGTCAATGAAACTATTCATACCTTACCCATTAGAAGAGAAAGGATTTTAATTCACAGGGATGCATCTGAGAAGGGATTGTGATGTGTTATTAGTAAAAATAACAGGGTTATAGCCTTTTCCTCATGAATGAAGATGATTCATCAGAAAAATTACCAAACTCTTGTTTTGGAGTTAGTAGTGGAAATTTTTCAATTAATGACATATAGGAATTATCATTATGGATAAAAGTATTTTGTGTAAATAGATCATAAAAATTTGAAATATTTATTCAAATTGAAGGAGTTTAATATGATCTAGATAATATGGTTAGAGTTGATAAAGGATTTTGATTTCTCAATAAATTACCAACCTGGGAGAGAAAAAAAGGTGGTCTAATATTTGAGTCTAAAAGATCAGGATAACATATCTATAATTAGTATAAAAAAGATCCAATATATATTTATTTGAAAAGGATGGATATAGAACTCCTAATTAATAGAGAAAAATACTATCTATCTCAATTGAATGTTCAAACCTATATCAATGTAATGATTAAGGAGGAAAATTAGAAAGAAGGAGAACTGAAAAATTATGTTAAAATTTTCATGAGTTAAGCATTGATCAGTATGGAAAGATAAAGTTTAGCAACCATATATGTGTTCCTTCCTTGACACATTTGAAGAATGATTTTCTAGAAGAATCTCGTAGTTATTCATTCTCTATTCATCCTGGAAGTACGACGATGTATATGGACATAAAATAATCCTTTTGGTGGGATTTCACGAAGAGAGATATCATAGAGTTTGTATCACGGTGTTGGTTATGAAAGTATGTTAAGGCTGAAAGACAAATTTCAAAATGGACGTTGCATCCATTAACCATAACATAATGAATATAGGATAACATCACTATGGATTTTTTCATTGGACATTCCAAAACCTCAAATTGACTTAATTCTATATGGGTTATAGTTTATCCCTTTACTAAGTGAACACACTTCGTTTCCATTATAATTTTTTTGTATAGATAAAATTTCCAGAATATACATTAAGGTGGTGGTAATGTTGCATGGTGTACCACATTATTTTATACGATATCAATATCTATGGTTTAATTCAATGTTTTAGATAATTCTTCAGAAATCAATTGATACATAATTGAGTTTCATCACATCTTATCATCCTCAAAAAGATAACTAGTGTGGAAAAACAATTAATTCCCTACAGTATATGTTGAGATCTTATTCTCTAGATTTAAATGCTGGTTGGGATCAACACCTTCCTCTTGTTGAGTATTAATAAAACAACAGATTTCAGCCCAGAATTCAGATGGAACCTTATGTATCCATTTATGGTTTGAAATAGAGATCTCCAATGTTCTAGGATTAGGTTGGATAATGAATGTTATTGGGACCAGAGATCATTGAGGAAATGGTTGGGATGGTTACTATTTTTCAGTAGCCTATCAATGCAGTTAAATGCTAGAAAAAAAGTTATGTTGATAACAGTTATCCGGATGTAGAATTTTATGGTTTAGAAAATGTTTTCCTACTATTCACACCCTAAAAGAAATTTATGAGATTTAGGAAGAAAGGGAAACTACGCCCTATGTATATCGACACATTTGAAATTCATGATCATATCAGGACATTAGCCTATCACTTGGATCATAATAAAAATATCTCTCAAGTCTAGGATGTGTTCCATTTATCTCCTCGAGTTAATCTCATACCTGACCCTTCACATGTACTGAACTAAGAGGTTGTACCACTGGAGGAGTTCATTCTTATAAGGAACAACCTATTGAAATTCTAGACCTATCTAAGAATGTTCTACAAAAAAAGACCACTCAATTGGTCAATGATTTATGAAAAAATCACCAATTATAGGAATCTACATGTGGTCATGAGGAAATGGTGAAATATATATATCCTCTTTTGTTTTTACCCATGTGGGAAATTTCAAGGGTAAAATTCATATTAAGGGGGGCAGAATGTAGCAACCCGTGATTTTAGGGACCTTTTTTTTATTCAGCTAAATTAAAATTCATACCTATATATTGAAATAACATATTAAAATAATCCTTTTACACACAAAACATACTTGACATATGTTACACACAACACCAACTTGGCGTACATTACATACAACACCGACTTGGAATTTGGTACACACAACACAGAGTTATAACGAAACATCTTTTTTTATATAATATGAAAGAAATAATTATAACCTATCCATTTAAAATATTTATATGAATACTAATAATTTCTAAAATTGTATTATACAAATAATACATATTGATAATTATTGATATGATTTTTTCTAAAGACATTCTATGTTTAAAAAAATCTTTTTACCGAATGAACTGATGCTAATAAGGAAAGTTATTTTAGACACATTTAGAAATTTAATTTGTTAAATTAAACTTTATTTTATAATTCAATACATTTGAAATTTTCCAAGGGTAATTTTTTTGGATTTTTCTGTGAAACTTTATTTCTTAATGAACAGTGAAAATTAATGATTTTTTGTTAAAAACTAAATATTTTTTAATTAATTATTAATTATAAAACATATTATAAGTATTTTTTATGGTAAAATTAGATAAATATAACATCCATTAATAACATTTAATTTATTATAATCAATTTTACTTTGAAATTTAATATATAATCAAAACAAATTTGTGAACTTTTTTCACCTTTAAAACCCTGTTATTTCATCTTGTTTTCGGGATTAGCACTAATCTTAATTTTTCCTCTTATATAAATTAAATTTCAATATTCAATGCTAAAAATTTTTATTTAGTCTAATATTTAGATTTTAATAAGAACATAATAATTTTTTACCAATATTTTTAGTAAATGTTATTAAAATAAATCATAGTAGTTAAGTCTAAATTAATCTTAATTAGGGACTAAACATTACAAATAATGGAAAAACATTTCAAGACACTTGTCCAACACTAATTGGATCACCAAATTTTTCCCATAAAAATTCCCTTTATTAGTTTTTTTGGATTGGTATGACTTTTTTATATAATAAAATGTTCACAACTAACTTGTTTTGAAAAAATTTAAATGAGTCAGTTTCCTTCCCAATAAAAGGCCACCACATCTACCCATTCCTCACACAACTCATACCTTGTATGTTCATACAATATCAAACCAATAAGCCTCCCAAAAACAATACCTTATTCATTTTATCATCCATTTTCCTAGAAATATTCCCAATAGAAGCCACTTATCATAAACCAAAATTAATTACCTTATTAATAGGTAACATCTTCTCTCAAGCTCCATCAATTTATTTTCCTTATCCTCCTTATAAACTCCATCTCTTCCATTATTCTGTTACAAAAACATTATACAACATATAATAGTATTTATTATCAAAATATTTCAATCTAAACATACACACACCTCCATCTATTAGATACCTAACATACCATTTTGTGTATGATGAACTACTACCTCGCGAAATGATGATTGTTCATTTCTCCATTACCACAAATCCTAGTGGCCATTATGATAAAAAATATATTTATATATTTCATATATTATATTTGTTACATTTATATGGTTCTTTATTCCATTTAAAGTAGAAATTTATTTTCTTTACATTTGGTATTAATACAATAATCTCATTCGTGGAATTGTGGACAACCGCCCCTCAATGCGATGTGATTCATTCACATACAACATAGAATGTATTAAGGATGTTTTTAAGGAAATTATATGATATACATGATTTTTTCATCCTACTGGAATGATGATATATATATATATATATATTTACATACATAAATAAATTTATATATACAACATTTATATACATTCTTTCAATATGACAATAAAAAACATAAACATCGTTCTTGCATATGTACAACTTATTGTCTCTATGAACTGTGTATTCCATTTATTACTCCAATATTATATATATTATTATAAAAAAAAATTGTATATATCATATATTTATATAATGTTTTAAATTCTTTAATTATGATGTAACAATAATGACCAATGAAATAACAAATTAGGACACATGTGTAGAACAAAGCGAATATTACCCAAAGTGACTCAGTAACAGAATATTATTATCAAGAATGTAATATATGGACATAATAAAACAATATTTGGAATTATTTATAAGAATATTCTTATGTAAACTATGTATAATAAAAATATATTTATTATACCATACTCTTGTATGTGTATAGAGAGAGAGTCAAGATACAACATAGGGGGATTTCATCTCACATTAAATTTATATGAGATACATGTTATGCATGACACTCTTTCAATTTGTATGGTGTATATACCACCCATTAATTTATTATATGTATCATTTAATTAAATTTATGTTTATTCACATATCCATTCTATTATCTATCTTTCATGTGGTATAACTTTCAAAAGATGCCAAATCGGTAAAATAGTTTTGTCACAATTTCACTTCTTTGAGACTCATGTTTTTTTAAGCACAAAAAATAATTTAAGAGGTAATGTACATAAATAATACAATTTGTACCACGGAAATACTAATTTAAATGTTATAATAATTTTCATGTAATTTAGTTTTCTTACATGGAGAGTATGATCTCAAGTTACCAAGTTAAAAGAGTTTATTGAGATAATCCCATCACTTTCCCAGATTGTTTATTATTATACTTCCATTGATGAAATGTTTTATGATCCATATCCAAAGAATATTGATGATTTAACATATCCTAAATTTTTTTAAGATATCCTCTTTTTCAAGTACCATTTTACAATCTTTGGTAATTAGGATAATGTTTTAAATAAATCTTACAATCACTCTCTTCGTTTAGAAATCAATTGTATAAAAAAACTGTGTTTTAAAGATGTTTTAAAAAACATTATAAAAATGTTTTCAAGTGATCCTTGAAGATAATTTCCATGTGAAAAGGAATTTGAAAAACTTTATATTGTAATTAAATATTCATGTATATGTTTTCAAATAAATATTAATTAAATACGTTTTGAAAAGGTAATATGTAATAAAATCAATTTTTCAAAAAACATAAGATATTTTCCTCAATAATTGTTTTTAGAAGTTATTTAATTTTTTTCCCCAATTAGATGATGTACATTGGTGATCATGTTTAATTTATGGGAAATTTATTCAATTTTTTATTTCATATTTTCTATCCTAATGGATGATGGTTTGATTCATTGTTGTTATGAAACCCATTTTTCATTCATAGTTTATATGATTTTGAAATCAACTTCTCATCATGGATGATGTTCATGATTAAATGATTATGAAACTTGAATCATTCCATCAGTTATGATATGTTTACATGTTTATGATACCCATTTCATTTTAGGTGTTATGATATGTTAATTTAAGATATTTTATTATATGTATGTATGATTTCATTATGTGATAGGTGGGACCTATATCTCCCTACAATGAATTGGGTAATGTTTTATATCTCATGACATGAATAAATATGGTCTTGGGAGTGAACCTTGACTAAAATGATGGACACATGAATGAAACATGACTACTGAGATAGAATGTGGAGTCAACACATTCTATGATGATGGCCATGGAAGTGAACCATGACTACTGTAATGGTATGGGTACTGAACCCCTATATCTAAGATAGTCTAGGAAGCAATGCCCTTGATACTATAAAAATAATTATATGCATATGTTTTTTCCAAAATTCCATTTCATTGGCTTACATTATTTTTTATGGATTATGTCTTTTACATCATTTTTATTCTTCTATTATGAAAATCCATGATCAATTCTATGATTAATGTATATAATCTTTGACATGTAGGGTTTGATATGGTATTTTCATGATCACATTCTCATACCCTTATACCCATGTTTATTCTAACTGGACAACGTTTTTAACCATATAGACAATTTGGTATTCCCATATTTATGTTCCTTTCCCCTTGTTTTGAAGATATGTATTATGTTTTAGGTATCTAATAAGGGTGATAGATAAGAAGAACCTCGAAACAGATAATGTAGATCTCATATGTATCAATGTTTATGTGTTCCATGGTTCCAAATGCACTAGACTAGTACAGTCATCTTGCATATTCTTGCGTACAATTTTTGGTTTTCTATAAAAGTTATTCAATTTTAATATTTGAAAACCATGGGTTTCAATAGAATATATCTCCACCAGTATCATAAGACCCTTATATATTCAATGGAATCCTAAAAAATCACTATGACATTACTTTATATTAAAACAAAAATATAAAAATTTTAAATAGTTTGGTAAATCCATGAACTAATGATGTTAAAAATTTCCACCCAATAGTTTGATCATTTTCAATAAAAAACATTAAAACTCTTAAGGATATAATATAACTACTATATTATACCCTTAGAAATATATTTTTTTTTAATTTCAACAGTGTCTCAACTCTCATTCTTCACATCATTCATTAAAAACATGATATAAAATTAAAAAAATATTCTTATTTACTATAAAGAATATTATAAACTTTTACATAATGATGTCCTAAATTATATATTAATTTTGGACCAGCAATCAATAATTTAGAACTAAATAAAACATTGGTAAATGAAATAAGATTATTTACCTTACATCAATACATTAATCATCACTATACAAGTATTATCACTACAAAAATATATAATAATGAATGGATTAATGATTTTATCACCTACTCATGGTTATTTAACTCCTTTGACTATTATTCAATTCATGAAACAATTCTAGAGATCATAGTGGAAATATGAGGCCAGAATTCATCACAATTTTAAATGTCAAATTAAATTAAAAAAATTAATATTAAATTATATAAATATTTACCTCAATTTGTGATTTTATATTAATAGTATACATTTTTACAATCCTCAATATGATATTTGGATTTAAAATGGTAGTTTTGGAGTAGTCCAGATGTTATAAAATACACATCCTAAACAAATAATGGTTATAAATCTTCAATCAATCTACTTCATATTTATATGAAAGAACAGATTTTTTTCATCATCCTACCATATTCTTTGAAACCATATTAAATAATGATAAACCACTGTATGATATTCAAAATTTTATATGTCTATAATCGGAACAATATAATTTCATTAATGTGGTTTGAGAAACAATAATTTCTATATTATCCAATTAAAAAAATGAAGGAAACCCTATGACTTTGTATGTTCGATGTTTTCCTCTTAATGATATGAAACATGCCCTCTCCCAGTTTTTTATATCCCAAATACAAAATATGATTGTTTTAATCCTCCAAAAAATATTTTTTTGGTTCAAAGATTTCTAAAAACCCATAAAATTTGAGGAGGAATATAATAACAATAGAAGAAAATTATATTTTTGAAAATCATGGTGGGTGAAATTTCAAATTTAGAAACACTAAAAAGCCTTTATATTTGACCTTGAAGGAAAAAAAGTGTATTCTTTAAAACCTCAATGTGTTTATGAAATCATCCACTATATACAACTTCAAATAGAACCCTTCAAATAAAATATTCATCCAACATCTCGAAACAATAAAATTAACTTTAGATTATATGAAACGCCTATATTCATAATATATTTAATGTAATTTATGTTTTTATAGAAAAATATAAATAATATACAATAAGTCAAATAAATAAAATATTCATAAAGTAAAAAGAACCCCATTGTGGATAAAAAACATATTCTGGTCGCTTTCTCTCCCGAATTTCATCATGGTCATAATATACTTGATTCAGTATTTTTTTGAACATCTGAGATATTTTTTTAATTATTTCAACACCATATCCTTTATTAACAATATTCTATAATAGGATATTTTATATAAGTAATCATTCCTTTTTAGGAAAGGTTTCATTAATTATGATTTTATATGTCTTCCTATATCGTTATGAGGATATTCTCAAGATGTAGTATCATTCTATTTTATCCCATCAATGAATGTAATAAAAACACTTTATGAGAAATGATCTAGGAGGTATCTCAATTATTAATTTATGTGAATATGACATTATAGAGAATATGTACACCATTTATATTTAGTCAAAAAGTGACAAAAATATAAATCATATCATCTATATTGATTATACCAATACACAGTAGAATATTATTTTAAAGAAATTTTTAAATTAAACATTTTGTTGGTTGTAAATAGTGTTTTAATTATGAGAGATTTGATTGAAAGAGGATTAATTATGAGGAAGGATATAAATCGATAAGTTAAAATTTAAATATACAAGAATGGTTCTTCATATGAAAATTATTTCATCCCATAAAGAGGATCTGGAAATAAAACTGGATTGGGATACCAAAGGTCCTCAAAGAATGGTATGATTTTTTTAATAGTGATATATAGGTATATGTTATGGAAAATAATAAAGAATTTTGTTTCATAAAGGATTAACATTGTACCTTAAAAGATGATATATTGACTTTTGATTTTGAGAAATGCTCAAAGGATGTGTGAACTGTTATTGAATCAATATATAATTATTAGGTTTATATCTAAGTGTATGTGATTAAATTGGAGGGACAACTAATGGTAAAATGGTATTGCAAAATGAAAAATGATATTGATTTTTGGGTGCCTACCTATAATGGTTTATATAATGTAATTGGTTTTACTCAATTTCATACTATTGGATTTGAATATAAATTATCTCCAGTGGAGATGACAATTCCATTAAATAATTTTGACAACATAAAATATATTGTATTTATTTTATAAATAACTCATTGTGAATAAAAATATTTTATATGTGAAACAAATATAATTTATTGAATTTAATTTCATAATAATTTTAATATCAAAAATGAAATTCAAAATTTCATATAAAATGTTTCAATATTATTTCAAAGATAATGTTTTTTTATTTTTCCATATTGGAAATTAAAATTTATAGTTTTAGGAATTAATAAAAAAATTACCCTCAATTTATAATAATACCCACTCATATTTCACATCCTCTATACTATAAAACAACTGGGCTCAATATCTCTCTCTTTTTCACTCTCATGAAGATTCATAAGAAAACATTAATAGATAAGAGTTGAAAAATATATCTCAATTTTATATCAAATATTTTCCTAAAATTTGATCTCAATAGAAATATTAAGGGAAATGGGTCATAATACTTATCAACATTTTGTCGTTCTAGATTCTAAATTATATGGATTTATTTATTTTATATTCATGATTTTTGGATAAGGAAATATTATGGATTCTATACCTCTTTCATTATATCTATTTTAATAGAAATTTGAATTACGTAACATTTCCATATTTAATGATATTATGATTCAATATTACAAACTCATATTTAATTTTTTGAATAATAAACTAAAAATTCAACTTTCTACAACACCCTCATAATTAATTAAATTTCTGTAAAATTTATTTTTAATATAATAAATTCAAACCATTGGATTCATTGAATCCCAATAACAAACCTATAAGAAAAATGTATCCCATCAGAATATAATATTATAAAGGAAAATATCTATTACATTATTAATTCAATTTAATTTCTACTAGATTAAGGTATATACATCTAGATAAAAAATTAATTCAATTGACTATATAAAACAAGAAAATCTATAGAAATATTACTGTTATATGGATAAGTAAAAATTTCTGAGTAATATGTATGTATGTTGTTCATCTTGGAACAATATTATAGGTATTGTTATAAAAAATCATTCAAATGATTAATGAATTATAATTAAAATGATATGGGTGGGGCCTATATCCATATAACCCACAGTGAATTTATAGACCTCATGATGAAAACAACATTTAGTATTTATTGTATTCCATAAAAATTTACGTATGGTGGATTCATAGTATACCTAGATGTTATGTTTATTCTTAACAACATTTTATATTCCATCCATATAAAATCAGATAAAATATCCATGTGATTAGTTATTTCAATTTATATGTTATTCATGGATATATTTCATGATCATGTAATATATAATATGTAATTACATGATTATTATTTATTCATTCCATATTATTTATATCATGTTTATTCCATCTCATCATATGTTGCATGAAACACATTATTGAAAATTTGTGGACACAACTTTATTTTATTTTCGATTTCCTTAGTTGACAAAAAAGAGTATTATAAATAATATAAGGATATGTAAGGAAGAATAGTAAATATTTATTCCAATTTTTATATATTTAATAATTTCAAATGAATGTTAATGATCATGTATGTATCTACTATTCTTATTATATAAAACTATTATATCATGTGTAATGTGACCTCTTATATTATGTTCCAATTTAATTAAATTACCACCATCGCATGGTTAATGGATTTGGGTTGTTATACTATTATTATTTTTTATCATACAAAATTTTGGTGTTAGTAATGTTTCATCCATGGAAGATACATATATATACATGACAATCAAGTTAAATATAATGATTTGATAATAGTGTAGGAATCATATCGGGTTGGTTTAATACACCATTCCCATATTCTAGGATTCGTTTATAGGGTAGTTGGTTAAACATTATTAATAGATTATTGGTTCATGTTATAATAACATTCCACTAATGGTTTATAATGAATATTCTGGTTTCTATGGTATTATAAGAAGATTAATAATCTGTAAGGCTAGTGGAAATAAATTTATATTTCAATTTATACAGCATCAAATTTTAATTTTTATTTATTTATGATCATTATTAAATATATGCATTGTTTGTGAATGTGGTGGATTCATGTATTGAATTTTCATATATATAGATGTAATGATTCTTTCTTACATATCTCAACCTGAATAGTATTGATGAGAAATGTTAGAATCCATATTATACATGTTATTATCTATACAATAATACTATAAAAATAATCATTAATGCTCAATATGCTAGTCTTCGGGGTTAAAGTTAGAATTTACCCCTCTATGGAAGGTCTGGAATCCAAAATCTTGAGGCTATTTAATTTTTTTTGGATAAAACCCTATAAGGGACACTCAGAATAAATAATTACTAAAACAAATTAACTCAAGGATAAATGAGAACATTTAGTAAAAAATATTGGTTTTATATAGGGCTATTAATGAGTCTCAAATATAATTTTTATATAGTAAAAACAAAGAAACACACAATCAATTAATACATTACCATGTATACAGATATATTGAAAATTCATTTCACTTTGTAATATTTTTTACATAAAAATACAATAATCAATAAATTTTAAATAATATTATTTGAACATGAGTCATACGAATGTATACGGGTCAATTTTCTTAATAATCATATTAATTTTCTCTAAAAATTAATGAGTTTCTTATCCCTTATATAGATTTATGGTTCATTTCACATATCATATAAATCAGTATTTTCTATGTATTTTTTTATTTTATTTTCTTTAATTCTGATAAGATGTGGTATTATAAATTAATTTAGGTTTTATGGAAAAATTAATTTACAAACAATGGTATCCAATTATGAAAGTACTAAATTTTTAAATATATTGATTAAAGAATATCTATGTCAAAAGAAGATTCACATTCCATTTATGGGAGAACCATTGACAATAATGAATATAGATTCATTGTTATCTTTATCATAAACCACAATGTATTATACTAATAAAAAATTGGGGATAATTTTTCCTTTAATTTCAAGATATAAAAAAATACACTCTCATTAATGATTTATTTTTTATACATGTAAAAAAATAATCTATATTAAAACATGTATTTCATGTGTACAACCTCTTCTACTTGAAGAGTACTTAAATTAAGTACATACCTAAATATATTAAACTTTTTAGTCTTATTAAAATCTATTTAGGATAATTATAAATTCACTTCATCGATTAATTTAATCTAATTATCACACTGCTATTAATTTTATGAGTAGGATTAATTAGTTATAGCGTTAATTAGTTCCTTTGGCAATTTAAAATTGAAAATAAGCTATGCTTATAATGTAATATTACGTAATGATATTCATATATGAGAATCAATAAAAAATATAGATCTAAAATTAATGTTAGTTGTTGTGGAAGAAGAGTTTATTAGTAAACTCTATCAGAAGTTTAAGATAAATATAATTGAGATAGGGGATATTCGAAGGAGTTGATCACATATGTTAGTGTTATGGAGAAAATGTACATGTCAAAAAGGATTAACAACATTGATTTGAGTTTTCATGTTTTGAATCATTTAAAAATACCTAAAAATCATGATAATATACATGTTCTCAGTGTTGATGGTCTTATGTTGTCATGGATATTAGACAATAGTGATTCCTTTCTTTCAATAAGAATCTATATATATAGAATTAAGTACCACAAAAAAATTTATTATCAATTACATAGGTTCATAAAAATGGATATTGAGAAACATTTTCTTAAGGATTATTAAAAATCATTAAGTGATATATTTTTTTCCTAAGAATGATGAATTGTATTATTTACATTAGAAAAAATTAAATCATACAGTGGTATTTTGGTAATGATAAATAGATTCAAAACCCCAATAAAATATGTGTTACATCATATGTGTGAACCATAATAATGGTTCTACCTATGACTGAAATTCTACTAGATTTGAAATTGGTATAAATTGGATTCAATAGAATTTTTTTTTCTAAATGAATAGAATAAATATTACATGTATAATGGTTAAAGAAAAATAATGGTTAAAAAATAAGAATTTATACCTTTTAAATTATATGGAAAACAGACTGTACATTCTCTTGTTGTATCACATTAATTCATTAGAGTCATTTATATGTCAAATAAAATATTATCGATGTAATTTATATAAAATAAGTCAAATATTTTCTATACATTCCAAATTTGGAAGTTCGTTATTGACAATGAAACAATCATAAAGGTGATGTTTTTGAGATATTTAAATATTTTAGAGTGTGATTGTTAAGTGTTAAATAATTATTCAGTATAAAATGAGATTCCATCAGAGAGAATAGTTCCTTGAAAACCAAACAAAATTTGCAGTAGAAATCAGGTATATAAAATTTATTGAGAATAATTGAAGTATGAGGTTGCATATAGAATTGAAAATGTGTTATTAGTTTATGAAAATATCATGACACCCTAAAATAATAATAAAGGTCCATCTATTTCATTAGAAGATAAATTAACTATTATATAATTAATTGGAAAGGGGTAAAGTTGATCAAATTTGATTTTTTTTCTTTTTATTATATTATATCCATGTTAATATAGGTTATAGGGTAAAGATAGATTCTTGGTAATAAATTTTTTTTATTGGATATCGAAATGAAAATTTATGTTACCACTTCTAAGATGGGGAAAATAAATTGTTAATCTAAATTATTACTATATCATTTCTTGAAAATGATCTTAAAAGAGAGAAAAAATTAATAAAATATATTCTATCTGAAAGAAAAATCATTCTAATTCTATAGAAGTGATTGAAGTAATATTAAGGGATAATATAGTTTATCAAGATGTTTAACTATAGAATATTAATCCTTCTAAATGGGAAACTATGTAATCCATATTTCATCAAATTGATGAATTCTGTTTCCATATTTTTTTATTAACTAATAGTAAATAACAAGGGGAATTTTAAGGAGGTATAAAATTGAATGATTCAAGAATAAGATACATAAAATTCAATGTTTTAAAGAAAATAAAACCCTAAAAAAAGAAACATTATAAAATTTCATTAAATAATTTAATATAAAATGGGTGTGGAATAACATGATAGAATTAGAGGGTAGAAAGAGAAAATGGTTTTAATGTAGTTTTACTTGAAGGATTGTATTGAATATACTATAATTAATTATTATTCCATTAAAATAAACATTATTAATCTTTCTTTGATAATCATAGTAGAAAAAGAAATTATAGTAAATTGAACTACAGTATATCTATATTTATATAGACATTTATGATAATATCTATAAGCTTAAACTATATAGGTGCACTGAGTCTGAGAAAGATGGTCTTATTTTCAAATAATACAACAGATTTTATGGAATGAAGTATGCACCAGGGTAGTGGAATAAAAAATTTATTAAATCATCGGAACTAATGATTGTACGATCATTGATGGGGATTAATGTTACTATATAAAATGATTAAATAATTATTATATAATACAGTTGTTGTAAATATATGATATTCCCTATTATAGGTTCCACTGAGAAACGTTTCAGTGAATTAAATATGTGATTAAAAAATTAATTTAAAATAAAGGAACTTATAAACTAAAATATTTTTCATAGTTTGATGATTATCCATGGCCACGTCACTAAATCATTAAATTTATGATGAATAACTAGTGTTGATTAGATTTAAAGTATGTTCAATATTATTTATGAAACCCCCAGTTTATATTATTTTTTCAAGACACTACAATTTATCAGTGTAGAATTCATTAAGAATTTTTAATCAAAGAAACCATATTGAAAATATTTATTATTCACTAGTATTATTGACATTAATGTATTATTTTTTTTAATGATAATTAATATCACATACTATGGTTGTTGTAAGTATGTATATGTAAAATATATAAATAAAGACTAAGGATTTTAGGAAGAAGATATGAGATACATTAAGGAAAATAATTATATGTATCTATTTATTAATTGAGTGATTGAGTTACAATGATTTGTTGGTGCATACATTGGTGTTTCTACAGAGATAATATGAAACACAACATGTTACTATTATAGCTATAGTGTTATAGTTTTGAGTTGGATGTCAAAATTATGGTTTTTTTCCATTTTAAATGCGTAAGTAACTGATGGGTAACATGGAGATAAATCATTAATTTCAATATTTTCTTTCCTAATATATCTTAATACGGGAATGGGTGGTGATATTTTTAGTAGAATAAGTCAAACAGGATATGTTTTACATATTTTGAGATTGTTTTGAGTAGTGTATCAAAATTATATAATATTTGGCCTTTTATAATATAGAGTTTTTATCTATTATGGAATTAATATAGAATGTGATATTGATGATATGTTTTTTTAACGAAGTTTGATAGTTATAAATGAGTGATAGTATTTTCTTTAAAAAAAAATTTGTAGTACAGTGTAGTTTACAAAGAATCCAATAGTCTCCTATATCATGAAACATATTAATTATTATTATAATTTATTCACATAATTATAAAAATTTATAATTTTATACATGTTGAGTATTCTTGGAATCCTAAATCCAATATAAATGGTGACAAAGAAGATTGTCAATGGATAATTAAATCATTTTTGTTCGTCTTGTGTATTTAATGATAATGAATATTTGAGTGGATAAATAGATTATAATCTATTAGAGGTGATGAATATAGTATAAATAAATCATGGTTAATCGTCCCTAGGTTTAATAGTTTTTAGATTAAGAAGGATCCTAATTTGATACATTCCATACTCTACAGCGAGCACCCAACTATCCTAAAGAATCAAATTTTGGATTTACATGGGGTTTACATGGATTCCAATAAATAATATTGATATTCTCTCTATATGACAACAAAAAATTATACAATCAAATTAATGGTCACATAGATACAAAAAAATATTATTTCATAATGAATCTTATTTGAACTAGATATTTAATAATCTCTAAATTTTTTGAAATTTAATATTTTCATTTTTACATTCATTTGCAAATATGTGCGGATAAATTTTCCTAATAATATTTATAAATATATCCATATAAGAGTGAAATTTTTCATCCCTTTTATAGATGTAGGGTACATTCCTCAAACCACGTAAATGTTTATGTTTAATATCCTTCTACATTTATATAACAAATTTAGATAATGATTACTATAGATGATGCGTTATATGAATCAATAAATACTAACTAAGGAGAATGGGATATATTTTCTATAATAATTATTAAGAGAATGTATTTTATATGTAGTTTTCTTGAGATCATTGATATATAAACGTATCATGAAGAACATTTGAAACAATCAAGCATAACCACATTTGGTTAAACATTGAGGATAAAATGTTCCCAATTAGTTTATTATTACCCTTCTAATAGTTACAATATAATGAAATATAATGAGATGATTATGAGGACACATTAAATATTAACACAATTGATATGTTTTTTATCCGAACAATGGTGTTTTATTATATGCCTTGTCAGAACCTGAGGATAACAAATATATACCTTTTTACCATAGTATAACATATATAATATCATTTAATTTCAATAACATATTTTTTATGATTAATAAAAAACATTTAGAAAACTACATTTATAATTAAATATTTATTTAATGATAAATGATTATGGTATGATGTTTTCATTTTAATTTCCATCTCACCCTTCTTAGGTCCCCATATCTCCAATATAACTCCTTATAAATTTTTAACAAGAATCCAATTTGATGATATATAAATAATAGTAAACTTAATTATTGTTATAGTAATATTACCACATCAATAATAATAAATAATACTTTAGTTTTCTTTTATATATGTTTGTAAAGATTATACATTAGGAAAAAGGGTTCAATTAAAATTTCAATTTCCAAAAAATGCATCGTAAAAAATATATTAATGGGTGTCAGTAAAATAACACGCCAAAAAAATAGTTTAGAAATGGTATATTTTCATTTTATAAATGATTAAAACTATGATAATTTATTTGTGATAATTTCTAATACAAACCATTTTCTTTCTCTTATGCATCATTTTATAATTGCATTAAAACCACATTAGAGTGATTATTGACTATGATATATCACTCCAATAGTATATTTGTGGTAAATATTTTTAAAATATTATAGAAAATTAAGTTATTATAATAATTTTTTAGACAAACACAAACAAATTAACCCAAAACCACATAGTTTTCTCCCAAACAAAACCTTCCCCACCAAGCATGGACAAGTTTTAAAATAGTTCTATCCCATTTAAATTTTATTATCTTAAATAAAAAAACACTAATTGACCCATACAACTCTGGATTCATGACCCCCTCAACCCAACCATCCAACTCTATAAAACAAATCCCACCATAACATTCCCAACCAATTATTCAAAATATTTGCAGAACATTGGGGGGTTGAAAAACCCAAACCTCATTATTTCAGACATGAAATCAAAAGAGTACCCATTAAGTATCATGTAAAATTTTATAATCAAATACATATATATATATATATATATATTAAAATAAAATACATAAATTTCAATTTATTTTAGTTACTACTAATCAATTTAACTTTTATTAATATTAGTTATTGACATTGAATATACCTATAATTAATTACAAATTATATTTTAGGTTTTATGTATAAATTATTATTTGTTTTTTATATATTGATATATATGAACACCCACACCCACTGATATATATAAATATATAATTACTTATATATTTTTTTCAATTTGTAACCAACAGATATATTTTTCATGTGTGTGTTAATATATTTCTGAGAGTAATTATATTTTTCTAATCATATACCCTTATAGAGAGATATATATATATATATATATACATCCATGCATTTCTCTATGTGTGTATTCAAAATTACATTTTATCATATAATAATATATTATAGACAAATACTTATTACTGATCAATTTCAATTTCACTAATATTAATGAAAAAATTCAAATTGTTAATTATTATTTTAAAAATATATAATATACATTATTTATTTTGAAAATATATGTGTCTGTATATATAATTATTTATTATTGTTTATAATTAATAAAATAACATTTTTTTACTTAAATAATAGTTTTAAATAAAATTAATATACATACTAGCTTAACCCTCCCCCACAAATGTGGTAAACATATCGAATATCTTATATGTGCTCCATGAATGAACTGTGTGAAACTGTACTCCCAGTATAGCCCAAAACTAACTTTTAGTTAAGTCTTATGTTTGTAATGTAATAATGGATATCCATTGAAATTGTAAATTGAACCCAAAACATTGACATTCTTAATAAAAAATGATAACCACAAGGCCACCCTGTGGGAAAGAAAATTTATATTTTATGAATACTAATTATTATAGTAGTAAATAATTACTATTAAAAAAATTAATATAATTTTAAAATTAATTATTATCTAGCAATAGTTATTTATTATTTATTACTATTTGTTTTTGAAATGTAAATCAATTATTTGATTTGTGGAATTTTAATCAGATACAAACAAACCATGGGTAAATAGTAGGTTCCACTAAATGGTTCTAAGATATATGTTTTAGATAGAAACTTATAAAACATCAATACCTAATTCTAGATTTGAAACCATAATCTTAAAACATCCACATGGTCCACACCTAATCTAAAATATTCTATGAAGCTCCACTATTTGTAAATTATCAAATATAAACAATTACAATGATTAAAAGTAATTATCTATAATATTTAATGGACATTATAATTAGTCACATAAATATTATTATTTTTTTCATCAAAATCATGGAAATCAATTCCTTTTTAAAAAAATTATACAATTCTTCATGTGACGACAAATACTCTCATAATTCAGGATATCATCATCCACTACGAATCATCTTATTATCAATAATTATCATCTTTAAATGAATTATTTGAGATTCATATATCTACACAATAATAGTAAATTATAAAGCCTTCTCATATTGTCAAGGAAATGTTTCTTAGTGTTTTTATATCAAAAAAGGTATTGAAAAAGAACTAAAATTTGTACAAAATCTCATCGAAATAAGTTATTTCTACCTCAAAAATCACGAACATTATTTAATATTTATGTATGTGTATACAAATCAATCCCAAGTCCCTATATAGACTCGGCATAATCCTTGTGATCTATATTGGGTTTAAAACATATTGATTCAAACCAAGACATTGTTTTGTAGGATGATAATTGAAATTTTCACATAAGGAATTATCAAATTTATAAATATTTTTACAATGGAGACTTTAATATTAATACAACAATGAGATAATTTTCGAATATATGATCACAATTATCTCTAAAATTTATCTATGAAAAACTACCCTATTATAGGAAAAAATATTCAACAATCATGATATAACTACTACATGATGAAAATAACAACCTAACTACTACAACCACCTAGGTCCCAATCTATATTATGATTTGTTAATTAAGATAAGAATTATATATAAAAACACATTCCTTTTTTAATTATAATTAATAATTGAATCTACGAGATCAGACCACATAATCACAATGTAAAAATAATGAAAAATAATTCATTATGGAATTAATATGTTTAATTTTTTTTTCTCCTGGAAGTTAAAAATACAATGGGAATACACCGATAATGTTTTTATTTAATTGAAATATACTAAAATACAAGTTAGCGAAATAAATTTTTGGACCAGTTCACCTCCCCCTCAAAGGATCATCACCCCCTATTATCTCAACACTACCTACATTTAGATAATTTTATAATGAATTAAATATATTTAATTATAAAAAATATAATTTTATAAAAAAAACAAACTATTGTAATGTGGTTTTTTTATCCAAATAAATTTATGATAATATATCAAAATATTCATGAACATTTATATTCTTTATCCTTATCCAAACACCCCCCTTAAAATTATAGATATGAAAAATTATCTTTCATTCGTGTTTTGTTATCTTTCTATAACCTCATCATTGATCATATAATGCATATCTACATAAAATAATTTAGGATGAAAAAGATCATCCATTCACTATCTGAGTATTGATTAAGGATCGACTCTAAGATTTACTCTTTCAATGTAATTGATTACATGATATTTTTTAGTTCATCATCAATAATTAAGGGAATTATTTTGGGAAAATAGTAATTCTTATCCTCCCAAGGGTATCCCCAACTTACTCCATGACCAAAAATGGTAATCAAAGTAGAAAATAAGAAACATCTAAATGACCATGAACCTGAGATCACCATTGAAAAATAAATCATCATATTTCATGTTTAAATTCCCCACAATCCTAATTTTTTGTATATATGGAATAAATTAGAATTTATATCTCCCTAGTTGAGGAATAATGCTCTATATTTCTCTTCAAATGATGTTGTTTATTCGAAAATACTCTCTCAAAACGTAATCTATGATAAAACCTCAACATTTATCATCATCTCCTACCTAATTTAATTCAATATCAATTATTAAACATGATTACATCAAATCATCATCCATGGAATGGAGATTATGGAAATTATCCACTTAAGAGGGTATATATACTTCAAATCACCTATTTTGGTGTGGTATATCAACCCATGACTGTATTTTAATGAGATAAATCCAAGTCTCAAATTCCATCATTAAAAAATCTTTATACCAATTTTAATGTTTTTTAGTGTTGAAATAGTTATTACATTCCATTTAATAGAGTATTTTGATCAGAACTACTAAATGACTAGAAAGAATCTGGTCTAAATTGGTGCTAGATGTATGGGGGAATTATGATATCCATTGATAGGTAGAAAAACATATATCATAATTAAATTAGGTTCTATTACTTATATTATATTTATTACAACATGAATATTTATCACCAAAATAACTACGATCCAGAAGGATATTTTCCAATAAAAATTATTCTATATAATTTATATATTTACATAACATTATATTCCAACATTTCATCTAATATTTTTGGATGATTTTATTTACATAACCCCTAATAAACCTGGTGAGGGAACCTATATCAATGGATCAAAGTAATTTTGAGATATTCTATTATTTATAGATATATTTAGAAAATAATACTATCAAAAAAACTAATTGGGTGAAATTTCTATTTTCAAAATTGATATGTTGATTTATGTAATCAATAATAACAAATTATATATCATTTTCGTATAATATCCACATGTAATTGTTAGTTATAATTTCATATATATATTTACTAAGATAAAGGTTTCATGAAAATTATATCATGGATTCTATCTTATATCTATGTTCCAAAAGGGAGATGAGTGGGCATGATTAGTTTTAAACTATTTAGAAATGAATATAAATTTTCCAATGAAAAAAATACCAAAGCGTACTACATAATCCTTAAATAAATTTGGGTGAAATATTAAATCCATAAAGGCATTGGACATAGATATATGGATGGTAGAGAATTTACTATTAATGGGTGATTTTAAAATGGATATGCTCACTATGGGACCTCATAAAGAAGCATCCACCATCTTCCTCCCCCTATGGAATCTAGGGTGATCACTATTGAATATAATCAGTAGACTAATCCAACAAATTAAATGATTTGGAAGAATAGTTTCTTAGGGGAACTTACACACCATCCGCTGAAATTAACTGAGATTCTAGAGTTGGATAATCCTCTTTAGTATGTTTTCCGCTCACATAAAATATAGTGATGTATCCTCTTAATGGATAGAACTATTTTTATATCGTTTTAATAAATAGAAAAATATTTAAGAATTATGAAATAATCACTTCCTAAAATAGCTAATTAAGGAACATTATTGGAGGTTTATTCTTCCATGTAGTGATCCATTTGATATCCAAACACAATTTCCCATCTTAAAATGGATGGACACTACTACGAAAACATGGATTATATACAATATATAGATATGATTATGGAAGAACCCCTATGGGAAAACTATTACAAGTTTATCAATCTAAATGCCCACGTCTAGAATAATATTCTTTAAAGAGGGACTACTTAATAATTTTATTATAGTGGTGTGTAGAAAAATTAGTTAGTTATCATAGGATAAATGTAGTTATAGTGGTATCCCTAGGTTGTGTCTCAAGAGGAGTATGAAAAATTCATTCTTAATTATAATTTTAGTTTGTGAAAGGGGATATATTTTTGAAATATTAAAAAAAAAAAAAAAATCAATAAAGAAATAGATTGAAAATAGTGAGAAGAGAAGGATGATCGGGTTTGGGTTTAGTTTACAATTCTAAAATTATCCCATTCTCTAATTTATTCAACTCTCTCTCTTTTTAAATGATAATTGAGATAATCCACGATTTATTTTTATCTCACTATTAGTTGAAAGATGTGACTATAGTTCTTATCTACTAAAATTTCATTATTATATGTCCTTCATAATATGTGTGAGATATTTGATTAAAATATCCATTAATTGACTTAGGGAATAATTATTTAGGTCCCATTATTTATAAAAAAATATGGAATGTCCAATACCCATTCCACACATACTTATGACTATCATGACTTCACCAGTTATTACTAGTGTAATCAATCTCATATAGTGAACAAATATGCAGAGGGAAAAGATGGACCATTAATGGATGTAATAAATGATTGGTTGAATTAAAAGAGAACAAAATTATATATGAAAATTAAATAAACTACAGATAATTGAAAATTGTAAAAATGATACTGAATTTTTTTACATGGTTAGAATAGACAATCTTTAAAAAAATAACATCTCCCATTCCCCAATCACTTATAAATTTACCCCTTTTAATAAAGGGTAGTAAAGAAGAATGGGGAAGGAGAATTAATTTCCAAAATGAAAAATTACAGAATAAAATCATCAAAAAATAAAAGTATGAACTACATACAATAAACCACTATCCCTATCCTTTTCTAACCATAAAATGGATGAGGAGTAACATTATTAGTAAAAACATGTGAGGAAAAGTTTCCCTCCAAAATAATAATTTCAAATGTTTATATGTGTTTGATATAGTAAATAGTTAAATATGAAAATGTGGTCTTCATGAATTATGATACTATATGTATAATTCCTCCACCCCCAAAAATTTAGAGTATTTGGAAGATTTGTATCTAATTTGATTACATTATTTATAATGATAATGATTCTGGATTACAATACTATTCATCTTTATCAAATTTTATGTATCTAGTAAAAGTCTTACTGAAAATATTATAACATTATATTTAATAGAAATGTGTTCCACCAAGTACTGATCAATTTATAACTAGATTCAAATAATTTTTAGATGTATAGAATAATTTTTTTCCTTAATTAATGTAGGTCGTTTAATTCTATAAGGAATTCCATTTTCCAATTTACATAATTTATTTAAGCACCATATAGAATTATTAAACTATGGTTATTATTATCTGAATCGAATCCACCTAAATATAGAAAAATTGTAATTAATAATGAAATTTTAACTAGTATGGAGATTTTATGGCAAAAAAACTTATTGGGATAAAAAATAGTTAAAATCCAAATTTAATACATTTTGACAATTAACTTCAATTCATTCCTAAAAACCAAATTATTCATTTTATATTAACAAACCCTAATAGTGGGTATTAAATCCTTTAATTCATAGATTTAATGAATAAAATACTATCTCAATCAGTTCTACCACACATAAGTCCTATAATCCTGTGAAACATGAATCCAAAAGAAATCAATGAAATTTCAATGAAAAGTAACATCATTTTCACTATTTTGACAAAAAATAATAAAAATTATAATTAAATTTAAATAGTAATTATTAAAAACTATCCATTATGTTTTTTAAATCCACTTCAACATTATTTATCATCTCAATAATAAGAAATACTTCCATCACTATAATTTTCTTTCACCTCTCAAATTATAACAATGTTTTAAAAATTTATCTCCTTAAAAAAATTCAAGGGAAAAGTATAGCTTAATAAGATCCCAAATATACTCTTTAATGGGTTGAACATTTTTTATAGCATGATAAATTTTCCAGGTTTGTTTTGAGACTTAGGGGTTTTTTGTTTAATATGTCAAATATTTTGAGGTAGATTAAGGAGGGTTTACTCACTACGATGAGTAAATGAATTATTCTAATTTATTACCAATAATAGGCCCACATAACGTTATCAAAAATAAATAAACCTATATAACATAACAATATTTATAAAAAATATTCAACTCATAACATATCAACAACACTACAATAATTATTCGCACTAACCTCATTTAATAATAGTGTTACCGTATTTTATTTAGATATGATATTCATTTTAGATTTGAGATTTTGGGTGAACTATGTTACATTGATCATAAAAATGATGTGTGAACTTCTCATACCATATTTAAAATGAAAATTTGTCCTTTCATATCAAAAATATGATTTCCATTTATTCTAGAATTTTTTCATCATGGAATCCATTTTATTATGTTTCCATAATTTTTCTATAATGAGATACATAAATAGAATTAAAAATTTCCTCTTTAGAAGCACCATAGCTTCTGATATTACTAACTGTGTTGCTTAAAATGATGTTAAAAAAACATAGAATCCCCTTACACTTATGTTCAACTATATCATGAAATTTCAATTCCACAATAAATTGGATAGGGAAAATGGTCATGTAATGTTTGTGTAAAGAAATTTATTCATGAATTTCAACATTTTAAAATGATTAAATATGATGATATTTTTGGAGAAGATGTTTATTCTGTGAAATACTAATTTAAAAATCAAAAAAATGACTTAGTCATTAAAACATAAGATCCATAATCTCTCAAGTTAGAAAAAATATAAATTTATGGCCATGAATTTAAAGGATTGGATCACTATATAAATTAGGTGAAAGTGAAGAATAATCCAAATTTTTTGAAACTCATTGAAAGGTGATTTTATGATTTATATATTGATTTATGGCTACTGTCTTAAAATTGAAAATCCATTCCATTAAATAAGCACAATAGTTAATCTTAAAAAATTTCATTTCACCATCCACTTAAATATAATCACGTGGGTTAAATAAATTGAAAAGTCTAAATGGGTTTTAAAAATATCCAATAACTAAAAGTTATGCTTAAAATTTTTTAAAAACTAAAATTGAAAATAAACACAATTTTTTTTTTGAAAATAGAACATAAGTTTTCAAAATCTGAAATTTTAAAATCATCCAATATAAATGTTCCTCAATCCCCACACATATAAATGATATAATTTCATAAATTTATTCAACTCTATTTTACATGTAATGTTATCTCTAATGATGTCACATCATGTAAGTAATCCCTCCCGAGATGTATAACCTGGTGGATTTTATCCATCATCAAGTTGGAGAATTGTGATATCCATTACTGATTCCTGCGGTAAATGATTAGGGGGTTTCTTTAACCTACTCCCATGAAAAATTATTTATTTTTTTTCTTTCAAAATCAAACAATTACAAAAAGGATTATAAATATTGAATATAAATTGACCATACCATCTAGAATGAATTTTCAAAAGAATCATAGGATTATTCAAAAATATAATACCCCCAGATCACTTGGACGAAAGTATATGTGTATAATCATATAATGAACTACCATTGTTCTCCCTTTTTTATTATATAATTTTTTAAATATTCTTTTGTAGTTTCCTCCATTTATTAAAAAAGAAACATTATTTCTTTTCCATCTCTATCTAGATCAAATTTATTTTCTCACAATAAAAAAATCATTATTTTCAAAATCCATAGGAAGGATATTAGTCTTTCATTATATTATCCTCTAAGGGCTCATTCCAATGAGTATTTTGTAATATATTTTGTAAGAATATAATGTTTTTTCTATCCCATTTATCTAATCTTTTCGGTATGTATTAACAATTTTCACTAAAATTATTTTCACTTATCTATTGAACACTTCAACTAGGTTTTATATTTACGGTTGATCTCATGTTGAAGTCTTATAATTCAATCCATACTTTCCTTGTAATTTATTTTTGTTACTATTGAAAGAATTGATCCAATTTTCACTAATGATTTCTCTTAACACTCACAACCTACAAAATATGTTAGCTCTGAAACAAACACACAAATCTTTAAAATAATTAAATTTTGGCATTAAATTACACCCAAATTGAGTAATAATACACCATAAGAAATATATGATTATTTCCATTTGACATATGAAAATGGGAAATAAAATATATTACTTTCTCTTCCATAATTTCTAAAAAAGAAATTATCATTTAAGGATTTTCATTACTCTACGAAGTATTTTTAGTGAATGGAAATCTATAAAATTTTATAAAAAAATGTGTTTGCATCATTAGATATGTAAGAAAAAATGCAATACTCTGTAACATTAACAATTATTAAATAATTTCCAAAATAGAATAAAAAAATTTTTTTTAAAAAATCTTTTAAAAAATCTTTCCCACTTCCAGACAAAAAATTTCATATAATCTGGTAACAAAATTATTTCTAGAGATTATGATAATAAAAATGTTATATTATTATTCAAATTTATTTAATTTATTTTGGTGTGTATTTATGTGACCTAGGACCTAATAAGATTCTATATAATTTACCATGTCATCGAACCATGTAACTTCTCTATCAATCCAAAAAAAATTCTCTCCTATAATAGGATAATTTAATGACTCTTAGTCTACAATTTCAACATCATTATTCTTGGGTAACTTAATCAGGAGATATACCACATAGTTCACATTTATATAATTTAAATATAATTATATATTGATTTGATGATGTAAAATTATTAATATTACTATCATATCTTTATATTAATTCATATTTATCATGAACAAAATATAAAAATGGTCATTAAAAATTATTTATTCAGTTCAAAGAAGGTAGGATATGTGTTTTTTCAATGAAATAAAAAATTGTAGAAACTCTTTTTTAATGGTTTTATAGTTGATCTTGGATGTATATTGTGACATCTCAACCCAAGATCCCCTAAATGGTCCCCCAATTTAGTTGGCCACATGCCCTCAAGCATTCCTCTTCATATACCATAGGGTACCGACTAGCTGTGAGGGTCTGGTAAGTCAGTATTGAGGAGACAATACTCTCTTTTATTAGAATAAGACTCCAGTGGAAGAAAATAAAAATAACAACGTTTTGATGAATATAAATAAAAAGAACAAATCCATTTCATATGACAACCAAAATATGATAATATAATACACAACTAAAAGGTAAAACATGTTATGATAATGAAAATGTCATATTTCTAAAATGGATCTAAAAGTAAAGACACAATGATGGAAAAGTGGGTCATGAACCATGCCAGTTTCTTTATCCCATGATCCAATTGCAAAATGCATCCTACCCATGGGCCTTACCTTCTTCTTACCACATCATTGTATAATCAGGTTCCGATTAGGTGGCCCGAATAGGGTGTGACTACAACTTAGTAGACCACCACCAATAGTGTCTAAAATGAGTCCAATAAAAACATTGTGAAAGTATATTAATGAAAGAAAAAATAAAATTCATAATTTCAACAGTTATCACATTTTCATTAGATTATCAATCATTATATTAGGTCCAATTTAAATTAATGTTTTGCAGTTGAATCATCATTAAATATCATAATTTATTTGGTGTATGTCTTCATTCCTATCACCCCATATTTTAGTTGAATCATCGTTCATTATTTTCATTTATTTGGTATATGCCTTCATGAATTGAACCAGAATATCATTTATTGTTTGTGGTCATGCCTAGAACTTCTTTTTCAATTTTGTGTATGTCATCATGTGTAGCACTTCTTTTCTCATTAAGTGTCGGTTTCCATTCCTATCACCCCATAATCTAAATATTGGATAACTATTGTGGAATATTTCCATGTCCAATTCCAATCATTTAGTCAGTCAAGAACATCATGTCAAGCACCAAAAAACTCTCATCCATTTAATAATTATTTAATTCACATGAATTTCCCATATAATTCCATTACTAATCTAATTATTAGTTAAATAGTTCTAAGTCCATTAGATTACTCAACGATTAACTAAGCATGTAATCCATTAATTAATTTATCAATTAATTAATCAATCAACAAAATTCTCATTCAATAATTAATTATTGAAAATTTATTTTTCATATCATATTTCAACATGGAATAATTAATTATTACAATTAATTATCTTTCAACAACATTATGACACATTATTAATTCTCACAATTAATTCTCTTTAGTCAACATCATGGCACATAATTTATTCTCAGAAGTAATTATCTTACATGTCCTTCATAATTATTTCATTATTTATTCCCCCAAATTAATTACCTTTTCACATTCAATAAAATATATCAATTACAATATATCAACCCATAAAAAATATACAAAATATCTATTTGGGAAATTCCCCTTCATTTATTCCATGATTCAACTCTAAATTAATCACCGAGGAAAACTCAATTCAATTATACATTCCAAATTAGTCCAATTTAAGAAATCAATCATCAAGGGAATATAGAAATTCATAAACTCATGAAAATATCAATATAACAACTATGGGAGTTCTATTAATACCACCTACCTTGTTTTCTTGACAGATGTTACCCAATAG
The DNA here is from genome assembly GCA_963277665.1 of Viscum album. NCBI lineage: Eukaryota > Viridiplantae > Streptophyta > Magnoliopsida > Santalales > Viscaceae > Viscum > Viscum album. The sequence goes on from OY728122.1 coordinate 1,135,719,958, forward strand.
AAATCCCTAAAATCTGAGCGGCACAACATCATCAATCAAGCTTCGAAACTAAATCCATATATCCTAAAATAAGATAAAAGGCATAAAATCATTCAAATGAAGAACTATATCTGCAATCTAAGATCTATATCATAACTAATAATATTTTATCCATGAAATCGGGGAATATCTGCCATGAAAAGATCTAGAAAATATTAGAGGAAGAATGAGAGAAGCAACAGGATAAAATCCACACACCACGAGGAGAGAGTATCTTCATTCCGGGCATTAGATCTTGAATAATGGTGTTCATATCTACTTGGAATATGTTTGTGAGACTTTGGAATCACATAGAATTCATCAATACCAAGACAAGGTCGAATTAGAGAGGTTTTATGGATTTGGGTGGTTTAAAACCAATTTTGATAATAAACTGGGTTGCGTGCATGGTTTCACCTGGGAGTCTACATGGTTATGCCAAACCATGCACGAACTGTGCGTTATTCCACTACCTTCATGGATTGATCGTGCATGGTGAGGAAATCCTTGTTCCAACCATACACACTTCTTATATCCTTATGGTTATCTTGCACACGGCTTGGCCAAACCGTGCCCAAACCTTGCATAGCCCGCTGTCATCCCAATTCCTTAGAAAAATCACCCAAACATACCCTAGATCATACCACAACCCAAAGGTACCTAAAAAATAAAAGAACCTGAAAAAAAACATGATACTTCCCTAGAAAATGTTGGGATCTTACAATCTCCCAACCTTATAATAGCTCATCATCGAGCTGCAATCCCAAATATCTCTAAGATTTCGAGCCAAAAAGAATGGTTCATTGATTCCTCAGGTATTCCTCTCATTCGCATGATTCCTCTTGAACACTTTTGTGTTTCCACCACACATTATCTAATGACACAGTTTCCACCATAACACATTCTCCTTGTCACCCAACACAAATATTGGATGATCTAAAGAAGACTCATCAATCTCAAGGTTATCCTTTTCCATATGAATCACATGATAAGGGTCCAGCTGATACCGCAGTAGTTGTGGCATGTGAAAAAAATAATTCATAGTGCTGAATTTATATGGAAGTGCTAATTGGTATTCCATTGGCCCGATTCTCTCTAGTACCTCAAACAATCCTACAAACATAGGCACTAACATTCCCTTTCTCTGTATTCTGTGCTAACCCAATATCGGTGACAACCGAATGAATACATGATCACCCAATGTATACTCCAGGGGTCATCTTCGTCTATCATAATATGAATTCATTCTACTCTGAGCTGTGGCCATACATTTATGAATCAATTTTTCCTGCTCCAATATCTACTGAATGAGACTTAATCCCAATAGCTCTGACTCACCTGCTTATAACTGAAAAGAAAGTGATCTACAAGGTATACCACAATGTGCCTAGAATGGATTTATCTGTATTGTTCCATGATTTCTATTTTTATTGGAAAACTCCAATAAATCCAAGTGTATCTCCTAAAACCCACCAAAGTCAAGCACAAATTCTCATATAATATCCTTTAACACATTTACGATACGATCTGAGTACCCATATGTGTGTGAGGTGGAAGTTCATGATTAATAAAACTTGTGTACCAAGTGAAGTTTTTATGCCCTGCAAGAAGCATGAAGTAAATAATGAATCTTGATCTGAAACTATAGTCTTTGGAGACCCATGAAAATGAACTATCTCTCTCACGTACAGTTCTACCAACTCTTCTACTGTAGATGTTTCCCTGATATGGAATAAATATGATATCATCGTTAGTCATTCCACAATGACACAAATAGAGTCATTCTACCAATGTTTTATTGTATTTCTTCCCATTAAATCCATAATCACATCACCAATTTCCATTCTTGAATAGGTAATGGAAGAACTAGGCCACTGGGTAGTTTATTCTCTACATTTAGCTATTGACATGTGAAACATCTTTAACAAACCCTGTTATCTCTTTTTCCGTACCTGCCCACCAAAACTATCATCATACGTCATGGTAAATTTTTTTACCATATTATATACCACCCATCTTGAAGCATGAAATCCATGAATTATTTCTTCTCACGTACTCATTGGCACAACAACCCAATTTTTCATATAGATGATATTGTACTCATCTATTGTCTAATCTGAAGGTGTCTCCCTACCCTCAATGATTTCCATTAAGGCTAAACACTTTATATCCTCTTACTTCCTATCATTAATCTACCTTGAGAGTGTACACTCTACTTCTAAAAATCAATTTTATCCCCTCCCTACTCTCCTGAACTACCACATGCATTTCTGCCATCAAAGTCTCATATTCCACACTTTACTCGACTCATCTACCGGTGGAGTTTGAGTTTTCCTACTCAAGGACTCGTACAAACTATTCCCATTCACATTTTTATATTCCAAATAAAAATCAATGGAATACATGTACTTTACCCGTCTTCGCTACCCAAGATTCATGAAGAGCTATGTAAAGATATACTTCATGCTTTTTTGATCCATAAAAACGAAAAATTATTCATGTAAACGATAGTGTTTCCAACCCTTAAGAGGAAAAACTTATGCTTCCAACACAAGTCCACGAATAGGGTAATTTTGTTCATGTGGCCTCAAATGCGGAGACCCATAAGAAATAACATTATCCCCTTGCATCAACAGAGCTTTGAGTCTGACCCCAGATGCATCATAATAAACCGTGTACTCCTCACCTGACTCAGGTAAGATCAAAATTGGATTCGATGTCATGCGCTAATTCAACTCCTAGAAATAATTCACTTATTATTCCATCTAAAAAACATTATCCCTTTTTTATATAACTAGTATGTGGTGCTTCCCATTGAAAAAAAAATCTTGGATGAATTTCCTGTAATAACCATCCAATCCAAAAAATATTCTGATATCAAAATTATTCTTAGGATGATCCTAATATGCACTTTTTTTGGTCCACTACCACACCATATTATAATATTATGTTCCCTAATAAGTGAACCTTTTCAACCCAAAACTAAAATTTAAATATCTTGACATATAACTGATTTCATCCTAGCATACCCATTACAATGTCAAAATGTTGGGAATGATCATCATGAGTATAAGAGTACACCAATATACCATCCCCAAACAACCCCATGAATTGATCCAAGTACGGATGAATGATCCTGTTCATCAAGGGAATAAAAACCTCAGGATAATTTTCAATCCAAATTCCATTATGAAAATATCATAGAGGTCATACCTACTATGGAAATCTATTCTTCGAATATCAAAAATCTTCAATCTGACAAGATGATACCTTGATATCAGATTGATCTTTAAAAACACACAAGTCCCCTTCAGCTGGTCAATCAGATCATCGATACATGGAAGAGTATATCACTTCTTAATAGTCATTTTATTCAACTTCCACTAATCTACACACAATCCTAAACTACCATCGGCATATTTGAAAACAAAATAGGTGATCCCCAAGGAGATGTACATGGATGGACAAACCATTTATCCTCCAACTTATGTAACTAAATTTTGAGCTCTTGAATCATAGTCAGTTCCATTCTCTATAGTAGAATAGATATCAGCTCAACACCCAACATGACTACAATAGTGAATTACACATCTATCTCAAGTGGGAACCCTACAAATGCATTAGGAAAGAAATCCTGAAACAGTTTTACTAATGGTGGGAGAACATTTTTCCTACTACTCCCATCATCCAAAAAAAATACTAGAAATGTGGTCTGTGATCTCTTCTAGATGTTGATTAATTGGACTGACTCTTCCTACATGGATATCTCATTCTCCCTGGTGAACATACTTGTCACCCTTAGGAGATACAAAGGTCTCCCTCTTTCAGTAACAATCTATGTACGCTCAGTATTGACTAGCCTATACATATCCATAATCAGACTGAAGGCCACAATATTAAAGACATAGATATCCCAATGGAAATGATACTCTCTGATCTCTAGAGAAGATCCCTTGATTAAACAAATATTCCTAGACTGTGTTCCCTGTGGTGTATCGATATTCATCAACACACTTCAATACTCCACCTACAAGCACAATCCATTACCAAGATTTTGTTATATAATAAAATGAGGGGAACCAATATAAAAAAGGTAGTATCAAAAGTATAAGAAACAAGAATAGTACCTCTCAAAATCAATGGAACAACCTCACTCTCCACTTTTGTAGGCTAAACTGCATATAACTATCCTACCCCTTTTCTATGTGGTGTCGCCTAACTCCCATGAGTAGCACCACTGTACTGATACAGGGCACTCATACCCTGAAGCACCACTTCCACTGCCTCTACATTCCCATATAGTAGAACTCTAGAATCGAAAATTATTTGGTTTCTAAGACACCCTTCCCACACACTAACATTGAGTAGCTCCTCCCCTAGGTGACCTCAGCATGAAAGCTAAATTTATTACTCAAGGTTTGGGAAGAATGATATCCCAATAAAAAATTTAGTATTCAAAATTTATTGGTCTTGAAAAAAAATATATTTTGACATTTATAATAATAATAAAAAAAAATTAAGAAAAAATATCTTTTACTACCAAAAATAGTTGGAAAATTTTCAAAATTTAATGATTAGTATTTTTGAATCTTTTGGATTTTTTAGTTTTTTAGTTTTTTTTAAAATAAACTCCTATAAAAAAATATAATTCAGATAAAAATATATTTCAAAGGAAAATGTTTCAATGAGTAAAAATAAGATAATTATAAAATAATAATAAGAAATATATGAAAAGTGATGGAGAAAGAGGATGAATAATTTGAGAGTTATAGGGATTTCAAGTGAAAAAGGTTCCCCTTGGTTTTGATTTTGTGGGCCATTATCTCCATTCAGTGGTTGGTTTACAGTAGTAGATAATGATATGATTGATGTTAATGTGCTTCTAAAGTTGGGTTACCTCCCATGGTGAAGCATTAATCGATTCTTATTAACCATGAATATTTTTTTGGAAGAAAGGTCTGGGAAATTCGAACAAAAAATGGATAAATATAAATAACAACAAAATGACATTCCCAAAGAGGATTTCGTTGACCTAGTTGATGTCAAAATCGAGAATAAAAGAGAAATAACTTTTCACCATCATGAAATAACTTTTTAAATATAGTTTTTTCTTGGATTAACTTATATTTTTCTTTGAAGAGATTATAATTCTTGTATGAATCTTGTTAAATGTGCTCTAATTCAGTCAAATTCTATAATCTCTATTTAATAGATTTTTTACAATAAAAATCACAATTTTTTACAACTCAAAATGTCTTATGTTGGATTTCAATATTAAAAAAACATACTTTAAAAAATATAATGAATGGATACATCACAAAATTTTTTCATAGGCATTTTAATATGTCCAAAGTGATTTAATAAATATCTCTATCCAATCTTTTAATATGGGTATAACATTTCTATCATGCACTCTTTACAATTATTTATTAGAGAGTTTAACCATTTCATTTTTGGGGAAATATATACAATTGATATTTTATGTAAAACCCCATTCATTTTCAGAGTATATTCCATTGTTCGATTACCGAAATGGGTTCCTAGGTCACTTATTAAATAAAAATATATTTCCAACTCGATGGAAGAAGTGGGTTTTTGGAACTCACTAACAGTATTTAAATCATCACTTCTAGTGGTATTGGAATCAACACACCAAGAAACATAGTCGACCGTATGAATAATTTATTATAATAAATTAGAATGGTGGAATGGTCCAATAAAATTGATTACCCAAACATCAATGTTTTAACAATAAAATTTAAGGCATTTAAGGTATTACATTTCATTTATAAATTGTTCCAAATTGTTGGTAGGTGTGACATGAGTGTAAGAAGTTATATGAGTCCTTGAAGGTTGAATACCAAAAGAATCTAGAGTCATGTAACTTTTGGGAGGTCCTTTTTTGGTCCAAAGCTTCTACTACTAGGAATGGCATTGAAAAATTCTATGATTAAGGAATGTTCATCTTAATCCAAATTTATTCTAATGGTCATGTCTTCCCCAGTATTCCAATGTTTATTATCATCCCTTAATCTTTATTTTAAATCACTTTTTAACTTCATTTATTATTATTAATAAAACAATTCACGAAGAAAAATAAAAATTATGTAACTTATAATTATGGAATACCACGGTAACATTAGAGTGAGAGATGAGATGTGTTTATGAGGAAATTATATATTAATGATTTATTAAGGCGAAGAATTATAAATTCTACTCAATTGATCAGCCAAGGGGTTTTAATTCAAAATTATTTCTTTGATCTCATATTCAAACACATGGATCTCCAAGATCCATTTTATTAGCCTTAGATTTGATTAAATATTCATTATTATTAACATTAATAGTGAATATTATGTAAAGACGATGATTTTGGAACCATAGAGATAGGGTTGGGATTTATCCATGGAAAACCGCATATCTAAATGTTACATTTTAGTGGATGTGTAGTGATATTGATCTTCATCCATTTTTTTGAGTAATAATATATAACATGAAGAATTGCTTCCCTTCTATTACCAAAAACAGCCCCAATTTCCCGGTCATTTGAATAAAAAATCAATTTTATGGCTACCAATCAATACAGGGGTTAAGTAATCATGAAAGTTATGTGGACATATTTTATTAAATTGAATAATCTTTTGAAAGCCTAATAGAAATTTAAATTTACATAATTTATGGGGTCGATGACTAAGTTTGTGGGTAATCATTTTGATGGATGATTCATTGATAGAAACATCATTACTAAGGATTGAATAGATGAATTAAAATAATGTGGGTTCATGATGTGATTGGATCAGCACAATTTTAGTAGGATTTCCTTGAATACCAATTTGTGAATTTGTGTTCCCTAAAAAAATCCCATTGTTAACCATGAAATGAAATTTTTCAAAATTCATAAAAATTTTACGTTTGGCATGCCTTTACAATTATAGAGATAGTAAATTCAAGAATGATTCAAATGAATCGCCATATATGGTAAATTTATACATGAAAATATCATTGAATTTATTATGGAATTAAGAAAAGATACTCATTATACACAAATATAATGGTGTAGTTGCATTGGAAATTCAAAAACAAAATCCACAATATTCATATGTTCTAAAGGGGCTAGTAAATGTAGTCATTTCCTAGCCCTGAGACAAAATTTGAATGTGGATGTAGCTAGTGTATCAATCAATAAATAAATATTGTGACTTTCTATATAATATTTCTATAATTTGATCAAGGAATATAAGAGGTCAGTGATCTTTACATGTTTCAATATTATATTTCTAATAATCTAGTCACATATTCCATTTTTTTAAAAATTGTGTTGTAACCACGTCCCCATGTTGATTTTTTATTAAAATTTTTCCACACTTCTTTGGTACAATTTAAATCAGACTAACCAATTACCTATCCTAAAGCGGGTCTATAATACCATCTTCAAGATTCATGGTGATCATGTCCCTAAATACCACTTGTATGGGTGGATTGGGTCTTTATTGATGTTTTCCGATTGGTTTGGATTATTATTCTAGATGGATGTGTTGGATGAAAAGTGTAATATTGATGTCTGGTATGTCATTAAGGGTCCCCACAAAATCCTTTTCACACCACCACATAAATAATTTTGGTATCCTCAATTTTAGTAAGTTCCATAGAGGTAATGACTGAAAAAGGTTGATCATGTTAAAGTAATTTATATTTCATATGGGTAGGAATAGGTTTCAGGACTGTTTTATCCTTTATTTGTGGGCTAGACATCTTATGAATAGTGGATGGGATTCTAGTTTTTTTAATCATTTTCCTTTTAATTGACTAGGTGGGTAATTATATATCATAGTTGATATGATATTATAGATAGTTTTCAATACCATTTAGATTTTTTGGATTCTATTTATGAAATTTCATCCTCAATTTCGCTATATATGAATTTTTTAAATCCTGATAAAAATACCAAAAACTCATCTCCCAATATTACATGATGAACATAATGAAATGACAGTGAATAGACTCTTTGAATTTTTCATGTAATAATGGATAAATATTGGAGAGTGGTGCTTCTCTGGGTAACATATGGCTTGTAAAATATTGAAATTGACCAGTTGGTCACTTAATTCAATTCATACTATTCCCACAATGACATCAATGTTAGTTATATCTATCATTGGGAATAGACTTCCTAAAATTAGGGGACATCAAGAAGAAGTATTCTCACCATAAATTTCAAGGACATGATTGTTAGTTAGAACATTAGGTCATTGACATGGACAAGGAAATCCAAAATTAATCCCTCTTTAATGGAAAATATTTTATTAGAAAACTGGATGAAAATATCATTTGTTGGAAATGGACCTAGACTATAGTTAAATAAGATTTATTTGGAAATGAAATTTATCGATTCTCATAGATCTATGAGTGAATAATCAATGATGTAACTCCATATTTTTCATGGAACATTAAATGTATGGGGACATTTTCAATTAATGGGAATGGATTGTCGAGTTTAATCTTTTTCCAATGGTCCTAAATTGTATCTTATGGTACCAAATTCCTTAATTAAAATTTCATACACTAGAATTTTATTGATTTAATCAAATTTGGTAATATTTTATTCAACCAATTTAAACATATTGATCTTTTTATAATCCTGATAAAATGGAATCTCTAAATTATAGATAACTTGAGGAAAATAAATTAGGATTCATTAAGGAGTGGAATGATGTATGGGAGTATATTCACATTCTTTTTCTATACTTTTATTTTATTTTATTTTTCTTAATCAATATTTAAATATGATTCAAGGGATTAATCATGAGTTATATAAATTTTCTTTCTAAATCAAAATGTAATATCACCTTCATTACCCATAGGGTTTTGCAATGGTTGCGATTGGATTTGGGAATAGTTCGATTTTCCTTGTTGAGTTTGATTGTATACACATTGAAAAAAAAATTGAATGTTTTTAAGGATTTAATGGGTAAAGGAGTCAATATCATTCATAATTTTTTCCATGGCTGCATAAAATAAGAGCCATGTCGAACATTGGTAATTCCCTTATTTTGGTTCTTGGTAATGATATTTTATTGGGTTTGTAATTAGGAAGGATCACTATAATAGTGTAATATTGGATGAGAATGATGACTATTGCTCATTTTATGATGAGAAACAAAAGTATATGGTTGTTGAAAGTTAACAACACAATGAGCATATTAGAATTGGTTTGGATTTTAAATTGGGAACTAAGGGGGATGAGTAATCACATTACCATACCTCATGACTATGGTATATTTAGAAGAGAACATGTCAGAGTGGAGTTGGATAGAGTTTCTAATGAACTGACCGTATTGTTGTGTATTTGTGTTTTGATGACAATATGGTGTGTAGATCTCTATTAGTCTAGAAGAATAAGTTGGATCATCATTTAGATCGGGAAATGTTTTATATGTATTAGTTATTGAGCTATAAATTCAATAAAAAATTATAGTTTCAGTGAATAAGTATTTTAGAGATGATGTAGTTGGGTACTTTTTACATCCTTCAGTTATCTCCCTGGGCCTATATGTTCACTCACACACAAAGTCATATTTTCAGACTCTATTGATTGACTATATGACACTTTTTTAACTTGATCGTGTTATCGATTTGTAATTTTTATGTGTTTAAATACTTCTTGGTTACAATATCATAGGAAACTATAGGTATTTCAACAACAAGAGAACTTCCACTTGTTATTTCGATAATAGAACCCTCAACATCCCATAACCACTCATAGAAGTGTTACATAAATCATTTTTCAGTGATTTAGTGGTGTGGACTCACAGCCACAAATTATTTTAGGGATACCACTAATTTCTTTTTGGATATAAGAAGAATGAGATGCGGGGTAGAATTTTTTGTAATGATTCTATTTTTTCCTTTCCATAAAATTATAAAACCAGGAGAGAGGTAGTAGAGACCTGATTTTTGGATTTCATCTATGCATAATTAGACTGAACAAAGATTATTTTTTTCTTTTGAATCCCCTTGACCATTCATAGTAGAGAATACCAATAGGAACTATTTTAGGTGAAGATGAGGATCCTCAATGGATATCCCATAAAAATGAGGAAAATCATAATAAAACCATAATTTTTTTGAAAACTACATATACGTTTGGATATTGAATACCAATGGGTTGGTAATATATATGAGGGGAATCAAATTATTTAAGGGTTTTTTCTCTAGGATTTTCCTTATATAGATAAATTTGATGGGAAATGTATGGATCCTGAGTGATTTGATTATCCCTAATGTTCCACCTAAGATGGTGATTATTTCACTCAATTTTATTGTCAAAAAAATATAAATTATATTTTGGAATGTTCTGGGGAATTCTGGGATATTTTGAAAGGGTATGGAGGGAGTATTTTTTGTGTTTCTTTCTCATTTTTTTATTTTATAGATTTGTGGTTTTGTTTATTTTTTATACAAAAAAATCACTATATAAGTCACCATACAGGTAAAGTTTTCCATTTTAAAAATGAATTAATTTTTTCCACTTGACTATTCAATTTTATGGTTCTCTTCAAATATGTATAGAGGCACATAGGTCCAATACTCATCGATGGTATTATATTTTATATTTAATTTTTTTTGTTTTTTTGTTTCAAGAGGGAGTAGGTTAGATTTCATATATTAGGTAAAATTATTGATTGATCTATTCAATTTTAAAAAATTAATAAATAATGGGGTGAATTAATTATTACGGATTCACAATTATTATACCCTTGATCATCTTACCATATTACATTAAATTAACAAACACATAAAAAGATAATTTTGATTTAAAATCCAATTTGTTTTGTATTTATTGGAATACTTAAATATGATTCTAATATAAGTCAATAATTGATTGTAGTAGTTTATTTATTGATCCAATTATCTATATAATACAAACATTAAACAAAAAATTTCATTAATCCTTGAAATTTTATGTTTAACATACATAGTGTTAACCCAATGAATATTTAATGACCAAAATCTCTTAATCACATGAAATAAATAAATTTTTACTCATCCCAATGAATGATTTACTCATCCATTTGATATGGTTATTAACTTGGTAGATTATACATTAGTTGATGAGTTATAAACTGAATAAAAATAAAGGTAGAGGAATTGAATTGAGTGCAAAAACACACACTATACCTGATGATAGGTAAATTCATGCTTTTGATTGAATAAGAAAGTGAACAAATTGATGAGTCATAAAATTCTTTTAAACTACTTGAAGACCACTAAAATTAGATAATATAAGGTTCTTGAGAATTAAAATTAATTAATAAGAAACATTCCATAATATTAAATTGAATTGAAAAAAACATATATGATTACAATTGAAAACTAGGGAAAAGGAACATGAAATAGAATTTGGAGGTGTGGTATATCATGTAGAAATAAGAGTATGGAAATTAAATATAGGCCCCAAGAAAGGATATGGTCACAAAAATTATCCATCTTATGTACTGAAATTCTATCATCTTGCCAGTGGAATAGGGGAATGTATTTATAGACCAAAGTGGTGGACTATTTGGATTACCAAACATCCCTTCAAGATGTATAAATCGATTGATCATTTATACACGTGAATTTAGATAAATATACTTCTAAAAATTTTTATATATAGATATGGAATATTAGAACTCAAAATTTGGAATCCATTGTACTTTTGGATCCAATTTTATATCTATTTTCCCAAACCATTTTCCATCATCCAATTTTTGTGTCAAATTTTTCCATGGTCTAAATTTTAATGATTTTTTATCTATTAATATTCCAAAAAAGAGAAACAATTTGAACTAATATTTTCGATCCTATATATTTACTTTCATCCCACATGATTATAGCTCAATGGGAATTCTAGATTGGGATAAATGTAATGATTTGTCCAATATTTTCAAATCCTAATGATAATTGTGGTACCACTTTCATGCATCAATTATGACCCTTATTGGTAGATTTGGAACCTAAATTTTTTATAAAATTTTTATTTTATTCTCTTTGGACATATGGTTGAGTATAAAAGAATTTGGACTTCTAGATTGAGCCAATAAAATATAACATCCAAGCTATTCTAGTTTCATTTTCAGATTCAATGGACCTTCATATGTGGTCCATATAGACCTCCAAATGGACAAATTAACCATTTCTATTGATGAATGGTCAATTGGAATTTGAAATATAAAATATAAAAAATAATAATCACACAATTTTCATAACTATAGTGATATTTTTAAATAAAATATTAAAATTACTTTATTATGGATTAGTTCCTAAAATTATCAAAAATTATATATAAAATTAAAACATGATTATTTCAATATATTTATGAAATTTTCCATGAAAATAAATTGGGGAGTAGAAAGAAAATGAATAAAAAAATTAATAACATTAGTAAACCACAAAAATCCCCCAAAAGATAGTGCCTCTATATCATCCGAGTGAAAACTACCGCAACAAAATATTTATCATCTATTATGTAATTATTTTGGTCGATTCACAACTACCACAAACCATATGTGATAAAAAATGACCTCTACATCAATACACAACTGAGACTATCTCTTGAAACAATACAAATCACGATATAGTACCTGATCTCCCCCCATAGTCTCAACATTAGGGCACTCAACAACCTCATCCCTACCTTCTTGAAGGCCCCTCAGACTACTCGATCTTGGTAAATGGTTTCCCTTTCTATCTCAAGGTATTCAAATGGGCTATAATCGAGGAAAATTCTACCATGAACCTATTATAGTTCCCAAAAGAAGTTATAAAACAATACAACTCTAAAATTTTCTTATTTTTCTCTTAAGAATGTATTCCATCAATATTCACTAGGTCAACTACAAAACCATGCTCAGAGGTGACATTCCTTGAAAAGTAATCCTCAATGTTCCAAAACTATAACCTTTAGATCTTACAGTAATATTTTGGTTCTGAGAGTAATTATATGACCATCAATAACATCCCTACATGCTTCTCCTATAATTAAAAATAATTTTATATTTCATCAATGAGTAAAACAACAAATCAACCCCATGTATGGTTGTATGATATGTTTCAGAAGATATATAAACACCACAATGGAATTTCTAAAAAAAAAGAAACACTAGGAACATATAGTGTTATTAACAACATATGAAAACTACTTTCAAAATATCATCCTTCTGATCCCTCTGCACTTTTTTATAAAACCAGAGGTCAGTCTCAGAGAACCTATTGGGGCCTCTCGACTAGATGAAGAGCTCATTAATACCCTATAGGGGGTACTATTTCTTTATCATTACCAAGATGAGTCAATGATAGTCAAATAAAACCTAAATCTCACATTTACCATTTCCATGAAAAAACAATATCTTAATAATGGAAACACTAGTTATAATTAAAGCATTATCTGGATGTTCATACAGTAGGATCCATAGCTCCGAGTGCTTGGTAGGGGTTGTCTGCTATGCAACATAAGATATTAGTTCATTCCTGATGTCCAGGAATGTAGGTAGTCCCAAAACATCCATAAGGAATACTTCTATATAATCATTAAATAATGAATTAATCATAATTAATAAATATTTAGTAACACCATGTTCTAAAATTGGTAAATGATGGGTGATTTCTTATAGATTCCAACCCATTTGACCCACTCACTCGGCCCTGACATCTCTATCTCCTAAAAAGTATAATATTGTGTCATCCGCATAATGGAATCTAACTCATAAAAAATTATAATAAATATGGGTCCAAACAATAAAAAATGAGTATATCCAAATATTTCATCCGAATGTTTCTTTATGAAATAAAAAATATCCCATGAGAAACTCTCTCCACCATGTACTAGCTTACACAATCATAAAATATGTGATAATAAAGAATCAATTAATATATTAACATATAGTTTTATATTATTTACTAAATTATCAGTTAGAAGATTCTGATATCATTTACGTGGTATGGTGAAATATATAGACTATCTCTTGTGTGTACTGGTACTATGGAAGGGGTATAAAAGGCAAAAATCCTGTATTGATTCATCTTTTCCATAACCTAGCCATAGCCCTATATGGATTTGAGTTGTCTATGGCCATTACTTCGATCTCCGTAGGCTTGGTGTGGTACACCTAGGTTTGGGGGTAGAAATAGTTCGTAACATTTTACTCCAATAGAAACTCCACCCTCCACATATTCACCTACTAGTCCACTAGCACGGCTTCCCTATGGACCGCCCATTCCACTCTTGGTTGATCAATGATCTAGGTGTAGAATTTATTTAAGTATCCCATTTGTTCCCTTTCTACACTCCCTTCCATATCGAGTTCAGAAATTAATTACCATGAAACCTTTCCAATAACAAACATAAAGCCTCATGTCACATATCTATCCTAATCCGCTGCGCAGACCCTACACCATAGATCAACATGCCTTCATCCTTTCATGGGGTGGAAACCTTTACATAGACCCTGAATACTAGAATCTCATAGTTTCTATAGAAGAATAAAGCCCATTATAACCCCCACTTTCTCCCGCCATTTGGTTTCCCACTACTAGGAAGATCAATTTAACTACAAAACTAGAAATTATACCATTTGTGAGGGGGTAATTAAGATGGGACACCTTCACAAAATTTCATTTGTGATGAGGCCCCATCTCAATTTCCTCGTCATTGAAAATGGAATTAGAAATGTTGTTTTCTGTGGCTGACCATCTCAAATACCCGTATTTGCGACCAGAATTCATCTCGTCGCAAATAGTTTTTTCTGGCTTTTTAAAAAACCCATTTCATGATGGGCCCATCATGAATTCCTTTTTTGACTTTCCCATCTCAAATCGTTATTTATTACCAGCTCATCGCAAAAAACTAAAAAAAATAAATATTAACCAAAAAATTAATATTCATAAAATTTAGTGAAATAATAAGATATTAATAATAATAATAAATTAATAAAAAAATTAATAAAATTTATTAAAATATAGTGAAAATAATAAAATTATAGAAATCACCATATTCATAACAACATAAAAGAATAAAAATAACAATAAAATAATATTTAATATATTATAATAATAAAAATATATATATATAATAAAATAACCAAATAATAAATAATATAATATACTAATTTAAATTAAATAAATAATATAATAATGAAAATATTAAATAAATTATATAATAATATAAATATTAAATAATTTTTTTAATAACAAAAATATGAAATAAAAAAATAATTACAAAAATAAAAAATACAAAATAAAATAATAAAAATAATAAAAATAATAAATAAATACTATAATAATAATAAATAAAAAATATATATATTCACAACAATATAAAAAATGCACAATTTTGAAATATAAATATATGGATTAATAAAAAAATACAAAAACGTATTACATTGAAATGTTTATCATAAAGAGTAAATAAGTCCCTATGGGAGAGGGTCATCTGGGAGAGCTAGATAAATTGCAGAAGGAAACTCCGTCCCTAAACCATGAGTCCAAAATCGCATGTACTACATCGTATTCTCATGTTGTTGCTGCTTCCATCTATGCATCTCTTCCTACTACTAATACTACTATTTTCGGCAAAGCTTTTCCTTCTCCCTACGCATACTCTATTTATGCTCACCCTACACCTGAAGTTAGTCCAAGTATTGAATAGTAGATGGTGAATAATTTCTATGAGCTCATCTTTAGTTGAATGAAATCATCATAGAAGTACCATAGTAAATGTCACGCTTCAATCAAGAGCTAATTCCAACAACTCGGCCGTTTTCAGAGACATGCTAGGTCACCATAATCCATGTTGCCGCATCAAATATTTCATCACTGGTCTGATCATCAGTCTCAACTAGACTCTTAGTCTATATTTGAGATGTCATATCCTCATATGACTCCTTTAATTCCAATTTAAAATTAACATAGACAAAATACTATTTGTAGTTATTTTTAAAACTCAAAAAGAAATTATATTGGTCATAATCTGATGACAGTGGTGACCTTTAATCACTCCAGTGATAGGATCAATGTACATCCTCCTATATATTTTGAAATCTATAATATTAGGCTATTCAACTGCAAATATTGATATAAAATAAATAGTTTACATTTTAAGTTATATATATTAATTAAAAAAATATAGTTACCTTATATTCTTTATGAGTACAGAAATAATGACTACCTGCTCAATGTTTCACCTCCTCTCTCCCCAAGTTCTGTCGAACTACTAATTATCTCCTATAAAAATGTCCACCCATAAATTTTGAACATAATCTATCCCAAACATGAGATGAAATGTAATCAGTTCGATGGGTGTAGCAAGATTCATAAAACTCTACAATTAATTCTTTCATCACTGTTGTTCCCATCATATTTTGTAATAAAACTGATAGTAACACTCATGATTTCAACCCTCCCATGACTGCCAGGTAGTGTCACACATGTTCTCATCAATGCTGTATCATAAAACCTAAATAAATTTAATTCTATCAGGGTATTAATTAAATAAATTTCAGTATAAATATGATTTATATACAAACCTTCCAATTATAAAACATGAAATGTTGAACATCGATGGGAATATGATCCCATGTCACCCATGTTCCACAAAAATAATTCTGCAATATATCACTCCACTATCCAACAACTATATGTGAAAAGATATGAAAGAAGACAAAAAATAATCAAATAATTCCTATATAAAAAAATTAATGATAATTAATGTAAACTGTCTAAAATACACAAGTAAACATTCCTCTTCATACATGGATCGATGCGAAGGTGTTTATGTCACTCAGGGATAGGGTTAGGAATCATCAATATGGAAAGACCATGGCCCCTCTAAGTCATTGTTGAACCACCTGTAGTCTGAGGGTTAGATTATCCAACATCCCACTAATCACTAGGTTGATTAACCCCCTCCTACTCATGAAATAGATCTGAATACATCAGAAACACAAAATGAGTATATTTAGATAATTGATGAAAGAAACTATTATATATAAATATATATTATAGGTGAATTTGACAAGAATATTAATGATTCAATATTTATCTTCATCCTTATATTCAAATCAAAAGATTTTAATATTATCATATTCCTCCTATGTAAGATCGATTTCTATAGGAGTTTCAGTTTTATCATCCCTTTTCATTTCAAATTCATTTATCATATCGAAAATGTCATCATTATCATCAATCCCTAATAGTGGCGTGTCATCATTTTTATTCATGTATCTTCCTAGAAAATATTGATTTGGAGTTGTCTCTTGGAAAATTTTAATTCCTTTCACTTCAACAGTGCGACATTAACATTGAATAAACTTATTTTTCTAATATTTTATTTTTATTATTCTTCACCAATCACTCAACTAACTTAAAGTAGTAAAATATATTTCATAATAAATTTTCGGTCCCCGATGAGCCAATAAAAATTCATTATTTAATTCGAGAAGTATTTAAAATTTAATATCAATTATTTCATGGCTCTGATGAACACAAAATCCTCTCTCAGTATCCAAACACTAAAATTTAAACATTATTTTGTAATTAAATCCCAAATAAAACATTTCAATTATTTCTTTTAGCATGCCATAAAATTAAACATCAATTTTTCTGTGATGTGATCCTCACAAGAACACATCACTATTCATTGTTCTTTTGTTTTTCCTCATGAACCTGTATGAAATTGAAAACAATTTAACACATTTTCATTATAATACATTTCAATTTTAGATGTTGGGTTACTCAATACAAAAAATTCATTATCAATTTTATTAAAATGTTGAGATAATTTAAAATTATAAAAAAATTATAAATATAAAATGTAATAAATTTATTTTATATTTTAAATCATAAATAATTAATTTTACCGGTTTTGGAAACATATAAAAAAATATATTTTGTCAATGTTTTTCAAGAGTATCTAATGTTATTTGTGGAAATTGTTTCTTCATATTTTTATCGTAGAACCAAAAAATAAAATTATATTAATTCACTCTAAAAAATATTATAGAATATGTAATTGGAAAAATTATAGTAAAAATGGTATCATTTCATCGTAGTTGAGAAAAACATTTGTTTTTGACATTCGATGTTCATTGTATGAATGTCATCCTTCATGAACTGCACAAAATCCAAGTTCATGATTATTAAAAAATAATAATAGATGTTTCATTTCCTTGTCCACAATAACCCTCATTAAGGCCCATGTGATTATGTTTTTAGGTATATTCATATTAAATATAATTAGAGTAGAGAAAAAATATATTTCCCCATACAAATAAAATTATTCAATTGATCATTCAACAGAAACATTGTTACATACTTTTTTATTCAATTTCTGCATGAATCACTTGAATGGTTACATCCATAAAAACTATACCCAAACTCAATATTTATCTTCTTCAAAAAAATTTAATATCAAATTTTCTATTTAGTCAATGAAATCCAATTAGATTATTATTTCTAGTTGACATAAAATTAAAACCACATCTTCTTACATTCTACTTACTTCATCATAGTATGTTTTCACCGCACAAATGTCTCTGCCAAAAATATAATTTATCTGTTAGTGCAACCCAAATAATAGAATTCAACTATCATATTGGTCTAATAAGTATAATTCATTCCTTTATTACATGAAATTCAGGATTTTTTTAATATGAAAATATGGCTATTTCTGACACATCGAGAAAAATAGGAATCATAACCATTTGAAAGTCTCAAAAATTCCATCCACTAACAAAATACTAACAATTTTTCTTTGTAAATTATATAAGTTTTGTTTGGATTTATTAGATGTTGTGATCGTTAATTTTAAAATAGTTCAAGTTTTGGTCTCCTTCATATTTGGGAAATATCTAATTTGTATTTAGATATTCTTTGGTCTTACATTGTCTAACCGAAAATGTATAAATAATATTATCAAAATATTTCTTCACAATATTCATGTCATCCAACATGCGATAGACTGACAAATCAGACCAATATAGATGACACAAAAAGATTCTCTATTTTTTCCAATTACACTCTTTCCCAAATCTATCAATTTCTTTTTTTTCTAGCTTATCCAAATGAAATAATAGGTAATAAAGATAAAAATTATTTTAAATTCATACCTAAGATCATTTTTCGAGGTCCATATCTATCAATTATTCCTTTTTAGAAATGATATTTTTTCCTCTGAAAATGATGATGGGTTGGAAGGAATATTTGATGATATTCAAAAAACTATGTTTTATTCCATTGATGATCATAAATTCATTAAAATATCTCATACAATAGAAATATAATTTGGGCCATGTTTCCTCTAACCAAGTAACATTCCATATTCTAGAAATTCATTAATTTTCCTCATCAATGGAGCTTTCAGTAGAAAAATTTGTTTCCCTGTAAAATAATTTGTACCCACACCATTACACTAAAATAAAGTTAACTCGTAGATCAATGGTTTAAAATAAACATCGATATCCTATTTCAGATGCCCTAAAATTAATAAGGTCTAAAAGATATATGGATACATCCCCAACATCCAAAGATGTAAATTATACAATTTTATAACTACAGTGAAATGAGAATATTGACTACTACAGAAACAAAATAGACTGAAACCAACAATAGAAATGACCCAATATTTTGTTTTAGGCTTATAAAGAAAATGATAGGTGTACATGGTCAAACTGTTTCCCTGAATAACCATTTGAGGGATTATTTAATCTTTTATTGGTATAAATATTGGTCTTAAGCCATAACATCAGTGATGTTGTGTTCTGAGATAGAAATAAACACTAGAATCTGGGTGTAAGAGGAAAATACCTCAAATTTTTTATAGGAATTACTCTGTACTTCCCTAGTTGAGCCTCTTTATTCCTTCATATTCCACATGTATGAAAACTATCCAATGACACATTTTCACCATAATATAAGATGCAATTATTTGAACATGTATGAATCTTCTGATAACCATAAACTATATTAGGAACCACCCTCTTTCTCTCAAAAAGATTTATAAGAAAAACATTTCCTTAAATGAATTGTTATTTAATTATTGATAATATTTTATCAAAACAACTAATTGATATTCCATTATTTGATTTAAAAAACATGAATTTTTCAAATTCTTCATGTCTTCTTATCATCGAACCAGGATATAAGGCCTCTTTCACAGACCTCAACAACTCTTAATATTGAAATGGTTCCAACTATGGAGTTAAATAAATATAATCCATATTTCAGTTTAGTTAAAAGATAGACCTTCCACATCATGTACTAAATTTTGAAACCATGATGGATTTGGAACCAAATTATTAGTATCTTCTATATAACTACTTTCACCATTTCGATGCCCAAAAACATAATCTGTTTGAAAACCAAAATGCAATAGATGAACCCAAACGTTGTCAAATGTGTTAAACATCCTCATAACACAATTCATACATGGAAACTTAATTGTCCTTCCAAAAAAATTGAGTCTTTATGATGAAAATGATAAGAAATAATCAACAACCTCAATATATACCAGATTTACACAAGAACCGTTTGGATTCCTACACTAATTCATCCAAGAGAGATCTTCTAATAAATATTGTGGTCTACATCCTTATTCTATATTTCTCTAAAATAATATAATGCAATTATATTTTATGTTAAATTTTATTAAACAAAAACCCGATAAAAAAAGAAAAAAATAAATAATTTCTATTTATTCTTAGTTATTAGTAATTTTTCATAAATATTTCTAATTATTGGTAATAATTTCTAATAACTTCTAATTATTAAATTTTTTTAAATACTCCTAATTAGCTAAAATTATTTCTAATTACAACTAATTTTTACTAATTAACTCTAATTAATGAAAATTACCGCAAATTATAAATATTTATCTCTAATTATTACTAGTTATTACAATTTATTACTAATTATTCCAAATTATTACTAATTATTTCTCACTATTTCAAATTATTTCTCAATATTACAAATAATTCTCAGTTAATATAGATTATTCCTAATTATTACTACTTATTTCTTATTATTATTAATTACATATATTTGTTACTAATTATTAGTAATTACCGCTATTTTTTACATATTATTAGTTGTTACTATAATTTATTACTAATTATTACTAATTTTTGGATTGTGTTATACTAGATATACATAAGAGGGGGAGTGAATTATTCTTCTTCCACTTCTTCAACTAATCGTCATTTATCCTTTTATCATTATATCAATGATACAGTAGTGAAAATATAAATAGATTAGGACACACATTGTATAGTGGTTCGGGGAACAGAAGCCCCCTGGTCCACTCCAGAAATGCTCTACTCCAAGAGATAGGTGATTTTCACTATCTGGTCCTCTTATCAACATACCACTCCAAAACTGAGAACAGGCAGCTGACAGCTTTATAATCATAAGGCTAAACAGAGCCTTTAGATTTTTACAAAGAACCGAATACATAGCTTTGTATGAGAAGCTGGTCACTCAATATAAAAGATAATTCTATTCCGTGAAAATACATTACCAGTTTTTCTTCACAATTTCAACAACATGAAATTGATAGTAGATGGATCTTGTCTTTAGAAATAATGATCTTCGGGTTAATGTAGTTTTGAGCTGATCCAGTTACAATGGATCTTGAAATGTAATTCGCAACATTAATAGTAGATGACTCAAAAAAGGATATTTGATGTAGATCAGTAAATCGTTAGTAGAGTTTCTTTTTCCTCCGAAAAGTACTTTGTCACTCTTCGTAACAGCAGATCTTTAGATCTTGATTGACTCTAATTTTCCGTTCTGTATATTCTTCATCGGTAAGTAGTTCATGTATATTGTATATCTTTATATCACATATATATTTTTAAAATATATATTATAATAATGAGCTCTTATTCTGCAATTTTAGATCCATAAAAGTCTCCTTTAGGATCGCGATATTCAAAAGATGAAATAGTAGAGTAGTCGTGAATCCCTTTAAAAATTGGGAATGAAAATCTCCTCTTAAATTGATCCTTTGAATCACATATAAATGGATTTGAATTAGTAAAATACTCGCTATAAATTCTGGCTTTTATTCTGTCTTAAAATCCACCTAATAATCCGCAAAAATAATGTTGCTTTAATAAAGTCGTATTTTTAAACATTCGACGTCAAACATAGGGTTAAACTACATAGCACACATTCTTTGAACATAAGGATATCAACATAAGGTTCATCTCAAATGTTTTTCCTCTACTCTCAAATATACAGTATATAATCCATACTTTTCAATCAAAAGAAATAGTTCTTCATAAAATTAAGGTTGATGAACAAGACTTTAATCTTTAGCTTTCAAACGTATGGTTGTTCACAAAAGTAAGGTTGAAGAACCATACTTTTAAGAAACAGACTTATCATTCCATACATACATCTATGATCTTCTTCCATAATATGATGATTTCACAAACATATGTTTCCTTTTAAATTTAAGGTTCCTTCCAAACATAAGGAACCTTCCAAATGTAAGGTTCATTATTTCATACGTTTCCTATGACATAGGATTGTATAACCATACTTTTTTAATATCTCATAGAGTAAAAACCACATTCCATCCTTACGCTACACTTATCAACATATTGTATGAACAGTGTTTCCAGAACATGATAAAAACTATTTCCGAATTCTTTATAAATTTATTCTCGTTGTTCAAATAATTAAAAATTTCTTCTAGAAATAAGAATACAACGAATATTAATTTCTTGAAATACACATAAACTAAAATCATTAGAATAAAAAATAAGAGTATTTTTGAGCATAAATGTCACTATAAAGAGATAGATTATTGTTCTAAACAATCTCCACCTTATAAATAATAAAATTATATATGGTTAAAAACATCACATTATATACAATATCCCCCATTTTTATGATCCCAAAACCCATAAAATAACCAATGAAATCAACATACTAAATGATTTACTTATATTTTTGATTTTTTAAAATGATAAATATAATATTAGGTTTACCTTAATTTCTCCTCCTTAACTGATTAAGATAATGCTTAACATTTTTCCCCCTTTTATAATAAACAATATTAAAATAGAATTATAAATACAAAATGTTGTTTTTATCCTAATTTCTCCACTATTTTTTGATATCAAAAAGAGTGTTAGAATAAAGAATATAACACATTTTGATATAGCACTGAACTTATGTAAAAGCTATTATAAACTATTTAACAATATGTGAGTCTTGATTACTATCATTTCTATCATAGAAAGTATTGTAAAAAAATTAATAGACTAGGAAAAGAGATATAAATAAATTTTATTGAAAATAGATTTAGAAGTACAGTAATGAAATTCATCCGGAATTAGTATTTGGTACAGGTGTGAGGTTGGGGTCATATCCTCTGAACTACTACCTTTATATCTACTAATTTCTCCTCAAACGTCTCATCAATCCATCTCCCAACTAGATAATTAGATCTGTGATTCCTTAGTCAAATGAATATCTTCTTGAAGATTCACTCTGAAAACCCCATAAAGACTTTGATCCATCTCCATAAAAAGATTCAAATTTTATATGAACTGATTCATCACAATTCCAATTCCTGGTTCACTGGAAGTCAACTGGGAAACTAGATACTTCTGATTATCTAATAGTACATAAAAAAGGAGTAAAGATGCAATGTAAGTCCTACAGTCTGGCATTAATATTCTCCATGACCACTATAATAACCTAAAATATTTTGATTAAATAAATTGAAGTACCTGATGTACTAGCCTCACTGGTTCTAAAAGATGAAAATTTTTTCCCTAAGAATGATCTTAATTTCATTAAATATGTCTTCATAACCATCTCTGATTTCATCTTTGCAACTTTATTTAACATGTACTTCTTAAAAATTTCAACATCTTTTTAGAAACAGTTCTTTCATTCAGCCATTGAAAATTTAAAAGTTCCTTTTCTAAAGCTCTCCATAGAGAAACATTCTACTTTTCACCTTTAGTCAATTTTTTTTAGATCTTCCATATACGTATTTATTGAATCAGAGGCACCCTATTCTTGATTCACATTTTCAATGTCAACTTGATGCAACAACACTAATTGAAAGGATTCAACATCTGATTTGTCATCATTTCCTCCCAATACTGGTTTCTCAATAGATTTTTCCTCTGATCCATTCCCAGACTCATCCACAAAAAAAATCTCATTCTATACTTCAGTACGAATCTAAAAATCATTCTCTTCCTGGTTGTCTTGTGCTGATGTTTTCATCTCATGAGAATCATATGCATTGTCTTCCTCTATCATTGGATTTTCTAGAATAATATTTTAATGAAATACTTCTACATGATCAATTTGAGTTCAGATCACTGCTTATCCTTCACCAGGAACATTCTCGGTTAAATTTTATAATTCGGCCTCTGTTTCTGTCAATTCCTATGCCAACCATTCTTTCTATACTAGAGGATTCACCTTATCCTGAGCAACTGCTCCTTGTAGAATCTACTCAACTGCATCTTCCATCAAAAAATTATAGCTTAAGAGATCAACAGTTGTTACAACATTTGATGTTATAGTAGGCTCTTCAACCGGATCAAGACCCTTGGTCCTTTGGAACTGAATTCCTTCCTGACTTCTTTCTTCAGATACATTTATTGCCTCAAACCAGATTCTTCTTCATACAACACTGACTCTTAATTCAGATTTTCCATCCATTGATGTTGTTGGTTGGGCCTAAGCACTTTCTTCATCCACTTTAGCACCAACGGGTAGTAGAATTACTTTAATAGTTCTCTAGAATAATCCAATTTTCCTCAATGTACCAGCATTGAAGATTTTACAATGGTGGAATCTCACCTGAGCATCCACCAATCTAACCATATCTTTTTGAAACAAAATTTTCGAGATGAACCTTCCAAAAGGATAAAAATTCATTCTTGCCTCTGGTTGGAAACAGTAACTGAGATACCTTACTATGTATCCCAAAGTGTTCAATTTTATATCACTCCTCATCAAAAACATTATATACATATCTGGGTGAATAATATTTTCCATCATAGAAATTCTAGTTTCAATACTAGTTTGCAGAAACATAACCAATATCTTTTGATCCGGTTCTGAATTCTTCACAAACATCTTCTTTATAGATTTAGTTCCAAACAAAAAGTACATGATATCTCTTAAATTATGCATTGAATAACCAATAATCTTATAATCAAAATGAAAAACAACCTCATGAGGGTAGTTAATAATTTGAGAAAATTTTACAGATGAGATTGAAAAATCTCTATCCTCAATCTTAGAAACAATCAAATCTTCATCAGTTCCCATACTAAATTTTACTGACATATAAAATGACAATGTTCTACCTCATATAGAAACTCCGTATAATCTCCATTAAATATATGTTCTATGTTTTGAAAATCTAGGACTTGATTTAGCATCAGGTTCATTTGATAGAGCCATTCTAGATCTATAGCTTTTCCTTGCAAAATCATTCTCCCCATCGAGCAATGCCTCTTCACAGTGCTGGTCTCTGGATCATAAGTTCATTTGGTCTAAGACATTTTTGTCATAAATCGTTGAAGTTTTATAAAGGACTAGGGTTTCTAAGGTTCAGGTTCAGGAGAGAATAGTGGTAAAAGTTTTCATGGTTTCAAAAGGTTTTGAACGGGTTTCGAATTTGAAGTGGAACCAAACAACCCTAATTCCCATGTCATTACATACATATTAATTATTTCATAAATTTTTAAAAGAATTAAAGTCATACATGCTAAAAAATATAAAGACATAAATAAACAAAATTCTATAATTTGAAAAATAAGTAACTAAACAATTTTCTTTATGTTTTATTTATAAAAAGCATTCTTAAAATTAAATAAACTTATTTACCACTTAATAAAATCAAACATTTTAGTGGGGAGGTGTTTAGTAAAAATATTAGCTAGTGGTATTTCATTACTTACAAATTCTATGAATTTATCCTTTTGGAGAACATGGTATCTTATAAAATGATGTCTAAAATCAATATGCATAGACCTAGAATGATTAATAGGAATTTTTGGAATATTTATAGCACTTGTATTAACACATAAAATATGTGTACTATTAAAACATATTCCAAAATGTTTTTACAGTGTTTTTCATCCATAAAACTTTTGCCCAACAACTACCAGGAGATACATATTCTTCCTCAGTTATTGATAGGGAAACAGAGTGTCATTTCTTTCTAGGCTATGATACTATGGATTTTCCTAAAATGTGACAAGTGCTTGAGGTGCTTTTTCTATCTAATCGACAACTTCCAAAGTCTGTATCTAAATATAAATTTAAATTAAAATCAGACGTTTTGGGATAATGAAGTGATAGACAAACTATTCTTTTTAAAAATCTAAATTTTTTTAATGGCAGTTAAATTGGATTATTTATGATTTGATTGAAATATTTCACAAATAAATACTGAATACATTATTTCTGGCCTTCTGGTAGTAAGATATAATAAAATAACAATCATACCTCTATATAACTTATTGTTAACTGATTTTCTAGTTTCATCCAAATCATGTTTTATATTAGTACACATAGTAGTTGTATATGCCTAGCTATTTTCAAGTCCAAAATCTTTTAGTAAATCATTAATGTTCTTTCTTTGATTCAAAATATTAACAAAATACTTTTGAAAAATTTTAATTCTAAAAAAGAAGTTTAATTCTCCCGTCATTCTCATTTCATGTTCTTTATTCATTAAATTTGAACACTCATGACAAAGAGTCTTATTTTTTTGATCAAAAAATTACATCATCAACATAAATTTGAACTAATAAAATATTATAATTTACAATTTCTTATATAGTGTTGAATCTTTATTTCCAATAGTAAAATCATTTTTCAAAAGAAAAGTACTTAATCTTTCATACCAATCTTTATGTTCTTGATTAAGACCATATAAATCGTTACTAAGATTAAAAACAACATTTGGTTTTTTTAATTTTCAAAACTCAGAGGTTTCTCAACATGGACTTCCTCTAATAAATAACCAGTTAAAAAGGAATACATAACATCCACCTAAGATAATTTAATGTTCATATGAGATGCATAGGCTAAAAGAATTTTAATGGATACTAATCTAGCTACAGGTACAAAGGTCTCATAATAATCTATACCTTCTTCCTAATTATATCCTTTAGATATTATTCTTTCATTACTTATAGTGATTATTCCTTGATTATCTTGTTTATTTTTAAATAACCATTTCGTTCCAATAACATGATAAATCTATGGTCTTTCAACTAATTTACAAACATCATTAATTTTGGACTTTTTAGATCTTATTTAATTTCTTTCATCCAAATTTAATGAAAGCAAGGCCTCTTCTATAGTTTTGGGTTCTGATTGGGAGAGAAAAGTAGAAAACTCAACAAGATTTCCTACATTCCTTCTAGTTTTTTTCCTGTGTCTAAGTCTCACATTATAGTTTCTAAAGGATGATTCTTTAGGGTTCCTGACTGTCTAGATAGTACACTTATAGGTTCTTCAGTGTCACGTTCTTCTGGAATGTACATAATTTTACTAATATCTTTTTCAAAATAATTTTTCAAGTTCTCAAGTCTCATGTTATCATTAGAGTCAGATTCATCAATTTGGTCATTCCTTTTCTCAAAGGGATCAGATTCATCAAATTTCAAATGAACTAATTCTTCAACAATCCATGAATATTTATTAAAAACTCTATAAGCCATGGAAGTAGCAGAACATCAGAAGAAAATGCCTTCATCAGATATTGGATCAATCATACCAATATTGTCCTTGGTGTTTAAGGTGTAACCATGATTCCAAAAACTTTAAAGTATTTTACTTTAGGTTTTTTTATTCCAGATTTCAAAGGGTGTCATTTTTAAAATTGTTTTAATTAAAACTCTATTCATTATATAGCAGGTCGTACTTACAGCATCATCCCATAAATAGTTTGGACGATTGTATTCATTTAGCATAGTCCTAGCCATTTCATCAATAGTCCTATTTCTCCTTTCAACAATTCCATACTGTTGAGGTGTTCTTAGTGCAGAGATGGTGTGTTTAATACCCTTTTTTGAGAAAATGGAATTGAATTCTAGATTCTCGAATTCTCCACTGTGATAACTTCTTAATGACATTTTTTAAAACCTTTTTTATTTTGAATAGCTTTGCAAAAAAATCAAACATTGTAAAAGATTAATTTTTTTATTTTAGGAAGAAAATCCAAGTAAATCATGTATAGTCATCAACTGAAACGTATACAAAAAATATACCATCCAAGATTGATACCCATGAAGGTCAAAATAAATCCATAAAGAGAATTTCTAGTGGTTTACTTGTAGAAATTTTTTTAACTGATTTAAAGGATGATTTTTGTTGCTTTCCAAGTTGACATGCATCACAAAATCTATCACTTTCAAACATGAGACTAGGAAAATCAAAAACTAAATATTTCATAGATAACTTATCTATAGAATATATATTGCAATGTCCAACTCTTATATTCCATATACAGAGATTCATTTATGTTAGCAGTTAAGTAGTTTACTTGTTGTTTACACATGGGATTTAAATCCATGGTATAGACATTATCAGTTCTATGTGCTCTAAATAAAAGCTATTTATCTTTGAAAATAGAATTGTAGATTCTAAAAAAATCCAAACTACACCCATCATCACAGAGCAGAGAAATACTTATCAGATTGTGTTTCAATCCTTGTACATAATGTACTTTGTTGATTAAGACAGTTTCTGGATCTCCAACTGTTCCAATGCTAATAATCCTTCCTTTGGAATTGTCACCAATTGTTTCTAGTCCTCCATCTTTTTGTGTTAAAAATCTGATGCATGATGATTTTCCACTTATATTCATGGAGCATCGATTTTCCATATACCATATGGCAGTTCGACTTCTATCACATGCATCCAGTATAGTCATTTAAATAGATTGTTTTGGTACCCATATTTTGTTGGGTCTAGATGTGATAGCTATCAAAGATCTTGGAATCCAAACATTCATTGTTTTTCTAAAATCAACAGAATCATATAAATTTTTTGAGACAAAGACTATCTTTATTCCACATATTTGGTGTTTTTATAAGTAACAATTCTTAGATATCAGACTTGTTTTTCCACAGTAGTTACAGATTAATCATTTTTTACTACGGACAAAGTAGTACTTGTACAGTTTAGGTTTTTCACATTTACTAACAATTTTATATCATCACCTTTTAATTACATTCATTCCAAGAATTTCATTTAGTGTATTTTCTCCTTATGTAAAAATAAGAGTTGTACATTTATATGTTTTTACATTAGTTTACTGTGTTTTTATTTTAGCTTCATGATATGTATTGTTTTTTTTATTGAGTAATTTTTATTCCAGTAATTCCTAATGTTGTTTTAGCCTTTTTTCTCTTTATTTTAAAACATGATTGTGAGTATTTTATAAATACTTGTTTTTTTAAAATTAAGAATCATATTTTTATTCAAGCATGTTGTAGTAGGCTGCACGTTTTTCATTTGAACAACTTGATTCAGAATTAGAGTCAAAAGAATAATAGGATTTTACCTTATCAGTTTCCACCATGAAACATATATTGGATTTCATATTTGATTCCTCATTTGATGAGTTAGACTTTGATGAGCTTCTAGAGTCTTTAGATACACTCCATGTATCTTTCATTTCCTTCTTCTCATTCTGCTCATAATCATTTCATTTGAAGAATTTATTTTTCTTGTCTTCTGTTAGTTGTGGACAGTTAGGTCTGACATGTCCTATCTTCTTGCACTCATAGAATCTACCTTCCTTTTCATAATTTTTGAAATAATTTTTAAAAACCATTCTTCTTTTTATAAAACATACTGAATTTTCTGGCTAGCAGATGCAGTTCCACATCTGAATTGGATGAATCAGAACATTCTGATTTCACCTTTATTTATTTTTTCTTCATTTATGGATTTTTCATTGAGATGACACATTTAAGTCAATGTATTCTTTTTTAATTATAACTTTATGCTCATTTGATTCATCCTATAACTCAACATCCTAAATCATGAGTGTTCCAATTAACTCTATAATTTTTAAATCTTTTATAATAGATGATTGTCTGATAGAGGCAGAAATTCCATTCCATTGAGTTGGCAGTAATCTCAGTACTTTCAAAGCTTGATCAGCTTGTTTGATTGGGTCTCTTAAAGTAGCTATATTGTTGATAATATCTGTCAATATTCCATTCATTTGGGTAATTCTTTCTCTATCATGCATCTTGAATGTATTGAATTTTAGTTTGGCAGGTGCATACCTCATCTGTCTGACATTGTCAGTTCCTTCATAAGCAACTGCAATTTTCTGCCACATTTCATTAGATGTTGTCCACTGAGATACTCTCTTAAACTCGTCTTTTCCTAGACCACATATTATTTTATTCATAGCCTACGAATTCATGTCTTACTCAGCTTCTATAGCTTCACTCCATGATTCAGGTTTCTCTCTTATTTCTTAAAGAGTCAATATTTATCAATAGACTTAGTATCTGAGGTTTTTCAAATAGATTGTCATTCTTGATTTCCAGTATCCATAATTCTCATCAATGATGTGGGGATCTCTGACAATAGACAATAATTCTCTTGTATTAGCCATCTTGATATGTGTATAATCCTTTAAAACTTTTACTTGTTATAGCTTTAACAAAAGCTCCACCTTCGATACAAATTGTTGGATCTGGCTATACTTGATACGCACAAGGGGGGATTGTGATTTTTCAATTTCTTTTAATGATTGTGATTTTGTCTTTTATCTTTATATCAAAGATTCAGCAGCGAAAATATAAATAGCATAAGACGCACTATGTATAGTGGTTCGAGAAACCAAAGGCCCCTAGTCTACTCCACCAATGCTCTGCTCCATGAGTTTGGTGATTTTCACTATCTGGATCTCTTACCAATAGACCACTCCACAACTGAGTACAGGTAGTTGACACCTTTACAAACATAAAGTTAAACAAGGCCTCTTTTTTCATACACATAACCGAATAAGCATCTTA
This sequence comes from Viscum album, assembly GCA_963277665.1. NCBI lineage: Eukaryota > Viridiplantae > Streptophyta > Magnoliopsida > Santalales > Viscaceae > Viscum > Viscum album. The sequence goes on from OY728122.1 coordinate 1,135,751,046, forward strand.
GTACGAGAAGACAGTCAGTCAATATAAAAGAGTATTTTGTCCAGTGAAAAAGCATTCACATTTTTTCTTCACAATTGCAACAGCATGCAATTGACAGTAGATGGATCTTCGTCTTCAGAATTAATTATCTTTGAGTAAAATTATTTCTATGATGATCCAGTTGTAGTAGATTTTGAAATTCCATTTGAAAGTTTAAAAGTCATTTATTTACAAATGGATATCCGATGTAGTTCAATAAATCTTTAGTCAAGTTTCATTTTTTTTATAAAAGAACTTTTTCACTCTTCATAACAACAGATCTGTAGATCTCGATTGACTCTATTTTCCTCTTTTTTATATTCTTCGTCAATCAGTTGTTCATTTATATTGTATATCTATATATCACATTTATATTTTTAAAATATATATAATAACAACAACCACTTCTTCTGTAAATTTAGATCCATAAATGTCTCCTTTAGATCACGATATTCAAAATTTTGAATAGCAGAGTAGTCGTAACTCCCCTAAAAATTCAGTATGAAAAGCTCCTATTGATTTGATCATTTTAATTCCAGATAAATAGCTTTCAATCAATCAAAGACTCGATTTAAATTCGGGCATTTAATTTGGCTTGAAATCAGCATGATAATCTGCATATATACCGCTGCTTTAATAAAGTCTTAATTTAAACATCTAACGTCAAAAATTGGTTTCAACTGCATAGCACACATTCTCTGAGCATAAGGTTCACAACGTTAGGTTGATCACAAAAATTTTCCTTCAAATCTCAAACGTATGGTATATAATCCATACTTTTCAATCAAACAAATAGTTGTTCATAAAAGTAAGGTTGATGAACTATACTTTAAACTTTATCATTCAAACTTATGGTTGCTTGCAAAATTAAGGCTGATGAACCATACTTTTAATAAACAAACATATCATTCCATACTTAAGTAAATAATATTCTTCCATACTTAGATGATTTCCAAATTTTATGGTTCCTTCCAAACGTAAGGTTCCTTTCTTCAGAATTTACCGATAACTTATGATGGTTTAACCATAATTTTCTGATATCTCATAGAGTAAACACCAAATTCCATCCTTTTGCAAAGCTTCTCAATATAGGGTATGAACAGTGTTTCTAGAACACGCCAAAAACTATTTCTGAATACATCAGCAATTAAATCTCGCTATTCAAATACATAAAAATTTCTTATAGAAATATTAATACAATGAATATTAAATACCTGAAATACACTTAAAGTAATATCATTAGAATAACAATTAACGGTATTTCTGAGCATCAAAATCATCACAAACAGATAGAGTATTTTTCTCAACAATCTCCCCATTATTAATAATAAAATTATGTATTGTTGAAAAAAACAATTGATCAACACTAATTACTAATATTTATTACTAATTACTGCTAATTGTTATTAATTAACATTAATTAGCAATAATTTAAATAATTAGTAATAATTAGATTTTTTTTGTAATAATTAAGAAGAAATATAATTAATTAGTATTTGTGACAGGTCGTCATAAATAATTTTTAGCATTTCTTATTTACTGATATTTATTACTATTTATTACAGATTATTACTAATAAAAACTATTAATTATAATTTGTTAAAATTTATAACTATGTATTACTATTTACCACAATTCATTACTATTTACCAATAGTTTTTTACTAATTATTACTAATTAATACTATTTAATAAAATTTATTACTATTTATAACTAAATATTATTAATTATTACCATTTTTTATAATTTTATAATATTTATTACTATATATTACAATCTAGTAATAATTATTACTAATTACTATTATTTATGACTAATTAGTCCAAACTATTACTAATTACCACTGATTATTACTAATTATTCCTAATTATTACTAATTACTGCTATTTATTATTGAGTATTATTAATTACGTGTAATTGGTACTAATTAGTACAAGTTATTATTAATTACAACAATTAATATCATTTATTACTGTTTTTTACTATTAATTACAATTTACCGTTAATTATTACTCATTACCGCTCATTATCACTAATTATTAGTAAATTCTGCTAATAACTGCTAATTCATATTAATTATAAAAACTAATATTATTTACCAATATTTATTAATATTTATTAATAATTATTAATAATTATTTATAATTACTGTTATTTTTTACCAATTACCATTAAATATTACAAATTAATGTAATTTATTAATAATTATTACTATTTATTACTAATTAAAAGTAAATAATACAAAATAATAATAATTTATACAAATTTATAGTAATTAATAATAAATAATAAATCATTTAATTAATATTAATTATTTATAATTGATCCAAATTATTATTAATCAATCATATTTACATTTAAATAAAAATCAATAAATCATTATGAAAAAACATATTTTTACAAAAAAATATTGAAAAATAAAATTACCTTATTCTAATATAGTTCAATTAGATCTATTTAATAATTATTATTATAAATTTAAATTATGATGTATTAATTAAACAGTAAAATCATCAAAAAATACCTTAAAACAAAATCTTTCATTTGATTCAAGTTCTGAAAATTGATTCATTTGAAAATTTAAATGTTTGAAAAAATAGAAAAGGGAAATATGAGAGGAGAGATGAGATAGGACTTGAGAGAATTATAAAATGGAAAATAATTGGATAGAGTATATATATGTTATATCATTTGTAATGAGACCCATCACAAATGTTGAGACTATTTTAATTGGGAACAATGTTTAAAAAATTATTTGGGACGTGTCTCATGGAAAATACCATTCTACCAGTAGAGTATTTGCGACAGACCGTCATAAATTTTATTTTTTTGCGACAAGTTGTTGTAAATATTATTTTTTTGAATGGGACCCATCTCAAATATTTCTGTAGTTATTGATTGAGTTGGCTATAAATGATAGTTATTGCCTCAGGAATCCCCATCTATTACAAGTAATAGAAACCCGAGAAGAGTATTTACGATAGAGGTTTATCGCCCTGTCGCAAATACTCATCCCACGCTAACATGCGCATAACACACCAAGGGTATTTGTGATGGAAATTTGCAAATACCTCTTTTTTATGGACTATTTCGTATGGGGAAAATTCATGTTGCAAATAGCCTCTTTCACAAGACAACTTTTGATAGGCCACACATCAGTCGCAAATGACCCATTGCAATTATTCAATTTTCTATATTTATACATCCCACTCTAGTATTCTAGAATTAGAATGATTTCAATGAAATATTATATTTTCAAAGATTTATCTATGGATACCTTGATCTAACATTTGCGACCAAAAGAATCCATATCATTCCACAAATAAGGAGTAGCACATGAGGTCAATAAACCATTATATGTACTCATAACCATCATATCACCGTATTACAACTCAATAATCTTTTAAATCTGCCTGATGTTCAAGAATGAAGGTTAGTAGTCATCATGAAATTATATCTATAAGTCTGTCCATGAGAGATTCATTTCATCATGGGTATATGTAATCAGACTCCACTAGATCCCTTCTTCTCTATAGAAAATACTGGCTTCCAATGTGACCAAATGATCTATTGTGGTCTAAATTAGAATGAAAACTCAGATCACAAACTAAATTCCATCCTACACAACCTAAGGATATGGATTATTATAAAACCTCAGTGTTTTCTGATTCTATAACTCATGGATCTTGTTATTCCATCACACATTGTCCTCATGTACACCTAGTATTACCTATATCTCGACAGGATGGAGTAATGCTCCGTTCCTTCCTTGAGTATACACCTCATGAGATGGACCCTAAATAGTACCCTCATCACTCAATGGATCATCATCATGATCTGATTTCAATAAACTAAATTGAATCATTCATTGAGGCATCCTAAAAGTGGTAATGATTCACCATAGCTAGATGAGAAAATATATATGTGAGATGACTCAATGAATATAGTCAAAGAACTCATTCTTACATGGTGATTGTGACAATTTTACATAAAACTGATGTCTTGATATTCTAAGTCAACAAGTAGGTAGTTAGAGTCCCGGGGAATGAATACATCAGTCATAGCACCAACACTAGATTGACTATCATGAAATTCAATCATGAGAGACTCCGACATAATTTCCATGTTTCCTAATCAAATCTTCTTGATGGGTCCCAATCAAAAACCCTCATGAGGAAAATCTTCTTTAATACCACTCTGTCATGTCCCAACACATCAGGACCCACCAGGTCAGTGGGAAGCTGGGTGTCACAACCCTATGTACTCGTACAATAGGATAATGTGTGGCGACATTCCCCAAAATAGAATAACTATATAGGGATACATTTTCCATATAGATCCTAACACATGCACCCAACTAATTATATTTAAAAGATAAAATACAACGTAATAAAGGATGTATCATCATTAGTAAAATAAAGAATTAATCATTCCCTTGGGAATTTATCAAAGTAAAAGAGAATAAAACCAAAATTCAAATAGGGAAAATACATTCCTAACAATAAATAGAGTCACCAACTAAAAAACTATAATAATGTGACACAAAAGAGAGATTGACTCATGTTATCTCAGTCTCACCTACGTATATTGTCAATCCGCCCAAGTATGAAAATTCTCGACCAGTGTCACTTCATAACTACATGTCTTATGGATAAGACATGACATGTTTCGGAAAATCCAATCTAGGGTTCAGTACATAAATAACATGTCGGACGTACAAAAAACTGAAATGGTAGAAAAAAGAGACAATACATATCATCTCAAACCACAACAAGATGGAAAACAAAACAAATAAATAGATTCTCATAAAGAACCCTAAACAAGATAGAATGTGATCCTCCATCTCTATAGTCTATCCAATGATAATGAGTATGTTTTCTGCTCCAAATGTGAATCTCTAGTGCCTAACATCACGCATGTCGGTCCGAGAGAAACATTTGGAGGACCCCCACCTCACCACTACTCCTCATCCATAAGGGGAACATTCCCTAATAGTTGACTCACACACTGGTATGATAGGGGGATCAACTCCATGAATATATGACTCACACCATAGGGTGGTTGGGGGTACAACTTAGTAGAGAGAGTACATACACCCTAGTTCATTAGGGGAAACTACTAATGAAATAGAGGACCCTCACTCTCAGGCCTCAAGGGAGAAAAAATCAATAAACGTATGAAAATTTGATACTCATTACCTAATAAAACAGGGAGTTCTACAACACTATAATCTCTATTATAATCCAACACAATCACTACAATCATTTGATAATCACCTGAAAAAGCATCAAGATTTCAAAACCACATGCCATAACATGAAATCTACTAAAAATACAATTATTGATCTCATTGTATAAAAACTCTTTCGATAGACTACCTGTGGGCTAAAATATTAGTCCGAGAGAATGAAAAATGAAAAGTGGAATGTCTACAGAAATGTTCAGGGAATGAATATTGGTTTGTAATGTATGTGACATCACCAGGAAACATTGTTTTATCCTATCATGTACATGGATTTCATGGATATATAGAATAACATGGAATTTTTAGGTATTATAGAGCATGTCTTATCCACCAAGGGCCTTCACATGTGCTCATTGTTGTTCAAGTGTAAATATTGTCATGGTTGTTTACATATTATCATTACCTAGAACATATGGTCATGCGAGTGTAATTTGGGTCATACCTGTGTACATGGCCATATTTGAGTATGATGCCAGACCTATGTAATCTTATTTGTTCTCATGTGCTTGGTCATTTACATTTCAATGTAACATTATAGTACAAGCTGGTCTTTCAATATAGGGTTATAGAGAGGGTGTGATGGAAAAAACAACATGTGGTCATTATCTCCCATAAAACCTAACCACCAAATCCATTGAGATATACATAATTTGATCTTAATCTAGGTTCTGAATATATATTTTTCTCATATAAACCAAAGATGTCATCACATATATCACTACACCATTATTCCCATTTCATCCACCATTAATCATGTCAGAGGTATCATGTCTCGGTATGGCCACTACCAACAAGCCACTGGTGTTAGGATTCCATCCAATCAACCCCCTCGCCAACCTACACACACTCAAAACCACTCATATCACCACTCAAGATCTCAAATACATAGAGGAATCAATATATACCCAAAAACATATTTATTCTTCTCCAAATAACCTTCATTTATGTCATTCACAAAACCACCCTGAATCTCAGGTTTTATTGAGCTCAAAAATGCACTGGGAAATTCAATATCTTACCACATGGGCCACTTGTGAAGAACATAAATAATGGTGGTGAAAAATGAATAACAATAATGTGAATAAATAGTTGTTTGATGATATATCAGACAACAACCCTAGAATTCAGGATTAAATCATTTCATGGAATTAATAAATAATACATTTTATCCAGATAGACTCATGCGAAGAGTAGATAAATGTAAATTATATATTAATATTATTAAAATTAATTCGTATGAATTTAAAAGTGGTGTAAGTTAATTCATAACAAGCCATACCTTAATTATGTATTGTTAATTAGTGACAAACATATTTTCCTATGCTAATGATTATCTACAACACTCTTTTTTTATCAATATATATTTATCTCATTATCTTTATTTCCACGATACTAATCCACCAATGAAGAGTGATTTTATCATCCAATACACTCAAATGGTTATGAATTTATCCCTATAGAAACCTCATAAAAACATATTTATTGTGCGATGGTTTGGATTGGTTCATTAAAATAAAATAAATTATTTATTTAATGAACCAATCAATGACTGTTGCAACCGGACGTCTAGTACTAACAATCTCTAGGTTGTTTCTAGGTTAAACCCCAATATTCAAAATAAACCACCATATCATATTTTCCATAAGTGAACTTCATCATTGATAAATCCATTGAAAACGTAGATGATGGGTAAACATGAATTTAAATATATTAATATTAAATGTATGAAACTTTTTAACAAATTAATTCCATGGTTCCAAGACACCTAAACACCCCAAAAACGTTGAAGTTAAATCCAAATATAAACATTAAAATATTCAAAGGACTCAATCCCAAAATTAGAGTCAATAAAATAATAACATAAATTCAATCTAAGATAATATTCACAAGTTTAGTTAAAAAATAATATTAATTTTATTAAATATAATTTCAAAATAATTCTAGATATTAATTAAAATTTTCACATGAATAAATATGATAATCCTTTTTTATAATGACAATATATTATTGAACCATAAATATTCGTTTTAAAATTTATTACATAATTTTTATGAATTAATTATTACATTTACACAACATACAACATTTTTCCATATTTTCCATAATGGGATCATTACTATTCATTCAAATAAATTTAATATTTAGGTTATAATGGTTCTCTATATCATTTATTAATTAGACATAGGGTTTCTTGTAAAGTATTATATAAAATACACAATATTTATTTCAATATATATATATATATAATCATGGGTTGTTAATTATTTTGAGAAATGTATTTTAATATACTAAAAAAATTTCCTTCCATTACCATTTTTTAATCTTTCACCCACATTTCCATGAGGTTGTATTTATATATTTTTTACATCTCCAATGTTGACTATTATTTTTAAAATTAAATGATTTCAATTATCTTCACGTCACCTTTTTCAAAAATAATTTCCAAAGTTGTCGTGAAATCATATTTTAAACTAAATATAAAATCTTATTTCGAAACACTATTATGATTTCATTTAAATATTCACTATATAATTAATGGATTCATTTTCTCCAAATATATTTTCATGTATCCCCCTTTAAATGTTATTTTAAAATAATAGAATGTGGTAATTTTTGTTTGGGTATCATCATTTTATATTCTTAAGGTCATTTTTGGTGACAACCTATGTAAATGTAACAAAAATAATTTTTCATTCCATCAGTTCTTTATAATAGGTTGAATGATTTTTTTCAATTCACACACATGTGTATAAATGATTTTTTAATGGGTTAAAACATTTCTCTTTAATGAATTAGTTAGGTTTTTATATCTCAAGATATAACAAGTTAGTTTGTCGACATGATCATGTAATGATTTTTTCAAGTGATGTTTCATGAATAAGATCACATATATCTTTGTTCATGTGATGGTTCCTGGACAAGAATGACTATAAAATTTTTTACTTTATAGTGTGTTGACATGATTGCATATAGATTTTTTAATGTGACTATGGATGGAAATGAATCCATATTACTGTATTCATAAGATTGTTTTGAGACTTGATTTCTCCTAACCATGTCCACAATATTACAATTTCATATTACTTATCATGTTACATAGTTAGATATTACTATGGTTATAATTTATAGATCATTATTATTAACTAAAACTCTAATTCAATGTAACATGATTTTTAAATGGAAATTACATGTGTTTCTATAATTTAATTTTAAAAAAATATTATTAAATGTTATTTTAATGATATATTTTATCCTTAATCATGTTTTTATCACATACTAATGGTCTAACCCTTTCATGAAACATTGACGAGTTTTTCCATATAATTTGTTCTCACACCTTTCAATTACTTCCATTTTTCATGAAAATTTTATAAAATAGATTTTTTATAATGATGTTTTATCAAGTTATTCATTGTGGGTGATACTGAATACATTAAAATTGAATATTTATATAATGGAAAATGAAATTCTGGATGAAAAAGTCATGGGGTATATCAGAAAAGACACTAATCATTATGTACATTGGATTGACTTTTTATTTTGATATTTTATGTTTAACAAAATAAAATAATGTGAAATAATTTTATGTCATTCTTTAGTTAACTCATGTTGTATCATATCCATTAATTAAGGAATGTGTTTTTTGAACCTTTTTCAAGAGTTTTGGTTTGGGGAACCTCATTTCCAAATGATATATACACTTCATGTAATCCAACATATTTCTTATATAATCATTTTATACATTAATCAATAACACACAAGTTGATATTACCTTTATCAATGTTTTTAGTTAATATTGACCATCTGGACCAGTGATTCCTTCTATAGAGATAAAAATACCACATAAAACCATTTATTTTCTTATAAATATCATGGATTAATTCCTTTGAAAATATGTAGAAAATAATAATATGGATGGTATTGGAACTGAGAAAGTTGTTTAATATAATAAACTTACCTGTAAAAGGTAAGAAATTACATTTATTCATATGGATATTCTCTATAATTTTGTTTGACCTCCATGAAAAGTTATAAAAACTTCTCCTATATGAAGAGATAAGTACCCAAAATTATTTTGTAGGAAGTTTCATCATAGAAAAACTAATATTATCATAAATATTATTTTCACACCTTTCAGAGTATGGGGAGAAGGTGTAAACATTTTTTTTTATTGCTACATTATCATCTCTAAATATTTTAGATATCTGGGATCATGTGGAAATATATAATGGATTTACAATTTCCATTAATAAATAATATTAAGTATTCATAAAAAATAGTTTAGATAATCTTATATATCCCATTCATCCCAGGAAGTGAGAAATCATTCCTATCACAACAACCGTATTAATGTTCATGTCAATTGAATATTAGCCAATATTAATAGTGTACGATATATGGCTCTTTCTATCTTAACACTCTCACTAACCCAAAAAAACCAAACCTCACCCCCTTAAATGAATTTAAGACCCATGAGGATGCTTACTATTTGAATCGTGTATCACAAACCCAATTTTGGAATCCAAATTATATATTAATTTTCAAAATATAAATCCATTCTATATTTTCATAGTTTTATCCATTTTAAATTAACCCATTATATTATAACCCCCTATATTACCATTAATATATATATTCATATCATAATCCATGGGAATATACTCTTGAATACATATACCCTTCACAAAACCATGATTCCCTTTAGAAATAAAATATGGTATCTAATTAGAAACCTTATTAATGATGTTGTTGGACAACACCTAATAGTTAATGTTCCATGGTAAAATTTAATGATACTAATTAAAAAAATCAATTCATCTATGATGAATATTATAACTGACATAGAATCATAACACACCCTTATAAAATTAACCCTAGTAAAAAATTTAAACAACTTCAATTAGATGATATTTAACAATCCAACATTAGATAATGTAGAGGGAACCAATAAATCAACCAGCACCCATCATTCTATCACGATTTATTATTTTCCCTACCTTCCTAATCATGGTTTTGTATAATTTTATCAATTTTTTAGTTTTGAGACTCTCCCACTCCCTCTTATGTGTTGATGGAGAAAATACCCTAATTTCATACCTGGTATTGTAGTATCATGTATATTCCATGGTCTCTGAATGAAAATTTTATTAATAATTTTATTAAAAAAATTTAAAATAATATGTCACAGTAATTTTAACTATTTTATTACCAGATATTCCATCCCCCATACTTCCTCTACTTAATTAAGTAACTAAAACATGGTGTATTTATCACTATCCTTTTGTCAAAGGGATCTAAAACTCTAATTTTAACTCCTTTAAACAATATATAATTTCATTGATGTAATTATTTTTTAATGGTAAGAGTTTCAGACACATAAACATACCATCCTTAAAATATATATTCATCTAGATGATTTTTCTTAACATTGAAATACTAAAATGACTGGTACATAAAAGGAATATTTATCTACCTTCCATAGAAGTCCCACTTTATCGTCCTATATTTATAGTTCAGGGATAACTATGTTCATTCTTCTAATGACAGTTCATATTAAATATATATAGATTATGTTATATCCTGTGACGAAAAATTAGATTAAAAATTAATCACTTTCCTTAAAATAAACATTGAATAAAAAAGAGTTTTGAATTGTTAGAAATTTCATATGACCTATGGATTAAACTCTCCTAAGGGAATGAATATATCCCTTGATCACTGGAAATTAATCAGTCTAGATTGCTCTAAATATGACTTCTTCCTTTTATATTGTTTCACTATGTACAGTTATCACATGTCAATGCCATGTCCATTAGATAATTATGAGTTGGGATAGCTTGAAACCCTAACATAGCATTCCAAAAATAATCTCCCCCACATTTTTACTTATATTGGTCAATTTTAGTGTAAAAAGTGGGAAACAAATTTGACTATCCCACTCAAATTGATGCCAGAGAGAACTACCATAATACCTCCCTCTACGTAACTTCACACTTTTCATAAACAATTGAGAGAAAAATAATTGAATTATTACAATATAACTTAATAAATACATGTTGAGGATAACTATGAAACTACTCTATTATACCTATATATTCTATATATAAATTGATAAGAAAAAAACTTATTTTTCTATTAAATGAACAAAAACAAAGAATCATGGATAGTTTGAATTTTATTGATAAGAAAATAAAAATTTTCCAATGGACCTAATCCCATGTTATTCCAAATCATGAAATACATAATTTTAATATAGCTTAGGTTTCCTTGTAGAAATTAGTATTAATTTCCCTAGATGAATCCATTGGATTACAAAACTACTATCACAATCTTGATCTGATGATCGCTCCACTAGAAAGAGAACACAAAGATCAACCATTATTGGTTCCTCCTATTTTACTATGACTAAAATTACACATTATTAACTGCATAAAAATCACATAATGTGTTAATGGATAAGCCCAAATATTTATAAAATAATAGAAAATTTCAATGCAGCCACTATCAATTGGAGAGAAGGATCACCCAAAGAATAAGCCACATTTGTATTGTATATCAAAGGCATAAGAAATCATCAAGACCAAAATCCACCAACTGAGAAGAATATTCATTTACATATTCTCAAAAAAATCCATAGGTAATTATATTATGGTTAATGGTATCATCAAAAGAGGGATTTTTTTAATGAAGCAACAAATGTAACTGATCTTCATAGGGGTTGGAAACAATAGAAATTTTGAAAAAAATAATAATAAATAAACTAACCCATGGACCTAAACATTTCATATTACATTATAATGAATTTTATTATATTATACCCTCTTATAAAATGAAACACTTATCCCATGGTCAAGGGATGAAGCTTTTGTGTTATCATAATTTAGATTAGTATGAAAATTCTCTTAAAGAAGATGAACAACTATATATTTAGAGACATTGAAAATCCTTAGTTTCATTGGTTGTGATCCATTAAGTTACCTTAAAACTAAAATTTGTTATAAAACCCCACTAGGAAAAAATGAAGAGATTACTCAGACCTAATAATCCTCCCCAATCCTAGAGAATATTACCAGATGAGAAAACTATCAAAATAATTACTCAAAAAATATAATCACCTTCATTATTTTTTTTATTATGAACATGCCTATTTCCTCCCAATGAAAATTGGAAAATTAATCCCCAATTCCATTAATAATTTATTAATTATTGATGAATATTGTAATTCCCACAACCACATCCACTCTTCTATCTATTTTGGATCCTTTCCATAATAAAGATCCATTGACCATATAAAAGGAAGAACCTAATTTCCATAAAACACCAGAAAACCCATTAAATTGATTTCAAATTTCTAAACCATGAGAATAAGATGATTAAAAAATCTTTTGGTTTGAGTAAACATACAACGTAAAGGGAGTAAAGAAATTAATAGTTGACAAAATATAGATACAATTATAGTAACTATAGACTTGCTTCAAATTTCACCACCATAATCTTATCATTTTGATGACAAAAAATATAAATATATTTAATAAAAAAATTAAGAAAATATGTACATAAACTATCTATTAAGGTTGATGAATAATTTGGATGGGTTGGTTAGTAGGAATTGTGAAACCTAACTAAGAGATTTTGGCATTGGAAAGAGAGAACAGGTGGTATTTAACACTACCCCCTGATCTAATGTTGATTACTTATGGGTGAGACTGTATTAATTATCTATAGGAGACTATGATTCAATATTACATTACCCAATAATTACTTAGGAACTACAAACACCATCTACTAGGTAACAATTGATTTATATCACTATTTGAAGAAGATATGGATGAGAAACTATTGGGTAGAATAAATTTTGAAAGTGTACATGAAAAAAAAATTTTATAGAATAATAAATTATCATTAGTCTATTTTTTATATTAACTTATACATATAGCATGATTTATTTTTTAAAAGAAGTATTAAGGAGTATTTTTATATATATATAAAGTATTGTATAATTTCTCTTCATATATCATTCAAAATTAACAAAAACATAGATAAAAATATACCAGCTTGACCATATTAGAATAGGATTGGATTTTAAAGAGGTAACTGAGGAGGATGATTGATGATATTACCATACCTCAGGACTATGATATATTTTGCAGATAAGGGGTAAGATTGGGTTTGGATGGATTTTCTAATGAACTGACCTAATTGTTGAGTGTTGGTGTTTTGATGAGGATATGGTGTGTGGATCTCTATTAGTCTAGTTGAATATAATGGATCATCATTTAGATCTATACATGCTTCATAAGGATTATATATTGAGCTATAGATTCAAATCAAACTATAGGCCTAGTCATTAAGTATTTTAGATATAATGTGGTTGGAGATTTTCTACAACCTTTAGTTATCTCTCTTAGACTATAAGTTCACTAATGCACCAAGTCATCTTATAGGGATCTACTGACTGACTCTATTATAAAATTTCTAACTTGATCATCTTTTTAATAAGTAATTTTTTTGTGTTTAAATACAGATTGGTTATGATATCATATAAAAACTATAGGTGTTTTTTCTCCAAGTGTGATACCACTTGTTCCATCAATAATAGTTCCCTCAACATCCCATTACCACTTATAAAAGTATTGGATAAATTTTTGGTTAGTTATTAATGGCATAAACTCATTTACACATGATTTTTTAGGAATACCACTAATTTCACTTTGGATAGAAGATGTTGGATATGTGGGATATAATTTTTATTGGAAGATTCTTTTTTTCATTCTAAAAAATTATAAAACCAGGAGGGAGGTTGTAGGGACATGATTTTTTGAATTCATCTATGGAGAATTGGAATTAACAATGTTTTATTTTTTTTCTTTATAATCACCTTTAGACTTTATAGTATAAAATTCAACTAGGAACTCTTTGAGTTAAAGATGATGATCCCTAATGGATACCCCTTGTAAATGAGGAAAAGAAGAATAAAACCCAAATTTATTTTGAAAAATGCATCTACATTTAAATATTTAATACCAAGGGGTTGGTAATTTATATCAGGTGAATCAAATTAATTAAGTTTTTTTCTCTACTATATTCCATATCTAGATAAACTATATGGGGAATGTATGGATATCTAGTGATTTTATTATCCTTAATATTCCATTTCAGTCAGTGAAGATTTTTCTCAATTTTATTTTCAAAAACATCTAATTTATTTTTTAAGGATATGGGGAATTTTGAGATATTTTGAGAATATTAGAAAGTCTAATTTTTCATTGTGTTTTTTTATCATTTTTTTATGGATTCATGGTTTTGTTTATTTTATATTTGAAAAAATAAAAGGAATCATTAATTAACATACCATACATGATATGGAATCCATTTAAAAAAAGAATTATTTTTTCATCTTGGTTATACAAATTTCCCGTGCTCTTTTAATGTGTATAGTGGAACATAGGTCAAATCCTCATCGATGGTACTCTATTATTGATTCAATTTTTTTAGTTTTCTTTTTCGAGAGGGATGGAGTTTGGATTTCATATATTAGGTAAAATTGTTGATTGAGATATTCAATTTTTAAAAATTATAGAATAATGGGGTGAATTAATTAATATGGATTCAAGATTATTATATGCATTATCATCTTGACATATTTTATTAAATTAACAACAACATCACAAGATGATTATGATTTAAATCCCAAAAATAAATCCATTAATGGAAGACTTAACTAGGTTTATAATATCAATAAATAATTTATTGTGGTTGTGTATTTATTGATCCAATTATCTATATCATACACAAGTTAAACAAAAAATCTCATTAATCCTTGACATTTTATGTTCAACATTACCAGTGTTAACCAAATGAGTATTTAATGACATAAACATCAGAATCACTTGAAATCCCCAAATTTTTACTCACCCCAGTGAATGATTTACTCATCCATTTATATGGTTATTAATTTGGTTGATTATACTTTACAAAATTTGTTATAAAAAAATAAAAATAAAGGGACATCAAAATAATGGAATGCCAAAAAAACATACCAAACGTGATGAGTGGTAAATACGTTCTTTTGATTGAATAAAAATGTGAAAAAATGGATGGGTCATCAACATGATTTAAAATATTATAATACCATAAAAATTATGTAATATAATGTTAATGAAAATTATAGATTATTATTATTAAACACACATTACTATTCAATTGAATTGAAAAAACCATATATGATTACAATTGAAAACATGTGAAAAGGAACATGGAATAGAAAGTGGAGTAGAGGTATATAATGTAGAAATAAAATAATTGGATTTAATTATAGTCCCCTATAAAGGATATGGTCGTGAAAATTGTCCTTCGTAAGTGCTAAAATTCGAATATCTTCCATAGAAAATAAGGGAGGGTATTTATTACCCAAGGTGGGGGGATTTGTTGCTTACAAAACATCCCTTCAAGTTGGATAAACCATTTGATCACTTATATAGTGAATCTATATAAATTTTGTTCTAAAAAGTTATATATATATATATATATATCTATGTGTGTGTGTGTGGAAACACAACCCTCTAGATTTTAAATCTATTGGACTTTTTGATCTAATTTTATAGCTATTTTTCCAAACCATATTTCATCATCCAATTGTGTGTTAAATTTTCAATAGTATAGATTTAAATCATTTTTATATATTAATATTCCATAATATAGAAACAAATTCAACTATAATTTTTTGATCCTATATATTTACTTTCAACACACAACATTATAGGTCAATGGGACTTCTAGATTGGGAGAAAATTACTGATGTTTCTTCTATATTCATATCCTAGAGAAAATTTTCGGACATATTAGTAGGCATCAATTATAACCCTTACTGGATGTTTTGGAACTTGATATTTTTATTAATGTTTTATTTTAATCTCAATGGACTTATGGTGGAGTAGAAATTAATTTGGATATCTATATTAAGCCAATAAAATATAACATCCCAGCTCATTGAGTTTAATTTCTATATTCAATGTACCTTCTTATGTGGTCTATATAGACCTCCACATTACTGAATTACCAATTTTTTTTGAAATATTTGTTGGAATTTGAAATAGGAACCATAAAAAACTATAATCTCACAACATGCATAAATATAGTGAAATGTTTTATGAAAATATTAAAATGACTTGATTATGGATTAATTCCTAATATTCCCAAAAATTATATTTTATATTAAAACATGAGAATTTGATATCATTTATGAAATTGTACTTGAAAATAATTTGGGGAGTAGAAAAAAATACGAATAAATTAATAACATCAATAAACCATAAAAATTTCCCCATAAGATAGTACCTCAACATCATTACATTGAAGACTTCCACAAAAAAATATAGGCCATCTTCTATGTAATTATTCTAGTCGGGTCACAACTACGACAAAACATATGTGATCAAATATTTCTTCCACATCAATAAAAAATTGAGCCTATCTCTAGAAACATCATAAATCAATATATAATAAATGATCTCCTCCTATATTATAAAAATTGGGGAACTCAACAACCTCATCCTCAGCTCCTCTAAGGCCACCTCACACAACTCTGTCTTGTTAAATAGTTCCACTTTATGTTTCAATGTGGTCCAAGGGGATATATTATAAGGTAATTATTCCATGAACATATTATAGTACAAAAATACCTATAAAACTATACAACTCTAAAAATTTTATTGTTTTCCCCCAAGAAATTATTGCATCAATATTCACTAGGTCCACTTCTAAACCATGATCTGGGTCGAAAGGTCCCAAAAAGTAATCTTAAATGTTCCAAAATTAGATCATTGATGTATTATGGTAATGTTATTGTTCTGAGAGTAATTCTAGGACCATCATCCATGGCCATAATAATTATCATCTAATGAATAATAAATTTGTATTTCATCTATGGGGACAACCACAAATCATCCCAAGTATAGTTGTAAGATATGGTTCAAAAGATATATAAACACCATTTAGGAATTCATCGCAACAATATGAAACACTAGGAATTTATAGTTTACATAACAACAAATGAATAAAGCCTTCAAAATATCATCCTTGTGATCCGTCAACTTGTTGCAGTTAAACCATCGGTCAATCTCGGAGAACCAACTTGGTCCTCTCAACTGGTCGAAGAAATCATCAATCCCTTATAGGGGGTGCTAGTTCATTATCATTACGATTATCATAAAATGATATTAAAAAAATCCTCAATCTCTCATTTACAGTTTTCATGAACCAAACAATATCTTATCAGTGGAAACACTAGTTCTAATGAAACCATTCTCTTGTTGTTCGTTCAATAGGATCCATAGCTTTGGGTGATTAGTAGGGGTTTTCCGTTATGCAACATAACATATTGGTTCATTCCCAGGGTCTTGCCATGGATGTAGTCCCAAAAATTACATAAGGAATACATTTATATATTCATCAAAAATCAAATGAATCAAGATTCCAAAATCGTCCATTAATCCATTTTCTAAAATTGATAAATGATGGGTGATTGGATGTAGCTTCAAACTCAAAAGAGCCACTCACTAGAACAAGATGTCTCTCTCCCACAAAATGCATAATCATGTCTCCTTAGTATGAAGAAATACAACTAATAAAAAATGATAATCAATATGGAACCACACTATAAAAAATGAGTATATCCAAAGATTTCATCCTAGGGTTTTTTCCAGAAATAGAAATGGTCCTATGAGAAACACTCTCCACTGAGTGTTAGCTTACTGTAGAATACAAAATCCACCAAAGGCCTCCGACTGAAATTCGGGGATACCTAAAAGAGAATTTTAACTAAAGGCACTGGTCCAGGACTTCTTGAAAAGCTGCATGAAATATCTGAGGAGTGTGCATAAAACTATCCAACAGTACATAAAAAACCGCGCTAAAAAAATATTTTGTGCATTGTTTGTAAATTTGCACGTAGACATCTGAAGAAATTTTTTTTTAGTATTGGTCGAGTTTCGCATGCCCTCCGTGGATCCTGATAACCTATAAATAGAAGGGAACCCCATTGGTTTCTGGGATAAAGAATACAAACCATCTCCCTTGTGCAGAATTCACCTCTTATGTGTGCAAATGATGCTTTTCACGTATGTTATTTTTGCGACAGTTCTCTCAGGGGTCCGCCATTGCATGGGAACACTAGGGCATGAACCTCACCCAAGTCATTAAGTGTCGGTCCACCTACGTGAATTCCCTTCTACTTGAACTCCAAACGTCTTCTCCTCTATGTGCGCAAGCCTCTTCCATTTTCCCAGACACCCTGTTTTCTGCTCAACCCAGACTATTGCGTGCAAAAATCCCCTATTTTTGCACCTATTATGTGAAACGTCTCCTTTTTCTTGTAATCATTTCCACTTATGTGCGCATTTTATCATGTGTTTCATGTCTCTCTCTTGGACACCATCATGGGGTGTTTTCTACACCCAAAACACCAATGTTACAGACCCTACACTCGTACAGGCCACCACACATGTACAAAGTAATTTCAATATCCATTGGGAGGTGGTTAATTTTGTGTTACTTAGCGTTATGCTTCTTTGGATAGGAATTCTAACAGTTACTTCTTCTGTGTATAGCCACTCTAACATTGACATCTCAATGGATCTCTCCATGACACCACCTCACCACAACATTGTTGATGCCTTCCCTTCCACATGGGTGGGTGGGTATCATTTATGTATGTCCTAGGGTTGTGGAGTAAACCCAACTAGTTTGAGTTGTGTGACGTTTAACTGCCAAGTGCCATCTTCCTTAGCACATGACATTAAACATTGGCCTCACCAAGTTCCTTCTACACAGGGATCCCCATCTCAGACATTCTCTACGCCTGCTCATCTCCATGGGTGTGAGAGCTTCCTCACATGGAATGAGATCTTTTTTTTAGAGCGGCATCATTTTGCAGGGAAGGGAAACCATCTCTGTGTAAGCCTCCTATCATTATTGTATGAGGTAGTACCCTTATTCCTCCATTATTCTTCCATACGAAGGACCAAAGGGGGATGGGAACTATAAACCTCATCTCTTCTGTGCCAAATCCCTTTGGGATTTGTCGCTACCTAGCCTATATCATGGATTAAGTCACAATCTCCATCTCCCTGGGCTGTGAACCACGTGTAAGACCCTATTTCCTTTTTGGGACAATAACAACGTGTAAGCCCCACTCCATATCACACACACACACCTTTAGATATGTGGTCATTTTTTTTGTCTCTTGTTTCTCACACCAAACATGACTCACGTGGTATTAGAGTAATATTTTACCATGGAATCCTCTTCAAGAAACCCTAGACTATAACCCTAATCCATCCATTCTGAACTATGGGTAATTTTATCCTTTCCAAGGCATGGTACGTAGGAAGGATCCCTGAGGATCAATCCCAACACCTATTAGTCCCTAACCCCTTCACATCAGTTCACTAACACCTCTTTCGAACTACATGGACATTGATTGTAGATACCTATAGCTTGATGTAAATAGACATTACCTTACTTTTGTAAAATACTTAATACATGAAAAAAACAGACGCCCAAGGACTGTATTTATTTAGTGTCATTTGAAACTCAGAACATAATCTTCTAATCATGGTGAAAGATCTCAAAAAACTCTCATAAAGATCTTCCCCTTTTGTTTTCTTACATAAAACCCTGCTTTATATCCTAGGGAAGAGAAAACCAATAAAGGGTGAGCTCAAATGCTCAGTAAGGGTAAGCATGGAGAAATTAAAAAAAACCATATACATTTGTATTTAAAAACATGAACATAATGTTTAAACATCAAAATCTTGAGAAATGACATAAAACATGGAAATACGTAAGGCATAGTTCATAATGGAACATCAATCATGCAAGAATAGGATGGGGAATAAAACATGAAATTTTGGAAACCATTAATCACATGATATGATTTCCATAGTATCCAAGGAATTTCTGCCAAGATTGTCATAGTGGAAAAAGTCACTTACTGAATCGAGTTCACTCCTCATTCTCGTCCTGTATCACTGAACCAGATTAACTTGTCATTTTATCCATGTTTATCTCATGAGATATAAATATTTACCCAATGAAATTTAGGTAGATATAGTTCCGACCCATCTCATAATTAAATCATTCCTATGTGTTCCACAAAACAATTATAAATCATTGATCATAACCCAATGAATAAAATGGGTTTCATAAACATCATCCCATCATAACATAATCCATATAAAAAAAATGGATATCATTTCATCATAAGAAAAATAAAACCATGTAAATAATATAGATATTATACTTGAAATATAAACATACTAAATAATTTCATCTTAAATGGAAAATTGTTTTCATAAAACACATCAAATAAATTCTTGAGGAAAATATCATTTCTTCTTCAAAATCATTTTCTTCACAAAATGACATGAAATTTTAAAGGAAATGGATTTTATTGAAAATAATAACGAAATATTGTAGAGCATGCTTCATGAAAAGAAGACGTTATGAAACCTTAAAAATTTGTTCAAGCTGTATAAGTTAAAAAACATTCTCCTCGTACCTTTTCCAGAAAAGTCAAAAAGCTTCTCATATGGTAAACAAAAGAAAGATTCCTAACATACCATGAAGTAAAAGTAAAAATGGGTAAAAATGACATTAAACATACATGGAAGAATTGTAAACATCTTTTCAAATCATTTTTAGAAAACATACACATGGATGATAAACATAACTTCAGTAAATACTTACGAATAAGCAATCTCGGATAAAAAAGATATTTTCAAAATTATCTCTTACCTTATGTCCAATTTCATCCGCATTTTTCCGAGACTTCTGTATAGTGGAAATAAACATATTATTAACCTGTAACAGAACCATAACAATATTTATGATATCATACAACATTCACATACGACTTTATATTACCCGTTCTTTTGTCAATTCCATGTTAAAGCGGCGTTTTGGGTAAAATTGTTTCAATTAGCATACAAGCTTTGACTTGTAATTATTAATATGATTACTTAGATCATGATTACATATTTCTAGAATGTAAAACATGATTTATATGTAATATATATTCATCATATAACAGAATGATAAATGGAATGAAATACACCGTTCGTGGAGATGGTAGGTCGTACGTACGCATTAACGATGTTTTCGTTTCCTTATTAAATTGAATGGAAGTAAGTAAATAACATATAAATAAATCCACTATCATTAATATGTCATATATATCAAGATTATTTAATATATATAATTTATAATCATTATTTAATGGTTAACTTGGAGAATGAATCTCATCGCGTCGTGGAGATGGTAATCCGTACGTACGCACGAGCGATGATATCATTCTCATAAATATAGAATGGAATTAGTGTGGATGATATAATATATCATAATTAGTATCATGTCCTAATAACCATATATAGTTATTTTTTACACCATTATACCCATCCAAGTATGGTGGTGGTTGAAAAACAGATTACCCCATGGCGTGGAGACGATATTCTGTACGTACGCACGCTTGCTGATTTCATTTTCTGTAGGATGGATAGATGGTGAAATTGAGTTGGTTCGTATTTATAATAACAAATCAGTATAGTAGTGATACTTATTTTATTACTTTATTATGAAACAACAAAATAATAATATGTAGAAGATGAAATGAACTTGGAAGAATTGGTAAAGGATATAACTTCTTCTTCAAAACGCCTCTTATAAACCCCCTATTAAGGCACTAAAGTTGTTCTTTGAAGAATACGAGCACCTATAGTATGTTTATAGGTATGTTTAGAATATAATTGGTCAGGTTTTTTCTGATCCTGAAGGCTCGATCTGGTGTGAGGAGGAGGGGGAGGAGGCGCCCTTTTATAAGGAAGGAGAGGGGCACCTTTGGAAACATAAGAAATATTAATTTATAATAAATTCAAACCCAACATAAAAACTTCCAAAATGACTCAAATTCGAAGATGAGATGATATAGCATTATAATATTATTAACCAATAAAATTTTGACAAGTTTTTAATTTATTTTAATCCTTATAAATTTGATTTCCCCTTATTTGATCTATTTTAATTTATTTGTGGAAATAAAATTCTAATTTTTAAAATGTTAAAAATACTTACTTATGTGTTGTGAATTTTTCATAATTATATAAATTATTAAATTTTAGACAATATAATTCCTGATTTATAATTTTTAAATATTTTTTTGTTTTTTAAACAATTTAATAATATATTATTTTTATAAAATACTAATAATGTCAATTTTGACACTATTAAATTACTTCAATTTAAATAAAATCCAGTGAGACGATATATTACATAAAAAATATTTAATAGATTTATAACATGTAATATTCATCAGAAAATTACTGTATCACATTAAATATTTCATATAATATTTATTTTAATATTTTTAAAACCATTTATTTGATATTTCTCTTAATAAAATAATTACTAAATCATTTTTTTAATTAATTAATATACTTATTTGTTACATAAAAATTAAAAAAAATCCTACTATGAATATAAATCTATTACCTTTCATAATAAAAAATTTTACTAGAATTTATCAGATTAAAATAACAACATTTAAATTTTTATATTTATTAATTTATGAAGGTGACAACATTGACATTATTAAAAATAATATAATATAAATGTCAATATCACTTTTATACGGATCCAAATGGTCCCAAAGACGACAAATGGATGCTTATGGTATATATATACTCTACCAATAGGTTGTGGTCATGTTTTTTGGCCTTTTATGGGTATTATTACTTTAATAAAAACAATATTATTGATTTTTTACGAAGTAAATAATTTTAGCATCATTATTGTATAAGCTATTAGGGTAATTAAATATCACTTAAAATTTAAAAATAAATTACCAGAATAAATAAATACATTTTATATTTAAAATGAGTTTTTATAATAGAATTTATATTATGGATTACCTTATATTAAAAATACATTAATTATTAAAGGTTGAGTGAGACATATTTCACTTTCTGTCAAATAAAATAAATTAAAGGTCTTAATCACATCCAAGTGGGATCCAATGGATTCAATTTCGACCCAAATATGACTTAGTATGAAATATAATAATCCAATTTTTTTAAAAGAAGGGTTTGGTTAATTTTATAAAATTATATTTACCTTTAATTACCTAATTTACCATTAACTATGGTAAATAAAATTTACCATAGTTACTATTCATAGTGCCCAAAAATAAAAAGTATCCTATTAACATATTTTGGACATAATTATTCCAAATAATGAATCCATTTTTCAAAATTCAAATCCCAGAAGTTGCAGAAATTAATTTAAAATTAATCATGTTGTTAAAAAATTGAGTTTTAAATGTAAAAACATTTCAAAAAAATTGAAATGGTTTTACCTATGAATTCAATGTAAAATAAATTCTAATGACAATAATTATATAAAATGGTAAAAATATATTCTATTTATACTTTAAAACCATTAAATATTATAATTTAACCATATAAATTTTTATGGTGAAAAAATATGTTTTTAATTAAAATATACCGTTTTTTAATATTCGTTAAAATATAAAAGTTATCAGAAGAAAATGAAAAATTTTTACAAAGTAAATTTTTATATTATGATACCATAGAAGAATTTTATTATGAAAAATTTAACTTATAAACATGTCAAAAACTATATTTTAAGTGGGTACGCTGTCAAAAGGTGGCCAAACTACATATTCTGAAAAATAATTATTTTACCTGAAAAATTTATTTTGTTCGCATACCATGTTCTAGAAAATGTGTAATATGAATAATAATGTTATAAAATTCAAAATGTAGTAAATTATATTCATAAAGTATATTTCATAATAATATTATAATAGTATATCATTGTTTAGAAAAACCCGGTATTGCGTACTACACACGCTATCGAGGAAGGTCATGATTGCGTGTAATGTAAGCCAAGTAAGGGTTGCGTGTAATGAAAGCTCACTTTGGTGTTGAGTATAACACAATAAAAACATATTTCATTTATAAATTAAACAAAATATATACTTAATTTTGTGTAGAATAATTTATAAAAAACGATCTTTAAATTGTGTGTAACACGAGCCAAGAATAGTGTTGCGTATACTGCAAGCTAATACGGTGTTGCGTATAGTACAAGCTAATCTTGTTGTAGTGTACAATAGAAGATATCAATGAAATTAAAAATAATATATTTCATAAAATCTCGGGGTGTTACATTCTACCCCCCATAAAATTAAATTCACCCTCGAAATTCGCCGGGGTTATAAATCGTTTACTACTTGAAAGTTTCATTCATAGAAACCGACATCATAAAATGGAATACTAAAACATAATTTTAAAAAATTGAAGTATGAAACCTAACGGTTACCCAAATTAACTCATCATTGGGTTTCAACAGAGGAGAACATAGGTGAAAATATGGATATAGAAGAGAAATCTAACCATCTTGTTCTGATGAAGAGTGGTAGAGAACATGGCTATGAAAAATCCAATAATCACAAATCCATAAATTTGTGATGATCTAAGGTACCATATAATTCATTGAATATGAGGGTACTAGGACAATGTATTTGGTTTTCATGATTATTTCCCTATTGTTGAACAATTAAAAGAAATACATACTTTATTTTGGTACAATCTTACTGTTGTTTGTGCCTTGACCAATTTCCACTACATCTTTTAAAAAAATGAAGTTGAATTTGTCTCCTGTGAAGTGTTAGCAGATCATGCGATAGAATGATAGGTCATTACATCTGTCTCAATCATGTGGTTAGAAAAATTTATATACATAAGTACATATTATGATTTTATTAATCGTATATGATTCCAAAAATGGACTTATACTTTAACTATCATACTGCATAATAAAATAAAACTACTTTCTACTAACCAGGGACTTCCTCTAGGACAGTGGTAGGCGATAGAGGCCTGTCACACTTCAGTTGTGGGTTCGTTTTCCAAAACCATGTCCGATGAAATGGGTTGTCACCTATCCTATAGGTTACCCTTTTTCTAAAACAATACTATTATATCATTACTGAAATAATATCAAAACAATTCTACCCTGAAACAATACTATCTGATGTCCAAGATAATCCATTCCAATGTTTAGACTTATCCAAAATACTTCTATCCAACCTCATAGTATAAATAAAAAGATTACCGGAAAGGTCACATAACAAGAACAAGAATACCATCATTTATCCCATATATATCATAAGATATAAATTATTGATCACATTACAAACATGTGAATACCATAATCATGTACTCTCTTGAAACATAAATTACCATAGAAACTGAGTGAAAATATGAATGCTGTCAAAAGGTAACTCTTTCCACATACCAAAATCCAAAAAATTATATCTACTCAAACCATGATACCAATCTTTCCTTATATCAGTCATGAGATCATTAATAATATTAATCATTTCATTATCTCCTTATGCCTTCTTTATGTGCATATTAGCTCCTTGCCAAAAATATTTTGATCACATTCATGGTTAATAGTACCCTTCAACATATACTGTTAAATACTCATGGAAAAACAATAGTGTAAAAATCCTTAGAATTTTCTTTATTCCATAGTACCATACATTATTATTGATAAAAATGAAATAATTCCACTAGATTCTTAAACCATTGACTGAGATTATTCATTTTATTCCTCAACACTTCTTTCATCTCATATATCATTTGTAGTCTCTTCATCATAATCAACATAAATACAACCCATACGACCATGCTGATTCACTTCATGAGATTTTACCATAGGGCATTTTTTTGCATAACGCGCGTACATTCCACATTTAAAACATTTAACCTTGGTTGTTGTTTTAGCAATACCATTAACCTTGTCCATTGTGCTAACTGAACATTTTCTTTGCAATTACTTGCTTCGGTTCCTTCTTTTCCACACTCAAAGCATCTTCCAGTTCCTTTGAAACATTCTCCTTGATTCCTCATCCCACATGATTTGCATGAGGGAAATTGAACATTCTTTTTTCTATGATCATCATGAAACTCCATATTTTATCTTATTAGCCGAGTTAGAAAAATTACGAAAGTTGATATTATTAATTGTATTTTGAGATTGCTGATTAGGAATAATAACAATGTTCCGCCTTCCAAATCCCATTTCATTTGGATGCTCAGGAAGAATATCATTCCATTGTCCATCATATTTTCCATTAACCTGAATATTCCTTTTTCCATCCATTATCTAAAACCAAAAAAAAAGCGTGAAGGGCCAAAATCATGCTAGGAAAACAACATAATAAAGGGGAGTACATTAAATATCTAACATATTAGGTTTAATTATATTATCTTAACCTTATTTATTGGTCTATAAATTATATTTATACTTATTATTAAGGACATCCTTAGACAAACATTAGAAATATCTCTAGGGATCTAAAGTTTTTGCATCCTAGTTTCAAAAGGTTAACAAAACCTTCGCTCTGATACCAACGGTAGAGAACCATAGCTTTACATACATAGACATTACTTTACTTTTTCGGAATACTTAATACATGACAAAAACAGACACCAAAAGACCGTATTAGTTTAGTGTCTTTGGAAACTTAGAACATAATATTCTAATCATGGTAAAAGATCATCAACATCTCCCATCAAGATCTCCCCCTTTTGTATTCTTACCTAAAAAATTTCATTATATCATGGGGAAAAGAAAAAATATAAAGGGTGAGCTCAAATTCTCAGTAAGGGTAGGCATGGATAAAATAAAACAAACCATATACTTTTTAATTTAAAACCATGAACATACTATTTATACATCAAAATATTGATCAATGACATAAAACATGGTAGTACATAAGGCGTAGATCATAATGGATCATCAATCATGCTAAAATAGAATGGTAAATAAATCATGTAATTGTGTAAAACCATTAATCACATGATATGAATTCCATATTTGCTATGGCATTGCTTCCAAGACCATCATAGTGGACAAAGTCACTTACTGAATCGAGTTCACTCCTTGTTCCAGTCATATATCAATGAACAATATTAACTTGTCATTCCAGCCCTGTCTATCTCATTAGATATAAATATTTAACCAATGCATTGGAGGTAGATATAGGTCACAC
The DNA here is from genome assembly GCA_963277665.1 of Viscum album. Lineage (NCBI taxonomy): Eukaryota > Viridiplantae > Streptophyta > Magnoliopsida > Santalales > Viscaceae > Viscum > Viscum album. The sequence goes on from OY728122.1 coordinate 1,135,778,446, forward strand.
CCATCTCATTATGAAATCATTCTTAACTATGCCACAAAATAATCATAAATCATTCATCATAACCCAACGAATAAAATGGGTTTCACAAACATCAACCCATCAAAACATAATCCATATAAAACAAATGGATATCAATTAATCATAAGAAAAATAAAACCATGTAAATAATATAGACATTATACATGAAACATAAACATACTAAATAATGTCATCTTAGATGAAAAATAGTTTTGATAAAACACTTGAAATGAATTCCTGAGGAAAATATCCTTTCTTCTTCAAAATCATTTTATTTTAACAAAATTCCATGAAATTTTAAAGGAAAAGGATTTTATTTAAAATAATCACGAAATATTGAAGAGGATGGTTCATGAAAATAAGGCATTATTAAACTGTAAAAATCCATCCATGTCATATAAGTTAAAAAACATTCTTCCCATTCCTTTGTCTGAAAAGTCAAAAATATCCTCGTATGTTAAAAAAAGAAAGATTCCTTAAATAATATGTAGTAAAAGGTAAAAATGGTTAAAAATGACTTTAAACATAAATGGAAGAATATTAAACATTTTATGAAAATATTTTTATAAATCATGGACATGGATGATAAACATAACCCCAGTAAATACTTATGTATAAGCAATTTCAGATAAAAATGAGATTTGAAAAATTATCCCATACCATATGTCCAATTTCATCTGTATTTGTCCATGACTCTTGTATAGTGGGTTTAATCCTATTATTATCTTGTAACATAACCATAGTAATATTTATTATATCATACATGATTCACTTTCGACTTTATATTACACGTTCTTTTGTCAATTCCATGTTAAAGCAGTGTTTTGTGTAAAAATAATTCATTTATCGTACATGTTTTGACATTTAATTTTTCATATGATTACATAGAACATGATTAAATATTTCTAGAATGTTAAAAACGATTTATATATAATATATATTCATCATATAGTAGATTTATAAATGGATTGAAATACACCGTTCATGGAGACGGTAGGTCATACGTATGCATGAACGCTATTTTTGTTTCTGTATTAAATTGATTAGAAGTAAGTAAATAACATATACATAAATCAAGTATCATTAATATGTCATATATATCATGATTATTTAATATATATACTTTATAATCATTCTTTAATGGTTAACTTGCAGAATGAATCTCATCGTGTAGTGGTGACGGTAATTCGTTCGTACGCACGAGCGATGATATTGTTCTCATAATTGTTTAATGGAATTAGAGTGGATGATATAATATCTCATAATTAATATAATGTTATAATAACCATATATAGTTTTTCGATAAATCATTATACCCATCCAAATATGGTGGTGGTGGAAAAACAGATTTCACCACGGCATGGAGACGAAATTCCGTACGTACGCACACGCAGTGAGTTCATTTTCCGTACGATGGATAGAAGTTGAAATAGTGTTGGACTATATTTATAATAACATATCAGTATATTACATATACGTATGTTATTACTTTATGATGAAAAAACAAAATAAGAATAGTTATAAGAAGACATGAACATGAAAGAATCGGTAAAGGATACTACTTCTTCGACGCACCTCTACTAAGCCTCCTCTTAGGGAACTAAATTTGTTCTTTAAAGAATACCAGTACCTCTAGTATGTTTATAGGGATGTGTAGAAGTAAAATGGGTAGGTTTTGGCTAAGCTTTAAGGCTCAATGTGGTGTGGGGAGGAGAGGGAGGAGGTTCCCATTTCTAAGGGATGAGAGGGGCACCTTTGGAAACATAAGAAATATAAATTATAATAATTTCAAAACCCACATAAAAACAACAAAAATGACTCACATTCTAATATGAGATGATATAATGTTGTAATATCATAAATCAATAAAATTTGGACATGTTTTGAGTTTATTTTAAACCTTATCAATTAGATTTATCCTTATTTAATCTATTTAAATTTATTTGTTGTATTAAAATTATAATTTTTAAATTGTTATAAATACAAACTGATTTGTTTTGAATATTCCATAATTAGATAAATTATTACATTTTAGACCATATAATTTTCAATTTTTAATTTTTAAATATTTTTGTGATTTTTAAACAATTTAATAATATGTTATTTTTATAAAATCTCAATAGTGTCAATTTTGAATGTATTCAAATATTTGAATTTAAATAAAATACAAAGAGAATCGATATTCGATAAAAAAATATTTAATAGATTCATAACATATAATATTCATCATTAAAAGTAGTGTATCTCATTAAATAGTCCATACAATATATATTTTACAATATCTAAAACCATTTATTTGATATTTATCTTAACAAAATAATTACTATATCATTTTTGTATAATTCATTAATATACATATTTTTTACATAAAATTAAAAATAAAAGCCTATGATTAATATAAATATATTAACATTAATGAAAATAATTTTAATCGAATTTACCATTTTAAAATCACAAACTTTAAACTGTTATATTTATTAAGTTATGAAGGGGACAACATCGACATTATTAAAAATAAAATAATGTAAATGTCATAATATCTTTTACACGGATTAAAATTGTACCGAAGTCTACCATTGGATGATTATAGTATAGATATACTCTACCAATAGGTTTTGGTCACGTTTTTTGGAATTTTGATGGGTATTATTACTTTAATAAAAACAATATTATTCATTTTTCACAAAGTAAATAATTTCTGCATCATTAATGTACAAGCTGTTAAGGTAATTAAATATCACTTAAAAATTAAAAAAAAAATTACGATAACAAAGAAACAAATTTTAGATTTCCAATAAGTTATTATAATTGAATTTATATTCTGTATAAACTAATTTTAAAAATACATTAATTATTAATGTTTGAGTGAGACATATTTCACATTCATTAAAATAAAATAAATTAAAGGACTTAATCACATCCAAGTTGGTTCCAATGGATTCCATTTCGACCCAAATATGCCTTAGGACGAAATATAATAATCCAGTTATATTAAGAAAAGTGGTAGGGTAATTTTATAATATTATATTTACCCTTAATTACCCGATTTACCTTTAAATATGGTAATCAAAATTTACCGTAGTTATTATTCATAGTGCACAGAAATAAAAAGTAGCCTATTAACATAATATGGACATAATGATTTAAAATATGGAATTCATTTTTTCAAATTCAAATCACATAAGATTCAATAATTAATTTAAATTTAATCTTGTTTTTAAGAAAACGTGTTTTAAAAGATAAAACATTGCAAATGATTGAAATGATTTTGCCGATGAATTCTATGTTAAATCAATGATAATGACATAAATTATATTAAATGGTAAAAATTTATTCTATTTATACATTAAACCCAATCTATATGATAAGATAACAATATAAATTTTTATGATGAAAAAAGTTGTTTTTAATTAAAATACAGTCTGTTTTTACTATTCATTAAAATATGAAAGTTAAAAGAATAATATGAAAAATTTATCCAAAGTAAATTTTTATATTATGATTCTAAAGAAAAATTTTATTTTGTCAAATTTAAGTTATAAACATGTCAAACACTAGATTTAAAGTGGGTGCGCCATCAAAAGGCCGCAAAACACTATTTTTAAAAAAATAATTATTTTACCCGAAAAAATTATTTTTCTCTCGTACCATGTTCTAGAAAATGTGTAAGATGCATAATACTATTATAAAATTCCAAATGTAGTTAATACTATTCATAAAGGATAGTTAATTATAATATTATAACAATATATCGTTATTTAAAAAAACCTGGTATTGTGTACTACACACGCTATCGAGGAAGGTCATGATTGCGAGTAATGCAAGACAAGTCAGGGACATTTGTAGTGGAAGATCCCATTGGTATTGCGTATAACATAATCAAAACTTATTTCATTTAAACATTAAATAAAATCTATACTTAATGTTGCGTAGAATAATTTATACAAAATGAACATGAAATTGTGTGTAACACGAGCCACGATTAGTATTGCGTATACTACAAGCTAATATGGTGTTGCGTATAGTACAAGATAATCTTTTTCTAGTGTACAATAGAATACATAAAAGAAATTAAAAGGAATATATCTCATAAAATATTGGGGTGTTACATTGATCCTTGCTAAGGAAAGGTGCCTAGGAAACCTTCCTGAGGTTCAAGCCCATAACCTATTGGTCCCGACTCCCCTTCACGTCGATTCACCAACACCTCTACTGATCTATGACGAATTTGATACATTCCAAGTCAAGTTATGTAGGAAGCCTCCTAGAGGATCAATACCAACACCTATTGGTCCTGAACCCAATTCACATCGGTTCAACAACACCACTTCCAAACTACATGTACTTTGATCCTTTCCACGAAAAGGTGCGTAGGAAACCTTCTAGATGTTCATGCTCAACACCCATTGGTCCCGACCACAAAACATTGGCCCAAACCCATACTAAATGACATTAAATTTTAAGACCCTTTTTTCTTTTAATATCTTAATGTTTACCTGTTCAAACTACATTTTCTTTGATCCTTATCTCTTAAGCAAGGTACGTTGGAAGCCTCCCTTAGGTCCAACCCTGACCAACAGAAGTCGTTGTGTTCCCTGAACAGTGGTAAGCCATTGTGTTCCCTAACTAGCAGTAATCCATCGTCAACCCTAACCAATGGTAAGCCATTGTAACCCCATTAAATGGTAAGTCATTGTACACCAATCAAAGGTAAGTCATTGTATGACCCAATTATCGGTAATTCATTATAATCCTCAACCAGTGGTAAGCCATTATAGTCCAAAATTGATGGTAATGTGTTGTAGTCCCCTTATATGGGACCCATATTTCTGGTCTACCCCTCGAGCGTCAGACCAACCCCAAGCTGCTATCCATAGGTAAGCCCCAGTATCTTCTTTGGGTCACTATCCCCTGTGCCCACCCAGATTCTATGCCCCCATCATGAACTATGTGGACATTGATCTTTCCCAATGAAAGGTACGTTGGAAGCCTTCCTGAGGAACAATACCATCACCCATGTCTCAAACTAGAATTTCCCCCAAGAATATGTGTTTCGAGAAGGTCATACTCAAACATGGAGGTTCAGCTTCATCTGGGTCTCATCTATACGAGATGCCTCCTAAGGCATCCCATCACCCCACAAACTATGTGGACATTGATTTCCTCCCATGTGTATACATATAAAGTCTCTTAGAGGATGAATCTCAAAATAATCATCACTCTTACGGCAGTCCCATTTCATTCTCCATCCACTCTCAACAACCCATGTCCATTTTTTCTTACATTGTCTGCCACATCTTCGTGAAATCATTTCATCCACAACTTCCCTAGACCTAGCAGTAATCAGGTACCTAGCCATGTGTTAGCCCCAACATCAGTCTTCCCTCCAGGGGTTGATCCCCATCTGATTCACTCTTAGTAGTGTTCGGATCATTTTGATATGTCTCTACTAGATGTTAAACTTGCGTAATACCCTTTTTTAACACGAGAAGAAGAGGAAAACCTCATAGAAATGCCTATGGAATATAATTCCGCGCATTCTACGTGGGATTAATTGGGGTTTCATGCCCTTGAGAAGCCCTATCATAAGGGGAAGAAACCCAAACACATCGGTGTTTCAGTGTCCAGACATGCAATTGATGCCCAACATGACTACTCACCCAACTAACAGTTGTTTCTCAGACCCGCACCGTTGGAATATTTCGATAGAAGCAGTGTAATTAACAAGAGTCAATGAAGATATGGCATCGGGAAGAGTTTCACGAACATTGTCTTAATCTGTAAGGGAGACTCAGAATGGGTAATGAGTTTTGAGGAGGAATCCATGGGAGGAGGAACTTAAATCCGATAAACCTATTTAGATTAAGGATCAAACACCCCTAAATAGGAAATGGATGATTCCCTCCATTGGAAAGAGGGATTGTGGGGAAACAGTAAATGTGTCCTCATCATCTGAAATAGACAGATGTGTGCACCCCAATGGAAGTGTCATAAATAGAAATGGTGAAGCTAGCATGTAATTATTCTCCTCGATGTAGGAATTTTTAGTTTTTAAGACATCAGTAGTCTATCATGTCACCAGAACCAGTTATCCAACATCGGATCCTGCCATACAAATAGTGGTCCTGGTGTGAAACGCACCAGATGTCAGGGTAGATAATGTAGGAAATCTCGATCTGCAACATTGTTAGCATGGATCCTTCTTAGTAGCCTAGAATAGGGAATGACATTGGGGCACTGGATGTCGATTAAATTTTTTCATCACTAATGGTTAAATCTTCCTACCTTATAGGACCCAAGATCCAATTACATGAAATCTATCACCACCCATCCACCAATGTATGGGTAGGGAAAATGTCAACATGGTAGCCTTGTGTGGCTCCAACACTTCTACGATGGTCTCCACATCAACAACTATTGGGTGCCCATGCACCATCTCCCCGTCTGAATTCATTCATCAAAGGGTGATAAATGACTTCGTCATCCGATACGAGGATGAAGGAATTATCCCGACTCGGTATATGTTCCATCAGGATTTAGAGACATCTGCACCTCATCACCCCCCCAAAGGGTCATGTAGGGAGAGACTTCTCCCCACTAAAACACAAAAACATTTCGAGATCCTCTCCCTAGAACGTTTCGATGACTCCCTCCCCTACACCGATGAGTTGGGGGATGTCCGGGCCAGCCCAATCGAGATCCTATTAAAAAGGATCCCACAGAGGGCCCCAACAATTCCACGCTAGTGCCTCCACCTGGGCCCAAGAGATGAGGACTAGGTAAGTTATGCACTAGATCTATCAGCTCCAATTTGGTTGACCCTACTCCAGTGTTGGGAGAAGGCTGAGGAGGACGCCTGTCTAAGGGCATAGACGTTAGTGACTACTATGGCTCATGCCACCACTGACACATACCATCAGTCCCCTATCTATGTTAAATAGGGGTGCTCATACACTTAGCCCATATTGAGGCCCCAACTAACCCATGGGAAATGTGGTTTGACTCTCCTAGTTTTCGGTGTAGGTAGTACCCACTATGGACTGGCCCATGATAATGACACCCAGTACGGAGGTCCTCCTCGTACAGCCACCATTGAGAAGGTAGGCCCTCCCCGCTTCCAAGATTGTCATGGACATCTGACTTGGGCCTTCTTCAATCCAAATGAGGGTCCTCCCCATAGTAGTGACACTATTTACAGAAGCCTCTTCTGCACTCATGACATTAGGTATAGAGTGGTTCCACCCACCACAGGCCGCTGACATAGAGAGGTTAAACATCTGGTCAATCTCTAGTGTGGGGGCCTTCCCCCTGTCCTTACAGAAGCCGGAAAAGGTCCTCCTCACTACAGAAATTAGAAGAGTGAAGGTCATCCTCGCTTCATTGGAACCTAGCATGGAGTTCCTACCCGTGTTCAGCTTGAAGATTATGAGGACCCTCCTCTTGTTGTGTTTTCCAGGGGAAACCGGCATGGAGGTCCTACCAATTCTCTTACATTCTCAAGCAGTGGTCCTACCCACTCCAGCACATCCTATGAAGATTCCCCCCACACATCATCCTGTGGACATGGAGGTGATCCCCATGATCCCTTTGATATTTTCTCAACTACCCCTCACACCCCATCTCACTCAAGTAGAAGTCCTCTTTTCCCACATACTAGTTCGGCCAATGGAACTCCCCGAGCCAGAAATCTACCATGTCCCGAAGATCAATCCCGGGGCAGGAAGGAAGGTCATCACCACCATAAAAAGAATGTTGGGAATATTTATAATGAGATTTAACCTATTCGCTTCTCAGATTCTGAGGGGAAATATGACTCAGCAATGGAACCTTCCCCTCGATCCTCTGTGTCTAGGGTCGGGGCATGAAGGAACCGCATCAGCCTCGTACTTCTGTAATGTGAGGTCCACCAGATCCATGCCTATAACTCGCCAACCCCAGTTACCTAGAGTTTCTGCATTATTACATAACATTGGAATGATACAATGAATCATGTCCTGAAAGTCCGATTAGTTTAGTAGCTTTGGAAGTACTAGTTACATTAATAAGTTTTAAATTACATCCTAAAATAAAAACATCAACAATGATTTTCCCCTTTCAACACACTTATATTCTTATCCTATCTCTACAGTTCGACAATTAAATACTTCTTCACCTCCTTGGTAAAATAAAACATAGAATGGGGTGATCTCAGATGCTCATTAAGGATAAAAATATAGCAGAAACATTCATAAATAAGCATAAACATTTAAGGCAATGTATAAGACTAAAACAATAGCCTTTTAAACTTAAACATAAACATAATATGGAAAAGATAAAATCAAATAATTCCATTTACTTATTAAAATGGATATTCTAATAGCTGAATAATCACATGAAATTTCATTATCCAATATCATAATGATAGAATGCATAATTCCAGACTTCATAACCACATTGTCAAGGCCTTGTACCAAGACTACAAATAACATTTTTCCAAGGCCTTGTTACAAGACTCTAGTTTGTCTTATGAGACCTACCGATGCATCGAGGAGCGATATCGGCTTCCACCAATAACTTACTATGTTCAATTCTTTCCTCATATGAAAATTTTTAAACATAACATAATGATTTTTATTAAAACTACCTTATGAAATTTCAATACTTTATCCATAAACCCTAAATGGTATAAAAATAACACATCCACAGTTAATTATATCACAAAACCATCAATAACATATTTATGATTTGTATCACAATAAATCAACTTCAAACAAGTTTAAAATCCATCAAAGGATGTTAAAATAGATGAAAATGATGTGTAAAACTCTTTGAGAGAAATATTCCTTTTTCATAAAAACATTTAAAAGTCACACAATTTAAAAAGGAAGACATTTAAAGGAATTTTTGAATCAAATAGTCCCCTACCACTTTGAAAAAATTGAATGGAATTAACATTTTAAAAACATTCATGTGCATAGAAATAAATCCTTAAAACTTAGATTGAAAACATGAAAATTAATGAGAATAATTTTGAAGAATAAATATTTAAACCATTTAAAATGATAATATAGTTAATAATTCCCTTCCTTAAAAACCTAAAATATTCCTTTTGAAAAAAATTTTATGAAACAAGGATTTGGACAATAAATATTTCCTAGTAGATACTCACGTAAAAACAACCTTGGATAATGAAGAGATTGTAGAATTAACATGTACCTTGTACTTTTCCTTAGTAGAGGGTATGTTATCCTCGTGTATAAAAGTTAAATCATTGTTATTAAATTATTCAAGAACCATATACGTAAATATGATATCATATATTATCTTATAACATTTCTTTGTTAATAAAATATTAGTAGTATCATCATTTTGGGTGTTAACTGATTTGTTTTCCTTTAAATGCTTGGTTACGTAAGACATTTTTGTTAGGAATAGGATGTATTAGAGTCATATACGGAATGATATTATGTTCAAAAACATTATTCTGAATCCTAAAATGAAAATTATTCTTGAATGATTATGATGGGGAATGAATCTCATCACGTTCATGGAGACGGTAATCCATACATACGCATGAAAGACAATATCATTATTTTGAAAGTGAAATTGTATGTAATTGGATGATATATCATATATAAAAAATATTTATCCAGTTATATTTATTATTTACATCAGTTATACTCATTATTATACCAATCCAATTAAATCAGTATTTAAATAACAAACTACACCACGACCTAGATATAGTAAGCTGTACCTACACACGTATGGTGACTTTTCCATTTGTAGGATGGATAGAATAAAGAATATGGTTTTACCATACTTATAAAAACATCATAGTATATAGAATGTACTGTATTTATTATTTTTTTATGGAAACAACAATGAAAGAGGAAGTGGAAGAAGAAACAAACATGAAAGAGTTGATGAAATACTTACCTCTTCTTTGGGATCTTCCAATTGATTTAATCAAAAGGGTTCCTTAGGATGGATTTCTGACCAATGGAAGACCTCTAGGATGAAGGGAGGATAGTTTTTAGGATACTTGGGTAGGGTCTATTAGATCCAAATGTGTTGGAGGTGTGAAATTAAGATAAGGGGATGTACCCTTTTATAAGAGGGGTGAGGGTCACTTTAAGAAAATCATGAAATATTATTTTATAATAAAATCATTTTCAGTTTATAATGGATAAAAAATGAATTAAATAGAGGATAAGGTGGATAAGGGTCGCAATACTCTCAACCAATATGTTTTAGATAGGTTTAGGTTGCCATATTAGCCTTATCTTTTAGATTTAACTCTTAGTTAAATAGTTTGTCATTTACCATGCCTCTTTGTATTTTTATATTATATGGTTAATAAACATAGTATAACAAGCCAAGTGAACCTCAAGTGGTTCATTATTAATATTTATAACCATATCTAATTTAATTTGGATTAATATTCCATTTTCAGGAATATTATATCAATTAATAATATAGTATTTTTTTTAAAAACAAAATTATGTCAATTTTGACACTATTTAGTATTTGGTTTTTGTGAAAATCATAACAGCATGATTACTTCGGAAAAAATTATTTAATCAACCCTAAAATGTCATATTAACATTGAATATTAGTGTCATTAATCAAAAGTCTCAAATTACAGTTATTTGGATATTTATAATATCAATTATGTTAATCTTTCATTAATAAGGTAATCATTGCATCATCATTGTATCATAAATAAATTAAATTATTTAGTGTCTAAAAATTATAAATAAAATACCATTATTTAAGAAATATTTTTATATTTATAATGAATATTTATAGTCGAATTTTTCTAATGTATAACTCTATATTAAAAATGGTGTAGTTATTAAACATTGAATTTATCTCATTAAACTCTTCTTTAAATAAAATAATAATTAATGTCCTAATCAAATCCAAGTGGACCAATGGGGATATTATTTTATTCCTTAGGTTTTTTGGTCGAATAACACTTATAAAATAGAATTAGGACTTGTGTTATGGTAATTATGATATCATTTTTACCCTTAAATACCCTGTTTACTTTTAAATGTGGTAAATACGTCAAAAGTTACTATTCACCAAAAAAACTATTTTCATCTTATTGAACCACATTATACTTACTAATATCAATATTGTCTCTCGGATTTTTTAAATTCAACTCACATAAGTGGTAAAATTATGTTTTATGCAAATTTTCTTATGCTCCTAGGATGTGGGTAAAGGACGATAAAAAGTTCAATAAAATTTTTAAATATCTAAATGTATTATAAAACAACACCAATTAATTACATTGAACATATGTAGGAATTATGTATCTATTTTGACCTAAAATAAATTAAAATAAAATAAATAATTATTTTAGTAAAAAGTCGGTTTTAAACAATAACTCTGTGTTTTTCGCTATTCATCAAAAATTGAATGCTTTTAGAAAAATACCAAAAATTCACCCTAATCTAATATCGATATTCCTAATCCAAAAATGAAGTCCATTTTGAATGATATAATTTATAAAATTTTGAAAAGTGGGTATTGTAATTCATAACGGCTAGTTTCATTGGTTGTGGTGTGTTTGAACACAAATTTTTTTACAACACAAGTTATTGTATTATTCAAATGGAAACGTACCATGGAAGCTTGGGGTGTTACATTATACCCTCATTAAAATAATTCCATCCTCAAAATTTCTAGAATATTACCGCATAAAATGAATCAGGAGGTTCATCATCATAAGTTCATTGGGTTCCCACATTGCCTCTTCCATCTTATGGTTTCTCCATAGAACTTTTACCAGAAGAGTCACCCGGTTTCTCAGCACCTGTTCTCTTGTATAAAAAATATTGACAAGCTCTTCAAAATAAGACAGATCTGGTTGCAGTTCGATTTCCACATAGGTGAGTACATGCCTTGGTTCAGGCATGTATTTTCTCAATAGTGATATGTGGAACACATCGTGATCTTTGGAGAGACATGGAGGAATTTCCAAATGGTAAGATACAACCCCAATTTGTTCTTGAATTTTGAAAGTTCTGATGTACCTCGGACTTAATTTACCTTTCTTACTGAATCGTTTAACTCCCTTCCATCAATATACCTTCAAGAAAACATGATCTCCTACCAAAAATTCCAAATCCTTCATTCAGTTATCGGCATAGCTCTTCTTCATACTTCAAGCTGCTTTGATGTGGGTATGGATAACCTTCACCTTTTACATCATTTCCACAACAATTTATGGGCCTATGATTTTTCATTCACCAACATCATCCCAAGAAGATGGTGTGCGGCATCTCTTACCATATAACACTTCATGTGGTTCCATATAAATACATGAATGTAATCTATTGTTATTGGAAAATTCTACCAGAGGTAAATATTGATCCCTCATTCCTTGAAAGTCAAACAAGAAAGATCTCAACATGTCTTCTAAGGTTTGAATAGTCTGTTCTGATTGCCCATCGATTTGAGGGTGGTAGGTAGTGCTTAAATGAAGTTCAGTATGCAGTGATTTCTAAAGGCATTTTAATAATCTTGATGTAAAATGGAGACCATGATCCTAAACAATCAATATAGGTACACCATGGATTCTTAAAATTTCATTAATATATAGTACTCCCTGATGTTCAAGTGGTAAATCTTCTCTTTTAGTATGAAAATGTGCAGCCGTGGTAAGGTGATCAATAATGACCCATATTGCTTCATTCCTTCTAGTAATCATCGGTAGCCCCATAACAAAGTCTATCGTAAGATTATCCCACTTCTAATCAGTAATGGGAAGTGGTTGCTTGAATCCACCAGGCTGTTACCTTCCATATTTTACTTGTTGACAAAACATACGTTTTGACACAAAATCAGCAGTCTCCCTCTTCATGTTGTCCCACAAAAAATGTTCCGTTAAATCTACACACATCTTGGAGCTCCTAGGGTGTATAGAGAAATTGAAGTTATGAGCATCATCCATAAATTCCCTTTTTAGATCGGGTATATTAGGAAAACAAAACCTCTTCCCAAAATTCAAAATTACATCATCATATATGAATTTACTCAATATCCCATCATTCACAGCTTTAGTTTTCATTTCAAACTCCTCATAACCAGTCTATGAACTCTATATCCTTTCTAGTGAAGATGGTTTGGCAAACATTTGAAAACATATTGAGGTTTCACCTTAAATGGTTATTTCCATATCCATCTTTACTAGATCCATGAAAATAAGATCCTTTCAACTCTCATTATGTTCTAAACTCCATGATCCTTTCAACTAAAAGCATCTACAACCATATTTTATTTCACTGGGTGGTAGTATATAGTGAAATCATAATCCTTCTGTAGTCAAAGCCATCTTCATTGCCTCATGTTGAGTTATTTCTATGAGAAAATATACTTTAAACTCTTGTGATCAGTATAAATCTCACATTTTTCACCAGAGAGATAGTGTCCCTATATTTTCCTAGAAAATATTATAGTTTCTAACTCAAGGTCAGGAGTAGAATAGTTTTTCTCATGAATGTTTACCTATCGTGATGCATAGGAAATAATTCTATCATTACGCATAAGGACAGAACCAAGTCCTTTCTTTGAAGCATCACTATAAATAACAAAAACATCATTCCCTAATGGTAGAGTCAATATAAGAGAATTGAGTAATCTTCACATCAGTTCTTCAAAGCATTCTTCACACTCTTTTGTCAAAATAAATTTAACCCATTTACGTGTGAGCTTAGTTAATCGGTTTTCCAATTAAGAAAACTTCTGGAAAAAATTCCGATAATAACCTGCAAAACCAAAAAAATTGTGTACCTCACATATAATCATCGGTGCTGGTCATTCTGGGATTTCCTTTGTCTAAGAAGGATCAATACAGATTTCATCCTTAGAGACAATATGGCCAAAATAAAAATCTCCTAAATCTATAATTCACACTTGATAAACTACCCATATAATTCATTTCTTTTAAGAGTCTTTATAATAATGTACAAGTGATTTTCATGATATTTGTATATTTTTGAGTATACCAAAACTTCATCAATAAATACAACTACCAAGTCATCAAGATATTCCTTGAAAACTATATTCATTAGATCAATTATGACATAGGGTGAATTAGTCAATCGAGAAGGCATTACTATAAACTCGTAATGCACGTACTTGGTTCGAAATTTTGTATTCAGAATGAATTCCTTATTCACGCACAACTGGTGATATCCAGATCGAAGGTCAATATTTGAAAAATATTCAGCTTCATGAAGTTGATCAAATAAATCATCAATGAGAGGTAGGGGATACTTTTTCTTTATTTTTATAGCATTTTTCTCCCCATAGTCATGGAAAAACCTCATAGATCCATCATTGTACTTAACTAAAAGAACTCAGGCTCCCCATAGAGAAAAAATAGGGTGAATAAATCCCTTTTTAATCAATTCATATAGTTTCTTCTTTTGTTCCACTAATTCCATAGTGTCCATTCTATAATAGTTCTTTGATATGGGCCATGAACCAGGAATTAAATCAATAGAAAACTCAATTTCTCTTTCTAGAGGATGTCTATGTAAATCCTCTAGAAACACATCTACATATTCATACACAATAGGTACATCCTATATTTGAACAGTCTTTTCCTCACCAATAGTTATTTCCTTCTCTTCCTCCCCAATAATTGAATTTAATTGAGATATTGGGGTTGGATCTAGATAAGAATCATGTGGTGACATTTCTACTCTAAAGATATGGTACTCTTTATCATCATCTAGAATTGTAAGCTCCTTCGTCATAAAATAAATTTTCGCATCATGGTCCGAAAGTAAATCCATAGAAAGGATTATATCAAATTAAATCATGGTTATGATGATGTGATCCACAGATAAAGAATACTTATATGCCGTAATGGGAACTGATTCAGAAAAAAAAATTCAAGGATACTTCCCTTATGATTTTTGACTGACAGCTCCCTTGTTAAATAAAATTGGAAATATCTAATTTTCATAGAAAAATTAGATGATATCAAATAATGTGATTATACAGAATCAAATAAAGCATTGACTAAACATGTGGAAAGCATTAAATTACCTTCTACAACGTCTTTCAGAGCTTCAACCTCCATAGTATTGATCACATATGATTGGACTTGCTCGCTTGGCCTTTTCTGGGGTATGTTTTCTTGGCACATAGGACATTAATTTCTATAGTGCAACATTTCTTTACAATTGTAGAATTCAAAATTTATAGCCTCTTCCTTCCCCTTGCAGTCACGATCTTGGTTTCCTTTTTGACCACATTTGTAACAGACTCCCATTCCCTTCAGGAAAGTACCATGGTGTTTCTTCCCCCATTTACCGTAGGATAGATATTGGAATTTTCTCATCTTCTGTTATTTTCCATTTCCAGAGTGTTCAACTGGTCTCTTATTCTCCTGTTTTTCATTAAAGTCCTAAGACTTACAGAATTATTTTTCTCTCTTGATAGCACATGAGACAATATCTTCCTAGGATCAGAATGATTGTGATACTAATGCTCACTGGAGAAATTTTTTTAACCTATCAAAGAATCGATCAATATTACTCCTTGGGTTACGTATGTAATCATCAGCATACCTTGCTAACCTTGTAAAGTTAGCCTCATATTTTGCGACATTCTCATCCTCCTTTTCTCTCAGACTCAAAAATTTTCCTTTCCATATCCGCTCGATAGTCACGAGGAAAATATGTTTGTAGGAAAATATCTTCAAACTCCCTCCATTCCATATTTGATACTTCATCATCTTCATTAGTTTTTTGAATCAATTTCCACCATTGATCCACATCTCCCGTGAGGTGATAAACTGCCATGAAATAACATTTCCCTTTTGCTACTCCCCATAATGTGAAATATTTTCTCTAATAAACATATCCATTTCTCGGCTAAATATGTATTTTTAGTCACATTAAATGTTGGTGGTTATTTCTTCATGAATCGGTTTAACATTGATACTACACATTGTGGATCAGGGTGGCCCATATGGGTAAGGTTATTATTCATAACCTGTGTGAGTTGTCCTAGAATGGTGATAAGCAGATCTGATCCAGTTGCATCACTACCTCAACTATAATTATCTATAGTTGGAGGGAAATCCCTACATGGATTTTTTACATTGATACAAATTCTTTTCCTTCCACTTGGAACCATTTCTACAGAATGACATACAATAGATTAGTTTATGAACCGCAATACATAATTCCAAACTTGTAAAACACTAAACATAAATTGAACAGTTTATAGATATAATATATAATCATAAAAATGTTTTCATTGAGAAAGTATATACCTATAAATCCTTCATAATTATTTTTAATAAAATGTGAATTATCCTAAGAATATCTCATGGGAGTGTCATAACCATGAGTGCAGCAAGGCCTGTTTTCAAGCATCAGTTCCCATTCGAGTCTATCTCAAAGTATTTTTTTCGGGGTTTACCCCTAGGCACATCTGTGCCAGAGCCACCTCTACCTACTCATTTCTAGATATGTTTGTATTTTTTGAAAACTCACAAAATCTCCACTGTACAAAAATTCATGGAAGTTCTTATATACTAATCCTCAAAGTCTCTTAGGGTAGTGTTTTCTAATTAGAGTTCTTTGAAATCTAGTTTCCAAGGTTTGTACTAAAAATAATTTGATACCAACTATATCACACTGACCCCAGTTTCCCAGAGTCGATGTATTATTACATAACATTGTCATGATACAATTAATATTGTCCTGAAAGACTGATTAGTTTTGTACCCTTGGAAGTACTAGATACATTCACAATTTTTACATTAAATCATGAAATAAAAACATCAACAAAATTTTTTCCCCCGTTAACATTCTTATATCCTTATCCTATCCTTTAATTTCAACAATTAAATACTTCTTCACCTACTGGGAAAAATAAAACATAGAAATGGGTGAGCCCAGATGCTCAGTAAGGATAATAATATAGCGGAAACATTCATAATTAAGCATAAACATTTAAGGTAATGTATGAGACTAAAACAAAAGCCTTCTAAACATAAAATTCAGCATAAAATGGAAAAGAAAAAATAAAATAATTCCATTTACTTATTCACGTGGATATTCTACTAGTCAAACAATCACATGTAATATCAATATCCAATTTTATAATGATGGAATGCATAATGCCAGACTTCATAACCACATAGCCATGGCCTTGTACCAAGATTACAATTATTATTTTACCAAGGCCTTGTTCCAATACACTAGTTTGTCACCTGAGACCTACTGATGCATCTAGTAGAAAAATTGGGCTCCACCCATCACTTACTAAGTCCAATTCATTCCTCATTTGAAAAGGATTAAAAGTAACATAAACATTTGTATTATAAATATCATAAGAAATGTCAACACGTTATCCATAAACAATTAAAGGTATAAAAATAATGCATCCATAGTCAAACATATCACCAAACGTTCAATTCAATAATAAAATATTTATTATAATAAATCAACTTCAAACAAGTTTAAAATCAATCAAAGAATGTTGACATAGATGAAAATGATTTCTAAAACTCTTTGAGAGAAACATAAATTTTTCATAAAAACATTTAAAAGTCACAAAATTTAGAAAGGAAGACATTTAAAGACATTTTTGAATAAAATTTTCCCATACCACATGGAAACTTTTGAATGTAATTATCATTTTAAAAACATTCATGTCCATCTAAATAAATCATTAAAAACCATATTGAAAACCAAGATATTAGTGAAAACGATTTAAAGAATAAATATTTAAACCATTTAAAATGATGATCTAGTTAGATATTCCCTTCCATAAAGCCTTAAAATATTCCTTTAAAAAATATTTTTATGAAACAGGTATGTGCATGATAATGAGGTCCCAAAATATACTCACGTAAAAACAACCATAGATAATAAGGAGAGTGTAGGATTAACCCTTACCTTGTACATTTCCATGGTCGAGGGTATGTTAAAAAAATTTATAATAGTTATATAATAGTTATTAAATTATATAACAACCATATATGTAAATATGATATCATATAATATCTTTTAATATTTCATTGTTAATAATATTTTAGTAGTATCATCGTTTTGAGTGTTAACTAATTCATTATCCATCATTATGTAAGTGATGGTTTTTATGAATAGGATGTATTTTTTTAATATAAAAAATGATATTATTTAAATAAAAATTATTTTTAATCATAAAATAAAAATTATTTTTGAATGATTATGATGGGGAATTAATCTCATCGCGTTTGTGGAGGTGGTAATTCGTACGTATGCACAAGTGACAATATCATTATATTGATGGTGAAATAGTATGTAATTGGATGGTATATCATATATACAGAATCATTAACATTTTATATTTATTATTTTCATCATCTAGACTCATTATTATTACAATCAAAATAATGATGTTTTTGAATAACATACTACACCATGATGTAGAGACGGTAAGCCATACGTACACATGTTTAGTGATGTTGTCATATGTAGGATGGATATAATAACAAATATGTTCATACCATATTTATAATAACATTACATCATGTATAAGGTACTGGATTTATTATTTTAGTATGGAATTAACAAATAAATAGGAAGTGGAAGAAGAAAAAAACTTGAAAAGGTGATGAAATATTTACCTCTTCTTCTGGTTCTTCCTTTTGATTTGATCAAAAGGTTTTTTAGTTTGGTTTTATGACCAAAGGAAGGCCTCTAAGATGAAGGGAGGAACTATGGGAGGATATTTGGGCAGGTTTTTTCAGATACAAAGGGCTTTGGAGGTGTCAAATTTAGAGAAGGACAAGTACCCTTGTAAAAGAGAGATGAGGGTCACTTTTGGAAATACATGAAATATTATTTTATAATAAAATAATTTTCTATTTCTAATGGCTCAAAAATGATTTATTAATAGGCTAAGGTGGGGATGGGTCAAAAACCTCTCATCCAATAGGTTTTATACTGGTCTAGGTCACCATATTAAAATTATCTTTTAGATTTAACTCTTAGTTAAATAGTTTTCCATTTATCATGTCTCTTTGTATTTTTATATTATATGGTTAATAAACATACTATTACAAGACAGAAGCACCAAAAGTGGTTCCTTATTAATATATATAACCTTATATAAATCTTTTTTTTGAGCCATATATTTTTATGAATTTTATATCAATTAAAAATATAGTATTAGTTTTAAAAACTCAATTATGTCAATTTTTACACTATTTTGTATTTTGTTTTTGTGAAAATCATAAAAACATTATTACATCGAAAAAAAATATTTAATCAACCATAACATGTAATATTAACCTATAAAAGTAGTGGAATTCATCAAAAGTCTCAAATTACATTTATTTGGATATTTATAATATCAATTATTTTAATGTTTCATTAATATTGTAATTACTACCTCATCAATGTTTTATAAATAAAATAAATTATTTAATTTCTAAAAATTATAAATAAAAACTCATTACGTAAGAAATAATTTTATATTTCTAATGAATATTTATATTCGAATTTATCTTATGTATAACCCTATATTAAAATTTTTTTATTTATTAAACTTTGAATTTTACTCTTTTTACTCTTCTTTAAATAAAATAAAAATTAATGTCATAATCTAATCCAAGTGGACCAAATGGGATAATAATTTATTCCTAAGTTTGTTTTTGAAATAATTTCACTTATCCAATTGAATTAGGACATGTTTTAGGGTAATTATGATATTTGTTTACCCTTAATTTCCCTATTCACTTTTAAGTCTGGTAAATAAAATTCAAAAGTTACTTTTCAACAAAAACTATTTTCATCTTATTGAACCAAATTTTACTTATTGGTATCAACTGTCTCTCGGATTTTTGAAATTCAACTCACATAAGAGGTAAATTTTTGTTTCATGCAAATTTGCAAATGCTTCCAGGATTTGGGTAAAATACGGTAATAAGTTAATAAAATTTTTATATATCTAAACATATTATAAAATGACTCCAATGAATTAAATTGAACTTATATAGATATTATGTACCTATTTTTACCTCAAATAAGTTTAAATAAAATAAATTATTATTTAAATAAAAATTCAGTTTTAAACAATTACTCAATCTTTTTCACTATTCATCGAAAAATGAATGTTTTCTGAAAAATACCAAAAATTCACTCTAAACTAATTTCTATATTTTGAATCCAAAAATCAGGTCCATTTTAAATGATAACATATATAAAATTTCAAAATGTAGGTATTTCTATTCATAGCAGCTAGTTTGATTGGTTGTGGTGTGTTTGAACTCGAAGTTTCATACAACACAAGTTATTGTATTATTCAAAGGGAAATGTACTGTTGAAGATTGTGGTGTTACACTACCTCCTTCTGAAAATACATCCAGGAGGACAAGGATTTGGCGTCTCTTTAGGTTTCGGCCACACAATCACCATCATCATCACCCAAATCATACTCTACCTCGACTAGAGATCACAGAGAGTTATTTTGGGGACTGATGGAGAACAAACAACAACATGGTCCACCTATAGAATCTTCAGTTCCTACACTAGAAATTGTGGTCACCAGGCCATCTTATCATAATGTGGTGGCCAAGACACTTCACTCTTAGAAGGATAGCACGATATTTGGTGCTTTGTCAGCCCACTCACTATATTCTCCACCGGCCAGCCTACAATATCAAGAGTCTGCTTCAGTACCACAAACAGCTCCCTAGACATCCCTAGAAGAAGAGTGGGGCAATAAAGTGTGATACCCAGAGTCTGGGCTAGAGATTTTGTGAGAAATTCTTGTGGCAGACCATTTCTAGAGATGTTTTGGCCACTCGCGGCACCGAACATCAGTGCCTGAGAATTTCTCACCCAGGAGGAAGTTGGATGCTTTCACCAGACCCTCTGGGCTACACACTTCTGTCTTTATTATCAGTGAGTGGATTACCCCAAAATACAATCACATTTTCAAGACATCACCCAAAAATTTCGTCTGGTTGATTTGGTCGCACTCCATGTGGCCCTGTTCCCAGAGTCACCAGGTCTACATAAGACCCTCCAAGAACGATGTGACCAAATATTTATAGTGATACAAATGATTATCAAGGAGGATTCTTCCCATGTTCAGATCCATGGGTGGATGATGTATGCTACCCTACACTTCAATTCCATCCAACACCATCCCAACTTGTCATGCGATATTGAGGATATTCTTCGAGGAAAAGTCATGGTTAACATGTAAAATATATTATAGGAAGAGACGGAAACATATATCATTGGGAAAAACATACCCTCGTGTCAGTACCACAACATTAGGACACATCAGGATGGGTCCATCTCCCGCAGATATATCTACGGGGTCTTCCCATACACACCGAGGAATTGGTCCTTTGCTGAATTCTCAACAAGGGTAATGAGCACCTCATAGCTTCCCATCACTCCAACCAGTTTGGAGTTGTACAAAAGGCATAGGATGATCTCTAGAAAGAGGCATTACGTCAATAGCTCATGGAGCATATGAAGATGATTTATGACCTTCTTGATGAGCGGGTCGTAGAGCGACACCCAGAATATGGTTATCCTCTGCCAGGGAAATAGGGGCAGGCACAACTCCCCTCCCCCCAGCCAATTGCCTCCATGTGACCCTGACCATCCTGCCCATGAAGATATGGTTTAGGCTATAACATATAGAAAGAGGGTGTGTATGTGTCTCCAAATCCACTGGAGCAGTGCGACAATCCCCTGGATCCTCCCCAAGTTCCCCTAACCGCTATGTAGGCCATCCCACCAGCCACTCCTCGAGTCCCTGGGCCTTCCTATCATGTTGAAGAACCTTCCAACACACTGGTGGTCCTGGATCCACATCAAGACCGGAACCCCCAACCAGATGATCCCATGGTCCCACTCATTGCTCATCTCAAGGCATTCGAAACACGATAGGTAGCAATCCTGCTTGATGTCAATCCATGTACTGTGTGGGTGGATGATATGACAACACCCCTGGGTTTTTGAAATCCCACCTTCTCTCCCTTTAATGGGATGGGTGACCCTCGGCAGCATCTGTCCCATTTCATTTCAAGGGGCAAACCCATGTTAGGAACTCTAGTATAGCATGAGGCTGCCAAAATCTGATGCTTCGTGTAGATGTTGGAAGGGAAAAAAATTGTTTGGTACTACCATCTATCAATCAGATCAGTAACCGACTTGGAAGTTCTTCATAGTAAATTTCATTAATAGTTAATTTCCAATACATGGAAGATGAGTATTTTAGATATCTTCAAGTGCAAGTAGAGGCCCGATGAGTGCGTCGTGGACCATATCACTTGGTGGAAAGGGATCTCCTACCCTCATTACATGACACTGAATCAGGAGAAACTAATGATGATGTGTGTGTATAATGCCAAGATAGAACAGGTCCCATCATTGATCACCCATAATTACCCCTAGGTTTTTCAAGACTTCTCTGATAAGGCCCAGTACCTAGAGTAATCCATAGAGTAGGCCAAGCTGGTGAGCCCATTTCCTCCTCTGATTCCCACAAAAATGGGTGCTAGGAATTATCCTGATGTGGTGGAATAGATAGTGGCCCCTAGGAAACTAAATTTTTTACTAGTGGAGATGCCTCCACAGCCTCACAAAGGCCATCCACCTTAGGTTCAACCTCCAGCCTAGCAGTTCCCACCAAAGAACTAGCAAGTACATCTACATAATACACTGCCACCACCCAGGCTAGATAACCAGGCTCCGCCTCCTCAATGGGCTCCTCCAACCCCTCGTCACGGTAATTCTCCCAAATCCCCCTCCAAATATTTAAGAAACCATAACTACTCATTTAGCGACGCACAGGTCCCCGGTTATTTCTACAGTTCCCTGGAATAAGAAAATTGTACATTTTCCTGAATGTAGGACAGAAAAAGTGGTATATCTAATTTATTTCCCCCACTACTTCACCTATCACCAGAGTCTAGGGAACACCATCAAACTGTGCTATGTTTTTTAGGAATGGCTTGAATAAAAGGATGATAACAACGTGGTCAGGTTGGGCCCATCTCTGGCACATGTGGCATGTGTATTTTTGACGCCCGATAGCAGCAGTGACTGCCAAGGTGAATGGATTCAAGTTTCTAACTGTGGGTCCCATAAGATTGGTTACATAATGGATCAACAAATAGTTTACCATTCCAATGGTACTTTTCATGCATTTCTAAATCAATATGAACCATCATATGACTTAGCGTCACCCATATCCAGTACCTCGTCTTCAACAGCTAAACCTTCCTCTTCCCAGAAGAGTAAGAATCTGCGACTCAAGGGAAAACAATCCCCCCCCTGATGTCGTCATAATCCTTTCTCTTAGAGACTTAATTCCCCTAGAGATGGAAATACCATCCAAAATTCATATATTGGTGGATGATTATTCATGTGATAGCCAAGGGTATGCCTCAGTTAACACCATAGAGCTGGTAAACTCATACCTACTTTCTAACGGTGAGGAGCGCCAGGCAGATCCTCCCAATGTTACCATACATTTTTAGTGTAGACCGAGCTGTGACAATATAGGTCTTCAAAGTTATTCGGTTAGTTTTTATATTGAGGTTGTGAATTCTATTGAAACAAGACAGTAGTCCCATCATAGATCTCAGCACATGTATCCCTATAATCTAGTTTCATCAAGATAGCCTTCTTTTCCGTTTATGTTACTTGATCAGAAGGAGCCACCTAGACCGAACAGGGATCATCCACACTCTACTACAATCCGATCTAAGTCATTTGGACCTCATAAGGTGGTCACTCCACAGTATTTGACTAGTGAACAATGGGATATTACCAGCACCTGTCATCCTCCAGTCCATCTAGTAGGGCTTTTCATACCTCCTATAACAGAGCGACCTCCGGTAAGCAGAAGCTCGTGCATGGAATTGAAGTAGGATGTCCTCAAACATATTTATTGAATTCTAGAAATAATCATAATTTTTGAGGCCCTTATCCTTTCAAAAGATATGTGTGAATCCCTTTTCAAGGCTCTAAGAATCCCCCTCCATTTTGAGACGGAGGAATCAGCTTTAGAAGCCTTCCATGCTGAGGTAATCAAGCATGCTGAATGACATGACATTATCTCATTATCTGTAGAAGATGAAGGCTCTTCCATTCTAGGGAATATAATCCCATTGTACATCACATCCCATTTTATTGGTGTGGAGGTTCACCACTGTTTTTTTGATACAGGCTCTACGATCAACCTAATCTCGAATCGGATGCTGTGACAATTGGCGTAGTCTGAGGATGATCTGAGTCCCTCTGACCTAAAAATCCAAGGTTGTGGTAGGATGTAACAGACATCGGTCGACAAGATTCCTCTAAAGACTCATATCTATGGTATAGTTTCAAACAACAAGTTAAAGGTTGTCTTCCTGGACACCTCTTACAACACATTGATGGTAGGATCATAGATCCACCTACATGCGATGGTCCCATCATTGTATCACCAGTGCCTTATGTACTCTCATAATGTTCGATTGGCTATACTCCAAGGTGACACTTCCCCCATTCCCCCTTTGTGAAGACCTCTATCTGAATGCAGACTTTTACAAGAGTAAGGAAAAGAAGATAATGTTTAACGAGGTTGGGCATGCTATACATGTGACCGACCCGTAGACAAATCTAGATGATTCCTATGACTTTCCAATCCACCAATTGGAGGATATAACCATGGACATGCTACAGTGAATTTTTGTTTCTAGAATAATGGGGGATAACATTCCCAAGACTATGAGATGCCGGAAGATCACTATATACTCCTACATGAATTAGGCCCCAATGATCCCAGATCTCTTCTACCCCCATAAGGTATTGGGATTTCCGCCCCCCAAAAACAATAATACGACATAATTTCTTGTTCCTCCAGGCTGGGATAAACCAACTAAAGCTGATTTTCCACTATTACTTTATCTCTCTATGATTGGCCTCTTTGGATGAAGAAAATATGGGATCATATCGACAACCTACATCACTTTGCTTTCGGAAGCAGAAGAGTCCCCTGATGTAGTTTCTACCGCCACTCAGGATGATAACAACCTCCCATCAGGATTTGTTGATTCAGAGGAAGCTCCTTCTACTAAGGATCCATCCATTATATGTGAAGAAGATTATTTGGAGTATTCTTTCTCCTCCCTTTAAGATGGAATCTCCACCATGGAGGGTGAATTTGTATAGGTGAACCTCGGTAGCGAGGTGGATCCGAAACCCACATTGATCAGTTCTGATATGCCATTCGAGAAGAAATAGTGGTATGTGGACATCCTAAAATAGCACCGTGATGTATTTGTCGAGATTTATGATGATATTATTTGACTAGATATTCAGGTATTGGTCCAACTCCTTGGCCTCCTAGCAAACCACCGTGAGCTTAAGCAGCCTCCCAGAAAGATTCTCCCTTCTCATGGTGACATGGTCAAGCCCAAATTATATAAGCTCATCTAAGCTAATTTCATTAAAGAGGTCCAGTACCCCAAATGTACATCCAATATTGTTCCTGTAATAATGAATAACAGACATATTAGAGTCTACATCGACTTCCGCGATCTCAACTGTCATTGCCCGAAGGTTGATTTTTCCCTACCTATGAAGAAATTGTTAATTGAGGTTGTAGTA
This sequence comes from Viscum album, assembly GCA_963277665.1. Taxonomy (NCBI): domain Eukaryota; kingdom Viridiplantae; phylum Streptophyta; class Magnoliopsida; order Santalales; family Viscaceae; genus Viscum; species Viscum album. The sequence continues at coordinate 1,135,804,092 of OY728122.1, forward strand.
GGGTTCCATGACCTCTCCTTCATGGATTATTATTTTGGGTATAACCTATTCTGAATGGATCCTATGGATGGGGAGTGTATAGACTTTAGGGCACCAAAAGGTTCTTTCTGTTACCAAGTCATGCCTTTTAGTTTATGAAGGAATGTGCCACCTATCAGTGAGCTAGGCCTCACATATTTAAGCTGATCCTCTGGAAAAAGGTGGAATGCTACATGGATGACCTAGTGGTTAAATCTTCTCATCATCAGGACAATCTCAAAGATCATGAGAGTTTTTTTCTTCCTCCATTCTCACCACCTAAAGATGAATCTATTGAAGTGTGCCTTCAGGGTAACCTCAAGAGAGTCTCTTGAAATCGTTGTTAGATACATGGGCCTCGTGATTGACCCAAATAAGGTCAAGGCCATTAGACAGATGTCTCCCCTAAGAAACAGTCGAGAGTTGTGGGGTTTCCAATGCCACTTGGCCTACAAACTCCGATTCAATACGAATCTGGATGAAAAGTGTAGGTCTTTTTCACGGATCATTAAGAAAAGAACTATCCAAATGATGCATTAAGAATGTCAGACTACTTTCGAGAAGATCAAGTAGTATCTTCTATAGCCTCCGGTCTTAATTCCACCTGTCTCTGGAAATACATTGGACCTTTATTAGACCACCCTAGAATGATCTCTCGATGCCCTTATCACCCATAAAAACAATGAGGGAATAGAAAATAGTCTCTACACTCTCAGTTGTATTCTCCTTGATACGGAGACCTGATAATCGCTTATTGAGAAGAGCTGCCTCACTCTAGTATTCACAGTATAGAAATTTCAACATTACTTACAGCACCATGAGGTACAGTATGTGTCCATAGCAGATCCAATGAATTTCATCCTAAATGGCCCCATGTTGAATGGTTGTCTAGCTTGGGAGGCAGTGATTCTCCAGCAGTTCAACATCAGGTTTTTTCCTCCCAAGGTTATCATGGGGAAATCATTGTTTGATTTCCTCACCGCTCATCCAGATCCTGTGAACTAGTCCCTGGACTGTGATTTTTCTGGATGATGCAATCCTCTCAGTAGACCATGACATTTTTTTCTAGAAAGTGAACATTGATGGTTCTTACTAGATCTATACCAGTATACGGCTCAATGACCCCATGCTCAATAGATTAGGCTTCAGAATTGTCTTCATCTCCCCATCACAAGCCATTCTCGTGTATTCATTCATGCTCTCAGAAGGTTGCACCTACAATGAGGTAGTGTATTAGGCTCTCATTACTTGTGTCATGTTGGCCCTCAAGATTGAAATTCCCCACTTGCATGTGAATGGGGACTCAAAACTAGTCACCAAGAAGATCAATAGTGACTATGTTTTCATGAAGCCAGATCTCCTCGCACCCTCTAGCTAATGGCCCAGTTCCTATCTCGGCCTAAAGTTACTCATATCCCTCTATCCTAGAATAGTCAAGAAGAGGCCTTGACCAGCTTAAATGCATCACTTGCAGATCCTGAATAAAATGATTTTATTATCCATGTCGCACACTAGAGATTCATCACTCCCATCACTCCTGATGATGATGACACCCAGCAAGAAAGCCACCTTTTCACCAGCGCCTACATGTCAGGACCTCCAGGTTCCCCATATGTAGTGTTCGAGGTAACTCATGACTATAGAACCTATTTCATTGAATACCTTTGGAATGGTAATCTACCAACAGATCGAGTTGAGTGCGAGTGAATCCGACATCGTTCATTAAAGTTTACCCTCCATTGTGGTCCCGATCTCGAGAATATCCTCTACAAGCGCGGGTATGATGGGTTTCTACTTCATTTCATTCGAGGGAATAAGATTTCTCAAGTCATGATGGAGGGTCATGCTGGTTATTGTTGGGCTCATCAAACTAGAACAAAACTATCTCACCAGATATAAAGATAAGGGTATTTTTTCCCCTCTATGATTTTTGATTGCATCAAGATTTCCAAGAAGATCCATTTATGCCAAATTCAGGATAACTTTGTGTATCAGCCGCCAAATCCCCCCAACACTACCATGTACTCTTGGCCCATTGCGGTATGGGGACTCGATGTCATGGGACCACATCCACCGGTGACAGCTCGCCAATGCAGGTTCATCATGACCTCTACAAATTTCATTTCTGTGTGGGAAGAAGCAATTCCTCTCAAGGAGGTCAAGGCCCATTCTATTATTTAATTTTTTATCACCAATGTCATTTACTAATTTTGAGTCCCTCACACCATCCTCACTGATAACAGAACAGAATTTCAAGCAGTAGTGTGAATGAAATTGTACCCCAAGTAGAATACTTGTTCTAATCATACCTCCCGCTACCATGCGCTTGCAAATGTGCAGATAGAGGAATTCAACAAAACCCTGTCTAAAATTTTGTACAAAATTGTTGGTCAGAACAAGATGTTTTGGTCGGAAAAGCTCCCCAATTCCATATGGGTTTATTAGACAATGACTCATAATTCCACATAGGTGACCCCATACTCCCTGGTGTACGGAACTAAGGTCGTCCTGCCCATCGATATTCAGTTTCCTTCATTACGCATGGCTATCTATGATCAGCAGGAACCCGATAATGTAATTGAAATCTATCTGACTGAATTGGAAGAACTTGACGAGAACAGGCTTTGTGCCCGTCATAATCTAGAAAGGCATAAAAACAAGATATCTAGATCTTTCAACAATAAAGATCTATGTCACACTTTCTTGCAAGGTGACTTTGTTTTGGTCTTCAGAACACCAATGATACCTAGATAAGAAACACCCAAGTTGGAGTCCAAGTGGGAATGACCTTATGTTATTCAACAGGTTTATCAAAATCACACATACTCCATGGTTACCATGGATGGTGACCGTACAACTCCTCCCACCAATTCCATGTTCCTCAAGCCATACTTTTCCTGAGAAAATGCACTGGTCCTACATGAACATATTCAGTTGGGTCCTACATGACCTTAAAATTTTATGTCCCACCTGACATTAAACTATATGTAGTCCTACAAGACGTTAAAATACAATAAATATGTGTGTCTTGATTCCCATCTTCATGGGATACATAGGAACACTCGAACGCTTCGTCTTCAGTCCATCCCCCAATTTCCTCTTTGACTACCCCTGGGTATAGTTCTCTTGGTGGATCCTACATGGTTTCGTGTAATATTCTTTGGCCCCGCTGATGTTACGATTATGATGATCGTACCATGTGCTTCCCTCCACATTCTTCTACACTCCCATATCCTCACCGCATGACGCTGAACTACATGGCCATCAAGAAACAGTTATAGATTGTTTACTATCCATTTGGGATACGAAGGAATGCCCATACATTTTTTCTGTCGGCCTAGGCCCAACTTCAAAATATCCCCCCAAGTTGGAAATCATGTGGTGGTTTCGGCTATTTCCCTCCTTTACACTAGATTTATCATGACCAAAACATATATACCCTACCCTAGACATATCCACTTCTTTCACATTCCTTCTTGATGATAAATCGCATGAGCACGTTTATGCTTCACACACTCCCTGTACTTGGGACTCTGTCATCCTTCACGTCCAAAAGGGCCCCAAAAAGTACAAATACTTATCCTAATGTCTCTATCATCTTTTAGGTTGTTGTCACTACTCTGATATGCCCAAAATATTTACTGTAGTGGTTCATTCTTCCCGCTGTCCCTTCTAGTTTCAATCATCCTTGGGTAGGACTGTGATTCCAACTGATGTACCCTTATATTCTAGGGAGATCCCATTCCTTCTCCTTCATTCCCACACCAAGCATTTCTCATGCAGGCTTAGGAGCTGTGGTAAGGCAATACCCGTATGAGGGGTCATATGGATACAGTTGGCCAGGACTCCCAACCACAAGTCCCTCGACACATTCACCCACTGGCCCAAGTTCTTATCTAGGATTGTGTGGTGTGGTATATACTCACGTCCTCATTCACATTGGGATATTTTAACATGCCCCAAATATCCCCTCGAGACATCCCTCCTTCATCTATGACCCTATCCATGTGTACAGGCCCCTCCATGCTTCGTTCACCCCATTATTTGGGTTTCCATCATCTGTTATATCCAAAAGGGCCCCAGAACAATGTTGATGCTTGGACCAAGTGTTCTCCTACCATTTTGGGCCATCATCCTTGAGGATTTCGAGTGAAAAATTGATACAAGTCTCATGTTGTGAATTCCTTCAATGGTAGACGCTCAACTGTTTTCCCCCAAACATCATTCACGTTAATACGAATAATGTGTTGCAAATGTGGTCAATAATTATCCTCTATCACTTTTGATGTTTCATGGTTCTCCACAGGTTTGTCCTTTGCATATAAAAATTGACTAGGAATCTATGGTTTAAGCCCTACAACCCTAAACTAAGAGCACCATTGTCATCGCTGCATGATGTTAAACTGCGTACTAGTTGGGACATCCCATTTTAGATCACTCAACATTTTCTCCCCCTCATCCCAATTATTCATTTGGGATTGTATGATGTGGTGTGAACTTATGCCCTCATTCACCTTAGGCTACTCATCGTTCTATACACATATCTCATTGGTGTACTTTTCCCCTATTTGTGTCCTTGCTGCATGACGTTAAAATGCACAACATCATTTCTCAGAACTGTGTGTGGATTGATTCCCAAACTTATAGGATACGTAGGACCGCCTGAACATCTAGTATCTGGGACCAGCCCCATCTCTTAGAAATGTCCTTATAATTCTGGCCTCTTGGCCTGAGTCCTTCAAATGGAGGGGTACACATTGTTGTATTCGATTATTTCCCCATTCACATCGTGTTTATAACAACCATGCCACATACCTCTCTCTCTTGAGCACTATTCAATCTCTTTCTATACCCTCATCTTCTCATGTCAATCGCTCTTAGGTTGGGGCCCTCGAATCACTTTTTCAATTCACCAATGTGACTAGAAGTATTCTGGTTCATAACCTAGAGTTTCAGATTCTACCTAGATATGCTTTCACCCATTTTCAGGATTCGTGTTCCGCTTCATTTTGGCTCTCATTATCTTTGACATATGAAGGGACCCCCAAAAGGCCCGGATGCTTGGCCTAAGGGATCTCATACAATTACATGATAATATTCTCAAGGGTTTCGAACAAAAAATTGATACAAGTCCTTAATTATGAATATGTTTAACTATTGACACCAATTTATTGTTCCTATTCCTAGTCACACGATATAGATGTTGTGTTTAGAACATGGTAAATAGTAATCCTCCATCATCACCAAAAACCCAATCAAGCCCTAAATGTCAGTTGCATTATTCACATACTTTTACACTTCATTATGTCCATCTTGTACTTATACTCACTTGGTACAGTCCCTCAGTGCACATTTTCACGTTAGGATGAAAAATCCATCGTAAGGCATAATTTGGGGCTCCCTGCTAATTTCCCCTTTACGTCTATCCCATGTGTTGCAAGGACCTCTTCCACCCTTGTTTCCCATGCCGATTTTGACTCATGTGGGATTAGGGATCATATCAAGGTCTGTGATCTCTTGGAAGAGTTTTGATTATTCATGGACCAAGATCTATGACATTATACTAAGATATCATTATATATCCTCTCCTCAGAACTACTTCTAGCTTGATTCCCATGCACATTAGGATATGTAGGAACCCCCGGACATCATGTCTTTGGGTCTAGCTCAGGTTCCACAAATTATCTCTTTAGTTCATCATTTTAAGCCGCAAATCTTTTAATATTTTATTGAGTGGAGTGTGTGGGCTTTTTCCCTCATTCACATCCGGTTTTCAATAGCTTCAACATGTACTCCCCTTCATGGAGCTAGTCTATACTACCTCTTGTCTCACATAAAGTTAAATTTCCCTCTATGAACTACGTGTGGCTTGATTCCAATTATCATGGGATACATTGGAATACCTAGAAATTTCGTCCAAAGGTCTAGCCCCATATTGTATGACCTTGCTGGTCCCTTTTCCTGAGTATTCTTCACCAAAATTGTGTGTGCTTTGGTGTGGACCTCAACCTCATTCACGTTGGGTTTGCTTTATCATGTCATGTGCATTCCCCCTAAAGCCTCCTTTATTTTGTACATGTCTAATCCATAGGACATTAAACTATGATGCCTAGTCACACATGAATTTAAACTACTACATATTTACAATGTGATTTTAAAATGCTCAGTTAGTCCTATCATATGACCATAAATTATGATATTATTGCCTTGGCCGCATGATGAAAAACGACACTACATGGTGTTTTCCTCACTCGAGAGGACATCATTTTTGGTATCAGACTCCCACCATACCATTTTTCAATGCTAGCATACAACATAATTCTTGTGGAGACACCTGGGATGCCCATCCTAGGTGTATCTATTCACAAAAAAAAACAAACACACATCCCTATTAATGCAAAAAAAAAATTATCAAATGCCGCTTCTTTTGATGCATGGGACAGACCTACACAACCTTATTATCCCTCGCACTGGTACCCTACCATTCCATTACTAGAACTACGTATGGGTTGATTCCTAATCTCATGGGGTACGTAAGATTGCCTAGGCACATTGCCTTAGGTCCAACCTAACATTCACTTTTGTTCCCTCGACCTAAAATCTTCTTGTGGAGGACATTTCGGTATGGGATTATGTTCTCATTCACGTCGGGTTTAATACTTACCACACCATGTGTCTCCTTCAATCCTTTCCATCAATGGTCCAAGCATTATGACCATAAACTAGGACCTCTCTGCGTCCTTCCCGCAAGATGTTAAACTGCACAACATCTTCTAGAACAATGTATGGCTTAACTCTAATCCTCATTGGATTTTTAGAAATTCCCAAAAATCTTGTCTTCAGGCCTAGCACATGAAATATTAAATCCCTTCTATTTTTCATCACCTAGGCCAAATGTCTTTTGAGGAACCATGTAACTGCAGATCAACCCTAAACATATTTAGGATGCCCAATTATAATTTTTTGATGTGCCAATACCCATTCTAAAGTGTATTCCTTGTACAAGAGATGGTCTCTGACCAAGTTGTGCTTTATGAAATACATTTTCTAGATTCTCATCCATATGGGATGCATTGCACATCTGGGCCTTTTACCTTGGGCCCTGCCCCAGGGTCATTAGTCCTTCTGGCCCCTCGGCACAAATCTTGGTCCATTTCATATGACATTGAAATATTACATTCATCATTCACATCTGTATGATTTGTTCCGAATTCTCACTATAGAGGTCATGTTCCAATATAAGTTTTATCCATGATTAGATCGATGCTCCCACCAAATGTGTTTCCACCATGGTGGCATAATTTCAAGAGAGTTCGAATGTAGTCGAACAACCAATAACTCCACCTTAAATTCTTTAGGTGCCCTTCATTCAAACCCTCATCCTCTTTCATACATAAAGGAACCCCCTAACGGTACGGATGCGTAGCATATGGATCGCCTGCTGTCCTTGGACAATGTTCTTGAAGACTATGGGCAACATTTGGAGTTGGGCCGCATGTTTCAAACATGGTCAGCGTTCTTCCCTAATTTATTATCCCCATTTCATGATAACACAATAGGGGTACTATGTTTTGAGCATGGTCAAAAATTATCCTTCTTTATCATTCCACCCCAACAGTGTTCATAATTTTGTGTATCACGAATCAAACATACCACTACTCTATGTTAGGATTTATTCTAATGCTCATGGCGTTACCCCACTGGTGCACTGGAGCACATAGAGAAGATGACAATTCGAATGTTTTGAGAGCATCATTCTCCAGTCAGTTCCTCCCTTATTCTTCCCATAATCCTAGATGGGTTGTTTATACCCCGGGTTCCCAAAGGTTGGTTGGAACTCATGCATTCAAACAATGTGACAATATGACCATCCCTTGTTTCTGTCCTCGGGAACATCCCACGTGAGCTTAGGAATGGATTTATAATTATTTCTCAGTTTTGGTTGGAATGAATTTATCTAAACAAGCAGGTGAATAATATGTTCACGCATTTCGTTTAGAACAAGTAGTATCAAAGAATAATACTTTTATGAGCTCGGCCAAAACAAGGCCCTCAAGGATTAACGTTTTTGATGGATTGTTCTCGTGTTTCCACCTTCTGACTCGTGGCCTCCACAATTTATTCCCACCCCCTGAGATCCTTGTCTTTATCAACTAATGTATAGAATTACTCATTAGCCCTGGCATGTGCCTATGATTGTTCATTTTGGATCCCAATCAGTTTTTGATTCGCCATCACTATTTTCTCTTGATCATCATCCAGCTAGGCCCTCAATTTCTCGATGAGATCGAAGTGGTTTGCAATGAATGCCTCCATTTCATTAGTTGGCTCTTCAAGGAATCAGACCCCATGTACCCCTTCAAGAAGCCCTGAGTATTCTCTAATTTTTTCTTGCACCAGGAAATATCATAATGTTGGATATTCTTCCGTATCTTCTCGGCCATGTAATCACTGATCATTACATGAAGATGGGGAACATATACCCCTTTATCCCAGAGAGATTTTATCCATGTTCGGTGTGATCCCATCCATTTTAGACAATCTGCCTATGGATGAATGAGGGAACACATGATATACTTACATCCCATGCACTGTGTTATATGACTCTCATTAGCTGCTTCTGAATCAGATTCATCTATCTCTTCAGGGTGTGCAGGCTGATATTCGGGGAATGCAACCAAGACATCAGGAATAGGGTCATCATTCGGTACTAATCACAAGGGATTAGGCTCTTAATCATGTGGTAGGACTTTCTCTATCACTTCAGTCTCAGTAACATTTCCCCCATAAATTTCAGTCCCCAACCCATTGTTAATATCATCTACGTCCACAACTTCTTGCTAACCTAATGTCGGGACTGTCTCGGATTAAGAAATTTGTTCTGAGTGGGTCGGTGCTTCACCGTTGGATCATCTACAGATGGCCTGGATTCAGTGGCTCGTCGAGCCTCCAGTTCTGTTATTACTACACATACAATGAATTCCCTGATATGATGAGAAATGTAACAATATATACAAGAATCTGATTGATAAAACTTATGAGGGCTCAGTGCATCAGTCTCTGGCATTTCTATTGCCGCATGACCTATCACTATAGGAGATCCTTCTGTTCTTGCCAATTCAATATTGGGTGTTATCTCCCCACCTTGTTCTATTGGCGCATCCTCCCCACTCCAGGTGGAGCTTCTGGATCGGCGATGATATTTTTATGAACAAGATAAAAAAAATATCATTAATGATTATGAGCGATGATAAGAGGAAATCTAGGATAAGGATTGAGGCATACCTTGAGTAGCATAGTTATTTCTTTGTCAGATCCAACAATGTCATCACTCTCTCTAAGACACCCAATGTGGGTTGTCCCCTGGTACCCTCGTACTCCAAGCTCTTCTTCTTCTTCCCCTATTCCTTCTCCCTCTCCTTATACCTATCCTTCTCCCTATCATTATCCGTCATATTCATCTAACTAACATCCCACAAACTACTCATTTTTGTCATCATCATCAGATGATATTCTTTCTAGATAATGCTCCTGGCCGAGCAATACCATCACCTGGATAGGTGGATTAACACACCGAACCTACTGGCGTGAATATGTGTCTATGTCCGTAAAATACGTGTGCTGATGATGGAAGTTCACCCTGTCCTTAATCCGGATTAGTCCAACTTATGGAATCTGGATTCCATCTTGTACAAAAAAATTTCAAAGTGATTTGGGACCCATTTACAGCCACATGGTCAACCAGGCTAACCATAGTGCAAGGAAGATTGCGTCCTCTAATGGTTTTATAATATACCTTATCTCCTTTTCAGGAAGCTCCCTGGACACACTATGAGGTTTCTCATGATCCCCTCTCCTACTGGACAATGAGGGCACGACCGCACCATGTGATGTTCCCACTATTGAAGTCCCAACCTATTAAAACCTTGCTCTCCAACTTGTCCATGACCTTTCCTCCCTAACACTAATTGGTCTACTCTCTTGTTTCCTCATCTCCTCACTAGCTGCCTTATGATACTGGAATCGCTTCCATAGTATCCATTCAGGATAGTCTTCAACCCAATGTTTGACATATTTTGTTGAGAGGTCAGTGCCGACTCCAGTAGGGGAAAGGTAATTACCTCACCAGAGACATAGTTTGTGAACATCATCCACATATGATGGAGAAAACAAGGATATTTCTCCTCTTGTACTTCATTATAAACCCTCTTCAGCATCCATTTGAGGCATCCAAACCACCTATAAAATCCTAACGTCGCATAAGGCTCACAAAAATTCTTTGCATCAATCAGGGTAACAAGCACCCCACCACTGAGGCTCAGCAACTATTCTCTTTGCTCCAACGCACCTTTACTTTCATCTATCATCTTGATAGAAGGGGTGGAGAATTTTTTGAAGGTAAAATTGGTGTGATTTCCAATCCTTATCATTATCTCCTCTTCATTGAGTGTTAATGGTGATGAAATAGTGGGTGCCATAGACCCAACTATTCAATGCTTTAGATTACCATATCGTGAATACAGATATCTATACATGATTTCACCAAACAATTATAGTGTAGAATTTTCTGCTTCCACTATTAAAATGGTAATTTCCAAAGGTTAATTTTTATATTGAAAGGTTGTAGCTGTTCCCAGGATATAATGAGAACCTCAAGATACTGTGGGATTAATATTAAATATATGTTCTATTTTCAAGATAGATATTACTGATTGGACATAGTATATGTTTGACTCTCAGATGTTGGGGGCTCATAAGAATTGAGACTTCTTCTCATGAAGTTCGTACTTGGTCATCTCTAGAAGCGAGATCATGAGGAATGACCCACCAATTGGAACACCACATGTTTTAGGTGTCATTGGATGTTATTATATACAATCATGTGTAATGGTCTCCTGACTTGATATCATTACCATTATATTTCATTTGATTTCATTTTTTGATTCAAGATATAAACCATGGCAATGAAGTCGTGGTGAGGTAGTTTGTGTTGGGTGTGTCGTTGGTGGCATGACATTGGTTGAATGGTCAAGAAAGAATTTGTCACTGACGGGTTATGGATGTAATATATCTCATGCCATTTTTATATGGATGGAAGTACCTTCATAAGACCATGGCCATGATAGTCAAGGGTAAATCTATCTAGTTAAACCCTAAAACTATGAATCATGAAAAGGGATAAGAAACGTGAGTGTGTCCTACTTTATGAGATATTGCAGACAAAAAATTATATTACACAATGTGTGTTCGTCGGTCGGTTGTCGATATTGTGACAATCCTTATTAATTAAGGGACTATGATGTGTTGCTAGATCCTGCTCTTGGTATATGAATACTCTTTACGACTGTTGAAATAAGGGCCTAAAGGGTCACACACAATAGTGTATTCAAGAATCTTCCCTATTTAGTTAAATAGAAGTTTTGGACACAGTAGCCCCTGCCACAAGGTTCTGTGATTTTTCCAAAGACAAATTATCACCAATACAATAAATAAATTCATATTATTTGAGATTATAATACTGAGTGTTGAATTTATTTATTAAATGTATTTATGAGTTTTAGTAAATACCTGAAAAATATTAATTGACAAATGTTAAATTATTTAAGGTTCAATTAATATTTATGGGAGCGAAGAGTCATGGTAATGACTTAATTATTATAATGTAATATATTTTAATATATTAAAAGTATGTGATAATAATATTTACAACTTAGTTTAGTAGTAATGAAAAGTCATTGATAGTGCGTTAAGTATTCAGGGGTCAGTTTGGCATTTCTGGGTAATTAATTAACCACTATAAATATTAGAGGAGAGGAGATTTATAATTACTATTCATGGAGATTATCTCTCCTCTCCGATCTCCCACACTCTAGAGAGGGATGGTCTAGATCCACAGAGCTTGGATAGAGCTCTCTATCAGGCATCGCTATCGAAGCGATGTGGTGATTGTTAGAATGTCAAAGGCATCGTCAATATTCTGCTCTAGCACCCAGACTATGACGAACATCACTCCCACAGATTCCTTGAAGTGTGTGTGGATGATCTAAATGAATTTGGCTTTAAATTCCTTGAGCAGCAATCACCAATGATGAGAAGACATCATGCGCGACTTTGGATCTAAACCAGGTATTTTACGGTTTATTTTTGTGCTTAAAATCATCCACATGTGGTCCTTGGATAAGAGTAGGATTATCTTCTATGAATTCGACATGTTTACGTCGACCATCAGTGAAATTTTTTTCAAACCACACCTGTTTGGGGATTCCGCTGCATGTTCGGTTCCAAAAAATGGAACGACCTCGGCAATGTTAAACAAGGAAGGTCACATGCCATTACCTTGGGGAATGAATGGTGTTTGGGATGTTATACCTTCCACAGTGAGCTGAGATATAACCATAAATGATTTTGAAAGGGCCACAAATCCTCCTTGGTGAGCCCCCTCTCGAAATACACCCTTGGATGGCATACAACTGGGCTAGTATAGGGACCCCCCAAGTTGAACCTTCGATATTCTACCATATTTTTCGCCATCAGCAATGTGGCAGGGAAGACTCCAATCCTTGTGTCCCTTACTAGAAATAAAAAAGATCTTAAGAAGGTTGAAATAAATTTATCTTATAGGATGTTCATGTTCCATCTCTTTTCTACACTAAGTCCCCCAGATTAATATTCCCCTGCCTCCATGATTCACCAGTATGATATTCTTTTATTCCTTTGTACCATGGTCCGACACCACCTTCCTTGCCCTGAAATCTTAATATTCTGGTCATTCTTCCGAAACACGTTGAACCCATTTGAGTAATCAATGTCCAATAGTAAGTCCTTAATGCCCAACCTCTCCTTGGAATGCTACAACAGGTGCCATGTTAGTATGGGAGTCTGCGACTTGTCTCCCCAGATTTTCTGTATCAAAAGTAATTCATCATACTGGTGCCCATCCAAAGGGATACCACCCATGTAATAGAGGTCCCGAAGACTGATACCGACCTCACCATGGTGGAGATGGAAGGTGTTGGTAATATGGGAACAGCAGGTAAGTAGCTTCGACCCCAGTTCTTGCTGGAGATGGAAATGGAACTATGACGTCCACACCACATTGAACAACCCGATGTGCCGCAGTTCCACCCAAAACTGACCACATGATTTACAAACCCAATATTCCTAGGCCCTGTCATATGTGAAATTGCCTCCACACCTCAGATCCCAGTCCTGAAGCATCCCTTAGCCTCATCAGTGATGCTTTGTCTAATGGTACGTACATAATGGGTCAGAGAGTCCTCGATGACTAGTTTGCCTCCAGAAATGGTTCTGGTCCTTGGATTCAGAACCTAGATGGACATGTTCCTAGTTTCTCTGGAATTATTGGCATTTTTTGTGATTTTTTATAAGGGAAGATCATCCTCGTGAGTCACCCATGACAGTGGTGTGTCGACTTTAAATATCTCCACCAAGAGCTCTTCCAAAATACCAAAATCCTATATCAGTATGTTTTCAGATAGCGCATAATCCTTTTGGGATTGGGTCATCATTTTTAAGAGTTTGATTGTTGGATGTAACATTATATGCACCATAAACACCAGGTTTCACCTCTATCTTTGGACTCCATGCACGAAAGCACTGAAGCGTATCATGTGGAATAAATGGTAAAGACCATCGAACCCCCTGAGGGATTTTATAGGCACGAGGTGGGTTTTCCGCAAGTAGGAAAAATATTTACATGAACCACTACCATAGATTGAATTGATCTTGTTATTTCCCTCGGAATCCGGCCTTCTATCCCCTCACAGATCCAATTCTAAGGGGGGGCATTTTTAGATTCCAAAATCCGTAGAAGGATTCTGACCAAAATTTAGGGGAAAATAAAGGAAACTTTTGACCGAAGGCACTGGTCCAGGACTTCCAGAATGGTCGAGTAAAATATCTGAGGTGTGTGTGTAAATACATCCCATGGAACATAAAATATCATGCTAAAAACATCTTTTTCGCACAGCGTGGAATGTTGCATGATGCTGACAAAAAAAGGGGTTTTCACGCTGGCCGAGTTTCACCCGCCCTCAGCAGCTCACGCTCTCCTATACATAGAAGGGAAACCCCTTGGCTTTAGGGCTGAAGAATACGAACCGTCTCCCCTCCACATAATTCAGTTATTCCATGCACAAAATATTCCTTTCATGTACGGGATTTTTCGCGACAGGTCTCCCAGGGGTCCGCCTTTGTGTGGGATCACAAGTGCTTGACACTCAACCCAATAGTAAGTGTTGGGACACTTGCATGCAAGCCCTTACCCTTGCTCTCAAGCCTTCCACTTGCATGAAATCCCATCCACTTGTGCAAAAAACCTCTTCCCCTATTTTCATGCAAACCCCTTCCATTTTCCTACACACCTTGTTTTCATCTCAACCCGGACTTTAGCGTGCAATAGTCCCCTCTATGCGCGCCAATATTGTGCAATCCTATCCTTTTTTGTGTAATCTATTCTTATTGTGTGTAACTTTTAGCATGTGTTCGATTTTTCTCTCCCATAAACCATCTTCATGTGATTCTTACACAAAAAAACCTATGTTACACAACCTTATCCCGTACGTCCCACTAGGCTTGTACGAAGTAATTTCAAGTACCCTTGGGCGGTGTTTCATGTTGCATTACATAGCCTTATTCTTCTTCTCATATGTATGCTAACAGCTATTGCTTCATTACATAGCCATGATAATGTGGTCCCTTCAAATGGATAACTCCACGACACCCCCTCGCAATAAAATTGTTGATGCCTTCCCTTCCCCAAGGGAGGGCGGTTATCAGTTATGTAAGTCCTAGGGGTGAGGAGTGAACCCACCTCATTTGAGATGGAGGACATTAAACTACCAAGATATATCATCCTTAGCACATGATGTTAAATTGTGTCCTCACCATGGTCCTTCTACATGGGGACCCCATCTCGGACATTCTCTATGCCTGCTTGTCACCACGGGAGTGAGATCTTTCACACATAGAATTAGATCCCCTTTTCCGAAGTGGCGTCTGTCCATGGGGAAGGGAAACCATCATGGTGTCAGCCCCCTATATTTCTTGTATGAGGTAGTACCCTTACTCCTACCTTCTATTTTTGTGCCACGGATCAGAGGGCGGATGTTCACCGGAACCCTCCTCTCTTTTATTTTAAATCCCTCTTGGATTTGTCTCCACTAAGCCTACATCCAATAGTAAGTCCCAATCTCCATCACATAGGGCAGCAAACCAGGCCTAAGTCCCTATTTCCTTTTTGGGCCACTAATCATCTTCATGTGCTTCTTACACAAAAAACCCTATGTTACACACCCTTCTCTCATACATCCCTCTAGGCTTGTATGATGCAATTTCAATGACCCTTCAGCGGTGTTTCATGTTGTGTTACCAAGGAACTTTATGTACGAACCCTCTCTGAGGTTCAATCCCAACACCTATTGGTACCGACCCCCCCTCACATCGGTTCACCAACACTTCTTCCGAACTATGCGGACTTTGATCCTTACCAAGGCAATGTACATAGGAAACCTCCCTAAAGATCAATCTGAACACCCATTGGTCTTGACCCACCTTCACATAGGTTGACCAACACCTCTTACGAACTTTGGGGACATTGATCCTTGCTAAAGAAAGGTACGTAGGAAGCCTCCTTGAGGATAAATCCCAACACCTATTGGTACCAAACCCCCTTCATGTCGGATCACCAACACCTCTACTGAACAACATGAATTTTGATCCTTGCAAAGGAATTATATGTAGGAATCTTCCAAGAGGTTTAAGCCCTACACCCATTGGTCCCGACCACTCTACATCAGTCCACCCATATTCTACATGGCATTAAACTGGATGGCTGTTTTTTCCTACAAGCTGTTAAACTATACCCATTCAAACTATGTGGGCATTGATCCATGTCCCCTAGGAAAGGTATGTAGTAAGCATCCCTGAGGTCTAACCCAAACTAGTGGTAAGCCGTTGTGTTCCCCAGACAAAGATAAGATGTTGTGTTACATGCCTTGTGGTAACCCATCGTCAACCCTATCCATCAGTAAGCTATTGGAACCCCATTAAATGGTAATTCATTGTACCCCAATCAATAGTTGTCTGTTGTCAGCCCCAATTAATGACAATCCATTTTAATAATCAACCAGTGGTAATCTGTTGTAGTTCAAAATCGATGGTAAGACATTTTAGTCCACTTAGCTATACCCCACATCTCTGGTCTGCCCCTCAAGCATCAGAACAACCCTAGGATACTAACTATGCGTAAGCCTCATCATCATCTTCGGGTCACTTTCCTCTGCGAACACCCTTAATCTATGCCCCCCAACCTGAACTATGTAGTCTTTGATCCTAAAAAAGGCACGGTATGTAGGAATCCTTCCTAAGGCTCAAGCACAACACCCTTGTCTCATCCTAGTGTTTCCCTCGAGTCTATGTGTTTTAGGAAGGTCATTCCCTAACCCAGAGGTTCAACTTTCTACTGGCTCTCATCCTTTCAGGCTGCCTCCATAGGCATCCCATCTCCCCATGAACTACGCAGACTTTTATTCCCTATCACATTGATATGTAGGAAGTCTCTTCAAGGATCATGCCTAACATCTCTATCTCTATTATGGTATTTGCACATCATTCTCCATCCACACTCAACAACCCATATACATCATGATTCTTACTTGGGCCTCCATATCCCAGTGAAATCATGTCATCCACCTCTTCACTACCACTAACAGTAATCAAGTACCTAGCCATGTGTTAGACCTAAAATCAGTGTTCCCTCTAAGGGGTGCACCCCATCTGATCCACTCTCATTAGTGTTCTGATCAGTACAATCCATCACCTCTAGACGTTGAACTCACGTCATTCCCATTTTTAAAAATGTGAAGCTGAGAAAAACCTGAGATACATTCCTATGTTATATAATTCCATGTATTCAACATAGGACGCCTCGAGATTTCGTGACCTTGAGAAGCCCTATATTATAGGGAAGAAACCCAGACATTTCAGGAATCTAGCATCCAGACACACCAATGATTTCCAACAAGACTAATCCCTTGACCAAAGGTTGCTGCCTTGACCAGACCACTAGGAATGTCCCGACAGAAGTAGTGTAATTAACCAACATCCATGAAGACATGAAAAATGGATGAGTTTCACGAATAATGTATTTATATATAAGGTAGACCAGACTAGGTAATGAGTTCTCAGGAGGTTCCATGGAAGGAGGAACTGGCATCCCATCATCCCATTTCGATCAAGGAGAAAACATCCCCAAACAGGTGATGGATTCCACCAGCCTTTGGAAAGTGGTAATACAAGGAAATAGTTAGTGCATCATGATCCTCCAAAACATACAGATGAACTTTCCCAATGGTAGCATCAAAAACACTTACACATTCAACAAATATGTGATAACAAATGATCAATTCTTGTTAGAACATATAATCAGATATTATAGGATAAAGACTCAGCTAGAAGATTCCAATAACAGATAAGGGGTATGGGGATAATGGACAGACTATCCCTTTTGTATACTAGTACTAGGGATGGATTATAAAAGATTCAAATCATTCATTGATTCATATTTTCCACAACATGGTCACCTCCCTCCATGGCATCGAGTTGTCAATGGCCATGACTACCATCTCCTTGGACTTGTTGTGGGACACCCAGTTTTGGTGTTAGGATTAGTTTGTAACATTTTACACCAATAGAAAATTATCCCTCTAGATATTCACCTACTCATATACTAGAACATATTCCCTATGGGATGCCCATTCCACTCTTGGTAGATCAATGATCTTGGCGTAGCCTGTATTTAGGCATCTCATTTGATGTCTTTCTACACTCTGTACCATATTGAGGTAGGAAATCAATTACCATGAAACCATTCCAATAACAAGAATAAAACCTTATGTCACATATATCAACAGGTCCTCGATGCCATATATCAGTATGCCTTATTACTTTCATGGGGTGGACACATTCACTGTTACCTTGAAGACTAGAATCTCCTAACTACTATAGATGAATCAAACCCATTATGGCTAGGAAAAGCTCCATACACTTAGTTTCCTTCCACTATAAATTTCAATGTAACTATACAAATAGAAATTAAACCATTTTTAATGGGGTAATTATGATGGGACCCCATCAAAAAATCACATTTGCGACGGGGTCCCGTCGCAATTTCCTTGTCATAGAAAATGGCATCACAAATTTTTCTTTTCGTGAAGGACCATCCCAAATACAATTATCTGCAACAAGAATATGGCCTTTCACAAATAGTAAATTCAGGGTTTTTAAAAACCCATTTCACGATGGTCCCATCATATATGAATTTTTTCTACGGTCCCATCGCTAATAGTTATTTGCGATAGGCTCGTCGCAAAAAAAAGTAAAAAAATTAATAAAACAATTAATATTAATAAAATTATGTGAAATAATAATATAATAATAATAGTAATAATAAATGAATAATAACAGAAATTAATAAAATTTATAAAAATATAATGAAAAAATTTATAGAAAATAAACTATTCACAATAACATAAATGAATAATAATAATAAAATTTATAATATAATATAATAATAAAATAATAAATAATCAAATATACTAATAACAAATAATATATTAATAAAAATAATAACTACATTATATAATAATAAAAATAATAAATAAATATTACAATAATAAAAATAATAATTATAAACTATAAAAAAATAATTATTAAATAGTACAATAATAATAAATATAAAATAATAATAAAAATATTCACAATAATATAAAAACGCAATATTGTGAAATATAAATATATAAGATAATAAAGGTATTACAAAAACATTTTACATTCAACTGTTTATAAAAAAAGTAAATAAGTACATGAGGGAGAGGGTTATCTGGAGGTGCTGGAGAAGTTGGTGAAGTAAATCCATCCCTAAACCATGAGGCAGACATCGCATGTACTATTCCATCCCTTTATCGTGTTTCTGATGCTTCCATAGATGCATCTCTTCCTACTTCTGATACTGCTATTGTTGACAGAGCTCGTCCAACTCACTACGCATACTCTCTATAAGGTTACCTTACACTAGAAGTTGTTCCAAATATTGTGCAGTAGATAATGAAGACTCTCCATGAGATCCTCCATGGTAGCATGAAATTATCATAGTAGTTCCATAATAAATCTCATACATCAATCAAGAGTTGATACCAACAACTCAACCTTTTTTGAAGACACACTGGGTCACCTTCATCAATATTGCCTCATAAAATTTTACTTTACTGGTATTATGATCAGTCTTAACCAGACTCTTAGTCTATATTTGAGACATTGCGACCCCATATGACTCCATCAATCAAAATTTAAAATAAAAATTGATATATTAATATTTTTCATTAATTTATAAACATAAAAAAAATTTACTAGTCATAATCAGATGATGGCGAGCACCTCTAATCTCTCTAGTGACAGGATCAATGTATATCTTCCTATCTTTGCAATCTATAATATTAGGTTATTCGACGGCAAATATGAATATAAAATAAACATTTTACATTTAACTTTATAAAAATTAATTAAAAAATGTACTTACCATATGTTTCCCCTGCATATTGAATTTATGAATACCTGGTCGATGTGTCACCTCCAGTATCCCTATGTACTAACAACCTACAAATTATATCCTCTGAAAATGACCAACCATACAATGTGAACATAATCTATCCCAAACCCGAGATGATATATAATCAGGTCAGTGGGTGCAACAATACAGATCAAACATTATGACTCCTGCTTTCCTCGTTGTTTTCCTCCCCGTATTTTGTAGAAAAAATGATAGTAAAAATCATGTTTACAACCCTCCCATGCCTACCAGGTAGATTCACACATACTCCAATTGATAAGATTCCATAAACCCTATAAACAATTTACAATATCTTGTTATTAGTTAAATAAATATTAGATTAAATATGATTTATTTATGTTCCATACAATGATAGAACAACCGACGTTGAACCTCAATTGGAATCTAATCCCATGTAACCCATGTTCATAAAAAATAATTCTACCATATAGCACTTCCTAATAAAACAACTATATGTGAAAAGATATGAAAAAATAGAACAAATAATCAAACAATATAATAAAAAATTTAATGATAATTAATGAAAACTATCTAATTTATAGAAGTAAACATACCTCTGCATGCGTGGATCGATTCCAAGGTGTGTATGTCACTTGGGGATAGGGTCATAAATCATCAATCTAGAAATATCATGACCCCTCCAAGTCATCACTGAACCACCTGTAGTCTAATGGTTAGATGATCCAACATCTGACTAATTATTATGTAGATTTCCCTCTCCAACTCACGAAATAGATCCAAGTACATCTGAAACACGAAATTACTATTTTTAGATAAAGGTTGAAAACAACTATTATATATAGTTATATAATATATATGATTATGACCAAAATTTAACTTTTTCAATATTTATCTTCATCCTTATATCATTATCTAACAATTTCAACATTTTTATATTCCTCCTAAGTATCATAAATTTTCATAGGAGTTTTAGTTTTGTCATCTCTTGTCATTTCAAATTCATTTTACACATCAAAAATGTCATTTTCACCATTGAACCCAAATGGTGGTGTGTCATCATTGATATTCATGTCTCTTTCAGGATAATAAGTATTTGGAGGAGTCTCTTGAAAAAATTCATTTTTGTTCACCTCCGAGAAAACACATTAACATTGAATAATATGATATTCCCAAGATTTCATTTTTATTATGCTCCACCAATCACTCAAATCTCTTGATGTAATACAATATTTTTCATAATAAATTTGATGTTTCCTGTTATCCAATAAATATTATTCATTTACATTATGAATCCTTTTATATTTAATATCAATGATTCCATGGCTCGAATGAACACAAAAGCATCTCTCTGTATCCTAGTACTAAAATTTAAACATCATTTTGTAATTATATTATAGATAACACATTTCAATTATTTATATTATCATTACATAAAAATAAAAGTCAATTTCTCTTTGATTAAATCCTTGTAATAAAAAAATTATTATTAATTGTTATTGTTTTCTCACATGAACATGTATGAAATCAAAAACTATTCACCACATTTAAATTATAAGATATAACCATTTTAGATGGTGGGTTACACAATACACACTATCCATAATCATCTTTATTAATATGTTTAGATAATTAAAAAATCTTAAAACAATTATGAATATTAAAATAAATAATTTGATTTTATATTTTAAATCAAAAATAACTAATTTTACCTGTTTTTGAAACCGATATGAAAAATTATTTTGTCGATGTTCTTCAAGAGTATCTTCTATAATTTCTGGAAATTTTTTCTTGATATGATTATAATATAACCTACAAATAAAATTTTATTAATTAAATCTAAATAATATTATAGAATAAGTGATCAGAGAACTCATAGATTTTTTTTTATTTCTCCACTATTTAGAGAAACATATGTATGATCCCTGTGATGTTCATCGTCTAAAAGTCATCATTCATGAACTCCACCAAATCCACGTTCGAATTGATTAAAACCTAACAATTGACTTTCTCATTTCATTATCAACATTTCCTTAATTAGGGACCATGTGGTTATGTTTTGATGGATATTCAGATTGAAAATAATTAGAGTATTGAAAATAAATTTTCTCCTATAAATAAACTTATGAAATTGATCATTCAATTGATGCTTTGTTACAAATTGTTTATTTAATTTCTGCATGCATCCCTCAAATTTGTACATCCGTTAAGACTATAATAGACCTCCAAATTTAGAATCACATGGAAAATATAATATCTAATGTTCTATTGAGTAAAATAAATCTAGTTGGGATATTTTTTCTTATTTACATAAAATTGAAACAACATCTTCGTACATTCTAATTAGTGCGTCATATTCTGTTGTCACCATAGAAATGTCTTGTAAAAGATATAATATATATGATAGTGAATCCCAAATTATATAATTCAACAAATATCTTAGTTAAATCAGTATAATTCTTTCCATTAAGACATGGAATTCATGACTTTTTAATCGGGTAATATTACCATTTCTGACACATCTAGAAAATTTGAAATCATAACCACCTAAAAGTCTCAAAAATTCAATAAAATGGAAAAATAATAACTAATTTTATTTGAAAATTATATAAGAATCATTTAGATTTATAAAATCTTGTGATCTTATATTTTGAAATAGTTTACATTCTGGTTGCCATTAATGTTGGGCCAGATCTAATCATGTGTTACCATTATTTTTGGTCTTACCTTATGTATCCAAAAATGTATAAAATATATATTCAAAATAGTTCATCTCAATATTTATGACATCTAAAATGTTATAGAACCACCAATTAGACCAACATGGATAATTCCTAAGAAATCATTATTTTGTCTAATTAGAATCTTTCCCAAATCAAATAATTTTCTATACGTTTATAGCTGGTCCAAATTTAATGGGAGGTAATGAAGAGAAAAATTATTTTAACTCAATACCTAAGATCATTTGTTAAATCCAAATCTATCAATTGGGCCTTTTCTGAAATGATATACGTTCCTATAAAAAGGATGGAGTTTTGGAAGGAATCTATGATGATTGTTGAAAAAACAATGTATTATTCCATTAATGAGCAAAAATTCATTGATGTGTCTCATACAGTAGAAAAATAATTTGGTCCATGTCTTCTCCATCTAGATAACATTCCATTTGCAAACAATTCACAAAGTTTTCACATCAATTCATCTTTCAGTATAAAATATTGTTTATCACCACAATAATTTATACTAGTAGCATTACATGATAATAAATTTAACTCATCGATCAATGGCTTAAAATAAATATCAGTATTCTTTATTCGGATATCCTGGAATTAATAAGGTTGAAAAGATATATGGATACATCACCAACATCTAAGGATGTAAATTAAAATATGTTATAACTACAGTCTAATAAGAATATTGACTACCCTACAAACTAAATAGACAGAATCCTACAATAGAAATACCCAATCAAACATTTTGGGATTCTAATGGAAAAGATATATGTACTTGGTCAGAATATTTCCATGAATTACCATTATAGGGATTATTTAAGTTTTACTGGAATATATATTGGTCCTCTTCTATGAAATCAATGAACTTGTGTTTTGAGATAGATATACACACTACAATATGGGTGTAAGAATGAAAAACATTAACTATTTTATGGGAATCAATCCAGACGTCCCAAGTTGAGCAGCTTTATACCTTCATTTTCCACATGTAAGACAAATATCCAATGACTCATTTTCACCATAACTTAATATGTAATTATTTGAACATGTGTGAATCTTCTGATAACCAAGACCCATATTACGAACCACGCTCTTTCTCTCACAAAAATTTATAGGAAACACATTTCCTTTAAGAAATTTTAAACCAACCAAAGAAAATATCTGATCAAAACTACTATTGTATATTACAATATCAAACTTTGTAACCATACATTTTTCAAACTGTTCAAATTTTCTTATCATCTAACCAGGATATAAGGCATGCATAGAAAACCTCAACAACTCATTAAATTGAGATGGTTCTAAATATGGAGTTAAATAAATATAAACCATTATTTTAGTTGGATGAAAAGAAGAACCATCGACATCAAGTACTAAACTTTGAAACCGTCAGGGATGTAGAACCAAATTTTTTTATCTTATATGGAACTATTTTCACCATGTTGAAACCTAGAAACATAATCTGTTCGATACCCAAAACTCTATAGATGACCACAAATGTTCTCAAATGTGTCAAACATCCTCAAACCATAATGCATACATGGATATGTAATTTTCCCTCATGAAACAAAAGTATGGTTTTATGATGAAATTGATAAGAAATATTAAACTCCATCAATATATAAATGATTTATATAAGATCCATTTGGATTCCTACGCTGATTCATCCAAACACAATATTCTAATAAAGACTATTTTCTACATCCTTATTCCATATTTCTGTAAAAAATATTATATTATTAGTTTTATATTATATTTAATATAAAAAAAAATATGATAAAAAAGTGAAAAATTAATTATTCTTATGTGTTCCTAATTATTAGTAATTATTTATAAATATTTCTAATTATTTATAATAATTTCTAATAATTTATATTTATTTCTAATTTTGGGAAATTATTTCTAATTACATCTAATTATTCCAAATTACCACTAGTAAGCACTAATTACTTCTAATTAATGTAAATTACTACTAATTATCAATAATTACCGCTAATTGTTACTAATTATTACTATTTATTACTAATTATTAAATTTTATTACTAATTATATTGAATTATTACTAACTATTCCTACCAATTTTAAATTAGGACTTATAATTCATAGTTAATACTAATTATTCCTAAATATTAATAATTATTTCTATATATTATTAATAACCACTATTTATTATTAATTATTAATAAATACGTTTATTTATTACTAATTAATTGTAATTGTCGTAATTTATTACTAATTATTAATAATTACATCTATTTATTAATAATTACTGGTAATTACTTCTAATTACCACTCATTACAACTAATTACAATAATTAGAAATAATTAGAAATAAATAATAATAATTAGGAATACATATAATTATTTAGTATTTACGACGAGTCGTCGTATATAATTAGTGATAAGAAGTGGTAATTAGCAGTAATTAGTTTTAATTACTATTTACATATATTTTTTTACTATTTTTAACTGATTATTACTAATTACTACTATCAATTACAATTTATTACAATTTATAATGAATTATTACTATTTACCACCATTAATTACTATTTACTAATATATTTATACTAATTATTACTGATTGTCGATATTTATTAGTGTATATTTCTAATTATTACTAATTATTATTAATTATTACTAATTATTACAATTTTCAAATATTTATTACTATTTATTACTATTTTTCTATTTAGTACTAATTATTACTTATTATTTCTATTTATGACTAATTATAACTAATTATTACTAATTACCACTAATTATTACTAATTATTTCAATTTTTTACCAATTATTGCAATTTATTACTATTTTTTTATTAATTACCTTTAATTGGTACTAATTAGTACTAATTATTATTATTTGTCCCAAATTATTTTAATTTATTATTATTTATTATTTTTTGCCACTATTTATTACTAATAAATAGTAAATTCTGCTAATTGCATCTAATTATTAGTAATTATTACAATTATTACTATTTACCAATATTTATTACTATTTATTACTATATATTTCAAATTACGGATATTTATCATTATGTATTCCTATATATTATTAATTAAAACAAATTATTACTATTTATTAGTAATTGATACTAAATAATAAAAAAATACCAATCTATAGTAATAAATATTAAATAATAATAATTTCTTGTAATTATTATTAATTAATGATAATTGAACGAAGTTATTATAATTTAATATTATTTACATTTAAATAAAAACATTAAATCTTAATGAAACAATAGATTTGTACAAATAATTAATGAAAAATAAAACAATATAATTCTAATTTAATTTAATTAAATCTATTTAATAATAAATATTAAAAATATAAATTTAATTGAATTAATGAAAAAATAAACTAAACTAATAAATACATTAAAACTGAATCATTCGTTTGATTCATATTATAAAAATTTATCTTTTTTATAATTTAAAAGTATTAAAAAAGCTGAAAAGAGAAATATGAGAGAATAGATGAGAGATGACATGAGAGAATTGTGAAATGGAAAAAAATCAGAAGCAGTATATATAAGATAGATCATTTATGATGGGAGACCGCACAAATGTTAACCCCCTATTAATTGGGGCGGCATTTAAAATGTATTTGGGATGGGTCCAATCGCAAATACCATTCTCCCAACGGAGTATTTGTGACTGGTTGTCGTAAATATTATTTTTTTCCATGGGTTGTGGTAAATATTATTTTTTTATGATACCCATCACAAATATTTCACCAGTTATTGATTGAGGTGGAGGTGAAAGATAGTATTCGCATCATGAATCCTCACATGTCCAAAATAATGGTTACCCAGAAGAGTATGTACAACAGAGGTTTACCACCCCATCGCAAATACTCTTCCCACGCTAACATTCCCACAACTCACCAAAGTTATTTGGAATGGACCATCACAAATACATCTTTTTATGGACTATTTGTGATAGGTCAAAATTCACATAAAAAATAGTCTCATTCTGCAGAAATCTTACGACATGCCCTATGCCCGTCGTAAATGACCCATCACAAAATGTCAGTTTATTATAGTGCTACATCCCACTCTATTATTCAAGCATTAGTATGATCGTAATGGGAGACTAAATTTTCATAGATTTCTCTATGGATACCTTGATCCAATCATTGTGACCAAATGAATCCATATCATTCAAAGCATAATGTGCAACACATGAGGTCAATAAACCATTATATCTACTCAAAACCATCGTATCACCCTATTACAGCTCATGAATCTTTTAAATCTGTGTGATGTTAAATTTCGAAGTGTTGTACTCATAATGAAATTATATTTATAAGTCTGGCCATGAGAGAATCATTTCATCATAGATCTGTGTGATGAGACTCCACTAGATCCCTTCTGCCCTTGGGAAAATACTAGCTTCTATTGTGATCGTTTGATCTATTGTGGATTAAATTAGAATGATGACTCAGATCACCGACTATATTCGATCCTCCACTACATGAGGATCATGCTTATTATAGAACATCAGTGGATTATGTTTATAGAACTCATGGAGCATTATATGCCTTCACACATTGTGATCATGCCCACCCAGTACTACCTATATCTTCATGTGAGTGAGTAATGCTCCCATCCATCCCAGAGTAAACACCTCATGAGATGGACCATAAACTGTACCCTCATCACTAACTGGACCATCATCGTGATGTGATTTCTATCACAAGGATGGAATCCTTCATTGAGGCAACCTAACAGTGATCAAGATGCTCCTTAGTTATATGAAAATATATATAGGGGAGTTGAATCAAGAAATATGGTCTAATAAAACATTCTTATTTGATGATTGAACCAATGATCCATAAATATGATGTCTCGATTTGCTGAGTCAACAAGTAGGAAGTTAGAGTCCATTTATAGAACAAACATTGTATTGACTATCATTAATGTCAAACATGAGACACTCCGACACAATTTCCAATTTTCCTAAACTAATCTTCATGATGGGACACAATCAAACACCATCTTGAGGAATAACTTCTTTGATACCACTCTGTCATGACCCAACACATCTGTACCCACCTGGTCAGTGGAAAGCTTGGTTTCACCACCCCATATACACATACAATAGGCTAATGGTTGGAGAAAATCACAAACATGGAATAACTATATTGGGAGGCCTTTTCCAAATATATCATTAAACGCACACCCATCCAATTAGATGAAAAAGTTTAAAGAAATAATAAAAAAGAATGTAGGATCATGAGTAAAGCCTCAGCTAGAATATTCAGATATCAGATAAGGGGTATGGGGATAATGGAAATACTATCTCTTATATATACTAGTACTAGGGAATAAGTATAAATGATACAAATCATTCATTGATTCAAATTTTCCCCAAATTCGTTATAGCCCTCCATGGAATTGATTTTTCAATGGCCATGACTACCATATCATTGGTCTTGGTGTGGGACACCTATTTTTGGTGGTAATAATAGTTTGTAACATTTTACACCAATATAAAATTAACCTTTTAGATATTCACCAACTCATCTACTAGAACTGCTTCCCTATGGACCGCCCTTTCCACTCTTGGTAGATCAATGATTTGGTGTAGCATATATTTAGGTATCTCATTTGATGCCTTTCTAAAATCCATGCCATATCAAGGTAAGAAAAAAATTACCATGAAACCATTCCAATATCAATAATAAAACCTCCCATCACATATCTCTCCAGATCCTCCACACCATAGATCAATATGCATTAGTCATTTCATGGGGTGGACACCTTCACTTTGACCCTGAAGACTACAATCTCATAAGTACTATCGATGAATCAATCCCATTATGACCCCCACTAGATTCAGCCACTTCGTTTCCCTCCACTAGAATGGTCAATGTAACTATACAAATAGAAATTTAACCAATTTTTTTGGGGTAATTATGATGGGACCCCATCACAAAATCTCATTTGCAACGGGGTCCCGTCGCAATTTCCCCATCACAGAAAATGGCATCGCAAATGTTTCTTTTTATGACGGACCATCACAAACACAATTATTTGCATCCAGAATATGGCCTTTCACAAACAGTAAATTTAGGGTTTTTAAAAACCAATTTCATGATTGTCCCATTATAGATGACTTGTTTCCATGGAACCATCACAAATAGTTATTTGCAAATGGATCGTTGTGAAAAAACTAAAAAAATGAAGAAAAATTAAAAACATAATTAATATTAATAAAATTAATTGAAATGATAAAATAATAATAATAATAATAATAATAAATTAATAATAACAGAATCTAATAAAATTAATAAAAATATAATGAAAATAAAACAATTATAAAAAATACACTATTCACAGTAACAAAAATCAATAGCAACAACAAAAAAATAAAATATAATATAATATAATAATAAAATAATAAATAATAAAATATACTAATAAAAAAATAATATAATAATAAAAATAATAAATAAATTATATAATAATAATAATAATAAATAAATAATACAATAATAAAAATAAAAAATAAAAAATATTAAAATAAAATAATTAATAAATACTACAATAATAATAAATATAAAATAATAATAAAGATATTCACAAAAATATAAAAAAGACAATATTTTGAAATATAAATATACGAGACAATAAAGATATTACAAAAACATTTTACTTTCAAATGTTTATCAAAAAAAGTAAATAAGTTCCTGAGGTAGAGGGTCATCTGGGGGAGCTGGAGAAGTTGGAGAAGTAAAATCCATCCCTATACGATGATTCAAAAATCACATGTACAAGTTCATCATCTTCTCGTGCTGCTAATGCTGCCATTGACGGATCTCTTCCTATTATGGCTACTGCAGTTTTTGACAGTGCTCTTCTAACTCCTTACACATACTCTCTGTAAGGCCAACCTACACTAGAATCTATTCCTAATATTGTGCAGTAGATAATGAATACTCTCCATGAGATCCTCTCTAGTTTCTTGATGTCATCACAGTAGTACCACAATAATTATCATGTGTCAATCAAGAGTTGATACCAACAACTCGACCTTTTTCAAAGACATATTGGGTTAACTTCATCTAAGTTGCCTCAGAAAATTTTACTTCACTGGTATGATCATCAATCTCGACCAGACTCTTAGTCTATATTTGAGACGTCGTGACCCCATATGACTCCTTCAATTAAAATATAAATTTAAAAGAGATATAATACTTTTTTTAGTTAATTGTAAAACATAAAAAAATTATAATAGCCCTAATCAGATGATGGAGATCACATCTAATCTCTCCAGTGATGAGATCATTGTACAACCTCCTGTAAATATTTTAATCTTTATATTAGGCTATTCGACTGCCAATATGAATATAAAATAAATAGTCTACATTTAATGTTATATAAATTAATTAAAAAAATCTATTTAGCATATGTTTCCAATGCATATTTAATTTAGGACTACCTGATCGATTTCTCACCTCTTGTCTCCCTAAGTACTATCAACCTCCTAATTATCTCCTCTGAAAATGACCACCCATCCAATGTGAAAAAAATACATCCAAAACTTGATATGATATATAATCAGGTCGATGGGCACAACAAGACTGATCAAATTCTATGACTCATTCTTTCCTCATTTTTTTCCTATTCATATTTTATAAAACATTGAATGTAACAGTCATGCCTACAACCATCTCATGCATACCTGGTTGATTCACACATGATCCCATTGATGGGATACCATGAACCCTATAAAAAATTAACAATATCCTCTTATTAATTTTATAAATTTCAAAATAATTATGATTTATTTACGTATGATCCAATGATCAAACATGCGATATTGAACATCAATGTGAATCTAGTCCCATGTAACCCATGATCCACAAATATAATTCAACCATATAGGACTCCCTTATCCAACAACTATATGTGAAAAGATATGAAATAAGTGAACAATAATTACACAATTTTATATAGAAAATTTAATGATAATTAATGAAAACTATCTAAAGTGCACATGTAATCATACCTCTGCAAGGAAGGATTGATTCCATGGTGTGGATGTCACATGGGGATAGAGTCACAAATAATCAATATAGAAAGACCAAGACCCCTCTGAGTCATCGCTGAACCACCTGTAGACTATGCGTCAGATAATCCAACATCAGAAACAATACTATGTATATTATCCCTCTCCAACTCACTAAATAGATCCAAGTACATCAGAAACACAACATTACTATTTTTAGAAAATTGTTGAAAATTATAGCGACCCTTTCTTTACATACATGGTTAATACATCACAATTGAAGCATACTTATTAAAACAAATAACAAAACCATGAAAGGACCGTATAGGTATAGTGTCTTTAGAAACTGGGAAACATAAACAACTAGTTAATAAAGCATCTACACTGTCTCCCATTTATTTCATCATATCTATAGTCCCTTTTTGGCATATCTTACTCAATACCCTTATTTCTGACCAGGGGAAAGAAAACATACAAAATGGTGAGCTCAAATGCTCAGTAAGGGTAAACAAAAGAAATATCAATAACATCAAATTCATAAGAACATAACATTTTGAAAACTATACCCTGCAAAAGAGATCATAATTTCATAACATGGTATAAATCATGGTAGTGAAATATAATCCAAATAATCATAACTTAAAACATTAAACTTTGTGGCATACAAACATAATCATATAGAATCATTTCTTATTAGTCAAGGCTCGTTTCCAAGACTATCTTAGTGGAAAAAATCCATTTATGAACCGAGTTCACTCCTTGTTTTAGTCCTATTTCACTGAACCGGTTTAACCTGCCGTTCAAGCTATGTCTATCTCATGAGATATAAAATCATTACCCAATGCATTGGAGGGAGATATAGGTCCCACCCATCTCATAATGATACTATTCTTATGTGTGACACAAAATCATAAATCATAATCATTGCATAACCCATGTAATAAAAAAGGGATTCTTAAGCATCATGAAATCATAAAACAATTCATATAAGATAAAGTAATTAATAAAAATAATTCCATCAAAACATAATCAAATCAATGTAATTAATAGGGATAGAAACAGAACCCTATATTATCTTAGATGGAAAATAATTTTCATAAAACACTTGAACACCATTCTTGAGGAAAATATCCTTTCTACTTCAAAATCACTTTCCTTTCTTAACATGTCATACAATTTTAAACTAAAAGAAGTTTATTAAAAATAAACATGAAAACATGTAAAGGATGATTCTTGGAAATAATGTTTTAAAAATCCATTCATCCCTTTTAAGTTAAAAAAACATTCTTCTCGTACTTTTATCAGAAAGGTCAAAAGTTCCTCGTACAAAAAATGACAAAAGATTCCTTTCATATCTTTTACAAAAAACTCACCGAAGGGTAAAATTGGATTTTAAAAATTGTAGGTGGATGCAAATAATATTACATATTGAGGAAACATGGATGTGGATGATAAAATACACCCTAGTAAATACCAAAGTATAAACAATCTCAGATAAAATGAGATTGAGATATTTTCCCTTACCTTATGTCCGATTTGCTTCGTAAGTGTCTGAACCTCCTGTATAATGATTTAAATAATGTTATTGACTTATTCCATAATCATACTTATTGTTATGATATCATATATGGTCATATTCTTAGCTTCTTATTTGTAATATTTCATTACTACTTGTTATTCTGGTGTTTAATACTTTTTGTTCTTATGCGTGTTTTGTCGAATAAATTATTCTTCTTCTCTTTAGGTTATAAATACCTCATTTCCAGAATGTTATTATTCTAATATATATCATATTAATTCGTTCATTTCATTTATATAATCATTATGCAATGAAGATCATGTAGAACGAATCACATCACATCGTCGAGATGGTATTCCGTATGTACGCACGAGCGATGATATCATTCCCATGATCATGAAATTGTATTGGAGTGTATGTATACTATTTCATAATATATAAAAAATTA
The DNA here is from genome assembly GCA_963277665.1 of Viscum album. Lineage (NCBI taxonomy): Eukaryota > Viridiplantae > Streptophyta > Magnoliopsida > Santalales > Viscaceae > Viscum > Viscum album. The sequence continues at coordinate 1,135,836,437 of OY728122.1, forward strand.
TGATAATCACATATAGTTATTATTTACACCATTATACCCAGCCATGTAAGGTGGTGTTGGAAAATAGATTACACCACGGCGTGGAGGCGGTATTCCGTACGTACGCACGCGCGGTGATTTCATTTTCCGTAGGATGGATAGATGGTGAAATATGGTTGTTTAATTCTTATAATAACATATAAGTATATGATTAATACTTATGTTATTAATTAATAATGAAATAACTAAAGAAGAATAAGTGGAAGAAGAAATAAAGTTGAATGAATCGGTAACGGACATTACCTCTTCTTTGAAGCTCCTCTTTGAGACCTCATCTTAGGGCACTACAATTGGTCTTTGAAGAATAACAGGACCTCTAGGATGTTTCTAGGGAAGTGTTGAAGTGAAATGGGTAGGTAGTGGCTGAGCTCGAAGGCTCAAATTGGTGTTAGGAGGAGAGGGAGGAGGTTCCCTTTTATAAGGGAGGAGAGGGGCACCTTTGGAAGTATAAGAAATATTAGTTTATATTAAATCCCAACCCCACTTAAAAACTTCCAAAATGAATAATATCAAAATATTATATGAAATAGGGTTGTAATATCATTAAAAAATAAAATTTATACTTTTTAGGAATTTATTTTAAACATTATCAACTTTGATTTATCCTTATTTACCAATTTAATTTTATTTGTGATAATAATATTATATATTTTAAATTACTATAAATAATTACATATGTGATGTGAATTTTCCATAATTTTCCACTTTATGACATTTTAGACCATATAAATTTTAATTTATAAGTTTTAAATATTTTTGTGATTTTTAAACAATTTTATAATATGTTATTTCTATAAAATAACAATAGTGTCAATTTTTACACTATTAATTTATTTGAATTTAAATAAAATATATACAGACAATATATTATAACTAAAAGCTTTAATAGATTTATAAAATGTCATATGTATCTATAAAATTAGTGGAGCACATTAAATAGTTCATATAATATTTATTTTAATATTTTTAAAACCATTTATTTGATATTCTAATTAATAAAATAATTTCAACATCACTATTGTGTCATCATTAATGATAAGTATTTAATTCCTAAAAATTATAAATAAATTCCAATGATGTAGATAATTGTATTATCTTTCTGGAGACTATTCATTTTCGAAGTTTCATTAAGTTTATCACTAAATTAAAATTATTATACTTATAAGATTTAAGAAAGTGACATGTTGTCACATTCTATGGTTTTAATAATATTTAAATTATTTTCGTGGACAAAAGTCCATTAAATGAATCTAATACGACCCTTATGAGATATGGTTCTACTTTTAGTCATCCAATATAATTTTGGCAGGTGTTATGGTAATTTTATAATCTTATATTTACCCTTAATTACCCAATTTACCTTTAACTATGGTAAATAAAATTTACAGTAGTTACTATTCAGAATGCCCAAAAATAAAAAGTAGCCTATTAACATAATTTGGACCCACTGATTCCTAATATGGAATCAATTTTTTAAAATTAAAATCATATAAGTTGCAGTAATTAATTTAAAATAAATCCCGTTGTTAAGAAAATGGGTTTTAGAAGTTAAAACATTGACAAAGATTGAAATGTTTTTACCAATGAATTCAATGTGAAATTAATGCTAATGACATACATTATGTTAAATGGTAAAAATATATTCTATTTATATTTTAAAACCATTCAATATTATAATTTAACCATATAAATTATCTCAATGAAAAAAGTTGTTTTTAATTAAAAATTAGCATATTTTTACTATTCATCAAAATATGAAAGTTATCCAAAAAATATTCAAAATTTATCCAAAGTAAATTTTTATACCCTTATTCAAAAGAAGATTTTTATTTTGTCAAATTGAACTTATAAACATGTCAAAATCTAGATTTAATGTGGATGTGCTATCAAAAGTTGGCAAAACTGCATTTTTTGAAAAGTACTTATTTTACCTGAAAAAATTATTTTGATCTCTTACTAGGATCTAGAAAAAGTGTAAGATGAATAATAAAATTCTTAATTTAGTTAATACTATTCATAACGGCTAGTTCATAATAATATATCGTTGTTTAGTGAAACCCAGTATTGCGTACTACACATGCTATCGAGGAAGGTCGTGATTGCGTGTAATGCAAGCCAAGTCCGTATTGTGTGTTGTGAAAGATTACTTTGGTGTTGTGTATAACATAAGACATAAAAAAATTTCTCATAAAATCTCAGGGTGTTACATTATACCCCCCTTAAAATGAATTTCTCCCTCGAAATTCGTCACTTCATTACAAACAGATGAGGATACATCTCCCTCATCATATCCTCATGTTCCCATTTAGCTTCTTCTAATTGGTGGTTCCACCATACCACATTCACCAAGCGAGTGGTCTTGTTCTGTAGGACATTTTCACTACGATCCAGAATCTCATTCGGTTGTTCATCATAAGTAAGATCTTGCTCCAACGGTACAACTTATGAGCTGAGTACATGTGAATGATCTGGTATGTACTTTCTCAGGAGAGATACATGGAACACATCATGAACTTGAGAGAGATTCAGTGGAAGTGCCAATCGGTAAGCTACCTTCCCAACACGATCCAGAATTTCAAAAGGACTAATATATCTAGGGCTCAACTCTCCCTTCTTTCCAAATCTCTTTACTCTTTTCCAAGGAGATATTCGTATGAACACTTTATCACCCACTTCAAACTCTAGGTATTTTTTTGGTTTTCGGCATAACTTTTCTGTCGACTCTGAGCTGCTCTTATGTGTTGTTGAATAAATCTGACCTTTTCTACCATTTCATCAATGATATCAGGTCCTAATAGCTTTATTTCCCCAACTTCATCCTAGCAAGTAGGAGTCCTGCATTTCTTTCCATAGAGAGCTTCATTGGGAGCCTTCTAAATACTGGAGTGAAAGCTATTATTATAAGAAAATTCCACCAATGGTAGGTGTTGATCCCAACCACCTTTGAAATCTATAGAGAATGCTCTCAACATATCTTATAGAGTTTGAATTTTCCTCTCAGACTGACTGTCTGTCTGAGGATGATAAGCAGTGCTGAAACTCAACTATGTATACAGAGTATGCTGAAGACTTCTCCAGAATGTTGAGGTAAACCTCGGATCCCGATCATATATAATAGAAAGTGGTACTCCATGAAATCTTACCACTTCCTTTACATATATCCTAGCAAGTTGATCTAGAGAGAAATCCTCTCTAATAGCAATGAAGTGTGCAGACTTTGTAAGACGATCAACTATGACACAGATAGCATTATTTCCTTTGGATGTTTTAGGAATTCCGGTGACAAAGTCCATAGTGATGTTTTCCCATTTCTATTCAGGTATGGGTAATGGTTGTAACATCCCCTTATACTTCTGTCTCTCAACATTAACTTGCTGACAAACCAAGCATCGAGAGACATATTTAGCAACATCACTTTTCATGCCATCCCACCAGAAGTATTTTATTAGATCCTTATACATCATCGTGCTTCCCGGATGAATAGAAAATGAAGAACTATGAGCCTCATCCCGCAGTTCCTTCTTTTATTCTGGTATGGGAGGAACACAAACCTGATTCCTGAACTTTATTATCCCATCACAATCAAGGTTGAATTTAGGAACATTTCTCACCTTCTTTTGTAACTCGACATCTTCTTTCTCTTCCTCTTTAATCTTCCCATCTATAGATGGTTAAACATTCATTTTAGAAAGATACGATTTTTCCCCTTCCATTATAATTCCAAGATCCATCCTTTGTAAATCCATAAATATTGGATTTTTTTGATCCACATCAAGGATAAGCTATAATGGTCTTGTCAAATTAATGCATCTGCCACCTTGTTTGCTTTCCCAGGGTGGTAATGAATTAAGCAGTCATAATCCTTAATCAGCTCCAACGATCTTCTTTGTTGCATATTCAGCTCCTTTTGTGTGAAATTATAATTTAAACATTTATGATCAGTATAAATATCACACCTTTCACAATAATGTTAATTCCTCCAAATCTTTAATGCAAATATTACCGCAGATAACTCTAAATCGTGATTTGGCTAATTTTTCTCATGGATTTTCAACTGTCGTGAGGCATAAGCTATCACCATATCATTTTTCATGAGAACACACCCCAGTCCCTTCTTGGATACATCACTGTAGATCACAAACCTTTCTCCACTACAAGATAGTGTGAGCACAGGTGCACAGGCCAACCTTCTTTTTAGCTCTTTGAAATTTTCTTCACATTCCTCCGTCCAAACAAACTTAACTCCTTTTTGAGTCAACTTGGTGAGTGGGTTAGATAACCTCGAAAAATCATTCACAAAACGTCGGTAATATCCAGCCAAACAAATAAAGCTTCGGATCTCAGTTACTGTTGTTGGTCTCGACCATCTTTTGATAACCCTTGTTTTTGCAGGATCCACATATATCCCCTCTTTTGAGATTATGTGACCCAAAAATGCATCTTTTTTAAGCCAAAAATCACACTTGGTAAATTTGGAATAAAGCTTCTCCTTTCTAAGGGTCTTTAATACAATTCTCAAGTGATCTTCATGTTCTTCCTTGCTCTTTCAATAGACAAGAATATCATCTATAAAGACTACCACAAACTGGCCAAGATAGTCTCTAAAGACTCTATTCATCATATCCATGAAGATTGCAGGGGCATTAGTAAGACCAAATGGCATCACTATAAATTCATAGTGTCCATACCTTGAACGGAAAGTCGTCTATGGTATATCCTCCCTTTTGACCCTTAATTGATGATACCCTGAATAAAGATCAATCTTGGGAAAGTATTGAGCTCTGCGTAGTTGTTCAAATAGGTCATCATTGCGTGGGAGAGGATATTTGTTCTTGATAGTGATCTTGTTATATTCTCGATAATCAATGAAGAGTCTCATTGATCCATATTTCTTCTTAACAAACAGAACAGGTTCTCCCCAAGGTGATGCACTTGGGCATATGAATCCTTTATCAAGATTCTCTTGGAGTTGCTTCTTCAATTCCTGCAACTCAATTGGGGCCATTCTATATGGTGTACTTGAAATAGGCAAAGCACCCGGTACAAGTTCTATTGAAAACTCAACGTCACGATTTGGTGGAAGACCTAAAAATTCCTATGGAAAGACATAGTCAAACTCCCGTATAATGTGCATATTCTTAATCATGAGTTTCTCACCAACCATTTGAGATAAATAACCTTCATTTAGTTGAATCAAGACCCATAAGATAGATGAAATTTCCATTGGAATGTTATGTTCATCCTTGCATTGATAGATGATCATAGATTGATCTGAAATATGAAATGTGACTTCCCTTATTTGGAAATTTATATGAGCTCCATATAAAGAAAGCCAATCCATGCCAAGAATCACATCAAATTCCACTATAGGAAGGATCACAAGATTTGTAGGAATCACTTTCCCACAAACTTCAATCGGAGAAGAATTGTAAAATTTTGATGCGACTATTGTGCCATTAAAAGTTGTCACAGCCAACTCAGCATCTAATTGTTGAGGTAATAATGAGATACCCTTAGAAAACTCTTCAGAAATAAAAGAGTGGGTCGATCCAGAATAATATAAAACATTTTCTACTTTAGAGTAGATGGTAAGTGTATCTTTCACCACTTCGTTGTCGTACTCTACATCGTCGATAGTAAATGTATGTGGCTTTCCTTTTTCATTGGCCTTAAGAGTTTGTTGAGGTTGATCATCATCATCACCCTTGTATTAGGGCATTGATTAGCATAGTTCCCCATTTCGTTGAACTTGAAACATTGAAGTGTATTAGGTTCATTCTATGTATCCCTTCCTTTGTTTTCATCATTAGACATCTTCTTCCCATTATTTCAACATTCAATTTCCCGATGACCTTCTTTTCCACACTTATAACATTTTCTTTTCCCCTTAAGAAAATTTCCTCCATGTTTCTTTGCACACTTTGAGAATAAGGGAAAACTCATCTTCTTTTCAGTGTGGTCTATAAATTTTCCTTTGAATTCCATTTTCCTCTTCTTCTCAAACCCTTGTGACTGATGGGTTACACCAATCTCCATCTCAAACTTGAGAGCACATCCAACAATTTCCTCGTAGCTATTGAAGTCCCTTATGGCTAACGACCTCTGAAGACTTGGTTTTAAGCCACTAAAGAATCGATCGATCTTACTCTTGGGTTGGATAATAATACCAGAAGTGTACCATGAAAGTCTTGTAAAATTTTCTTCATAGGTACCAACTGATTCATCATCCTTTTACATCATTTCAAAAACTTTTTCTCCATCTTTGTTCAAAAATACGAGGGAAGTACTTATTGAAAAATATGTTCTTGAACTCATCCCATTCCATGGACTCAATTTCTTCCCTTTTCCTCGTATTCTTAATAATATTCCACCATTGATTAGCTTCACCTTCCAAACGATAAAATGCTAAATGACTTTATCATGTTCAGAACATTGAAGAATTGAAAATATCTTTTCAGTGGTACTGATCGATTGTTCATCCACTAATGGATCATAAGACCCGCTGAATGAAGGAGGACGCTGCTTCATGAAGGATTCAACAGAATGTTGCTACTTCCTTTGCGCATTTGGAAGTCCTTCATGATTCATAGCTTGAGAAAGTTGTGTGAGCATGGCTACAAGATTTTTCATTCCATCTCCCATAACGTTTGGTTGCCCCGGGGGATAATCATAGCATTTCCTGTCACATTCTGCATTAACACGGTTCCTTTGGGTTCCAGCCATTGACTAAAACCAAGAAGAATAGTGTGAGAAACACTAATTATAATAGGAAAACCACATAATCAAGAATAAAATTTCACACTTAAGGTATTATCTTAGGTTATTTATGGCCATTTTTTAAAACACTAAGATCATGTTCTATGCTGAGAATTATCATTAGGGTTCTTACTATGGCTTTCACATCCTGGTTTCCAAAGGTTGACTATACCTTTCCTATGATACCAACTATCGCGGTCTAGAATTAATTCCAGTGGACTATAATTGATACCTATCAGGGCACTCCATGGGCAGCTAAACCCCATTGGCGGGACACACCACCATCCCCAGTGGCAGCCATTTCCTCATGAAGCCCTTGTGCGGAGAGCCATGCTTCGTCCAACCCTCACATGTGAGAGTTCCCAAGGATCAGACACATTCTTACCTCCTTTGCCTCTGATACCAACTATAATGACCGATACATTAAATACATGGTTAATACTTCAAAATTGAATAACACTTATTACAACATATAACAAAACCATTAAAGGACCGTATAGGTATAGTGTCTTTAGAAACTGGGAAACATAAACAACTGGTTCATAAAGCATCTACATTGTCTCCCATTTATTTCATCACATCTATAGTCCCTTTTTGACATATCTTACTTAATACACTTCTTCCTGACCTGGGTAAAGAAAAAATACAAAAGGGTGAGCTCAAATTTTCAGTAAGCGTAAAAAAAAGAAATATCAATTACATAAAATTCATAAGAACATAACATTTTGAAAATCTTACCCTGCAAAAGAGATCATAATTTCATAACATGGGATAAATCATGGTAGTGAAATGTAATCCCAATAATCATAACATAAAACATGAAACTTTGTGGCATATACACATAATCATAGAGAATCATTTCTTATTAGTCAAGACTCATTTCTGAGGCTATCTTAGTGGACAAAGTCCATTTCTGAACCGAGTTCACTCCTCGTTTCAGTCATGTTTCACTGAACCGGTTTAACCTGCCGTTCTAGCCATGTCTATCTAATGAGATATAAAATATTTACCCAATGCATTGGAGGTAGATATAGGTCGAACCCATCTCATAATTATACTATTCTTATGTGTGCCACAAAATCATAAATCATACATCATTACAAAACCCATGTAATAAAATTGGGATTCTTAAACATCATGACATCATAAAACAATTCATAAAAGAAAAAGTAATTCATAAAAATAATTCCATAACAACATAATAAAATAAATGTAATAATAATGATTGAAACAGAACCCTATATTATCGTAGATGGAAAATAATTTAGATAAAACACTTGAACTCCATTCTTGAGGAAAATATCCTTTCTACTTCAAAAAAATTTTACTTTCTTAACATGTCATACAATATTAAACTAAAAGAAGTTGATTAAAAATAAACACGAAAAATTCTAAAGGATGATTCTTGGAAATAATGTTTTAAAAATCCATTCATGTCGTATAAGTTAAAAAAACATTCTTCTCGTACTTTTGTCAGAAAAGTCAAAAGTACCTCGTATGAAAAATGACAAAAGATTCCTTTCACATCTCTTACTAAAAACTCACCGAAGGGTAAATTTGGATTTATAAAATTGTAGGTGGATTCAAATAATATTAAATATTTAGAAAACATGGATGTGGATGTTAAAATACACCCCCGTAAATACCAAAGTATAAACAATCTCAGATAAAATGAGATTGTGATATTTTCCCTTACCTTAGGACCGATTTTCTTCGTAACTGTCCGAACCTCCTGTATAATGATTTAAATAATGTTGTTGACTTATTAAAGAATCATAAATATTGTAATGATATCATATATGATCATATTCTTAGCTTCTTATTAGTAATATTTCTTTACTACTTGTTATCCGGGTGTTTATTACTTTTTGTTCTTTTGCGTGTTTTGTCGAATAAATTCTCATTATTCTCTTTAGGTTATAGATACCTCATTTCCAAAATTGTATTAGTGTAATATATATCATATTCATTCATTCAATTCATTTATATAATCATTATTCAATTAAGATCATGTAGAACGAATCACATCACATCGTGGAGACGGTATTCCGTACGTACGCACGAGCGATGATATCGTTCCCATGATCGTGGAATTGTAGTGGAGTGTATGTATAGTATTTCAGAATCAATAACACTTTACAATAATAACATATAGTTATTATTTATACCATTATACCCATCCAATTATGGTGTTGGTGGAAAATAGATTACACCACGACGTGGAGACGGTATTCCGTACGTACACACGCGTGGTGATTTTATTTTCCGTAGGATGGATAGATGGTGAAATAGGGTTGTTTAATAATTTTAATAATATATCATTATATGAGTGATACTGTTGTTATTAATTCATAATGAAATAACTAAAGGAGAATAAGTGGAAGAAGAAATAAAGTTGAAAGAATCGGTAACGGACATTACCTCTTCTTTGAAGCGCCTCTTTCAGACCTCCTCTTAGGGAACTAAAATTGGTCTTTGAAGAAGACCAAGACCTTTAGGGAGTTTCTAGGGAAGTGGGAAAGTGAAAGGGGAAGGAATTGGCCGATCATGAAGGATCAAATTGGTGTGAGGAGGAGAGGGAGGAGGTGCCCTTTTATAAGGGAGGAGAGGGGCACCTTTGGGAATATAAGAAATTTTAGTTTATATTAAATCCCAAACCCACTTAAAAACTTCACAAATGACTCATATCCTATGATTAGATGATATAGGGTTGTAATTTCATCAACCAATAAAATTTAGACATGTTAGGAATTTATTTGAAACATTATCAACGTGATTTATCCTTATTTACCAATTTAATTTTATTTGTGGTAATAATATTCTAAATTCTAAATTATCATAAATAATTACATATGTGTTGTGAATTTTCCATAATTTGGACCTTTATGACATTTTAGACCATATAAATTTTAATTTATAATTTTTAAATATTTTTGTGTTTTTTAAACAATTTTATAATATGATATTTTTATAAAATAACAATAGTGTCAATTTTGACACTAATCATTTATTTGAATTTAAATAAAATATATAAAGAATATATGTTCAAAATAAAAGATTTAATATATTTATAAAATGTCATATGTTTCTAGAAAATTAGTGGAGGATATTAAATAGTTCATATAATATTTATTTTAATATTTTTAAAACCATTTATTTGATATTTTCATTAATAAAATAATTTCAACATCACTATTGTGTCATAATTAATGATAATTATTTAATCCCTAAAAATTCTAAATAAATTCCTATGATGTAGATAACTTTCTTAGATTTCTGTAGACTATTCATGTTCGAAGTGTCATTAATTTTATCACTAAATTAAAATTATTATACTTATAATATTTAAGAAAGTGACATGTTGTCACATTCTTTGGTTTTAAAAATAATTAAATTATTTTCATGGAAAAAAGTCCATTAAATTAATATATTACGACCCATGTGATATGGGTCTTATTTTAGTCATACAATAGGGTTTTTTTAGGTGTTAGGGTAATTTTATAATCTTATATTTACCCTTAATTACCCGATTTACCATTAACTATGGTAAATAAAATTTACCGTAGTTACTATTCATAATGCTGAAAAATAAAAAGTAGCCTATTAACATAATTTGGACCCACTTATTCCTAATATGGAATCCATTTTTCAAAATTCAAATCTTATAAGTTGATGTAATTAATTTAAAATAAATCCCGTTGTTAAGAAAACGGGTTTTAGAAGTTAAAACATTGCCAAAGATTGAAATGTTTTAACCAATGAATTCAATGTGAAATTAATGCTAATGACATAAATTATATTAAATTGTAAAAATATATTTTATTTATACTTTAAAACCATTCAATATTATAATTTAACCATATAAATTATCTCAATGAAAAAAGTTGTTTTTAATAAAAAATTAATGTATTTTTACTATTCATCAAAATATGAAAGTTATCAGAAAAATATCAAAAATTTATCCAAAGTAAATTTTTATACCCTGATTCAAAAGAAGAATTTTATATTTTCAAATTGAACTTATAAACAGGTCAAAAAATAGATTTAATGTTGGTACGCCATCAAAAGGCGGCAAAACTGCATTTTTTTTAAAATACTTATTTTACCCGAAAAAATTATTTTGTTCTCTTACCTTGTTCTAGAAAATGTGTAAGATGAATAATAAAATTAAAAATTTATTTAATACTATTCATAATGGCTATTTCATAATAATATATCGTTTTTTAGTGAAACCTAATATTGCGTACTACACATGCTATCGTGGAAGGTCGTGATTGCGTGTAATGCAAGCCAAGTCCATATTGTGTGCTGTGAAAGATTCCTTTGGTGTCGCGTATAACATAAGACCTAAAAAAATATCATAAAATCTCAGGGTGTTACAAAAACAACTATTAAATATAGATATATATTATATATCATTACAAACAGAATTAAAATGTATTTATATTTATCTTCATCATCATATCTATATCTAACAATTTTAATATTATACTATTTCTCCTCAGTATCATCAATTTCCATAGGAGTTTCAGTTCTATCATCTCATGTCATTTCAAATTCATTTTCCACTTCAAAAATGTAATTGTCACCATCAACCCCTAAGGGAAGTGTGTCATCATTGATATTCATTTCTCTTCCAGGAAAAGAAGTGTTTGGATTAATCTATTGAAATTTTTCATTTTTTTCACATTTGGAAAACCATATTAACAGTGAATAAACTGATTTTTCCTAGAATTCATTTTTATTATACTCCACAAATCACTCAACTATCTTGTAGTAGTAAAATAGTTTTCATGATAAATTTTATGTTCCTTATTATCCAATAAAAATGATTCATTTACTTCAAGAATCTGTTTATATTTTATGTCAATGATTCCTTGGTTCGAATGAACATAGAAGCCTATCTCTGTATTCCACCAACAAAATTTAAACATCATTATTTAATTATATCCAAGAAAACACATTTCAATTATTTATTTTATCATTCCATAAATATAAACATAAATTTCTCTATGTTTAGATCCTCACAAGAAAACATCATTATTCATTGTTATTTGGTTTTCCCACATGCACATGTATGAAATTGAAAATTATTCACCATATTTTAATTATAAGATATAACAATTTTAGATGGAGGGTTACTCAATACACACATTCAATTATCAATTTTATTAGCATTTTGAGATAATTGAGAAATCATAAAACTATTATGAATATAAAAAAATAAATTTATTTTATTTTTTAAGTCATAAATAATTTATTTTACCTGTTTTTGAAACCAATAAGAATAATTATTTTGTCGATGTTTTTCAAGATTAGCTTTTATAATTTTGGGAAATTGTTTCTTGATATTATTATAATATAACCTATAAATAAAATTATATTAATTCACTCTAAATTATATTATATAATTAGTGATCGTAGAACTCATAGAATAAATGGTTTTATTTCTTCACAGTTTAGAAAAACATATGTATGTGCCCTGTGATGTTCATCATTTGAAAGTCATCATTCCTGAAATCAAAAAAATCCATGTTCGGGATGATTAAAACCTAATAATTAAAATTTTCATATCATTGTCATAATTTCCCTAATTAGGGATCATGTGTTTATGTTTTGATGGATATTCAGATTGAAAATAATGAGAGCAGTGAAAAGAAATTTCCTCATACAAATAAAATTATGCAATAGATCCTTCAATATATGTTTTGTTACATATTTTTTATTCAATTTCGGCTTGCATCTCTCAAATTGGTACATCCATCAAAACTGTGCTGGACTACAACATTTATCTTAATGTGGAAAATTTAATATCAGAAATTCTATTAAGTTATGGAAATCTAGTTGCGATATTTTTTCCTCTTTACATAAACATAAGACAACATCTTCATACATTCTAATTAGTGCATCATAGTCTGTTGTAACCAAAAAAATGTCTCGTAAAAGATATAATAAATCTCTTAGTGCCTCCAAAATTATAGAATTCAACAATCATCTTATTCCAATCAATATAACTCATTCCTTTAAGACATGACATTCATGACTTTTTAATCGGGTAATATTATCATTTCTGAGACATCCAGAAAAATTGAAAACATAACCATATAGAAGTCTCAAATATCCAATCCAGTGACAATATAATTTCTAATTTTATTTGGAAATTATATAAGCTGCATTTTTATTTATTGACTTCTGTGATATTACAATTTAAAATAGTTCACATTCTGGTCACCTTTAATGTTGGGCCAGATCTAATCATGTCTTACCATTATTTTTGGTCTTACCTTGTGTATACAAAAATTTAAAAAATATATAATCAAAATAGATCATCTCAATATCCATGACATAAAACATGTCATAGAACCTCAAATTAGACAAATATAGAGGATCCCAAAAAATATCTATTTTTTTGTAACTACTCTCTATCCCAAATCCATCAATTTTCTATCGGTTTATAGCTGGTCCAAATGTAATGGGATATAATGAAGAGAAAATTTATTTTAACTCCATACATAAAATAATTTTTTTATTTCCATATCTATCAAAATATCCTTTTCTAAATTGATATATTTTCCTCTGAAAATGATGGTAGTTTGGAATGAATTTATGATGGTAGTTTAAAAAAACAATGTTTTATTCCATTGATGAGCATAAATTATTTGTTGTATCTCATACAGTAGAAACATAATTTGGACCATGTCTTCTCCAACCAGATAACATTCCATTTTCTAAAAAGTCTCCAATTTTCCACATCAATGAAGCTTTCAAAAGAAAATTTGGTTTGTCACCAAAATAATTTGTACTAATAACATTACACAAAATTAAATATAACTCATCGATCAATGGATTAAAATAAACATAAATATTATTTTTCTACAGATCATGGAATTAATAATGTTGAAAATATATATGGATAATTCACCAACATCTATGAATATAAATTAAACTAGGTTATAACTATAGGCTAACAAGAATATTGACAATCATAAGAACTAAATAGACAGAATCCTATAATAGAAATACCCAATCGAACATTTCAGGATTCTAATGAAAAAGATAGATGTACTTGGTCAAAATATTTCCATGAATCATCATTATAGGGATTATTTAAGCTTTTATTAGTATATATATTTTTCTTGTGTCATTAAATCAATGAATTTGTGTTTTGAAACAGATATAAACATTACAATATGGGTGTAAGTGGGAAAAACCTCAATTATTTTATAGGAATCAATCCAGACATCCGTAGTTGAGCCTCGTTAAACCTTCATTTTCCACATGTAGGAAATTATCCAATGTCTCATTTAAACAATAATATAATATGCAAATATTTGAAAATGTGTGAATTTTATAATAACCAAGACCCATATTACGAACCACCCTCTTACTCTCACAAAATTTATAGTCAACACATGTCCTTTACGAAATTATAACTTAAAAAAAGATAATATTTTAGCAAAAAAACTATTAGATATTCCATTATCCAAATTTTTAACCATATATTATTCAAATGCTTCAAATTTTCTTGTCTTCTAACAAGAATATAAGGCCTGCTTAGAAGACCTCAACATCTCATTAAACTGTGATGATTTTAATTATGGAGATAAATCAATATAATCCATTATTTCAGTTTGTTTAAAATATAAACCATTTCCATTATCTAGTAAACATTGAAACTTTGATGGATGTAGAACCAAATTATTTATATCTTCTATATAATAATGTTTACCATGTTGAAAAGCAAAAACATAAGTTGTTTGATAACCAAAACACAATAGATGTCCACAAAAAGTGTCAAATGTGTCAAACTTCCTCAAACCCCAATTCATACATGGATACATAATAGTCCCTCATGAAAACAATTTAGGTTTTTATGATGAAATTGATAAGAAATATTCAAAACCCTCTATATATAAATGATTTATACAAGAACAGTTTCAATTCCTCCACTGATTCATCCAAACACGGTCTTCTAATAATGACTATTTTCTACATCCTTATTCCATATTTCTCTAAAAAAATATTAAATTATTAGGTTTTTATGTTAAATTTTTTATAAGAAAAATAGGATACAAAAAGCTCAAAATTTAATTCTTCATATGTGTTCCTAATTATTAGTAATTATTCCTAAAACTATTTCTAATTATTGATAATAATTGAAAATTATTTCTAATTATTTCTCATTGGTGGTAATTATTACTAATTACCTCTAATTATTCCCAATTACCACTAATTAGCACTAATTACCTCTAATTAATAAAAATTAATACTAATTATCAATGATTACTTCTAATTATTTCTAATTATTACTATTTATTACTCATAATTACAATTTCTTACTAATTATTCCGAATTATTACTAATTATTCCTCACTATTTCTAATTATGACTTATAATTTGTAGATAATTTGAATTATTTGAATTATTAATAATTATGTCTATTTATTATTAATTACAACTATTTATTTCTTGTTATTACTAAATACCTTTATTTATTTCTATTTAATTGTCATTACCGTAATTTATTACTAATTATTAATAATTACTTCAATTTGTTACTAATTACTACAAATTAGTTTTAATTACCACTAATTACAACTAATTACAATAATTATCAATAATTATAAATAAATAATAATAAAAAGGAATAAATAGAATTACTTTGTATTTGCAATGAGACGTTGTAATTAATTATCAATAATTTGTGGTAATTGGTAGTAATTAGTTGTAATTACTATTTACCAATATTTTGTAATATTTATTACTGATTATTACTAATTACAACTATCAATTACAATTTATTACAATTTTAATTAATTATTACTATTTATCACTATTCATTACTATTTACTAATATATTTATACAAATTATTGCTGATTACCGATAATTTTTAGTATTTATTTCTAATTATTAATAATTAATATTAATTATTAATAATTATTACAATTTACCAATGTCACAACACGTCCAAGTGGGGCCCGCGCCGTGACTCCCCAAGCCCGCCTCCAATACGCCAGGGGCTGGTGACTAGCACCGAGTAGGCATATCACTAACGTGGGACACATTTCCTAAGTACCTGTACACATGCACACATCTCCAACCCCACAAATACTGAAATGTAAAACACTAAGGAAGAAAATGCATGCACACAACTAAACCCCAACCAACAATGTACAACGAATGGTAGAGTACTGTAAAAGTAAACTGGGCCAAAATACAAGCCCACCGAAAACAAACAAACAAACAAACAAACAAACAAGAGTCTGAAACTGAAAAGTTGAACCTATAAGAAAAAACGATACTGGGACTGCCGCTCGTAGCCATAGGAATGCCTCAGCCTATAGGGAACTCAGAAATCTCGGTCATGTCCTGGTCCACCCTAGACTTTGTCAAAAGGCTACTCGTCTGCACAAGACACCAGACATGCGGGTGAAGCTCGTGCAATGGTGAGTATATAAAATATTCAGTAGAGGACCCCGAAAACCACAAAGAAATA
The DNA here is from genome assembly GCA_963277665.1 of Viscum album. NCBI lineage: Eukaryota > Viridiplantae > Streptophyta > Magnoliopsida > Santalales > Viscaceae > Viscum > Viscum album. Next base: position 1,135,852,729 of record OY728122.1, read on the forward strand.
CAAAGTGAAGGTACAGTCATCTATGCACAGTATATGCTTACAGAACATATAAAACAAACTAGATATACCCAAAACCCAGACCCATGGTCTAGAGACCAGTCACCCAACCGCATTCCCCCGTAAGGGATTCTGTTCGAAGATTCCCTGATGCGATCATTCTGGGAGAACACACTCGATGAGTCTTATAGCTCTGATGACGTCCGTCCGAGAAGTTAAGTTCGTTGGGAACCGTCACGAGAGATGGATACACTCATTACAGGAGACACACTCCAGAGTGGGAAAGATCCTGATACACAGATGATGATATCTGCCAGGGCCATGGCGGATACCGTGACTCATCCGGAATTTACATGCTAGGTAGAGGATCAATGCCCAGTGGAGTTGGTCACGTCGATGCCTAACTCTACCTAGTGTATGGAATGGATAGAGGATCTCAATCTGTGTCTCTCAGATGGATGCTTGACTCTATCATAGAAATTCCTACTAAAGTGATCATAATCCTGTGTGAGGGAAAGATGGTTGACCATTAGGGAAACAAGAAGAAGGGGCACTAACCCAAACGAATGATGTTCAAGGCACGGTGAACAAAAGGACCAAGACGTTTTACAAAAAGTACACGGCATGTAGAAATGATACAAACTATGTTGTCCAACCCCGGGTACTACCCATGTACAATGGACTGTGTGAAGAGGCTAGTTGTATAGAAAAACATAGTACAGGGTGTGTAGTACGGAGTACCTGCCGTGTCTGGGTAACTAGGGTTGGCTTCGTGTACTCTAGCCATGTGACCGTACACGGTCACCAACCCTTATACTCCGACCTGTGTAAACTGAACATGGGGTGACCCATGCTACAGCCCTTTTCTAGTCGTGTGATGGAGTACACGGTCATGTACTACATCCCATGTCCGGGGATCCCCAGGATACATGCCGAGTTCCGCGTAGCCGCCTCTGCCAAGCTATACATGTCATGCCTCCTGAAGCCGTGTAGATCATTCTATGTCTGTGTACTACCCAAAGTACATGCCGAGCATAGTGGAAGGTCCAACATGCTGTGTGACCAGGGTCACATTACGTGTGATTCTTCTCTGACCCTGAAACTCTAGCCTCCGCCACCAGTACTACAGGGTGTGTTCTTTGGAATTACACGCCCTGTATTCTGGAAATTTCCAATAATGGCACTCTTCGCCGGTGTGCCACTTGTGCTGCTTCTATCATCAAATTTGGCCATCCGATTACCGTAAAACTTCCATGTTCTGGTCGCCCTGACACTATGAAGCTGCCTCCATTGTTTTCGGGCCTCTGATTGGCTCCAAAAATTTGTGCCGATCTTCCCTCACGAAGAACGCTCGAATAACGCTCTTTCTGATCCAGTCCGATTCGTCGTCCACCATCGTCGTCGCACCTCCACAAGGTCGTTGCTATGTCGAAATTTTGATCCGAGATCGTTGTGTCACAGAACAGATACGCAATGATCTATTTTTTTGCCTCACTATGAACATGAAGAACACGCGGGAAAAAGGATGAAGTAATCCAAATAAATAATTTGAGGAACGAGCCTCTGCCGTCATTCGTCATGGCATTGATCCACTCCTGTTAATAGGCTTAAACGGAGTAAGAATCAAAAAAGACATAAAGCATGGATCAATTCACCACAATCTTCCTGAAGAAAAATCCCCCCTGCAAAAATGTACGAGTCCACAGATCAACTTGTTCATGGTTGATCCGCATTCGTCCTTTAAACATAAATACGGGGAAAAGAAATCGAAATAACAACCCCTACCTTTCGAAAGTATTGATCATTGAAGAAGGTGTCATGCTGCTTTTGTCTTTGAGATCCTTCAATGTCGGCACAACGATCCTTTTTTTCGATCCGTTGTCGTTCATCGTCTAGAATTTCCTCCAACGCCTCACGGATTCGGCAGAGGTTCATCTCAGCCGTTGCCAACGATCTATAGTTTCTTAACAAATTAAAAAGGGAAGCATGTTGCTATTTAATTATGCGACAACATTAATGACGTTGACTCACTATTTTGAAGTTATTATGATGCACCATTAATTTAGGAAACAGTTGCACCATTGCCGCGATGCAGCAGATGTTTCCTTAAATGAAAATAAAATAAACGTGTTAATTTAATTTATTTTTATTTTAGTTAAAACATACGAAAATTAACTTTTTCCCTTGACCTGTGCCTGTCGAGTTTGGCCTCATTCTTAGGTAAAGTCATCATCCCGGACACAATAGTGCGCTCCTATTTTTAATCCGGGCATCTGTTTTCGAAACTTCCACAAATGCACACAAGTGTCGACTCCCTTAACTAAACAAAGTTTAAACCACCATTCAGGGCTCACTAAATCTCGGAACGATGTTCCGTCTTCACACTCAGTTTTGAAATAATTCCATATAATATTTAAAGTAAAAAACGGATAAAATCTTAGACATTACATTTTCCCCACCTTGGGAATTTACGTCCCTGAAAAGCCAAAATAAAGGCTACTCAAACAGATGAGGGAACTGGGCACGGATATGGGCCTCCTGCTCCCACGTGCTCTGCTGAAGATTCATGTGCTGCCACCAGACGTGCACCAAGGGAATCGATTGCCAACAAAGGATCATCTCCTACAGATCCTCGATCTCTACCGGGTACTCGGGGAAGGTCACTCCATCCTCGATGTCCAGCTCGCCCCAGTCGATGACGTGCGATGGTTCATGCATGTACCTCCTCATCTGCGATACGTGGGAGACATCATGTACCCAATGCAACTATGGTGGTAGAGATAGGCGGTACGCCACCTCGAAAACTCTGCACAGAATCTGGAAAGGTCCGATGAAGCTTGGATATAGCTTGTTGCCTTGGATAAATATTTACAACCCTCATCGAGGTGAGACCCGAAGAAAGACGTGGTCTCCCTCCTCGAACTCCAGAGGTCTCCGTCGCCTGTCAGCATAAGAATTCTACTGGCTTGGGGCAGTCTTCATCTGCTCTCAGATGACCAACACCTACTTTATGGTAACTCGCAATAACTCTGGACCCATGAGTGCTGACACTCCGGGGTCGGTCCAGCAATGCAATGACCGGAAGGGTCTCCCATAAGAGGCCTCGAACGGTGCCATACAGATGGTGGAGTGGTAGCTGTTGTTGTACAGAAACACCACCAGTGGTAGGTGGTCCTCCCAACTATGACCAAAGTCCAAGATACATGCTCGCAACCTATCCTCCAGAACCAGAATGGTCCTCTCCATCTGACCACCCATATGAGGATGAATCGCTATACTCAAGCATAGCTGTGTCTCAAAAGCCTCCTAAAATCCCTTCCAAAACCGAGATGTGAAGTGGGCATCTCGTTCTGAGACTATAGTCAAGGGAACGCCATGAAGCTGAACTATCTCCTACACGTAGAGGCATCCCATGCTCTCTACCGAACTCTGCTCCTTAATAGCTAGGAAGTGGGCCGACTTGGTGACTCGGTCGATGATCACCCAGATGGAATCATTCCCCTTGGACGTCCATGGTAAGCCCGTCACTAAGTCCATCGATATTCCATCCCACTTCTACTCTGGAACATCCAGGGGTGAGCAAACCCGGCTGGAACCTGCTGCTCAGCCTTCACCTACTGGCATGTGAGGCATTGAGAAACGAACTCTACTACAACCATCTTCATGCCTGACCACCAGAACTGTCGTCAGAGATCCTGGTACATGTTTGCCACTCCAGGATATACCACCAAACGGAATGTATGAATCTCCGTCAGGACCTCCTCCTAGAATTCCACTAGTACATCAATGCATCCTTTCAAAAGAAGTACGTGCTCCCCACCTTGCGAATATCCATCAGGAGCATATCATGTGGATTACTGAGAACGTAAAGCCACATAGTCGATATCCCTAAGTTGTGCCTCCCTAACTCACTGTAAGAGTGGAGGGGTGACAAAAATCGACTGTAGGTAAGCTGTATCCTCTCCATCAATAAAGGATAATTGTAACGCGGCTAACTATTGTGCCGCCTCACCCAACAGCTCTGAGCTCGACCTTCTTATAGAGGGCATCTTTCCCCTTGTTCCCCTTTCCAGGAGAATAGATAATCTCAAAATCATTGTCCTGGGGGAATTCAAGCTAACACCTCTACCTCAGATTTAGATCCTTTTGTGAGAATATGTACTTGAGGATCTTGTGGTCAGAGTATATAATGAACCGCTCTCCCATAAGGTAGTTTCACCACATCTTCAATGCGAAGAATACCTCTACCAACTCGAGATCATGGGTGGAATAGTTCTACTCATGTGGCCTAAGATGGCGTGAACCATAAGCAATAACTACATGTCGCTGCATCAGGAAAAAGCCGAGCCCGGTCCCAGATGCATCGAAGAAAACTACGTACTCGACACCCTCCTTAGGAAATCTCAAGACTAGGGCGCTCGTCAAACTCTGTATCAACTTCTCGAAAGACGGCTGGCACTTTTCTGTCCACATGAAGGGTTTACCCTTCCTGGTCAAGGCTGTCATCGGTGCTGATATCCGGGAGAAGTCATGAATGAATCTCCAGTAATACCCTACCAACACAAGGATGCTCCGCACCTCTGCCACACTCTGAGGTGGCTCCCATGCTGAAACAACCTTCACGTTGGCTGGGTCCATAACTACTCCATCTGCTGAGATGACATGTCTTAGAATGTGGAGCTTATGAATCTAGAACTAGCACTTTGAGAGCTTCCCATAAATATGGTGCTCCCGAAGTATGTCCAAAACCATCCGTAGGTGTCTTGCGTGCTCCTCCTCTGACGCCGAATAAACAAGGATGTCAACGATGAAGACCACTACGAACCGGTCCCTGTACAGCTGGAAGATCCAGCTCACCAGCCCCATGAACACTACGGGGGTGTTCGTCACGCCAAAAGGCATCACCAAGTACTCATAGTGACCGTAGAGGCATCTAAAATCCGTCTTCGGTATATCCTCATCCGGCACTCGTAGCTGGTGATAGCCTGATCGAAGGTCAACCTTCGAGAACCAATGTGCCTTTCTTAGTAGATTGAATTGTTCATCGATTCTCGGCAACAGATACTTGTTCTTCACTGTCACCTAGTTCAGGTATCGGTAATCCACGCATAGTATCAAACTCCAGTCGGTCTTTTTGGCAAACAAGACCGGTGCCGCCCAGGGTGAAACGCTGGGTCTCACAAAACCCTTGCTCTGAAAATCCTCCAACTGCACCCTCAGGTCGTGCAGCTCTATGGGAGCCATCCGATATGCCGACGAGAAAATCGGAGTCTTCCTAGGGTGTAAGTCGATGCAGAAGTCAATCTCCTGGCAGGGAGGTAGTCCTCGAAAATCTTCGGGAAAGATATTCTCATACTCCGCAACTACTTCTGTACACTGAGTGCTCATAGCATCTACTGCTCAGAGGGTAAGGCTAGACAACTCATGAGTGATCGACTGCACCCTCCTATGTATGAACCCACTTTGTGCTGCCTGGGTTACCATTTCTCTGAAAAAGGAAAACCTCATTTAATCAAGGAGGACACACCACACCCTTCACCTAAAATAGTCAATCTGGGCATGGACCGAAGATAACCAATCCTAACCAAGAATGACGTTGTAAGGCCTCGATGCTACCACCAAGAGGTTACAACCGAAACTATCGCCTCGAAGGGTAACATCACTCTGTCTTCAAAGGTGAATGATCATCGAGTCTCCTCCCATAAGTGTCTCCAAGCGTAAGGATCGAGTCAACGGTTCTACCGGAATCTCGAGGTTTTGTACAATACACGTGGCTATTAGGGAATGACTGGAACTTGTGTCTATGAGTACGACATCTAAGTTAGAAATGACACAGATCGTACCTCAAATCATCCCTGGAGCCCCTAGTTCATATACCTCAACTGCATGCAGCTATCCCCGTCCCCGTACCCCAGCTCCCTGAGCCTGGTGTGGACCTCCTGGGGGTGGTGGTGGAAGTATGTCGAACCGTCTTCCACCACCCGTAGCTCTCCCTGCTCCTCTGCCACATCCGCTGCCTAGAGGATCTACCTGCACCATTCTCTTCCTCTGCCTCGGTGGTCCATTCACCACTTTCTCTGTCAGCAACTCGATGTGTTGGGCAATCTCTAGAGAGATTCCCCCTACCGTCGCATGTGTAGCATCGCTTCTCCCTAGGCTGACTGGATCCAGCCTGAGAGCCCTCGACTGTGGATCCCATATCTGTGGTCCTCCTATGATGTCTCCCACGTCTAGATCCCTGTTCCTGATGTCAGCTCCCTACTGCCGGTGTCTCTGCACCTGTCTTCCTGTTGCTGACTAAGGGCAGCTATCTCTGCTCCGCCACGATGCTCTCGATCACCAAGGCCCGCTCGAGCACTCCAGCATAAGTCAAAATTAATAGAGGCACAAAACTATCTCATATGTCACGCGGTAGACCTTTCTCGAAGGTCCGAACTCTGAAGTACTAATCCCTGACCATATACATCAAGTACCTTGTGAGGTCGGTGAACCTTGATGAATAGTCAGCCACCGTCATACTACCCTGCTAAAGCTGAAGAAGCTCCTGGATGCAAACAACTCTCAGTGTAACCGGAGAGAAATCCTCCCTGAGGTGTCGGTCAACCTTCGTCCATGAAAGAGTCTCCTCTTTATGAGTCTGCGTGGTCAGACTCCACCATTGTCCCACCGAACCCTGAAGAAGGCTTGCTCCAAGGATCACCATCTGGTCAGCTGGTGTCCTCACAAAATAGAAAACTCTGGTCACCGCCTCATGCCAGTCCTAAGCCACCTGAGGGTAGGGCTCTCCTTGGAACCTGAGGGGCCTCTGTCTCTGAAACTCATGGATCATGCTAAGCCTGCACTCCTCATCGGTCGGTACTGCAGGTACCACTAGGTGCTCCACTAGTGGTGGTATAGAATGTGCACCACCTGGTGGCAATGCCTGGGGAGCTGGTCCTTGTATCGAAGCCTCGTCACTAAGGGGGTCATCCTCATGATTGTGCTGCGGAATCCTAGCGGGTATGCATCACGGAGGCATCCTGTAAATAGATAATATGTATCATGTCCAATGAGTATATCTGGATAGCTGACACAATGGACATGGAATGCACATCCCATTCCTATACGATGTATGTAACTTTTATTTCCTCACAACTAGTGTTTTCATGCGCCGAATTGAGAAGCAGGTTCTCAGAGTCCTGGTGTATGGATACGTCAGCCGCCGCACCAACACTGGGGTCTCCGGCCTGAATGCCGAACCCGAAACACTTAACACTATTTCCCCAAACCAAACTCACAGACTCTTGGTCCTAAGGTAGAACCGACCACCTTTGATACCACTCTGTCATGAACCATCCCAGAGGGGCCTGCACCGTGACTGCCCAAGCCCACCTCTAATAGGCTAGGGGTTGGTGACTAGAACCGAGTAGGAATATCACTAACAAGGGAGGCATTGCCTAAGTACCTGTAAACATGCACACATCTCCAAGCCCACAAATGATGGAATGTAAAACACTAAGGAACAAAAATCACACATTCAACTAAACACCAACCAACATAGTATGAAGAAAGGTAGAGTACTATAAAAGTATACTAGGTCAAAATACAAGCCCACAAAAAATAGAGAAACAATCAAACCAAAAAATAACCAACCAAGAGTCTGAAACTGCAAAGTTCAACCTGTAAGCTCAAAAGGTACTAGGACTGCCGCTCATAGCCGTTGGAATGCCTCAGCCTGTAAGGAACTCAGAAAGCTCGGTCCTGTCTTGGTCTACCCTGGACTCTGTCAAAAGGATGTTCATCTACACAAGACAACAGATGTGCGGGTGAATCCCATGCAGGGGTGAATATAACAATTCTCAGTATAGGACCCCAAAAACCACAAAGCAATAAAAAGTAAAGGAACAATCATCTATGCACCGTATATGTTTACAGAACATATAAAAACAACCAGATATACTCAAAACCCAGACCTGTGTTCTAGAGACAAGTCACGCAACCGCATACCCCTCGTAAGGGATTCTGTTCGAAGATTACGTGATGCGCTCGTTCCGAGAGAACACACTCCATGAGTATCATAGCTCTGATGACGTCTGTCTGAGAAGTGTTGTTCATTGAGAACCGTCATGAGAGATGGCTACACTCATTATGGGAGACACACTCCTAAGTGGAAGGGTTGCGATAGATAGAAGCACTCATTACAGGAGACACACTCTTGAGTGGGAAAGATCTCAATACAAAGATGAGGATCTCTGCTAGGGCCATGGCGGATACCGCGACTCATCCGGAATTCACCTGCTAGGTAGAGGATCAACACCCGATAGAGTTGGTCAAGTCGATGCCTGACTCTACCTAGGGTCTGGAATGGATAGAGGATCTCGATCCGGGCCTCTCGGATGGACTCCTGAATGTCCTAATTAAGGGATCATAATCCTACGTGAGGGAATGATGCCTGACCCACAAGGAAACAAGAATAAGGGGAAATAACCCAAAAGAACGATGTTCAAGGAACAGTGAACAATAGGACCAAGGCATTTTCCAAAAAGTACACGACCTGTAGAAATGATATACGTTGTGTTGTCCGGCCCCGAGTACTTCCCCGGTACAACGGCCCATGTCATGAGGCTGGTCGTGTAGAAAAATTTAGTACATGGCATGTAGTATGGAGTACACGCCTTGTCTGGGTAACTGGGGTTGGCTTCGTGTACTATGGCCATATGCCCCTACACGGTCACCAACCCGTACACTCTGACCTGTGTAAATAATACATGGGGTGACCCATGCTGTTGGCCTTGTCAGGCTGTGTGATGGAGTACACGGTCGTGTACTCCATCCCGTGTCCGCGTCTCCCCGGGATAGAGGATGAGTTCCGTGTAGCCGCCTCTGCCAAGCTGTACATGTCGTGCCGCCTGAAGCCGTGAAGATCATCTCATGTCCATGTACTAACCAAATTACACGCCGAGCTTCGGGGAATGTCCAACACGCCGTGTGACCAGGGTCACACGCCGTGTGATTCCTCTCTAACCCCGAAACCCTAGCCGCCACCACCAGTACTACACGGTGTGTTCTTTGGAAGTACACGCCATGTATTCTGGAAAGTTCCAAAAACGGTGCTCTTCACCAATACACCCGTCGTGCTGCTCCGATCATCAAATATGGCTGTCTGATCACCGCAAAACTTCCAGGTTCTGGTCTCCCCAACACCATGAATCCGCCTCTATTGTTTTTGGGCCTCCGATCGGCTCTGAAAATGTGTTCTGATCTCCCTGCACGAAGATCACTCGAAGAATGCTCTTTCTGATCTGGTCTGATTCGTCGTCTTCCATCGTCGTCGCACCTCCACAAGGTCATTGTGATTTCAAAATTTTGATCTTGGATTGTTGTGTTATAGAACATATGCGCAACGATCCATTGTTCATCGCCCCACGTGGAACGCAAAGAACGCGTGGGAAAAAGGAGGAAGAAATCCAATTAAACAATTTGAGGAATGAACCTCTACCATCATTCATAACAGCATTGATATGCTCCCGTTAATAGGCTTAAACGGAGCAACAATAAACAACAACATAAAGCATGGATCAATTCCCCATAATCATCCCAAAGAAAAATCACTCTCGCAAAAATGTATGAGTCCGTGGATCAACTTGTTCGTGGTTGATCCGCGTTCTTTGTTTAAACTTAAATATGGGGAAAATAAATCGAAATAACAACCCCTACCTTTTGAATGGATCAATCATTGATGAAGGCGCCGTGCTGCCGTTGTCATCAAGATCCTTTAATGTCTGCGCAATGATCCTTGTTTTCGATCCATTGTCGTTCGTCGTTGAGAATTTCCTCCAACGCCTTGCGGATTCAACAGAGGTTCCTCTCAGCCGTTTCTAACTATCAATAATTGCTTAACCCATTAAAAAGGGAAACATGTTGTCATTTAATTACGTGGAAGTATTAATGACGTTGAATCACCATTTTGAAGTTATTATGACGCACCATTAATTTAGGAAATGGTTGCACTATTGTCATGTTGTTGCGGATGTTTCCTTAAATGAAAATTAAAAAAAACTTGTTAATTTATTTTATTTTTATTTTAGTTAAAACATCCAAAAATTAACTTTTTTCCTCGACCCACACCGGTAGAGGTTGGCCGCATTTTTAGGTAAAGTTGTCATCCCGGATGCAACGGTGTGCTCAGATTTTTAATTTGGGCATATGTTTTGGAAACTGCCATAGCCGTGCACAAGTGTCAACTCACTTAACTAAAAAAAGTTCAATCCACCATTCCGGGCTCACGGGACCTCCGAATGATGTGTCATATTCATGCCCAGTCTCAATATAATACCATATAATATTTAAAATAATAAATGGAAAAAATATGAGACATTATAACCAATATTTATTTCTATTTATTACTATTTATTAATATATAGTACTAATTGTTTTTAATTATTTCTATTTCTGACTAATTATTCCTAATTATTACTAATTACCACTAATTATTTCTTATTATTCAAAAATTTTACCAATTATCACAATTTATTACTAATTTTTATTCATTACATTGATTTGGTACTAAATATTATTAATTTCCACTAATTATTAACATTTATTGCTATTTATTACTATTTAACACTAATTATTACATTTTATTACTATTTATTTCAAATTACCGCTATTTATCAGCAATTATTCCTAAATATTACTAATTAACACAAATTATTTCAAATTATTAGTAATTGATACTAAATAAAACAAAATAATAATAATATAAACAAATTTATTGTAATAACTAATAAATAATAATAATTTCATGTAATTATTATTAATTAATGATAATTGAACCAGGTTATTATAATTGAATATTATTTACATTTTAATAATAACATTAAATCTTAATGAAATAAAATATTTGTACAAATAATTTACAAAAAATAAAACAATATAATTCTGATTTAATTATACTAAATCCAATTAATAAATATTATTAGAAAAACATATTTGATTCAATTAATTAAAAAATTGAATAAATAAATAAAAATGTTAAAACTGAATCATTCGTTTGATGCATGTTAGGAAAATTGATCGTTTTTAAAATTTAAAAGTTTTAAAAAATCTAAAAAGAGAAATATGATTGAAGAGATGAGAGATGACTTGAGAGAATTTTGAAATGGAAAAAAATCGGAAGCAATATATAAAAGATAGATCGTTTATGACGTTTCCCTCACTAATGATAACCCCCTATTAATTGGGGGTGACTTTTAAAAATTATTTGGGAAGGGTCCCATTGCAAATACCATTTTACCGACATAGTATATGTGACGGGCCATAATAAATATTATTTTTTTCCGCGGGTTGTTGTAAATATTATTTTTTATGGGACCCAACACAAATTGGTCACCATTTATTGGTTGAGGTGGCAGTAAATGATAGTATTCGCATCCAGAATCCTCACCCGTCGAAAATAACAGAAACCCATGAAGATTATTTACGATGGAGGTTTATCACCCCATCACAAATACTTTTCCCACACTAACATGGGCACAACTATCCATGGTTATTTCCAATGGACCGTATAACATACCTCTTTTTTATAGACATTTTATGATGGGTCAAAATTCAAATTGAAAATAGTCTCATTCGTCGAATAACATGTGATAGGACCTATGCCCATCACAAATGACCAGTCACAAAATGTCAATTTATTATCATTCTACATCCCACTCTCATATTTTGGCATTAGTATGTTCACAATGGGAGACTATATTTTCATATATTTCTCTTTGGATACCTTTATCTAACATTTGTGACCCCATGAATCCATATCATTCCATGTATAAAGTGCAACACATGAGGTCAATAAACCATTCGATCTACTCAAAACCATCATATCACCCTATTAAAGCTCAAGAATATTTTAAATCTACATGAAGATCATGATAGAAGGGTAATACTCATCATGAAATTATATGTATATGTATTTCCATGAGGGAATAATTTCATCATGGATCTGTGTAATCAGAATCCACTAGAACCCCTCTTCATCATGGAAAATACTAGCTTCTAATGTGACCGTTTGATCTATTGTGGACTAAATTAAAATGATGAATCGGATCACTGACTAAATTTGACCCTCTGCTTCATGAGGATCAGGAATATTATTGATCATCAATGGTTTATGATTCTAGAACTCATGGAGCATTATATTCCATCACAATTTGTCATCATGACCACTAGTATTACCTATTGCTTCATGGGATAGAGTACTGATCCCTTCTTTCCCAGAGTAAACACCTAAGGAGATGGACCCTAAATTGTACCCACATTACTCAATAGACCATCATCGTGATTTGATTTCTATAAACTAGATGGAATGCTTCATTGAGGCATCCTAAAAGTGATCATGATGCATAATTGTTAGATGAGAAAATATATAGGGGATTTTAATCAGGAAATATAGTCAAATCACTCATTTCTATATGATGACTGTACCAATGTTCCATAAAAATGATGTCTCGATTTGCTGATTCAAAATGTAGGTAGTTAAAGTCCAGTAATAGAACCAACACTAGATTTACTATCATTAATTTCAAACATGATACACTCTGACACAATTTCCCTTTTCCTAACCCAATCATCATCATGTGTCCCAATCAAACACAATCATGAGCAATAACTTCTTTGATACCACTCTATCATGACCCAACACATCTGTACCCACCTAGTCAGTGGAAATATGGGTTTCACCAGCCCATGTACTCATATAATAGGCTAAGTGTTGGTGATAATCTCAAACATGGAATAACAATAATGGGATGCCTTTTGCAAATATATCATTACCCACACACCCATCCAATTAGATGAAAAATTTGAAAGAAATAATAAAAATGGATGTAGAATCTTTTGTAAAACAAAGAATGTAATGTCCTCTAAGGAATATGAAAAAGTAAAATATTATAAAGCCAAAATATTAATGGGGAAAAAGAATTCTCACCACAAATAGAGTCCCAATCTAAAAACCACTATAACAAAGTTAATCTAATGAGATCTCGACTCTTGTTCTCTTAGTTCGACCATCGTACATTGTCAATCCACCCATATATGAAAATTCTCCATGAGTGTCACTACTGAACAACATGCCTTTTTGGATAAGACATGAGATGTGTGTGAAATTCCCATATATGTGTGAGTACATACATACCCAATTGGATGTCCAAAAAACCGAAAAGGTAAAAACAAAAGATACAACACATATCATCTCAAACCACAACAAGAGGGTTAACGAAACCAATATATAGATTCTCATATAGAATCCTAAACAAGATAGAATGTTACACCCTAGGTCTATAGTCCATACTAGGATAATGAGTATGCGTTCAACTCCAAATTTCAATCTCTAGTGCCCAATATCTCACCTATCTGTCTGAGAGAAACAATTGGGGGACCCTCACATCGCCACTACTCCACATCCAAATGGGGAAAATTCCCTAATAGTGGACTCAAATAGTGTTATGATAGGGGGTTCCACTCCATGAATATATGACTCACACCATGGTGTGACAGGGGTACCACATTGTAGTGATAGGACATGCACTCTAGTGCATTAGGGTGAACTACTCCTAAAATAGAGGACATGTACTCTAGTGCCTCGGGGGAGAACAAAGTAGTAAATGTGGGAACATGTGACACCCATTCCATAATGCATTAGAATGTTTTACAAAATAATATTCTATATGATGATCCCACTTAATCACTAATATCATTCGATAATAACCTAAAGATGCATCATGATTTCAACACCTGATGTCATATATTGTAATATACTAAAATTACTACTATTGGGTTCTATGTATAAAAATTCTCATGATAGGATACCTGTGGGGTAAAATGTGATTCCTAGAGAAGGATATATGAAAGGTGGAAACTCTAGAGAAATGTTCATGGAATTAATTTTGGTTTATAAAGTGTGTGACATCACTGGGAACCCTAGTTGTGTCTTATCCTATCCATTGCTTTAATGTCTATATTGCACAACACAGCTTGTACATGTATTATAGAGCATGTCTAAATCACCAAGGGCCATCCAATTTGCTCATGGTTATTCTGGTGTACATCTATTCATGCTTGTGTACATCTTATCATTCCTATGTACTCATATCTGTGACTGTGTTCTTGGACGTTTTCATCCTAATATAACTCTTTAGTACACACTGAGACACCAATATAGTGTCATAGACAGTGTATGGTGTCAAACACTACATGTGGTCATTATCTCCCCTAAAACATGATCATCAAAGCCTTGGGGCTATACAACATTTATTCCTAAACAAAGTACTGTATATTCAGTTTTCTCATAGAAACCAATGATGTCATCACATATATCTCTACACCTATGTTTCTATTTAAACAACATTTAATCATGTCGAGGGTTCTCATGTCTATGGATTTCCAGTCCCAATCCCCCACTGGTTGATGGATTCTATCCACTCAACCCCCACACAAATCTACCCATCACTATAAACCACTCTTATCATCGCTCTCGATCCAAAATACATTGAAGAATCACCCTATCCCATAAAAACATAGTTATTATTATCCAAATCACCTTCTTGTTTTTCATTTAGACAACAAAAATGAATTTCAGGTTTTATCGAGTTCAAAACTGCACTGGAAATGTCAATCTCTGACCACATGGTCTGATGGTGAAGAACATAATCAATGGTGGGGATAAATGAACACAAATAATTAGAATCAGCCATTGGTTGATGGGATATCAACCACCTATCATATAATGATGGATCAAAGGGCTCTATTGTGGGCTTAAAAAATCATTCAATTTACCTAGACGAACTCATGCTAAGAACAGTTAAATGGAAATTAGATATTCATATCATTAAAATACATTTTTATGAAATTCAAAATAGAGTAAGACAATAAGTAATGAGTCGTACTTCAATTATGGATCAATCATTAGTTAATAAAATGTTGTCTTGTGATGAAGAAGATCTACAACATTCGATGTCTATCAATACATCATGATCCAATCATCGTTCATTCCATGATACCTATCCACCAGAAAAGAGTGATTATATCCTCTTAGCCCCTCTATGGTTTATGCATCTAACCCTCTAGAAAAACCATATACATATATTTATATTAGGATGGTTAGGTTTGAGTTATTAAAATAAAATAAAATACTTTTTTAAAATGCACCGATCAACGACTATCTCAACTGAACATATAGTGATAACTAAAATAGGTTGTGCCTTGGGTAAACACATGTTTCAAAATAAACTGGGGTCTCATATTTTATATCAGAGGCCTTGATCATCGATAAATCCCTTGAAAACATAGATGATGTCTAAAAATGTATTTAATTATATTGATATACAATGTATAAAAAAATTTCATATATTATTTCCAAGGTCCCAAGACCCCTATCCTCGAAACAACATTTGAATAAAAATCCAACTATAAACAATGGAATATTCAAAGGACTTGATCCAAAAATTGGATTCATTACAAAAATACAATAAATTCACTATATGATAATATTCAAAATATTTATTTCATAAACAATTTTAATTTTATAGAATATAATTTCTCTAAAATTCTAGATATTAATAAAAATTTTCACATGATAAAATATGATAAAAACCATTTCTGGAAAAAATATATTATTTAACCACAAAACGTCTTAATATTATTTATTAAAAAATTATTAAGAATTAATCATTACATTTAAATATCATAAAACATTTCCCCCTATTTTTCAAAATGTGTTCATTACAAATCATTCCAATCAATTTAGTATATATGTTATAATGGTTTGCTACATCATTTTTTATTTATAAAAAAGGTTAAATGTAAAGAAGGATAGCAAATACCCTAATTTTATTTCAAAATATATATATATATAATAATGGGTTATTATATATTTTTAGAAATGTATTTTAATATACTAAAAATGTTTTCCATCCATTCCCATTTATTTTATATATCACCCACATTTCCATGAGAAATTATTTATGTATTATTTACATCTCCAATGTTGAATTTTATTTTTAAAATTAAATGATTTTAATTTTCATCAGTTTACCTTTATGGAAAATACATTCCAAAGTGGCCCTAAAATCATATTTACACTAATTGTAAAATATTTCTCAAAACACTCTTAAGATTTAATTTCCATTTTCACTCTATCAATAGTGGATATATTTTCTCAAAATTTATTTTTGTGTATCACCCATTATATATTATAATAATATTATATTTTGGGATCATTACATTTTTAGTATCATCAGTTTATATTCATAAGGTCATTTTTGGTGATAATCTATGTAAATATAACCAAAACCAATTTTCATTCCATGGGTTCCTTATAATGTTTTGAATGATTAATTTATATTCATACATATATGTATAAGTGATTGATTGGCGATGTCTTGCATTTCCCTACAATTCATTATTTAGGTTTTTATATCTCATGATATAACAATTTTTTGTTTGGACATGATCATGTAATTCTTTGTTCAAGTAATGTTTCATGGATATGATCAAATATATAATTTTTCAAGTGATGGGGCATGGACGTGATTGAATATAGCATTTTTTACTTTAGATTGTGTGGACATGATTGGATAAATATTTTTTATGTGATTGTGGATAAAGATTATTCCATATTACTATATTCATAATATATTTTCGATACATGATTTCTACTAACAATGTCCACAGTATTATGATTTCATAATCCTATCCCTATTATATTGTTTTATATTACTATTGTTATAATTTATTGATCTTGATTATTTAAAGAAGCACTTATTCTGTGTTACAGGTTTTTTCAATGGATATTACAAGTGTTTCTATCATTTAATTTACCAAAAACATATTATTAAATGATATTTTTATAATATTTAGTATCAGTAATCAAATTTTTATCACATAATAATGATCTAACCCTTTCATGAAATATTAATGATTTTTTTCTTAGATATAATTTATTCTCACCCATTTCATTTACCTCTCTTTTTAAGGAAATTTTATAAAATATTTTATTTAAAATGATTTTTATCTAGAGATTCATTGTGGGTGACACTGAAGGCATAAAAAGTGAATATTCATATAATGGAAAATGAAATATTGGATGAAAAAGACATGGGGTATATCATAAAATACAGTAATCTTTATGAACATAGGATTGTGTATTAATTTTGAGATTTTATGTATAACATTAGAAAATAATGTGAATTTGATATAAGATATTATTTGGTTACCTCATCTTTTATTATATCCTTTGATTTGAGAATGTGTTTTTTGAACTGTACTAAAGAGTTTGGGTTTTGGGAACCTCATTTCCCAATGAGATATACAATTCATGTAATCCAATATATTTCATTTATAATAATTTTATAGATTAATCAATAATACACAAGCTGATACCACCTTTATCAATGGTTTTGGCTAATATTGATCATCTAGACTAATGATTCCTTCCACAATGTTGAGAATCCCACATAAAACCATTTCTTTATCTATAAAGATCATGTTTGAGTGCATTTATAATATATAAAAAATAAGAATATGGATGGGAGTGGAATTGAGAACACAGTAAACTATAATAATCTTACCAATAAATGGAAAGAATTTACCTTTATATTTATGGATATGGACCATAATTTTGGTTCCCCACCATGAAAAATTGTAAAACCTTATTCTATAAGACGATATATGTTCCCACAAATATTCTATAGGAGATTTTTTCTTATAAATATTAATTTTCTCTTACATATTTTTATCACACCTTCTGGAGTATGGGGAGAAGGCGTAAACATGCTTTTTTTATTACTACACTGCGGATCAAAATGAAGGAGATTTTAGGGATATTGTGGAAATATATAATGGATATACTATTTATATTGATAATTAATAGTCATTATTAATAAAAAATTGGTTAGACAATCCCATAAATCCCATCCATCCCATAAAGTGATAAATCATTCCTATCACAAAACCATTATTAATGTCATGTTAATCGAATCATATCCAATATGAATAGTCTAGGAGATAACGGTTCCTCTATCTTAATCCCCTCAATAACATAAAAAAAGAAAACCACTTATCCTTTAATGAAATTAAAAACCATGAGGATGAATATTATTTGAATATTATATCACAAACCCAGTTTGGGAATCCAAATAATTTAATAATTTTCATAATAGAAATCCATTATTGCTTGTCAAATTATTTGTCCATTTTAAAGTAACCCATGAAATTATAACCCAATAAATTACCATTAATATCTATTTTCAAATCCTAATCAATAATAATGTCCTATTATATACCATTCACAAAACCATGATTCCCATTAAAAAAATATGGTATCTAATTAGATATCTTATCAATTATGTTGTTGTCTAGAACCTTATAATTAATGTTTCATAGTAAAATATAACGATACTGATTAAAAATTTTCATGTCCTCTAGGATGAAAATTAAAGTAAACATATAATCATAACCAACCCTTATAAAATTACCCCTAGTATAAAAATTTGAACAAATTCAATTAGAATATCATTAATAATCCCCCATGAAATAATGTAAGGGATCTAAGAAATCAAGCATCACCCATCATTTGTTATGATTTATTATTTTCAATAACATAATAATCTTGTTCTTATATATAAATCGGTCCATTTTATAGTTTTTATAATATCTCAATACCTTATAGGTGTTTCTAGAGAATGATTCCCTTAGTTCTTACATGGTATTGTAGGAGCACATGTCTTCCATTATCTCTACATGAACATTTTTTAATAATTTTATACTAATAAAAATAAAATGCCATATCACTATGATTTTATCCATTCGTTTAACTGATATTCATTCCACCCATACATCCTATCCTTAATTAATGCATTAAAAAAGGTGTATTATTTAACCATCATTTAGTTAAATAGATCTAGAACACTAGTTAGAACTCCTTTCAACATCTTGTAAATTCATTGAAGGAATTATTTTTGTAATTTTAAGAGTTTTAGACACATAAACATACCTTCCATTGAATAGGTCTTTATCTTGATGATTTATCTTATCATTCAAATCATCAAATTATGGGTACAAACATGGAATAATCAAATACCTTCCATATAAGTCCCAATTAATTTTGATACATTTACATTATAGGGATAACCATCTGTATCCCTCCAATGGAAGTTACCATGAAATATATATATATAATTAAAAAATATTTTTCCCTATGATAACATATTTGATTAAAAAGTTAATCAGTTTCCTTAGAATCAAATTTCAATGAAATAATATTTTGTGAATTGATAAAAATTTATTAGGACCTTTGGATTCAAATCACCTAAGGTAAAGAATATTTCCCTTGATCATTTGAAATGAATCAGTCTAGATTTCTCTAAATATTAATTCTTCATTTTATATTGCTTCACTATGTACATTTATCACATGTGAATCCCATTTCCATAAAATAATTATTGGTTATGATGGTTGAAATCCTAACATAGTATTCCAAAAATAATCTCCCCCATATTTTTTCTTATATTGGTAAACTATATTGTAATAAGTGGGGATTAAATTGGTTTATCCCTCCCGGATTGATGCGAGAGAGAAAGTACCAAAATACCACCCTCTATGTAACATCACACTATTGAAAAACAATTAATATAAAAATAATTGAATTATAGGAATAAACCATAATCGATATATGTTGAGGATATCTATGAAACAACTATATTATACCTATCCCTCCTATATATTGATAGATATAAACAAATTTTTTTGTGTTCTAGGAACAAAAACAACGAATCATGGACAATTTGTATTTTATTAATAGGAAAATCAAATTTTTCAGAAGGAAATGATCCCATGTTATTCTTAATGATGGAATACATAATTATAAGATAAACCAGTTTTCTTGGTTGAAATTATCATTAATTTCCCTAAATGAATCCATAAAATTACAAAACTTCAATGTGAATCTCGATCAGGTGATCGCGCCACTGGATGGAGAACACGTAGAGCTACCATTTAGTGGTTCCTCTAATTATACTTTAATAAATGGACTCTTTATTCATTACATAAAAAAAACATAATATGTTAAAGGATGGGACAAAATATTTATAAAAAGAATATAAAATTACAATGAATCCATTATCTCTAGAAGAGAAGGATCACTAAAAGAATACCCCACATCCAGATTAGGATATAAAAGTCCTAAGTAATCATTAGAACCATAATCCACCACCTAATAAGAATATTCATTTAAATATTTTTGATTCAATTAATAGGTAATTAGATTATGGTTACTGGGATCATCTATAGAGGCATTTCCTTTCATAGATATAACAAATGTAACTAATCTTCACAGGGGGTGGAAACAATAGACATTTTAAGTAAATCAATATAATCAATTGACTAAACCATGTTTCTAAAGTTTTGATAATACCTTATAAAGAATTTTCTTATATTAGACCCTATTTATAAGATAAAAACATATCCAATGGTCAGGGGATGATGTTGGAGGGTTTCTATAATGTAGCTTATTAGGGAAATCCTCTTTAAGAAGACGAACATATATATGTTGAGAGACATTGATACTACTAATTTTCATTTTTTGTGACCCTTTATGTTACCTTGAAATTGAAATTCATTACAGAACCCCACTAGAATATAAATTAATAGACTATTCTAGCCTAAGAATACTCCTCAATTCTAGAGAATATTACCAAATGGAAGTACCATCAATATATTCACATTACAAAATATAATGACCGTAATATAGTGTTTTATCATGTACATACCAATTTCCACACAATGTAAATGGATAAATAAATCCCAAATTCCTTTAATCATTAATTAATTAAGGAAGGGTAGTTAAATTCTCGCAACCACATCGACACTACCATCAATTTAGGGCTCTTTCCATAATAAAGACCTATTGACCATCTAAAAGGAAGAACCTAAAGCCCATAAAACACCAAAACAGCCATTAACGTAATTTCTAATTTATATCCCGTTAGAATAAAATAATAGAAAAATCGTTTTTATTGAGTAAAAGTACTTAATAAATAGAGGAAAGATATCAATAGTTGAGAAAATTCAGATATTATGGTAGCAATGGTAGATTTGCTCCAAATTTCAATACTATCATATTTTCATTGTAATCAAAATAAATTTAAATACCTGTAGAAAAAATTAGAAAATATATACATAAACTAGAATTGAAGGTTGACGAATAAATTATATGAGTAGGTTAGTAGGAATCGTTAATCCTAACTAAGAGATTTTGGTATTAGAAACAGAAAATGTGAAGTATTTTACACTAGCCCCTAATCGTATGTAGATTAATTATGGTTGAGACCCTATGAAGGATCTATATAAGATGATGATTCATATCCCATTACTAAATAATAACTGAGGTACCACCACCACCATTGACTAGGGAACCCAAGATTTCCATTACTGTTTAATGAAGAGGCAAGTGAGAAAAAATTGGGTAGAATAAATTTTGAATGATTACATGAAACACCTTTTCTATTGAAAGATACATTATCACTATTTTTTGACTCACATTAACTTATACATATAGCATGATTTATTTTTTTATAATAAGTATGAATGTGTGTTTTTATATATATAAAAAGTCTCGTATAATTTCATTCAATTGATCTTTCACAAATAACTACATAATATCTAAAAATACTCCCACCACATTTACTAATAGATATCAAAAAAGTTAAAATAAAATTAGAATACATTATTTCATGACATTATTTTTTTGATAAGAACTATTTTCTAGTTCTCTTTTTATTTATAAACTCACAGTACAGAAAACACTAAGTCCATCTCTATTAATTATCCTCAATCATCTTCGGGTCATATTATCATTATGTTAGAATTTTACTATTAAAGAATAAATATATTTATATATGTTGGGATATAATATATTTTTGGATATATGAATCAATACTTACTTCTAAAAGTTTAATAATTTAGATGCACAAGAGGTTTTATAGTAACATTTTAATACAAAAGTTACAAGGGGGAATATGTTTTAATGATGAATAATATATAAAAAAATTAAAACCAAAGAAGTGGTTTTATATTCACTATGTTAGGTGATATATTCAACTATCCCGATCCAACCTAGAGGGGCTTGTGTCATGACTCACCAAGACTGCCTCCAATAAGCCACGACTTAGAGACTGGTGCTGAGAAGGAATATCACTAACATGGGAGACCTTGTCCTAAGTACCTAGACACACACACACACACACCTACAATTCTATACAATACTGTAATGTAAAAAAACTAAACCACCATGCATGTATACGTCTATATCATGTAACCATTTAATGAAAGGATTTAAATGAATTTAAAGAGGGACAAATAAAAAACCACCCAAACGAGACTGATACTAAGGTACAACCTAAAAAGTATGTTGTTGGACTACTCTTAGAAATCTCCAGAAACACGCCTCATTGTGTCCAGTCTCACTATGCAAAGTATAATCCAAGTATTCCTAGGACTCTGTTAAAAGGTTGATCGTCTATATAATAAATGAAACGTACGGGGAAATTCCATATATAGGTGAGTATAATAATACTCTGTAGGAAAACCTAAAACCAAAAATCATACAACAATGTAAATATAGTCATCTCTACACAGGTATATCTATGCGAAACATATAACAATAATATATTAATATGATCAAAAATGAAACATAGTATAGAGGTAAATCCCAACAATAGTATACCAGCTTGTGAGTCTTGCCCAAATAATCCACCAAGCACTTATATAAGAGAACATTGTCATGTTTCTGATAGTACTGATGACGTCAATATAAGAGGTACAACTCATATGGTCTCATCATGAGAAAAAAACACACTGATAATCAATAGATACTATGATACATAGATAAGGATTACTTCTATGGCAATAGGGTGATACCAACAGCACAATCTAAACTAACCCTATATGCAGAGGATCCAAACCTATGTATATTTGGTCATATTGATATCATGAGCTCCATCTAGGCCCAAAATATGTATAGATGATCTCAATTAGAGCCTCTCAGAAGGATTCCAATGAATCTAAAGGGATTGAAATCCTAGGAATAGGAGATTATTCCATACCAACCATCATGGAGAGGATCAGGGGAACCTACCCTAATGAAATATTTCCATGATACAAAGGACACTTTGTATAGCCCATTTATAAAATGGCACGTGCTGTTTAATTGGGGTCACATGCCGTATTCCATGACCCCGAGTCCTTCCCATGTAAACGGATTGTGTCATCAAGTCATGTATATGAACTGCAACACATCATGTAGGCTACCCGTGTATTCTACATATTTTCAAATATATGGCTTCATCCCTTGTATTATTTCAAGTGTACAAGTACATGGATTAGTCCATGTATGTAGTCGTGGTCGTGCCTCTATGGGGGAGTACATGTTGTGTAGGTTACCCTTGTAGTCCACCACATGTTCATGTACTTCCTAATGTACACACCAAGTCACCCACAATAGACCACATGTCATGTGATAGGGGTCACACCCTGTGTGACAATTGACATTCAGTGAAAACCCTATCTGATCATGGGGTCCCCAAACAGTGTGTGGATCTGACTTACACATAATGTACAATAGAAATTTCTAGAATCCAAGATTTACATCCCATTCATTTTGGGACCTCCGACCTCCAATCGGGTGATCGTTTCACTGCAAGATTGAAGATCTCACCTTGTTTGAATGTCACTGTAAAAATACAACTAGATCCTCTAATACATATTATCAAAAAAATGGGCCAAATAATCATTCTTCACTATATGGAAAATAATTCCAAAAAACATGAACTCATATATTCTTCATCATCTTAACCACTCTTCCATTTCCATTGCACCTACTTCATTCCATTCTAGTATTAGATCTATGATATCAGATTATTGTGCCCTGAAATAGGTACGCAATGTTTGATTGATCCTCATTTTTCAATCTGTGGGTGAAACAAAGAACTCCCACAAAAAAATATGAATGGGGGTAGGTGAGAACAAGAAAATATTGGAGGAATTAATTTTGATTGATATTTATGGTGATCTTGATCCACCTCCATTAGAATGAAAATTCAAATAATCATATCCTATATATTAATCACCCACCAAAACCACACAAATAATCTCACCCCTAAGACAATTGAATCATATAATAATCCATTCAGTAATTGATTATCATTCATCATATATTTCATCAATAGGTAATTGATAATTCAAAATAGATCCCCTACCATTATTTAGATTGATCACTAACAAAGAAAAAACCGTTGTTGCATTCATTGGTTAGATACTTTTAATCTAATGTGTGTTGGTCATCAATCAATGATCTCACCATCATTTTTATGATACAATTTTCTACAATTTTCTCTAAATATTTCTAAAATGATATTCTAATGGTTCTAGGTTTATGATTCTAACCCTTGAATTCTGAAATAATAATCTATTTAAGTATATATTATATCTTTTTCAATGGAAGTTAAATAAAAATAATTTTATTCAATAATGTTATTCATTTCTGCTTCTGCGATGACTTTTCAACAAATGAATCATGCCATCTATTGTTATGCCGAACATAGGGTAAACCTTATGTTCCAAACTCAAAGGTTCTCATAGATTTTTGAATCAGACACATTTATAGAATTGATTCTATTTTTTAGGAAAAATTCACACATCTTCTCTTTAATATATTTAATATATTATTAATATTTACTCGGCATACCCCCGACCTCAAAATAACATATTTTCTCAGCACATGGTATTAGAAATAATTCATATAATGTCCAAAAATTATAAATGAAAAATTTATGACAATAAATTTTCCCCACCTTGGGGAAATTCATCCAGAAAATTCCAAAATAAGAGCCACTTCAAATGATGTGGGTACTATGAATGAAGTTTATCCTCCCACTCCCATCTGTTCTCAAGGAGATTCCTATGAATCTATTGGATGCACACTATCAGAATTGATCAACCCACTAATGATCATTCCTTGTTGATATTTTATCTATATGGGGTACTCACCAAAGGTCACTCCATCCTTGGGGTCCAACTCATCACATTTGATGATGTGATAATGGAAATGCATGTACCACTTCATCAATGACATGTGGGAGACTTAATGTACTCATTATAACTATGGAGGTAGAGATATGTGGTAATCCACCTTGCCAATAATACATTGTACCTGGAATCTGCTGATGAAACTCAAAGGTATCTTTTGGCACTGTCCAAATCTACATAATACACATCAAGGTGAAACACATAGGAACATATGGTCTCCTTACACTAACCCTAATGTCCTTCATCCCCTGTCAGTATAAGACTTCTAACGGATTGTCGTTGTCTTAATATTCTCTTGGATGATTTTCACATTCTTTATTGTACATCACACTAACTCTAGTCCCTTGAGTGCGGACTCTTCTAGGTCAGTGTAGAAAATTGGTAACCTAAAAGGGTTCCCATACAATGCCTCGATTGGAACCATAATGATAGTGGAATTCTATAAATTATTTTATGTAAACTCCACCAATGATAGGTGATCCTCCCAAATATGTCCATATTCCCACATGTAGGCTCACAACATGTACTTACGAACCTAAATGGTCAACTTATTCTGGTCAAATGTTTGGGGGTGAAGTATTTTTCTAGATAATAACTATGTCCCAAAATCGTCTTGTAATCCATTCCAAAACTGTGATCTGATGCTAGCATCCCAACCAAAAACGATTGTTGATGTAACTCTCTAGAGTCAGACTGTCTTTCGAATGTAGAGGCTTCTCGAGCTCTCTACTAAAATTTGTTCCCATATTCATATGAGTTGGGATTGCTTGGTGTGTGGCTCTATGATCCCCTAGATGGAATCATCTACCCAAGATTTATGTAGTAATCCTGTCATGAAGTCCTAAGAAATCCCATACCACTTCCACTCTAAAAACTCGTGGGTTTTAGCTAAACATTCTAGAACATGGTTCCTATACTTTGCATGATGATATGTAAGGAATAAATACACCAAATCTACGACTCCCTTATAAATTCTTATCCACCAAACTAATGTTTAAGGTCCTGGTACATCATTTACATGCCGGTATGTACCACTAATTCATATATATGAAACTCTCTCAAATCCTCCCACTTGCAACATCACTAGAATCATCATGAATACTATGAAAAGAAAAATGTGATCCACAACATTTGAAAATACTTCAGAAGTATGTAAATTTGATATCTTCATATGTTGGGTCTTGTAGTTGGTATCCCCATGATGTGTCTCCCCGACTCTTTGCAAGATATGAGGTGTAAAAACCATTGACTAGAGGTATGATTATTTTTCTCTGTCCATAAATGATAACTAAAATAGGGGAAAATTATTTCATTCGTCGTTCAATAAATACGAACATGATCTCTTGCTAAGAGCATCAGCTACCAGAATCCCCTTACTAGGAGTGTAGAAAATTTTGAATTTAAAGCCCTGGGGGAACTCTGGCCATTACCTCAGTCTCATGTTGAGTTATTTTTTAGAGAAGATATACATGAGACTCATTTGATTGGAGTACATGATAATACACTCACCCATCATGTAGTGTTACCACATCTTCAAAGAGAATTCTACAACTTCTTCCACCAGATATTGGGTTGCATAGTTCTACTCATGTAGTCTCAATTGGAATGAACCGCAAGTAATCACCACCTGTATCTTCATTAGAGCACAACCCAATACAATTCATTATTCATCTCTAAACACTATGAACTTAACACCCTCCTCCAACAATATGAATATGGGAGTGCTCTTCACACTCTTTCTCAACAACTAAAAGGCCTATAGTCACTTCTCTTTCCATGTGAATGGATGCCCCTTCTATGTAAAATATCTCATGAGTGCTGATATGTTGGAGAAATAAGGTGTGAATCTCTTGTAATAGCCTACATAAATAAGGAATCTCTGCCCCTCTCTCAAACTATTAGGTGTATCCCAATATGAAATTGCCTCATCCTTAGCCAGGTCCACTATTACTTCATCTACTAAGATAACATGTCCCATAAATTTGACATCCTAAATCTAGTACTAGATCATTGAGAGGTTTTTTTAAATATGTTGTTTCTACAGTATGTTTTTATATATCCCCACATGTCTTGAATTCTCCTCCTTGGACACAGAGTACACTAGGATATCATCATGGAAGACTACCAAAAACCATTCTTGGTAAGGCTAAAATATCGGGTTAATGAGTCCCATGATAACAATTGGGTAATTCTTCATGTAAAAGGGCATCACCAAGTACTCATTATGATTACAGTGACATATAAATGTCATCATTTGTCTATTCTTGTTTTGTACTCGCTACTAGTGATACCCTTATCTGAGGCCAACATACTAAAACAATAGCATCCCACTCAACTAATCAGAGAGGTGATTGATACATTTGTAGTGGATACATGTAATTCAAACTCGCATGTTTCAAGTACCGGTTGTCCACAAATAACTTCAAGCTCATGTCTTCCTTCATGGGAAACAAAACTGAGGATGCCTATGATAAAACATTTGGTCGAACAAAGCCCTTACTATGCAAGTCCTCCAACGACACCATTATATTGTGAAGCTCTGTGGGAGCCATCCAATTTTCTAGCAAAGATATTAGTGTCATCTGAGCGTGTAAACCTATTTAGAAGTATATATATTAGAATCAATGTAAACCTATAACATTCCTAGTGAATAATTCCTCATACTCCACTAACACAATAGGAAAATGGGAAGTCACAATATCCATTGCACCCAGGATTACAACATTTAGATGATGAGTAATCAGCTATACACACATATACAAGAGTCCATCATGTGATGCCTAGGTTTTCATATCATCGACAAAGGAGAACCGGGTTCCATCACTACAGACACACCACACCCTTTTACTCAAACAATCAATATGGTCATGAATTATAGATATCCAATTTATACAATGAATGGATTTTTAAGGCCTTGACACTAATTACAAAAGATTAAAATAGAAAATATCACCTTCAAGAGTTATGTCACACAATTGACACATGTGTGTGATCACTAAGTCTTCTCCAATAGGGGTCTCCAAATGAAAGGATTGAGCCAAAGTTTCAACCATAATATTTATGTCCCACACATGGTATGTGGAAAGAAAGTAATGACTAGAAACTATGTCTATTATAAATTAAGATATGGTATAAAATACACAAATAGTAACTCAAATCACTATGAGAGCATATAGGTCATAAGATTCCACTGCCTGTAGTTATCCTCTCCCCTATCCTTCAGTTTCCAGAGCATAAAGTGGACCACCTGGGAGTGGAGGTGGTAACAAGTCAAAACATCAACCACCTCATGTTTCTCTCCCTGATCCTCAACCACATCCTCTACCATATAAAAATTTCTTCTCTTAATACTACCTCTACATTGATTTATCACACACGGTCTCTCTATCAGTTGTATGGTTTGTTAGACAATCTCGGGTGAGATTTCCCCTATCATCATAAGAGTTCAACAGCCTCTTTTGTGGGTTGAATGAACCCATAATGTGAACCATGAACAATAGATACTGTATCTTATTAACTCCTCCTAAAATGTCTCACTCATCAAGGTCTCCAAGAAAGACATCGACTCACTACTATTGAGGTCTCTCCTCCAGCATGTGCACTGTTGACAAAAACAGATTGTATCTACTTACCACGAAATTATATACTATCGAAGAAAAAACTAGAACACCAGCCTTGGTAATAATGAATAAAGAGTTAACATTGAATTGAGTTTATCTAAACAAAACAATCCCAACGGTATGACCCCTAATTAACTGATCTCAAACCATATCCATAGAGTACCAAGAAAGGTTGGTAAACCTAAATGAATTCTCAGCAGCTATCCTTATACCCCTCGAGGGCTGTAGAAGATCCTAGATATGTATATCCCTAATTATAGCTATTGAAAACACCTCTCTAAATAGGCAATCCAACTCTATCATTGAAATAGTCATCTGATCGTATGACTAGGTCACTAACCCCCACCATCACCATGTTGTGTTGTATAGAATGATCTCCTCCTGTACCACCATAAGATATGTTGGTGTCCTCACCAGATAGAAATCAAGGGTCTCCACCCCCAGAAAGTCATCAACCTATTGTGTTCTAGGATCGCCTCAGAACCAAAGAGGCCTTCGTCACTCAAACTCGTGAAGAGTTTTTATCCTACATACCTCATCTGTTGGTTCTGCAGGTACCATGTGTTTATCTATATGTGGTTGTTTGGTTGGTGTACCACCTAGAGGTAGCTTCTCAAGTATTGGTCCCTATATCAATGCATTGTCACTGAAGGGATCATCCTCATGATGATCATGCTAAATCCCAGATATAATAAATTTCAATGGCATCATGAAACAAATAACATTTACTACGGTTGATGATTATATTTCTAGAGATGACTTAATAAGGAAATGGTAACCTCAACCCATTCTTATATGATGCATGAACCATTATTTCCTTACACTTGATTTCTCATGTAATGAGTGAAAAATGAGGTGAATAATGTCTTCATGTATGGATACAACAACCTCTTCACAAGAACTATAGTCCCTATCATTAAATCTTATCTCAATACACATAACTCTATTACCCCAATCAAATCTCATAGACACGTGGTCCTAAAGTAGAACTGACCCCTCTAATACCACTCTTCCCAGACCTATCCCTAATTGGAATGTGTCAGGACTCCCCAAGGTTACCATCAATAGTCCAAGAGCTTGAAACTAGTGGTCAAAAGGAATATCAATAACTTTGGAGTACTTAACCTAATTACCTAGACACACACACACATACAACCCTATATAATGTTGAAATATAAAAACAACTAAAGAACCATGCATGTATACATCTAGTTCCTATAATGAAAGAATGTTATTATGTAAAATAATAAAAATATGTCAAATAAAATCCTTCCACAAAGAGTCTTAAATATAAGTCCAACCAGAACATTATGTAGTTGGACTACTTTCAGAATGCTGCAGGATCACACATCGGTCTCTCCGGTCTCACTATGAACTATTTGGTCCTCTTTTTCTTAGGACTTAGTCAAAAGGTCGACTATCTAGATAAGAAAATACTTGCGCGCAAAAAGGCCATATAGGGGTGAGTATATCAATACTCAATTGAACACCCCGAAACCATAAAGCATACAAGAAAGGAAATACAATGATTTCTACACAGTTATATCCATACAAAAAATATAATAGGAATATCCGCATATAGTCAAAAAAGACACAATCTAGAGTTATGTACCCACTGTAGTATACTATCATATAATTCTAGATCAAATATTATAAAGAGCCCTCATTCGAGGGAACACATTCTTGAGTATGATAATATAGATGATGTTTGTTCAAGATATATTTCTCTTTAGATTTTTTCCATAGAAAGAACATTCTAATAGTTTGAAGATAATATAATACACAAATAAGAATTACTACCAAAGACTTGTGGTGATACTAGTAACTCAATCTGGATTAAACCACTATGTAATCTATTGGTGCCCATGTAGTGTTTATCACAACGATTCCATAAACACCACAATGGGAAAATAGATGAATAATTGATCTCACTCCAGGCCTCTCAGAGGTATTACAACAACTCCATCCAATAACTCCTACGGAAGGGATTTTAGTATTAGGAATATGAGAAGATTCCATTAAAAACATAAATGAAATGAAAATGTGGAGGTAACCAAACTAAAATTGTACAAGATACGAAGGAAAAATTTCTAATCAATGTATAAATGAGTACACAGTGTGTAATAGGGGTCACATGCCGTGTCCCTTGACCCCTTGTTATTCCCTTATAAATAGCCCATATCATCAAGCCTCATATTTTTAGTACTACACAACATTTAGGTTTTCAATGTTGTCTACCCAAGAGCTAGTACATTGATCCATCTCTTGTATTCTTTCTCTTGTACCTGTACATGGCTTAGCCCATGTAAATGGTCCAGGCCATGTCCATGTGGTGGAGTATATGGCATGAAGGACACCAGTGTAGTCCACCTTCTGTCTATGTAT
Source organism: Viscum album (assembly GCA_963277665.1). Taxonomy (NCBI): domain Eukaryota; kingdom Viridiplantae; phylum Streptophyta; class Magnoliopsida; order Santalales; family Viscaceae; genus Viscum; species Viscum album. The sequence goes on from OY728122.1 coordinate 1,135,883,847, forward strand.
ATCCTAAAGTAAAAAATGAGTAACCTAGGAGAGGCCACACAATATGTGAGAAGGTTCAGATGCCATGTGTAAATTAACTATCTCATGAAACCCTAGCCACTGCAAGGGGCCCTAGACTGCCTCTAGATCTGACTAACACACCATATCAAGAAGAATTTTCTGAAATCCCATAGCTGGTAGCCAATCATTCCAGTACCTCCAACCTCTGATCTAGTGATAATTTAACTACAAGGTTGAAGATCCCAACTCTTATGAATATCATTGTCTTCAGAAAATAGTTCTCGTCATCAGATATGCTCAAAAACACCTAAAATAATCATTCTTCATTATGTGCTGAAGAACATTGAAGAACACAAAATCGGGTATCCTCCTTCATCCAAATTTTTCCACCACTATCTTGTCATGTCCATCCCAAATATATGGTAACAAATAATTACACTAAAAAACTAGTGCTCTAGGTTCGATTGATCTCGATTTTTCAAGATTTATTCCAAATCAAGAATGTCAATGATGATCAATGAATAAAGGGAATCATAATAATATATTGGTTTAATGAATATTGATTCATGTTCATGTTGATCTCAATGATTCACAATTAGAATGAAAATCTAAATAATTCGATCCCCAAGATTAATATCCTTTTAGAAACAAAAAATAATTGCATCCCACAAGATGATCAAACTGTAGATCAGTATGTTCATCTATTTATTCACATTCTCCATATAAATCATGAATGAAGAATAAAAAACTCAAAAAACATTCCACACCTCATTTTGGTTCGATCAATGATGAAAAATGAATTTGTGTCGCATTCGTTGGAGAGATCCTTTGTATATGATATGCGTCTATCATCGATTCATGACATCATGAACATTCACCCAAGATAATTTTCTGATGATTTCTCCAAATTCATTCATACAGATCCATAGTTATATGGAAAACCCTATAATTAGTGCATAAAAATAAATGTAAATATTTACAATCAATGCTTCAATGAAAATGAAATCAAAATAATTTTATTTGTTTATTTAATTCATTTATGTGCCCATGGTGAATTTTCCACAAAGTACCTTCATCGACTAATTTTAAATCACACCTTTCATAAACCTCACATTCTAAACACAATCTTACTCTCATATTTTTTATATGGGTTACCATTTAAAAGTTTTTACACTTTTTCTAGAAAACTGTTTAATCGTGATATTTAATATATTTAATGTATTTCAAATATTTATTTCTGGAATAATGGAACTCAGAATCGTATACCATATCAACACATGGTCTTTATAATATTCTATATGACATCAAAATAATACACAGAAAATTCAAGACATTACATAATGTAATGAATAATGATTCATATAGGGGAGTAGTAAATGAAAATAATATAATATTGAAATTTTAATATGAAATATTTTATTTATTCATTTAATAAAATCAAATTCTAAATTTTGGTTGTATCTCTAGATTATTTAAATTCATTATTGGGTTTTCAAAATGAAATACGACCTATATTATACACGATGATACAAAAAAGGATTGGGGGTTTTAGGTAACACCTTATCGTAGTCAATTATAATACCCTTCACTAGTCATTATGATGAAATCCATTGGAATTAGTTTTTTATACTAAAATTATCTAATTTTAATTTTTTAGACTATTATCTAATGACTGACTTCCTTTAGACGTGTCTATATGATGCAATAGAAAGGGTTAGTTCTAACCCCGTGGAACAACATTCCTATATCTGGTGCACATTTATATTTAACATAATGAAATTATTTAATACCAACTATGAAAGACTTTATATATATATATCTATAATTATAATAAAATTAATTATTATTGAATGCCTTAAATTTGTAAGATATTTTCTGGTCAAGGGAATTAAAAAAATGTGACACAATATAAGTTAATAAATAATATTTTCTTTATAAAAAATATACAATTTTCACACTATATATGAAAATATTTGATTCATATCATGCATGTAATGTCTCCAAACAATTATTTCAGAAGTGTTTTCTATCTAAACATGTCATGTGTGATGATTTTCTCAATAACCTAGGGAAATGGAATCCTAATAAAGGATTAGCTCAAATTCTCTATAAGGGAAACATACCACTAAAAAAAGTCTAAAAAAAAGGATAAAGTATTACTAACAGAATAGGTAAAAACATGAATTCATAATGAACAAGAAAATTTCATAATTATATATACATTATAATAACTAAAAAAATTATATCAACAATACCAATCTCATGTTGATGGAATGCATAATTCTGAACAATAAAAACATGTTTTTATGGACTTGGGCCAAGACACATTACTTGTTATGATGAAAACACTCACGAAATCCTACACTATGGGATTTATTTTAATATAGTATATCATTATGTGACATTCCATGAACAAAAACCCACACTTTTTTTGTCTCATGAGACCAAATGATGCATCAAGGGGATATATAATGTCAAGCCCAAACCATAACATCTTTAAGTTTAATGTGTTCACTATAAGAGAAAATAAATAAATAATACATAATAAACCATTACAATTGTAATCCTTATTTAAATTACAATATATTGAAATAAAACACATTTAACAATTTAAATAAAATGTATGACATGATAAAAACCTATTTAATGGAGGAAGGTGGATAAATAAATAATATATAGTCAACTTCCCAATTATAAATAATATATAACTGCTAATAATTTTCACAAACAAATAAAATATCATATATTTTAGGTGGACAACATCTTACATGAGTTATTTAAAATTTTATTTAAAAACTATATAGATAAATTGGTATAAATCTGAGAAAATACTGAAATAACATGACCATAAGACATCCAGAGAAAAAAAGTGGACGATTTCATTTGAATACATCCCACAATGTGAGAAAAAAATTCAAAGTGTTTCTATGGTTGGAATTTATATCCCATGAAAATAATGATAGAATAATATTATAATACAATAAAATGATATAATTTAACCAAATTATTTTAAATAAGTACAAATAATGATTATTACTCATTTGAAAAAAATTGAATTACAAAATATTCTCCCAATTGTGAAAATAATTGAATAATTAGAAATGTGAATAACATAACACAATCTAGATTTTAAAAGAAACAAAACAAAATTAAATTATCATTCATGAGATTCTGAAGCAATACAACACTTTTCAGAGAGATATGTGTCTCCCAAATTTATTATGTTTCAATGAATGAGATTCAAGGACAAGAGAATACATATAGAATATAAAGTTTTGAATAAAAAACCAATTAAAGGTATCACAAAAAATTAATAATATAATACAATGTTTAAATTATAATTCATGATATTATATCTAAAATAGTTCATATATACAACAACTTAATGAAATTAGGTTGATAAATAAAACACTCCTCTCAACTAAGGGACATTGAGATGAAACCCATTACCTCTTATCCTGAATGTCATGAAAATACTTTATCCTATTATATAAAAATAATATCAATAATAAAAATTAAATTAATAACTTTATGATGGCCATTTTAATCCATAAATTTCATAATTATTTATTCTCTATATTTAATCTTCAAATTTTCCACTTCAGGTGCTTATATTTTTATTCATTTGTACTAGGACAAAAATTGTGGTATCTATGTTTATTATAAATTAATTAATAATTAAATTTTCATATAATTAAAATTCATATATGTAAAAATATATTTAATAGATATATAATGTATTTTAATCTCATATATGGTTAATAACCCTGATGATAAATCGAAAATAATCCTGTTTTAGTGAGTCTTAACAAATAGAAGTAGTTTTCTTAATCAATGAGTTATATATTGATATAATATCCCCGTAAAATAAAAATATTTACATATTTATATTATATTACACTATTAAATATGTTCTCAATGTCAGTAATGACATAAATTCGTAGTATTGTTTGATTAGGTGGTTAAACTAACCCAAAGATCAACATAACATGAATTAATGAATGATTAAAAAGTTGTCTAGTTTTGATATCATTATACTAGAAGCATGAAGATATTATTTCATTATAATAATTTTAATATATAATAATTATAATTAAATATAATAATTATTAATGATATTATAACGTTACATAATTTTATTAATATATTATCCTCTAAACATGTTTATTTTAATCAATTGAATTAAACATGACAGTTTTTTGATCATATATTTAATAATGTCTATATATTTTTTTTAAATAATTATGTTATAGAAGTAATATTTATCATTTTATATCATTAGTATATTCAATCATGTAATTTGGTAAAGGGAAATGAAACATATTACGTCGTCAAGGTGGTACTCTCTAAAACGCATAAACATCAGTTTGGGTTTTCTTAATGAATGTTTTATATGATTAAAAACTATTACTACCCCTCATATAATAATTTTAAATTTGATATATTATACTAATATAATTATATTAGTGTCCTTATAATAAATTATAAAAACATAAATTAATAAAAAATCTAATTACTTTATAATACTCACATTAGGCACATGGGTTTACCATGTAAGTCTAATTGTATTTTAGGGGAATATGATAACTATGAGTTAATAGTGGATTATTTTAATGTTAGAGGGTTATATGGAGTGTAATATTTAATTATTTTATTTAGGAATTCAATGGTCTATTTTTTATTGAAGTGTGGAATTTGTTACACTTTTCTTAGTGAATAAAAGGGTATTTTGGGAACACCTTTACAATTTTTTTCAACAATTCAATGACTGTATTCAAGGATTAATGGATCAAATATTGATAAAATAGTTGCGTAAACATGTTTTAAATGATAAATATATACAAAATTATTTTATGGGGTATTTTTTAAAAAAACATTTTGTCTTTGACAATCGGTTAAACTCAGTTTATCCCTTTCACTTTTACCATGGTAATTAATTTTAACAAAAAATATTATGATTCACCATTTTATATAATTTATTCATTTGGATTAATATATTAAAAAAATTCTATCAAATATAAATTTTAATGTTTTTTAATGTTAATTTTAAATAAACCTAGATAATCACATAAATATAGCTGTCAAAAAAATAATCATTTTAAGAATTAAATTTGTGTATATGAAAAAATTATTTGGGTAATTTATTTAAAGGATTGAAATTTATTTATAATGAACAGATTAAATGCATTGAGTCTTCAAATTCATTTTTAAGCCTAAAATCGCCATTAATATTTTTAATTTAATGAAAAGAGAAAACCCCTTTTTTATATTAAACTATCATTTTAATTAGTCAAGAAATTTATAATCCAATGGTTTTCTATGTTAAAAGAATATTTTATGATGAAAAATTATATTCCAAAAATTAATATTTGTTTTCCTAAATGCTTGTAAATATTTTTTTTGTTTACATCCTATAAATTGAAGGAAATTATAACTTTCATAAAGCCTGCATTTTTTTACTGAAAATATTCTTTTTTAGAAAACGATCAAATTTTATTACCCTACCAATTTTAATATCCACAATTTATAAAGGGATTTAATTTTATTGATTTAAAATTCCAAAAAATGTTAATTTCATTTATGAATAAAATCCTAAAATATAATAAAATAGTATTTTTATCAAGATATGTCATTTTAAATAATTATTTTATATTATTCTTATTTCATATCATTTACCAACTAAATTGGTTTAGAAAAATTAATATAAATCATATTGTATCATTAATAATATGTTTCCTAATATAAAAATGTGTATCTTATAAAAGGTAATTTTATAGAAAAATACTCTTCTATATAATAAAATATCTTATTAGTGATTTTGGGTAAGCTAATTGATTTTGATTCATATTAATAATAGTCTTTGTTTATTGTATATAGAATTCATAAACAAGTTACTCCTATTCATTCCCACTAATTCAAAAAATACGTTTTAATGGATATACATAAATATTTATATTTTAACAAAATAAGTCACTCTTTCTGTATAATTTTTTAAATAATGGAAACCCAAACACAGATCATAAAATAAATGTATTAGTGACTCTTCAAATAAAAATTATAAAGTTTTATATTATAAATATATAACTAAATCTATATTAATATATATTCTTTTTGACATTATTTTAAAAAATATATATGTTCTGTGTTGTGTTTAGATAAATCTATTTTTAAAATTATCAAATTTTAAAGTAACATATATTATAATTTCATGGTGTTACATCCACCCATAAATAAATATTAACCATTTAATTCAACAAATTATATGAGGATAATTTCTATTAGAAATACACAATTAAACGTACACCACAGGATAATAAGGGTTTTATTTACGATGTGGAAAGAGCATTATCTATGTGAAAAATTATTACATGATCACAATAAATATATCCCACTCGTTTCTAATTTCACATATAGTAAAACTATATTAAAATGATCTTGATATATAAGGAATAACCTCCCACAAACCCTAAAATTAATTTTTATGATAATTATACCATTAAGGTTTTTAATAATTCAATATCCAATAGTTTTTGAAAACATACCTGACATAGGACTCTAGAAAAACTATATTGAATATTTATATATGATTAGTATTAGTTTTATAGAATTTTCCTAGTTTTGATTTTTATTGGTGACTATCTCCCTCATTTTCCCATGGATTGGGACATTGGGTAGCATATTTTTCAACTCTCATTCAATTTAAACAACTAATTTTTATCGCCTCCCAGTTTTCCATAAACATGTTAGTTTTATTACCTTCTATTCCACATTTTTATAATTTATTGATTCCACTATGAAAATTTCCCCCATGTTTCTTCCCATAACATTAGCATATAAAAAAGTGATTTTCCCTCATCATCTTTGTCCCTTGATTCTTCTTGGGACATCATCATTATCATCCTTGTTGTGTTTGAGACTTTGATTATGTTCAAAATGATAACAATATTTCATGATAGATGGTTTTTAATATTCATAAGGTATCTCATTTTGTTTCCCATTCTAATGGGATTTTTTAGAGGTAGTATCTTCATTTTTCAACACACTGAATGTTCTTTATAGATCCATCCATTAGTGAGAAAAAAAGAGTTATAATCAGTGATGATCATTACAAGTGAATTTTTATAAATAACTTTAACAAAACATAAAATCTAATATTTTTCACTAATATAAAACTATCTTATTTGAATATAGTTCTCTCAAATCATGTTGTATTCGAATTAGTTTAGCATACATCACTCTCATATATCCTTCATGGTTAATCCTAGGTTACATAAACTAGGTTTATCTTTGACTTATTAACTAAAACTAAAAAATAAAGATCGTAACATACCTTTAAATTTCAAAAAAAATATACACCCAATAATCATAGAAATTATATTCCCACAAAATCAAATGTATCGTTCCTCGTGAGACAATAGTAATTTCTATAATCATATAACCAAGTATGTATATACCCTAATTATATACCATAAATTTCATAACATTCACAAAACTGTATCATCTTATAAGACATTAAACAAAATTTAGAATATATATTCCACTAAAAATTAACAATATCCATAACCCTAAATTATTTTTAACCAATAGTTCATAAGGTTCCACACTAGTCACTATATATCGTAATCTAAAAGATGGGATAAAATTCCATAAATTAACGAAAATTAATTATCAATCCCAAGGATCTCGATTACTATCTAACTAAATTATTCAAAACAAATCAACCCTTTATTATGAAAAAACATTTTTATATTTATCTTTTGAGTTATCCATTCATAAAACTTGTGTTCTTCAGTAGTTTCCTCTACAAAAATATCCTCACCACAAAATAACTTCTCAATGTTATTAATACCATTTAGTATATGTTTCCATATGTTTAAAGTAAAACTGAATAATAACAATCCTTATATGTTTCACATAATCCTCACTATATTAAATATTTAAAATAATATCATTGATAACTATCACCAACAAATGAAAATAGCTATGTGTTTCAGGACTATATCCATATCACTGCCTTATATAAGACTAGGAGACTCATATCTTCCTTCATAATATGCATATTCTAAAATTCATAATAATATATGTATTCTCTGTTATTTTTTTATAATATATATGGGTTCCAATTTACATAACATTATTAAATTAATTTCATTATTCATTTATTGAAAAGATAATATAAACATATATTGTTATTATAATATCTTATATATGAATATGAAAACATCAATCCAAATATGTTTTCCATTATGACGTATTTGATACTGATTTATTCAACCATTGGTAATATGTTATTATTTTTCAATTATATTTTATTTCAATATTAGTTATTATTGTTCTTAAATCCATCATAATGGTCTTCAAAGAGATGTGACTTCACCAATCAAACCCCCCGGAATGTCTCTCAATGTGTCTAGTCACATGAAAATTTATTTTGCATTAGAGTGATGACTGGGTCAATTTTATACCAACCCTTTTCCCAGTGATTTATTCCAAGTTAATTTGTACCATACCTTAACACATATTCTAGTATCTAGAATAGGATTAATTTCTAGGTAAACCAACATAATCATTATTTTACCAAAACATTGGTATGTTATACAATACATTGACATATTCATATAGTTTCAACTAGGTTTCTCTAATGATAATCCCCAAATAACATGTGCAACATTACATTAATATAAAGTCCTATACTACTAAAAATGTATATTTGTAACGTACAAATTGTAATTATCTTTATCTTTTCAACACGTAAATTATCCTAAAAATAGATGAATGTTTAGTATTATCTTAACTATTCCTTTGACACCAACGGTGACACTCTATAACCATACACCTAGATTTGGTACACATACAAACATAATTTACATATATTCAATGTTACCAAATGTAAAGTCCTAGATATAACTATCCATTAATGGAAAAAAATAAATGATTATTGAATCATTTTCATCCAACGGATCTTTTTTGGTGTACAATTTTATAGAATTAGGACCCCCCATAAACTGACAAATCACATGTTCTTTGTATAAAATAGTAAATTTCCCAACTATATATGAATATAATACATTCATGATATGTATTCAATATATCTTGAAAAATCATCCACACACGTTTGGCATATAAAAATTCTGTGTTCACTACTTTTCACTATAACCTAGGAAAATGGATACATAAGAAGGGGTGAGACAAAATGCTTAGTAAAGGAAGCATATAACTAAAACAAGTATCGAATAAACATAACATAAGTATAATTTATGGAATTATAAAACAACCTAATACTATATTCAATATGAAACTGGGAACATTTTATATCCATAATAATAAAAAAATACATGGATATTAATAATAATGAACTGATATTAAAGAAACACATAATGTCATCTGTATAAATCTAGTTTTATAAGCCTTATAATAATAAAAAAATCATATTCACAGACAATATAGTAATGAAATTATGTTTTCAAGGATTTATTACATGAGAAGAACCAAATATATAAATATATATACACCAAAACACCACATGATTTTTATCTCTAGACCTATCAATATATCACGGGGTTATATAATATATTCCCCGCCGATCAGTTATTTAAGTCTAAATCATTAACGATTGGACAATATTAATAAAAAATAAATAATAATATCTTTTTATGATGATATATAAATAAAAAATATTAAATTTAATTGCACCACCTTCCCCTAAGCCAATAAAATATATAATCTAATCATAAAACATCTATATAAAAAAGGTGTATTGATAAACAATAAATAATCAATTTTCCAAAAATAAACTATATTTGAATGACAATACTTTTTCCGAGGTCAATATAATATCAAATTTTCTAGTTGAAAATCATCTATTATATGTTATCGAATATTATATGTTCATAATATATATATCATGGGGTATACGTCTAAGAAAATTCTATAATAACATGATCACAATCCATATGGAGAAAAAAAGAGATGGATTTAATAAAATATATTCCATGAATTGATTAATATTTTTCAAATGGGTTGTTAGGAATTTATATCAAAATAAAAAATTATATAATTCCACAAAACACAATAAACACGTATTTTGTACACAAAATATATGAAATAAATTAATAGAATGATTATAACATAGTGAACAAAAAATGAATTTCCACAAATGCTCACTAAATTAGAACAACTAATCTACTAGACACATGATTAAGATAAACTTATTTCAAGATTAAAACCCATTTAATATAAGGAAAATAATATTCCTGGGATAGTAAATCAATAGAACATTACGAAAAGGGAACATGTTGTATAAAATGTATTCTATCTCAAAGAATGAAAATTTCAACATAGAGAATCCTTGGGTATTAAAAAAATTCCAATAAAACACCCTAGAAAAATGGTAATTATGTATAAATTCAGATAACATTATTAAATTAAAATTAAATATTTTCTATCTCAAATAAGAAATATATAAACCAAAAAATAAATTAGGTTCATAATAACAACACATGTATTAATAAATTGAAATTGGGATGTAAACACTTCCCTTTTATCTTGAATTCAATAAATACGAATTATCATATTTTATCATAAATATATATATTGCTTAATCAATTCACATATAACCTTACACATATCCATTTTCATTCATACTCTACATAATTTTTCATTCATTATATAAATTCTTCTGATTTTCAATATTGGGTCTATTTATGTTTGACAGTTTGTAGTAGTTTCCTAAAATAAATGTCAATGTTTTTTATTCATTAAAATTTATTCATTACTATATCATCTAAACTGATAGAATAGATGTTAAATGTTTTTTATAATATTTAGATTTTCATTTCATGTCATATTTTTTGACGAACTGTGACAATGAAATTGACGATGATAATATCTCAATGGTTCATAATAAACAAACTATTTTTTCAAAATTATGGTGATAAATAATAATATATAAAATCAATAACCAAAAATTTGAGATTATTAACATTTATGTAATATTATACCATTAAATAAGTTATCTTATTAATACATGTCATATATTCAATGTATTGTTCGATTGAGTGGTTATATCGACCCAAACGTGAACATACACACATTGCATAAATTATCCTAAGTTGGTTTAATATTTATATCATTATACCAGAAATTAATGAACATATAGGGTAATTATGAGTAATATATATTACAATTATAATCAATTTGATGAATAATTATTTTAAATTAAAACATTTCATAACCTCAATAAAAGATTATCATCATAGCATGCTTACATTAAACTATTAAATTAACGATGATTGTTTGTAGACCATGTCAGTGATATGTTCAATAATTACTAATAAATAAATTTTAATGAGATCATAAAAATCACATTCATCCTTTAATGTCATCCGTATCCTTATAATGCGGTGATGGAAAAGGAAACATGTTACATCATGGGGTGGTAGTCTGTACAGGCAACAAATAACTATTTTTTGGCAAATGATGTTTTATATGATTAAGAAATGATAAAAAATTAAATATAAAAACATTGAAGTATAAAAATTATAAGAATATCATTTTTTTTCATAGAATATATTTTAATGAATAAAATTAAGAAGAAAAATTATGTAATTGTTAATACAACCATCAAGGACAGGGATTTCCTTGGAAGTTTCCTCGAATTTGAAGGGCTTAGGCTACCAATGAATGGCCATGGTATTATGGTAAGGTTAGAGGTAACTATGGATCGTAAAATTTAATTACATAAAGGTCGAATTATATGGTATGTTATTTAATGAATTGGTTATGACATTAGCCCATTATAATTGTTGGATACTATAGTTTTGGGAACAACGTTATGATTTCCAACAGTGAGAGGAAATTATTCCTGGTTCAATGGATGAAATGTAGATACAAGTATAGGGTAAAAATTTATTGGTCAATAAAATTATCATAAAATTATGTATAGAAACATTTTTGAATGTTTTAGGTCTTTTATTGTAGGATTAACTAAATTTAACCCTTTTACTTTTACCTTGGTATTTAATTCCTTAATAATTTAATTTTCTAAAAAAGATCAGTATTCTACATTTTAATTAAATTTATAATTATGATATAAATATTTATAATAATTATATAAAATATAATTTTTAATAATGTGAAATTATAATTTTAAAACAAACAAAATCAACCAGTTAAAATATTTTCTTTCGAATAATGTTTTTAAGCTTCAAATTTAAATTTTAGATAAAATTATCTTTGATATTTATTTTAAAGACATAAATAGATTTATAATTAATTTAATAAAAGTTAAAATGTTTTAATGTAATCCATAAGAGAACCTCAAATTTAATTTACTGAATATAAAGAAAATATCCATAAAAATTTATATTAAAGAAACATTTTAATTAGTTTAAATAATTAATTCCATAGGTTTATTATCTTCAAGAAATTTCATAAAATGAAAAATTTTATTCCTAAAATTAATATTCAATTGATCATTATTTTTTTCAATTATACAACTTTATTCTTACATCGTGATAAAATCATGGAAATTGTAATCTTCACTAATCCCACATTTTCAATAAAAAATCAAACATTTTAGAAAATTCTCTACAATTTATAATTAAAGAATTTTATTAATAGTAATTGAAAAATGATATTGATTTTGGTTAATTTAAAATTATATAACATATAAATTAATTTTTTAATAAAATCCAAAAATATAATGAATTTCTTTTTTTATTAGAATGATATATTTTTCAATAATTATTGATTTTTTTCATATTTCATATCATTTACAAACTAAATTGGGGAAAATGAAATGTCATCATCAAACATAATTTATCATTAATATAATTATAATTCAAACAGATATGTGCATCACAAGAGAGTCCTTTAAAAAATAATTTTTTATGAAATTAAAGAAAATTGTTTTTCATTTTAGTTAAACTAATAAATTTTAATTTATATTAAGTGTAGTGTTTATTTTGTTTATACATATATCTCAAAAAGTGGTCACTCCACATCATTATTTCTATTTCAATTGATAATTTTTAATGATGAAAATTAAAATATCTATATTTTATCTAAATATATCATGGTTTTTATGTCTATGGTATCAAGTGATGTAATCTATTAAAAGAAATAAATTATTAGAAAGTAATAATATATTATAATTTATAGGTGTGACATTAATAAGAACAAATAAATATATTGTGGGATGAATACTAAATAATTAAATATATGTATTGAATCAAGAAACATTAGTAAGGAATATTTATAAGATAAATCCACTAGAGTGTTTTGTTTAATCATGAATGAAAGTATTCCGTATATAAAAAGAAGATCAGAGGGAGTTATTTTGTTCTCTATGTCAGATATGTTTATAACATAGAGATTTTTTTTAGTCTTTTACACATCATAGATAAGGAACATTTACCCAAAATATGTTAAAATTAGGTACCCATGTTTAAATGATTAAGATAAAAAATATTGATTTATGTGGGTTTTTGTAGATCTATTTTTAATACATAATTTGACTTCTTAATTAAAAATAAATGATTGAACAGCTCAAGAAAAAATTTATTATGATTTCATATATTATAATATCTCTCTTTGAATGGAGGATATTCTTATCGTGAATAAAATTCCATGAATATTAGTTTTTAATAAATATCATATTTCGATAAATATAGTATGTTTTGATATTTAATACACATACAATATATATATATAATATAGAAAAAATGAGGAACTACACAAGATGGAAATCATATCTATTCAATGGTGTTTTAGAAACTATAATAGATGAGTTCCTTATAATTAGAGAATTGAGAATATTATATTTCTTGGGGATTTAAAATTTTTATTTTTTAATATAATTTTGATATAGGATCACATTGAGGATATGGTAAAAATAAGGATTAACATATTAAAACTAGCAGTTTCTATATTTATATTTATTGAGTTTTTTATGACATATAATGTATCTATGTATCTGGTTTTAGTATTTATTTGGTTCAGGATATGGTTATAGCCAAGATATCATGTTATGATAGATGAAAAAGGTTAATTCATAGTGATATAATCTCTTGATGAATTTCCTCTAAGGGGTGATGTCACAGTATACAAAACATGTATAATAATGTTTCATTCATATTGGTTATATCTATATATTTTAGTAGGAACATGTTGGTCATGTTAGAGATTTCTATTTGGGTAGGCTTTTAAACTGGTTTAACTGAAACTTTGTTGGAGTTCGTGTTAAATGGACAACATGTATTATACTATTGATTTCCAAAATATCTAATTAATAAATTAGTAGTCAATAATTTATTACATTTTTCATATTAATTTGTGTTATATTAATATAGTAATGTCAAAATAGTATTTTTAACATTTATAGGTTGTAGTAGTTCCCTGCTATAATGATAAACATTATGTTTTGTGATAGTATTCTTTATATATTTCCCATTTAGTGGATAATATATTTCTTCCAAGATATTTATGGTGTTAGAAAATTAGTTATTATATTCTCATAAGAGAATATGTATTCCACTTCTAAATTTTCAAATACAATAAGCTCTAAGAGAGAAGATTATGAAGATAGATACTCTAAGATAAATTCAAAATGTTATATGTGTCCTTTGAAATCCCTTTCTATGGATCTGTGTATGGGTCTATATAAAATATATGATTACTAATTTTTATGATATAACATCTAATTTAATTCATGGATAATATCCATGATATATATACTTATGGTGAGGATGGGTACATTTGGTGTTTCATAGGTGATACAAAATTAAAGAATTTGTTAAGAAATGACTTCAACATTGTCATTTTTAGAAGATGAAATATCATGCCCATTCATTGGAATGGAGATTTTGAATTATATATATGGATATAGTAGTACATGTATGAGTTTATTTCTAAAATATCCATATAATTTTATAAATTTCTTAAATAAATTTAATTTAATAATTATAATGTGTTTCATACAATACCATGTTTAAACAAACCATGACATACTAATAGTTTTTTACTTAAACATGAATTCTATAAACTAGCTTATAAATTTGGGTTTATTAGTATGATTTTTTTGAAAATTACGTACAATGTTTCTTGATATATAAAACATATTTATGATTAAGTACTAAATTTATTTTAAATTAATTATATGATTTGAAAATACTTTTTCCTAAAAAAATGTTTTATATTAATTTTTTTAACAGATAATAAAATTAATTTTGGAAACATTATAAAAATTATTTGTTAAAAATTATCTTTATTTCATAGATCAAAATTTCAAAAATATCATAGTAGTAAATTTACATTATTTTCTAAAATGATTAATTTTTGGTGAATAGTGAAAAATAAGGATTTAAAAAAAATACCTTTTTATTGAATGATTTTTAGAAATTCCATCATATTCAAAAATTATTAAAATAAAACATAGTTTAAATATATTATTATTAAACTATTTTTCATCATTAGAAAAAAATTTATATTGACTTCATAAATTTAACAATTATATAATTTTGAAAATATTCTCTTTAGAAGACCTATATTTCATCGTGTTTTAGATTTAATTTTAAATTAAATCATTCCAAATATATAAATGGGAATTTAAAAAAATTATTTCATATTTGAAATCAATGTAATTAATATTATGTGATAATGCCAAAATATAGTTTTGTCAATATAAATAGTAAATCAGTAAAAAAAATAGCTAGAGGGGATAAGGTTAAAACATGTTTATCTGTGTTAACCAAAATAGATAAGGGTAAAAATGCCCTGAAAACCTATCCAATTCCGATTTTATAAAAATATATTGACCTTATATCATCTAATTAAAAAATGAGAAACTTTGGAGCATTTTGGTGTATGATCGTGGCTTCTTTATGAGGTATAAGACCACTTTTACTTCTATTTTAATTCATTGGGTTTTACCTAAAATTGATACCCAGTGATCCTTTGGAGGAAATAGAAGGTGTTAGAGGCTTGTTTGGATCTTAGAGTCCATGTTTTTGAAATAGTCTGCTCATCCACATGGTTTGGATTAACAATCAAGGGTGGTATATGACACTTTCTAGGGCCTCATGATTTGGTAAAACTATGAAGTAGAGGATACACACCCATTAATGTGTTTTATTGTTATTATGAGATGAAAATTTAATATTAATCACATGATTTCTGTAACCTTGTGATGGTGGTTTAGAGATAGGTAAGGGTGCACAGTTATTTCATAGTTTGGCCTACAACATAAAATAGTATTTTAAGGGGAAAAGACCATATCCTCCCTAAAGGAGTAAAATTTAAAATACTCCTCCACTTTTATAATTTTTTCTATTTTCTAGCATTATTTTCACCCATTGATGCTCTACTACTAAGATTGGTGTTGCTTTTTATTCCAACCTATGATTTGATATCTGATCATTTAGTTTGTTAGCTCTTGATAAGTTATTAATTCCTTATGATCCGTCATTTGTTTCTATTCTTATCAATGATTATATTTTACTGTGAGATCATATTCCATATTTCCATGGTATTTAGCTGTTATTCCATTTTCTTTCAATCTATGGTGTGTTTAGGGATGATACTCACTGGTTGTTCTATGATTGGTGTACTATAAGTAGTTTATACATTTTTCCTCAATGTATAGTTATTTTATAGATTGTTTCACTTGTTCCTCACACCATACATTCCATAGATGTCTCATAAATTAATCTAATTCCATGATTAAATTATTGTAACCTTTTTAGGTTTCCCACAATGCATTATGTGATGGTTGGTGTTTTTTCAACCTGAACTAAAACACCTATGAGGTGTGTATATGCATCTACCAATGATATTTCACCCCATTTGGTTGTATGAGATCTCTATTTGTTGGGGGAGCCTTAATGAACATTGTGTGATATTATTATAGTGATTATGCCTCAATTACATGTGATTATAAATAATTAAAATTATTAAATAGATTAAATATAAAATATATTATTGAGTTAGATTAAATCAGGAATTTCTTATGTATGTGAATTGTATTTTGTAATAGTTGAAATGATAAGGTTCATAGTTATTGAGTGATCCTTTGTTTCCATATCAGATAGTGTTAATGATTGATGGATTGGTATAGAAATGGGGACTACCATGGATTCCATGGAAATTTCTATTCATGGTATCCAAGATATTATTAGATTACATATAAATTTATGCTTCGTAGATATGGGATAACTTTTTATACCATAGATATTTTTACTCATTTGATCTGGGATTATATTGGATTCCATGGAAATTTATACTCCTATGATCTATATCATAATGGATACTGAAGAAATTTATCCTCCATAGATTCATCCATGCGGGCTAGACACATGATTACTCATCATAGGTTGTGGATAACATAGTTACCATGTTGTATAGTTTACCATGATTATGTTTTATTATCAACAGTTATCCATGTAAGGCTGGACAATATAACATTTATAGCATTCTTATAATATTTTTCCCACAAATTCGACTTATATAGTCTACTGTAATTATTATGGACACCATTGGTAGTGGTCTACTGAGTGTTATATCACACCATATTAATCCCACATTTGGAAACTAAATGAAATTCATTGATATATGTGAGTACCATTTCTATAGCCCAATTTATGATTTTTTATTGATTTTAGCATAGGATCAGTGGAGAAAATGATTTGGCATCGGGTTCATTATTCTATATGGGTACCATTATTATTTTTTAATTTAATATATGTATTTTACTAGATTTTTACCGAATGTATTTTCAACAATTTTTTGACTCATGATATATGAATCATTTAATATTTGATATTAGCTTTAACTATTTTATTTGTACTATGTAGATGATTTACCAATAGAGTACATTATAATTATATATGTATTCCATTGTTTATCTGTTATGACACAACTATGTGACTCCGATCAGGAATATATAGTCTCTACACATTATTACCGTAGACACTCACTACAATTCGGTAGTCTCTAACATATGGGGAGGCATTGATGAGGCCATGTGAAACACTGAAATGAGGAAACACTTTGTGGGGTCTTGATCAGGATGTTACCAAGTGGTATGTGATCTGTTTGTTTTTAATTTTTTTGGGGATATTAGGTATTATATTAGGAAAGTGGTTGAATTTGTTAATGATCTATGGAAGGTAGAAGCTAACCCATATCTAGGGAAAATAAAAATTGACTGGGATGGGACACATTGTTCTGCATTTATTCATGTTACGGTTTATTTGAATACACTATTGGGTGACACACAAGATATTCGATGTTCCGATGGATTATGAATTGTTACCCTTGGCCTACTATGGTAAGTAAATATGTCCCCAAGCATCATGACATGCACATTGTTATTTATATGTAAATCATTATTCCATGCCACATTTATATTATAGTGTGCATCATTTGTAGAATTTTTTGGTTCCATTATTGATATATCCATTGAATTCTGATAAAATTTAAAAAAGGGATTTGGTAAATGATATATTGGGATTAAATGAATGTTACACATCAATTTATATGGTATATGGGCCCTAATAAATTTTTAATGGTGGTACATACTTTTCATCCTTTTAAATAGAATGGTTATTAAAATTAAAATGGAATTAAAAGAATGTTTATTCTAAATAAACATATCATTATTAAATACATATTAAAACTATAATTTAAATGTATATTCCCACAATAAAGTGAAATTGACACTCTGTATACCTGTACATTAGACTTTTAATGGAGAACGTAGGCTAGACCCAGCCTTAGTAGTGGGATGTAGGAAGGATCACATGTTTCCTTTTGACATCTATCTCACATAGACCTAGGATTAGGAGTATACATATTGGTGTGACTTGTGTATAGTAATGCATGTTCCAATAGTATTTGTATATCAATGATCTGGTTGTTAGGTAATTTTCATTGAGGAATTATTTTGAATTTGTAGATATTTTTCAACATGATGACCTCTAGTCATGTTCTAGGAGGGGGGATATGACCATGATATAAAGGTGGTGGTCCTTGAGTCACCGGTAGAACCTCCAATAGTTACACTAGTGACACCACCCATTGTTCCTGATATGGTTGTTGATGCCTAGTTCGGAGAGGGTTTCCTACTATTTATGAAAAAAAATTATGGGAGACCCACTACCTGCCTTCAGTATAGAAGTGATGAAACAAGTGTTTCAGTAGCAGTATATATGTTGTAATGTAAGATTAATAGCTCTAATTCCATCTAGGAGCTGGAATACTACTGTTCATGCAGGATGAGAGGGTGGTCATGTCCTGGGGAGCTAGACCCCAGTCACATCTCAACAATAGAGTGGGAATACTCAGGTGGGTTATGTTACTTCTCAGGGTAATGGTTAATTCCAGATATATAATGTATTACCTATAACTAATCAGAAAAGAAGCATGCCATATACAGTGAGAGTTATGATCTTAATTTCATACACTCTAGTATCTTCCCTTTTGGATATAGGTCCTCAAAATTCAGTCATATATGTCTGACTTATATAGATACATAGGATCAATATGTAGTTATCTGGTGGAATTATGAAACATGATACATCACTAGGGATTTGATTGTACATTATATGGTAGTGTAGGTAACTCCCCCTTGAGATAGGTGGGTGTCACTTATTATGGAATTTCTTTATTATCAAGATGATGATCTTTGATGTCACACTCAAAATCAATTGGTTGATCCATTATCATGCTCACATTGATTTCTATCACTAGAGGGTATCCTTCATATCACCAGAGAGTGGTAGTATATCTAAAATCAGATGAGGTATTTTTAGGATGTTAGAGATAGGATAGAGAATCATGTGTCATGGAAACCTATATTTCTATCATTTTTGGATGATCATAGAATTCTCTAGGCTAAAAAAAATTAGTAGAAGATTGATTTAGTGATGTATTTTTGAATGAAGGTTCTTGTTTACCTCTAAAGTGATTGGTAGGGTTCACTATTTTGATACTCTATTAGTTTCTCCAGTATACATTACTCATAATAGGATGAACACTATTGATCTGATAGAAATTTAGGGATTTATATAGGACTTAGAAGCTAAGGGATTTATATGACCTAATACTTTGTGGTGGGTTTTTCCAATCCTTTTTCAAAGAAGTTGGCTGGAAACCTTAGTCTATGTGGAGATTATAAAAATGGAACTAGTTGATGGTTAAGAATTGATATCATTTACCCCATATCAATGACATATTTCACTTGCTCTGTGGAGATTATATTTTCACCGAAATAGAGTTGAGGTCATTTTATCATCAAGTATAAGTCAGGACACCAGATATAGTCTATAAAACATTATATAGATAATATGGAATCTATGAGTATCTGATTAATAGATTCAGAATCATTAACATGCCATCAGTTTCCATGTTCTTGATGAATTATGATTTCTAACTATATCTAGAAACATATTTGGTGGTTTTTTGGGGGCAATATTTGGGTATTCTCAAACTCTACATGATCGTTCAAAACACCATGGAATCTTCTTAAATACCCTGATAGATTATAGTTTTTATTCCAAACTTGCAAAAAATTTATTCTAGAAATATAATTCTTACTTATTTGGTCACATCATCTTAGAGATGGAAGTTTATGTGGACACAAATAATGTAATTATTGTAGTTCCATATGAGAAACCCAATAATGCCTTCAAATTAAGTGTTTTTTGGTATTTAAAGTTATTAAATGTGCATCAACCAAGTATTTTTTCATCTAGATATTCCTCATAGAGGCTTGATTAATATTTGGGTCAAATTCATATGTTCTGAAGCATACCGAAAAGATTTTTAGTAGATTAAGGTAAGGTTTATTTCTACGCAAATACTGATTCTTTCAAATCCTAAAAGAAGTTATATGATTTTCTATTATTCGTCTTATAATGTGATGGGATCCTTTATGATGGAAGAGGGTGGAGTTGTAGAATACAAGTCTGTCTAGTTCAGAGCTCATGGGGAGAATTACCTTATGCATGATCTTGAATTGGAAACCATGGATCATGCCTTGTGTTGCTGGAGGAATTATTTTTGGGAGATCATTATTTTATATACACATACCACAAAATAATCATTTATAAATTTATGAATCATGAATTGATCATTTAGTGAAGAATGTGGGAGGATTATTTCTAGTCGTTTGAATTAGGAAGCATATATTATTGGTAATGGAATTGCAGTAGAGGATTCTCTAAGATATAAGACTCAGTCATAGAATGTTAATGAAGAATGTATAAAATAGAAATAAGTGGACTAATTCACTGAGATACACTTGTAGGTTTATTATAGTCATGGGAAGACATCCCTATCAACTATGGTGGTGAGTTAGACTCATAAACATAGGGTGGGGATGAGATAGTTTCCATATTCCTAGGGCTGAAACCTATGGGAGATCATTGTAGGTGATGGCCTGAATCATAGCTGGGTTATTAGGGGGGATTAAATTATATATGTATTGGGTAATTTATAGGTTTTCATAGGAATCCAAGACTA
This sequence comes from Viscum album, assembly GCA_963277665.1. NCBI lineage: Eukaryota > Viridiplantae > Streptophyta > Magnoliopsida > Santalales > Viscaceae > Viscum > Viscum album. The sequence goes on from OY728122.1 coordinate 1,135,905,366, forward strand.
GTTGAAGTTATAATTTCATGCCTTAATATGGATAGTACATCTTAGTTTTCCTATTATGTATCATAATTTAAGCCACAATTATTAGTGTCCTAGTATGAATTGGGATATAGTAGGAATCCACAATAAGTTATCCACCTTTCTTCAGGTGATTATTGACCAGTAATTACTATCTAGGTTTTTTTGTTACCCCTTCCCAAGTGGAAATTATATGATGTTTCTATGGATTTCGTATCATAATTGTCAAGGTCACCATAAAGTAGTTATGTTGTATGGATTTTTTTAGATTGACTGATAAATGATTCAAAATTCTTTTCAATTATTGAGACCTTATTTGTATATGATCATGGTAAAATATATTGTGTTCCTTAATAGGATTCCCCATACAATTGTTTCGAATGTGGACACTTGACTTACATCATAGTATTAGAAAGGGTTACATAGGGAATTAGGTACACATGTGATTTTGAAAATGACATACGAACCTCAAGCGGATGGATGGTTAGAGTGGACAAAATAGGCTCTATAGGATAAAAATAGATGGAATGGACTCAATTTTGGGGGCTCTTTGGAGGAGCGTATACACCGGATTGAGTTCACCAACAAAAATATATTTCATGATACTATACAGATGGAACCAAATGAGGACACTTATGATAAGCCATTCCAATACCCTCTATGTAGTCTAGAGGAAGGGGAGGAATCTGTACATTGATTTCTTTTAGAAAAATAGTTATCCACAATGTTTATGATAATTTAGAAACAGATGGATACAAAATAGTGTAGAGAGAAATACAATTTTGATTATAACAATAAATTAGTGATTTTAAGGATGGGGATCAGGTGTTTCTATGTATCTCACCAAGGTTAGGGAATATATGGACTTTCAGATAGTGTAATCTTTCATCATGATAAATCAGTCCCTCTATGTTTTTGGAGAGATTTAGACCATTTTCCAATAATGTTTAGTTACTTTATATGTACTAGTCAATGCATGAAATCTTTTATGTATCTCTGAATCACTATATGATTTTGATCCATCATATATTCTTTATCCCGATGAGGATGAGTTAGAGGTTGATACATCCTTTAAATATTATCATATTCATATAGTTGATTGATGCATGAAGGTTCACTAAGGATGGTCAGTTCCACTTGTATGGGTGTTATGGTAGAATGGTCTTGTGTTTGATGATACAGGGTAGTGGGAAACACAAGAACATTCCAAGTGAATGTAATTATTATTATATGATTCTTTACCAACCATAGAAGGTAAATTGAAAGAAAATATGCTAAGGGGGGATATTATAATAGTTTAGATATTATATAAAGTATGAAAACTTTTTTATTCCCAGTTTAAATATTAGATTTTGACATAATGTGGATTTGAAGTGAGGATATTTAGGAATGAAATATGTCCTAGGATTTTTCATAGCCGACATCTTGTGCTTTTTTAAGAGGAAGATGAGCTATAGAATTATTAGAAACCATACATCCCTGAAAAAATATTTTTGATTAACCATGTTTAGTTAGTCTATGCCATTGTCCAGGACCACACTGTTTGATGAATCCACACAACATGGAGTGCATTATTGTGAAAGTGTTGTAGAGTCCTTAGAGGAGTAAATACACTTAGTGAGTGAATATTTTTCTTAATTCTGCATTATTACCTTGTTCGGGAGGTTTAGAGATAGAGAAGGGTGCACGGTTGGCCTATGGATTTGGCTAACACTACGGATAAACCATGTGATCTATAATTTAATTGGAAAATAAAAATTTCCCCATAAATTAATAAAATGTTAAATACTCCTCATATTTTTAATTTTCATTAGTGTTTGGCCTTTTTTTCACACATAGAAGCACCACTCCTAGGCATTGGTGTCATTCATCAGCCAACATCCAATTCAATATCAAATAGTCATATTTTTTAACTCTCATTAATTACTTTGTTTTTGATTCTAATGTATTTATTTTTCTAAGTATTATTAATACAATTTTTGTGCAAGCCCATATTCCCTATTTCCATGGTGTTTTTTCATTCTTCCATTTTCTTCTAATCTAGGGTGACTTATGAGCTGATACTTGATGAGTGTTCAACCAAAGGTCTAAGGAGGAAGGTATATACCTTTCCCATTAATTTATAGTTATTTTATATCTCATTTTTATTGGGTTATATGTATGAAATTCCATATATTTTTACCAAAACAACTGAATTTATTGACTAAATTAATTGAACCCTATTATTTTTCCAACTTAGAGCCATGTGATGGTTGGAGGTTGTTATCCTCAACCTGAACCACCATGGAGGCATGTCTATGTATCTTCCAAAGATATACTTCCCCATTAGATTATACTAAAATTCCATTTGTAGAGGGTTCTTTAATGAATTATGTGAGATATTAGGTGGTGGTAATGGATTCATTCCAAGGGATTAAATGTTACTAAAAGGATAAATAGTTTGAATGGAATATGTGGAATGAGTTGGATGAAATCGTTAAATGTGTATGACTATGAAATAGTATATGAAAATTTATAAATTATAAATGGAATATTTATTTAATTTCCCTTGAATTACATATTAGATCATGTTAAGGATGGATGTATTTGTATATATCTGAGGACATCCACAAATGCCATAAAAATTTATACTCCTTGGATCAAGGATTATATTTTATTCTATGGACATTTACATAATGAATCTAGGATTTCATTAGATATCAGAGAGATTAATACTCTATATATCAAATATTATATTGGATTCCATGGAAATTTCTACACCATGGATCCATATTATATAGAATATCATAGACATTTCAAATCCTTGGATCTGACTATATGTGCCTAGAACATGATTACTCGGTGTAGGATGTGAAAGACATATTTAACATGATTTATGGATATAAATGTTTATGGATTCTTGTTTTTGGTGATCCATGCTAACCTAGAATGTATATAATTTACTATATTCTTATTATCTCTTGCATAATGATTTAGCATATATACACATAATTGACTTCTTATAGACACCATTTGTGGTGTACTATTGAGTGTTACATCACACAAAATTTAGGACACCATTGGGTACCCACATAGACATCATGAATGAAGTTAGGGATTGAGGAAAGCACTATATTTCTCAGACATGGTTGATTTATTCCGAGGTGTATGGGAGAAAAGGACTAGGCTTTGGTCTCATAATTCTATCTAGGTATTTTTATTCAGGTGTTTTTAATTTGTGATATATTTATCATACTAGATTATTATTTCCATGTGTTTCATTTCTAATTTATAGTCTCGTGATATATTAAATATATTATATTAGATATTTCCATAATTGTTTTTATATATTTACAATCTGGACAATTTAACACCATTGTGCATTATTATTATTTTTATCTTCTATTGTTTATGTGTTATGACACCTCTGTGTGAATTTGATGACGAGGGTGTAGTATCCTTATGATATTAACATAAAACCACACCACTATTGAGAAAATTATAGTGTATGTAAATGTATACATGATTCCATGTGATCCACTAGCTCGTGGAACCACTTATTGTCTTCTGGGTAGGTACGTTTCATGTGGATTATTTAAAATATCTTTACACCTTTTTCATTTTAAAAGTTTAAATGGTGTATTGTACCTAACATAAAAAATAGAACCCCGTATCCTCTCTTATTTACACAAACAAAAACAGTTATTTTGTCCAATACCTGACATAATATATTCTAGAAATCCCCCAAAACATCACTATTTTAATTATGAAACCCTCCATATAAGTCATTAGTTATAAACCAAAATTGGTTCCCCGAGGAAGTGGTATAATTCATGAACATGATTTTTTTTGTTAAATATTGTATTCCACATGATTAAAATATATTTCAAATATTATTATATGAAAAAATAAATATCACCAATATAATATGTTTTTATTATGTTAATTTAATAATCTATATCCATATCCTCTTCTATCAAATGATAAATGAAACGGTTGATTCTGTATATGGCAGACTACCACCTCATGAACTGATGTGACTTTTTGTCAAATTAAAAACTCTCAAGAATATATTTAATGATAAATTTAACTCCAATATATAGTATTTATGAAATTAATATACTTTTGGAATTATAATATCACGTATATTTTATTTTATTTCAATCCTTTTGAAACTGATAACGGTACTCCTCTGTAAGCATAGACGACAACCTCTACAAATCATTGTGATATGTTTTTACTATTATATTTAAAGGGATAGTAATAGGGATAGAGTTAGTGAATATATATTATATAAATGGAAAAAAATATTATTTAAATTTGATATATTATTTATCTATATTTTATTCCAGATGTTGAGGAAATGGAAAGAATGTCCATCCGTATGAATGACCTACTGTCTCCATGACTAGTATAATTTATCTTCTATCTCTAAATATTACGGATTAATATAAATAAAAATATACGGAATATATATTATAATTACAGTTTTTTTAGCATTATATAGATTATACATACATGGTCATAGTAAATGACCCAAAAAAACATAACTAATACATACATAAAAAATGAAGTAGTTTTTTCCCAAAACATTATTTTAACATTGAACAGTTCCAAAAAGGGTAATAAAAGGTTATATTAAAATAATAAATGGTATGATATATTTTAATATTTTTATATAACATATGTTTAACAAACCTATATTTATTATACTAGAGTTTTTAACACATACGAAGGAATTAAAAACATAATGTAGGGGATTTTCATCCCACTTTTATTTTCCAGGGAAACACGTCATATTCACCACCTGTTTCTCATGTATGGTTTATATAATACCAATGTATATAATTTATGATTATTCATATGAAATTATTTGATAAAAATATCCATATAAGTTTCTTCCTTTCATGGGGATTATAATTAAAAATATATCAAAGAGGTAAAAGTTTTATATTATGACATCATTGATTTCGAGATTATTTGGGATTAACATTATAATTATCAAATATTACATCGTATATCGCACAAAAAAATTTAAATTTATTATCATATGGTTATTTCAATAAAACACATGGGTTCTATTAATTTTCCTCAAATTAAGTACTTATTAGTTCAAAATAATGTTTTTTTATTAATCTACTTTATTTAATTTATTTGGTTAAAAATACTTTTTATTATGTCACTATGTATTCATGAAATATTTTAAAAAATATTTTTCTAATTTCAAATTATGGACTCAATATAGTTTTATGAATGTTTTATTTTTCATAAAATTTTATAAAAAGAATATTTTTATTTCTTTCCAAATTAGACTTTTTTTACTTTTTACGTAAAATATGAAATGAATATCTATATTAAAATCTATGGAATGAATGATATTCTCTAACACTAGGAAAAGATAATATTTACAATATTCCATTTTATTTTTGAAAGGATATTCTCAAGGAAACTGATTTCCATATTGTTATGTGAAAATATATTTTTGAAAGGTTGATTTTCAAAATTACAAGCGATATTTTCCTTAATAAAATTTCAAGTTATATTTAAAAATAAGTTCCCATATAAGATGACATAAATGGATGATAATTATGATTTTCTATGAATATGATCCATTTATTCCATCATTATTATTTCTCTATGTGATTTATGATTATGATTTAAGATGTTTATGGAACACATTTATTTTCCATGGGTTATCATTATGAAATATGTTTATATTCCATTACTCTGTAATGAAATGTTTATAAATGCCATTTAATTTCATGGATTTTGATATGAGTAATTTTTTATCATTAGGTGGCACACATATGTGTGGGTTCATTATTTTTAGTGGTTATGTTATAACCAAATATGGTGGATATGTTATAACTCAGTATGTTCGTTACGTTATTACCAAGGACTGGTAGGACCTATATATCTCTAAAATTAATTTTTTAATGATTAAAGTCTCATTATATAAAAAATTATAGAATTGAGATTGATCCTAGTTTATATGGGACATCACCCACTATGAATTTTTTTGGATGTGTCCATTACTACTATGATTTTGTGGGGATTAAACCCATTCTACTATAACAGTTTTGTAAATAAGCCATGGCTTCAATGGAAATTATTTTATTTACAAATGTGTTTTCCAAAAATATATATATTTGGGAAATATTATGAACTCATGGATAATGTTATTTAATTCAATTATATCTAATTTATTATAAGATTCCATTATGTATTCCATGACTTAGGTTAATGATCTATGATACGTACTGTACTGTATTTTATGGTTATTATCTTGTTCTCATATCCATTATGATCATGTTATATTAATATATCTTTTATTATATGTTACTAATCATCTGATAAATTTTTTTATTAAGTTTATTTTCCCCATGTGAGGAAGAAATGTATTATGTATGATATGTCTAAGAAGGATGACTTTTATGAGGAACATAGTGGGAGATTTTGTAGTCCACCTATGAACAAGTTGTTTCTGTATCAAAGTGTCTAAATACACAGTACCTATATGATTATCTTTTGGATTTTTATGTTTTGAAATGAATATTCATACATTAGGATGTAATATTTAATTATGAAAAATCTGGGTATTTACTGTTGGTATGAGTTCCAGGTTTATTTATCATTTGGAATCATGGACAAGATAAGCATAGTGAGAAATGTGGGCATTATTTTATGTATATAAAAAATTCATGGAATCTTTGTCATGCATAGAGATTGTGATTTTGATGATATTACATTAACTTTTAGATACTATATTTGGATGTGACTCTAGCATAGTTGTTCAAAGGTGTAATAACTTAGAAAAAGAAGCATTCTGGAAGACATGATTTTTTCCCTAGTGGATGAAAAATGGAATTTCTAGAAACCTAGTTTGACATTGAAGAGGGTTATTATTTATAAATTCACAAAAAACATCATTAATTATTATAATAATCATGAAAAAATACCTTGTTTAATTATAACGTTTCTAAATTTGAAAATAATGTTTCATTATTTAGACATAAAATAATTGATTTTCATTATTATGTGTTTCACAAATATAAATATTATTTATTTCATTATGATTTTTTTGTTCATTTGTGGAAACCCCAAGGAATAATGTTAATGATGAATCCAATATAAAATTCAATAATTTTCTTCATGATATTTCAAATTTTATGTGACATAAATGAAAAATATCATTTCTATTCTCACACTACATTATGAATATATGAATAATGTTGAGAATTCAAACTAGAATAGGAGGGAAAAACATTCGGTTGACTACATCAAGAATAACTACCAACCATATTTCAGTATTTTTAATGATCCATTAGTTTTTATAGAATGGATTATACCATTGAAAATATATCATCAATTTCTAAAGTGTTTGGGGAATAAAAAATTCTATTTTTCATCTATCATTTAAATGGAGAAGTAGAAAAATAATGGAATACTATCAAGAATATATTTAATATGATGAAATTAACTAATTGGAATGGGTTGAGTTTACGGAAATATTTTTCCATTATTATTTCCTCTTATTATTCATACTAAAATTGAGATATAATTAATGGAGTTTGATAATATAAATGATGATTTTTTTGGTACCAATAAGGATGTTTTTACCAGAATTCAGAGGTTTGATTCTTTTATTATCATACAAACTCAGTGTAAGGTTTTCATATTCTTATGTGGTTTAAAAAAATTCTGTAAATGGTATTTTACATAAGGGAAATAAATAGCGGTAATAGAATTAGTTGATGTGATATCAATGTGGAAAAGGATATTAAAAAAATCAATTTGTCACATATTTTTCATAAAAATGAAATGGTGAATTCAAAGGAAACTCTAATAACTGTGGAGAAATTAATGTGAACCTTCCTTCATGATCATAGTGTGCAGGAAAACATTCAGGAAGATGTTTTAATGGGATTATAATATATTTTAACTATTTAATGAAATTTGTAGGAGTAATTTATTATATATTTAATAAGAATAATGTGGATAATGACTTGTATGTAGAGAAAGATCCACAGAATGAACCACCCACAACTAGGTGTTTAAAATGCATGTAGTATGTGAGATATTGTAACACGTTCCCAAATCTAATGGTTAATGAGGATGATTGAAGTCACCAACCTCTTAATATGACAGAGAATGGGAAATTTCATGTGATAAATATTTATGATGATGGGTGTGGTAATGATTTTCAGAAAGGTATGATTAATATCTTCTCTAGAACTAAAAAGGTATTATTTGACTATGGATATGACAACTCTATTATATCTGAATAATCTTATAAGAAGGTTCAAACCCTACCAAAATGATTAAACGTTTAATTAGTTTTCAAATATCTTAATTTCCTTATAAAGGATTCTAAAGGTATGATTCTTCTCTAGTTGATGTTTATAGGAATGTGTATCTAGAAATTCTTTTTATTCATCACTTTGGTTGAATTTAATTTTATCATTCATGGATGGTATTTCGATACTAAGTAAAATATCAACTATTGATGAAGGGAACTCAAGACTAATATTATAAACCAAACTATGATCATCTAATTTGGTGAAAACAAATATTAACTTATAATGGTAACTAAATCCTTCATATGGGTCTCGATTCCCAATCACCAGAGGTTGTTATCTCAGATAGTTAGAGTGGATCTTGACATCAATGATATGCCTATTTATGGGATATTATTAATTAATTTTTTGATAATTTTCTAGTATTGCACCGTAAAATTTTTATATTTCACAATAGAAGTCATATAAGGTTCTACAATTATTTCAGAGACTCTATACTGAATAGTTCAAATTGAGTTAATGGAATTGAAGGTGAAAATCCTGTCGAATATTTACAAGCTATCCATTCATCCATGTGTGTCATTTTTGGTTGCACCTACTATTTTTTTCAAACAAAAATATGGATTGATGAGACTCTGTATTGATTATCATGATCCAAAAAGCATCACAATAAAGAACATGTATCATCTACCCTATATTTTTTGACTAGTTTCATTAAATTCCCAGATCTCAAGGTGTTTAAATGAATGATATTCTTTATAGATATCATCATTTTAGGGGAAAGACATTGGATATACACAATACCGCAATGCATATAAGGTATGGAAAGAATGAGTATATAGTTATTCCATTTGGTATTACTCATTCAAAAGATATATTCATAGATTTAATGAATAGATTCTTTAGAGATGTACTTCATTAAATTTTGATAGTCTTTATAGAATATATTCTCATTTATTCAATGAGAAAGAATCATCATGATGATCAATTGAGAAATGTACTATGTCCTTGTTTAATAATAAACTCAGTAAAAAAATACGATGTGTGAATTTTGGATTAAAAGATTTCATTATTTAGTCATATAATCTCTAGATAGGGCATATTAGTAGATCCATAAAATGCAGAGGATATTCAGATTTGGACCAGATCAATAATGGTGATGAAGATACTTGGTATTCATTGTATTACAAGATACAATAATATTTTGGTACAGAATTTATCTGAATAATCTAATGAATTTTTAATGTTAACATGAAAAGGATTCAAGTTCTTCTATAATGAATAATGTGGGGGAAGTTTTAAGGAGTTAAATAGATGATTATTTATTACACCTATTCTTATAAATCCACACATTGGAGAAGGATTTATGATAATTATTTATTTATTAATGAATGGATAAAGATGAATTCTCATGTAGAATGAAATTGTTATTTCTTATGTATCACAAAAATTGTAGGTTCATGAGAAAAATTACACAATTAATGATTTGGAGACAGTAATGGAACTGTTTAACATAAATATATGGAGGATTTATCTTTATAAAGAAAATATTGATACAAATTCTAATAACAAATGATTAATTTATATATTCATAGGATAAGGATATGAACATCTTATAGAAAATTTGGTTCAAGAATATTAATGATTATGAATGCTTAATAAATTTCCTCCCTGGGAAATAGAACGAGGTGTCTAAGTCTTTTAGTCAAATAGATCACATTATAATATCCATAATAAGTATCATAAAAGATCCAATATTTCCTGATTTGTAGAGAATGGATCTATAAATCCTTAAAGGAACACTTATAATCCAACATTGAACTAATCATTTATTATTTTACTAAAGATATACAAAATATATTATATCTGTATAATTTTTTGAGGGTATCATAATTCCACCATAGTAATTAGATGTTAAATTATTAGGGAAATCAGCTAATTAAATGATCTTCAGCTTTTAAGTCCTTATTCTTCTCTATATGAAGATAGAGGGATTGTTCTTCTTGTAAATATTTTTATTCATCCATTTGGTTGAATTAATTTTAACTATCAAGGGATTTCATTTCAATACGTAAATACCATATCAATTTCTATGGAAGGGATGTCATGATTAGTATTCCAAACCAACCAATTATCATCGATCAGTTTGATGATAAATGTGATCCTCTGATGGAAACAACATCTATTGTACGATTCATGATTCCCAATCAAATGGGGTGTTTATATAAGATGGTTGGAGAGGAGCTGAATATAAATTATATTGAAATTTTATTATAAATTTTATATGTGTTTTCGGAATAGTTTTCTAGTCTTCCACCAAAATTTGAAGTATAATAATCAATAGAACTCATACCTGGAGCTACACCTATTCTAAAGACACCCTATTGAATAGACCAGATTGATTTGTAGGAATTGAATAACAAACATCATTATAATCTTGACAATGGTTTCATTTATCTATGTTTGTCACTTTGGGTTACACTTGTAAATTGTGTAAAAAATAAATATGGATCAATGCAACTACGTTTTGATTATCAGGAGATGAAAAGTATTAAAATCAGGGAAAAGTATCCTCTAACCATTTATTGATGACTTGTTTCATTAGTATCACAGATCTCAATACATTTCTATGAATGGATTTTTTTTAGTATATCACGATTTGAGGGTTTAAAAGGTTGATATACCCAATACAACATTCCCCACATGGTTTGGACCCTATAAGTATAGAGTGATTTTATTAATTCTTACTCATTCATTTTCTATCTTCATTGATTTAATGAATAGAGTCTTTATAGATGAACCAGATCAGTTTTTATAATATTTTTTGAATATATTCTTATTTTCTCAAAGGGAATGAAAGAACCTAATGATCAATTGAGAATTATACTAATTCCCATAAGGAAGGAGATAATGTATTTAAAAAATTCATAGTATAGAATATAGCTTCAAAATGATTCATTTTTCTATCATATGATCTCAATAGAGGGTATATAAATGGATCTATCAAACATGGAGGCCATCATGTGATGGCCTAGATCATCTGTGATGAATAAAAACCTTTTCTTTCTTGGGTTTTATGAGTATTATCATCTTTTTTGGAGAATTTATCATGAATATATAATCTAATTACTATGTTAACATGAAAGAGAAATATGTTCCTCTAGATAGATTAATATGAGAGATATTTTATGGAATAGAAGATAAGATTATCCATTACATATTTTCTTACATTACAATGCAGGGGATACCAGTTTTTAATCTATATTAATGCATCCAAGAAAGTATTTGGTTGAAGTTTCATGAAGAATGATGTTTTTATGACTTATGAAACATGAAAATTGAAGGTACATAAAAAATTACCCAACTAACGATTTGTAGATAGTTTTGGTAATCTTTAATTTACTGGTATAGAATCATTATCTTTGTAGAGAATAGTGTGACATAAATATTAATTAGAAATTTTTATTGTATATATTCACACATAAGGGGTTGAACATGTTCCATAGAATATGATTACAATTTATTAATGATTATGATTGTTCAATACATTACAACCTAGGGAATGTGAAAAAGGTGGCTGATTCTTTGATTTAAAAGGATTATGGTAGCTTATAAATAATAAGGATCACAAAAGAACCAATATTTATTGATTTGTATAGGTTGGATATGTAACTATTGACATTTATAATTGTTATCCAATCTAGAACTACTAATATCTTATTTGGCTATGGATCTAAAAAATATATTTTATCTGAATAATTTTGTATGCTTATTAACCCTCACCCCCCCAACTGATAATTAATTTTCATTGAAACTCTTAATTTCATGATGATCACATGTCAGGTAAATATTTTCCTTAATTTTATGTTTATTAGAATTTTATTCCAGTAAATATTTGTATTCTGCATGTTCGTTAAATTTAATGTTTTTGGGGAATGGATTTGTTTTCAATACAAAAAAGACAATATCAATTATTGTGGGAGTGATGTCAACCAACCTACAATCATATATTAGTGTGATGATAAATATAAACGTATCATAGAAACTATATCCTTTTTATGGGAAATTTTTTCCATTTAAATGTGGTGGTTTTCATAGATGGTGGGCATGGAACTCATTATCAATGATATTCATAATTAATGGGATATTGTCGACATCTTTCAAAAACATTTTCCTTATCTTCCACCAAAATTTGAAGAATAGTTCTCAATAGAAATCATACATAGTGCTATACCTATTTTAAAGACTCTCATTTGAATAGGTCCGATTGAGTTGTAGAAATTGAAGTTGAATCACTAGTGTAATCTTGAAAAGGGATTCATTCATACATGCTTGTCAGCATGAGTTGTACCTGTTCATTTTGTTAAAAAAATATTTGTCGATGCGACTTGATTTTGATTGTTGGGAGATGAAAAATACTAAAATCAAGAAAATATATCCTCTACCCCTTATTGATGACTTATTTGATCAACATCACATAGCTTAATAGTTTTCCAGGAATTGCTTACTTAGTAGATATCACCATTTAAGGGTCACAAAGATGGATTTACCAAACATAGAATTCCATATAAGGTATGAAAACTATGAGTCTATAGTGAATCCATTTTGTTTTACTATTTCCCCAGCTATCATCATGGATTTATTGAAAAGAGCCTTTATAGATGACCTTGAATAGTTTGTGATAGTCTTTATAGAAGATATTTTAATTTATTAAAATTTAAAAGAAGATTATGATGATCAATTGGTAATTTTAATAATGAATGTTTAGTCCAAATTATTACTTCTTAGTTTCCTATTCCATTAATTCTCGAAATCGCGAACACATTCATAAAATAGTTTTACTAACATTTTAAGTCTTAATAATTTTATTATGTTTTTTTAGAAAACATTTCCTTCTACTATATATAGAAATAATTCCAATGAATTATGAATACAAAACTATTATTATTCATTATGATCATCGGATTGAGAGTGAATTTCATTATCAGACTAACCTCACATCAAACCAAGAGTTAGAATTTTTTCTTGAGTTCTATACAAACAATATTCATGAACATCAAACGGATTCAAATACTGATATATTAGATTTATTGTCATAAGGATTATCATATAGAAAATTGTGACGATAGTGCATCAGACTAACATATGATTATAATCATAATACATAGGATTGTTTTTATCCAAAGGAATATTATTAACACTATAATACTGTTAAATAAATTATGTTGATAATAAAATTTAAAATTAGTTATGAGGTTTCATATATCTGAGGTAATTTCCATAAACAAGCATATATTATCATTTTAGTTTCATCCATAAATATAAATTCATATGAAGAGTCCAGAGTAGATACATTTTTTCAACCAACTGTTCTGAATATTATATAGTGTGAACTGCTAATTCATACTCTTTGTAATTTCTTAAAGGGTAATTATTCTAAATAATCCATTTCATGGTTGTTTTCCTAAGGTAATTTTATTTTTTTATTTCTATCTTATCTTTTTTACGATCGAGGGACTCTTGGGATAGAAATATAGAAAATATAATCTATCAGATCAGGGGATTCTGATGATAAGAAGACCTATGACAATCATTATATTTAGGGATTCTAGTTAAAGGAGGACAGATAAATTATGATCTCCATATCAAGGGAATTCTATGTAAAGAAAGACATAATAAATTAAATGTATAAAAAAGTGGATACCTTTTGACAAGTGTATTGACTACCTTAGTCTTATGTATAAAACATTTAAATCTCTTAATGTACCTTGTAATTCATTTTTACTATTACAAAATATTTCTTAATTATAAATGTTTCTATTCTTATATACATATTATGGAAAGTTAGTCATTGTATTATGATATCTATAAAATTAGAATTATCAATGATATAATGAATAAAAAAACAATAAATTTATATTAATAAAAAACATTCTGATAAAAATTATTTTATTTTGACCCAATCATACATATTATAATTCATAATTTTTTACTCTGATAAATAGACTGAGCCTGATTCTGATAAATTAAATTGATAATGATTAGGATTTGATTAGATGAATTATTTTAGACTTTTCGTCAAACTACAATTCACTCCACCGAACACTTGTATGTATAGCCATCTGAGATAATTCTTATGATCCAATAATAAATATCTGAGGAAGTTATGCTTCTATAGCTTGATGAATTTATTACATCATTTACTTATATCATGTTTTTTATGTTTTGATGTAATTATATTTTAATAAATTGTGCTACATGAAGATGTATTTGTCGAAAAAAATTTTATACTAAATTAGAGATAATAGGAATGACTGTTGTTTCTTATAAAAATTTTAATTCTAGTCAACCACCAAATATTTATGGGATTAACTATAAATATTGGATAAATATAAATAATTATTTTTTATCATCACTAGAGTTAATAAAATTGGTTATTACTAGTAAATAAATGATTCCTAATAAAGAAGTGTCTTCATTGGAAAATATTGAGAATTTCAAATATCAATTGAATTACTAAATGAGAAATAGTCAACAGTGTTCAATGAAAACAAATATATGTAGTCAAATTTAATCTTCTAAATCTATAGATAGTATTTGGTGTAAGTTAGAAGTAACATATATTAGTTCATCCAATATAATGGGAATAAGAAAAAGATATGATAATATTCGATTATCAAGAACTTAATTTTATTCATTGAGTGTCTATTGAGAATATGCATCAATGATTTATGAATATTATGAATATTTTAAAATATCTTGGATAAAATATAATTGAATATGAAATTCATGTGAAAAAGATTATTGATATTATTACCAATGAGTGGGAATAAAAACTAACAGATTTAGTTGACTTGTGGAAGTTGTGTAATCTTGATATACATTAGTTTATTGGATTTCATATTCACTGTTAGGGAATAATTAAGGGACATTCTAAGAAAGATTTAAAAAATTGGTTTTTCTTTCTCTATAACATCTATTTTACATCTAAATTTCAGTTAGTTGAGGTTGATTAATAATAATTCAGGAAGATTAAATATATAATTTATTCTGATTGTAGAAAATAATAGCATTATTATAATTAATTAGATATCCTTTATATAAGTATTAATATGATATTTGGGAAAAAACTATTTTCAAAATATCAAAAAAAAATTCATAAGAAAAAAATTTGTATGAAATATTATAAAGTCACATTATTTGAATGTAAAAAAGACGTAAATATCAGCCAATATTTCCCAAAGATTAAAAGGAAATAAAAGAAAGGAAGGAATTTAGAAAGAAATTACAAGATGTAATACAATTTTAATGTAATGAATTTTTATAAATATTCTAACACATTGTGTGTTATTGGGGGAAATTGTTCTGAATGTTCTCTATAGAATAAATACTATGGATAGAGGAACAAAATTATTTTAGAAAATGTACCCATATTAAATCATTATCTGATGGCTATGTTATATACATCTAAGCCTCTAATTAACATTTTTTTAATTGGTAATTATCATGATGAAAAATTATACATTTTATGATGAAGAATCTTCTTCTACATAAGTTAATAATCATTAATGTTTTCATGAAGTTTCCTGATTTTCTAAAAATTTCAAATATGAAATTTGTAAGATTTAGAAAAAACATGATAACGATAAAGATAAAATTTCTAATGAAAATTCCAGAATAACTATAATTAATAATGAAATATCAGATATTTCAAAATATCATTATAAAACTATTTATGAAAAATGATCTATTTCAAAAAAAATTGCAATTTTTTTTACAGGAAAATGTTTTTGAATGATTTTTTACTAAATCTAATAATGATGAGGAAAAAAATTAGTTATCAATATAAAATATAAAATAAATAGTTTGAATAAACATTTATCAATCATTACCAATGGAATAGAAAACAATGATATTATGTATACATAGATTTGACCTCATGGTAAATTTTCTGTAATGTGATTTATAACTAAAAAACATTTTTTAGTAACAATTATTTTATTCTTAAAATTTCCTCTTTTTGAACTAAGTTAAAAAGAGGTGGGAACTGGAAGAATGTATTTTTCTAAAAAAAATTAAAATACATCGATTATAAAAATGATAATTTCTATAATGAAATGGAATTTTCTGAAAACAAAAATAGAAAAATGAGGTTGCCAAAAATTATATTTTCTAACAATTCCTGACCCAAGAAGTTTTTGGTGCTGAAAAACTATTTTTTTGTTCTTCGGAAAACAAATATTTTTCCGAAAACAAGAATATATGGTACATTGATAGTGAATGTTCCAAGAGAGAGATGGGAAACTATGACTTCTTCCATAAAATTATCAATATAAAGGTGGTAATGTAACTTTTAGAGATAATGATTAAGGTGAGATTATTGGAATAAGTAACATTGTTCTTCTTGGAAAAACTCTTATTTAAAATAATAGGTTTTTTTATGTATTAAAAAACCTTATTAGTGTATTTAAAATATGTTATAAAAGTAACCTTGTTAACATTGGTAATGATTAATTCTTATTATAGTGTTCCATGTATGAATTTTTTTAATTCATCCAATTGGCATGAGAATGTTAACACACATATCTTAAAAACCATTGGATCCAAGACATACCTTGTATTAATGCTATGGAATATCTATCTTGGTTATGGAATAGATGTTTTGGACATTGTAACTAAAAAAATAATCTAATTTCAATAAAAAATTTACTTCTTCTTGATGTACTAGAACTATGGTTATATACTTCAAAATTTTATGACCTTGTCAAAATACTACTCAACATATGTCATGTTTTAAATAGTTAGTGATGTTTCAAAATCATATTATTCAAATTTAGTTAATATAAATTTATTTGTTCCTGCAAAAACAGGAGGTATTGGTGAAAAATACTATTTATATGTAATACTTGATGATTACACTTGATATACATGGTTTTATTTTCTATCAATAAAATTTGATCATTTTAATTAATTTAATAATTTTGTAGATAATGTTAAATAGGAGAAAACATTATCCATGAAAACTATTCATAGTAATCATGATGGAGTGTTTGAAAATAATTATTTAAAAAAATTATTATATGAAAGTTATAAAACATAACATTTCAGCACCTATAAATCCCTTGAAAATGTTTTATTTGATAAAAGAAATATACATTTTTTAGTTGATAACTAGAACCATGGTTATTGAATACGTTATTTCTAAATTATTTTGTGATAAAAATACTAGTGAATTATTCTATACTATAAATTGAGTTCTAATTTGACCTTTTCTTAATGAGACACTTTATCAGCTATAGACTGGAACAAAACCAAAATTGTTTTTACTTCAATGTTTTTTATTGATAATTATGCATTCTGGATATTAAAGAAAATTTCCATAAGTTTGAACCCAAATATGATGAAGGTATATTTTTATGTTATTCCACTACTTCTATATCTTATAAATTTTTTAATAAAAACTCTTTTACTATTGAGAAATCAGAACATGTTTTGTTTGATGAGACAGATCCATTTTTTTAAACAACCACAACTAACATCATTATATGTTAATTATAAAACTAATTTTCAACCTATACTTGAATTTTGCTCCCATTAAGAAATTTTTTAAGAAATTTTTTCTAAAGATATTGATAAGGAATATTTACTACCCATTGTTTAGTAACAAACTTTTGAAAAAACATGAGGTCATTTGCCTCTTAGAAGTCATCCTAGTGAATGTATTATTGGTGATGTAGATCCAAAAATTATAACAAGAATTCCCTAAGGAATGAAATTTAATTCCTAGAATACATATTCTAATTTGATCGTAAGAATGATAATGAGGATTAATGCATTGATAAATGGGTTAATGCTACACAAGATGTACTCATTGATTTTTGGAGGAACAAAATCTAGGTTTTAGTTGAATTACCTATACAAACATCGATAATTTGAGTAAAATGGGTTTTTTATAATAAATTTGAGGAAGTTTTCATAATTACTATAAATGATTCTAAACTTGCATATAAGTTATATAATAAGTAATAGGTAATCTATTATGAATAAACAAATTCCATCACATCAAGACTTGATTGTATTCAAATAATTTGAGCCATTATAACATTTTATAATTTCAAACTATTTCTGGTGGATGTGATGTGTTTTTTTAATAACTGATGTGTTCAAGTGGAAATTAATGTTGACAAAATCAATTGTTTTGAAAATAAAATGCATCCCAAATACATTTATAAAATTAAAAAATATTTATGAGGACGTAAAAAATCCCCAATAACTTATAATAATAGGATAACTAGATTTTTGTTTCAAAATCGTTTTGTTAAGGGAGCTGTAGATCCAACTCTTTTTGTAATATAAGTTACTAAAACAATTATGAATATATATTTTTATTGGTGAAATTATTTTTGGCTCATCTCAAAAATATTTAATATATTTCATTGTAGATCTCATGAAATATAAGTCTAAAATGAGTATGATGGGTGACTTTACATATTTTCTTTGTTATCAAATTTCCAAAAAAAACTAAAAGAACTTTTATATTTCCACATAATTATTTAAAATGTGTTCTTAAGAAATTTTGATATAAAATACTAGAAGTATTTTAACTTCCATTGGTACCTCCAATACATTTTATATTTATGAGCTAGAGAAATTAGATGATTAGAAAACATTTAGTTGTATGATTAGATGTTGACTTTAAAAACAGATTGTCATGTAAATTTAATGTTTCGTTATGATTATGAAAATAATTTAATCCAATACAAAAGAATCTCATAATACATTTGTTTAATGTGTCTTTCGTTATCTTATGGGAGATATAGATTTAAGCCATTTCTGTTATTCTGGAATTTTTTTGAATTAAGAAGTTTTTAAGTTTCTAAATTTGGGGGATGTAAAATGCATATGAAAAGTAATTCATAAATTTTCATATTTTATAAGTTTCTATAGTTTTTTTCATTTAATAAACAACAATCAGTTTCAACTTCAAATTCTAAAGCCGAATATTTGGCACCTGGGAGTTGTTGCGCTCAGTCATTGTGGATATAACTCACACTCATAGACCAGAGAATGAGTTTAACAAAAACTCAAATACTTTTTGATAATACAAGATCCATCACACTTAGTAAATACCCAGCACATCACTCATGTGATAAGCACATAGATATAAGATAATATTTCTGTGGGTATCACACACTAAAAGTAGATATAATTTTACAATTCATTTAACCACAAGAACAACATGATGATATTTTTCTAAACATCTTAGTTCTAAAAGATTTTATTTAATAAAAATAATCTAGGAATGATCAAAATAATGATATCATTCATATCTACAACTTTTTTACTCATCTCTTTACATTAACAAAATTCTTTTCATTACTGAATTACAAATTTTTTATATCATTCTAACCTTTATTTATTTTTAAAAAAATTAGTATTATTAAAATTTTAGTTCTTTTTTGGAAACTTTAATCATATTTGGATTTCTGAACTCAATATTTTTATAAACATTTTTGTGTAATAATTCAAAAAAAAGTTTATGGATATAAAAATTCTTATAATAATTCCTCACTCAAAATCTCTTAAGAAATTTTTTGGATTAAAAAATTTTCAAAATAAATTTTCAAAACTAAATTTCAATAAAAATATTTTTTTTATGTTATATTAAAATTTTATTTCTAAAATATAGTAATATGCTTATGGAAACAAAAAAACGCGTTAATCATTCTGATGAAAATTTTCACTATGAAAGGTACTCATCTATTATTTCAGTTTTTTTCAATTATTCATTACATTATTTTAAACTTTTTGTTGTAATAATTTTAGTTTTATAAAATTTTATTATATTTTCAAAATATTAATAACTCCTTCTAATCAGAATGATACTCACTTCGATGAAATTACAAAAAATTAAAAGTAGTAATTTTTTTAAAAAAAATTCTTTGTTTAAATATCAACCATCAAATCAGAAAGGGATTTCATCAAAAAAATTTATATATTATAGAAGATGAATATTCATCCAAGTGATATTATAAGGGTGGTTCTCTGTGTTTCCCACAAAAGTTTTCCAATTAATTTTAACCTAAATCACAACATCATTCAAAGACCTCTTTCAAATAGTTTTTCTCTTTTCCCGATCATTATTTTTAAGTTTTATTACTCATGTTGTCTAAGTAAGATTATGCTACATGGTGCGTATTTAGGTAAATTTTTGTAGAATGTTAATGGAATGATAAATACAATTCTACTCTCAATAAAATGATATCATTTCATGGTTGAGAATCAGTTTTTGTAGTGAATACTGATAAATATATCAATATTTATTAAACTAATTTTGTTCAATAGTTAAAGGCATCTATTTAGATTACGAAGGAAGTTGTTAAAACCATTATTTCTTTTCCAATGTATCTTATGTATAAGATTTCTTTTAAAAAATTGGAAGACTATGTGAGAGTACCATCAGAAATAGAAGGGTATTATCCTTTTCAAAATTTTCTTAATAATCATGGTACATTCAACTTTAATTAAGGGGATGAATCATCATTTTTTCAGTGTGAAAATGTTAGAAGGGTTTTACTCATAGCTCTGGACAAAATTATCATTTATTTATCTATATAGGGATATCAAATTCCAAGAATGGGAGATAGAGATAGATTAAATGTAATATATGTTTTTTTGATTTATTATTTTGTGAATATGAAGAAGATATAACTTCTAATGTTCATATTTATTATAGTTCAAAATTTAAATACTTCATTATAAAAATAAAATATTTTAATGTTTTTGGCCATTATCTATTAAATGGATGTTAAATGTGTAGATATATTTATCTTCTTAATCAAATCATCTCCATTGAGGGAAAATATTTCCTTTATAATTTATGATATGTTGTTCAGAATGACATTGGTTTTTGAAACCAAGTCCATGAGGGATTTAAAAAAGGTCGATTTTGCAACATAATAGGCACTCCCATCAATAAAATATAAGAAGGTAGAAAATATATGAAAAGAAAGGAAGATACCTATCTTCTAGAATAGATAAAAAATGAAAATAATAATAACAGGTGATGTTTTTGTGAAAATGAAGACTTTGATATCATAATTGAATATAAGGGGTCTAAAAATTCAACAAGACCCTACTAAAGAAAAATATTTGATGATTCAGGAAGATAAAACATTAAATGATGTCAAAAGGAAAATAAAGTAGAAGAAAAGGTTAATGGAATCTATGATTGATGAATGTATACTAAAAGATGTAGAATAATCCTCTAAAAATGTAGTGCTTATAAATTCCCACACTGATCAAGTTATACTTGAATGTGGATTATTTATTGATGAAATATCTATAGTTTGAGAAAATATTTTTCATTCTCTGAATAAACAAAAATAATAATTTTTTGTCTAAAAATCTATCCAAAATTTCTTGGAGAACGATTCAGCACTTGAGCCTGCTGAAAAAGGTACATTGAGAATATAAAGGTAACTCGGGGATGACCATAATAAATAAGTCAATGAAGAAGTTGATAGAAAAGAAAAAAAAAATTAAAATAATACGGCAACTAAGATAAATATGAATAAATAAAATAATAGGTTGATGTGGAAGTTGATAAAGAAGAGGTAAATGAATAATAATAAATTAAAGGATATGATAATGAAGATACTCAAATTTATAAGGAATCATCTGAATCATCCTCATCTTCATAAAGTTTACACTCCAATATAGATATGAATAAAAAAATACACTAGTTTCTAAGGAGAAGTCTCTTCATTAGGATAGTAAGATCAGTCATCATATATGAAATGAGAAGATGATCAACCTTCAAAAACAATAGTTGATAAATCTTAGACTAACAGGGATTTTGAGATTGTTGAACTTTCTTATGAAAATAATTTTTCAAAAGAAGTTAAAAAGTAAGTTTCATATAAATTAAAAAGCAATGGAAAGGAATTTGACGCATAAAATAACAAGATCAGACCCCTAAAACCTTCTATTGAATCCTCATATTTTGAGGCTACAATTACGAAGAAATGTTTTTAATTTATATTTCAATACTTTAGTAGGATAGAAACTATAATTAATTATTTTACTAATTGTGAAAAAAGTTTTCAACATATTTAGAATAGTCTTAGAGAGAAATCAAAATCAATAAAAGTTTTTACAGTGTCAGTAATTTTGATTGAAGATTTATTTTATTTTTTCCCGGAAATTAATCAAACACATAAAATATTATCCAACTGAATGGTAAAGTGGTACAACAAGTATTTTTCTAATATTTGAAATAATTATGTTTACTTTGATGAAATAAAAAATATTATGACAAAGTTAAGTAAATATGTCAACAAATTATCATAAAACATATATGATAGAGTAAACTTTTTGGATGAAATCATAGATTCTTCTAATGAAAGGACTTATGAGGTAAATTTTATGAAAGAAAATATTTGAGATATATTGATGGAGATGTGAACACTCTGTTCTTATGAAAATGAAGTTATTGTATTGGGAGAATAGAACAATGAACATTTTGAGGAAAATAAAAATCTAAATTATGAAGATAGTACACTTTAAGAATAATTTGAAAATCATGAGAAGGATGAGCATGAGTTCAAGAAGATTTTGTATTTTTAAATTCTATGATGAAGAAATAATGAATATTTTTTTGAACTATTGCAATAATTTTTTGTGATATATTTGAATTTTTGTAATGAATGGATTATCTTTTCATAAAATTCGTTTAATATTGATTTTTTTTCATTTCTTATTGGTTATATATTGTTTTATACATACATGGGTGATCAGTTAGTTAATAATTATTTCATATGATAATTTTATAACATTTTATGAATATCAAAAGTTATCTCTATTCGTTTTTATAAGTGAAAAAGGGGTGGTAATTTTTTAGGTTGGATTATTCAGTTCCATTGAGATAATGTTTTACCAAAATGGGGACAACGTATTCTAAAGCGTAGAAACATTCATAAGGGGATACTTTTTTTTAATGAATAAAAAATTCTATTACTCTAAATCATATTCAACATCATATTCAGATGTCTTACAAACTCAATTGAATTTATTTCTTGTTGAATAACTCCAAATACTTAGTTCTTAAAACAAAAAGGTTATGTATTTTTTCATATTATTTTTCATTTATTATTTATTATTTTTCTCATTCCAAAAATGAGGATATTATTGAGTCAGAAGTATTAAATAAAACATTTATATTCCCTTGGTTTGGGATATCACAATCACGTTCTTTAAAAAAAATTACTAACTTTTTATGTCCCATGTATTATTGTATATTTTTAGAAAACATTAACTTCTTGTATACATAAAAAATCCGATTAATTATGACTATAAAAATACTAATAATAATTTTGATTATTAGATTGAGATTGAATCTAATTATAATACATATCAGTAATCATAGAATGATTTAGAAATTTTTCCATAATTATCATAAAAAAAATTCATGACCATCAGACTCATTTTGGTACCGATATATTAGACTTATCCTCCTAATGTTTATCATATTAACAATTGATAAAATACTCAATCACAGAAATGAAATATTATAATCATAAAAAATATATTTTTTTCCATCATAATGAATATCTTCAACACTATAATACTATTAAAAATAGTGTTGGGAATTTAGTTGCAAATAATGTATCAAGAACCAGTTTTCTGTGGTCATTGAAAAAAATGGAAATATACTTATTTGACCATCTACAATAAATAGAATTTCATTGGATGATTTTGAAGCTGATACATTTTCTCTCTCAATTAATTTTAAGATTACTTAGCATCATCTTCTATTTCTTATTCCTTGTAATTATTTAGAGAGTTTTTGTTTTATGGACTACTATATAGGATTGTTTCCTTAATAAATTTTTATTTTGTGTTTTCATTCGAACATTGTTACCATCATGAGATTTTCGGGATAAGAATATGGGGATTCAAATCCATAAGACTGAGGGATTTGGGGATAGAAAGATAGATCACGATAATCATATTAAGGGATTCTATGTATGGGAAGATAGAGAAATTCCAATCATTGTATCATGTGATTGCAAGGTGAGGAGGAAATATTTTACTATAAGTAAAAGAGACGGTATATCTTTAGAAAATGTTATCGACTACCATTCATTTAAGGTTAAAAGAGTTTAATATTTTCATATAGATAGTATGTTATTTTACTGTTACTAGATATTTCTTGTTTATAAAAATTTCTATTACATTATTCATATTTTAGAAAGTTAATCATCTTATTTATATTTCCATGAAATTAGTTTTTTAGTGTTTCTGTGAATACAATAAAAAAATACATAAATATTAATCTGATACATTGTGATTATGATTATTTTACTCTAATAAAATCATGCATATTATAAATTTGATATTTTTTCATTAATAATGAGAATGGTTTGTTGGAATTGAATCTACAGATTATACACAAGAGGAGGGTGAATTGGGTCTTTTGCAATATTTTAATAACTATTTTCTTGAACGAGTTATGTCCTTTATACTTTATCAGATTTGATTGTTCATCAGAATTAGTAAAATCATGAACACAATGATGTATAGTGATTCAGGGAACAGAAGGCCCCTAGTCCACTCCACCAACGCTCAACTCCACGAGCTTGGTGATTTTCACTATGTGGTCCTCTTTTCCACAGACCGATTCACAACAAAGTACAGGCAGTTGAAACCTTTACAATCCAAGGAAAAACAAAGCCTTCTGGTTCAAACATGATCCTACACAGCTTAGAATAAGAAGCTGGTTACTCAATAATAAAAATATTTTCAGAAAGAAATTTCCAGTTGATCTTCACAATTTTAACAGAATGCAATTGACAGCAGATGGATCTAAGTCTCTAGAAATATTAATCTTCAAGAGGAAGCAGTTCTGAGTTGATCCAATTACAGTAGATATAGAGATATGGTTCACAATTTCAGCAGTAGTATATCCACAATAGATATTCAATGTATAATAGGTGAATCTTCTATCGAGTTCTTTCTTCTTGAACAAATAGAGCTTTGACGCTCCTTTTGAATCAGCAGCTCAATGTGAATAGTTGTAATCTCTGTTTTCCACCGTTTTCAATAATAGAATGATCACTATACATATGTACCTGGTGTTTCAGAGGGAACATATATAATAAATCATATCTCCTGCACATTTAGATACATAAAAGTCACCTTCGAATTCGCGATATTCAAAATTTTGAATTTTGAGAGAAGCCGTAACTTCCCTTAAGACTTGGCATAAAAAGATCCTTCTAATTAGATTATAAATCCATTAATAAAATGGATTTGAATTTGTCAAAGTCGTACTTTAAAAACGACTTTAAATCTGGCTTGAAATCTACCCAGAAGTCAGCTTACTGATCGCTACACATAAATATCGTCTGTCAAAATTTCTGACGCCAAACGTAAGGTTGATGACGTGGCATCAAAACCTAGGGTTAATAACATAGTCTTCAAACATAAGGTTAACAACGTAAGATTGAACACAAATGTAGGGTTGATAATGAAATGTTGAACACAAATGTAGGGTTGAAAAACTAAGGTTGAACACAAACATAGCGTTAATCATCCAAACTTTTTCTTCCACACTCAAACATACGGTAAAAGATCCATACTTTTCCAATAACATATGGTTGTTTACAAAAGTAAGGTTGATGAACCATACATTATTGAAACAAACATAACGCTTAGAATTTACGAACGGTTATCCTTCCATACATTGTTGATAACTAAAACGTAAGCTTCTTTCCTAACGTAAGGTTCTCCTTCTATACATTGCAGAAAACGTATGGTTGTTTAAGCATAATTTTCTCTTATCTCAAAAAGAATACACGCTTTTCATCCTTACGCTACGTTTATCCATGTAGGGTATGAACAGTTATTCTAGAATGCGGTAAAGAAGATTCTGAATAAGTAATAAATTCTCATTACTTCAAGAGTAAAATAAATGAATAAATTCCTGCAAAATACTAAATAAAATCATTAGAAAATAACTAAGGGTATTTGTGAGCATCAAAATTATCATAAAGAGACAGAGTATTATTTCCAATAACCTCCCCCTTTAAATAACATTAACATATATTGTTGAAACCAATACTTTTCTCAACAATATCCCCCTTTTTTATGATCAAAAAACCCATAAAATAATTAAAATTATTAAACAAAATTAACTTTCAAAATTAGTTATAAAGTTTAAATAAAAAATTATCCACCAAAATGATAATTATAAATCCAAATTTCTCATTTAATTCTACCCCTAAATAAAATTTTTAGGTTTTGATGTTCTGTTTATCCAAATTCTATACCTTTTGTGATATCAAAAAGAATGAAAAATCCTGGATTTAAGCATTTTAATATTGCACTAAACTATTAGTAAATGATATTATGAACTGTTTATCAATAATTAAATCTGGAGTGCTGAAATGTCAAAAAAAAATAAAAATCAGTAAAACAAATAAAGAAAGAAACAAATAAACAATGATGAAAATTTTCATTGAAAAATAGTAGTATATACATGACAATGATATACATAGGAATCATGGTTTGGGTAAGATAAGAAACAGGTTTTATCTCTTCTGAATTTCAGACATGAATTTTGTAAACTGTTACCGAAGTCTCTTCATCATCCCATATCCAAGCAAGATAAT
This sequence comes from Viscum album, assembly GCA_963277665.1. Taxonomy (NCBI): domain Eukaryota; kingdom Viridiplantae; phylum Streptophyta; class Magnoliopsida; order Santalales; family Viscaceae; genus Viscum; species Viscum album. The sequence continues at coordinate 1,135,932,331 of OY728122.1, forward strand.
GAGCTCTCTGTTCTCTTGATTCATATGAATATCATCTATTAAATTGGATCTGAAAAATTGATGCAACCTTTCCTATTTTTCAACAAATACTGACAACTTTTCTGATAACTAATTTAACAGAATTCTGATCGATGGCTCACTAGATGTCAGTTGATCCACTGAGATCTTCTGATTGTCCAGCAACAATGACAAAGGAGCACTGTTACATTGAAGATATTGTATCCTATCATTCATGTTGCTCATTGTAACTGTGATAGCCTAAAACCATCTGAATAAATCTGGTGAAGTACCTGATCCACTAATAGAATTATTTGCAACTAATGCAAATTGGTTCTCCATAAACAACTTCAGATCTATTAAATCTGACTTCATAACCATTTCAGATTTCAATTGTGTAATAGCAGTAAGCATATCCTCTTTAAATATTTCAACTTCTTGCCTTGAAACTGTACACTCCCTCAACTTTTGAATATTCAAATGTTCTAAGTCTAAGGCATTTCTCAGAGAAACATTCTCAGATTCCAACTGAGATACCTTTCTATACAGTTCTTCAACATCTTCTTTCCTTAAATCAGATGCACCTGTGCTTCATTCAAAGTCTCAGGTTGACACAAAAATACCAAAGGAAAAGTTTTAGCATCAGATATATCTTTTTCTCTGTCCAGAGAAGGATGGTCCATTGATTTTTCGTTAGAGTTTTCAAACTCCTCTACAGAAAAATCTTCAAGAAGTACCTCTGTTTGAGCTTCAGAATCATTCTTATCACATTCATCCGCATCTTTGTCTTCCACTAGAATTTCAAGAACAATATTTTTATTAGTTTCATGAGGTCTGGCCACTTCTCCACCAGGCACTGTTTCCATCTCTTATTCTTGTTGAAGTGCAACTTCAACATCAGCTACAATCTGTTCTGGATTTTCACTTTGAGCTTCTTCTAGAACTCCTGATCCCTATACTGGTGTTGTTCTTTTAGTAACATCGTCCATGGTCTTATCAACAACACCTTCCCTTATAAAAAAATAAGAAAATAAAGTTTATGTGGTTGTTTCCAAAGAAGGAGAATTGACTTCCTCATTTATTGGCCTCTTTCTTTTTGATTGAAGTCCCTCCTAACTTCTGTCTTCCACAACATCTACCACTTCAAAGCGAATACTTATTGATACATTTCTGGCTATGGATTTAGCTTGTCTCTCCTTGGACTTAGCAGGTTGATCCTGAGCACTCTCTGAGTCTTCATCATATCCTACTGGAAAAAGTTTTACATTAATTGTGCTCCAGAAAAATTCAACTTTCCTCAAATTTCCAGCATTAAATGTATTACTCTGAAGTCAGTTAACTCGAGCATCCACTAATCTCACCATGACTTTCTTAAACAACAGTTTAGAAATAAATCGACCAAAAAGGGTAGAAATTCATCTGGGCCTCTCTTTGATAGCAGTAACTGAGATATCTTATCATGTATCATGGAAAGTTTAACTTAATATCTCTTAACAAAAGAAACATTATATACATATCTGGGTACAAAATCTTTTCCATTTCTGCCATCCATGGAGCTATTCCAGTCTGAATAAATTTGACCAAAATCTTCTGATCAGGCTCCAAATAATTGAAAAACATTTTATTTATTGTCTTAGTACCAAAAAGAAAAGACATGATGTCTTCGGATTTATGCACAGAATCTCCAATATTTTTCAAATCGAAATGAAAAACTCCCTCATGAGGGTAGTTGAGTATCTGGCGAATCTCTACTGAAGAGATTGAGAAATCTCTATCCCTTATCATGGCCAACATAATTTCCAAGGTATATCCTAGACTAAACTATATAGATTTGAAGAGGTATCTAAGTTCTACTTCATAAAGAAATTCTGTATTTTCACTATTGTACATTTGTTCAAGATTCTGAAATGGCAGTGCTTGCTTCAGCAACAGATTTGTCTGAAATAACCAGTTGAGATCGATTACCTTACCCTGTATGATTTTTCTTCCATCGGTGTGTTGTCTCTTGAAATTTCTTGGCCCGGATTTACTGGCTCTTTTAGTCCTTGCCATTTTTGCGAGAGTCTCTGATGATTTTAAGGTGAGGGTTTCAGAGCTTCAAAGATTAGGTTTTCGGAGAGGAAGTGCGATTTTCGGATTTCGAAAGGGATTGGATAGAAGTGAAAGGGTTTAGAAGACGAAAAGGCTCTGACAGCCATGATTCCCGTGTAATCATTAATCATTACATATATTTAAAACAAATAAAATTTTCATATGGAAAAAGACAGAAAATCTTAATCAGTATTCAATAAACAAAATACAATTTACAAAAATAAATAAAATTAAATTAAAAATAAACATTATTTACAATTAAATAAACCTAGATCCCCCATAATAAAATCAAACCTTGCAGTGGGATGTGGTTTAGGAAAAATATCTGCTAATTGAATTTCAGTATTTATAAATTCTAAAAATATATCTTTTTTAATAACATGATCTCTTAAATAGTGATGCCTTACATCAATGTGCTTAGATCTAGAATGACTAATAGGATTTTTTGAAATATTAATTTCACTTGTATTATCACATAAAATAGGTGTATTATTAAAATTCAATCCAAAGTCCATAAGAGTGTTTTTCATATACGACACTTGTGAATAGCAATTGCCAGTAGAAACATATTCTGCCTCACCTATTGACAGAGCAACTGAATGTTGTTTCTTACTAGACCATGATACTAAATATTTTCCTATAAAGTGACATGTACGTGATTTACTTTTTCTATCTAATATACAACTTCTAAAGTCAGCATCTGAATATGAAATCAAATTGAAATCAGAAGTTTTTGGATAAAGAAGAGATTATAAAACAGTTCATTTGAAATATCTAAAAATTATTTTAACATCAGTTCAATGGGATTCTTTAGGATTTGATTGAAATCTATCACAAAGACATACTGAATACGTTATATCTGGCCTGATAGCAGTAAGATATAACAAAATACCAATCATACCTCTATATAACTTGTTGTCAACTGATTTCCCAGTTTCATCCAAATCAATTATTATATTAGTACACATAGGAGTTGTAAATGGATTGCTGTTTTCAAGTCCAAATTTCTTAAGTAAATCAGCAATGTATTTTATTTGATTAAAAACATTTATAAAATCTTTTTGAAATATTTGAAGACCCGAAAAGAAATTTAATTCTCTCATCATACTCAATTCAAATTCTTCTTGCATTAATTTTGAAAATTCATGACAAAGAGTTTTATTAGTCGATCCAAAGATTACATCATCAACATAAATTTGAACCAATAAAACATTATATTTTACAGTTTTCTTAAAGAGTGTTGGGTCTGCCATTCCAACAGTAAAAACATTTTTCAAAAGAAAAGAACTTAATAATTCATACCAAGCTCTAGGTGCTTGTTTAAGGCCATAAAAACTGTATTATGTTTAAAAAGAGAATGAGGTTTTTGAGAGTTTTCAAAACCAAGAGGTTTCTCAACATAAACTTCCTCCATTAAATAACAATTTAAAAAGGAAGATTTAACATCAATCTGAAAAAATTTAAAATTCATATAAGATACATAGGCTAAAAGGATTCTAATGGCTTCTTAACCTAGCTACAGGTGAAAAAGTCTCATAATAATCTATTCCTTCTTCATGATTATATCCTTTAGCTACTAATATTTCCTTATTTATAGTTATTGTGCCTTGGTCATCCTGTTTATTTCTAAAGACCCATTTGGTTCCTATTACAGGATAATTCTTAGGTCTTTCCACTAATTCCCAAGAATCATTTCTTTTAAACTGGTTTAATTCATCTTGCATTGCTATTAACCAGCTTTCATCATCTAATGATTCTTCTATAGTCTTGGGTTCTTGTTGAGATAGGAAGGCCGATATTTCCACTAGCTTTCCAAAGTTTCTTCTAGTTTGAACACCAGTTTCTAGGTCACCTATTACAGTTTCAAAGAGTGATTCTTTAAGGTTCTAGATTGTCTAGGTAATATATTTAAAGGTTCTTCAATATCATGTTCCTCTAAACTGGACTGAATTTCATTTATATCATTTTCAAAATCATTCTTTAAATTCTCAAGTCTCATGTAATCATTAGAGTCATGTTCATCTATTTGTTCTGTTCTTTTCTCAAAGGGATCAGATTCATCAAATTTCACATGAACTGATTCTTAAACAATCCTTGACTTCTTATTATAAACACTAGATGCTTTGGATGTAGCAGAATATCCTAAGAAAATACTTTCGTTAGATTTTGGATCGAACTTACCAATATTATCCATGGTGTTTCAGATGTAAACCTTGCATCCAAACGCTTTAAAGATATTTACATTAGGTTTTTTTTAATTCCATAGTTCATAGGGTGTCTTTTTCAAAAAAAGGTCTAATTAAAACTCTATTAATTATATAATAAGCTGTATTCACAGCTTCAGCCCAGAAATATATAGGTTCTCTATATTCATTTAATATAGATCTAGCCATTTCTTGAATAGTTCTATTTATTCTTTCTACAATCCCATTTTGTTGAGGTGTTCTTGGTGCAGAGAAGGTGTGTTTAAAACCCATATTTGAGAAAAAGGAATTATATTCTGGATTCTCAAATTCTCCACCATGATCACTTCTCAATGAGATAATATTGAACCCTTTTTAATTTTGAACAGATTTTCAGAAACATTGAAATAAAGTAAAAGCTTCATTTTTAAATTTCAAAAAGAACATCCATATTAACCCTGAATAGTAATCAACTAAATCATATACATATAATTTACTAGCTAATCTTGCTACTCTTGATGGTCCAAAAAAATCCATATGAATAAGTTCTAGAGGATTAAATGTAGTAACCTTATTAACAGATTTGAAGGATGATATGTGTTCCTTGCCAAGTTGACAAGCATCAAAAAATCTGTCACTTTCAAATTTGAGACTTGGTAATTCAGAAACTAAATGTTTCTTAGATAACTTATGTAAAACATATACATTGCAATGACCAAGTCTTCTATGCCAGATCTAGGATTCACTTACTTTAGGAGTCAATCAGTTTACATGTTGTTTACAGAAGGAATTTAAATCCAAAGTAGAGGCATTTTCAGTTTTTGGTGCTTTAAATTTAAAGATTTTATCTTTAGAAACAATACAGTAATTGTTAGTAAAATAAACAGTATATACATCATCACAATGTTAAGAGATACTTATCCGATTGTGTTTTAGTCCTTGTAAATTAAGTACTTCGTTGATTGAGACAATTTTTAGATGTCCAATAGTTCTAATGCCAATGATTTTTTCCTGTGGAATTGTCACCAAATGTGATAAGTCCTTCTTCCTTTTGAGTGAGTGAAGAAAAATTCAATGAGTTTCCACTCATATGTCTTGAGCAGCCACTTTCTAGGTACCATATATCTTTTCTTCTCTGGTGGCCTGCTACCTCAACAATTTCTTCCATAAAATATATGTTTGCTTATAGATTGACTTCTTTTTTCTCTGAGCATGATTCAGAAGAGCTACTGGAGTCTTTAGATACACTCAAAGTTGCTTTCATAGTTTTCTTGTCTTTCTGATCAAATTCATTTCTTTGAAGAATATCTTCTTCTTCATTGCATCCTTCAATTGTGGGAAATCTGGTCTGATATGCCCCATCTTTTTGCATTCATAACATCTTACTTCCTTATTATCTCCCTTAAAGGATTTTTTGAGGCCTCTTTTCTTACTCTAGAATTTTCTCAATTTTCTGGCTAGCTTATCCAGTTCTTCATCTGAGTTGGATGAGTCAGATCTTTCTGATTGAGCATTGACATCATTGTTCTTTATCTTTATATCCTTTTGTTGTGAAGTTACCTTCAAGGTAGTATCTTCTCTTTTGATAAGAACTTTATGTTCATTAGCCTCATATTGCATTTTAGATTCATACATCATCAGTGTACCAATAATCTCTCTCATTGTTAGATCTTTGAAAGGTGTTGATTGTCTGATTGCAGCAGAGATTCCATTCCATCGAGTAGGAAGTACTCTCAGTACTTTTAATGCATGATCAGCTTTCTTGATAGGTTCTCCTAGAGCAGTTATGTTATTGAAAATTTCTGCCAATATCCTATTCATTTGGGTAATTCTATCACCTTCAACCATTATGAAAGTTTCAAATTTCAATTTGGCAGTTTCATATCTCATTTTCCACACATTGACAGTTCCTTCATATGACACATCTATTGTTTGCCACATCTCATATGTTTTCGGGCACTGAGATACTCTGTAAATTCATCTGGTCCTAGACCACAGATAATTGCTTTAGTGGCCTTTGAGATCATATCGTACTCTGCCTCTATAGCACAACTCCATGTCTCAGGATTTTCAGGAATTTCAAAAGGAGTCAGAATCTTTGAATAGACTCTATATCTGAGGTTTTTTAGATATATTATCATGCGCGATTTCCAGTAACCATAGTTGTCCCCATTAAAATATGGTGCTCTGACCATTGGCATCTCTTCTCTTGTATCAGTCATGATACTCTTTTGTATAATCCTTAAATGCTTCTAGCTTGCTAAGGCTCTATCAGAGGATCCACCTCTGATACCAATTGTGGGATCTGAATCTAAAAATTATACATATGAGTGGGGTGAATTGTTTATTTTGCAATTTTTCGATAACTCTTTTCGTGAATGAGTTCTGTCCTTTATACATTATCAAATCTGATCATACAGCGGAATAAGTAAAATCAAGAACACAATGATCTATAGTGTTTCGGGGAACCGAAGGCCTCTAGTCCATCCACCAATGCTCAACTCCACGAGCTTGGTGATTTTCACAATCTTGTCAACTTTTCCAAAGAATGATTCAAACCTGAGTACAGGCAGTTGACACCTTTACAATCCATGGAAAAACAAAGCCTTCTGGTTCAAACATGAACCTAAAAAGCATAGAACAAGAAGTTGGTTACTCAAGAAAAAAAAGAATTTCAGGAAGAAAATTTCCATTTGATCTTCACAATTGCAACAGAATGCAATTCAGAGCAGATGGATCAAAGGCTCCAGAAATATTAATCTTCAAGACGAAGCAGTTCTGAGTTGATCCAGGTGCAGTAGATATAGAGATATTGTTCACAACTTCAGCAGTAGTAGATCCATAGCATATATTCGATGTAGAACAGGTGAGTCTTCTATCGAGTTCTTTCTTCTTGAACAAACAGAGCTTTGACGCTCCTTTTGAATCAGCAGATCAATGTGAATCGTTTCAATCTCTGTTTGCCACCTTTTGAAATAACAGATTGATCACCATACATATGTACCTACTGTTTCAGAGAGAACATATATAATAAATCATATATCCTGCACATTTATATCTATAAAAGTCGCCTTCTAATTTGCGATATTCAAAAATTTGAATTTACAAAGAAGTCGTAACTTCCCTTAAGAATCGGCATAGAAAGATCCTTTTAATTCGATCATAAATCCATTAATAAATCGGTTTTGAATCAGTCAAAGTCGTACTTTAAAAATGAATTTAAATCTGGCTTGAAATCCGCCCAGAAATTAGCTTACTGATCACTGCACATAAATATCGTCTGTCAAAATTTTTGACGCCAAACGTAAGGTTGATGACGTGGACTCAAAACGTAGGGTTAATACCATAGTCTTCAAACGTAAGGTTAACAATGTAAGATTGAACACAAATTTAGGGATGACAACGTAAGGTTGAACACAAACGTAGGGTTGGAAACGTATGGTTGAACACAAATGTAGGGTTAATCATCCATAATTTTTCTTCAACACTCAAACATATGGTAAAGGATCCATACTTTTACTTGATCCATAAATTTCGAAGAATGTATGGTTTTTTACAAAAGTGAGGTTGATGATCCATAATTTTGAGAAACAAACGTAACACATAGAATTTACGTACGGTTCTCCTTCCATACATTGCTAATAACCAAAACATAAGGTTCCTTCCTAACGTAAGGTTCTCCTTCCATACTTTGTTGAAAACATATGGTTGTTTAACCATACTTTTCTCTTATCTCAAAAAGTATACACTCTTTTCATCCATATGCTACGTTTATCCATGTAGGGTATGAACAGTGATTCCAGAATGCGCTAAAGCAGATTTCACGCTATATTTATCTACGAAAGGTATGAACAGTGATTCCATAACATGCTAAAGTAGATTCTGAATAAGTAATAAATTCTTGTTATTTTAAGAGTAAAATAAATTAATAATTTCCTACAAAATACTAAATAAAATCATTATAAAATAACTAAGGTTATTTTTGAGAATCAAAATTATCATAAAGAAATAGATTATTATTTTCAATAACCTCCCCCTTTAAATAACATTAAAATGTGTTGTTGAAAACAATACTTTTCTCAACATGGTTCTGGGTATCAAAAAATTACATTCAGAGGTTTGTTCTTTGATTAGTTTTAATAATTTAAACTATGTTTTTAAACTATAATTCACCCCTATTATATGAATATCCATGTAATAAAATTATTGTGATCCTAAAAAGACCTTGATTAAGGAGAAACTGTATAAATAATTTCAATGTATGAATTTTTCAATATATGTTTTCATTTTTGGTTCTTATAATCTCAAGAGAGTGTAAATATGTATATCAATCAAACAAGAAGATATTAATTGACGAACCATATCAACCATGGTGACTAGGATCTATATATTTCATTGGCTTTGGAGATATTATCAAATTTTTGTGTAGAATTTCTCCTGACTATATAATCCACCAACTATGTTAATAACCAGGGAGCCATGTTCTTCTAGATAGATTACTATGAGGTAAATTTCTAGGATTTGGAGAGAGTATTAGTCATTTCATCAATGATTACATTACCATGTAATGGATAACAGTTTTTAATATATATTGTTCAATCCAAGAATGGATTAGGATGATTGTTTATGAAGAATGAAATTTTTATAGCTTATTCCTCATAAAAATGATGGTTAATGATAAAAATTACCACCAAATGATTTGGGGATAGCTATGGTAATTTTAAAATTAATGTTATTGATGGAATTTATTTATTGAATTAGTATTATAAAAATAATAATCACAGTTTTTTAATGTATATAATCTATCGTAATGAGTAGACCATGTTCCTGAGAAGATGGTTATATCTGATTAATTATCTTGACTACTTAATATAATACAACTTTATGAAAGTGAAAAAGGTGGCTAATTCATTGAGTGAGAAGGATCATGTGGGATTGTCAATAAAAATATCATAAAATTTATAATATTTCGTTATCTATGTAGGATTGATCTGCAAATCATGAATGTTACACATAACATCCACTCCATAACTACATATTTTTTATTTAAATTTGGATATATTAACTCTATTATATATGAAGAATATTATCAGGGTATGAAAAGGTCACCATAATTATTATCTATTAAATTAGAATTTAAAACCCTTAATGAAATGATGATCACATATCATTTTATGATTTATCTCTAGTTGATGTTTTTGGGAATGCACTTCTAGTGCATCATTTTATTCCTTGATTTGGTTGAATTTAATAATTTCAAGTCATGGATTGGATTTCAATACATAAATCCCATATAAATTTCCAATGAATAGAATAAATTATTAATATTCCAAACCTACCCATGATCATCTATAAGTGTGAAAACAAATATAACTTTTTGATTGAATCAAAATCTATTATATGGGTCTTGATTCCCATTCAAAATGCGTGTTTATCTTAGATGGTTGGACTGTGACTCATCATTAATGATGTGCCTCTTTTATGAGAGTTTTTATGACTCTCCTGAAGATTTTACATGATTTCCATAAGAATATGATGTTTATTTATCAATAGAACTCCTACCTAGTGATACACCTATTTTAAAGACCCCTAATGAAGCAGCCTCGATTGAGTTGTGGGAACTGAGCATATAACTCAAGTAGAATTTTGAAATCGAATTTATTTGAAAAAAAAATCGACCATGAGTTACACATGTTATTTTTGTTAAAAATAAATACTGATCGATATGACTCTATATTGATTATTTGGATTAGAAAAAAAAATCACAAATAAGTATCATCTACCACATATTGATGACTTCATTTATCATATTAAATGATCTCAATAAATTTCCAAGAATGACCTTATTTCTGCATGTCACCATTTGATGATTAATGTGGATATACACAGTACAAAAATCCATAAAATTTATGGATACTTGGATTGTATAGTGATTCCATTCGGTCTTACTAATACCCCCACTATATTCATAGATTTAAGGAATATATACTACAAATATGACCATGGTAATTTTTTGATAGACATTATCAAATATATTCACATTTATTAAAAGGTAAATTAAGATCATGATAAACAATTAATAATTATAAAAAAATAAATGGATGAAGGAGAAACTATATAAAAAATTTAATAGTGTCAGTTTTTCCTACAAAAGATTTCATTTTTGGGTCATATAATCCCCAGTGTGGTTATATCAGTATATCAATCAAACACAAAGGATGTTAGTAAATATATATTATTTATATATCATAAAAAACATTATATATTAGTAAATATATATTATTTATATTTCATAAAAAAAATTATGTCGATATATTATTTATCTTTCTTTCATTCTGTACGTTGAGAATACGGAAACAACATTCATGCTTACAAATAGATTACCATCTATATGAATGCTATAATTCAATTTATGGATATAAATTTTTGTGAATACTAAAATAAATATAATTTTATTATATATAATATTTATATCATGGTAAAAATTTAGGATATTATGTAACTATAATCAAAATCAAAATTAAAAATACAAAACAAAAACAAAACTTAATAATAAATCACTTTTAACCCAAAATATGATTTTTATATAGAATTTTTAATAAATGTTTCATTATATGGTATAAGTAAATAATATATAGTGTGATATATATGAATAGTTTTTAAAATATATATATATACAATCCTAAATTTATTTTACATATGGTTTTAATACATACAATGGATGTCGAGATATAGGGTAAGATATTTTCTTCACAATTTTTTTCCATGGGACGCAAGTCATATTGACCACTCGTTTCATTTTTTTGGTGTAAATAAATATGATGATTGTATTATATTAATAATACACTAATATTATGTTATATTTATGTACATATAAATTTTTTCCTTTATTGGAATTATTATTCAAAAATTAAAAATCATTAAAAGTTTTATGTTTCAATAGATTTTTTGTCGAGATTCTTTTTTTAATAAGTTTTATATTTTGAAATATTGAGACCAATATCTCAATGAAACCACAATTTATTGTCTCCAATATTTATTTACTTAAAATAAATATGTTACTTTTAATTTTTCTATTTTTATATAATGAAGAGTTCAAAAGAAGGTTTTAAGAATATACAACTTTATTTCCCTCGTTGGCTGAAAATCAATTTTCATCGATACACAAGTTTTCAAAAAAAAAATAAAGATTTTTTTTAATAACTTTCCATAATGTATAATTAAATTTTTTATCCATGATTGAATTTTAATAACATGGATTAAAAATAATAATTTTGTGCCCGTCAGAATCAGGCACTTTTTGAATTCCTATAAAAAATGTTAAATAAATATTTATTTTATCATTTTCGGCATGAATAAGATTTTCTTCCTCTGTGACCACTAAATATTTTAATTATTAATTTATAATATTAAAATTATATTTTAAAATAAAATTATTTCCACCATTTTTTCTAAAATTTTATTTTTTTAAAATGTTATTTTCATCATGGAATGGATATTTCCTTCATGAAATGTTCTAACTGATATTTCAAAATCAGTTTCCATCAAAGTTAGAATACATTAATGTTAATTATTCTTTACTGGGGATATAATGCAATGATACCATCCTTTTTCATTATCTGTATAATTTATGATTACGATGAAATGATATTTATAGAACCAATTTCATTCCAATGGGTGTTGATTATAAGACCAATTTTACTAAAATGGTTTATACAATGATGAAATATTTGTGATGAAAACTTATTTTCATGGGTTCTAATATAATGAATATTTTATGATCATCAAGAGTACTTTTGTATGGTTTCATTTAGTGATGGTGGATATTTTAAAACCACATATGGTAGTTTCATTATAACATTGGATGGTGGTTACATTATATCCATTGATGGGTAGGACCAATATCTCCCTCCAATTAATTGGATAAATATTGATATATTATGAGATAAAAAGCATTAGAGTAGGGTCTGATCCAAATTCAGTTCTACTATGATAGTATTGAGAGTGAACCAGGACTACTATTGTTGTTTATGTAGTGAACCCATTCATCTAAGATAGTTTTTTGAAATGATCTATGACTGCTATGAAAATGATTTTATATGCTTATATGAATTCCAAAAATATATTCATTATATATATATTATTCTCTCATGGATTTTGTTCTTTTTTCACTATTATTCATGTACTATAACTACGATGATTTTTGTTATGACTTGTTTCTATGATCTATAATATGTAGGGTATGGTATTTTAGTGGTATTCTCTAGTTCACAAACATCTTATGCTCATATTATGTTGATATCTCCCTTTCATTCCCTTAATGAGTATCTAGGCTCATTCATTCTTATGTTTATCTTCCCCATGTCATAAATAACGTTATTCTGTATGATATGATATAGAAGGGTTCTAGTTATTATGAACATAGTGGGAGATTTTGTAGTTCTCTAATGAACCAGTTGTTTATGTATCTATGTTTCCAAAGGCTCTAGACCAATACGATTCTAGATAAAATCATTATGTAATGTAATGAATGTTGATATATTAAGATGTGATATAAATTTATGAGAAGCTTTAGTCATTAAAAATTTATTTTATAAAATAATGTTAATCAAAGATGTTATATGATGACAAAAGCATGAATCTTTATAGACTCATTATCAGGAAAAATTGATGGTAATATAGAGTAATCTTTGTATGAGTTTTGTGACATTGATACATTATGTACATTGTCGATGGGTTCCTAGAATTTTCCTTAACACTAATCATCATGTTTTTAAAATATATAATCATTCCATTGATAAAGAGGCTCATAGGGTTACAGAGAAAGTGTATCTAGAATCTATATTAAATTAATGTTTAAATTTAATATTAGTTATAAATATTATTCTTTGATTGGGTAATAATAATAATTAATATAATTTGAATTTTATGACATCAATTATTAGTTATTTTATTTTAGAATATATATGGAATAAATTTTAAATTATATTTGTTTGAGTTATAAAATATAATATTTATTTATCATTATTTTGTATAATTAAAAAACAAATAAATATATTTATTTATTTATGTGAATATTGAATAAATATTTTTCCATTATTTAGTGAATAGTATACAGATTTTTTATTGATTTAATACTAAAATGAAATTTATTTATTTAGTTACTTAATTATATTTTAATTTTCAACAAACCTGGATGTGGATTGAATGGTTGGATTAATTACCTAATGGAAATGATATTGTTATTTTAATATATTTTAAATAAACACTGATTAAATTATTTAATAAATTATATATAAAAATATGTGAGTTATCCCAGGAAATAGAAAATAATAATAATATTTTTATTATTTAAAATGTAATTTATTTTGAATAGATAATTAGAAAAACATAAATTGAGTGATTATTAATTCTATATCTCAGAGTATATGAACACGACTATACAATATTTGGCGATTCAAGAATAGTTTTGTATAAAAATATATACTATAGAGATTTATCTAGAGAATGAGAGACCATATGTTAAAATCTACCAATAGAAAACTAAAATTCTCCTCTACCCCTTAAGATAAAAATAAATAGTTAAATAATTATTTTATCCATAGTGAATTATTTTTGAGATCAGTAGATATTGATGAATGTGTATAGTACATCCTTGTAGGATCCTATAATTCCATTGATGATGTTATGATATTTTTAGATAATATATAGATAACTATATATGAATTATACTTTTATTTCTTCTACCATAATGACATATTGATGATATTAGATAGGTTTCTTAGACTATCATCAATAATGAATTAATTTTTAGGATGAGGTAATACTATTTTTAAATTAATTGTAAATTATATTTGGAAATATCATTGGTGTGAATATTTCAAGGTTTCACACATCTGGTTATAAGTATTTATCTAATGAAACATATGAAAAACATTTTTATACATGGGACCAATTGTTACAAAAATTATTAGGAACCTACATCACACTTAATGGTGCATATAAATGAGGGAAGAGAGTCCCAATAGAGGATACCCAATCATCTAGGGTAGTTCATCACACATATATATCCATTCACTAACAATTGTGCATCACATTTGAACATTCAATAAAAAGGGGAGTGTGTACCACAAATAAAACATATTTAATAAGGGGAAGCCTATCCCCTAAATTAATATTATCATAGTGAGTTGTTTTCCCCTTCGGTATATCGAATCAACAAATGAAATGCATAAAATATATAGAGTCTTTCCATGGGGAACGATGAATGCCCCAAAGATATCCAATCACATAGGTCAGTTCCCCTGCTTCCAATCCTATTATATCGGAATATTTTTCCATTAAATTTTTGGATATATATATATATATTAATAGAACATATAATCCAAATGGATTCACTTATCTGCAGTTGAATGATTGAATTAGTCTTTCTAAAAAATTTAATCTAAAAAACATTAAACACATATTAAAATGATCAATAACGTTTTTGTTTTAATTGTATTTTATATTTACATATTATTTTAATGATTTTAATAAATTAATTTTGCAAACAAACACTATACATAATGTAATAATAGTTGTAATAGTGGTTTAAAAGTATGATCATTCAATATCAATTGAAATGCCTTGGGAATGATCAGTAAAAATTTTGATCACACTATACATTATAAAAATCATGTATAGAAAAAAAATTATATGTTTTAACTCTCATTACATAAATATTTATTTTAACTGATGTTGAATTCACCCATTGGTTAATCCCTCCAAATGAGCATCATAAAATTCACAATTGAGGAAATTACTTAATAAGGGTATTATTTTACCTATAATGAAAATGAAGATGAAGGTGGTCATGATCAAGTGGATATCATGAAACACTGGGGTACACATGATTGCGTGACCGAAAAAAGGATAAATCGATGGTCATGGGTAGCACATAGCCTATGGAAGGCCCCTCAATGTCTCTTAGAAAAGACCTTAAACTATTTTTATAGTTCTGGAAACAATCGTTGATCCTACAATGATCAATAAATAAGATGCCAAGGTTATGTAGCTTGTCAACTGTGTACTCTTGATGAACCATAAAAAATATTTGGAAAATAAGAGGAAAATATTAAATGGTTGGGAATCTCTTTCCATAGTAAAACTCATGAGGCACATCGGCTTTGGGGAGAATAATATTTCTTGACAACATTCATAAAAAATCAATAGATCCCAAACCATTATAAAATAAAAAAATAAAATCAAAATATTAGAAGGTAATATCTTCTCATGGTCATAAGAATAACATGACTCACTACTGGAAATTTAAAAGACACCTCAATCACCTAGTTGAATGTTTTCCTTATCTCAAGAAAGATTGCTAGCATGTCATCTTCATCATGCGAAGAGCCTCAGACATGTCATGTTGAGCTCATGCTCCACATTTATCTCTATAAGGGAAAACATATGGGATTTTCTGTGAAATCCACACACATATCCACTAGACCCTTTAATTGTCACATTATGTGTCACTGATAGGTAGATTGATTGTATTCACCCACCCTCACACAACCATTGTAAAATAAAAAAAGAAAAGAAAAAATAGAAATTAAGGGAGCCTCTTATGATCATAAAATTCACATGACACACCTAGGATCTTTGATGTATAGTCTCACATGACCCCTTGATTATCCTGCCCGATTTTGTGAAGTCCACCTGAAAAGACATCCTTATCATGCGAAAGGTTCCACAATATTCACCTAAAATAATGATAAGGACCTCTAACTGACATTTTGATCTTGAGAAGGAACTTGGACTTTTCATGCAGACAATATGAGAGTCCCTTGGTACATCCATATGATTTTTCAAGACTCCCTTAATTAGAAGAAATCCGATAAATGAGGGCTTTGTGGGATGATCTTGCAGTCACTGAATATCTTGTGACACCCCAGGAGTGACCCACATTAGAAACTCCCAAAACACATGACACTAATTCCCTCCATTGACTCTATCCATGATTTTCATGATAAATGCAATGAAAAGTGGTGAATTACTAGGGTGGAGAGTCCTATAAGTTCAATACCCCAGCATAAAAAATGATCATTTATGCAGAAAAATGAACTTTTGTAACTTCTTAATGGCATACCTAGGCACTATAGTAGAGTTATTAGGGCGGATAATATCACAGAAAATAAAATCATCCAATTAGGTATGATCTATGGAACAACCATAGTGATCATGAATCTTTCATTGGAACATTGTTAGGACACTAATAGATCACACAAACGACATCTAGCAGGTTATGCGAAGAGAATCCCATGTATTTACTAAGACATGAAATACTTAAAATATGTTAACACTAAAAAATTATAAGGCATAAGAAGTAAAAGGCTGGAATAATGACTAAAGGATGGGATACATATGGGAAGAACACATATGATAATCCTTATGTGCTTCACATGATCCATCATTGTCATAAAACAATACATGGACATGTCTCCCAATTCATGTAATGCTTATTTAGTATGCTATTGGGATCTTATTGAGTCCCATGTACATGTCAAAGAAAGTCACAAAGTGGCCCTCTATCTTTCCACCCATGTTCTATGAAACCATCTAGGATCGCAATCCAAACCTTATGGTGTTCTTCATACATGTTTACCAACCCATATGGTGGTACAAGTATATGTTAGCTGAGTAACATGACAGAACTAGTGTATATCAACTAGATCTTACGACATCCTCTAAACATGCTAGTGAGAACTCATTATGTCCTCCAGACATGTATGTTTTCTTCACCAGTTCACTATATACATATCTGGATAGATCATGAGTCACCATACAGACATGTGGCATTGATTCTTATGATTCCCTCAAAGCGTGTTAGCTAGATTTCTTGATTACACTAGTTTAATTCTGATGCATCATGCAACACCCTCTAAGCATTTCATCTTGCATCTTGTGATGGAATCCAAGATTAGACACTCATGCCTCGTAATTCCTTCCATATCAGCAATAATTGATCATGAATAACCCTTGAAACATGTCTCCCAGTTTATGTCACATCCATCTGACAAGTCAATTGGTTCATGTGATTTTTACTAGACATGTTAGACAGACATCCCCTGAAATTTTATATATAAAATCATGCCATGATGAGAAGAAGATCACCACCTATCAGGAAAGAAATAAGTCCAGGTCAAATGGGCATCCAAGACTCAATAACCTTGTTCTTCTTAAGTGTGTAGGCCCCAATAAAAAAAGATAAATCAATGTTTAAGCCTAGATTGGTGGAATAATAAGATACATCCTTCATGTAAAGGAAATTTAAGCATATAATCGTCAACCAAATCAACTATAATGACCCTAATTACTTCTATATCAAATATACATAGGATTAATTCATATGGATAGAGCTCTATATAAGACTCCTAAGGTATGTCCCATCATATAAGTCCAGTATCCACACAAAACGAGACTGATAATTTTCCATCCCTTGTTTCTCACAACAAGCATAGATCATGTGGGTTATGGGAGTCATAATGATCATATCAATTCCTTGAAAAGTCTTTAGTAGGATATGGGAAATTTCTATGTGTAATCTCCATCCAATTGAACCACGATGACTAAGATTCCTAGAATAAAGAGGATACATATGATGTCTTCCTATGATCCAACCCCAAAATCGGATGGGCCTCCACTGCAGTTTATATCTTTCCAGGTCTCTGATATTTCAACCATATATACCCACTCATTACCTTGGAATAATCATTTCACCTCATCCATCCGTGGACTAGAATGACAATTGAAATACATTGACTCTAATTATTTCGATAACCAGGATACATGGGATTCCTTCCAATGGCCTGAGCTATAAATTAAGCATCCAAAGGATATTCTATGAACATAAGTCATTCATCCATATGTACTATGACTGATTACCTATTATTCCTAGTTTCTCACATCAATCATAGATCACCTGGTCTTAGGGAGTTGAAATTTTTCTTTTCATTCACATAATGAATCTCTATTATCCATGGAAGTTTGACCATATATTCCCCGATGAGTGTCATGATATTAACATCCCCTATATATGGGTATGCACATTGGGTTTAGTCCCAAGGGAATGAACAAAATATGATAAATTTGACTCCTTCTATAACCAGGATAAGTATTATGTCTCCTCAAGACTCATGCTCAAATATTCAATGCCAATTATTCAGAATATATGTCATATCCTCATGATGATAAATTTAAATTTTTTAATGAACTATATAGATTCAGATTCCTATAATAAATAGGATATGTTGCACACCTCATATTTCATCAACCCCTCCTTAGAATAATAACAGCCTCCCGACATGATAGAAACGGTCAATATCCATGGTTATGTGGCTTCATTATATGACATATATTCATTACTAGGAAATAGATGATGAACATAATATGTATAAAAATGGATTCAATAATAATATCCCCTTATTATATTTTACAAGAAAGGTGTTAAACTATGATAACATTGATAGGGTATCTTATCCTATATCATAAATTGGAATAGATTCCCGAACATATCATAAATCTATAAGAGATTTCCAAAGTTGGAAGCAATTAACCCAAAAAGGGAAAGATGATACCAACCACCCATCCTCTCAAGTAACATGACATCCAATGTTTCATTGAGTATGAAACCCCAACAGACAAAAATACTTTGGAATATAGGTTTGTATCTAGTTATAGTGGAAGGAACCGTATGGAGTTTCTATTAAGAATGAAAATGTTAACCCATCCTAAATTATTGTGAAAAACATTTAACTCAACCCTCACTCATAATCAAAAATCATGTAAAAATTAATTCACCCAGTGGTTTTATCCTTCCAGTCAAAACAAAAAAGAGAAACCCAATTTTAATCTCTCAAAATATAGAATGATTAGTTAATCATGTGTCTGCCCACTTTATTTTTCATATCCTACAAAAACAAGTTTATAATAATGAAATAAATCTTACTATTTATCCTCTATAACTGGGGATCCCATGATATAATTTCATCCATTCTATGACATGTTCGTAGGAGAAGAATGTTTGGATTTGGAGTAAATGTAAAATTATCTTAACAAAGCATATATGATTGAGCACACGTCATTCCTACAATATTACACTAATCGATGACCTTTTTACTTGTTTAATTCATGACTGTAGATACTTATCTCATCTAAAACACCATAATCTGATATAATTTAATCATCAAGAGACAGTTTTGGTATGATAGTTGTGGCTGTAACTCGACTGGGTTTAAAAATGATCTCACATTCCCAAAATCTTCAACCTTAATTGGTGAACACAATAGTCCTAGAGTACCATCGACATGATATAATACCAAACCTTCAATCTTCCCATGTGGGTCTACATGTACTAAAACCAATGAGTCATCATAGTTTAAAGAAGGTTTTAGGTAATATTATGTCCCATGTTTCCATGGCCAGCACTTTGGGATAATATCCTTGGATAATGACTATCACAAAATTTAGTCTCTGATAAAGGATGACTTGATAGTCAAATAAAAATCCCTTCATGTTTAGGGTCCACCAAAGAGGGCTCTGGTCAACCAAAATCCCAAAAACCATAACAAAATCAACCATAATCCTCCCTCTATGGTTACCACCGGATACATTTCCTGCTATGATTCTGAAGTATTGGTAAATTGGAAGACACATTGGGTGAGGAAGGCTTCAGATAACTATAAGTGGCATCATATCCCCACACTCACCGATGATGTTTTTTTTGATTATTAAAATATTAAAAAGTGACTATGATTGAAAAGAATAGTAAAATTCAAGGGAAAATTATTCTTAATTTTCTTTCGAATTTTACAAGAGCGCGGTTTCTGACGGCACCTGATTCTGAGGCACGGTGTGCCCGGAATCAATTTCTGAAGTTTGGCTCGGGGACGTTCAGTGAACGAATGAGCGGGAATTTCTAAATATTGAACCGGTGCCCGGAATCGAATTCTGAGGGCACCGATGGAACCACAGTGCTAGTAATTTCATAGGAACTCCTGTCCCGGAGTTGCGTTTACACGAGTGTTGATGATAAAAATTGTGGAAGTTTATTTTATAATTACTCTAAAATTTTTATTATATCTACTCTAAGTGTTAGTTCTTGATGGAAGTTGGGTAACCACCCAACCTCCCTTGGGAGGTTATGAGGGTGGTGGGGCCCAAACGAACCCCACCCCTTCCTATCCTCTAACCCCTCTCAACTCCCACTTTAATTTTGTTAACTTATGTTATAACTTATGATTTTAATGTAATAAGTTTAATGAGGTGAGTTGTGTGTGTTTTTTAATTTCAAACTCTTGAAATTCAAATGGTTAGGTTGTGTTAATAAAATAAGACTTGGTCTTATTTTATTATTGTTAGATTTTTGAAACCTTGAGAGGATTGGGAAGCGTGTGTCTTCTTCTTCTTCAACCTAGACGAAGAACGCGAAGAACACCTCCACCGAAGAATGCGACGTCTTTTTCCGCAATGGTTCTTCCGCGACGCCATATCTGCGACGCGAAGTTCTTCTTCCACGTCGTCTCTTCTGTGATAGTTTTCCGCAACGAAATCTCCGTCAACAACTTCGAATCCTCGCTTCGCGATGTCGACGTTCTTTTTCCGCGACGCCCGACCTCCGCGATGCTCGTCTTCTGCGGCTCGTTGACGAACACCATTCTTGAAACCGAGGTAGGGGTTTTGTTTTTTTGTTGTTGTGAATATCAACTTGGTGATATTTGTGGTTTAAAACATTTGTTATCAAATAACGCGAGGGGGTCGGTCCTCACAAACACGGCCAACCCTCCACCTTTTTTTATGATTGATTCCTTTGTGGATTGGTTCGGGAAGGCGTGGTACCGTCACACCACACAGAATTGTGCGAAAGGTAACGCACGGCGCCGTCATGTCGCGCCATGGAAAGAAGTTTAAGAACGCAACGCCGTCGCACCGCGTCGAAGGAAAACAAAGATGCCGCGGCCGGAGTGGGGCCGCGGTGAAGGGGCGCGGTGCCGTCACACCGCGCCGGACGACAAGGGCCGTGGCCGGTTCCGGGCCGCAGCGGAGGAAGGTGACCAGCGGCCAGACCGGGCCGCCGGTGATGGAGCTGGAAGGGGACCAGCCACCACCGGTCCCGTTGAGAAGGAGTTGGCCGGCCAAGTCGGGCCGGCCGGAAAGGGAAGGGGTCGGGGGAATTAAATTCCCCCGACCGGTTCAAACGGCCCCCCATAAATTTTGGTGGGGCCGCAGTTACACAGGGGGGCAGGCGCCCCCCCTTTTCCGAAACGGCTCGGCCAAAGGCCGAGCCAGACAGTGCGCTAGGCACGCTGTCCCCAGCCAGACAGCGCGCTGGGCGCGCTGTCCCCAGCCAGACTGACGCCTGGCCGGTCTGCCATGGTGGGCCACGCCGGGCCGGTCTGCCAGTTCGGGCCGCGCCGGGCCAGTCTTCCAGGCCGGGCCACGCTGGGCCGGGCCAGGCCGGGCCCAGCCGGGCGGGGACCACCCGGACCCGGGGCGGGGGCGGGTCGACCCGGTTCGGGTTAACCGGGTGGGGTATCGAGCCGGGTCGGTCCCGGCCCGGAACCCTCATTTTCGGACCGTTTGGGTTCAATTGCCCATAACTTGGGCTACGAACCTCCGATCGACACGCCGTCAGTGGAGATGTGATCCTAGGATCAAGACGGTCATTTTGGTATATTGCACTCAAGGTTTCGGAATACTTTGAGTTCGGCCGGGTTGGTTCGTTCACGAAACCAACTGGGCCCTCGGAGCGGAAACACTCATATCATGAGCTACGGAAGTCCGATCGACGTGCCGCCAACTACATTGTTTGCCTATTAGTGAGACGGATCCTTTGGCTTACTCCGCCCATGTTTTGGATGCAGGTGGAGTACGGTCAGGTTGGTTTTGCCTTAAAAACCAACCGGGCCCCTGGAACGAAAAGGCCAATAACTCTCAGACCGGGCGTCTGATGGACGCGCCGTCTGTTGCATTGAGTTCTTGTTGACGATACAGAACTTTGGGATACATCAACTCTGGACTTTGGGATAGTTGATGTATCAGCCTCTCGGCTCGTGCAGCGGACCCTCCCGAATGAGCTTTCTGTGTGCGGGAACCCTAGTGCTGGCTGCGACTGCTACTGTGACTGCTACTGTGACTACGATGACGACTGTGCAGAGATCCTCAGTGGATTCGACGACGACGACTATAGCACTCAGCGATCCTATGTGGATCAGTGCTGTCGATCCTGTGTGGGTCCGATCCTGTGTGGGTCAGCACTCAGCGGTTCTGTGTGAGCCAGTGCCTACAGATCCTGTGTGGGTCTTTGCGGGGGTTAGTTTCCTACCGATCCTGTGTGGGTCTTTGAGGGGGTTAGTACCTATCGATCCTTTGTGGGTCCAACGAATTAGATAGATCAGTGATCATCTCTATCATCTTCGAAGAAGTATACCTGTGTGAGCTGAAACCTATTTTCCTTTCCTGTGTGGATTGTGTTGTGCTATCCTGGGTGGATTACTTTTTTCTTTCCTGTGTGGAATACGTATACTTTCCTGTGTGGACTGAGTTGTACTTGGGCTTGGAGGTTGGAGCGTATTGGAATTGATGACTTAGGTATATGTATGGGCATATACCTAAGCAACGTCGGTTGTTACTTCGTGAATGTATCTTTCCTTTATGGATTATCCTTTGTGGATTTTGGTAGACCTTCGGGGGTCTCGGGGTCCCTACTAAGTAGCTTATACTAACCCCTGCATGGGATATGCCCGCACTACGATGTGTTGGTTGCAGACGATGGACAGCGTTGATCGTGGTTGAGGCTTGTAGAGCAGGACGGTACCTGGAGGTGGACCACTGGGTGGGCTGTACTCGGAGCGGAAGGCGGGACCCCAGGAGTAGTGGATCTATCTGTACCCACCCTTCAGGTGGAATTTCCAGTGGACAGCTCTGTGTAGCGGCTTTACTTTACAGTTGTTGTTTTCCCTTTCGAGTTGTACTTTACAGTTGGGCATGTATTTCCGGCCCCTTTTACATTCCTCTCTTACTATTGTACTCAGTTTTTACTTAGTGTTTACTTCTTCCGCTTGTACTCTGTGGTGCTTGTTTACTTTACAAAGGCAATTCCTTCCCTTTTTACCGGGATTTACGCCTTGGTGCTAGTCGCCAGCCCCTGGCCTATGGAAGACGGGCTTGGGGTAGTCACGGCACGGGCCCCGAGGATGGGTCGTGACAAATTGGTATCAAAGGAGTTCGGTTCTACCACAGACTCTGATCTTTCTTCTATGTAAAGCAATAGTGTTAAGTGTATTGGGTGTGGTTATCAGTCCAGGGAGTCCAGTGTTGGTGTGGCGACCGACGTATCCGTACACCAGGACCCTGACTTCTGATTTCTGACTTAACGCACGAAAACATTGATTGCGTGTGTGTTTCAAGTTTTCTTTGTGATTACTTTATATCTGCTCACCAGGTATACTGCTCTGACTGTGGCGCACTTATTTCCTTTTCAAGATGGCCCCACGATGGCATCCAGCTAGGGTTCCGAGAGTCGAGCGTGATGACAGCCCACCGAGCGATGAGGCCTCGGTCCAGGGCCCTTTGTCAGCAGCGGCACCAGTGGTATCTCTACCCACCGAGCCACCGATGCTTCCAGCCCCAGCCGCTGAAGATGCACGTCGCCTCAGTGCACTGCATGAGTTCCAGTGCCAGCGACCGCCCAGGTTCCGCAGGGAGACGGACCCCCAGGCAGCCGGGGACTGGCTGGAGGTAGTCGTACGAGTTTTCAGGCAAGTGAGGACACCAGCAGACCTCATGGTGATCCTCGCTGCGAGCCTACTGCACGCAGCAGTGGGCCGATGGTGGAGCTTGATGCTCCAGGTGCACGATGAGGCATCTCTACTCTGGAAAAACTTTGAGATCCTCTTCTGCTCAGAGTTTTTCCCAGCCACCCTCCATGCGGTGCGCATTCAGGAGCTTCTTCAACTGCGGAAGGGCAGCATGGCAGTCGCCCAGTACTCAGCGAGATTTACCGATCTCTCGCGCTACTTGACCGACATGGTACGGGATCCACTCTTCCGGGCCCAGACAGTTGAGAAGGGTTTGAGAAACGAGATCAGGGAATCGCTGATCTCCCTCAGCATTCCGACTCAGACAGGATTACTGGAGCGGGCCCTTCTGATCGAGGTCATTCTTTCTGAGTCTACACCAACGCCGAGACCCACCGCAGAGTGGCACGTAGTAGAGTCTTCTGCAGTAGGAAGTCAACGGAAGGCTCAGGGGTCTGGGCAGACCAGACCCTCAGGCAGACAACCTCAGGACACTGGCTCAGCAGTGCGGGGAACACAGCACTGAGCCAGTCTTTCGAGAGGCAGACAGTGTTACTCGTGCGGCGGGCAGGGCCACATGGCTCGTGACTGCCCGACCCGCCGTTTCGAGGAGCAACAGATGGTTGAGGGACCACCGAGGAAGAGGCAGACGGTCAACCATGGCGGTCCGTAGGGAGGAGGCGGACGAGGCAGAGTAGATGGTCGAGCAGCAGGTGGTGGGCGACTATATGATGCTCTACTACCACCACCACCAGGAGGTCTGCCCTGACCAGAGGGAGCTGGCGGGTAGAGACATGCACAGCTCCAGGCAGCTGAGGCCTATGACCACGGCACACCATGAGATGATTCGAGGTACTATCTATGTCTATTCAACCCTTTCTGCAGTACTTATAGACACAGGGGCGAGTCACTCTTTTATAGCCGCTGCCCTTGTTCGGATCTCGGAGATTCCGACAGAGCCGTTGGCTCGATCCTCACGGCTAGAGACTCCTACGAAAGCAGACTCACCGATTACGCACCGGTGCCGGAAGTGTGAGATTTCTATAGGAGGCGAGAGCTTCGGTTGGGATCTTCTTGTAGTGGCGTCGAATCCTTACGACGTCCTCTTGGGCATGAATAGGTTATCTACGGTCCATGCACAGATTGACTGTTTTAGGCGCAAGGTGCAATGTGTACGCACCGACGGGAGCAGTTTCACCTTCACCGGTGAGAAGGGAGCATTTGCAGCACAGGATGGACTTCCGCAGAGGAGAGGAAAGCTCATCACTCATCAGTTGGCTAGCCTCATCCTCGGAGTAGTTGACGTGCAGAGTCCTGGTTTTCCTGTAGTGGTGGATCACTGTGCGGACGTTTTTCCCAACGATGTTCCAGGACTACCTCCTCGCAGAGAGTTAGACTTTAATATTGACCTGTACCTCGGGAAAACCCTGATATCGACTCCAGCATATCGGATGGCCCCCTCCGAGCTTCGAGAGCTACAGGTACAGTTGGACGATTTGCAGGGCAAGGGATTCATCTGACCCAGTGTTTCACCCTGGGCTTCCCCGATTTTGTTCGCCAAGAAGGCGGACGGGAGCTTGTGACATTATGTCAACTATCATAGCCTGAACCAGGTGACAGTGAGGAACAAGTATCCGCTACTGAGGATTGATGACCTCTTTTATCATCTCAAGGGAGAACGATGGTTCTCTAAGATAGATCTCAGGTCAGGCTATCATCAGCTCAGAGTTCAAGATGAGGACGTGCAGAAAACGGCCTTTAGATGTCGGTATAGCCACTATGATTTATTGGTTATGCCCTTCAGCGTAACCAATGCTCCAGCAGTGTTCATGGCCCTCATGAACAGGATCTTTCAGGCATACCTCGATCGATTTTTCATTGTCTTCATCGACGACATTTTGATTTACTCGACGACTGAGGAGGAGCACGCATACCACTTACGGGTTGTACTAAACACACTCCGAGAGCACCAGCTTTATAGTAAGCTCTCGAAGTGTCAGTTCTAGATATGTGAGGTCCACTTCATGGGGCACTTCATCTCTGAGGTGGGATTTGCAGTGGATCCTGCGAAGATCGAGGCAGTGCTAGCTTGGGAGCCACCCCGGAGTGTGACGGAGGTATAGAGTTTCTTGGGACTAGCAGGATACTACCGGAGATTCGTGACGGACTTCTCTAGAGTTCCGGCACCACTCTCAGCTTTGACGAAGAAGGGGAAACCCTTCGTGTGGTCAAACCGATGTCACAAGAGCATCCAGGAGCTGATAGAGAGATTGGCCAGTGCACCTATCTTGAGGTTGCCTAAGGAGGGAGTAGGGTACGTTGTTTACTACGATGCATCAGGAACCAGACTCGGATGTGTCCTAATGTAGGAGCGGGTAGTGATCGCCAAAGGATCACGTCAGTTGAGCCTCCATCAACAGAACTATGCTACCCATGACCTGGAGTTACCAACAGTGGTCTTTTCTCTGAAGACATGGCGACACTATCTGATGGGCGAGTGCTTTACAGTATTTTCTAACCATTAGAGTCTCAGATACATCTTCTCACAGAAGGTTATGAATCATAGACAGTGGCGATGGATCTAGTTCCTCTAGGACTATGACTTTGAGACAGTCTATACTCCTGGGAAGGGGAACGTGGTAGCCGATGCCCTCAGCAGGAGGACATTCATTCAGCTACTTGAGGAGGGGACAGAGCAGCTAGTTGCTTTGCAGATATCCTTCATGGATAGAGATGGGGAAGCATTCCTTCAGTCTCTCACAGTCACTCCTCCACTACTGCAGCGGGTCAGAGAGGCACAGCGAGGGGACACTGATTGTGATATGCGGCGTGCACAGATATCCTCAGGACAGGAACCTGATGGATTCTCCTTTGGAGCAGAGCACGACATCCTTTTCAAAGGACGTACCATAGTACCAGTTGATTTACGGGAGGACGTGCTAAGAGAGTTTCACACTTCTCCTTTGGTGGTACATCCTGGAGTGGCGATGATGTACCCGGATCTCAGACGACAGCACTGGTGGCCGGACATGAAGAAGGTTATGGCAGAGTTAGTTTCTCGATGCCTCACCTGCCAGGAGGTGAAGGCTGAGCACCAGGTACCAGCAGGCTTGGTACAACCCTTGGAGGTTCAAGATTGGAAGTGGGACGACATATCTATGGACTTCGTGACTGGAGTTCCACGCACTTCCAGATGTCACGACTCCATTTGGGAGATTGTCGACCGACTCACCAAGTCGGCTCACTTATTACCCATCAGAGAGCGGGGCTCAGTGGAGAGCATGGGAAGACATTACGTTCATGAGATTGTTTAGCTTCACGGTGTGCCATCATCTATCGTCTCCGATCAAGATGCTCGCTTTACTTCCTGGCTTTGGAAGGGGTTGCAAGAGGCGTTCGGGACGCAGCTACGTCTGAGCACAGCCTTTCACCCTCAGATGGATGGTCAGACGGAGAGGACCATTCAGACTCTCGAGGACATGCTCCACACATGTTTCCTAGACTTTGGTCGTAGTTGGGAGGACCACCTACCCTTGGTGGAGTTCGCGTACAACAACAGCTACCACTCCACCATCGGGATGGAACCGTACGAGGCATTGTACGGCCGACCTTGCAGATCTCCTTTGTACTGGACATACCCTGGGGAGTTAGCACTTGTGGGACTGGAGATGGTCCTGGCCACGACAGAGAAGGTCCAGGTCATCCAGGAGCAGATGAGGACAACTCAGAGTTGGCAGAATTCATACGCTGACAGGAGGCGGAGGCCACTAGATTTTGAGGATGGCGACCACGTCTTCTTGCGTGTCTCACCTAGACGTGGATTACAGAGATTTAGTTGAGGCGACAAGTTATCTCCGTGCTTCATTGGACCCTTCCAGGTCCTCAGACGGATTGGCGAGGTGGCTTATCGCCTGGCTCTACCACCTTAGTTGCACCGGGTGCACGACGTCTTCCACGTATCTCCGATGAGGAGATACGTGCATGACCCGACGCACATCATTGACCATGGGGAGCTTGACGTTGAAGATGAGGCGACTTTTACGAAGGTTCCAGTTGAGATCGAGGATCGACAGGAGTTGATCCTACGTGGACGGTCGATTCCTCTAGTGCGCATCAGATGGCAGCACGGGAACCTCCAGGAGAGCACTTGGGAGCGGGAGGCTCAGATGCGTGCTCAGTACCCTCATTTGTTTCCCTAGTATTCGATGTATTTTTACGGGGACGTAAATCCCTGATGAGGGATTAATGTAAAGACCCGTAAAATTCTAGGGAAATTTATCTTAATTTTCTTTGGAATTTTACAAGAGCATGGTTTCTGACGGCACTTGATTCCGGTGCCCGGTGTGCCCGAAATCAATTTCCGAAGTTTGGCTCGGGTACGTTCAGTGATTGAACGAGCGGGAATTTCTATATTTTGAACCGGTGCCCAGAATCAAATTCCGAGGGCACTGATGGAACCGCAGCGCCGGTAATTTCTTAGGAACTCTTATTCCGGCATTACATTTACACGAGTGTTGATGATAAAAATTGTGGAAGTTTATTTTATTAATACTCTACAATTTTTATTATTTCTACTCTAAGTGTTAGTTCTTGATGGAATTTGGGTAACCACCCAACCTACCTTGGGAGGTTATGAGGGTGGTGGGTCCCACACAAACCCCACCCATTTATATCCTCTAACCCCTCCCAAATCCTACATTAATTTTGTGAACTTAAGTTATAACTTATGACTTTAATGTAATAAATTTAATGAGGTGAGTTGTGTGTGGTTTTTAATTTCAAACTCTTGAAATTCAAATGGTTAGGTTGTGTTAATAAAATAAGACTTGGTCTAATTTTATTTTTGTTAGAGTTTTGAAACCTTAAGAGGATTGGTAAGCGTGAGTCTTCTTCTTCTTCAACCTCGATGAAGAACGCGAATTACACCTCCGCCGAAGAACGCGACGTCTCTTTCTGCAACGGTTTTTTCGTGACGCCGTATCCGCGACACGACGTTCTTCATCCGCGTCGTCTCTTCCGCGACGGTTTTCCGTGACGAAATCTCCGTCAACGACTTCGAATCGTCGCTTCGCGACGTCGACCTTCTTTTCTATGACGCTCGTCTTTTGCGGCTCATTGACGAACACCGTTCTTGAAACCAAGGTAGGGATTTTGGTTTTTTTTGTGAATATCAACTTGGTGATCTTTGTGGTTTAAACCTTTTGTTGTCAAATAAAGCGAGGGGGTCGGTCCACACAAACACAGCCGACCCTCCTCCTTTTTTTTATGATTGATTCCTTTGTGGAATGGTTCGGGAAGGCATGGTGCCGTCACACCACACGGAATCGTGCGAAAGGAAACACGCAGTGCCGTCGCACCGCGCCGTGGAAAGAAGTTTAAGAACGCGACGCCGTCGCGCCACGTCAAAGGAAAACAAAGACGCCGCTGCTGGAGCGGGGTCGCGATGAAGGGGCGCGGCGTCGTCGCACCGCGCCGGACAACAAGGGTCGCGGCCGGTTCCGTGCCGCGGCGGAGCAAGGTGACCGGCGGCTGGACCGGGCCACCGGTGATGGAGCTGGAAGGGGACCGGCCACCGTCGGTCCCGTTGAGAAGGAGTCGGCCGGCCAAGTCGGGCCAACCGGAAAGGGAAGGGGCCGGGGGAATTAAATTCCCCCGTCCGGTTCAAACGCCCCCCCCCATAAATTTTGAGGGGGGGGGGGTTACAAAGGGGGGCAGGCTCCCCCCCCCCCCCCTTTGCCGAAACGGCTCGGCCAAAGGCCGAGCCAGACAGCGCGCTGGGCGTGCTGTCCCTAGCCGGACCGGCGCCCGGTCGGTCTGCCAGGCCAGGCCGCGCCGGGCCTGGCCCACAGGACCCGGGGCGGGTCGACCCGGTTCTGCTTAACCAGGGGGGTCTCGAGCTGGGTTGGTCCGGGCCCGAAACACCCATTTTCGGACCGTTTGGGTTCAATTGCCCTTAACTCGGGCTATAGACCTCTGATCGATGTACCGTCAGCGGCGATGTGATCCTTGGATCGAGACGGTCGTTTCGGTATATCACACTCAAGGTTTCGGAATACTTTGAGTTCGGCCGGGTTGGTTCGTACACGAAACCAACCGGGCCCTCGGAGCGGAAACGCTCATATCATGAGCTACGGACGTCCGATCTGTGTGCCGTCAACTATGTTGTTTTACTATTAGTGTGAAGGAACCTTTGGCTGACTCCGCTCGAGTTTTGGATGCAGGTGGAGTACAGTCGGGTTGGTTTTTCCTTAAAAACCAACATGGCCCCTGGAACGAAAAAGCCAATAACTCTCAGACCGGGCGTCCGATTGACGCGCCGTCTGTTGCGTTGAGTTCCTATTGATGATACGGAACTTTTGGACACATAAACTCTGGATTTTGTCACAGTTGATGTATCAGCCTCTCGGCTCGTAGAGCGGACCCTCTCGAATGAGCTTTCTGTGTGCGGGAACCCTAGTGTTGGCTGCGACTTCTACTGCGACTGCTACTGTGACTGCGAAAACGACTTTGCAAAGATCCTCAATGGATTAGATGACGACGACTACAACACTCATCGATCCTATGTGGATCAGTGATACCGATCCTGTGTGGGTCTGATCCTGTGTGTGTCAGCGCTCAGCGGTTCTGTGTGAGCCAGCGCCTACAGATCCTGTGTGGGTCTCATCCTATGTGGGTCTTTGCGGGGGTTAGTTTCCTACCGATCCAGTGTGGGTCTTTGCAGGGGTTAGTACCTCTTGATCCTTTGTGGTTATGACGACTTAGATGGATCTGTGATCATCTCTGTCATCTTCGAAGAAATATACCTGTGTGAGCTGAAACCTGTTTTGCTTTCCTGTGTGGATTGTGTTGTGCTATCCTGTGTGGATTACGTTTTTCTTTCCTAAGTGGAATATGTATACATTTCTGTGTGGACTGAGTTGTACTTGGGCTCGGAGGTTGGGGCATATTGGAATTGATGGCCTAGGTATATGTATGGGCATATACCTAAGAAGTTGATTGTATCTTTCCTTTTTGGTTTATCCTTTGTGGATTTTGGGAGACCTTCGAGGGTCTCGGGGTCCCTACTGAGTAGCTTATACACACCCCTGCACGGGCTATGCCTGCAATACGATGTGTTGGTTGCAGACAACGGAAAACATTGATCGTGGTTGAGGCTTGTAGAGCAGGACGGTACCTGGAGGTGGACCACTGGGCGGGATGTACTCGGAGCGGAAGGCGGGACCCCAGGAGCAGTGGAGCTATCCGTACCCACCCTTCAGGTGGGATTTCCAGTGGACAGCTCAGCGTAGTGGCTTTACTTTACAGTTGTTGTTTTCCCTTTCGAGTTGTACTTTACAGTTGGGCTTGTATTTCTGGCCCTTTTTACTTTCTTCTCTTACTGTTTTACTCAGTTTTTACTTAGTGTTTACTTCTTCTACTTGTACTCGGTGGTGCTTGTTTACTTCACAAAGCCAATGCCTTCCCTTTTTACTGGGATTTGTGCCTTGGTGCTAGTCGCTAGCCCCTGGCCTATGGAAGGCGGGCTTAGGGTAGTCACGGCACGGGCCTCAATGATGGGTCGTGACAATGATCATATACGAACTCACTCAAAGAATGTATATTGAAAAATTATTGTAACATACCCGGTGAAGGAGAATATCCCAATCATCATTCATGAAACATATTAACATATTCCAGTGGAATAAGGATGATAAAAGTGGGCTCATATCTAGAAAAGATATCTACGAGTACATAGTGGATTTTGAAAATGTGTAGGCTTATATCCCTACACACACATTTAAAAAATTCCATTAAATCCTAAATATAGCTAAAGTACTCTACTGATATATTCTATCACCAACATAGATATAGGTACAAGTGAATATTCTTATCCCTATAGCTAGGGTATCTCTACACTCTGATCATTATGAACAAGTGGTTCCCAAGAGAAAGCACACATTCATTCTCCTTTTTAAGAGGAGTATCATCATATTCTAGTAATGGATGAGGCTTCAGACTGGGATCATATTTTGTTTCCATCTATGGCTCAAAACAATAGAGTAGAATATACCTTGAGACATGGAATCTTTCATATAAAAAAGGTCCAGTGGAATATTCCATAGGACCATGATTGGGATTGTATCCCCATTCCGGCCAACTATCATCAAGTGATAGGGGACCATGCCAATGGGAAGGCTCATATTCATGTCATAGAAGTCTAATACCATACTCTAATGGCCTAGGATAATAATTTTATCCCTATGATGGAAGGAGAAAAAAATGTGACAATGACACATACCTCAGTACAGGCTCCTATTCATATCAATGAATTTTCCCTGAATATTATGGGAGATAAAATAATCCTAGTCAATATTCCTAATTCCTCATATGAAGGCCTACACCATGATCCTTACGAGAAAATATAGTAGGAGGCACATTTTTCTAATCCTATTCTAGAGGTTCATTGGAATATTCAGACAAGGTATGCATATTCTAACAAAGATCATATTCATGTTCCAATGGGAATCACCAAATGATAGAATTACAGGCCCTGGGGAACAATCATATTCCTATTATGAAATATTAGTTGATTATTCCAAAACCTCGAGATCAGTATCACATTGATATTTCTTTTGGAAGAGGATTACTCTATAAAAATGGAACATGCATCCATATTGGCTCATATTTATTTAAATAATTTGGAATCTCAGTGTCATAATCCAGTAGCTTCTCATCAGTGGAATCATACTCCTAACATACACTATAGTCAACCTCCCCATGGGCATATCTCCTACAAATAAAGAAGTCCTCCTTTTTCCTAGACACTTTCATAGAGAGAGGTATTCAAATATTATATGAATTCATATAAAGTGGTTCTCAAACCAACTTGTTTAACCACATATAGTTCCCCATCATCTTTCAGTAGCACTCCACTACAGTCAGTGGGAAAATACAAGAACCATATCATGTGTTATGATCAGATGGAGGCATGTACATCTGATGAAGAGAGGGAATACATTGACATATAGAGGGAGTTAGCCAGAAACAACTTCCTCGTCATTTTTTGGCCCATTTCTACTTCACAATACAAGTTCCTATATGATATATAAATGTAGTGGATGCCTTATATAGGCCAACATATTTAGATAAAAATAAAAACATGAGGCTATAAATTTTCCTTCCTTATGATATTAGTATCACCCTCATATCATAAATACACACTGTTTTCAGCTAGATATTGTAGTCTTTTCTATCACATAGAACCTATGACTGGAAGATCATGAAAAACGCATATATAGTTTTTTTATTCACATTTCACAAACACAATGCTGATTGATATCCATAACATCCTGAGATGTGTGTATCTGGGGATGGTAAAAATATGGAAAATTGTACTTCCAAATTTCTGATGAATAGTTAAACACATTAGATAAGACATCATGTAATGTCAACGATTCTAGTTAAATCAAAGAACAATATAATGTTTGAGGAAATGGATTAATACAATAGAATTCCACCAATTCAATGATTCCTAAACAAAATGAATTTGAGGGAAATGGTAGATAAAGATTCTTTGAACTAGTGCCCTCAAAGAAGTGGGAATGAATTTTGATCTTGGAATCCAAGGTAGCAATCAACCTAATGACATCCTATGGAAACAGGCTCTTTTCATGGTATTCTATCTCACCAAAATTCTACATGAGTATAGATGGACCACATAAAATAGGCCATAATAATATCTATCATATCATCCAACCAAGAGTAAACTCAACCCACCAATTTAGTGTAATATCTAACACCACCTCCACATCTAAGATCATCAAATACTAAGAGGATTTAGGACATATTAGAAGTACCTAAAAAACATCTATCCCAGTGGTCTGGGGGAATTTATATCTCATTCATCATCACCATTATTCACCAGCCCTGAGAGGGTCCCTAAATAATCAACAGTGATTCTAGATCAACCTTGTCCCACTAGAATTGGGGGATTTATATCACAATTTCCATGTCAGGATTCATTAAATCCTTGGTAGGAATATTTGGATCATCGCTAACAAGATCAATCAATGCCGATTGTGGCCCTGAATAACTCCCATCCTATGAGGCTGGGGTAATTATCATCATCACCACCACCATAGAGATAATTTTACTCCTCTAGGTTGGGAGGTAATATCAATGGTTAGAATCCCATCTATTCCAATCTCTGTAAGAAAAACCTTTGATTTTTAGGGGGGCTTTGGATATCACGATATGAAAATCTCTCAAGATCATTACTCATGCAATGATATAGAAAAGCATATAGAGAATTAAATAAAACCACACCATGTTCATATACCAAAACATACCAAAATGGCTAAGGGTTTTAATAAAAACACATATAGTGGTAGTTAATAGTCATTATGTTGCATTGAAAGTAACGGAATAACCACCATTTCCCAATACACAAATATAAATTCAATCACTATAAACTTGAATGATATTTATAATCAAGAAAAAAATGTATACATCTATAAAATAGAAAATCTACCCTAATATTAGGGTGATTTGGATTCCCCAACGAAGGTTTCATACACCTGGAACCAAATAATGATTCAAACTCTAGAACCTATGAATATCATGTTTCTACCTCTCCAGCAGAACACTACAAATGATAAAGGTAAAGGTGAGATTATATCCCAATCAACACCCATAAGTGTTTAGGTACCATCCATCTAATAATAGTTGTTGCAATATCAATGTGATATAAACACTCTCAAACAACTCAATGAGGTTCTACATAGGATAAAAATTACCATTGGTTATCATCTACGAGTTGAGGTGAATATTCATCCTCCTATAAGAGTTGATCCACTAGCAAGACTAAAATCTGATTATTAGTAAATCTCTAGATCTAGCCATCTAATATACATAAAGGAGTAATTCTAAAATGGTTCTCACAACCCTCTATTGTTTTGATAGCCTCTCACTCACCATTATGAACATTTAGTATTATGAAGCATCAAGAACAGGTAGGATATGATGGTAGGACAACCTCATAGACCACCACCTGCTCTTCGTAGATGAGAGGTATCTCATAAATCATTATCACTCGATCTTCATAATTTTATCGAGTCCTTTTCTACTTGAATGGATTCCATGGAAGGGTAATGCACACTTTTGTATCATGAGAGGAATCAATATCCTTAATGGGTGGATGATACATTTCCCCCATCCAATTTTATCAATCCCACCTTCTCTTCGATTGAAAATGCATGATACCTCTAATAACATATCACACACTTAGTATCCTGATATGGGTCGATGATTGTCCAATGTGATCAATAAGAGGAAACAAAGATGATTTTTTTTAGTATATACTCTTATATTTACAACCTTGGTTTGGTAAATTTGTCCCCCAACAGGATCCACTACTAGATGTAAAGACAATTTTCATTAATTCCTTTATCAGTTCATCTCCATTGTAAGTAAAAATATAATTGTAGACCTAAAAAACAAGAAAAAACACATAAAAATGATTGATTTTCTGACTTCATAGCTAGATATAATTGATTAATCTATTCACTCAATATCCCTCTCTCATAAGATAAATTTCTATAAATCTATCTTGAAAATATCATTGATGGGTTGAAGGAACATATAATCCCAATAAAGTATCTAGGTTGGTTCTGTGAGTTCTCAACAAGGGATATTTTTTTAGAAGATTTCTTTCAGTGAACCTAATCCAAATAATGACTCATTTATTCTATATATGGTAAAGGAAAGGAAAATCATAAGCTATAATTATCACTCTCAAGCTAGTATAAGTTCCCATACAAGAACATAGGTAGGTCATGAACCACCTAGAACCTTTATTCAAGATGTAAAAAATACAAAATCACCCTCGGTTAGAGGAAGAAAGAAATTTCTGTCACCTGATATTTGAGGAAAAAATTAATAAGGAATAATCATTCAGAAAAGAAAAAGTACCTAGTTATTAATTGGAATACATGTATAATAACCTTATCATGTTATCGTATCCTGAAAACATTGATATGGTCAATCGCAAAAAATGTACTAACTACTACCCCTTCCATAGAAGATTAGGATATAAGATCTAGGAATACTTCATCTTTAAATACATCCAAGAAGGCATGGTTGATTCTAGATTGGAAGTTCTAGTAACCTCCATAGAGCATTTTACCTACATAACTATGTCCCAGTTAGAGGAAGAAGGTGATTGGTAGAAAGAGTCAGCTAGCCATGGATAGAAGTTCAACAACTGGATGACTCAAAAAACACTTTATCGAGCTCATGCCAACATGAGAGAATACATGTTCATACCAACAAGAGATCCACCACTTAATAAGGTGGCATCCCATATTTCTCCCAAAAGCATGATTGAAAACCATATATAGGAATAAATAAAAGATGTGGAGTCACATTATTCTCCAACAAAAGCTCTAAATCATGCATATTTTCCCATAAATAGAAGAGGCATGATAAATGCCTGACCAAATATAAATTTAATCGGAAAAAGATCTCATATTTGGTTTTATCAACATGATAAACTTATAAAAACCCTTAAATAATTATTAATA
The DNA here is from genome assembly GCA_963277665.1 of Viscum album. Classification (NCBI taxonomy): domain Eukaryota; kingdom Viridiplantae; phylum Streptophyta; class Magnoliopsida; order Santalales; family Viscaceae; genus Viscum; species Viscum album. The sequence goes on from OY728122.1 coordinate 1,135,968,997, forward strand.
TTCCTCAGAATATGATTTTCTCATACATATCTTTGTAAAAAGGGGTTGTATATTTAGGTAATAAGGATACAATGGATAGAACAAGCATGGTCGGACCCAATATTTTTTACATCCTCCAAAAAGGATATATATGCAACGAAGACCCATCAGAAATCTCATGAGTAGGCCTAAAATAGGAATGGAGGTGTTCTAGAACCCTCCAGCAGTCACATGTTCTTAGTTTTCCTACATTACCTCATAGTAGGGTGAGATTATTTGATCATCCCAAACAACAGGAAAGGTCAACACCACCTACACCACTATATTTTAATTTCTCTTCATCCTCTACATGATAATTAATATTATTCACCTGAAATTACTTGGCTCATGATCCACATATTATGGACCAACCCCCCTTGTGAAGCCTGGTCGTTGGCATAAAATTATGACATTTTGAAAAAGCTACTCATTATCTAAGAAAATATATATATTCAAGATATTATATATATATATCAAATGAATATAGAGATGGACCCATTAAATCACTCCAAATCCCATGGGTTTTTGGGAGAGAAGACAATATATTAGAGGTTTATCGAGTGGAGATCATTCCATAATAATACCTTGTCCCCATCTTGTTGACTAACCTGGATTAAGAGGTAGTCATCCAAGGGAACAATAGAATCATACATGTTTTTGGAAGACTCAAAAACATAGACCTCTAAATGAATCTTACTAGTAATGATTTATGTACCACCCTCAACCATTTTCGAACACTCTGGCATTTGGGATATAGTTATGGGGACATATCTCAAAAAACTCTGACTATTCATGTGTATGAAAAGAATGAGAAATGACCATTCAGGAAGATCAAGCTCAAAGATCTATTTGAGGATCTCACATCTGACAATGAGTTTATTGTTATCCATCACGATACCTCACACATTTCATTACACATAGGGCCATATCTCTATAGCCACATAAAAGTACCATCAACATTCCATTAAATCCTAAAATACCCCATCAATTGAATGGTCATAATACTACATATTGATGGATCCCCCATCAAGTCATTTGGTTCCACATATGCTGAAATTGTTTTCTTGAAAAGGTGAGGAAATAAACCCGTCTTGGTTGATGATATGTAGGTTTAATACCCCTATGGCACGGTTACCACCACTGGAAACACCTGGAGTATGCTTGAATATTACTATGTGATCCCCATAAATCTAGTTGAGGTAATAGGCCTAGTCCCAGAGGTCAAATCCCATTCTGTCCCTAGTGACATTATAAAAGGTAATCATCATTGGCATATTTCTTCAACAACCTAGGAAATATTGAATGATAATGTCTATTATCATGGAATCTCTCACCCTTTAAATGATAGAGAAGCCTCCAGATTTCCAACTTCATCAAAAAATGTTTTCATAGGCTCAGTGATGGAAGAAGAAGAAGATGAACTCAAGAGCTCCCCTTCAACATTCAAGGAGGGTGTCTCCACCACCATCGATTATCTCAGGCTTGTATATATAGGAATATAATAATAACTATGAACTACAATGATTATATATATCATGCCCATCAAATAGTTATATATGTACATCATATTTATATAGCAACGCCAACACGTAAAGTCTTGGAAATATACATAAATTCTTGTACTGAATGTAGATATGGATATTCATTCCCTTGGATTACCCAATGAGAATCGATGCTTAATTAAGGTATCATGGATGATTAACCCATCTCATTTTGTCAATGTAATGGTCAAATATGAAAAAGTTATGAAATCCAATATCATAAAAGATATGAAATTCCCAAGATGGATTTACAATACCATCATTGTCAACAAAAATATTCAGAATATTAGGCTGTATTTTGATTTCATAGATCTTAATCGACATTTACTAATGGATAAATTCCCATTATTGATAAAATATTTATTTATTGATTAATTAATATCTTCCATGCCATTTCCTTCATTGATGGGTATCCATGAAACTATCTAATAATGATGTTTCCTAAAGATGAGGAATCTGCTTCCTTCATAGTGCCTCTAGGGATACATTATATCAGTTTATCCCATTTGGATTAATAAGAATCATAACCAATTATCAATGTGCCTTGGATCATATATTTAATCCATTCCTTAGAATGATAGATAAATTATATGTTTATGACCTTCAAATCCTAATAGATAGGTGATCACTTCATTAACTTCTAAACAATCTTCAACAAGATGCCACAACATATCCTGGAGATAAATCAATTTATATTATCCTTCATTTTAATCTCAAGGAAGTTCCATGCCTTTATGTTATGCCACTCTATCATCAAGTTTGACCTAGAAAATAATATTTCAATTTTAAAATATCACCCATTAGAAATATCAAATCATTGAGGGAACTCAATGGGAAACTCGCTATCACTAAATAATTCAAAGCAAATAGGGATAGAAAATTTCACCCATTTACTAGGATAATGAAGAAAAAAATCCCCTAAAAATGGTACAGTGACTACTAAGAAGCCTTCTAATGTATCAAGTTTTACTTTCTATACCACCCAGTTCTAATACATCTAGTGTGTGGGAGGTCCCTCATCTTGTATGTGCTTCTATAGAATGCTCCCTGGGTTCCCTCCTCACATTGAAAAAATAAAAAAAACAACCATTATATTTTTTATTCTATAATGAGCATAATATATGATGATACCATCCTTATAATTTCTCCATATGGTCTATGATTTAACTGAATTTGGATATTCAATTTTGATACCATTCTCCATATAAGATTAGATAGTGTATTAATATGTTCATTGATTAGGGAAATAATTTCTATTTCTTATTCTAATGTTAATGAGAATATTTATATTGACTGTGATTCAAACCAATAATATAAGGAATGAATTAGAAAAGTTAAATTATTTGTTGGACAAACTATATCCCCCCGATGCAATATTAGGTCTCATGAGAAAACCTATCTTAGTTATTGGGTGAGGTCATAAACATTTATGTAAGATATCTGGGAACAAGCCCTCAATGAGATGTTTATAATGTCTTAAATTATACATTTCCATCATTATGATATTAGATATTGATTTCCAAGTGATTATTTGAATACATAAAATATCCATGGATATGTATTTAGCTCATTTGATTATGTAATTATTTGATTTTAATTTATTTACTACCATATTATTTGTTCCTTTTTTATATTTTGTAGTATGCATACCCTTACTAATCATATGAACTCATCCTTTTTCATATAATAATTTTCCCAAGGATTCCAATATATATATAATGATTGATATGGTGAGGTAATTTATGATAATAATGGTGTTTTCAATTGAAATACTATATTATATTTTATTTCTTTAATTTTAATGATTGATACAATTATATATCTAATATGCACCATTTCATAGGTGGATAACATGAGACACTTCATGATGGTTATGGACATTCTTGGAGAGTACAATATTTATAAGGATGCTCTTGATGTTTCTATTCAAGATTCAAGATCTCTAATTACTGGGATATTTATTCTACAACATTTTAGAGGTAGTGTACGCAATAAAGGAAGAGGAATTTCTATCTTAATAGACACAAAATGGTATGGTAATAGTATAAGAAACTCACAACATATATTTTGGATCAACATTGTTTAGCGAAGTGTTAGATTAGTTGTACACTTTTCACAAGAACCTTAAGGACAAAGATAGGACATTATAACTTCTTTCGAACATTGTAACAACATATATTCTTTAGAGAAATAGGGCAGAAAAAAATGATGATATAGATTGTGGGATCTTGTGTGACTAGAAAAACACTGAACATGTGCCTGATGTTTCTTCTAATAGTTGGAGCACATCATCCTTGTTTGGGGATGGAAAATTAAATAATTAATTCTATGAGAAGACATGATGAATTGGTTTAATGCATTCCCTTACTAGTATATCCTAAAGAGGAGAGGATGTACTAGAATCCTTAAAATAGGGTTGGGTAGACATGGATGATATATAAGTTTCTATATTTTGCTCTTGATATCTCACCATAAAATATTTGAAGGACGAGGTACACTGTGGATGTGAAAATGTTATGGTATATTTTTTATTCTTCTGACAAGGATTCCATGACCATAAATAAGTCATGAAACTATCTCAGTGAATGTAGACTAACTAACCATATGGGTCTACTTCATAAACATTCCATAAAATAGAAAATTTGAGATTTTGGGACACCTGTGTGTTTTTTGTAGGTATTCTGAAATCATGGAATTTCCACATTGATAGTTTCATACTATTATTCTCCATTATTTCATGATTATAGAGTGGATCCCTGTTGATTTTAGATGCCATTGTTTTTTATTATGGTGGTTTATCCCTAAATAGATTTCTAGGAAATTGGAATTTTCACGATCTAGATAACTCTCTTCAGGTTCTCTTTTTGGTTTTATCACGCAAATGGGAGAATAATATTCCATTGATTGAGGTTTTATATCACAAAAAATACTACTCCACCATCATTCTATCACTATTCCATCTATGGGAGGCCCAAAAGGTTACCACTCTACTGGTTTGAGCTAGTGGGAAAGAGTAAATGTGGGAAAAAAGATAGTATGAGTGATGGTTGTAAAAGGATTAGTTCATATCTGGGATGATGTGGACTTTCATGAGCTCTTAAGAGTCATTTTTGGAATTACAATAGTGATATTTCATGTTTTATGAGGATATCTTGTTTTATGAGATCTTACCTCGATAATTATAACAAGGATTAACTAAGATGGTAGGTCATTTTTCTACTTATTACACTAAAAAGTGGGGTAGCCTATTTTTTATCCCTTCAATAATATTTAGACTGGGAACACAATGCATTACATGTGTCAAAACTGATGAGATATGTTCCCAACTTCTTGAATGATGTTGAATAGGGTGACCTAGACATTGGGGGTGCAAGTACCAATTCATAGAGTTTGAGTATCCTGATGGTGTTTAATAACCAAAAGGATAATTCCATTCTTGAGAAATTTTATCCCCTGGGCTTGTGTTTTGCAACATCATAGGAACCATCATAAGTCTTTGTTAGAGAAGAATCCCAGTTCAGAGGTCAATATCCTCACTTGGGGGGTATATTTTCTCTTTTCCTGATGAAAATACTTGAAGGTGTGTAGAATTTAATTACTCTATTTTTTTATATGTCATAATTTAGAATAATTTATGAAATATTTTTGATGTTAGGAACAAAGTCATCAACGAATTTTTGGGCTCTTAGAGCATTCTTATGGTGATATTAAAAAAATTAAAAATATTATATCACACACTGGTATTTTTTAAATTATTATGGAATAACTCCTGAACAATGTCTTATATTTAAAGTAGGATACCTCTATTAAATCCCCAAAAAATATTACCTTATGCCTAACATAATACGTGTTTGTGTTTCAGGTGTTAGGTTTATGAAATTCATGGTCAAATATACAAATAATGTAATTAAATAATTAATGTAATTTTTTATTTAACTACCAAACCTAATTTTCCACTACATAAACTATGTTATGGTTGAATCCATACATTTAGAAACATAACCATGGAGAGTGTGAGGATAAATATCTCTAGTTTGACTGCATTTCTAGATTCCAATGAGATCATGGAATAATGTTTAGAGTTCTATGAGGATCATTTTCATTGGAGGGGTTCTAGGATATCACTATCAATAGCGATGTGCATTCATTAATTATTTATATCAATACAAACTCAATGTAGGCAATTTTTTTATGTGGATTTATCAATGTTTATATAAATACCCCAACCATAGTATCTCAGAGTCAGGGGTTACTTTATAACAATGGAATAAGATACAAGTAATCATATCATAATGGAAAACAATTACACTAGTAGTCTTAGTAACTAGATATATTCTTGAATATAATTTTATAAATTTAAAAAATAAGGTATAATAAAGTATTTTCATTGATTGAATCATTATTTCATAGAGAATAACTGTATATATCAATCATAATACGCATATTTGAATCATGGGTAATGAAACATTATAAAGGAATGATCTCAAATGCTCAGTAAGGCTATACTTATAGTATAATCTATTATGAATAAATAAGATTAAAAAGTATTGTATGGAAAATTTCTAATTTATTTTTAATTCATTTAATTGCCTGAGTATAATATGGGATGAATAAAATATGATTATGTAATACCATATAAATAATCACCCAAGATTGAAATGTGACCTTGAATATTATAACTACTTGAATAATCAAATGGAACATAAATTACCATTCTGATTATGTGGTAACACATTTTGTTATACATCATAACCATACCATCATGTCCATGTTCCAAGACATCTTATAGAAATGGGTAGGCCTTTTCCAGAAACATAAACTCGTTTGTCTCATGAGGCCCACTGAAGAATCAAGTTGATATATATGGAATTACTCATCATCTATAGAGTAAAATTCATTCCACATATTATAGGGTTGAAACATAATCAACATAAATATTCGTATTGTAAAATGTATCAAAAAAATGATATTATTTTCCTAAATATATAAATATAATCATAAACCATTCTGGGTAATATGTGGAATGGAATCAAAATATTATTTCTAGTAAAATGATCATAAAACATCAAGAGAAATTAAATGTATAGTATAATTACAACATATTAATATTGGATTAAATGGTAAAATGAGTGTCTAAATAATTCATTAATAGGAATACCATTAAAATTCCATTAAAAATATTATTTTTTAAAATATCTATTTTTCGTTAAAAATCACTTATAAAAATTATAATTTCCCTAAAAAATCATGAAAATAAATTTCATTGAAAACAATTTATGAAACTAGTAAAATTAGGATTATAACATTAAGTGGTAATAATGGTGGGATATTCCATACATGTTATGTATGTTAAAAATAATCCATTTCTATATTTGGTAATAGAAAAATGGTCTTTGTTTGGGAAAAAAGAAGGATTCCAAAAAAAAATTCAAACTTAAAACCCTGTAAAAAATATCAATAAGAAAAAATTTCTATAATTAAAAACATATTTTTTTAGTAAACATGTATTTGGAAGAGAAAAAAAATCAAATGGAGAGAAATGATGTCAGATTTTTTTAAAAAAGCTTTTATCAATATTTTCATGTACCAGGTAGTGAAATATTCTACTATTACATGAAAAAATCATGAATAACCTATGTATATAAAATTAGAGTTGTTTTTAGGCAATTATCTAATAATTTATTTCAATATTAATTCAATTATAAATAATCCCATATAAAATGAGACTGAAAAGAATTAATATTAACACATTGGTAACTTTTGAATTATAATCCCCTATAATTGATTAAAATAAAATGAAAATTTTAATACCATGAAGATAAATAGATTAATGATATAACATATAAAAGTTTTTTATATAGTCCATGAAAATTAATTGGTTTTCAATATGTCATATGTCTCAAGGATGTAAATGTGAGACGAGAAACCCACACCTCATGTTCATCTTCCTTCGTATGTGAATAAAACTCTAATAAAATAATCATATGTTTATTATAAATGAATTACATAAGTATAGTCAAATATTTCATACCATATATGATATAATAAAATATATTTATGAACCTTATATTAATAATTATTTGTCCAAATAAATATTTCGGGTGATAATTTATTCATTTTTCATGTATGTTTCGGTTTAGTAATTTTTATCCTTTTACATTGAACATACATAAAAAATTTCAAAAAATTTAACCATTATATAAATATCATATATTTATTTATTTAATACATTTTTATAGAAATATATAAATGTCATAGAATGAAAATGGTTTACACTATTCATGTAGACGGTAGACAGAAAGTATGAATAAACGATGTTTCCATTTTTCTCAACGGATTAAACAAAATGTAAAGATATTGATTCAAATTTATAGAATTATTATTATTATTTATATTTATTTTATATTTATTTAACCTGTATTTATTATAATACATGTAAAAAATAAATGAAAAACACTTCACACCGCTACATGGAGGCTGTAGTCCGCAGATACGAACAAGTTGTTTTATTATTTTACACTATTCTTTTGTGGTAATATGTTATATGTGATATTATATATTAAAACATATTCATACATCCAAAATATCACATATATTCATTAATTTTTACCTAAATTCCTTTCCTGTAAAGAAAACTGAAAAAATAATTACCTCGGTTTGTATGGTTGTAGTCCTCCATACATGAGGGTTGTTATCCTATACCCTATGGAATATAAAGTAAGAAGATATATGTTATATCATAATTAAATATGTTTAATAATTTAATAAATATCATATAGAATTTTATACCCATAATTATATCCATAATTGAAATATCATAATGGAATGGTACTTATAAAGGTTCATGAGGAACGAGTTTGATGTACACACAATCGATGGTTTTGTTTCTAATTTGATGTAAGGGGAGACAGATATTGGTTATTACACTAATGTGATAAAACTGTATTATATATGATATATTATTTATTTTAAATTATCATTGTTTAAGAATATTTTACAGAGTTGGAAAATAAATAAAACGAATAAGAGGGTTTAAGAATTCCACCTCTTATTTCAAGATCCTCTTTAAGATAATACCTAAATCCTTATTAATAGGGAATAATAATAATGAAAATGATTATATGATGTGGGGATTTTATTAAGGAATTTATTTATTTTTTTATTTTATAAACCAAATGGGATTGGAAGTGTGAATAGGAAATAAGTGGGGTTGGCCTTTTATAAGTGGGGGAGAGGAAAAACATGGAATATTTGAAAATATGAAGTGATACCCACATTAAAATCATTGAGAAATCCATAAAAACGGGTCATTATCTAGAATTAATAGTTATAAGGTCTGCATATGTTCATCTAATTTATTGGGGAAAACTTTTAGCCCATTTTAACCCTTATCTTCCTAGTTTAACCCCTGATAAATTCCCATTCACCTTAACCACAATAATTTATTTTTATTTTCTTCAATATTTATTATGTTAAAAAATCATGTCAAACATATAAGATAATATAAAATATGAAAAGGAAAAATATTTAATCTGAAAATATATTTAAAAATATGTTAAAATTAAATTTATAATTAAACCTGTATATACATTGAAAAATTGGTTTTTCAAGGAAAACCATTCAAATGATCAAAAACATTTTGTTTTATAAATAAAAATATATTTGATTAAATGGATTAAATTTATTTATATTTTATTATAACTAAAAAAACATTACATTAAAAAATTAAAATTTATGTTAACCATTTAAATAATTTTAATAAATGGCAGTTTATAATAAAAACCATTATTTTTCACTATTCATTAAAAATTTAATATTTTCATAAAAATAAAAAAAACCAAAAGATAATTTTTTAATGTATAATTTAAAATTTTATTTTATATTTTAAAAAAATCCTAATTTAGAAAAAAGTTTTTTTTAAATTATGTTCCCCAATCGAGACTAAATATCACTTTAGAAAAATACAATTTTTTTGAAAACATGACTTTTTTCAAATCATTAATATTTTATTTATAATAAATCTGTAGAAATTCATTTTATTTTATTCATGTGTAAACCATATAATTTAAAAAATTTAGTAAGTTATATTCATACCTCCGAACTAAACATCTAGGCTATATTGGTCAAGTTAAAAAAATTAATAGAGTATCAGGATTCATTCATACTCAGTTTTGCATGAATCACATGCTATCTAAGAGAAATAATTTATTTACAAATAAATATATTATAAAGTATCATGGTGTTATATTATCACATATTCTTGGTGTTTTCTTTTTATACACACTATTGGACATTATGTTCCTATTTTAAAATCTCTGGGTGTTATATCCTACCACCCTAAAATAAATTGTGTCCTCTCTTTATAATCATGATCTACGAAATTAAGGTTTTAAAATTTTAAAATACTATTATTGGAATCCCACATAGTAAAAAAAATTTCGTAAAGCATCGCCTGGATAAGAGAAAAATGGTAGTATTAGGTGATCAATAATAATAAATAACACTCATTATAAGTAAGAGAACATTGGCAGGAATTGAATGATATGAACATAGAAGAAATTGTTAAATAATTATATAGAGTGATTGAGATAATTAATAAAATTAAATTAAAAAATAAATATAAATTTCGATCTCTATAAAATATAAATAAATTGTGATTTAAAATACCATTTGATATATCATATATGAAGGTATTTTGATAACATTTCTATTTGAAGATAATTTTCCTAATTTTTGGGAATTATTTTACTCTATATGAATATAAGGAAATATACTTACATGATACCACTCAATTATATGACAAAAATTTGATCCTTTTGTTGGTATTTGATAAATTTCTACATCACCTCTTTCTCCATGAATTGAATATCCAAAATTGAATTGTCAATACCTGATATACTAAAGTTAACTATTAATTGATAATATATAACATAAAAATGAATAAATTCTTTTCTCGTATATCAAAATATTTCTCATGACCAATATTATAGGCATAAGTTATATAATACATTAATCAATAAACCTCAATAGTAACAGAACTACATTCACAAAATATTTTCCATAAAATAATTTAAGTAAAATTAATTACATATTATCCAGAACATATCAGGGGCCGTTGGTAGGTGAAGAACCCTTGCACCGTTCAGTTTTGGATTCAAGCCCTATATCATTGCCATATTTGATGGGTTTTCACCAAGAATGAGGCATTTAATTTCACCAAAACCCTATTAGTTCAATTATTATAATGATATTAAATTGTAATTACTCATAATAACCACAACATAAAAGGTAATTTAATCTTCAACGGTCACCAATACCTTCATAAAAACAAATTCATCTTTATTATATAAACATCATGGAAAATATTAATGTTTATACTCCATCAAACATGTGTTTTCTATGATGTTAAACTTTCCACTAAATCAATTTTTCAGGTCATTAGTATAATTCAAAATATTCTATGAAATCATTATTGAAAAAGTACTATAGTAAAATCCATATAAATTTCATAATTTATATAACAATAATATCAATGATAAAATAATCCTATAATAAAATTATGGAATCCAAATATAAGAAAATTAATCATTCAATATTTTCTATAGTAATAAAATAACATTAATCTTGATCCCTTCGCATATTTTAATGTATATTCCACTGAAATTAGAGGAATTAATTCACATATTACCCATTATCATTATAAAAGAATCATTGAACATTGGAAGATTATTTCATGACCTTTAAATCATGATCATTGTGGCCATTCTGAAAACAATTATAACATACTCCCATTGTCATCTAGAAAGTACGTAATTATCACATGGGAGAAAAATCATTCATTCAATTATACGATTTATCCAACTTTTTATATATAAGCCTCTTTTATATTTCTTCCTTTCAAATACATAAGACATCGTGAATTATTTCTGTCTCATTATACATGGTGATATTATTTCATCATATGATGATAATGTTTGGGAAACAAGGGAACATTGAATAATTAAATTAGTCCCATAAAATAAACAACAAATATTTCCCATTGGAGTATGTAGATAGTACATAGAATCCCTTTTTATCCTTATAATAATGGATTCATACTTATTAACTTTCCATGTTCATTTGTTCTTTTACTCATGATATATTAACCCATATCCTCTAGTTTCTCACGAGGAAAATAATTTTCCAAGAATGCTATGATAAAATCTATTCATTCATTGTTTTATATTTCTTATTCATATTTAGTGTTTTTAATCAATGAACACCATTGATCTTCATCTCATGAGAGATGATAAAAATCCATAACCATATTATCTCTTCAATTATATCCCGGAGTAAGAAATACCTTCTATAATAAACTTTTACATTACTCTACTAAAAATTAATTTGTTGTCTAACTTCATAACAAAGGTTATTGATGCATAAAATGGTCTAACATTGTAATATTGGATGGTGGATCCGAAATCTACATGATACAGGGATGTTTATTTCTTATTACCTGATTCAGTTTCCCTGATTTTGTTACAATTTTATTTATTCCAAATGTAATTCGAGCTCCAACCTCATTATCATTCCTAGGAGGGAAATACCTATATAGGGTACCCTGTTGATATAATTCCTATTACATATTTGAGGAACCATTTCTAAACAATAGAATACAAAATATTAGAACATTAAATTAGAAAACATAATCTATAATCCCAAAATATTTGGAACACTCATCATAAATTGATAAATTTATTCTTGCATAATATCATAGTCAGAAACATTATTTCTTTGATGAATCTTCCAAATCATATAAATAGTTTCAACCCCTTCATAATAGTTTGTATAGAAAATGTGAATTAACCCAGTCATATCCCCTAAGAGATTCAAATGTTGTGCATAGTAATTTCTATTTTTATGTACAAGGTAATGTTTTAGTGAATACTAATTCTGCTTCATTGAGTTATTACCCCAAGATACATCTATACGAGAACAATGTAAACTTATATTTTCTTGATAGGGGTGTGTTTATAAGAAAAATCTATATAATTTATTCCTCACCAAAAAATTAAGATGTTTCTCTATACATATTTTCAAAGTTAATATTAGGATTATTTTCACATATTTATGTTTTCCAAAATCAAATTCATGGTGTTTCTATTGAAATTCAAATTATATCAATTTTTAAGACCCCAACAGTATTAGTCAGATTCAACGGTTACTATATTACATTGGTATATGATAAAAGGAATCACATTCCTAAAAGACCATATAGTTTTTTAGTCTTTCAACTACATACATATTAAAATATACGTTTATAATTGAAAACATAAATTACAAAAAATAATTTCTTTAGGTGTATAATTATCTCCTATAGTGTAACCCAATATATCAAGAATAAGAAAAATCTTAAAGTCAAGGAGAAATAATTATACTAGTGGCGTGAGATAAAATAATTAAAAGGGTTTTCATGTGACATATATTATCCATAATAATTAAAAATAATTCATATTGATAGTTAAATAATTGAAACTCATTTCATTAAATTAATTACATGAGCATAATATGTCTGGAATAAAATATGATCAACTAACTCCAAAATAATTGTTACATGGGTTTGCAACATTACCTAAGATATTCTAACTACTCAAATAATAACATTGAATGTCAAAAATAAATCCCACAACGATTTAATATATAATTCTGGTTATCAAAACCATACCATCAAAGACTAATGAGAAGATGTCTTATATTAATCAGTATGACCTTGCTAGAAATCCAATAGTATTTGTCACATGAGAAATATTGATTCATCGAAGAGCTATAGTGGGCCCTTAAAATCACTAATTATATCTAAATAATTCATCTATTTAATTCGGTGAAACATAATCAATATAATAAATTATATTCGAAATTTTATCATATGACATGTTAATACTTTTCCAAAATAAATAAACATATTCATAAACAATTAAAATTATTACAATTGAGTGGCATCAAAATGGTTCATCCATGTTAACAGATTATAAACCATCCAAATAAATAATAAATATAGTATCATTATGACATATTTCCCCTTCGAATATAAGGTAAAATGAGGGTCTTGGTTGGTGATAAATAGAAATACCATAATAATTCCATTAAAAACAATGTTGAGAAAAATAAAATTTTCACATTAATAAAAAAAATACTAACAAAAATTTTTATGAAAATATTCAATGAAAACAACATTATAATAATAAAAATATTCATTAAATAATTGTGTTTTCAGAATAGAGGCAAATTCCATTCATTACATATATGTAAAAAATTATTCTGTTTATGTTTGGCTAAAATCCAAATGATTATCGTTTGGAAAATAAAATTAATATTTTCTTTTAAAAAATTTCATCAAAACTTTAAAATTGGAAATGATGTCGTTAAAAATCACTTGGGAAAAGATAAAAACAATTTTTAAAATAGTTTTAGACTACGTTGATTTAGAAGAATGTGTTTTCTTGACCGAAGATAGAAATGATGTCATATTTTATTAAAAACCATTTTTCAATAATTTTATATACCAAATAGAGGAATATCGTACTATTAAAATAAAAAATAATTAATAATTATATGATAATAAAACTAAAGGGTCATACTAAAAATGAGAGAATAATTTCCTTCAATGTAAATTTTAGTGTAAAAAATATCGATTAAAATGAGATTGAGATATAAACATCTAACCACATTGGTAACTTTTGAATAATAATCCTAATTAATGGAATAAAATAAAATAAATATTTAAATGCAATGAATAAAATGTATTCTTGATATTGAATATTTTAGGGGTAGTTTATATACCACATGAAGTAATAAGTGCTGAATATATAATATGTCTCATGGATATAAAAGTGAGTCGAGAAACCCTTTCGTCAGGTTTGACATCCTTCATGTGTATAAACAACATATATAATAAATATAGGTTTCCTATAAATTTATTAATAAACAATAATAATATAATTAATTCAATAATGTATTTACTTATAGTCTTTTATGACCCATTTATTTTAAATTCTTTGTAAAAATCAATGTATCTGGTGATAAATTAATTTTTTTATGAATGTTATGGTCCGGTAAATTCGGTTATTTTTACCATGATCATTGTTCCATAATATCTATAATATAATACATGAAAAAAATTATATATATATTCATTATATATATATTTATAGTAATATATAAAATTTAGTGATAGAAATGGATTGCCCCATTCATGGAGATGGTATGCCATAAGTACACATATAAAATGTTTTTATTTTTCCTAACATATGGAATAGAATGAAAATAAATATTAATTCAAATTAAAATAATAATAATTATTTTTTATATATCATTTATGTTAACTAAATCCATCTTTATTAACATTTGTGAGAAAATAAAATGAATGTCATTTTAGATCGCTGTGTAGAGGTGATCTCCCAGACATACGTAAGAGAGACATTATTTTTCCTATTGATTTGGACGGAAAGAAGTTATATTTGATATTATAATTACATTAGTATTTTTACATCATAAAGATAATATATATTCATTAATTTTAACCTTAATATCTTCATTGTAAAGTGTTAGTGAAGAGCGAATCACATCACTTCATATGGTTGTAGCCCACTATACACACAATCGATGTTATCATACCACCCTAAAATGGAATGTAAAAAGGTATATGTGATATCGTAATTATATTTGTAAAATAATTTCTTAAATAACATATAAAAAATTTCAATCCATCATTATATATAACCGTGAAATATGGTGAAGGTAATTGAATTACATCGTTTAAAAGGTGGTAGTCCGCCACACACAAGATTGACAGTATTGTTTACCATTTTATTGAAGTGGATATAGATCTAGATTATTAAATTAATATAATGAAATATATATATATATTACATACTATCCTAATTATGTTATAATATTTTAATATTTTTTAAGGATGTTGAAAATGAAATTAAACAAATACATACGTTTAAAACTGTTACCAATATTTTGGAGATCCACTTTAGTATTATACCTAATGGATTTTAAGGGGGGGTGGTTAATAACATGAATAATTAATCTAAAATATGGGGAGTTAAGAGAGGAAGGTATTTTCGAAGTTATTTTCCAAAAAACATGTCTTCTTTTTTGGTGAATAAGAGAAGAAAGTTGTGGCATTTTATAAGGTGGGGAGAGGAACCATGTGGAATTTTTAAAAAGATAATTTCATACCCACATTTTTATAATGAAAAAATCCTTGAAAATTTTTCCTTATTGAGACTTATATTTTATAAGGTATAAATAAGTCCATAAAATGGATTTTGGATAAATTTTATGAAATTTTTACATTTATCTTCTAAGTATAACACCTATTAAACTTGTTTTCACCTTAACTATGATAATTAATTTTTACTATTATCACTATTAATTATGGTAAAATATTAATCATCACATATGATATAATAAAAAAAATTATAATTCAAAATATAGAATCTATTTTTTCTAATTTAGTTTACATAAGTGGAAGAATTATATTTTTCATTATACTTGCATAGGTGTCAATAATTCTTTTACCAATAAAAACACTCAAAATATAAAAAGGTTTTTATATCAAAATTTAATATAAAATTGAATAAAATTAAATAAATTAGTTAAATAGTATTATAATTTGACTACTATTACTTTATAACTTGTTTAATATATAGTCAAACTTTGGAAATAAATTTAATGAAAAGGTACGTTTAAAAAATTCATTATTTTTTTAATTCATCAAAATATTAATCTTTTTTGAAATATTCAACAAAAATTCACCGAAATATATTTTTGAAATTTCTATTTTAAATATAAATTTTATTATTTCAAAAAAAATTTTAAAATTTGTTAAAATTCATTATAATTTATTTTTGAAGGGGGCCAAAAAACCACCTTTTATATTATTTCAGTTTTTATAAAATATTTCATTTTTATTTTAAATGAGTATTATTTTATTTATAATTAAAAATTAACCATTTAATTTATTTTATATATGTTTAATACATATAATTTTCATAATTCAGTTATTATTATTCATATCCAGCAACCTTACAACATGGTTATAATTGTAATGTCTAAATAATAATAATTTAATTGATTACTAT
The DNA here is from genome assembly GCA_963277665.1 of Viscum album. Classification (NCBI taxonomy): domain Eukaryota; kingdom Viridiplantae; phylum Streptophyta; class Magnoliopsida; order Santalales; family Viscaceae; genus Viscum; species Viscum album. Next base: position 1,135,985,687 of record OY728122.1, read on the forward strand.
GTATCTTTAAAAATCAATGTTGGGTAAAGAAAAAACTATCAAATATATTGATTTTATTTTGAAATTAAATTAAATTATTGTTTCAACGTGTTTTATTTTCATCTAATTTTGGTTTTATGTGGCATAAATTCTATCTAACATTATGTTCTACTTTTAACATACTAGAGTTTTAAATTTTGATTATCATATGTCTAATGAAAATCAATGCTCATAAAAATTTGATTCATGATTTGAAATTGGATTAATGAGGTTGGGTTTATCATCCTTAGATGTAAATTGATTATAACTTATTATTCTTGTTTAATCCTTTTTTTTCATCATGCTCGTGGAAACTGATTTATATCCACATGAATGATGGTTGTGGTTCATTCCTCGCACTTATGATTATTTATTTTATATCCATGTTCTTCACGTATTGATATTTTATAATCCTCTTAGTTAGTGGTTCTATGGATTGCAATAAATTGACCATTATTTATTTGAGCTCTCGAATTATTGATTGTTTTCATGTGTTTCTAATTTTTTTTGATGCCAAATTTTAAGATATGTTAATGTTGTTCAATAACAACACAGGTTTGGTTTTGGATTAGATATTTCCATTTCATGGGTTTTTTCTATTACAAAAATATGGAGAAATAGAAGATGGTTCCAAAATGGTTGGATAGCCATTTTTTCCATTGGAAATGATGTTGGTCCAATTATGGTGTAATAGATATCATATTTCGGATAAGGGTCATGCAATTTGCTTTTGGATGGGGAAAAATGTTATTTTTGGTAAATAATAACTAAAATCCAATATCCATCATGCTATTAGTGTTGATCAACCCAATTCTAAGTGTTGCATCATGATTTCCATTATTCCAAAAGGAAGTAGTGGTGTGCAGGAAAAGATTCATGAATATTTTTTATTTCAAAAATTAAATATATTCTAGTGGGAGATACACCATGTATTCCCCTCTGTGCACTACTAGTGTTTCCCATTAAGTTAAATATCACACACCGTGTTAGATTCCTACACACCCTGTGATTCGTAGGAATAGAGATCAATATTTACTAGGTGTAAATTCCATAGAAACCATATACAACTACACACCATGTGGTTTACTCACACATCATTTAATCGATAATAAATTTCTTGGCATGTATCGGGAGTACACACACATGAGACCATGTGACCCCATACACCATGTCTGTTAGGGAACACCTGGTGTAATTTTTAATGTACTCACACATGGAGAGAATACATGGGAACAGCCATAGTACATGGGAACATGATATATTACATATTCAAGGTAGGATGAAAACATGATGTCTAGAAAACCTCTACATTTCATGTACACCTAGGGATACAACTTTTATTTTTAAAACACATTTATATTGAGAAAAATATTTATAATGTGATATTCTTATTGAAAAACAATTTACAACCCTTTAAAAATGCCACGTATACCATTAAGGGATGTTTAGAACCTTTTTTATTCTTATTTCAACTATAGAGTGATGTTAGTTGAGTTCAAATTACTATTCCTGTGTGAACATATATCTTTTGGATGAATTTCACTTATTACATCCCCGATAAGGACTTGTGCGGAAATTGGTTCTAAACATAGGATGTGATCCCCACAATGGGATTAGACTCAGATAATGATTCAGGAATCCTTCTATGAGGCCCATGGTTGAATCCTCTATCATATGTTCCTCCCTATGTGTTGTTTTAGTAATCAGCATGACCAACACATCAAGGAATTTTATCTACTAAAATTGGGTTATTCTAGATTTATTTCGGGATTAGCCCATGGAACTTGGTTTCATCCCTTATCTAAGAATGACCATTTTTTATTCCAATGAGATGTAATCATTTAGATTGTGTATCTAGATAATTTTTTCTTAGTTTCCTTTGTACTTATTAATAGATAGACATAAACATTGTGATCACTAGGACTAGTTCCATATATTTAGTATGACCCAATAATTGATAACTATCAGATGAATGATATCAAGGATGGTAAGGATCGTGTATTATGTTCTCCTAGACGAACATTTTCATTGACCCTCTAGTAGAATCCTAGGATGGAAGTGACCAAATGACCACACCATGGGACCTAGTATTTATTTTTATAATAAATTTTTTTTATTATATATTTTTATCATTCAAATTATAATTTAAAAAACATCATGTTTTTTAATGAAATAGTCTCTTGATGATTTAGGTTTGGTGGTTTAAAGGTTACCTTCTATGTATTTTTATACTCACCCAATACTTGTTTATTCCCATGCATAATTTGTAACATGTAGATGATAGGCATTTTTGACAGTGACATAGGTGGAAAAATAGTAGAGAGAGCATAGTAGATCTAATAAAACCATGGTCTAAAATGGTTTTTACAATTTACATAAGTCCCCACCATATAGTAGGATTGACTCTTTTTATAGTTTTGATGGGATTAAATTTTTTCCCTTATTATTTATAGTATTTTTTTCATTCTCTTATATAGGATATATATATATATATGCCTAAATTTTGGTATTTGATGTATTTTTACCTTTTATTTGTGTATGGGTATTTAGAGATGTGTGTGTGTGTGTGTTGGTACATTAATACATAACCCCCCATGTCTATTATATTTCTACTCAACAATGGTAACTAGCCATGATCCAATAGGAGGAGGTATTACATTGTCACATTCATCTTAAATCAAGGCATGTGGGAACTGGTGGTTCAGTTAATGAAATTTTTTAGGTAGTATTTCCCATGGATAAATATCCATGAGAATTTGGGATAACAATTTGTGTGCCATTGTTCTGGGTTAGTTCATAAAGAATGGAAGGGAATAAAAATGTAAGATCGTTATAGAAATTAACATATTGATAATTTAACTATAGTGAGCATTTGATCTGAAAAGATCATATAAATATTTTTGAAACTGACTTAGATTGTGATCAAAATCCTTTATCATATGGACAAACCATATATATGTAATGTTGGAGTAAATGGTCATATGATTTTAGCTGAAATATGTTACCGAGTTATGAAAATAATATTAACCTACTAAATTTCCAAACAAGAGGATAAAGGTTGAGATTCATTAATTATCTAGTGTTAAAGAACATGGAATAATAAATATTCAACTACCCCTGTGTCGTGAATTTTGGAAGAATCACATGGGAAATTTATAATGTGAATTAGATTTGGTTAAAATTGTAGATAAAAATTCCATAATGCTCTTTATTGAGGAGAAAATAAATAATCATTTAATTTCCATTGGTTTAACTATAAATAGATAGACCATTAGAAAAACCAATTCCCCATGAATTAAAGATGACCCTAATAATTTTTTAGGATATTAATTGATTAAATCTTTAAACCTACAAGGATTATGAAGATCATGAGGATTAATTAAGATCCATTATTAAATATTTTATAGAAAAGGGTGATATTTGTGAAAATTATTACGTATCAATAATGCTTTCATGATGCATATTTTCATGAAAATATTGGAACGATGGCTGGAATATCAATTAATCTTAACAAGAAAAAATGAATTCAATAAATAGCCTACATGGATGAATATTACCTTTATATATTTGAGTTTAGGGAAATTATGGGAAAATTAGAGAATATATTATAATGATATTTTGGTATTTATCAATGGTTATTTGATAATATGAGTAAGATAAAACATCCAACGATTACTAAAAAATTATTTGTATGTAATTTTTTTGAAAATGAAAATTTTAGAAATATGTATTGAATGTTATCTATCACCCTAAAATGTGTGCATTATAAAAATGTTGTATTTTTTGAGTTATTTATTAAATATTGTATATATAAAATTTTGCATTATTATTTAATGTAAAAAATAGATCCTTGGGGGTTTCTACTATATTATGTTATATTTTATTTGGCGAAAATTATATTTTTTATTATGGAATTTGGGAATGTATATACTTGAGTGATAGAGGTTTTTTGGTAAATGAAGAACATTTTTTAGAATAAGAGATAAATCTATTTTGATTTTTGGTTAAAATTTAATCATCCATGTTTTTTGTGCATTAAGTATATCTTTAGTTATGAATAATATTTGAGAGATTTATTTTTATAATGGTATAATCATGTTGATTTTTATTTCTACATATGTGAACCATATTGGTTTTAAAGAAAAGAAATAAATTTTCATCATTTTGTTGATATTAAAGTCAAATAAATGTTCATTTTATTACTTTAGGAATGATAAAATCATCATTATCATGATTATGTACATATATGGATGAAATATTACTTATATAATGGAATGAAATCATCAGAGTAAATTTTATTATATTTTCTGTCCCAATGGTAAAGTAATTTTCCAAATTAAATAAAATTGTCGTTAAATCTATAGACACTTATATTGAAAGTGACACTATAATATTAAGGTATATTTTTAGAAACAAATTTTCACGTATGAGTCTTATAGAGGTACATTAATTGTATATATCCATGTCAAAACCAAGAAATTACTTCAAGATAAAATATAAATTTTATTTTATTTATGTATAAATATATTTTTAGTATAAGAAATATTAATTAAAATGGAAAGGATTAAATTTTTTAAGTAGGATAGATTGTAATACCTTGGTATTTTAGGTTATATTTTATATTAAAAAAATTTTGGATAACATACAACACTTGAAAAATAAATATTAAATGAAATATAAAATCATATATTTTCAAATAGGACATTTAAAATCTATCTATTTGTTTGGAAAATATTATTAAGAAAAAAAATATTATTAAATTTATATATAATTTCTTCTATAATAAAATTAATAATAAATATTTAAATGATTATGACTTGGTTAAAAATGAATACATAATCATTTTTCGGTAAAAGAGATATTTTTTATGGAGGTATTTTTATAAGTAAAATTTCATCGGAGCTCAATTGACTAAATTAATTACTACTAATAAAATATTATAATTTAAATGGTATATGATATTTTAATTTTAATGAATTATCACTCCTCTAATTTTAGTTATTATTTAGGTAATGAGGATGAAGTTAATTTATGCTCAAAATTAATTTTTTTTCATTAATGGTATTTATTAAACAAAATCGTGGAAATTATAACTAATTTTACTAAATTTTGGAAATTTTGATGTAAAATGGATAAATATGTTTGTATAATAATGTCATAATAATAATAGGATGATTTTATTATTTTATTCTAAAATGATTTATTTTTTTCTGAATTGTGAAAAAGTGTTGATAGTCAATTTCGTTCTTTAAATCATATAATTTTAATGTATGTTTATATTTTTGATTTATTTTTAATGTAACATAAGATATGTATCTTTAAAAATAATCCAATTAAACCTATATTAATATTCATTATATTTTATTGGGGTAATTTTTTTAAGCTTAGAAACATATTTTCTAGGAAAATTTTTGATGTGTTCTAAAAATTAATATTAAATACATTTACTATTAATTCTAGTAATTAATTAAATCAAAATTGATATCAATTTTATTATTATGAGTTTCAAATTTTTTATATAATTTCATTTTATTATTTATGTGTAATGAATTGCAACTATGGAAAAGTGTATTTCCACGTTAAGGGATAAAATATACTAATTAAGGTTATGACTATGTGATTAGTACTCCGAATGAACCCAAAACAAGCCTATCATTTTTTTTATAGGATTATTTCTACCATATCCATCCTGAAATATAATATATGAAATTTAGGTTCTGTTATTGTTTGATTATAAGATAGATTTTACATTAAATATATATCAAATAAATAAATTGAACCCTCTTTCTCTTAGTATACCTAATATGTTTTCATAGCAGTATAAAAAACATGAATAGAAATAAATTTTTATTATGAATATGATTAAATTATTATTATAATAGTAATTATTTTTTATTTTTTGGTAGTGTTATAATTATTCCATAGCCTTACTTGTTACATAGATGAGACTTGTACAAGGTGTAGAAAAATCTATGTGAATAGATTCAAAGTATTAATATTGTTCTTTATTCTATAATAAAAATTCTAGAACAATATTATTGGAATAAAAATAAATTTATGATAATATTAAAATATTAAAATTATATATCCATGTTAATTTTTTTAATTGAAATTATATGAAATGTTCCAAAAATGACTTTAAGGATATTTAATGTTAAAAAATATTTAATTAATTATTTTTTAAAAAACATATCTATTGTAATGTCAATTTGAAATTTTCATTATTATAAATAATTTCCACTTATAACCCACTTTCTGTATTTAATGTCATTATTGACCATTAAATACAAAGTATTGTGCTTCCACATTAAAGGTTAATAGGGGTAATAATGGGTTGAACTACAATGATAAATGTTAAAATAAGCTATAAAATTGTTTAAAAACTATTAGTTAAATATTTTTTATCCCAATATCATCTAACCTTCATAATGAGCCTAATTTTTAGCCACATTTAAATTAAATTTACATTATACTGTTATAATTTTTTGAATAATTAGAAGTTTTCAACCCCCTATCTTTTAAAAGTAAACTAACCCTCTTCTCTTAATAAAACATTATAAGACCTTTAATTCATGCAATATCTAGAAAAATACCTTCCTATTTTCCATTTAAAATTACTATCATTTTTCTCTTTACCTAATATAATGCTAATAAGGATAATGTTGTAAGACAACATATGATTCAAAAAGAAGAGGTGATACTCGAATCTGAGTTCATTTAATTTGATTTCCACTTATACCTAATTGAATTATATCATGGCCTTATAGATAAAATAAAATCAATATTTTAAATATAATATAATTTAATTATGTTGATGGGGTAATCATCATTCTTCTCCTTTTACATCATATGGGAAATGAAAATATCTCTTGTGTGTACATCTATATTACCACCTTGACAAGGTATTGTTGTTTATTTTTTCTCACCGCCTCACAAGGATGCTTATTATAATGGATTTAATTAATATATATGATATTAATGACATGATTATGACTCTTGAAATATAATATTTTACTTACCATATAACTGTTATATATATTGGATATTGAAAACATTGTACTTGTGTATATGTGGACTACCAGCTCCATAATGTGACATGATATGTACCACATCTACATCATCCGAGAATAAGTTATTTTTTTAATTAATTCATAAAAATTATAATTATGAAAATTTTAATATTAATGGGATTATGTAATCAAAAAAAATATGCAACGACCAAACTAATTGGCCAAAACTTATATGGAAAGATTAAAATTTAACAACACTCTTGACAATGTTATTACATAATTTTAAATAAACTAGTAGTAAGATGTTATAAGTGAATCATTTAGGTAATGATAATTTTGAATGTGGGTATTTCATTAGTAATTAACAGGTATAAAAATATTATATTGGGGGTGTAACATATGACTTAGCGAAGACCCAATGTAATGTTTTCTCAACTCTGTTATATTTATGTGATAAATATCCCATATTCACCACTTTTTTTGGTGTATATACATCCTATAAATTCCTTTCATGATTAATTTTTTTATATGGGTATTCAAATCTCCATCTAATGTGATTTCTTGTAAGGATTTTATTCATAGATTACGAAATATATATGGGTAATTTCATCTCATTTCCCCTTCAATGAGACATATTTTACATTTTACAACAAATTTATTTTACATGGAATTTCTACTAAAACATTGAAAATTTATATCATGAATTAAACATTTCTAATGGAATTTGAGTTATTTTATTCATGTTTTCTATTTTAAAGGAGTTTTATTCAAAATTTATCAAATATGCAATGGATTTATGTTATGATCACATTTTATTTATGGATTTTCTATGTTCAAATATCATTAGGGAAAATTATTTATCTAAATACCATAAAATCCATAAAATTTATTCTCTGTTATTTAATTTTTGATTTTATATGATTAATTTCCATTTATTATTATTATTATTATGAATAATAAATATGTATGTCGTATTTAAGGGGTTTTTCATTTAAAAATATATATTTTAACATTAAAATTCCAAATATTTTTTCCCAATGTCATGTCTCTCTTAAATTTTATAAAAATATTCTTATTTATACTCTACGAAAATTTGTAGTAATTTTTATCCATGTTTGAATTTATATATAATTTTTAAAAGGAATCTTTTTATCATTTTCCTAATGAGGAGATATTTTAATTTTTACCAAATGTGTGGAGAGAAATATTACTTTAAAATTTATTTTAGAAATTGAATTTCCTAGGATAATAACTATTTTTTCATTGAATATTCCATTATGTGTTCCACTATTAATTTCAGATTAAATATTTTTCTCATTATTTTGATATTTTTTTTAATTTTTTTCAAAATAATAATTCATTATTTTTTTAAATGAATAAATAGAACTTTTAAAATGATTTATAATTTCATTTTGTCATCAATGATTAAAAATATTTAAACAATGATCATTTAAATTATTTTATTCCATTTAAAAACTATACCTCAATAGAATTTATTTTCTTAAAAATTGTTGATTATAATGAATTGATTTCATTCTTTCATCATTTACTAAGTTATAGTTTTTTCATCAATACATTTATCATGATCAATTTCCCTATCACAGTTTAACATTCATTAATGATTATTTTACCATATATGCCCATATTTTTTGTATCGGGGATTTATATAAAATAATTTCCCTCACATTAATTATTTCATTATCATATACATTTTCAATAAATTATATCATTTGTAGGGTGATTATTAAAATTTTGATTTCATTGACTAGTGAAATAAGATATATTTTCATGTAAATAAAGATAAATTCTGATTTATAAGGAATTATGTCAATGAATTGTATTGATTTTTTAATTTATGAGGAAGCCAATGGGGTGCAAGTGGATTTTGGGGATCAGTTATAGATATCCCCTTAATTAATTAAGTGGTCTCATGAGACATAATATGTGGACACCTTAGTAGTGTATTTTTTGTATACCTACCAATACAATGATAGTGTCTTGGTTAATTACATGATTTTAATATTCCTGATATCTTGGAGGAGGAATTGGAAAAACAACATGAATGATTATATTTGTGTGTTTACATTATTTATAATTTATTTTTCATTAAACAAGTAATTGATATATTAATATTATCAATCAATTTACATTGAACTCATGATATTAATTGAAATATATTGGGTTTTAATTATCCTCTTTTAAAATTGATTATGCCTTATCCCCTGATGATAATGATTTCCGTATGATTTTCCATATTCATCATTAAGATCACCCTTTAGTATGTTTTCATTTCCACATGATTTGAAGATGGGATATTTGAATAATCCTCAAGGATGTAATAAATTTTTTCATGATATTATTTATTTTTTTCAATGTAGTGTGGAAATAATGTATGTATATAGTCTAAAAAAACTGGAAACTAATTGATCATTCATTGTGCGGCCAATTTAATATTATAACAGTGTAAAAAGTAATTATTTTCTCTAGGATACAAGAGTTATGGTTTATCTAATTATTAAAAGGATAATTAACCTATAAAAAATATTAATTCCCATGTAAATGTATGGTATCCACATTTTAACATTATTTTTCATGTTTTGATGATAAATGAAAAAGAAACATCATTGAATCAATAAAAACTATATGTAATAATTATTAATAAAACTTCATCAAATTCTTATATAGATTCAATAATCACCCATGCTGGATTTTGTTATAATCCATTAAACACACTTCACCATCAATCCATGGTCTCACTTTCTTACTAAAGAGACATCTTTTAATCGTTTCTATTTTCACTTGACCATAATAGGTGTAATAAAATGTAATATATTAATCTTACAGATGTCTTTTCATGTTCAAAAATCACTTTTTCAAACTTAAACTTTTTAGCACATCTCATATTCATCAAAACCTCCTCTATAATTTCCAATGGATCATTTCTCATACATAATAACAAAATATAATATCAATTAACATATTAAGGAATAAAATGTAATTAATAACTTCATTATTCTAAAATATTACCCCTAAATATATTCTCTCCAATTATAATGAATCAAAAACATAATATGAAAAAAATATTATTTGTATTTTTTGTTATCTCCCCCTTTTAAAAGAATTTCAAATACAAGAATATTTTGGATATCCCACTATAATATATCCCTATGAATAATAATATTGAACTCAAAAATCATCCTTAACCTTGATAATGTATAGTTTGATTTTTTTTTGAAAAATATATTGTACACTTATTTCATTAGAGAAAAAATTTTAAATTCAACTTTAATTTTCAAAAATATCATTTATAATATAGTGATCAAAAAATTACCTACTTCAATAAAAAATATTTATCTATAGTCCTAAAATGATTAATAGTACATTTTTTATTATTTCCCACAGAAAATGGTAACATCACTACACCTTAAGATCTTCAAGATGATTTTTCATTCACATTAATTTTGTTGTGTCTTGAGTTGAAAATCAAACTAGACTTCCAATTTAATCACTTTAGCTAATCTTTTTTCATTATGATCCAATCTATAAAAATCCCAATAAAAAACACCAGAACATATAGATTTCAAATAATAAAAATTCCCTACCAAATCTATATTAGTAAATACATAAATCTAATTTTATATTGTTTTTATTGTCCCTTAATCAAATTTATATTTAGAATACATTATATACAAATTATTTTAATGCACTGGGACTCCATTTTTTTACATTGATAATGATCACATAATTTGATAGTATATATTATATTCGATCAGAAATATAAAAAATAGGGTAAACGCTCAATAATTTTAATATATAGAGATTTATTTACATCCTTTACTTCATAATATTTTTATATTTCTCATCTAATTTAATTTAGAGTACAAAATACCTTTTATTTTTCAATTTCGAACATCATTAATATTCTCTTTAAATTTCTTCTCGGGAAATAAAACCTATGATACTACTCTTTAAAAAATTTGATACCCATTAAATACTTGATCTCTTCTAGTATCAGCAACTCAAATAAATCCTTTATATAGGAGGTAAACTCCTTGAAAATAATATATTTATTTTTATTAAATATAACATCACCAATATTGACTATATCGATAAGAAATTCCACTTTTACTATAATTTAATTAGATAATGGTATCCCTTTTCATTTTCTTAAATAAATTGATTAAATTCATGATTCACATGTCAAGAAAACTCTCTTAGAGATTGCGTTGACCGATAAATACACCATTTTATTTTAAAAAAAATCATTTTCATCTTCATGAATTAATATGAATGTTTCTAAAATTACACATCCCCTTCAATTTCACCCTTATTTAAATCCAACAAGAAATACATTTGAAAAATCATGAATTCTCAACGAGAAATGATAGTGAGAAATATCTATGTAGATTTAATCCATTTAAATAGAAAACATTTCTCATAAATTTCGATCACTTCAACCTAAAAATAACCTGTGAATAATTTTCATATTTATTCATTCACAATTATCCTTTTTGATTCAATATTTCATTGAACACACATATTCCCCAAAACAAATTATTGTTTTTTGGATTAATTACAAAATACAATGTTTTTTCTTCTCAATTTTATCAAATTATTCATTCATTATAACAACTCATTCCCAATTCATTAATTCCACACTCTATTTTTTTGTCTCAAATAGATAGATTAATAAAGTATATATTTAATTTATATGTGTTATCTAAATTTTAACATTTTTCCCATCACCACCAATTATATTTTAACCATTATATTCTTTTAAAACCTAATATAAAGTTAAATTGAATTTATTTATCACATGATCAGGTTATAAAATATTAATTCCCATTAACATCAATTGAAAATGTTGACAACAAGTTTTTTTTGGATACTGTTGGGATAATGAAGTAGAAGGTGACCATGGGGAGATTATTGATATATAATGGGAGTTTTTTGTTTTTATTATTAATACTATTTCTCTATAATTTTATATTTTTTTCTTGATTAATAATTAGAGAACATTGATTATATATATTTATTGTGTTATATTTTTTTCAATAATAATATAATATAGAAACTAATATAAAATAAATTGTATTATGTGGGTTAAAGTACGTTCAATGATTTAGGTGTTTTTAAATATGATTAGTATTTATTAGAAACTATTTCAATTAATATAAAAAATATATATAAGATAAGATTAAGACTAAAAAATGGATATTCCAAAAATTCGTACAAACCAAGTTCGAGGAAAAGGTATTTCATAAGAATAACTATGAGATTTTAAATGATTAACACAAATATGTTTTAAATGTAAATATATATATCATAAGAGTCATTAGGGATTGTAAATACATCAAGGGGATGTTTTTAACTATTAATTATATGAGTTATCTTGTATTTCATAAGATTCAATCCCATAATTTGTAAGTGTCATTCTATACACCATAAAAAAATCCAAAATTTCTTTAGAATATAACAAAAAACATGAGAGACATTATTTATTAATTCATTTGTGTAATTTTAAGAGTTTACTAAATGTGGTGGGTTCTATAAATAGATAAAATTTTAGTTCTCAAGAAATTTAATATGGAGTTTTTTTTTGAAATTATGGGGATTTTACAGAAGAAATATTTTAAAAAAATTAAGTATTATTTCAAATATTAAATTAGTTATTGTTGAAGCTATTTTTATGTATAAAATATCGTGACACACTATATATATTCATGAATTGGCGTAAAATGTTTCATTCCGTAGAAATTAAATTTCACCATTATCCTATAGAGTTGATGAAATGGAATTAGATATTTTCAAATAAATTAATATCCATGTATATTTAGCTTTTTTTTATAATAAAAATATTAACCTCACCCCATAATGAAATTTATTGTACCATTAGGGGAGAAAATGTGTTCTTATATTTTTTTTGAAAGCTATTGGGCCATTCTATGATGAATCTATAAACATTATGAGTTATTTTTATGTTAAATTAGATATATTCAATGACTGAAATTGAAGAAGTGTGACGAATAAAAGATGTTTATGACATAAAAATGAAATTTGGTAAAACTAATTTTAACTCAAATTCAAATTTAAATGATAAAAATTATTTTATTATATGAGGTAAATGTTATAGTATAAGGACCTAGTCTTAAACATTACTTAATAATGAAATAATTAAATAATATGACTTTAATTCACATCAAGGATATTCTCAGGTTTAGGGATTCAGAGAAATATGTATTATATTGTATATAACATCTTAAATATTACATGTAGACACTTCTACTCACTATCCTTATTTTAATAAAACAAAAACTCTTTAAAATGAAATATGACATCATTTCATGTTTTAATAGCATAAATTTTCATTCGTCCCATCCTTGACTCTATTCTTCTTTATGTGTAGTAAAAAACATTTCAAAACATGGGATGATAATAAAGAACTCATTAAGGGATACATAAATAGATAAAACAATTAGTCTGGGGATAACATGAAAACCATGAATACTTTATTATAAAGTAATACATTTTTCACCTTTATGAAGTGTTAAATATACTTCACTGAACATAAGCTCATTAATTACCCATTATTTAAGCAACATATTTACAGAATCCCATATAAAGAAACACATAACATATAAAGGTAACATGTGCCATAAACATACTTAAATTGAATTACCATACAATCAATATCCACACATATCACAAAATATAATAGCCATACGGCTGACTTCCATACCCAATGCATTAGTGGTTATAACATGACCACTCGTCCTTGGTTTATCATCGAACCACCCATAATTTGGTTAATCAAGTAACCACTCATCATTGTTTTACCAAATAACCACCCATCAAATTTCCAAGTACCATTATATAATAATAACTATTAAAATATTGCAAATATCAAAATTTCACTAATGACATTTCATTTTCAACCACAAGAAATCAATTCAAGATATTGAAATACTAAATCCATTTATAAACCCATTTTCAATACAAAAACACCAAAAATGGGAGTAATTTATTTATTTTCCTTTTTAAAAACATTATGGATTATAGAGGATTAAAAATATTGATTACGGTGGGGGAGAGGTCATTGTCGATGCATACATTAAAAACATACAATTTTTCATTTAGTAAAATGCTTCATAGAAAAGGGATTTCAATTGAATTAATGTAAAATTAAAATATTTTTATTATGCACCATGTAAAATAAAGTTGTAATATTAGAAAAATCTTCTTTAATGAATGGATATTGAGATGAAGTCCCTTACATAGATAATTTTATAAATAAAATAGATCTATTATGTGTCTTCACTGTAAGTAGACATAATTGATGTTTTAATAAAATATAGGACATAAAAATTTATTCCTTAGATAATCATATCATGATAAAATCAAAAGGTATAAGATTAAAAAAATAATGTTAATTGGGTTAAGAAGTTCCCTTATGAATAATCGGCTACCTGACAACATCACTATAATAATTCAGAAAATGTGTTGATGGGAGAGAATAGGGTCCATCATCACATGGAAATAAAATGGAAATATATAAGGATATATAATAACATAGCATAACATTTGGAAATTGAAATTAATTTATATAACATAAAAAAATCATTGACAAAAATAGGAGGTGAACGGTTCCCTTACCTTAAGTCTGATTCGTCACATATATTCCATGTTCTTCCTGAATAATAAATTTATGTTAATTTATAAATTCTTTATAAAATTTTGAATGTTATTATTTATTTAATAATTTATTACCATGTTATAATAATCATATAATTATTTATCTCCATATCATACCTTTTGATGATATTCGATACATGAGTAAAAAATAACGTAGTTATAATTACAATTTGTCCAAGTGGACAAAATATCATTAACTCCATAATTTTATTCAGGATTTAAATATTATATATATCTAGTGTATTTACGTATATAGGTTAATTATTTTTATATTCAGAATATTCCATAACATTTGGAGGTAATAAATGAAATGCGCTGTTCATGGAGACGGTAATTCGTATGTACTCATGAACGCTACTTTTAATTCGTTTACAAATATAAAGAAATTAAAACTAAATGATACAAAGGTATATTATAATTATAGTATAATAAATTATTTTTTATTTTTTCATATGTTCATTAATTCTATCATTTATAGGTTCCATGTATGGAATGATTGAGTCATATCACTTTGTGGGGGCGGTAGTTCGCACTTCCTCAAATAAAATTTTCGTATTTACAAATTATCGAAAGCATAAAGGTATGTTTGTAAATAAAAATTGCAGTGTCATAGGGAAAATATAAATAAATATATATATAATATATAAACATTTTTCCATTATAATAGCCACCTTGATAGGTGGTTAGGGAAAATCGAATAATCGTCATGTTATGAGGCAGTAGTTCACCGTACACATAAATAGTCTGTTCAAACACATTAGATGGACATGTGTGTATGTGTAGAGTTAATAATTATCATATCAACATCATAGTATATTGGATGTACATTTTTGGATATAAAATAATTTAATAATGATATTTTATGGGGTTGGATAAGGAAAATAAATGAAAGAAGATTGAGATAAGACATTAACTCAAACCGGGTAACTCCTTTTGATTTAATCTAAAATGACTTATTGAACAACCATATTCCCAAGTTAAGGCTTCTAAGATTAATATAGGGATGTTGGAGTCTCATTAGGTTATATATTGGATGAGATACAAGACTTCATATGTGGGAGTAAGGGTTAGAGTTGGTGGCCTTTGATAAGAGGGAGGGGGTATATTAAGAAGCTAATGAAATATTCTTTTATTATGAAACAATTTTCTATTTAAAATGGATGAAAGTAATTTGTTTAAAATATAAATTTATTTTGGGTCTCAAGCCTCGAAATCAATAGGTTTTATACAATTATAGGCCACAAATTTAACCTTATCGTTTAGCTTTAACCCTTAGGTAACTAATTTGACTTTTACCATTTCTTCTTGTATATACATACTATATCTATAATATAGTTACTATAACTTCCAATAGAACCAAAAGTTGTTTATTAATGGCACATTCAAAATTATATTTGTCATTTTTCTGAAAAATATTTATTTAGATATAATATATCATTTAATAAAATAGTATTGGTTTTAAAAACCCATTTATGTAAATTTTTATACTATTTATTCATGAATTTTTAAAAATCCATAACAATTATATTATTTCGAAAAAACATCATTAATTATAAAATATAGAGTCATAATATTTCTTAAAATTATTTTATTTCATAAAAATTTATGAAGTTAAATTTATTTTAATATTTATAATCTCATTTATTTAGATCATTCACTAATAAGGTAATCACTACATCGTCATTATCTCAAAAATAAATTAATTTATATGATGTATAAAAATTATAAATAAAATATCATGATATAGGAAATATTTTTATATTTATAATGACTATTTATATATTAATTGATCACTTTTATAACCCTATATAAAAATTGTTTTACTAAAAGATACATGTTTATGTTGCATTTTTCATTAATTTAAATTAATTATTATAAAATGTCCTTTTCACATACAAGTGGTTCCATTGGGTCCCAAAATAGACCCAAGTATTCCCATGGTCGCAAATATCTCATAAAATATATTTAGAAATGTATAAGGGTATTTTAATATTATTATAATATTATTTTTTACCCTTATTTACCATATTTTCTTCTTTAACCGTTGTAAATAAAATAATTATTAAGGTTACAATTCATAATGTCTAAAAATAAAACCAATATCTCTAAAAAAAATTGGACCTAAAAATATTTTCTATGGAATCTATTTTTCTAAATTCAAGACATATAATTTTTAGTAATTAATTTAAAAATAATTCCCATTGTCAAAATAAAAAAACAGGTTTTTTAAGAAGTAATGACTATCAAAATATTGACATGTGTTTATGTCCAATATTTATGTTAAATTACTTAAAATGAACATAATTGGATTACATTATAAAAATATAATCCAATTATATTATTAAACCAATTAAAAGTAAATTTTTTTTATATAAATAAATTAAATGAAAAGATAGTTTTGAATTAAAATGCAGAATATTTTCACTATTCATTGAAAATTGAACTTTATCGGAAAAATACCAAAACATTCATCCAAAGTAAAATTTTATGTCCCAATTATAAATAATTCCTTTATTTTGTCAATTAGAAAATATTATAGTGAAAAAAACTATATTTAAAAAGGTTTCCCCGTCAAAAGGTAGTAAAGCTGCATTTTAAGAAAAATACTTCTTTTATCTGAAAAAATTAAATTATTCCCATATAATATCTAGAAAACATATAATATGAATTTAAAACATTAAATTGAATTTATATATTATATTTTTTGTTAAATATAAATCAATAAAAAGTGATATGAAAAAATAATTATTCTCTAATAAATATGTTTTCATAAAAACATATCCTTTATTTTCAATTGGTTTTTCATTCCATTTCTAATAAATTTGGTAACCAATGATTCATTATTCAAAAATTTGTAAACCATATTTCAAAATTATATTGATACTATTCATTCTCTTCATTCTAATGGCTATTTATTAACTACCATTTAAAATAATAATATTATTATTGTATTATATTTATATATAACTAAATGTTGTGTGCATCGTAATATATCGGAGAAACCGGTTTTTGTGTGTCGAGTACGCTATCGAAAGAATCATCTCCTTTAAGGTAAAAATATTATATATTTATAAATATTAATATAAATAAAAAATTATTATTATATAAACAACTAGGTCGTTAAATCATTTCCCCATTTTGGATATTCTGTCCTCGAAATTTTAAAATTGGGCTTAGAAACATCATTGAAAGTCCGATATCAGAAAAATTTTCAATAAAACCATAAAATTAAAACAAAAAAATAGAACTGCAAAGCTCACCTAAGATAACACATAGTAGGATTTCTTCAAAACATGGATATGGAAGAAAAAAATAACAATCATGTTCTAATGGAAAGTTCTAGAAAACATGATTAGGCGAAAGATAAAAAAATAAAACCATCCACATGGGATGGGTTAAATGGTCATTAATTCCCTAGTAAGAAAAGTAACCAGAAAATATTTTTTTTAATTTAATTTTTATACATTAGAAGAGTTTATAGTGATATTTTCTTATAAAGTAAAGAGATATACTTATTTTTCAATTTGAGTTTCATCCTTTAATAAATTTCTACAACAATGTCATCTTTTATCCCAAAATTTACTGTTAAAGATGACTTGGTCACATTCGAAATGCAAGAATAAACATATAAAGAATCACATAATCCATAAAAGATGAAATATATATTTACCCTATCTTTAAACATTAATTAAAACCTAAATTTCTTGTCAAAGATCAGATAATCCCTCAAAAGGATAATAATTTAATGGAAGAAAAACTACTCTTAATCTCTAAAATTTATCAAAAAAAACACACATAATTCAACAAAGACCATTCAGTGAACACATGTCCTTAAAATTATTCATAATAATCCAAACTAAGATTGAAACCCAAAATTCCTAAGTATTTTATCACATAGTCTTCCAGGATAAATTATGAGATTTATCCCCAAATAACATCGACTACTATTAAAGTCTCACACTGAAAAGTAATTAACCAAATCACATATTCTCTAATATAGTATATTCATTTCCATAAATAACAAGAATCACTGTAATTCCACAAAAAAATCATATATTCTTCTAAAATTAAATTCCACCAGTACCCTTCAAATTAAATCCCATCGTATTTTATTAACTGTAGACATATAGTGTTCCCAGAAGAGGGAACATCTTCCAAAATAACATTTATCACTTAATCACAAAATCATTTTCCTATACTAAGGATATCCATTTGATAAAACATAAGTTCCAATATTAAAATATTCTTGATCTATAAAATCATTTAACTAAAAATAATAATTCATAATAACCATGCAATTAATGTAGGATTGTGGTAGGCGATAAATCACAGTCACGCTTCCATTGTGAGTTCATTTCTGGAATCTTTATCTGACACGACTAGTTTTCCCATCGTCTACGTTTTTTCCTTTGACAAAAACTATATTATTTTATAACATTCCAAAAAAATGGAAGAAATTCCAGAAAAATAACCATAACATATTTTAACCTCAAATGTTATCTCATACCTCACATATTCATCCCAAAAACTAATAACCAGTAATTACCTTAAATTCAAGGATCTTATAAACCCAAAGTATACATCATACCTATATAATAAAAAGAAAAGACAATGCTTCCTCGAATTGAATTTTCACATAAAAGTATTTTGGGTATCACAAACAAGGGAAAATTCATCTAAAGTAATCCCCTCAAAAAATATCTTTATTACTTTTAATCATTTCTTTACTAAGATATCAAACACAATTATAAAATTTCTAAAATGTATATATCTTAATTTTCCAGCATTCTTCATGATCCCTTAACCATTTTTTCCAACTTTTTTCTTAATACTTCATTCCTACATATAAAATCATGCATATTGTCCTAATATTTCAATAATATTAAAACATGAGCTATGAAATAATCCATACCATTCATACACAATTATCAGTTTCGTTATCTTCAATTGGAATGGAATTAGCTATTGGTAAACATATATTTGTATGGTCTTGCTTATCTAATTCACAAACCTTCTTCATAGGACATCTATTTGCATAATGACGATACACACCACATTAAAAACATTCAATTGATCCCTTGGAAGGAACTTATGTCCATCCCTGGATTAAACTAAATACCTCCTTTTTCTATGGTTGGTTATTGCTTTATAAAATTCATTTCCACATATATGACATATTCACATTTCTTTTGAAGCATTTTATTAGGTTTTTATTTCCACATCCTTGACACATAGATTTTTGAATATGCATACCTTTATAACTATTACCTGCACTTTCAATGGGATCCATTTCTCACAAATATGATGCCATAGAGAAATCACTATGGTTCAAGTTGTCAATCATGACTCTAGATAGTTGGTTTAGAATAACCACAATAGTTCTCATTGAATCTATCATTTAATTTAGTTTCATATTCGGAAAACCACCACATTTTCCGTCGTATCCAATTTTACTTTAGTTCCTACTAGATCCATCCATTTACTAAAACCAAAAATGTTATTTTGAGTATATCAATAAAATCATCATATACTATCTTATGGGTAGGGTAAACACTAGGATAAAATTATTCATGTTTTCTCAAACACATTGATTTTTTCTAATATAACTGTGAATTTTTCAAATATTCAAACCATTATGGTTATATCAATTATGCTTAAATAACAACATAACCTCTATAGTTATCTAAACTGACCATTCATATGAACTATAATCCCCCAACATTAATCATTACTTAATCTTGAGATATGTTAATAATTTAACTATAATTCACATCATGGATATTTTCAGGTTTACAGAGTTTGATAAATAGGTAATAACATATACATACATCTTGAATATTACAAGTAGACACTTCTACTCACTATCCTTTTTTATAAAACAAAAACTCTTTACAATGATATATTACATCTTTTCATGGTTTAAAAACATAATTTTTTTTTTGATCCCATCCTTGACTCTATTCTTTATTATGTTCTGTAAAAAACATTTCAAAAAATTCGATGAGAGTAAAAATATTTGTATTAGATATATAAAGAAATAAAACTATTCTTCTTGAGATAAAATGAAAACAATTAATACATTATGATAATGTAATACTTTTCACCTCTAAAAAGTGGTAAATATACATCACTAAATATAAGATTATTTCTTTTCGTTTCTATAACCAAAAGATTAAACATTTCCATAGAAAGCAACATATAACATATAATGTTAACATGGGACATAAACAAATTTAAATAGAATAACCATATGGTCGACTTCCACACATATCACTAAATGGAATAGCCTTACGGCTGACTTCAAAACCCATTTCATAGGAGGTTATAACATAACCACCCTTCATTGTTTTATCAAAGAACCACCCACCATATTTTTTATCACATAACAACTCATCATTGGTTATTCACGTAACCACCTGTCAAATTTCTAAGTACCATTATATAATCAAAATCTTTAAAGTATTTCAAATATCAATGACACACTAACAATATTTCATTTGTAATAACAAGAAATTATTTCAAGATATTGAAAAAATCAATCCATTTCAAAATCTATTTTCAATACCAAAATAAGAAAAAAGTGAATAAGGGATTTCATTTCCTTTTAAAAAACATTAAGGCTTATATGAGAAGCTAAATAATGATTACGTCACTGAAGAATTCATTGATGATGTATAAGTTAAAAAAGTCCTTTCATTTTTTAGTAAAATGATTCATATAAAAAAGATTCCATTTGAATGAAAGTAAATGTAAATGGGGTTTATTATACACCGTGTATAATAAAAAGGTTATATTATCAAAATATGCCTTCATAAAATGAGATTGAGATGATGTCCCTTAGAATGATGATTTTGTAAATAAAATATATTGATTATGTGTCTTCAATATATGTACCTGAATATCCATTTTTTATTTTTTAATAGTCCCAATTTTTTGGGATAAGTGACAACCCTAAAATCTACCAAGTTCCAACCCTCAATGGATATAGACAAAAATAGGACATTTCAACTTTCAAATTTCAAAATAATTGACGCCAGCTAGAACAACCGGACCACTGAGTGTGAACTCGAGGATGATAGGACATTCCTTGACCCCATCTCCCATACAATGACCAAGGATTTGTGTGCTCCCTATTGTTGTCGGAACATCATCGCCGAAAACCACCTTCACCAACAAGACTACAATATTCCCAAGGATCATCAATGAAATAAAACCATATGAAATAATAATGTCAAATAAACATCACGCATCCACTGAAAACCCACAAAAACATTCAAACATCAAACGTGATGTAGACAATCACATCAACACTACACGAAGCCATCAAACCCCGCACATATTCTCCCATGCTAAAACTATGAAATATACAGGCCCTGTCATTCTAAAATCCACTGACACATATCAATCGTTGTGAAGGAGAATGGGGAGAGGTGACCAACAACAGGAAGAACTCACAAGATAGTATAGGGAAAACCAAAAAATCATCAAATGATAAGAGAGGATTAGAAGAAGAAGCCCGAAACCATAGGAACCAAATATCTGAGAGCAAAAAAACCCATAAAATTTAACCCTCACACAACTATTAACATGTCATAGCTCGCTGTAACACTTGTTTTCTAACAGGACAATAGGAACAGTCCAGCGCCACTCTAGGCTGGAAGGACCACCAGCATACCTGAAGGAACCATCCAAGAAGACACCAAAAATACCCAAAACTGAGACCACCACTGAGCATATGCCATTACCCTAGGAACTCGACCATAAGATCGAACACGGTTGAGATGAAAAGGATGTGTCACACCATCGAGTTGGAAGTAGAGAGGAACGAGCTAACGGGGAAACAAATGCCTCAGGAAAGTCTAATGAAACTAATTCAAAAGAAAAGAAAACATCATATGAAAAAATCATAGGAATGAAGTGAGATGGCCAACAATATCCAGAGGAGGATTGCTCCACCTAAAGGGGATGAAACCCTAGTGTGGCGATGAGAGCGCTCAAGAGACAATTCTAGGAGAAAACAGACCCATCATTCCCTTTTCACTATATGTACACATATGTAATGTATAAATGCAAGATAAGACCTAAAAATATATTAATTAAATAATCATATCATGATATGATTAAAATGATGCAGATTAACCCAATGAATGAAAATTGGGTTAAGAAGTTCCCTTACAAAAATTTGATAGCCTAACAATCTTACATTAAATATTCAGAAAAGGAGTTGACGAGGGAGAAAAGGTGCATTATCACTTGGACATAAAATGGATAGAAATAATGAAATATAATAACATATTATAAAATTTTAAAATTGATATTTAAATACATAGCATAAAATAAGTCTTTGATAAAAAGTGGAGGTGAAATGTTCTCTTACCTTGAGTCGGATTCGTCACGTATACTCCTTGTTCTTACAGAATAATAAACATATGATTATTTCTATTTGCATCAGATCCTTTTTATGTTTATTATTTATTTTATATCACTTATTAACCTGATATAAAAATTACAAAATTATTTATACTCATATCAGATGTTTTCTCGATATTCGGTACTTGAGTCAAAAATATAATAATTATAATTACAAACTGCCCAAGTGGTCAAAATTACATTATATAAATAGTTTTATTAAAGATTTAAATATCATATATTTATAGTATATAAATATATTTTGATAAGTTATATATGTATTTCGAATATTCTATAATATTTGGAGATAAGAAATGAAATGCACAGTTCATGGAGACAATATGTAGTATATACCCATGAACACTAGTTTCATTTATTTTTCATATTTAATTTATTTAAAACCAAATGATAAAAAGTTATATTATAATTCAATTATAATATCATCACAACCATATTTAAATTGTGATGTAGAAGAAACAAACCCTATTAAAAATAGGGAAGTTGTTTTGAATAATATTAATATTATTAAGATATAGTCATTAATGGAAAATGGATATTTCGTGCCCAAATAGATGAAGACAAAAATGTCTTTTTGTTGGGATTTTTGTCAATAAAAGTGTTTATATATTCGTATTTCATTATTGAGGCACAAAATATTCTCATATGTATCACCGATGGGAACTCTAGTATAACATATAATCCCAGGTTTGTCTGGATCATAGAAATCATTAACTACTCAACCATATACATGGAATTTCTAAATGTTTGTTTCTTTCATCACTGTTAGTGAATTAAGTAGTGTAATTGATATATATATTAAGAAAATGAGGTTTATTTTTGATCCAATAATAAAATAAAATAAACATACTATGGTTCTCAGATCCCCCCTATAATTACCTTTAACATTCATAGGGACACAAAAAAATTATCAAAGAAATTTTATTACTCTCAATATAATTTATTTTATTTCCACATTGATGGTTTTTAACTAATTTTATGTTTATTTTATTTTAAGAAAGTCTCTCTTTTTTTAATGATATGATCATTAAATTATTATTTGTAGATATAGATAACATGAATTCAATGAAAAACAAGGGGATTACCAATATTTATTATAATAAATACTACCTACGGAAGGATCATCTGCAATTATATCTTATGTCTATCAGTTTGAAGTTTTATGGGTTGAAACTAATGGGTTTGTTGCTCATCTTGAAGCGACTTCTAATAAAATTTGTATATATGATGATTTTAAAAAATAATGGTTATTCAGGGAGTTTAATAAAATCTTATCTATCAGATAAATAATTTCTTTGGGTAAAAGGTATCAATCCAAAAAAGGGTTTAATTGAAAAGTTATAAAATATATATAAAGGTAATTAAAATATGAATACAAAAACCAATATTTTGTATTTTGAAGTACAAGGATATTATGATTCATAATGATCAATCTAGATATGAACTTTTCACTATAGTAAATGAAATTATAATAATATTTAATGGATTTTATGAGAAGTTAGAGGATAGTTTTTTTTAAAAAAAATACAATAAATTATATATTTTTGTTTGATGAAAAATTATTGGAAGTTAAAGTCCATGATCCTCGAATAATTTCTATAAAATTTCTTTAAAACATCCTAATTTCATTTTAAATTCATAAATGAAATGTTTATAGAAGTAATAATATAGAATATAATGATATTTTAATAAAATAAATGAATGAATGCAAATGTTTAAAAGAGTATGAAGACAAATAATTATTTTTATATATCGATGAATATAATGATGTGATGTTTTAAAAACATCATATCATTCATCTCAATATGTGTCAGAAGTTGAAGAGATAATTTTTATGCTAAATTTTCTTTGATTTGATTCATTAGTGTGGTATTGAAAAATATTTTACTAATAATAGAAATATGGGAGAGGTAAAATATGGCTAGTATAGAGAAGATAATTACATTATAAGAATACCACTGATGATGAAGGAATCAAAGTATTATTGAAATTGGAAGGTTCTGAATTTATAAAAATATAAGAAGACTATTTACATATATAATATTCTTGTAAATGATAATTATGGGGATAATTAACAAGTATAGTTCCCTAGTGATGATAAATAATGATTTCTTTTGAAAACTTGAATGGTGAATAAATAACATGTATTGAGTGAATTGGTGTGGAATGTGGGGAATATATATGGATATATTTCATAATAAAATGGGAACTCAATGTGTCTCTTCATTATTGATCACCTAAAAAATAGAATGAAGGCTTTAATAAGAATACATAATTCTGCATAAAAAATAACAGACTACCTGTTGAAAAGGACTCAAGGATGAAAATTTAAACAAATATGATTAAAAGGTAACAAAATTAAGAGAAGTATAAGGTTTTTTATGCGAAAATAAATTTCTATGAAAAGCTATATGGAGATTATTGGTATCCAATTGAAATTTATCAATTCTAAAAATGAAAATTATACGTTAAAATCCAATTTTCATAATTATACTCATGAATTTGGACAAATTTAATGGAAGAAGACTATAAAATGTGTCCAATTTTCATAAAATGGTGAGATTTAATTTTCTAAAAAAATATCAAATTTACGTATCGAAAAATATCACAAAATTAGTAGTAAAAGTTATAAATCATTTTAAATTATAAGAATATTATGATTACAAAAAATCATGATGACCCTTAGAAATATAAAAAATTTTGGACGACTGATTTGAAATATGAAAATACAAAAATTGTCATTTCAAATTTGATGAAAATAACTATATTTGGAATGAGTAAGTTTTCCAAGCCTAATATTTTTTGTTTAAAATAAGCTACCAAAACTGATGGACAAAATATGTAATATATAAATGTTTCAATATATATGATGATATTTATTTTTATATGTATGTAAGAGTTTCATGGATACTATTTTTACTATGATATTTTTCGGAAATTAGAAACCAAATTTAGGTTTAATTATAAAAAAACTCTAAGACAAAATATTATGGAAGAAGGAAATTTAAGGGGATTCATCCCACTCAAAAAGAAATGATAATAATTTTTTTTGAAATTATATAATAATGTTTATTGAATGATGATTATGGATGGTTTAGATTGCTTAATTTTAAAATAAATTAAAAAAACGAAATATCCATGGATTTTGGATAGTATATTTCTAACACATATGATATAAAATTTGGATTTATTGAATTATATTAATTAGTGGAAAAAACCATAGTTGAAATTTAATATGAAGAGTCACTCAAAAAATAAAAAAATTTGTTCGACAATAACTGTAGCCTACTAGTGTAAATTAAAGAAAAAATTTATAAGTTATTGGGTTGAAAAAATAAGTGTTTCTCTTCTATGTGATAAAATCTATGAAGAGGATTTTTAAAATAATGAACATGTAGTGATGAAGTTGAAATATGGATGTGTTGTGATGAGAGGATAAAATATTCAATGAGTTTTTTTCATTTCAACAATATAGTGAAGGATAAGATAACTTATAAGAATAATAAGAATTATAATGTGAATCATTTGAAAATTATTTACACAAAATTTAGTAGATAAATATGTTTACTTGGTAAAAATAATAAATAAGTGATCATAGGTAGAAGATATAAAAATTAATGATGAATAACGTGATTGCTTTTGATGATATTAATGTTAACATTAAAAAATGAATAGGTTAGGGGAATCAGAATGAAAATCATAGTATCATGTTGTGTATCCAAATTAAAGAATAATTTGTGTACTCTAAATTTAAAAGAAATAATGAAGAAAAAATTATCTGATCAAAATGGTTGTCGATCATTAGGGGTGTAACATCCCTACATTTTTAAATGTTCCCTTTTCATAAATGTTTCCATTGAACAAGTTTAATGATTTTACAAAAAATAATATAAATTTGAAACCACCATCAAACCCCACATTTTAACATGAAATATATAAGTATTTCTTTAATAAGTAAATGGAAATACGATAGTAAAATTGATTTCTAATTATAATGTGTAATAACAAATGAAAATAAAGATAAAATAGTAACATTCCTCTTCATGATAAATTATTAAAATACACAATTTTAGATTATTATAAAGATAATTTAGATAATATGGAATGTAAAAATTAATTTTGAGGGTAATGTAAAAGGATATTATATGTGGGAATTTAATTAATGAGGATAGGGCTATTCCCTAAAATTTTTTCTATGATAATAAAACATTCTTATAGAATCATTAGAATATAGATAATCTTATGATTACATATTTTCTTTTTTCTAATATTTATAGATTTATTTAAATATTAAATATTAATATTTTTAAATGTTAGAAGGTATCTCTCTTTAAGTAATTTATTATATGATAGGTTAATCATTTGAAAGTCATTATTCATGTATGGGTTATTTTTAGTAATTAAAAATTACTTTTATTTTTGTGTGAAATTTATTATTTCTATCTACTTTCATATTTTTAATAAATTATACTAAAATATAAATATTTATGGTTTAAATCATTTTTATGTATTGTAATTAACTATAAAATAAAAGTTACATGGATGTTTATTAAAATATATATTCATTAAAAAAATTATATTTCAAAAATAACATTACATAATTTTGTGATCTAAAGGGTGTTTATAAAATAGGTGGATAAAATAATTATAAAATTAATTAATTAATCATAAATTTTTAGTGATAAATAATTATAATAGATTAATAAAATATATTATATAAACAAGTAAATTAATATTTAATATAATAATAGTTCTAAGAGTGTTATAATAATTACATATAAATATATTTAATGATATAATTTTTTTTATATTTATTATAAATTAAAAATTATGTTTATGATATACATGACAAGAAGATTGTGTTTAGGATACTAATTATATTGGAATATATTGATAATTAATTGGTAATATTAACAAATAATAAATTAACAATTAGAAAACAATTTTTTGAATAACTAAAATATTAAAATATATACATTTAGAAAATAAAAAATATATTTTTTATATGATAAAAATGGCGAGGTCATTTAAAACCATAGTAATGGGAATCCACATAAAGGATTGAACTAAATGATGTAGGGAGAAAGCCATCATAACCCAAATTGGTATGGAATATGGGGGTTAACATATGAAGAAACTATTTGGTTCTTAGACTCTCAGCCTATGGGTTGACACAGGAGCCGATGGGAGAGAATAACCTCCATATGGTATTCAAAAAGATTGAATGTTTTGTTTTCATATATAAAGGAGAGTTCAGTTAGACTCAAAATCATTGTGGAGTTGGTTATTGAAATCACTATAAATATTTTTTATATTTTGAGTGTGCACTACCTAAAATATCACATATACCCATCATCCACTTAGTCACACAAAATTCTAAATAAATATCAATGTATATAATTATATAATGTATATGAATATCAAGAGATATCTCTCATTTTATTTCTAGACAATTTTTTTATGAAGAATATTAATGGATTATAACTTGATGGAGACAACTACATTTATAACCCCATGTATTTCAACATTCATGAACCTGAAGGGTTTCATATTATAACATAAGACAACGACATACATCGTCCATGAAAAATATCTACATTAGAGTATTATAGAATATTTTATTATGTGGATGAGATTATTTTTACCAATGATATTGTAGTAGGATCTCGATCAATTTGGCATCATTCCACACTAGTTTATTATTGTCTTTATCTTCTACCCTATGAATACAATGGTTGGGGGAACATATATATATCACATTGGTATACCACATTCCATGGTTTTTAAGATATTTTCATGATTAATATTTATGGAGTACTGTTTATTATCCCATATACTATTGAACTATTCTAGGAATAAATTGTAATTGAATAGGAGAATCGTTGCCCAAAGAAAAACACGTTCATAGAGAATGATTTTTTCATTATCATAATGTGATATTGGGTAATTATTATTATGGATAGTTTAATATTTGTTTTTAAATTTTTAGATATGTTTTTATATATGTATCATTGTACATTGAAAAATAACGACTTTATAGGATGCTATATTTTATTAGAGGTTACTGCTAGAGATATAATATTATATCAGTGTCAAATTAATTTTTTTATATTAAATCACATACAAAAACATCCTCTTTTAGAGAGTTTCGTTGATGTCCGTAATTGAGGGACTTGCTTCTTGGTGTTTCCTTCACAGTTCAGTTATCTTTATCCCACTAAATCCTTCGTTTTTGATTGTGAAGATAGTTCCTAGAGTTCTATCAAAGTAATCCATATGAATATTTCTACATATTAGAATAAGTAAATATAAGTGGTTTTTCTCAAAGGTTTCTATTATAAAAAAATTAATAATTTCTCAGCATAATTTAATAAAATAAATTCTATAGGAAACAATTTATTTTCACATGGTATATTTGAAATAAATTTACATATAACGAAACAATTTGTTTCTTAGATGATTTAATTATTCTTATTGAAGGTATGGAGATTTATTTTTATTTAATGTAATTATTTTCTAGGAATCTCTTACTCAGTGATCATTTCCTAAGTTCCATATTTTCTTTAAAACAACCAATCATTATAGTTTTGTTTCAAAATATATGTTTGAGTAAAATCCATGATTGTCCATCTCTGTGGCTATTATATTATGTTCAGATGGCATTATTCGTTGGAAATGTTCGTTATGTTTATATCATGGTGACATGATTCTAAGACATGAATTTTTTCTTATGTGGGGATTTTAAATGATTTTTTCTATGGATTTTAAAAGATTGTATTAAATGAGTTTCTATAAACCTGTTAATAAAATATTGAGATCCTTTTCTGGGTTGATTTTATGATTCTCAAGTTTATATATGTTTCTATGATATTTATGATGAAAATTTAAATATATTAAATGTTTTAATTTCTTATTTAATTCTTGGGAATAGTTAGTGAAAGAGGTAATGGTGATTGAACCCAAACCCATAATATACCATGTCAGTTATGTTAGTGGTGGGTTTGTTAAATATATCTAATATAGGGGAAATGTGGATGGAATTTTCTAATTATCATTACTCTAATAAATTGAATGGAGTTAACTAGAAATGAAAATCCTATGATCTGGACGATGTTAAATACTGGGTTACTAATATGTTGTTTATACTGATAATATAAGTTACTCTAATAAGGATTTGATTATGACAGAGTTATCTAATATAAGTGACTCTTATGAAAATTTTATAATTATTAGGTATGTTAATTCCATTATAAATGATGATGAATTTAGATCCCTAAGATGGTATTGCTATATTTTCTATATGTTAAATAAGTTTTATTGAATAGATTTAGTTTTTATGAAAATATGTTACTTTTGATAAAAAGGTCCATTTTGATCCTTTCATGGTTAATGTTTTTGTGTTTATAGTAAAATAAATTTTGTTATTTAAATTTAAATATCACTATTATGGGAAAAAAAATTAACATATGATTTACATTTATTTCTCAAATTTTTTTAAAAAAACAATTATTCCTATAATTTTCTTTTTTAAACTACTTTATAAACCCTTTTGGGTGACATAGTAATTTCATGTTTTAAAAAGTCTTATATAATGTTTCAATGTTTTTTGTTTTATATTTTTCATAGTTTTTTTAAAGTTTTAAGATAACAATACCTTTTAAAAACATGATACTATGATTTTCACTACAAGTTTAAAAATATCAATTGGATAGTTATTAGTAGGATTTATTATGATTATTGATAGTTTTTTCTCTGTTAGGTAATTATTTAGCTTTAAGAGGTTTTTTCTTTTCTGAGAAAATTCTATTTGGAATGGAAACATTGAGTTTGGATATAAATCATTAATTCCTAAATTTCTAATGAAATGAAAATAAATGATTGATAAGAGTTTTGTGACTCAATAGAAATTTATGTAATTATATTGTTTCGGTGACATTATATTTGTTTCAAAGTTATTATTAAAAATTGTTTTAGAAACTATACATAGGAGTGAAATTGCAATAACATAAATGTATGTATTAGGAAATTGATTTAGAGATATTTAATGGTTAAGATATTATCATCTAAAGAAAGTATAAATTTATAATTATTTTTTTTGTAATATTTACAAGCCCCTATTTTTATATAAGTTACATAACCTCTTTATTCCCATTTAAATTCATTACTTTTATCCAAATGGATGTTACTAATGAGGTCCTGGGGGTTATGGGGTGTCTGGGATGTCTGTGGAATGCATGAATCTTGAAGGAACATCTTTTTTAAGAAACATTATGGTTCACAGTTAGTTGAAACCAAGTAGACAAGTCTTTATGGTTTGATTTAACTGTTTTGGGTGGTCTATTGATCTGTCAAGGGCCGCATTGTTTGTTATATCTCTCTAACCAGGGATGTATGGATATATGAGTGGTACAAACCCTATTGTAGAGTCACATTTCATTGGATGAAAAAAGTTATTCAAATAATGTACATGGCCTATGTGATCAGATATCCATAGATATTGGTTGTTCCATAATTGGTGCACTATTTAGAAAACCACATGGACAAACCATGTGACCCTTTAATAAATTGTGAAATAAATATTTTCCCCAATATTATTTTTTGATACTCGCATCTTTTTATTTCCTCTTCCACACATAAAATCCCACTTTTTGATTATTCAAATTCTCCTCACCTAAATCTATTAATTGTGGTATATTCTCCATCTAGACTACAAATCACTTTTCTTTAACTCTCATTGGATGTATACTATAGATTTCTCTAATCCTCTAGAACATTTCCTCATATATCATTTTATAAATATATTTATTTTGGTGTAATGAAATTTTATTTTTTAAGGGATATTTTATATATACTCCATTTATTCTGTTCTACCCAAATTAATTGCTTACGAAGGACATGGAATCGACAACCAAGATAAGGTATGCAACTAAATTGTTTCCCATAAATTAGTTGATTTTATAAAATATTTTTCATACCAAAGGTTGTATTTTCAGATAAATTCTTATTAATTTCAAATAAAATTAAATTAAATGAATTGGAATGACCTGTAGAATTCACAAAACACTTTTTTGTTATTATGGATTTTAAAGACTATTAATTGAACCTCCCTTGGTTGTGTCCTAAATTTAATAAAACCACCATGAATGGCTTATAAATTTTATTATCCTCTTATGGTGTGTTACTGTACCCCTTGAATTGGGATTTTTAATGAAGAAATTAACATGTAAATTGTTTTAAATGAATGTGGCAATAAAATACTATATCCATATACCCTAAGAGATTATCATTTTAATTGTTAATGATGATAAGTAATTTAAAACTGCAATCCCATAATAATATGAATGGAATGATAATTTTTATTGTAGTAATTCTAAACCTAGGGTGTGTTTTTTAACCACCTTGTGCGGTTACATTGTTTATTATATAAATGTTATTGAATATTGATTTTATTTTGAACATAATGGTATGGTTATAATTCATTCCCATATCCATTTATATTTATACACCATGAGTAATAAATGTATTTTGAATTGGAATTCCATTTCTGTACTCATGAAAATTTATAATTAAAATTATTTAATATTTAAATTATCAAGAATCATGGGTGACACATTAGTTAATATATTAACATCATAGATTGACACAACATGGAGCTTGATTATATGAGTCGTGAGTGATCCACGCACTCCCTATGTAGAATTCTAGGTAAATACATAGAAATAAGAACATTATACATTCCTATATTAATACATTGTTTCCCGTTATGGAATACCATAGATTAAATCATAGGGAATATCATTATATAGTCAATGAGTGAGATATATTCTACCTTTGTAGAAAATGAAGGACAAACTGAATGGGTGATGATTTAATACAACCCCAATAGAGATAGAGGGTTCCTATGGGGAATTATCTAGATGGTATTATAAGTTTATGGGATTATTTTATTACTAGAGTGATACCTAGGTTCAAAATTATAAACACCAAGGGGATCTCAGGATTCCTAAATGAATTAATAAATTGATTACATAATGCACTTCAAAGCCAATGAAAAATCTAGAATCTAGTCCGAGCCATTCAATTTATGATGGCCTTATTATATATGGATTTATCAAATATGATACATAGTGGATGATTGGATATTATTTGGATCCCAAAACATTATTTTAATTTATGTCATGGTTCTTTTCTTAATCATAGAGATTATACCTTAGGTAGAAGTAAGTATTATAGGATGGGTTTTCACTGGTAACCTGGACATATGTGTGTTATTTATTTAGTTTCTTTCATTTGTAGTTCCTATTTTTATCTACACCGTTGTTATTATTTACTCACAGAATAATGGGGGTTAGAAACCATTTTAGGTGTAAAAATAAGTTTTTCTCACACCCTTTTTGGGTTTTCCTTGGGTTACCAGATTGACTCCATGGATGCATGTGGGGATAAGGGAAATCATCCAATTATAGATGCATTATTACCTTACATGGATAGTGTACGATTTAAAAGGACTAATAAAATACTCGAGATGCTACGATAGATTATCATGAACCATCTAGGGTCGACCCAACCCATAATCCAATCAATCATTCAACAAGGACTCAAGTTCTCATCCCTATAATCTTGAGTTTTTTGGCTAGAGACGAAGGCATAAAAGTATAGTGGGGTGACCTTTCCCTCATGTAAGAGTACAATAACAGAATAAATAAATATAACATTTAAACATAAATTAATATCAAAGCGTGAATGAATAAATAACTGACTAAAATAAACTAAAAATGATGAAATTATACATACAGACTCAATGGTAAGAATACAAAAACTAACTACCCAATGGGTCGATCACATAAAGAATTAAATAAATGAATATAAATATATTAGGCTATAATACTACTATGAGAATAAAATCACAACCAATATATGAGATGTATTAATATCTCCACCATGAACCTTATTCTCTATATGAGTTATCCTCCTAAATCATGAAATAATGGTCCACTCCTAGATCCACTATACCATGATCAACTTGCATGAAAACAGATATTTAACACATACAAAACAAGGTGTATGTTCTGGGGATGAGAAAATAATCATAATGGGCCACCCCAATGGTGGTACTAAAATATATTTTCGTAATATGTGCATGAAACATGCGATATGTCCATCCTATATGAACAAGAATACCCAAATTAAAAATAAACAATGGAAAATTATAATAAAAAATGGATCTAAAAAATGTGAAACATAAACCCTCGGGTTCTATTACAATACCCACTGAAAAATATACCATCAATCCAGACCATGTCCGATTAATTACAAAATGTGGCTTTCACATTTGTAACATTAAGCATGTCCACTTGATCTCGGTGAATCTATCAATAACAAGGTCTCCAACGGTATGATTAAAACTAGCAGTAGGTACTCCTTATCGACCTTTAGGAACACTACCATGCCCAATGCTCCTATAGAACATGATGGGTGAATGTACATGTCAACATGTCTCTGTGACACATGATAATTCACAACCCAAAAAACTGACCCCTAAAAGTATAATAACCTCAACGATCCAAAAACCCTTGAATTTAGAGAAATTTCGAGATGTGCTGGTTTCAATTATCCAGATCAAAAATTATCTCACATTCCACACCTTAGAGAAACCAACCAACCAGTATATGAGATAAATTGAAACAATATAAAAGAATTATCATTTTCCAATAATAATAGAAATGTCTCCTCTCATATCCAATCTTGAACAACAAAAAACTATAATATCCAAGAAAAATATCTAGCACTAGGGTCATCTAACACCCACACCCTCTAACTAATCCCATTGAACTAGCACCATCAACCTCACAAGAAAAAAAAAGTTTCTCCACCAAGGTTCTCTCAAAAATAAAAACATATAGGAAACCCTAAATGATTTTAACCTATAGTAAACTGAAGTATAGAATAGAAACCCTTCATGGTGATCCTCTAGAAAAAACCAATCTCATGACAATCCCACTGAAACAAATAGGGGTTGGAATCTTAGTTCAAACCGATCGAATATCTACCTGGATGGGAAACCTGAAGAAATAATCTTAACCAAGTTTAATTCTAGAAAATAGGTCCCTCTATCATATCTAATACAATTATTAATGATAACCATTCATTCCTAACATCCAATGATGTCGAACCAACCACAGTGATACTACTAGTCCTAACCTCAGGAAACATGATCTACACCTCATACAACTGAAATAACAATACAATCTAAGAAGGTAGTTAATCCCATATCCTAGAATATGTTCAAATTAACTCATGAATTCTTTATAGGAATCCTTAAGTGAATGCAAAAAAATGAGAACTGAAACTCACCTAAACCTCATAAGGCACAACCGCCCTAAGGATACCAGAACCATGACCATAATAGAATCCTCCGTCAAAAGTATATCAGTCTAAAATACCATCCATAATGCCATTGAATGACTAAATAAGTTCACCACAATGACTTATGTGGAAACGATTCTCATAATGCACAATTTACATGTATAATTCCAACTCTAGGCCACAAAGAATCCCAAAAATCATTTTTTTCATGAAAATAACAATGAATTTACTTCTATGTACACAACATATACTCTCAGTGTTGGACTAGAAATATTCATCTACATGTCCAGAGAGGAAATGGGGTAATGTTTTGTACTATTAAATAGCTAAGATATACATTGGGTATGGTTGTGTACCACTTCATGATGTATCTTCCATAAAACCTGTGCACATGTCAATGCCCCCACCACATGGAGAGTATCTAGAGTACACAGATGTTTCATCCCCAACACTTTATTCCCCAGTAGACAACCACATGACCAGGTACATGGCCAAGTACAAAAAACATAGAGTGTAAAAAATTACATTAGGTGTAATTATAAAAACATCATGTTACCTAAATAGAAAGAACAAATGGAATGTGTTTATCAACTACAAACCATGTGATCATGATTTCCAAAATTAAAATCCCTCTGAATAACCTGAAACCCTATGATTCTCTTGAAAAACACTAGATCTCCCTCTAAGGGTCCCAAAATACCCCAAAAACAATATTAAAATTTAAAAACAAATGTATGAGAATTTTTTTGGAAAAAATTTAAAAGGACCAACCTCTAGGTGGAAACCTCTAAATCATTGATCAGATTTATGTTCCACTGCACCTGCACGATGATCTAGTATAACCCAAGCTCTACGATGGTGCCTTATTCACCATGTCTCTATCTTCTATCCCTATCATATCACTCTTCCCTTTCTCAATAATATATATCCCCAAGATGGGTTCATCTAACAGAACAACGGAGGAAAATAACAATTATGAACAAAGTAAAATTAAATAAAAAACAAAATAATAACACAAAGAGGATAGAGAAGAAGAAGGGGGGATAACCTAGCCCTAAATCATAACATGAGGTCAAACCATGCATGGAAAAACCCCTCATTCTAGAATCTATATCAACATTAGAATTCAAATATGATTCCTTAAATAGAATATTTCTTCAAAAAAACATGTGAGAATAAATAATACTTATTTCATTAAATATTAAATATTCATCCAAATTTTTTATGACTCATAATTAGACATGAATTATATCAAAAGATATAAACCCTATTTCAGGACCATTGGAGTTATCATAAAAATATCAGAGGTCACCTTATAGAATAAATTACAATTATTCCCCTTCAAATCCACCTATGAGTAAAAAATTAAAATTTCACCAATTTTTCATAAAATGTGAAAACGTGGTTCCTAAAATGCTCCCCACCACAACTGATTTTCACACCTAATAGAACTGGATGATTAACTAAATACCGTTATTACCAAAAAAAATTATAACACTAAAAAAATGTACATCAACCAGTATGACAGTATCGATGAAACATCCAACATTATGGACAATAAATTATAATATTTATGATTCTCCCCACCATAGATGTATCATTATCTTATCCTCTAAACCATGAACCTAAAAATATGTCCCACACTCCTTCCACTACTGAATTCAATTCCATGTTGTGGAAAAAAATGCCACACCAGATCACTAACTCAAAAAACCACCCACCACCAATTTTGGGCACACCAAGAACAACAGCCTCACACTCAAAAACCTCTTGAAATAAGTAATACTACCCAATACATCATATGGTGAACCCCTTACCATAATTATTCCTAAATATAAAAACAACTCTAAGTGAACTCAAACAACACAAATAGAAGTTCCCATAACTATTGCACACATGCCTTCTCTACAAGGATTCCTTATAAAAATCAACACCAATACCACTCCCCTTCGGAAAGTAGAGTGATACATGAAAAACATCTCATGAAATATGACACTCAAAGGATACGAAACCTAAAAACCCTAGGCTAATGTGCCTAAATTAAATGAACATCATCCAATACTAGGATAGTCCCAACAAACTAGAGTACCATCAACATTCATCTTTTAAAAAGTCCATCCCCATCATGAAATATGCACTTATACGACCACCCTCCACATAGAAGTCTTCCCAAAACCATGAGTACCAAAACCATGATCCCATCACACTACAAAAAGTGAAACCAAAATCAACACATTGAGGAACCAACCAGGCCAACCCTCTCTACCAACATAAAACCATGATGCCAGCCAAAAAACCCAAATAAAACCATGATCACTCCCAGCACTCCCCAATAAAATCCTATTGAATCCTCATCCTCACCATATAACTTCTCAAGGCTAAAAAAACCTCCTAGAGACTTCAGCCTGAACAGATTATATCTAAAACACAATTTCTTTCACCGATCCAACCACCACCAAAAGCCGAAGGGCATCCCAATTCCAGCACAAACCCATAAGGGATTTAGTGCATCCCTCAAAGAAGGTAATGTATCTCTACTACCAAGGAACTAAATTATAAAGGATCCAAATAACAAGAGATCAGTGGAAAGCGACTCATGATCTAGCTAATTAGAATAACACCATGTACTTATATGATAAAACATCCAATAAAAAATTCTTAACACATCAATCAAATGAACTTATTCATTATTAAACCCTCACAGATATGCATATGGATCCTCTATTCTTTGAATGATTCATGAACACGTGACTATTTCAATAATTCCAATATCCAAAAACATAAAAATCAAAAAATATAAAAACAAATTTTCATAACTCAATGTGAAAATCAAAAAACAATAATAGTATAAATCAAGAAAAATAATCCCATAAAGATGGTAACACGGTCTTCCTACCCGAACTGGTGTTCATGATGTACCATTGTGATATCCATCACAGGCTCTGACACATTCCATGATATCTTATCTATAATTTCCCCAAATAGTAAAACAATGGAAAATAATTCACTAATACCATTTTGTCACAAACCATCATGGGTTGACCCAAACCATCACTCGATCTATCCTACAAAAAGACCTCATGTGCGCCTCTATATATTCCATAGTATGAAAACAAAAAGTTAAGGACTAAAAAAATAGTATGGTGACTAGGCCCTTATGTCAAAGTGTAATGAATAAGGAAATATTCTAACCATGTAAACTTACTTGATCATCAGAGTCTGCAAATATAATATAATAACTAAACTGAATTAAAAATGAATGAATTTTGTATATATACACAAGGAAAAGAATAAATACATTGGATTCACTCTAGATCAATCACATAATAAATAAAATAAAAAATTAAATATACAAGTCTCTACAGCTACTCTGAGCCAAACAATATTCCCAGTCTCCAAGGTGGCTAAATAGATCCATCATAAACCTTAGACTCTATGTTAGATATCCTACTAAATCATGCTAAATTGTACCACGAGCTTATACATTGAACCACACTCAACCTAAAAAAAATTACTTGTACAATGAGGTACTCATGTAGGAGATGAGAAATAAATCATAGAAGGCCACCACCAATAGTTGTCCATACATCTGTCACTATAACTATGTATAAAATATGCATCATATATAGAATAGATGAAAATCACTTCTATAAATAATTACTAAAAAAGGATTAAAAGATGAAAAAATGTAAAACATTAAAAATCTAAAATCTCATGTTCTATTCAGACACTGGCAGACAAATCTACCCTCACATTTGCCATTTCCAAAGTAATTATAAAACATGGATCGTGTAGGCACAACGTAAAGTGTTTCTGCCTAATCAATAAGGAGATAAAAGGTATAATGTATAGAAAGGAACACATGATGGACCCACAGATATCATACTAGGTATAAAAACACTGATTTTATCTATCTAGAACTAGGACTCCAATGCATTGATCTGAACTAGTAGTATGGACTCCTTATCAACCTCGGGGTACACTATAATGCCCAATAAGTCCTATGGGTTATAATGGAGAAAAACATGTTGGAACATAATCAGGTTACTTGTGATATACCCAAAACTATAAACCAATCACCTTGATCAAAATATCCTATAATGTTTCTCTAACCTAATCCTTGAGAGAATAGTCAGGTTAAGGGGGTTTCGCTCATATAGATTCTACATTATCTCCCAAGACATATCTCCTGAAAAACAACCAACCAATAGAGGAGATCATGAAAAATAATATTATGGAATTATATTGGACAAATAATATCCCAATGTTCTCCTCTCACATCCAATATATAACAATAACAATAGTAATCTTCGAAGGCACAACTCAAGCACCAGTGTTTCCTAATACCTTCATCATCAATCCAAAACCAATGAAATTTGCATTGGACATCTCTCAATACATCCAACGCAGGGAATCCACCGTGGGTCCCATAAACCTTATTAAAATAGGTGTACATACCAATGAGATCCTCAAGTAAACTATATCTTATGAATGAAACCCTACAACGGACTCTTCCAGAAAAAGCAAACCCCATGACAATCCCACTTAAAGGAATATTGGATGTGCTACCTCCTCAATCCTAATGAAAACCTCTTAGTAGGGAATCCTTAGGAAAAAAAATTCCAAAAATTTTGATTCACTAGAATAGATCTATCAAACCTCCCTCAAACACCGTAAAATGGAGCCTTGTCATACTGAAAAACCAATGATGTTGAACCACCCACATGAATCCTACCGGTCCAAACCTTAGGCAACAATATATACACCTAGAAAAATGAAAATAATGATCCCATTTAAGAGAAAAATATATTTCATCTATGAAAATATATCCCAATAAACTCAAGAAAAATCACCTTATTTCGTAAATACAATGTGAAAAATGAGTGCACAACCACACCTAATCCATAAAAAACACAACCCACCCCCTAGAAGTATTATAGAATCAAAACCTCAATGGAATCCTCTTAAAAAAATATAATCTATAACAACATCTATGTAGTCCTTGAATGTGGAAATAAATCCCCCACTACAATATACATAAATTATTTCTCATAATGAACTATTTGCAAATCCAACACTTACTCTGGGGAAAGAATATACCCAGAAACCCTTTTCCTGGAAATGCACATGTCATATACTTCTGAGTACTAGTTGTGTACTCTTAGAGCTACACATGTCCATGTACATCTACATCGCCAAGGAATACATGTTTTGTGGAAGTGTACCCAAAAATGAACAATTCATACATTGGGTATAGCCATGTTAAAAAACACTAGGGAATCTACATGAGTAGATGGACCTATGGTTATATCCCACACCATTATATGTATCATGAGTACAAGGCATGTACTCCCACAACTATGTCATTTCATGTAAATTGTCATAAGTCTAGGAACATATTAAATTAATAATACATATTGTGTTCATAATGTATATGGAATATAATTCTATACACATCATCTTCCCTAGAAATGAGAAACACATGGCACGTGTTCATTAACCATGCATTGTGTGACTAAAATTTCTTAAACAAAAATACCTTGAATGAATTGAAACCCCCTAATTTGCCTATAAACTTCAATATTGACCCTCTAAGGGACCCCAAAAACATAAAACAAGATTAAATATTAAAAATAAATAATATAAAAGTATTTAAAGTGAAATATTTAAAAATGGATTACCTGAGGGTGGAAACCATTGAATCTTCAATATGATTTCTATTCCACACCACCTTCATGATGATTCAATGTGACCTGAGCTCTGTGATGGACCCTACTTCACCCCCCCCCCCCCACACATTCTATTCTCTACCTCTCCTCTCCCTATTTAATAAATTATGTGAAGTAAGTCCCAAGGGGGTAATATTTGACACACCATGGGAGGAAAATAGAAAAATAATGAAAACAAAAAATGAATAAAAATGAAAAGAAGAAGAAAACGAAGACATAGAAGAAAAAGGGGCCCAGCCTAGCCCTAGTGCCCAACATTAGAATATTCACTGCTTGGGAATAACCCATATTCTAGATTCA
Organism: Viscum album; assembly: GCA_963277665.1. Lineage (NCBI taxonomy): Eukaryota > Viridiplantae > Streptophyta > Magnoliopsida > Santalales > Viscaceae > Viscum > Viscum album. The sequence continues at coordinate 1,136,027,229 of OY728122.1, forward strand.
ATTGTAAATTTTTAATTCAGATTCGATGCTTATGAGAGAAGATATGTCCTAAATAACATACATGAAATGATACTATTTAATTAATTAAATATTAAATATTTGGCCAATGTTCAAATTTCTGGGAATTCCTCCAAAATCATATCCTATGATAAACACCCGGTTTTCGGACAAACTGATTGGCTATAAAAAATTTCATTGATATAATTACATGATTAATTATTATTTCCCCTAGAAATCCACCCAAGGGAAGACTTCAATTTTTCAATGTTTTTCTTGAACAATCATGATGGTGTATGTGACATTGATATCCTTGGTTATTTTATTCATTTTTGTATAGCATGTTGCATATTTCTATTTCCTTGATCCCCTAGTATTTTCATCTTCTATATAATTCCCTAATCATCATTTTTATATAACATTTATAGATTTAATTTAATTAAATATTAATATAATGGATGATTAATTTTATAATGTTTGGTCATATTTTATACTTTTAATATTTATTAATATGTTTGTGACACTATGATACACGTTGAACATGAGGTTATAATACCCCAATAGTCCAACTATGGGCCCACACTACTTGTCGAAATCCTTTGTTGTTCGGGGAGGCGCTATTGAGGTCATGTAGCCAACCGGTTTTGGTTACATGTGAGTGAACATTGTTCGGGATGTCACAATGTGGTATCATAGGTTTTTATTTTATTTCTTTTCATTTACATACAAATTTGGATGGTAGAAATGAGAAATTTGATTTTCTAGGATTTGGTCATGATCCTTTATCTAGGGTTAGCTAACCCATGAACAATAAAATGATAATTATCTAATATGGGTCATGTTGTTCTGCATTGGGCATAATAAAAATGTCTTGAATTCACAATTTGGTGATGAACATGATTTTAAATGTTACATATGACTTTGAATTTTTACACTTGGCTAAATTTGGAAAGGATTCATTATTTTATTCATCGTTATATGAACCTAGGGATTTATGTGTCATGAATATTTCAAGACATGTTTTTTTCATTATGTTCATTTCATATAGTATATCATGTGCCCTAATTTCTATGTTTATGAAATTGTGTTAAAATTTCATGTAGGTATTGGAAAAATATTTACTATTGATTAAATCGGTACTATATTTAAATATATAAAGTATACGTCCCTTTATATTTTTGAAATTGTGATCCACAAAACTCACCATTTAAAAAATTCTATATAAATGAGTATGAACATACATGAAATTAAATTCAAAAAATTAAATTGTCACTATTAAATGGGGATTCCAATTATATTTTAAGTTGTGTTTTCCTCTACAACCTTCAATTGAAACATAGCATACTGGGAAATTTTACTTACATTAGAGAACATGACCATAACTTGACCTCATTAGTGGGGAAGTACATAATAACCCTTTCAATTCTTGGTATATGAATGTCGTAAAAACCTATATTTCGGAGTAATATGTGGGGTTTGAATCTTATAAATGGATTGTTGTACCTATTATATTAATATATCATAAATTTTAGATTTTATTAATTATTTTAATGAGGTGTGTGTTTAGAATTTGTAGAGGGATTCCTCCACAATGACCCCGATTCATGCACCAGGTCAATGGTGAGGACCTTGATTTGAAGGTAGTGGGCCCTAGGCCACTAGTAGAACCACTAGTACTATAACTCGAGGAACATCCTGTTATACCTAATATGGTCATCGATGCCACAATTTGATAGGTTTTTCTAAACATTATGAGAAATTAACAGGGGGCCCCTGCCGCCTGACCCAACAAAGGTACAGTCAGAGCATGAGTTCCAATAGCTCCATATGCCAACATTTTCAGGTGATAACAATCCACATGTCATATAGTCATGAATAGAGGTAATGATGTTTCCTTTTTTTATTCATGAGACACCTCTTGAGGGGATAGTGAAGCTTTTTACCTATATGCATCTAGATCCTAACAAGAGATAGTGGGTTATTATTACACTAGAAGATCATCATTAGGATATGGCTTTAAGGTATTTTCAAATAGCCTTATATGGCCACATTTATCCCAAGACACATTGGGGTGACATATACAAAGTGTTTATATACATGACGAATGATTATTCATCACCCATGTATTATTAATCCCATTTCACAACAATCCATCATTTCACACCTCTTTTATTAGGTTATGAGTTATCAAATTTCGTGAAATATGAAGATGGTATCTAGTATGACATCTAATCACATGTGAAATTCAATCATGTTTCTACCATATCTAAAACATTTAACAAGAAACTTTTCACAAAGTATATCAGGAAAGAAGATGGACATGAAAACGAAGGAGTTTCGAAACTAGGATCTAGAACTATATTTTCCAAAATTGTGAAACATCATTTGGTGCTTCCAATAGGTGATCTTAGTATCCAATGTGTGCACTCTGGTAGCCATGTGAGGATTCATTATTACGGTAGGATAAGACATTCGAAACCCCAATTTCTCAGGGAAATTTATTTATTTCTTCTGGAATTATGCTTCATATTTAGTGCCTTTATAGATATTTTATTCCATTATCTAGTGATATAGGGTCTTCACTGAATCCATGTTCATGTTCAGGGTTAGTATCTTCTCATTAGATGGGGAGCTAGAGTGAAACAGGGCAATAAATTGGAGGTGGTGGTCATAGATGGGGTAGTTTGACACAATAATTACAATTCTCGTATATCGGGACTCCTTATAAAAGCTATTCAATTTCTCTAGTCCATGGATGAGTACAAGAAGTGAATCAGAGACCAAAAGGGTAGAGTGGGAGACCTTCTATGGTGAAAGGTACTATTCTAGTAGCCTATTCTTTAGTACATTTTCTTTTAGATAAAGGTTAATTCAATCAATTTTTATTGTTTTATATTATAGAGAACCCTAGGACCGATATTAAAATTTTCTATACTATTATGACACTTGATAATTAGTTGTAAACTCAATTTGAGAGTGTAATCTAGTTCAAGGAGCTCTCCCTCTAGATAGGTGGTTTTCCCTTCCTATAGGACCAATTTTGCTTCATGATAATGGGGTTTAAAATAATTCTATTGATTGATTGGTTGATTCCCTATAACACACTATATTTCTATGAAATAGTTTTGTGAATTAATTTTATCTTTCTGTTATTTTTCATTTCATGAAACATTGAATGTAGCTTCTGTTATATGAGATCACTATGTTATTTTTACTTTCTATACTACACAATTCCATGATTTCATTATTTGTTGCCCCAATATAAATGTGTGCTACATGAAACACCAAATTGGTGTATGTTATACGCAACACAAACTTTGCTTTAATTACATGCAATACAATGTTTCTAAAAGAAATTGTTTTTTGTTATAAATAATTAAAATAGATATTTATGACATAGTTGTTAAACATACTAATATGAGTTGTATTAACCAATTTTTAAATATGGTTTGTAATGGTTTTATATAAATAAATCATAATTATGATAAACTATATAATTTGTTATAATGTCTTTATATGTTTAGAAATATTATTTTACCAAAAGAAATACTTTATTTGGGAATTCTATAAACAATAATAAAATTAATATTACACACAATTTTAAATTGAATTTTATAAAATACAAATAACTTTTTAATTTCGAATGTATAAATTAAAATTGGTAAATTTTTTGTATTTTTTTGAGAAACATAATTTTTGGGTGAATGGTGAAAGATACTAAATTTTAATTCAAAACTCCTTTTTTCAACTAATATATTTATATAGATAATTTATATTTCATGTTTGTTTTAAATAAACAATATAGAAATTTACATATATTTATTTAAATTTTCTCATTCAAATGAATTTTTATATTTAATTTTGATAAAAAATCTTATCAATCTTTTAAACATTCTCACATTAAAAACATGAATTCTCGCTATGTCTCTGAGATTATCATTAAATATAATTTTAGCACTTTTTGAATTAATTTTTTTAATATATATATAAACTGTTTTAATTAGTATAATTTTTATACTCATATAATTTCAACATAATTTTTCACCCTAAATATTAATGAATGTGATAAAAATTAATTACACTGATTAAATTAAAAATTATAACAACCTTACTTTTTATTTCACACATAAACATGATTTATTACATAAAATATTCACTTGATAGAAGATGGAAGATCAAGAGGTATAGTGTCTTTGTGGCTTAGGTTCATTACATAAAATCTTAAAACATTAAATACAACATCTTTATTGAGAACTTCATTTAAATAACCACTACATTCCCTCGTACTTAGCATTGCATGGGATTATCTAAGGACATGCATTAGAAAAGGGTGATCTATAAATCCCAGTAAGGGGATACACATGGAATAACATGATTGATATGATACATGTTAGAAAATAGGCATATCAATGGAGCACAAGAGAAAAATAAACATAATGGCATGATAAATCTTGATAATCACAACATTTAAATATGGAAACAACACTTAACATTGAATTAGTATCAGCCAAGGCTTATTGCACATGGAGCATGAGTAATCCCTACTTTCACATGAATCATGAGTAAAAAATCATTTCACTTGAATTAACATGAGTAAACACCCATTTCACAAGATTTATGATGATACTATACTTTACCCAATGCATTGGGGCGTTATCAGGGTGCACCCTTCTCAAACATTTCATTTCAAGCATAGGTTTTCCACATGGATCATATATATGGAATCAATCAACATCATAAGTTATTCCACTATTAATTAATGTGGGATAAATACCAGAAATATCAATTCAATATGTATATTTTATTGAAGGTGAATACCCTTGATAGAGACATGGGTATGGTATTCACTACACAAAGATTTTGGATTGGAAAAACACGGTGAAATATCGGCAGAATAACAGTGTGACATAAGGATTCATAAAAATGGATCATGAGTTAAAAAAGGGTGTATCATCATATGTACATGAAATGGACAGTGATGGGGTCATATAGCTACATGTCGCATCAAAAGTAATGGAATTTAGATGCATAATACAAAATAATTACTTTGATGTAAAAGAGGAGAGAGAAATCCCACAAGTAATTTTAGCATGGTAACAGGTCTACATGGGAGGCATTAATGAGAGAGAAATTGGTCTACCATTATCCATTCCTAAAAAGGAAAGTATGAGGAAGGTGAAAAATTATAGCCCAACAATTGAAATTGAATAAAAGGGAATAACAACCAAATGAAAGTTGGATCAATTAAGAAAGGAAGAAATCCCTTACTTGGAAGTGTGATCCCATTGGCTTGGGAGAGGCTTGAGAGAGGCTTCATGGGTACTTGGGGCACCTTGAGGGATTCTAGAGAGATTAGTTCAAGGTTTTGTTGAACTCCAAAGGCTTTGAGTGAATAATAAGTGGGAGCTTGGGTGGGATTATACAGGAAAGGAGAGGGAATTCATTATTATTTAGGTTTGGGTCACCACACATTAAACTAATCAATACCACATACCAGATCATGGTTTTTGCCCATGGTTTTTTCAAAAGGGGAGTGTAAAACAATATTTTTTAAGGCCAATGGACGAAAAAATTAAAATAATATGGATTCTTTTGTGGAGGTGAGTCCCACTCTCAAGGAAAACAATTTAAAAAGACAAAATGCTTTATAACCCTTGAAGGGTCCAATAAAGCTTTTTAAAATAATCAAACAGACCCAAAATAAAATTATTTTAATTTTAAAACATATATATGGAGAAAATAATGTTTATATTATTTTATTACAACACTATTGGGTCATTATAAAGTCATAAAAACATTATATATTTAAACGATATTAAATTTTTACCCAAAAATTTGACTGTCTCAGAAAATAATGGAAAATTAACCTTTGGATACTTTCGACATCCTGATTACAAAAATAATATTCATTTTATATAAATAATTATATAAATTTGTGAATTTTTCCTTTTAAAATAAAAATTGTCATTTACCTAAATTTCAGGGGTTTTGATAAAACAGCTTTCAATCCATAATAAAAATTACAATTGCGTTCATAAAATTATATGATCATTTATATTTAATAACAAGAAATTTAATAATAATAATATTTTACTAAAATATTATTTAATTCATATATACATTAATTCATAAAAATAGATTTCTTAGTTGATTATTAACTAAAAATACTATGTGTGCTTTAAAATCTATTTACATAGTAATAATAATAAAATGAATGCACATTATTTATAAAAATAAAATGTAAATTGTCTTAATGATAAGGTATTGTTACATAAACCCTTATAACACCTACATAAGGTCGAAGGGTAAGGTGTGTGATGATGACATACTCTTGGGGTGGGTCGGATAACATCACTCATGTGGTAATATCTATTAACTTCCACTTCTCCTGTAGTCGGTTCCACTCAAGATGAACGTGTTCAAGCTTGACATGGGATTGGTCAAGAGAGAAGCCCAATTACGCCACCTACTATTTGGTCTTTGGAAAATGGGCTTCGTACGGGGCACGTATAATGGATGAGGCCATCGCTTCCTTTCTATAAGTAAATTTAATTGGTTAAAGAACTATATTTATCCTAATCATGTGATCACTGTTCAATAGCTATATTAGCAACGGACACAATTCATAATGGAATGTTAAAATCCAAAAACATAAAACCAATGAAGTTAATATTTGTTTATAACCATTGTAATACATTTAATTAGACCAAGAGAAATTACCATTAATGATTGTTGGGGTCGTTACAATGATCCCCCTTAAGAAATTTCACCCTTGAAATTTCTTCTTCTCACACTAAAACAGATTCCGGTAACTTGGATTCATCACTTCCTCTAATTATCACATCATGTCTTTAAACATTTGGTTTCACCACAACACCATGAATAGGGGCATTGTCTTATTGCGTATAAATTTTTCCCTATGATCTTGGATCTTCACTATTTTCTCCTCATAAAATAGATCATCCTCTTACTGTACTATCTCTAAAGAGATTACATGTTAAGGGTCGGGTATGTACTTAATTAAGAGGGATACATGAAAGAAATCATGTACTTTGTCCATGGTAGGTAGAAGTTCATTTTTATAGGCCACATCCCCAACACAATCAAGAATCTCGAAGGGGCCGATGTGCCTAGGACTTAACTTCCCATTATTTACTACCCAAATGACCTTATTCCATGGAGATATGCGTAGAAATACCATGTCTCCAACTATAAACACAATGTCTCATCGATGGTTATCTTCATAACTCTGCTATCGACTCCGGGCTACCTTGATATGTTTCTGAATGTTTTTCACCTTCTCCACCATTTCTACGACCATTTCTGGTCCTAGTAGGTTATGTTCACCAACTTCATACCAAAATGCTAGTGTTTTATGCCTCTTCCCACATAGGGCTTTATAAGGTGTCGTTCAGATACTCGAGTGGAAACTGTTATTGTAGGAAAATTTAACCTGTGGATGATGTTGGTCCCACCCTCCATTGAAGTATATAGAACATGATCTTAACATATCCTATTGTGTCTGAATAGTTCGCATAGATTTTCCATCAGTTTTAGGATGATAGGTCGTACTGATGTTCAGTTCAGTATCTAGAGCATGTTGAAGACTATTCCAAAACATAGATGTGAATCTTTGATCTCGATCATATATAATATATAGTGGCACTCTTTGTAGACTTACAACTTCACTGATGTATATTCGTGTCAGTTGATCCAATGATAAATCCTCCTAAATTACAATTAAGTGTGCAGACTTTTTAAGATGATCCGCAACAAAATAGATTTAATTTCTTCCTTTGGATTTTGTCGGAGGTCCGGTGACAAAGACCAAGGTGATGTTATCCCATTTAAATAACGGTATGGGAAATGGTTTCATCATCCCATTAGACTTCTGTCTCTCAACATTCACTTTCTAGCACACCAGGAACATTGATGTGAATTTATTGATCTACTTCTTCATATATTCCCACCAATAATGCTCTCTGAGATCTTGATACATCTTTGTGTTTCCTGGATGAATAGAAAAATTTGAACTATGTGCATCATCCAAAACATCCTTCTTTATCACTGAACAAGATGGAACACAAAGTATTTTACGATGTCTCACAATTCCTTCTTCATTAACATTGATCTCTGAGGATTTCCCTCTTCTGATAGCTTCCACTTTTTTGAATTCCCACATCATCCATTTAATCTTCCTTTAACTTTTCCAAAAGATACAGTTGTGCAATCAGTTGAGATATGATTGATGATGTTCCCTTCTTTATGATTCTCATGTCCATCTTAATCTAATCAAATATGATTGAATCATTTTCAATTCTCATCAATGATATAATCGGTTGTTCCTTTCTACTTAGAGCATCTTCCACCTTGTTCACTTTCCCAGGGTGGTAATGGATTGATTAGTAATAGTCTTTGATCATCTCTAACCATATTTGGTGACGCATGTTCAAATATTTTTGTGTGAATATATACTTCTGGCTTTTTTGGTTTGTGTATATTTAACACTTCTCCCCAAAGAGATAATGCTTCAAAATTTTTAATGCGAAGATCACTGCAGCCAACTCCAAATAATGTGTTGGATAATTATGCTCATGAACATTCAATTTTCCTTAAAGCATAGGCAATATAAGGACCCAGCCTTAAACCTCACTTAATATTTTATTAAATGAATAATTCACATTGAGGATATTTTCAGTTTTAGAGTTTTATAGAATTAGATCATAACTATTACATCTCAAAAAATTACACAGTAGACACTTCTACAAAGGCATTTTTTTTTATAAAAAAACCTGGCCTCTAAAAAAAGAGTCATGTCTAGTTCCATGTTTAAGACAACATGACTTTTCCTTGATCCCATCCTTGGCCCTATTCCACATTAAGCCCTAAGAAAAAAATTTCAAAAAAACTTGGGGTGAGCATCAAAAGCTCAGTTAGGGATACACAAAGAAGTAAAACTCTTAGTTTTTTCTTCAAAACATCAAGTAAACCATGAATACTTTATCAAAGTAACACTTTTATCCTTTATGAAGTAGTAATAACTCTTCACTGAATAAAAGATCATTACATACCCTTTTCTAACCAAAATATTACCATAAAATCCATATAGAGAACACTTAAGATATAAAGGTAACATGGGACATAAACATACATAAATGGAATAACCATACGGTCGAATTTCACACATATCACGTAATGGAATAGTCATACGGCCGACTTCCGTACCCAATGCATTGGAGGTTATAATGAAACCACCCATCCTAATATTCACGGAACCACCCATCATATGGTTTATCACATAACCACCCGTCAAATGTCCAAGTACCATTATAAAATCATAACACATAAAACAATTATAAAAGAATGAAAACATTTCCACATTTCAAGCACAATATATCACTTAAATATATTGACATAACAAATCCATTATCAAAACCATTTTCAAAACCAAAAAAGAGTATATGGTATTTATTTACTTTTAAAAATATAACGGCTTATTGAGGAAGCCAAAGATCAAATAATACTCGTGGTGGCGGAAAGGTCATTGTCATTGTGTACGTTAAAAAGAAACATACTTTTTGTCATTTAGTAAAAGGCATCGTATAGAAAGGATTCCTTTTGAATAAAATAAGAAGTCAAAGGGGTTTATACACCATATAAAATAAAGTTTTGTATAAAACAAAATATGACTCAATGAAAGACGATTGAGATGAAGTCCCTTACAAATTCTGTATCCTTAGTTTAAGGATAAATGAATTACATGATTATGTGTGACAAATATGAATACACAAAATATAAGTGGATATTAAGTGTAAAACAATTAGAGGTCATTGACACATAATCTTGAAAAAAAAACCAATGACATAGATATTTAACTCAATGAAATGAGATTTAGATATGATTTCCCAGAAAATTTCATCTAAATGACGTAATAATTTATCAATGAGATGATTATGTGTAGAAATAGTATATACACGCAAAGTTTTGTGGAAATTACAACATAGATATTCCACTCATAATCATGGAATAACAAAATAAAGAAGTAGAGGTTTAACCCCAAGAATTTAAATTGAGTTAAGAAGTTCCTTTGCAAAAATTCGACAGCCTAACGACGTCTCTTCAAAATTCAGGAAATTAGTCGATGAGATTGAGAATGGTATCTCATCCCATGGAGAAACAATTTACATCAATAAGGATATATAAGAACATATACCAACATAATAAAATGTAAATTAAAAGACATAACAAAAGAAGTCTTTTAAAAATAGGAGGGTAAAGGTTCCCTTACCGATTTGGGTAACATTCGAATCGTGCACCCCATGAAAGAAGGACTATAAAACATTGATGTAAATAACCATAAAATAAATTTTATTACAAAAGTGTAGAATAATTGGAATTACATACACCACTAAAAAAATGGTGGAAAATGTAGCATAAATATCATGGGAATAAAAGTGAGATGCAAAATCCCATACGAAAACTCGGCAGCCTAACGACGCCACTTAAAACATTGATGAATGGATTTATGAGATCAAATAGGGTATCTTGTAATATGGACATAAAAATTACAGAATGTTTAATATAAAATAACATCCCCAAAAATAATAAATATGAGCTTAAAATAAATGACATAAAAGGGAGTACTTAAAAAGAAAGAGAGAGGTAGGATCCCTTACGAAAATTCAGCAGCCTAACAACGCCACTCAAAACATCCAAAAATGGATTGATGAGAGAAGATAGGGTCTCTCATCATATGAATATTAAAAGTAAAGTAATATTAATATAAAATAACATCCCAATCATAATAAATATGAGCTTAAAAGGAATGACATAAAAGAGTGTACTTAAAAAGAAAGAGAGGGGTAGGATCCCTTACCTCAATTCCGACTTGTCTTGTTCGTTTGTTTTTATTCCAGAATAATAAACTTTGGTCAATTTATAATTTCCTAAGGAAATCAATTAAAGATTATTATTCAGTTCATATCACATATTATAATGTTATAATAATTGTTTAATAATGTGAGTTCATATCAGACATTTTTGTCGATGTTTGGTACATGAGTCAAAAATGAAATTGTTTGAAAATTATTATCCATGTAGTTATGTAAATAATATCCAGAATAGTATTAATGATTTAAATATCATATATATCCAGTAAATATTCATTTTATACTACTCCATAACATTTGGAGATAAAAAGACATGAAATGCACCGTTCATGGAGACGGTAGGCTGTACGTACGCATGAACGCTACATTCATTTATTTGTCATATTAATGGAATTAAAAATAATTGATAGACATATATATTATAATTCCAGTATAATATATATGTTATATAGGTCAAATATGTTCATTAATTAAATTATTTATACATTCCATGTATTGTATGAATGAGTCATATCACTTGAGGGGGTGGTAGTCCACACTTCCTCGTATGAAATTATCGCATTTTCACAACATGAAAAGCATAAAGGAATGTTTTAAATATAAAATTCAGAAGAATATAGAAAACATAAATACCATATTCATCATATTTAAAATATAGTGACATAATAATGGCCACCATGAAAGGTGTTATGATAAGATTGAACAATCATCGTTTCGTGAGGCAGAAATTCACCATCCACAGAAACAGTATGTTCTTTAACCATTAGACGATGCTGTGTATAATTGTAGCTGTAATACTTCACATAAAAACATACTAGTTTATTAAAGATACTGGTTTTGTTACAAATTAATTTAATAAAAAGAGTTTTGAGTGTTGTAGAAGCAAAATAAAACAAAATAACACAAGTGAAGACATTACCTTAAAATCAGGTAACTCTTTTTGGTTTGAACCAAAAAAGTTTTTTTGAAGAGAATTCTGCCAAAGCAGAGGCTTAAATGATGAAATTAGGGTGTGGAGAGATTAATTGGAAGGTTTTGTATGAGCCAAAGGCTTGAGAGGTGTGGGTAAGTTGGTAGAGGTTGGGGCCTTTTATAAGAGGAGAGGAGGGACACTCTTGGAAAGTTATAAACTTTTACTTTATTATAAAATGATTTTTGGATTTTAAAGGTCCAAAAATTATATATTTAGAGGGTAAGTTTATAAGAGTTCTAAATACACTCATCCAATAGTTTTTTACAAGTGTAGGTCTTAGATTTTACATTATCTTTTCATTTTATTTAAATCGTTAAATAATGAGGTAATCACTGCATCATTATGGTGTCATACATAATTAAATTTATTTAATGTCTAAAAATTATAAAACAAATATCATGATGTATGAAATATTTTTATCTTTATATTGAATATTTATAGTAAAAAATATGACCTTTATAACCCCATGTAAAAAATTGTTTTATTAAAACAACACATGTTTGTGACATTTTAATTTTAACTTTAAATAAAAAGGTATTAATGTCATTTTCCTACCAAAGTGGCTCCATGGGGTCCCCAAGATGACTCATGGATTTTCGTGGTCTTCCATGACTCATCCAATAAGGTTATCACATGTTTCAAGGTCATTTCATATTATTAAAATATTATTTTTACCTTAAATTACAGTAATTACCTCTAATCGCGATTAAAACTTAAAAGTTACTATTTACAAAAAAATTATTTTAATCCCATTGAGCCAAATTTTACATACTAATGACAACAGTGAATTTCGGATTTTTTAAATTCAAATCATAGAAGTGGTAAAGTTTCATTTAAAAAAATCAGTTTTTAAACTACCACTTAGTAGTTTCACTATTCATCTAAATTGATGTTTTTCAGAAAAATACCAAAATTTCACCCTCAGCTATATTTGATATTCCGAAATTAAAAATGATGTATATTTTACAAAATTCAAATCATATAAGTTGGATAAATTAATTTAATAATTAATTCCTGTTGTCAAAACAAATATTGTGTTTCTAAGAAAAAATATCTATTAAAAGATTGACACTAGTTTAAGTCCAATTTCAAAGTGAAATTAATTCCAATGACCACTATTGGATTAAATGGTAAAAATGTATTCTAATTTCACATTAAAATAAATTCAAAAGACAATCTAATCATATAAATATATTACATTAAAAAGTGGTTTTGAATTAAAATACAACATTTTTCACTATTCATTAAAAATGAACTTTATCGTAAAAATACCAAAAAATTACACAAAGTTAATTTTGATGTCCCGATTCTAAAGAAGAATTTTATTTTTTCAAATATAACACATAAAATTTTCAAAAAGTGGATTTAAAAGTGGTTCCCCATCAAAAGGCGATTAATCGACCTTTTAAAGAATATTAAAATGGTTACGCTTAAAATTGGATTCATTCACATTTTTAATACTCTAACTTTTATTTTAAAAAGTAAAAATATTTTACTAACATATATAATCATTTTGTAGTTAGTTCTGTTCAATCCTTTCATTACAAAGTCTAGGTGTTAACTACCATTTAAAATAATATTATATTCTTATTAGAGTGCAATGTAAGATTCCCAAGAAACTCATTGTTGCATATTGGGTACGCCATAGAGCCTAGGGTCCCCTTTAAAGTAATATTAATATTTTATTCACAAATATGGATAAATATGAAAATGTAAAATTCTTTATTTACCTGGGGTGTTACATCCTCCCCCCCCCCATTTGGGAATTGCGTCATCGTACTTTTAAAATTGGGCATGAAAACTTCCATGAAAATCCCACATCGGAACAAGAGTCAGTAAAACTATCACTTTAAAATAAAGAAAGATAAGTACAAAGGTCACCTGAGTTAACCCATACTATGATTCCATTTAGGAAAACATGGATATGGAGGGAAAAAAAGGGTCATGTTCTGAGGGAGAGTGGTAGAAAACATGTTTAGGATAAAGTTAACCACCAGAAAATCACAAACTGGTGATGGGTTAAATGGAAATTGATACCCCAGTAGGAAAAGTGAACAGACAACATTTTTGTTTTTAAGTTACTTTTCATTGAGGAATTTATTTATTAGGGTAACTAAAACATAATGAAACATACATACTTGTAATGTCGACTTTCAAATTTTACTAGATTTCTTACACAAACATATATTTATCCAAAAGACGGGCATTTAGGATGACTTGTTCACATTAAGAGCTCTATAATCAACTTCTAGAGAATCACCTAATCCACAAAAGAGAACTATATAATTCACATGTCATTAGATCCTAACCAAAAAAAAACAAAAAAGGTTAGTATGAGATCAGATAATACACAAAAAGGATAATCCTTTATAAAAAAATCTATTCTTAATCTCCAAAATTTGTCAAGCAATACCCAAAGTTCAACAAAGACCATTCAATAAAAAATTTGTCCATAAAATTATTCAAAGTAAACCAAACTAAGAGTGAAACCCAAATATTTGAAGGATTTAATCACATAGTCTTCCAATGTAAAAATTAACATTTATCTCCAAATAACATTAGTTTCTCTTAATGTCTCATAATGAAAAATAATTAACCTAATCACATATCATCCATGATAGGTTAATGATTTCCATAGATAACCCAAAATAATCATACTCTTGATTCCTAAAATCAACTAAATAAAATTAATTAGTCAAACTAACCAAGGACTTCATGTAGTCCAATGGTAGTTGATAAATACTAGTCACACTTTGGTTGTGGGTTCTATTCCCACAGCTTTTTCCGACGTGATGGGTTGTCACACGGTCTGCGTGTTGTCCTTTTTCTAAAACTATATAATTCTTAAAAAATTCCCCAAAATGAAATAAAATCATCAAAAATAACCAGAACATAATTTAGCCTCAATTTTATCTCATGTCATTCATATTCCATCATAACATATAGTAACCCATAATTATCTCAAATGTAAGGATCATATAAACCCAAATGGTTACCTTTATAATTATTACCTGAACATCCACATCGATTTGGTCATCTCGTACATGATGAATTAGAGAACTCACCAAGGTTCAAGTGGTTGATCATGACTCCTTGATAGTTGGTTTAGAACAACCATGAGATTCATTATTGAATCCCCTATTTCATCTAGTCTCTTAATCAGAGAACCACCACAGTTTCCTTCGAATCCATTGTCACTTTGGTGCCCACAAGATCCATCCATTTACTAAAAACTGAAATGTCAGTGTGAGTATATCAACAAAACCATCATGTACTAATGAGGAAGATAAACACTAAGATATACTTACTCATTCACTTTATCTAAAACTAGGACTCTTTCTGAAATCCTAACCATTATGGTAATGTCACTTATGCTTAGAGAATACCCTAAACTCTAAAGGTATCTAAACCGACCACTTATACCTACTATTAGGACCCAGCCATAAACCTCAATTAATATTGAATTAAATGAATAATTCACATTAAGGATCTTTTCAGATTTAGAGTTTTAGTGAATTAGATCATAACTATCACATCTCAAAAGATTACACAGTAGAAACTTCTACAATGTATATTTTTTTTATAAAACATGGACTCTAAAAAAAGAGTCATGTCTAGTTCCATGTTTAAGATAGCATGACTTTTCCTTGATCCCATCATTGGCCCTATTCCACATTAATCCCTGTGAAAAACATTTCAAAAAAATTTGGGGTGAGCATAAAAATCGCTGTAAGGGAAACACAAATAAGGAAAACTATTAATTTTTTTTCAAAACATCATGTAAACCATGAATACTTTATCAAAGTAACACTTTTCTCTTTTATGAAGTAGTAAAAACTCTTCACTGAATAAAAGATCATTACCTACCCTTTTGTAACCAAATGATTACCATAAAACCCATATAAAGAACACATAACATATAAAGGTAACTTGGGACATAAACATACTTAAATGGAATAACCATACGCTTGACTTCCAAACATATCAATTAATGGAATAGCCATACGACCGAATTCCGTACCCAATGCATTGGAGGATATAACGTAACCACCCATCTTGGTATTCATGACACCACCTGTCATATGGTTTATCACGTAACCACCCATCAAATGTCCAAGTACCATTATAAAATCATAGCACATAAAACAATTATAAAGGAAAGAAAACATTTCCACATTTCAAGAACAATATATAAATTAAATATATTGACATAAAAAATCCATTATAAAAACTATTTTCAATACCAAAAAAGAGTATATGGTATTTATTTACTTTTAAAAATATAACGGCTTGTTGAGGAATCCAAAGATCAAATAATACTCGCGGCGGCGGAAAGGTTATGTCACCGTGTACGTTAAAAAGAAACATACCTTTTGTCATTTAGTAAAACGCTTCGTATAGAAAAGATTCCTTTTGAATAAAAGTAGAATTCAAAGGGTTTTATACACCGTATAAAAGAAAGTTGTCTACCAAACAAAATATTCCTCAATGAATGGAGATTGAGATGAAGTCCCTTACAAAGTCAGCATCCTTAGATTAAGGATAAATAAATTACATGATTATGTGTGACAAATAGGAATACACCAAATATAAATGGATGTTAAGTGTAAACCAATAAGAGTTAATTTACACATAATATTGGAAAAACAAAACCAATGATATAGATATTTAACTCAATGAAATGATATTGAGTTATGATTTCCTATACAAGTTTGTCTAAATGACATAAGAATTTATCAATCAGATGATTATGTGTAGAAATAGTATATCCACACAAAGGATTGTGGAAATTAAAACATAGATATTGCACACATAATCTTGGCATAATAAAATCATGAAGTAGAGGTTTAACCCAATGAATTGAAATTGAGTTCAGAAGTTCCTTTGAAAAAATTCGATAGCCTAACGGCATCACTTCAAAATTCAGGAAATTAGTCGATGAGAGATAGAATGGTATCTCATCTCATGGACATAATATTTACATCAATAATGATATAGAATAACATATACCAACATAATAAGATTAAAATTAAAAGACATAACAAAATATGTCTTTTAAAAAGAGGAGGGTGAAAGGTTCCCTTACCGATTTGGGTAACTTTCGAATCGTGAACCCCATGAAAGAAGGACTATACAACATTGATGTAAATACCCATAAAAGATATTATATTACACAAAGAGTAGAATAATGGGTAGTACAGACACCACTCAAAGGAAATGGTGGAAAATGTAGCATAAATCTCACGGGAATATATAAGAGATGCAAAATCCCTTATGAAAACTTGGCAGCATAACGACGCCACTTAAAACATCCAAGAATGGATTTATGAGATCAAATAGGGTCTCTCATAATATGGATATAAAAATTACAGAATGATGAATATAAAATAACATCCCCAAACATAATAAATATGAGCATAAAATAAATGACATAAAAGGGAGTACTTAAAAAGAAAGAGAGAGATAGGATCCCTTATGAAAATTCAGCAGCCTAACGGCGCCACTCAAAACTTCCAAAATGAATTCATGAGAGAATATAGGGTATCTCATCATATGATCACAAACATTACAGTAAGTGTAATATAAAATAACATCCCAATAATAAGAAATATGAGTTTAAAAGTAATGACATAAAAGAGTGTACTTAAAAAGAAAGAGAGGGGTAGGATCCCTTACCTCAAGTCTGACTTGTCTTGTTCGTTTATTTTTATTCCTGAATAATAAACATTGGTAAATTTATAATTACCTAAGGACCTCCATTAAAGATTATTATTCATTTCATATCACAAATAATAATGTTATAATAATTGTATAATAGTGTGAGTTCATATCAGACGTTTTTGTCGATGTTTGGTACAGGAGACAAAAATGAACTTGTTTGAAAATGATTGTCCATGTAGTTATAAGTAAATCATATCCAGAATAGTATTAATGATTTAAATATCATATATATCCCTTAAATATTAATTTTACACTACAACATAACATTTGGGGATAAAAATATATGAAATTCACCATTCATGGAGTCATTAGGTCGTACGTACGCATGAACGCTACTTTTATTTCTCTGTCATATTAATGTAATTAAAAATAATTGAGAGATATTAATATATTATAATTACAGTATAATATATATGTTTTATAGGTCACATATGTTCATTAATTACATTTTTTATACATTCCATGTATTGCATGAACGAGTCACATCACTTTAAGGGGCGGTAGTCCACACTTCCTCGTATAAAATTATCGCATTTGCCCAACAAGAAAATTATAAAGGCATGTTTTAAATATAAAATTAATAAGCATATAGAAAAAAAAAATAACATATATATCCTATATAAAATATAGTGACATCATAATGTCCAACATGATAGGTGTTAAGAGAAGATTGAACAATCATCGTTTCGTGAGACAGAAATTCGCCATCCACAAAAACAGTATGTTCTTTGACCATTAGACAAGGGTGTGTGTACTTGTAGCTTGAAGAATTCACATAAAAACAACCTAATATATTTAAGATACTGTTTTTGTTACAAATTAAATGAATAAAAATATTTCATATGGTTGTAGAATCAAAATGAAACAAAAGAATACTAGTGAATACATTGCCTTAAAATCGGGTAACTCTTCTTGGTTTGAAACAAAAGGGTTTCATGAAGAGTATTCTTCCAACATGGTGGTTTAAATGATGAAAAAAGGGATGTGGAGAGATAAAATGGGCTGTGGTTGGCTGATCCAACGGCCTGAGAGGTGTGGGTAAGGTGGTAGAGGTGGGGCCTTTTATAAGAGGAGAGGAGGGACACTCTTGGAAAGTTATAAACATTTACATTATTATAAAATGATTTTCGAATTTTGAAGGTCCCAAAATTATATATGTCTAGGATAAGTTGATAATAGTTCTAAATGAACCCATAAAATAGGTTTTTGACAAGTTTAGGTCTTATATTTTACATTATGTTTTCATTTTATTTAAATCGTTAAATAATGAGGTAATCGATGCATCCTAATGGTGTCATAAATAATTAAATTTATTTAATGTCTAAAAATTATAAAACAAATATCATGATGTAGGAAATCGTTTTAGCTTTATAATGAATATTTATAGTAAAAAATATGACTTTTATAACCCCATGTAAGAATTGTATTAGTATAACAACACATGTTTGTGACATTTTAATTTTAACTTTAAATAAAAAGGTATTAATGTCATTTTTCTACCAAAGTGGCTCCATTGGATCCCCAAGTTGACCCATGTATTTTTTTGGTCAGAAATGACTCATCCAATAAGGGTAGGACATTTTTAATGGTCATTTAATATTATTAAAATATTATTTTTACCTTAAATTACACTAATTACCTCTAATCGCGATTAAAACTTAAAAGTTACTATTCACCAAAAAATTATTTTAATCCCATTGAACCACATTTTACATCCTAATGACAAAAATGTATGTAATATTTTTGAAATTCAAATCACAAAAGTGGTAAACTTTCATTAAAATGAAAAATTAGTTTTTAATCTACCACTTAGTTGTTTCACTATTCATCAAAATTGAAGTTTTTCAGAAAAAAACCAAAAATTCACCCTAAGCTATATTTGATATTCTGAATTCAAAAATGATGTCTATTTTACAAAATTCAAAACATAGATGCTGCATTAATTAATTTAATAATTAATTCCTGTTTTCAAAACAAATAGCTTGTTTTTAAGAAACAATAACTATTAAAAGATTGACACTAGTTTAAGTCCAATTTCAAAATGAAATTAATTCAAATGACCACTATTGGATTAAATGGTAAAAATATATTATAATTTCACTTTAAAACCAATTCAAAAGATAATATAATCATATAAATAAATTATATTAAAAATAGGTTTTGAATTAAAATACAACATTTTTCACTATTCATTAAAAATGAACTTTATCGAAAAAATACCAAAAATTTACACAAAGTAAATTTTGATTTCCCGATTCTAAAGAAGAATTTTATTTTTTCAAATATAACACATAAAATTTTCAAAAAGTGTATTTAAAATAGGTTGGCCATCAAAAGGTGGTTAATCGACCTTTTAAAGAATATTAAAATGTTTATGCTTAAAATTGGATTCATTCGCATTTTTAATCCTCTAACTTTTATTTTAAAAAGTAAAAATATTTGAAAAACATATAAAAATCATTTTGTAGTTAGTTATGTTCATTACCGTCATTACAACAGCTAGGTGTTAACTACCATATGAAAGAATATTATTTTCTTATTAGAGTGAAATGTAATATTACCAAGAAACTAATTGTTGCGTATTGGGTACGCCGTCGAGCATACCGTCCCCATTAAAGTAATATTAATATTTTATTCACAAATATGGATAAATATGAATATGTCATATTCTTTATTTACCTGGGGTGTTACAGGAAAATACTTTGTCATTTTGCATCAACACCTAACCCAAGACCTTCTTTAAAGCATCACTGAATATCCCCAAAAAGTACTCCACTTGTGGGTAAAGTGAGCACGGGTGCAGTGATAAGCCTCCTTTTTAACTCCTTGAAGCTTTATTCGCATTCATCACTCATAGAAAACTTTACTCTCTTCTGAGTTAGCTTGGTAAAATGGTTGTAAAATCATGAGAAATTTCTCACAAATCGTTGATAATATCTAACTAACCCCAATAAGCTATGGATATACATTATTTATGTTGGCCTGGACCATCCATCAATTGCATCTATTTCGGAGGGATCCATAGATATCCCATTTATTGTGGGGATATGGCCAAAGAATGATACCTTCTTCAACCAAGACTCACACTTGGTGTACTTTACATAGAGATTCACCTTCCACATGGTCTCTAGTGTAGTTCATAGATGATTCTCATGATCCTCCATGGTTTTGGAGTATATCAAAATATCATCTATAAATACTACCAAAATTTTGTCGAGGTAATCTCTAAAAACACTATTCATCAAGTCCATGAAGATTGTTGGATCATTAGTGAGTCCAAATGGAATTACTATGAATTTTAGTGCCTGTATCTTGTACAAAAAGTAGTCTTGGGGATATCTTCTTTCATCACCCTTACATTATAATATCCCGATCACAAATCCGTGTTGGAAATGTATTGTTCTCTACGCAGCTGATTGAAAAATTCATCTATTCGTGGGAGTGGATACTTGTTATTTATAGTGATTTTGTTAATCTCATGATAATCTATTCAAAGGCGCATTGACCCATCTTTCTTCATGATTAAGAGGACTGGTGCACCCCATCGTGAAGTACTTGGGAGTATAAACCCTTCATCAAGATTCACTTGTAGTTGTTTCTTCAACTCCACAAGCTCTACAATAGCCATTCTATATGGGGGATTGGATATTGGAAACACCCTAGGTATAAGATCAATTCATAATTCAACATCTTTTCTAAGAGAAAGACCAGGAAATTCATCGGGAAACACTTCAGTGAATTCCCGCACAATAGGAATGTCTTCAAGGATGGTTGACTTTATAGAATCAATCATCTAAGCCAGATACAAATTCTCATATGGAAGTAATATCCACTCTAGAGATGATGGAGCTAAAGAATACTCATCTTCCTCCTATTACTTATATAGAATCGGGGGTCGATTCTCAACATGGTGAGTGATTTCCCTCTGACATAAATTTATGTTGGCTCCATATAAGTAAAGCCAATCCATGCTCGGAATTGCATCAAATTCTATTAGAGGTAGTATGATGACGTTCTCTAGGAAATTAAATCCACAGATTATGACAGGGGAGGGGTTATATTCATGGGATTCAATGATATCCTCATTTCTCATACTCACTGACAACTTTACATCCATTATTTGATGTGGTGTTGGGAATGTTGAACAAAACATTTGGGATATAAAATAATGAGTAGAACCTAAATAAAAAATTATGATAGCTATTTATGATTGAATAACTAGAATACCTATCACCACTTTATTGTCAGGGTTAACATCAGCAATACTGATGGAAAAATCTCTATCTTCCTTCCTTGGAGGTTGTTGGTTGCCTCCAAAAACCCTTGGCTTAGGGAACTGATTTGCAAGATGCCCATGTTATTTGTAGTTGTAGCAATGAAAAACGCGTTGAGGTTCAAATGGAGCACCCCTCTCCTATGTTGCAGCTGTGCGTTTTTATTATTGGCAATTAACAGCTAGGTACTCTTCACTTCCACTCCTAAAGCATTTCCTCGTCCCCTTCAGGAAATTTTCTTGGTGTTTCTTTTCGACCCTTTTCCAAGATGGGTGTTGGATATTCATAGAACCATTGGAACTATCCATCAGACCACCAACGTTGAATTTAACTTACGATTCTTATCCCCATGACACCCCTGAGATTATCCGATCTCCATTTTGGCCTAAAAGGCACATCAAAAAATTTCCTCATAGCAATCAAAGTCACGGATCGCCAACGCTTTCCATAGGCTAGGTTTCAACCCACCAAAGAAGCGGAAAACCTTGCATTCGGGGGTGGCGAAAAAGGAATAGGCATATCATGCAAGCCTTTTGATGTTTTCCTCATACGATTTTATATATTCGTCATCTTTTTTCTCGAGGGAAAGGAATTCCCATTCCATTTTAAGTTGTAGGATGCACGGAAAATATTTATCGAAAAACATCTTCTGGAAATCATAGCATTCAAATTCCTTGATATCCTCCTCAGGATTCGTATTTTTAATCAACATCCACCATTGATCAGATTCACCGTCCATACTATAAGGATATAGGAGAACCTTCTATTTTTCATAACATTTAAGGATGGAGAATATCCTTTAAATGGAGTTGATCCATTGTTCAACGTTTGAGGGATTAGATGATCCATTAAAATTATGAGGAATTTGTCTCATGAAGCTCTTGATCGCAACTTGTTATTTCTTAGTGGGGTTGAATGTTCCTCTTGACCCATGTTTCTATTAAAATCAAGAGTTAACTTGGAGATAATCATGACAATGTTTGTGATTCCCACTCCCATCGGATTAGGCATCGCATTAGCAGAATCATCGCAATGATCTTCACATCAGTTATTAGCCTGAGTCCTCCTATTACAGACCATTTCCTGGAATAAATGGAATAATAGGGGTAACATATAATGGGTAATCCAAGGACAAAACTGATGAGTTATAAATAACTTTTATTTCCCTAACGTATGAATCTATAGTCATTAATCTAGGATATTCATGATCTACATTCTAACGTATATTCTTAGGGGATTTTTTTTAATTCCCTTATTAATGTTTCATAATACTCTTTTGAATTTACCAAAGAAGATCCCTCAGGAGTGTCGTATCCAAGAGTGCTGCAAGGTCCATTTTTGTGCACCAGTTCCGGTTCAAGTCTAGATCAAAGCAGTGTTTTCAGGTTTTACCCCTAGGATACATCTGTGCCAGAGCCGCCTCTACCTGCTCGTATCCAGACATGGCTGTATTTTCTTGATAAATCACTTACTCAATACTCAAAAATAAATAGGGATGTTTTTATTATAATTATTCTTGTCTCTATGTCTTATCTAGCTTATTCTAATCCTAATCCCAAAAAACAGAACCTATCCTCTAAGACCAACTATAACTACCGGCCTTTTTAATACACACTTAAGCATGATTGATTAAAAAAACTATTCTCTTGATACAAAATGAAATATCGAGAGGTATAGTGTATTTGGAGATTAGTATCATTATATAACAACATAAAACATGAAATACAACATCTTTATTTAAAACTTCCTTTACATTTCCACTACATTCCCTCGTACTTAGCATTGCATGGAATAACCTGAGGACATGCATAAGTAAAGGGTGAGCTATAAAGCCCAGTAAAGGAATAAACATGGAATAACATGAGAAATATTATAAATGTTAGAAAATTGGAATATCAATGGAGAACAAGAGATGCATATACATAATGGCATGATAAATCTTGTTAATCATAAATGGAAATGTGGCACCAACACATAACATGGAATTAGTATGAGCCAAGGATAATTTCCCATGAAGCATGAGTAAAGCCTCATTGCACATGAAGAACATGTGAAACCTCATTTAAATTTAATTAGCATGAGTAAAAACCCATTTTCCATGATGTATCATGATACTATACTTTACCAAATGCATTAGAGCGCTATAAGGGGGCACCCTTCTTAATCATTTCATTTCATGCATAAGTGTGCCACTTGGATCATATAACATGGAATCAATCAACATTATAAGATATGAAATGATTAATTAATGTAGAATAAATACATTAAATTACCATTAAATATGTGTATGTGCATAAATCTGAATACCCTTGATAGAGACATGGGCATGGTATTCACTATGTAATGATCTTGGCTTGGAAAAACGCGATGCAATTTCAGCATCATAATGACGTGGCATACGGATTCATAAAAATGGTTGATGAGATTGAAAAGTGTGTATAATCATATTTACAAGAAATTTAATGTAAGGGGGTCACATATATGCATTTATAATCAAATGTAATGGAATTTAGATGCATAATACAAAAGAATTACTTGGATGTAAAAGAGGAGAGATAAATCCCTCACGGAAATTCAGCATGTTAATAGGTGTACATGGGAGGAATTAATGAGGGCGAAATGGGTAATAAATTATCCAAAAATAAATAAGTAAGTATGTGGAAGGTCAAAAATCATAACCCAGCATTTTTAATTGAAAAAAAGGAATAACAACTTAAAGAAAATTGGACAAAATGAGAAAGGAAGAAATCCCTTACTTGGAATTGTGATCCCAAAGGTTAGGGAGAGGCTTGAGAGTTTCATAATGGGATCTTAGGGCACCATGGGAGGATTATATAGAGGAGAGGTCAGGGTTTGGTCAAAATCCAATGGATTTTAATGAAGAATAAGTGGGTGATTGGGTGGGTTTATATTAGAAATGAGAGGGAATTAATTATTAATTAGGTTTAGGTCACCACACATTAAACAAATCAATACCACAAACGAGACCATGGTTTTTGCCCAGGGATTTTTCCAAAGTGGATTGGAGAAAAATATTTTATATGGACAATGGAATAACTCTTTAAAATAATAGTGTTTCTTATGTGGAGGAGAGTCACACTCTCAAGGGAAAAAATTTAAAAAGACAAAATGTTTTATAATCCTTGAAGGGTCCACTAAATCTTTGTAAAATGAATCAAAAAAACCCAAAGTCACATCTTTTTAATGGTAATACATATATAGGACGAAAATAATGTTTATAATATTTTATTTCATCATTATTGGGTCATTATTGTGTCATAAAAAACATTATATATTTAAACGGAATTTAATTTTTACCCAAACATTTGACTGTCTATGAAAATTATTAAAATTTCACCTTTGGATAATTTTGACATCCAAATTCCAAAAATAATACTTATTTTATCTAAATAATTATATAAATATTTGAGTTTTTACACTTAAAATAAAAACCATCATTTACCAAAAATTCAAGGGTTTTGACAGTAACAACTTTTAAACCATAATAAAAATTACAATTGAATTCATAAAATTATATGATCATTTATATTTTTGAAACAGTATTTTAATAATAAAAATATTTTATTAAAATATTATTTAAATCAAAAAATCCATTTATTCATCAAAAATAGAATTTTAGTTTAATATTAACTAAAAATACTATTTATTTAATAAAAACTATTTACAATGTGACAATAATAAAATGAATGCACATTCATTATACAATAATAATTTACATAGTTATAGTGTTAGGTTATTGTCACATAACCACTTATAACACCTGCATAAGGCTGACGTGTAAGGTGTGAGATGGTGAAAGACTCTTGGGGTGGCTCAAATTACATCGCTCAGGTGGTAATCTCTATTAACATACAATTCTCCCGTAGTCGGTTCCGCTCAAGCTTAACGTGTTTAAGATCACCTTGGGCTTGGTCAAGAGAGAATCCCATTGACACCACTCCTTTAAAAGCTCTGAAAAATGGGCTTCATAAGGGGAAAGTCTATTGGATGAGGTAATCTCTTCATTTGTCTGAGTAAATTGGTTTTATTAAAGCCCTATATTTATAATAATCATGTAATCACTGTTCAACAGCTATATTGGAAAAGGTCACAATTCATAAAGTTATTTTAAAATTCAGAAAAATAAAACCAATGATGTTAACATTTTATGTAACCATAATAATACATTTAATTAGATCAAGAGGAATTTATTTTAATGAATGTTTGGGTCGTCGCAAAAATAATCTTAACAAATGACTAAAACATAAACTTAAGTTCCAAAAGGAATGAGAAACTTTTTAAAACACATTTGAAGGAAGTATTTGGACCATTAAAATTCAATTATTTATTTTCATCTATTTTTATAAATATTTTTAGGTAAAAATGTTGGTATACCTAACCTATCTTAAAAATGTAATGTGTTTTCATTCCCTCCCCCATAAAGGCCAACACCTCTCCCCCTTATTCACACCTCTAATGAGACTTATGTTTTGGAAATATCTACCTAATTAAATTCCAATAATCCCTACATTCCATATTTAAACCTTTAATTTGGAAAAAAATCAAACCAAGGAATACCGTTTCTACAAAGAAAAAGGAGTTTCCCAAAGAAGAGGTAACATCCTTCCTCAAGATATTTTCTTTTATTTTTTTCTCCAATGACTCCATTATTCTTATTCTAAGATTATATAATACAAAAATATCTTCAATATACTAATATATTTTTATTATAAGGGTTGCACATTCACTTACTAACACATCCATCTAATGGTTAACAA
Organism: Viscum album; assembly: GCA_963277665.1. NCBI lineage: Eukaryota > Viridiplantae > Streptophyta > Magnoliopsida > Santalales > Viscaceae > Viscum > Viscum album. Next base: position 1,136,053,861 of record OY728122.1, read on the forward strand.
ACTTATTCTTCTTGTGTTTGGAGAACTACTACCTCATGAAATGACATTGTTCGTTTTAACTATACCACCTCTCATGGTTAGGAATAATTATTTAAAATAAATTTTATTTGATATATCTGATATAATGATGTATTTATACATTTTTAATTACTATGTAACACATACCTTTTTGCTTTCAATTTTGTGTAAATATGATAATTTCGTTTGGGGAAATGTGAACTACTCCCTCCTCAAGGTGATACGATTCCATCACATGCTAAATGGAAAGTGTTAAGGTTAGTTTAGTGATAATATATTCCATATATGACCTATTAATTCTAATTTAACGATATATATATATATATATATATATATTTCTATTTCTATTACATTATTTCATTCAATATTACAAGGAAAAATGGAAACAAAGATCATGAGTACGTATGACATACCCTCTACATGAACTATGTATTTCACATCATATTTTAATATACTAATGATTTTTATTAATAAATATTAACTAAATATATATTATATTTATATAATTTTATACATTCTAGAAATCATGACATAAGAATGAGGAGAAGACATATAACAAATTAACATACATGTGAAAAACAAAGTGGATATTAGTCGGAGCGAAACCTAAACATAAAATCATTAATAAATGGGTATTATAAAGTCATAATAAAAACATATATGGAATTAAATTTAATAATATGTTTCTTAAAAATATGTATAAAAAACTTATATTTATTAAACATTGGGTTTCTATGAGTATAAATAGATTCAAGATAAAAGTTTAATGAATTTCATATCAATTTTTATTTCTATGAGATATATGACATATTCAACACATTTTTTTGTGGTGTGTATACTTAAATCGTATGTATTATATGATTAATACCCCTAAATTTATGGGTATTTACATATCCATTTTATTATCTTACATTCATGCGGTTTAGGTTTCAATAGTTTCCAAATTTGTAAAGTAATTTTGTCTTAATTTTCTTTTTTTGAGACACATGACATGTTATACACCTATATTTTTTATATGGTGTATATACTAACCTTGAAATGTTATATCCTGAATATACTTATTTTATGGATTTTTTAGGATTCATTTAATTTTATTATTTCTGTTTTTATGATTTAATTTTACTTAATTGTTAATGTTTTTAGCTACAATATCACAGTTTATCGATACTATTTATGATTATGCTCCCATTGATGAAATATTATAATTCATATCTTAAGAACACTCATTTGTTTTATTAACATTGTATTATTCATTATATTTCCATATAATGTTTCAATTTTCCACTCTTTGTTACATAAGGTGATCAAGAAGGTGTTTTTAAGAAATCATGACATTACCTCTCTTTTCAGTCAGAAATCCATAATCAATCATAACTATGTTTTCTAAAATGTTTCAAAAAGAATTATAATATTATACTATGATAATTAAATAAAATTTACACATGTTTTAAATTTTAAATAAAAAGTGCTTTGAAAATTGAATCTTTTTTTTTGTTTTCTAGTTGTGGAACTTCTTTAATATTTTTATATTGCAAGAAAGGAATGTTAAGCTTATAATAATTTACACATTTTCATGACCATCATTCCCTTGAAACTACTTTCAAATTATTACAAAGATATTTTTTATTGAAAATATTTTCTTAATATTATCGATATTAATTATTTTTAAGTGGGTTTCAATGGAAATAAGTCTTCAAAAATGTTTTATTTTTAAAAGGATTCTAATTAATTTTAAAAACATGCTTTATAAGTTGTCAAATGGATGTTTTCAATAAACAGTGTTTCATTGATTTTAAAGACTTTTTTATAATTTTTCTAATTAATTCTGAGAAAAAACATTTCAAAGAAATTTCACTATTCATTAATATGTTTTCAAGGAAATTATGTTTCAAATTGTATTCAAGAATATATAATATATTACAATTGAATACAGTTTTAAATTTTTTTTCAATATTCATCAATTACATTTAATGTAAAAAAGGTTTTCAAGCTTTATTTATAAGTATTCAAGTAAAAATGCATTCAAGATTATTTTATATGTTTTCCCAGAAAATTGTTTCCAAATTGATTTCTATATTTCTTTATAAAATTTTAAATTATTTACTATGAAAATTGTTTTCAAAATGTTTTTTGTATTAAAGAAAATTTTTCATAGAAGACAAAATATTGTCATCAAGAAATGTTTTTAAAACATATTTCCAAATTATTTTATATCTAAGATGACATATATTGATGTTACCCATTCCCTTATAGGATATAATCCAAAGGATCCATCCTTATTATTTCTTTAATGGTTTATGTATTGATGTAATGATCCATATGTAACTCATTTTTGTTCAAGGGTTCTATGTTTAAGAAATATGTTTCTCTTTAACAGGTTATGTTTATATAAAACCCATTTGTATTTATATCTTATTATTTGATGAAATGATTATGAAAATCTCTCATTTCCATAGGTTGGGATAAGATTACATTTCTTTGATACTGATTTCATTTCATGGGTGATGTTATGATTAATGTTTATGATTTCATGATACAGATATATATTATTTCATTATGAAAAGTGTGGGACCTATATCTCCCACCAATGAATGGGGTAATGATTTATTTCTCCTGAGATAGACTAAGAAGTTCTTGGGAGTAAATCATCACTAATAAGATGGCCATGGGAGTGATCCTTGACTACCATGATGGTTTGGGGAGTGAACTCATAATACTAGGATATCCACAGGAGTAAAACCGAACATCCATGATGGTATGTAGGTTTAACCCCTAACAATAACATGGCATTTGTAGTGATTCCTTGAATACAAGGAAAATCGTTTTATATGCTTATGTGTTTTCCCCAAAAACTTGTTTTATTCCTATATTATCCTCCCATTTCTTATATTAATTATTTATTTATGATTCATGTCTTATGAAATGATAATATTTACTCCATGATTCAGGATTATAATAATTGATATGCAGGGTATGATATTCAATGGTATGATCACATTCTTGTGCCCTTATTATCATGTTTATTATTTCATATCTCCCTTAATTACCCATACTGAGCATTTGTACTCACCCCTTTTTGTGTTTCCTTCTCCCAGATATGAAGATAAATTCTATGTATGAAATTTATAAGACTATTTCTAGTGTTTTAGAACATATTATAAGATATAAATTTTCACTAAAGTACCAGAATTTATGTTTCCATGTTTCCAAAGGCACTAAACAAACATGTTCTTTGGGCATTTTTTAATACATAATGTATTCCCAAAAAGTGAGGTAATGGTAATGTATGAAAATATTGGTTCACTGTAGTTGGTATTAGAGTGATGGTTTATCCAATCATTGGAAACTACCATAGTAAAACATTAGTGACATCACTAGGTATAATACTAATGATGTGTCTTGGGATGTTGTTGAAGATAACTATAAGTACGAGTTAATGTTTAGGAAATAGTACTGTAATTATGATAATGTATAGAGTTAGTGGTTTCCTAGAAATAAATCCATGTATGTATACTACAAGTGGATGTGGTTCTAGCACAAATGTACCACTGAGTAATAACTCAGACAAGGTGTGTCGGGCCTAACTTGGTGTAACCGAGTACAAGAGAATGAGTCTTATTGTCCACTGGATATGACACTTTGGGGGATATTATTTGGGAACTCACAAACAATTCACGAACTATAATGATTTATATAAAAAAATATTGATATGAATAACCTATTATTAACCTATGCTGTCATATATTAAGGAAGGTGTCATAATTTAGACTTCATATATGTGTTATTTCATTTTTTTGTTCCAACTATGATAATTTTTTCATACTAAATGCTTTTTAGTATTATTCATTGGCGGGAACCAGTATAAACTGGATTAACCTAAAGCGTGAAAAACAATTTGATGATGGGAATTCAAATGGGTTGATCACTCGATAGAAAGATATTGAGATTTTTTCCAAATCAGTTATTGTGATATAAGATTAACAATGTTAGCATTACTGATATTCTAAACACAATGAATCATAGGAAGATAGACTTTCAGAAATGTTCAAATGGTAGGGATCATAGAGGAAACAATATTTACTGATAACCCTATGGAATACCATAATTGTAAGGTAAGATGTTACCTGTGTCAGAAAAAATGGTCATAGTGTGATAAATTTTCATGTAATTTAATTTTTTATATATGGAGAAAAAATTAATTACCCAAAATAATTCCCCCAATTAAGAATTTAATTCTAAAAAATTAAGGAAATATTCCATGAAAATCATTAATCAGAAAGGAATAATGTATTTTTTTAATTCTATTCTAGAATTATGAATGGTGAACTACATAATGATTGTTTATTTAATGTTTTTTCTAAGGATTTACTAGAATATGTTGAATGTTTCTGATGAATTGGAAATGTAATTTCATGAATGTTTTTATTTTGATTATGTTAAGGGAACCATTATTTTTATTCTTTTATAAAGAGATAATTATGTTTGGTTAAATTTATTTTGGACATGAATTAATATATAATATGACCTTTATTAACTCGTAATTGATAAATGATTTGATTAAAAAGTAGGCTATGTTTTCATGGATAAAGTTTAAAAATTATTGAATTTAAGGAATATATCCAGATATCATTGGAATAATGAAGCATGAATGTTTTCCAAATTAATTTATGGTAATTGATGTTATTATGTTGTTTCAAGAGAATATATGATAAGGATATTCACATGTTTTGAATGTGACAACCAAGATCTAATTTTTGATATATGGGGGGCTCAATGTTAACCATGATTTCATGAACTTATTTTTAATGGTTTTTATTTTCTTCTTCAGGAAGATTTATAGAGTTATCCATTTATGGAGTGTTTATCTTATACTTTGGATGAAGTACATATATATTGAGGTTTTATTGAAAACCTTAGTTAAAATCCTATTTAGTGATTAACCCAATTTCAAAGATGTATATCATTTTTTGGTAAATTATATAAATGAGGTTTCAAAAAATAGAAACATGTATGTTAGGTGAAAAAATATCATGTATCAGAAGGCCGTAGGTCTTGAACCCCTGATTGATGGATGATAAGGGTCTCATGCCTACCACTGGCTTATGTGATTTCCTTGTTAATGTGTAATTATTATTTACTTAAAAACAATTATGAATAGATATTAATGATGAACCACTTGTATTACTTATTATGTTTATATATTAATGTATTAAACATATTTATTTTAAAGAATATTTTGAAGCAAATAGTTTGACTTGTCATTATTTTATGGGCTTCATGATCTCTAAAATGATTATTTTAATGCTTTAGGCATCAAATTTATTTTCTACACTTCAATTTCAAAAAGTAATGGATGAATTAATAATTGATAAAAGAATATACAAAGAATAAAATTCTATTTATAGATATATATAATGTCATTATATTTCCCTATTTTATTTGTCTATAAAATAATTACTCAATTTTAGAAAAATGAAAAAAAAAATATTAACACCTCACTTTTTATTGAACCGATATCCTTTTTAAATCATTACAGTTTTATGAAATTGAGGACCCTAAAATTTCATTTATCATTAAATTTTTTGTGATTTATGACCTTAATAACTCCCTATTAATATTTATGATTTTCTATTACATCCATGTTTTCACTTCCCACATATGTTCTCCTACGTAGAATCTGAACTATGAGTTTCTCTGGGTACCTGTAATAGTTCCAACATTACCTTTTTAATGGATATTTTTGTGTTTATTTTATGACATTGTATTATATTAATGGAACATAAATATATTAAACCGTTGATAACCCATGTGAATTTTGAGTGAAAAATTCATTTTAAGGGGTGTCGAATGTTACACATTGAGTTTTTTTGAAATATTGTTTTGAAATAATATATTCTTTTGATATTTTTCATTTCACGAAACACTGAATATGATTTTTTAAGATGAGTGCACCAACTTATTATATGTTTTTAAGATACACCATGATATAATTAAATTATATGATACCCAAATATAATCTTGTGCTACACAGAACACTAAATTTGTGTGCATTATGTGCAACACCGACTTGGCTTCTATTTTACACAACACTGAGTTTCTATGAAACAACATTTTTTATAATAATTAATTAGAATATATATTAATAACATATAATTTAAACACAATAATATAAATATAAATAAACAATTTTTAAATATCATTTATAATCGTTTTTTATAAATAAAACATAATTATGATAAAAATATATTTTTTTGTAAAGTATTTATATGTTTAGAAGTATTACTATCTAAAAATTAATGCTTTTTAAGTCCATGTGTGAATAATAATAAAATTAATTTTCATCCATTTTAGAACATTAATTTTTTAAAATAATTTTTTTTGGGAATTATTAATTTTAAAATAATATTAGGGTTGATTTTTGGTATTTTTAGGAGAATTTTCATTTTTTGATGAAGAGTTAAAAGTACTGAATTTTAATACAGAAGATATATTTCTTGTAATTTATTTACATAGATAAATAATATTTTATGTTAGTGTTAAATTCATAACATAATAATTATATATATTAATCTAGTATTGGTTATTAGAATCATTTTAATGTTGATTTTGCATATATATATTAAGGAACATTGGAACATTCTCACATTACAACCACACTTTCTTGCCACACCAGTGAGATTCTCATTAAAAATAATTTTTTTATTCCATGAATTGATTTTTGAAAAATTAACATACATGGTGTTAATGAGTACAATATTTTTATTTTAATAATTTTAACATAATATTAATCCAAAAAAATAGTTAATGTGATTAAAATTAATTATAATTATTAATTTAAGATTAAGCTTAACAAGGGACAAAACCTTAAACATTAGTGTAAAAAATGTTCGATCAACTTTTAACAACCGCGTTTTATGGAAATATTTCTTCCATAAATATCCATTCATGTTGATCTTATTTTTATGACTTCTTTTGGTTAAATATTGGGTACACCTAACTTATTTTATAAAATAAAAATTGTGTGCTTTCCCTCCCCTATAAAAGGTCACCCGCTCTACCGCTTATTCACACCCCTTGAGCTAGTTATATTTTCCAATTATGTACCATATTCACTAACCAACATCCCTAAACTCCTATATAATGCCTCCCATTATATATAAATTCCATAAAGGAGTCGTTTTTTGAAAAGAAAAAAGAGTTTCCCAAAGAAGGGGTGACATCCTTTCTCAAGCTCATTTATTTTATTTTATTTCTCCACCATCTAAATTATTCTTTTATACATGATCATAAAATAAAACACTTATACATAGTATTTATATAAATTTTTAATTTATGTTTTGAAACCACACTTACACACAATTCCATCTAATGGGAAACAAACGTACTATTCTTATGTAAAATGGATTACCACCTCACGAAATGATGTTGTTCATTTTACATTTACCATATCTCATGGTTTTTAATTTTGATGGAAACTATATTATTATATTATATACATAATTTATATGATTTATTTATTCTTGTTTAATAATTAAATAAGACATAGTTTTATTCATTCCATTTTTGGTAAATATAATATTTTCGTTTGGTGGAGCATGGAATTCCACTTCTACATAGTCATGTGATTCATTAACTCACTTCATAGAATGTTTTTTTGATGGTTTTAGTGAAATTATATTTTATATAAGATATATTAATGATATTATAATGATATTATATATATATTCATGTACTTCTTTTACTTTCTTTCTTTCAATATTACAATGAAAAATGAAAACATTGTTCAAGTGTACGCATGGACCATCATCTCCATGAATGGTGTATTCTGTTTAATATTTATATATAGATTATATTATTATATCTAAATATATAATTAAAAAATTACATTAATATCCTCTTTTATGTTCTAAAAATCATGATATAAGTATGAGGACAAAAAATGTAACAAATTTAGATATATTCCTAAAACAAAGAAAATATTACCTGGAGAAAAAAAATAACCAAGACTCATTAATAAAAAGGAAATAAAATGTCATAAATAATATACGGACTTATAAATAATAACATGGTTCAGGAAATTATGTATAAAAAACCTATATTTATTTTACATGAGTTTTTTACGAGTATGAAGTGATACAAGGCATAAGGTATGAGAATTTCATCTCACTTTTTACTTCCTTGATATACCTGTCTTATTCACCAATCAAATCTTTTGTGTGGTGTGTATAATTAAAATAATTTTAATATATGATTATTTTAATTAAATTTACAATTATTTAAAATTACATTTGATGATCTTCCTTTCATTGGGATTATGTTTCAATAGTTACCAAATCGGTAAAGTAATTTTGTCTCAATCATCCTCCTTTGAGACATATGTCATGTTATGAACAAATATTATTCCATGAGGTGTATATAATTCCCTTGGAATGATATATAATGAATATAATTATTTTTATTTTATCTTAAGATATATTTTATTTTTTACATCCATTTTTTATGACTCAATGTTACCAAATCAGTAATTGTTTATAGCTACAATCTCACCATTTATCGAGATTGTATAGGATTATGCTCCCATTGATGTAATATTATGATAAATATATCACGAACACTCAAGAGATTTATTACCCTCTATTTATTCATATCATATTCAATTAATGGTACCATTTCTTCTCTCATTGGCACTTAATAAGAACAAGAATGTTTTTTTAAGAAAGTCATACATTACCTCTATTTTTAGTCATAAATCTATGTTCCTTAAAAAACATGTTTTCAAAAATGTTTCAAAAAATATTATATTATCCTCCGATGCTCTTTCAGAAAAATATTTACCCATTTCTACCTTTTAAATGAAAATCATTTTTAAAATATAATCTTCTTGTCATTTTTTTATTAAGACGCCTTTCTAAACTTTTTTTTGTGAAAAAGGAAGGTATGGAATGTAAAAACTTTGCAGTCTCCATGACCATCACTCCCTTTAGTATTATTTTTTAAAAAATCCAATATTACTTTTTAATGAAATTTATTTCAAAATACTGTAGAAATTTATTTTTTCAATGAAATATTCTATGAAAATGGTTTCAAAAAATTATTTATTTTTAAAAAGTGTTTTAAATAATTTATAAAACATCTTTTATATGTTTACAAAATATTATTTTCAAATAAATTGATTTCAATGGTTTCAGATATATTTTTATAATTTTTTAATGTTTTTAAAAATAAATTGTTTTATTAAAATGTTTCAAGTCTTATTTTATAAATTTTCATGGAAAAAAGGTTTCAAAAAGATTTCAAGATTCTTATATAAGTTTTCAAGGAAAATGGTTTTCAAAATGTCTTCAATCATCCTTTATAAGTATTCAAGGAAAAATATTTTTAAAATGTTTTCTAGATTCTATTACAATTTTTCAAGGAAAATGTTTTTCAATATTTATTGACTCTTATTTTATAAATTTTTCTGGAAAAAGGTTTTTAAAATTATTTTAAGGATTAGTTCTAAATTCAAAATTTATTTCATATAAAAATAATTTTCTAAGGGTTTTATGTTTTAAAAGAATATTTTACTCAAAAAAAATTTTAAAAAAATATTTCAAAAATATTTTCCATCTATGATAACAGTTTTTGATGTTACAAATTATCTTATAAGAAAAGAACCAAAGATTCCATTAATATTATTTCATGAATTGTTTAGGTTTTGATGTAATGATTATTACGACACCCATTTCCCTTTCACAAGTTCAATATTTTTGAAATATATTTATCTTTCATGGGTTATATGTTTATTAAACTCATTTATTTTCAAGGTTTGTACTTAAATGAAATTGTTTTGAAACCTATCTATTTTCCATCGGTTGGGATAAGATTACATTATTATAATAACCATTTAATTTGATGGTTTATGTTATGATTAATGTTTATGATCTCATAGAGAACATATATATGATTTTATTATGAGATGGTTAGGACCTATATCTACCTAAAATGAATTGGGTAATGATTTATATCTTATGATATATGCTAAAATGTTCTTGGGAGTGAACCTCAACTACTAGGATAACCATGTGAGTGAACCAGGACTACCAAGATTACATGGGGAGTGAATTTGTACTACTAAGATGGTTATGGGAGTGATCCACTTCTACCATGATGGCATGGTTAGTGAACCCATACTATAAAGATGGAATTGGCAGAAATGCCTTGACTACTATTGAAATAATTTTATATTCTTATGTGTTTTCCAATATTCTATATTTAGTCATATTTTATCCTTTCATGTATTTTGTAGTTTACTTCATTATGATTCATGTATTATAAACTAAAAATATTTATTTAATGATTCATGATTATGGTATTTTATATACAGGGTATGATGTTCTAATGTAATAATCACATTCTTATGCCCTTATTCTCATGTTTATGCTTATATTTCTCCCATATTTACACTATTTGAGAATCTAATCTCACCACTTTTTTGGTTCCTTCCCCATGTTATTAATATATATTCTAGGTATGATATATCTAAGAGGGTGTTAGTCTTTGAGAACATTTTGTGATATAATGCATCTCGCTCTTATACCAGCATTTACAGTTCCATGTTTTCGAACGCACTAAACTAAGATGATATTTTGGCATCTTTTTTTAGTTATGTATTAAGTATTCTGAAAAAGTGATGTAATTTTAATGTAGGAAAAGTTATGTTCGTTATAATACAAGTCATTATTACATTTATTTATATCATTGAAAGGTAATTATCACTTCAACATATAGTGGGATATTTATTCACAAGGCTGAATGAGTTGTCCATGCAATCTATTCTGGACCCAAGAATCATGTGGTATGTGATATAATAGTCCATACTAATAGATTTTATCTAGATAAATGCGGGATGTGTTGAGAGTATTAACCCTCCATTAGTATATTGTTGCGAGGATGTTTTCATGGTACGATTTCCAATACTACCTCAAGAGTGGGGGAAGATTTTTCCATAAACCTTCTAATAAGAGATGCCATCATATCCATTCACTACCACAGAACAAGGAAAGGGAATCATTTCCCTTTATCAGGGCTAAGCAGAATGCCCTGATAAAGGGGTGGGGCATTATCAGTGCTTTTCTTAGCGTTGATAAAGGGAACATTTATTAGCACTATTATTAGTGCTCATAAAACCTTTTATTATTAATTTATATATATTCTGTACATTTCTATTCAAAAATAATGTTTATTTGTATAAATTAAATAAAAAAAATTTATTATTATTATTATATATTTTTTAAGAACTAATATATATATGTAATATTTTCATTGAATAATGTATTTCTAAGATTATAATTAAATATATATATATAATTAAATAATTATATGATCATAATAAATCACATTATATAATAAACATATATATATATTATATTTATTAGATTTGTTAGATTTGTTGGATAAAATCATTGTATTTATAATATTTTTAATATTTAATATATTCATTTAATAAATAAATATATAATACATTTTAATATATATATTTATAATTTAAATTATTGAATATATATTTGTTTTTAATGAGTTTGGTCAACGAAAAAAGGTCTGATAAAATAAGCATTTTTTAGTGCTATAAGTTTAACACGGATAAATAGGTATTTTTATCAGTGTGTTTTGAGCACCGATATAGATTGGCCTTTATTAGTGCTAAAAATAACTGATAAAATACCAATTAATCAATGATATAATTTTAGTGCTGATAAATAGGTTCTTTATCATCGCATTTTTAGTGCTGATAAAGTCATGTCTTTAACAGTGCAAAAAACGTGTAGATAAAGGTTTGTTTTATCAGTTCTTTTGACTAGAATTGATAAAGGTTCCAATATTTTTTATAAATGAATCCAAACAAGATCCTCCTCCCTCGCACCAATTCAAGAATTCATAGAAGAAGAACCCTATGTTGTCGACCTCTCCTCCACTGCGACCCCTCCTCCTCTGCTGCCACTACCATTTAATCTTCCTCCACTGAGACCATCCTCCTCCACCACTGTTCCATTCTCCTCCTCCTCCACCATGACCCCTCTTCAACGGTGACCCTGCTCCCCCGCCCCCCTCCTCTACTGGCACTACCTCCTCCTCATCCTCCTCCTCTGTCTGCCGACTCATGCTCCTCTATCGTGGCGACCTCCACCTCCTCCTTCTCCCACTCTTCTAGGTGTAGTCCCCTTGTCCATGTAACCTTCTCTCACACACCCTCCTCATCTAATGACCATCTAGTAAGCCTCCTCTACAACACACGGATTTCCCCTAGTGAGTCTCTTATGTAATTATTTTTTAATATTCTACACTAGAAAGACAGTTGGTGTGAAGAGTTGGGTCAAATGGAACCTATAGTTGTATTGGTTCATGTTATTAATTACTAGTATACTAGGTTTAAAATATATGAATGGGATTATGATAAATCATGTTGTATGGGTCAGGGGTGGAGGTTTCTATGAGGGAATAATTATGGTAATCACATGGAAAGAGTGTTTATATAGATTGTTAATTGGGTTAGAGTGATAGTGATGTGATCTTTATAGGAAAAGACCATGAATTTACTAGATATTTTGCTATCCTGAGTTATGGGCCTATGTGGTAGTGCTGCATAATGTGATTGGGGGGATTCCTTGGGGGTACAAGTGATGGAATAACCAGTTGTTAGGTTGTTGTGTGAGATATATCAAGGATTAATTTAAATCTTATATATTGTTGAGTAAATGGTTTTATTGATTATCCCACATAAAATATCACTCATGGATATATTAAATTGTTAAATCTATCTTATAACCCTTATATGTACATTACATATAAAGGGGTTGATTAATATGTTATTGGAAATGATATTGTGGATTCTTTTTGACCTTAAATGTAGGGAAATCCGCACATGGGGAGGTGTAGGTTGGTAACTAAATTTAAATGAAGATATTTATTATTGATATATTGTTACCTATATGTATTGGTATCATCATGATATATTTTTAAACTATAAGATATGACAATGATGGATATGTTTAGTGGGGATACTTAGGATGGGTCATGTATGAGATTCCTATGTAATAGCCTCTTGCTCGATGATAGGTATCAGTCATTGTATAGCTATGATCTAGGATGAATATTATCTTCTGTTTTTTTCCGTTATCTCTTAATTGTTATTATATATCTATGATGAGGATGAGTCCTAGATCCCGTGGGATTTAAATGTAGAGATACTCTACCAAGGTGAACATTCATTAAAATTTATTAATGTTTATGTTTTGTCGTACATCATGCGGTATATGCAATTTTTGAGAAGACATAAATTATTTTAGTGGATTGGATTGTGTTGGAGGTTAGCTATGTTATACCCTCTAGAGTGTCTGATTTATGTATGTTCATTTATCTAAGTGATCTATCTTACATTGGTAGTCCTTCCCAAGATTTATGTTGTGTCTTTTATGACCTTCTCGTGATCCAATTCTAGTATATCTTATTAGCCATGTGGAATACATTGTACTAGTTATTTAGATCGTGATAGAGGTTTAATTGGTTATTCCACTTTAGGTCATCCTTTATGTATGTGATTTTATCCATGGGACCCACCTTACGATAATGGATTGGATAATCTAAGTGGTTGGAAATGTTATTCCCTCTATACAATTTTTTGGGGGGTGGATGTTATTCCATAAGGCAGATAGTCACATCACTATTCAGGAAAAATATTTAATGGTTCTACCTAGGGGAGGACTGTTTTAGTGTATACCTTGTGGTAATTCAATAATGTGACATCATAGGGTTTTCTATGAAATATACCCTTATGATACACCATAATGTACCCTATTATTGAAATGAAAAGTTATTTTTATGTCTTTTTAATGAGGTTCTCCTATTCTTTATTATCTACTCGACCCCATCACCCAACCCCCTCTTACACAAAACTTTCACCTCTCGTAATTCACTCTTTAGGATCCCTAATGGTCATTTCATAGTGGACACCCCCCCCAGGACAGCCCAGACCCCCCTGAGGGCCCCACCTGGATAGCCCCCACCCACCGCTCCCAACCTGGGCAGCCCACCCACTCTATAGATAGTCCACACCCCCTCCCCCACATCCATGTAGCCTCTATCACCCGGAGCCCCCCCCCCCTCCCCCTTCATTGGACAACCCAAATGCCACACCCCCTCCCCCACACCCATGCAACCCCCAACCCCTCTTACCCCCCCAAAAAACCCAAATTTTCTTCTGGACTTCTCTGTAATGGTGAAACCATTAAAAATAGGTAATTGGTAACTAATTTATATATTTTTCCTCCATTTATTTTGGTTTTTTCATTTTGTTTTTCTGTAATATTGATTCTAGTCCCCTATTTGGGTTCTCATCCATGATGGTGAAATGTTTTGAATGATTTTAAGTCAATTTACACCTATTTAAACAGTGTGTTTAAATGAAATTATTTCATTTTGAATAAAATGGACGTGAATCAATTACAATTGTAAATTTAATGATACACCCAAGGTTGGAATCATAACTACCAACTGACCTGACATTCCACTAACGTAAGATACGTTCATGACCTCTATGCGATAACAACAATCCCCTAGAAAAATTTTACAATTAATATGGAATGTTTTACCCCTAAATTAGAGTATATTAAAAACCATCTTTCTCTTTAATACCAAAAATTTCCCATTCATATATTGAACATCTATGAAAATAATAGATACGCAAAAAATAAATACATAGGAAGCATATATCAAAGATGGAAAATAAAATTTCACTATTTACCAATAATATTGCTTAATCAGACATGTCCCATTCATAAATCTCGTTGGACCTATTTTGGATAGGTGTAACATATGAGTTCTCATTTTATGTTTTATTTTCATTTGCAAATCTCATATGTCGTGTGCCTCTCCTCTACCTCGAACGCACCTCTACTGTGCACTAAACGACACCTTTGTAGTGAGTTTTCACCTATTACTTATTGGTTTCCTATTTATTGAAAGTATTACTATGTGAAATTGGTGTTTATATTGTGAAATGTTTGGGATAAATTCCCTACTAAAAATAATGGTCATTGGTGGTCCTTGTTTAAACTCTAAAAAAATTTCATGTTCGTTTGTTCTGGTTGAACATTTGAATATAAAAATTGGTAATTTACATATATCAAAAAAATTAATTAATGACCCATGATGATAAAACTTCTATGATAACCCCTGAATTATCAAACAGAATTGAATAAGGTATGCTTTTTAAAGTCTGAAATTGTGTTTGTTTGGTTTGTATGGTGTTGCGATTGTAAGCACTATTTTGTGTATGAATGGTCTTGTGGTTTTTGTAATGATTGTTATGCCATTTTTTCCATGTTGTAGTTCCTTCACCATGGAATATCAATCTAAAATTTACCCATTTCAATGGAATCACCACTTTGTTACTAGTGAAATTCCACTAAATCTTACAAAACCAATTCACTAGAGGATTCTATGAGAATCCTTATGGACACCCTATTCAAATAACCATAACAAAAAATGTAATGAATCCTTCCACCTATAAGAATTATATTGAAAATCATACCATATACTAGTTCCGTACCATAGTTCTTGACTCCAGATTCTATGTTTCTAGAGAAACCAAAAACAATCGGTTTACAACAATGCATATATATCACATGTGTGATACTAAAACATTCTAGTGAAAGGGCTTCTTATATCTAGTTTAATTGATCTGGTGGTTGAGAATATTGGTGTGATCTACTTTGTCCTGAGTAATGCACGGAGAGGTAACATTATTGTTTACCATATCTAGTTCCATTTATTATTGATATATGATGACCCTAGTTGAATATATTTTTTGTAATTATTTTGTTAAATATTCATATTACTATATCAAATAGGTTGAATATGAATAAATAATGGATGAATGTCAATAAATGGACATAATATTATGAATATGGCATGAATGAGTTTATCATGTTTTCAAAATATCATTCATATGACCCTTATCAAATCCTTTTTTTGTGTTTACATTGTTGTTATTCAACACATATTAGTCCAGAGGAGTAGGAAGAACACCTGATCTATCCTGGAATAGATTGAAGTTATAAATGTTGGAATAAATATGGAGAAAAATAAATGTAGTTATTGGCTAGGATAGCACTGTGTTTTGTGGATCATCTGATATGATTACAAGCGTCAACAATGAAGATGATCGTATAGAGGGTGTGATTACAAATGTTATTGATGATGAAGATCGTATTGAGGAAATGATGAAGACAGTTGGACATAAACTTCGTGAATTCCCAAAATTCTTTGGGAAGTTAATGATTAGTGAAAAGATTCAATTATATGCTTGTTTCACTAAATATATAGCAATTTATGTGATACCGAAGCAATATTATTTGAAAGGAAGAAATGGGTGGAGTGATAACAGTTTTACGAAACTACTTGCTCTCCTGAATGTCATGCTCCTAGAAGATAGTGAGATCCTGAGCCGAACATATGATGACAAATGAATGTCGTGCTTGATGGTTATGATCTCTGAAATAATACACACCTACACAAATGATTGTATATTGTTTCTCAAGAACCACAAATCACTTAAATAATGCCCAAAGTGTGGTGATTCTCAATACAAGAAAGATGAATCCATCCCTAAAAAAGTTGTATGGTATATTCCAATCATTTAATGGTTTAGGCATCTATATGGAAGTGAGGAGACTGCAAGAAAATTGACATGTCATGCATATAAAATAACTATTTATGGGAAACAATGTCACCCGACAGACACTCCTCAGTGGAAGAGAATTGATCATGACTATCCTGAATTTTGAAACGTGCCGAGAAACCTTAGTCTTGTGTTATATATAGATGGAGTGAACCCTTTTGGTTTTCAAAGTAGTATTCATAGTACATGTCTGGTTATGTTCGTAAAAATTAACTTACCACTGTGGTTATGCATGAAAAAAATACATCATTTTATCTGTGCTTATATCAGGACCAAAAAACCCAGTATTTATATTGATGTTTATTTGTCTCCATTGATTGATGATTTGAAATTATTGTGGGATTTAGGTGTTACGTTGTATGATGTTTTCAAAAATGAAGCTTCCAATTGGGTGACATGTTGTATGGGAAGATAAATTAATTTCTTGCTTATGGAAATTTGTAAGGATAAATAATTAAAGGAAATAAAGGGTGTACTAGTTTTGAACAAGGTACATAATCAATTATGTTGAAACATTCATTGAAAACCGTGTTTCTAGGACATCACATATTTCTGACCTGATGACATAACTACCAATATTGTATGACATTATTTGATGGATGTTTAGATGAACATACATCACCGTCTCCACTAACAGGTGATAAATTATTTGAGAAACTAAAATATGTGGACACTACTTTGGGTATACTCTTTTTGAAAAACAATATGAAAATTGGTTAGAAAAGAAGATTTTTTTTGAATTACCATACTAAAATTGTCTGTATGTCAGCTATTTTGCTGATGTTATTCAGGTCGAAAAAAATGTATGTGATAGTGTCTTAGGCACATTGCTAAATGCACCTGAAAAAATGGATGGAATTTAGGATATATTGGACATGATTGAGATGGGAATACGAGAAGAGTTGGCACTAGTGAACGGTGAAAAATAAAAATTTCTTTCTACTGCTACTTAAACTCTTTCCATGAAGGAGAGATATCAGTTTTTCAACATCATGAATGATGTAAAGGTTCTTGAGGGGTATTCATCAATTGTCAAGAACATCATGTCAATGATATATTAAAAGTTAATGTGTATGAAATGACATGAGTGCCTAGTTTTTATGAAAGATCTAATTCCTATAGCTTTGAATTTCATTTTTCCAAATAATGTATGTTATATATTAACAAAACTCTGTTTATTTTTCAAAGCTATATAAAGCAATGTTGTTAACCTGGGAAAATTTCCAACTATGTCAAGAGAAGAATCCATCATATTATTTGAATTGGAAATGTTCTTCCCACTACCATTCTTTGATTTGATGGTTCATTTGATGGTTTATTTGGTGATGGATATTCAACTATGTGATCCTATACATTATAGATGTATGTACCCCTTTGAATGGTATATGAAGATTTTGGAAGGGTATGTAAAAATTGAAGTCGTTCAAGGGTTTGTATTTTGGAGATATATATTGTTGAAGAATCAATTGAATTCTATATAAAATACTTGTCTAGTGTGGAAAAAATTTACCTCCCAAAATCTCATCCAATTTAGTGGATTGAGGGAGAATGAATTTCTGGATGAGAGGATGTCACAATCAATATTACAGATCAGAAGTAGTCCCACCTTTAAATATTTCAAAATAGTTTTCACGTTGACATGTATGTTCAAACCCACAAAAAATTATTAGAAATTTGAATCCATCTAGTGATTAAAGATGGATATCAGATACACATACTCGACAGTTTATAGGATGGTTTCAGGGCCATATTTTTAAAAAGTAATATGAGAATATGGACTCAATTTCATAGTGACTTCAACTGCTATCTAGAGGACCATGTGTGTATGTATTATCTTACAATTCTAATGAAGATAATTCTTATAAATTTTATAATAATGAAAATGATGAAGATAGTACCATGCAGAATTGTGGGGTAAAACATGTTGTTGAAGCGATGTTTCTTTCTGGTGCTAAGGACAAAAATCCAATTTATGCGAACTTGTCATAATTTGGAATCATCAAAAAAATATGGGAGTTTGATTATATGAAATTCCAGTTGCCTATTTTTCAATGCAAGTTGGTTGACAACTGGAGAGCTATTATAATAGATGAATTGGGATTCATAAATTTTGTTTTCTGAAAGAAGAGGAGAAATAAAAACCGTTTATAATGGCATCATAGGCAGTAAATGTATTTAATGTTCCAAATCCCATTAACTATAACTGATCAAATGTTTTTTTATCGACTAAAACAACTAAAGGGTCAGATGAATGTTTAATGGATTATGACACATTCATTTGAACTTCAAAATCATTTCAAAGTGGTCCCAATGTCAATGGAATTTGATATTCCATATGATTCCACAATGAAGGGATTTACATAGTCATTAGAGGGGTCAAATATTTTGAGCCTTGAAAAAAGAGATTTCATTAATCAGGTTATTTGTTTATTGTAACATACATTGTGTTATGTTATTTTATTATACGATCTCTTCTAATTCTTTGTAATATAATTTAAATATAGAAACACTTATGTAGATAAGGAATTCTTCACCTGTTGATGTGCTCAATCCTGAGGCACAACCGGTCTCTCATCCTACTGTTGTTGGTCCCAGTGCAGAGAAGTGACTGGGTTCTCAACCTGTAGCTGCTAGTCCCAATGCTGAGGTATAACAGGTTTCTCAGCCTGTTTTTGCTAGTCCTAATGTCAATTATAACTCTCTAGAGAAACATAATGATTATTCTTATGATAAAATGGTAGGAATTTAATCCTTTATGGCGCAAAAAAACAACAGCATCATAGTTTGACAGTGTTAGCCAAAATCCTAACGGAAAATGCAAAAGGCATCAAATTTGAGGTTGGATGGAATAATAAAGGCCAACATGTTAACCCCTACAAAGCGAACTTTAGTAGCTACATTGGAATCATCACTTTTTAATCCCTGTTGATTGATGTACAGTCATGGAAATGTGTTTTCACTATGCTTAAGACACTTATTTGGGTAGATGTTATGAAAACAATATGATATCATTTCATAAATTTATTAAAATATAATTAAATACCAAAGCATTGAATTACTTGTCATCATTTATTACAGAGTGCATTTATAGTAGATTCCTCACACAATGAATATGTATTAAGAGTTTCGTGAAGTATTCAAAGAAGCTTCCTCACAATTTTAACAAAATATCATCTTAAGAATGCTGAAGGGAAAAATAAATCCACACCCACATCCTCTTTATGAAAATAGGAAATCCTATGGAGAGTGGAATGTTCTTAGTAGTTTTTGTGTAGAGAAGAATATTCAGGTACATTTTATCTGGTAATACATTGTTTGACATTTCTTTTATTCATAACATTTATTGACTATTTTTATTTAGGAAATAACAACTGAATGATGGAAATAAATAACGGGCAATGAAAATAGTGTACCCTTACCATAAATCTGACACGTGGTATGCTTTACTTGAGAAAAAAAGTATACGTATTTTAAATCTATCATAATAATTTTATGTAACATAAAAAAAGAACCATAACCATGTTCCTCAATTTATATGTTAATTGATGAATCAAAATCAAAAGATACTTCCATCCCACTCCATGTGCTATGGAATGAGTCTCATGTAAATAAAGATGGGATATTAAAAGATCAAAACACACAAAAATTTTGGGAAACATCTGTAAGTATGACATAATTTAAATTATATTCTCATTCAATCGCTATTACATAACAATGACTACATAATTTCCTATATTTTATATCAGATATAGTTATAGGAATCAAAAAACTCAAACTAGATGCATACATAATTTCAACAGCCTTCAAGGAGAAATAACAGTATGGCTGCATTAGGGGTGGGGGTTTTGGGGTGACACCCCGAACATATTTTCATAAATGAAAACAAGCAGAGGATCAAACTGAGGAATAGAAAAAATGATAGAAGCAATAGATATTTTTCAATAATAATTAAAATACTAGAAGGAGATAACAGTAAGTTAGATGGGGGATGGAAATGAGAAGAAACAACTCTGCAACAACCAATGCCTGAAGACCCCCCCCCCCACCCCCACCAGCTTTGAGGTGAGTCATTCCCCTAAAAAACATGACTTAGCTGAGGTAATCAATGTAATAATAATTTTTTCTATGAAATTTTAATCACATAGACAACGATGCATTTCCTGTACTAATATTCTATTGGGTGAAAATAAATATAATTTATTTCTATCAACTCCCACCTATCGCCTTGTAGTGAGGGCTACAGAGTTCAATATGCATAATGACATGCTACACAATAGACAACATCTAATAGATCACATTAGAGTGTCTATTAACATAGTTAATGAGCCATGTGTCGAGATACATGTTCCACATGTTGATTAAAACATTTATACGGTTGAAAAAGCTGTTAAAACATTCATCGCACAACCGTCAATTCATTTAAAAACATTTCAACAAGTATGTATTCATTTCCAAATTATTTTCCTCAATGAACCATTAAAATATAATTAAAAAAGGTCTTAACTGATGAATGTTATTATTGAATGAAAAAGGGAAGTGTTTGAGATGAAATATCAACTCAAAACTATCTCAAAGATCAACCAACCGATTTAAACGATATATTGAGATAACCTTCACCCCATCCATTCTATATCTACATTGAATATAATTACCCGTTCATCTGGATAGAAATATGATAGAAGTCAATAATCATTGATTTTATTTTGAAAAATATATTCCCAGAGAGGAAAAATCATATTTCATTAGTTATGAAAATGTAAATGAAATAATCAAGAATTAATGGTTTGGAACTTCAGTTGTAAAGGTATACATGAGGTATGTTTTCGTGTTTTGAATTTACAAAAGCTATTATACTAAGATGATTATGACTAAATAAATTTCATATTTTTCTCATCCATATAGATGAAAAAACATTTAAGGGATTTCCCCATGAAGAAAATGTTAACATTTTTGTCCTAAATTAACATGTTTGGAAGAAGAAATCAATTTTGATAAAGAGGGAAAAATAATGTCATCCATACACAAATTTTTTGAATACAAAATTATAGATGACATGCTCTTTTTAACACCAAAAATTTAGGGGGAAAACATGAAAATTTAATCATATCAAATATATTTTCATTTCATTCATTACTTATTATTATTTAGGCTACATTGGAAGCTGATTGCGGTCAATTTGGATACTCCAGAGATTTATTTTTTGAATCATTGCTTGGATATGCAACAAACAAGTTTTTCAATTTTTAATACACTAGATCAAACATTTTACTACTAAAAATATTGTTTTATAATTTATATTATATTTTAATGATGATCTGTTATGATAGGGAGGTGCATCAATATTGTCCACTTCATAGAATGAATCTAGGTCCTAAGGATAATAACTCCCAAAATATCTACAACTGGACAATTATCCAGGTATATATAATAATAAAGCACTATCCAAACACATATAAAAACAAATTACTTATTTTTCTTGATCTTTTTATAGTGTCTAAAATAAACAAATGGAAAATAATATTGTTATTATGTTTGTAAATTTACGAAAGAGAGTGTATTTCATCAACTAACTAAAATACTTGAAGTGGTATTTTAAAAAATAATTACAAGTTCATTTAAAATATTTATTAATACTTTGGGTATTTATATTTTTTTAGTACTATCATGACTGTCAAAAAAAGTCATATTCCCAAGATGATATAGATGTGTTTAGAAATGAATGGGAAGCATACCTGATTGGATATTGTACACAAATAGGATGAAGGTGAATTCCTACTAATTATGTTATCCTTATATTCTCAATTTATAACTCTCTTGTTTACACTTATTGAGAATATATGATTAACCTTTATTATGTTTTATATCCTTAGGTTATGAAGAATGGTTTTAGAAATTAGTCTTCTATCTTGTACAACATAACTTAATGAGAGGCACTTATAAACAAGTTATTTTTGTATCCATGTTTCCAAAATCACTAATCATAAACTATTATGACATAAATTATTTATATTTTGTATTCTGGTCATTTATGCGGATGTTTACTCTTATGTAGTGGGTTGGAAGAAAATTGGTTGTGGAACACTTGAAAATTAAATAAGAAAACTAATTATTTTTTGTACACTTTACTACTATTGGTTAGATACCTCTTAGCATAAATGCTGATCTAAACTTCTGATCCAAATTCCCCATGATTCTCTCATCAAACACCATCTCTAGGATATCATCATTGAGCATCCAATTTTCCTTCTCTTCCTCCACCCACATACATGGTAAATGGATGCAAGATGTGAAGGAAAACTTAATGTAGAATGATGAAATCATAAAGATGGTGTCGGATGAGAGTATCACAGGGATTCATGATTGGAATTTCATATCAAATTCTATGATAAGCGGTAGTTAACCAACTATAGTAAAGTGCCCAAAGAATCATTAGTTTTTATATTAGCTTATATCTGGACTAAAAAAAACCCTTGGGAAAGATGTAAATTTATTGTTATGATATAATGTGTCTATTTTAATAAAAAATTATATAATGAAACGTTCACTTTTTTTTCATTATTCCTTGTAGTGTTCGTTTATTTTAGAATATTTCTGTCCATGTGACATGCCTTTGTAGGAATAGGAATGATGATGTGTATGCTCAATCGCATATGTAATTTTGATGTTTTCACCATAAAATCATTGTCCATAGAAGTAATGAATTGTTTTATATTTATGTTTAATTTATTTCTTTTAGGTAAGGAATATTAATCTACTAATATGTGATATCAATGTTTGAAATTTTTAGGTCGTTATATTTGGAATCATAGAAAATGGGCCTATGATCATGTCCTTAAAATCAGGATGGTCAACACCATCTCATGTCTTCAGATCCATGACCTTGTCCAGATGACTTCATCGCCACAAATCATGATGACTAGGTCACCTCAAACTCGTGATCATCGTCACTCCAAGTATCTTTTCCAACCCCACCTTATGAACCAAATTACCTCAATCTTGATGATTAGAACCCACCTCAATCCTAAGGCCAAGCCCATTACATTCCCATGGAATCATGTAACCACTATAACAATTAGATTTCATTCAAATTTACACTCTACCTAAACCTTTCATATTATTCCAAACCGCTTTTTCGTCATAACCAATCATAGTGGAGAAATAGAATTCCCATATACATCTCATATAATCATTATAACAATTTATTAATCAGGTTTTTAATTAATTAGTTTCTCGCTCAATCAACCCACACAGTATATATGAATGCAACACCAAAACACTCAAAAAATTAAGGAGAAATCTATGATCAACCTACCTTATACTAGTATATGCTCACTCATTTGATATCATCCTCAAAATCGATCTGAATCCAACGAAAATTGTGTTTTTGATGAATTCCTTGAAAATAGGAAAAAATGGCTCACATGGATTTACCACTCCATATGGTGAGATAAATTGGAAAGATAAGTAGGAATAATCTTTCCTAATAAAACCCCACATCTCATCCATTTCTCAAAAAAAACAAGCATCATATAAACATATACATGCCCAACAAAATCTCAGTGCCTATTCACCTCATATAGAACCTACATCACATCAATTCCCAGATGCAATCTCACCTCACATACAAATCTGCATTGCATTGATTCCCACATAAATCTTGATGCCAAAACACCTCATATATATATATATATATATATCATCATAATTTATGTAAACCTAGTAATGAGTGCCAATTTAATCCAAAAACAATACTCATTGACCTCATGCACCAAAACCAGCCAAATACAAAATGAAAGAGATACACGATCACACCCAAAACGTTCCCCTAACTATCATTAGAACACATAAATACTCTAAAAATAACATCTTGATAGTGTTATTCTATTCAAATTCTTAACTACTTGAGTTATCGCCTCGCTACAAAGCTCCCCCAGCCACTAGCCACTGATCCCATAGCTAGGTCACGACATTTTTTACAAGACCTCCACGTATAGCTAAATCCCAACTACCCACTCCTGGTACTGCTCTCAGTCGAACCTCAGATCCCTGAGTATGCCCTATTACCTAGCTCCCACCTTTCCGATATGGCTTCCTACAGAACCACTCCAAATGGATCATCTAGTCGCACGTATGACACACCTTCAAAACTAGATCACTTTGGGCCGCAATTGAAGCCATATGATCTGCCACATAATTCCCTTCACATTGTGTATGCTTCACGAGGCAATTTAAGAGAATACTATTGCTTTTCATGATGCTGTATGAGATGGACCAAGGGGTAGGGTATAAGGACCCAACAATAAACATTACAAAATCTTGAATTAAATGAATATTTCAAATTGAGGATCTTTTCAAGTTTAGTGTTTTAGAGAATTAGGCCATAACTTTTACATTAAATCTCAAAAATTACAAGGTAGACACTTCTACTCAGTTTCTATTTTTTCATAAAATAAAAACTCTTGAAAAAAAGAGCCATGTCTTGTCCCTTGTTTTTGACAGCATGACGTTTCCTTGATCCCACCCTTGACCCTATTCATCGTTAGGTCCTATGAAAAATATTTCAAAACATGGGATGAGAATAAAAATATCAGTAAGGGTAATAAAACAAGGAAATAAAACCATAGTTTATCATTGCATTCATAACATAATCTTTATTAAATATCTCATGAAATCATATGATTTATGAATAACACATAGAAAATAGAAATCATAAAGGTAACTTGTGGTATTCATCTCATACATACATTGTAGCTATCACAGCTATAACACCCCAGGTAAATAAAGAGTATGACATTTTCACATTTATCCATATTTGTGAATAAAATATTAATATTACTTTAAAGGGGATGATAATCATGATGGCGTACCCAATACGCAACAACGAGTTTCTTGGGTATCTTATGTTGCACTATAATAATAAAATAATATTATTTTAAATGGTAGTTAATGCCCAGCTGTTGTAATGGAAGGAATGAATAGAACTGAATACAAAATTATTATATTTGTTTTTCAAATATTTTTACTCTTTACAATAAATGTTAGAGGATTAAAAATGTGAATGAATCCAATTTTAAGCATAGAGAGTCTAATATTCTTTAAAAGGTTGATTAACCGACTTTTGATGGCGAACCTCATTTAAATCCACTTTTTGAAAATTTAATGTGTTATATTTTAAAAAATAAAATTCTTTTTTATAATCGAGACAACAAAATTTACATTTTGTAAATTTTTGGTATTTTTCCAAAAAAGATCAATTTTTAATGAATAGTGAAAAATGTTTATTTTATTTCAAAAGACCTTTTTAATCTAATTTATATATATGATTAGATTATCTTTTTAATTTGTTTTAAAGTGTAAATAGAATATATTTTTACCATTTAATCCAATGGTGGTCATTGTAATTAAAATCACTTTAAGATTTGACTTAAACTAGTGTCAATCTTTTGATACTTATTGTTTCATAAAAACACGCTATTTGTTTTAACAGCGGGATTTAATTATAAAATTAATTAATGCAAATTCTATGTTATGAAATTGGTAAAATAGAAATCATTTTTGAATCTAGAATATCAAATATAGCTTATGGTGATTTTTTGGTATTTTTCTAAAAATATCCAATTTTTGATGAATAGTGAAACCACAAAGTTGTGGTTACAAAATTTGATTTTTCGTTTAAATGGGACTTTAACACTTCTGTGATTTTAATTTCAAAAATCCAATTTAAATGATTTTAATGTTTATGTAAAATATTGTTCAATGGGATGAAAATAATTTTTGATGAAACGTAACTTTTAAGTTTTATTAATCGCGATTAAAGGTAATTAGTGTTATTTAAGGTAAAAATGATATTATAATAAAATGAAAATATATTTACACTTTTCCTAACCCTATTGGATGAGTTATGGCCGACCAAGACAACCCATGGGTCGATTTTTGGTACCCCATGGAGCCACTTGGGTTTGATAATGACCTTTATGCCTTTTATTTAATGTTAAAATAAAAATGTCACAAATATGATTTGTTTTACTAAATCAATTTTTACATGTGGTTATACAAGTCAGAATTCTGACTATAAATAGTCATTGGAATGCTAAAAATATTTCCTACATCATAGTATTTTTTAAAAAAAATTAGAGATTAAATAAATTAAATTCTTAATGACATCATGACGATGCAGTGATAACCTCATTATTTAGAGATTTAAAGATAATGGAAGGATAATTAACCATCTAGGACCTAAACATTTCCAAAACCTATTGGATGGGTGGATTGTGAACCCGTATCACCTTATCCTCGAAAAAAATCAATGTGGGACCATTAAAATTCGAAAACCATTTGAAAATAAAGTAACATTTTATACTTTTCCAAGAGTGCCCCTCCTCTCCTCTTATAAAAGGCCCCCACCTCTACCACCTTACCCACGCCTCTCAAGCCTTTGTTTCGACCAATATCTGATCATTTCGTCTCTCCACATCCCTCTCCTCATCCTAGAAGCCTTAAATTAGGCAGAAAGCTCTTCAAGAAACCCGTTTGGTTCAAACCAAAGAGAGTTACCCAATTTTAAGGTAACGTCTCCACTTGTGCTCTTTTGTTTTATTTTGCTTCTCCAACCCCCTAAACTCTTTTTATTCATTTCATTTGTAACAACTCCAGTATCTTCAATATACTAGGATGTTGTTATAAAAAGGATCTGAGCTACACTTTCACACACCTTCATCTAATGGTTAATGAACATACTGTTTCTGTGGATGGTGAATTTCTGCCTCACGAAATGATGATTGTTCAACACTCATATAACACCTTCAAACGTGTCCATTAAGATGTCGCTCTGTTTATATATGATATATAATATTTTTATGTTTTAATTAAGCTTCTGTATTTTTCATTTTTGGCATACCTTTATGGCTTCCATTATGGGTATATGCGATATCTTCATTTTAGAAAGTGTGGAATACCGCCCCCTCAAAGTGATTTGATTCTTTAATTCCATATGTGGGATGTATAAAGGATGGATTTAAAGTTATTATATATGATGTTATACTAGAAAAATAATATTCCTTTATATCATTATTGTTTTCTTTCCATTAAATTATGAGATCAAAATGAAAGTAGTGTTCATGCGTACATACGGCTTACCATCTCCAAGAACGGTGCATTTAATTTCTTATCCCCAAATGTAATGTACTATTATAAGTAAATATAATGGATATATATGATTTATGATACATATAAAGGATGAATATAATTCTGGAATTAAAAATATACACATCTCTCATTTAGTTTTAATTCCATTAATATGACATAGAAATGAAAGTAGCGTTCATGCGTACGTACGGCTTACCGTCTCCATGAACGGTGCATTTCATTTCTTACCTCTAAATGATTATGTAATATTATAAATACATGCATATTCTGGATATATATGATATATATGATATCCAAATCAGGAATTTCATTCTGGATATAATGAACCTTTTACCACACGAACAACATTTAATTGTAAGAAGTCTACTTTTGACTTAAGAACCAAATATCGACAAAACAAACATTATTAACTCAAATGATTACCTAATCTTTATAACATGTCAATAATTGATATAAAAGGAACAATTATCTTGAAAAAGGTTCTTAAGAATGTAGAAACTAACTCAAGTTTATTATTCAGGACGTTAAAGAACGATCGAGTCAAGTCGGACCTGAGGTAATGGATCCTACTCCTCTCTTTCTTTTTAAGTACACTCTTTTATGTCATTCCTTTTAAAGCTCATATCTCTTGTTATTGGGATGTTATTTTATATTACTATTACTGTAATTTTATTGTTCATATGATTAGAGACCCTATTCTCTCTCATCAATCCATTTTTGGATGTTTTGAGTGGCGCCGTTAGGCTGCCGAATTTTCGTAAGAGATCTAACCTCTCTCTTTCTCTTTATGTACTCTCCTTTATGTCACTTATTTTAAGCTCATATTTGTTATTATGGGGGATGTTATTTTATATTACTCTTTCTGTACATTTTATTTTAATGTGATGAGATACCCTATTTGATCTCATCAATCCATTTTTGGAAGTTTTAAGTGGCGTCGTTAGGCTGTCGAGTTTTCATAATGGATTTTTCATCTCACTTTTATTCCCATGAGATTAATACTACATTTTCCACAATTTCCTTTGAGTGGTGTATGTACTGACCATTATTTTACTCATTGTGTAATATTTTTTCATTTATGAGTATTTACATCAATGTTGTATTGTCCTTCTTTCATAGGGTGTATGTTTCGAGAGATACCCATGTCGGTAAGGGAACCTTTCACCCTCTTCTTTTTAAAAGAATTATTTTGTTATGTATTTTAATTCACATAATATTATGTTGGGATATGTTCTTATATATCCTTACTGATGTGAATTTTATTTCCAAGTGATGAGATACACTTTTTATCTCTCATCAACTCTTTTTCTGAAGTGACGCCATTAGGCTGTCTAATTTTTGCAAGGGAACTTCTTAACCCAATTTCAATTCCTTGGGATAAACTTTACACCTTGAATATGTCGTTCTATGATTATGTGTGAATGTCCTCTGATTTTTTTACACATAATACCCACTTATATTTCATGTATTCGTTTGTCACACATAATTATGTAACTGATTTATCCTTATTCCAAGGACACCGTCTTTGTAAGGGACTTCGTCTCAATCTCCTTTCATTGAGGCATATTTCGTTTTATACACAACTTTCTTATATACGGTGTATAAACCCCTTTGACTTTTACTTTCATACAAAAGGAATCTTTTTCTATGAAGCATTTTTCAAAACGACAAAAAAGAATGTTTCTTTTAACGTACGCGGTGACAAAGACCTTTTCCCCCGCCGCGAGTATTATTTGGTCTTTGGCTTCCTAAAAAAGCTGTAATGTTTTTTAAAATGAAATAAATACCATATAATATTTTATGTATTTTGGTATTGAAAATGTTTTTTATAATGGATTTGTTATTTCAATATATTTAAGTGATATATTTTGATCAAAGTGTGGAAATTTTTTCTTTCCATTATATTTGTTTTGTATCTTATGATTTTTATAATGGTACTTGGACATTTAACGGGTGGTTACGTGATAAACCATATGACGGGTGGTGCAATGAATACTAGGACGGGTGGTTACGTTATAACCTCTAATGCATTGGGTATGGAATTCAGCCGTATGGATATTCCATTAAGTATGTATGGAAGTTGGCCGAATGGCTATTCCATTAAGTTTTATGTGTGGAAGTCGACCGTATGGTTATTCCACTTAAGTATATTTATGTCCCAAGTTACCTTTATATGTTATTTGATCTTTATATGGGTTTTATGGTAATATTTTTGTTACATAAGGGTAAGTAATGAACTTTTATTCAGTGAAGAGTTTTTACTACTTGAAAAGGTGAAAAGTATTACTTTGATAAAGCATACATGGTTTATTTGTTGTTTTGAAAAACTAACAGTTTTCATTATTTGTGTATCTCTTACTGAGCTTTTTATGCTCATCCCAAGTTTTTGAAATGTTTTTCATAGGACTTAACGTGGAATAGGGTCAAGGATGGGATCAATGGAATGTGATGCAACCTAAAACATGGAACTGGGCATGATTCTTTTTAAGAGTTTTTATTTTATGGAAACTTAGTAAAAGTTTCTACATTGTAATCCTTTGAGATGTAATAGTTATGTCCTAATTCTATAAAACTCTAAACCGGAAAACATCCTCAATGTGAATTATTCATTTAATTCAATATTAAGTAAGGTTTACGGTCGGGGCCTTATAGTTGGTATCAGAGGTCGGTTTAGATAACTTTAGAGGTTATGGTATTCTTTAAGCATAAGTGGCATTACCATAATGGTTAGGATTTCAGAAAGAGTCCTAGTATTAGATGATGTGAATGAGTAAGTATATCTTAGTGTTTATCTTCCTCAATAGTACATGATGGTTTTTTTAATATACTCACACTGACCTTTTTGGTTTTAGTAAATGGCTGGATCTAGCAGGCACCAAAGTAACAGTGGATGTGAAGGAAACTGTGACAGTTTTCTGAGTGAGCAACTGAATGATATGGGAGCTGCAATGAGAAATCTTGTATATATCCTCAACCAACTGTCTGGAGTCATGATTGACCACCTAAACCTTGGTAATTTCTATAAGGCATCATATATGCGAGAAACAAATCCTTACGGAACAGCAGGTAATAATCATAAAGGTAAGTGTGTTAAAAAACCTATGTGTCAAAGATGTAGAAAGCAACACCCAGGAAAATGTTTCATAGGGACAGAAATATGCTACAGATGTGGAAATGAAGGTCATAAAGCAAGAACCTGTCATGGAAAAAGGAAGCATCCAGTTGACTCGAGGAAAGGGAATGAAGTTCTTTCTGAGGGATCAATTGAATTTTTTAAATGTGGTGTGCGTGGTCATTATGCAAACACGTGTCCTATGAAGAAGTTTCATGAATGGGATCACCAAGATCATACAAATATTCATTTACCAATACCTAATTCCATTCCTATTGAGGATGAAGATACTGAAAATGACCAATCAATGGTATGGATTATTTCTTAACATTTTTTTCCCTATTTTGGAATCTTAGGATATGATTCATGATTTTGTTTGTAGGAAAGAAGAATTTTTGAATAAGTTGGAAAGGAATTGTTAATATATCATGAGGAGTGTTGAATGAGTAAGAAGTCAACATATAAGGGCTTCAAGAGTTATGGTGAAATTTTTAAGAGTATTAAGTCTCTTTTGATGATGGGGTACATTAGAAGACTTTTTTTAGTATGTGTAACACTGATGTTTGATATATGAAAATTTTATTCAAAGAATTGTAATCTGTTCTTTTGTGGACATAGTTATAAAGAACCATTTGGGTTTATATGATCCTTACTGTTGAGGTAATTATGGGTTACTATATGTAATAATGGAAAGTGAAATTAATGAGATAAAATTGAGGTTAAATTACATTATGGTTATTTTTGAATATTTTATCTTGTTTTTGGGGAATGTTTTAAGAATTATGAAGTTTTGGAAAAAGGACAACACGCAGACCGTGTGACAACCCATCGCGTCGGACAAGCTGTGGGAATCGAACCCACAACCAAAGTGCAATGAGTATTTATCACCGACCACTGGACTACGTGAAGTCCCTAGTTAGTTTGACTAATTCTTTTTAGTTAAATGATTTTATAAATTAATATTATGTTGATTTTGGGATATCTATGGAAATTTATTAACCTATCATGGAGGATATGTGATTAGGTTAATTACTTTTCAATACGAGACTTTAGGAGAAACTGATGTTTTTTTGGAGATAAATGTTACGACTTAACTTGGAAGACTATGTGACTAAATCCTTCAAATATTTGGGATTCAATCTTACTTTGATTTACTTTGAATATTTTTATGGACAAATTGTTTATAGAATGGTCCTCATTGAACTTTGGGTTTTGTTGGAAAAATTTTGGAGATTAAGAATATATTTTCTTTTTATAAAGGGTTATCCTTTTCTGGATTATCTGATCTTGTACTAACCTTATTATTTTCTATTTTGGTTAAAGTCTAAAGACATGGGAAATATATAGTTCTCTGTTTTGGATTAGGTGATTCTCTGGAAATTGATTATAGTACTCTTAATGAAAACAAGACTTCCTAAATACTCTTCTTTTGGAGAAAATATGAGTTTGATTAAGGAATCTAGTAAAAGTTGGAAGTCTATGTGAAAAGTATGTTTCATTATGATTTAGTTAAGCTCAAAAATAAATTCCTCAATGAAGAGTAACTTAGAACAAAAAATTTTTCTGTTAACTTTTCTTACTGGGGAATCGAATACCGTTTAACCCATTACAAGTTTGTGACATCTTTACTATCACTCTCCATCAGAACATGATCCTTTGTTTTTTTCTTCCATGTCCATATTTTCATACAGGGAATCCTAGTATGGGTTAACTCGGGTGACCTTTGTACTTTCATTTCTTTCTTTTAATGTGATAGTTTAATTTACACCTTTTCCGATGTGGGGATTTCAATGAAGTATCCAAGCCCAATTTTAAAATTGCAAGGACGCAATTCCTAGAAGGGGGGAAGGATGTAACACCCCAGGTTAATAAAGAGTATGAAATTTTCAAATTTATCCATATTTGTGAATAAAATATTAATATTACTTTAAAGGGGATGATATGCTCGATGGCGTACCCAATACGCAACAACGCGTTTCTTGGGAAATCTTACGTTGCACACTAATAATAAAATAATATTATTTTAAATGGTAGTTAATGCCTAATCGTTGTAATGGAGGAAATGAACAGAACTAACTACAAAATTATTATATTTGTTTGTAAACTATTTTTACTGTTTACAATAAATGTTAGAGGATTAAAAATGCGAATGAATCCAATTTTAAGCATAGAGAGTCTAAAATTCTTTAAAAGGGCGATTAACCATCTTTTGATGGAAAACCTCTTTTAAATCCACTTTTTGACAATTTTATGTGTTATATTTGAAAAAATAAAATTCTCATTTATAATCGGGACATAAAAATTTACTTTGTGTAAATTTTTGGTATTTTTCTGAAGAAGTTCAATTTTTAATGAATAGTGAAAAATGTTTATTTTAATTCAAAACCTCTTTTTAATCTAATTTATTTATATGAGTAGATTATCTTTTTAATTGGTTTTAGATTGTAAATAGAATATATTTTTACCATTTAATTCAATGGTGGTTATTGTAATTAATATCACTTTATGATTGGACTTAAACTAGTGTCAATCTTTTGATACTTATTGTTTCATAAAAACACGCTATTTGTTTTAACAGTGGGATTTAATTATAAAATTAATTAATGCAAATTCTATGTTATTAAATTGGTAAAATAGACATCATTTTTTAATTCAGATTATCAAATATATCTTAGGGTGAATTTTTTTGTATTTTTCTGAAAATCTCCAATTTTTTATGAATAGTGAAACCACAAAGTGGTGGTCACAAAATTTGATTTTTCGTTTAAATGGGACTTTACTACTTCTTTGATTTGAATTTCAAAAATAAAATTTAAATGATTTTAATGTTTATGTAAAATGTGGTTCAATGCGATGAAAATATTTTTTGATGAAAAGTAACTTTTATGTTTTATTAATCGCGATTAAAGGTAATTAGTGTGATTTAAGTTAAAAATGATATTATAATAAAATGAAAATATATTGACACTTGTCCTAACACTATTGGATGAGTTATGGCCTACCAATAAAACCCATGGGTCGATGTTTGGTACACCATGGAGCCACTTAATGACATTTATGCCTTTTATTTAAAGTTAAAATAAAAATGTCACAAACATGATTCGTTTTACTAAAACAATTTTTACATGTGGATATACAAGTCAGAATTTTGACTATAAATAGTAATTGGAAATATAAAAATATTTCCTACATCATAGTATTTTTTATAATTTTTAGACATTAAATAAATTAAATTCATTATGACATCATGATGATGCAGCGATGACCTCATTATTTAACAATTTAAATAAAATGGAATGATAATGCAAAATCCAGGACCTACACATGTCAAAAACCTATTGGATGGGTGGATTTCGAATCTTTATCATCTTAACCTCGAAACACATCAATGTGGGACCATTAAAATCCGAAAACCATTAGAAAATTAAGTAACATTTTATACTTTTCAAAGAGTGCCCCTCCTCTCCTCTTATAAAAGGCCCCCTCCTCTACCACCTTACCCACACCTCTCAAACCTTTGGATCTTCCAATCTCTGATCATTTTGTCTCTCCACATACCTCTCCTCATCCTAGAATCCTTAAATTAGGTAGGAAGCTCTTCAAGAAACCCTTTTGGTTCAAACCAAAGGGAGTTACCCAATTTTAAGGTAACGTCTTCACTTGTGCTCTTTTGTTTTATTTTGCTTCTCCAACCCCCTAAACTCTTTTTATTCATTGATTTTGTAAAAACTAAAGTATATTCAATATACTAGGATGTTTTTATAATAAGTATATGAGCTACAGTTACACACACCTTCATCTAATGGTTAAAGAATATACTGTTTCTGTGGATGGCGAATTTCTGCCTCACGAAACGATGATTGTTCAACACTCATATAATACTTTCGAAGGTGTCCATTAAGATTTCACTGTGTTTATATATGTTATATAATATTTTTATGTTTTACTTATTCTTCTGTATTTTTCATTTGTGGCATACCTTTATGGATTCCATTATGGGTATACGCGATATCTTTATTTTAGGAAGTGCGGACTACCGCCCCCTCAAAGTGATTTGATTCGTTAATGCCATATGTGGGATGTATATAGGATGGATTTAAAGTTATTATATATGATTTTATACTGTAATTATAATATAACTTTATATAATTATTGTTTTCTTTCCATTAAAGTATGTGATAGAAATGAAAGTAGCGTTCATGCGTACGTACGGCTTACCGTCTCCATGAACGGTGCATTTCATTTCTTATCCTCAAATGTAATGTACTATTATAAGTACATATAATGGATATATATATGATTTATGATAATAATAAAGGATTAATATAATTCTGGAATTAAAAATATACACACCTCTCATTTATTTTTAATTCCATTAATATGACATAGAAATGAAAGTAGCGTTCATGCGTACGTACGGCTTACCATCTCCATGAACGGTGCATTTCATTTCTTAACTCTAAATGATTATGTAATATTATAAATAAATGTATATGCTTCAAATATATGATATATATGATATCCAAATCAGGAATTTCATTCTGGATATAAAGAACCTTTGACCAGATGAACAACATGTAATTGTAAGAAGTCCATTTTTGACTTAAGCACCAAATATCGACAAAACAAACATTATTAACTTAAATTATTACATAAAGTTTATAACATGTCAATAATTGATATAAATGGAATAATTAACATTAAAAATGTTCTTAAGAAAGTATAAATTAACTCAAGTTTATTATTTAGGACGTTAAGGAACGATCGAGTCAAGTCAGACCCAAGGTAAGGGATCCTACTCCTCTCTTTCTTTTTAAGTACACTCTTTCATGTCATTCCATTTAAAGCCCATATTTATTGTTATTGGGATGTTCCTTTATATTACTCATACTTTAATTTTTATGTTCATATGATGAGAGACCATATTCTCTCTCATTAATCCATTTTTGGATGTTTTGAGTGGTGCCGTTAGGCTGCCGAATTTTCGTAAGAGATCCAACCTCTCTCTTTCTCTTTAAGTACTCTCCTTTATGTCACTTCTTTTAAGATCCTCTTTGTTATGATGGGGGATGTTATTTTATATTCCTCTTGATGTATATTTTATTTTAATGTGATTAGATACCATATTTGATCTCATCAATCCATTTTTGGATGTTTTAAGTGGCAGTGTTAGGCTGCCGAGTTTTCATAAGGGATTTTTCATCTCACTTTTATTCCTGTGAGATTTATGCTACATTTTCCACAATTTCCTTTGAGTGGTGTATGTACTGACCATTATTTTACTCATTGTGTAATATTTTTTCATTTATGAGTATTTACATCAATGTTGTATTGTCTTTCTATCACAGGGTGTATGTTTCGAAAGATACCCATGTCAGTAAGGGAACCTTTCACCCTCATCTTTTTAAAAGACTTATTTGGTTATGTCTTTTAATTCACATAATATTATGTTGGGATATGTTCTTCTATATCCTTATTGATGTAAATTTTATGTCCAAGTGATGAGATACCCTTTTTATCTCTCATCAACTCCTTTTCTGAAGTGACGCTGTTAGGCTGTCTAATTTTTGCAAGGGAACTTCTTAACCCAATTTCGATTCTTTGGGATAAACTTGTACACCTTGAATATGTCGTTCTATGATTATGTGTGAATGTCCTATGATTTATTTACACTTAATACCCACTTATATTTTGTGTATTCGTTTGTCACACATAATTATGAAACTGATTTATCCTTAATCCAAGGATGCCGTCTTTGTAAGGGACTTCGTCTCAATCTCCTTTCATTGAGGCATAATTCGTTTTATACACAACATTATTTTATATGGTGTATAAACCCCTTTGTCTTTTACTTTTATACAAAAGGAATCTTTTTCTACGAAGCATTTTACAAAACGGAAAAAAGGAATGTTTCTTTTAACGTACGCGGTGACAATTACCATTTCCGCCGCCGCGAGTATTATTTGGTCTTTGGCTTCCTGAACAAGCCGTAATGTTTTTTAAAATGAAATAAATACCATATAATCTTTTATGTATTTTGGTATTGAAAATGGTTTTTATAATGGATTTTTTATGTCAATATATTTAAGTGATATATTGTGATCAAAGTGTGGAAATTTTTTCTTTCCATTATATTTGTTTTATGTCTTATGATTTTTATAATGGTACTTGGAAATTTAACAGGTGGTTACGTGATAAACCATATGACGGGTGGTGCCGTGAATACCAGGATGGGTGGTTACGTTATAACCTCCAATGCATTAGGTATGGAAGCCGGCCGTATGGCTATTCCATTAAGTATGTATGGAAGTTGGCTGAATGGCTATTCCATTAAGTGATATGTGTGGAAGTTGACCTTATGGTTATTCCACTTAAGTATGTTTATGTCCCAAGTTACCATTATATGTTATGTGATCTTTATATGGGTTTTATGGTAATATTTTGGTTACAAAAGGGTAAGTAATGAACTTTTATTCAGTAAAGAGTTTTTACTACTTCGAAATGGTGATAATTATTACTTTGATAAAGTATACATGGTTTACTTGTTGTTTTGAAAAACTAACAGTTTTCATTCTTTGTGTATCTCTTACTGAGATTTTTATGCTCATCCCAAGTTTTTGAAATGTTTTAGACAGGACTTAACGTGGAAGAGGGTCAAGGATGGGATCAAGGGAAAGTCATGCAACCTAAAACATGGAGCTGGACATGTTTCTTTTTAAGAATTTTTATTTTATGGAAACTTAGTAAAAGTATCTACTTTGTAATCTTTTGAGATGTAATAGTTATGTCATAATTCTCTCAAACTCTAAACCTGAAAAGATCCCCAATGTGAATTATTCATTTAATTCAATATTAAGTAAGGTTTAAGGTCGGGGCCTTATAACAGCTACCTAGGGAGTTACATTTGAAATACTCATCATTGTATATTCACTAAATATATTAGGAGAAACATTTATATTTACCACTGTCACGTTACCTAATGCATTAGAGAGCTATATAGGGCTCACCCGCCCTAGGATTATCACAGAGCCACCCGTATATGTAACAATGCCCAAGAAAAATAACATATTCGTAACATATAAAACAAACATAAAGGAAAGATAACATTTCCACATTTCTATCCAAATATATCATTTAAATATATTGACATTAAAAATCCATTATCAAAATCCATTTTCAATACCAAAATACGTAAATGAGTAAATGATATTTATTTTCCTTTTAAAACATTATGGCTTGTCAAGGAAGCCAAAAATCAAATAATACTCACGGTGGCGGAAAGGTCGTTGTCACCGCGTATGTTAAAAGAAAAATTCATTTTTTTCATTTAGTAAAGCGATTTTTAGAAAAGTATTCCCTTTGAATGAAATGAAAATTCAAATGTTTTTATTCTGCGTATGAATGAAAATCGTGTATTAATAAAAAAATATGCCTCAATAAAAGGAGACTAAGATGAAGTATGTTACCTCGTTTCCGACTTGACCTGTTTGTTCCTTAATCTCTTGAATAATAAACTAATGTTAATTTATAAATTATGAAGAACCTTTTTCACATTTATTATTACTTATATATCACTTATTACCATTTTATAAACATAATGTAATCATTTATGTTAATAACATTCATTTTGAAGATATTTGGTACTTAAGTCAAAAATGGATTACTTATAATTACAAGTTGTTGATATGGTCAAAATTTCATTATATAATAAATTATATTCATGATTTAGATATCATATATATCATATATATATAGTATATACTTGTATTTATAATAGTACATAACATTTGGATGTAAGAAATTAATTGCACCGTTCATGGAGACGGTAAGCCGTATGTACGCATGAATGCTACTTTCATTTCAATTTATTATTTTAATGTAATTAAAACAAAATGATACATTATTATATTATAATTATAGTATAATATCTGATAAAATATCATTAACTTCATCCTTTATTCATCCCACATATTTCATTAATGAGTCATATCACTTTGAGGGGTTGGTAGTCCGCACTTCCTCAAATGAAATTATCGCGTTTACCCATAATGGAAACCATAAAAGTATGATATAAAAAAATATAGAAAAATAAAAAAACCCTATACATAATATATATCATATATTAAAATAGTTTCATCATAATGGCCACCATGGGAGTCGATAGGAGATAATCAAACAATCATCATTTCATGAGGCATTAGTTTTCCATTCACAAAAACAGTATTTTCTTTGCCCATTTGATGGAGATGTGTGTGAGTGTAGTTATAATACTTCTCATAATAACATCCCAGTACATTGAGGATACTTTTTCTGTAATAAAATAAAGGAATAAAAAGCATTTAGGGGTTGAAGAAAAATAAAATTAAGGAATATATGTTAAGAGAAACAGTTACCTTTAATTTGGGTAACTCCCTTTAGTTTGAACCAAAAGGACCTCTTGATGTGCCTTCTACCTAAGGTAAGGATTTTAAGAGTAGGATAGGGATATTGAGATATTATTTTTAAAGGGGTTGGAAGAGCCAAGCGGCTTGAGAGGTGTGAGGAATTAGTTAGAATTGAGAACATTTTATAAGGGGGAGGAGAGACTCTTTAGGAAAGTTTGCAAATATTATTTTATTATAAACTTATATTTGGATTATAAACATACAAAACTCATTAAAGTTTAATATAATATGACTCATGTTCGAAATAAAATCATCCAATAAGAATTTTATAGGTTTTGGATATTATTTTAATATTTATAATCTTATTTATTTAAATCATTAATTAATGAGGTAAATACTGCATCATTATTGTGTCACAAATAATATAATTAATTTGACGTCTAAAATTTATAAACAAAATAACATAATGAAGGAACTAATTTTATCTTTACAAATAATATTTATAGTCTAAAATATAACTTATATAACCCTATGTAAATATGTATTTACTTAAAGATATTTGTTTATGTCATTTTTGCCTTTACTTTAATTTAATTAGAATAAAGTGTCATTATCTCTCCCATGTGGCTCCATGGGGTCCCAAAATCGACCCAAAGATGGACATGGTCGTAAATTACTCAAAAAATAAGGTTATGATATGTTTTAAGGTAATTCTATTTTAATACAATATTCTTTTTACCTTGAAATATCATATTTACCTTTAACCGTTAAAAATAAAAGTCAAAAGATTCTATTCACCAAAAATTATTTTAATCTTATTGAACCACAATTTACTTAATAATAACAACAATGTATGTAGTATTTTTGAAATTCAATCCACATATGTGATAAAATTTCATTTAAATAAAAATGTCAGTTTTTAACTACTACTTAGTGGTTACACAATTCATAAAAAATTGAAGTTTTTCAGAAAACTACCAAAAATTCAGCCTAAGATATATTTGATATTATGAATTAAAAATGATGTTTATTTTAAAAAATTAAAACCATAGAAGATGCATTAACTAATTTAAAATTAATACCTGTTGTCAAAACAAATAGCGTTTTTTTTAAAACAATAACTATCAAAAGATTGATACATGTTTATATCCAATTTCAAAGTGAAATTAAATCCAATGACCAATATTGGATTAAATGGTAAAAAATATTATAATTAAACTTTAAAACAAATTAAAAATATAATCTAACAATATAAATAAATTATACTAAAATGAACATTTGAATTAAAATACAGTATTTTTCACTATTCCTATAAAAATAATTTTTTTCTGAAAAATTCAAAATATTTACCCAAAGTAAATTTTGATTCCCCGACTCAAGAGAAGAATTTTATTTGGTCCAATAGAACATATAAAATTAACCAAAACTATATTTAAAGAAGGTTTTCAATCAAAAGGTGGTAAATCGGCCTTTTAATGAATATTAGAGTATTTATGCTTAAAATTAGATTTATTCACATTTTAAGCCACTAACATTTGTTGGATAAATGTAAAAACATTTAATAAACATTTATAATCATATTGTTGTTAGTTATATTAATTCCTACCAATACAACACATAGTTTTTCACTACATTTAAAATAATATTATTATATTATTACTATACAATGTATGATTTCCAAGAAACCTATTGTTGGGTATTGGGTACGCCACTCAACATAGAAATCCCTTTAAAGTATAATTAAAATTTAATTCACAAAATATTATTTAAAATGAAAATGTATTATTTCTTTATTTACCTGGGATGCTACATCCTTCCCACTTTTGAAAATTGTGTCCTCATAATTTTATTTAATTATCAAATTAATGTGGGTATTTTTCCCTCATAGCATTTTCAGATTATCACGTTTCCTCTTCTACCATATGGTTTTTTCACAAAACCATTACATGGTTAATTAAATTATTCCACAACACATTCTATATATGGTCATGAATCTGCAGTGGTTTTTCTTTATAAAAGAGATTCTCTTCCAACTAAACTACCTCTGGACTTAAAACATGAGATGGATCTGGCATATACTTTCTCGACATTGAAACATGAAAAAAATTGTGTACCTAGGACAAACATGATGGTAAATCTACTCAGTAAGCAACTGATCCATCTTTCTCTAGGATTTCATAAGGTCCAATGAACCTCAGACTCAACTTTCCTTTCTTACCAAAATGCATCACACTTTTCCATGTTGAAAATTTTATAATGAATTGAACACCTATCTCAAAAGAAAGATCCTTCCTCTGATTATGTGTATAACTTTTCTGCCTACTCTAAGTTGTTCTCATGTTCTTCTGAATCAAATAATCCTTTTCTGCCATCCCTTCTACCAATTCTGGTCCTATCAGCTTCCTTTCACCTAATTCATCCCAAAAAGCTAGAGTTTGACACCACAATCTATATAATGCCTCAAATGGATCCATCTGTACATTGGAATGAAAACAGTTATTATAAAAAATTAATCCAAATAAATATGTTGGTCCTAACTTCCCTGGTTATCCATTGAACAAGCACGTAGAATATCCTCCAAAGCCCGAATTGTTCATTCTGACTGCCAATCTGATTACGGATGAAAATCTATACAAAAAAATTTTTCAGTGCCCAATGACTTCTTAAGGCCTTTCCAAATTTTTGAAGTAAATGTGGGATCATGTTCAAATACAATGGAGAGGGGAACACCAGGTAACTGTACTATCTCTTTAACATACAAATGAGAACATTAATCTAGAGACAACGTATCTCAAATAAAAGGAAAATGAGCAGATTTAGTAAACTGATCAACAATAACCAAGATTACATTATTTCTTCGAGATGTCTTTGATAATCCCACAATGATGTCCATGGATATATTTTCTCATTTCCACTCTGGAACCAGTAAAGACTAAAACATCTCATTCAGTAACTGATGCTCTGCTTTAAATTGCTGACAAGTCCAACACGTCATAAAAAAATCATCAATATCTCTTTTCATTACATCCCACCATTAATACTCATGAATATCTATGGACATCTTAGTACTGCCAGGATGAACTGAAAATAGAGAACTATGATCTTCACCTAACAACTTATTCTTAAACTGTGAATCACAAGGCACACATAATCTCTTCCCAAACCTAAAAAAAATCATTATAAATGTCAAATTCAGGAAACATACGATTCTGGACCAACTCAACTTTTTCTGTAACTCACTGAATTTTATCTGTGCTTTTTTTATTATGTCTGATAGAAATTATTTCACTGACACCTAAAACAAAACAAAATAATTTCATTCACCGACAAAATTTATACCAATGTTTATCAAATCAAAAACCAAAGGATCTCATTCCAAACGTATCATGGTTAATCAAGTATTACTTTTTTGACTCAAATCATAAGATAATTTATTTGCCTTTCCCAGATGGTAAAGTATCATGCAATCATAATCTTTTAATAATTCCAACCATCTCCTCTGTCTCATGTTCAATTCTTTCTCTGTGAATATATACATCAAACGTTTGTGGCCAATGTATATTTTAAATTTACTCCATATAAATGATGCCTCTAAATTTTCAAAGAAAATACAACAGCAGCTAATTCTAAATCAGGTGTAGGGCAATTTAACTCCTAAGGTTTCAACTGACGTGAAGCATAAGAAATTACCGGATCATTCTGCATAAGGACACAACCAAGTCCTTTCAATAAGGCATCACTTTAAATAAAAAAACATTCCATTTTTGGAAGGTAGTGCCAAAATAGAAGCATTCACCAATCTAATTTTCAATTCCTAAAAACAATCATCACATTCTTTTTTTTTCAAATGAACATAACCCATTTTCGAGTTAACTTAGTCATTGGACTAGATAATTGTATAGAATTTTCAACAAACCTCCAGTAATAACTTTCCAAAGTAAGAAAACTATGGATATCGCTTATATTTGTGGGTCTTGTCCATTCTTTAATAACTTTTGTTTTAGTAGGATGAATAGTTATGTAATTTATTTGAAACAATATGTCCAAGGAATGAAATTTTTTGTATCCAAAAATCACACTTTCTGAATTTCCAATACAGTTTCTTTTCTTTTAAGGTTTGAAAGACAACACTTAAATGACTTTTATGATCCTCTTTACTTTTTGAATAAATTAAAATATCATCAGTTAATAGAACCAAAAACATATCCAAAAATTCATGTAAAATTCTATTCATAAGATCCATGAATACAGTAGGTGAATTGGTTAAACCAAAAGGAATAAAGAAAAATTTATAATGACCATATCTAGTACGAAATGCAGTCTTCAAAATGTCTTCTCCCATTACATTCAACTGATGGTACCCCGACCTCAAATCAATCTTAAAAAATTATTGAGTTTCCTAGAGCTGATCAAACAAATCATTGATATGAGGAAAAGGATACTTATTATTAATTGTTATGTTATTCAATGTTCTATAATCAATGGAGAGTCACATTGAACCCTCTTTTTTTAACAAAAAAAAACAGGAGAATCCCATGGTGATGTTCTAGGTAGAATTAAACATTTATCTAATAACTCTTGAAATTGATTTTTTAACTCTAAAAGTTCAATTTGATCCATTCGATAAGGGGGTTTTGAAATTGTCTTGGAATTAGGAACTAGTTCAACAGTAAATTCAACTTCCTGATTAGGTATAATACTTGGAAACTACTCAGGAA
The DNA here is from genome assembly GCA_963277665.1 of Viscum album. Taxonomy (NCBI): domain Eukaryota; kingdom Viridiplantae; phylum Streptophyta; class Magnoliopsida; order Santalales; family Viscaceae; genus Viscum; species Viscum album. The sequence continues at coordinate 1,136,097,955 of OY728122.1, forward strand.
AACATTAAGATGCTCATTTACCATTAACACATAATTAATATAAACAGTTCCTTTGTTTTCAATAATATGTGAAGGTAACATTCATTTCTATCTTTTACTAGTTTCTCAGCTACCTGATATGTTATCAAATTTAAGGGTTCATTACTGTACACAAAATGAAAATCATCTTGAAAAGAAACCACCTTAGCTCTGTAGTCAATCTTGTCATTATGAAAAAAAACTCATTCCATACCCAAAATAACATCAAACTTTACTGGAGGAAAAACAATAAGGTTTGTAGGTATATTCTTTCTACACATAAGGACGGGAAGGTTCTTATAATTTTATTTTGTCAGAACATTTCCTCCAAGGGTTTTTACTATAAGTTCTATATTCATATCATTAAATGGAAATCCCAATTTACTTGAAAATTTATTAGAAATTAAAGAGTGTTTAGACCCCAAATCGAAGAACACATTAGCATAATATGAATAAACAAATAGTGTACATGATACTACTTCATTTGATGGCCCAACGTCTGTTGTATTAGTTGAAAGGGACTTCACTACCCCTTTCTGCATGTAGTCTAGCTGCTTTCTCTCAATTGAGTTATTTGTTGGACACTCATTTTCATAAGAACCCATTTCATTGAACATAAAAACATTTTACTGACTATAAATCACATTTTGTCTTACGATTACCTTGATATTTTTCAGTGCAATTACGATCCTTATGTCCCATTTTACCACAATGGTAGCACTTACCTGAATTCAAAATAAATTCCCCATCATGATTTTTACCACAATTTTAACAAACAGTAAACTTTAGTTTCTTACAATCAGACTTTTTTGAGAAGTTCCTCCCTTTTGTATACCACCTTGACCTCTTATTCTGTTGTTTTTCAAAGAACACCTAATCAAAGGAAAACTCCATTTCCACCATCATCAAACATCAAACAAGTTTTTTATAACATATGAACTCAAGAGAAGATAAATCATTTTGATACATTGGTTTTAATCCCATGAAGAAATGGTTGATTTTACTATCAAAATCTCGTATAAAATTTACAACATACCCTGTCAGTCAAGTGAGTTTTTCTTTAGAAACCACCACTAAGTCATCCTCTTGCCTCAATTCATGGAATTGTTTTTCCATACTACGATGAACCACCTTAGGAATATATTTCTCAAGAAACATACCTTTTAATTCATCCCAATAAGGAGCATCAATCTCCTCACTAACCCAAACATTTTTCACCATCGACCACCACTAATCAGCATCACCTTCAAAACGGTAAAAAAAGGCTAACCTTTTGTTTTTCTGAACACCCCATGAAATCAAAAAATTTCTCAAGTGCCTTAATCAACCCTTCTGCTAGAACATGGTCAGATGATCCTCTAAATGATGGAGATGTTGCCTCATGAATTGCTCCACTAATAACATGTTTTTCTGTGTTTGATCTGGCTGATCTCATGCATGGATACCACCACCATTTATAGCTTGAGTAAATTGTACCAACTCTACAAAAAGTTGTTCAGTCCCGATTCCAGCCATCAATGGTTGCTGATTTGGAAGGTTGTCTTCTTCCTGATGTCGTACCAACATAGCTGCCTCGTTTCCTCTACAGAAAACCTTTCTGAGCATAGAAATATCTTAGGCGAAGCAATATGGTAATATGTTAATGCTATATCATTTCAATGTTAACATAAATTAATTTATGGATATTTGTTTAACAATACAATAACTCCTAAAGTTTTCTAAACTGACCTCTGATACCAACTATAATGACCCAACCTTAAAAATTACATAATCTTGAATTAAATGAATAATTCACATTGTGGATATTTTTAGGTTTAGAGTTTTAGAGAATTTGACCACAACTATTACATTACATCTCAAAAATTACAAGTTAAACACTTCAATTCAATTTCAATTTTTTTAATAAAAAAACTCTTAAAAAAAGAGTCAGGTGAATTTTATGGTTTTAGACAACATGACTTTTCCTTGATCTTATACTTGACCCTATTTATCTTTAGGCTATGTGAAAAACATTTCAAAACTTGGGATGAGCATAAAAATCATAATAAGGGTTATAAAACAATGAAATAAAACATTATTTCATCATTGAATACATAACATAAGCTCTTTAACATAACCCATGAAATCATAAGATTTATGAATAACACATAGAAAACATAAATCATAAAGGTAACTTTTAGAATTCATATCATACTTATATGTTAGCTATCACAGCTACGTAGAGAGTTACATTTGGAAAACCCATCATAGTATATTCCTTAAATCTCTTAGGATAAGCTTTCATATTTACCTCTGTCACGTTACACAACGCATTGGAGAGTTATCTCAGGCTCACCCACCCTAGTTTTATCACAAAACCACTCGTATACTTAATAATTCCCAAGAATCATAACATATTCATAACACATAAAACAAATATAAAGGAAAAAAACATTTACCCATTTCAATCACAATATATCATTTAAATATATTGACATAACAAATCAATTATCAAAACCATTTTCAATACCAAAATAAGTAAAAGATTATATGGTATTTAATTTCTTTTTAAAATCCTTACATCTTGTTAAGGAAGCCAAAGTTCAAATAATACTTGCGACGGTAGAAAGGGCCTTGTCACCATGTGCGTTAAAAGAAAAATTATTTTTTGCCATTTAGTAAAAAAAGTTATAGAAAAGGATTCCCATTGAATGAAATAAAAATTCAGAGGTGTTTAAACTATGTATAAAAGAAAATTCTGTAATAAAATAAAATATGTCTCAATGAAAGGAGACTGAGGCGAAGTCCCTTACCTCGTGTCCAACATGACCTGTTTATTCATTAATCTACTAAATAATAAAATAATGTTAATTTCTACATTATTATGAACATTTTTCAGGTTTATTATTTCTTTTATATCACTTATTACCATGTTATAAACATTATATAATCATTTAAGTTAATAACATTCGTTTTGTCGATATTTGGTACTTGATTCAAAAATGTACTTCTTATAATAACAAGTTGCTGAAATGGTCAAAAGTTCATTATATCTAGAATTATATTCATGATTTAGATATCATATGTATAATATATATCTTCTCTATCCAGTATATACATGTATTTACAATAGTACATAACATTTTGAGGTAAGAAATTAAATGCACCGTTCATGGAGACGGTAAGTCGTACGTACGCATGAACGCTACTTTCATTTATATATATTATATTAGTGGAATTAAAACATAATGATACATAAGTATATTATATTTTCAGTTTAATATCATATATAATATCATTAACTCAATCTTTTATACATCCCACATATGGCATTAATGAGTCATATCACTTTGAGGGGGCGGTAGTCCATACTTTCTCAAATGAAATTATCATGTTTACCCATAATGGAAACCATAAAGGTAAGCCAAAGAAAAATTCAGAATCATAATGAAAACATGAAAATAATATATATCATATATAAATATTTTTTCTTCTTAATGTACACCATGAGAGGCGATAAGATATAGTCGAACAATCCTCGTTTCAAGAGGCTTTAGTTTTCCATTCACAGAAACAGTATGTTCTTCACCCATTAGATGGAGGTGTGGGAAAGTGTAGTTAAAATAATTCTCATTAAAACATCCTAGTATATTTAGGATACGGGTTTTGTTATAAAATAAATGATTAAAAATATTTTAGGGGTGTTCGAAGTAAAATAAAAGAAAATAAGTTAATAGAAATTGTTACCATTAATTTGTGTAACTTCCTTCTGTTTGAACCAAAAGGACTTCTTGAAGTGCCTTCTGCCTAACGTAAGGCTTCTATAAAGAGGATAGGGATCTTGAGAGATTATTTTTTCAGGGGTTGGATGAGCGAAGGGGCTTGAGAGGTGTGAGTAATGGGTTAGAAGTGATGTCTTTTTATAAGGGGATTAGGGGCTCTTTAGGAAAGATTTCAAATATTATTTTATTATAAAATTATCTTCAGTTTTTAAATATCCAAAACTCATTAATGTTGAAGATATGATGACTCAAGATCGAAATAAAATCATCCCATAATAATTGGATAGGTTTTAGATATTATTTTAATATTTATAATCATATATATATATATAAATGATTTATTAATGTGGTAAATAATGCATCATTATTGTTTCACAAATAATTTAATTTATTTGATGTCTAAAAAATATAAAAAAATACCCTAATGTAGGAAATATCATTTTTCCAAATAATATTTAATGAATAAATGATAACGTACATAACACTTTGTAAAAAATTATTTACTCTAAGATATTTGTTTATTTCATTTTCGCCTTAACTTTATGTTAATTAAAATAAAGTGTCATTATCACTCCCTAGTGGAATCATGGGGTCCCAGAACTAACCCAAAGATTCCCATAGTCATAAATGAATCAAACAATAAGCTTAGAAAAAAATTTATGATGATTTTTTTATTAAAATATTATTTTTATCTTGAATTACCCTATTTATCATTAACCACGATAAATAAAAGTCAAAAGATACTATTCATAAAAAAATTATTTTCTTCATATTGAACCACATATTAATTAAAAATAACAACCATGTATTTTTGATTTTTGAAATTCAATCCACCTCTGTGGTAAAATATCAATTAAATGAAAATTTCATTTTTTGACTACTACTTAGTGGTTTCACTATTCACAAAATTGATGTTTTTCAGAAAACTACCAAAACTCATCCAAAGATATATTTGATATTATGAATTCAAAAATTATTTCTATTTTACCAAATTCAAAACACATAATTTCAATTAATTAACTTAAAATTAATTCCCATTGTCAAAACAAATAGCATGTTTTTAAGAAACAATGACTATCAACATATTGGTACTTGTTTATGTCCAATTTCATAGTGAAATTAATTCAAATGACCAAAATTTGATTAAATGGTAAAAAAATAAAATAATTATACATTAAAAAAATTAAATATATAATCTAACCTTATATATAAATTATATTAAAAGGCACTTTTCAATTAAAAACCATTATTTTTCACTATTCAGAAAATTATGAATTTCATCAGTAAAATACCAAAATATTAACCAAAGTAAATTTTGATGTCCCTAATCTAATGAATAATTTTATTTGGTGAAGTAGAACATATATAAGTGACCAAAACTATATTTAATGGGGGTTCTCTATCAAAATGCGGTAAATCGATTTTTTACAGAATATTAAAGTATTTATGCTTAAAATTATATTCATTCACATTTTAAGCCTCTAACTTTTATTGGATAAATGTAAAAACATTTAACAAAAATGTATAATCATATTTTTTTTAGTTTTATTCATTCCTACTAATACAATGTATAGGTGTTATCTACATTTAAAATAATTTTTTTATATTATTAGTGTGCAATGTAAGATTTCAAGTAAACCTGTTGTTGCATATCGAGTATGCCAAAAAACATAGCAACCACTTTAAATTAAAATTAAAATTTAATTCACAAAATATTAATTAAAATGAAAATGTATTATTTATTTCTTTACCTGGGATGTTACATAGGGAAATTACCTTGTAGCTAATTGAGGAGAATGACGGAGTCCGTTTCATCTTCAGTGATGACAAGGCCCCCATTCTGACATATGGAAAGGCTGAATTGAAGGAGAGGGCTTCTACCTAGATGGAGGAACCCTTTATCAAGAAAACTTAGATGGAGAATATAATAGAGCCACTCGCATCATGGACCACCCTTCCTACCTTCATGATCCCATCGGAATAGGATCCATCTGTGTTGTGATTCAAATTGTAGGAAGGGGGATGCCACCAGACCCAATTTCTATAAGGGAAAATAGTAGGGAGACCCTAGAAAAGATTTTGTAGAAACTGGAGTGATAGAGCATTGTTCCATGCATTAATTTATCTGATCAAATTGTTAATATGTTCATGGATGTGGGCAATTATGGTCCGCCCTTAGGAGATGATCCCTTCATATTGAGCTTTCTTCCAAGCTTGCCAAATACATAACTCACCTTTATGAAAAATGACTGGCCTGGACATCCATTCCACCCCATTATCATTGAAACCCATAATCTAGCATTTGATTAAAGGCACATCACTTGGATCATGGTTGTGCATAGTAGTGAACGCACCAATTGTATTTTAGACATCTTGGTCCCAAACAACTTCAGAAAATAATGCTCCATACATTCCTCTTTGTGATCATGGCATCACGAGCAGCAACGAATAGTTGGTTTACCTCATTTTTTTGATATTTTTATTTTTTTAAGGGAACCATTCCTCATCCTCCACGTAAGAATGATGAATTTAGAAGGGATGTGCATGAGAATGAGAAGACTATTTCATTGATCATGATAGGATGGGGGATTGAGGATGCTACGACTGACTTTAGAAAAAAGGGCTCCCAATTGATCTCATTGGAACCACATTAGAAGCACGTCTTTTGGTTGGATGAGTAAAATTCTTCTAAAATAGGCTAATTAAGAATACACTATTTACCTTCTTTGCTGAAACTTTAAAAATTCTAACCCTTATTATCTAAATCCAAGTTCCCAATAAAAATCATAAGAAAGCATCCATCATATGATCCTAAGTGCCTATAAGGATGCGTAATAAAACCTCCCTTTCCATGATGGACCAATAGTCAAAATCCAAATAGTAGCTAAATATCACACCCAAGGGTGCCACCTGAGGTGGAAAACAAATAAACTATTAAAGAGAAAAGTAAAATGTCAATTTACTACGGTGGAAAACATAGTTTGTCTCGTATGCATGTGGATGAAATCACCCATCATAAGATCTGTACACATTCCTGACATACTTAAAACCAGGAAAACCCATTTGGATTGTTTTAATAATTTAAAATAATAATCTATGACTCATTTTTGACATGTAGTAATCAACTCCACATCAATACGATGCACGGTGTGACTGGTATATCTCCAATGTGTCTTTTTTATTAATAATTTCCATTTTATTAATGTATTCTTTCATATTAATGTTTAATTCATTTCATTATTATATTTCTAAAATAATATTTATTTTTTTAAAAAGGTGTTATTTTTTTCTTCAATTTCGATTCATTGTTCAGAAACTAATTCTATAGATGAAAATTTTTGGGAGGGGATAAAAGATGAAAAAAGTATAAAACATTAATGTTTTTAACTATTTTTTAGATAATTGTAATTATAACCATATAAAACATTTTTTGAAATTTATATAACAATCTGTTTTTTTGTTCATGATGCCAGGTAAATGTATATAGAATTTTAAAAACTGTTGTGTTGTGATGTTTTGTTCTTTTATTCTTTGTTTGTGTGTAGGTGTTGTTTTTTGTAGTTGTTTTAAGTACAGGTGTTGTGTTTTGTTGTTTTGGGCAGATGAAGTTTGTGTGAGGGTGCTGTTTGTTTGCAGGTGTGCAGGTGTTGTTCAGGTGCTGTGTTGGTGTTGGTTGTGATATTAAATAAATAGTACATCACAAGAAACTAGTTCTTTATCAATGATAATGAAGAATTGATAAATTGGGCCTTTATTAGGATTCAAAATAGCACTGATAAATTGGTCCTTTTATCAGCAATTTTTAGGGCTGTTAAAAGGGACCCCCCGATCTTCTCCGCAGTTAAGTGCTCTTTTCTGACACTATTAAAGGAGGTTTATAGAACTTTAAAAAGACCTATTTTTAGTAGTGATTCATCCATATATTAATGGTACTATTTATTGGATTTAGATTAATAGGTATATAGAGGATTGGGTATATAAGGGTTTTATGTGTCCTAGATCTTCACATTTTGGTTCATTGGTCATTTTCCAAGAAGAAGGGTGGAACCCTCACGTGTTTCAGGGATCACTATCCATTAAACCAACTTTCGGTTAAGAACATTTATCCATTTTCATTTAATAATGATATATTTGACTCTATCCAAGGAGAAAAGGGTTTACCTAATATTTATATGAATCTAGGTTATCATCATGTTCATGTTACACCGTTGATATATCATATACAACATTCAACTATAGATATTCATTGTATGATTATTTGTTCATGTTGTTCAGTCTCATGAATGTAACAATTGTTTTCCTGGAAATTATTTATTGGGTTTACCACCTGTATATTGACATTTTTGTGTCCTTTATAGTGGATATCATGGATTATTCTGACACTCTACAAGAGCATGCCAAACAACTTGAGACTTTAATGAATAAACAATTATAGAATCATTTATATACTATGCTTTCAAAATCACTCTTTTTTATTGATATAGTTAAATTCTTCGATCATATTATCTTAGATACATTAGTTCCAGACGACCTAGAGAATGTGATAGAATTTGTTTCTTAGTAGGATCCTAAGAATATCATTGATATATAGAGTTTCTTGGGGGAAGAAGGTTTTTTCAGTGGCATCATTTAGGAAACTATACACCAAGAGGCCCCTCTTACGGGCCTAAATAATAATGGTGGGATGTTAAAATGGTCAAGAACCTATGATATGACATTAAAATTGATCAATGAAAGACTAAATTCATCACTAATTTTGACACTTCCTATTCATGGACATGGTTATATTGTTTATTATGAATTGTCAAGTATAAAACTATTATTAGTACTAACACAAGAGGATAAGGTTGGGGAATAAAATTCTCATCAGTTGGGGCCACATGAATGGAACTACCTGATGAAAAATATTGAGTATGATTTTGTTTTTTGTGCCATGCACTGATAAAGACATTACTTACATAGAGAGTATTATTTGTTGTACAAAAACCTCAAAATCGTCAATTACATATTCACATAGTGTCACTTGAATCATACTCAATAATGGTGGGTTGAATACGTAAATTATTTATACATTGAGTTTATTATACACATGTTAATGGAGATGTGGTGGAATATGCACTTAGTGGGAATACTCATACAAATGTAGTTAATGAGTCCAGTATTGATTTAAATCTTATTGTCAGGTATACTAATATGCACCTCGTGGTTTATGAAATTCATGGAAACACTATATTTGAAATGTTATCAGGGGCCTATTCACTTATAAAGAGAATAATGATGATGAATCAATCATATTTGGTGGGATTTTCCCTATAGGAGATAATTGTAGTTGATAACCTACCACTTTGTTTTTTAGTTGATGTAGATGAGATCTTGTGCATTCATGGATGTATCAGGGTTCCAACCAAAATCTAAGTGGAGTTGATGTGGTAGTATCATACCTATATAACATTAGTACTTACTAGTATAACTAATATGTATCATGACTTATGATACAATTATTGGTCAATGAGGATGAAAAGAGGTATATAGGAGTTTGTAAATTGGGGTTCCACCTCCCAATGGGTGAAGGAAGAATACCAGTTACAAGTAGGCATTTTTCATCTGTCACGTATTCCTGGGTGTAAGGGGGATGACATAACCATGGATTTTATGATATGATTTCCTAAACAACTATTAGGTAGTGGTTTAGTAAGTGTGGCTATTGAATGAATGAAAAATTTCTCCCATTTACATTATATTAAAGAGATATTTTAAGAAGATAATCTTGGGTGGAATTACATTCAAGATATCAAATTCCTTCATGGTATTTCACATTCTATTGTATAGGATAGGAAGCTTCACTTTACATCACTACTTATGAAGGGGTTTTAGTGGGGACTAGATTCACAGGTACATCTGAGTACAACATATCACTCATAGAATACTATTGGTCAAACCATGTGAAATTAGTTTTAGAGGAAATTATCCAAGCATGCATCCTTGGTTTCAGAGGTTCCTTAGAGAAAAAACTACCTCTGCTCAAGTTCACTTATATTAATAGATTATATGAGACTATACTGGTGTATCCTTATGTGGCCATATATGGTAGGTCATTATATTCACCAATGTGATTGTCAGAGGTGGGAGTGACAGTGTTATTGGTTCTTCATATCATTCAATAGAAATTGGATTAGGATTAACTTATTAGGAATCATATTCCCATATATCAGATGAGGAAGATGTATTATTCAAATATTATTCATTGAAAAATAGATTCTGAGGTGGTGAGTCAGTTTTTTGAACATGTATCACATATATTGGGGCATAAATAAATTAAAAAACAAGGGAATATATGACTTCATTTTTAGGTCCCTTCCAGATTTGTTAGAGAGCCATGTTGGTAGCATATCAGTTTCAGTTACCTCATATGAAATTTTCCATTCACAATGAATTATATGTATCATATATTAAACAATATCCATAAAATATTTTTCATATTATTAATCATGAGGAGGATGATTTTGAGGTTGAGTAATATTTAAAGAGAGTGATATCCATATTATTGATAGGGTTATGAAGGTTATCTGAGCCCAGTCAGTTTCTTTAGTATAGGTTCTATGATGTCCAACCACGGACATGAGAAGATATGGATGCGAAATTCTGATATACGTTCCCCTTGTACAATGATATTCTTAAATGATTATTTACAACACCTAGATTGAAAACTTAGGGATTCGTTACTTTAAGGGTGTATATTGTATGAACCAGGATTATGAATTATTTACAGAAAATTTTCATTCCCGTTTATATAATTTATTTTTATCCTAATAAAAGGGCCTGATGAGGTCACAAGGGTTAAGGGGGTGATTGGGGATTTCACAGAGATCGAAGTCCCATATTTTTTAGGGAATAAGTGGGCTAAATGGTTGTTATAGTTTATGCACCCGAGTATAAACTATTTCATTTAATCAAGTGGGGTGGTTTGGTGACTTTTCTGTGGCCGCACAATATGTTCAAACTCTGCCACCCAAGATGCATGGTTGTGCGTGTAGTGCAAGCCCTGATTATATGGAACACTTTTTAAGATAAAAACATAAATTAAACCCCTAAACCTAGCCCATGTGAGGGGGTTTTCCATGGATTGTTGTTATTACATAGTTGGCGCATGGTTTGGATGACAATGTGGCCAATCATTTTCTCTCTTTAAAAAATAGTGAAATACAAATGTTTCCCCTCATTTAATTTTAACTCCTCTAATACTTTTCTTCCATCTCCCATGTTCTACAGCCCCATAATCCATTAGAGAGATCCTCCATCCCTAAATATCTGAATTGATGTATCTCTTCCATTTAGACTCAAAATTGATTATTTCGGTCTCATTAGATGTGTACCAGTAATCCTTCTATTCCACTTGAACAATTATTTGTTTATCTTTATATCGATTGAGTTATTATGGTGGGAGAAAATATTCCCTATTTTTAGGGAATTTTTATATTTAATTTATTTATTCCATTATATCCAAGATTAGAGTCCAACAACAAATGAGGCTTGGACAACCAAACTAATGAAGTTGTTCTCATTATTTTACTTTAAATTCTTAATGTTTATGAGTTATGTAGGTGTTACATGCACCAATGATTCTGAGAAATGCTTGTTAAATATAATTTTCCTTTAATTAAATGAATAACAATGACATATATAATTCAAGGATCTCTTTTTTATTAAAGGAGGTAAAGTACCATGTATTGAACCACCACATTGGTGTATCTCTAAATTGAATAAAATAACCATAGGTGGCCTATGAGGTTGATTCACCTATTATGGTGTGTTCCTTTAACCCTTTATTTTTTTATATTGAATTAATAAATTGAAATGATAATTGAATTAAATGAAATAAGGAGTGGAAAAACTTTTCCCTATTCCCTTATATATCATCCTTAATTTCTGAGGCTTAATTTTACCTTTAAAACTAAAATTCCCAATTAGGACGAATGTGAAGATTCATCTGATGCAAGGACTTTTAAGACATTTCTTTGTTTTGGTCCACCATCTGAGGTGATTTAGTTTATTATATAAACGTAATGTAGAATTTAATTACATGTGAACATAAATGGTATGGTTCAACTTTGAGCCCATAAAAAATGATAATACTATTCTAAGAGGGATACATGTGTTCTAACTTGAAACACCATTAATTGACTCATTTATTTTTATTAAAAAAATGAATTATGAATGTATTTATCAGGAACTGTGGATGAATCATGGTTTATCATATGAATTCCGTAGAAAAAACCCACCTAATTGAAAGATTATATATGCCATGGATGATACTTGGACACCCTATGTCGACTTATAAGGATAGAATCATATGGAATATTGTTCTACATATGAGGAGTTATACTAGTTTTTATGTTATGAAATTAAAATTATAATATCATAGGATAAATTATTACATACACCATGAGTGACATTTGGGATCCCTTTCTGTAATGGTAGTGGTGAATATTTTGGGTATTGATGTTATACCTGACCTAGAGAAACATAGGGTTCCTTTGAGGGATTACTATGATGCGATTATAAGGTGATGTTTTCATTTTATATGTAGATAAATAATTGGGCTCCAAAATAGACTTTCCATGGATGGGATTTTATTTCCTTAAAATTATGTTATAAAATAATTACATTATGTTTTTTTCAAGACAATAAACAATCTTGGATTTGTTCTTAGCCATACACTTTATGATGGCATTATTATACGTATATAATGTAGATATTATTAAAGGGTTTTCCTTGGACAGGTGATGGGTTCTATGAAAATATTATAAACTAAATCATGATACAATGTTTTTTCAGAAACATTCCAGATTTGGCTAAAGTAGTATGTAGAGGATAGACCGTCCATGGGAACCCAAACCTACATGGGTTATTTATTTACTTCATTTTGTTTGTATATTTTATTATTAACTAAACATTTATTATTATATACTGATGAACTGGATATAATTAGACACCATTTGTGGTGGCTTACTGATTTCATCTCAAACCATGTTTGGTTTATCATTGGGTCCCTGAATAGACATCATCGATGTAGGTAGGGATAAAGGAATGTAACCAATTATGGATGCTTTGTTTCCTTTCTAGGATAGAGTACAAGGGTAGAGTACCATGCTTATTATTAATATTATACTAGAGATATTCTTGGTTCATTTTTCCATTTTTTTATTGCATGTAATGTATCCTTGTTTCCTTGGTCCACCTGTATTTTATTTTCTGTATCAAAATCCATTATCAACATTTTTCTATATAACATCTATTGATGTGATTTAATTTCATATTTATATATTGGATGTCTGTTGTTCCATAATTTGATGATCTTTTATGACTCCTCTTTTAATTTATAATATTAAACCATTGTGCTACACTCTGATCGTGAGGGTATAATATCCTCATAATTACACCATTGACCCTCACTACAAGTCGACGGCCTCTAGCATACCAGAATGTGATCTTGGGGTTTCGTGCTAAACAGGGTTAGGTTACTTATGACTGAAATTGTTCTGGGATCTCACATTATATTTCAATAAATTGAGGATATTTTTGTGATAATGAGTGATTTTATTATTCTAGGTTTTATAATATTAATATAATTTTACATTATTTCTAGGGTTCATTGTTTTTAATCATGATTGAGGAACAAATTCTGTATTTTTCATAATGATATTATGAAATATTAATTAAGGAGTAGGATATTTACACTATTTAAAATAAAAATAAATTTTTTTTGAGATAATGTAGTATTTATTATAGGTTATTAACATATTTAGGACTCATGTCTAGATGGAAGGAATAATATATCAAACAACCCTATTATCCATCTTATATTATAGACATTCATAGATAAAAATAATATTCTCCTCAAATAAAATTGTAACATTTTAAAATATTCATGTCAAATTCATAAAACTAAATGATATTTCAAAAAACAATTCTACACCATAGTATTTCTAAGGATAACGTTTCATTTAGGGGAAAGTTTTTATATTTCAATATTCCCACAATGCTTGAAATGGGATGTACAATAAGCGTGTTTTAAAGTTTTTTATTTCACTCATGTATTATAAATCACTAAATGCTTTTTTGATGCTATGAAATAATGATACCCTAACAAAGTTTATTAACAATTGATTTGAATTTTCATTCTTTCTATATCATTTTTAATGTTTTACAAAACCCCCCATTTTTAAATGTATATAACAGAAACAGTCTATTTATTTTTCAATGGTTCATTTTTTTTGATGTTTTAGAATTATATTGTAATTATTAATTTCCAATATTTCGTCAAATTTTTCATTAATTTGACTCAAATTGAAAACATTTTATTCATATAAAATAAGTACATGATTATAAATATACCCTAAGGAACTATTTCACTTTATAGAAAAATTATCTTCATTAATGATAAAAATAATTTAATTAAATGATTTTTTCCTAGAATATAGTTTTTAAATATAATTATTCTTGGAAATGTGTCACAAGATTTCCATATATTGGGTATAGAGAATTAGGAGGGTGTGATTCTAGGAAAGAAGAAGAATGTAACATCCTAAAATTTGATAAATGTTTCATTAAATAATTGTTATAATTATACACTTTTATTGAATTAAGGTATGATGGTATTCCTTTTAGGAATCCTAAACACACATATGAAAAAAATTAAATATATCATTCTACCATTTTTAAGGACATAAAAATAATATGGTAAAAATAGTAACTACAGGTATAATGGTACAATAAATGAAAATAAAAAAAACATTAATTTCCTTGAATATATCTTCATGATATGCTAAGTAAATAACTCCTCCAGAGATTATTATCGAAAAAATGAATATTAGAAGGAAAGTAAGAATAATTTTTTGTGTAATTAAAGAAGATATGATGTTTGGAAATTTATTGAATGAAGATATAAATATTTTATAATAATTTTATAAGGGTATAATTTTTTTATTAAATATTTATAATAATATATAGTGATATGATTATACATTTTATCTTTTCATAAGATTTAAAAATTATTTTAAAAATTATTTTTTTCATATTTATATGGTTAAACTAGTATCTCTCAATAATTTGTTTCTAGGAATATATGTCAATATTAATAAAACATTAATTCTTTCTCAATGTGAATTTTAATCATAAAAATACATCATTTTGGTGTGATTTTTTTTTAATTTACATAAAATTTTGATGGATTTCTATTTAAATGGAAATCTCTAGTTTTTAATAAATCTTAATTTAAATTTCATTACCATTTATAAAATTTTATATTGAGGTTTATTAAAATATAAATTCATTAAAAAATTATACTTTAACCATAATTGTAATTATTTTAGTAATTGAAATGATGCTTATAAGATATATGGGTAACATGATAATAAAATTAATTAATGGAATATAATTATTTGAAAATAAATTACAAATATTTATAACTAAAATATATTATATAAAATATTAAATGAATATATAATATAATGATAATTATAATAGATTTATATTATTTTGAGTTGAATGTATTTAATGATAAAATATTAATTATAATTATAATAAATTAAAATTTATGATTAAGATATATATGATAATTATAATGTTTCAAGGATATATTAGTGATAAAAAATATGTTGTTATTTAATAATTAAAATTAAAAAATAATAAATTACCCATAAGAATGTTTTTTTAAAAAAAATTAATCTTTTTAAAATGAATGTCTCATGAAATGGTAATATTATATATATCAAGTATAATAAAAAGTAATGGAGAGTATTTTTGAACCCATATAAAAAATAATCCTCATCCAAGGCCTGGAATGAATTTAATGTGGAGTATATTGTCATAGATTGCAAAGAATAGGCTTACGTGGGCCGACATATGAAGTGGGTAGTGGGTTCTTAGCAACTCAAAATGCTGGGCATCATGGTATGCCCATAGAGTAAATAATAATTATATGTGCTTCAAAAATATATGAGGCTACAATATCGTATATAAAGTAGAAGAAAACTAAATGATAAAAATATGTGGTATTAGTTATTTCAAGAATTATTTGGGTTATTTAAATGATGCATGATTTCCCCCTTTAATAATGCACATACTCATCATCATATTCCTCATAAAAAAACATATAGAAATATTAGAGTTTATAAATATAAAATATATTGATAAATCATGAAATGTCTCTATGTGTAGTTCTATTATTATTTTTTCTAGGATGGAGATAAAATGAGTGCAACAGGATGGAGACGACTACATATATAAACACATGGACAACATTTTGTATGTTTAGAAATAGTTTCGTCTTATACTGCAAGATGAAAGGTAATATTCACTAATAAAAATACTTCCATATAATTTTGAATAAAATTTTATGGATAATTTGAGACAATTTATGGGATATGACCAAAAAAATATTTAGATCTATTTTTTATGGGGCCATACATATTTAATTTTGTTTTTATATTATTCCCAAATTTCATAGTTTTTCAATAATATATACATATATATATATTAATATATATAATTATTTTATCAAATTCCCTTCTTATTCAAGAGTGTTTATTGAAGGATATTTATAGACTATTGTTCCTTATCACTCGTTCAGATGAATATTTCTAAACATAAATAGATGTTATGTATGATACTCATTCTACATGAATCATACATTCATAAACATTGAGATTCACATGATTTTTCCATGATAACGTCTATTAATTATTGTAGATATTTTAGTATTTTATAATTTGAAGATATGTCTTTATTTGTGTAGCAGATTGTAATATGAAAAATATATGTCAACAGAAGCTATATTTTATTAGAGGTTACTATTAGATAAATATAGTAATATTGACATCGTAATCAATTTGTTTATATAAAATATCATGGAGTGTATTTATTTTTTGAATTTTTCATTGAGGTATGTAACTAATGACCCAGTTTCTTGTTTTTACTTTCAGTGATCATTTATCCTTCTCCCATTGATCCATTTGTTTCTAATCATGAGTAGGGGTCTTATAGTTCTGTCAAAATGATCCTTGTGAATATTTCATTATAATACCATAACACAAAGAAATTGTTTTTATAATGTACCTATTCATTAAGGTTTTTTATCAATTATATTATTAAAAACCAAAATTTTAGATATAAAATTCACTAGGTCCATGATATATTAGAAATTAAAGTAACTCTTATATAAATATTTTTAGTGGTTAGGTAGTTAAATTCATCTATTCAAAGATAAGGGGATTTATATTAATTTAAAACTATTATTTTCGAATACTCTCATAATAAGATTTATTTTTAGGAAACATTATTTTCAATAAATAACCCATTTTAGTATGTTATTTTTAAAAGATATTTTTGAGTGAAATTTCAATATGAAATATTAGTGATTCATAATTAATTCAATTATTTTCTATTCTGAAGAATTTATTCCATAAAATTTTATTTTATCAATGTTCCATTCTAATAAAAAAGTAATGTATGTTTTACCAACATATTTTATTGGATGTTATTTTATGAAATTTACAAGGGAATTTTAAATGGGTTTACATAATAATGCTACGTATTTATTGAGATGACTTCCATTTTAAGATTAATTTTAATACACTCTTCTTTTTTTTATGATTTTTCTTGCATTAGGATAGAATCTTTATTATACTAGATGATTTAATTTGGGATATGAGTCTTATAAAATTTTTATGTAATTTGGAATGGCGATTCAATCCAAAAAACTTAAGAGAATTTTCCCATTATGTGACCAGTGTCTTCATTAAATATATTGAATTCATTGGGTAATATTGGAAGAGTTAATTGGTTTATATATACTCTTATTAAGTAAATGAATTTAACAAATATTGTAACTAATTTAAAGTGTATTTAGTTAAATATTAAGTTAATCATATGATATGGATGATGATAATATTATTTTAACACTGCGGGATGTAATGATGATTGATTTAATTTATATATGTTACTCTTAAGAGAATTTTGTAAGTATCTAGTTCATTTATTACATTATACCAAAGGTAAGATTTAGATCCTAGTGATATATTAATAATTTTATACTTTCTATAATATATTTTATATAAAATCATTTTTTAATGAAAATATTTCATGTTTTATAAAAAGAGATGTTTTGATCATCTGAAAGATAATGTTTTTTATTATTAGAAAAATACATGAACTTATTTGAATTAAATGATTTATGTTTCAAGAAAGATATTTTTTAACATATTTTCATATGTTATTCAATAAATTTAAAATAATTTTGTGCCTTATTTATTGTTGTTTTGTAAAAATATTTCTTATATACTTTTGTGTGAAAATGTGATTTCATGTTTCAATAAATGTTTTATGATAGATCAATGTTTTTTGTATAAGGTTTTTGAAAAAAAAATAACTCATTTAATAGATATTAACCTTCCTAAAAAAACTTAAATTAGATTATTATAATCCCTTCAAGTATTTAAATTAATTTTTATGATATAAATTTGTAAGATTGATTATTTGTTTGTTTGTTCTTTCTCTACGTATTATAGACATATCTTCTTAGAAGTTTTATTGAGTGAGGATATTATCTTTGGGAAGGAAATTTTTTATTTTTTATTTATCAATCTGTCCTAAATCTATAAATCTCTAAACATAAAAGGGTTTTAGGAGTTTTGAGATTAGAAATGAAATTCTGCAACGTTTTTGTTTGGGAAACATGATATTGTTATCAAATATAGTATGTAAATATTTTCTTCTTTGACACCATGTCTGGATGTGTGAGCCTTGGGTATATACATGGGGAAATCAATAATAATATATGGAGAATGAAGAATAATTTTAATCTTTAATTATCAAACTCTATGGTATGAAGAATATCATTCAAAATCTTACTTATTCCATGAATTTTTACTTTCATTGTTGGAGAATAGAGACATAATTCTCAGTTTCTATTTATTTCATTAGTTGTTTCCTAATATAGATAACATTAATATGGCATATAATCCAATGATATGGATTATCATAAAGTTTTAGATATCAATTATTAAGGGAGAGTATGCATTTAGAGGGATTTATTTAAAGGTGATAATTGTGATGTCAATTTGTGAAATTTTATAACATGTTTAGTGAGAATTGTTTTCGGAACTTGTTACACACATGTTCAAGGGGTAGTTTTGAGAAGTTGAAAAACAATCAGTTTTCATCAAGAGGTATTTATATCGATAGGTTGCAAAGGAATCTAGGAAAAGGAAGTAAGACACTATATTGGGATAAAGGATATTTTTCTATAGAATTATTATTTCCAATATTGATTCCATTCATATAAGAATATAATTTTTTAAGGATTATTAATTTCTATGTTTTATGAGTTTTATAATGATTGTTTCTACGAATGAAAAAAATCCATAGTGGTATATTTTTTAGATTAATATATTATTAATCCCACGAAGATAAAGGTGATCGTCATTTTATTTTTGAGACTCAAAGAGACACTTCAATGATTTGGAGTTAAAAAAATGTTTCTTCAGTATTTTTTTTATTTCTTTTAGAGAAGATAATTATAATAAAATTAAGTGGATAATATTATAGAGTTCTATTTTCCTCATTACATAAAATATTTAAACTCATATAAATTATTGTTAATTATGGTAGGTGAAGTTCCATAAATGGGTATAGAGTTTTTTAATTTTTTATAACTATTTTTATGTAATATAGGTATGTTATTTTATAGTTGATGAAATTTAGATATAAAAAATGTATAAGTCCAAAATTTATAAGATTCATATTAGATGAAAAATCATTTCATTAGTCTAACTTTTATATTTTGTATGCATTATAAAAGTATATTTTTAATGTGTCAATGTAGGTTTTAGAATAGTTATCCATGAATAGAAATATATCAATTGGAGTAATTTACATGAGACTAATAAGAATTACATGACAGGTTATAATAGCAACTCTCATAATTTTTATGGGTCATTCTGGATATTAGAATAAATATTTGGTAATTTCATAAGAATATAATAAAAAAATAAGATTTAATTTTAATGATTCATAAGGATATTTCAACAGAGACTCTATATACATGAGTATTCAAAAAATTGGTAAAATTTTAGTTATCCATTAATTAAAGTGGGGATTATTTTAAAAAAGTGTAAATTTAAGAAAATATATTTCTAAAAATTATACATAATTTGATGATTTAAATGAGAAAATGATAAAGTTAATTTGTATGGATAAAATATATCATCAAAAATCATGTTTCTTGTGGTATTGGAAAATGGTTAATGTAGTAGAAATGATATTGTGTCCTGAGAATCTAGTTACGCCAAGAGATATTTTTTATTCCACATTGGTAGATTCAATGAATAAAGATCATAAATTGTGAATATGATGAAAATTTGAATATGTAGATAATATTAATTGTTTAATTAATTAATTAATTTAAATTCTAATTCATATTAATATAATGTTACTGGTGTGTATGATAAATGGAAGAAGGCCTTTCATTTATCTTATAGTGAAGTGTAGAGTTTAATGATGTGAATTGTACAAAAAATACTTCTACTGGATAAAGAATGAATTATTAAGTAGACTATTATAGATAAATAAGGATATTATAGTATGTATTGAATTTAATATAAGAAAATGTGAGAATAATAAGGATTCTTGTAACAGTTCATGTAGATGAAGTAAATAAATGAAATAAACTAGTTTTTTTGTTAATTCTCAAAGTAATATTTTAGTACAATAGAAGGAATCCAAACCTATTTAAAATGGAGAATAAGTGTGGTATTATTTTCATATTATGGGGAGAAAATAATTAGAGTAATAATGATTATCATGTCCTTAATATTTTAGGACTGCAGTTATTTTCTGTTGGGAGACAGAGCTACTGTATTCCAATGTTAAGAGTAAAGTATATACCCAACTTATTTTTTTCAGTGACAATGATTCAAGTGGATAATATGGTATTTGATGATTTAGAATCATTTTAATTATTAGATAATAATTCCTTATTAAATGAACATCTGCATTGTGTTTCTTTATAATACCTGACACCCTAATATTGCATCCAAAAACTATATCATGAACTATGATACAATGTATACTCTAAAGACATATTATACATGTGTATATTTAAATATTTAATTTTTGAACGTTATAATTTTATTTTAAAAATATAATTTTAAATTTGTAATTCATCATAATGGTTTTATGTAAATAATAATTTTTTGTATTTAAAAAAAATATTTTTAGCTCAATAGTGAAAATAGAATTTCTTTTAAAATCATGAATTTATGAAAACACTCAGATGTATAGATAAAATCAAACTCAAAATAATTTTTTATTAAAAAAATTAATTGAGAAATATAATTTCAAATTATATATTTAATTTAAAATTGTATATTTGATACATTAAAACATAAGTAGAATTTTTCACTAAAATTATTTTAATGTATTATATATTTTCAATTTTAAAATTAAATTAAAAGAATTTTATAATTTAAATTTTATTAAATGTATTTTAAATATTTAATTAAAATTTATGAATTGTTTAAAATTATACTATTTAGTATTTAGTCATAAGGGATAAATATTGAAGTTGAAAACAAGTTACTCATGTAAATGATAAAATAGTAAAACAAAAAAATATATAATGGTTATGTGTTTAAAACACATTTAAAAAAAATTCAAAATTTAGTAGGATATTCTTTCTCAACCATATCACATAATCACTTGTTATTAATTAATTTTGGAGCCACATTTCTTTAGTGTCACTTCCCAATATTGATAAGACATTAGTATTTACAAAAAATGAACCCATCTTCACTTATAAAAGGGGAACTTCATTTCTCACATCCACTCACACAACAACCAGTAAATTTCATCCAAAACTATATGTAATCAATTAATTAACATTTCTATCCATATAAAATAGGTTATTTTCTTCATAAATTTCCATCCCTCAATGGTTTACCTACCATTCCTATAGAGATAATTCAAGAAGTGGGGAATAAATTTCCAATCAAACCTTTCTCATTTCCATACCATTATGTGAAACTATTCCAATTAAAAGTTCCTTATAATATATTAAAATTTTAAATAAGTTTAATTAGTGTACTATCATGTTAATATAATAATGGTACCAGTATTAACCACCTTTCTCTATTCCTTTTAGAGAAATAAACTGGCATTCTTGTGTGGTTAAGACTACCACCCCCACGACGCAATGTGTTTTGTTTTCCTTCACCAACATAAAAGGATTGTTTGAATTGGGAATTTAATATATGAGTATTATATTAATTAAATATTTTATATTCATAAATAATAACCCATATTTCACATTTTCCAATTCTATGAAAAATCAAGTAATCATTAATGCATATGTGTGGACTACAACCACCAGAGAACAATTGATTTCTATATTTCTTTTAATACCCATCTTTAAAAGATGGAATTAAAATGTGTTTAAAAGATAAATATGATTTTTATGTCACTGTTAATGATTTTTAAGTCAGTTTTAATAACTTAATAAGGTTATAATCAATAAAAAAATCATTATAAGTGGGGGAAAATGAGGTATGTTCTAAATCATGGGATGAATAGTGAATAAAGTGGAAGAATGGAAACGTAAAATTACCCATATTTGATAATTATGGTATGAAACACTATAGGGATTGTAGTAATGGAATATGAGTTTTTTTATGTGTGGAGAAAAATTCCATTGGGATAATGATTGAAAAACAATAAATAATATATTGATGTTCAATGCTTTAACTCTATATAAAAGGTACATTATGTGAACATATTCACCAAAAATAAATTTAATTTACCTCAGAAAAGGGAAATTAATAAAGTAAAGAAACTCAACGTAGACTTCAAATAAAAAATACATTAATCTGTTTATTTAAGTAATACATCTCACAAACTATCACACAACCTAAGAACCTAATGTTTTTGTTTCATAAAGACTATCTCCATAATCAACTTATTTCGTACCACCTTAAATCATTTCTCTACAAATGTGATCTTCCATAAACTCTATTGTACCCCTAGTATGAGGTTCATAAACATTTATTTATTTATATTATTTATATATGATGGTCATTTTATTTTTTGAGAGTATTTTATGGGTTTGAGAAATATTTCATGTCTTTTATATTGGTGTGCATTGTGAGAACGGCTAGTATAAACCATGCACCACATTCATGAAAACCTATTATTTATGGAAGGAGAGACAAGTTCTTCACATGGTGAGAACACGATTTGGGAATGTTGTGTGGGCGATTAGGGTAAACCATGAAATTCTAGACAGAAGGGAAAAGTATGGATAGTTAATTTTTTGTATAACTATATAAGACAACCATCTAAGGGGACGACATGAGATAGTACCACAATAAGGTTGGTGCACAGTTTACCAAACTATACAGCATAATCATCTACCATATTATTGTAGATTGGAAAGTTTTTCATCTAACTCAGATTAAGTCACAACACCCCTTTCTAATTTTTGAGAAATTCAAAATCATGAACTCCTTTTTCTCATATGCCATGAGTAATGAAATCCATCATTCCTGGTGAATGATTTATGTGATTCAATGCCCTTTAGAGATCCTAATTCATTTTTATGTCTCCAATCTCAGAATTTCTTCTTATATCTCTTCATTTTATCTTTCATGGAACCTTATATCTAACATATTTTGTATATATCCAGGTAAATTAATGGTAATTTGGATGTTTTATGGTTTAATCTATTTAAGTAATGGATATCCAATCTTATATATATTGGATTGTAGTGTTGTTCTTATTTTTCACCAACTATTTTGATGTATGTGGATTCTCTCTATAATCTAATATATTAAAACAAGAATTATTAGCTATAAAAAAATTTCTTTTATTTTTGGGGAAATTTTTGTTTAATTATGATAGGACAAGTTTTTACTGATGGTTTTTTGAAATGGTTGAATTTCGATGTTTTTTTTGACAATCCTCTTTCATTACAACTTTAAAATGGTTTTTTTAATATTTTGGTTTTGATTTTAGATATCGAAAATTACAGTTAAAATTATTCAATAAAATAAATACTTTATTTAAAATCGATTTGGGATGTATTTTTTCATAAAAGGTTAGTGTAGGTTGATTTTCATAAGACCTGACCATATAGATGGGGGATGTGCCATTTTAGCGCCTGGTATTTTTCAACTTGTTACGAAATTGTAGATATATGAGAGAATACTCATCGATATGGAACTATCTCATGGGAATCCATTAGTGTATAGGTATATGTGTGGAATCATTGAATTAGTATTTCAATTTATATGATTTTTTTAAAAGTAATTTTTTTCCTTTCCATGGAAAACAAGTTTGGCCTTGATATAAAATGTATCAAATTTTTAAAATTTTTTCTATAAAATTATTCTAATTGGTTTTTATCCTTGTGTAATTAGTTGGGTAATCACTGTGGAATTTTTATTGAGTTTATACTCAACACCTTCTTGGTAAATTTTGTTTATTTTTAGATGTCATATATCAAGACACATGTAAAGGTTTGGTATCTCATTAATTTAGTGGTTCTTCTTGATACCATGGTCATGGATGGTTGAGATGGATCATGAATAATGTTGGGAGTTTTTTGTTAGATGTATTTTTCGTATTTGGGTTTTTTTAATATTTATTCTATTGGTTATTTCAATTGGTTTCTACTTTTTCTTTGATATGGTTGTTTGACTGGTTATTTTTTGAGTTTCATTTTTGAACTCATGCATCATATAGAGGTTTTATTATTATATTATTGTTGTTTTTATGATTATCTTTCCAAATTAAAAATCATCCCTCAAATGTTATCAAGGACTGTGGAATTTATTTTCATCGTTTGGTGTCATGGTGATTGATCCTAAGTCCGTCAACACAACCACTACTTCTCATCATAATGGGTGGGGGAATATTATATATTGTAACTGTTTATCACATCCTTGGGAATCATTTGGGATCCATCATGGAGTTGGAAATGGTATCAATATTGATATGTTCATCTCCATCTTGGGATGGTAGAAAGGATATAATATTGTTATAAAATTAAATTTAGAGCATAAAATGGAATGTCTATCCTTATAATGTTCAACTTCAGGTTCCAAGGGTGTTTGTGAATAGAAGTTTGTAGGAAAATTCTTATTGAGTTGTCACCTCACCATCATGGGTTTGACCGATAAGAGTTTCGTGACATTCCCTGATAGTGAGACATACCACTTGGACATCATTTTTCATTATTGATTTAATGATTAAAGGAAATTCTATGAAGTAATCAATTTTGAAAAGTGTTTAAGATGTTCTAAAATTTTTATGATTTTGAAAAATATTAATTGTATTATTTTTGAAATGGTTAAAATGGTTATTTTTGGATAAAAATGGTTAGGGAACTTGATAAATTGGTAATTAGAAATATTTAATACTCCAATTGTGATTTAATGAGACTAAATGGAGTTCTTTCTAGTTAAATCCAATAGTAGTGAGTAGGAATCATAGAAGCCAACAAAATTTAGATAATTTGAATTTGGTTTCACAAGATCCATGGGTGAACCAATAGATAGTACAATATTTTATCCATGATTTTCATGATATATAAATATGGGATAAGAAGGATAAACTAAGAAACATTTATCATTTTTTCAGTTCCTAAATCATAATACACCCATATTTTAGAGCTATATAGATCCATAAAAAGAAAATTTATTGATGAATAGGATCAATATAGTTATTTATTTACTTGGAAAACCATGTTATCTAAAATTGATGATAGAAACATAAATTCTAGAGGATGTAGATTTCGAGTTCTAGTATATGAAAATGGAGGATAAATTGGACCAAGGCACAAAATAATAGGATTTTTAAAAAATATTTCAATAAAAAAAATGTCATCGTAACTATATAATTTCTAAAATAATGAAATTATTTATTTTGAATAATGTTAATCTCTCATTAATTGAGTATTCTTCTAAATTGATGAGTTTAGTTCTCTTTTTACTGAAAGTTTTTGTGAATGTATCGTTAAAAAACTTTTTTTGTCTGGTTTGAAACCATAAATTTTCACTAAAATGTTCATCGTCATTTATTATGGATTATAAAAATGTTGTCAATATAGTGATAGTGCCATAAAGTGACATCTTAAGAAATAGGATGGGAGGAAACATATTTATTCTTATGGGAATAAGTCAGAACACTAATACTAGAAATAAGAGGAGGGATAAATATTATTAATGGGTTGGTATATCTCAGAACCGAGCTATGAGAATCATCTATACTCTTTCTATGCTAAAGAGTAAGATTGTATGTATTCAGTTTTGATATTTTGATCATATGAATGATTTTTTTAGGGAAACACATATATAATGTCACAAATAAACCTAGATAGGACATCTTCAGGGTTATAGTATCAGTGTTATAAAGTTGGCTACTAGGGACATGTCTATTTATTCTCAAACATCATATTCTATAAAGGGATGTGTGAATTTGAGTATATCTCCTAAAAAGTACCATGAAATACATTGTGATTATTGGAACACCATGATTCCTCAACCTAAGAATTATCAATAAGGAAACAAATAAAAAAATGTTCCCCAAGTAAGAAAATGTATATAACTAAGAAATGACCGTCGATGAACAATTGAGACCTTCCATTGTGAAAGGTATGATTTTTTTTAAATTCTACCCTTATAAAAGAATTATTTGATATAGGAACTTCACATTCATTTATTTTTTTCCTATTTAGTTGATCTAATGGGTTAATATGTTTAGATGATGCCTTATATTTTGAGTCTACAAAACCCATGAGAAAATTAGATTGTCGAGCCTTAAATTATATAGAGTTTTTGATAAAAAAATGATGAGATTGAGTTAATATAGTATTTATATATGATATATATTGATATATAGTAATTGATTTTTGGAATTTATTGGTTCATTAACATTGAGACCCATATCGGTTGTTATGTATGGAAGATGTGTTTCAAATATTTTGATGAAGTTAGAAATCCATTTAAATGGTATTGGGAAGTGGATGAAATATTAACAGGACTCTTGGTACTACTGGTTGGAACTATCTACTACATATTAATTGAATTGGTTTTTGGAAATGATAGATTAGATCGAGATTAGATATTTTCTGTACATATTAAACGATTTCCTTTCGGCTTTTTCTAGAAATTTATTCTGTCTTTCCACCTAAATGGTAGGTGGATATTATGATTGATCTCATATCGGGGACCAATGATATTTTATTTCCATATTATTGGATGGAACCAAGAGAAATGATAGAATTTGTGGATCTCTTATAGTATTTCAAATGTAAAGGTTTCATTTGATTTAGCACATCTCTATGAGAAGTTGTGGTTCTTTTCTGAAGAAGGTGGATATAACTATTAATATTTTTATAAATAATCCTAATATTAAACAAGTTATGAAAAATAATTAGTATCATATTCCAATAATTAAGGACATGTTCAATTAAATAAATGGAGATTAGTGGTTCATTAAATCTAAATTTCATTGGGTATATAACCAAATGTGGGTTAGGAAGGATGATCTTCCTAAAACTGGTTTAAAAAGAAGATATGCAAATTATGAGTTAATTAATGTACCTTTTGGTAAAAAAATTATCTATCCATATTTATGTAATTGATGAATAAAATATTTCAATAGTATCTAGATTACTTTTTTGGTGGGTATTTTTTATGATATACTACTCTATTCTAGGAAAAAATGATCCTGAGAAACACTAGGCTATAGTGTTGGTTATCGAACAGAAGATCCATCTATATGTCAGTTTATCAAAGTGATATTTTTGGATAGAAGTGTTATGTTTCCTTGTCCATATAATTTCTAAAAAATGAGTTTTTATAGATCCTAAAAATATAACAATTTTTATCTCAAGGAAACCCCCAAAAACGTTGTTTTCAAATATGTTGTTTCTATGGAATAATGGGGTTCATCAATTATTTGTTACATGATGTTTTATTTTTGCAATAACTAATGAAATATCTGACTATGAAATTAAATATTTTGTAATGGAATGATTAATATCATAAATCTTTTCATGTAAATGAGGTTATAAATAGAATATCACTAATTCTCACATTTCAAGAGTCTATGTAGGGAAATATTTCCTAATGTGATACAATTGCATTTGGTCTGGGATGTGTTCTCATGTAGGAAATCATATTGTTGCTTTTGGGTAAAAAATATACTAATATATGATAAGAACTACCAAACACTTGATTTTGAATTTTTCCCTTATAGTTCATGCTTTCAATTTATAATGTCATTAACATTTTTTGATTAATTCAAGGTGTTTTCTAATCATAAGAGTTTGAAACAAGATTTCTCTCAAATAGTATTTAACAAGAGGTAGCGAAGATGAATGAAATACATTAAAATTTTGAAATACTACATTATGTAAACACCATGTAGAGGAAACTCTATGGATCATGAATTATGTAGGATGTTTTATAATTTTTTCTCTAAAGAACCTTGAAATCTATTTTAGTTGATGTAATAAATAACAGAATAGTGCATAGATTATACCAACTATAGTGATGTTACAATTTTCTCCCTAGTTTAGTTTGTTCCTTATTTTTTTTAGCCTTTAGAAGAGGCTCGTATATCAGATCTAAAATGTTTTAACATGAGTTCAAGAATCAATTGTGAGGCGACCATTGATGGATAGAAGATACATGGAAGTTCAATTTTTAGGTTTTGTGATCAGATCATGGTACCATTTGTTTATCATGAAAAAATTATTAATTATTACCACCAGATTAAAAGGAATGTTCATTTAGGAATTAAAAATGTTTATATAGTAATGAAATAATATTTTTGTGGTGTGGAATTAAAATGGTTTTGGAAATTTTTATTTCAAGATACCTCACCTATCAACAGGTCATGAAAGATCTCCAATGACTAGAAGAAATGTGATATTCATTACTAATTATATTATGGAAGTGAGAACATATAGTCATGGATTTTGTGACATGTTTACCAAGAATGGTGAATAAACGAGATTCCATATAATTAATTTTGTATCAACACATGAATTCATCTCATTTTATCCCAATTGGTTAATCATATACATTGGTGGATATTTCCAAAATCTCTATCCATGAAGGTGTAATGTTTCGTGGAGTTATATATATGAATTTTATCTAAAGAGACCATTGGTTTCCTTCCTATTTATGAAAATTCTAAAAGAAATACCTTGGGACTTGGTCAACTATAAGTACAATATATTATCCTTAAATAGATTGAAAAATTGAATGGTTGATTCAAAGGTTGGAGGACATGCTTTGGGATTTTGTGATAGATTTTAGATTCCCATGGTAGGAGAACATAACATTAGTAGGGTTCTCATACGACAACTATTATCAGTAATCAACTCATATGATCCTTTTGAATCATTAAATGGTAATCCTTATTGTTCACAACTTTTTGGTGGAAGTAGATGAGAATTCACTGGTTGGATCTATCCTTGGGAATAAGTCAATATAAAATATTTAGTAGATTGGGAAGATAGTTGAGATGGCTTAGAGTCACCATAAATAGTATACAGGTCATCATCTATGATTGTTTTTTAAGGTGATTCATCACTTGTTTTTTATAATCTCTCTAAGGCTTGGATAATGTTGTTTTGGTAAGATGGTCATGTTTTCACCATTGTATATGGGCCATTTGAGATACATGAATGAGTTTATTAGTTAAAATATTTTTTGGTTTTACAAACAAGGATTTTTTTAGTGAATATTATGTGTCATATCTCTTTGTTTAATAAGTATTAACCTGATCCTCACCATATGATTTGATGGGACAACATTGACCAATAACCGAAAGCTATGTCAATTCATGTTCCGATACAGATTTTGGATCAGAAAGAGAATGTCTTGTGAGGGAGAATAATAGTTCTAATATGTTTTTTTATAGAAACATGGTTTCATTTTAGAACATATGTGGGATCATTAAAAGAAATAGTTGTAAATATTTCCTAAATCCTTCAATAAATACCCTTTTTTGGAAATTTGGGGGAAAAATACTAATTTAGGGGAGAATATAACACCCCTAGTTTAAGGTTCATGACCATAAATTTTTGTATTTAAGGAATATTTTATTATAAAATTATTTTATATTATTTTTATAGTGGTTTTGGCATTATTTAGTGTTTTATGAGTTTTATAGATTGAGCATTGTTAGGGTAAATTATTCACCCCATCTCAGAAAATGTGTGTCTTGAGGGAGGAGGGACACTATCTCTTTGTGGTGGATTCATGGTTTTTAAAAATAATAAGGATTACTAGAATAAAATAATGAAATGATGGAATCAGTGGAAAATAATGGCTGGTGAATGGTTTTTCTAACCGTGAGGGCCAACTATGTGAGGGGTTAGATTGAGACAGTAACACCTCACAATTGACACACATTCACCATACCATATGTCCTAACTATGAAGATATAGTTGTTAGTCTAATATTTTTTTGTCTAACATGGATTAATTCATGAGACCCCATTTCTTCAAAATAATTAAAAATCATAGAAACCATTTTCTTCTAAGGCCTGAGAGATCAATCCATTAGATATGGGATATATTTTAGATGAATCAATGCCTATTATAGGTCTGGGTTTATTAATAAGTCTATGTTCTACATTGTTTTTCTTAGATCACTTCCCTACCATTTTCAAGTAGCGTTAAATGAAATAAATTGTGGATAGATACATGTTCCTTGATTTTAATCGTGATGATATATGGTTGTATCTTTTGATTTAAAGGAGATCCAATCCAAGAACTGGAGGATCATAGTGTTTTTTTTGGTTTTAGCCAACTCATTTAAGGTAGGTGGCTTCTCTCTCAACTCCACTAGATTATAATGTTAAGAATTTCTTGAATTAATTTTTTTAAATGAAATGGTTCTGAATTTTTGTTATAACTCCTATTAGAAACCAATTAGGGATGGTTTTTATAAAGTTAGTAAATATGATCATTTTGTGGAAAATCATGATTGATTACAATTTTAAATTTTAGATTTTAATATTGTGGTTCTGATTTGATAATGGGAAAATGGATGATAGAATTATATAATGAATTAATGGATTCATTTTAAATATATTGGAATGTATTTTTAAATAAATGTTTGTTGTGGGATAAATTTTATTCTATGTTTCCTTGTCGATGGGGTGTGTTCTACTGGGAAACCTTTTATTGGTTACCATGTCATAACATGGATGATCAATAAGATAACACTCATGAATAAGGAATTATCACTTGGTAATACATGTGTGGACTTTTGGAATCATGGAAACTGTATTCCAAATGTGTTGAGAAATGATTTAAAGGCTTGTTTTATTTATTTTCAATGGACAACTAGTTTGGATTTGATATAAAATGTTTTAACTATTTAATTTTTTTTAAAATTTTTCTATCTGATTATTATCATATTGGGTTGAGTTTTAGATTCATGTAGTAAAGAATTATTAGTTTATATTCACCCCTTCATCGAAAATATTGTTTTTTTTAAGATTTCATCAATCGAGACCCAAGTAATGGAAAGGTATCTAAGGTCTATAGTGATTCTTCTTGATTTCGCAGGAATTTCATGTTGATTTAGACCATAGATTATGTTCGGAATTACTCATTATATTTCTTTGGTGTATTTGGGTTTTAATTTCTTTTTATTCCTTTGGTAATATCACTTGGTTTCATCTTTTACTCTAATATTATCCATTGGATTTCTTATATTTTGAGTTCTTTTTTTGTACGCATGCGTAACATAGAATTTTTTATTATAATTTTTTTTATAGATGATTACCTTTAAAATGATAAATCATCCTTAAATTTATTTTAGGACCTTCTAATTTATTCCTTACCTTAGAAATCTTGGGGATTTCAACTCTGGCTATAACACAACACCTATTCTCAATCTAATGGGTGATAGGAAAGATTTCACATATCCATTGCAATTATCAAATGATATAATCATCATCATAATATGGGTTATGGAACTATAATAAATTGGTGATATGAGATTCTTTGTAATGTAAAATAATGTCATAATATGTTAGATTTAAAACATTAAGGATCTCATGAGGATGTTATAAATATCATAATAAAATATTTAAAGTCATCATATGATAATCAAAGAATTTATTAGAGTAATATAAGACCATAGATATATCATTAAGGACGACTAAAAGATATGGCATGGAATAAAAACACATCTCCACAATCATATAACTTCTAAGCATGACATAAAAGTGAGAACAAATTTAAAAATATAGCCTTATCATAATACATGGGATTTTACTAAAATGAAATGAATTTTAAATTTTGGAATTACTTGATAAACAACATGTAACATTGGAATAAGTATAATCATATAATAACATTTGGGAGAAAGCTCATTTTTTATTTTGTCTAGGTGAACCGACTCTTTATATCCATATCGAAAAATGTGAGAAAACACATCATTTACATTCCTATGTGAATATAATATTTATAACTTCACCTTAAATCTAAGAGAACTAATCATGTCCACACCTCTATGAACAAACTAATTATCTCTATATATAACTATATCTAAAGATATAGTCATAACCCATTTCATTATAGGAAAATATAAGTCCAAAACCATCATCAAACATATATATGTGTTACTATTAAATTTTATCAATATCATATCTTAATAAATCCAAATAAAAATAATGGTTTGATTAAAAAACCAAAAGGATATCACTCAGTTTTCACAAAGAACCCATAGAAATAAAATATTATTCATAAAACAACAAAAAGGTATAAAATAACATCATGAATTAAATCATTTGATACCAAAAATAATTATAAGAAACAATCACATAATAAAAAAATATGGTGAAACATGAAGCAAAACCCTATTATAGAAATACAATTTAAATATAATATATATAAATTATGAAAATGTATTTTGATAAAATTTTGTATTCATTATTGGAAAATTCGTAGTTTAGAGTCAATTTTAAAAAAATTAACTTGGTTTTTTTGAAAGTAATGGAAATGATAAACATTAATAGAAATTTATTTGGATAAAACATAATTTTACCCTGATATAATAATATAAAACAATAATACATTTACTTACTATAGGGAAACAAAAATTTAGAATATGGTGTATAAATCATAGAATGAAATTTGAGTTACCAGGTCCCTTTCCATTAACCATTATTTCAATCAATGTACATTAACCTCAAGTATCATAAATTTAAAAATCATAATTTATATTTTTTAAAAAAATATTTATATACATTTATATTTATAATATTCAATAATAATTTTCATTTTCATGTATTTTTTTTGTAATATCTTTTTAACATTGACTTTTAATAATCTAGACTTTATTGATATATTCTAAAAAAAATTGTGTCAATATTTCATTTTCTAAAACATATCATTAATTTAAAACCATATATTTTAATGGAATATATGTTTCCAAAATACTTATAATGAATTACATCCATTACATTGAATTTTTAATTTCATTTCATGAAGATGAAAACATTGATGAACTTGTTTGGGGTTATTTACCAATTTCAATTTATTACCTTATAACGATCATTAATTTTTTCCATAGAAAAATAACCACATTAATGATATATATTACTTATATATATCATATATAATAATCTCATATACACTAAAACAATCCATTATTATTAGTTAAGGAAAATAAAAAATATATTTGTTGGAGGCGGTAGTCCAAACAACACCATATTCCCGTTTACATTTTTCACAACAAAAAAGGGGTGGGTGGTTAATTCATTCACCAAAATTATAAAAAAAATAAAAGTATAATAAAAATTTTGATATTACTAATATTATAATGTGAAATTAAATTTTAATAAGAATACCAACAAATATTGAAATTTAAAAGAGAAAGAAAGGACATGAACATATACCATGTCTATAAGATTATCTACTTTACATAGGGGATTAAACCACTTAGGGATAGATTTTTTAGAAGAAAAAAGCATAATTAGGTAATATATATGTGTGAAGGTGTGTTTTTGGATGAAATTAGATTAAATACAGGAGGTTTGGTGATGGAATAAGTGAGTAGAGGAGATCCCCTATTATAATTTAAAAGTGGTGTCATTTTTGTAAGTGATCAAACATTTCAATAATGGGAATTCATGATTAAGTAAAGTGTCTCCCAAACTAAGAAATAGTATATTTGAGAACATTTATGGTTTATAAACAACCAACTACTATGTTATTAAAATTTTATAAATTTGAGGACCTTTACCTCTAAGGTGACTCATTTTTACCATTTCAGTTTTTTTCACGTTAACTAGTTTTTACCTATGTAATTTATCATTTATTCTCAAGAGTATAATGTTCCTTAATATATAATTTTTAAATAATTATTATAATTATGAAATATCTATTCTATTCCATTTTCAAGTGTAATGAAAAATAATTTTGAAATAATAAATGTATAATGTATTAAAAAAATTTAAAAATACATAACTTATGTTATAAAATTTCAAATATGGGTTTTAAAAATATAGATATATATATATTATAAATACAAATAAAAAACATATATTTTGTCTTATTAAATGGAATCATGAATTTATAATTCAAACTTGTATACCAATAACATCATACAAGTCATGTTATTTTGGAAAATAGTATTTTTCACCATTTAGCTAAAAAATAAATTATATTAGAAAAAACTCAAAATTTTATCATAACCTAGTAATGATATTTTAAAACAAAAAATAATTTTATTTTTTTTAAATCCCCTCACAAAAATTTATCAAATTTATTTTCCATTAAATTAATAAAATATTTTGGATATCTATTTTTATTGGAAAATTTATCTTTTTATATCAACTATTCATTATCAAGAAAATGTTACTAATTAATATAATTTTATTAATATATTCAAATGATAAAATGTTATACATAAAAATAATTAAATTTTATGATAAAATTTTATTAATAACACGTTTAAACTAATTCCGACAATATTTATAGTGAACTTTAATTTTTTTGATTATATATATATCATAATTCCATTAAAACTATTTATATCTAACAATTCAATTGATACCACACAATTGTAATGCCCCGATTCCAGAATCCCAAAGTCGGTTCATTATTACATTACATTTTCATGATCACAAATTATCAAGTCTCGAAATACCGATTAGTTAAGTAGACTTAGAAGTACTAGATACATCCATAAGGTTTACATTACATAATAAAATGGAAAACTAAAACAACATTGTTTCCATAGACAACACTGAGATCCCATAGACTATCCTTGCAGGTCAGTCATAATATAATTCTTCGCATCCTGGGAAAAATAAAACATAGAAAGGGCTCAGATCAAAAGCTCAGTAAGGATAAAAATACTGTAGAAACTTTCATAAATAAGCATAAACATTTAAGGAAATTTATAGACATAAAACAAAAGCCTTTTCAACATAAATTTTTTCATAATATGGAAAATATAAATCAAAATAATTCCATTTACTTACTCATATAGATATACTAATAGTTGAATAATCATATGAAATATCAATATCCACTTTCATAATGATGGAATTCATAATGCCAGACCTCCATATCCACATAGTCAAGGCCTTGTGCCAAGACTACAAATAATATTTATTTCAAGGACTTGTTCCAAGACACTAGTTCGTCAAATGAGACCTACCGATGCATCGAGGAGCTATAGCGGGATCCACCCATCACTTACTAAGTCCAATGCATTCTTCATATGAAATGATTTAAACATAACATAAGTATTCGTATTAAAACTGGCATACGATGAGTCAATAATTTATCCATAAACCATGAATGGTATAGAAATAACACATCCATGGTCAAACATATAACAAAACCATCAATAAAATATGGAAGATTTGTATAATAATAATTCAACTTCAAAAAAAATACATCAAAGGCTGTCGACAAAGAGGAAAATGATTTGTAAAACTCTTTGAGATAAATATCTCTTTTTCATGAAAATATTTAAAAGTCACACAATTTAAAAAGGAATACATTTAAAGACATTTTTGAATAAAAGTGTCCCATTACACTTTTAAACTTTTCAAAGGAATTGACATTTTAAAACATTTATTTCCATATAAATAAACCCTTAAAAACCATTTTGAAAATATGGACATTAATGAGAAAGATATATAAGAATAAATATGTAAAACATTTCGAATGATGTTTAAGTAAAAATTAATTTAAAAATAATCCCTTTGAAAACAATTTTATGAAAAATGGACAAGGATAATAAATATGTCCCAGTATATTCTTCTATAAAAACAACCTCGCATAATAAAGAGATTGTGAAATTAATCCTTACCTAACACTTTCCTTTAGTCAAGGGTATGTTTAACATCTTGTATGAAGATAGTAGTACGTTATTAATTTACACTAGAACAATATTAATATTTATGATATCATACTTGATTATTTTATGACTTTATACTACCCATTTAATAATAATTTCCATGTTAAATTAACATTTTGGGTAATAATCGCTTTCTTTATCGTATGTGTTTTAACTTGTTACTCTTGATTCTATCAATTAGATCAAGATTTAAATAATTACAGAATATAAAAAATGATTTATATATCATATATATTTAGAATATAAATTTGTATAATAGGCATATATATGAAATGAAAAACACTTTTTATGGAGACGGTAGTATGTACGTACGCCTAAACGTTGTTTCTGTTTTCATATCTTATTGAATAGAACTAAGTGAATAAGATATATGTAAGTACATATATATAAATATATATCTCCATTAGAATTATTATGTCATATAATAAATAATTATTGATGATATATTTTATAATCATCGTGGAATGGTGAACGTGGAAATGAATCTCATCACATCGTGGAGACTGTAATCCTTACGTATGCACGAGCGACAATATCATTATTACGACATTAAAATAATATATAATTGGATGTTATATCATATATAAAAAATCATTATCATGTTATATTTATTATTTACATCTCAATTACACATCATCATTATACCCATCCAGATAATAATAATGTATTGAAAAACAATTACACCACGACGTGGAGACGGTAAGCTGTATGTACGCACGTATAGTGACATTTCATTAAAAGGATAGATAGATCAATGAATATGGTTGTAACATATTCATAATAACATCACAATATGTATAATATAGTGGAGATATTATTTTATAATGGAGAAAACAAAGAAATAAGTAGTGGAAGAAGAAATGAACTTGAAATGGGTGATGAAATATTTACCACTTCTTCGGGTTCTTCCTTTTCATTTATTCAAAAGGGATCCATAGGATAGATTTAATACCAAATTAAGGCCTCTAGGATGAATTGATGATAGTTTAGAGGGTATTTGGGAAGGGTTTGGCCAAGATAAATGGCTTTGTAGATGTAAATTTTAGGGAAGGGTGAGTGCCCTTTTATAAGAGGGGTAAGGTGCACCTTAGGAAAAGATAGATATATTATTTTATAAAAAAATAAATTTCGGGTTATAATTTCTCCAAAATGAATTATTTAAAATATAAGGGGGGTATGGGTTGAAAAACACTAAACAAATATGTTTTACAAAAGTTAGGGTCACTATATTAACCTTAACTTTTAGATTTAACTCTTAGTTAAACAGTTTGACATTTACCATGTCTCTTTGTATTTTTATATTATATGGTTAATAAACTTACTATATACTTCCAAAAGAACCCCAAGTGGTTAATTGATGATACACCTATCATTATATAAGTATTTTGGCCAAACCATATATTTTTATAATTTGAATATCAATTAATAATATATTATTTTTTTAAAAACACTTTTTCGTCAATTTGACAATATTTGGTACTTTGTTTTTTCTATATTCATAACAGCAATATTACTTCGAAAAAAATTCATCAAACCAGCCCTAAAATGTCATATTAACCTATAAAATTATTTTAATTCATAAAAATTCTAAAATTACAATTATTTGGATATTTGTAATATCAATTATTTTAATATTTCATGATTTATGTAATTACTGCATTATCATTGTGTTATAATTAAATTTATTTATTTAATATATTAAAATTATAAATAAAATACCATTATGTATGAAATATTTTCAGACTTATAATAATTATTTATAGTCAAATTTATCTTATGTGTAACCTTATATTAAAAATGTTTTAGTTATTAAACATTGAATTTAACAATTTTAAATCTTATTTGAATTAAATAATAATAAATGTCGAAATCTAATCCAAGTGGACCTAAAGGATCATATTTTATTCCTAAGGATGTTTTTGGTATAACTACACTTATCCAATAGAATTAGGACATGTGTTAGGGTATTAATAATATCATTTTTAACCATAATTACCCTATTAACTTTTAACCGTGGTAAATATAGGTAAAAAGCAACTATTCACCAAAAATTATTTTTATCTTATTGAACCACATTTTACTCCTTGATATTATCTATGTCTCTATGATTTTTTAAATTCAACTCAAGAAGTGTTAAAATTTTGTTTTATGTAAATTTGCAAATACTCCTAAGAGGTTGGTAAAAGACAGTAAAAAGTTCAATAAAATTTTTATATATCTAAAATTATTATAAAATGAATCTAATGAAATATATTGAACATATATAGGTAATATGTATCTACTTTAACCTAAAATAAATTTAAATAAAATAAATAAATATTTAAATAAAAAGTCAGTTTTAAATAATAACTCAGTGTTTTTTACTTTTCATCAAAAATTGAATGCTTTCATAAAAATAAAAACAATTAACCCTAAGCTACTTTTTATGTTCTAAATTAAAAAATTAATTCCATATTACCAAATTAGAAACATTGAAGTTCATTTATTAATTTAAAATTAATTCTCATTGTCAAAACCAAAAAGCGTTTTTTAAGAAATAATAACTAACAAAAGATTGATACTTGTTTATGTTCAATTTCAATGTGAAATTATTTCCAATGAATAACATGGGATTAAATGGTAAAAATATAATATAATTATACTTAAAACAATTAAAATGTATAATTCAACACTATAAATTGTTTTGATTAAAAATGTTGTTTTCAGTTAAAATATAATATTTTTCACTATTCACCCAAATATAAAAATTTTCAGAAAAACACCAAAAATTTATTAAAAATAAATTTTTATTTCCTGATTCTAAATAAGAAGAATATTTTAAAAATTTAATATATAAAAGTTTCAAATATTGGATTTAAAAAGGGTTCTCTATTAGAAGGCGGAAAAATTGCATTTTTTGAAAAATATTTCTGTTATCATAAAAAAATGAATTTGTTCTTAAAATATTTCTAAGAAACTCATAATCTGGATTCTAAAATTATAAGGATTATATAAAGATCAAAATTCAGTAAATACTATTCATAACCACTTTTGAATGGCTAGTTTGGTATGTCGTGGTGCACTTGGACTCAGTGTTCCTAGTAGTGAAAGATATTGAATTACTTTGAATAAATAACATAATATGAAATCTTGGGGTGTTACATTCTTACCTCCTTTAATAAATTTTGTACTTGCAATTTGAATTTATTTTGAGAATAAATGGTTGAAAATAGAAAATTCTTTTGTTGGAAAACCCCCATCAGAAACTGGGTTAATAAAATTTAGTCACAATAAGAGGAAAAGGGGAATGAAAAAGTACCACCAAATTATGATCTCAATTAAGAGAACATTGGTAGAAATTGGAGACACATAATTGAAGGAAAACGTAAATATTTACAGGGAGATATTAAGGTCATCAGTCACAAATAATTGTAGAATTACGGGACTCAAATCTGTCAATCTATGATGATTTAAAATATCATTGGTTCAACAAAACATAAGGTATTAGAATACCACATTTTTTTATGATCCCATACCTAATTTTTAAGAATTAATTTCATCATAGAATAAGACGAGTAAATAAATATATACTTGAAAAGTAGAGTTCCATCCTTTAACTAATTTCTACCACAGACTCGTCATTCAATTTAAATGATAATAAAACATAAAAAAATATTCTATTTATCCTATTCGTTTTGGGTTCCAAAAAATGAATTTATAATTTATCTACTATACCTTTTAAAAATAACTACATTATTCAATCCAGGACATCACGTGGGCCAGTGGTAGGTGATACACCCTTGTTTCCCTTCGGTTGTGTTGTCAAGTCTCGTGGCCTTGCTAGACACGGCGGGTTGCTGCCCGACATCCGGGTTGTCCTTTTTGTGGAATTCCAAAAAAAATCTCAAACTCGAATTATTCGAAATACATCTATCCAAACTCATAGTCAAAAATTTATAAGGAAGGTAAACACAAGGAATATGTTTTTTCCACATAATAACATGTGAATACCTTCATCATGTATTCTTTTAAAACATAGTAACACCCTGAATTACCATAAAACCATATTCATTACATTCATGCTCCCTTATTCCTTATAGAATTCTAGATATACTCCTTATATTCAAAAAATTTGAAAACTCCATCAATGTGGCAATATAAAAATCATTAATTAGTTTCAAGGTAGTCAAGAATATCAAATATAATTTATCCAAATCAATCATGTATTATTCCAAAATCACTACTTCGGTATAGGAACAGTATTATGGTTTATCATTCTCTCAACCATATATTTTCCAAATATTTAACCTGCTATTGAGTCACTTTTCTTAGTTCCACACAATCTCAAGTCCTTAATGAAATAGTACTACATTAAAATCCTTATATACTCTTTGAATCTTATAACATGTACATCATTAATACAATACTAAAATGACACAATACTTAAATAACAACGTAAGAAATCTAATCATTCCTTTTCATATTTTGTAGTATCATAACATTATAATTATCCAATAGTTGCATTTGGGGTATACTATGATGAATTGGAAATTGATTCTCATAGTGTCCCCACTCATTTCTGGTGATGCATTGTACATTTGAATCTTTTTTCTTACCATATCAATCAGGAACTTGGTGTCCTTTTTCTCCACACTTATAAAAAACTCCCATTCCCTTCTAGCATTTACCAAAGTGATTCTTTCCACAGTTATCACATATCGTAAAATACTTTTTTTCTTTATTTCCATTATCCATAATTCTCTCTTCCATCCTTTTATTCTCTTGCTTCCCTTTAAAGCCATAGGACTCAGAGAATTATTTAGTTATCTTATTAACAAATGATATTATTTCTTCATATGTTGAGAATACATGAGAGACTATTTCCCTTCTAAATGTTGCCTTAATACCATGAAATATATGATCCTTATTACTATTTGGATCATAATTATTGCTGGAGTTCACATTTCTTCTAATGGGTGCCATTTTTATACAATGGCACACACTAGGCCAGTTTATGAATTGCAATGAATAATTCCAAACTTATAAAATAACTAACGTAAATTGAACTGTTTATGGATATAATCTATAATCATGAAAAATGTTTTCCTTGAGGAATTATATACTCCTAAACCCTTCTTTAATTGTTTGTAAAGAAAATGAGAATTATCCTAAGCATATCCCCTGATAGTGTCGTAACCAAGAGTTCCACAAGGCCCGTTGTCACACACCAGTTCCCATTCGAGTCAAGATCAAAGCGGTGTTTTCGTTTTTACCCCTAGGTACATCTATGTCAGAGACGCCTCTACCTGCTCGTATCTAGATAGGGATGTATTTCTTGGAAAACTCACAAAATCTCTACAATGCCAAAATTCTTGGAAGTTCTTCCATACTAATCATCAAAGTTTATCTCAGGGTTATGTGCTCTAATCAGAGTCTATCTAAATCTTGTATCCAAGGTTTGTAATAAACATCCTATGAGACCAACTGTAATGCCCCAACCCCAGAATCCTAGAGTCGGTCCATTATTACATAACATTGGCATGATCACAAAAGGTCAAGTCTCAAAAGACCGATTAGTTTAGTAGCCCTGTATGTACTAGATACATTCATAAGGTTTACATTACATCATAAAATTGAAAACTACAACAAAATTGTTTCAATTGAAAACACTGAGATCCCATAGACTATCCCCACAGGTCAATCATAATATAATTCTTCTCATCCTTGAAAAAATAAAACATATAATGGGGTGATCTCAAATGCTCAGTAAGGATAATAATACAACAGAAATTTTCATAAATTAGCATAAACATTTAAGGAAATGTATAGAACTAAAACAAAATCCTTTTCAACATAAACTTATTCATAATATGGGAAATATAAATCAAATTAATTTCATTTACTTACTCACATTGATATTCTACTAGTCTAATAATCACATGCAATATCAACATCCACTTTCATAATGATGGAATGCATAATTCCAGACTTCTATAGCCACATAGTCAAGGCCTTGTTCCAAGACTACAAATGAAATTTTTGTCAAGGCCTTGTACCAAGGCACTAGTTTGACTCATGAGACCTATCAATGCATCGAGGAGCTATAGCGGTCTCCACCCGTCACTTACTATGTCCAATGCATTC
This sequence comes from Viscum album, assembly GCA_963277665.1. Classification (NCBI taxonomy): domain Eukaryota; kingdom Viridiplantae; phylum Streptophyta; class Magnoliopsida; order Santalales; family Viscaceae; genus Viscum; species Viscum album. The sequence continues at coordinate 1,136,140,316 of OY728122.1, forward strand.
TTCATATGAAAATGTTTCAACATAACATAAACATTCTTATTAAAACTAGCATATGAAATGTCAATAATTTATCCATAAAACATGAATGATTTAAAAATAACACATCCAAAATCAAACACATCACAAAGCCTTCAATAAAATATGGAAGATTTTTATTATAATAAATCAACTTCAAACAGAATCCATCAAAGGATGTTGACATAGATGAAAATTATTGGTAAAACTCTTTGAGATAAATATCTCTTCTTCATGATAAAATTTAAAAGTCACACAATTTATAAAGGAAGGTATTTAATGAAATTTTTGAGTCAATGTGTCCCATACAACTTTGAAACGTTTAAAATGAAATAACATTTTAAAAACATTTATGTCCAATTATATAAATCCTTAAAACCCATTTTTAAAACATGGACTTTAATGACAAAATTTTAGAAGAATAAATATGTAAAACATTTAGAATGATGTTTTTGTAAAAAGTACCTTAAAAATAATCCCTTTGAAAACACTTTTATGAAACAAGGACATGGATAATAAATACATTCCAGTAGATACTTATGTAAAAACATCCTTGGATAAAAAAGAGATGGTGAAATTAACCCTTACCTTACACTTTCCTTTAGTTGAGGGTACGATTAACCTCCTTTATAAAGACCGTAGTAATCGCTTTCTTTATCGTACGTGTTTTAACTTGTTACTCTTGATTGTATAACATAGTTCAATATTTAAATACTTCCATAATATAAAAATGATTTATATATCATATATATTTATAATATAAATATGTATAATAGAAAGATATATGAAATGGAAAACACTGTTTATGGAGATGGTAGTCCATACGTACGCATAAGCACTATTTCTATTTTCATATCGTATTGAACAGAACTAAGTGAATAAGATATATGTAAGAACATATATATATATATATATATATATCTAGTACCCTTATTATGTCATATATTACATACTTATTAATGATATATATTTTATAATCATTGTTGAATGGTGAACATGGAAATGAATCTCATCATGTCGTGGAGAGGGTAATCTGTATATACGCTCGAGCGATAATATCATTATTATGATATTAAAATAATATATAATTGGATGTTATATCATATATAAAGAATAATTATCAAGTTATATTTATTATTTTCATCAACTACACATCATTATTATACCCATCAAAATAATAATTATGTATTGAATATCAATTGCACCACAACATGGAGATGGTAATTTGTACGTATGCACATATGGTGACATGTTATTAAAAGGATGGATAGAACAATGAAAATGGTTGTACCATATTTATTATAACATCACAATATATATTAGATATTGGACTTATTATTTTAGAATGGAAACGACAAAGAAAGAAAGAGTGGAAGAAGAAAATAACTTGAAAGAGGTGATTAAATATTTACCTCTTCTTCGGGTTCTTCCTTTTGATTTAATAGAAAGGGTTCCTTACGTTTGATTTATGACTAAAGGAAGTCCTCTAGGATGAATGGATAACAGTTGATAGGGTATTTGGGCATCATTTTGCCGAGCCAAATGGATTTTAAAATGGGAATTTTAGGGAAGGTGATTGCCCTTATATAAGAGGGGTGAGGGGCACCTTAGGAAAAGCTAGAAATATAATTTTTTTTAAAAAAAAAATTTCAATTTCTAATTGCTACAACATGAATTATTTATAAGATATGGTGGGTATGGGTTGAAAACCACTCAAAAAAAGGTTTTAGATATGTTTGGGTCACTATATTAACCTTAAATTTTAGATTTAACTCTTAGTTAAATAGTTTGACATTTACATGTCTCTTTATATTTTTATATTATATGGTTAATAAAAATAATATATACTGCCAAGTGAACCACAAGTGGTTCATTAATGATACACCTATCATTATATAAGTCTTTTGGTTGAACCGTATATTTTTAGGAATAGAATATCAATTAATAATATAATATTTTCTTTAAAAACTCTTTTATGTCAACTTTGAAACTATTTGGTATTTTGTTTTTTCTAAATTCATAACAAAATTAGTACTTCGAAAAAGATTCATAAAACCAACACTAACATGTCATATTAACCTATAAAATTACCGGAATTCATAAAAAGTCTCAAATTAAATTTATTTTAATATTTATAATATCAATAATTATAATATTTCATTAATTAGGTAATTATTGCATCATCATTGTGTCATAAATATATTTAATTATTTAATGTCTAAAAATTATAAATAAAATACCATTATTTATTAAATCTTTTTATATTTCTAATGAATATTTATAGTTGAATTTATCTTTTGTTTAACCCTATATTAAAAAAAATTTAGTTATTAAACTTTGAATTTTATACTTTGAACTATTCTTTGAATTAAATAATAATAAATGTCTTAATCTAATCCAAGTGGACCTAAAAGATTATATTTTATTCCTAAGGTTGTTTTTGGTCGAATTGAACTTATCAAATAGAATTAGAGCATGTGTTAGGGTAATAATAATAGCAATTTTACCCATAATTATCCTATTTACTTTTAACCGTGGAAAATAGAAGTAAAAAGTTACTATTCACCAAAAATTATTTTTATATTATTGAACCACATTTTACTCTTTGATGTTAACTGTGTCTCTCGGATTTTGGGAATTCAACTCACAGAAGTCGAAAAATTATTTTTTATGTAAATTTTCAAATACTCCTAAGAGGTGGGTAAAAGACGGTAAAAAGATTGATAATATATTGATATATCTGAACATATTATAAAATGACTCTAATGAATTATATTTAACTTAAATAAGTATTATGTATCTATTTTTAAATATAATAAATTTAAATAAAATATCGAAATATTTGAATAAAATGTCGGTTTCAAAACAATAACTAAGTGGTTTTTTACTATTGATCAAAAATTGAATGTTTTTAGAAAAATACCAAAAATTCACCCTAAGATAATTTTGATATTATAAATTCAATAAATTACGTCTATTTTACCAAATTCAAACATAGAAGTTTCATTTAATAATTTAAAATTAATTCCCATTGTCAAAACCAAGAAGTGTGTTTTTAAGAAATAATAACTAACAAAAGATTGATACTTGTTTATGTTCATTTTCAAAGTGAAAATATTTCCAATGAATAACATTATATTAAATGGTAAAAATATAATCTATTTATACAAACAAACCATCAAAATGTATAATTCAAAACTATAAAATATTTTTTTTAAAGAGTTGTTTTCACTTAAAATATAGTATTTTTCACTATTCACCAAAATATGAAAATTATCAAAAAAAATTCTCAAATTTATTTTAATTAAATTATTATGTCCTTATTCTAAACAAGATGTTTTTTTTGTCAAATTGAATATATAAAAGTTTCAAATATTGGATTGAAAAATGGTTCTCCATTAAAAGGTGGTAAAATTGCATTTTTTTATAAATACTTCTTTTATCTTAAAAAAAAGATTTTGTTCTTAAATGTTTTCTAAGAAACTCATAATATGGATTCTAAAATTATAAGGATTATATTAAGTTCAAATTTCAGTTAACACTATTCATAACCACTTTTGAACGGCTAGTTTGGTATGTCGTGGTGCACTTGAACTCAGTGTGGCGTGTAGTGTAGGTTATTGAATTACATTAAAAAAATAACATACTATGAAATCTATGGGTGTTACAAAATCGTCTATATTTATTTGGTTTTTGGGTTCTATGCAGTGAAATCCATGAAACATGTTATTTATTTAAGGATTAAAATTTCAATTCAATTCATTATACCGTCTTAAAAATAAGTTTATTATTGAATTTTTATTAAATGCAATAAAACAAGTGAGGGTAATTTACTATCATCACATATTAAAGTTTCCATTTATGTTTTTAAAACTAATGATGTCTCCCAAAAATTTTTACTAGTTGGGTGGTCTTTATTCTCATATCCTTTCCTCTATGATCACAGATTTCTATATATTTTTATTTTTATAAAAGGAAATGTTTGATTTTATAGCTTCCAAGATCAGTAGATGTGATGGATATCGTATTCAGTTCCTATAAAGTTATACATTTAACACATCATGCACTTGGGAGAGTTGAGGATGGATATATAAGTAAGAGGATATGACCTGAAGATGAACAAGGATTTTGAAGGGACTGATGTATCTTGGGATCAACATCCCCTTATTAAAAAACCTCATAACATGCTTACCATGAGACAATTGAAGGAAAAAAATACTCCCCAACATCATACACTAGATCTCCTCAGTGATTATATGCATAACTATACTACAAAAGTTTTCGACATTCATATTTTAATGAATGGTTTGAACCTTCTCCATCATTTCATGTAAAATTTCGGAACCTATCAGTATTCTATCTAGAGTGTTATCCTAGTACGTTGGATCCCTATATCTCTTCACATATAAAACCAATATTTTTTCAATATATATTTTACAATGGAAAATATTTGTATATAATAACCCTACAATGAGGATGTAAATATCCCAAACTCTTTTGAAATCTGACAAACAAGAAATTAACAATTCGTCTATAGTTTGAATTGTCATCTTTGATTGAAAATCTATCTGAGGATGAAATGAAGTGCTAAAAATAATCTCTATACCCAAGGATTTAAGAATACTTGTCTAAAAACAGGGTCAATATCTTATCTAGGACAGATATAATGGATAGTTGTAATCCATGAAGAATCACCACTTCCCATATGTATATAATTGAAACATGGTCCAGAATGAAATATTGTATGATTGAAAGAAAATATGATGACTTCATAAGATAATTAACAAAACCCAAAATATTATTATATCCTTTAAATGTTATAAGGAGTCCTTCAATGAATTATAAGGGTATTATTTACCATTTAGAAACTATTTAGGGTAATGTTTTCAACATACTCTTCTCTATTTTCATTTTGACTTTACTTGATGGCCTACCAAGCATCGAGATATGAATTCAAAAATCCATCTCTTCATAATATACCACCATATAATTTATTTATGATATATATAGAGTATTAATTCTTATATATAGATATATGTATTATATTTGTGCATCATCCGAAGTTTAGTTCTTCCATTTTGGATTTTATGGGATATATATGTTGGTTCGAAACCATTTGACTTCATCTTTATCAAAGTGAACTCATGAATATTCACTACCTTTTTTTGTAATATTGTATCATCTTTATTAGGCTATTTTATTTTCATATAAATATATGGATAGGTATTTGTTTATGAAAGATATGATTTATCTCTTTTGTATTATGAAATCAACATTCATCCTTTTTGATTACATGAGTACCTTGTCTTTTTTAATCCTATTTATGGATAAAGGGCCATGGTATTTCTTTCTCACAAAATAAACAACCTTATTCTCTTTACCTGGGTGGTAATGTAATTATTATTTGTAATATTTTATCAATTTAAACCAAATATTTTAGAATATATTCATGTGTTTGTTTGGCCAACAATGATTTATTAGTGATCTATACTAGCTGGAACTTCCCTCATAAGAAATTTTTTTGATCCATATTTATTATATTTATGTGTGGGATTGATCAAGAGAAACCCCCATCTAAGCTAAATACCTCAATAGATCTAAAATAATTACGTTCATAAGGAATGATTCTACTATTTGAGGTCATCATTTCATTATTCTTTATTTAATTGGCTCTTACCATCTAACTTAATATAAACTAACCCTAATGGCTACTCTATTTCTCCTAAATTAACAATGGTAGTATAGAGAAACCATCATATTGAGAATGTTCATGTTATAGAAATGTAATGGTCAAATCCTAATAATTGCATTTCCAATTACATTACATATATATGCCATTACTTCACTCCTAATGTTTTTCACAATTAAGTTGATAATTTTTATCATTTTACCAACATCTCTATTTCTTTTAATAGTTTTCATGGAAGTATTAATTTTCTCGGAAGTGTTTTATCTTATGGATTTTATTATTTGATTTTTATATTCAAATGCTATACATAGTTGAATTAATTGGTATTATTAATATATTTCATTCATTAAATGTATATCCTATATCAATATAAAGGGGGATTTTTTACTTCATTGGTTCCTCGAGTTCCCAAGTATCCTATTCAAACATAAGTTTTCTCTATAATAATTTAACATGCCAGGTTATAATGTTCATTAAAACATGTTCCCTTATGTTAGGAATCATGATCAGTTCCTCGTCATATTAAAAGTGAACATCCAATTCTAGACCATTAATATCACATCAATGTGTATGTTTATACATATATATTCTCAATATAAAAATGTGGAATTCATTGTGAACATTGGAATGATTTGGTGGTTGTTTTTATAAAAAACCAATCACTCCAACAAACCAGAAAATCTCCAACGGTCTAATATAACAAGGACCCAATTTACTATTCATTTAAAATATCTTAAATCATTTCCTAAATAATATCATTATAAATAAAATATTTCTAATATGAAATTATTTTTCCTTCATTTAGTTATCAACATAACATTTTTTCAAATATGAGTAGCCCCAATTTTTTTCTAAAACACTGGTATATTTTTTATCCGCATGTAAAATGAATGTTCACAAAAATTTCTTATATCCTACTTCATACCATTATTTTGGGCGTTCTTTACCTTTTTTCATAATGATCTCCAAAAGGTTACACTTGATTACTCAAGTGGAAACAACTTATATAGGAAAATTCAAAAAAATAAACTTATATACCCCTTATAATTTCTTAAAATGTTTGAATTTTACTCTTATACAGTCTTTCTGTTTATGTGTGATAAATTCGGATCATTTTTTACATCTATATTCATATACTTTTGAAAGATCCTCCCAATCATAATAGTAAATATTAGATCATGATCATAAAAAATTAATAGTGGTGCTCCGTGTAATCTCACTACTTTTCGAATATATATGTGAGATATGAGATATAGGTAAAAATCCACTATTATAGAAAATAAATGGGAATAAATTTTCAACTAATCATTGATTTTTAATTTTTAATTATATCACTTCAATAAATTATGTTGTCAAGTGACAATGACCTCATTGACTTTATTTGACATCTATATAAGTATGCGTAGTGCTTTAAATACCCATTTAGGAATATTTCAATGAACCATAACCTTTTGAATTTCTAGGAAACTTAAAATGTATTCAACATGCTCCTTTCATATTATCCCACAAATAATAATCACAAGGTCCCATTAAATTTTATTAATTTTGTCATGTATAGGGAATGTAAAGCTATGAGATTCGTCCATTATATCTTTCTTTATCGCCTTAATATATGGGATTCATATCCTAGTTTGAAATGTTTTTTACATCTTATTGATCAATATTTAGTTCAAGAAACAACCCATTTTTTAAATCTTATATATTCATTTACATTATATGATCACATCATTTATAAAATTTGATATTATATAGTAATGACTATTGTTAAAACACATTGAAAATTATTTATCACATACCTTAAATTTTTATTCTCATGTCCATAATTACTAGGTTCTTGTTCAATGGATCTTGATAAATCGTCATCATTATAAGAAAACTTGGTTCATTCATACTCAATGCATCTGATAAATTCACTTCTCCATCATAATGAAAATAAATTGAAAATAATAATCATAAAATGTATCCTACCATTTGATTTTTCTCCTTTTTAGATCCATTTTTTCGAATATATACTTCATTTTTTTTCAATATCACATTTTTCATTGTAACAACAGAGTTTTCATATCATCAAATACAAAATGAGGGAATCTATCTCCATGTCATAAGTTGGATATTTTACTCTTAAGGCATCAACTATAGAGATTAAAAAGTGATCACTATGACATTTTCATGATATCACATCCAAGACCATTCATATATGTATTTCTATAGGTAAAACATCCTTCTTCAATAGAGGGTAGAGTTATCACTAGTTCACTATCCAACATCTTATTTAGATCTTGGAATCATTCTTCAAATTCTTATTTCTAAATAAACTGAACACTAGTTAATGTAAACTCGGTTTGGGATTAGAAATACAAGAATTTTTTTTCAAAAACCTTATATAATATCCTTCTAAAATATGAAAAATATAAAAAATTTAGTCACCCTTATAGAATGAGGCTACTCCTCCACTTCCCATGACATTAAAGTGACAACTGAGATTCCATCACAAGTTATAATGTTCCCTAAGAATGAAACTTGGTGAAACAAGAACTCACATTTACTAAATTTACCAAACTTCTTCTCATTTCCCATGGTTTTTAATAGAACCATTATATGATCCTTATCCTCCTCAAAAAATTTAGATTATATCCGAATTTATTCAAAAAATACCACTATAAATTTATCATGGTTATCCTTAAAGACTCCATTCATCATGCCCATAAATATGGTAATAGATTTTTTTAATACAAAGGGAATAACAAAAAACTCATAATACTCATACCCTTTTTACAATGAAGTAATTGGGATACTTTCTATCATCACTCTCAACTGATTATATCATGTCTAAGGTCAATCATGGATAATAATTGAGCTCCTCAGTGTTGGTAAAATAAAAAAAATTTCTAATAGGCCTTGTAGTTTCTTTTTAATTACTCTAAATCCACATATAACATAATAAATGGGGTTATATTAATTTTATTATACATATGTATCAATTCAATGTATTACTGTACCTGTAATTCTTAGAGAGGTATGGGAAACACTTCAGTAAATATATCAGTGTATTCTTGATTAAATAGAACATTTTTTATCATTATAATTTCATTTTTTCCTCTCTCTTCTATGATCATCTCCAAAAAGAAAGCTATGTGTGGTGCTTTTAGGAAAATATTAGGATGAGATATCTCTCCTTTTTAAATAAACCTATGATATCCGTTCATGACCATGGAAATTTATTTCCATATCTAATTTGTCATATAATTATACATTGAGAGAAAATCCTTCCCTCGTATACTATCAAATTCCACCATCTGAATGACTGATAAACATTCAAGGAGATAGTACTCACCAAATTTCATACTACAATTTGAATGAACAATTTGAAAATTGATAATCCCTCTGAGATAAATGATTATTTTATTATGAACAATTATGGTTCGATTCTACATTATCTGGAAACATGGATGATATAAATGAATGTATAGAACCATAGTCAATCATTGTTTAGGATATTTTTGAGAGCATAATAAGTATAAATTATACCACATAATTTGTAGACACTACTAAATCCATAGTGATTTAATTTTCACATCATTTGTCCATTATCTTTTGTTGAGGTTTGTGGTGGTTACCACCCATTATCATCAGATTTGGACATTTCTTTTCAATGGGCACATAATTCCTAAACAAGAAACATTGAATTTAAAATTATTCTTTCACCAACATCCCTTTATCATTTTAATTGATATTTTGAGGCTTCATCACAAAAGAATAGCTCTTTGGTTTTTGGAAATATCTTTTAGACATGTATAAATTTAATCATCAATGCATGAAGTTCCTCAAAAGTTTCTTTACACATTTGTTTCATATGGGTAGTTTCAGTTCCTTTCTACCATTTACATTACCAAAATTATTCATTAAATTTTTCTTTATTTAAATCTTGTGATGATTTAGCATATAAGACCACTATATCAATCTAATACAATTTTACAACATGATATTATTTTTTACTACATCCATGTAACATTTATAGTATCGATATACTACATTCCTCCACTTCTGGGATCTTATTCTACCAATGATCCTATCAATATTTACCATTTGAACCATACAAAGCTATATGTTTATAAACCAATTAATAATATTTTATGTTCATAGCTTCCCAAATATTTTTTTCTTTATTATTCTATTATGAAATCTCCATCTTCATTTTCTACATTAAATGGTGAAAAATATTAATCTCAAAAGATTATCCTGAAGACTACCAATTCCAAAAAATTAATATCCCCAAAACAAATTGGTGGTGTGATTTAGTTGAGTGGGAATTCTAGTTCTAGGGTTTCTGCCTCCCATCTCCTTCCCTTGCTCCACTCCTCATCACATTACTCCTTCCACTTTCTACATCATGTTTGAACCTTTCAAAACTCGAAATCATCGGCGAGCATTGCCTTTAGGACCCCAATTCGACGGAGCAAAAGGTGTGGTCAGGATACTTATCTGGGAACCACCCCCTTCGATAGAGAAATAAGTGAATTTGGGATCAATTTTAGTGAAGAACCCCTTCAACAGAGTGATGCGTGTTGTAGAGATATCTATTACTGAAGCACCCCCTTTGACGGAGTGGTGCTTTCGGTTTTCATGTAGGGTTCCGGCTGCATTTTAGTTATTTGGTTTCATTTTAGTAAAATTGATGTTGGGGAATCGTTGAAATTTTTCTACACCGTGTACATAGATATGGAAGGTATATTTAGGAATTCTCAATGCTGGTGATGTCCTCTCATCAACAATTCACTGCTCGATTCTGTTACAATCTACATTGTGTTTCCCATTTCTCATTTTTCTATACCTAGATTGTTCTGTATTTTCTTTGTTTCCTCTCACATTTTATCACACTCCATAAAACATGACCCCATTCTATTTGGGTTCAATGGATTCAATTATTTATTGGATCATGTTGGTGGATTGAGTGAATGTTGAAATTTTTGGGTTCTCTTTTGGTTGGTTTCTTCAATGGAAGCCAAGCAATTTCTTGGTTCCTCATTTTGGAGATCTGTCGATGAACCCTCACCATCGGTAATCCTCCATTGAAGGATCCCATGTTGATGTTGTGGATATTATTTTAGATTCTGTGTGGATTTTCTTCTAGATTTTTTTGTATTCTCTGTTTTTTTTTTACTATCTCGAGGCAGATCTTGTTTGATTTAATTATCTTTCCCCTTTTGTTAACTTGGTTTTTTGTGGTTTCTTTATTTTCCATCAAAATGGTTTTCTCATCCCAACAATGGTGAATCCCCTTATTCATGTTGTATCATCTATTATTCTACTTTTTACTATTCTCACTTTACCATAATGGGATTTTATTTGAAAAATACACAAAATAGTTTGTTGAATCTCTCCAATTGGCTTAATTTTCTTAAATAGGTTCCACCACTGATTTTCTTCTCCTTCTGAATGAAAAATACCTTGGTGAAATTCATTATCTATAAAAAAAATATTGTAGAAAATATCATCTCTAAATAGGTAATAAATTATTTTTCAATTTATTGATCAATAGATCCTCTAAAATATTGTGGTTATAGATGCGTGGAATACATAACAACAATTTTTTCCCACCAAGAAGAATCTGTTCACTCAACATGATTTGGGTTATTATTCATAACAAGAGAATTTCGATTCATTATCCTTATAAATTTTTATATTCTTCCTTCCAACATGATAGGATGGCTAGCATTCTATATTTTATTGTGCTCATCATTTATGATGTTTCTCTTATTTACATCCTTTTTTAAAAAATGAATATCTTACTAAGTAAATTTTCACTTTTAGTATCCTTTTAATTCCAAAGGGAGTTTATTTCTTAAAAAAACATATTTCAGTGATTTTATTCTTTAATATCTTTTAACAATAATTACAGTTTCAATATATCCTTCAAAATGGTTCAAAAAATCATGGGATTAACCAATCATATCCTGTGGGAGTGTCAAAATAGGTGTGCATAGAGGCCTCATTTTCATGTATTGGGTGATGATATTGTTAATAATAAATGCACCATTTTCATGTTTATTAGAAAAAAGTATAACTATGACTGATCCATGTACACTTCTATCATCCAAAGAGGGATTTCATTTATTCAGAATCACTAATTTATACTTCCCCAAAATTTACGATGCTTTACAATTTTTAAAAATATCCCTTTTTCTAATACTAATTTTCTCTTGTCACATATTCAACAAATAACTAAACCATCCTAGGATACCATCAAATACATCCCTTCTTTTTTAATATATAAAAAATATATTGTGTAGTACAACATTTAATAATACAAGTTTTTTAGGAATAATTTATAAAAAATTGTGAACATAATATATGGAACATAAAAGTTATTATAAGATAATTAAATGTATTCAATATTTATTTTTCCTAGGATACTTTTGATACATCTCATATCTTTGGGAAATACATTGAAATAAAATGATGGGAAAAAAACCTTGTAATAGAATAAAAAATGAAATATTTTGTATGTGATCACGAGGCATAACAATAGTGCATGATTCTATGAAAATGTGACATATCATAATAGAATGATTATGAATCATAAAATGGATATTTGGGTACAACATAAAAATGATAAATTCATATGAATATCACCAAGGTTTATCACTAATGATTCATAAATCAAAATTGGTAGGGATATTCAATGAGGTAATGAAGAAATGTCATCTCTATGTAATAATTAATTTCCAAATGAATTGGAGTGTTATGAAGTAGAACCATTAATATGTATAAATTCATCTTTTCCATATAGGTCACATGAAAAAAAATCAACAATAACTTGTGGGGAATAATAATCTGGTTTTAAGTAAAAGTCAATAAATTTTTTTATGCATAGAGAGATTATAATTATAAAACTTTTAACCCATGAAGAGTATATCTGGGTTTCATTATAGGATATCCCCAGTCAATTAATGATTTTTATGTATATTACAATAACCATGGATAATAAATATATTTGCGTATTCACAATATAAAATATTTCATGTAAAAGTGATAAATTCATGAAATATTTTAGCAGCATGACTGGTATACAACATGGATCATGGAAAAGGAAAAATTAGTTAGAAATAAAGTGTCCCATTGATAAAATAATATTTTTTAAGTAATGAGGTAGTGAAAAGTTCATAAAAATAATGTGATTTGATTTTTAGAGAACAATCCCCAATAAAAGTATTTTAAAGGAATAGAAAAAGTGGAGAGTTCCCATACCTTTATGTGTTTCTTCCTAGAACTCAAGGATATAACCTTAAGGCATTAAGGAAACATTTTACGTACACCTTGAGAGATTCAATTACCATATATTAATGGAAATATGTTTTTTAGTGGAGATGAATTATGGTATTGATGGGTATGTACGGTCAAAGCAGATGAATTATTATATTTTTCACAATATAGGTATTGAAATTATAGGATCTAGAAAATGAAAACCCATTTCCTTTTATAGGGTTTTATAAAATGGGTTTTGACATTTAATACATGTTTTATAATATTTTAATGAGTTTGAACCAAAATATAATTTTTTAATACATCATTGTCCATCAAGAAGAAAATTTTCAAAAAATTATATAGTTTTTTAAATCTTAATTTCCATTTTACACATTTTAATGACATTTATACATTTGGAAATTGATTTATATACATTAAAATACATAATATTTATAAAAAATATATTTTCCAAAATGAAATACTTTATCATAGGCATTACATTTATTTTAGGCATTTATTATTTCATAATGCATACTGTATATTATAACGTATTTTTTATTTTACAAAAAAAAAGATAACTACCATTGAAAATTTTGAAAAATTTACAATTTTTTATTTTCAACATGATGGTGTAAAAAAATTCATCCATTTAATTAAAAAAAATTATATATACAATAAAATTAATTTTTAAACACAATATAACTATTTACTTGAATCACTCATTTTTTATACAATGAAATTTCAGTCCCTTAGAAAAAATATAATTATTTGAATAATAATATTTTATATATAACTGGTTTCTACCACCATTTATAGTATTTGTTTTCAAATATATTTCAAAATAAATAAAAATATATATACTTTCAAAAAGACTAAAAGCATGATATCTTCGTCTAAAAATTTATTTTTCAGAATTCACTATATATATGAATTTTTTATAGGGGTGTAACACAAAATAAAAGTGTAGAATAAATAAATTTGTTAATTAATTTGTAAAATAATTAAACTTTAATACTAATGATGATTAAATACGGAAACCAAAATTATTATGTCATAGACTCTAATGATATGTTTTGTTATTGTGGTATTTTCATGAGCTAGGTTAGAAAACATTTATATAGTGGTGATCTATAACAGATGGAACTTATCTCATAGGTGATTATATTTGAGCCTCAGTTGATTAATCTCCTCATGGTATTGATCAAATTCAAACCCCAATGATGTTTCTTCCCTAGTTAAATATGACTAATGAGCTTCATAAAGCCTGATTCTACCGGTTGAGGCTATTATTTCATTGTTTTGGTTTGAATAAACTCTTATCACAACCTTTAATATAAAATAAAAATAATGGTCACTTTATAATGAATAAATCATGGATGTCCACAACTATAAATTTTCATATAGACCAATGTTCATAATGACCAATGGTCATGTAATAGTACTGTAACAATCATACCCAAATGTGCATATTTTCAATTAAAACCAATATATGTAGAACTACATCACTAACATCGGTTTTTATAATTTATTTACTATATTTTATCATATTAATAACATTTCATTTTATTTAAAAAGTTTGCATGGTAGGTTTAATGTTCTTTTTAGAGTTTGATCTTTTGGATTATGCCATTGTGTTATTGTTATTATTCTATGTTTGTATCTATGTACTAGACTTAGTTGTATTAATTTGTCTTATTATATGAAATGTAATATTATTATTTTTAAGTATTTATATGTATTTAAATTTAATAAAATAATAAAATAGTCATTATGAAATATTAGATATTCTTTTATTATTAGAGGAAGGAACTTTTAGGTTGTTAAATATTGAGATCCTCTAAGTTAATTTAATAGATAATCGATAAATGGTTGCGTATAATAGTTCTTGATTGTGATTTGGTTATGATCATGATAATCCATCAAAATACATGTCACCTTGTCATTATTTTTGACAAAGCGGACTGGTACACCCCATGGGAAATCATTGAGACGTATAAAACCCATAAAAAATATTTTTACAGTTCCTTTGTTAAAACAACTAATTCAATCGGATGCATTCCATTTGGATTATTTTAAAGATTAATTAATCCTTGTGTGAGTTTGATTCAAAAATATAGATTAATATATAGTTGAATACTGGGAATTTTATCTTGGAATAAATAATTATATTCCTACAAAATAGCCATGTCATAAATATTGACTTCCTCATGATTCAATTTAGTTTAGAGTGCCCCATTGTTGGGTTTCATATCTCATATTATTTACTTTCATTCAACGATGTGTTTATAATCAACCATATATTTAAAAATTATAATAGGTTGATTTGGTATTTGAAATGATATTTCCATATCCTAGAAGCTGATATGTGATTTATATAGTGAAATCCAATCCATACCCAATGTTGTGGAAAATTAAACCAAAGGAAAAAGGAATTAGATCTACAGGGATTAACCACCCACAAATATTTAAAAAATAATATTCATAAATCATAATCATAATCATTTTACTATAATTCTTTCTCGCTGATTAATAAATATCGATTTACTGGGGTGGGGATTCCACATTCTATGACAACATCTATGATATAAAATTATATGATGAAATAAAATGAAATAAGTTATTATCATATCTTGAAAGGATGTCATGTGTTCCTCATGTAACATAATTTTTTTGATTTAACTCATTTTGAAGGATCGTTAATTTCCTTATTCTCCTAGTTTGGGAGGATTGTGGGGACAATATTTTCCACTTGCCTAGGTGTTGGGGATTTCACAAACATAATTTCTGAGCTTTATTCACATAAAAATGATAGTGGGTGGAGCATTATCTGGGACCATATTATTCATTATTTCATTAATCAGCCTCTAAGTGTAACACTCCATGCTCTCATTGTACGTTT
The DNA here is from genome assembly GCA_963277665.1 of Viscum album. Classification (NCBI taxonomy): domain Eukaryota; kingdom Viridiplantae; phylum Streptophyta; class Magnoliopsida; order Santalales; family Viscaceae; genus Viscum; species Viscum album. The sequence goes on from OY728122.1 coordinate 1,136,156,164, forward strand.
CTTTTTGAATAATATGATAACTTGCACTATACGCAACTTCGAGTTCCAGCACACCACAACCAATCAAACTAGCATTTTTGAATAGTAATACCCACTTTATGAAATTTTATAAATTTTATTTTTCAAAATGCACATCATTTTTTGATTCAGAATATCAAAATTAACATAGGGATAATTTTTAGTATTTTTCTGAAAACTTTCAATTTTTAATGAATAGTAAAAAATACTAAATTATTGTTTAATGCCAACTTTTTATTTAAATAATTATTTATTTTATTTCAAATTTTTAGGTAAAAATAGTTACATAATACCTATAAAATTTCAATTTATTTCATTGGAGTCATTTTATAAAAATATTAGATGTATAAAATTTTATTTACCATTTTAACGTCGTTTTCCCACCTTCTAGGAACATTTTCATATTTGCATAAAAAGTATTTTTACCACTTATATGAATCCAATTTCAAAAAATTGAGAGAAAAAATTGATATCATTATGTAAAATTTGGATCAATAAGATGAAAATAATTTTTGGTGAATGGTAAATTTTTAAATTTTATTTTCCACTATTAAAAGTAAATAGGGTAATTAAAGGTAAAAATGATATTATAATTACCCTAACACATATGATAATTCTATTGGATAAGTGTGTCTCAACCAAAATCATCCGTAGTAATAAAATATGATCTTTATTTATCCATATGTATTTGATTAGAAAATTTATTTATTTTTTATTTAAAAAAATGTTAAAAGTGATAAATTCCAATTTTAATAACTAAAATATGTTGAATATAGGGTTATAGATAAGATAATTTCCACTATAAATATTCATTAAATGTTTAAAAGGTTTCCTAAAAGAATTAATTTTATTTATTATTTTTAGACATTATATAATTAAAAAAAATTATGACTCAATGATGATGTAGTAATTATCTTATTAATGAAATATTAAAATAATTGATATTATAAATATGAAAATAACTATAAATTGGGACTTTTGATGCATTAAACCAATTTTATAGGTTAATATGAGATTATAGGGATGATTAAATAAATTTTTTAGAAGTGATAGAGTTTTTATGACTCTCACAAAAACCAAATACCCAATAGTGTCAAAATTGACAAAAACAAGTTTTTAAAACAAATACTATATTATTAAATGATATAATATTTTTATAAATATATGCTTCAAATAAAGGGATTATATAAAATTATATATGTCAATAATGAACCACTTTGGGTTCTCTTGGATTTTTATAGTTTTTCTATTAACCATTTATTATAATAATACAAGAATACATGGTAAAAGTTAAACAATTTAACTAAGAGTTAAATCTAAATGATAAGACTAATATGGTTATATAAACAAGTCTAAACCCTATTTTTTGATAGGATTTCTAACCATCCGCACCGTATTCTCAAAATTAATTGTTTTTGAGCCATTATAAACCAAAAATAATTTATAATAAAATAATATTTGCAGTTTTTCTTAAAGTGGCCCTCACCTCTCTTATAAAAGGGTAATTCCCCTTATCTCAAAATCAAACCCCCCAAGAATTTTGGCATATAAAACCCCATATAAAATACCCTTAAATCTACCCTCAATTAATTATAGAGGCCTTACATTATTCATAATCTAACCTAAAGATCCCTTTTGATCAAATCAAAAGGAAGCACCTGAAGAAGAGATAATAATTTCATCACATCTTTCAAAGTTCTTTTCATATTCCACTTCCTCTATCACTATTTTTCCCCTAAAAATGATATCTCCAGTACCTTATACTTACTCTGATGTTATTATAAATATGGTACAACCATATTAATTATTCTATCCATCCTATGAATGACAAAGTCACTATACTTGCGTGTGTACACCATATCGTCTCTACGTCGTGGTGTTGTTTATTATTCAACACAAAATTATTTGGATGGGAATAATAATGAGTATAATAGATGTAAATAATAAATATAAAATGTTAATTATTATTTATATATTATATACCATCGATTACATATGAATTCACCATCAATAGAATGATATTGTCTCTCGTCCGTATGTACAGATTACCATCACCACGAACACGATTAGATTCATTCGCTGTCATAATCAGTCAAGAATAATTTTCATTTTATGATTTAAAAAATTTAAGAACATAATATCATTATGGAGATGAATAAAATACATCTTATCCATAACAAACATGACTTATGTAATAAAATATATAAAGAAAAACTAATCAGCTAACACCTAGAATAATGATACTACTGAAATATTATTAGCAAAGCAATATTAGAAGATCATATATGATGTCATATTTATGTATGTGGTTCTTGTATAATTTGATAATAGTTATTAAACTGTAATACAGGAGGTTTGCAAACTCTCGACCTAGGAAAAGTACAATGTAAGGGTTAGTTTTACAATCTCTTTATTATCTCAGGTTATTAATATATATGTATCTACTCAGACCTCTTTATCATCCACATCTGTGTTTCTTATAATTGTATTTCAAAAAAAAAATATATTTACAGGACTATGGGTTAAAGTCATTTATACCCTCATTTTAATTTTTGAAAAATGGTTTTAATGGAATCTATCAATCGTTTTTTAGAAAGGTACTTTATGATCTTTTTGAAAAATTAGGGAAAGAATGTTTTTTTAACTTATACGGCGTGGGGGGGGGGCTATTTTCCACCATTATAACAAATTAGATTCTACCCTTACAATCTTCAAAAAATATTTTTAAAATAAATTTTATCTTTTATATTTACGTTACTTTTAAATGATTTCAAAATAGTAAGACATATTTCTCCCAAATACTTTTTATTTCATCTATGTCAACATCCATTGTTGGATTTTACATTTTCTTGAAGTTGATTTATTGTATTAATGATTTTGTGATATGTTTGACTGTGGATGTGCTATTTTTATACCATTCATGGTTTATGTGAAAAGTATTATCATTTAATATGATATTTTTAATAATATTTTTTTTGTTTTTGTTTCAACATTTTTATAGGAGGAATGAATTAGACTTTTTAAGTGACGGGTCGAGCCCTCTAAATATCCTCAATGCATCGGTAGGTCCCATGATACAAACTAGTGTCTTGAAATAATGACTCGAAAAAATACTTTTCATAGTATTGGAATGAGGCCTTGACAATGTGGTTATGATGTTCATCATTAGGTGTTCCATCATTATTAAATTAGCAATTGATATTACATGTGATTATTAGTCTAGTGTAATATCCTAGTTAATATGTAAATGGAATTATTTTATTTATCATTGCCATGTTATGCTGAATTTTATGTTTAAAAGGATTATTGATTTAGTCTTATACATTTCTTTAATTGTTTATGCTTATTTATGATATTTTCCTCTATATATTTATCCTTAATGAGCATTTGAGCTCACCCCTTTCTATGTTTTATGTTTTCTAGGATGTAAAAAAGTATATTAAGATTTACTTGTAGGAATTGGCTAAGGGATATGATTGTGTTCAAAGGGGACACAAAGTTGTTTTTTTCATTTCAGTATTTAATGTAAAACTTATGTATGTATCTAGATCTTCCAAAGGTACTAAAATAAAACATGTTTTGAGACTTGACCTCTTGTGATCATTCCAATGTTATGTAATAATGCACTGACTCTATATTACTAGGGTTGGGGCCTTATAGGTGGTGTCAGAGATAATTTAGTTCAAACCTTTGAAACTATATTTAGAAAAACTCTAATTATAGAACATTACCCTTAGATAGACATTGAGTATTAGTATAGAAGAACTTCCTATAATTTTTGTATTGTAGATATTTTGTGAATTTTCTAAGCAATACATCACTGTCTAGATACGAGCAAGTAGAGATTACTCTCGAATAGATGAACCTAGGAGTGAAAACATGGGAAAAGAGTTTTGGGCTTGACCAGTGGTATCCTAGTACATGACTACATGCCTTTTTACACTCTTGGTTACGACACACCTGGGGAATTTTTTTAGGATTATTCACATTTTCTTTACAAACCATTATGAAGTATTTATGAGTAAATACCTCCTCAAAGAAAACATTTTTTTATTATTTTGTATTATATTCATAAACTGTTCAATTTTTGTTAGGTATTTTACTTGTATGAAATTATGTATTATGATTAATAAACCAATCTAGTGTATTCCATTGTTTAGAAATGGTGCATAGTGTAAAGAATGGAAACCATATCAACACATATAATCCATGTAGGGATTTCCCTCCTAATCAAGATAATTATATTGGATCTAGTGATGAAACTGGTGCTGAAAAACTTATAACCATACAGGGACAACTCATTGAGGTGACGCATAATAACCTTTCATGTATGGAGCACCCTGATCCACAACAAGGAGGATCAAAGTTAGACCACTTCATGAGGCAATAACCACCAACATTAAATGGGACAAAAAATTCCTTTTTAGATGAGAAATGGATAAGTTTCTTAGATAAAATATTTCATTCATTGGGGAGTAATGAAAGGGAATAAGTTTTCATGGAAGTTTATCGCCTCATGGGAGATTCATATCAATGGTGGTCATTAATCCACAACATAAATGAGGATGAAGAAGTTTCAAATATGGTATGGAGGGAGTTTAAAAATATTATCTTACAAAAATCATTTTTTCGTGACCAACGTGTTGATATGGAAAGAAAATTTTTGAGTCTGAGGCAAAAGGAGGATGAGAATGTTGCAATGTATGATGCTAACTTTACAAGGACAGTAAGGCATTCAGTAGATAATATATATAACCCAAGGAGTAATATTGATCGTTTCTTTGATGGGTTAAAACCATTTTTAGTCAATCCTCGGTCTAAAAATCATTCTTATCGTACGAAAATATTGCCTCATGTGCTATCAAGATAGAAAATTAATTCTCAATATCTTACAACATTAATGAAAACAATGAGAAGAAGAGATCTTCTGAACACTATAGAAATTGAAATAAGGGGAATAAGGGAAAAGTTGAATTTACATCCTATAGTAAATGTTGGAAGAAACACCTCAGTATTTGCCTAAACGGAATGGGGTTCTGTTATAGGTGTCGTGAAAAAGGAAACCAAGCATGTTATGGAAAGGGAAAGAAAGAGGGTGTCAATGTTGAATTCTACAATTATAGAGAAATGCAGCATTATTAAAATAAATTTCCTAAGCGCTAAAAAAATTTTACCTCAGAAAAGAACAAGGGAGAAAGGCCAGGATAATGAGATCACTACTGCTAAGTTTGAGTCTCTGAATGATGTGTTGGTAGATAATTTAATGGTTTCCTCAAATTTCTCCAATTATTTATTTGATTCTAGATCATCGATTTGGTTTATATCTTCCCAATTTGCTAAAAAAATTAGATATTTCCAATTTGATTTTACAAGGGAGTTTCCAGTCAACGCTCCTAAGGGAAGTATAATTGAAACAATGTTTTGGGAATCAGTTCCCATTAGGGCATATAAACGTGCTTTATCTGCAAATCTCATCATCACACCCATGATTTAATTTGATATAATCCTCGGTATGGATTGGATTTCCGACCATGACGCAAAAAATTATTATAAGAAGAAAGAGGTTATAATTTTTGATTTTGATAAAGATTACCTTATCTTTAGAGCAGAAACATCAGCATCTGATTATTATCTAGATCCACCTTCAGTAGCTCTCTACTAAATTTAATTATTATGGAGGAAGAGAGTGAAATATCTTTGGGTGAGGAAAAGAATTTTCAAATAGAGGATGTACCTACTGTTCTATAATATGTTGATGTGTTTCTAGAGGATTTACCTAGACATCCTCTAGAACAAGAAATTGAGTTTTCCATTGATTTAATTCTTTGTTCAACACCCATATCTAATACCCCTTATAGAATGGACACTATTGAATTATTGGAACTAAATAAACAAGTATAGGAATTGATTAATAAAGGATTAAGTCTCTATAGTGTTTCTCCATGAGGAGCCCATGTTCTTTTTGTTAAGAATAAAGATGGATCTTTGAGGTTCTGCATTGACTACAACGAGATCAATGCTATACCAATAAAGAACAAGTATCCCCTATCACTCATTGATGATTTATGTGATCAACTTCATGAAGGTCAATATTTTTCAAAGATTGACCTTCGATCTAGATATCATCAGTTGTGGGTAATGAAGGAAGACATTCCCAAGATAGCATTTCAGACTATGTATGAGCATTATATGTTTACAATAATGCATTTTGGACTGACTAATTCACCCTCTATCTTTATGGATCTAATGGATAGAGTTTTCGAGGAATATCTATATGACATTGTAGTGGTATTTATTGATGATATCTTGGTTTACTCCAAAAACAATGAAGATCATAAAATCACATGGGAAATATTTGAATGACTCTTAGATGAAATGTATTATATTGAATGTTTTGAAAGTGTGAATTCTTGCATCAGGAGATTTATTTTTTTTCATATTTTCTCTAAGGATGGAATCTCTATTGATCCTTATAATACAAGATAAATATAATAATGGCAATCACAGACGAGTATAACTGAGGTATGAAGTTTCATTAGTTTAGCAGGTTATTATCAACATTTTGTCTATGATTTTTCTCAATTGGATAACCCATTAACCAATCTCACACGTAAAGGGTTTAATTTTTTTTAGAGAAAAGAGTGAAACAAATTTTTTGAAGAACTAAAGGGAAGATTAGTCAATGCTTCTATCTTGACTATACTATAGGGGAATGATAGGATTGTTTTTTATAGTAATGCTTCAAATAAAGGACTTGGTTGTGTCCTAGTGTAGAATGATAGAGTTATTTCTTATTCATCATTACAGCTAAAAATTCATGAACCAAACTATCTCACTCATGATCTTGAGTTAGAAGCTGTAATATTTTCTTTGAAGATATGGAGACACTATCTCTATGGTAAAAAAAGTGTGCTATATACGGATCACAAGAGTTTGAAGTATATTTTCAAATGGAAAGAATACAACATGAGGAACAGATGGTGTCTTGAACTAATCAAGGATTATGATTTCACTATATACTACCACATGGGGAAGGAAAATATGTTGGCAGATGCTTTGAGCAGAAAAGATCATGGTGTTTTGAACAAGATGTTTGTTGAAAGGGATCACATGTCCATGGATCTAGAAAAAATGGATATGGGAATCATTATGGAAGGTGAATCGTAAATACTTTTTCGAATGGTTTCCAAACCATATTTACTAGAAAGGATAAAAGGTTATGAGACTGATGGTGAGGAGTTTCAAAAGATAATTAAAGCTATAAATGATGGGAGATTTATTGACATAGTGTATAAATATGGAATTTTAAAATTTGGGATGAGGTATTGTGTTCCTAATATACCTGATCTAAAAAGGGAATTGTGGGATGATTCTCATAGCTCTAATTTCTCTATACACCCTATTTACACTAAGATGTATAGATATTTTAAGGAACATTTTTTTGTGGGACAACATGAAGATGGATATTTCTGATTATGTGTCATGATGTATGGGTTTTCAACAGGTTAAGGTTAGAGGACAACATCCTATAGGATTCATGAAATCTCATCCCATACCTGAGAAAAAATGGGATGATATTACGATTTACATTGTCCTGGGGATACCAAAGACTCCTAAAAGTAATGATTCAATATGGGTCAATGTTATCGCCTTACCATGTCAGGACATTTTCATGCTATAAGAGAATATTTACCACTTTAATGTTTAACAATACTATATATTAATGAAATTTTAATACTTCATGGAGTACCCCAATCGATTTTTTTCAGATCGTGATCCCTTTTTTACATCATGATTATGGAAAAGTCTTTAGAAGGGCCAAGATACTTACCATTGTTTATGCACTACCTACCACCCACAAACTGATGGACAATCAAAATTGAATATTCAACCATAGAAGAAATGTTGTGATCTTTCTCTCATGACATTCAAGGTATGTGGGGCCAATATTTACCTCTAGTATAATTTTTTAATAATAATAGCTTCCATTCAAGTAGTTAGATGGCACCATATGAAGAGTTATATGGAAAGAGATGTTGTACACCAACTTGTTAGGATTATATTCGTAAAAGAAAATGCATAGGCCTAGAACATGTTGAGGAAACATTAGAAAAGGTTGAATACTATACAAACCCACATCGAATAAGATCAAATTAGGAAAAAGACCTATGCCAATAACCGAAAGAATGATTTGGAATTTTAAGTAGGAGACCATATTTTCTTGAAGGTATCCCCATGGAAGGGTGTTGTATGATTCGGTAAGAAGGGTAATTTAAGTCCCAGGTACATTGGACCTTTCAAATTTCTATAATGAATTGTATTTTTACCATACCATTGTGAAATGCCTCCAAATCTCTCCAATGCTCATGATGTGTTCCATGTATCACTATTGAGAAAGTACATGCCTGACCCAACACATGTACTCACCTATGAAGAAATAGAAATGGAACATGATTTTTCTTATTGTGAGTAGCATTTCACGATTCTTGATACTAGAGAACAAGTGTTAAGAAACTGAATGACTCATCTGGTAAAATTTCTATTGAGAAACCATAAGATGGAAGAAGCAACATGGCAACATGAGGAACTTACGATGAAGAACCACCCAAATATTATTATGCAGTTGTATTCTATAAATTTCAAGAATGAAATTATTTGATGGAGGGGATAATGTAACACCCCACGATTCCAAGATATGTTCCTATTTGAATAATACAATAGCTTGGGTTGTACACAACATCGAGTTCTGGCACACCACGACCAATCAAACTAGCCGTTATGAATAGTAATACCAACTATTTGAAATTTTATATATTTTATTTTTCAAAATGGACTTTATTTTTTAATTTTTAATATCAAAATTAGAAATCTTTAAATTTTCGGTATTTTTCTAAAAACATTCAATTTTTAATGAATAGTGAAAAAACTCTGTTATTATTTAAAACCTACTTTTTGTTAAAATAATTATTTATTTTCATTAAATTTATTTTTGGTCCAAGTAGATACATAGTACCTATATATGATCAATTCAATTATTTGGATTCATGTTATAAGAAAATTATATGTATACACTTTTATTGAACATTTTAACATCTTTTACCCACCTTCTAGGAAAAATTTCAAATTTTCATAAAACATAATTTTACAGCTTCTGTGAATTGAATTTCAAAAATTGAGATTCATGGAAGACATTAGTATGTTATATGTGGTTCAATAAGATAAAAATAATTTTTGTGAATAGTAACATTTGAATTTTATTTACCACGATTCAAAGTAAATAGGGTAATTAAAGTTGAAAATGTTAATATAATTACTGTAAAAAATGTCATAATTCTATTTGATAAGTTAATTTAGCCAAAAAAAACCTTATAAATAAAACATGATCTTATTTGATCAACATGGATTAGATTATGACATTTATTATTATTTTATTTAAAGAAGAGTTAAAAGTGTAAAATTCCAATTTTAACAACTAAAACATTTTTAATAAAGGGATATACAAATGATAAATTTGACTATAAAATATTCATTATAAAGATAAAAATATATACCACATAATTTTGTTTTATTTATAATTTTTATAAATACAATAATTAAATTTACTTATGACACAATGATGATGCAGTAATTGTTTAATTAATGAATTATTAAAATAATTGTTATTATAAATATGAAAATAAATGTAAATTGAGACATCTGATGCATCCCAACAATTTTATAAATTAATTGGGAATTTTAAGGTTGATTAAATAATTTTTTTATAAGTTATAAAGTTGTTATGACTTTCACAAAAACAAAATACCAAATAGTGTCAGAATTGCCTAAATGATTGTTTAAAACAAATACTATATTATTAAATGATATTATATTCTTAAAAATCTAAGGATCAGAAAACGGACTTAGATAAGGTTATATATGTCAATAATGACCCACTTTGGATTCACTTGAATATTTATTGTAATTTTATTAACCATTTATTATAATAATTTAAGAATACCTAGTAAAAGTTAAAATATTTAACAAAGAGTTAAATCTAACAGATAAAATTAATATGGTGACCGAAACTTGTATAAAACCTATTTTTTAGATTTTTTCGACTTATACCCACCTTATCCATGAAATAAATCCATTTGGAGCCATTAGAAACAGAAAATGATATTATAAAAAATAATATTTGAAGCTTTTCCTAAAGTGACTATCACCTCTCTTATAAATGGGTACATCCCCTTATCTTAAAATCACACCTCCAAATCCATTTGGATCAGCCATCCCCAACTCAAATATCCTCGCAACTACCATAGCTTCAACCTAGAGGCATTACTTATATTAGATGCCATCCTAAATAACCCTTTTGATCCAATCCAATGGAAGCACCCGAAGAATTTCTAATAATTTCATCACCTTTTTCAAAGTACTTTTCTTCCTCAACTTCCTCTTTATTTTTTGTTTCCATACCAAAATAATAAATCCTATTCCTTATAATTGTTATGATGTTATTATAAATATTTTTCAACCATATTCTTTATTCTATCCATCCTATGAATGACAAAGTCACCATACGTGCGTACGTATGACTTACCGTCTCCACGTCATGGTGTTGTTTGTCAATCAACACATCATTATTTGGATGGGTATAATAATGAGTATAATGTATGTAAATACAAAATATAAAATTTTAATTATTCTCTATATATGATATACCATCCAATTATATATTATTTCACCATCAATAGAATGAAATTTTCGCTGGTGTGTACGTACAGATTTCCGTCTCCGGGAACGTGATGAGATTAATTCCTCATAGTAATAATTCAAGAATAATTTTCATTATATGATTAAAAATAACTTTTAAGAACATAATATCATTTTGTATATAAATAAAATACAACCTATTCATAACAAACATGACTTATGTAACAAACCATATAATAGAAAACACATCAGTTAACACCTGAAATAATGATAGTACTGAAATATTATAAATAAGGAAGTATTAGAAGATCATATATGTTATCATGTTTATGTATGTGGTCATTGTATAATTTAATAACAATGATTTAAATATTATAAAAGAGGTTATTTTACCCTCGACCAAGGAAATGTACAAGGTAATATTTAATTTTACAATCTCTTTATTATCTGAGGTTGTTTATATGTAAGTATCTAATGGGACCTCTTTATCATCCACATCTATGTTTCATAAAAATGTATTTCAATAAATTTTTAATATTTACTAGACTATGGGTTAAAGTCATTTATTACCTAGTTTACTTTTTATGAAAAAAATTTAAAGGAATTATTCCATAGCTTTCTAAACAAGGTACTTTATGACATTTTTGAAAAATTAATGAAACAATGTTTTTTAACTTGTATGGCGGATGCAGCTATTCTTTTCCATTTTAAAACATTTGAAGCTTCCATTACAGGATTATATGAATATTTTTAAAATAAATGTTTTCTTTTTTAATTATGTGACTTTTGAATTATTTCAAAATATAAAGAGATATTTCTCTCAAATAGTTTTGATTTCATCTATGTCAACATCCTTTGTTGTATTTTATGTTTTTTTGCAGTTGATTAATTATATTGAAGGTTTTGTGATATTTTTTTACTGTGAATGTGAAATTTTAATGTCATTCATGGTTTATAGTTAATGTATTAACATTTTTTATGCTGGTTCTAATAGGAATGTTTATGTTATGTTTCAACATTTTCAGAAGAGGAATGAATAGGACTTAGTAAGTGATGGGTTGAGCATGATATAGCTCCTTGATGCATCGTTGGGTATCCTAAGACAAACTAGTGTCTTAGTACAAGGCCTTGAGAAAATCATATTTTTAATCTTTTCATGAGGCCTCGACTATGTGGTTATGATGTCCGGCATTATGCATTCCATCATTTTTAAATTAGCTATTGATAATACATGTGATTATTCAATTAATAGAATATCCATGTGAATAATTAAATAGAATTATTTGATTAATATTTTCCTTATTATTGAAAATTTTATGTTTAAAAGGCTTTCCTTTAGTATTATACATTTCCTTAAATATTTTTTCTTATTTATGATAGTTTTGGCTATATTTTTATCCTTATTGAGCATCCGATATAACCCCTTTCTATGTTTTATATTTCCGAGGATGCAAATAAGTATATATTGTTTCACCTAATGGAATAGACTAAGGGATATGAGTGTGTTAAAAGGGGACACAATATTGTTATTTTTTCTATTTCATGATGTAATTTAAAACTTATATATGTATCTAGTACTTCCAAGGATACTAAACTAATTAGACTTTTGAGACTTGATATCTTGTGATCATGACAATGTTATGTAATAATCAATGTCTCTAGGAGACTAGGGTCAAGGCCTTACACTTAGACATAGTAAGACATATGCACACTCAGTTTCCTATATTTCCATACATAACGAAACTTCCCAAATCCATTTAGGAATTTACCTTGGTGCTTTCCGGCACATTTACTAAATTTAGTAAATTAGACTTCTTCCAACCATGTGTGTTATCATTGGAGATTCCTTGATACACTAAATTACTTCTCTTTACCCTGTAATATTGGTATCTTCCAATATCCATATATACCTTAATATCACATCTCCAAATCTCTTCAAATCTTCCAAAGTCTCTTATATTTGACACCCTTCGATTTCTTGGATTTATGTTTCTAAAGAAGTGAATGATTTTAATATCAGTATTAAAGATGAAAATGGAAGCATGCCTTGTTATTATTGTGAAATTTTCATCATATGATCTAATAGATTCATCCACTATTTAAACTAAATTGAAAAAATTATCACTCAATTTTTATGTGAAGAGCGTGATGAAAATACTTATCAAAACAATACCTTATTTAACTTCTCCCATTACATAGATTATATGTCCTCATTTTTCATGGTATTCTTAATAAACCTCCACCACTAATAAGAATCACTTTATAACTGATAGACTACCAAAAGGTCCTTATCATGGTCTGATAACTACATAATGAAAAATAAAATTTCCATCCCACTGGTCCATTTCTCAGAAAAAAGTGGATTAGATGACCCAATAAAAAATTCCGGATGATGCCTCATAATTGACTAAACAGTGAGTTTCTCCATTGTTGGTGTGTTAATGAACTTATCTCAATTTTGGTTTTCCCTGCATCATGATATGGTTGGGTGATAATTTTCATGATTATTTTCTTTCCATCCCTAATATCATTAGGTTACATGATAGGAAAATATGCACATTTTTCATTTCACCCATTGAAAACTTGGTTCTTTCAAGATCCCACTATTACCATATCTAAAGAAATATTTGTAATGAGTATACTTAAATTAATGATTATACAAAATAGGAAAATACAAATATAAAAGGTGGATCTATTAAATTATATTCATATATTGGCCAATGAATCCCTAGGTTTCAATCTATGTATATTTGATCATTTACTTATTCGGTCCTCTAATTTAATTTGATAAAACTTTACCCAAATCCTTGATTATGGTTTGTAAAGATAATGTTATTAATAATAGAATATACCATGGGAGCTTCAACCCAAGATTATATTTATGGATCATTTTCATTCACTAGGTGATTATTATGTTATTATCCAATCCTCCATTTTTCATTTATCTCCACTTGGTACATATTCTGAATAGCCTAAATCCACTTATAGTGTCTATAAAAAAAATTTACTTATATGAAAACTACACAGTCAAAATATTACCAAAACATCATCATGATATCCAATTCCTAAACTTATATCTTAGTCTTTTCACTTGGGTTTTCTCTGAATTTCACTAATCTAATCTCTAAAAAATAATAAACCCCTCTACTAAAATAACTAAAGTTACCTAAGATAAAAATGAAATAAATAATACATTAATCTCATGATTTAAATAATATATCACACAAATAGTCACAGAACCCAATTATGAAAAGGTTTATTGTCTTGTAGAATATCGCAATATGAATAATATTTTAAAACACTAAAAAACATTTCCCTATGATCATCCTCTTATGTATCATTTCTTTACATCTCACGTGATATAGTCATCTTCATTACCTAGGTAATAGAAACATAAGTAAGGGCTGAGATAAGATGATCGGTAAGAGAAAACATATCATAAAGTGTTAGATCCTAAACAAAAAGAAGTACCAGAGTAAGAGATAAATATATTAATAAAATATAAAAATACCTAAGATGATAATCATATAACATATTACAGTAACATAAGATCATAAATTGATCACTAGAGAAGAATATTAGATTTCACGTGGTTTAAACACATACCAATAATTATATAACTTTTTTGCCTGAAATAAAAGTGATGAATAATTTTAAAATAATGTTAATCCAAAAAGAATTTTATTTTATAGAAATGAAATTCATCTTGAAATATTTTCATAAGATTATAAACCTCCTTAAAATGTTAAACAATAATAAGCATAGGGAATTTATTTTTATGAAAACTCATTAACCTAATCACACTATTGACAATATCATTTTTTCTATACTTAAAAATGTGATAAGCTCCATCATACCCAAACCAATGTGATAAAATCTTTATGTCCATTATTTACTATCCCATGAGATATAAACATTAACTGATGTGTTAGAGGGTGATAAAATATCTCACCCATCATAATACATACATTTATATACCACATAAATTCAGTAATAATCATATCCAAAATATCACAAGGAAAAATAATTGGTTTATTGATAATCTAAATATAAATGATTCACTTTTCATAAATTACCCATTCTAATAAAACGTGGTTTATAAAACATCCAAAATGTATAAAATATCATTATGAATTAAATAATTTGATTCTGAAAACATGATCACGCAAAATAATTACACAAAAAAATAAAATAAACATTGAAAAATGAATCGTAAAACTAATATATATATATATATATATATATATCATTAGAAGATAATTATAACTAAAAAATCAAAAGGAATTTTGGAAAACAGTTTGTATTCATCATTATAAAAGTCAATGTTTTGAGTCTCTATTCGGAAGTTTTATATTTTTAATAAGTGAAATAAATTGCTTTCATTGAAATTTATTTGGAAAAGAACACATTTTTATTATAAATAAAGATATATAAAAATTAAAAATTAAAAATTTACCAATAATATGGAATATAAAATTGATAAAAAGTGTATTGCCCTATGAAATAAATTTGATTTACCATTTCCCTTACCTTTACCATTGATTTCCATGGAACTAACATAACCTATTGTAATATATGAAAAAATATATTAATTACTTATTATTAGACTTATTAATATACATTTACATTTATATTCATAATTTATAATAATTCTCCTACTGGATTTGATTGTTGTAATCACTTTTTAACATCACATGTTAAGAAACATGACCGTTTCAAACTAGGTTCATAAAATTCATGTGGAAATTAATTTTTATCCCAAATATAATCCATTAAAACACATTAAAGGTATATTAATTTATGTCCTAAAATTAATTAAATTATTTTAATTCTATTACATTGGATTTTTTTGTTAGGTTTCATGCATATGAAAATGATGATGAACTCTTTTTTGTGTTATTTACTAATATCGATGGATTATCATATCATAATTATTAATTTTTTATTTTAAATAAATAACCTTTTTAATGATATTAATTACTTTTAGATATAGTACATAATAATTAAATATAAACTAAAACCATCCATGTTCGGAAGCAATGAAAAATGATACACATTAATTAATGGAGTTGGTAGTCAGCACAACAAATTTTTCACGCTTTCATTATTATTAATGGAAAAGTGGACCATGATAAATGATTGTACAATAATTACAATAATATGAAACATTAATAATTATATTGATGTTTAAACTTTTTATAAGGTAAAATGAAATTATATTATAAAGATAATCGCATAATGGAATAAAAAGAGAAAGGGAGGTTATGAACTTCTATATAACCTGTTGGATTATCACATTTACCAAGAGGATTAAAACATTGAGTGATGGTATTTTGAAAAGTCCATAACCTCACTAATGTGCCTCATATTTTGGAGGAGAATTTTTTCCTACTTTTGGGATAGAACCTAATGTATTTATATATGAGGGTATGTGAGGTGAGAGTTCCCCTTTCATAATTGAAAAGGGGAATATTTTTTGTAAATACAAAAAAAATTAATAATTTAAAGTCCCACTCAAGGAATGTGGATAAAAAATTGTGAAATTATAGAGTGTGGAAGAGATAGGGTCAGTACAAACCATCTCCAATCAATTAAAACCTACTTTTTACATGTTATGATCTTTAATTTTAAGGTTAACCATTTTAACTATTTTTGTTTTCAACAAAGTAACTAGTTTTTCACCTAGGAAAAATATAATTTATGTTGAAAAATAAGATATTAATTATTATATAATTAGGATAATAGGATTAAAAATTTATATTCATTTTTTGTTAAATTTTTAAATGTGATAATATTTTATTTGAAAATATTAATCGTATAATGTTTTTAAATAAATTTAAAATATCTCATAAGTTCTAAAATTTTATCTTTGGGTTTATAAAAATAAAAACAATTTGATATTATAAATTCACTTATAAAATACATATTTTCTATTTGAAAAATGATTCATTAATTTCCATTTAATTAATATATTCCAATAATGTCATAAAGTCATGTTATTCTTAAAGACAATATTCTGAACAATTTACCTATAACATTATTTTTTGAAAATTAAAATTATCCATCTTATGCTAATACAGAATTGATATATCCGAAATTGATTTTATTTTTCTAAAATGAAGATTCTTAAATATTTGAATTAAAGTTTTCATTAATAACATATAATGTTCAAAAAATTATATGAAAACACTTATTGATATATTAACGGTTCTCTTTTACTATAAATTTCTAATTAATATTATGTTAATCCTCTTTTAGAATTTAAATATACTATACTTGGAAGTAATTAAATATAGAAATTTATTTTATTATTTACATAATTATACTAATTATTCATGAATTTTTATGTGACTTTTAATTTGGTTTTTTTATTTATTTATCAATATATTTTCAAGAATTTTATTACAAAATTTTATACCTTCCAATTATATGTATACCTTAAAATGGTGTATAATTCTTTGGATCTAATTTTTTGTGAGGATTAAGACAGAAAAAATATTATTTATTTAAGGATGAAAATCTTGGTTCATTATATGAAGGCTAATATTATGTGATTAAAAAAGATAATGTCAAATTTTCTAATGACTTGGTTATATGTATGTGAATCATATACTAAAATTTAACTACTGTTTTATTTGATTATAGATCTTATAAATC
Source organism: Viscum album (assembly GCA_963277665.1). NCBI lineage: Eukaryota > Viridiplantae > Streptophyta > Magnoliopsida > Santalales > Viscaceae > Viscum > Viscum album. Next base: position 1,136,173,531 of record OY728122.1, read on the forward strand.
TTTTATATATTAAATTTTTTTAAAAAACATAAAATATTTCCCTTGAAACATTACAATAGAGTTATAGATTAAGACACCAAGTTGAAATCTCATGGAAATAAAGATATGTCACTCAGTTAAAATTATGTTGTATGGATATAACCTATTTGAACACATTGTTATTGTACTTATGGTTGACTCAGATATCATTCAGGGTAGGGATTTTATATTTAATTTATAGTGAAAATTTTTATTTACATGAGAAGGATAATATTATTCAATAAGGTGAGGTGAAAAATATTATCTATGTAGGGGAGACATCATCATCTAAATCATGTTTCGATATATCTTAAACAGCTGTACCAAATGAAAATAATTGAATACATAAATATAATTATTGATTAATGGATAATTATTTCATCTAAATATTTAAAATTTTATCCATGATATGAAATTTAATTGTTTATTCCCAGAAGAATTACCTAGTCTTCCACCAGAGCATAAACTTGATTTCTCTTTTGAACTCATTCCTCATGGAAGAAATATATCATAAACTCCCAATATAATAAAGCCAATGGGGTTGGTGGAGTTGATTAAATAAATAAATAAAACATTTTATAAGATATCAGTACACCCATGCAATTCTCCATGGGGAGACCATGTTTTAACCATGAAAAAATAAGGATGGGTCCGTGAGATTTTTCATCAATTATAGCGATATCAATGAAATTAAAATCATGAATATGTCTCTTTTTCCATGAATTTACGAATTATTTTAGCAACTTCATAGTGCATAATAATTTTTAAAAATATACCATATCTACTTTTATAATTACAAAGGGTGAGTAATGATGACATACCAAAGATATAATTTTAACGGGCTATTGACAATATGGGTTTATGGTTGTGCCTTTTGGATTGGATAATGCATATTTTGTTTTTATGGATATAATAAAAATAGTATCCAAGGACTATAATGATATATTTTTAGAGGTATTCATTGAAGATTTATTAATATAATATAATATCTATGAATAACAAGAGTGTTATCTATAAATAATTCTACAGCCCCTATAAAGAAAAATAAATTGATAGAAAATAGAGAAAGTGTGAATTTTGCCTTATTGATGTTTAATGTATTATCTATATTTCCTCCATAGATGGAATATTTGTTGACCCTTAAAATATTAATGTTGTTAGATAATTTTATAAACTAATAAATATAACTAAAATCCAAATTCTTTGGTGTCTATTAGGTTACTAATGGAGGGTTTTTCAATATTTTCCCCATTATCTTACCTCTTAATAAATTTAACACATAAATGACATAAAACTAATAGTTTCATTGTAAAATAATTATTTTTTCAATATAAATAAATAATAATGATCAATAAATGATTATTAGCATTTCCATCCTGTATGGAAGGAGTTTTAATATATGATAATTAATCAAACAAAGGGAATGGTTTTTTTCTTATGCAAAATGATAGAGTATTTTCCTAAAAATAATGGAAATTTAAAATCCTTGAACATAACTATCCAACTAATGACCTTGAGTTCAAAGTCATAATAATTTATTTTAGAAATTGGAGACACTACATGTATGGTAAAATAAGATATATATATATAGAGAGAGAGAGAGAGAGGGAGCACAATAGTTTTAAGTATGTCTTCTCTAAAAGGGAGCTGAACATGAAGAAAAGAAGATAGTTGGAACTTCACAAGGAATATGATTTCTCAATACACTACTAATGAGGAAGGTAAAAAACATGTTTGATTCATTCAATATAAGGGACCATGAAATTATAAACATGATGAGTGTTAACAAGGATCCTATAAAAAAATATCTTTTAGTGAGAGAAATATTGATTTTTATGAAAGGGGATCCATAATTTCTTTTTCAATAAATTATTAAACCATCATTATTATAAAATATATCTAAGTATTAGCAATATAATGAGGGCCTAAAGTTGAATATTGAGGTATTAAATAATATTAAATTGATAGAATTAATATATATATATAGAGTGATGATGTTTAGAAAGATATTATCTATTTAATCTATATGAGATTTGAAGTAGGAACTAAAATATTAAGAATATATCTCAAATTTCTCAAAAATCTATTGTAGAATAATAAATTATATGAATTTGACTAGAAATTTCAAGTGTGATTGTATAAAGTAGTAATTTTCATAGTATGTGTTAAGATGCTTAGTATTCTAGCAAGTAAAGGATAAAGGGAAAAAATATAAGGGAGCTAGGAAACCACATCAAATACCTATATGGATACGATATTATATTAAAATGGAATTAATCATTATAATTTGATTATTGCAAGGAATAAAGACTTTATCATGGTCATTACCAATCACAATACTAAGAATACTATTTTTATTAGTTATAAGATAATATCTACAAATTGATCCCCTTTCTATGATCTAAATAAATAAAATCATAATGATTCAGAGGGAAACACTATCAATTATATTTAATCATGACCCTTAGTTCTCATAAATATTATGGAATATTCCTCAAAGGGATCTCAACAACTAAACACGTTTAAGCACCACTTGTTGTCCCCAAACTGATGGTTATTCTAAAAGGACATTCTACATATTAGAAGATATTATGAGATAATATTCTATTGACTACCAGGTTATGATAGACCAATTTTACATTTAGTGGGATTTTCATATAATCGTATGTTCGATGTGACCATCTGGGTGGTACAAATTAAATCATTGTATGAGAAGTGGTATCTTACTCCAATATATTGGGTCGAAGTTTGAGAAAGAAATTTATTTGTCCTAGATATTATAGAGGAGACAACGGTAAATGTATTGACTATTAAGGATTAAATTAAAGTGTTACATAGAATAAATAATAGTGTTGTTGATAATTTATTAAATTACATATAATTTGAAGAATGGATCATGTACTCTTAAAGGGTTCCCCAAGGAAGGGAGTTATAATATTTGGTATAATGTAAATGTTAAAACCTATGTATATTGGGAATTATAAAACACTAGAATGAATTGGAGTTGTATCTTACCAATTGGATATGCCTCCTAACCATTCTAATTTACACAATGTATTCCATGTTTTATTATTGAGAAAGAACATACCAAATCCAAAACATATACTCGCATATAAGGGAATATATTTTGAACCTAGCATGTATTAAATCGAAAATCCTCTCTGTATTCATGATAATAGAGAGAAAGTGTTTTCGGATTGGAAAACATATCTCATAAAATTAATTTAAAGAAAACACATACTAGTGGATGAAACATGGTATCCTGGAGAATATGTGAAGAGGAAATCGAGAAAAAAACTAATATGAAACTAGCTTCTAATTTTGAGGATGAAATTATTTAGTGATTGATATTGTAATACCAGAGACCCTATAGTTCCATGTAAACACTATATCCTGAATTACGACCCAATTCTCACCCTAAAGAGATTGTATTGAAAAGTATATTTAATTGTTTAATTTATATTTGTTTTAATTTTGTTTTTAAAAAATCATTTTTCATTTCACCATAATGATATTTTCTTATGATTAATTTTTATAATTTTTATAAAAAGGTTGTTTTTATGTGAAATGAAAAAATACAATTTTTTGTTTTAACCATTATTTTTATGAAACCTACATGATGTATGGAAAAACTATAACAAAATAAAACATTCAATTGAATAAATATATATTTTAAAAGTGGTATTATACATTTTTATATATGATGTTTAATTTATGAACCTGTATTTTATATTTTAATACTTAAGTGGAATTTTTCACTATGTTTTTTTAATTCATTGCACATTTAGTATTTTAAAGTAAACTTATATAACTTTTAGAAAATGAATATTATCTGATAGATTTTATATTTAGAACCATTATCAACTTTTTATTTAAAAAATAAAAAATAGTCCTTATTGATAAATTAGAAAGGTAAAATCTAGTTAATGTAGAAAAAGTTAAAATGTTAAAAGTTGAAAATCAATTGGTAAAGAGTTAAAAAAACATGTTAAAAACATATTTTAAATTTAATTATATTGACTTTATCAACCATACCTCTTCCCCAATACATTATTTGTCAATATTGGTCTAGTTTTACATGAAATTGACTTCCCATTTTTAAAATTATTTTGTTATTTAAAAAAATGTCATCTATATTCACTTAAAAATGGAGAACCCCACTACTCATTTCTATTCAAAAAAAAAAGGCTCACATATTTAATCCCAAATTATATAAAAATTCCTAATAAAAAATCGTATCCCCCTTAAATATTATTTACTCTTATAATAATATCATCATGCAAAGGGATAACCCCTTTCAAAAGGACATAATCCAAGATGTGAAGTATAAAATTTTAATTTCTCCTTTATCATTTATATGTTTTATATGAAATTATTATTAATCAAATTCCATTAAAAATATTAACATGATATTTTAATTATCATTATTATATTTCTTTTGTTATTGTAAATATTGTACAAACATTAACCACCATTACCCTTTCCTCTAAGAATAATGAAATTGTTATTTTGGTGTAGTGCGGACTAATAAATCTATGAGGAAACATGTTTCGTTTTCCATAAATAAAATATTAGGATTATCATAATTGGGATTATATTATATAATTATCATATTTATGAAATTTTTTATATTCTTAACTGATAAAAAATATTATTACATTTCCACATTCTATGGAAAATGAAATCATTATCCATGTGTGCATGTGGATTACCACCTCTATGGAATGATCCTCATAATCATGAAAATTTTTATTCAAAGAAAAGAAAAGGATCACATAAGGTGACATAAAATAAGGCTCTAGGAATCATGACTATAGGGTTATAAAAAAACTATCCTTATAATATTAATTGTCTTCAATAAGTACACTATAAGGAAAATATTATTATTATTATTTTATAATAATTTCATATCCCTTATTTATTCATATTATTCACTAAATTAGAATATATAAAATTAATAAATCCTGAATAATATTATTATCCTCCATGTATAATGATATTACAACAAACGATATGAAAATAATTCATTTAATTTGGGTATGTTTATGTGTGGGTTAGTTTACCCACCTACTTGAACAATATAATGAATTTATATCTTGAATGGACATTACAATAGGATTACTCATATAATTTAATATAAATGTGTAAATAATATATATATTTTTATATTTTTTATTAATAATTAATTTATTAATTAAGAAAACACCATTTGATCAGTAATGATCAATGAAACATGCTTGTTACAAATTATAGCTTCAAATATAAAGGTAAAACATCCCCAAAAAAATTTGAAAATAAAAATTTACTATAAATAACCTCTAATAGTAAAATTAATGATATTATAAAAAATATAATTATAATAATAATGAATATGTACACCACTATTATGAAACTGTTAGATACCATCAAAACTAAAAATATTCGGTATAGGAAAATATGTAATAAAAACTAACTATAATTTATATTGGGAATGACTATATATGGACATTATAAATGAAAATTGTTTTGTGGATGGGTTTTTATTAATTTATTAAGATAGTTGGGGTAAGGATACATTAGTTTAAAGTATATTTTTAGATGTCACGACATGATGTGAGAGTTTTCCATCTCAAATTCCAATCTGTTGAACATGTTTTGTAATATACATATAATTAATATAATGTGATGTATAAAAATCATATTAGAGATTTTATATCATGAAAAGTCTTTTATTTTTATACTTTTAAGATTAATTTGAATATATGAAATCTATGATGTTTTTAATGAACTAATACCCACACCATATATTGGTTCTTAAATATCAAATTTTATTCATTAAGAATCATGCTATATTCACCACTTATTTCCTTTTCTATGGTTAATACATTTTCCCATATTCCTATGAATTTAAAGAAATTAAAATTTCTATATTGTTATCCCTCCCTTATATTCTATTTATTCTAGAGTCCAAAAACTTTAAAAATCAATATTTTCTAAGGTGGAAAACCCATCAAATGTTTTCGTAAAAAAAATTTATATATTTTCAAATAAATTAAATCCCTCTCTAGATATTATAAAGTGGATGTGGTTTTTGAACTGATTATCCTATGTTTAATTACCACAAAATAAATGATAGTTGAGAATTGACTCAACCATCCCTCTGATTCATGATTAGGGTATCTAAGACTACACTTTATATAAGATGGTCCTGGGAGATATGATATTTAATATTCACATAAACTTTATGAACCATATTTATGTATTTTTATTGATATATCCTTGGTCTCATATCAATTAAAACTATTGAGCTCAATTAATCTCTTCTTTGTCAAATCCATATCATTAAAAGTAACCTCATCCCTATATTTTATCAACAAGGCTAATTCTTACTACATTGATGTTATAGCCAATATTATCAGTTGATTAATTAGTTCTCTCCTAGATTTAAACATTATTCTATTGAAGGGTTATATTTTTATTTTATCATTTTATCATTATATAGACTCGTGTATTTTTTAGGAAAAGTATCTTTAGGGAATGGAATGAAATATATTATTGACTCTTATAGTGAATACATTAAACATAATCAAGAGACAGTTTGGGAATGTAATCCTATATCACCTCGATGCATTGAAAGGTTGTATAATTAACATCATCCTAGGTTTTTTATTCTTCCCCCTATATAATTTTTTCATTTTGGAACAAATCCCGGAAAAAATTTTTAATTATCGACATTAGGAATTCCATCATTATGAGATCAATGATTATACTTATCCATGAGTTCATTTATTTTTCAAGATATAAAATTTACTAAATTTTTGTTTTGTTACAGATTAAATTTTTTTTATCACTTCCATATCACTTGTGTCATTGTTATGTTATAATTTATTCCACTATATGCAACTCTTTAATAAGAATCTATGCTTACACTAATTTATTTTCCTTTCACTAGGAAGCCTAGAGGAGAACTATATGTAGTTTTCAAGTATGTGAAGGATATAAGAATAATATTCCCTTAATATGTTAATATTTTATTTTATATTTTAAAATTTAATTTATAAATGTAAATAATGTCCCAATAATACTAAGTTATTGGATCATTTTTTGAAATATTGAATATTTTACCAATAATGTAATATAACTATGAGATCCATGTTTCTGGATTCTAGGTTGTTATAGTACCATTGTTTGTTATTCTGTAAAGTGTGTGTGAGTTAAAAATTTATATTTAATACTCTAATATATAAAAGATTTTAATTTCATAATAAATCAAAAAATAAAATAAATAATATATTATTCATTTATTCACACCTGGTGAACGTTAATATTCCTAGGCCACAGAATAAACTTCAACATTTTTATAATTTCATGAATATTTTCAATAAATAATTATTCATATCCATGCCTTTTCAAAAGTATTTTTTATTATAAATGGAAATTAAATGAGTGTTTTAACATATTTAAATAATTATAATGAAAAATATATTATGATTCATTGTTATATCAATGATATATCCTTCCATTAAGATGATAATCAAAGAAAAATTCTACTAACGCTTTTTTTCTCAAACTATACGTTGTTTTCTCATTTAAATATTACTAATTAGAGGGATTTATTAATCCATAAAATAAATCATGTTATTATTTTTATTATAATTTATATTATAATTATATGTCTCTAATTTTTTGAAGTACAAACACCAGTTTTTTATATACATTATTTTCCATGATTCTTATATGAAAAATGTGTTTTATTATTCTCTACCGAAAATTTTAAATATATAACATTCATTCATAAATTTTTTTCATTAAATGACAAAATATTAATGTTTTATGATTCTAAAAATAATATATAAACACTCCACTTAGGAACTCAAATCCATTATCAGTTCTTATTTATTTTATAAAATGTACACAATCTTATGTTTCACTCCTTGGAAAGAATTTAATAATATTCATTTACATTGATTTATGTTTTCTAAATATAATATATATATTAGTAGTAAATATATAACTAAAATAAAGAATCATATTATCTGCCTTTTTAAAAAAAAAATTAGATTCCTATAAATATTAGGATATATAATTTTTAATTCTTTATCAGTTTCAAAATTAACTTTTGTGTGTAAATATTTAACAATTTTTCCCATTATTCGTGTAGAAGAAATACAATTAAACAATCACATAATAATAGTAATATCATGAAACTTTTCCTGTCATTTAATATTTATCATATTATTTTAAAAAAGACTATTAGGCCTTTATTTCTATAATTTATTTTATCCTTTCAATATTAACTGGTATGAATGTTTAGTATAACCTACTTGAAATAGATTAGCACATATTTATTTAATAATTATAATAATAGAACCATATATATTACTTTTAATAATAATCCATACTTTTAAAAACCACTATAATCACTTCAAGGAGAGAAACATAGTATATTTTTCTATATCCCATAAATATAGAGTTTTTTTTATTTCAGCATGTTCTCTATAATCTTCATTGATATAATTACTTATGTTTTGATTGAAAAAACATTTCTTAAATTCATTGAGGAATCGTTCCACTTTCTAAAATATTTAAGGAGATTAAAATTTCCCATAATATAAGATGAAAGAACACTATCTATAACCTAAAAACAATCTTTTTGTGAATCGTTCAATGAAACCTCGTCAGCTTGAGATTTTTCATTTCCCTTATCTTCTTCATTTGAATCATTAAAGAATCATATCTGATAATCCCCAAAGTTTAAAAATTGTGAGAAACTATTTTTTATCAAGAACTAGTTGGTCATATATCTGAAAAATTTCTTTCAATATCAAAACATTATTACCTGTTTTTCTCACTAAAAATTTCTAATTTCTTTATAATGTTTTTTCTTTAAGTATTTTGACTCCCCTATAACTACTTATTTTCATGTATTATGAATTTTAAAAATATCTTTCATTAAACCAAATTATCAATTCTAAAATGTTTAAATGCACCTAAAAACAAAAAATTTAGATAAAAATAAGGTTTTCTTACTAGAATAGATTTTTTTCACAAATATGTAACTTTTTCCGATAAATCGTCGAACCATTTTTTGGGGTCATATTTTAAAAAAAAATTATTCTCTTAAATTTTTTTATTGTATTTCAAACTTATCTATTGTAATTTCCTTCTTTCCATTTCATCCATACCTTTTCTTACTATTTATTTTTAAATAATTTTTACTATTTTTCAATTTGTATTATTTTTTCATATGTTTCACTTCCATTTCCTTTTAATTGACATTATACGTTCCTTTCAAAAATCCAGGGCTCTATATACCAATTTAGTGAGACATTTTATTATTCAGAAATTCATCATGCTTCTTAAAGGTTTAAAATAGTTCAAAATTTATCTTTGATCTTTCAATAAATTCTTAAACTATCTTCCAATAGATTGTATTTAGAACTTTCATATTATTTAATGCTTGAATCAAATTTTGATGAAAATTTTTAGGTTTATTTTCCTTTTATTTAATATTTTTTATATATCCTCTATTATTTTCTTCTATTCATTATGAATCGACTTCAAATATTCATTATTTTTCAATAATTTGATTCATTATCAACATGAATTGAATCATTATTCACTGAAAGTATAGATTATTCCTTCAAATTGTCATGTAAATTGATAATAATTATGGTTTTTTAATTAAAATCCTTCAAATAACACATATGTATTAACTCCATTTTACATTCATTGTAAACTACATCACCATAATTTCATCACATGTTATTTTAAATGCATTCACTTTAGTGATCAACTATATATCCACCACTTTATATTAATTATCAATATTCGTTATATCATAAATAATTTATTTAAAATCAAACTTATGTTGAAAAATAAATTTTAATTTATAGAAATTTTTACTTTTTCCTTTGAGTGAAACATTATATTGTTGAACTTTGATGATTTCTTCAATAAAAAACTTGTTTGTAGAAAATTTCTATCTAGAAATTATTCTCCATCCATATTTGAACAATTGGAATAAAAATTTATAATACATTAATATTTAAATCACATTAATGGTGGATCATTATATTCCCTTTCTAAACCATCCTTGAGATAAATTACAATAACTTATGAAATTTTATCTCAACATCCACATTTGAAACAAAATTCTTTTTTTATTATTTGATCAACATATGACAATTATCCTTATTTAAATATTTAAAATTAAAAAAATTTCATACATAATATTCTTATTAATATTTCTCCCCATCACTATTTCTTAATCAATTAATGTTCTGTTGAAATAATCCAAATGAAATGTATTATGAATAATTTTATTTTGATTCTATACATTAGTATCAAAATTATTTGAACCAATATAGAGTAAATTATTAGAGGAAACTGAATCATCACGAGCCTCAAAAAATCTAAAAATATTGAAATCCATTTTTTTACCCTCTCAAATAGGTGATTAGGAGACTAATAATCATTCTTCAAAGTGCATTTTTTACATTAAACTCAAAATATATAATATTTTATTTTTTATTCTAAAATTTACTTCAAAAATGTTTTCCAACTTGACCCGTATTCATTTAGACATATTAATCATCCTAAAATTAATAAATTCATTCTCAAAATTATGTTTAAGTGTTTAATTATTATAGATAAATAATTGTAAATATCGTTTTGATCAACCAAGGTCCATATTTCACCTTTCGTGTGAAAAATATACGTGTTTTCCACTTCTTGAATATCCAAAATATTTGTTAATAACTGTATTAGAATTAATTCCATGGATAAGTGATAATTATTACAATAAAATTTCACAACTCACACATTATTCACTAAATTTAATTGATGAAACACTAATATCAATACTCAAACCAAACCTTATCTGCAAAAAAAATCCGCATCTACTTCAAACATAGAACTTGTTTTTTAAATAAAACCAAAAAATCTATTGTGATACCATTGTGGATGATTATATTCCAATATGTATTAGTATCCTCATGTATTAACTAATAATTGTGTGACTTAGTGATTCTTACATTTTATGTTTTTGAATTCCAACATCCTTCCCCAAGTTTTAGGATTATCCACAATATTTCCCTTTAAATTATCTTTCTTATTAACTATTTAATTTATATGAATTTAATCACTTAATTCAGTAACTGAAACTCCAAAAAAATGTAAATATAAAAGGAGTTATCATTTAAAATGATATCCATAAATTTTTTTAAAACATTTTTTGTTATTCTCTCCATTTATTAAGGAAAAATAACTTCTATTATATAGGTTTAGAGGAACCCCAAACATGACTTGAAGGTTCATGGGCTCAAAGGCCGAGTAAAATTTCAAGGTAAAAGTCCATCTTGCTTTAATCTTTAATTAGCTAGCCTTAAGGCCCAAACCATGCATCAAATATTCCTCATATTCATACTTATATCTCTAAATGTATCATGATCCTTAATAATAATAATAATACACATCATGAATTACAAAAAAATGAGTCTTCAACATCTAAATAATAAATCTAATTTACAGTAGTTGAATTCCAAATTCACTCCACATCACAAAACTGAATTATTCAATCAAATTTTCCCTAATCTCCAATATTAAAAACCCAGTATATTTTTAAACATTCCCTTCTGTGATATTGATAAAATATATTTATATTTATATATAATAAAAAACAAGTACCTGAAAAACTACTACACAAGTAATTTTAGTCTACGTTCTATTCAAAAAAACAACAATCGTAAACACTAAGTTTTTCAAATTCATGAATTTATTTAATTAAGATATTCTATAATAACTAACACTTTTGGTGATTATTATCCCTATATATTTGTTACACACATAAAAATTTGTGAAGAAAACACCAATATCTTCTAACTAAAACATCATCATTGTATTCTTCCTTTCAAATTCAAAAAGTGTCTACTAACATCAAAAATCACCAACTCCACTTCCAATTTGAGATATTATTTCACCTCAAGTATTCACATTACCTTTTATTTGTTAAGGTATATTAAGAGAGTAGTGATCTTATGTTTCAGAAAGCATTCCAAATAATCAAATACAGAAATTATCTTTTATTTAATACATCTCGAAACACACTTATTACTAAAAAAGTACAATAGAGGTAACCAATTAAAAAAAATAATATTTTTAAAAACACATAAAATATTTTTAATCAAATACACAAAGTTATTTTTCCATAGGAGGTATGATTTTAACCAAAAAAATTATGGTGTTCAATTGTTGAGATTTCAATTCTTCCACAATAATTTAACTACTTATATCTCTATTATTTATCTAGAAAATATTCTAATTATCTATGACCTAAATTAAGAAATATTTATATATATATATATATTTATGTGAATCACAAATTTTCATAAGATTTCATGTGTTTCAAAAAAATATGACAGTCCCACACAAACACTATTAAATCAATATAAAATCATTTTATTCAACTAAATTCCATCTTTAATAAAAACATCCTATGAATAAACATATATAAATAGGGTCAAAGGGGGTGTTAATTCCCACCTGTGCATCCCATCAGATTGATATGTTTATCTAATCTGTATATCCCATTATAGAGGTAATTTTTTGAAATCTATGGAACCTCATCCATCGAGGTAGTCTTCCCCACCTAAAGAACCCAACATTAAAGGATGACCATCCCATCATAGTGGTTTATAAATATTCATGAATTACATAACATATCTACTTCCCATGAAGTATCTAAATAGTAGACTAGTAAAACATGTTTATCCCTTAGGTCAATGTGTTAGTACAATAAAAGAAACATGAGATAATACCATCACATCATAATCATGGATCCCATAATAAAGTCATATATATCACCTATATCCCATTGCATATGTGAAACCTAGAATAAAATAACCTCTATTGGTTAAATCACTCATCCACACCCCCATGATGTGATGCTCCCTTTACAAAATAAAATAGGCCTATATGAAATTTATCAATACATCATGTATAAAGTTATAACTCTTGAATAACACATTTTCTATATAGTTTTCTATGAAAACATTTTTACTGTTCACTTATAGACCATCACTGCTAAAATGGAATTACCTTAACCCATATAAGACCACACTAACAAACTAGAGGCACCAGTAAATATTGGATTCCACTAGAGGTGAATTAATCAAAATAACTTATGATTCTTATCAAATTAGATAATAAATCACTAAAAATAAATATGCCCAACAAAGGGTCACCACCGTAAGCCTAATATGTAAAATGTATTCTTCTAACAACCATAATAACCCACTCTAATTCCATTAAAGTTGAACACACCTACTAAACCAAACATTTATTCAACAGAACTCAAAGAAATTACATATAAATGTTGTAATTATAAAAAAATACTATCGGTGTTGAAAATTTTTTCCCATTCAGGGAGAGGACACAAGGATGATGGAGATAGAATGGGCACTCCAAAGGGGGATATGTCCCTTTAAAAAGGGATCCATCACAAAGATATACCAATGACCGACTCATTTATATGAGGCCACCTCTGTGATGGTCTCCGCAGCATCATAGCCTAGCGTGAGTCTATTGTCAACCCATGGCCCCTTCGCGGCACCCTCCCACTCTGTGGTCTATGCCGTGATTCTCATGTTGACAGACCTCTTAACAGCATGAGGAACCCACTGTGAGCCTAACATGGATGGATAATGTCTATTCTCTCGATAGCATCCCCTTTATATGTGGTAGGTTCTATGAACCCTCAAACTCTGGTCACCTATAAATATAAGGCTCACCCCCTCACCCCTTAAAACCCATTGTGACTCTTCCATTTCCACTTCTGAGCTCCCGTTTCGCACATACCTTCACAAAACCCTCATATGGATCGCTGAAGCTACTTGGCCTCTGCGATACATACCTCTATTCATTATTTAAAACCTCTTCTTAAAGTGGTGAATCCGTTCATGATGAAATATAACCTTCACTGAGGATGGGAACCCTTCGGGGTGCTTGAGGTTTTGCAAAGCATTAAGCCATCGCGATGTTATCTCCAAAAAAGAGGCATTTACTTAAGAAAATATATGCTCCATTAAAGGTTTCTCTTTTTAAAGTTTTTCCGCTTTGTGAATCACATCCTCTTTGTGAAGAACTTTCCCTTCACAAATCCCCTTCTCTTCTTGAATTCATTTCCCTTCATGAGGACCACCCTTATTGTGAAGCATCTAGCCTTCATGAAACCCGTCCACTTTGATAAGGACCTCTTTTCAAGATCTTATTCTTTACACACCATTTTCCCTTTTGGCCCTCAAGGCTCGTGCGAAGTTATTTCAAGGTCCCTCTTGTGGGCTTCATATTGTGTGGCTTATCCTCATGCTTCTTATCGTAGGCATGCTAATGGATATTGCTTCTTCACATAGCCACACTAATGTGATCCCCTAAATGGATTAGTCCAAAACCCCATCTCCACTTGGAATTTTCAGCACCATCCCACCACCAAGGGTTAAATAGTCCTGGTAATGTAATTCCAAGGGGTGAGGAGTGAATCCTAATTTTCTATGCTACAGGATGTTAAACTACCAAGAACCATCATCATCGGCACATGATGTTAAACTATGGGATCTCCCCGTGAAATATACATGGTGTACCCAACCTTAGATATTTTCCAGGCCCACTGGTCTCCATAGAAGTGAGTTCTTTCTCATATGGAATGAGATCCTCCTTGCATGAAACGACATCTATTCGTAGGGAAGGGAAACCATCATGGTGTATGTTGCTATCCTTTCTTGCATGTGGTAGAATCCTTTACCCTCTTCTCGTTTTTTGTGCATAAAGGTTAGAGGAGAGATTATCACAGGTACCTTCATTACCCTTTCCCTCTCCCTTTGGTATTTATTTCCATTGAGACTCCATCCTGTAGTAAATAAAAATATCCATCTCCCTGGGCTGCTAACCAAGCATAAACCCCTCTTTATTCTTTTATCCATATACCATGCATAAGACCCACTCAATTCCTTATAGTTGAACCATTCCTGGATTATTTGTCAGTTATTCATAGACTCATGTTTCTCATACTAAGCATGACTTACATGGTCTTAGATTAAGAATAATCCATGAAATCCTCAATGGACTACCTTAGCATGTAACTCCCATTTCCCCAGGCCGAACTACATGGAATTTGATATTTTCCCCTTCTAAGAAAGGTCTGTAGGAAGCCTCCATAAGGTTCCATCCCATCCCACATCCCTCCTGACCTCTTCATGGTTGTTCACCCTCATCCTGCATGATGTTAAATTTTATTCCCTTTCTCATCATGAATGATGGTAAACTAAATGTATTTGAACTACATGGGTTTTTATCCCTATCTCCTGAAAAGGGTACCTAGGAAGCCTCCATAAGATTCATCCTCAAACACTAGAAAACCTATTTAAACTATCTAGGTTCAGATCCTTATCTCTTAGACATGGTATGTAAGATGCATCCCCGAGGTTCAACCCTAAATCATTGGTTAACCTCGGCGTCCCCTCTGTGGTGCTGACATCCCTAGTCCTTCCTTTAGCAGATTCGGATAAACTCTTGGGCTGATAACCAAGATTAAGCCCCTGCTATGTCTTCTAGTTATTTTCCAATGTGCACACCACGATTCCATACCCCATGCTGAACTAAGTAGACTTTGATTCACTACCACATGGATACATATGAAGCCTCCCTATGGTTCAAGTCCATCACCCATGTCCTATCCTTGTCTCTCCTTTAAGACTTTGCATTTCGGGAAGTTCATGACCTAACTTGGAGGTTCCACTTCCTTTGGGTCTCATACATGTGTCCTTTCATAGGGGTTGCCTCTTGAGGTGACTCATGGCCCTACCGAACAATGGAGACATTGATTCCCAACAATTGGGATAAGTTTGAATCCTATGTGAGGTTCTAGACCAACTCTACCATCACCTTCATGAATACTCCATCTAATTCATCATCTACATCACTCAAAACTATATCATACATCCTAGTTCTTAATCTGGATGCCACATCCCAATTACATCATTCCATCCACCCAGTCATCTAACCATGCATAATCCCCACACAATCCATAACCATCGAACCTATAGTATCCCTCTTGCGATGGGATGCTATCCACACATACTCTATAACCCTGCCTCCATGTCATTGTCCTTTATGTACACACCCATTCATCACCCCTTCGAAATTCATGTGTTTTGATCTTTTTTTTCTGCAAAGGGTACATAAGAATCCTCCCTGAGGTTCAATCTCCACCAATGGTAAACCATGGTGTTACCTTTTTTCGGGACCCAATCATCCTCGAATTCATCTTCATTGGATTTTCTGAACCACACATATTTTAAAACACTAAATTCCTCCCTCTTGAGCGTGTACCCATCTGATCCACTCTTATTAGTGTTCTGATCAATCTGGTCCATCTCTACAAGACAATAAACTCCAATAATACCATGTGTTAAACATGGTAAGCTGGGGAAAACCTAATATACATGCCTATGGAATATAATTCTCTGCACTCAATGTGGGATGCCTCAAGGTTCCATGACCTTGATTATCCCAATCATAAGTGGAAGAAACCCAGACACACCATTGTTTTAGTATCTAGATATGCCAGTGATTTCGAACATGACTACTCCCCCGATTGAAGGATGCTGCCCTTACATGACCCCTTTGAATGTCCTAAAAAATAAGTGTAATTAACTGGTACCCACAAAGTTATGGCACTAGGAATATTTTCATGAACAATGAATCAATCTATGAGGGAGACCCTGACTATACGATGAAATCTGAGGAGGAATCCACAATAGGAACTGATATCCCATCAGCCCATTTTGATTAAGGAGCACATGTCCCTAAATTAGCGAGAGATTCCACCCATCTTTGGAAAGTGAGAATATGGGGAAACAATTGGCACACCCTCCATAGATGGATGTGTGCCCTAGAAAAATCTTATGAAATAGAAATGATGATCCTGACATGAATTTCTTCTCCTCAATGTTGATATTAGTAGTGTTCGAGACATTAGTAGATAAGTGTGTCACCAGATCCAGTTATCTGGTATAAAGTCCCTCCAAGATAATTATGGGACTCGCATGAAACTCACTAGATATTGGGGAAGTTGAATGTTGGGCATCCTGGTCTGTGATTTTGTTAGCATGTATCCTTCTTACCAATCATGGGAGAAAGAATTTCACTGGGGAACTAGATGATTCATTCTTTATTTCATCACTAATGTTACAATATCCCTGCTTTTCATGACCTAAGGTGCTATGATAGATAATTGATCACCACCCACCTTCTGACATAGTGGTCGGGGTAACACCAACATTGAAATCCCTTATGGATCAATCTCTTCCATGAGGGCCTCGATATCCTTAGTTGTTGGGTTTTGGCGCCCCTTTTCATTGTCCAAACTTGTTCAGAGGAGGGTGATTAATGACCTCATCTGACGATATGAGGAAGAAAGGATTCTCCCATCTCCGGATATGACCCCACATGACCTAGAGGCTCTTCTACCTCATCGTCACCACTTCCCCCATGGGCTGTGTCAGGATCCACTACTCCCCACTCAAACCAACAATGATTTCAAGAGCCCTCCCTGGAATTTTTTGACGACTCACTCCCCTATTCTAATTAGGTTAGGGATGTTTGGTCTAGCTCTATTGTGATCCTATCCCAGGGGCCGCCAAGGAGGGCTCCAAATAGGCTGCGTCAGTGCCACCACCTAGCCACATAGGCTAAGAAGCATGTGAGTTATACACCTGCACCACTGGACCTAGTCCGGTTGACCAGATGCCAACATCGGGTGCAAGGTGAGGAGGACGCTTGGTAGGGGGTGTCATCGTCAACTGCTACAAATGCCCTTTCCACCACAGATGCATACCATAAAGGCCTCATCTGTATTGAATAGGGGAACTTATATGCCAGTTCTAAATCCTATCCCTAAATTCCCCATGAGCAGGTTGGGACGACTCTCTTGATCTCTGACCTAGGTGGAGCTCATCGCGGGCCGAGCCGTATCAATGAAAACCAACACATAGGTCCTCCTAGTGCCACTGAAAATGAGAGCGTAGGTCCTCCACACTCCCAATATAAGTGTGGAAGTTCCCCCCCCCCCCCCATTCCACCATCAGTCCGAGAGGAGGCCCTCCCCACCACATCGACATCTGGCATAGAGGTTTCTTCCACACCAGTGATGCAAGTTATAAACCATTCCTCCTATCACAGATCACTGATGTGAAGATCCTCCTTTACATGTCATCCATTAGAGTGGAGTCCTTCCCCATGTTCATATAACAACTGATGAAGGTCCTCCTCTTCCCAACAATCAGAGAAGAAGAGGTCTGCCCCACTTCATTAGCATCTAACACAGAGGTCCTACCCATGTTTAGTTTGATCGTAAATAGGCCCCCATCATACTGTCACTCCTAAGGGAAAAAAACATGGGAATACTTCCCATACTCCCACAAGCTCCAATGGAGGTTCCACCCTCTCCAACACTTTTTGAGGAGATTCCCTCCATGCACCAAATAGTGGACACAAAGTCCCTATAAATATTTCCTTTGACACTTTTCTGGGTTCACCTCACACCCCAACCCACCCAGGTGGATGTCCTCTATGCCCCAGCAACAGTTTGGCCAAAGGTCCTCCTCATGTAAAAAAACTACCCTACCCTAAATTACTATCCTGGGGTAGGAGGGAAGGTCATCGCCACTGAAGAAATAATACTAAGAAGTTTCATAACACGATTAAAATATTCTTATTCTCAGATCACTAGTGTAGAAACCATTTTTCACGTCACCATTTTTGACTTCGGTTATATATAACCGACGTGAAAATCTGTTATACATGGTTTTTTATGTCTGTTATTTTATAACTGTCATAAAGAATATGGAGAATAAATTTTTTAAGTTAGTTATTTGATAACAGATGTAAAAAAAGAGGTATCTTCAAATTTTTTACGTCAGTTATAAAATAATCGACGTAAAAAAGGCGGCATCTGAGGCCTTTTTGTCGTCGGTTATCAAATAACCGACGTAAAAACCCTACCCTATTATTTTTTAACGTCAGTTATATTATTACCAACATAAAAAAACCAACACCCAGATGTTTTTATGTCAGTTATAAAATAACCGATATAAAAATTGTGGTTTCTAATGTGTTTTTATGTCCGTTATAGAATAAACTATGTAAAAAACAAACACGTAGTTTTTTTTACGTCGGTTATAAAATAACCGACCTAAAAAATGCGATATATGATACATTTATAATGTCGGTTATTATAATAACCAACATTATAAATGTAATAAAAATATTTTATAACATTGGTTAATAAATAACTAACGTTATAAAACATTTAAAAATTTAACATGCCCCGTAGATTGTAATTTATGATTTTTCGATCGACAGACCGATGACTCGTCTGTCTCACATGGAAAACCCTAATTGACTCTTCAATCTCATTTTGTTAAACTCATTTTCCATCATCTTTTCTCATCTTTACTCCCCTCGGATCTATCATCTCCACTCACAACACTCAAGTAAGCCTCCCACGACTTTATTTCGTTTATTTTTTTTCCGGATAGTCTATATTTACGCATTGCAATTTTTTTGTTTAAACTAGGAATGGTTTGTCGATTTTGAACCCTCTAACCTCGTTTTTCCATAATCTTCTTATTTATTATCACCAAATAAATTTGATCAACTTTCAATATTCACGTAATCCTAACCTACATCTATTTCATTTTTTTTGTTTTGTGGATGCCCGACATTGATGGTAAGTTTTGTTTTCATTGACAACTAATGATCTCATTCACCTATATTACTTCAATTTATATGTAAACTATTGTGATACACCCATTCTGTGTACGAGTTTGATTTAATTTATAAGTATATATGGTTTTTCATGGTCTAATGTTAGTTTTGGATCTTAGGTTGTTTCTATTTTGGGTATCACTTTTTGTTGTTCCATAATCTATTTACGTCACTAATTTTTGTGGACTATTATAAGTCGTCATATACTATTAAAACATGATTCATTACACAATAGAGATTTTTAGACTAGTAGGAGATAGAGTTCATGGTTCTCATTTTGAAAAATGGCATGATACCAAAACTAGTAGCTTGAGGTTAAAATCCCTTGATATGCCAAAACTAGTAGCTTGAGGTTAAAATCCAATGGTTATGTGGTGTTGTCAAGAGGGTTGGTGGTGGTCCAGGGGGTTGAGGGCTATCTAGAGGGTTGGGGGCTGCCCAGGGTGCCCATGGAGGTGGGGGGGGCAGTCCAGGGGTGTGTGTCTGTGGGGGGGGGGGGTCCATGGGAGTGGGGGTGTCGAAGGGGGTGAGGGATATCCAAGGGGTGGGTGGAGGATTTCCAAGGTATGGGGGCCTTTCCAGAGGGTCTGGGGGGTTTTCCGAGGGTGGGGGGTTATCTAGAGGGTTGGTGGTGTCCAGGGGGTGTCCAAGGGGGTAGGGGTTGGGTGGTGTCCAAGAGGGGTGGGGGTGCTGTCTACAGGGGTGTGGGATGTCCAGGGGTGGGGGCTATCCAATGGGGTGGGGGCTTTCCAAGGGAGTGGTGGTGTCCAAGGCAGTGGGGGTGGTGCTCAGAGGGTTTAGGGGGCTTTCCAGAGGGTTGGGGGTATCCAGGGTGTCCATGGAGGTTGGGGGGGCAGTCCAGGGGTGTGGGGGAGTGGGGTCCAAGTGGGTGGGGTGTCGAAGGGGGTGGGGGGGGCTGTCCAAGGGGGTGGGTGGGTGGGGTCTATCCAAGGGGGTGGGGGCCTATCCAGAGGGTTCAGTGGTTGTCCAGGGGGTGGGGGTTGTCGAGAGGGTTGGGAGTGTCCAGGGGGTGTCAAAGGGGGTAGGGGTGGGGTTGTATCTAGGAGGGGTGGGGGTTCTCTCTAGAGGGGTGGGGTCTATCCAGGGGGTGGGGGTGTTGTCCATTGGGTTGGGGGCTGTTTAGAGGGTTGGGGGTGTACAGGGGGTGTCCAATGGGGTAGGGGGTGGGGGTGGTGACCATGATGGGTGGGGGTGCTGTCTAGAGGGGCGGGGGTGCTGTCCAGAGGGGTGGGGGTTGTCCAAGGGGGTGGTGGTGTCCAGGGGGTTTTCAAGGGGTGGGGTGGTGTTCAGATGGTTTGGGGTCTGTCAAGAGGGTTGGGGGGTGTCCACGGTGTCCATGGAGTTGGGGGGGGGGGTAGTCCAGTTCTGTGTGGGAGGGGGGGTCCAAGGGGGTGGTGGTGTCTAAGGAGGTGGGGGATGTCCAAGGGGGTGGAGGCATGTCCATAGGGTTTGAGGGTTGTTTGGGGGGGCTATCCAGAGGGTTGGGTGGTGTCCATGGGGTTGTCCAAGGGGGGTAGGATGTGGGTGGTTGTGTCCAAGAGGGGTTAGGGTGTCTAGGAGGGGTCAGGGGGTTGTCCAAGGGTGTGGTGGTGTCCAAGGGGTGTCCAAGGGGGTGGGGGTGGTGTCTAAGGGTGGGGGGGCTGTCCAAGGGGGTGGTGGTGACCAGGGGGTCCAAGGGGCTGGGGGATAATTGTCAGTTGGGATTGACTACTTCATCGTGGTTTGTTAGATTATGACATGAAGATTGTATTGTTTCATGGATTTTAGTGTTTCAATATGATTCTATTTGGTTATATATATTTTGACCAGTCATCAACTATGAGAAAATTATGGGTTATGGGCGATACCATGTCGTGGTTTTCAAATATGCATATTTATCCTGACCCCATTGTTCTGTGAATATTGGATTTACATTGTAATTTTCTCCATCTGAGTTTTTATTTTAAATTTTATTTGATTCTCAAGTTTGCACCATTTTATACAACTTTCTATCAACCATTGGAGGCCCCAGGGTTTTCTTTGATTCAATGGAATTTAAAACTGTTATATCTAACTATTTTTTCTTTTTAAAATCATATTCAAGCATATTTTTTTAAATACGCATAGATTTGTTTTATCTTTCAAAATTATTTTACATTCAATTAGGATTTTTTTCATATAAACATATATTTGTTTTATCCTAGAAAGATGTATAATTTTGATATTGTTATAGTTAATAATGAGTTGAAATTGGATTACGGAACATCGAATGAGCAATGAATATGAGGAAGGATTTGATGCCTTTCTGGAATTTTCTAAACGAAATGTTCCATGTACTGACATTTTTTTCTTTCCATGCCAGAAATTTTTGAATATGAAGAAGTTGAAATGTATAGAGATAAAAGATCATCTGATTTGTCATAGTTTTAATCCGAGTTACATCCCTTGTATTTTGCATGGTGAAACAGGACGGAATGTCACTGATGATGATGATTTTCCAGATGGTAACTCTGATGTAATTGAAGAAATGATTCGCGATATTGCAGCAGAACACATTGAGATAGAACCAACAGTTTCACATCTATATGGTGATGCTGAAAAACCATTATATCCAAGTTGTACAGATTTTACAGTTTTTTTGGTGGTGTTAAGATTTATTAACCTGAATTTGAAACATGTATGGAGTGATAGAAGTTTTACAGAGCTGCTACAATAGATGAAATACATTCTTCCAAAAGATAAAAATCTTCCAGATTCACATTATAAGGCCAAGAAAATATTATGCCTGATGGGATTGGGATATAAGAAAATACATTCACGTCCGAATGACTATATGATATATAGGAAGGAATATGAATTTCTATTAGAGTGTCCTAAATATGGGACATCATGGTATAAGGTGAAAGAAAAATCACAGGCTGATGTAGAGATTACAAAGATCCCTTCAAAGTTATTTTGGTTTCTTCCTATAATTCATCATTTCAAATGTTTATTTTCTAATTCACATGATGAAAAAATGATAATATGGCATGCTGATGAGCTGTTATGTGATGGAAAAATATTCCATCCTGCTAATTCTCCATAATGGAAGAAAATTGATGAGCTGTATTTTACATTTGGAAATGATATTAGAAATCTCGGACTAGGGTTGTGCACAGATGGAATGAATCCATACCAAACCCTTATTAACACACATAGTTCATGGAATATTTTATTGGTAATTTACAACCTCTCTCCTGATGTTTGTATGAAGCACAAATATGTCATTTTGAGTATAATGATCTCTGGTCTGAAGCAACCCGGCAATGATATTGATGTTTACCTATCACCGTTGATTGATGATTTGAAACTTTTATGGGCTGATTGTATTAGGGTGTATGATTATTATAAAATGGAATATTTTCAACTACATGCAGTGCTTTTGTTCACTATAAATGACTTTCCAGCATATGGAAATATTTCTGGATACAGTGTTAAAGGTCATAAAGAATGTCCAATTTGCGAACAACAGACATCATTTTGTCAATTTCATCATGGAAGGAAAACAGTGTACCTGGGTCATCAAAAGTTTTTGCCTATGGATCACCCATATAGAAGACTAAAAAAGGAATTCAATGGCTCATAAGATTTTGATATTGCTCCAAAACCTTTATCCCCTTATCTGTATTTTGAGAGGGTGAAAAACCTTGATGTGACATTGGGAAAGACACAGAAATCTTTTAATGATAGACATATTTGGAAGAAAAGGACAATATTTTTTGAGCTATCATATTGGAGATATCATGATGTTTAAAATAATATTGATGTCATGAATGCGGAGAAGAATATCTATGATTGTTTGATTGGAAAATTGTTTGATATTAATGGAAAGATAATAGATGGGTTGAATTCAAGATTACACTTACTATCAATGGGAATATGTTTGGAGTTAGCTCCCACTCCTAATGGTAGATGAACTCTTCTTCCCTAGTATTTGAAAACATTATCGAAGAGGGAGAAAATTATCATTTTTCAATGTCTTCATGATATGAAAGTGCCTCAAGGTTATTCTTCAAATGTAAAAAAAATCTCATTGAAGGACTTAAAGATGATAGGTATGAAATCACATGATTTTCACGTCATGATGCAACAAATTCTACAGGTTTCATTGTGTGGAATATTTCCCATCCGTGTCAGAAAGATTATAATGAAGTTATGTTCTTTTTCCAATTCAATTTTTAATAAAGGGATTGATGATAATGCTTTCAACATTTTGGAAAATGATTCAATTTTTTTACTTTGTCAATTCAAAATGTATTTTCCTCCAACATTTTTTTTATATAATGGTTCATTTAATGATTCATCTGGGTCGAGAAATAAAGCTTTGTGGACCTGTATATCTTCGTTGGATGTATCCTTTTGAAAGGTATATGAAAATATTTAAGGGGTATGTTAAGAATCCATATCGACCTAAAGCCCCCATTATTGAAAAGTATATTTCTAAGGAGTTTGAATTTTTTTGTATGAGATACTTGGTTGCGGCGCAACACATAGGTTTTCCTCCATCTTGCCATGAATGAGTTAGTAATGAGGGAAAGAGTATTCATGGATTTAAAGTCAAATAATGTTCAGCTGAACAGATGAAGAAGTTAGAATCATACATCTTGAATAACATAGTTGATGCTCAACTTTATATCACATTGCATATTAATGAGTTGAAACAATTTCATCCAAAGAAGAAAGAAATGTGGATTTTGAATGATCACAACAAAACATTTTTGTCATGGATTAAAAAGACCTTTCTTCGTAGATCTGATGTATCAGGGACATTAAAATGGATAGTGGTTCGTCCATGTTTATATGTGAAACAAGGTCTATTTATGAAATTAATGGCTATAAATTTCATATGAAAGCTCAGGACAACAGATGTGTGGGTCAGAATAGTGGTGTATTGGTGTTTGCAGAAGTAATTCATTTTTCGAGTGCTAAGGAAAAAAACTAATTTCTGCATCATGTACATATTATGGAGTGATTGAAGACATATGGGAGGTTGATTACATTACAATTAAAGTTCTTGTTTTTAATTGTAAATGGTTTATCTGTAGAAATAGTGTCAGACAAGATGAATTTGTAATGACACTTGTTAATCTGAATAGATTAGAAGACACATCTGATTCTTTTATAATGGAAACACAAGAAAGAAAAATCTTCTATGTAGTAATCAATCATACATGCAGTGGGTTGTTGTTTTACAAGGGAAAAAATAATATGTTGGTGAGGAAGAACTTAATAAATATACTGATTTATGTGAGATCCCTACTTCTATGGAAAGATTAATAGAACATAATGATGAGCATGTTGAAGACATGGTTTGTGCCATAATGAACGATCATGAAGAAGGAATTTGGGAAAACAATTCATTTGTACATTCTTAAAACTACAGGTAACATATGTTTATTTCATTTTTACATTTATTTTTTTTCATAAAATGTTAGATATTATAAGTTTTTTCTTTATAAAAAAATGTATTAAAAAATAAGTATAAGTTTTTGTTTATTTTATGTATGATTAGTTTATTTTATCATGTTTAC
Organism: Viscum album; assembly: GCA_963277665.1. Classification (NCBI taxonomy): domain Eukaryota; kingdom Viridiplantae; phylum Streptophyta; class Magnoliopsida; order Santalales; family Viscaceae; genus Viscum; species Viscum album. Next base: position 1,136,198,922 of record OY728122.1, read on the forward strand.
CATTACATGAATTATATATCTATCATTTTTGTTCAGTGACAATTACATTACCATGTTTACCAGGTTTACCAGGTTTACCATGTTCACCATGTTTACCATGTTTACCATCTTGACAATATTTACAATCATTACCATTGTTTAACATGATTACAATATTAACAATGTTTACTATTATGTAACTTAGTACAATTTTCCATTTTTTTATTACAGTAGTAATAAAATATTTGAATTTGTATATTTGTGAACTAATGTTTGTTTTTTTTATTTGAAGGATAATGACATATCATTGGATTGATCAACCACATGATTCTGGAGATGATCATATTGGTCATACCTCTGGGGAGGAACATTCACTTTCTCCTCTTGATGTTCCCCAATCTTCCTCATGTGCTCCTATTACGACAAAGAGTTCAAGAGTTTGTAAAAATTGGTGCACACGTTTACCACAATTAGCTTTTTCATGTATGCAGGTTTAGAGGATACTCATTGAGTTTGATGATGATGATCTTCCTAGAGGTCCAAATGCAAAGGATTTAAAGAGCTTTGTATCAACTCAGGCTAATAGAAAAGTATGCATTTTGTATGATTACTGGAGAAGTGTGGATAAAGAAATAATATCTCTGTTGTGGGAGACGTTTTTTGTAAGTTCATTTGCTATTTTTTGACTATTATTTAAATGTTTCTAGTAAATATAATATGTTTAACCTCTTCTTTATTAGATGACATTTGATATTTCAAATACTGGATGATTCAGGAAGAAATGTTAATCGATGGTTGACAGGAGATGGAGGGATTTCAAATCAACCCTCTCATCTGATTTCATTTTATTTCATAGGAGTCATGAAAATCCATGTCGTATATATCCTTTTATAGATGAAGACACATAGAGACAGTTTGTTGAACGTAAAAGAAAAGTTTCATTTTTTGAAAGGGAAATGTAAACATTTATAAGATTTCGTATATAAATGATCTTATTAATGTTTTTTAATTATTTCATATTCTTAATTTACAGTAAACAAGGAAAGTTCAGTAAGAGATCCAATCTAAAATTGTATACCCTCACAGTTTACCTCGTGGTGGGTTTTCATTTTTGGAAGAACAAATGATGGCGGAAAAATATTAAAAACTAAGAGATGAGTCTTCAAGATCTGGAGAGGTGGCCCCTCCATCCCCTCCATCTAGACATGAAAAATAGAAGAGAGATAGGATGGGAAAAAAGGGCAATATGCTTTGGAAGAATCGAGAATCATAGTTGAGAGGATTGTAAGATATCTATTTTATTTATTTAAGTTGACTATTTTATTCATATAATTTCAATCATTACAGAAATGTTCAATTAATTAATACAGGACTCTCTTGAGGAGAAGAGCTCACAGGGGGCATTTACAGCTACTGGGAGGCAGGATACTTTATCTGTAGTATTGGGAAAGCCTGAACATCTTGGTCGTGTAAGAAAATATTTGGCAGGTGTATCTGTAAGAAAAGTGTTTCCACATTCTTCAACTTCTAACATTTAGGGTGTTTATAAAAAAAATAGAATCATTGGAGGATGTAGTTCATAATATTAATGAGACGATGGAAAAAATATTAGAGCGTCGGTGCAGTCTATGTATGAACACATACAAAGACACTTTCAGACTGCAACTCCCACTCCACCACATCCCCCTGGAGACCCCATTATTTATCCTCCACCTCCGCCAGTAGCTCACACTCCACCACCTCAGCCTGCAGACCCCATTTTTTATCCTACTCCTCTGCCACAACTTCCTACTTATTTTGACTGGTATGTTGATGATCATCAACATCATATAGTTGCATGTGGGTTGGTATATTGTATAGGAGATACAGTTCATCATCAAAAATTAGAGGTAGAGAATCAGCGGGTCGCTGTACAGGATATTATAGTTAGATCAGCTCGAGTACCATTACCTACAGATGAGGTAACGATAGTTGGACATATTATCAGCCATTTTTTAATTTGGCCATCAAGAATTCTTCGACTCATTACCATAGAGGTATGAATGATATATCTTTTTTTATTAAAGTTGTTTTATCATTTGAAAACTAATATATTTTTCTATTTACATTAACAGGAATAATTCAAAGGTAAAGAAATACTGTATAGACAACAACAAAGATAAATGGTTATGACATCAGATTCAGATTCTATAAGTCTTGAAATATTTTCAAGATGTTCAAATTTTTTTTCGGTCATTATGAGTTTCCAATGGAAGCTCATGTTTTTGGAAGTGCAATAACTATTGGGATTATGAAAACGGATATCATGGAGCTTGTTACTGGAGATAAGTTGTGCATCAACGTGGTGAAAAAAATTTCCATGTAAGTCTTAACAACTTTTCCCTGTGTTATATTTATCAAAAATGTATACTTATGTCTGTTTTGTATTAGGTATATTTATAATATTTTTTAGAGGAATGAGCTAACATATGTATATGGATTCATGGACCTGAAATTGATTTCCCATGAAGCATGTTCATTGTATGAGGAACAAATAATGTTTTATATTGCTGAATGACAAGAACAGAATATAGTCACACAATGTTCGATGACGCATTTTTGTGAGAGGTATGAAACACATCTATCTCAAAGAGTTTATTTTCTTTTAAAATAAAAAACCACTAACCTTAAATTTTCGTTTATCAGTGATCATTGGTTGTTAGGGGTTTTTTTTCCCAATGGAGAAAACAATTTATTGGATATGCTCTTCCATGATGATGTGCGGGAAAGTTCTAAGAATATATTGGAAAATTAAGTTTCAATTTCTCAATAGTTTTATATATTAAAATGAATTTTAAATTTACCCCATTCGTATTATTTTCTAACAGTGCATGGGTCTACTTTCTAAAAAACACAAATAAAATGAGTGCAAAGATCAAATATGTAAATTCGAAGGTAAATATCCATTTATAATTGGTACTTTTGATTTATTAGTTAAAAATAATATATTGAATTTACCCTAATTCAAACAGAATTTTCATGAACAACAAGGCATCATCGAATACAGATATTATGTGTTAATATTTATGTATGAAATAATAACAACTAGGACAGTTATGAACTTTGACATGGTAAGATTTAATTTTAAACATTACTATAATATTTCAATTTGATTTATTCATTATACACATTAACTACTATCCTTTACATTTGATTCTATTTGATGACTCTTAACCCTATACAACTCAAGACATCAAACAATTACAAGTGGAGTGGTCAAATTACTTTACAGGTTTGATTGAATTTTAGTTGTTTGTAGTGTAAAATTTAATTTTGAATATTTTTGTTGTAATTGTGTATTTGGTAGTCATTTAGGTTGGATTTTTTTTGAAGTTGACAGTGTATGTTTTGAATGTTATATATGTGAATGTTTAATTTTTCTCTACTTCATGTTTTGGTCTACTTATGATGGTTTTTCTAGTATGGATTCTGGTCTAGGGGGGAGGGGTTCCAAGGGTGTGTGAGGTGTTTGGTGGGGTGGGGGTGTCCAGGGGTGTGGGAGGGCTGTTACGTGTGGGGTGCGGGGGTGTTGGGTCTCCATGAGTGTGGGGGGATGTCCAGGGGGTGGGAACATTTCCAAGATGGTGGAAGGGTTGTCCAGGGGAGTGGGAGGCTGTCTAGGGGTTGCCCTAGGGTGTGGGGGTTCATTGGGGTGAGGGGGGTTTCCAGGGGTGTGGGAGAGGTGTCCAGTGGGGTGGGGGGGCAGTCCAGGGGGTGGGAGAGGAGGCTTCGCCATCCCTCAGGGGGGTTAATGCCACTAGAAGGTATTCATCACTCCCACTTGTGAAACATTTTGAGGGTTCATGCTTCACATGTGGGATAGATGAGTACCTTCCAATGGCGTGCCCCCGAGGGGGTGTCCAAGAGGGTGTCTAGGAGGGTGGGGGTGTCCAGTTGGTGTCCAAGAGGGTTGGGGCAGTCCAGGGGTGTGGGGATACCAAGGGGGTCAGGGGTAGTCCAGGGGTGTTGGGGTGTCCAGGGGAGTGGTGGGGGCTATCCAGTGGGGTGAGGTGGGTTGTACAGGGGGTGTTGGGGAAGTCCAAGTGGGTGGGGGGGGTTTCAGGGTTGTTGGGGGCTGTCCAGGGGGTGCGGGCAGTCTAGGGTGTGGGGGTGTTCAGGGGTGTGGGGGCTGTCCAGGGGGTGGTTGGGAAGTCCAAGGGTGGTGGGTGTCCAGGAGGTGGGGGGTTGTCCGTGGTGTTGGGGGATTTCCAGGGGTGGGGGAAGTCTAGTAGTGTGGGGGTGTCCAGGGGTGTGTTGGGTTGTCCAAGGGTGTGGTGGGGGTTGTCCAGTGGATTGAGGGGGTTCTGGTCTATTTTTCGTAACTTTTTCGTTTGTTTTAGGGGTGTGGGAGAACTGTTCTGGGTGTGGGAGTGATGTCCAGGGGTTAGGGGTATATAGGAGGGTGGGGGATGTACATGGGGTGGTGGTGGTGTCTAGGGTTTTGGGGGTTTCCATGGGTGTGGTGGGGGTTTCCTAGTGGGTTGTGGGGGTTCTGGTCTATTTTTGGTAACTTTTTGGGTGGTTTTAGTGGTGTGGGAGGGTTGTCCAGGGGTTTGGGAGTGCGGTCTAGGGGGTGGGGGGTATACAGCTGGGTGGGGGATTTCTATGGGTGGTGGTGATGTCCATGGGTGTGGGGGTGTCCAGGGGTGGGGTGGGGGAAATCCAGTGGGGTGAGGGGTTCTGGTTTGTTTTTGGTAACTTTTTGTTCTCTTTCAGGTGTGTGGGAGGGCTTTTCGGGGGGTGTGGGAGTGTTCTATTGGTGGTGGGGTGTCCTGGGGTGTGGTGGGGGCTATCCAGTGGGTTGAGGGGGTTCTGGTTTGTTTTTGGTAATTTTTTGGTCTGTTTCAGGGGTGTGGGAGGGCTGTCCATGGGAGTGGGAGTGCAGTCCAGGGGGTGGGGGTATACAAGAGGGTGGGGGTGTCCAAGGGGTGGTGGTGATGTCCCGGGGTTTGGAGGGTGTCCAGGGGTGTGGTGGGGGTAGTCCAGTGGGGTGAGGGAGTTCTGGTTTTCTTTTGGTAACTTTTTGGTCTATTTCAGGGGTGTGGGAGGGTTGTCCAGTGGTGTGGGAGTGTTGTCCAGGGGGTGGGGGTATACATGAGGGTGGGGGTTGTCTAGTGGTGTTTGGGGCTGTCCATGGGGTTGGGGGGTAGTCTAGGGGTGTGGTGGCGGCTTTCCAGCGGGGTGGGTGTGGGAGGGTTGTCCAGGGGTGTGGGAGTTTTGTCAAGTGTGTTGGGGTATAGATGAGGGTGGGGGTTGTCCTGGGGTGTTTGGGGTTGTCCATGGGGTTGGGGGCAGTCTAGGGGTGTGGTGGGGGCTGTCCAGTTGGGTAAGTTTTAAATGTTATCTATTTAAATGCTTAATTTTTAAATGTTTCTTATTTTGGTCTAATTCTGTTTTTGTGGTACGAATTCTTGATTTGGTTTCTGGTTGTTTCTGAGGAGGGCAGAGGACTACATTCAATTTAAATAAAACAATTTCTTCCACGTCGGTTATTTTATAACCGACGTGATAAAGGAATGGGGAAGGGTTTATCACTTCAGTTATTTGAATAACTGACGTGATAAACACCTATAGAATGGTTTATCACGTCGGTTATTAAATAACTTATGTGATAACCCCCCCCCCTAGAATGGTTTATCACGACGGTTATATAATACCCGACATGATAAACCCCCCTAGTTTATCACGTCGTTAATGTAATAACCTACGTGATAAAGGCTTGGGAAATGGTTTACCAAATCTGTTATTACAAAACCATCGTGATAAACACCCCCGCACTGGTTTATCACATGGGTTAATTAATAACCAACGTGATAAACCATCCCCCATAGTTTTTTCACGTTGGATAATTAATAACCGACGTGATAAACACAGTGATGTTATATTTTTTTACGTCGGTTTTTAAATATCCAACGTAAAAAAACAATATTTATAATGTCATCGGTATTAACGTCGGGTAAAACCCGACATAAAAAATGAAAAATAACCGACGTAAAAAATATTTTAGGCACTAGTGGATTATGAGGTAGAATGTGATTAGGTAATTGAACCCCCATACTAATCTATTGTGTCAAGGGTCGGGGTAGAAACAAGGCATATAAGCCTCATCCTTTCAGAATTAGAGGTCCATAGGAAACCCACCTCCCCCAATAGAGACATCTTGGAGGAGGAATATTTGGAGTCTTTCTAGGGAATGGCCATGTATTCTTCCCTATCATTAATAGGATCATTATCTTCCTCAACCAGATATCATAGACATTTATTCTGGGGACTGATGGAAGTCAAGAAACAACATGATCCACCATTAGTAACCACAACACTTACACATTACATTGTGGTCGATAGTCCATCTTATTGAGATGTGGTGGTGTAGTCGTTGCATTCTTCAGAGGACAACCCAACATGCAGCAGCTTATCTGCTCTCTTGTTGTATTCCCCATTGGCTTGTATACCATCTCAGTAGTTCTCTTCAGTGCTGTTACCAGTCCCTCATCCACCCCCCCAGTCAATGAATGAGGAAACCAAGGGATGAACCATGAGTCAGAGCTAAGGAGCTCGTGGGACATCCGTATAGTGGACAATTTCCTAGATTTTTTTTGGCCAGTAGAAACTTTAAACTTTACTACACTGGAATATCTTACCATGTAGATGGTCACTTGCTTTATCCAAACCCCATGGGGATGCACTTCTGACTCCGTTATCGGCGAGTGTTTTACCCAAAGAGTCAGGAATACTTTGAATATATTGGACAACAATGTCGTATGGTCAGTTTGGCTTCAATCCCTGTGTCCTAGTGCTCTGATTCACACGATCACCATCGGAGCCTCCAAAAATGATGAATCGATAGGTTTAAAGTGCTCTTCAGAATTATTAACAAGGATTCTCCCCATAATCAGGTCTTTGGTTGGGGTTAGTATGCGGCCCCTCATTATGTTATTATCTGGTGTCATCCCAACATCCCAATAGATATTGATTATATTCCTTCATGTACCGTAACGGTTAACATGGCTGACCTATCACAGGGAGAGAACAAGATAGAGATCCTTAAATAGGAATTACCCCCAGGGGGTTCCACAACTGTTGCATCCATTGGGAAATCTTACTCGTTAGTAGAAAAAGTTTTTGGGCCTTCCTCCACCTTCTGATTCATTAGCCCTCCGTCAGAATACCATTAAGGGTAAAGAGAATCTTGGGGCCATCAAACCCACTGAACCTTCAAGATCAATGTAAAATAAGGATGATGTCCTTGAAAAGGACATGTTTCATTAATAGATTATCGAATTGGAAACAATTTTTGATGACCTTCTCAATGAATTCATTGTGGAAGGGAGACCAGACTCTAGTAATCCTAGACCAGGGAAGCAGGGGAAGGTATACCCTAACCTGAGCGAGTTTCATCCAGGTAACATTTACCATCCTGCCAACATATGCAGGGTAGATAATGGACTTTATGGAATGGGGGCATGATATGACTTTTCAAATCCACCTGAATTGTGTGATTACACTAATTGGGATCTGGATCAGGTTCCCACAACTGTTTCATTGTTTCTTCCCCTAGCAGTTCTATAAGTCATCCCACCAGTCTCTCCATGTGTCTTTGGGCACACTGGTCATATTGAGGAACCTACCAATGAAATATTGGTCATGTATCATCAACAAGATAGGAATCCACACCCATATGACCCAATGGAAATACTCATTTCCCACCATGAGGATTTGGAACTCGACAAGTGGCAATTCTACCAGATGGAAATCCATATCATGCATGGGTGAATGATATGCCAGTGCCCCCTAGTTTTGAAAATCCTAAATTTTTCCTCTTTAATGGGATGGGTTATCTCTACAGCATCTTTCCCAATTCATCTCAAGGTGTAGACCCATGCTGGGAACTGAATCATAGTAGGAGGCCGACAAATGTTGATGTTTTTTACAAACATTCTAATGGTCCACCTTTTTCTGGTACAAATAGTTCCCCTTTGGTTTAGTAGCTAGTTGTGAGGATCTTCATAGGATATTTCTTTTCCAGTTCAACTCCACCACCCAGATGACATATATTTAAGACCTCTCCTAGTGAAAGTAGAGGCCCGACAAGCGTGTCGTTGACTTTGTTTGACCAGTGGAAAGGACTCACCTACTCCCTTGATTTTTTGTACAATCATATAAATCTACTAAAAATGTGTTTGGGGAACAACAAAACTAAAAAGTTCCCCTCTCTCAACACTCAAAACAACCCTAAGGGATTTGGTTATTTCTCTGACAAAGCCCAGCATCTTTAGGAAGCCTTGTACTAGGCCAAGAAGGCATGTCTATTGCTTCATGTAGTTCCCACAAGAAGGGCCTCTAAGGATGATCTTATCACAGTAGCACAAATAGAGGCTCCAAGGAAGCTTTATTTAATACCATTGGAGGCACCTCAATATCCTCACAGAGGCCCACCACCTCAGGTGTGGCCTCTAGCCCAGCAACGCCCAACCTGGAATAAGTTGGTGCCCCCGTGTAACACGCCACCACCACCTTGGGGAGATAACCAGGTTCCACCTCCTTAGTATGCTTCTCTAGGCCCTCGTTAGGGAAAGGCTCCTAGACCCCCACTTAAAATATTTAAGGAACAAACCTACTCATTTAATGTGTCTCATGTCCCCAGTTATTATCTATGTGCCTTAGAAAATGGAATACTATAGTTGTCCGAATGCAAGAGGCTTGAAGAGGCAGATCTGATTGATCGCCCTAGTTACTACCCTATCACTGGATCCTGGGGCACACCCTCATGCATGGGTTTTTTTAAAGACTCATTCCATGACTATGATTACAACAACATGGTCAGGTTTGGTTCAGCCCAGGCATAGATAGAAATTGTATTTGTACAGCCAAATAGTGATAGTGACAATGAAGGTGACTAGAAACAAGTTCCAAACTGGGGGTCAAAAAAATACAAAAACTGGATGGCTCAAAAGGTAGTTACCCATGACCATGGTATTATCTATTCATATTATTATTTTCCTGAGACTTTAGATGTCATTGCATCACCCACACCCACGACTTCTGAGTCAACATCTCAGTATTCCTCTCCCCAAAAGGGCAAGCATTGGTGGCGTAAGGGAAAAACAATCCCCTGATGATTCCATCATCATCCTGTACAATTAGCGATTTCATACCCCCCGAGATGACGAAGGACCCCAAAATCCATCTAGTGATGGAGGATTCTTCAAGTTACAACCAATGGTATGCTTCGATTAACACTGTGATGCTGATAAACCCCTATATTGTTCCCGAGGACAAAGAGAGATGGATGGATCCTCCCAATGTCCCCTTCCAACAGCATCGTCGACAGAGCCACAACTATGAGAATTGTCAAAAATCGTCTATCAATACTTCCATCCACGTTGTGCTTACTATGGAAACCAGAAAACAGGGCCAGCAAAAGGCTCAGCATGCACAACCTTCTCATCTTGATTCATCATATCTTCCTCCACCACTATTTTTTATAATTTATCCAATAGAGATACCATGATCCTATTATGATCAGTCGCGTTATATTTTGGATCAGACTTAGTAATCTAGACCCCTTCTGTTAGTCTCTCTATGAATTTTTACTAGTGAGAAGCGGGACATTCTCAGTACTATTCAACAGTCAGTTCAGGTAGAAGGGCCCATCAAACCTCCTGCCAAATAACAACCTCCTCTCAGTAGAAGTTCACACTTGACATATAAGAATGTTAATATTAAGCATATTTCTTGCATTCTTATGAGGAACTATATTATCATGGATCTACTCGTGTCATTGGGTATGTGTGGGGACCTATATGAGGCTTTAATAACCCCCTTTTGTTTGAGACAAAGGTATCAACCACATAACCCTTATATGCTTAGGTATCCAACCATGCAGAATGGCAGGCCATCATCTCTTTCTCTGGATAAGTTGATGTTTCTCCCATATAGGGGAATATTCTCTCATTGTACATCACTTTCCATTTCAATGGTGTATAAGTTCGTTGCTATCTTGTTGACACACAGTTAGGGATCAACCTCATCCCGACCCTGTCACTTTGAATGATGGTTCTATCTGAGGATGATATGAGTCCCTCTGACCTAAACATTCAAAGTTATGATAGGACGGAATAGACACTAGTTGGCATGACGCACCTAAAGACCCAGTTCAGTGTCCTAGTAGCTATCACCGAGTACATGTTTGTCTAACAGATTATTACTTACAATGCATTGATGGAAGGCTATGGCCCCACTTCCATAAAGTGGTCCTTTCTTCGTATCACCAATGCCTCAAGTAATCCCTTAATGGTCGATTAGGTGAACTCTATGGTCATGTGTCTCCCTTTTCTTCTAGTGAATCCTACTACCTGGATTTCTAATATCACATGATAACGGAAAATAAGATTTTGGATAACGAGGTTGGACATTCTATGGCTATGCTTGAAACATGGACAGATCTAGATGATGCCTACGTTTTCCCGATCCAATGATTTGAGATCACGACTCTGAATTTGGGTCAATTATTTTTTGTTTCTACAATAAGGAGGAATCACATTCCCAAGTCTGAGGGAAGATATAATATCACCTCATTTTCCTCTACAAATCAAGCTCAGGTGATCCTCGAGCCCCCTACTCCCATAAGTATTCGGGATGTCCGCCCCATGGCAACAACGATACGTCATACATGCTTATTCCACCGGGATGGGGTAAACCCGCTCAAATCAACGCTCCACTATTATTTTTATATCTTAAAACATGAACCCTTGTGTAGACTCCCATATGGGATTGGTTTGATAGATTTCATTACTATGCTTTTGGCAGTACAAGAGTCCCCTAATGTGATGTCCACCACTGCTCAAGTCGACGCCAGTGTCCCATCGGGATCAATGGAATAGAATGTATCACCTACCGCTAAGGATACCTCCTCCGTAAATGAATAAGTGTTTTATTAGTATACTACTCCCGCATTTGGAGAGTGTGTCTCCACCATGGTCGATGAAATGGTATAGGTGAACCTTAGTAACAAGACAAATCTGAATCACACATTGATCAACACCGTTATGCCTGTCGAAGAGAAACAGCAATACATGGACTTCCCGAAGCAGCATCATGATGTATTTTCATAGAGTTATGATGAGAATCGAGGACTATATCCTCATTTTCCCCAACCACCTTGGTCTTTAAACAAATCATTTTGGGTTCAAACAGCCTCCCTGAAAGATGCACCCTTTTCATTGTGCCATGGTTGAGGCAGAGGTTGATAAACTCATCTGATCCAAGTTCATAAAGGAGGTCCAATACCAAAGATGGTTGGATAACATTGTTCCCATCAAGAAATAATAACAGCAAGATTAGTGTCTACATCGACTTCTGGGATCTCATCTTTCACTACATGAAGGATGACTTTCCCCTTCCTACAACAGAACTATTTATTGATGCCATCGATGGATTCCAGACACTCTCCTTCATGTATGGGTATTCCACTTATAAAAAAATTCCAATATCCCCTGAGGATGAAGATTCAATAGCCTTTAGGGAACCACAAGGATCATTCTACTGCTAGGTAATTCCATTCGGTCTAAATAATGCTGGTGCCACCTATCAGAAGGCCATGCATCGCATATTTAAGTCGATCCTCGGGACATTGATGGGATTCTATGTGGATGATATGGTGGTAAAATCACATCATTTCAAGTACAATCTCAGTGATTCTAAAAAAGTGTTTGGATTCCTCTGATCCTGCTATATTAAGATAAAGCCCTTGAAGTGTGTCGTCAAGGTCACCTCCAAGTAGTTTCTCAGATTCATTGTCAGATACAGAGGAATTTTGATTGATCTAGAGAAGACCATGTACATCTGTCTGATGTCTCTGCTGAGCAACATTCATGATCTTTGAGGTTTTTAAGGCCTCTAATCCTATATACACCGGTTCATTGCAAATTTGGCTAGAAAGTGTAAGCCCTTTTCTTGTATCATGATTAATGTTGTCTATTATTAGTGGGATGGGGTGCGTTAGACTACTTTAGAGGAAATAAAGAAGAATATGTTACAGCCTCAAGTCCCGATGAAACCTATTTTCAGGAAGGAACTGGTCCTTTATCTGACCACCCTAGAGAGATCTATCACTGTCCTTCTTTACCAAAAGAATAAGGAGGGAATGGAAAAAAATTATACTATCTCAGCTGCATGTTCCTCGATACAGAGACTAGATATTCCTCTATTGAGAAGAGTTTTCTTGTTCTGGTATTTATATTGCAAAAGTTGTGACACAACATGCAGCATCATGAGATACATCAATTGTCCCATGTGGATTCACTAATGTACATTCTGAACCGCCCTATGTTGATAGGCCATCATGCTCGGTGGGTAGTGATCCTCCAGCACTTCAACATCATGTTTTTCTCCCCGAAGCCTATCATGGTATGGACATTGGATGACATTCTTGGTGCCCACCAATCTCCCATAGGCCAGTCTCAGAATCTTGATTTTCTAGATGTGGAAATCCTCTATGTAAAGAAATATATTCCTTGTATGAAAATTTACATTGGTGGAACTTTCCAAATCCCTAACATTAGAAGACTCAATGATCCCAGACTCAACAGAGTGGTCTTGGGTATCATCTTTATCACTCCAACTAAATCCATTCTAGAATATTAATTCCTATTATCTAAAGGATGTACCAACAATGAGGTAGAGTTCCATGCTCTCATTACTGGTCTTGAGATAGCCATCGAGATTGATGTTCCCCAAATACATGTGATAGGGAACTCTGAAATAATCATCAAATAGACCAATGGTTACTATGTCATTGTGAATACAGAGCTCGTTCCACTGTTAAAATGTACCCTCTAGCTAATGGCCTAGTTACCATCTTGGCCAAAAGTTACTCATGTCCCTCATTCCAAGAATAGTTGAGCTGATGCATTGACCAGCCTAACCATATCACTTCCATAGTCTGATCATGGTGATTTGATTATCCACAGGGCATATCGAATATTCATCGCTCTAGTTACTCCGGATGATGATGATAACCAGTGGTTAATCCACCATACTGTTGGTGCCTCCACTTAGGGTCCCCCAAGTCCCCCTATTGAACTGTTGGAGATGACTCCTGACTGAAGGAATCCCTTTATCAAGTACCTCCATCATGGTAATCTCCCGTTATATCAAGATGAGTGTGAGAGAATCTGAAACGCGCATTGTAGTTCAACCTCCAGAGTGGTCCCTGTATTGAGAAGATCCTCTAAAGATGTGGTCTTGATGGGGTTCTATTCATTTTCATTTAATGGGGTGAGATTTAACAGGTCATGTAAAAGGTTCATTATGGTTCCAATGGGGCTCATCAGATAGGACCAAAACTCTCTCACCAGATCCGGAGATTGGGATATTTTTTAGCTACCATGATCCATGATTGTATCATTTTTTCCATGTGGTGCCATGTGTTCCAAATGAATTATAATTTTGTGTATTAGCCACCAAAACTTCTCTACACTAACATGTACTCATGGACCTTTATGGTTTGGTGACTCGATGTCATGGGACCATATCCACCGGTGACAGCTCACCAATGTAGGTTCATCCTAACCGCTACATATTTCTTTTCCATGTGGGAGTAGGTAGCTCTGCTCATGGAGGTCAGGGACCATTCTATCGTTGAATATGTTAACTCCAATATCATAAACCAATTTGGAGTCCCTCACACTGTCCTCATTGATAACGGTACAAACATCTGTATAGTCTAACTGAAGAAGTTGTATGCCAAGTAGAACATATGTTCTAACCATACATCATGCTATCATGCGTAATAAATTGGGTAGATTGAGGAGTTCCACAAAACCCTCACTAATATTTTGTACAAGATGGTTGGTCACAATAAGAATACATGGCTGAATAAACTCCCCATCACTCTTGAGGATTATGGAACATTGATTTTCAATTCCACTCTAGGGACCCCACATTTCTTGGTGTACAGCATATAGGTAGTCTGTGCATCAAAATTTAGTTTCCTTCATTACGCACAGTGTTCTATAATAAACAGACACTAGATAAGGTATCTGAGATTTGTTTGGCTGAACTGGAAGTGCTCGACAAGGACATGATTGGAACCCTGCATAATATAGAGATGCAACAGAACAAGATAACCAGAGCTTTCAACAGGAAAGGTCACCTCATGTCTTTCTTACAAGGTGACATGGTGTTGGCCCTGAGAACACCAATGATACCTAGATGGAATCCATCAATGATGGAGGCCAAATGGGAAGGACCGTACATCATTCACAAGTTTTACCCCAGTGGAAAGTACCCCCCAGATTACATGGATGGTGAGAGTATCACTCCTCCCACCAATGCCAAATTCTTAAAGCAGTATTTTTCTTGAGTATGCCACCAGTCCCACATGACTTTATAGTATACCGTCTTCACCGCATGACGTTAAAATCTACAATCCATCCAATATAAATGACACAAAACTACCTATCACCCATCCAACATGACAATATACTACAAAATGGTCCGATCACTATGACCTTAAACTAAGATAACCTCAAATACTTTACTCATGATGTAAAACAGTAAAACATCTCAATAACTATGTTTGGATTGATTCACATCCTCATAGGATAAAAAATAATTATCATATGCTTCAAATTAGAGAATATCCCCATAAAGTTATCTCCTTAACTGCTCCCCCAAGGTATAGTTCTCTTGCAGGATTGCACACAGTGTAGTGTAGACTTTTTGACCCTCCTTTATGATGGGTTTACGGTGATCTCACCATGTTCCCCTCCAATTCATATATTCTCACACGTCCTCATTGAACAATGTTAAACTTCATGTCCCTTTCAGAACTACATATTTCTTGATTCCTTCCCCCAAATTATATGTATGAATGCCCGAACATTTCATCCATATGCCCATCCCCAAACTACTAGATCTCCTTTTCGGTCCGGCCCCTTAGCCCCGATGCTTCACAAAATACATGGTGTGGTGTAGGATTTAATTTCCTCCATTTAAATTGGGTTTATCAAGACCACACAATGTATCACCCTAGTCGTAGATCTCTACATTTTTCATCCTTATAGCATGATTTTAAACTATGTGGGCATATTTACGCTTCACGTGTCCCCTTTATTTGGTACTCTATATACATTTCCATCTAAAAGTACCCCTGAATGGTATAGATGCTCAGCCTCATGGCTCTCCTACCATTTCGGGCAATGTCCTAGAGGGTATTGAATGACACTTTGATACAAGTCCCACGTTGGGAATATGTTTAGCGGTCGAATCTCATTTTTGGTTCCCATTCCAGGTCATACGGTATGGAAACTCCATTTTGAACATGGTCAACAACCATCCTCCATTGTTATCACCACCCCTATATGTCCCAAATGTTGGGTAAAGTGATTCATTTTTCCTGATATGTATTCAAATGTCAGCGTGACTCGAATAGGGATGTTATTTTGGTTGGGATTGATGCTGCGTAATCTCTTTCCCTTATTGTCGTGACCTTATATGCTGGGGAGAACCTGATCCCATTCCTTGTTTCCCACACCATGCATTTCTCACATGGTCTTAGGAACATTGGTAAGGAAATACCTTCAGAATGAGTCATGTAATCTTGGTCCGAGCTCTATGGCCTTAAACTGAGATCACCCACATCCTCACCACATGACGTTAAACTATGTGATCCGTCCAAACTAATGGTAGTTAAACTACTCACACACATATCCTTGAGATGCCCCTCCTTCATCCATCATCCTTTCTAAAAGATGTTAAACTGCACAGGTACCACCACACTTTACGTGTCCCATAATTTAGAGATTAAATCATATTTCACATTCAAAAGGACCCCTGAATGACATGGATTCTATGACATAGAGATATCCTACCATCTCGGGCCAACGTCCCTGAGGATTTTTCATGAAAATTTTATATAAGTCTCGCATTGTGAACATGTTCATTGGTCGATGCTCATTTTTTGTTCCCATTCTAGGTCATGAAACGAATACTGTGTTGCGAACATGGTCATTAGTTTTCCTTAATCACAGTATCTATTATGTGGTCTCCCAAATTTGAGGCTTGGTGATTCACCCTTTCCACCAATATTTCCCATGCACATGTCATTTAACTAGGCATCTATGGTCTGATCTCTATGACTATAAACTATGATTTACAACGTCATTATTGCTTCATTTTAAACTGCACGCCACATCGAGAACTATGTTTGGAATGATTACCATTCTCATGGGATACATAGTAAAATATAGAAATTTTTTCTTCAGGTCCATCACATGTTCAACTACCATTTCATTCGGATTATTTTACACGCGATACCAATTCATCATCGAGGTATCCTCATCCTATTCATTTCCTCTCCACATTATGTTAAACTGAATGACATATTCTATAAATATGTGGGGCTTGATTCTCATCCTCATGGGATAAAAAAGAACACCCATACATTTTTTCATCGGGTCCATCTGTGTTTCTTAGAAACCTCCTCATCTCTCTATTCCCCTAGCCTGATTCCTCTGGGAGGGAGTATGTGGGTGAGTTATGGGTGTATTTTCTCATTCAGGTCGGGTTTGAAATAGCCACACCACATACCTCCCTCTCGATAGCTCTCCATCCCCTTTTCCTCCAATCATCTTCCCAAGTAGTCTACTCTTAAAATGGGCCCCTCAAACCTCTTTGGAAATTCACCAATGTTCCTAGGAGCACTCTAGTTCAATACCTAGAGTGTTAGATTCTACAAAGAAATGTTTTTCCCATTTTCATGCTTCATGGTCCCCTTTATTTGTGATTTCATCATATTTCACATTTGAGAGGACACCCAAATGACATGGATTCTTGGCCCTAGGGCTCTCATACTGTCATGGGCCAACATCCCCAATGATATTGAACAACAATTTGACACAAGTCTCTCGTTGAAAATATGGTCAGCATTCGATGATCAATTCAGTTCTCCTATTTTAATTCACACGATATGGATGTTGTGTTTCAAAATTGGTCAATAGTTATCATCCATCAGTATTCCACCCTCATTAAGACTTAAATATAGGTTGTATGATTCACATACTCTTCCACTCCATCATGCCCAAGTGGAATTTCGACACTTTTTTTATCCCTCAGTGCGCACTTGCGCATCAAGAGGACCAATCCATGGTGTGGTGGCATTCAAGACCCTACACGGTTTTCCCCTTTCTATATATTCCACATGTTTCAACGACCTTATCTTCCATAGTTTATCACATTGAGCGTGGATTATGCAGGATTAGGGGTTTGTCAAGCCCCCCCCCCCCCCCCGCCATTTGGAAGAGTCTCCCTTTTTGTGTCCCAAGATCTACAACCTTAAACTAAGATCTCCCTTCTTCCTTGTCTTATGACTTTAATCTACACGACATCTTATATAACTACGAACAACTTGATGCCAATATTTATGGGATACATTGGAATTCAGGGACAATTTGTCTTCAGGTCCAGCTCAGGCTCCATGAATTATTTCTTCTGTTGGGCCTTTTGGCCCTAACATTTATAGGACTGCGTGGTGTGGGGTATGTGGTATTATTTCCTCATTCATGTTGGGTTTTCAATATCGATACCATGGACTCCCCTTTTAGGATCCAGTCTCTCATGCCTTTTATACTGCGTGACGTTAAACTACACTCTCGGAACTATGTATGGATTGATTCCCATCCTCATCAGATACGTCAGAACACCCAGACGTTTCATCTTTTTGTCCAGCCTATATCCTTTGATCTATTCTATCCCATCGGCCTGATGTTTCTACTCTGGAGTTGTGCACGGTGTGGTGTGGACCTTGTCCTCATTCACGCCGGGTATTCATTATGACACCTTAAAAGGTCCATCTGTAACCTCATTCTTCTATACGTGTCCAATTTATATGACTTTAAACTATGCTTCATGGTCTCACAAGAATTAAAAATGTTGTTTCTTTTCTATTTTTAATTAAAATATGTGGGCTGTTCTAATCATATGACCCTAAACTATTTCATTATCATCCTGGCCGCATGACAAAAAACAAAACCGCATTGTTGTATCCTTACTCTTGGGGACATTATGATTGGTACTCATTCTCCACCATGCAATTTTTCAAGGCCTACATATGGATTGATTCCTATAGGAATGCCAATATTCTTCCTATCGGGTTTGTTTCATCACAAAAAACACACATCAACTCTAAAGAACATATTAGATCCATCAAATGTTGCTTATTTTGGTGCATGTGATAGAGCTTCATGACATTATTTCCCCTAGAGTAGGTATTTTACCCTGCCAAATATGTGAACTATGTCTGTCTTGATTCCCATATTCCTAGGATATGAAGAAATGCCCAAAAATTTCATATTTAGGCCCATCCCCAAGTATCTCAAACCATGTCCTATTTCAATTCCCTTATCCCAAACTCTGTAGGGATTTTGTGGTGGGTGAGTACCTCATGGTTCCCTATTCATGTCAGGTTTTTCAAAAACCCCACCACGCGTCTCCCTTGACTCATACCAACCTATTTCATTCTTTAAGACCATAAACTAAGAACTTCCTATGAGATCTACATGTCAGGTTTGGCTATATCACCACCCTGCACACATTCCATTAAACCAAGTTCCCTCCTAATGTAAGTGTCTATTACCATAATATAGGAGTTTGTATCCCTAGGATCCTTGTGCTTGGAAAGGGATTCAACTCCATATTTCTGACATGTATCACTGGTGTACTCAAATGTGTCGTGGAAAGGAGTTCAAAGTGTATAATGTTTTCACGGTCATTCCCTCGTGTCATTTCCACACATCACGAAAACTTTATTTGGATCCTCATCCTCTTCCACATCTAAATGGAACCCCTTTATGGCATGGTCTCATGACATGTTGGATCACCTACCGTCTTGGTCAAACACCCCGGAAGACATTGAAAGACATTTTTCGATAGGTCCCGTGTTTCTAACATGGTTACCGGTCGACCATCATTTGCATGTCCTCATTCTAGGATAACGTGAAATGGATGTTTTGTTTCAAACATTGTTACTAGTTATCATTTATCGTTATAATACCATCATTAAGATATAGATCTAAATCATTATGATTCAAATATTTCAACTCCCTTATGTTCAAATTGAATTCCAACACACACGGTTTTACACCTCTATGGATCTATGTGTGTTAAGTGTGGGGGTCAATAATTTTGGGATGTCATTCACCTAGAGTTCCATTTCTCCTAATCTATGCCTCCCTATACCAAGATAGTCCATAACCTACACCTTGTTTTTCACATCGAGAATGACTCATGTGGTATTAGTGGTTTTGTTAGGATGTATACCAGTGCAGTTGAACCGTGCAAGCCTTTCATCATGAATGATGTTAAAATGGAAATCTGAGAACTATGTATGGATTGATTCCCATTATAATGGGGTACGTAAGAATTCCCAATAACTATTCCTCCTGTCTAGCTACAAGTGAGGACACCTCTAGTCTATGGTATAAATAATCCCATTGGGAACACATGGTGTGGTCTGTACTTTTACAGTCCTCATTCACATCGGGATATGTAATTCACTATTCATTTCTTTTGGGGCACCCATTTCTTCAACGCATGACTTTAGAATATATCCCTAACCTAAGAAAGTTTAGAATGCTCCATAATAATTATGGGATGCATTAGCTTCCTCTCTAAAGAGGATTTCTGCCGCCAGCATTGGTATCTAACCACAATGTGCGGAATAACTACATTTGGCTTAATTCTCATCCTTATGGGATACATAGCGATGCCAAGGCATTTCTCCTTGGGCCTAACTCCAAGGTCATTAACCCTTATATCCCTTCAGCCCCAATCAGGGTCCAGTCTCGATGAACATAAAATAAGAGCCTATAGTCCATGAGAAATTACTTTAAACATTTATTCTAGGTCCAGGTAGTGTGACCATAAAATTATGTGAATATTCCTGGTCATGTGATGTCAAACTATTCTCCGCAAAGTCCTCACTATAAAACATTAAACAACATTTCTACCATCCTCAATGGCCTGACATAAAACTACAATATTCTCTAGGAGATCTCTAGAGAGATACTTTAAATAAATTAATAAGATCCCTAATAAAATCAATTCGATCACCTAATTTTTTTTCATCACGGTGGTGTAATTTCAAGCGTTTGGACTCCATTCGAAAAACCCATCACACCATTACCCATGCTTTGCATGAACTTTATTTGTATTCTCATCCTCTTTCATGTCTAAAGGAACCCCCTCATAGTATGGATGCTCGGTCTATGGTTTTCCTACTATCCTGGCCCAATGTTCTGGAAGACTATTGATGAAATTTTGAGTCAGGACCCATGTTTCAAACATGGTCTGTGGTATTCCCTTGTTTGTTGCACCCATTTTAGGATAATGCAATAGGGATACTATGTTTTGAACAAAGGTCAACAATTATCCATCATTGTCATTCCATTCATATATTGTTCCAAATTTTGGGTATCATGATTCACACTTTCCACTTCCCTCTATTCGGGTTGATTAAACACACCTAGTGTTACCACGTTCGTGCAATAGGGCACGTTAGAAACAATAATATTTTACAACTCTGAGAACATCATTTCCCAATTAGGCCTCCATATTTTTTCCTGGAATCACAAATTGGTTGTTTATAGCCCAGGTTCCCATATATTGGTTTTAACTCTCACATTCAAATGGAATAACGATGCATACATCCCTTGCTTCTCACATCGGGCATGACCCACGTGATCTTAGGGATTGATTTGTAGATATTTCATTGATATGATGGAAATGAAACAATTAAAATAGATAATGGAACTTCTACACGTGATGAAAAAATAATAGAAGCATGAAAATAATTTCATGAGTTCAAATAAATTAGAGTGACCATTGATTGGTCCCTTCTATAAATGGGTTGACCTCTTCAAAAGAGCGTTCCATATCCACTACTCGCTAGTTTGTGGCATCTAAGATCTATTGTCTCCAATTACGTTCTGGGTCCTCCTTGATGGCAATGGGGATTAGTTCATCAGCCTCAATCTGGGACTGATTCTTGTCGGCTTGGATAATACCCATCTCTTTAGAGTCTCACCTAATCTATTCATCATACTCTACTAGATGAGCCTTTAATTTCGATATGATCCCCGATTACACATCGTGGAAATAGGAATTCTCATTCTCCCACACCTTCATTCATTTGATCTCATGCTCATCCTCTTAGAGTCTTTAGATATTGAACGCCTTTCTCTAGTACCAACTAACACTGAGGCCATGCACGTCCTCCCACACCCTTTTGGAAATGTAGTCCCAAATAAGCATATGATTGTCTTGGGAATTTACTCAACTAGAACATACCTCACACAGTCTGGAATGAAGCCTCCCCATCTGACATATCAATTTGGCTTGTGGGATCTTCTAGATAAAGCGCCTAATCAGCTTCCATGACCGATGGAAAACGGATTTTCTATCCTCTTCGTTAGGAGTACTCTCGTCCCAATCCTTTGGGTCGGCGGGTTCATATTTGGGAAATGAATCCATGAGTTCAGAAATAAGGTCTTAAATTGGTTGTTCTTCATCCCTGTATTCCACTTCAATGATGTCCACTCGGTCAATGCTAGATTTTGTTTCACCACTATTATAACATGTCACCACCACCCACTCAGAGGGAACTATAACCCGATCAGCTTGTAAACTCAATGTGATATTGATCAGAACCTCTACTCAAATCAGAACCTTGGTTCGTACAACTATTTTCTTCAGAAATGTATTCAAAATCCTGGAAAGTATGCAGAAAGAGGTCGGATTAGCCGATTTGACAGAATCGATAGCAGGTACAACTTTGAAGTATGATACTTAACCTGGTCAGTCTCTTGATATCTCCTCAGGTCTCCCATCACTTGGAGGTTAGGAAGCGGCCCTCTGTATACAATTTTAGTCTCTAATGATTCCTATTAGGTTGTCCAAACATCCCCAGCATCTCTGGATTCGGAAACCACCACCTCTCTGGCTACAAGACCCATTGTTTGGTCCTCTGCAATTGTTTTTCCTTAATCTTATTCAGTGGGAGTGGTCGATTAAAGATTCTCCTATGCAGATAAGTGTGATTTAATAATTCAGCGAAGTTAGGGAGGGAATCAGTTCAATAAAAGGGAGTGGATACTTACTTCTAAATTTGGGGAGAATTCTCCCAAGGAGATTCCCATTGTGGAAAGTATCTCGCCTTGTTCAAAGGCTCCCTTGGAAGTCCCCTCCTTTTCTCGGTGGAAATATCCCACATTAACTTCATCCCCCCTTTATCATCTTCAGTGTCAGGAAAGGGGAAATGATCCCCCAGTGGAGCTGCCATCAGTTATGCAGGAGAAGTCATATTCAACAACACCCTTTCCTGGTGCGACATCAGATGCTTGTTGCCATGGGAATGTATTACCTCTTCCAACTCCATTATTAAATTTATTCGCTCTTCTTAGGTAAAATTGAAGGCACCCTTTCCAAATGCAAGATCCACTAACAGTATCCCATGCATTTTAAAATTAATCCACAAGCTGTTAATATCGAGGTATTGATTTATCTTTTCATAATAATTCCATGCCTCGGGGAAGACAACATCAAAGGGGATCAATACTATATGCAACTACATCACAAGGGATTTAGAGGAGACACTACAGAATCCCCAAGATGGTTCACCTCCCTTGTAGTTCCTTATAGATAGATCCATTGGGCCTGGAACTACCACCACTCCCTCTTCACTTATATCCAACACTGTTTAGGGGTTTACGAATTCATGGCCCATCACCCCTTCTATTATATGCTCACCGCACTAGAATGTTTTCTTACATGTTTCTTGATGTCCACCCATCATCACTATTCAGTGTCAATGTAGAGGAACTATCTTACTGGCCCAGATAATAACCCGCTTCAATGTTTCACCAGGATAGGTAGCCTCCTAACACTGAGAATACTCATGAACAAAATTGAATGTAGCATCAAATGAAGGAAAATCATTCCACATCTTCCCATACATCACTATAAACATAATCTAGAGCTTTCGTATCCCACGTGGTTGATTTTTTCTACACACCTTCATATACACATGGGGAGTCACACTCTTCATGCTTCGGAATTGTCAGGAAAATGGGTACGGGGTGTATGGTTCACAAATGGTTTCACAATATACCCATGCCACCATCACACTGCAATGGAAGGATAGAAGATATGAACAGTTCTCTATGTTATATTTGTCATCATCGGTATAGGCCTTGATTGGTAAGGGGAATGGGTGGAAAAAGAATTGTTCTTCCTGCCCCATCTTACCTAGAACAGTCATTGCATCCATCTTCAAGGGGACACTCCCCAAAATGTTCAAAATTTGTAGTCGAGTTTGTATCCAAAGTGGATTGATGGGGGTAAGATATCTATATCCCCCAATGTGTGTTGCAATCCAATTATACAAAAAGTGGAATAGTTTGTGGACATACAACAGCCTCTTCCCCACAATAACATGCTGAAGTAGATGGTAAAACTTTTCCAGCACTGGTATACCCAGGTTCATATGGTCCCCACCATTTAGTTGAGATTCCATGGTAATTGTACTTGGCCGCACCCCCATATGGGAATCTATGACTGGTAATATCCACCCATAGATCTGGAATGAGATAAACCAGGAAAGATTGACAATTGTCTGCTACTCAGTATTGATGTTGTATCAAGAGGGTTTCCATTAAATATCTTCTATGATCCTCCGGTATGAACCCTCATTACCCCACTAAGTTTCTCAAGTACATATGGGGTGACTCACCAGTAATGATCAATCTTTTGGTAGAAAATTCATGAAATAATTGAACAACTTCTAAAAGTGGATGTCTCATGAATTTCGTATGTCTTCATCTACTCTTGGTTCTAGCCCCAGCAATGTCATCTCCAAAGGTAGAATTTGGTCCATGTCCCTATAGACATTCATGGTGTGGACGAAATCTTCATACATCCCTCCAAGGATTGGGAAGCATGAAAACTGATGGAGTTCCCTATTGCTGATTCCAACCTCCTGGTTATGAAAATAGAAAGTGTTTGTATCTGGTGATGAAAGGCTCAGAAATGTTTGTATAATTTCCCTCAATTGGGAGAAACTGAATTGGGAGGCCCATGATCCTTCATATAGGCCCACCCACCATAGGACATTATCAAACTCTTCAATGGATGTGTATTCCAAGTAGGCCCAGGCCCAGTCATCTATGAATTTTCTACCCTACTGCATGTCCCAACTTGTGATCCACCCCTTGCCTAAATTTCTGCGCCCGACCTTGATGAACATATTGTACAAGAGTGGGGATGTCTCCTACGCCAATTCCCTTCCATTGATATGGTTGACGTGGTTGTACAGACAATGATATTTTTTCGGAGTATGATCTTTTGTGATATGCCCATCTACAACCATGTACCGCTGGTGTTGCTAAGTTGTGCTCCTTAACTAGTAGTATAGTTCATCCTTACTCATGATTGGAATGGACACATCATCCCATAATTCAACATCATATAATGGAAGGTAGTTGAAAAGAGGATATTCCCACTGCACTACTTTCAACCACTCAATCAACAATTTGAGATCAGAAGAACATCGGATGTACTGGCCTATTTTTAGGTTATTGGCCATGGCCTCCCTCCGAGCAGCATCTTCCCGAACATCTCATGAATCCTCTTGAGAAAACATTGGATCTGAGGAATTGGATAAAATATTATTCAGGGAACAAAATCTAAAAAAATTATTAGTCGTAAGGACCATTCTGGAAGACAATCGCACTAGCCTCTCTGCGCTGTGAAGAAACATTGCCTTCAGTCTGCGTCACAAAAGAAGAAATGGATCATGATGTTTAGGTTCCCTAAATAGTGTTCTCAAATCAACAGACCAAAGGACTCTAGTTCACTAATGTGTTCAGGGAGAAGGTGGTTTGTGAAGAAAGAGTTCAAGCACTGTCATTTGTAAAGATCCAGGTGCGGAAAAAATACTCTAAGACTCTCTATATAGGTGGTGTGGGTGCCAGCTTTATAGAGAGTGGTCAAGGCTCTTCCAGGTGACCCCCAGGGCTCAGTGTGATTCCCTTTTCCCCCGCAGAATGAGATCTAATTGTGAAGATTTCTTAACGAAGTGGTGATGTGCTGATCTTCACGAACAAGCTATGTGCCCGCCTCAGTTATTCAACTTCGTGATCCATAGTGCGTTCAATTGTTTAGGTATCTTCAGTGTCATTTCCTCATAATTTGACCCTCTTCTTCCATTGGCTTGAATTATTAGGGGGGAATTTGTTGGCACCCAAAAATTTTCCCCTCTTAGGGAGCCGACTCAAGGATGTGGCATCGGGAATGAGCACTCCAAAGGGGGATAAGTCCCTTCAAAAGGGATCATTTTCAAATACCTCCCCACGGTTGACCCATTTCTGGGAGGCCACCACTACGATGGTCTCTATTGCAACACATCCTGGCATGAGTCTGACTCCGACCCATGTCCCCTTTGCGGCACCTACCCCCTCCGCATTTCTAGCCATGGTGGTCATGTCGATGGACCTCATCGCAGCGTAAAACACACTCTGCGAGGCCGACATGGGCGGACAGAGTGGCTTCCCTATATGTAGTCACCCATATCTACAATAGTTTATGTGACCCAACTGACCATGGTCACCTATAAATAAAAATAACATCCCCTTCCAAACCACTGTGAATCTTAACATCCAACTTTTGATCTCCCATTTCACACAGACTTTTGTGAAACCCTCAGATGGATTTCCAAAAGTACTTGGCCTCTATGATCCATACATCTTTGCATTCTTTCCATCCTATGCCTATGGTGTACATAATGTTTGTGGAGAAAGGGCCCCCTTTAAGGTTCTCAAGTATTGATTAAGCATAGAGCCTTCGGAAAACACTCTCAAAATAAAGAGGTATTTATAGGTGAAGATATACTCCAATAAAGTTTTCTCTTCGTGAATCCCACCCCCTTAGCGAAGCCCGTCCTCTTCATGGTGCGATTTCCCTTCACAAATCCCCTTCTCTTTGTGAAGTAATTTACCTTCACGTGGGACATCCTCTTCACAAAGCATTCAGCCTTTGAAAAAACCATCATCTTCGTGAAGCAACCCTTTTCAAGATCTTATGCTTTACACACCCTTTTCCCAAATGGACCTCCAGGACCGTGTGAATTGATTTCAATGTCCCTTGGGTGGTGCTTCATATTTTACTTCGTAGCCTCCTGCTTCTTCGCATAGGAATGCTAACGACTATTTCTTATCCACATATCTACACTAATGTGAGCCCCTCAATAGATAACTCCACATCCCCATATCCATATGGAATTGTCAGTGCCTTCCCTCCACCCAGGGTTAAAGTGCATGGGTTATGTACGTCCTTGGGGTGATGAGTGCATCCTCATTAACCTAGCTGCAAGATGTTTAACTTCCAGGCACCATCATCCTCAACCCATGATGTTAAACTCTGGGCTCTCCCCATGAAATGTACATGTGTATCCCTACCTCAAGCATTTTCCATTCCCACTGGTCTCCACAAGAGTGAGATCTTTTTCACATGGAATGAGATTGTTTTTTTCTTGGAATGACATCTATCCATAGGGAAGGGAAACCATTTGGTGTAATTCCATAGCCTTTATTGTGGGAGGTATCATCATTTATCCTCCTCTCTACTTTCATGCATATAGGTCAGAGGAGAGACGATCACAAGGAACTTCATTACCCTATCCCGCTCCCTTTGGTATTTATCACCATCAAGCCTCCATCCTGAAGAACGTACCAATCTCCATATCCATAGGCCAATAACCAAGCATAAGCTCCAATTTCTTCTATGGGACATAAAACACATGTAAGCCCCTCTCTATTCTTCGCAGAAGCTCCATGAACGATGTGATTGTTATGTCATTGTTGCATCTTTTTTCTCACAATAAGCATGACTCACTTGAGATTAGAGTAAGCATCAACCAAGACATCCTCACTGGGCTACCTTAGTGTGTAATTCCCAATCCCCAAAGCTAAACTACATTAAATTTGATCTTCTCCCCTTCAAGGAAATGTATATGGGAATCCTCCATGTGGTTCAAGCCCGTCTCCCATCAGTCCCAACCACTTCATGTCGGTTCACCACTATCCATAAAGACATTAAATGATATTACCATTCCCATATTGTAGGAAATTAGATAGTATGTATTCGAACTCTGTGGGTTTTGAAACCTGTCTCCTAGATAGGGTATGTAGTAAGCCACCCCAAGGTTCAACCCAAGACCCTGGTAAACCTATTCGAAATATGTAGCTTTTTATCCATGTATCCTAGATTGTATATAAAGGAAGCATCCCTCAGGTTCAACCCCCAAACACCGTTAAACCTTGGTGTCCCCTCTATGGGACCCACATTCCTAGTTCGCCCATTAGCAACAACAGACTAACTCTTGGGCTTATAACCATGTGTAATCCCCCAGTATGTCTTTAGGTTGTTTTCCTCTTTACACAACCCGATTCCATTCCCCATACTGAACTAAGTGGACTTTGATTCCCTACCATGGGGACACATAGGAATCTTCCATGTGGTACAATACCATCCCCCGTGTCCCATACTAGGATCTCCCATAAGCCTCTGAGTTTTGGGATGGCCATTCCCCAACCTAGAGGTTCCACTTCCACTTAGTCCCATCCATGCGTCCATTATCATAGGTCGCCTCATTATGTGACTCGTCACCCCACCAAACTCTATGGAATTTGATTCCCTGCCATGAGGACACATAGGAAGCCTATCTAAGGTTCAATCCCAACACTATTGTCACCTTCACGATAGCTCCATCTCATTCATCGTCCACTTCACTCAAATATCTATCATCCATCCTTGTTCTTACCAGGGCAGCCACATCTTGTTAAGATCATTCCGTCCACCCAAGAAACTAACAATGCTTAATTCCCAAAATATCCATAACCATCCAAACTAGAGTAACCATCTTGTGATGGGATTCTATCCACGCGTAAGCCATCGGCATGACTTCAGGTCATTTTCCTTTTTGTACACCCTGATTCATCACCCCTTTGAACTACGTGGGTTTTGATCCTTGTTGTCAACACATGGTACACAAGAAACCTCCATGAGGATAAATCCCATCCAATGGTAAACCACGGTGTCCCCTTTTTTTGGGACCCAATAATCCATAGATTTTTCTTCATTGGATGTTTTGAATCACTCATCCAGTAAACCCCTTAGGTGCTCCCTCTTGGGGATGTACCCAGCCAATCCACTCCTATCAGTGTTCTGATCAGTCTGGTCCATCTTTTCTTGATATTAACCTCACAACATACCCTATTTCAAACATGAGAAGCTTTGGAAAACCTCAGGGACATGCCTATATCAAATAATTCCAAACACTCGATGTGGGATGACTCATGCTTCTGTGCCCTAGATATTCCCTATCATAAGGGGAGAAAACCCAGACACACTAATGTTTTAGCATCTAGATAGGCCAGTGATGTCCGACGTGACTAATCCTGTAGAGACCCGAAGCTTATCGTACATTGACATTACATTACTTTTGCGGAATACTTAGTACATTACAAAAACACACACACAAGGACCGTAAAAGTTTAGTGTCTTTGGAAACTCGGACTATAATCTTCTAATCGTGGTGAAAGATCTTCAACATCTCCCATAAAGGTCATCCCTTTTTTTCTACCTAAATCCTTTCTTTATATCCTGGGGAAAAGAAAACATAAAAGGGTGAGCTCAAATGCTCAGTAAGGGTAAACAAAAGAAAAATCAATCATATCATATACATAGCTTTTGGAAATCATAACCTGCAAAAGAGAGCATAATTTCATAACATGGGATATATCATAGATGTGAAATGTAATCCCAATAATCATAACTTAAAACATGAAACTTTGTGGCATACACACATAATCATAGAAAATCATTTCTTGTTAGTCAAGACTCATTTCCAAGACTATCTTAGTGGAAAAAGTCCCTTTCTGAATCGAGTAACCCTCGTTTCAGTCCTGTTTCACTGAACCGGTATAACCTACCATTTCAGCCATGTCTATCTCATGAGATATAAAGTCTTTACCCAATGCATTGGAGGGAGATATAGGTCCCACCCATCTTATAATGAATCCTTTCTTATGTGTGCCACATAATCATAAATCATAAATCATAGCGTAACCCATGTAATAAAAATGGGATTCTTAAACAACATGACATCATAAAACAATCCATATAAGATAAAGGAATTCATAAAAATATTTCCATCACAACATAATCAAATCCATGTAATAATAGGGATAAAAACAGAACCCTTTTATTATCTTATATGGAAAATAATTTTGATAAAATACTTGAAATGAATTCTTGAGGAAAATATCCTTTCTTCTTCAAAATCAATTTCTTTTCACAAAACATCATGCAATTTTAAAAGAAATAGATTTTATTAAAAATAGTCATGAAATATTTTGGAGGAAGCTTCATGAAAATAAGGCTTTATAAAACCGTAAAAATCTGTTCATGCCGTTTAAGTTAAAAAAAAACATTCTTCGTACTTTTGTCGGAAAAGTCAAAAAGTACCTCGTACGGAAAAACAACAAAAGATTCCTTTTCATATTCTTTACTAAAAACTCACCTAAGGGTAAAATTGGATTTAAAATATTTCAAGTGGATGGAAACAATATTAAATATTGAGGGAACATGGATGTGGATGATAAAATACACCCCAGTAAATACTTACGAATAAACAATCTCGGATAAAAATGAGATTGTGATATTTCCCTTACCTTAGGTCCGATTTGCTTTGTTCGTGTCCGAAGCTCCTGTATAATGGTTTAAATAATGTTATTGACTTATTACAGAATCATATTCATTGTTATTATATCATATATGGTTCACTTATGACATTATATTACCCGTTCTTTTGTAAATTCCATGTTAAAGAAGCGTTTTGGGTAAAATCGTTTCATTTATCGTAGGTGTTTTGACTTGTTGTTCTTGACATCATTATTACTTATATCATGATTTACTTACTTCCAGAATATAAAATATGATTTATATATCATATATATTCAGTATATATATATATATAATAGATATATAAATAAAATGAAAAACACCGTTCATGGAGACGGTAGTCCGTACGTACGCATGAACGCTGTTTTTCTTTCCTTATTGTCTTGAAATGGAAGTAAGTAGATGACATACATATGTATATATATACATAAATACAGTAGCTTTATAATGTCATATATTTCATTATTATTTCTTATATATACATTATAATCATTCTTAAATGGTTAACATGGAGAATGAATCTCATCGCGTCGTGGAGACGGTATTCCGTACGTACGCATGAGCGATGATATCATTTCTATAAATATTGAATTGAATTGGAGTGGATTATACAATATATCAGAATCAATATGATGTTGTAATAACTATGTATAGTTATTCTTTACACCATTATACCCATCCATGTAAGGTGGTGGTGGAAAATAGATTACACCACGGCGTGGAGACGGTATTCCGTACGTACGCACGCGCGGTGATTTCTTTTTCCGTAGGATGGATAGATGGTGAAATAGGGTTGTTTCATACTTATAATAACATATCAGTATATGAGTGATACTGATGTTATTACTTCATAATGAAACAACCTAAGAAGAAGAAGTGGAAGAAGAAATAAAGATGAAAGAATTGGTAACGGTAATTACCTCTTCTTTGAAGTGCCTCTTTGAGACCTCCTCTTAGGGCACTAGAATTGGTCTTTGAGGAAGAACAGAACCTCTAGGATGTTGCTAGGGAAGTGGAGAAGGTATTTTGGCATGGGTTGGCCGAGCTTGAGTGCTCAAATTGGTGTGAGGAGGAGGGGGAGGAGGTGTCCTTTTATAGGGGAGGAGAGGGGCACCATAGGAATACCTCAAAATATTATTTTATATTAAAGTTAAAATCGGTTTATAATGGTTCCAAAGGGTCTTATTTCGAAGCTAAAGTGGGGATGGGTCGAAATCCTATCAACAAATAGGATTTAGACAAGTTTAGGGTATTATTTTAACCTTATCAATTAGATTTAACTCTAAGTTAAATAATTTAACTTTTACCGTGTCTTTTTTGTTTTCTTTTACTATATGGTTAATAAACTTACTATAACATGCCAAACGAACCCCAAATTGTATATTATTAATACATATATCCTTATCTAAGTCATTTGGCCGAACCTTAGATTTTTAGGAATAAAATAACAATTAATAATATAATATTTGATTTAAAAACTATTTTGTGTCAATTTTGACACTATTTGATATATGATTTTTGTGAAAGTCATAACAGAATTATATGTTCGAACCAAGTTTATTAAATCAACACTAATATATCCTAGTAACCTATAAAATTAGTGGAATTCATAAAAAGTCTTAAATTACATTTATTTTGGTATTTATATTATCAATTATGTCAATATTTCATTAATAAGATAATTACTGCATCATCTTTGTGTCATAAATAAATTATATTATTTGATGTCTAAAAATTACAAAAAAAATACCATCATGTAGGAAATCGTTTTATCTTTCTAATGAATATTTATAGTCGAATTTATCTTATGTATAACCCCATATTACAAATGATTTACTTATTAAACTTTGATTTTAACTATTTTAACCCTTCTTTAAATAAATTAATAATAAATGTCCTAATCTAATCCAAGTGGGCCTAAATGGTCATATTTTATTCCTAAGTTTGTTTTTGGTCGAATTACACTTGTCCAATAGAATTAGGACATGTGTTAGGGTAATATTAATATCATATTTACCCTTAGTTACCCTATTTACTATTAACCGTGGTAAACAAAGTAAAAAGTTACTATTCACCAAAAAATTATTTTCATCTCATTGAACCACATTTTAGTCCTTGATATTAACCGTGTCTCTCAGAGTTTCGAAATTCCATTCACAGAAGCGGTAAAATTAAGTTTTATGCAAAATTCAGTTTTTAACCTACCACTTAGTAGTTTCACTATTCATCAAAAATTGATGTTTTTTAGAACAATGCCAAAATTTCATCCCAAGCTATATTTCATAATCCGAATCCAAAAATGAAGTCCATTTTGAGAGTTAAAATTTCTAAAATTTAAAAAGTGGTTATTACTATTCATAACGGCTAGTTTTAATAATATTTTAATAGCATATCATTGTTTCGTGAAACTCAGGATTACGTACCACACACGCTATCGAGGAAGGTTGCGATTGCGTGTAATGCAAGGAAAGTCAAGGATGCGTGTTGTGCAAGCTCCTTTTGGTGTAGCGTATAACACAAGACATTAGTAAAATAAAAAAGAATATTTTTCATAAAATCTCGGGCTGTTACATTCTACCCCCCTTAAAATGAATTTCGCCCTCGAAATTCGTCGGGGTTATAAATGGTTTACTATTCGAAAGTTTCTTTAATAGAAACCCACATCGTAAAAAGGAATATCAAAACCAATCTTTAAAAACAAAAGTATGAAACGTAACGGTTACCCAAA
The DNA here is from genome assembly GCA_963277665.1 of Viscum album. Lineage (NCBI taxonomy): Eukaryota > Viridiplantae > Streptophyta > Magnoliopsida > Santalales > Viscaceae > Viscum > Viscum album. The sequence continues at coordinate 1,136,231,464 of OY728122.1, forward strand.
TAAACTAATCATTGGGTTTCCACATAGGTGAAAATATGGATATGGAAGAGAAATCTAACCATCATGTTCTGATGGAGAGTGGTAGAGAACATGGCTATGGAAAAGCCAGTAATCACAAATCCATAGATTTGTGAGGATATAAGGTACCATCTGATTCATCAGGTATAAGATCACTAGGACAACATTTTTGGTTTTCAAGATCATTTCCCTAAAGTTGAAAATTTGAATTAGAATAAATACTTACTTTATTTTGGTACAATCTCACTGTTGTTCGTGCCTTGAACAATTTCCACTTCATCTCTTAAATAAATGAAGTTGAATTTGTTATTCGTGAAGTGTTAGCAGATCATGTGATAGAATGACGGGTCATTCCATCTATCTCAAACAAAAGGTTAGCAAAAATTATATGCATAAATCGATCTATAGTGAGATTAATCATATATGGTTCCTAAAATGGACTTATACTTCATATATCATACTGCTTAATATAATAAAACTAGTTTCTACTAAACAGGGACTTCCTGTAGGTCAGTTGTAGGCGATAAAGGCCAGTCGCACTTCGGTTGTGGGTTCGATTCCTACAGCCTTGTCCGAAGCGATGGGTTGTCGCCCGTCCTGCAGGTTGTCCTTTTTCTAAAACTACGTTACTATAACATCCCATCAATAATATCGAAAATCTTCTATCCTTAAACAATACTAACTTATGTCCAACATAATCCAGTCTAATCTTACATAATACTGCAGTCCACTCTCATAATATAGTGACAACGAGTACCAGAGATTTAATACTGTCGTTGATCCCCACATATCATAAGATATGTCTTGTTGGTCACATTCCAAACATTCAAAGTCCTTAATCGTGTATTATCTTGAATACCTTAGTGAAAACATGAGTTCAGTTAAAAGTTAACACTTTCCACATACCAAAATCCTCAAAATTCTATATACTCAAACCATGATATCACTTAGTCCTTATATCAATCATGAGCTCATGAATACTATTAAACATTTCATTTTCTCGTCTTCATTATGCGCATATCATCTTATTTCCAAAAAAAATATCTCAATCACTTTGAATACCACATCAATAAATATTGCAATACTCAATGATACAACATTATTTTGTAATCCCATTACATAAACGCTTAATCATTCCACCACATCGTTATCATATTCAACATCTCCAATAGTGATCGCATGCGACTTCCCTTTGTCCTTTGCCTTCAGTGGTTGCTCATGTTGATCATCACTAACCCTTGGATTAGGGCAATTATTATCATAATGCCCCATTTCCTTGCACTTGAAGCATTGAAGTGTTGGTGGTGCGTTCTCTGCAGTGTTTGCTTTATTCACATCATTAGAAACCCCTTTTCCATTACTTCGACACTCAGCTGCTCGATGACCTTCTTTTCCACACATAAAACATTTTCTAGTTCCTTTAAGACAATCTCCACCATGCTTCTTTCCACACTTTGCGCATAAGGAAACATTCATCTTCTTTTCACCATTATTATGAGATTTCTCCTTGAACTCCATCTTTCGTTTCTTGTCAAAACCATGAGATGGATATGTAACACCAACTTCCATTTCTACCTTGATAGCACAACGCACAATTTCTTCATAGCTACTGAAGTCTCTTATAGCTAATGCCCTTCGAAGACTTGGTTTTAAGCCACTGAAAAATCGATCAACTTTACTTTCAGGTTGGATGATAATACCAGAAGCATACCTTGCAAGTCTTGTAAAATTTGCTTCATAGGTACCAACAGATTCATCATCCCTTTGCTTCAGTTCAAGAAACTCTTTCTCCATCTTTGTTCGAAGAATACGAGGGAAGTACTTACTGAAAAACAAGTTCTTGAACTCGTCCCATTCCATGGACTCAATTTCATCCCTTGGCCTCGTATTCTTGATAAGATTCCACCATTGATCAGCTTCACCTTCCAAACGATATACTGCTAAGATGACTTTATCATGTTCAGAACATTGAAGAACTGAAAATATCTTTTCAGTGGTACTGATCCATTGTTCAGCAACAAGTGGATCGGAAGTCCCACTGAAAGAAGGTGGACGTTGCCTCATGAAGGACTCAATAGAATATTGTTCCCTTCTCTGCTCATTTAGAAGTCCAGAATGATTCATAGCTTGTGTAAGTATAACAATAAGATTTTGCACTCCATCTCCCATAACATTTGTTTGTTCAGGAGGGCAATCATTGCATTGTCCATTGCATTGATCAACACGGTTCCTTCGGGTTCCAGCCATCGTCTAAAACCCAAAAAGAATTGTGTGAGAGGCAAAAATCATGCTAGGGAAAACAACATAATAAAGGGGGAGTACCTTCAATATCCAACATCTTAGGTTTAATTCTATGATCGTTAGCGTAATTCTATTACTATAACCTATACGTATACTTATCCCTAGGGACATCCCTAGACATACCTTAGAAATATCTCTAGGGATCTCACTAACGTTTTCGCATCCTAGTTTCCAAAGGTTGACTAAACCTTTCCTCTGATACCAACTGTAGAGACCCGAAGCTTATCGTACATTGACATTACATTACTTTTGCGGAATACTTAGTACATTACAAAAACACACACACAAGGACCGTAATAGTTTAGTGTCTTTGGAAACTCGGACTATAATCTTCTAATCGTGGTGAAAGATCTTCAACATCTCCCATAAAGGTCATCCCTTTTTTTCTACCTAAAACCTTTCTTTATATCCTGGGGAAAAGAAAACATAAAAGGGTGAGCTCAAATGCTCAGTAAGGGTAAACAAAAGAAAAATCAATCATATCATATACATAGCTTTTGGAAATCATAACCTGCAAAAGAGAGCATAATTTCATAACATGGGATATATCATAGATGTGAAATGTAATCCCAATAATCATAACTTAAAACATGAAACTTTGTGGCATACACACATAATCATAGAAAATCATTTCTTGTTAGTCAAGACTCATTGCCAAGACTATCTTAGTGGACAAAGTCCCTTTCTGAATCGAGTAACCCTCGTTTCAGTCCTGTTTCACTGAACCGGTATAACCTACCATTTCAGCCATGTCTATCTCATGAGATATAAAGTCTTTACCCAATGCATTGGAGGGAGATATAGGTCCCACCCATCTTATAATGAATCCTTTCTTATGTGTGCCACATAATCATAAATCATAAATCATAGCGTAACCCATGTAATAAAAATGGGATTCTTAAACAACATGACATCATAAAACAATCCATATAAGATAAAGGAATTCATAAAAATATTTCCATCACAACATAATCAAATCCATGTAATAATACGGATAAAAACAGAACCCTTTTATTATCTTAGATGGAAAATAATTTTGATAAAATACTTGAAATGAATTCTTGAGGAAAATATCCTTTCTTCTTCAAAATCAATTTCTTTTCACAAAACATCATGCAATTTTAAAAGAAATAGATTTTATTAAAAATAGTCATGAAATCTTTTGGAGGAAGCTTCATGAAAATAAGGCTTTATAAAACCGTAAAAATCCGTTCATGCCGTTTAAGTTAAAAAAAAACATTCTTCGTACTTTTGTCGGAAAAGTCAAAAAGTACCTCGTACGGAAAAACAACAAAAGATTCCTTTTCATATTCTTTACTAAAAACTCACCTAAGGGTAAAATTGGATTTAAAATATTTCAAGTGGATGGAAACAATATTACATATTGAGGGAACATGGATGTGGATGATAAAATACACCCCAGTAAATACTTACGAATAAACAATCTCGGATAAAAATGAGATTGTGATATTTCCCTTACCTTAGGTCCGATTTGCTTTGTTCGTGTCCGAAGCTCCTGTATAATGGTTTAAATAATGTTATTGACTTATTGAAGAATCATATTCATTGTTATGATATCATATATGGTTCACTTATGACATTATATTACCCGTTCTTTTGTAAATTCCATGTTAAAGAAGCGTTTTGGGTAAAATCGTTTCATTTATCGTAGGTGTTTTGACTTGTTGTTCTTGACATCATTATTACTTATATCATGATTTACTTACTTCCAGAATATAAAATATGATTTATATATCATATATATTCAGTATATATATATATATAATAGATATATAAATAAAATGAAAAACACCGTTCAAGGAGACGGTAGTCCGTACGTACGCATGAACGCTGTTTTTCTTTCCTTATTGTCTTGAAATGGAAGTAAGTAGATGACATACATATGTATATATATACATAAATCCAGTAGCTTTATAATGTCATATATTTCATTATTATTTCTTATATATACATTATAATCATTCTTAAATGGTTAACATGGAGAATGAATCTCATCGCGTTGTGGAGACGGTATTCCGTACGTACGCATGAGCGATGATATCATTTATATAAATATTGAATTGAATTGGAGTGGATTATACAATATATCAGAATCAATATGATGTTGTAATAACTATGTATAGTTATTCTTTACACCATTATACCCATCCATGTAAGGTGGTGGTGGAAAATAGATTACACCACGGCGTGGAGACGGTATTCCGTACGTACGCACGCGCGGTGATTTCTTTTTCCGTAGGATGGATAGATGGTGAAATAGGGTTGTTTCATACTTATAATAACATATCAGTATATGAGTGATACTGATGTTATTACTTCATAATGAAACAACCTAAGAAGAATAAGTGGAAGAAGAAATAAAGATGAAAGAATTGGTAACGGTAATTATCTCTTCTTTGAAGTGCCTCTTTGAGACCTCCTCTTAGGGCACTAGAATTGGTCTTTGAGGAAGACCAGAACCTCTAGGATGTTGCTAGGGAAGTGGAGAAGGGATTTTGGCAGGGGTTGGCCGAGCTTGAGTGCTCAAATTGGTGTGAGGAGGAGGGGGAGGAGGTGTCCTTTTATAGGGGAGGAGAGGGGCACCTTAGGAATACCTCAAAATATTATTTTATATTAAAGTTAAAATCGGTTTATAATGGTTCCAAAGTGTCTTATTTCGAAGCTAAAGTGGGGATGGGTCGAAATCCTATCAACCAATAGGATTTAGACAAGTTTAGGGTATTATTGTAACCTTATCAATTAGATTTAACTCTAAGTTAAATAATTTAACTTTTACCGTGTCTTTTTTGTTTTCTTTCACTATATGGTTAATAAACTTACTATAACATGCCAAACGAACCCCAAATTGTATATTATTAATACATATATCCTTATCTAAGTCATTTGGCCGAACCTTAGATTTTTAGGAATAAAATAACAATTAATAATATAATATTTGATTTAAAAACTATTTTGTGTCAATTTTGACACTATTTGATATATGATTTTTGTGAAAGTCATAACAGAATTATATGTTCTAACCAAGTTGATTAAATCAACACTAATATATCCTAGTAACCTATAAAATTAGTGGAATTCATAAAAAGTCTTAAATTACATTTATTTGGGTATTTATATTATCAATTATGTCAATATTTCATTAATAAGATAATTACTGCATCATCTTTGTGTCATAAATAAATTATATTATTTGATGTCTAAAAATTACAAATAAAATACCATCATGTAGGAAATCGTTTTAGCTTTCTAATTAATATTTATAGTCGAATTTATCTTATGTATAACCCCATATTAAAAATGATTTACTTATTAAACTTTGATTTTAACTATTTTAACCCTTCTTTAAATAAATTAATAATAAATGTCCTAATCTAATCCAAGTGGGCCTAAATGGTCATATTTTATTCCTAAGTGTGTTTTTGGTCGAATTAAACTTGTCCAATAGAATTGGGACATGTGTTAGGGTAATATTAATATCATATTTATCCTTAGTTACCCTATTTACTATTAACCGTGGTAAACAAAGTAAAAAGTTACTATTCACCAAAAATTTATTTTCATCTCATTGAACCACATTTTAGTCCTGGATATTAACCGTGTCTCTCGGATTTTCGAAATTCCATTCACAGAAGCGGTAAAATTAAGTTTTATGCAAAATTCAGTTTTTAACCTACCACTTAGTAGTTTCACTATTCATCAAAAATTGATGTTTTTTAGAACAATGCCAAAATTTCATCCCAAGCTATATTTCATAATCCGAATTCAAAAATGAAGTCTATTTTACCAAATTCATAACATAAAAGTTGCATTAATTAATTTTATAATTAAATCCCGCTGTTAAAACAAATAGCGTGTTTTTAAGAAACAATATATATCAAAAGATTGACACTTGTTTATGTCTAGTTTAAATGTGAAATTACATCCAATGACCAACATTGTATTAAATTTTAAAAATATATTCTAAATATACTTTAAAACCACTCAAATTAATGATTTATCACTATTAATTATTTCAATTAAAAAAGTTGTTTTTAATTATAATTTAGTAATTTTCACTATTCATCAGAATATGAAAGTTATCCGAAAAGTACCAAAATTTCACCTTAGGCTAAACTCGATACTCTGAATCCAAAAATGAAGTCCATTTTGAGAGTTAAAATTTCTAAAATTTAAAAAGTGGTTATTACTATTCATAACGGCTAGTTTTAATAATATTTTAATAGCATATCATTGTTTCGTGAAACTCAGGATTACGTACCACACACGCTATCGAGGAAGGTTGTGATTGCGTGTAATGCAAGGCAAGTCAAGGATGCGTGTTGTGCAAGCTCCTTTTGGTGTAGCGTATAACACAAGACATTAGTAAAATAAAAAAGAATATTTTTCAAAAAATCTCGGGCTGTTACAAATCCCCCGATCGAAGGTTGATTCCCTGACTTAACCCCTTGGGATGTCTTGGAAGAAGCAGTGTAATTAACTTGTCCACAAAAAGATATGACATCGAGAAGTGTTTCACAAACAACAATTCAAATATTTGTGGGAGAACTGACTAAGAGATGAATTCCAAGGAGGAATCCATGGAAGGAAGAATTGAAATCCTATAAACCCATTTAGATCAAGAATAAAATATCCCTGAATAAGTTCTAAATGGCTCCCACCTTTGGAAGGTAGGAATGTGGGGAAATAATTAGTGTGTCCCCCAGAGTTGTATGCGCACCCCAACAAAAGCGATAGAAACAACCACATTCCTAAAATATGTAGTTGTCCCTTTTTTGATACCTATCCAAATCCATCAAGGCACCTCCATGGTCACACTTTTATATAACCATGATCTTATGTCTCTATCATTGTTAAATACATCTCTAAAATAATTAATATTTTATTTAAAGAATTATCAGAAAAATATAAAATAAAACCGCATTTTCATAATTCATATTAACTCATTATGTAGAATAAATCTACTGAAATAATTATCTATTGGAAAGACACAATATTTAAAATTATTTAAATCCTATGATATCAAGAATTCCCGATTTAATATTTCAAATTATCTATTAATTTAGCATAATTTGATTGAAACTCATGAAAAAATGTGTAGTTTCTTACAACCCTAAAAAATGCAATAAGCATGCGTGCTCATCCATTATTGGTACCCACTAGACATCCCAAATTGATGTCTACTCATTGAATTATGATTATAATATTTTTAGATAGAATAACACTCAAAAATACCAAATCAAAGGGTTAATTTTCCATAAATAAACCTAAATAATTCAAGCACAATGGAGGAGTTAGGTCATATCATAGAGGGGTCAAATCCCTAAATTTATTTGGATGGAGAGGGAGAGGCAATAAGTGGTTTATAAAATATCCTCTTTAAAAATAACAACATTACACCAACTTATGTTGGGGTCTATAAAATCATCATATGTTTGGTGTCCTACCACAAAACATTTATGGTAAGAATAGTGGTTGAGCACCTAAATCATACCTATAAAATCATTGGTGGACTACCAAAATATTTAGAGTGGGTTCCTACTTCTACCCACAAGTATCAGTAACTTATACTCATTATTAAATATTTTTTCAACATTTATTCACAATCCCCACAATCTCCAAGACATCAATTTAAACTATCAAATTAAATCTGATCTACATATACCCTAGTAAAATTTCAAAATATTTAAATTTTCCCTTGAATGAAATCAAATAGTTTCTAACTAACCTCCCACTTCACCAATATTCATTGGAATATTTTGTTATAATCTCCACAAAATAATAATATTTCTCATCCATAAGAATGTTCCTTACTATGTATATTCAAATTTAATGCACACATCCATTTTTTCGAAGATCATAAATTATTCTATCAATCTTGTTTGTAATATCTCGTTCTATAGCGATGATATAATTTTACAAATACTTTCATATTATTATTTTACATAACTGTACAATAAAACACCCCAAGGATCATGGGGCCTTGTTTCTATTGAAGACTATGTTCATAATACATCAAGAAAATATAAAACAAAATATAACTATTTTATTCTCCATAATGAACCCCTGATCTATTTAATCTCCAAAAACATTATAGAATAATCTAAGAATTGTATAAATGATAGGGATGAGAAATAAAGCCTAGTAAAATAATATATATGCTAATAAAGAATAGAAAATAAATCAAAAGTCATACAATGATATCATAAAATAAAATGTTCTTGAATAATTATATGGTGTAATAAAAAATAACATGTAATAAAATGGTCTTGTACACATTAGAATATGGTATAAAAAATCATTGCATATACATATGTCAAGGCTAAATTCCAAGAAAACATCTCATGTTGGATAGAGTCCAATCATGGATTAGGTATACACCCTATTCCTATAAAAAAATACCATCATAAAAAACAATTAAAAAATAAAATAAAGTTATATTATATTGAACCCATGAGAAAATGTACATTCATATGTGTTATATATTGGGAAATTAAACAAAATGCATAAACATAATTATTAACGATGGAATGAAATGGGTTTCATAACCATGTCATATAGCATAACTAGATGAAATGTCATAACAGTTAGTATAAATGAATATATTTAAGAATTATAATACATTCATATGAATAGTTCCTAAGAAATTATTTATAACTGTAGTGGATTCCTGAAAAAGAGTAGTGAAATCCATTTTGAAATTTACCTCTTATACGAGGCATTAGGAAAATGGTTAATGAGTTTTTATAGTTTAAGGGAATTATAATTTCAATAAAACAAGAAATTAACTAAAATGTATTCCATAATAAAATTATAAATTTTATAAAACATGAGTAGTTTAAAACATTTTTTAAATTGGTACTTGAAATTGGGTAAGAATGGGGGAATTTTCCATTAATCAACTAATTTTATCAAGATAAATTGAAAATGGAACCTTTTAAAACAAGTGTATAGCTATAAAATAAAGGATAATTAAATGAGGTATATATGTGGGGAACAGAAATAAATAATATAGAATATTTAAATTGGAATAATAGAGAAATAAAATAATGTAAATATAAAAAAATCATAACCCCAAAAAAAGTTTGGTTTGGGAAGATCCCTTACCATGGGTTCCAGAATCATTCTTAACTTTCAGTTAATGTTCTAATCAAATTACATTAATTAACTATTTAATTAATAAAATTTTAATCTATATTTTATTTAGTATAATTTTATTATGTTCCTTTATAACCATTTCAATGAGATATAATGTTTAATTTTGTTATTTGGAGGCTGTTTATTTTATAGTTCTAATGTCAGATCATTGGTGCATAATTATTGATCATCTGGTAAAATAGAACTAAAAATAATGGTTTAAAATGAATTGGAATTAATTTTATTGCATAAATTTAATTGGAAATATATATCATTTTTTTGTTATAACAGAGGGAGGATTCATTTAGTAAAAATTGTTATGTTATTTGGATAGTTCATTTAGGTCATCTTATAGTCTCTAATGAACTAGATTCAATTGATTTAATTAAATGATTATTAAAACATCATAAAAATTAAAATAAGTTAAAATATAATATTTATAATCATTTTTAAACATGATAATGTTTTTGTTCTCATCCATGAAGGTAGTGTAAAAAATGACATATGTTTTTTAGGGAGGTGGTGAACAAACCATATTGTTGACAACACATTTGTTTAAGAAATAAAATAATGGATCGTAGAATATTAATATTACATATTATTATAATTATATTATTATATTTATGATAATTTTTTTACTATGTTTTTTGTTGATAGAGAAAATGGTGATGGTATAAAAAGAATAAAATTTAAAGATATTATTAGAGAATATTACCTCTTCTTTTAGTGGTCTCCTCTTAGGATACCCATTAAGGTTCTATCAAATGATAATTAGGTGAGTCAAATAGAAAAAGGTCATAATTGAGATAGTTGGGAAGGATATTGGGTAAAACATTTTCATGTAAGATGGATTTAAAGTTGTGAGGAGAAGGGGTGGTATTTTTAAGATGGATAGGGGTGTTTTTGAGTATTATAAACAGTAGTTTATTATTTTGACCCAACAATACTGATTGTGATGAATTATAAGAACATAAAAAATAAATTAGTACATTTTAGATAAAAATAATAGGGTCTTTAATCATAAATGTCATAAAAAATAATTTAATAGATTACAATGTTAAATATCACAATTTCTGGTATATCATTATTCACCAAAAATTCAAATATTTTAAAAAAACCAAAAATTCACCCAAACCATTTTTGAAGATAATATTCTAAAAATTAAATAAATTCTATGAATTGTTTTTTTATAGATAAGAGAAATTCCATTTCAAAAAAAAATCCTCATTTATTTTAATAATACAATTTTTAATATTGTTCTCAATTTTTAAACAATTTGAAAATGACTTTTTATCACATAAAATTATATTATTATTGTAATACAACATGATATTAAATTAAGAACCCATTTAATGAAAAAACAAATTCTTATAAATCATTATATTGATTTTAAAATTAAAAATCAATGATGTATGTTTTATAAGAATACAAAAAAATATTCTATCTTGTTTTAAAACGTTATTTACATATTTAATGATATAAATTGTCATATATTAGTTTAATAATATTTCTAAATATTATTTTACATATACATAAATGTGATTACTATTCTAATAGTCATGTTACAATTCCTAATGCTCATGTTGTTATTCCAATGTTTAGAATACTATTCGAATGGTAATATTTTTAATGACCATATGGGTTCCCTATGTTAAAAAAATACATCATATGTCATTAATTATTCATTCACATATATTTTTAATAAAGTTATATATATTTTAACATTATAACAATTCTTAGTTAATTACTAATATTCTATTTTATTTATTCGCTATTGTTCGTGAGTGTGATTATTTTGGGGGATCGGGAGATCAAAATTATCTTATTATTTTATACCTTTTTCACTTTTAATAAATTCAATAATTATGGATATTTTTATACTAAAAATGTAATTTTAAATTTATTATAATAAAATTTTATTGGTTTTATAATGTGGTTCATTTTTTTACAAAATTCAACCCCTTTATATATTTAAAAAACAAATTCCGTGGTTAAAATTCTAGTTTATTTCCTTCTTCCCCTTTATGAAATTTTACTCTTTGAATTTTTTATACATTATAAGGTGAGAAAAGTATATTTTACTTTTTATTCATGGATTCATCCAAATCTCATGCCACCTATTCACAGATATGGTTTCACTATAGTAAATTGACTAGGAATGTTTTCTTGTTGTATACAATATTATTTCTATAGTCCACGACCTTCACTATCTTCTCCTCATAATATAAATCATTATATAGATATAAAAACTCTGAATTTATTATATATAAGGACTTGGCATCTATTTATGAAATAGAAATACATGGAATATTTCATTTACATGATAAAGGGGTTGAGTGAGTTCAACATTATAGGAAACATCTTCGATGTGATCAAGAATATCAACAAGTCCAATGAACCTAGGAAATAGATTTCCTTTATTCACAAATCTCATGGATATCTTCTATAGATATTAATGGAGAAAAAATTTCTCTAACCTCAAAATTTAGGTCTTATGAACAATTTTTTGTGTAGATCTTTGGTCAACATGTATCAACCCAAGTGTTCTTCTTAATGGTCATGAACATTTCTACCATTTCCTTGACCATTTTTGTTATGATTAACTTTTGTTCACTATCTTCAACACATAATATTGGTTTTATACATCATATCAAATAAAGTGATTTGTATGAATATATTTTTATTCTTTATTGGAAATTACTATTGAAAAAGAACTCTAACAGAGGAATATGTTGATATCATCCATCTTTAAACTCCATTGGGCATGCTATCAAAATGTCTTCATGCGTATGGATAATCCAATAATATTTGCTAATATTTTGGGACCAATAATTCATATGTAACATCAATTTAGTGTTTAGATCATTTTAGATAATTTATGGAACATAGAGGTAAATCATGAGTCTCGATCAGATGTAATCGATGTTGGTTTTCTATGAAGCCACACTAGTTATCATATGTATGTCTTTGTAATTTTATCAAGTTATTATTCCTCTCAAAATTCAATAAATTTTAAAAAAAAATTGTATCATGAACCTATATTACCCTTATTAAATTATTTCTTATTAATTTATTCAAAATTATACTGAAAAATTACATGGTCATGTTTTCCCATTTATATGTAGGTATGGGTAATGATTATATAATACCATTATATTTTTTCCTTTAAACATTCAATTACTGACATACCAGGAACATTAATGTATATATAATGATCTCATTATCATATTTTCTAACCAATAGTGATCCTCAATATCTCGGTACACATTCATACTCCCTGGGTTGATTGAGAAAGTCAAGACCTGTTCATAATTTGAAATAATCCTTATTTATATCATAATTTCAGGGTTCACATAGTCATGACACTAACCATACAACCCATTATTCATCAATTTTGATCTCTAAGAATTTTTCATTTCTTATATCTTCCATCTTATTCTAAATTCCTGCATCAACTCTCTATGGATCCTTTATCTTCCCTATGAGGTATAGTTGAGAAATCATTTGATAATGTAATGATGATGTTACATCCTTTATAATCCCTATGTCCATACTTTTCGTGTCCAAAAATATTTGATCCTTCTCATCTCTCATCACTGACAAGTTCACATGCTCCTTTTTTCTTAAAACATATTCCATATTATTTTCATCACATGATGGAATTGGATTGAGTAGGTATAGTCATTGATGATCTCTAACAATCTTAGTTGGATCATATTAATCATATTATTTTTTATTATATATTTTAGGCTCTTGTAATCCATTTATATATCTTACATTTTTCCACATTGAGATAATTGCACCATGTTTTCATTGTGAATATTACGGTATCAAACTCCATATCAAATGATGGAAAACTATTCTCAGGATATTTTAACTACCTTTAGTAATAGAAAATAAAATTTTCATTTTACATCAATGAACATATTAAACCCATCTTTGAAGTATCTATTTTAAACATAAAATTTTTCCTACTAAAGGGGACCATGGGGAATGTTTTAGTGATAGAACTCCTTTTCAGTTTCTTGAATATATCTTTACATTCATCAGTATAAAAAACATTATGGTCTTCTACGTCATCTTTGTTGGTGAGTTTGAAAACTATAATAATTCTTTCACAAATGTTTGTTTATAACAATCTAGTCTAATGAAATTATGGATCTTCATTATAGATGGCTTTCCAAGATACACGGTAATTTCAATTATAATGAAGATTCATCCTCCTCCTTACACTTATACAAAATTGGAGGATAAAACAAGATGTGATGATTGATATCCCTCTCCTATCAGTTGATTTTGGTTTTATATATGGAAAAATAATTAATCCCTAGTGTTTTAAAAAAATAATCTAAAGGAATATTAATAATATTTTAAATAATTGAATTACAATAAAAATCAACATATGATTAAATAATAATAGAATTTTTGGCATTATGAAATAATATAATTTTGTGTGGTAACTCGATTCCCTTATTATACCTCCTAGTTATAATAGAATATAATTACGTAAAATACAAAAAAACAGTCAGACCTTTTTAGTGCTGGATAAGTGTCCATTTTTTATCTTGATCCATATCAGTAATCATTGTATTATAGACTCCTACTAGTTATATTTTCATGGAGATTATTGGTATTTATCATCCTTATTATCATTTTAATTAGATATCTGACATGGATTATATCCAAGTTCCCTGAATCTATGACGTTGAAATATTATTGACTCCTAAGGTTGAAAATTATCTCCCTATGTCATGTTATCCAATCTCTTAATTTTTTGTTGAAAATAGGTTTCAAATTTTCATTATTTTATAGAAAAATTAAATCTTCTGGTTCCTTTGAAAATTTCCCTTACTATATCGTTCCACATGTTTCAAATGTAGGGAAATTAATCTTATTTTATTTATCATATTTATCACCTAAACTTCTATGAGGAATCATCCTTATCTTCTTTTATGATTTAGTAAACCCAATTTTTATCTAGTTATTAATTATAATTCAATATAATAGGTTTATAATAATCACAACATTACATAAATATACTCCCATAAGGTTAGGAGTCTAGTTAGTAAAATCATTAAATCTCTTGTCATATAAGTTTGTGTCATAATTCCTCTTATTACCTATCATAAACTAAGAGGATAAAATTAGATATGAGAATACTTAAACTATAAAAAATGTAAAAAAGGAAAAAATGAACATAGATGGAATAATATATAAATGAAAAATAAAACCTAAATTATGATTCTATAGGTTATAATCTAGGTTATCCATGGTAATTTTTCCTATTAGATTTTTTAACCTACAAATCTATTTATGTCCTTTATAGTGGTTCATAAAGAGTTTTTTAATTTTCCAATTAAAATTACTTGGGACTGTCAAACCTTGTGTGAAATAAGGTCTATTTATCATGAATGATCTGAAAATGGAGTAAAAAAAATTTCACCTTTTTAGGGTTATTAAACAAAGTTATAACTATACCATATCCAGATTCACTTATAGCATCCATATAGGGATTTTAATTTGTAGGAAACCACTCACTCTATATTTCACTAAAATATCAATATTTTTTTCTCTACTTATACTTTTCCTTATGTTTATCAAAAAATTATTAAATTCTTAATATCAAAAGGTAACCAATCCTTAATATGAAACTATATATAGATACATAATCCTTTTATATATATATTTACATTATATTTAATAGGAACCTCAAATAAACACAAACCAATGATCATGAAGACTGGCATCTTTCAAAGAAATTGCTAATGATATATAAAAAAACTAAAACTAAAAAACACTATTTGTTCTATATAATGAGTTCATAAATCCAATTTATCACCTGAAACTCCATATGAAATCTTGGTAGAAAATAAAAACATAGGGGTTAGATATAAAGTATACCGAGGGAATAAACTTGGTAATAAAGAAGATCATGTGATTCATAAGGTATAAAATGATATTATAATAGGAATATCTTATGAATTATCATATGGAGTCATAAAAAAATTGAAAATGAAACATAATATTTTTTAATCATAGGAAAATGTAAGTAATATAAAAAATACATATGTTAATGTCAACACTAACTTCCATGATAACATCCCATGGTGGATAGAGTCCCATAATAGATTGGGTTTACTCCCTAATCACATATATTACATCTCATGTGTCAAAATAATTACCCAATTTATTTGATAAATATTTAGCAATAACCATCATAACATGTACATGAATATTTCTTCCACATAGGGAAATCAAACGCAATTTATAAATATAAGGATTATGTATAAAAAAATGGGTCACATAACAACCCCATATAGTATAATTAGATGGAATATCAAAATAGTTTCCCAGAAATATGTTACTTATTAATTATTAGAAATTAAAAGTCATTTTTCATTATAAATTACATCTATGTGAAGTAGATATATGATAATGATTATAAAAATCCTTTTTGAAATGTGCCTTAAAAGAAGGATTATGGAAAAAGGGTCTGAGACATTAAAGAGGTAAAGAGAATAATAATTTACTTGAAACCAGAAATGATATACATTTTTTTAGTCAATAAATGTATCTATTTTATAAATTAATATCGTTCTAAAAACATAATGGATTGGTACTTGAAATGGGGTACTAAGTTTAGAATTTCCCTTTTATCGGGATTCTTTACTAAGAGAAATTGAGTAGGGAACCTTTTAAAACATGTGTATCCACATCCTAAAAAAATGTTTATTAAACTAATAATATATAAGAATTAAATATGAAAAAATGAGAGGTAAAATTAGGTAAACAGAGAAAATTCATAACCCAATAAAAATAGGGTTGTTCAGAGAGATCCCTTACCTTATGATCCTGGATCATTTTTTACTTCTAAATAATGTCTTTAATAATAAAATAACTTCATTAAATACATAATTCAAATGATTTTCCATATATATTTTATTTAATATGATTTTGTTATGATAATTAATAACTATTTCAATGAGATAAATTGTCCAATTTTTTTTGCTCTGGGGGTGTTTATTTCATAGTTCCAAGGTGAGATCACATATGGATAATTATTGATTATCTTGGTGATATGATAAAAGGATGAAATAATTTTCCTTAGTTGTATGGATGATTATTATTGATGATGATATTTTTATAAAACCCTTTTATTTTTAAGTGTTAATGCTAAGAAGGATTTATGAAATGACTATAACCCCCATTTTTTCTCATGGTTATGTTATGATATGGTGAATGTTTTATGATCTTATAGAATATATATATACGGTTTTAATTATGATATATTTAGTCTAAGGATTACATATCCCACCAATTAATAGGGTAAAACTTTACATCTCATGAGATAATTATGGGAAATTATCATATCTTCTTGATCCACTATAGTAAACATGTCTATGTGCTTGATTCATTATGGGATGTTAGTTATGATTCCTATTATGTTATATTATGTAAAACTAGTCTGGATTCCTGATACACTGTGTTTTTATGGTCGTGGTATTTAATATTGACATATTAAAGGTTCAATATACATACGATGGTTCTAAACGTATGTGACATTAACTTGTGTTTCATTATTGATTTGTGATGATTTCTCCCTCTTATGATTCATGTGTTTTTAAATGATAATGTTTTATGCCCTGGATCTTGTTTATGATCCATGATATATTAGATACAAACATTCTATATGATATTAATTATTTTCATACAATTATTCTTATATTATGATTTTTTATGACTGTCGATTGATATCTACCATGTTTACACTTACTGAGCATCACATATCACCCTTTCTTATGTTTCTTTTCCTCAGGTTATGAAGAATGGTTTACTGTTGAGTATATCTATGAAGAATATTAAATTGGAAGTATTTTTATGATATATTTAAGATCACTCGTCAAGTATTAATTTTTTTTCTGTAGCCTGTAAAGAAACTAAATGGTTACGGTTCTTGATAGAGTTTTTATGAACTGTATTGTATATTCATCTAAAAAGATATAATAATTATCTATTAAAATAATGGGTCTCTATAAAGGGAATAAATATTTCCATAAAATAAAAATGAGTAATAAAATTATGATAAAATGATTGATTTTATAAATAATGGGTGGTTTAAAACAGTTTATCTATCGGTTCATGAAATTGGATTAAAAAAAAGAATATCCATAAAATTGGGTTTCATTAACAAGATGAATTGAGAAGAGAAACTTTTAAAACATGTACATAGACCTCTAATAAAGTTAAATTTAATATGGTATATATTTGGGGTACATATATAACTTTATGTTTTATTATAATTTTAAAGACATAGATACCCCTTCGGAGGTTTTATAAGAAGTGTTTTTAAGAATATTAATGTTAATTTGGTCAAATTTATTAGAATACAACCCTTTGGTTATGTAATTATTTTAGTGAATGTTTTATATGAGGAAGAATTATTTTATATTTTAAGGATATTATTTAAATTTATTGAAAACGATTAGGGTTAATATGATCTTCTAGGTTGAGTTAATTATGGTTAATTTGTATAAGAGAGTTATTACACATTGGGAACATATTTTTATCATATATAGTATCACAATATTTAAAATTTATTTGGTGATTAATTTATAAATATTATTTTTATGTAAGTGAAATATATTGGAAAAATTATTTGATTAAGAAAAACAAAAATTTTCAAATGGATATTTAGTTAATTTAGGGAAGAATACATGATTTTACAATGATTTTATTATGATTTAGGTTTTTTTGGGAAAGGATTATAATATTTTAGGAGAAAATATTATCATAGAATTTATGTGTTTTGTATGTGATATTATAAGATACTTTATATTGTTTGGGGATGAATGTTAATATAAATTATATGAAAACCAATATGCAGCAAAATATTTTTTATTTTTGGGTTTTGAATTTGGTAATGCATACTTTAAGGGATTCATAAGTTTAAATATTTATGGAATTTTTTAAGTTGAAAATTTATTATTATTTATGTGGTTGTGGAGATAAATTTGTTATTTCATCTCATGAAGATTTATCCATATCAGATAAAGTTTTAAAACTATGTCAGTTTTAGTAAATATCTTGAGATTCAATGAATGAATTATTATTATTTTATTGATATTTTAATCCATTAAAAGTTAATTTTAGTGTATTAGGAATGAAAAATTCTACCCAAATATTAATTTATTGGGGTAAGAGATGAGTTATAAGCTAGAATGGATCAAATCATAATGGCATGATTAATTTTTTCATATAATATGAAATGAAATCAAGTATGTATGTTATCTCATATTCTCTACACTGATGGTAAATTATTTTATAAAATCAAGTATGGGGAATAAAAATATATCAAGTATTTTCTGGAATATATCACTCAACTATCAAGGTTTATTTTTAGAAATAAATGATAATTATTGATTCAAACTGTAATGTGTCAGAAATTCTATGTATTTTTTAAATTATATGCAATTATTCTAAGACCACAAGCTTTGAAGACATGTGATTCTGAGGCTCGGTGAGCCCGGAACATAATTTTGAATGTTTCTTAAGTACACTTAAGTAAAAGTGA
The DNA here is from genome assembly GCA_963277665.1 of Viscum album. Taxonomy (NCBI): domain Eukaryota; kingdom Viridiplantae; phylum Streptophyta; class Magnoliopsida; order Santalales; family Viscaceae; genus Viscum; species Viscum album. Next base: position 1,136,250,509 of record OY728122.1, read on the forward strand.
TATTAGGTATTTCTATCTTTTGGACCAATGCTAGGATAAAAAATTAGAAAAACCCACTGAATTCAGAACACTAGGATTCTCCTCGAAATTACATACCTTCTGCTGGAAAGGACTGAATGGAAAAGTTAATTTTCATAATTTTCAAAAAAAATTAACTTAAAAAAGTTATTTTATTTTTTTTCTCATCCATTGAGAGGTAGACGGCAACACTATCATGCAGTGACGAGGTGCATTGATGAGGCTCATTAATGTCTCATTAACTCGCAGTGTAACGATGCATTAAATATGTGTAGTATCTATGTTATTTCATAAATAAAATAGTAAAATGACATGGATTCGCATCATAATAGAACCTTTTTGATGTTTCTTCATTTTATTTTGGTTGATTTTTTGGTGGAATGAATAATTAAACTACAATAAGTATCTGAAAAACCAATGATTAACTTCATCTCCAATGAAGAATGACAAACGCTGATGAACATCAAACATCTTCAATGCATCTCGATGAACATAACCAGAAGTTATGAAGGATGTCGTCATCTTGAAACCTCAATGATGTAATAATTTGGCGAGGAACATTGAAGAGGCAGGGGTTTAATTTTTGTAGTTTCTTCCCCTTTCATATTCTAGAAAAGATGAACACAGATCAACCCATGAATAGGCTGATCCATGAATCATGCTTTTATATAGGAGGTTGAATTTTATTTGGGATTTATTATCTGGGATTACATTATCCGTAGATTGATTAAGACACAATCCCAAAGCTTCCCCATGATTATATCTTCTAATGTAGAGGGTATGGGATGACATGAAAAAATCATGAGCCCCTCCACATGTGTTCTCCTAATGAACAGCTTGTCTCAATCGACGAAAAGGTGGGTTTGAGAACTTCTCGGTGAAGATGACGCTCCCTAGGGGCCATAGGAATTGGTGGCATGAAGAATGGACAACCATAGAATGTCTGGTTGTCCACAAAAGAATCTTCCAGCATGCCATACTATAGAACAATAGGTGTTAGTTAGGTGGAGATGTGCGCCCATCGGCGCCCCGCAGTGGCTGGAGGCTATGAACAACTAGACGTGGTTGTAGAATGATACGACACTAGGCAGGCACTACATGGAGGGGTGTCCCAGATCCCAGCCTCTTAGGGGGTTGTCGAGCCATGGTCACCTGACAATTTCTGTAAGAGCCCCTAGTGTGCGTGGGGCATGCGAGAGGATAGATGCAGACGGCTGTCTCGTCCCAAGAGCACCTCACTGGCAGCCCACGTGGCCAGTCTTCGGCTGGCGGGCTGTGCTCCTTGCCTTTGGTCTGGGGAGGACCTATGTCTAGGGGCCCAAACCAGTGCGGGCAGGCTAGACCTGAACCCTTTAGGTCGAGAAGGACTAGACCTAGACGTCGGTAAACCCTGTGTGCTAGACCATCGGCCAAACCTGGGTCAGGTCTAGCGAGGCCCACTCGGCCTAGCCCACTTTCCAGGACAGACCGGACCAACCCCAACTTGAAATGGGTTAGGTCAAGTCTGTCAAATTATGCTATGGTATGCGGGACCCCTGGACTGGGTTGGTCAGGTCAGACCATGCCCAAACGCAACCATCCCCTACTTACTAAAATGCCCATATCACGCAAACCGAGTGTCTGATTGACAAGATGTTTTTGGTTTTGGGACCCTCTCAAAGAGAATGATCTTTTTGAAAGCTCTGTGGTGACATTAATGTATTATTAAATGTGATAAATGAATGGAGAAGCGGTTATCCCAAGAACACAACATACAGAACCCTGTGGTTTGATGCGACCTAGGGAGTGATGACTTTCAACTCCATGTGAATTGACTGTGGCCCAGTGGGAAGAAAATTTGAGTGAATTTGCAGGCCCATAGTGGGAAGCACTTCTGTGTGACTTTTCAGTCCCACAGTATGCGACAAGGAGTACCTCGGTTTTCCATGATTAGTGGGAACACCTTTTTTGTGACTTTGAAACCCCAAGATATGTGATGAGGATGTGTACCTAAGCAATCCAAGGATAGTAAGAAGCACCTTTGTGTGACTTGGAAGACCCACTATACTTGATAGGGGAGGATTTCTCCAGTATCTGATGTGTCTGATGATGTGGCTGATGATTATTTTTTCCTTACCCTAAATGTATACCCGGTGTGAGTTGTCTTGTGATTCATGCTTTATTTTGAGGATTGTTTTTTGTCTTTCCATTTTGTTTTGGGATCCCTACTGATTATTTTTTTATTCACCCCTACATGGTCCTCACCCGCACGTGTTGTTTCTTGTGCAGACAACCGAAATTTCAATGGAGACATTGGTTTTCCATGACACCAAGGTTCTCTGGGAGACATGACCAATGAACGCTATGATGGTTGACTTGGTGGCATAGGACCAAGAGATACCCATTAGGATAAGGTGTACCATAGATTCTACATCGGCTTCTAGTAGCTACACTACTCTCACGATTAGGTGGGGTTTTCCATGGATGGACATCATAGTTTCCTTTTTGTACCATTCTGGTTTCAGTTTCTTTTTTGGGTTTGTATTTTGGACCACCTATATTAGTTGTACTTATACTCAACATTTTTTTGGTGATAATTATTTTCTTTTTAATTTATGGTACTCTATTGGTCATGTGTGTGCGTACATGTACTCATTAAAATGTCTCATACTTGTAGGGTGATGCCTTAGAACTAGTTGTTATCCCTTGATCTTCAAGAGGTGGGCATGGGTAGTCATGGTGTGGGCCTCATAGGATGGGTAAAGCCAATGTGGTATTAGAGGGTGGTCAGTCCTACCAAAAAGATCTGGATTCTGTGTTTTGTTTTTTGGAAATAGTGTTGTGTGTTTCGAGTCTAACATCCAAATTTGGAGAGTCCAGTGTTGGTGCAGTGGCCCTTGTATCCATACACCGAGACCTTGAATTCTTATTTTCATCTCTATACATGAAAACATAGGTTTTATAAGTGTCTCTTTATGTTCGACTGAATAAAATTCATCTCACTAGGTATAAATTTATGTTTGTGGTACATCATGATCTGTACTAGGATTCCTCCAATTGGACGACCACCAAGGATCCTGATACGACGTCATGAGGAGAGCCTTCCAGGCGATGAGGGGTCCGTTTAGGGACCAGTTCTAGATATGGACCCACCAAGTGGTGCACCTGTGCTACAACCACCCGATGGTTAGCATCTACTGTCGGTGATTCTGGAAGAGGACGAGTCCAAACATAGTTCATTACATGTGTTTCAGAGACATAGACCTCTTGGGTTAAGGATAGATACATATCCTTAAGTCACTACAGATAGGGTGGAGGTAGTGACACGGGTCTTCCGCTTAGTGAGGAAATTTCCTAACCAGATGGAAATCATGGAAGCAGGCCTTCTATAGGTATTGGTACGGTGATGGTGGATATTGACCACCCAAACGCATAATGAGGCGACCCTCACCTGGGTAGACGTTGATCGCCCTTTTCGAGAGGTGTTTTTTCCTATGACCTTGCACTCTGTGCACATTCAGGAGTTGCTTCACCTACAACAGGGCATCAAGATGGTTGAGGAGTACTCAACGAGGTTCATCGAGCATTCCCACTATTCGGAAAACACGGTTCGGGACCCATTCTGTAGTGATCGATGATTTCTACATGGAATAGGGAGATATCAGTGAATCGATGTTGTCGCTCAACATCCCTACCCTAGACAGGGTGTTGGAGTGATCCCTTCCGGTAGAGAGATTCTTGAGGGATCAGGCACCCACAACTAGAGCTACCAGCAGACCCCAGGTGGAGGAGTCATTTCTATGCAGCAGAAGATAGATGTGAGGGCCCAAGTGGCCCAAGTATTTCATTGGATGTCCCCATGACTTAGAGATGGTAGTGAGGGGCTCCCAGACCAGAGGGAGTAAACCGAGAAGCATGATTTGCTTCTTGTGTGGTGGGCATGGAGAGATGGAACATGACTACCCAATCCTCCATACAAATGGCAAGATGATAGTCGAGCGGCTTCCGAGGTAGAGGCAATGGTTATACCGAGGAGTTCTGAAGGGTGGTGGACGTGGTAGGGAAGCAAGATGAGTAGTAGGTGGTGGGCGATGATTTGAGGTGTTACTACCACTACCCCCTGGTGGTCCACCTTGACCTCAGGGAGTAGGCAGATAGGGGTGAGCACAACTTCAAGCAGTGGAGGCTTATGAACATAATGTTCTAGAGATGATTTGAGGTTTGATATGTGTCTTCTCCAACCTATTAGTAGTTCTTATATACACAAGTTCTAGTCACTCCTTCCATCAAATTACTCTCATTCAGAACTTGAATATTCTGGTGGATCTATTGGCTTGATCATTATGGCTAGAGACACCCACAGGAGGGGATTTGATGATTACACACTCATTCCAGCAGTGTGAGCCTACTCTATAAGGTGAGATCTTTGGCTAGGATCTCCTAGTAGTGCCTGCAAGGCCTTACGACATCATCTTCAGTATAAACTGGTTATCCATACTCCATGCTCAAATCCACTATTTTAGGCATAGAGTGTAGTGTGTCCATAGAGATAGGACCATTTTTTCCTTCACTGACAATAAGATACCCCTTGTAGCATAGAGAAGATTTCTCAAAGGAGGCTGCAGCCGATTACTCACTAGTTGTCTAGCCTCACCCTCAGTATAATGGATGAGAGGATTATAAGCATTACTGTAGTGGTGGATGAGTATGATGATGTTTTTCCTGAGGATGTTATAGGAAAACCCCCTAATAGGGAGGTAAACTATTTCATCAACCTATACCCTGGGATTACACCAATATGCACACTGGAATATCAGATGGATCCCATGTATCGTCACAACTTGAGTGTATAGTTGGAGGAAATTGTAGAGAAGGGGTTCGTAAGGACCAACGTTTTACCATGGGCAACCCCTATGATTTTTTACAAGAAGGTGGATGGGAGTTTGAGGTTGTGTGTGGACTTCCGGAGCATGAACTAAGAGACCGTGAAGAAAAAGTATCCACTACTGAGAATCAATGATCTCTCCGACCAGCTGAATGGGGAGAACCAGTTCCCAATGATAGACCCCTGATCAGGCTATCACCTACTTCGGGTATGGGATGAGGATATACCGAAGATAGCCTTTAGGTGTTGGTATGACCACTATGAGTTCCTCGAAAAGCCTTTCAGTATGAGGAATTCCTTATAAGTGTTCATGGGACTCATTAATAGGATATTATAGCTTTACCTTGACCTATTTTTTGTGGTCTTCAATGAAGAAATTTTTGTGTACTCAACGTCAGAGGAGGAGCACACTACACACCTGCGGATAGTTCTAGATACACTCCAAGGTCACTTGATTTTTTGAAATCTATCTAAGTGTCAGTTATTTATTCAAGAATACAACTTTCTATGACACGTCATCAAAGATGAATGAGTTGAACTGGATCCAGTATAGATATAGGCAGTGCTTTCTTTGGAGCTCCTGAAGAGTGTGACTAAGATGTGATGATTCTTGGGGTTGGACGGTTACTATTAAAGTTTCATACATGAATTTTCCAAAATAGAAGCACCCATATAGGCTTTGACATAGAATGGAAAACACTTTGTGTAGATAGAGAAATGTCATTAGAGTTTCCCGGAGTTGAGTCTGATTCTGACTAGTTCCCTCCATCTTGAGACTGCAAGAGGAAGATGTCGGGTATGTAGTTTACTATGATGCATTAGGGACTAGAGTAGGATGTGTACTGATTTATGATCAAGCAGTGATTGCCTACGGCTCATCCATGTTAAAGAATCATGAGCAGAAATAGATGAACCTTGACCTGGAGTTAGAAGCAGTGGTCTTTTCCTTGAAGATGTGGTGGCACAATGTGATGGGTGAATGGTATACAGTTTAATAAAACCACAAGATTAACAAGTATATCTTCTTCTAGAAGGACCGGAACCTGAGAAAATGGAGATGGAAAGATTTCCCCCAGGGCTCTGAATTTGAGATAGTATATACTCCTCGGAAGGGGAACGTGGTGGAAGATTCCCTTAGAAGGAGGAAAAGTTTGCAACTATTGAGTGATGTGACAGAGTAGTTTGTCGCGATGAAGGTATCGTTTATGGATGATAGTGAAGTTGCTTACCTTTAGTTGATGATTCTTACTACCCCACTCTTACAGCGAGTCAAGGAGGCACAACTGGTGTATGTTGACTACAAGTCCCAAAATGCGCAGTTATCCTCAGGATAGGCTCCAGATTGATATTTGATATGTGGGGAGCACATCATATTTTTCCGGGAGCGCACCATAGAGCCAGTGACGTTGTAGGAGGAGTTATGAAGGAGTTGCCTTGTTAGTGCATCCTGGAGTGGAGAAGATGTACCAGGTCCTCTGACATCCGTACTAGTGTCCAGGGATGAAGAAAGTGGTGGTCGAGTTCATTTCTCAATTCCTCACTTTTCAACAAGGGAATGGAGAGAATCAGGTTCCAGTAGGCTTGGACCAACCACTCGAGGTACCCAAGTTTAAATCAGATGGTATCCCGATGGAAATAGTGATGGGGTTTCCACGTACATTCTGTAGTAACAAATCTATCTGGGTGATTGTAGACTGATTCACCGTGATGTCTCATTTTCTACCCATCTGGGAGGAGGGACCCGTAGAGGGATTGAGACGCCTCTTCATCCAGGTGATAGTGTGGATTCACAGGGTGACTTAGATGAATCGTCTCAGACCATGATGCTCTCTTTATGTCCCAGTAGGGGTGGGGGATTACAAGAGGCATTCGGGATTCTGAGGCACATGAGAGTATCTTTTCATCCCCAGACAGATGGTCAGATGGACCAGACTATACATAGCATGGAGGACATGCTACGTGCTAACATCCTAGATTTTGGTCATAGTTGAAAGGAAAACCTACCACTTTTTTATTTTTCATAAAACAACATCCATTACTTCACCATTGGCATGGAAACTTTTGAGGCCTTGTTTGGGAAACCTTCTAGACACCGATATGCTAGATAGACCCTGGGGAGTCTGCACTCATGGGTCCACAGTTGGTACCGTCTACCACCGAGAAGGTGAAGATCATCCGGGAGTGGATGAGGATTATACAAAGTAGGCATAAGCCTTATACCGAAAGGATATGGGAACCCTTTTAGTTTTAGTAGGGAGATCATATATTATATTAGGAGATTACATGGGAGTGGGAGGCTCATATTTGTGCTCAGTTCCCCCCATAAATTTCATTAGTTTTTTTTGGATTTCGGGGACATAAATCCCTATGGTGGAGAGAATGTAATTTCTTAGAAATTCTGTGTAATTTTTTTAATTATATGGAGTTATTCTGATACCACACACTTTGACCACAAGTGATTATGAGCCTCGTTGAGCTCGGAATGGAATTTTGAAATTTTTTTAAGTATAATTAATTAAATGTAAAAGTGGGCTTTTCTAAATTTTGAACGAATGCTCAGATTGAAAAGCCCAGGGCACCGTTGAATTAAAAATTCCAGGATTCACCTATAAAAGTATTAAATCTATCTGGAAAGGGAAGAACAGAAAATTTAATTTTTGAGCTTTTTAATAAAAATTTTTAAAAAACTTTAAAAAGTTATTTTGTTATCTTTTTTCATACATTGAATAATGGACGATGACGATGCAGTGCAGTGAAGAGGTGCATTGATGAGGCTCATTAAGGGCTTGTTATCCTGCCGCATAACGATGCATTAATGATGTGTAACAATGATGCTATTTCATAAATGAAATAGTGTAATGATGTGGCATCACAGAGTAATAGAATTGATGGAACATTCTTTCCTATTATTTTGGTTGACATGTTGGTGGAACAATGAATTAAATTTGGAGGATTATATGACGAACCTCTAACGAAAATCCAATCCAACAAAAAATGTCAAACACTGATTAATGCCAAACATCTTCGATGCACCTCGAAAAATGGAACCAGAAGCGACGAATGTCATCAACATCTTAAAATAATGATAATGTAACGCTGCAGAAATGACTTTCATAGAGGTAGGGGTTTAATTTTTTCATGTTATTCCCCTTCCTTATTATAGAAATGATGAATGTGGATCAATCCATGAACATGTTCATCCATGAATCATGAACCTATACGGGAGGGTGACATTTATTTTGAGTGTTTTTATCTAGTATTACTTTATCTCTAGATTGATTGAGCCAAAATCCCCTAGCCTCCCCATGATTATAACATCTAACGCGGAGGGCATAGGACGAAACGAACTTGGACAGAGACCCTCTCCATTTGTGCTCCTTATGAATAATTTGACTGAATTGGTGTCAATGCGGGTTTGAGACCATTGAAGTGAAGATAATGCTCCTCGGGGGCCATAGGCGCAGGAGGCATAAATAGTGGACCATTGGAGTGTGTCTTGTGGTCCGCTGAAGAATCTGCCATCGTGTCGGATCTGACGGTAGAGGCACATGATGCGCTAATTAGTTCGCCACCATTGTAGGAGGCCATGATCAACTGGCCTTGGCAGAGTAATAACGTGGCTCCAGGAGGGTGTTGCGTGCAAGGGTGGCCCACACCCAGGCTACTGTGGTGGATGGCAAGCTGCAGTCTCCTGACAGAAGATGGAGGAGTCCCACGCATCCAAGAGGTAGGAAGGAGACCATATGCGGCCAGTTTCCACATCCTAGGAGCACCCCATTGGCCACCCACGCGGCATGTCATTAGGCTGGAAGTCCATGCCCCCATCCCCGGGGTCGTGCTAGTCCCACGACCCAGCGGGCCGATTCTACACTGGCGGCCCTATCCCATGCCAAAGGGTCATACCCGTACCCATTGGGCTGGACCCGCTCCCACATGCTAGACCCGCACCCTTCAGGTCGTACCAGACTAGACTAGGTTGCATGGTGACTGGTATGGCTAGACCCTTACCCAAACCTGGGCTGGGTCCAACGAGGCCCATTAGGCATGGCCACTGGTTAGACCGAACCAAACCGACCCAGACCCAAACCGGGTTAGGTCATGTTAGTCAAATTAAAACAAGGTATGTGGGAGCCCTGAGCCGGGTTCTCCAGGTCGGTCTAACAGGGTCGAATTGGGCCCTGACGCAACCGACCCCTATTTACTAAAACTCCCATATCGTGCAAACCAAGTGTCTGATTGATGATCTGTTTGCAGCATTGGGACCCTCTAGATAAGGAAAATCCATTAGCATGCTCTACAGTGACTTTCATGGATGTTCAGTTGTGACAAATGGCTTAACCATAATTTATCCCATGTGCTCTACATACAGAACCCTTCGGTTTTCTGAGACTAGAATACTACGGACTTTCGACTCCGTGTGACTCGATTATGGACCAGTGGGAAGTAATTATTTGTGACTTTGTAGGCCCATGGTAAACAAAGAGGAGGAGTACCTCAGTTGTATAATATTGGTGGGAAGAACTTCTGTGTGACTTTGTAGGCCCACAATACACGATGGGGAGGTGTAACTAAGCTGTCAAAGGTTAGTTGGAAGCAATTCTGTGTGATTTGGAAAGCCCACTGTTCTCAATAGAGGAGGACTTCTCCAGCAGTTGAGGTTTTTACTGATGTGATAGATGATTCTCCTATCCATACCATAAATGTATTCATTGTGTGAGTTGTCTTGTTCGTCGTGCTTTGCTTTGAATATTGTTGTGTGGTCTTTCCTTTTTTGATTCGAGGTCCCTACTAAGTATTTTCTTACTCTCCCTTGCATAGGCTTCACCCACACATGTTGTGTCTAGTGAAAACTGTCAATGTTTCATAGAGACTTTGGTGGACTAGGCCCCTGATGTGCTTAGGGATATGAGCTGGATGGATGCTTCGCTGGTGGACTTAGTGGCCTAGGACTAGGTGAGGCCTAGTATTATCAGGTGTACTAGACGTTCTACTCCAACTTCCAGTTGCTACACTACTCTGACGATCAGGTGGGGTTTTCTGCTGATAGACATTAGAGTGTCCTTTATGTACCATTATATTTTCTATTCTTTTGCAAGGTTTGTATTATGTCCCACTTATATTAGTTTTACTTGTACTCATATTTTTTTTGTGATACTTGTTTCCCTTTTAGTGTGTGGGACTTGGATAGGCATGTGTGTGAGTATAGGTACTTAGGAAAATGCCTCCCACTTGCAGGTTGATGCCATCGACACTAGTCGCCATCCCCTGGACTTCAGGATATGGGCATAGGGTAGTCACATCACAGGCCGAGGGGATGGTTAATGAAACATAATTTGTTTATAAATATATAATTATGATATTTTCTGTTTCATAGTAGTGATATATAAATTAGTTTTCATGATATAATATTCATAAAATTTTATTACAATATCACATTATAATAATTCTAGTATGTGATAAATAAAATTTCAAGGAAGATATTTATTTGAGGGGGAATAATGTAACAATATGAAAATTTAGATATAAATAACAATCATTATAGATTTATAAACACACAGCATTGATCTCTAAGATAATTGTGACATACTATAAAATATTAAAAGTTTTAAATGTGATCATTATAATATTGATGCTAAATTGGTAATATTAATAAGAATAAAAAATTATAAATAATATCTGATTAAATAATAATAAATAAGTACTCGATTTTCTCTATTGTAATTTTATATATCAAAATAAATTTTCTTCATAAATTTGATTTTATTGCTTTTTGTGAGAGAATATTATAATTAAATTATTCTATTTTATTATATTTTATGAGAAAAAAAGTATATGATAATTGAAAATACCATATCAATGGTAGGCTAGGGGGAAAATTTTCTATTTTTCTGATAAGATTATTTTTCTATGAATAGTGAAAATTACCAATTTTTACAAAAGTTAAATTTCATTTTATTAAAAATTTCCATTCTAATTTTAATTAGATATATAATTAAATTAAGTATAATTTATTTATATATAACCTTATTAAATAAATTTGATTAAATAATAATCATTTTTTTATATAGGTTGATTTTTATACTAAAAACACATTTTTTTAAAGCTTATTTTTTGTTGGGTCTTATGAAATTATATTGAAATGAATTTTTTCCACTTCTAGAAATTTTCTTATCAAAAAATTATTCCCTATTTGAAATATTGAAGTTAATATTTGGTGAATATTACACAACTATGTTTTTTAAATATGAATAGAAACCATGGTAAATAATTTTCACATTGGGAAACGTAAAATGGATAAAATGTGGTCAAAATTATGGAATACGAACATCAAATAACACTAATACATGGATTTAATATATTATATGTGTAGTATTATGGAATCATCATATAGTATTAAATTTTATTGTAATTTTCTAATTTTTATTTGAAAACATCCAATATATTATTTTATATAAATAAATATACAATATTTTCCTCTCCATTCTTATAAAAACTCTAATATTTCTACATGGGGATAAAAATAAGTTATATTGAGATATAAATGATTATTTTTAATATTAATGATTTAATTTTATGATATTAAATTAATTATAATTTATATTCATGGTATAACTACCTTAAATATCTATGCACCATTAACACAGTGCTTGTGCAAGGTGTATATAAATTTTGTAATGACATTAAAAACAATAAGATAAATATGTTTTTTAATGAATTTTTCTATTCCATGGATTTTATTGGTAATTATAATATATAATTTATCATTATATGTTATATGTTCTATATGAATTTAAATTATATACAATTAATAAAAAATTAAATGGTATAAGGGGGAATGGAAATAGTCAAAAAAATCAACCCTTTCTCATTTATGAGACTATTTTTACATTATAAGTTTAATTATAACCCATTAATATTGAAGAATTTTTTATCACAGTTAAGGATAAAAAAATTCAAAATGTGTTAAACAAAACCATAATGTTTTAAAACCCACCTAAACCAATGAAATTTTTATCAATTTAATTTAATTAAAAAATATGATATATTATATTCAAAAAAATTTCCTCATGGTTCCAAATTCTCATAAATGTTAAAATATTTAATGAAATCATTTTTATTAATTCCACGAGCATCCTTTCCTTTACATATAAAAGGATGCCTCTCTTGTTTCTACTTTACAACTTCCTGAAAAAAAATTCTCAACCTAAATTTAACCAATATGATTATTATCATTCATATCCCCAAATTATATGTTATGGGATTACTAAAACACCATTACATGGGTCCTTATAAAGTGATCTAAATGAGGTTCCACTAATGAATAGGTCATCATCCTATTAATCTTCTTTGAATTTATTTCTTCTTATAATTCCTCTAAATCAATGGTTTTAAAAATAAAGTAATATATTTATTAAAAAAATATAATTAAATATTATATGGTTATTTAATCACAATTATAAACCCTATAATATAATACCTGGTAAATGAATGTACTGATCATGAATACATATGGACAACCACATCCATCAAGAAATGCAATTAGTTTTTCATTTTTATTTTACATGGATGAAAATAAGTATAGATTTAAAAAATATATATTATATTTATGATATAATAATTATTCATTAATGAGTAACTAATATTTTCCTTTCTTTCATTCTATCCATGAAACATTGAAAAAATCACTTGTGCATATGTACAAACTACCACCACTACATTGTGATGTGATTTATTTTTTAAAACTGGTTATAAATGAATAGTTATAAAAGTGAATATATTTGATAAATATGATAAATATTTCAAAACTATGAATCTATTTTTTATTAAATCATGAACTATATATTAATACAAGAACCATCATGTTGAAATAAGCATGGAAAAGGATCATATTTTCCCCAAATGTTAATTTTAAGGATGATTATTCCATCAAACTATAAATGAAAATTATAAATGAATTATACATAGTATTTTTTGTATAAATAATTTTCTATGATAAATTTATATTAAATTTATAATTTTTATAGTGTATATTTGAACATTTATAGTGAAATAAATAACATTAGGTATGGGTTTTCTCATCTAACATTTATTTTTTTGAGACATTTGTCATATTCACCACTTGTTTCATTTTTGGGGTATATATAAATTCCATGAAGTAATTTTATGATTATTTTAATGAAAAAATTTTTTTCCTTAGAAATCCATATATGGGTCTACCTTTCACGAGTTTTTGATTTAGAGAGTACCAATGTTTTAATGGTAATTCATCTCAATGTCCATTCAATGATACATGTTTGATGTTATGCTTAAAATATTTTAATGACATATATATACGGCCCTTTAGAAATTCCATATCATAAATAACTTTATTTTGATGATATTTAAAGATTCATTTTATTTTATAATTTCATGGGGATTAAAATTCAAAATTACATATGAGGAAAGTGATTTATGTTACAATCTCATTGTTTACAGGTATTATTTTTATTAAGATTACAGGGATGAAATTTCAAGATCTACCTCTCTATAATCTCATGAAATTTATATTCATATGACTATTCCCCTCTATCATATTTTTTCATTTCATTTTCCTCTCTATATTTTCTCAATAAACTGAATTAGAATATTTTAAAAACCAACTTTTTCCTTCTTTTGTCAAAAAAAAATTTTCTATCATATCCATGTTTTCAAAACATGTTTTAAATAAAGTTTTTACTATTATAATATGACTTTTTCAAGTAACTTTAAAATATTTTTTACTGTAAAATAAATTTTCAAAAGAATAAATTTTTTCATTTTCCAAACCTCTTACTTTTAAATTTTAACATAAAATGGGTAAACAATATTTATTTTAACATACACAACATGAACAGAATTTTATTTCCATCATTTCCACAAAATTTTTTGAATCTTCATTTTCATGATTACTTGATTATTTTAAAATAAAAATTTTATTATAACATATTTTGGAAAATTTATATTTTAAATAAGTGATATCAAAATAAATGGGTATTTTCTTTAAAATATATTCTAGTGGTTTTTATGTAATTTTCTATTTATGATAATATCATTTGATGTAATTTACACTTTTTAGGGGATATGATCAAATTGTACTATCTTTATTATTTCCCTATACTATTTATGATTATGAAGATGATATTTTTATGAAAACAATTTATCTTATGTTTTTTTTTCTTTTATTAATTGATCTAATTTTTATTAAACATATTTCCTCTACATAGGTTATAATATATAATGAATGCTTTCTGATCTTATGGGACACATATGAATGGAATATGATTATCTTATTGGTGGGCCCCAAATTATATATCCCAGTAATGTATTGGTAAAATATGGATTTATCATGAGATAATAAGGACATTAATGGGGCGTAAATCCAGTTCTATAAGTGACTTTGTCCACTATAATAGGCATGGGAGTGAACCTTGACTTAGGAAATGATGGAATAGGGAGTGAACTCAATCAACTTTCATATATTTTTCCATGGTACTTCACTAATGAAATTATTTTCTATACTTATGTGTATACCACACACTAATTTCATTTTCTTATGAAATGTTATGATGGATTGTGAACAATTATTGGTGATTGAACCATCTTCTAAATTATGTATTTTTATTCACAAATACTAACTCTATGATTCATGATTGTTTATATTTTTAATGTTTGGGTATGATTCTTTTATATTTCAATCATGCCCTCATACCATTATGCTTAACTTATTATTTCATGTGACCATCAACTAATAGGTCCTATTATGACCCATACTAAGCATATATTATAACACATTATTATGTTTCCATTCCCACATTATATATGGAAATACTTTATGTATGATATTTATAATAAGTTTTCTATTTGAGTATATCTTAGTGGGAGATTATGTAATTCATTTATGTGTTAGTTTTTTTATGAATCCATGATTCAAAAAATATTAAACCTTTACAGCTCTAGCATGGATAATAATATAATATATTAAACATTCATATAATAAGATGAAATATTTATGTATGAAAATTTTGAGTTTCTATATGTCTCATATTATAATGGTATTAGATAAATTCTAGTCAATGTGATAGATATCATAGTCAATTACCATGTATTGATTGATTTGTGGTTTCTGAGAATCAATGCTAAGGGGGTCTTGAGTTTGGTTATCTCACTAGAGGGCCAATAAAAGATATCACTACCAAATAGTAGGGCATGTTATAATTGCCTTTTATCAATACTAAGAAGAAAGTTCTAATAAAGGGGTGGGCCTTTATCAATGCTGGCTAAAAGCATTGATAAATGTTCCCTTTATCTGTGCTAAAACAAGAACTACTAAAGGTGTACCTTTTATCATCCCTTTTCCTAGCACTAATAAAGGGTACATTTGTCAACACTATTATTATAATTTATAAATGTTTTTATTATCAGTTTATATACAAAAATTATATTTATATTAAAAAATAATTTTTATTTGTATACATTAAAAAAAATGTTTATAAATAATATTTTTTTCATAATTTAAAATATATATAATGTTTTAATTAAAAAATTTATTTCTAATATTATAATTAAATAATTATAATATTATAATAAATTACATTAAATAATAAATATATTTATTATATTTATTATATTTATTCGATTTTTATTAGATTTATTAGATTTATTGGATTAATTCATTATATTTTTTATATTTGTTATATTTAATATAATTAATATATTAATTTTATTAATAAATATATATTACTTTTTAAAATATATATTTATAAATAAAATTATTGAATATATATGTGTTTTCTAATGAATTTGGTCAAAAAATATATTTATCATGCATATATGTTATGTATCATATGCAAGAATGATCTTTTATACATTACATCACGTTGTCCATTGATGTGGTATATTGATTAATTCATAATGTTACCTATATAAACAATATAGGTTCTTAAAAATGTACTTATAAAATAACCTTAAATATATTTAAATAATTAATATATTTTATTATATTGTTAATGATATATATAAATACTTTAAAAATAAATTTATTGTTTTAAATTTATAAATAATAACAATTATATACCAATAATTATAAATATATACAATTTATAGTTATAATTATTAATAAATAAATATATATTTATCTTTTATATCATTTTAAATAAATATATAATAATATTAACAAATTATTAAAATTATGATATTATCAATTCTTTTTTACATTGATAAAAGCCTATATTTATTAGCTCAAAGAAAGCACTGATAAAATTACACTTTATCAGTTCTATAATTTTAGGTCTAAAAAATACATATTTTATTATCACTTTATTAGTGCTGATAATGTCCTATATTTATCAACACTAATAAAGTGCTGATAAAATACCTATTTATCAGTGCTGATAAAGATATACTTTTTTAGTGCTTTTTTAGCAATAATAATGGTTTTATTTATCAGCAATTTTTATTTTAGCAATGATAAAACATACCTTTATCATCACTTTTATTTAGAGCTGATAAAGGTTCCAATGGTTTTTATAAAATAATCCTAACAGGCTCCTCCTCCCTCGCACACTTTCAAGCCTTCACAGAAGCTAAACCATGTGCCCTTGACCCCTCCTCCGCCGCAACCCCCTGCTCTTCTTCCTCTATCACTGACATGCCTTTTCCTCCTCCTCTGCAGTGACCATCCTCCTCCACCTCTAACACCACTTCCTGCTCCTCATCCTCCACCATGATCACTTCTCTGCCACAAACATTCTCCTCCTCTACCACCTCATCTGTCTCCTTCTTCTCCTCTACTGGCTGCCGACTCATCCTCCTCTGCTGCCACCACCACCTCCTCCTCCCACCCCTCCACCACCTTCTCCTCCTCTTCCTTGCACAGTCCCCTTGTGCAGGTGACCAACTCCAGTGTGCATTCCTCATACGACGACCATCCCAGTATCCTCCTCTAGAGTGCATGGATTCCACATGGTGAGTCTCTTATATAATAAATTTTTACTCTTCTGCAATATAAAGTTAGTTCGTATGAAGAGATATTATTTGGGTTTTCATGAAAGCACTAGATACCGATGATCTTGTGTTTCTTTTGAAATCTGGATTCCATTTGGAATACCAGAGGCTGTTTTTTTGTGATTATTCGAGTATGAGAGAATATTGTGAGTTGTAGAAAAATGATGTTCTCTCAGAAGGATTCTATTGGTTTCATGCTGGTTCATAGGTTATATCATAATGGCTAGCTTAATTGGGTCTGTTCTTTACTGTGGAATAACATCAGGGGTCAAATTAGACCATCATATATTAATATGAGCATGGTATTCTCGTGACGAGTAAGGAATCATTCTCTAGTACTTAATGGAATATTGCTGGGGGAAGTTGAGAAATATTTAGTTTGGTTATCTTGGGTTTTAATTAAAAAATGACATAAGATGTTTGGTTCAGGCTATGATGTGTATTCTTAGTAGATTTTTTTATTCCTTCATATTTATTAATTTAAATTACAAAGTGACATAACAAGTTATTGGATGAAAAACCTTTTGAGGTAATTCGGGTGGAGGATTCTCGACTTATTCTATTATTTGATGTTATGTGTTATGATTTTACAAATGAATTGATTATATAATACTGTTTGTGATTGGAACTTTTTAGAGCGTTCTCAGGCTTCGTAAGGAGAATATTTATCTTTAGGTTGTACTTGTATGGTGTAGGTTTATGTGTGTAGTTCAGAAATTTTGAAATGAAGGAGAAGACCAAAATTGTATTATAAATATCATGTGTGGTTGGGTATGTTTTTTTGTATGTGGCACTACGTGTGTCATTAAAAACAAGAAAATGGATTTTGGTAAAAACAATTGTAGGTGGGAGGCACCATGGATTGAAATTGTCTTTCATGAGTTATGTATTATTGTGGGGAGTGTGTTAGACCGGGTGATTGTCTAAACATTGACATGATAGTTTCTCAAGATGGAATATCTTTAGTAAGTACCATGTCATCATCCTAGTGATGGTTATGAGCATTGACTTAGGATTAGGTGGCATTGTGTCTTCTAGTGGGTTCTACAATTTGAAAGCATATTGGGAGTTCAGGAATAGAATGATTTTGTTTGAATGTATATAGATAACCAATAGTGATGATTCAATATTAATTCAACTAGGACATATCATGTATTATAAGAACAATGGTGGAGAGTTTGTAATGACTTATCCATATTGGAATTTGAATTTTAAAGAGGATATGGAATTGTTTTCAATTAGTGAAAACCATTTTAAAAAATGAGGGTTGGATAGAGAACCTAGAATTTGGAACATCTTTAATGAGTAATTTATATAGGTTGAGGCCTAATATGTGTCTTAGGTTCTTAAAATGTCATATAATATTTAGGAGTTGAAATTATGGTTTTGGGGGTAGCAGCGTAGGGAGTACGGTTTGAACATGATTAGTGATAACCATGCACAACAATAGTGAAGATTTTTTTTATAGGAAAATATTTTGTTTAAATAATTTGAGGGGCCTTAGAAAACCATGGAAATTTATTTAATAAATTTTGAAGGAATTTCTCATGGTTGGCACACTGTTTGTTAAACCATGTGCATTAAGAATTTGAAACGGTGTTTCTTGGATAGTGAATACTATATAGTTTTCACATGGGTTTTGAAAACCATATTGAAAAACCATGAACCCCTTTAAAAAGTGAGGTTTTACAAAAATACCCCTCTCAGCCTTTTATTTTTTACTGGATTTTCCCCTTTTCTCGTCGAGACCCCACCACGCTACACCACACTCCCCCTCCTCTGCTATGGGGTGGTTCTCCCTCACCCGATGTACGTTTCATCTTTCATCACTTGTTTTGGAGATACTAAGATGATTATACCTCCCTTATTTATTATATTTTAGTTTTACTTCATTTTCATACAGTGTTCCACTTGGCAAGGCTAATATGCCCTATTTTTTTTACATTTTTCAGGTTTCTCATTTTTACCTATTTTAGGTTAAATTAGAGGATGATATTTGGTGTGTGGGGGATAAGAGGTTATGATTTAGTTATAAAAAAATTTCATAATCACTTTCTGGAAGATTATATGATCTTATTTTTTTTACTGTGCACATGGATTCTAGATTTTTTTTACCAAGAAACATTGTGGTTTTTCTATCTCCTTTGTCTCGTAGTTCTTTATCAATTGGGACCCATTCTGGAATGGCCCCATGTGTTTTGTTGTGAGGTATGTTTTCCTTGATTGATTATGTATTGTGTAGTGATTCATATCTTATTCTCCATTATATTTTGGTCCTTTCCAATTATGTCCTTAAACATGTCCATGTTATTCTTCCCCTCAAGCTTATCATTTACACATTCCACATCAATTGTAATTGTATGATTAATGAAATAAAACCTATTAAGATTAAATGATGATTTTAAGATACTTCCTATATATTTTTCCATAGGTTATGATGTTCTCACATAAGTTTTAATCAATTATTATTTTTTGATGTCTACATCACACACCAGGTTCATCAAACAATACTACCATAAAATGATGAAATACTTAGCATTGACTACTCTTATTTCCAATATATAAAATATTTTTTAGATATGATACTATAAGGACCCACCCCCCATAGAAAATCTAGTGGATTTGTAAATCTATTAGTATATGACCCCCCCATCTTATATATGAATGAACACTGGTTAGTTAAAATTGGAAATTTAAAGATACGACACAGGCTGGTATCATAACCAACAATGAACCTGCCTTTCCACTAACATAAGAGGCATTCATGATCCCAACGAGAAAACAATGATCCCCTGAAAAAAAAAGATACATCTAATGTAGAATATTCTACCCCTATATTAGAGTAAAATAAAAATTATCTTTGTCTAGAAAACCATACATGTCCCACTCATAAGTTGGACATCTAGGAAAATAATAGATATATAAAAAATAAATAAATATGAATCTGATATCATATATGGAAAATAAAATCCCCCTATTTACCAATACAATTGGTAAACCAGACATGTCCCATTCCTAAATCTCATAGGACATATTTTGGATAGGTATAACATATGAGTTCTAATTTAATGTTTTCTTTTTAGTTGGAAATATCCTATGTTGCACACCTCTCCCCTTCCATGAATGCACCTCAAAGGTGCATTGAGTGACACCATAGTGGTGGGTTTTCTCCTCATAGTCATTTGGTTTATCTTGTTTTCATTTTATTACTATTTAACATTTATGGTGATGTTGAGAATTGTATGGGCTAGTTACCCCCACTGAAAATTGTGGCCATTGGTGGTCCGTGTTTGCGCATTAAATAAATTGCATGTTGATTGGTTCTTGCTAAACATTGGAATATAAAAATCGGTAATTTATGTATACTTGGATAATGAATTAATTCCCCAGGATGATAAAACTTCTGTGATAACCCAGGAATTAAAAAATTTAATTGAATAATGGATGCTTTGTAAATTCTAAAATTGTGTTTTTTTCATTTTTATGGTGCTACGATTAGGGGCATAATTGTGTGTTTGTATGGTGTTCCGGTTGTTGGCATGATTAGTATGAAATATTTTTTTCTTGGTGTAGTAACTCCACCTTTGAATATCAATCCAAACCTTACCCATTCTAATGGCACCACCACTTTGATAATAGTGTAATTCCACTAAATCTTAGAAACCCACTTAACTAGGGGACTCTATGGGACACTTTATGGACAACTTTGTCAAATAACCATAACAACACACATAATGAATCCTTCCACCCACAAACACTCTTTTGAAAGTCATACCATATATTAGTTTAGTGCTATTGTTCTTGACATATGAAATTATATGTCTAGAGAAACACTAAAAAAACTAGTTTACAACAATGCATATAGATCACATGTGGGATACTAAAACATTCTAGTTATAGGGATTATCATAGATTGTTTTATTGATTTGGTGGTTGGGAAGATGGGTGTGATCTACTTTGGTCCTGATTAATGCATGGAGAGGTAGTGGTATTGTTTACCATAGAAAGTTCCATTGATTATATTTGGATGATGACCCTAGTTGAACATGTTATGTGTAATTGTTTAGTTAAATATTAATATTACTAAATCAAATAGGATGAATATGAATAAAGGATGGATGGATGCAAATCAGTTTCAAATGAGTATGAATATGGTGTGAAAATGTTTATTTAGTTATCAAAAGATCATGAATATAACCTTTCTCATATCATTTGTCCGAGTTTACGCTGTGTTCATTCAAGACAAATTAGTACAATGGATTTGGAAGAACACCTGATCTGTCACAGAATAGATCAATGTTATACATGTTGGAATAAACACAGGGAAAACAAAATGTATGTATTGGCTGGGATAACACTATGTTGTATACATCATCTAATATGATTAAATTCATGAACAATGAAGATGATCGTAAGGAGGATGTGATTATAAATGTGAACGATGATAAAGAGTATATTGAGGAAATTAAGAGGAAGGTTGAATATGAACTTCTTGATCGCCCAAAATTGTTTCAAAAGTTATAGTGTTTTGTAAAGATTCTATTATATGATGGTTAAATTAAATATATAGCATTTTCAACCATACTGAAGTTGTATAATTTAAAATTAGGCAATGGTTAGAGTGATGCCAGTTTTACGGAACTACTTGCTCTCTTGAATAACATGCTCCGCAAAGATAATGAGCGCCCAAGAGAAACAGAGGATTCCAAATGAATGCTACACACGATGGGTATGATCTTTGAAGGAATACATGCCTACCAAAATGATTGTATACTATTTCTCAAGGACCACAAGAAAGATGAATCTAGTCTTATGAATTTTTTATGGTACATTCCAATCATTCTAAGGTTTAGGAACCTATATGTAAGTGATGAGACTACGAGACAATTGACATGTCATGCAAATACAATAATTAATGATTAGAAACTATGTCACCTAGCAGACTCTCCTTAGTGGATTAGAATTTATCATGAGTATCCTATATTTGGAAATGAGCTGAGAAACCTTCATCATGTGTTATCTATATATGGAGTGAATAATTTTGGTTTTCAAAGTAGCAGTCACAGTACATGGCTATTTACATTGGTAAATTATAACTTACCATTGTGGTTATGCATGAAATAAAACTACATCATGATATAAAAGCTTATATCAGGACCAAAATATCCGAGTAATGATATTTATGTTTTTTTTTTGCTCTATTGATCGATGATTTTAAATTATTATGGGTTTCAGGTGTCACGTTATATAATGATTATGAAAATGAATATTTCTCTTTGAGAGCCATGTTGTACTGGGTGATAAATGAATTTTCTATTTATGATAATTTGTCAAGATATAGCATTAAAGGAACTCAAGGGAGTCCCATTTGTAAACATGGTACACAGTCAATTAGGTTGAAAAATTCATCGAAAATACTGTTTCTAGGACATTGTATATTTCTACCCCGATGGAATAAGTACCGATCTTGGACGACATCATTCAATGGATGTGTTTAGAAACTAATGGGAAGCATACCAGATGGAAGGTTGTACACAAATAGGATGATGGTAAATTCCTACTACTTATGCTATGTTTAAATAATCATTGTTATCTCCCTTGTTTACACTTATTGAGAATCTATGGTCACCCTTTCATATGTTTCATACCATTAGGTTGTAAAGAATGGTTATAGAAATGGTTTTTATTTCTAGTAAATAATAAATAAATGAGTTACTCTTATGAACTAGTTCTTTATGTTTCTATGTTTCTAAAAGCACAAGACCCAAACTATTAGGACATGGATCATTTATATTCTATATTTTGGACATTTATGATGTTCTTTCTACTGATGTGATGTGTTAGAAGAAAATTGGTTGTGAATCACTTAGAAATTTAATAACAAAACTAAGGATTATTTACTACTTTTGGTTAACTATCGCTTAGAATAGCATCTGATCTGAACTTATGATCGTGCATCCCCTTGATGCTCTCATCCCACACCATCTCTATGATATCATCATTGAGGATTCACTTTCCCTTGTCTTCCTCCACCCATTTACTAGGTAAATGGGTGGAGGAAGAGAAGGAAAAGTGAATCCTGAATGATGATATGTTAGAGATGGTGTCGGATGAGAGCATCAAGGGGAGGCCGGATCGCAAGTTCAGATCAGATGCTATTCTAATCCATTGTGAACCCACAATAGTAAAGTGGACAAATAATCATTCGTTTTTTTGTTAGATTATATCTGGACCAAAGAAACCTTCTGGAAAGATGTAACGGTAATTTTACGATATAATATATCTATTTTAAAGAAAAATTGTGTAATGAAATTTTGATTTGATCTTCATTATTCTTTATAGGGTTTGTTTATTTTAGAATATTTTTCTCCATGTGATATAACTTTGTTGGAAGAAAAATGATGCTATGCCTACTCAATCATAGAGGTAGTCTTCATGTTTGTACAGTGAAATAATTTTCCATAGAATTAATGAATTATTTCATATTTATATTTAATTTTTTCTCAAGTAAGTAATATTCATATAATCATATGTGATATCGAGATTTACATAGATATTATACCTCATATACTCATCTCATCAAAATCAACCCAGTCTACCCCAAATATTAGTCATAGGTCAAATCCCCTCAAGGCACTCCCCACCATAGTAGTTACCTACCCAGTCAATTCTTGACCCAAAACAAAAATTTATGAATGGTCCACCAACCATCCATGGACTCAAAAGTCATCCCATGATGCATCATCATTCTTTCACCTCATCTGGTGATCAAATAATACCCATGTTATATTTAACACCCATAAAGTCTTGTATCTCATCAGACCCCCAAATATACTTGTTCCACACACAACACTCATAAAATTATGAATCTCATCAGATTCCCATAGATCTTGAATCTAAAAAAACTACTCAAATAAACCTGCATCATATACACATAAGCATTCCCATAAAAATATGGGTGTATGTGCACCTCGTATATAACCTGTATCACATCAATGCTGAGATGCATATACACCTCACATAAAAATCTACATTGCTTTGATTATTGCATAAATATCAATGCCAAAACAGCTCATATATATATAAACATCTCACATCACAATTGATGACAACCTAGTAACCAATTCCTAGTTAGTCCAAAAACAATTCTCGTGTATCTCATGCACCAAAACTGGCCAAATAAAAAATGAAAGAAAATTGTAGTCACACCCACAACATACCACAAACTATCATTATATCAGCATCATACTGTAACCCTAACAGCATGACAACATACTTATGGCCTGATGCCTGACTAATTAATATCTAGCCTCCCCACAATGCTCCACCAGCCACTAATCCCACTATTGGGTCCTACTATCTTTTACAATACATCCATATGTAGATAAATCCTAACTATCCAATCCATGCACTACTCTCAGCCCAACCTTAGATCCCTATGTCTTCCCTATTTCATGGATCCCACATGTATGATAAGGTTTCCTATAGAACCTCTCCAAATGGATCATTTGGTCGCACGAATGACACTACATCAGAATCTTATCCAATTGGATATGATCATGTACTGGATTACTACACTAAAATAACAGTACTTTAAACCCAATCCTCAGAAGTCTTCCCATGTCTCTGGACAAACATCCCTATTGAGACTCCTCATATACTCTCTCTATGCTACCTAAAGCATCATTTCTCGGCTCACCTAACACATTCACCCAAATCGAATAAGACTAGTCTATCATATTTCCCTCAGCTTTCAGTGGTTAATTGACTGCGTCTGAAAAGGATGTCAGTATGAAGATGTTGAACTAATCCATGATTGTGTGTCACAAGCCAGCCTTATAATTCTTCACCCTAGTGATTTCGTCTCCCACCATATCATGTAAAAATCAATACAGGTTATAGAAATTCAGTGAATAGTCCATGACATAAGTACCCCCCTACTAGAAGTTCATTGACTCACAAGATCTTTCTACTCTTGGTGTCTTAGGACAAAGTGCTTGATGAACCTGGCCTCAAAATCATTTTAAGATGGTCCCGTCTCTCTTCCTTCCTATACATATACATCCCACAAAGCATTATGAATTTTCTCTAAGCATGTATGTCACCAGCCTCACCCTCAGACCAGGGTTTTCTCGAGCTGTCCAATGATAGTTTGTACCAACTCTATCAAGTTCACTATTTTTTTTGGTCCAAATTCACTCTGAAATAGTGATAGGTGCTGAGAATGGAAATCTCAAGTCAAGTACTCCATAGATGCATCATCTCCAGGGGATCCCCTATCGAAGCCCTACATGAAATAAACTAGGCTCACCCTGAGCTTCTCATCAATACATGGCCCAAAGTCTTCCATTTTTAGCTTTCTCGCGTGTACTGAATCATGTACCTAGAGATCATGATCATCCAAACCCCTCGGGGCCTCATCCTAACTCTCAAGGGCCTTATCCCATGAACACTTAAGCAGCACCATATCGCCACCCTCCTGACACTCCACCGAATCTCATCTCATTAGAATCCCACTGAATACCAATATGGATGGTCAAACAACCATATCAATAAATATGTAAAAATATCTCCAATAAAAATGTTGTAATAGGTAACACATCTCACCACCCATATACTCCCTTACCACACCATGTCACACAACATATTGTCTCAACGGTGTTTAACTACCAATATCATAGATAGGTATCAAGTATCATATAGTATTATAGCCCCTACCTACCCACATTAGATCCAAGCATCACATATAATCCAGCCACATGGACCCTTTCCTACCCATGATAATTCCAGGAATCACATCTCTTGTATCAATTTAGGTCGGCTGGGTATAATTCCACTGAAGAGTTTATACAGGAAAAACACTATTTAGTTTCTTTGTTGACACATCAAAAAACTCACACCCAATCATCATCTATATCTACCGTTATCTGTGTCAGGACCATATATCAAAATCATATAAAGTCACATACAGATCTCACAGAACCACATGTTTGGGTTCACAAAGTAGAATTCCACCAATAGAAGCTAAGTAAGAAAACAATATTTATCTTCTTTTCTGAAACATTAAACATTATAATGCCTCTTAGCTCAATCTAGGTTCCTAATGAAAATCATACGAAAGCAAACATCATATGTGCCTATGTGCCTATCGTGGTGCGTAATCAAATCTCCCTTTCCATACATGGCCAAGAGAAAAAATCTACATAATATTAAAATATCACACCCAAGTGTGCCACCTGAGGTAGATATAAAATCAACTATAAAAGAGAAAAGTATGAAAAATCAATTTACTCATATTGGAGACTTAGTATGTCCCTTGTGCATTGGGATGAAGTCACCAAAATATAAGATTTGTACCCAGTTCTTACATACTCAAAAGAGAAAGTGACATAATCAAAACTGAGCAAACCCATTCGTATTGTTTTATTATTTTCACACAATGATCTATGACTCATGTGTGACGTGTAATAATCAACCCCACCTCAATAAGATGCACGGTGTGACTGGTACAACTCCAAATGTGTCTTTTTATTAAAAATATACATTTTATTAATTTATTCATTAATACTAATGTTAAATTTATTTCATTATTTTATTACTAACTTGAAATTTGTTTTCTTATATAGGTGGAATTTTTTTCTTGATCTCAGATGCTTTGTTAAGAAACTAATACTATAGAGGACAACATTTTAGAGGGGTTCATAGATGAAAAATGGATGAAACATTAATGTTTTTAACTGTGTGATAGATAATTGTAATTGTAATCATATAAAACATTTTTTGAAATGTATATAGTAGTGTGTTTTTTTGGTATTAATGATTTCAAGTAAATGTATATAGAATTGTTTTCCAAAGTCCAGTGTGAACTGTTTAGTTCTTCTATGCTTTGTTTGTGTGCAAATGTTTTGTGTGCAGGTGATGTTTTGTGCTTTTTTGTGTAGGTGTTGTTTTTGTGTAGGTATTGTGTGTGTGCAGGTTTGAAGGTGCTAGTGTTGGGTGTGCTGTAAAATAAACAACACATCATAGGTATTTCAGACTTTATCAGCGCTATTTTGAGCATTAAAAAAGGACCATTTTATCAGTTCTAATTAAGCATAGATAAATTGGGCCTTTATGAGTGCTTTTTCAGCACTATTAATGGGGACCCCCTATCTTCACCGCGAATAACATCACTTTTCTAGCGCTGTTAAAAGTGGTTTATAGCACTGATAAAAACCTTTATTTGTAGTTGTGTATAGTAGAAAATTTTTCATTTCACCTAGACTATAATTTTATGTAATCCACCTGAAACTATAAGTGATATTTTATGGAGTATTAGTTCATACCTGTATCATGTAATAGTCAGTCAAGATCTTTCATCTCCTTCTTATGTCATCTTAAATAGAATTTATCTTGTAAAAATGGGTTCATCCCATAAAAATAATGGACGTTTACCACTAATGGCCATTTAATATAAAGATGCAGGGATCTGGTGTTCGCATTATAGGTTTTCAGTATATTGTCACTAATTAGTGGGGTGATGAGGTATCTATTTAGAGAATTATTGTGATGTGTCTTTTCCAATGAGAAGAGGGTAGATTCTATAAAAATAATTATTTTTTTATCTTCCTTGTTGAGAGTATGTTAGATCTTGCTGATCTATATAGGAAAGACTATAACATGAATATTTTGTGTGTGTTCTGGTAATAGATACCTTATGAGGTTTCAATTCAAATCTTATCCTTAGATGTTATATTATTTTTTAGATATGTAGATTTATATTAAATGTCTATTTTGTAAATTAATTGGAAAAATTATTTACCCAATATTGTGAAAAAACAAATTACATTACTTTTATAAAAATTCTTGATAGTACTAAATTTCTATGATAGGAGTTCATGATTCACCTCAAGGATACATATTCAATGATATTTAATATGGATTGATTTTTGTGGATACTTGATATTTTTTGGGTACCATGATCATGACCAAGCTCAAGAGTGTGGTTAGATACCTCCAAAATCTAAATTTTATGTTCATCTATTTTAAATTTAGTGTTTAAAAAAATAATCTTGTATGATTTTTGAGTTTTTTAATGAAATGAATATTTAATATGTACTTGTACTGAGTTATAGAAATTTAAATTGATTAGGATGTGAATAATCATGGACTTTATAATAAGAAAGTGTTGAGTCAATAAGGTTTTCCTTAGGACTTTTCCATTCCTTCTTGTTCTGAAAATCACAAACACCTTATCTTTAAGGAAAATCTCTTTTATAAGAAAAATCACTTTTATAAGAAAAATCGCTTTTATAAGGAAAATCGCTTTTATACGTAAAATCACTTTTATAAGGAAAATCGCTTTTATAAGAAAAATTGCTTTTATAAGAAAAATCGCTTTTATAAGGAAAATTGCTTTTATGAGAAAAAATGTTTTTATAAGAAAAATTTCTTTTATAAGAAAAATCGATTTTATAAGGAAAATCGCATTTATAAGAAAAATTATTCTTATCATATTTTCATTATCTATATCCATATGCTTCTTAAGTATAAGTATCATATTCATTTCTATATTCTTGGAATCATTTAAAACTTTAATATGAAGCATTCTGTTTTAGGCTCTGAATTCTGGATGAGAATTGTAATGGAGTTTCACTCTGAATTCTGGGTACGAACTCTAATAAAGTCCCATTCCGAATTCTGGATACGAACTCTCATGAAGTTCGACACCGAATTCTAATGACGAATTCTGATTACGAATTCCCATTACGAATTCTGATGATGAATTCCCATTCCGAATTTTCATTCCAAATTCTCATATTAAACAGAATCTGATCATCTTTTCTCTATTCACACCGAATTTATTTAGACTCCGAACAGTCATTTTTCTTAGACTCCGAACCTTCAATCTGATATTTTTTGTTAATCTTGAAATGATGTCGTACTTTCTACTAAACTTGTTTTGTTATAAAACGATGTCATCTATTCCGTTATAAACTAACCGTTGGTTAAGTGAAACGTGGACAGGTCCCTCCGATTTTTAAGGAAAATATGACCATTGGAAAGGAGGCTGACCGACCTTATAAATAGGAGCTCATTTGAAAGATCTCTACATACAGAATGAAGTTGATTGATCTGGAGACCAGATGCTGCTAAGGTGATTTTTAGAGAGAGAATGCTTTTCATGCTTTGTGCGTACTGAACTGCTCGTTCAGTTTTTTCTTCATGTGACTCCAAATGATGGTGATTACATTTGAGGACTTCTGAGGATAGGAAGACAGAGGTGCTAACTACCTTAAATTTCGAGGGATTCCTTGCTGAGGAAGACATATGTTCCAACTACCTTGAAGTTGAGGGCTTGCGGGGATAGCGAGACAGAGATTCCGATCTTTGTATCAAGGGTTTACCCTGGTGTGGGTAAGACAGACTTGTTTGAAAGTATAAATCAAGGGTCCTTTATCCAAGGTTGTTGGATACTGTTCTCTTTGGATTAAAAGAATTATATCTTGTTACTTGTAGTTTTACTACTTGTTTGTTTGTGCTGCATATTGTATTGTATGGAAAGTATAACCTTCTTATATTTCCTTACACTTGTACATTGATAAGTTTATATTCTATACACTTTAATGTAGAATCTCATATTGTAATCTTTAGTTAAGTTTCAATTTCCGGATCCATATTTCTGGAACCTACTTTTGGAATCTCTTTCCAGTTTTAAGCAAGTACATAGAACATGAAGTTTATAACTGTATTCCTTATTCCAATTTTCCATTTGGTGTTAGAGGTGTTGTGAATTTGCATAGTTTAACTTTGTTAAACTTAAAACATTCCTTATCTAAGGAAAACATTGTAATCTGTATCAAACTTTAAAGGTTCCAAAGGAATTTTTAAAGTATACAATTCACCCCCCCCCCCTTTTTTATATTGAGCATCTACATCATTATTTCGATCCTACAATTGGTATTAGATGAGGTCTTTGAAATACTTATACCCATGAATAAGTTTTTTCTTGCTCATTTTTCGTTATACTTCATACTTGATTAGAAAGTTCTTTGTCATTCCGAACTTTGTCATTCCAAACTTTGCCATTACGAATTGTCATTCTGAACCTTGTAATTACGAACTTTTTCTACTAACAAGTTTGTGTGCCGAAGGTTATTTTAAGTATGGCAGGAATCAATGTTGGATCCATTGATAATATAAATCCTACAGAACTGCCAATCTTTGACGGTAATGACTATGAGTACTGGATAGATCGAATGAAGACTTTTTTTATCAATACTGGTGATTATAAAATTCTTGATAAGGAAGTTATAACTTTCACTAACCAGATAAAGAAAGAGTATCAACTCAATTATAAGGTACGCAATACCATACTTTGTTCAATGACTAGAAATATATATAGCCAAATTTCTTCTTGTGAAGCAGCTAATTGTATCTGGAAGAAGTTATAGGTTACACACTTTGGCACTTCTAAAGTGATTGAGACTAGGAGAGCTATGCTTAGAGCTGAATACCATGGCTTCAATTTTCCTTATGGTGAACCAATTTGTAATGTTAAACAGAGATTTATGACTATAGTCAACAGCTTACAGTCTATGGGAGAAAAAAGTTTAGATAATGAAGCACTTGTGGATAAGATAATTGATATTATGCCCAATGAGTGGGAATCCAAAAGAACATCTATAGATAAGAATAGGAAGGTTACTCAAATTTCTCTTGATGAGCTATTCGGAACTCTTCTCCAACATGAAACAAGAATGAAGAGAGATGCTGACAATATCAAAAAGGAAGATGGAAATGGTACTGTTTCTTTTACAACAACATCAAATCAGATGAAAGATAAGACTCCTGAGATAATAACCAGATCCAAGTCTAAGAAAGTTATTTTCCAATCCGAATCTAGTGAGAGTGAAGTCTCTGAAAATGAGTTAGAAAATCTTGCTCGATGGATGAACAAGAAAGCTGGCCAAAGAAGTTTCCAATCCAAGTATAAGAAAAAAGAAAGGAAAGATACGAATGATGGAGAAGTCACTTGTTATGAATGTAAGAGAGCTGGACATATTAGACCAGATAGCACTTTTCTCAAAAATAAATAAAGGAAAGAAAGTCATTCTGAACGGAGCAGAATGAAGTAATATAAAACCAAAGCTAAGAATGTTTTGAAAGCTAATGACACCTGGAGTGCCAGTGGTGGTGACTCTTCAGAAGAATCTTTTGATTATGAATCCTCGGGACAAAAGAATCTTGGTCTTATTTCCAGACTACCTATTAATAATCATTGTTTTATGGCTAAGGTATGAAATGCTGAATCATTGACCGATGATTCTTTAAATTCGAATGATAAAGAGTATTATGACTCTTCTGATGAAGAATCTTCTTCTGATGAAGATAATACTTTACCTACTTATGAATAAGTTTCTATGTTTGCTGAACTTCTTGAAATTGAGAATTCTAAACTAAATAAAAAACTTGATAAGGAAAACTCTAGAAATTCTACTCTTATGAAATAAATATCAGATATTTCTAAAGATCATGATATGAAAAATGCTGATTTTGAAAGTTTTTCAAAAAAACATGAGGAAGTAAGTTCTGAGAAGAACAAACATTCAAAAGAGTTAGAAAAACTAATTTCTAAGAAAAGTATTTTTGATCCTAGCTCTAGTTATAAATCTAATGATTTGGAAGATAAAAACTTGGTTATAAAACTCATGTCTGATATTTTTTCCTTAAAAAAGTGTTCATCAAACATTACCCTTGGAAAGGAAACTTTTGATAAAATGTATTCCCAAATACAACCTTTAAGAAATAAATCCATATTTGGTTATACCCATACAAAACCAATTCTTGGTAACAATTATTTTGTTCCTCAAAGTGCCCCATTTTGTACTAAGTGTCAATGTAGTGGTCACTGGGAAAATAATTGTTCCTTAAACAAAACCGAATCTCTATGATTTCCTAAAATTTATTTCTCTAACAAGATGTGGGTTCCTAAAATTTTGTTGTCTGGAAATCTTGGATCCAAACAAGTTTTGATTCTGAAAGTCTAATTCTTTTCTTGATTTCAGGAAAATAAAGAGAGTACCTGTAACAACACATGGTACATGGATAGTGGATGTTCCAGGCACATGACTGGTAAGAAAAGATATTTTAAAAATATTATCAAAACGAAAGGAGGAAAGGTAACTTTCGGAGACAATGCAAAGGGATAAATTATTGGTATAGGTAATATTGTTCTTCTTGGTAAAACCTTGATTCCAAATGTTCTTTTTGTTAAGGTCCTTAAGCACAACCTCATTAGAATATGTCAGTTATGTGAAGAAGGATATCTTGTAAATTTCAAGAATGATAAGTGCTTAGTTCATAATTCCAAGGAAGAATTTATTCTCTCAGACAATAGGCAAGAGAATGTTTACACCTTAAATTTAGAAGACCTTAGTATCCAAGATTTACCTTTCCTAAGTGCAACAGAAGATCATTCCTGGATGTGGAATAGAAGACTTGGTCGCTGTAACCTTAAGAACTTATTAAAACTCTCTAAGAAGAAACTAGTTAAGGATCTACCGGAGCTAAGGTTTGATTCTTCTAAAGTTTGTGATCCTTGTCAATATGGCAAGGAACATAAATCTAGTGTTAAATCAATTGGTGAAGTCTCAACAAATGATGCAATATAGTTAGTGCAGATGGATATTTTTGGTCCAACAAAAACTAGAAGTATTGGAGGCAAATACTATGCGTTTGTTCTAGTTGATGATTATACTAGATTTACTTGGGTCTATTTTCTAGCAAAGAAGTATAAAGCTTTTTCTTATTTCAAAAGTTTTAGAGATCAAGTTAAAAATGATAAAAAACTTCCATTAAAAAATATTCATAGTGATCATGGAGGAGAATTTCAAAATTCTGATTATGTAACTTTTTGTAGTAGAAAAGGAATTACTCACAACTTTTCAGCACCGAGAACTCCTCAACAGAATGGTGTAGTTGAATGAAGAAATAGAATTCTTCAAGAAATAAGTAGAACCATGTTTAGTGAATATTCTATAGCTAGAAATTTCTGGGATGAAGCTGTTAGTAATGCTTGTTATACTATAAATCGAGTTTTGGTTATACCTTTTCTTAATAAAACTCCTTATGAGTTATAGAATGATAGAAAACCAAGACTTTCCTACTTCAGAGTTTTTGGTTGCAAAGTGATCATTCTGAATACTAAAGATAATCTACATAAATTTGCACCAAAATCTGATGAAGGAATTTTCTTAGGCTACTCCACAACTTCTAAGGCATATAGAGTTTTCAATAAAAATACTTGTACTGTTGAAGAAACAGTACATGTAAAATTTGATGAGTCTGATCCTTTTGTTTTAAAACCATCCCAATCCTAATCCTCGGATGTGTTTTCAAAAACTGATTGTCAAAAAATGATAGAAGAACCTTCTGATAAAGATAATGTTCAAGAATATACTTCTGAAACATTTACCCCAAAATACTTTCTACCCTATGTTGATGAACAGGCTTTTCAAAACCAAAATCAGGTGTTTCTTAAGAATCATCCCAGTGATAGTATCATTGGTGATGTAAATAAACCTGTAATAACTAGAAGATCCTTAAGAAATGAAGTAGAACATCTAGCATTTCTTTCCCAGTTATAACCAAAAATCACTGATGAAGCTTTAGTTGATGATTGGATCAAAGCTATGCAAGATGAACTAAATGAATTTGAAAGGTAAAAAAGTCTGGATCTTTGTTGAAAGACCTAAGGAAACTTCTGTTATTGGAGTAAAGTGGGTATTCAGAAACAAATGTGATGAAAATGGAGTCATAGTAAGAAATAAAGCTAGACTTGTTGCTAAAGGATATAATCAGCAAGAGGGAATAGACTATGAAGAAACCTATGCTCCAGTAGCTAGATTTGAATCTATATGTATTCTACTTTCCTTTGCTGCATTCTTTAATTTTAAACTTTTTCAAATGGATGTGAAATGTGCTTTTCTTAACAGTTATGTCCAAGAGGAAGTTTTTATTGAACAACCTCCTGGCTTTGAAGATACAAAACATCCTGATCATGTTTTCAGACTTACCAAAGCTCTGTATGGTTTTAAACAAGCCCCACGAGCCTGGTATGATAAAATCACTGGATTTTTGCTTCAAAATAACTATGTTAAGGGAAATGTAGATCCAAACCTTTTTATAAAGAAAGATAAGAAAAATGTTTTGATTGTTCAAATTTATGTTTATGAAATCATATTTGGTTCAACTCAACAATCTTTAACCGACTCTTTTGCAAGTCTAATGAAATCTGAGTTTGAAATGAGTATGATGGGTGAGTTAACTTTTTTCCATGGTTTTCGAATTTCCCCAAAACCAGAAGGAACCTATATATCCCAACATAAGTATATTAAGGATCTTATCAAAAATTATGGTTATGACAATACTAAAAGTATAAGTACTCCTATTAGTACATCAAACTCTCTTGATCTTGATGAAGCTGGGAAACCAGTAGATCAAAAATCTTTTGGAAGTATGATAGGAAGTTTACATTACTTAATAGTGAGTTGACCAGACTTAATGTTATTAGTATGCTTATGTGAAAGATATCAATTCAATCCTAAGGAATCTCACTTATAGGCAGTAAATAAAATTTTTCGCTACCTTAAGGGAACAATGGATCTAGGATTATTTTATACTTCTGGAAATGATTCTGTTCTAAAAAGATTTTCTGATGCTGACGTTGGTGGAAGTAGAATGGATAGAAAAAGTACATCCAGAACTTTTCATTTTGTAGGATATTCTCTAGTTTCTTGGTCATGAAAAAAACAACATTTTGTAGAACTTTCCACTGCTGAAGCTGAATATTTAGCAGCTGGACGTTTTTGTGCTCAACTGTTGTGGATGCAACACACACTCACAGACTATGGCCTAAGCTTTACTAAAACTCAAATTTTGTGTGATAACACAAGTTCCATTGCCCTAAGGTAGAACCATGCACATCACTCTCGTGCAAAACAAATATATATTAGGCATCACTTTCTTAGGGATCACACACTAAAACGAGATATTATTCTTCAGTTTATCGGAATGAAAGATTAACTTGCTAATATTTTCACAAAATCTTTACCCTCTGATAGATTTGAATATATTGAACAAAAGTTAGGAATGGTAACCATAAGGTAATCATTCTTCATTAACTTCTTGTTGAACAATTCTCCTAACAGTAATAAACTCCTTTTCATAGGGGGAGTACATTTGATTGTTAGAGTAACTAATTTCTTTTTCAAAGTTAGTTTTTCAAACATTTCAGAACTAAAATTTTTGGAATGGGAATTTCCGGAACTGAAATTTTCTAGAATGGATATTTTCGTATAGAAAACATCTGGAATGGAAATTTTTGTATTGAAAGCTTCTGGAATGGAAAATTTCATACTGGTATTTCTGTAATGAGATTTTCATACCGAGACTTTCATAATGAGTTTTTCGTATTCAAACTTTTGTAATGAAATTTTCATGCTAAAAATCTTGTAATGAATTTTCATTTTCTTTGTTGAGTTTTTCTTAGAGATTTTTTCGAACTATTTCTTTTTTTTAATGAAGTGTTTTTTTCTCTTAAAAAATAATGTTACTCATTACGAATAATCCTCCTAAGCTAATCTGAAAGGTATGATCTCATTACTCATGTTTTTGTAATCATACTTTACTAGCTGTTATTTTCTTATGTTTTGTTTTTGGATTATAGATTTCTTAAATCTTTGATTTAATAAAAACCTCAAAAATATTGGATTCAAGTTTTTTAACCTTCAGGTTTGATCTCAGTTTTTACAACTGTTAGATCAACCGAAGAAGATGAACCATCATTTTGTTTCCTATTTAAAGGGGACCCGAAATGGTTGTCCCACATCGGTTTTTCAAGCTCCAGCATCTCGAAGCTCTACCTCTCCGTTTTAAGGTCGTTCCGATCTTCAGCAATCTCTGTTCCGAACTTCTTAGAAGTCTTCATATATGAATGTCTGTGGAAGCATCTTCTCAAGACATGTCTTCCTCTAATCCGATTTCCAAGTGGTTAGTATATAGAGAAAGGTTGGTTCATCCTAATTTCTTCAACAAATATGATTCTTTTATATCCAAGAACATAGAGATTAAAATATGGGAAGATGTTTCTATGTCTAAGCCTGGGAATCAAGATGATGTATATTCGGAATTTCTTTTTGAGTTCTATGAGATGGTTTCTTTCTATAAGGAAGATAATAGGGAGAAATATTCGTTTAAGTCTTATGGTAAGACTTATAATCTTTCTTATGCCAAGATAGCTATCTTGGTAGGGATGACCTATGAAGGAGAATCCGAGTTCATCTCTCATGTTTTACCAGATTCAAAAGGATGTTTCAACAAGGAGAAGGCATTGGAGACTCTCGGACTAGAAGATGACAAGGCTCGGAAGATTGATACTCTGTCTACGAATTTTTGGATTCTAGAATTATGGGTACAAGGATTTATCGTACCGAGAAAGGGTGATAAATACGGTTTGAAGAAGAGTGAGATCTTTATCTTAGATTTTTTGATAAATATATGGATGTTTAATCTGAGGAAACACATTCTTATTACCATTGAGAATGCAAAGAATGGGAATCTGAGAGCTCAGATCATAATGTATCCATCAGTCATCTCGAAGTTAATTGTTCGGTGCCTTGAATCATTCAAGGAGGCTTGGAAGTCTAAGCCAGGAGTTTGCAAAATTATGTTGGTGAGTGATGGAACTCTTAAAATGATGAAAATTGCTTTCAACAAGAAGACTGGTGAGTTCTTTGATATGCCAGTTCAAGAAGAAGCGGTTCCGAAAGTTGCTGAACCTGAATCTTCTAAGCCAGTGAAGAAGAGAAAGTTGAAAGAAGTTGAAGTTGAATCAGGGAATCCCAAATCTAAGGAAGTTCATTCCGCACCTCGAAAACCAAAGAAGAAGAAAGCTTACCCTGATAAAGTAGTTGCTAAGTGGAGGGAAATCAAAGAGAAGAGTGTGCAAGGGGATCCTCAGTTTGGATTGGATCCTACGGAGGCTAAGTCCTTGAAGGAAAAAATAGTGGATGAATTAGAAAAACAAGTGAAACAAAAGAAGCTTAAGAAGAAGATGTCTGAAGTTGAGGTGGTTCAGAAATTATTAAGGTTTGATGAGATGGCCTCTAGAAACATTCCAGTTCTGAGATCATTTTCTATGGAATCTCTACCTGAAACTCCAGGAAGAAACTATGTCACTCCGGAAGAGGAAGTTGCTAAGCTTGTTGAGTAAGATGAGCATTTTGAGGAAGTGTAAGAGGAAGAATCAGTGGCTAAAGGTAGTGGCGAGACTGGAGATCTATTAAAGCAAGTAGAAGATTATAAGGAGACACCTTCAGAACATTTGTCACTCCGAACATCAGAAGCTGAGTCCTCTAAGTTAGTCACTCCAGGAAAGGATGAGAAGAAAGGAGAACAATAAGTAGCTTATTATGTAGAGGAAGAACATATTCTACATTATATTGCTCAAATGCAAAACATAGAGGATGTTTCTCAAAAAGATATTGATGATGAAGACAATTTTGTTCATGTGTTTGATAGTGAACAGAAATCCACAGAACAAGAATCCATTCTGAAAGTGGACAAGGGAAAGAAACTCGTTGTTGATACCCTGAGCTCAGTGGTGGTAATGAAAAGGGATGTCGGTAGTTCTTCAAAGAGAAAGGTTGGCCAAATTGAAGAAGAAAAATCTCCAAGAAAATTCTCAGATTCGGAGTCATCTTCGTTGGGGCATGACTTTGTTGTTCAGTCATTAAAGAAGTTGGTGGGTTCTATTCCGACTTTCTCAAGTATAGATTCAAGATGCCAGATGCTCCAACATACTTTGAATCAGAAAACAGACTTCGTACACATGGTTATGGATAAATGTGTTGAGAAGGAGGCTCAGTTCAAAACTTTTTTTGTTGGCTATGAAGCCCACAAAAGGTCTTGCAAGAAAATGACTAGTTGGTCGAGGAAAACTGTAGAAGTGATGAGGCTCTTGGATGAATTCAAATATGATGTTAAAGATGCATTTGAGATAGAATATAGGAAGCTAAATTATCTTACTTCTTCCTTTGAAGAAAATTTAAAAGCTGAAAATAATTTCCAGATCCAAGAAGATAGAGATCCGAATGGGATGTTGAATTTTGTTGCTCAAAGCTAGAGGAATGAAAGGGATCGTTAGATTGAAATTGAAGAGAAGTTGTTAAAGCAAGAACAGGTTTTGAAAGCCCAGGGAGAAAATATTGAAGCTCAAAGTGCAAGAATAGTTGTGTTAGAGAAGCATGCTGAAGAAGACCATAATGACTTGAATAAGATAAAGACTATTCTTAATGGTCTCATGTCGAAGGAAAAATATCCAAAATAGACAAATCTGATCTTTTTGTTGTATATTAGCTTCTTTATTTTTTCAAATTTAATGAAATTTTTTCTTGCTCGTCTCTTTTGTTGTTGTTACTAATTTTTCAGGTACATTGTTATATATTCCATTCCCTAAAATTCTTTTTGAAAAACACAAAGGGTGAGAAGGAAAAAGAATCCAAATAAATGGGGAAAAAGAACCTTAAAAAGGGTGAGAAAGAAAAATAATTCAAATAGAGTTTATCTAAGGGGGAGTTTTTCATTAAAGAAGACATTCTTATTCTTAATGAAATACCATTCTGGAAATCTAGAATATGATTCTTAGAGTTTCAAATCCTAAGGAGGAGTTAGTCGTATTCATCAAAATCCATAAGTAAAGGGAGATAAGATTTAATGTTTTTAATTTTTTTCTTTCTTTCAACATACTCTTCCTTTTTCGTAAGGATGTTTGTGCTTTCCAAAAAGGGGGTTATTTTTTAGTCAATAAGGTTTTCCTTATAACTATTAATTTTTTTTATGTTTTGAAAATCACAAACACTATATCTTTAAGGAAAATCTATTTTATAAGAAAAATCTCTTTTATAAGAAAAATTGCTTTTATAAGGAAAATCTCTTTTATAAGAAAAATTTCTTTTATAAGGAAAATCTCTTTTATAAGAAAAATCACTTTGATAAGAAAAATCACTTTTATAAGGAAAATCTATTTTATAAGAAAAATCGCTTTTATAAGGAAAATCGCTTGTATAAGAAAAATTTCTTTTATAAGGAAAATCGCTTTTATAAGAAAAATCGCTTTTATAAGGAAATCGCTTTTATAAGAAAAATTATTCTTATCGTATTTTTATTATCTATATCCATATATTTTTTAAGTATAAGTATCGGATTCATTTATATATTCTCAGAATCACTTAAAACATTAATGTGAAGCATTCTGTTTTATGCTCCGAATTCTGGATGAGAATTGTAATGGAGTTCCACTCTGAATTCTGGGTACGAACTCTAATAAAGTTACATTCTGAATTCTGGATACGAACTCTCATGAAGTTCGACACCAAATTTTAATGACGAATTCTGATTACGAATTCCCATTACGAATTCCGATGATGAATTACCATTCCAAATTTTCATTCCAAATTATCTTATTTAATAGAATCGGATCATCTTTTCTCAATTCACACCGAATTTATTTAGACTCTGAACTTTCATTTTTCTTAGACTCCGAACCTTCACTCTGATCTTTTTAGTTAATCTTAAAACGATGTCTTACTTTCTGTTACACTTGTTTTGTTATAAAACGATGTCGTCTATTCTGTTATAAACTAACTATTGGTTAAATGACATGTGTACAGGTCCCTCCGATTTTTAAGGAAAATATGACCGTTGGAAAGGAGGCCGACCGAGCCTATAAATAGGAGCTCCTTTGAAAGAGCTCTACATACACAATGAAGTTGATCGATCTAGAGACCACATGCTTCTATGGTGATTTCTAGATAGAAAAATATTTTCATGCTTTGTGCGTACTGAACTGCTTGTTCAGATTTTGCTTCGTGCGACTCCGAATGT
This sequence comes from Viscum album, assembly GCA_963277665.1. NCBI lineage: Eukaryota > Viridiplantae > Streptophyta > Magnoliopsida > Santalales > Viscaceae > Viscum > Viscum album. The sequence goes on from OY728122.1 coordinate 1,136,290,338, forward strand.
TGGTGATTACATTCAAGGACTTCCGAGGATAGGAAGACAGAGGTGCCGACTACCTTAATGTTCGAGGGCTTCCTTGTTGAGGAAGATAGAGGTTCCAACTACCTTGAAGTTGAGGGCTTACGTTGATAGCAAGATAGAGATTCTGATCTTCATATCGAGGGCTTACCCTGGTGTGGGTAAGACAAACTTGCTTGAAAGTATAAATCAAGGGACCTTTATCCAAGGTTGTTGTATACCCTTCTCTTTGGGTTAAAAGACTTAAATCTTGTTACCTGTAGTTTTACTTCTTGTTTGTTTCCACTACATATTTTATTGTAAGGAAAGTATAACCTTCTTATATTTCCTTACACTTGTACATTGATAAGTTTAGATTCTATACGCTTTAAGGTAGAATCTCATATTGTAATCTTCAGCTTTGTTTCAATTTCCAGATCCATATTTCCGAAACCTACTTTCAGAACCTCTTTCCAGTTTTAAGCAAGTACATAGAACATGAAGTTTATAACTCCATTCCTTATTCCAATTTTTTCATTTGGTGTTAGAGGTGTTGTGAATTTGCTTAGTTTAACATTGTTAAACTTAGAACTTTCCTTGTCTATGGAAAACATTGTAATCCATATCAAACTTTAATGGTTCCAAAGGAATTTTTAAAGTATACAATTCACCCCCCCTCTTGTATATTGAGCATCTACATCATTATTTTGATCCTACAGAAAGAATATCCTTATGGTTTGTAAGAGTATTTTCATGGATGGAGCCCAATATTAAATATATATTCAATATTGGACACTGAACAATTAATGAATATGAACCCAGATAATTCATAATTCCTTTATAGGAGTCAGTCTATTGAAATTTAATTGAGATGAATGATTCTTTGAACCATCTCATACTACCGCATCTAGTTTAGAGTTTCCCATACCTAAAAATTTCTTAATTTCATGACATAATGAAATATTTATTTATAATACAATCACATTACCTTCTTGAATTAGAGTTTTATGTAATTTGTATAAAACATTAACTGAAAAAATAAGTATAAATTTCTGGAAAATATAAACAACTTCTTAATCCATGAAAATTCATCAATATCTCTCACAAATTCTTCTCCTAAGATACTCTAATAGTAACATTTTATGTGTTACATTTCATTATAGTCTTGGGAAATGGAAACACAGGAAAGGGGTGAGATCAAACTCTCTATAAGGGTAAATTTCAAAGATAATAATTAATAATCATAATAGTGCATATAATGAACATATTTGTATAATAAAGAAACATAAGAAACCTATACCCAAAAATTAATATATCATAAATCATGGAATAAGGAGTTTTTTAAAATAATTCTTGACTGAAATACAATAGTAAAATAATTTAAAAACATGATCCATTGCAGCATGACATAGTCATAAGTATAATAGTAATATTATATAATATCATGAAAACCCACATAGAAATTTGGACCAACTATAATAATGGTAAACCCTTTATGAGAAAACTTATTATTATCAATACTATGTGAATACACTCGTCATTTCTCTGCTTAAAAATATGAGTAAACTAATCATTCCATTGTCTATGTAAACAAAATCATTATGTCCAAGCCTTACTATATCATTAAATATAAAACTAAACCAATCAATTGGAAATTGATATAAGACCCAATCGATCTACATTCATATATATGTGTACTATATGAAATTATTCATAATCATATATTAAATAACCCATTACATGATTAATTGTATACTTAAAAATATCACATAAAATGAACTTATGAAATCATAGAAAATCATAAAAATTCACATTTTCTAAAAGGAGTTTTTTCATTGATTGAAAATAACATTACATAAGAAATTAATTGAATGAAAAAAAATTAAATTAGTAAAACGGTATCCCTAAATCCATAGTTATATGTATCAAATTACAATAAGTATGATGATTTTTTGGTTTTTATAGAAACCGCCTTGAAAAAGGAAAATTCCCTAATATTTTGAAAAAAAAATTAAAAGAAAATTTTTATACAAGTAAGAGAAAATAATTTCATTTAGAAACCAAGAAAATATATAGGTAATATTTCATATAAAATTAAATATTCATAATATATATATATATATATTCAAATAAAATTAAAAATAGAGACTTTAGAAAAAATTACTATTACCATAAAAAGAAGAAGCTCCAAGCCACATTAAGAAGTTATTTTCTAATTAGTGAGGAGAAAATTTCAAAAAATTTACCTTTAAAAAAGAAATAACAATAATATACCCTTGAAAGTAAAAAAATATTATCAAAAAATTGTTTTGGTGGAAGGAAAAACATTTTATTTTCAAAATAATGGAAACATTTATTTTAATATTTTATGATTTTTTTGAAACCCTACATCTTATAAAGATTAATAGATTTTCATTTGAATTTTTTTAAAGATAATTTGGAGAATAAAATAAAATAGTCCATATTATATTTCTAAAAATATAGGATAACATTAGTTGAAAGTAATATATGGGAATGGAAGAAAATATTCATTGGTATGAACGTGAGTTTTTCTTACCAACGTTAAAATTTAACTTTATAAAAAAATTATCAAAGAAGGTTTTATTGGTAAGGATAAGTAATTTACCCCCAAAAGTGGAATTATAATATAAAATAAGTTAATTTTAGGGAAAAATAAATATTTAAATTTGGACATAAGTAATAAAAAATATTACCAAATAAATTAAAAATTGAGTCAATCAAACTCTTATAGAATTTATATTGTTTGAACTAAAGGAGATTATGAGGAATATCATAGAATAATTAAAATCTCTTAAAATGGGTGATATTTAAATAATTTAAACTAATTTGGTAGTTATTACACCATATAAAATAAATTATATCAAATAATATAAAAAATATCTGATGGAGTTGAAAATGTTCCAATGAAACTATTACCACGTTCCTTGTTTAATCAAATGAACTCTATGATCATTTATAAAAAACCTAAAATTATTAGTCACCTATTTCATAAAAAAATTCACATACACCATATTTTATAATATAACACCCCATTTACTTTCGTCTTTAGTCCTTTGACCCTCATTTTGTTCTCCCTTTAGGTTAGAGTGCATCATGGGATTCTTGGGAATAGAGATCCATTTATAGGTATATTAGAATAAATTATAATTATGTATATTTTTTATATTAATGGATTCAAGCTATAAATATTTAAATTTAAATTAAAGGTAATATTTAGGTCAAAATATCCTTAATTTTTTGTTTGGAGGTTTTCTATAGAATACTAGGAAGAGCATTGTCATCTAGACACATTCAGGTCATGAATGGGTTACCCAACATGAATCAATTATAGGGAATAATTTAGGCATCTTGTACAGTTTGTGAAAATATTTCAGGCCATAAAACCATGACACATTGTGAAAAAATTGATTGAGATTAAATTTTACCTAAGGCAATGTGATTTCATCATATTTTTAAATCATGGAATTTTATGTCTTAAAAAGTATCAATGATGTGAATTCCTTGGGTCTAGAATTTTTAAAAATGCTTCACAACTGAAAAAATTGGTCATTTGGTACATTTGTTTTTCTATCAAACCCAAGGGTTGTTTTAGATGATTTTGGGTGATCTCCGTCCCTCCAGATTCCTCTATTCACTATTTTACTCTTGAGGTAGTTTCACCATGTATCCCTTATAAGTGGTCTTCCTACTTCTCCTTTTCATTTGGTTAGGATGGTGGTGTTATATGAGTTCATTATTAAAAATCTTGATTGATTTGAGTTTTATATTTATACATTTTATTTTCCTTTCATTCCTTTCATTTTGAAGATTGATCTATTGTTTTTCAGTCTACATTGTCAATAGTGCATAAATTTCCATCCTTCTGGATGTATGTTTATCTACGAAAATGTTTGTAATTCATAAATTGCTATATTTTCTTTGTTATACCTTTGTGTATTTCATTGAAATGTATTTAATTTGGTGAAAAATGGATGATTATTAAATGTGACCATGGATATTGGAAATGGTGTTGGATAAACTTGCAATGTAAGAAAACATGGGTTCATTATGAAACTGACATAGATAACCCAAGTGTGTCTGGAATCACTATGAGTTACTTTTTTGTTATTGAAATACTATTTAAAGAATCACTATTGGTTAAAACCAAAATAATCCTAGTTTTGTATTCATTCATTTATAGTATATTTTACCATAAGCTATATCCCAAGTTGTGTGAATTCCATTTATTCATTATTTATCGCATGATGGTTCGTTTCCTATATATGTGATCACATGTTTAGTTTAACTATTTTTGTATTATAACTGATATATTTATAGATTTTTTTAATATGTATTGAATTTATGTAAGATAATGGAATGATTACAAACAATTTTTTATGAAAATTATTTATAAACTATAATTTTTTTTAAGTTAGAACATATGCCTTCCTAAAATTAGAACTTGTATAGATTCTTTACTGATATCCTACTTGGTTCTATGATCCCACCCTAATTTTCCCTTCATATGGTTTTTGGCCATGTTTTTAAGACTCTTGTAAATGTAATGGAAGCAATTATCATTCCATTTTCTATTTTTTTGTCGTCTTTGTAGTGGGATAGATTGGTGGTGATAGATGGTCACTTATAGGATTATTTAGTTTTTTCTACATGTTTTTTTTGGTTTGGTTGATGTGGCTTGACTTTTAATGTATCATGTATATGTATTTATTTCATCCAAATTTTACATTGAAATTTCATTTGTTTTACATGAGACTTGGGCTTATTTTTTGTATTTTACCATGTGTCAGACAACAATTTGAGACATGTCTAGTTTACTTGATCAGGTTCATTAAAAATGGTTACCAAATTGAATAATCAGTTCTAAGTGTTGTTTACACTAATATGGATTGGTTTGGTGTCTTAGTAGATAGTATTTATGACTATCACAATTTGGTTAGTCTTTTTGGAAAGGGGGCCTATCTCGCTCACTTTCATGACTAAATACAAGTTACCATGGGTTGTCAGGGATTTTATTTCCATGATTAAGACGTGGAGTATTAGTTTATTTGAACGAACCAAAGTGGTGTTATTTAAAAAGAAAATTTCTTTTCTCAAGGTTTGTTTCATGTTCAAATAATTATTAATTTCGTTAAATTCATATTATTTTAATGCATTGATATCGACACCTAAAGGTTATCATTTTTATTGAAATCTTCTTGTGATAGATTGTTTTTTTTTCAGATTGTAAGACAATGACTCAGAGAAAAACTCTTCAAAATATGAGTAATGAAACTATTATATGGGTTTCATTGGAAAATTTATTGGTGTATCGTTATTTTATAGAAGTTGTAGTCATAACTATTCATACTCTGGGTCAAGCTGGTGTCAGAAACCTAGTACGAGCATTGGATGATGACAAATAATTTACAAAGACCCATCCACATGTATTCCATAGTGATAAAGGGATACAAGAATAGAATAAATGTCTTGAGAAGATTGAGATGATATTTATCATTTTGAAGGAACGTAGGGAATTTGAGGTGGGTTTTTTCAAATATATGATTGAAGGACCAAGTAAAAGATTGTGCAATTCCATTGTGAAATCTATGTTGAATTATGATATTACCTATGATTCTTTAAAGAGAATATTCAACCATATGTTATTCCTAATACATTAATGGGTCAAATACCTAAAAGTTTTTGAATTTTGTGTAAGGAGTGTACCATTATGGAGTATTCCACCAATTTTTCTAAGATAGAGCACATTGTATCAATGATGATATTCAATTATTACTTTAAATAACTTTGGAGATGTAGTCGATAAGGGATATTTGGTCGAGGCTGACATAGCTAGAAAAAATTGATTGGGAAGAGTTTTAGTTGGTACTGTTGTTAGCTAGTGTGTATCTTATGGAAAGAAAATAAAGAACAAAGGTTGCCAGTTTTCATCAGAAATAGATTTGGGGGATTTATATGGATAATAATTGGTAGTATTATATCATTGTGGGTGTCCAAGTAATAAAATGGATAATTTTATGTAGGCTACCATTACTATTCATCATTGTAGACAATAAGGCCATTAGAATTGTTTTTTTACCATATGTCTCAAGATAATAAGGCTAGATCAACATTCACCAAGGGCTCGTATGTTCATACCAATGAATCCAAGGGTGGTGAATTTTATTATAAGGATATGTTGGATGTTCTTGTGGCCAATAAATCTTAGGGAGGAGTTGAGATTTTATTTCTCTATATGGTGGAGTATTCACTAGAGGAATATATAGCTAGGCTAACCATAGTAAGAGGTACTATGACTATCTCATAATTTATAGTTCTATATTTGGTTGATATAAGTGCTACTAATTATTCTATATTGAAAAAAACATTTGACTTGTTGGAATTGTGATCGAAGCTTATATCATTTATGATGTATATTTCTATGCCTTTGATAAAGAGGTTAGAAAAAGTTTTCACATTCCCATTATATAGTGTGATGGTAGCAGACCATGATATTGAGTGTTACTTATTAGTGGATGATATTGAGTTCAGTGACATTATTATCAACATGGTTTGGATGATCATTGTTATGTACCAGTTAAACTATTATCTCAATCAGGTTTAGTTTTTATCTACTGATGGGGTTCTCATGTTTTTCAAGATCAATAGGACTCTAGATCTAAAAGGAATGGGGATATTGTTACTTATAATATGGTAATATCATGCTAGTGTTTTGATATGTTTCATGATGATTTTGACCCTTGTTTTGGTAGTCTTATACAAGTGGGTGTGTGTGAAAATCCTATAGTATTTCAGGGATATTTTTATATTTTACCACTCTAGAGAGAGCGTTTTTTATCATAGACTTGTTAGCTGGTATGATTCCCATTTCTATTAAATCTAACCATATGGATACCACTGAATTATTATCACTTAAGTTGAAACTTGTGGATCTAAATGATAAGTTATTTATTCATCAAAGATTCTCACCATGATATTTTCCTACCATCTTTTCTAAAAAGGATCACGGTAGCCTCACAGTTTTTGTTGACTATCAGAGGTTAAATATGGTGCTTTAAATAAATAATATCCCTTGATAAGTATTGATGGTATATTTTATCATCTAATAGGGAATTTTAAATTTTTAAAGATTCACATGTGGTTAGGGTACCACTAGTTGAGAGTCCGATAAGAGGATATATGTAAGATAGTGTTTAGGTGACAGTGTGGGATTTTTCTGGGTTTCTAATGATTCCATTTGGCCTAACTATTTCCCTTGTAGTTTTTAGGGAATTAATGACATTAATATTTAATAATTTCATGGACTCTATTATTTTGTTTTTCGTGGATGATATTCTTTTAAACCACATTTGAGGTGGAGCACATGTGCCCTTTGGATACAATTATTAAAACATTGAGGAAATATCACCTATATGGTAATATTTCCAAAAGTGAGTTTTGGATTCAATATGTAATGTTTCTAGGCCATGTTATATCTAATAAGGTAATCTTATTTGATCATAGTTGTTGCATCTAGTTATGTCTTGTGAGTGGCCCAGAAATGTGTTTGAGATCTATAGATTTATAGTGTTGGTAGATTATTGAAGGATATTTTTTAGGGGTTCTCTAATATTTCATCTCTAATAACATATATAAGACCTAATGTAACACCCTTAACCTAGTTACCCAGAGTTGGTGTATTATTTTAATACATTGGAATGATTACAAGGAATCACGTCCCGAAGGGCCGATCAGTTTAACAGTCTTGGAAAATATATTACATACATGAACATCACATTACAATTTAAAACATAAAATACAACAAAGTTGTTTCTTTTATATCTCCATTATTCAATTTATCTTAACCTTTCATATCAATCATAATACACTTCTTGTAAATCCGTTGAAAATAAAACATAAGAAAGGGGTGAGCTCAGATGCTCAGTAAGGGTAAATAAATTAGCAGAAGCTATAAACTTTTAAGGAAAGATGTATAATAAAAAAATCCTTTTATACATAAAAATTAACATAATATGGAAAAAATAAATCTAACATTACCATATTAACATGCACATGGATATTCTACTAGTTGAATAATCACATGTAATAAGTAATTTCATAATGAGGGAATGCATAATTCCATACATTCATAACCACATTGAAAAGGCCTCATGCCAAGAATACAAATAACTTTTTTTCCAAGGCCTTGTTCCAAGACACTAGTTTGTCTCATGAGACCTATCGATGCATCGAGGAGCTATAGCGGGCTCCTCTCGTCACTTACTAAGTCCAATACATTCCTCATATGAAAAGGTTGAAACATGAAATAAACATTTGTATTAAAACTATCATTCAAAATGTCAACACTTTATCCATGAACCATGAATGGTATAAAAATAACACATTCATAGTCAAACATACCATAACTTATTCAATATAATATAGAAGAATGTATCATAATAAATAAATTTCAAACAAGTTTAAAATCCATCAAAGGTAGTTAACATATATGGAAATTATTAGTAAAATGCTTTGAGATAAATACCCCTTTTTTATGAAATCATTTAAAAGTATCAAAATCTATAAAGGAAGTTATTTAAAAGAGATTTTTGAATCTAAGTGTCCCATACCACTTTGACACTTTTGAAAAGAATTATCATTTCAAAAAATTCATGTCTATATAAATAAATCCTTAAAATCATTTTGAAAACATGGTTATTGATTAAAGGGTTTAGAATGATAAATATTTAAATCATTTTAAATGATTATATAGTTAAATAGACCCTCCAATAAATCCTTAAATGATCCCTTTTGAAAACAATTTTATGAAATATGGGTATCGAGGATAATTATGTCCCATAAAGTACATACACATGAACAATCTTGGATAAATAATAAGATTGGGGAAGTAACCCTTACCTTGAACTTTTCTTCGATTGAGGGTAGTTTAACCTCATGTATAATAGTTAAATAATTTTTATTAAATTATAAAATAATCATATATATTAATATGATATCATATTTGATCTTTTACCATTCATTTGTTAATAATATCATAGTATTATTGTCATTTTCTGGTGTTAACTGATTCATTTTACTTTGTATGCTTTGTTATGTGAGTCATATTTCTTATGGATGGGATGTATCTTATTAATATCTAGAATTATATCAATCCTTTAAACATTATTTTTAATCATCAAATGAAAATTAGTCTTGAAGGGATATGATGGGGAATGAATCTTGTCGCATTCGTGGAGACGGTAATCCGTACGTACGCACAAGCAACAATATCATTTTTTTATATTATAATATTATATAATTCGATGGTATATCATATATTTATTATCATTTTCATGTTATATTTATTATTCACATCAATTATATATCATTATTATACCCATCCAAACAAAAATGTATTGAATAACAACTACACCCTAACGTGGGGACAGTAAGCCGTGCGTATGCACGTATGGTGACATGTCATTTGAAGGATGGAAAGAATAATGAATATGGTTGTACCAAATTTATAAAAACATGATAGTATATTGAAGATACTTTATTTATTATTTTATAATGTAAACAACAAAGAAAGAAGAAGTGGAAGAAGAAAGTAACTTGAAAGACGTGATGAAATATTTACCCCTTCTTCGGGTTCTTCCTTTTGATTTGATCAAAAGGGCTCCTTAAGATGGCTTTCTGACTAAATGTAGGCCTCTAGTATGAATTTATGTAAGTTAAGAGGAAATTTGGGTAGGGGTTGGCTGAGAAAAATGGCTTTGAAGGTGTGAATTAGGGAGAAGGGGGAGTCCTCTTTTATAGGAGGGGTGAGGGGAACCTTAGGAAAAGCTAGAAATATTATTTTATAATAAAATCATTTTCGGTTTCTAATGGCTCCAAAGTGGATTATTTAAGGCTATGTTGTGGATGGGTTGATAACTAGACAACTAAAAGGTTTTATATGGGTTTTGTTCACTATATTAACTTTATCTTATAGATTTAACTCTTAGTTAAATAGTTAGACATTTACAATGTCTCTTTGTATTTTTATATTATATGGTTAATAGACTTATTAAATACTTCCAAGAGAAACCCTAGTGGTTCATTAATAATAATCATATCATTATATAATTCTTTTTTCTAAAACTTATATTTTTAGGAATACAATATCAATTAATAATATAACATTTGTTTTAGAAACTCTTTTCTATCAATTTTGACACTATTTGGTATTTTGTTTTTTCTAAATTCATAACAGTATTATTACTTCAAAAAAATTTCATTTAACAAACCCTAATATGTCATCATAACCTAAAAAATTAGTTAAATTACTAAAAAGTCTCAAATTACATTTATATGGATATTTAAAATATCAATTATTTTAATATTTCATCAATAATGTAATTATTGCATCACTATTATGTCATCAATAAATTAAAATATTTAACGTATAAAATAAATAAATAAAATAAAACTATGTAGAAAATATTTTTATCTTTATAATGAATTTTTAAAATCTAATTTATCTTATGTATAACCCTTTATTAAATTGATTTAGTTATTAAAAATTGATTTTTAACTCTTTTAACGCTTCTTTGAATTAAATAATAATAAATTTCCTAATATAATCCAAGTGGACCAAATAGGTTTTTATTTTATTTCTAAGGTTGTTTTTGGTCGAATTATACTTATCCAATAGAATTATGACATGTGTTAGGGTAATATTAATATTAATTTTACCCTTACTACCCTATTTACTTTTAATCGTGGTAAATAAAAGTAAAAAGTTATGATTCACCCAAAAAATATTTTCATCTTATTGAAAAACATTTTACTTACTGATATCAACAGTGTCTCATTGATTTTTGAAATTCAACTCACAGAAGTGTCAAAATTAAGTTTTATGTAAATTTTCAAATTCTCCTAGCAGGTGGGTAAAAGATGGTAAAATGTTCAATAAATTTTTTATATATCAAAACATATTATAAAATGGATCCAATGAATTACATTGAAATTATATAGGAATTATGTATCAATTTTTACCTAAAATATATTTAAATAAAATAGATAATTATTTAAATAAAAAGTTGTTTTTAAACAATAACTTAGTGTTTTTCACTAATCATCAAAAAATGAATGTTTTCAGAAAAATACCAAACATTCACCCTAATCTAATTTTGATATTCTGAATTCAAAAAATAGGTCTATTTTACCAAATTCAAAACACATAAGTTTCATTTATTAATTTAAAATTAATTCTTGTTGTCAAAACCCAAAAGTGTGTTTTTAAGAAATAATAACTAACAAAAAATTGATACTTATTTATGTTCAATTTCAAAGTGAAATTACGTAAAATGACCATCATCGAATTAAAGGGTGAAAATATAATCTAATTATAATTCAAACCCATTAAAATTTATAATTAAACACTATAAATTATTTTGATTAAAAAAGTTATTTTCAATTAAAATATAGTATTTTTCATTATTCACCCAAATATGAACGTTATCAGAAAAAACCAAAAATTTATTGAAACTAAATTCTTATATCCCAATTCTAAAGAAGGATTTTATTTTTTCAAATAGAATATATATAAGTTTCAAATAATGGATTTAAAAATATGGTACCCCATTAATAGGCGGTAAAATTGCATTTTTTGAAAAATACATCTTTTATATGAAACAATGAATTTGTTCTTACATTATGTCTAATAAACTCATAATATGGATTCTAAAATTATATGGATTATATAAAGTTTAAAATTCAGTTAATACTATTCATAACCACTTTTGAACGACTAGTTTGGTAAGTCATGGTGCGATTGAAATCAATGTTTTGTGTAGTGCAAGTTATTGAATTACATTAAAGAAATAACGTACTATGAAATATTGCGGTGTTACCTTCTTCCTCCCTTAAATAAATTGTGTCCTTGCAATTTTAAATTGTTCTTCAAAAATAAAAGGTTGAAAATAGAAAATAACTTTGTGGGAAAACCCACATCAGAAATTTGGTTAATAAAATTTATCCTTAATAAGAGGAAAGGGGGAATGAAAAAGTCACCCCCAAATTATGATCTCAATTAAAAGAATACTGGTGGAAATTATAGAAAAATAATTAGAGGAAAAATGTATATATTTATAGGAAGTGATAGAGATCTTCAGTCACAAACAATTGTAGAATTGAGGGCCTAAAATCCATTAATCTATGATGATTTAAAATATCATCAGTTCAACAAAACATAAGGTATTAGGATACCACATTTTTAGTTTTAATATCCCTTACCAAAAGATTAATAATTAATTTCTTCATAGAAAAAGAGAAGAAAAAAATATATATTCTTGACAAGAAGAGTTCCATACTTTAACTAATATCTACCCCAAACTCATCTTGCACTCTAAAAGATAATAGAACTTAAAAAAATTCTATTTATCCTATTCGTATAGGGTTCCAAAAAAAGAATTTATAATTCATCTACCAAAACATTAAAAAAACTACATTATGCAATCTAGGACATCATGTGGGCTAGTGGTATGTGATACACCCTTGTTTCCCTTCAGTTGCGAGTTCAAGTCTCACGGCCTTGCCGGTCGCAACGAGTTGCCGCCTGACCTATGGGATGTCCTTTTTATGGGAATCCAAAAATAATCTGAAACTAGAATTGTCCAAAATACTTCATTCCAAACTCACAGTCCAAAATTTATAAGGAAGGTAAACACAATGAAGGTCCTCTTTGCCACGTAATAACATGTGAACACCTTCATCATGTCTTCTTTTAAAACACTGCAACATCCTGGATTACCATAAAACCTTATTGATTACATTCATTCTCCCTTATTCTATATGGAGTACTGGATATACTCCTTCTATCCAAATATGTTGTAAACTCCAACAATGATGAAATATAAAAATCATTAATCGGTTTCAAGGTAGTCATGAATATCCAATACAATTTATCCAAATCAATCATGTATTATTCCAAAATAACTACCTTGGTATCAGAACCATATTATGGTTTATCATTCTCTCAACCATATAATTTCCAAAAATTTTACCTACTATTGAGTCACTTTTCTTTGTTCCACACAATCTCAAGTCCCTAATGAAATAGTACTACAGTAAAATCCTTATATACTCCATAATTCTTATAACATGTACATCGTTAAAAAAATACTCAAATGACACAATAATTTAATAACAACATAAGAACTTTTAATCATTCCTCTTCATCTTCGGTAGTACCATATCTTGATTATTATCCAATAGCATCATTTTTGGTATACTATGATGATTTGGACATTGATTTGTGTAGTGTTCCAACTCCTTGAAGATGAAGCATTGAACATTTGAAACTTTTTTCTTACCCTTGGAATCACGTACTTGGTGTCATTTTTCCCTACACTTATAACAAACTCTCATTCCCTTCAAGCATTTACCAAGGTGATTCTTTCCATAGTTATCACATATGGTAAAATTCTTCTTTTCCCTCTTCCCTTTATCCAACTTTCTGTATTCCATCCTTTTCTCCGCTTGCTTCCCTTAAAATCCATAGGACTTAGAGAATTATTTACTTATCTTATTAACACATGATACTATTTCTTCATATGTTGAGAATACATGGGAGACTATTTACCTTCTAAATGTATTCTTAATACTCTGAAAGATATGATCCTTATTTATATTTGGATCATACATATTTCTAGAGTTCACATTCCATATATTGGGTTCCATTTCTATAAAATGGCATACAATAGGTCAGTTTATGATTACAATTAATAATTCAAAACTTTTAAAATACCAAACAAAAATTGAACAGTTTATGGATATAATCCATAATCATAAAAAAAATTTCTTTTAAGAGGTATATACTCATAAACACTTCATAGTGGTTTGTAAAGAAAATGAGAATTATCCTAAGCATATCCTTCGGTAGTGTCGTAACCAAGAGTGTAGTAAGGCCCATTTTCGTGCACCGGTTCTCGTTAGAGTCAAGCTCAAAGTGGTGTTTTCGTGTTTTAACCATAGGTACATCTGTTCTAGAGCTACCTCAACCTACTCGTATCCAGGCAGGGATGAAATTCTCTTGGAAAACTCACAAAATCTATATAGTACAAAAATTCTAGGTAGTTATTCTATACTAATCCTCAAAGTCTATCTTAGGGCTATGTGCTCTAATATGAGTTTATCTAAATCTAGTTTCTAAGGTTTGTACTAAACTTCATCTGATACCAATTGTAACGCCTCGACCCCAGTTACCTAGAGTCGGTGAATTATTTTAATACATTGGCATGATTACAAGGAATCATGTCTCGAAAGACTCATCAATTTAGTGGTATTAGATAATAGATTACATACATGAACTTCACATTACAATTCAAACATAAAATACAACATAAATGGTTCTTCGATATCTCTATTATTCCATTTATCATAACCCTACATATTAATTATAATACACTTCTTGGAAATTCTAGGAAAATAAAACATAAGAAAGGGGTGAGCTTAGATACTCAATAAGGGTAAATAAATTAGTTGAAGCTATAAACATTTAAGAAAGATGTATAATAAAAAATGTAACACCCCAAAAACTTCTGTTTCATATAATGTTAATTTATATTTTTAATTGTTATCTTTTACCCGAACCAAACTTATACCTTATAGAAAAATAATAATATGATGCAACGGAATAAGCACACAAAATGGGCGCAATGAGTTTTGTTCAAATAAAAACACAGTAGTTGTTATAATGAACCAAGTTTAAGAGGGAAATAAAACTAGCCAAATACACCTATTAAAAAACTTATTAGGATTACTGGGAAACCTCCCAAAAGAACAAGAAATCTGAGAAGATAATAGGCGTAATTGGAATCCGCCATAACGGACATGAGAATAACTGAAGCCACCGCGGCCACACTAAGCACCAAAGGTATGACACTTACAATCTTCTTCAATCAACTAGTGTGTAAGGACACACAAAGTCTTGGATTTATAAGACACTAATTTGATCATTTCCTTGGGAAAATACGGAACTCTAGCGGGTATAAATATAGTCGTTTTCCAAGTCGGTTAATTAATTGAAAACATACGGGTATATTTTAGACCTCCATATAATTAGGTTATGGAATTGAGAACTATGAGACTATTCCAAAAACATGAACTTTATAAGGGCATAATGAAATGTTTTGAAAAATACATTGGTGATTTTGAAATGTAATTCAAAACATGTTACATTTAAATCAAATATATTGTAGGTATTTCTAGTATCTTCAACTATGTTTAAATTCTTGCTAATTGATTTATATTTTAATTAATCTATGTTTTGACCACCATAACAATAGAATATGAATTATCATTTAATTCATAACCTTTTACATTAAAGGATTGTTTTTTTTATCACAAATGACCATAGAAAAATACTTTTAAGACAAAATTTAATCTGTAAACATTAACCTTATAATGTTTAATAAAATCCATGTATAAAAAGGAAATTTCTATAGTGTGTAATTTACCTTAAAACATTGTATATATGTATTCTCTTAAGAATAATTTTTGGAAAACATTTATGCCCGTACGAGCCAGCCCTTAACGTCTGGGAAAAGGGAGGTGCCACACTCTAGGTGGCTGAGCCTTAGCCCATGCCTGAGGCTGGAACGAGATCGAGCATAGGTCTCACAAGGATCGCAAAGGAGAATGCTTGGGAGTGAATGTGTGCGCACAGCGCGGGCGCATGGCCGCGTGAGCAGTGGGTTGGCCGAAGCCTGCAAGGGGGAGCACATGTATAAGGCCCCCATTGTGTGTACTGTGTGTTTTCTGAGCTGAGGATTAGAGGCCTAGTATTATAAAGGAGGCGCGGTCATCCCACTGATTCGATGTGGGAAGAAAAATTTCGGGCTAAATGAGATCCTGGCCGTCGTATCACGCCGTGTGCAATCAGGGCTGCTAATCCTGTTTCTGCCTTCGGATTTCAGCAAGCGCGGTGCTTCCAACATGTTTTTTAAGCCATTCAATTAGGATCAGATTAAATTTTATTCGTACTTACCTTTATAAACCATGGTCATACCCCATCCCTCGGATCAAAGTCAGACGTGATATGGACTGTCCATTTTCCTCCTAATCTTTTCCAGCGATGCTACCATCTTACTCTGACAGAGTGCACTGCACCAGTACCCTACACTTTGTTTTGCACCATTTTTTTCTTCACTCCTATCGCCTATAGACCCTCCACACTTCTGGTTTCTACAGAGGTCTCTTTCCCTAGTTTTTTATAAGGCAAGTGGCCTTAGATCCCTTCTTCATGCATTATAGGTATAATTTATAAAAACTCAGGCAACGCATTCAAAGGACCTCATGGCTCCTTGCACCAAGCCTCCAGCGGACCTCGACTCCTCCTCTTCCTCCTCTAGCCTTCATAACACCAACATAAGGGGGATTTTATCTTCCTTTTTCATGCAACCCTGGTTATATATATATGTCTATGTATACATTTTTATATATATATATAATATATATAGATGTACTCACCTATATTAAAACCCTAACCTCTTTCTTTGCCTCCTGTTTATAGGTTAATAAGAACTGTAAGGGATTTTTTGTTCTAATCCACATACAAACCAGTCTTTATATAAATACATAAAAATTAATCCAACCCTCTATATTAAAAGCATCATACCCTCCCTTACCTTCTGTTTTGAAGTTAATAAGTTTGTTTTGAGTGTTTTATGTTTCTATTTTGTCATGAAAAACGAGTTTATATGTGTGTATATACAAATACAGTATATATATATAGTTATATAAGTACAAACCATATATATATACTCTAATTCAGTTTATAACCTTCTATTTTCCAAGGTTAATAATGTTTTAAAGATCCTATAACTGTGAAAAGAATTTTCCACTTAGAATTCATAAAGATTAAGTTTTACATATTTATGTATATATTGTATAATTGGAAATACATGTTGATGGAATTTCAATTAAAATTATAAACCTTTAACCCTCTATCATACCCTTGAGTTTTCAAGATCCATAGGTTTTAAGGGAAGCTCGTTTGATTATTTTTTCAAAATTTATTTCCTTTAAGGTTGGGATATAAAATATATATGTATCTATATGTAAACTTAAATATTTTTACTATGAAATTAAGGTTTTCGAGGACTAAACCCTATGTAGTACATACTAAGTTCCATTCTTGGGAAAGAGTTTAAAATTTTGGTTGTGCTAATTTTAGTTTTACAAATTTTACAAATAGGTACTATAAATTTATATATATACATGTATATGTTGTATAGGTATAATTTTGAAACTCAGTTCATGGTTAGAAATCATTATCCCAAACCTTCAACATGTTTACGCGTACTTTCCAATAATCCCATAATTTATTTTTCAAAGTTCAATTACACAATTTCAAGGAGTTTTGTAAATTTTTCCTTTGTAATAACTTTAGATAAAAAAATGTTAAAGTAGGGAGTCTTGTTGTGTCTGTTTGAACTTCAAACCATGGATTATGTTCTTTGTAAAATAATAATATCTAGTACCAGTAGTTAACTACTTGGGTCCAATTACTCATATTTTTGTAGACTCTCATCTGTGAACCATTTATCAGCATGTTGTGTAGATGATGCATGTGTCTCCTTGAATGATTTTCCTTATGAACTAATTATGTGTGCATCACTAATATTTATCACATTGTATTATGCATGTGCTACTTTGTCATCAAACATGTGTTTCCTTAGTAGTTTCCATATCTTATTTTGTTTTTCTTTCCTGAAATAATTCTCACTAAATATTAATTAATGAATCTAATAACCCGTTATTTGGAGTGGTATGGGATACCCCAAATAAGATCACTTTTAAATGGGTATCCAAAGTTGTATGGGATGCCTTTGATACATATCCCTCTAAGACATAAAAGGAATGTATTGGACTGATTATGTGATGGGGGAGGCCTATTATAGCCTCTCAATGCATCGAAAGGTCTCATGAGACAAATTATGGTCATGGAATGAGCTTAGGAAAAAGTTATGGTTCAAGAGAAATTATTGGACAAAGATATGTATGGTCTTGGAATGAGGCCATGACATAGTATGGCATTATACCCTCCTCTTAATGTTTTAGTAAGTGGAAAACTTTGAGATTTTTCCGACTAGTAGGATATCCCTGGTTCAGATCCTATTATGCACAGATATATTAAATGCATTGACATGTTATGTTTCAGAATTTTTTTTAGACATAGTCCATTGATCAGAATATTTTATGCCTCATCATGTGAGAAATTATGGATATGTTTACCATGACATATGCACCAGTTTATGTGACAACATTTTGATTATGTCTTGTGCACTCAGATCCTATCTTGTTAGTAAATTGAATAACCCTACATGCTTTACACAGGCACTTTATTTCCCTTTTTAGAATTGCGTACTCTGATCAGTTTTTCATTTTTTAAGTTAAAAGTTTTCTTTTATTTCAAGATTAATTGGTTTTCATTAGGAAAAGGTTTATGTTTACATTCAATAGTTATTTTCACATAATGGAAGTTTTATTTCCTTATTTTCAATTTTTTTTAAAACCCCCTTAATGGGCATTATTTTTCTCACCCTACATTTTAAATCAAAATATTTTAGGTATCAGACATTTCTTCAATGAAGTTTCAGAATGCAGCTAGTTTCCCAAAAACTGAACCTCACGATCCTCTGTAGAATGGGACATGATGTGAATTTTTTTGAAAATGAATAAAATTTAATAATTATGGAACATCACGTCTCATGGACACCAGATCTGGGCACTCGGGAGCTGGGTCTGTCAGAGTACGTGTCAGAGGATAGGTTCAGACAATTATGGAAAACCAGGTAATAGAAATATATAGCTATGACTGAACCTTACTAAGTGATTTTGTTATAATTTTCAGATGGTAGCAGAAAATGTGCCTACCAATCTACTATCACTCCCCACTGAGGAATTAGAGACCATTGTGTCTTTAGCTAGCTGAGAGAATTTTCATAACTACTCCCATATCTGCATGACATGAAAAACACCTATATGATGTGTCAAACTCACGACGGGTGCTTCGGCTACACCGAGGGTTAGGATTGGATTACCTTCTTATTTTGATGACCCAAATCCCCTCCTATGTATGTCAGGTATGGTAACATGAGGGAATTTTTTGAGTGTTCACAGTATGTGAGGACTTTGGCTCTATGGCCCTTCACACTTTTCAAGAAGCTTCTTCTGCCGGTGACCTCCAAGTGTCATATCTTTGTCTAATCTTGAACTACAGCTTCTGGGGCCAGTTGTTTGACTTCAGAATGATAGAAGATGAGTCCACCCGACTACCTTGTAGGAAACAAGAGTATTTTGATGTCTTACAACTTCATACCCCTCATGCTACACTCATGAGACGTCATAGGTGCCCCCATGAGTTTAACCCTGAATTATTAGCCTGTGTTTGGTTTGAGGAGATAGGGAGTTTTGCATCTCTGTGTGGAGTTCGTGTAGTAGGTCATCAGGGGAACTCAGGCACTGATGTTTAGTAATAATCTTAGTTTTTATTAATATATTATCTTTCCCATTCCAGTATTTACATTATCTGAACATTCAAAGTGAATTCTCATGAATATGTTTTCAGATGGCTAGAGGAACAAATATCCCATCCCCACCCGATGAGATATTGGAGGATATCTTAATCAGAACATGCGCTGTGGAATATCCTTCTTTCCTTAACCTATGAGGATCATGTCAATGTATGTTTGGATTCTATAACAGCCATGTGTTCCTTTGTTTCTATCACGGGAATGACCATGTCTTCCACATCATCTCCATGACCCAACTCCCCTGTTATAGGTGAAGGGGGAGATACTTCGATGGTCTTTTTCAGTGTTTCACTCTGGCATAGAATTTTTCTGCTAGAGCATGTTTCCTAATGGTTTCCCAAGATGGGAACCTCATAGAAACCTTTATGTTCCAAATTCTAATCCTCAATCTATTTAACCGCATCATTCCAATTTAGTATCTCACGAAAGATGTAGTCTGGTGGGGAATCAGATAATATGTCCATTTAGACATCTCTAAACATTCCACCACTTGAGCCTCCTTATGGAATCCTGAGTGTAGAATGCATGAGCCAGAGTTCAAAACGTACTGCTCGAGGTGTATCTGGGCCAGAGAATGAGAGGAACAGAATACCAACCTGAGTATTCTGTTGACCGGGCCGAATCTCCCATTTTGGTGATGATAATCATCTGGGAATTTCTTTTCCAGTTTTTGAATATAATTGCGAGGACCCAATTCTTTGTATGGGGGAATAATGTAACACCCCAAGAACTTGTGTTTCATATAATGGTAATTTCTATTCTTCATTGATATCTTTTACCCAAAAAACATATCTCTTATAGAAAAATAATAATATGATGCAGTGGAATAAGCATACGAAATGCATGCAAGGAGTATTATTCAAATAAGAACACATTAGTGTTTATAATAAACCGAGATTAAGAGGGAAATAAAACTAACCAAATATACCTATTAAAAAACCAATCAGGATTACAGGGAGACCTAACAAAAAATGAGAACCCTAAAAAGATAATTGCGGTCCTTAGCATCTTCCATAACAAACATGAGAATTGTCGAAGCCACCGTGGCCACACTAAGAACCAAAGGTATGACATGGACCATCTTCTTCAATGAACTTGAGTGTGAGGACACACTAAGTCATGGATTTATAAGACACTAATGTGATTGTTTCCTTGAGAAACTATGGAACTATAATGGCTATAAATGTATCCATTGGTCATGTCAATTAATTAATTGAGAACATATGGATATATTATAGACCTCCAAGTAATTAGGATATGGAATTTAAAACTATGAAACTATTCCTAAACATGATCTTTAGAAGAGAATAATGAAATGTTTTGAAAAATACATTGGTGAATTTTAAATTTAATTCAAAATGTGTTACATTTAAATAAAATGTATTGTAGATATTTCCAGTATCTTAAACTATGTTTAAATTCATGCGAATTGATATATATTTTAATTGATCTATGTTTTGACCACCATAACACTAGAATAAGAATTATTATTTAATTAATAACCTTTTATGTTAATGGATTATTTTTTTCATAGATGTCCTTAGAAAAATTCTTTTATTGAAAAATTTAATTTGGAAACATTAACCATATAATGTTTAATAAAATCCATGTATAGTAAATTTCTATTGTGTGTAATCTACCTTAAAATTTTGTATATATATATTCTCTTAAGAATAAGTTTTTGTAAAAATTTTGGCCCATACAGGCCAGCCCTTAACGACTGGGCCAAGGGAGGCGGCACAATATGGGTGGCTGAGCCTCATCCCATGCCTGAGGCAAGCACAAGATCGGGTATAGGTCTCACGAGGAGTGCAAAATAGCAAGATTGGGAGCGCATGTGTACGCACAACGCAGACTAAAGGTCGCGTGACCAGTGGGTAGGTCGAAGCCTATGTGTGGGAGGGAGTGGTAGCACATGTATAAGGCCCCCTTCGTGTGTTTTGTGTTTTTTCTGAGCGGAGGATGGGAGGCTTAGTCTTAAAAGGAGGCGTGTTCATCCCACTGATTCGATGTGGTAATCAAAATTTCAGGCGAAATGAGATCCTGTCCGTTGGATCGCGTCGCACACGATCTTGGCTGTTGATCCTATTTTCGTCTTCGGCATTCAGCAACCGCGGTGCTTCCAGTGGGTTTTTTTAAGCTTTTAAATTACGCTTGGATTAAATATAAGTATCCCGTACCTTTATAAACCATGGTCATACCCTAGCCCTCGGATCAATGTCATACTGTGTTAAGGCCTCATTAAAAGACCATACATATCTTTGTCAAGGAATTTCACCCGAACCATAACATTTGTCAGACCTCGAGCCATGACCATAATTTGTCTCATGAGACCTGACAATGAATCTAGTGGCTATAACAGGCCTCACCTGTCACATAATCAGTCCAATACAATCCTCTTAATGATTTAGTAAGTGACGCACTATGGGATTTTTCCGACTAGTAGGATATCCCTAGTTCAGAGCCTATTATACACAGATAAAATAAATGCATTGACAAGTTATCGTTCAGAATTGTTTTTATACTTGGTCCATTGATTGGCATATTTTATGTCTCATCATGTGAAAAATTATGGATAATTTTATCATGATATGTGCAGCAGTTTATGTTATAAAATTTTGATTTTTTTCTTGTACACTCAAAGATTATATTTTTAGTAAATTACATAACCCTGCATGCTTTACAAATGCATTTTATTTCACTTTTTAGAACTATTTAATCTGATCATGTTTTTCAATTTTAAGTTAAAAGTTTTCTTTTATTTCAATATTAATTTGTTTTCTTTAGGAAAAGGTTTAGGTTTACTTGAACCATTTATTTTCAAGTAATTGAAGTTTTATTTCATTATTTTTAAAAAAAAATAAAACCCCCTTACTAGGCATTATTTTTCTCACCCTACATTTTAAATGAAAATATTTTAGGTATCAGTCATGTCTTCAATGATGTTTTAGAATGCAGCTGGTTTCCCCAAACCTGAACCTCACGATCCTCTATAGCTTGGGACATGATGTGATTTTTTTTTGTAAATTAATGTAATGTAAAAATTATGGTACATCATGTCTCATGGGAACTGGATCCGAGCACTCTGGGGCTAGGGCTATCACAATTGGTATCAAACAATAGGTTCTGATAATTCTGGAAAACCATGTAACAGAAATATATAGCTCTAAATGAACCTTACTAAGTGATTTTGTTATAAATTTCATATGGAAGATGAAAATGTTCCTACCAATATACTATCACTCCCCACTGAGACCCTAGAGACCATTGTTTCTTCTTCTAGCTGAGATAATTTTCTTAACTATGCCCATATCTGCATGACATACAAACACCTGTATGATGTGTCAAACTCACCACGGGTGCTTCGACTACATTGCGGTTTAGGATTGGATTAAATTCTTTTGTTGATGACCCAATTCCCCTCCTATGTACAACACGGAAGGTACCATGATGGACTTTTCTGAGTGTTCACAGTAGGTGAGGACTTTGGCTCTATGGTCCTCGACACTTTTGAAGAACCTGCAGCTGTCGGTGACCTCCGAGCAGCCTAGCATTGTCAAATCATGAACTATGGCTTCTAGGGCTAGTGGTTAGACTTAAGAATGTTAGAGGATGACTCCACCTGACTATCTTGCAGGAGAAAAGTGTATTTTGACATCTCCTAACTTCATACCCCTAATCCTACACTCATGAGACGTCAGAGGTCCCCCAATGAGTTTAACCCTAAATGCTCATCCTGTGTTTGGTTTTAGGAGATAGGGATTTTTTCTTCTATGTGTGGAGTTCGTGTAGTAGGTCATTAGGGGAACTCAAGCACTGATGTTTTGTAATAATCTTATGTTTTATTAAAATATTATATTTCCTATTCCTTTCTTTTCTTTATCTGATCTTTCAAAGTGAATTCTCACGAATATGTTTTCAGATGGCTAGACGAACAAATATCACATCCCTACCCGATGAGATATTGGATGATATCTTAATCAAAACTTGTGCTCTGGATGATCATTCTTTCCTTAACCTACAAGGATCATTTTAAAACATGTTTGACTTGTTTAACAGCCTTGAAATCCTTCATTCCTATCAAGGGAATGATAATGTCTTCCACTTCATCTCCACTACACAACTCCCCTCTTATAGGCAATGGGGGAGATACTTCGAGGGACTTTTCTAGTGTTTCACTCTGGTATAGAGTTTTTTTTCCAAGGAACATTTCCTAGTGGCTGCCCAAGATGGGAACCTCAAGGTAGCCTTTATTTTCCATATTCTAAAACTCAGTCTATTTAACTACATCGTCACAATCGAGTATCTCGAGCAAGATGTAGTTTGGTGGGGCATCAGAGAATATGTCCATTCGGACATCTCTGAATTTTGCACTGCTCGATCCTTCTTGTGGAGTCTTGAGTGTAGAATGCATGAGCCGGAGTTAAAAATGTACTGCTCGAGGTGTATCTGGGCCAAAGAAGTAGAGGAACTGAATACCAACCTAAGTATTCCTTTGACCGAGCCGAATCTCCCATTTTGGTGATGATAATCATCTAGGAATTTATTTTCAAATTTGTGAATAGAATTACGAGGACACAATTATTTTTAGGGGGAATAATGTAACACCCCAGGAACCTGTGTTTCATATAATGGTAATTAATATGTTTTATTGTAAATTTTTACCCGAAAAAACATATTTCTTATAGAAAAATAATAATATGATGAAATGGAATAATCCCAAAAAATGGACGCAAGGAGTTTTATTCAAATAAGAACATAGTAGTGGTTACAATAATCTGAGTTTAAGAGGAAAATCAAAATAACCAAATATACCTATTAAAAACCCTATCTGGATGATAGGGAGACCTCCAAAAACAATGAGAACCCCATGAAGATAATATGGGTCCATATCATCTGCCATAACTAACATGAGAATAAATAAAGCCACTGCGGCCACACTAAGCACCAAAGGTATGACACAGACCATCTTCTTCTATCAACTAGAGTGTAAGGAAACACTAAGTCTTGGATTTATAATACACTAATGTGACCATTTCCTTAGGAAACTACGGAACTCTAACGGCTATAAATATAGTTATTGGCCATGTCGGTTAATTAATTGAAAACATATGGGTATATTTTAGAGCTCCAAGTAATTAGGTTATGGAATTGAAAACTATAAAACTATTCATAAACATGATCTTTAGAAGGGAATAATTAAATTTTTTGAAAAATACATTGGTGATTTTGAAATGTGATTCAATACATGTTACAATTAAATCAAATGTATTGTAGATATTTCCAATATATTCAACTATGTTTAAATTATTTCTAATTGATTTTTATTTTAATAAAGCTGTGTTTTAACCACCATAACACTAGAATAATAATTATCATTTAATTAATAACCATTTATGTTAAATGAATATTTTTTTCATAGAAGACCTTAGAAAAATAATTTTAGGAAAAAATTTAATTTGTAAACATTAACCTTATAATGTTTAATAAAATAAATTAATAAAAAGGAAATTTTTATGATGTGTAATTTACCTTAAAACATTGTATATATATTATCTTAAGAATAAGTTTTTGTAAAAATTAAGGCTCGTATGGGCCAGCCCTTAACGGCTGGGCCAAGGGAGGTAGCACACTTTGGGTGGCTGAGCCTTATCCCATGCCTGAGGCTAGCCCGAGATCGGGCATATGTCTCATGAGGAGCGCACATGAGCAAGCTTGGGAGGGCATGTGTACGCGTAGTACGAGTACAATTCCACGTGAGCAGCAGGTAGGATGAAGCCTGAGCAGGGGGGAGATGGTGTATAAGGCCCCCTTCATGTGTGTTGTTTGTTTTCTGAGTAGAGGATGGGAGGCTTAGTCTTATAAAGGAGGCACAGTCATCCCACTGATTCGATGTGGGAAGCAAATTTTCGGGTGAAATGAGATCCTGGTCGTCAGATCACTTCGCGTGTAATCTGGGATTCTAATCCTGTTTCTGCCTTTGGATTTCAGCAACCGTGGCCATTCCTGTGGGTTTTTAATGTTGTTCGATCAGGATCAGATTAAATCTTACTAGTCCTTACCTTTATAAACCACGGTCGTACCCCAGCCCTCGGATCAAAGTCAGATGCGATCTAGACCATCCATTTTTCTCCTGATATTTTCCAGCGACGCTGCCTTATTCCTCCCACGGTGTGCACTGCACTAGTACCCTATACATTGTTTTGAACCATTTTTTTCTACAATCCTATCAATGCCTGGCCCTTGATACTCTCGGTTTCCATAGAGGTCTCTTTCCTGTGTTTTTTTATAAGGCAAGTGGCCTTCGATCCCATCTTCATGCATTATATGTATAATTTATAAAAACTCATGAGAGGCATTTAAAGGACCTCCCGGCTCGTTGCACCAAGCCTCCTGTGGACCTTGAATCTTCCTCTTCCTCCTACAGCTCTCCTAACACCAACATAAGGGGGATTTTCTCTTCCTTTTTCATGCAAACTAGGTTTTATATATATGTGTGTATACGTTTCTTTTATGTATATAAAATATATATTGATGTACTCAACTATATTAAAACCCTAACCACCTTCTTTTGCCTCCTGTATAGAGGTAAATAAGACCATTAAGGGATGTTCTATTTTAATCCTCATACAAACCAGATTTTATATAAATACATACATATGAATCCAACCCTCAACTTTAGAACCCTCATCTCCTCCCTTACCTTATGTTTTGAAGTTAATATGTGTGTTTTGAGTGATTTATGTTTGTATTTTTTTCATGTAAAATGAGTTTATATGTGCATATATATAAATAATGTATATATATATATTTATATATACATATATAGGTATATAAGTACATACCGTTTTTATATAAGCTAAGTCAGTTTACAACCATCTATTTTCAATGGTTTATCATGTTTTAAAGATCATATAATTGTGAATGAAATTTTCCCCTTATAATTCATGAAGATTAAGTTTTACATATATATTTATATATTGTATATTTGTAAATACATGTTGATGGTGTTTCAATTAAAATTCTAAACCTCTAACCCTCTATCGTACCCTCGGGTTTTCAAGATCCATATGTTTCAAAGAGAAGTTATTTTTATTATTCTTTCAAACATTATTTCCATTATGGTTGGGATAAATATATATATGGATGTATAAGTAAACATAAATACTTTTATTATGAAATTATGGTTTTTAAGGCTTTAATAATATGTAGAACATATTTATTTCCATGCTTGGGAAAGAGTTTAAATTTGTGGTTGTGTGAATTTTAGTTTTACAAATTTTACAAACAGTTACTATAAAATTTTATATATAAATGTATATGTTCTATAAGCATAATTTTGAAACTAAGTACATGGTTGGAAATAATTATCCAAAACCTTCAACATGTATACACGTACTTTCCAATAAATCCATAATTTCTTTTTCAAAGTTCAATTCCACAATGTCAAGGAGTTTTGTAATTTTTTCTTTTGTAATAACTTTAGAGAAAAAAAAAATCAAGAAGGGAGTCTTGCTGTGTCTTCTTGAACTTCAAACCAAGGCCTTATGTTCTTTGTAAAATAATGATACCATGTACCAATAGTTATCTATTTTGGTCCAATTACTCATATTTATATACATTCGCTTCTGTGAACCATTAATCAGCATGTTTTGTAGAGATGCATTTGTCTCCTTGAAATATTTTCCTTATGAATTAATTATGTGTGCATCACTGATATTTTGAACATTGTATTGTGCATGTACAACTTTTTCATAAAACATGTGTTTCCTTAGTAGTTTCCATATCCTATTTTGTGTGTTTTTTCTAAAATAATTCCCACCAAATAATAATTAATGAATCTAATAACCCGTTATTTGGATTGGTATGGGACACACCAAATAACATCACATTAAAACAGGTATCAAAAGTGGTATGGTATTACATGGATACATAGCCCCCTAATACATAAGTGGATATTATTAGACTGATTATGTGATTGGTGAGGAACGTTATAGCCTCTCGATGCATTGTTGGTATCATGAGACAAATTATGGTCGTCGCACGAGGCTTGACAAAAGTTATGGTTCGGGTGAAATTCCCAGAAAAAGATATGTATGTTCTTAGCACAAAGCCTTGACATAGTATGGAATTATACCCTCCTATTAATGTTTTAGTAAGTGACCTGCCATGGGATTTCTCTGACTGTTAAGGTATCCCGGGCTCAGAGCCTATTATGCACAGGTAAATCAAATTCATTGCCATGTTATGTTTTAGAATTGCTTATAGACTTGTTCCATTGATCAACAGATTTTATGTCTTATCATGTGATAAATTATGGATAAGTTTATCATGATATGTGAACCAGTTTATGTTACAACATTTGTATTCTGTCTTATGCACTTAGAGATTGTCTTTTTAGTAAATTTCATAACCTTGCATGCTTTACACATGCACTTTATTTCCCTTTTTAAAACATCGTAATCTGATCATGTTTTTCAACTTTAAGTTAAATGTTTTCTTTCATTTCATGATTAATTGGTTTTCTCTAGGAAACAATTTAGGTTTCTTTTCAACAGTTATTTTCAAGTAATGGAAATTTTATTTACTTACTCTCAAATGTTTTTTTCAACCCTCTTACTGGGCATTCGTTTTCTCACCCTATGTTTTAAATGAAAATCTTTCAGGTATCAGTCATGTCATCAATGATGTTTTAGAATGCAGCTGGTTTCCCAGAACATGAACCTCACGATCCTCTGTAGCATGGGACATGATGTGATTTTTTTTCTAAATTAGTTTATTTTAATAATTATTGTACATCATGTCTCATGGTCACTGGCTCCAGGCACTCAGGGTCTAGGGCTTTCACCAAAAAAATACTTTTAAACATAAACATGAACATTATATGGCAAAAATACATCTAGCATTACCATATTAACATGGACATAGATATTCTACTAGTTTAATAATCACATGTAATAACTAATTTTATAATGAGGGAATGCATAATTCCAAACATTAATAACCACAAAGCCAAGGCCTCATGCCAGGACTACAAATAATTTTTTTCCACGACCTTTTTCCAAGACACCAGTTTGTCTCATGAGACTTAACGATGCATCAACGAGCTATAGCGGGCTCCACCCATCACATACTTTGTCCAATGCATTCCTCATATTTAAAGGTCAAAACATAACATAAAAATTCGTATTAAAACTAGCATACTAAATGTAAATAATTTTTCTATAAACCATGAATGGTATAAAAATAGAACATTCACAGTCAAACATAGCATAAATTATTCAATATAATATGGTAGATTGTATCATAATAAATAAATTTCAACCAAGTTGAATATCCATCAATGTATGTTGACGTATATGAAAATGATTAGTAAAATGATTTTAGAGAAATACCCCTTTCTCATGAAATCATTTAAAAAGTATGAAAATTTTTAAAGGAAGTTATTTAAAATATATTTTTGAATAAAAGTTTCCCATACCACTTTGACACTTTTGAAAATAATTATCATTTAAAAAAATTCGTGTCCATATAAATAAATCCTTAAAATCATTTTGAAAACATGGACATTGATTAAAAAAGTTTTGAATGAAAAATCTATAAAACATTTTAAATTATTATATAGTTAAATAGACCCTCCCATAAAACCTTAAAAGATCCCATTTAATAACCTTTTTTTTGAAAAATGGGTATCGATGATAAGTGTGTCCTAAAAAGTACATACACATGAACAATCTCGGATAATTAACGCGATTGAAGAAATAACCCTTACCTTTCACTTTTCCATGATCGAGGGTAGGTTAACCTCATGTATAGTAGTTCAATAATTGTTATTAAATTATAAAAGAATCATATATATTAATATGATATCATATATGATCTTTTAACATTTCTTTGTTAATAATATATTAGTATTATTGTCGTTTCAGGAGTTAACTGATTCATTTTACTTTGTATGCATTGTTAGGTGAGTCATATTTGTTATGGATGAGATGTATCTTATTCATATCCAGAATGATATCACATATTTTAATGCAATTTTTAATCATCAAATGAAAATTAGTCTTGAATAGATACGATGGGGAATGAATCTCATCTTGTTCATGGAGACGGTAATCCTTATGTACACACGAGCTATAATATCATTCTTTTGATATTAAAATATTATATAATTGGATGGTATATCATATATAAAGTATCATAATAATTTTATATTTACTGTTAAAATCAATTATACATCATTATTATACCCATCCAAATAATAATGTATTCAACAACAATAACACAACAACATGGAGACGGTGAGCCGTACGTACGCACGTATGTTGACATGTCATTCAAAGGATAGATAGAATAATGAATATGGTTTAACCATATTTATAATAAAAATATAGTAAATATAAGATAATGGATTTGTTATTTTATAATGGAAAAAACAAAGAAAGAGGAAGTGGAAGAAAAAAGGAACTTGAAAGAGGTGATGAAATATTTACCACCTCTTCGGGTTCTTCATTTTGATTTGATCAAAAGGGATCTTAAAGTTGGCTTTATGACTAAAGGAAGGACTCTATGATGATGTGAGGGATGTTTAGAGGATATTTGGGTAGGGGTTGGCCAAGCCAAATGGCTCTTAAAGTGTGAATTAGAGAGAAGGGGGAGTGCCCTTTTATAATGGGGGTTAGAGGCACCTTAGGAAAATCTATACATATTATTTTATAATAAAATCTTTTTAGGTTTCTAATAGCTCAAAAGTGGATTATTTAAAGGATACATTGGGGATGGGTCAAAAGCCACACAAAAAATAGGTTTTATATATCTTTGGTCACTATATTAACTTTATCCTTTAGATTTAACTCTTAGTTAAATATTTGGACATTTACCATGTCTCTTGGTATTTTTGTACTATATGGTTAATAAACATACTATATAATTCCAAGCGAACCAAAAGTGGTTTATTAATAATACACCTATAATTATATAAGTTCTTTATATGATCCTTATATTTTTAGGAATATAATATCAATTAATAATATAATATGCGTTTTAAAAACTCTTTTATGTCAATTTTGACACTATTTGGTATTTTGTATTTTCTAAATTCATAATAGCATTATTACTTCTAAAAAATTCATCTAACCAACACTAATAAGTCATATTAACATAGAAAATTATTTTAATTCATAAAATGTCTCAAATTAAATTTATTTGGATATTTAAAATATCAATTATTTTAATATTTTATTAATAAGTTAATTACTGCATCACCATTGTGTCATAAATAAATTAAATTATTTAATATCTAAAAAATATAAATAAAATACATTTATGAATGAAATATTTTTATCTTCCTAATGAATATTTATAATATAATTTATCTTATTTATTACCCTATATTAAAGTTTTTTAGTTATTATACTTTGATTGTAACTCTTTTAACTCTTCTTTGAATTAAATAATAATAAATGTCCAAATCTAATCCAAGTGGACCAAAGATGTTAATATTTTATTCCTAAGGTTGTTTTTAGTCTACTTAAACTTATCTAGTAGAATTATGACACGTGTTAGGGTAATATTAATACCATTTTTACCCTTAATTGCCTAATTTACTTATAACCGTGGTAAATAAAAGTAAAAAGTTACTATTCACCAAAAATTATTTTCATCTTATTGAACCACATTTTACTTAATAATATCAAATGTGTCTCTCAGATTTTTTAAATTCAACTCATAGAAGTGGAACAATTATGTTTTATGTAAATTTTCAAATGCTCCTAGGGGGTGGGTAAAATACAGTAAAAAGTTCAATAAATTTTTTATATATCAAAACATTTTATAAAATGGCTCCAATGAATTAAATTGAAATTATATATGAATTATGTATCTATTTTGACCTAAAATAATTTTAAATAAAATAAATAATTATTTAAATAAAAAGTCTGTTTTAACAAATAACTTAGTGTTTTTCACTATTCATAAAAAATAGAATGTTTTCAGAAAAATACCAAAATTTCACACTAAGATAATTTTGATATTTTCAATTAAAATATTAAGTCTATTTTACCACATTTAATACATAGAAGTTGCATTTATTAATTTAAAATTAATTCTTGTTGTCAAAACCAAAAAGCATGTTTTTAAAAAAAATAACTAACAGAAGATTGATACCTGTTTTTGTTCAATTTCAAAGTGAAATTACATAAAATGACCATCATTTGATTAAATGGTGAAAATATAATCTAATTATAATTCCAAAACATTAAAATATATCATTTAACACTATAAATTATTTTGATTAAAAAAGTTTTTTTCAATTAAAATATTGTACTTTTCACTATTCACCCAAATATGAAAGTTATCATAAAAACCCCCAAAATTTAATGAAAATATATTCTTATGTCCCTATTCTAATGAAAAATTTTATTTTTTCAAATATAATATATAGATGTATCAAATATTGGATTCAAAAAAATGGTTCCCCATTAAAAGGCGGTAAATTTGCATTTTTTGAAAAATATGTATTTTATCTAAAAAATGAATTTGTTCTTACATTATGTCTAAGAAACTCATAATATGGATTCTAAAATTATAAGGATTATATAAAGTTCAAAATTCAGTTAATACTATTCATAACTGCTTTTGAACGCCTAGTCTGGTAAGTCATGGTGCGCTTGAACTCAGTGTTGTGTGTAGTGCAAGTTATTGAATTACATTGAAGAAATAACGTACTATATAATATTGGGGTGTTACTGCTAAAGGTTTAACTTTTGAGTGGAATGATAAGTTTCATAGATAGATTGAGGATCTGAAAGTGATATAAACTTTATAACTAGTTTTGATACTTCTAAAGACATATTAATTTTATGATGTTTTATATGATGATTTTGTAGTATTTTTTGGTAGTGTCTTGCTGTAGGGGTGATAAGTGGTATAATATGGACCAATCAAGTTACTATTTTATGATATGAACTCCCTTACCCACGATCTTCAAATAGAAGCAATACTTCATGCCCTTAGAACATGATGTTAATACCTCTTTTGGAAATATTTTACTATATATTTTGATCAAATCAATTAGAGGGATATGAACATAAAAATGACATGTTAGATGAAATATCACTAGGATTTTTATTTTCATATTTATTATACTCTTAGAAAATATAATATGGTCACTACTTTAATAATAAATCATTTTTTGACTCAAGCAATGAAAGAATTAGTGGAAGAGTGGTCTTTGATGAGTTTTTATGATAAGAAGATATTGGGAATTAAAGAAGATGGTGGGAATCAATTATTGGATTTGATAAAAATTGAATCATAATTTTACTAGTGGTTTTAGATAGGTCAAATTTCTGACTCAATTTCTAGACCTTTAATAAAGTCCTTTATGGTGGGGAGACCTCGGGTGTGTTATCTCCATCTCATAGTGTCATATTGTGTTTTTGAAACAGATTGGTTGTTCCATTTTTTCCCTGAGGAAGAAGATGATATATAGTGTACACCATTCTCTCTATTTTATAAAACAAGTTTCAAAGATTATGTATGATTATTTTGCATAATGGTATCAGTGGATTTTGATGAGGGAGTTGATTGTGGATTTTGTATGGTGGTGTCTTACTTGTCAGGTAATTAAGTTGGACCCCTAGATACCTTCTAGTTTGTTGCATCCATCACACATTCTAGTTTTGAAATGGGATAATATTTCCATGTATTTATACATTGATTTACCAAAGTCTCCTTTTGGGAAGAAAACTATTATGTTGATCATTCATCAACTCAAGAAATCAGAAAATTTATTTCCTATTAAAGAGATGATGATGGTGTAACTACTTGGGAACTTGTACAACTGAGAGATTGTGATACTTATTTTGGTTCCCACTATGGTTTATTTTTCATAATGGGTAATTAGGTTCACATCTATTATTTGGAATTTTTTTTGGAAGATATGGGTTCTCATTTTAAATTGAGCATATCATGTAATCCACAGATAGATGGATAGACAGAGATAGATATCTAGGTTCTTGATGATAGGGCTCGGGCTTTTCATCATGATTCTTGTGGTTTCTACAAAATCCATTTTCTTTTAGTCATGTTTCCCTATAATAATATTTATCCTTCGTTGATAAAAATATATCCCTTCTAGGATTTATCATGTCATCCATGTTGTTATCCCTTCTGTTCTGTAGAGTTTGGAGAGTGGTCCTTAGCTGGGATTAGTGTTATTCAAGAGATGGTGGAGAGGGTGAAGTTGATCAAGAAGGGATTGATTATAACAACCCGATATTTTATGATAAGTATTCTTTTTAATTTATTTTATGTCATTTGTTTTATACTACAACAAGATTATCTTGTGTTATACACAACATTGTGTTAGCTTGCAGTATACGCAACACTATTCTTAGATTGTGTTACACACAATTTCATGTTCGTTTGATAATTGTCATTCTAAAAAACATTGAGTGTATATATATATATATATTCAATATATAAATGAAAAATGGTTGGATTCTGTTATAAAGAAACAAAAAAGGAGTCTTGCACAACATGAAACCCTGACTTGGCTTGCCTTACACGCAATCGTGACCTTCCTCGATAGCGTGTGTTGTACGCAATACCAGGTTTCACTAAACGATGATATATTATTATAATATTATTATGGACTAACCGTTATAAATAGTATTAACTAAATTATGAATTTTATAACATTATTATTCATCATATAAATTTTCTAAAACATTTTATGTGAACAAAATAAATGTTTTGGGTAAAATAATAATTTTTAAAAAAATGCAGTTTTACCGCCTTTTGATGGCGCGCCCACATTAAATCTAGTTTTTGACATTTTTATAAGTTAAATTTTACAAAATAAACTTCTTCATTAGAATCATGATATAAAAATTTACATTTGATAAAGTTTTGATATTTTTCTGATAACTTTCATATTTTAATAAATAGTAAAAACATGCTATATTTTAATTAAAAACAAGTTTTTCATCATAATAATTTATATGGTTAAATTATAATATTTAATGGTTTTAAATTATAAATAGAATATATTTTTACCATTTAATATAATTTATGTCATTAGCATTGATTTTACCTTGAATTCGTAGGTTAAATCAATTCAGTTTTTACAATGTTTTAAGCAAAAACTTGTTTTCTTTCGACAACGGGATTAATTTTAATTTAATTTATGAAACTTTTGTGTATTGAATTTGGAAAAATGGATTCCATATTTGGAATCAGTCGGTCCAAATTATGTTAATAAGCTACATTTTCTTTTTGGGCATTATGAATAGTAACTACGATAAATTTTATTTACTATAGTTAAAGGAAAATCAGGTAATTAAGGGTAAATATAAGATTATAAAATTACCCTTAGACCTACCAGAATTCTATTGGATGAATAAAAGATGAACCATATCACCTAAGAGTCGTAATAGATTCATTTTATAGACTTTGTTTCTTTAAAATAATTTAATTATATTTAAAACCAAAGAAAGTGACCGCATGTCACTTTCTTAAATCTTATAAGTATAATAATTTTAATTTAGTGATAAACATAATGAAACTTTGGATATAAATAGTCTCCAGAAATCTAATAAAATTAGCTACATCATATTAAATTATTTAGAATTTTTAGGGATTAAATAATTATCATTAAAGTTGACATAATAGTGATGTTGAAATTATTTTATTAAAAGAAGTATCAAATAAATGGTTTTAAAATTATTAAAATAAATATTATATGAACTATTTACTATGCTCCACTAATTTTATAGAAAAATATAAAATTTTATAAATATATTAAATATTTTAGTTCGAATATATCCTCTGTGTAGATTTTATTTAAATTAAAATAAATTAATAGTGTCAAAATTGACACTATTGTTATTTTATAAAAATAACATATTATTAAATTGATTAAAAATCACAAAAATATTTAAAAATTATAAATTGAAATTTATATAGTTTAAAATTTCATAAATTATCTAATTATGGAAAATTAACAACACATAAGTGATTATTTATAACCATTTAGAATTTAGAATTTCATTACCACAAATAAACTTAAATTGATTAAATAAGGATAATTCAAGTTGATAATGTTTAAAATAAATTCCTAACGTGTATAAATTTTATTTTACGATGATATTACAACACTATATCATCTAATATTCATATTTGAGTCATTTGGGAAGTTTTTAAGCGGGATTTGGATTTAATATACATTAATATTTTCTTATATTTCCAAAGGTTCCCCTCTCCTTCCTTATAAAAGGGCACCTCCTCCCTCTTCTCCTCACACAATTTGGAGCCTTTAAGCTCAGCCAAACCCTAACCATTTCCCTTATCAACCTTCCTAGAAAAATACTAGAGGTCCTGGTCTTCTTTAAAGACCAATTTTAGTAC
This sequence comes from Viscum album, assembly GCA_963277665.1. Lineage (NCBI taxonomy): Eukaryota > Viridiplantae > Streptophyta > Magnoliopsida > Santalales > Viscaceae > Viscum > Viscum album. Next base: position 1,136,326,322 of record OY728122.1, read on the forward strand.
TCTAAGAGGAGGATTCAAAGAGGCGTGTCAAAGAAGAGGAGGTTTGAATACGTACGAAGCATATCAGACCTATGGTAAGGGATAACTTTTCTAATCTCATTCTTATCCGAGATTGTTTATTCGTAAGTAATTACTAGGGTTATTCTTATCATCCAAGTCCATGTTTTCTAAAAGTGTTTTTATGTATGTTTAATTTCATTTTTTCCCATATTTTCTTTTACTACACAGTATGTAAGGAATCGTTCTTTTTTTTACGTTACGAGGTATTTTTTGACTTTTTCCGACAAAAGTACAAGGAGAATGTTTTTTTAACTTATACGGTGTGAACGCATTTTTACGGTTTCATAATTCCTCATTTTAATGAAGCTTACTCTACATGATTTTATGACTATTTTCAACAAAATTCGTTTATTTTAAAAGTGCATGGCATTTTTTGAAAAGAAAATGATTTTGACAAAGAAATGATATTTTACTCAAGAATTCATTTCAAGTGTTTTCTCAAAACTGTTTTCCATCTAAGATGACATTATTTCATATGTGTATGTTTCAAGTTTAATGTATCTATTATTTACATGGTTCACTTTTTTTATGATGAAATGTCCATTTGTTTTATATGGATTATGAAATGATGGGATGATGTTTATGAAACCCATTTGAATCTTTGGGTTATGATGAATGTTTTATGTTTATTTTGTGGAACAAGTAAGAATCATTTCATTATGATATGGGTGGGACCTATATCTCCCAACAATTCATTGTGTAAAGAGTTATATCTCATGATATTGAAATGGCTGGAACAGTAAGTTAATCTAGTTCAGTGTTACAGGACTGAAACGATGAGTGAACACGATTCAGAAAGAGACTTTGTCCACTAATATGGTCTTGGAAGCAATGCCTTGGCTAATATGGAAATCATAAAAAGTTATGAATGGTTTCCACAATTACATGTTTTATTCCCATGCTATTTTATTGTGATTGATGTTCCTTTATGATATATGCCTTACGTACTTCCAAGATTTATGTCTTTGCTCAAGGGTTTAATTTTTAGATTTCATGTTCACGTTTTTTCTTTTAAATAATTATGGATTCTTTTATGTTCTCTATGTTTTTCCTTACTGGGCATTTGAGCTCACCTTTTTTATGTTTTATTTTCCCTACGAAATAAAGAAAGGTTTTAGGTAAGGAAACAAAAAGGGGAAGATCGTTATGGGAGATGTTGAAGATCTTTAAACATGATTAGATGTTTATATTCCGTGTTTCCAAGGACACTAAACTATTACAGTACTTGTGTGTATGTTTTTTTATGTATTTAGTATTCCACAAAAGTAATTTATTATCCATGTACGTCAAGTTTCGGGTCTCTACAGTTGGTATCAGAGGAAAGGTTTAGTTAACCTTTGGAAACTAGGATGCGAAAACTTTAGTGAAATCCCTAGAGATATTTCTAAGGTATGTCTAGGGGTGTCCCTATGGTTAAGTATAAGTATAGTTTATAGTCCTAGAATTACGGTAACGATCTTAGAATTTATCCTAAGATGTTAGATCTTGAAGGTTATCCGCATTGATTATGATTTTTTCCTCTCACACAATTCTTTTTGGGTTTTAGAAAATGACTGGAAATAAGAAGATTAATGATAATGAAGGATATGACGGACAATGGAATGATATTCTTCATGAGAAACCAAATGAAATGGGATTTGGAAGTCCAAACATGATTATTATGCCTAATAATCAGTCTCATAATATGATCAATAATCTCAACTTTGGTAAGTTTCCTGACAGAGATAATAAGAGAAAGATGGAGTTTCATGATGATCATAGAGGAAAGAAAGTTCAATTTCCCTAATGTAAATCATGTGGGAAGAGGCATCGGTGATATTGTTTCAAAGGAACTGCAAGATACTTCGGGTGTGGAAAAGAAGGACACAAAGCCAGTAAGTGCAAAGGAAAAGGTTCAGTTAACACCATGTACAAGGATAATGGTATTGCTACTACATCAACAATTATTAGATGTTTTAAATGTGGAATGTATGGGCATTATTCAAACCAATTCCCTAAGGGAAAATCTCATGAAGAGAATCAGCATGGTCATATGAGTATTATTTATGTGGATGATGATGAAGAGACTACAAATGAAATATGAGATGAAATAAATGATGAAGCTCAGTTGGTGGTTTAAGAAGTTAGTGGAATGATTGTATGTTTATAAAGAATTATGTATGGTACTATGGAATAAAGAATCATCTAAGGATTGTTACACTATTGTTTTTCCTAAATTATTTGAAAGTATATGTTGAATGGTACCAGTAACCATGGAAGGTTATTCAGATATTTTTGGAAATTAGATGATATACGCATAATGAAGGGATAAAAAGATAATGTGATGTTTGATTGTATTCATGAGCTCATGACTGATATTAGGACTAAGTGATTTTATGGTTTGATTATATAGATTTTTTGATTTTGGTATGTGGAAAGAGTTTCCTTTTGACAGTATTAATGTTTTCACTAAGGTTTTATGGTAATTTATGTTTCAAGAGAATATATGACTAAGGTATTCATGTGTTTGGAATGCAACCAACAGGATATATATTATGATATATGTGAGATAAATTCTTGTATTCACATTCTTGGTTGATAAGCTTTCATGTAATTTTTTTCTTTATACTATGAGCTTGGACCGAAGTATTTTAGATAAGCCTAATGATTGGAATGGATTATGTTGGACATAAGTTAGTATTGATTAATGATAGAACTTTTTTCGATATTATTTATGGGATGTTATAGTAATGTAGTTTTAGGAAAAGGACGACCTGTAGGATGGGAGAAAGCCCATCGTGTTGGACAAGGCTATGGGAATCGAACCCACAACCGATGTACGACATGCCTTTATCACCTACCATTGGATTACAGGATGTCCCTGGTTAGTATAAATTAGTTTTAATTTCTTTAAGTGGTATGAGATATGAAGTATAAATCCATTTTAGGAACCATATATGATTAATCGACATTTGTATATTTAATAACTTTTGCTAACCTTTTGTTTGAGACAGATGGAATGACCCTTCATTCTATCACATGATCTACTAACACTTCACGAATAAAAAATTTAACTTCATTTCTTTAAGAGATGAAGTGGAAATTGTTCAAGACACGAACAATAGTGATATTGAACCAAAATCATGTAATTATTTCTTTTAATTCATCAAATTTAGGGAAAATAATCTTCAAAACAAAAAATATTTTCCTAGTTCCCTCATATCCAATGAATCAGATGGTACCTTAGATCATCACAAATCTATGGTTTTGTGATTGTTGGCATTTTAATAGGCATTTCCTCTACCACTCTCCATCAGAACTTGATGGTTATATTTTTCTTCCATATCCATATTTTCACCTATGTTATCCTATGTGGAAGTCCTGTGATTAGTTAATTTTGGTAACCATTTCGTTTCATACTTTAGTTTTTAAAGTTAAGTTTTGGTATTTTATTTTACGATGTGTGTTGCAATTAAAGAAACTTTCAAGTAGAAAACCATGTATAACCCCGACTAATTTCGAGGGAGAAATTCATTTTAAGGGGGGTAGAATGTAACAACCAAATATTTTATGATAATTGTTCTTTTTAATTTATTTGATGTCATGTGTTTTATTCTACAATAAGATTATCGTGAGTTATATGCAACATTGTGTTACCTTGTAGTATATTCAACACTATTCTTTGATTGTGTTACACACAATTTCAAGTTCGTTTTATAATATTCATTCTACACAACATTGAGTGTGTGTATATATATATATATATTCAATGTATAAATGAAAAGTGGTTATATTATGTTATAACGAAACAAAAATGGAGTCTTGCACAACATGCAACCCTGACTTGGCTTGCATTACACGCAATTGTGACCTTCCTCGATAGTGTGTGTTGTACGCAATACCAGGTTTCACTAAACAATGATATATTGTTATAATATTATTATGGACTAACCATTATAAATAGTATTAACTACATTTTAAATTTTATAACATTATTATTCATCTTATAAATTTTCTAAAACATTTTATGTGAACAAAATAAATTTTTGGGTAAAATAATTATTTTTCATAAAATGTAGTTTTTCCGCCTTTTGATGGAGAACCCACATTAAATATAGTTTTTGACATGTTTATAAGTTCAATTTTACAAAATAAACTTCTTCTGTTTAATTAGGATATAAAAATTTACATTGGATAAATTTTTGATATTTTTCTAATAACATTCCTATTTTAATAAATAGTAAAAACACGCTATATTTTAATTAAAAAAATGTTTTCATCATTTTAATTTATATGGTCAAATTATAATATTGAATGGTTTAAAAGTATAAATAGAATATATTTATTCCATTTAATATAATTTATGTCATTAGCATTGATTTTACCTTGAATTCGTAGGTTAAATCAATTCAGTCTTTTGCAATGTTTTAAACAAAAACCCGTTTTTTTTCCACGACGGGATTAATTTTAATTTAATTTATTCAACTTTTGTGTATTGAATTTGGAAAAATGGATTTTATATTTGGAATCAGTGGGTCCAAATTATTTTAATAAGCAACTTTTTATTTTTGGTCATTATGAATAGTAACTACGGTAAATTTTATTTACCATAGTTAAAGGTAAATCGGGTAATTAGGGGTAAATATAAGATTATAAAATTACGCTAACACCTGAAAAAAATTCTATTGGATGACTAAAAGTTGAACCATATAACCAAATGGTTGGAATAGATTCATTTTATAGACTTTTTGCCTTGAAAATAATTTAATTATTTTTAAAACCAAAGAAAGTGACAACTTGTCACTTTCTTAAATCTTATAAGTATAATAATTTTAATTTAGTGATAAAATGAATGAAACTTCGGATATAAATAGTCTCTAGAAAGATAATAAAATTATCTACATCATATGAATTTATTGAGAATTTTTAGGGATTAAATAATTATCATTAAAGGAGACATAATAGTGATGTTGAAGTAATTTTATTAAGAGAAATATCAAATAAATGGTATTAACAATATTAAAATAAATATTATATGAACTATTTATTGTTCTTAACTAATTTTATGGAAAAATATGACATGTAAGGAATGTATTAAATAATTTATTTTGAATATATCCTCGGTGTATATTTTATTTAAATTCAAATAAATGAATAGTGTGAAAATTGACACTATTGTTATTATCTGAAAATAACATATTATTAAATTGTTTAAAAATTACAAAAATATTTTAAAATTATAAATTGAAATTTATATAGTCTAGAATTTCATAAAGTATCCAACTAGGGAAAATTAAAAACACATAAGTGATTATTTATAACCATTTAAAATATATAATTTTATTACCACAAATAAAATTAAAATGATTAAATAAGGATAAATCAAGTTGATAATGTTTAAAATAAATTCCTAAAAAGTCTAAATTTTATTGGTTGATGATATTACAACCCTATCTCATCTAATATTCGGATTTGAGTCATTTTGGAAGTTTTTATGTGGGTTTGGGATTTAATATAAATTAATATTTTCATATATTTCCAAAGGTACCCCTCTCCTCCCTTATAAAAGGGCACCTCCTCCCTCTTCTCCTCTCACAATTTGGAGCCTTTAAGCTCAGCCAAACCCTGCACATTTCCCTTCTCAACTTCCATAGCAACATACTAGAGGTCCTGGTTTTTTTAAAGACCAATTTTAGTACCCTAATTGTAGGTTTCGAAGAGGCGTGTCAAAGAGGAAGAGGTTCAGATACGTACAAAGCATATCAAACCTATGGTTAGGGATAACTTTTCCAATCTCGTTCGTATCAGATATTGTTTATTCGTAATAAATTACTGGGGTTATTGTTATCATCCAAGTCCATGTTTTCTAAAAGTGTTTTTATGTATGTTTAATGTCCTTTTACCCATTTTGTCTTTTACTACATGGTATGTAAGGAATCCTTCTTTTTTTACGTTATGAGGTACTTTTTGACTTTTTCTGAAAAAAGTACAAGGAGAATTTTTTTTTAACTTATATGACGTGAATGTATTTTTACGATTTCATAACGCCTCATTTTCATGAAGCTTACTATACATGATTTTATGACTATTTTCAACAAAATACTTTTATTTTAAAAGTGTATGGGATTTTTTGAAAAGAAACTGATTTTGACGAAGAAATGATATTTTCCTCAAGAATTCATTTCAAGTCTTTTCTCAAAATTGTTTTCCATCTAAGATGACAGTATTTCATATGTTTATGTTCAATTTTAATGTCTCTATGATTTACATGGTTCAATTTTCTTATGATGAAATTTCCATTTGTTTTATATGGATTATGAAATGATGGGATGATGTTTATAAAACCCATTTTATTCTTTGGGTTATGATGAATGTTTTATGTTTATTTTATGGATAAAGTAAGAATGATTTCATTATGATATGGGTGAGACCTATATCTCCCTCTAATGCATTGGGTAATGATTTATATCTCATGAGATAGAAATGGATGGAATGGTAAGTTAATTCAGTTCAGTGTTACAGGACTGAAATGAGGAGTGAACTCGATTCAGAAAAGGACTTTGTCCACTAAGATGGTCTTGCCAGAAATTCCTTGGCTACTATGGAAATCATAACAAGTGCTGAATGGTTGCCACAATTACATGTTTTATTCCCATTCTATTTTATCGTGATTGATGTTCCTTTATGATATATGTCATACGTACTTCCAAGATTTATGTATTTTCTCAAGGTTTTAATGTTTAGATTTCATGTTCATGTTTTTGCTTTCAAATGTTTATGGATTGTTTTATGTTCCCTATGTTTTCCCTTACTGATCATTTGAGCTCACACTTTTTATGTTTTATTTTCCCTAGGAAATAAAGAAAGGTTTTAGGTAAGGAAAAAAATGGGAAGATCATTATGGGAGATGTTGAAGATCTTTCAACATGATTAGATGTTTATATTTTGAGTTTCCAAAGACAATAAACTATTACAGTCCTTGTGTGTCTGTTTTTTTTATGTATTTAGTTTTCCGCAGAGTGATGTAATGTCCATGTACATCAAGTTTCGGGTCTGTACATTGATTATATAACATATTCAATATAAATTATATGTGGACCATCATCACCACCTTTTATAGTTTGGGGTTTTTGTTAATGAAATTATTAGAGTTTCATCTCACTCGGTACAACATATGTTAGGTTATAATGGTTAGATCAAACTATGGTTTTTGGGTCCCTATGAGATCATTGGAAAACTAGGAAAGGAAGACTCTTGGTTGGACATACCATCCTATTTTAATTCCATCAATGTAATGTTTCATTTTTCCCAACTGAGGAGGTATTGACCAAATCCTTCTCATGTGATTTAATTAGAGGAATCTAATTTTGATTATGATATCACTATGGTTAACAAAAAAGTTTAGATTATGGATCACTACAAGAAGTTTTTATTCAGTAAAATTATTCCATTGGTCTATGTATTGTGGTAATGCAGATGAGATAAACATGAGATGTGGGAGTGGGAATTATTAATGAGGAAGAGATTACATTTACTTTTTTGAGTATAGGATAATGAGGACCATCTTGGGATAGAAATAATTTATATTGGATATATTTTAACACCCCATTACCATCATTCAATTGTTATTTTATTCTTCCTTTTGTTTCTCTTTTTTGTTTGGGTTCATTGTATTCTTATAGGGAAAGGAGATCCCTTATTGAGGAATAATGCCAAAAATATTTGGATGTTTGCTGGTTCAAAAAAATTATGTCACGGTAAAAATATGTAAAATAATTTATAAGGTTCCCCTTGGCTATAGAGATCCTAATGTTTTGGTTTCAAGGATTTCTATAGAAAAATAGGATGAGAACCGCCTATTGGATGCATACTTGTCATTAATGGGATATATGATGGGAATATGTTGTAACGAATATTTCATGAGTCTCATGAATGGAATTAAAATGTTACTGGACTTAAACCATTACCTGAACTAAAAACATTTTCTGGGATTTAATTTAACATCAAGAAGTGATTTCTTTAGTATATTTTTAATCTATGGGATTTCACATTGTGAAAGTGATTCATGAGAAGAATTCCTTAGTTCTAGATCTTTCTAAAAAAATCATTCTGTAAACATTTTTATTCGGTGTCCAGGATTTCCTCTCGAACCCTATAGATATTTTAGGTGATTTTTTCATCTCCTTTTAGGCCTCTCAGTTTGGTGTTTGACTCCTATAGTGGTAACACTATATATACCTATTTAGAATTAATTAAGAATCATCAATTCCATTGTTCATGGTGGTGGTTTTGGTTGTAGTTATGATTCATATTCATGTTTGATTATTGTTTTATATCAATAAATTGTATTTTCTTATCAGGATTTTACTTTAGAAGGATGATCCATGGTATATCAATCTCTATTATCAAAAGTGGATTAGTTTCCATAATTCTTTAGATGGTTGTATTTATTAAATTAGTTCTAATACATGAATTTTTCCATGTTCTTGTTGAACCCATTAGGTTTTTCATTGAACTATTTTTTATTTGGTACTAAAGGGGTTTTTATTAAATGTGATTATGGATTTTGGAAATTTTTTGGGATGAAATTAGGACATTGAAAACCCTTGGTGCATTTGGAAATGGAATATTTAATCGTAGTTTGTGTCAAACCACCAGAGGTTACATTATATATACATATATATATATATATACTATAAAATAACCTGATACTGGTTAATGGTACCATATTCCAGGTTTAGGATTATTTTACACCTAGTAAAAATATCACTATGATATATCCAAAATGTTATTCCTTTAATTTTATCCCCAATTTATCGAATGATAGTTTATTCCATATATATATTCATACATGTTTAGTCTACATATTTTTCTTTTATATCTAATAGATTCCATGATTTGAGGAATATGGTACGAAATTATGGTAAATAATGGATTATTTATATATTGTTTAATTTATGAAAATTATCTATAGAAAATGATTTTATTTTAAATCTTGATCTTATGAATTATTGATATTAGAACTTTTGTATATTCTTTAGATATATTTGTAAGATACATTCCCTTTTTAAAGATGTTTCCATCTCCTTTAAAGGTATTACATTTACTTGTTTTTAGTATATTTTGATTGAGATTTATCTTCGGTGCATTTGGGTTAAACATTATGATTTTTTGATTGAAGAGGGTTTGTGCATAGTTGGAACACTGTTTTCCCAAACTGTGTGCCTAGCCCAAAAAACTGTGAAACCCAAAACTAAGGCTATTATCATGGTGGGAACACAGTTTATCAAACCATGTTCCCACTTACAAGTAAACATGATACATCCCCAGGTGTGGCACATTATTAGGGAAAACTATTAGGTTAGACAAGTTGTCTTGTATAGGAAACTGCACACACAGGTTTTTAAAACCCTGAAAATTAGATTAAAATACCTAAAATCTTTTAATTCAATCAAAATTGACCTTAACACTGATCTAAATGGATTCTTTATTTTTTGAAGGATCCAAAACAGATTTCCTTGCATTCCTAACCCCGTTCTTGATTGTTTGAAACCTGGATTGATGATCTTCACCTATTAAGGAATGTGGTTTCTTCCTGATTAGATCAATCTCCCTCCCTCTACTCTTTCCAGAAAAAAGTGGAATGTTATATCCAGTATTGAATAGGATTTAGATCTAGGTTTAGTATACTATTATTATTTTTATCCCAGATCATGTTTTCTGAAATAGATCTCATTATTTTTAATGATCGAGGTTATTCAGTTCAAAATGGGGATTCTCATTAGTGATAATTTGTCAGAAATATTGAGGTAGGTGGTCTCAATTGAATTACAATAGTCATTATTATAAAAATGCATGTGCATTTTTAGAATTCAACTAGAATGTATTATAATTGAATCTGTAATTGATAAAATAGAAAGATTAATTAATTTATTAAAACATGGAATTTTGATTAATAAATTGGTTAATTAATTAATGTAATGTGTGAATGGGGAATTTATGTGAAATTGAAATTTCTAAATTGGTTTAAATAATTTGACAATTAACTAATGGAATCATTTGGTTGTGTAATTGAATGGATATTGAGAATTTGATATTGAATTAATTAATTGGATAATTAATTAATGAAATCATGTGATTATAGAATTGATTAATGTGTTACTGGGGTGTGGAATTAGATTAATTAATTGGTCAAATAATTAATGGAGTAACAGTGTTTATGGTATAAATAGTGTATTTTTTATTTTATGACATGTGATTAAACTATTGAATCATGATTTGTTTTGATAATGGTAATGGTATGTCGTTATTTGAATGGTGGATAACAATGGTTAATATCAATTAACCTTGAATTATGTGATATATGTTATGTATTCATGATATATGTGAAATTTTTATGGGTGACATGGACTGATGCTTCAAAATCCCATAGTGACAAAATCATTTGGGATATGGACCTAATCTCCAAATACCAACATGTGATAAAATATGTGTGGGATATGGCCTAAAGCTCCAAGTAAACATATGAGATAATGAGTATGGGATAAGGACTAAGGCTACAAATACCCATGTGATTAATGAGGATTGGGATAGGGAATGAGGCTCCAATTACCCATGGGGTCTTAGACATGTTGTTATATGCCCATAATTTGACATTAATATATGGTTCAAATTAGTTGTGACAAGAATTGATATGAAATTATAAATTATATCCCTAGTTATGTGATATATTTCAGATTATAGTATGATCCAAAACAGGTGTTGATGGTTTACGTGTCCTAGGGAACCCAATGGTTTATATGGTCAATTAAAGAATGTTGAAATGCCATAACTATTTACATATGCATTGTACATTATTATTTATAAAATTGAATACACTTTTATTGATTGGATGTTTTTTTGGGTGCTATTGGTGGTGGACGACTATGTTGTACTCACAATATACTTATGTTTCCTGATTGGTACCCAAATAAATTTTATGGTTCTTGGATAGGATAAGGGCAAGATACATATGTTATATGGTTGAGTCAATTTGGAGAATGGATGAGGGAACCAGATTTGAATTAGTGTCTTCTTGGGAGTTGTTAGTATCTTTGTTATTTTGGGGTTTTAATATTGAAACATGAATCATATTGGGAATTAAATATAGACTACTTAGTTTTGGATATTTTATTTATTGTTTGGTTCATCATGTGATATAGGGTTGATTTGTTTATTTCTTATTTATTTCATTGTTGTGATACTTTGATAAAGTGGTTATAGTATCCCCATGATCAATTTTATAACCTCAATTCTAGTCAGGAAACTATGGCATATTGGGATATGTACATTATGTCATGTACCTGATCAAATTTGGGCACCAGTGTGTGATACCTGGGTCGAGATGTTACAAAGTATAACCAGGGGATGTTTTTATTTTTTGTAATTTTTCCTTACTATTTAGGAAAGGTAGACAAGAGAATAATATAAGTCAATACTTGGTTAAGAGGTCATATGTTTGAGTATCTAACCCATGTATGAGGGTAAAATTCAAATACCCTAGGGGAGATTGTTGATATTGATGTGTGTAGTTACAGTTGATGATATTTCACCACGATTGGTGAACATTTCGTGTGATATGATTATTGTTTCAAATATATTTTTATGATTTGATTCATGGACTATTACGACATGAGATTTGAGTATGCATGAATTGTTATAAGCACGTAGAACTATTTTGTGACATGAGTCATTCTTGGCACACACAATAAAAACATGTTTTGGGAATGTGGTTAAAATTAAATTTTTTTTCCTTTCATGTGTAATTGAAAATGAAAATGGTGGCTAAAATGAACTTGAAATATGTAAATGATGAATATTTTCAATAAATGGGTGTCTTATGAGACTTAAATTGTGATAATTTCTTTACCATTTGTCATCCATGACCTAGTTTTATAATAGTTAAAGGTAGCAGCAGTGCCTCAGTATTAACAGTGTGGAAGGGTTTGGGGATGACATGTTATGTCTTATGTAAATCCATTTTGTTAAACGTGTTAAATTTGTGTTATGTGCCCAATATGTGTGTTTGTTATTTTAGAGATAGTCTTCCATGATGACACTTATTGAGTTGATTATAGGAGAAAATTACACGAAATGATACTCTAATAGTAGAACTCGAGGCATAGATTGTGTCGGGTGAAGGATCCAGAGAAAAGTTTCATGAGAACATTTCGTGCATCAGTCAGATCATGGAGAGAGAATAAGATAAATTTTTGAAGAGTATGTCTAATAATGTGATGGAGTTTTTATTACAGCACCCGTAAACTTTCATAGGAAATGGTGGACCTGATTATGTTTAGTTAATGATTGAGTACATCCAGACTATAGATGACTATTTATAGACTCTTGCTAGGAAGAGTTTCAAGTAGGATACATACATGTTATAAGGATCCGAGAAGCAATGGTGGGATGCACAAGCTCGAAGAGGGAAGGCTAAGGGAATGATACAGAATGCCCTTTTAGATATGTTCCAAGAGAACATTTATCTAGAGACAATGAGACATTAGAGAAAAACTAATTTCATGCAGTTGACTCATGGGAGTATGTGTGTGATGGACTGTACTACCCAGACCACAGCTACCCATAATCGGTGCATTATTACATAACATTGGCATGATACAAGGAATCATGTTCTGAAACACCAATCAGTTTAGTAGCTTTAGAAGTACTATATACGTACATAAGTTTTACATTACATCATGAAATGAAAAAAAAAACATTGTGTCCCCATTCAAAACTCTTATATTCCTTAACATATTCACGCAGGTTAATCATTTTATACATCTTTGTATCCTGGGAAAAATAAAAAATAAGAAAGGGGTGAGCTCTTCACTCAGTATGGATAACAATATAACAGAAACCTTCATAAATAAGTATAAACATTTAAGGCAATGTATAAAACTAAAACAAAAGCCTTTTAAAATTAAGCATCATTATAATATAGAAAATATAAATCAATATAATCCCATTTACTTATTTACATGGATATTCTACTTGTCGAATTATCACTTGCAATATCAATATCCAATTTCATAATTATGGAATGCATAATACTAGACATCATAACCACATAGTCAAGGCCTAGTTCCATGACTACAAATATGATTTTGTCTTGCCCTTGTGCCAAGACACTAGTTTGTCTCATAAGACCCGCTGATGCATCGAGGAGCTATAGCGGGCTCCACCCGTCACTTACTAAGTCCAATGTATTCCTCATATGAATTGGTTTAACCATAACATTAACATTCGTATTAATAATAGTATATGAAATTTCAATACTGTATCCCTAAACCATGAATGGTATAAAAATAACACATCCATAGTCGAACATATCCCAAAACCTTCAATAAAACATGGAAGATTTTTATCATAATAAATCTACCTTGATCAATAATAATATCCTGTAAATGATGTAGACATTGTTGAAAATGATCAATACAAACCATTGAGATAAATATCCCTTTTTCATGAAATCATTTAAAATCACATAATTTATAATGGAAGTAATTTAAAAGATAGTTTTGAATCAAAGTGTCTCATACCACTTTGAAACATTTTCAAGGAATTAACATTTTAAAAAATTCATGTACATATAAATAAATCCTTTAACCCATTTTGAAAACATGGATATTAATGATAATAGTTTAGAAGAATAAATCATTACAACAATTAAAATGAAATTTTACTTAGAGTACCTAACCAAATGAGAGACACTTGAATACAAATAATTAAGAAAATAAAAACCTTATAATATCATGAGAATAAATGTATCCATGATATAATATTTCAAAGTATAGTATATACACCAAATAAAAGTGAATTGGCTCATAACAACAAAGAAGTGTCAATGGAATGTATGTTGAGATGAATCCCTTTATAAGGACAGTATCTTAACATTAAGGATAAATCAATGACATAATTATATGTGAAAAATATAAATACACTCAATATGATTGGATATTTATTGTAAATCATTCATAGGACATTCACACATATTCCTGTAGAATCAACACCAAGGACTTGGATGTTTAACTCAATGAATTGAAATTTAGTTAAAATGACTCTTATCAAGTTTATATCGATGACTTGAGAATTTATAAATTGATTAAATATGTGTATCAAAATTATTTCCCCACAAAAGGGAGTGGAAGATACTACATAAGTAAATAAATAGTGATTTCACACATAATCTTGGAGTACAGAAATCAATGATTTTTTCGTAAAACCAAATGAGTGGAATTTGAAATTTGAAATTCCATTAACGATTTGGTAACTTAAAAAACATAAAAATCATGTAATAAGGATAATACAATGATGATGTAAATAACCATAAATTAAAGTATATTATGTGAACAATACAATCATGGGGAGTACATACACCAAACAAAAGGTAATACTGGAAAATATAGCATGAATCTAACGGGAATAAAAGTGAGATAAAACCCCTTACCTTGTACTTTTCCTTAGTATAGGATAAGTTAACCTCAGATATAATGGTGAAATAATTGTTATTAAATTATACAGGAACCAAATACATAAATATTATATCATATATGATCTTCTAATATTTATTTGTTAATGATATTTCAGTAGTATCATTTTTTGGGTGTTATGTAATTTGTTTTCTTTTATACACTTGGTTACGTAAGCCATTTTTTTTATAGATATGATGTTTTTTACTAGTATACATAATTATATTATCTTCATAAACATTATTTTTAATCATAAAAAGAAAATTATTCTTGAATAATTATTATGGGAAATGAATCTCACTACGGTTGTGGAGACGGTAATCCGTACGTACACACGAGTGACAATATCATTATATTGATGGTGAAATCATATGAAATTGGATCCTATATCATATATACAGAATCATTGACATGTTATATTTATTATTTACATCATTTATACTCATTATTATACTCTTCCAATTAATGGAGTGTTTGAATAACAAACTACAACACGACGTGGAGATGGTAAGTCGTACGTACACACATATGGTGTCATTTTCATTTATATGATGGATAGATTAATGAATATGGTTGTACCATTTTTATAATAACATCACAGTATATATAAGATACTAGAGTTATTATTTTAGAATGTAAACAACAAATAAAGAGGAAGTGGAAGAAGAAAATAACTTGAAAGAGGTTATGAAATAATTACCTCCTATTCGGGTTCTTCCTTTTGATTTGATCAAAAGGGATCCCTAGGTTTCCTTTATGATGAAATTAATGCCTCTAGGATGAAGGGAGGAAATATGGGAGGATATTTTAGTAGGGGTTGGACGATCCAAATGGCTCTGGAGGTGTGAAATTAAGAGAAGGTGAAGTACCCTTTTATAAGAGAGCTGAGGGTCACTTTAGAAAAAACATGAGATATTATTTTATAATAAAATATTTTTCGGTTTATGATGGATCCAAAGTGACTTATTTAGAGTATAAGGTTGTTTTGGGTTGAAAAAATCTCAACCAATAGGTTTTAGGAAGGTTTTAGGTCACCATACTAACCTTATCTTTTAGATTTAACTCTTATTTAAATAGTTTGACATTAATCATGTCTCTTTGTATTTTTATTTTATATGTTTAATAAATGTACTATAAAAATAAAAGAGAACCCCATGTTGTTCATTATTAATATATATAACCATATCTAAGTCTTTTGGATGAAACTTACATTTTTTGGAATAATATATCAAATAATAATATAGTGTTTGTTTTAAAAAATCAATTATGTCAATTTTGACACTATTTAGTAATTGGTGTTTCGGTGAAAATCATAATAGCAATATTACATTGAAATTTTTTTAATCAACCCTTACATGACATATTAACCTATAAAATTAGATGAAATCATCAAAAGTCATAAATTAAATTTATTTGGATATTTATAATATCGATTATTTTAATCATTCATTAATAAGGTAATTACTGCATCATGTGTCACAAATAAATTAAATTTTTTAATGTATAAAAATTATAAATAACCTACCATCATGAAGAAAATATTTTTATATTTTTAATAAATATTTATAGTCGAATTTATCAGATATATAATGCTATATTAAAAATGGTTTAGTTATTAAACATTGAATTTAACTCTTTTAACTATTCTTTAAATAAAATAATAATAAATGACCTCATCTAATCCAAGTGAACCAAAGGGGATCATATTTTACTCCTAGGGCTATTTTTCGTCGAATTAATCTTATCCAGTAGGATTAGGATATGTGTTAGGGTAATTATAATATCATTTTTACCTTTAATTACCCTATTTACTTTTAACCGTGGTAAATAAAAGTCAATAGTTATTATTCACAAAAAGTTATCTTCTTCTTATTGAACCACATTTTACTTACTGATGTTAATCGTGTCTCTCAAATTTTTTAAATTCAACTCAGAGAAGCAATAAAATAATGTTTTTTGAAAATTTTTAAATGCTCCCAGAAGGTGGGTAAAAGACTGTAAAAAGTTCAATAACATTTTATATATCTAAAATTATTATAAAATTACTCTAATGGATTAAATTGAACATATAAATGTTTTATGTATAAATTTTGACTTAAGATAAATAAAATAAATAAATATTTAAATAAAAATTTGGTTTTAAACAATAACCCATTTATTTTCACTATTCATCAAAAATTGAATGTTTTCAGAAAAATACAAAAAATTCACCCTAAGATATTTTTGATAATCTGAATTATAAAATTTATTCTATTTTACCAAATTAATAACATATAAGTTTCATTAAATAATTTAAAAATAGTTCTCATTGTCAAAACCAAAATGCGAGTTTTTTAAAAAAGTAAAATCTATCAAAATATTGACATGTTTTTATGTCAAATTTAAATGTAAATTTACTTATAATGACTTAATTGTATTAAATGAAAAATTATAATCTAATTAAACTTCAAATCCATTCAAATTCATAATTTGAATCTATAAATTATTTCTATTAAAAAATTTGTTTTCAATTTAAATTTAGAATTTTTTAGTGTTCATCAAAATATGAAAGCTATCCAAAATTTATCCAAAATTTATCCAAATTAAATTTTTATGTACCCATTATAAAGAAAAAAATAATTTCACTAAACTGAATATATAATAGAGTCAAATATTGGTTTTAAAATGGATCTTCCATTAAAAGGTGTAAAATTGCATTTTTTGAAAAATATTTCTTTTATCTAAAAATATTAATTTGTTCTTATATTATGTCTAAGAAACACGTAATATAGATAATAAAACTATATAGAATATATAAAATTCAAAATCCAGATAAAAATATTCATAACCACTTTTTGAACACCTAGTTTGGTAAGTTGTGGTGCGCTCGAACTCAGTGTTGCGTGTAACGCACACTGTTAAATTACTTTTAAAAAATAACTTACTATAAAATTTTGGGGTGTTACATTATTCCCCCCTTTTGGAAATTGTGTCCTTGAAATTTTAAAATCGGGCTTGGGAACTTCATTGAATGTCCCACATCAGAAAAAGAGTAATCAAAAACTATCACTTTAAAATAAAGAAAGAGAAGTACAAAGGTCACCCAAGATGACCCATACTAGGATTACATGTATGAAAACATTGATGTGTAAGATAAACAAAGTGTCATGTTCTGATGGAGAGTGATAGAAAACATGATCAGGAGAAAGTTAACAACAAGAAAACCACAAACATATGATGGGATAAATGGTCATTAGCTTCCCAGTAGGAAAACTAAAAGGACAAAAGATTTTGTTTTATGTTCCATTTTATAATGTTGAGGAATTTATTTATGGGATTTACTATGGACATAAAGAGATATAATTACTTTTCATGAATAATTTCATCATTTAATAAATTTATACCACTAAAATATTATATTTTTCAAACAATGAGTATTCAAGATTTCATGGTCACACCTGAAGTGCCGGAATCAGCTTTTATAGAATCACATAATCCAAAAAGTATAAAACATATATTTAACTTGTCTTTAGAGATTAACCAAAACCAAAATGGTTAGTACAAGATCAAATGATCCCCAAAAATGATAATCATTTATAGAAAGAAATAATAATCTTAATTTCTAGAATTAAACCAACAATACACAACGTTCAATAACTAACATTCAATAAATAATTTTCCTTAAAATATTTCAATATAATCCAATCTAATATTGAAACCCAAAACATAGAAAAATTTTATTAAATAGTCTTCCACATTAAATTTTATCTCCAAATAACATTGACTACTCTTAAAGTTACATACTTAAAATTAATTAACCTAATAACATATTCTCTTTGATAGGTTAATAATTTCCATAATTAACCCAAATCCCTACAAATTCACAATAAAAACATTGATAAAAATTAACTGTTACTCCTCAAATGAAATCAAATAGTATTCTATTTCCCTTAGGCATATATTATTTCCAACAGAGAGAACATCTTCCAAAATAATGATTTTGTCACTTAATCACCAAATATTTTTCATATACTAAGGATATCCATTTGATAAGACATAATATCCCTAATAAACTTATTATTGATCAATAGAATCATTTAACTAAAATGAATTAGCCACACTAACCATTGGATTCACGTAGTCCAGTGGTAGGTGATAAATCCCAATTGCATACTGGTTGTGGGTTCGATTCCCATAGCTTTGTTTGACGCTACGAGTTGTCACACGGCTTTTGTGTTGTCCTTTTTCAAAAACAATATTTTATAACCATCCCAAAATGTGATAAATTATTCAAAATAACCATAACATAATTTCACCACAAATTTTATCTCGTACCTCTCATTTTCATCCCAAAATTTAATAACTTCTAATTTCCTCAAATCCAAGGATCATATAAACCAAAATGGTTATTTATAACTGTATCAACAATAGAAAAGATAATTCTTCCTAAAATAGAATTTTCACATAATAAAAAACAGGGTTACACATACAATAGAAAAGTATTAAAATGTAATCCCATCAACAAAGAGCACTAATACTTTTAAACATTTCACCATACATTTATTTCCACATAGGTTCTTCCTTGACCAAGAGGTTATCCAGTATAATAGGTAATTCACTCGGGTAATGCTCAGGTCCCCTAAATTTACGGAAAATGACTGTAAATGGATTCTTGGGATCATTTTTATTTTCTTCCATAGTACTCTTCATTTTTCCTTGTAAATTCTTTACTTTATGTCCTTCTCTGCCACACATAAAGAATTTCATTGTTCTATTGAGACACTTCCCTAGGTGTCTCCTTCCAAATTTCCGACGTGATGGAAATTGATCTTTCTTTTCTTCATGGTATCCACTACTGGAGCTCTTATCATTCAACGCCTTTATATTATTTTTTAAGTCTAGGAGTTGGTTAATATATATGTTGTTCATCATATTTTTGGAAAAATATGATTCTTCATGAACACGATTTAATTTACACCTATCAAAATTACATTTCATTTCTCATTTCCCCCACTGTGCCCACTATTTACATCTTGTTCAATGTTACTATGACTTCCTTGGAATCTATCAATTGACTAACAAAATAAATCATAATGTGAGTCATAAAATTATTTATAGAATATCATAACACCTTATTTTCAATCTAAAACACCATTGGATTAACCAAGGTTATTTATTCTCATCTTATATTAAAATCCTTCAAATCGAATTGTAAAGAAAATTTGAATTATCTAAAGCATATCCCCTAGGAGTGTCTTAACTAAGAGTGTCTCAAGGCCCGTTGTCGTGTACCAGGATACCCTAGGTCAAGCCTAAAACTCCTTGTTAGAGTTTTCACTAATAGGTACATCTCTGCCAGATCTGCCACTACCTACTCGTATCCAAATAGGGATGTATTTCATGGAAAACCCATATAATATTTACATTACCAAATTGTTTGGATGTTCTTATATACTAATCCTCAATGTCTATCTTAAGTTAGTGTTTCCTAATCATAGTTTATTCTAAATCGGGCTTCCATGTTTTGTACTAAACTTACTCTAATACAAACTATAATTCCCTGAACCCAGTTACGTAGAATCAGTGCATTGTTACATAGCATTGGAATGATACAAGGAATCATGTCCCAAAATACCGATTAATTTTGTATACTTGGAAGTACTAGATATATACATAAGTTTTACATTACATCATGACATAAAAAAACATTTTTCCCATTTCAACACTATCATATTCCATAGCCTACTTCTACAGGTTAATTGTAATATACTTCTTTGAATCCTAGAAAAAATAAATCATAAGAAATTGGTGAGCTCATATGCTCCGTAAGGATAACAATATAGCAAAAACATTCATAAATAAGTATAATCATTTAAGAAAATGTATAAGTCAAAAACAAAAGCCTTTTAAACATAAACATCATCATAATATGGAAAATATGAATCAAAATAATGTAATTTACTTATTCACATGGATATTCTACTTGTTGAATAATCACAAGCAATATCAATAGCCAATTTCATAATGCTGTAATGCATAATTCCTAACTTCATAACCACATAGTCAGGGCCTTGTTCCATGACTAAAAATAAGATTTTGTTCAAGGCCTTGTACCAAGACACTAGTTTGTCTCAGGAGACCTATCGTTGTATTGAAGATCTATAATGGGATCCACCCACCACTTACTAATTCTAATTATTCCTCATATAAAAAGTTGTAAACATAACATAAACATTTGTATTAAAACTATCATACGAAATGTCAATACTATATCTGTAAACCATGAATGGTATAAAAATAACACATCCATAGTCAAATATATCACAAAACCCTAAATACAATATGGAATATTTGTATCATAATAAATCAACCTTGATCAAGAATAATATCCCATAAAGGATGTTGATATAGTTTGAAATGACAAGTAAAAATCGTGGAGAGAAATATCCCTTTTTCTTGAAATCATTTTAAAGTCACATAATATATAAAGGAAGACATTTAAAATATAGTTTGGAATCAAAGTGTCCCATACAACTTTGAATGTTTTTTAAATGAATTAACATTCTAAAACATTCATGTTCATATAAATAAATATTTAAATATATTTTGAAAACATGGACATTAATGAGAAAATTTTAAAAGAATAAATCATTGAAACATTTAAAATTATATTTTAGTTAGAGTTCCTAACGAAATAAGATACGCTTGAATAAAAATAATTGAGGAAATAAAAACTTTATAATATCATAATAATAATGTTATTAATGATATATTATGTCAAAGTATAGTATATACACCAAATAAAATTGAATTGGCACCTAACAACAAAGAAGTCTCAATTGAATGTATGTTCAGATGAATTCCTTTATAAAAATTGTATCCTTAGTTTAAGGATAAATAAATGAAAAAATTATCTTTTTAAAATATAAATATACTCAATATGATTGGATATTAAGTGTAAATAAATCAGAGTATATTCACACACATTCTAGTAAAAACAACACCATTGACTTGGATGTTTAACTCAATTAATTGAAATTGAGTTAAAATTAATCTTATCAAGTTTATATCGAGGACTTGAGAATTTATCAATGGAGTGATTATGTGTATAAAATTATATCCACACAAAGGGGAGTGAATTTAATACATAAGTATATAAATATCGATTTCACACATAATATTGGAGAATAGTAATCGATGAAGTTTTCATAAAACCGAATGAGTGGGAATTGAAATTTGAAATTCCATTACTAATTTTGTAACTTATGAAACATACACCCCATGGAAGAAGGATAATAAAATGATGATTTAAATAATCATAATTTAAATTATATTACTAAAATAATACAATCATGGGTAGTACATACACCACACATGAAGTAATAGTGGATAATATTGCCTGAATCTAACAGGAATAAAAGTGATATGAAAACCCCTTACCTTGTACTTTTCCTTAGAATAGGGTGGGTTAAACCCCTTTATAATGGTGAAATAATTGTTTTTAAATTATAGAAGAACCAAATACAAAAAATTATATCATATATGATATTCTAATGTTTCTTGGTTAATGATATTTCAATAGTATCATTGTTTTGGGTGCTAACTGATTCATTTTCCTTTATATGCATGGTTATGTAGGCCATTGTTTTATGGATATGATGTATTTGATTCATATACATAATTATATTATGTTCACAAACATTATTTTTAATAATAAGATGAAAATTATTGTTGAATTATTACAATCGTGAATGAATCTCATCGTGTTCGTGGAGACGGTAATCCGTACCTACGAACGAGCGACAATATCATTATATTGTTGATTAAATCATATTTAATTGGATGGTATATAATATATAATGAATAATTAATATGTAATATTAATTATTTAAATTAGTTATACTCATTATTATACACAACCAAATAATGAAGTGTTTGAATAACAAACTATACCATGACGTGGAGATGGTAAGTCGAACGTACGCATGTATAGTGACATTATCATTCATATGATGGATAGAATAATGAATATGGTTGTACCATTTTTATAATAACATAAAATTATATATAAGATAATGGAGTTGTTATTTTTGAATGGATACAACCAAGAAAGAGGTAGTGGAAGAAGAAAAGACCATGAAAGAGGTGATGAAATTTTTACCTCTTCTTCGGGTTCTTCCTTTTAATTTGATCAAAAGGGCTCCAAAGGTTGGATTTTTGAATGAAGGAATCCATTTATGATGAAGGGAGGAAAGTTGAGAGGATATTTGGGCAGGAGTGGGGTGAGAAAAATGGCTTTGGAGGTGTCAAATTAAGAGGAGGGGAAGTACACCTTTATAAGAGATGTGAGGTCCACTTTAGGAAAATCATGAAATATTATTTTATAATAAAATAATTTTAGGTTTCTAATAACTCATAAATGATTTATTTATAGGATAAGGTGGGTATGGGTAGAAAACCTTTCAAAATATAGGTTTTAGACAGTTTTAGTTCACAATATTGACTTTATTTTCTTGGATTTAACTCTTAGTAAAATAGTTTGACATTTACCATGTATCTTTGTATTTTTATATTATATCATAAATAAACATACATTAACAGGCCAAGAGAACCCCAAGTGTTTAATTATTAATATAAAATTTTATCTAATTCCTTTGGTCAAACCTTAGATTTTCACGAATATTATATAAATTTATAATATTTTATTTGTTTAAAAAATTCAGTTATGTCAATTTTGACAGTATTTAGTATTTGGTTTTTGGTGAAACTCATAAAAGGATGATTACATCGAAAACAATTATTTAATAAACCTTAAAATTTCATAGTAACCTATATAATTAGTTTAATTCACCAAAATTCTCATATTACATTTATTTGGATATTTATAAAATCAATTATTTTAATCGTTCATTAATAAGATAATTACTACATCATTGTTGTGTCATAAATAAATTAAATTATTTAATGTCTAAAAATTACAAATAAAATACCATTATGTAGGAAATATTTTTATCTTTATAATTAATATTTATAGTCGAAGTTATCATATTAACATATCTGTATTAAAAATGGTTTTGTTATTAAACATTGAATTCAACTGTTTTAACTCTTCTTTAAATAAAATAATAATTAATGTACAAATCTAATCCAGGTGGAAAAAAGGGGATAATTTTTTATTATAAAGGTTTTTATTGTCTAATTAAACTCATAAAATATAATTATGACACATGTTGGGGTAATTATAATATCATTTTTACCCTTAATAACTCTATTTACTTTTAACCGTTGTAAATAAAAGTCAAAAGTTTCTATTCCCCAAAAATTATTTTTATTTTATTGAACCACATATTAATTATTGATGTTAAACATGTCTCTCATATTTTTTTTAAATTCAACTCATAGAAGCAGTAAAATTATGTTTTAGAAAATTTTCAAATGCTCTTAGAAGGTGGGTAAAAGACTGTAAAAAGTCCAATAAAATTTTATATATCTAAACTTATTATAAAATGACTCAAATGAATTAAATTGAACTTATATAGGTATTATGTATCTATTTGGACTTAAAATAAATAAAATAAATAAATATTTAAATAAAATATTGGTTTTAAACAATAAAGTAGTGTTTTTCACAATTCATCAAAAAAATTGAATGTTTTCAGAAAAATAACAAAAATTTACCCTAATCAAATTTTTATGTCCTGAATTCAAAAATTAATTGTATATTACCAAATTAAAAACATATAAGTTGCATTAATTAATTTAAAATTAATTCCCATTGTCAAAACTAAAAAGTGTGTTTTTTAAAAACTAAAAACATTCAAAATATTGACATGTTTTTATGTAAAATTTAAATGTGAAATTACTTATAATGACTTACACTGTATTAAATGATAAAAATATAATCTAATTAAACTTCCAAACGATTAAAATTCATAATTTAACACTATAAAATATTTCAATTAAAAAAGTTTGTTTCAATTAAAATTTATAATTTTTCAGTATTCATCAAAATATTAAAGTTATCAGAAAAGTAGAAAAAGTTTATCCAAAAAAAATTTATGTGCTGATTCTAAAGAATAATATAATTTAATTAAATAGAATATATAAAAGTGTCAAATATTTTTTTAAAAAAGGACTTCTTTTAAAAGGTGGTAAAATTTCATTTTTTTGAAAAATACTTATTTTATCTGAAAAATGAATTTGTTTTTATATTATGTCTAAGAAACACATGATATAGATACTAAAATTATATGGAGTATATAAAATTTAAAATTTAGCTAAAACTATTCATAACCACTTTTTGAACTGCTAGTATGGTAAGTCGTGGTGCGCTCGAACTCGGTGTTGCGTGTAGCCCAAGTTATTGAATTAATTTAAATAAAATAAGAAACTATGAAATCTTGGGGTGTTACATAGACTATGCTGGTTGCATTGATGAATTGAAGTGCTATGCTTCATCATTAGAAGGGGATGAGACACTTATTGAAAGGCATTTCAATGATGGAATTAAATGTGAGATTTTGTCCTAAGTTAATATCTCTTGGTTAAAAATGTTTTCTAATGTTGTGGACCGGTCTCTCACATTTTAGTGGAACCTAAACAAGGATTAATGTTGGGTAAATATGGTTTCTAATAAATGTACAAGAGGTATCTCTCGTGATGGTAGGAAGCATCACTATAATATTTTTTATCATAGTTTGGGAAATAAGACTGGTTTGGGGGAGGATTAGTTACTTAGGATCTTACAAGAGTACATATCCACCAGTGTGGTAAGTTATGCCTCTATCATAGATAATGTCCCAAACCATGAGTAGAGTGCAGATCTTGAGGTAATATGGGACATCTAGAAAGTTTTTCAGGGAACCCATGAAAGGCAGGTAGTTTTGGAGCATCTATAAAGACTAAAGTCTGGATATGGGATCTTCTACACCATATCAGTCTTGTAGTTGGAGTTCTACTAGTCATGGCGGAAAAGACATTGGATGTGGGGAATCTATGAAAGAGAATCAATGTCAGTTGACTGGTATAGGTCAGTAGAATCATACATCATCACAGTGAAGAGGGGTAGGATAGTTTCATGTAATTCATCCTACACTTGTGGTTAGCAAGGTTGGACCATCAAAAGTTATAGGTACTATCATGGTAGCTTCTACACTATATAGTTCCTTATTTTATATTGGTTCCTCTTATTATATTATATATTCCCATCATGGGAATAGTTTGAGCCTGGGGATGGAGTTCTTGAATAGGGTTATAATTATAGATATATCATTGGGACTATGGTTGAGGGACATCGTTTTGTGCAAGGGGTGTTCTCTCGAGGTTGGAGATTGTCACTTCAATTGGGATTTTTACATCCTTCAAATTTTAGGATTAGTCCTAATTATGGGTATAGAATATTTAGTATTGTATCAAGAAAACATAGATTGTTACCATTGGTGAGTGGTTTTTACATCTCCTGAGGTTGAAATGTATATTCACTATGGAGAGTAGGATATCTAGGCAAGCTGATCCGAGCTGTTCATTAGCATATAGGGGAGATTACCGCCCAGGTTTGTAGTATTCTTCTAGATTATGGTGGTGTAAATAATGATGTCTTTTCACCCATAGAGGACCAGTTTAAGGATCTATTTACTAAATACGTCTAAGAGATTCTTCCTATGAGATATGTGGAATTTACAATTGAGGTCATGTTTGGGACTTGATCTTATTTTAATTCCACCATAATGAGTGGCACCAACAGAGATTCAAGAGTTAAAGGCTCAACTATAATAGTTGGTGGATAAGGGGTTTGTCCATCTAAGTAGCTTTTATTTGGGTTCTCCATTTTTTTCAAAGAAGGTAGATGGTATATTATGCTTATGTGTTTATTATCGTAATATGGATAGGATGACAGTAAAAAACCAATACCCTTTTTTTCATATCGATGATATTTCTGAATAGATTATGGGAAATTTTTTCTTCTCAAAGATCAACGTGAGATCAAGATATCATCAGTTGTGAGTTTAATCATTTGATATATTAGAAAATCCTTTTAGAAGAAGGTGTAGACAATATGAATTCATCATAATTCCAGTTTTGTTGATGACTATACTAGATTTTTTTGGCCTTGATGAACAAAATGATCCATCCGTACCCGTATCAATATCTATTTGTATGTTTTGATGAAATCATGGTGTACTCCATGACTCATAATGATTATTCCCAACATCTTGTCATCACCCTGAGTACACTGAGAGATTATAATTTATACACTTATCTATTTAATATTCAATTTCGGATTGATTTTCTACACCTCATGGGTCACATCATCATGGATGAAGGTGTATCAGTGCACCTGTAGAGAGTTCATGCTATTGTATCTTGGGAGTATAACAAGAATTGTTTTCATAGACATAAATTTATAGGAATAGTGGGATATTATCAAAGTTTCATTCAGGAATTTTCCCAAGTGAATTACCCCTTACTGTATAGACTTATAAGGTTATAATGTTTGAATGGTCGGAATAATGTAATAATTCCTTCAATGAGATTAATAAGCACTTGAATAAATAAGAAATCATAATCCTTCATGAGTCGGATGAGGAGTAGTTTATTTTTTGATACACTTCTGTTTTAGTTATTTGAGCAGTGTTGATTTGGGTTGATCAAGTTGTTGCATTTGGGTCACAACAATTGGTGACAGATGAATAAAACTAGCCTACACATGTAATCATGTTAGTTGTAGTAGTTTATGACTTGATTTTCTGCTTTCATTATTTTTTGGGTGAGAATTATATTTTTTACACTAATCACAAGATCTTAATGTACATATTTTGGAAAAGTTATTTGAATCTCTAGTATTATAGGTGGGTTGACTATATGGTATCCTTTGATCCTAATCTATAATATACGATCAGGAAGGAACCATGGTTTCTGATTCTATAATTAGGAAAATGCAAACATAAGAAGTTCAGGATTATAATTCTAGGTGGAATATTATTACATTACTAGCTGATATGCAGGTTGTGATTCAAGATATCTAGGAGAAAATGACTATTATATCTATTTTAGTGGAGTCTACACCTTTGAGATAAGTTAGAGTTAAACAGTATGAGTATCTAGAATGCATTTCCCTGAATTAAGGTTATGATATAGGGGAGACACCCTCAAACTGGACTATAGATGGGGATAAGATCATCAATGTTAGGAATCATGTTGTTTTACCTACCAATTTTTGGGATGAGTTGTTGCATATGTTTCATCTCTTTAAATAAGTGGTTCATCTAAGTGTGACCAAAATCTATCATGAACTATTGAGATATTTTTGTTTCTCGTGAATTAAAAAGAATATATCAGGGTTCATGACATGATGTTACACCATTAAATAAGTGAATTCCAAGCATCAAAAACCTAATGGTTACCATAGAAGTTTCCCATTATAAAATGGAAGTTGGATTACATAACCATGGACTTTTTAGAAGGTATCCCAAGGGTTCCTCAAAATAATAATGCTATTTGGATGAATTTGGACCGGTTAAAAAAGATAACCCATTTCATAATTTTGAAAGAGGCTTTCATAGTGCTTTATATGGGATACTATTATGTTAGGGAGGTGTTTCATCTTCATAGGGTTGCATTGTGTATATATTTAGACCATGACTCACGCTTCACATAATGCTCTTATAAGGTCTTATAGAATGATATTTGAACATAGGTTTTATTGAGTACTGTATTACACTCATATATAGATGGTAATTCAGAATGTAATATATAGGTGCTTAAGGATATGTTTTGGGAATGTGTTCTACAATTCGGTGGGTTTTGGGAGAATAACCCAGATTTGGTGGAGTTTCCCAATAAAAATTATTACTAAGAAACAATTCATATGGTAGTATATTAGTCCCTTTATTATAGTCCATGAATATTACCTATATGTTGGATTGAGGTAGGAGAGATAGAGTTTTTAGGACTGATTCTCATGCAGGATATGTCGGAGTAGGTTTAGTTGATTTGGAAAAGTATGGATACATCTTTGAGTAGATAGAATTTTTATGCAGATATACTTTGAATACCCCTTGAGTTTATTGAGGGTGATCGTGTGTTCTATTAGGTGTTTCCTAGGTTGGGTCACTATATGATTCGGAGATAGGTAATGCTGGTTCCTATGTTTGTTTGACTGTTTTAGATTATGAAGAGAATCATTTTGGGTTCATACCTATTGGCTCTTCTGTTGAGGTATAATGATTTTTAAAAAAAAAATCATGTTTTACAGCATCAATGGTATCACCCTGACCCTTCTCATGTGATCTATGTGGATGATGTTGAGTTTTATACTCATGATTCCTTTTAGGATCATTAGATATGTGTCATGGAACATAGTGATTAAGTGTTTTGAGGAAATACTATTTCAATAGTTTGTATTTTTTGGTAACATGGGCATGATTAGAAGGATACATTGGAGAGATAGGTTGATATTTGGGCTCAGTGGTTGGATATTTTTTAATTATAATCTTAGAGATGCTTGGGAGTACATCTCTACGATGAGTTTTTATAAAGAGAAGGGATTGAATTATCCTTATCTATTATGGAGATGTCTTTATCTTGTTTATTTGAAGTATTTATCTTTTTTTAGAATATTTTTTTTTGTTTTTTTATCTAGGGTGTGTTTGGGTGAAATTTTTTGAATTTTGGA
Source organism: Viscum album (assembly GCA_963277665.1). Taxonomy (NCBI): domain Eukaryota; kingdom Viridiplantae; phylum Streptophyta; class Magnoliopsida; order Santalales; family Viscaceae; genus Viscum; species Viscum album. The sequence goes on from OY728122.1 coordinate 1,136,355,524, forward strand.
ATGAATATTTGTAGTTCATTGTTTGAAAATAGTTTTCCATAATAGTTCTCCCAACACAACAAACTGTGTGAATAAAAAAAGAGTGGATTTTTATGGCTGGCGCACAGTTTTTCTTTATGTGTTACCTATTAAGATTAACGACGTTCCACCCCTAGGTGAGGTGTATGATTAGGGTTCATATTTATGAGAAACCATGAGCCTCGTATACGAAACCATGCATATTTGATATTAAACCCTAAAAAATTGGATTCAAAAACCATGAACCCGCATAATTCAACCGAAATCAAACCTATCTCGACCCTAAATGATTTAAATCATTTTTGGAGGATCCAAAATGCATTAAAATGACTTATTACCACTTTTATTGAGGATTTTAAGCTCATATTGAAGATTTTCACCTCTTTAGGTATGCATTTTCTTCCCGATTAGATCTATCTCTCTTTCTGACACCTATTTCTGGAAAAAGGGGACTGTTTTATCTATTGTTTTCACAGTTTTAGATCTAGTATTAATGTATCTTTATTCTTTTGATCTTGGATCAATGGTTCTGATCTTGATCTCATTCTTCATCCCGACCATGGTTTTCCAACTTCAAATTGTGGATTTCCATTTGTGACCATTTTTCAGTAATCTTGAGGTCTGTGTTCTCAATTTAATTACTATAGTATTTACTCTAATTGTATTTTTGGGTTGTTAGAATTAAATTTTCATGTTTAGAAATTGAATATGGAATTGATTAAATTAATAAATTTATTTATTTATAGAGATAATAAAATTGGATTAACTAATTTTTGAATTAATTATTGGAATGTATAAATTAATAAATAATGGAAAATTGATATTGTGAAATTGGAATAAGTAATTGTAGAATTAATTAAGGGAATCATGTGATTTTGGAATTTATGGGATATTGAGAATATGAAATTGAATTAAATAATTGTTTAATTAATTAATAAAATCGTGTGATTGTGGAATTGAGTAATGGGTTATTGGTTTGTGTAATTTAAAGTATTATGTTTCAAATAGCATAATAAGATACTTATAAAGATATTTATAAACCAATATAAACTTTCTGAAATGGAAGATAACCTTACAAAAAATACCAAAACTCATCACACTTGTTCACCCATTCTAATGACTACTTTAAGTACCTTAGTACATAGAAGGTGGTATCATGTACCAATTTCCAACTTGGATAAAAAGTGGAACACATTATCCAAATTTATAAATGAAAAAAATGTTTTATTCTATAACTATGAATATTATAGAATGATGTCATGTAAGAATTTCAAAAATATAATGCACTACCTGATAGTCATGGTACTATACCCTTAATAGTAATGAAAAGTGTTGAGTCACGGAGTTAGTCAAATTCCATAACTAAATCATCATTCCGTTGTTGTAAATGGGTTCTAATTATTATGGGAATTTATTAAAAATTTATTTAAAGGTATAATTAATAGTCTTTTAATCCCTTCTTTTTGGTTTTTATCCTTCATTACCTTATGTACCATTCTATCTTCTAAATTGAAATACCACATTATAATATCCGAAAATACGAAAGAACCATAATTGGATCCAAATAATCCAGATAAAATTTTCACCCTTTTCCACCTTTTGGGGGATCCTTTCCATTAAGGCATAACTTAATAGAAAGAGAATGAAAATATATCTACTAAATTTTCTTAAACATAATCTCCCACATAAAGAATGAGATCTATGTGACAAAACCATGACATCATCATGTCATAGATAACATAAGTTAAAATAAGATATTGGTCCCATGAATCAATGCTCATCCAACATTTAACTAACTTGACAAACATAAAAATGAGTTTTATAACATCCAGTACCCCATAAATCATGAACTATGTGACCTGGTTAGAGTTTTCATGGTGAGACCAGATATGAGAAAACAGGAAAAGAAAACTAGAAATAACCCAGGAAGCACATATGGTAAGAGTTATTGAAGTATGACCAAACAATAACATTTGACGATTATATGAAAATAACTCACTAGTTTGTAATGTCAGACACATGAACATGTACACACCAAAAAACCAAATAATTTCAAAAGTGTTACCCCACCTAAACCTATTTAAGATTAATGAAATAAACCACATAAATATGAGCCTCATTGGTTCCAAATTCCCCAAACAAGTGATGTAGTTCAAATGGTTCAACTGATGGCTAACAATATATAGTTCCTAACTCCATTATTAAGACTATTCTCCTTAAATAGTCATATCCCACTAATGTATAAAATGACTAATATCTCCATCAAGTGTTTTGAGAGTGTCTCTCTAGGCATAAAAGTCAATTTTAATTTGAATTATAGGACCTACTTCATTCGATATATTATAAAAATGACACTCTCAAGATATTTTTCCCACCCAATATAGACCACATCAATGGTAATTGGGCATGGTTACTGATCATGACCCCCTAAAAATTCATTAACCATGGTATTTTTGGTTTATTATCTCTTGGTCCATAATTTCTCTTAATCATGTATTCCCATTCCATATACTACATGTATCAGTCTACAATAACTATAATATCCATTACAACTAGTTGAAACAAAACACACGGGTATTCATCATTACCTGAAATGATAGTGAAGAAACATGTAAACACCAACAACATACAATAACACCAAGGATAACTAAAAAACCATAAAAAACAAAACTTTTACCAATGGAGTGTCCAACAACATATTTTCCATGAATTTTACCTCCATACTTTTTATTCCAAAAAGGAAATAATATATTCACATTCCCATATTCAGGTTGTTATATTAGTATGTAAAGGAATATAAACAAATTTCTATTACCAAAACAACAAAAATGTTCAGATGAAATATTTACCTTTCCAAAAAAATATAGTAAAAGGAACCCACTATATCCATAATTTATTTTGAATACCATTAAAAATATTTTTAATTCATTTTATTAAAGTACATTGAAGATAGGGAAGCAACATTGAATCATTATTAATAAGAACATGTTAATAATAAAAAAAATAACATTTCAAAATGTTTAATTTTTTCCCATGAGAAACTATTTTCCCTACAGTATCTATTTACATGATGGTTTAAAAGAAGATTCATTAAATATTTTCATTATATAACTGCATTCTAAATCCTACTTTAAATAAATGAAAATATATGTAAAACCAAACTTTTCAAGAATGTTATTTATTTGAAAAACAATTTTTAATAAAAAACATGTCTTCTTCAGGTGGATCACATAATAACCAATAAATATTCTAGAAAAAGTGACTACGTAACATTTAAACTATATATAAATATAATATTATTTTTATGAAATAATTGCCCAATTTTTTCATGTTAATCACCAAATATCAATTGTAATGACATTATGATGTAAAAATATTTTTTAATGGGATTATTAGCCAATGGTCATGGTAAATAATTTAAAAAAACTAACAATCAAATTCAAATATTTATATATTTTCATCATGATTTCATGACCTATAAACTAGTCTAGGTAAAATTATAGTTATTTTATGTGTAAATAATCCTAACCATGTCAAATTATTTCCAAAAAATAGAAAATATTTCTATGAAAATTATATTTTATGACTATATTTCATGTTTATGAATCCTATAAAAACATATTATTACTATATATCCATAATAAACCAATTTTTCAAATAAAATCAGTGAAATTGATGTGTTAAAAATTTCCACATGTTATCATTAGAGTAAAAAATAATTAGAATCATTAAAAAAATTAAATATTAAACCATTCTAGCCCTTTTTACCATATATAAATGTTTTCATGAAACATAATTATTCTCATTATTCTAAACATTATTCACTAATTACATGAATAATATGGAATAGAAACCAAATTATACATTAATTCAGTTTTGAAATAGACCAAAAATAGTTATGTTTGTAGCATAATTTCATGGATCATAATATATAAATTATAGTATATTCAAAATTAAACATTTCAACATGATATTTCATTTGATTTTTGAGTATTATTCTTATGACACCACTCATTTAACTAAAAATTGGGTAATAATAAAGAGTTTATAAATGATATTTTTTTATCGAAATAAATGTGTCTTATAATATTTTTATTTATTATTATACACATAAAAAACATCTAGAAAATTAAAAAAAATTATTTAAGTATTAAATATTGTTATAGTAATCCGAAAATAAACCCATTAAAATTAAAAACATTAAAATTGGACAAAAAATATATATATTATGAAAAGTGGAATGGAGATATTTGGATCCTTTAAATTTTTTAGAATAATATCGACCATAGTCAACACTATTGAAATTAATCAAAATATTAGTAAACAAATTGACATCGTAGAAAATTAAAATATTGAACCAAGATAAATATTTTAGTAAACTTTTAATCAATTGATGAAGTACTATTTTTTGGATGTAATTTGACTGATGGAAGAGTAACTTAAATGTGTGGAATAGTGGCATGACAATTAGAAATTGTAACCTGATCATTAAAATAGTAATTTTAAATCAAAATAATAAAATATAATACAATTATTATTTATCATGATTAGTTTAAGTAAATATAATTAATATAATTCCAAAAAATAAATATCATGATTAAAAACAAAAATAAAATTAAATTAAATTTTTAATAAAAAAATAAAGGTCTTCGTAAAATCATAATTTGTATATTGAAAATTAAAATAAGCTATTTAATAAAAATATGTTGATAAAAAAAATTTAATTTACCAACTCATCGTGTTGAAAATGATCAAGGATCATTTTCAGGTAATTTTTGAAAATACATCAATTTTTATATGAATTCTAAAAATTCCATTTTTTTTAAACTGGGGTATTTTAAATCACATTATCTGGGATGTAATAATAATAAAACCAATTATTGAACATTTTTATAGAGATAAAATGTGATATGTTTATATATTAATCATTTAAATACAATAAAAATGTTTTACAAAACTAAAAATTGATTCCCAATTTCTAAAAACTAAATTATTCCATAAAATGAAAATTTTTCATTTCATCAACTTTCCTTTCTAATAAATGATTTAATTTTAATTATAATGTAGTTTAATGTCCTATATATTTTATATTTTATTTATATATAATCCATAATTTCATTAATTTCACTATTACATGTTTTAGCTTAGATATTGTAATTTATTCAATATTATATTCTAAATATACCCATATCCTCATGTATAAATAACTCGTTAACTTCCCCTTAGAAAATCGCTCATCCATCACTGTTGAAATAAAACGTCTACCAAAATAATATCCCTATGTAACCATATAATCTTAATTGATGTTCTATAGTAACCATCTCCAACTATAAGTGGATGTTATTGTCGTACAAGAGAATATATAGAGAGAAGATGGTATTTATTCATCAACTCTTCTTTTTGTTTTCCTCTTCTATTCCTCTTTTTCAATTTCCATTCAAAAAAATTTTGATATTAAATAATTATTATTTTAACATTAATCTATAGATTTTATAATAATTAAACAATCATATCTACTATGTAATTATTTCCCATAATTCTCAAACCTCCTCCTTGATAATGTCTCATAAATGGTCGGTTTACCATCAATGAGGATACTGACAATTCATTTCCTATCACCAAACTTATGGATTATTATAATAAATATTTTATGATATATTAATGTAAAAATTAATTTAATTTAATCTTCTATAATTAATTAGACTAATTTTTAATTTAACTTTACAAAAATTAGGTAAATCTAAGGAAAACAGTAAATTATTACTAAAAACATGATTTCAAAATGTTTTCTAATTAACCAAGGGAATTAAGAAATATTGTCTAAAGATTATAATTGATAAATAGTGAAACAAATGATAATAAATTAGTTCTATTTCAATGTTTTAATATACCTAATTTTATTAGTTATGAGGTAAAAACCCAATATAATCGAAAAAGATTTTATGGTGTTGGGATTATAAAACCCAAAAACGTTATTTTCAGTTATCTCTAGTTTCACTTTCTTTTTAGTGTAAGTGTTCCTATAATATCAAAATCAGATCCTTAAAACATTATTTTCCTTTTTTGTATATAAATTTTTCTACCCTTTTAAAATCTTATCCAATCCTTTTAGTTTTTTTTAAATACATCAATTTCCAAAACACCACATGAATCCCCTTGTTTTATTTCTCCATTAAAAAAATAAAATGATATTTTATTCCAATTTATGATATTTATTATTGATTTGGTAATCCTAAAATTTATTTCCTAATGTGTGATATGTGAAATATTTTACAAGTCCATATCATTTCCATGGGTTATTTCAGGACAATGATTTGTATCCTCCCACGTGGAATGCAATATTATGATTGTTTTATGATGTGACAAGATTATATAGAATTACACATCCATCATATTAATTATTTAATGTGATATACCTCATTATATAACATGTATTAATCATAAACATGATATTATATTTTTTCACATTTATTATGTAATCATTATGCACATATGTTATGTGTGATCCTCATGCCACCTTTTTTAACAAATATGTGTGGGTATTGACCACTAAGTATTGATATTTCATTATTATCAATAAAAAACACTAAATACCATTACTAAATGTTTAAATCCTGGTTTTTAAGATAATTCTATGATGATTATATGATGTTTCTGATTATTCTCACCCATGTACTATTGATGCATGTCTTGTATTCCTCCCCTTACTGGGCTTTAAAATCACCCATTTATTTTTTATATATCGTCAGGTGTATACATCTAATAATGAGATAATAAGATATTTATAATGATAAATTATAATAAATTAAAAAAAATAAGTTATATTATTTAAAATAGATGTATAAGAGAAATTTTTCAAAGAAAATAATCCATTGGATCCTGGGATTGTATCACTATCATGTTATTAATCAAAAAAATAGTCATGTACGAAAAATTCAGGTTGTTATAGTTTGTATTAGGGAATTTTTTAGTTAATTTGAAACTTAGGGTTTTGAAATTTTAGTGGAAACCATAAGTTCTAGTCCATGTATAGGTGAACATCCTAGAAGAATCATTTTATAAAAAAGGATAAAAATAGGGATCCCTTAAGATATTCCATTATAGTTAATTAACATAAAAGAATAAATTATTTTTTCATTATTTATTGATCTAAGAGGTTTTATGACTTTTTTTTGAAATGGTGGCATCAAAGAGAAACTAGACTAAAAACCCATGTGAGTAATAATAAAATGATAATCTTAATGACATTCCCAATGAAAAAGGTGTGGTTTCAAAAATTTATGGTGATGATTACCCAATTTTCTCAAGATATGAATAATAACCTGAACCATGTGCAAAATCCTCCTTCTCCCAAGAATGAGAAACTAACCATCGAGTATTATATGTTGAAATGACTACCAACATTAATTAGGTCTTTGGATATAGTTGTCACATATTAGTGGGTGAACATGATGCAGAATGTCCTTTCTATGATATAATGTTATGATAGGGAGAATCTGACAATATAAATCAATAATTTAGATACATAGAACTATAAATTATTGGGATTCATAAAAATTATATAGTTGATGGATTATATGTGATAAAGTTTTCAATAATACTTTTATAAGTTATTTTAAAACAGGTATTTCCCTAGAACTCTCCAAACCATGATGGGAGGGAATTCCAAGAGCTTAAGAAAAATTATGTTGAATCACTCATGACTTATAAGAATAACTTCACATGTATTTCAAAATAAGCCTCTAGTTTTGTTATCACCAATGATATCCAAATATCTATATTATTTATTGGTATAAAACAACACATTCTCTAGGCTCAAGATATTTGATGATTTGGGATTTATGAAGAATTAGTTTGATGTGATCTCAAAGTAGAGATGTATTATTATGAATGCTCCCATGGTTATGGAGTAGAGAAAAAAAATTACGTTTCATGCTAGCGGATCAAAAAAAAGATAGAAAGAATATCCAACCACCCACAAGTAAAAATTTTTGGAAGAAGAATTTTAAAAATTAGATCAATGGGATAGATAAATGCTTCAACTTTGATAGATAAGTCTATAAATCTGATAAATTTTATGGAAATATGAAAAATATGACAACTTTTATGGAGGAGAAGAAAGAAACACTGATGGTTTAATTATTCAATTGTAGGGATCAAGGGAACTATGAAAGCAAGTGCACTAAACCATAACCCCCAAAGGAGTAAGGGGAAGCCTATTCCATCACCATAGTAGTGCTGGAACATGATAATGATTTTGTACAAGGTATAATACCTATTCAGTTAATAATTTTAAATGATTTTTTTGATTCTGGTTCTATGAATTCATATATATCCATCAAGTATTCTGGAACTATTTAATCACAACCTCGATACATAAAAGTAGATTTATTTTAAAAATGCCATGCGATTATATAAACTCAAACCAAATGTTTGACCCTTCTCATTTTAGATTTTTTTGGACGATTCTTCCAAGAAATCTTGTAATATTTTTTTTTCTAGAATTTAAATATATACTAGGTATATATTGGCTCTATTTATATAGTTCTCACATCAACTGACTAGAAAATTAAATCTCTTTTCATATTCCGAACAATTCCTTAATAATATATAAATGAAAGGAATATTATGAATCTCCTTTATAAAATCCATTAATATTGAGGGTGATAATACCCTGTGAAGATCCATACATTTCCTAAATGGTTGAGTTAATAGAAAGTGTAAACCTAGAGTAAGTTCCCATTGTTGGGTATTATACTGATGTATTTCAGAAAGATTCACCTAGACCACCACTTGACCGTGAGGTAGATTTCTTGACAAAGCTTATAACTGGAGCCAATCCATTTAGAATATTACCCTATTGTATGTCCCCAGTCAATCTAGTGGAGTTAAAGAAGTAACTCCTAGTGAATTTTTATAAAGTGAATTCATTCCCTAGTGCATCTCTTTGGGGTGTTATAATGATCTTTGTAACAAAAAAGGATAGATCTGTGTAGCTATGTATTGATTACATATATCTCAATAATATTACAATAATGAACAAGTTTCCTCTTCTATGGATTGATGAATTGATCAATTGTCCAAGATAATCTCAGTAATTTTCAAATGTGGAGATTCATTCTAGATATCATCAGCTGAATGTGAATATAGAAGATATTCATAGAACATCTATCTATACAATGTATGGACACAATGATTTTATAGTTATTCCTTTTAGACATATTAATGAACCTAAAATCATCATGGATTGGATTAATATTGTCCCTTTAGACTACCATGAAAAATTTTGTGTAGTATTTCTTGAGATATTTTTATTTACTCTAAGGGAATGGTAGAACGTGAAGATCATATAAGGATTTTACTAGTGAGAATAATGAGTGAGAAAATGTATTCTATATCTAGAATGTGTTATTTTTGGAGACATAAAATCATAATCATAGGAGAAGTGATTACATGTTGAGAAACTTATTTGGAACCTTCAAATACAAAGTCTATTGAGGAATGGACCAAATCCACTAGTGTCACAGGAATCTTTAGTTTTCCTAGATTAGTTTGGTACATCTAACATTCAGTGAGAAATTTCTCATGATTTTCTAGTATGAAAACTTAGTTAAAATATATGTTGGGTAAATTATGTCTGAACAAAAGAAAGTGATAGAAAAATTATGGATCTAAAGAAGAGGCTAATAGTTTCACATGTACTAACACTACCATCAATTAGAGAAGGTTTTTTTATATACATTGATTCTTAAAATAATGTATTCAGTTGTGTACTAATGTTGAATGAAAATTTTATATCATATGCCTCATGAAAACTAATGATCCATGAGTATAAGTATTTGATTCTTGATCTGGATCTGTAATCTATTATCTTTGATCTAAATATGTTATAGAACTAGAGATATGGTGATAAGTGTAACATATATACACATTGAAAGGTTATAAATTATATCTAATCACAAAATGAGATCAATAGACATCAACAAATATGGTTAGAGTTTATCAGTGGCTACACTTTCTATATTCAATACCAATTCGGAAAGGAAAATAGATTATCTTATAAGAAAGGAAACTACTACTCTATCTCTGATGATTATTTAGAAAGACCTTATCTTATTTGATATGAAAAGTATGGATATATAAATAATAATGAATGTGAAGATATCCTACTTTAAAAAAATTATTTCCTAACCATGTATCCAAGAGGGGATCAAGGAGGCACAGAGGGATGATCTATAGATACAAAAAAGGGTGAAAGTAGTAAGGTAATGGAATCTTCATGAGACCCACATCAATGATAACGGTGTAATTTGGTTTCAATCTCGTATTTATTTTCCTTTTTCACTAGAGATAAAGATTGTGATATTTAATAATGTGCACAACTCAACTTTATCCATCCATCCTTTATATTTCAATATGTTCCTTGACATTTGAGTAAACTTCAGGAGGACAACATAATGAAAGAGATAGTTGATTAAACATCAATTTACTGGGTATCTCATAATGTTAATGCAAAATGACAGAAGTAAAAGGTGTTGATTCAACCATTTTACATACAGACAATGAAATGGGAAAACATCACCATGGAATTTTCCACCTATCTTCCAAAGACATCCTAATGAAACAATGGGGTATTGGTTTTTGTGGATCAACTCACTAATAATACCCCCCTTCATCTCTATTTGGGTTTATTTTTATCATAAACTACATACCAAGATATGTTGGAAGGAATTGGGGAGGTTTCATATTATTCCACTTTCAATAATCTCTAATCAATAACCAAGTTTAACATACAAATTTAGGAGAAGTATTCAGCATGATCTGAAAACTGAATTGAAGTTAAGTACAACCAATCTCCACAAAACTAATGGACAATATAAAATAACTATTCTGAAAATTCTTTATATGTTAAGACCCTATTAAATTGAATTTAATGTAGTGTTGGATCAACATATCCAATTAGTTTAGTCCTTATACAACAAGAGCTTCAACTTAAGTATTAAAATGGCTCCATATGAATCTTTGTCTGAAAAAAGATTTTGAAATTTACTTTTTAAGATAAATTTGGTGAATTAAAGATAATTGGACTATATATTTTTCAATATATTAAAGATAAGCATTAATCCATAAAATAATAAAATATTATTAGAGTAAGAAAAAGATCTATTTTTACAACCATCAAAGAGAATTTTAGATTGAATATTGAGGAAAATATTTTGTATGAATATCACCATGAAAGAAAGTCATGTTGTTTGGATATAATGTGAATATTAGGACAAGGTACATTTTTACTTTTGATATCCTTGATTTGAATAGAGTAGCTGCCTATCGACATTGACATCAACCAAATATAGATCACGTTTCTAATGTGTTACACATATATCTCTTAATCAAGTACATACTTAATCCCTCTCATTCATTGCATTAGGAGGTGGTACAACTAGACAATGACCTCTCATATATGGATAATTTAGTAAATATATTAGACCATTGAGAAAATGTTCTAATCAAAAATACTACTCATCTTTGAAAAGAACTATGGTGGAACTCTAAGATTGAAGAATCAACATGGGATCCAACGGAAATAATGGAACAAAACTACCCTCACCTATTACCAACTGATAATATGAGTTGAAATTTCTTTGATTAAAATTATAATTGGGGATGAATGTAATATTCGAGAGTTTTTATAGTATATTTTTTTCTTCAAATAAATTTATGTTATATTATATTATATAGTATTGTAAACCTACAATAAATAAATATATTCAAAAAAAATATTTTATAAATAAATATCAACAGATTAATTTGAAATTAAACCCATTAATATTATTAAACATTATAATCAGAAGAAAAAAAATTAATTTTGATAATTAGAATGGGAATATTTGTATCCTTCAAATATGCTAGAATCATCACCACCACGATCAACACAATCGAAATGAAACAAACTATTATTAAAAGAAATAAAATATTATAAACTAAAAAAATATAACATTTAGAGTAATTGTTCTTAAATTTGAATGAAATAATGAAATAGTATTTTTAGATGGTAATGTGACCATTGAAATAGTGACTCATCCATTTGTGATAGTAACATATATATTGGGAATAATAACCTGGTCATTGTAATTTTAATTTGACCTCAAAATAATAAACTTTAATATAAATAATATTTATCATGATTAATTTAATTAAATAAATATATTATAATTCAAAAAAAATAATATCAATATGAAAAACTCATATAAATCATCATGTAAAAATGTCACATGGGTGATGTTTTGGTAATTTTACAAAACAAATCAACTTTTATGGGAATAGTAAAAATATAATTTTTTCGTAATCGATGTATTTTAAATTTCATCATTCTTAATGTAATAATGAGAAAAATAATTATATTATTATATCCTTAAACAGTAACATAATAAATTTGATAATTTGGTCATTTAAATAAAATAAACAAATTTTCCAATCCTAAAAATTATTTTCAAAATTCCTAATACTAAATTATTCCATTAATGTAATAATTTTTCATTTTTTCAACATCCATTTTTATCCAACTCTTCAAATAAAATTATAAATGTTTTTGATTTCATAAAACTAATATATAATTTTTTTAAATGATCTATATTTTTATTTATTTCATTATTACAAGGTTTACCTTAGATATGGTATTTTATTTATTATTTTATTCCAAAAATATTCCTCTCCTCGTGTATAAATAACTCCACTCCCTCCACTTGTAAATACATTAATACCTCACTTAACAAATCCAAAACAATTCCAAAATACTCTCACTAAATCCACTTATAAGCCATAGTAATTAAATGAAGTAAAAATATCCATACATTAGGGAGTTCAATTTCATACAAGAGAAGCATCACAGAGAAGTGAGAATGTTCTCATCAACTCTTCTTTATGTTTTCCTATTCTCTTACTTTGTTTCTCTATCCATTACAAACATTTATATTATAAGATTAATTAATTAGTATATCATAATTATATTTGTTATTTTATAAAACATTAATTATCACATATACTATGTAATTTTTTATTATAATTACCATACATCCTCTTTGTATAATGACCTATTAAAGGTCAGTTATGTGCTAATAATGACACTATCGATTATTTACTTATAATGAACCTTACTGATAATTATAATAAATTATTTATGATAAATAAATGTATAAAAATATTAATTATATGATTATTTATTTAATTTTCCTTATATATAAATGACGTTTAATAAAAAAAAATAGTGAAATAGAATAAAAATGGGAAATTTTTAAGGAAAATATGATATGAAAACATTTCCCATTTAATCTGGGGAACTTGGAAATATAAACCAATGATCATAATTTATATTTATTGAAAAAAATAACTTAATTTTACTTATTTAAATAATTTTATGTATATTATTTAGGTGGCTGACAAATGATATAATAAAGTTGGATTTATGTTAAGGGGATTCTCAAACCCATACTATTTCTTTTGGATTATTTCCTATTTCACATTGATTTCAAAATTAATATCCCTTTAATGTCTAAAATATGTCCTTTCAATATTTTTTCTCTTTTATTTCATTGATATACATATTTCTATACTTCTAAAATAATTTATAATCCATTTATATTTCTTTTTCTCAAAAAAATACTTCAATTTATTAAACATCTCTTAAATCCTTTTGATTATGTTCCCCCTTAAAAGAAGAAAAATGAAATTTTAGTCTAATTTTTGAAATAAATAATAAATATTTTAATCCAAAATATCATTTTATGATGTACTATATACGATAAATTTTATGAAACCCATTCCTTTCCATGGATCATTTCATGACAATGATTACTCTCCTTCTTTGTGGCATGCATGGCTATAAACTATTTTGGATGTTATGGGTGGTGCCATAATTATAAATCCCTCTAATTTATTGGGTAATGTGTTATATCTCATGATATAGTGTTTATTATTCATGATCCTGATTCTATCTTTCTTAACATTTATGATTTTTTATTATGCACATATGTTATGTGGGGACATAATGATAGATATTTTAACAACTATGTGTGGTGTTTGTCCACTATGTTATAATGGATTGTTATTATGATGATGAAATATTTAATTCCTTCTTAAATACTTCTCTCCTGATTATGATGATGATGTTATGATTCTGATATGATTTTGTCATTTATTCTCGCCCATGTACTATCGATTCAAGTCCCATATTCCTCCCCTTACATGTATTTTATCTCACAAATTTATATTATTTATATCCTTAGGTGAATAAATTTACTTAATATATCATGATTGATTTAGGATGAAAAATAATAATAATTTAATTAATTTTTTAGTTTCATTTTATTCAATTGATGTTTGAACCAGATTTTTTAGACACTAAACCTTTGTATCCAAGATTTATATCGTTATTATGTTGTGAATATAAAAAATTTGAAATAATAATGTAAATAAAAGTTGGTTCACTGTATATTTTTTTATAATAATTTTCCTAAAAAGGAACAATAATGATATTTTATTTATTTAATGTATCATGAAATTATTCAAGGAAAAAATTACTCAAAGTTCTAGAATGCTTTTTAACCAATCACTGACAATAGATAATGAACTCAAACATAATTAAAAAATATTAAAAAATGTATGTTAATGATAATATTAAAACGTTAGGATAAATAAATGTGGTAAATCATGTGTAAGGTTCCCTATATTATGAACATCGTAATAGCAAATAATATTAATAAACATGGAATTATTCATTTAATTTCTTATTCAGCAGTTATTAATATTCTATTAAGTTAATATGGATTTGAAATTACTTCAAGAAAATTATTCTAATTAGGGACATTACTAGTTTATGTTCTAGTTGTAGAACAATTTAATATTACATTAAACAAATAATACATAGGGAAGGCCTAAAATAAAAAACAAATCATTCATGAGTAAATATGAAATAATAATTTAATGAATAATCACCTTGTTCTCAAAACCGTTACATAGAAACATTCAATTTCCTTTTAAGGAAGAATCACCCATTTCAAAAACAATGGTTATAATTTTTACATTTTTACAATCATAACAAAATTAATATTACATGAATGATTCAATCCTAGTGGGAATACTTTTTACTAATGCATAATACACAACTCACATATATTAAACCCCCAGCTATGAGATGATGAATCATCTAGAAGAGGATAAAAACACTTTTCATTCCATAACCACCCTTGTAACATTAATTTTTTCATAAATATGTTAGTTTCATCTCCTTCTTCTATACATTTCAAGGTTTACTTGGTATATCTCTTAGATACTATCCCAATATGAAGGACTGGTCAAAGAGATATCAATTGTCACATCTCTTCTCGAACCCATTATCTTGGGAAGAGTCAGCGGTCTACAAACCTAAACATAAATCCCTTGAACAACAAAGGATGAAAATAAATTTCAAGGTATTTATTAAATGTGTGGTAATGATTTTTCCATAAACAATCAACCATCTAGCAGACTAAAATAAAGATACACAATATCATACATCATACAAAACTATGATAAACCTAAAAATATAAACTATAAATAACTGTATGATTTAAATAGAAAATAATGTATACCAGAATTATATATGATATAAGACTCAAAATAAATGAAAAAGTAGAAATTCATGTAACCACAACCAAGATCCAATGGATAGTGTCCACTGAGCTCTTAGGTACATCATCATTGATAATATTGTCTCCTCACTTATCCAAAAAAGTGAGAGATCTCCCTTAAGTTAAAACTTGTCGAATAATTATTTCATACAAAATAAGGTGAATATTTCAAGGGTTGGTACGCCAACATAGTAACAAAAAACACAAAATCATTTTACACATTCCATTAAGAAAAGAATATGTTAGAAAATTTTAAATAAAATAAGAATAAAAATAAAAAATATATCATACTCTTTTTATAAAAGATCCAAAAGATGCATATAAAAATAGTCTATATTTAACAATAATTCTACACACAGCTATTTCTTTATACAAGACTTAATTATAAGCATGAAATCTGTAACTCCACAACCCCAGTTACGTAGAGTCGGTGCATTATTACATAACAAGAGCATGATCACAAAAGATCAAGTCTTGAAACACCGATTAATTTTGTTTTCTTGGAAACACTAAATATATTCCTAAGCCTTACATTACATCATAATGTAAAAAAATGAAAAAAACATCTTGTCTTCATATCCCCTCATATTAACCAAGCAGGTCATTCATAAATTACTTCTTTACATCCTGGGAAAAATAATACTTTGAAAGGGGTGAGCTCAGATGCTCAGTAAGGATAACAATATAGTATAAACTTTCATAAATAAGCATAAACATTTAAGTCAATGTATAACTAAAAAAATCCTTTTAAACATGAACATCATCATAATATGGAAAAAATAAAATGTAGTAATGCCATTTACTTATTCACATGAATATTGTACTAGTAGAATAATCACATGCAATATTACTAACCACTTTCATAATGATGGAATGCATAATTCCAAACTATCATAACCCCATAGTCAAGGCCTTGTTCCAAGACTACAAATAGGATTTTTTCAACGCCTTATGCCAAGACACTAGTTTGTCTCATGAGACCTACCGATGAATCGAGGAGCTATAGCAGGCTCCACCTGTCACTTACTAAGTCCAATGCATTCCTCATATAAAAATGTTGAAACATAATCTGAACATTTGTATTAAAACTAGCATACGAAATGTCAATACGTTATCCACACACCATGAATTGTATAAAAATAGCACATACACTGTCAAACATAATTCATTAGATACAATATGGAAGATTTTATGGTATCAGATTAACCTCAATCGAAAATAATGAAGGATATTGACATAGATGAAAATAGTAATCAAAACTATTAGAGATAAATATCCCCCTTTTTTCTTGAAATCATTTAAAAGCCACACTACTTTTCAAGAATCAATTTAAAATAGATTATTGAATAAAATTGTCCCATACCACTTTAAAACTTTAAAAATGAATTTTGATTTGAAAACATTAATGTCCATATAAATAAATCCTTAAAACTATTTTTAAAACATGGACATTAATGGGAAATATTTAGAATAATACATCTTCAAAACATTTCAAAATTATATTTTAGTTAGAGTTCTTAACCAGGAGAGAGACACTTGAATAAAAATAATTGAGGTAATCATAACTTTGTAATATAATGAGAATAAAGTGATTCATGATATATTATGTCAAAGTACATTATAGACACCTTATAAAAGTGATTTGGTGTATAACAACAAAAAAGTATCAATGGAATGTAATTTGAGATGAAATCCCTTATAAAGATCATATCTTAAGGTTAAGGATTAATCAACAACATAATTATGTGTGACTAATATAAATACACTCAATATGATTTGATATTTAGTGTAAATGAATTAAAGGACATTCACACATATTCTTGTAAAAACAATACCAATGAATTGGATATTTAACTCAACAAATAGATATTGAGTTAAAATTACTCTTATCAAGTTCATATCGATGACTTGAGAATTTTTTAATGGAGTGATTATGTGTATCAAAAGTATATCTATAGAAAGCGGAGTGGAAATTATGACATAAGAAAATGAATAGTGATTCCACATATAATCTTGGAGTAAAATAGTCAATGAAGTATGCGTAAATCAGAATGAGTGAAAATTGAAATTTCAAATTCCCTTATCGATTTGGTAACTTACGAAACATAGACCCATAAAAGAAGGATCACACAATGATGATGTAAATATCCATAAATTAAATTATATTACACAATGAATACAATCATGGGTAGTACACTCACCAAATTCATTAAATAAGCGGTGAACAATAGAAATCTCATGGAATTAAAAGTTAGATAAGAAACCCCTTACTTTGTACTTTTTCCTTGGTAGATGGTAGGTTATCCTCCTATATAATGGTGAAATAATTGTTATTGAATTATAAAAGAATCATATAAATTAATATTATATCATATATGATCTTTTAACATTTCTTTGTTAATAATATCTTAGTATTATCGTCATTTCGGTGATAACTTACTCATTTCCATTTATATGTTTTGTTACATAAGTCATTTTTGTTATGGATAGGTTGTATCGTGTTCATATACAGAATGATATAAAGTCCTTAAACATTATTTTTAATCATAAAATGAGAATTATAATTGAATGGATACGATGGTGAATGAATCTCATAGTGTTCATGGAGATAGTAGTATGTACGTACGTACGAGCGATAATATCATTCTTTTGATATTAAAATCATATATAAATGGATGTTATATCATATATACAGAATAATTATTATGTTATAATTTTTATTTACATGAATTACACATCATTATTATACCCATCATAATAATAATGTATTTAATAACAATTACACCACGACGTGGAGACTGTAGGCCGTACATACGCACGTATGGTGACATGTCATTCAAATGATTGATAGAATACTGAATATGGTTGTACCATATTTATAATAACATCAATATATATAGAAGATACTAGAGTTATTATTTTAGAATGGAAATAACAAATAAAGAATAAGTTGAATTTCTGATCAAACTAAGGCCTCTAGGTTGAATTGAGGGAAGTAGGGAGGATATTTGGTCAGGGGTTTGCCGAGCCAAAAGGCATTGAAGGTGTAAATTAGAGAGAAGGGGAGTACCCTTTTATAAGAGGGGTGAGGGACACCTTTGGAAAATCTAGAAATATTATTTTTCAATAAATTCATATTCAGTTTATAATGGTTCCAAAGTGGATTATTTTAACGTTAATGTAAGGATGGGTAAAATTCCTTTCAAATAATATATTTTAGATAGTTTTTCATCAATATATTAACCTTATAATTTTTATTTAACTCTTAGTTTAATAGTTTGACATTTACCATGTCTCTTTGTATTTTTATATTATATAGTTAGTAAACATACTATATGCCTCCAAGCGACCCCCAAGTGGTCCATTAATGATACAACTATCATTATATAAGTCCTTTGTCTAAACCTTATATTTTTAGGAATAGAATATCAATTATTAATATAATATTTGTTTTAAAAAACTCTTTTATATCAATTTTGACAATGTTGGGTATTTTGTTTTTGATAATTTCATAACATCATTATTACTTTAAAAATAATTAATATAACCAATCCTAATATGTCATATTAACCTAAAAAATTAAAGAAATTCTTAAAAATTCTCAAAATTACATTTATTTTGATATTTATAATATCAATTATTTTAAAATTTCATTAATTAGGTAATTACTGCATCACCATTGTGTCATAAACAAATTAAATTTCTTAATGTCTAAAAATTGTAAATAAAATAAAATTATGTAGGAAATATTTATAGTTTTCTAATGAATCTTTATAATCTAATTTATCTTATGTATAACCCTATATTAAAAATGTTTTAGTTATTAAACATTGATTTTATCTCTTTTAACTCTTCTTTGAATTAAATAATAATAATTGTCCTAATCTAATTTAAGTAAACCCAAATGATAATATTTTATTCCTAAGGTTGTTTTTGGTCGATATACATTCGTCCAATAGAATTAGGAAATGTGTTAGGGTAATATTAAAATCATTTTTACCCTTAATTACCCTATTTACTTTTAATCGTGGTAAATAAAAGTAAAAAGTTAGTATTCACCAATAATTATTTTCATCTCATTGAACCACATTTTACTAATTTATATTTACCGTGTCTCTAGTATTTTTGAAATTCCACTCATAGAAGCGGTAAACATAAGTTTTATTTGAATTTCTAAATTCTCCTAGTAGGTGGGTAAAAGACGGTGAAAAGTTCAATAAAATTTTTATATATCTAAAATTATTCTAAAATAACTCCAATTAATTACATTGAACATATATAGGTATTATGTATATATTTTGTACAGAATTATATTTTAATAAAATAACTAATTATTAAAATAAAAATTCAGTTTTAAACTATAACTCAGTGTTTTTCACTATTCATCAAAAATTGAATGTTTTCAGAAAAATACCAAAATTTCACCCTACGCTAATTTCGATATTATGAATCCAAAAATTAAATCCATTTAGAATGATAACATTTATAAAATTTCAAAAAGTTCATATTAATATTCATAACGGCCTGTTTCATTGGTTGTGGTGTGTGTTAGAACTCGAAGTTGCGTACAACACACGGTACGGTATTATTCAAAGGGAATCGTATCGTGGATTCTAGGGGTGTTAAAAATTCCCCTCCTTCAAATAATTTCTTCTTTGAAATTTTTAAAATTGGGCTTGGGAATATAATGGAAAGTCCCACATCGAAAAAAGAGTCAATAAAACAATCACCTTAAAAGAAAGAAAGAGAAGTACAAAGGTCACCCAAAATAACTCATACTAGGATTCCATGTAGGAAAACATGGATATGGAAGATAAACTAAGTGTCAAGTTCTGATAGAGAGCGATAGAAAACATGATTAGGAGAAAGTTAACAACAAGAAAGCCACAAACTTGTGATGGGACAAACAGTCATTAGTTTCCCAGTAGGAAAAGTATACGGACAAAAAAAATTTAAGTTACATTACATAAATATGAGGAATTCATTTACGAGATTGAATAAAAAAATAAAGAGATATACCTACTTTTCCAGTAGTGTTTCATTCTTTAATAAATTTCCACCACTAACTCATTTTTTTTAAATGATGAGTATTCAAGAATACATGGTCACACTTGAAGAGCTAGAATAAACTTCTATAGAATAACATGATCCACAAAGGAAAAACTATATATTTACCTTGTCTTTAGAGATTAATCAAAACCAAAATGGTTAGTACAAGATCTGATGATCCCCCAATAGGATATTCCTTTAGAGAAAGAAACATTAATCATAATTTCTAAAATAAAACGAACAATACCCCAATGTTAAATAAATACCATTCATAAAAAATTGTCCATAAAATCCTTTAATATAATCCAAACTAATATTGAGACCCAAAACTTAGAAGGATTTGGTTATGTATTCTTCCACATTAAATTGTATCTCTAAATGAAATCGACTACTCTTAAAGTCGCATACTTAAAAGTAATTAACCTAATCACATACTCTCTTTTATTGGGTAATCATTTCCATAAATAACCCAAGTCACTATAAATCCAAAATAAAAATGTTGATAAAAATCAACCATTACTCCTCAAATGAAACCTCATAGTATTCTAGTTTTCTTGGGCATATAGTGTTCCCAACAAAGAGAACATCTTCCAAAATAATATTTATCACTTAATCCCATAATCATTTTCCTATACTAAGGGTATTCATTTGATAATACATAAGAACCCAAATCACCTTTTTATTGATCAATAAATCCATTTAACTAAAAATAATTTGTCACACTAACCAGGGACTTCACGTGGTCCAGTGGTAGGCGATAAATCCCAATCACACTTTGGTTGTGTGTTCGATTCCCACAGCTTTGTCGGACGCGACGGGTTGTCACCCGATCTTCATGTTGTCCTTTTTGAAAAACTATATTTTCTAACATTACCAAACTGATATAAATTCCTCAAAATAACCATAACATAATTTTAATCAGAAGTGTTTTCTCATACCTTGCATGTTCATCCCAAAATATAATAACTTGTAATTGCCTCAAACCCAATAATCATATAAAACCAAATGGTTATTTATCACTATATCCACATGGGAAAAGATAAGTCTTCCTCAAATATCATTCTCACATGGAAAACTGTAGGGTTATAAATACAAGAGAAAATTATTCCAAAGTAGTCCCATCAACAAAAAGCACTAATACTTTTAAACATTTCTTCAACCATTTGTTTCTACATAGCTTCTTCTTTGACCAAGAAAATATCCTATAGAATAGGTAATTCACTCAGGTAATGGATAGGTCCCATACATTTATGGAAAATGACTGTAAATTGATTCTTGGGACCATTTTTATTTTCTTCCATAGTACTCTTCATTTTTCCTTGGCAATTCTTCACATTATGCCCTTCTTTCCCACACGTAATGAATTTCTTTGTTCTGTTGAGACACTTTCCTGGGGGTCTCCTTCTACATTTCCTGCATGATGGAAATTAAGGATTTTTTTCTCCATAGTCTCCAATATTGGAGTGCTTATCATTCATTGCCTTTCTCTTCTTTATTAAGTCTGGGAGTTTGTTAATATATATGTTGTTGATAATATTTTTGGAAAAATGATTTGGAATGAACAAGATATCTTTTATGCCTATTAACATTCCATTTTGTTTCTCATTTCCACCACCATTACCACCTTGTACATCATTCTCAAAGTTACTATGACTTCCTTGGACTCTAGCCATTGACTAAAACCAGAAAGCATTGTGTGAGTAACAGCAGTCATACAATCATTTAGAGAATATCATGATGCCATATTCGCAATTTGAAACACCTTAGGATTAACAAAGGTCATTTATTATCATATTATATTAAAATACTTCAAATTGGTTGGTAAATAAAATGTAAATTATCCTATGCATATCCCATAGGAGTGTCGTAACCAAGAGTGCAGCAAGGTCTATTGTCATGCACCAGTTCTCATTCAAGTCTAGCTCAAAGTGGTGTTCTCAGGTTTTACAACTAGGTACATCTGTTCTAGATCCACCTCTACCTGCTCGTATCCAGACAGGGATGTATTTCTTGGAAAACTCGCAAAATCTATACAATATCAAAATTCAAGGAAGTTCCTCTATACTAATCCTCAAAGTCTATCTTAGGGATATGTTCTTTAATCAGAGTTTATCTAAATATTTTTTCCAAGGATTGTACTAAACGTCCTCTGATACCAACTGTAACTCCCCAAACCAAGTTACCCAGAGTCAATGCATTATTACATAACATTGGCATGATAAAAAAAGATCAAGTCTCGAAACACCGATTAGTTTAGTAGTCTTGGGAACACTAGATATATTCATAAGTCTTACATTACATCATAAAGTTAAAAAACTAAAACAACATCATGTCTTCATATCCCCTAATATTATCCATGAAGGTCATTCATAAATTATGTCTTTTCATCCTGGTATAAATAAAACATTGAAATGTGTGGGCTCAGATGCTCAGTAAGGATAACAATGTAGCGGAAACTTTCATAAATAAGTATAAACATGTAAGTCAATGTATAACTAAAACAAAATCCTTTTAAACATGAGAATCAGCACAATATCGAAAAAATAAAATGAATTAATGTAATTTAATTATTCACGTGGATATTCTACTAGTCGAATAATCACATGAAATATCACTAACCACTTTCATAATGATGGAATGCATAATGTCAGGCTATCACAACCACATAGTCAAGGCCTTATGCCAAGACTACAAATAAGATTTTTTAAAAGCCTTGTGCCAAGACACTATTTTGTCTCCTGAGACCTACCGATGCATCAAGGAGCTATAGCGGGCTCAACCCGTCACTTACTATGTTCAATTAATTCCTCATATGAAAAGGTTAAAACATAATTTGAACATTTGTTTTAAAACTAGCATACGAAATGTCAATACTTTATCCAGAAACCATGAATGGTATAAAAATATTAGATCCATAGTCAAACATAAGTCACTCAATACAATATGGAAGATTGTATTGTATCATATTATCCTCAATTGAATGTAATGAAGTATATTGAAATAGATGAAAATAATCATCAAAACCATTAGAGAGAAATATCCCCCTTTTCTTGAAATCATTTAAAAGTCACACTATTTTTCAAGAAGCCATTTAAAAATAGATTTTTGAATCAAAGTGCCCCATACCACTTTGAATCTTATAAAAGGAATTTTGATTTGAAAACATTAATTTACTTATAAATAAATCCTTAAAACTATTTTTAAATCATGGACATTCATGAGAATGATTTAGAATAATTCATCTTCAAAACATTTTAAAATGATATTTTAGTAAGAGTTCCTAACCAAAATAGAGACACTTGAATACAAATAATTGAGGTAATAAAAACATTATTATATCTTGAGAATAAAGGGATTCATGATATATTATTTCATAGTTCATTATATACACCATATAAAAGTGATTTGGTGTATAACAAAAAAGAAGTCTGAATAGAATGTAAATTGAGATGAAATCTCTTATAAAGATCGTATCATTTGATTACGTATAAAACAACAACATAATTATGTGTGAATATTATAAATACACTCAATATGATTGGATATTCAGTTTAAATAAATCATAGGACATTCACATATATTCTTATAAAAACAACACCAATGAATTGGATATTTAACTCAACAAATGGAGATTGAGTTAAAATTACTCTTATGAAGTTCATATCGATGACTTGAGAATTTTTCTATGGAGTGATTATATGTATCAAAAGTATATCCATATAAATGGGAGTGGAAATTATTACATTAGAAAATGAATAGTGATTCAACACATAATCTTGGAGTAAAATAGTCAATTATGTATGCGTATAGCCGAATGAGTGAAAATTGAAATTTCAAATTCCCTTATCGATTTGGTAACTTACGAAACATACAACCATGAAAGACGGATCATACAATAATGATGTAAATATCCATAAACTAAAGTATATTACACAGTTAATACAATCATGGGAAGTATACTCACCACATGCAATAAATAAGTGGTGAACAATAGAAATATCATGGAATTAAAAGTGAGATAAGAAACCCCTTACTTTGTAATTTTACCTAGTTCGTGGGTAGTTTATCCTCTTTTATAATGGTGAAATAATTATTGTTGAATTATACAAGAATAATATACATTAATATGATATCATATATGACCTTTTAATGTTTCTCTGTTAATAATATCTTATTATTATCATTGTTTGGGTGTTAACTTACTCGTTTTCTTTTATATGTTTTGTTACATAAGTCGTGTCTGTTATGGGTAGGATATATCTTATTCATATAAATAATGATATAATTTCCTTAAACATTATTTTTAATTATAAAGTGTGAGTTATACTTGTATGGATACGATGGGGAATTAATCTCATCGCGTTCGTGGAGACGGTAGTCCGTACGTACGCACGAGTGATAATATCATTCTTTTGATATTAAAATCATATATAATTGGATTTTATATCATATATAAAAAATAATTATCATGTTATACATATTATTTACAAGAATTTCACATCATTATTATACCCATACAAATAATAATGTATTGAATAACAATTACGCCACGACATTGAGACGGTAGGCCGTACATACGCACATACGGTGACATGTCATTAAAAGGATGTATAGAATACTGAATATGGTTGAAAAATTTTTATAATAAAATCAAATTATATAGAATATACTTTAAATATTATTTTAGATTTTAAATAACAAAGAAAGAAGAAGTTGAAGAAGAAAGGAACGTGGAAGAGGGTGGTGAAAACATTACCTCTTCTTCGGGTTCTTCCTTTGGATTTGATCAAAAGGGATCCTTAGGTAGGATTTATGATAAAACTAATGACTATAGGTTGAATTGATGGAATATGGGAGGATATATGGGAAGGTTTTGGCCAATCCAAAAGGCTTTTAAGGTGTAAATTAGAGAGAAGGGGAGTACCCTTTTATAAGAGGGGTGTGGGGCACCTTTGGAAAAGCTAGAAATATTATTTTATAATAAATTCATATTCAGTATATAATGGCTCCAAAGTGGATTATTTAAAGGTTAATGTATGGATGGGTCTAAATCCTTTCAACCAATATATTTTAGATAGGATTGGGCACTATATTAACCTTATCATTTTTATTTAACTCTCAGTTAAATAGTTTGACATTTACCATCTCTCTTTGTATTTTTATATTATATAGTTAATAAACATACTATATACCTCCAAGAGACCCACAAGTGGTCCATTAATGATAAAACTATAATTATATAAGTCCTTTGGCCGAACTATATTTTTTTAGGAATAGAATATCAATTAATAATATAATATTTGTTTTAAAAAAAACTCTTTTATGGCAATTTTGACTCAATTGGGTATTTTGTTTTTTATAATTTCATAACATCATTATTACTTAGAAAAAAATTTATACAACCAATCTTAATATGTCATATTAACCTAGAAAATAATTTTAATTCATAAAAAGTCTCAAATTACATTTATTTTGATATTTATAATATCAATTATTTTAATATTTCATTAATTAGGTAATTACAGGATCACCATTGTGTCATAAACAAGTTAAATTATTGAATGTTTCAAAAATATAAATAAAATACCATTATGTAGGAAATTTTTTTATCTTTTTAATTAATACTTATAATAGGATTTACCTTATGCATAAACCTATTTTAAAAATGTTTTAGTTATTAAACATTGATTTTATCTCTTTTAACTCTTCTTTGAATTAAATAATAATAATTGTCCTAATCTAATCCAAGTGGACCTAAATGATAATATTTTATTCCTAAGGTTGTTTTTGGTCGAGATACAGTTTTATTGTAGAATTAGGACATGTTTTGGGTAATATTAATATCATTTTTAACCATAATTACCATATTTACTTTTAACCGTGGTAAATAAAAGTGAAAAGTTACTATTCACCAATAATTATTTTCATCTCATTGAACCACATTTTACTCCATGATAGTAACCGTGTCTCTCAGATTTTCGAAATTCCACTCAGAGAATCAATAAAATTATGTTTTATGTGAATTTCCAAATTCTCCTATGAGGTGGGTAAAAGACTGTGAAAAGTTCAATAAAATTTTTCTATATCTAAAATTATTCTAAACTAAATCCAATGAATTAAATTGAAATTATATAGGTATTATGTATATATTTTTACCTTAATTAAATTTAAATAAAATAAATAATTATTTAAATAAAAATTCAATTTTAAACTATAACTATGTGTTTTTCACTATTCATAAAAAATTGAATGTTTTTAGAAAAATACCAAAATTTCACCCTAAGATAATTTCGATATTAAGAATCCCAAAATGAAGTCCATTTTGAAAGATAAAATTTATAAAATTTCAAAAAGTGGGTATTAATATTCATAACGGCTAGTTTGATTGGTTGTGGTGTGTGTTAGAACTCGAAGTTGCGTACAAAACACGCTATTGTATTATTCAAAGAGAAGCGTACTATTGAAGCTTGGGGTGTTACAAAATCATTCAACACCAATTTGAATTCCCATTCTATGTTCTTACACATGCATACACCCATGAATACCCTGAATTTCTCAATATTCGTGAGCAGTAACTCATCTATCTACCAAGACGGTCATTGGTGATAATATTATATCTATATAAATCTATTACATGCCCCTTTTATGAACCCAAAAATATTACATCCAACTCAATATATACTCCCACCAACTATGTTTTCCAAATAATCATATCAAAATTTTAATTTAAAATAAAAAAACCCCTTTGATCAATTAATCAATTGCCACATCTACATCACCCATGCTTCAAATATAAAAATAAAAAAATGGATTTCCTAATTATAATTTCTCAAGAATTTTCCATATAAAAGTGAAATATAAATATTTAAAAACTCATGCCTTCTGGTTGTAGAGAAATTGTAAAGGTAGAGAAGCTACATGCATAATATAATTACTATTCATGAGGAATGGCACAATGATATGGTTTTCTTTAGGTCCCTCCTTCCCTTGCTTCAAAAAAATACAGTAATGAAATTTTCAAAATTTGAGTGATCCAATAGATATTTTCATATCAATGATATTATAAGATTTTAATCAATTTATTATTTACAATATATAATCTAAAAAGGGGAAATGGGGAACAGATGAGGATCTTACTATCAATATCCTAAGAGGAGCACACATTAATCCATTTAAATTTATTTATAGAGGAAATTGAGTCACCAAGAAATCCAAATAGAAATATGGGGGTCGAGAGATGTTGTCAAGGAAGAAATAATGAGATTTTTCATATAATTATTGAGGTTAATATATATTTTATTTTATTTTATTGAGGAAGTCACATGCTTATGCCACATGGTTTGGAATGATATGCACCAACCGTGTGAATCATAACTATCAAGAAAATTTATAATCACACCATTTGAATATATGGTTAGGACAAACTCTATTCCATCCATGAACATACCCAGTAATCCCCTCTCCTCACCACACAATTATGTTGGGAAGTCATGTGGTTTCACCTAACCATGGTAAAACCATAAACCCATAGGAATCCATCCAAAATAATTTGAAACCAAAAATACACCCCATAATACTAAGCCCAAATAAATCATAGTACAAAAATACAAAACAAAACAACACTAATCTTATATCATTGGTGCTGCAGTAGGACCCTATAAAGCTTAATTTTAGATTAAACATTGTTGGTTGTCTAGTAGGGCATGGATAATTGGGGGGACTATATTAATTTCACTTTATGATTCCATGGTTGTGACATAAATGTGATTAGATGCTTATAATGTCGTTCATGAACTAGGAGAGCATCATTAGGTAATATGCATAAGTATATACTACCTTGATGTTTGTGTTTTTTGATTAATTTAATCTCTTAATTATGAAATCATTAATGGGAACAAGGTTGGGGTTTACATATACAAAGGAATCCCATTGAATAATGGCTTATTCATTGGACTTTGGGACAGGGTGATCATTTCGGGAAAAGAAGGACCACTTGGTGTTCCTCATGATATAGACTCTCATTTTCAAGGGGATTCACAATTATGACCATCCCAAGGGGTATTCATATCTTGGAAGATAATTTTTTTTATTAAACTTTCTGATTAAATACATAATAAAAGGGGTTATCCATATTTTTCATGCCTTATTCATGTGTATCTCATTGTTTTGGATGAGGCATTCATAATTGGGTTCTTAAGTTGGAAACAGTGTCAATGGGGTACAACATCATTAGAGTTAACGGGTTCATGATAAACTAGTGTAGGGTAAATGAGGTACATTACCCTTGTCATGGATTGGATATATATTCTCCCTTTTGAGGTTTCACTAAATATATTTCACATAATTTAGGTCCTGGAGAAATGATATTGATTCACCCTATTTTGGTATTAGGGATAAATGGTTGTGTTTCAGTGTACATAAAGAATGATAAAAGGAACCTATCCACCATATTAGGGCTTGGAAAACAGATTTACTTTGTCTTATTACCTGTACATGGTAAATTGAGTTTGGATTCACTACACTAGAAGGATTAATTAAATAGGTTTTACTTTATTTGATGTGGTCTCCCAAATAATGGATCATGGGAAAATCCCAGTTTTAGTAGGTACATGTATCCACTAATATCATAGGTTTAATGGAAGTGTAGTGTGATTCTCAATATGGGTCATTTGAATTAGTTTCTATGAACTATATGAAAATTGGACTTCCAATATGGTTTCAATGTTTCAAAACCTTAGGTAACTCATTGAAAAACAAATATGGTAAATTCCCTTAGGTTTTAAGAACAAAAGTTTCTCTAAATAGGGTTCATAGACAAGGTTGAATAGATCTATAGGTCTAAATTATTTTTCTATATGTGTAAAAAATGAGGACCTAATGGATCTTATTTATAGGAATATTTGAGGAAAATGGAAAATTGGTTAGGAGTGTTAGGTGGAATATGTTCGTTCTTCACAGTACTAGGTTTGGTTATGGTAGGAATTTAGTATGTCCAGAGAAATGAAAAGAAAACTGGGCATATGCATTGAGTCATTCATGGTTGAATGGGAAGATACATAGGGATCATGATAGGATACATGGGTGAATGGCCATGGGAAAATAGTTTGGTCACATGAGCTGAGTGCTAGAAATAATTTCTTTAATAATTAAATAATAACTTCAAACAAACATAAATTTTGATATGTAAGTCTATTTTGGATCTTGGAGTAGTTAAAACCTACCATTTTTATCTTCTAAAAATGAGATAATATTAAAACATTAACACCATATTATATATAATAATGGATTTTTTATAATAAATGTATAACTTTTTTGATTTATTGTGAACCCATGGACAAAACTTTAAGAAACCGGTTCTTTTCTTGAGGTATGGGTTTCTTCTTTCCCTTTTTCCGTAATTGTTTTTGTGAAAATAAGGAAAATGGGTAAAAATCCCAAATTTGGTGGGTACATGTTGTGTTCTTTTCCACACGCCATGTACTTTGGCCATGTGGGATGAGTAAACAGGGTGAGTAGGCCTATCTGTGATGAACGGTGTAAAAACTAAATACTCGTTGTGTACTTGGTAATTACACGCCATGTAGTCAATCGATGGGTGAATAGTAAGGCAGTAGAAGCTGCTGCTATTGAAGTGATGGTACACGCCGTGTACTCAAGAATACACATCGAGTACTCATGTCGGCAGATAAATAGTTTGGTGGTGAAAAGTAGCTTCCATGGGAACAGTTTAAAAAAATGAAAAGTACACACCGTGTAGTATGTTTGTTTCTCTTAAAACGGGAAGTAGCCTCCTTATTCGGTAGAGGAGGCAGTGGTCATGTTTGGAGTAATGGGAGGAGAGGATGGAGCTTAGAGGATCTCTGGATCGTACGTCAGGAATCCGATTCTTCCGCCATGAATCTTGTTTGAACCATGTAGGAAAGACCTTCCTTTTCCTTTAGACGTTTTTACCAATTATTTCCCCTGGGAATGTTATTTAAATTTGAATGGATAAATGTTTATACCATATCTATGAAGTTATTGGTTGTTTCGAGTGGCATCATTCGCATATATCGATCAGAGGAGATCGAGGAAGGCGGTCTGATGTTTAATTCCAACTGCTGAGTGTTTTTTGTACCATTGTGCTATGCGCTCATGTTGGGTTGTGGTATGGATGAGGCCTTGAGTAAATAAATTCCTATAATTGTATAGGTAATTTAATGATTATGTTTGGTATCATTACTTCGATCTAGGTCCACCCCATGGGTGTGTCCTCCCTATTTAGCAATTTGGATAGGATACTTGAGGGTATTCCATATTTATAACATGTTTTAAGTTTTCTTGAGAAGAACTTATATGAATTTCTTTTTGTGCATTGGGCTCGCTCCGGTTACTTGTTATCCTAATGGAAGTGTTTTTTAGCCTAAGGGGATTATTTTATTTAGCCTTAGGGAAACGTTTCATATGTCTGAGGACAGTACTTCTGTGCCTAAGTGTAATACAACATGCCTGGGGGCAATACTCGTTATGCCTGAGGGCTGATACATGAGGGTTTCGTTTCAGTTTGGCATGAGGGAAAGGATCTGTTTAGCCTGAGGGCATGGTACAACTTATCCTAAGGGAAATTTACATTTGAATATTCACTGTGGTGGTTGTTATACATGCCAAGCTAAAGCACAGTCTTGGTATCATTTTAACATATACTTGTTAGATATCTTGTCATAGTTTTTCTACGGCGTTGTTTAGGATATTTTCGGCTGAGGTTGAGCCCTATGAAATTATAATTCAATTACAATTAATTGATAAATAATAAATAAATTAATATAGAACTGGTAGGAGTAGATACTTTTGATTACTTCCTAGTTTACTACATTTTCATTACTGGACACTGTTGTTGCACAAATTCACTGACAATTGGGCATGGGTCATTGGTGGTTGCCTACTAGGATTTATTTATCACACCTTGTTTTGTTCATGTCTTGGGCCCAAGAAGATTATATTTTTTTAGGTGTGGATAAGGTAACGGGTCCCTCTACAGGTACTTCATTGTTGTAGAGGAGTAGTAGAGCATCAGACCGAGCTTAGGCTTGCGATGCTGCTGTGTTCTTGCTACGCTGCTTATTTTTCTTTGCTGTATTTTTTCCTTGTGTGGTATTGCTTCAGATTGCATTGTATTCTGTTCTAGATTCTTTCCTAGAATTAGGTACATATTGCATCATTATATATGTTTGTTGGTCATTTATTTATTTTTGTAATGTTGTCCATTTCAGATTTGTTATTGTTTACTTCTTCCTCACATTTGTATGTTTATATATTTTCTCCGATGCGCTATACTTTTACAAATTAGGGAATATTTTTCCCACTATTAGACCTAGTCCCTCACTGCTAGTCGGTAACCTCTAGTGTTTGGGGAGATGCGCTTTAGGTTATGTGAACAACCGGGTTCGGGGTACCTATTGAGTGGCACCCGGGTCTGAGACGTCACAATGTGGTATCAAAGGTTTTTCTTTTTCTGTGAGTTATTTTACTATTTTGAAATGACATAAAAAGATAGATTGTTATGGGATTCGGTAATAACTATGCCCAGGAGTAGCAACCCCGTGTATAGGTAAAGGCCAAATTACCTCAGATTAAATTGTGATTTTCTGTTTATGATTATTACGATTGGTCTGATTGTCACTGTTGGGTGATGCACTTGTTTTGTGTTGTTTATATTTATATACCTTGGATATATTTAGTTGCAACTCGATGGGATGAGGGTTTTCCATATCATTCATCATTTAGGCATATTTTATAATCACATTCCATGTAGACTTTCCATGACATATTGGTGCATTAGAAATTTCATGTTGTTGTGATAGATATTGTGCTATAAAATTCATTTTGTTGTGATAGATACTGTGATAAATTACCTACTATTTGATAGGGTATTGTTGTGTGAGGTTTCGTAGAATAAATGTCAATATTTGGTTTTTGAGGATTATGGGAAGTCATTGACCAGAATTTTGTGGCTCATTAACCGTTTACTTTGGTTATAACACACACAGAATCCCAATATTTAATTCGTGGGGAGTATGGGCCCTCACGGATCGGAATTTGTCACTTATGTGTTGGTTTCAATGTTTTTATGGGCTTCTGAGTAGTTTCTAAGGATTACTGTCTAGAAAAACCCATAATACACACCATGTAGTTTTGATTACACGCCGTTTAATCTTATGTTCAGGATGAAATGGAAAAAATATTACACGTTGTGTAGTCTCTACCCGTGTCAATGGTCGTGTAGGAAGAAACATGAGTTGGGAAGCACTAGAGGTAACACGCCATCTACCGGTTGTACATGCCATGTTGGGGTGACCCAATATCTGTCGTGTGACTAAAAACATGAATGGATGAAATATTCATTTATACATTCCATGTCAATGATGAACACGCTGTGTAGTTTGACCTGGGGATCTGGTCGTGTAACTAACAAACGCGGGTCAGTGTTACCTCCTCCTAAACACGCCATGTACCTGAGGGACACACTGTGTAGTCTTGACTATCGAAATACCATGTAGACATGGCTATGTGGATGGGGAAATATGGTGGTGTACCTTCCATGTGCGAGTGTAACACGTCGTGGAGATTCAGCCAAGTAGCTGACTGTGTCACTGACAACATGGGTAGTGGGAATTTAAGCAGTACACACCGTGTCTATCTGGAACACACCGTGTAGTCTGAGCTATGTAACCGGCCATGTAACGGACAACATGGGTCATCTATTACATGTCGTGTAGTTATGATACATGCCATGTAGGCTCGTTCAAAAGAGAGTTGTGTGGATAAGCCATGTAGAAGGACTCAGGCAAGGGAAAATAATTCATGTACACGTTGTGTGTGTGGACAACACGCCATGTGTTTGGGGTGTTACACGAACAGTGTTGGCAGAGTACATGCCCATGTAAAAGACATAAGGGAACACACCGTGTAGTTATTATAAATGTCGTGAAGTCTTATTTTGTAAAACATTAATTTTTTTTTCTCATATTCCCTTCTTACACTCCTTGTTTTTAGTTCTTGATGATTTTAATCTTAGGCATCTATTTGAACATATAGATTCATGCCACCGAGATGACCATGAGTTGTTCTCTAAGAGAGCGGCAACAAGTATACTCCATAAACAGTAGGCCACGGGCTACTGATGGATCCTTCAGCAGAGCCAGATACAGCGCCAGCCGTTATACTAGACACAGGCACAGATGCATAGTTCTGTGAAGGCTTCATATGGTTTATGCAGACCTTCCAGAGAGCACCACTGGCTGCCACATCTATGGTAGAGCTGACACGTATATTCCAGTAGCAGCATCCGCCTACGTTTTCAAAGGACGGCAGACCATAGGTTGCGGAGTCTTGGTTGGGTTCTATGTAGACTATTTTCGAGCATCTTGAGACACTTCCATGGAATAGGCTAAAGCTCTCTACATACATGATGTGTGTTTCCAACAACAGGTGGTAGGATGTTACCAACCAGATCAAGCATCACCGAGACATGGAATGGGAATATTTTCAGGTTTTTTTCTATGAATTTTTCTTTCTAGAGACAGTGAGGGTTGATCGAGATTGAGAGTTCATGAATCTACAGTAGGGCGCCATATCAGTGATGGACTATTATGCCCACTTCATCGATCTGTAGAACTTTTCACCTGTTCTAGTGGGAGATGAGGCATTGAGGGCTAGACGCTTTCAGGATGGTCTTCGATATGACATCTGGGCATTGGTGAACACTTTGAATTTTCCTACCATGCATTCTATTGTGAACTAGTCATAGATTACTGAGAAGAACCTACGGGAAGCTAGTGGTGCAGTCCAGGGCAGTTCGACACCTGTTTCTAGTGCAATTTCTACCGGGAAGAGGAAGAGGTCGATGGATTTCTTTCACGGTGACAGTACTAGCCAGAATAATTCTTTAGGTGGCCTAGTGATTTGATACCAGTGTGGTAAAGAGGGGTACAATAGACCTCAGTGATACCATGACTCAGCATAGTTATGAGCTTGTGCCATGATGGGTCATCTACAATGCTTTTTCAGGGTGTTTTCACCAGTTCTTAGTGAGAGGGGTTCTGTGCAGACTCCGCGTGTAGGAGCTAGGCCAGTAGCTTCTTACCAGTCATGGAATGGGAACACATCAGGATGATTAGGATGAGGTGGAGGGCGTGGCTATGGTATCCAGACACCAGGATCTCAGAGACAGCAGGGCAGGTCAGCTAAGGGTAGCCAGGCTGTGTTGTAGGGCTGCGGCACTGGGCAGGCATACGTAGTGCAACAAACCCAATAGGAGTAGGATCTCGGACCATCCACTATCATAGGTACTATTCTACTTTCTTAGGTTTTTCCTTCAGTACTTTTTGATAGTGGTTTTACGCATAGATTTATATTTCTATACATTTTAGAGATCCTTGGGATCCGTGTTTCTTCTTCTTCTTCTGATTTTATGACGCTAGACAATCTATTGGGGACTAGAACAGAAGTTGTGCGTCAGTGAAGGGAGTTCCCCCTACAGGATGGTGGTTTTCACATTATGTGGGACCTCTATGTCTTAGAGATAATGATCTATGATGTCATTCTCTGGATGGACTGGTTGGTACCCTTTCGACCCTTTGTAAATTGCTATCGGCACAGGGTGAGTTTCACGTCACCAGAGGGTGGAGAGTTTCTACTCAAGGGAGAATGGGATGTCTAGACAAGCTGAGCTGGACCCCAGCATCGTGGGCGTGGTGGAGTGATAGCCCAGATTGCGAGTTTATATCTAGATGGTCATGGAACTTATGAGAAAGATATCCCTCCTGTGGTTGATCGTTTCAGGGATGTCTTCTCGGATGACGTTTCATGTCTTCCTCTAGAGTGAGAGGTGGATTTATCTATTAAGCTAGTACCAGGAGCAGCACCGGTGTCTTTTCCTCCTTACAAGATAGATACACTAGATTTTCAAGAGCTCAATAGGCAGTTAGG
Organism: Viscum album; assembly: GCA_963277665.1. Taxonomy (NCBI): domain Eukaryota; kingdom Viridiplantae; phylum Streptophyta; class Magnoliopsida; order Santalales; family Viscaceae; genus Viscum; species Viscum album. The sequence goes on from OY728122.1 coordinate 1,136,391,223, forward strand.
GGAGTTTTAGGAAAAGGGTTTCATCTGACCCGTTACATTTCCTTGGGGTTCGCCTGTCCTATTTGAAAAGAAGGTGGACGGTACCCTCAGACTCTGTGTGGATTATCAAGAAGCTAAACCATTTGACGGTCAATAACCGATATCCCATGCCGATTATTGATGATATTTTTGATCAAATTTGAGGAGCACAATTTTTCTTGAAGATTGACTTGAGGTCCGGATATCATCAGTTGCACATTTGACCATCGAACATATGACTTACATCTTTTCAGAGCAGATATGGTCTATACGAGTACTTGTTTATGCTTTTCAGAGTCATGAATACACCATCAGTTTTCATGGATCTGATGAATATTTTTTTCCACCCATATCTAGATTCTTTTGAGGTAGTCTTCGTGGATAATATCTTGGTGTACTCTCACACACGACACGACCATGCCACCCATCTTGATATCGTACCAAGTACACTAAGTGAGCATCAGATATATGCTAAGTTCTCAAAGTGAAACTTTTAGATGGACAAGATATAATTCATGGGTCATATTATCTTAGAGGAAGGAGTTGCAGTATACCCAGATAAAGTGAGAGCAGTAGTTTCTTGAGAGAATCCAAAGAATGTGTTTCAGATATGGAGTTTCGTGGGGATGGATGGTTACTACAAGAACTTTATACAGGACTTCTCCTGCTTAGCAGCACCGTTGATGGGTTTGACTAAGAAGGGTGTGAAGTTTGTTTGTTCAGAAGCTTGCGAGACTGCCTTCTAGGATCATAAAGGAAGGTTGACATCAACACCAGTCCTGATACTTCCAGAGCAAGGGAAGATCTATACAGTTTACTATGATGCATCAGGTATTGGGCTGGGATCAGTGTTGACGTAGGGAGATCGAGTAGTTGCACACGGGTCTCTATAGTTGAGTCCACATGAGAGGAATTACCCAACGCATGATCTTGAGTTGGCTGTAGTTGTTCATGTGTTATGCTATTGGAGACATTATCTCTTGGGAGATCATTTTGTGGTGTTTACGGACCAGAAAATTCTCAAGTACATCTTTACCCACTGTGATTTAAATCTGATACAATGAAGGTGGGTTGAATACCTTCAGTCCTTCGACTATGAGCTTTATTATAAACCTGGTAAGTGTAATGCAGTTGCTAATGCGCTGAGTAGGATGACTTAGCTACAGGTAGTGTAGGAGGCCAGCGGTGAGTGGCATCTTATGGTTTTGTTCTCTGAGATGCATTTGGAGGTGCACTATAGTCTGGCAAAAACCTATGTTACATCCTTATCTGTGATTACTACCATCCAGTATAGAGTGAGTATGATACAACTAGAATATTTTGAAGGCCTAGTTCTATGGGAGTCGATGGAAAGTGTGGACCCTCCTCCAAGTTGGATGACAGTCGATGATGAGGTATTGTGTATCCATGGATGAGTGTGGGTTCTAGGGGATATACGTTATTATTTGATGTGGTAATTTCATGATTCATCTTGGGTAGTGAATCCCGGAGTTATCAAGATGTATAGTGACTTGAGATGTCAGTACTGGTGGATGGGTATGAAACGAGAGGTTGCTGGTTTTGTTACGAGATGTTCTACCTGTCAGCAGGTGAAGGCGGAGCATATGAGGCTAGCAAGACTGTTACAACAGTTACCCATTCCAAAGTGTAAATGGGATGATGTCGCGATGGATTTTGTGACTGGGTTGTAGAGGTCACCTCGAGTTAGTGATGTCGTGTGGGTTGTTGCGGACAGACTTACAAAGGTAGATCACTTTTTTCAATCAAGGAGAGATTTGGTATTGATGAGATCAAGAAGTTGTATATCTGAGAGTTGTTATATCTTCTGGGGGTCCCTCGTTCTATCATTTTAGATATGGATGCCCGTTTTACGTCTTGTTTCTGGTAGAGTTTTTAGAGGGCACTGGGTACACAGGTGTATCTAAGCACATCTTACCACCCTCAGATGGATGGCCAGTCAGAGCGTACGATATAGGTGCTAGAGGACATGTTGCGTTCATGCGTCCTAGACATTGGGGGATCATGGGATAATCACATACCCCTGGTCGAGTTTTCCTAAAATAACAGTTTTCAGGAAACCATTGAGATGGAACCTTACAAGGATTTATATGGTAGGTCATGCTGATCACCATTGTGCTGGTTGGAGGTAGGTGAGGTATCTTTACTTGTACCACGTCTCATGCAGGGGACATTAGAGAAGTTCTAGTTGATTCAATAGAGGTTGGCTACTACACAATGTCTTCATAAATCTTATGCTGATTGCCATAGACGGCCCTTGGAGTTCATGGCCGAGGATTAGGTTTTATTGCATGTTTCGCCGAGGTTGGGACACAGGCGGATCAGGAGACGGGGTAATATTTTACCGAGGTATGTGGGGCCATTTCATAATTTTGAGAGAGTCAGGTCGGTTGCCTATCGGTTACAGTTACCGTAGAGGTATCCGGCCATGCACGATATCTCCCATGTATCTCAGCTACGCTGTTATTAATCAGACCTGTCTCACGTTTTTCAGCCCGAGGAGGTTGAGCTTCAAGTCGATTCATACCTTAAGGAGCATCTGATTCGTATTTTTGGTATGAGCATGAAGGTTCTCTGAGGCTGGTCAGTTCCTCTCATACGGGTACTATGGCAGCATGGCCGAGTACAGGATGAAACATGGGAGTGGGAGACCAATGTACGTGCTCAATGCACATTTTTGTTTACAACTCTATCTTCACCACTCTTGGAAGGTCAATTTGGGGATGAATTGCTTTAAGCGGGGAAGTTTGTAAGAACCCGGTTCTTTTTTCAAGGTACGGGTTTCTTCGTTTCCTTTTTCTATAAGTGTTTTTCAGAAAATAAAGAAAATGGGGAAAATCCCGAATTTGGTAGGTACACACCATGTACCTTGCCACACAAATTGTACTTTGGCCGTGTGGGATGAGTACACAGGTCATGTAGGCATATCGATGATGAAAGGTATAAAAACTGACTACACATCATTTACTTCGTATTTACACGTCGTGTAATCTGTTAGTAGGTGAATAGTAAGGTGGTGGAATTAGCCACCATTGAAGCGATAGTACACGTCGTGTACTTCGGAATACACGCTAAGTACTCTTTTCGGAAGATAAATAGTTCAGGGGTGAAAAGTAGCCGCTAGTTGAACAGTTAAAAAAATAAAAAGTACACATCGTGTAGTTGAGAGTACATGCCGTGTAGTTTGTTTATTTCACTTAAAACTGGAAATATCCTTCCCATTCGGTAGAGGAGGCAGTGGATGCGTTAGGAGCACTGGGAGGAGAGGCCAAATATTATAGTAGCTCCTAATCACATGCTAGGAATGAGATTCTTCCGTCATTGATATTGTTTGAACCTTATGGGTAAGACCTTCCTTCTCCTTGAGTCATTCTTACCAATTCATTACTGAGGGAAAGTTATTTATGTTTGAATGGATATACGTTTATCCCTGATCTATTCTATTCTTGTTCATTTAGAGAGGCACCATTTTCGTATATCGAATAGGGGAGATCGAGGTAGGTGGTCTAATGTTTAATTCCAACTACTGAGTGTTTTTGTGTACCATTGTGTTACGTGACCATGTTGGGGGTGTCGAATGTCTGAGGCCCTGATAAAATAAATTAATATAATTGTATAGGTAATTTAATGATGATTTTTGGGATCATTACTTGGATATAGGGCCAACCCATGGGTGCTTCCCCCCTATTAAGCTATTTGAAAGGGATAACTGAGGGTATGCCATATTTATAACATGTTTTATGTTTTCTTGAGAGGAACTTATATGATTTGATTGTTGTGTATTGGGCTCGGCCCGATTACTTGTTAGCCTAAGGCGGTGTTGCTTAGCCTGAGGTAAATATTCTATTTAGCCTGAGGTCAACATTTCATATGTCTGAGGATAGTACTTTTGTGCCTAAGGGAAATACCTCGTGCCTGAGGGAAATACTCGTTATGCCTGAGGGAAGATACGAGAAGGGCTTCATTTTGAGTTTAGTTTGAGGGTAAGGATCTGATTAGCCTGAGGGCATGGTATTATTTAGCCTGAGTTTAATTTACATTTGAATATTCATTGTGGTGGTTGTTATACATGACAAGCTAAATAACAGAATTGGTATCGTTTTACTTTGTAATTGTTAGATAGATTGTCGTAGTTTTGTTGCGGCATTGTTTGAGAGATTTTAGGCTGAGGATGAGTCTCAGAAACTTATAATTCAAGTAAAATGAATTGATAAATAATAAATAAATAAAGATGGAACTGGTAGGAGTAACTTCTTTTGAGTACTTCCATGTTTACTGCATTTTCATTACTGCACACTACTGTTGCACAAATTCACTGACAGTTGGGCATGGGCCCTTGGTGGTTGACTACTGAGATTTACTTCTCACACCCTCTTTGGGTCATGTCTTGGGCCCAATCATATTATATTGCTGTAGGTGTGGATAATGGAAAGGGTCCCTATACAGGTACTTGATTGTTGCAGATGATTTAGAGAGCATGGGACCAAGCATAGGCTTGCAATGCTGTTGAGTTCTTGTTGCACTGTTTATTTTTCTTTTTTGTATTTTTACCTTGTATTGTACGGATTCATATTGCAGTGTATCCTGTTCTTGATGCTTTCATAGACTTAGGGACACATTGCATCATTATATATGACTATTGATCATTTCTTTATTTCTATACTATTGTCCACTTCAGCTTTGTTATTGTTTATTTCTTCTAGACTTTTGTATGTTTATATATTTTCTCTGTTGCACTACACTTTGACAAGTGAGGCCATATTTTCCCCACTATTAGACTTAGGCCCTCACTGCTAGTCGGTAGCCTCTGGCGTTTGGGGAAATGCACTTGAGGTCATGTGACCAACCGAGTTCAGGGCACCCGTTGAGTGGCACCGGGGTCTGGGACGTTACAAAAACATTATTGGGTATTTATTTAAAATTCAAAATAGTACCTCACAGAACTATTAAAAAAATAAAATATTGTTTATATCTGTGATGTTCCTTTTGAATCGACACATGGGAGTGTAATGTATATAAATTGGTGATATGTAATGTTAGTGGAAATGTGTTTCCAGATATTTTGGGACAGTTGTCAAAAAAAATTTGATGAATTTATCAGGTGAAATTAAATTTAAAAAATATAATATTTTATGATATAAGTATATAGAAAGAAATAATTGTTCCTCCCTTATAATTCATTTAATTCTACCATTAGAAATATTGATGAAAATTTCAGTCTCCTTAGACTCCTTACCATGCTGGAAAAAATTCTTATAGATTAATCCCACTCTATCTATATAAATATGAATAATTCTTTATGTTCTACAAATGGTGACAACGAATGTGAAATCCAATAACGGTGATTGAGGATCAAATAGATAAATTGTAATGTGATTATGTATAATCCATCAAGGTAGGACATTTTATCATTAAATATATCTTATTTATTTTCATGAGATCGACTCCTATTTCTCTTATTGTCAGGTTATCGTATTTTTATGGAGGTAAAATAATTAAAATTATAATACTATAATTATAATAATTTATCAAAAAAATTATGTTAATTTTATCAAGTAATTTTCACTTAAATATTTAATGGAAACTAAAAAATGATTGTGGGGAATTTTATTTGATTAATTTTACTAGAAAACGTTTTTTTAATAATAAATATAATTATTATACTCTAAAAAATAACATTATTTTTTTCAAACTAATAAAGGTTGTTGACAAATGGGGGAATTCACATTTATTATTATAGTGTTGAAGTGTTTTAAAAATATATTTTTTAATCTCATGCCTCATAATTAATTTAATTTTTTAATTTAATTAATCTACATTGATCTAATTCTAATTATTTGATAAATAATTTATAAAAAACATGCCCTTAGTTTTGTTCAAAATGGGATGAATGTACATAACATGAAATATTCAATCTTTTTTTGAAGATGTCTTATTTTCCTATCATGTAATAAAATTATTTTCAACTTCAACCATCATTTTTAATATATGAATTTTATTATTGTGGGAATAATTAATTTTATCGTGGGATTAATATGAATATAAATCCTTTTGGTTAATTGAGGATTGTACTTTGTGTTTTTTCCATGGATTATTTATCGAAAACCCTATTTCATGTCATTTTATGATTATACATTACGGATAATTATTATTTTTTACTATTATAATTATTATATGTAATCTCCTAGGAATCTCAATTCATTAATCTTGGAATCAGTTACATTACTTAATTTCATTCTTCTTTACGCATTAAATATTTTCTTGAACCCATTTTAAGTGGTCAGATAAACCACAAAACACCAATCATGAGAAATGTTCCATTTTTCCTTACATGATATTTCATTCACAATTTCTTATACAATAATGGATAAAACATGACACTTCAGTTTTACAGAAAATGGGGATGGTGTTAGGTTTGGATGATCATGGAGGAATGGATTGTGATGAATGTTATGGAAGTGTTAATGGTGAGGAAAAAAATATTCTAGAATTATGTATATTTTCCTACCATAATTTGTGATGTCCTTAGTCACATATCATGTATATCACTAGCTCAATTTTATATATTCCCATAAATTCTACACAACATATAACGACCATGTATTAATGTATATAAAAATTCCATAACTTTTTATAAATAATTAAAAATTATAATAATAGATTACCAAATACCATATTATTTAAGTGAATTTGGACACATGTAAACATAATCACTGCTATATAAGTGAGAAACATAATCAACCACGAAATTCTTTAGGACTAGAACCCTCCTTAGACACATTATAATTAATACAAATATTCATAAATAGGGGAAGAAAACCTAAAAAGGGTTGATCTAAAATGATCAATAAGGGTAAACGAGGGATAAATGTAATTCTAAACATGATTATAGGGTTTCGATAACATGATCCTGAAAATAGAAGGTCATATATGAAATATCAATGACCACAAATAGAAAACAAGGGAAAATATTTTTCACTTATAAGTTGTGAATAATAATAAAATTAATAACATGATCCATGAAATAGTAACTATAATGACCCAGCCTTAATGTATATAAACATCACATAAATTTTTATGAATAATTAAAAAATTATAAAGACAGACACACAATGACCATATTAGTTTAGTGCCTTTGGAAACCTAGGAACATAAAAACCAGTACAAAAGAGGGAAACATTATTTCCCACTAGGTTCTTCTAGACTAAAAACTTTCTTATACATGTAATAATTAATACATATCATCATAACCTAGTGAAGAAAACATAAAACGGTGTGAGATCATATTCTTGGTAAGGGTATACAAGGGAGACATGTAAAAATAAACATGAGCAAAGGGTAATGATAATAGGAAAATAGAAATAGAAGAGAAAATAATTCTTATCAAGGATCATAAATAGTAATCATGCAATAAATACTGGTAGTTCATAAGATATGAATAAAAATAAAATAAATAATATAAACCATGAAATCATAACAATGTAATGAAACATGAAATTATGGAAAACACATAAGTTTGTAGTATGATTTAAATAGTATACAAGGCATCACATCCAAGTCCATCTTGGTAGTATGTATTCACTCCCCATACCATCTTGGTAGTTATGGTTCACTCACGTGGCCATATTAGAAACACGAGTTCACTCCTCAAACATTATTGCTAGTCATGGTTCACTCCCATGGCAAACTAAGTAGTCAAGGTTCACTCCTAAGGCCACCTTAGTCTCTCTCATGCGATATAAGTCATTACCTAAGGAATTCTAGGTAGTTATAAGTCCCTCCTATCACAAAATTAAATCATACGTACATATTCCACAAAATAATAAATAATTTTAACATAACCAATGAAAATAAATGGGTATCATAAACATTTAAGCATATTATAACCTATAGAGAATGATACTAGTTACATAATAATTTCATCAAATGCATCACATGGGAAACGAATCATGTTCCCAAAATATATAAAGTCATAAAAAGAAATTATTTTCATAAACATCACACCATTAAAAAACATAAACCATTAAGAGGAATAATATGAATGGAAACAATGAATCATTTACTATTAAATGAATGAGTGAGATAAATTGTTGTCATTTTTTATGTATTTTTGATTTAAATGAACCATTAATTCCATTTCTTGAAGAAAATATCATTTTATTCTTTGAACTTTTATTTTTAAAACAAAAAATAGTTTGAACATGATTTTAATTAAAAATAATTTGAAAACATTGAAAGAAGCATTGAAATCATTTCAAAAAAAAATCAAATAGACATGAAAACAATTGAAAACAATTTTCCATCAAAAATTATAAAATATTCTTGAAATATTTTGAAACACTTTTTCTTAGAAAACATATAAAATGTTCTTGAAATCATTTTAAAAACCATTTCCCATGAAAAAATATAAGTGGAGCTTAAAACATTTTGAAAACCATTTTCATTGAAAATATATAAAAATATCATGAAAATTCTTTGAAAACAATTTTTCATGAAAACTTATAAAATTATATTCAAACATTGGGAGAACCATTTTCATTAATAATTTATAAAAGGTTCTTGAAAATATATTTATAACCATTTCATTGAAAATACATTGAAAACATATAAAAAAATCTTGAAAACGTTTGAAAAACCATTTATTTTAAAAAACATCAAATAATTTTAAATAAATAACTAAAACATTTATAATAATTTTTAAAATACATAATCCAATTTTGAAAACAATTTCCTTAAAATAGCTTGGGAAACTATGAAAGGAATCATTGATAACAAAAAAAGATTGTTGGAAAACTTTTTTAGTGAAAACCAAATTACAAAAATGAATATCAAGTATATTAAAAAAATCATAAAAATATCTAGTAAATGTATAATTAAATATTCAATTAAATCTTATTCATTACGGTGGGTAAGTCTATACAAGATGAAAAAAAAAATTTACCTTAACAGTTCATTAACTTTTCTTTATCAGAAAATAACAATAATATTACTTATAAAACCATTTTTAAAAAAATTTAATTTAAGGATAAAAATTAATCTATCAATATAGGATAAAATTATATAATTTTTTAAATCATTTTTATAAATCATGATTTCTAAAGAACGTGTATTTTTACCATATCGAAAGATATTGTAATATTTTCGTAAAAACAATTTTGTGATTTTCTTAAGTACCAAAAAGTGGAAAAATTGTATCACTGGATGTATATATCCTAAATATATAGTGGTTAAGTAATTTTTGTAGAGTTATTGATATATTTATCATAATAATTCTTTAATGGAATAATAATCCTAAACAATTCGGATGAACTATGAGATTGTTTCAATAAACTCTTACCGTGTTATAAATGGGAATCATACTCTCCATTTAAAGAAATGAAATGAAAAGAATAATAATTTACAATGAAAAGAATTATATCCCGGATATAACATGTAATTGATATTATATACACCTCATATAAAAATATAGTTCCATAACATGTCATGTTTCCCAAAGAAGGAAAATTGTGACAAAATCACTTTTCCAATTTTTAACTATTAAAAATTAACCTCCATGAAAGAAATATCATAAAATGGATATGTTAATAAACAACTATTTATGTATATGATTCATATAATACATTTATATACACCGCACTAAAGAAGTGGGAGATGAATAAGGCAGGTATCCTATGGAAATAAAAAGTGAGATAAAATTCCCTTACCTTATGTCTTCACACAATTCATACTCAAAAAAGTATTCCCATAATATAAATGTATGTTTATTATAAATATTTTTCATTAAAATATACTTATCTCTAATACCATATACATTTTATATGTGACTTTATATTACCCTCAAATAATCAATTCTATTTTATGTTTTAACATTGGGTAATATCTGTTTTGTTCCATGAATGTGTCTTTATATGTTATAAATTTGGTCCTTATACGTGTATCATGATTTAAATAATGTAAAACATGATATAAATACGAATTATATTTATTATATTACTTCTATAATAATCCACTTAACATATAATTGTAAAATAGAAAACACCGTTCCTGGAGATGGTAGGTTGTATGTACGTATGAACATTGTTTCTGTTTTATTATCGTATTGAAAGAAAGAGAGTAAATTACATATATTTATACATATTTATATATATATCATTATTATATTATCATTATTATATCATATATATCATATAATTTCCCTAAAACCATCTTCAATAAGTTCTGTGTAGTGTGTGAATGAATCACATCGATTTGAGCGGTGGTAATCCAAAAATCCTCAAATGAAATTATCTTATTTACACAAAATGGAAAGTATAAACATATGTGTTTTAAAAGAATTACAGATTCCTAAATAAATTATATATATCATATATATCATATATAAATTTATATTCCATAATAATGGTCACCATGAGCAGTGGTAAAGGAAGAATAAATAATCATCGTTTCGTGAGGCGGTAGTTCGCCTTACACGTAATCAATATATTCATTACCCATTAGATGAAATTGTGAAACTTTTTAGGTCAAAATATTATCATAAAAACATCCTATTATATTTATTATAATTTATATGTTATAATATAATGTAATAAGAAGATTTTATGTGGTGGAGAATGGAAATAACATTAAACAAATGAAGAAGATTGTTACCTCTTATTCGGGTAACTCCTTTTTGTTTACACGAAAGGGATTCTTTGGATTTTTTTTATACCCAATGGTGGGATTCTAGGATGAGGATATATATTTTTAGAATATATTTTTATATATCATTTTCATTCATATTTTCCTTGATTGGTGTTAAGAGGTTAGAGGATATGAGGCCTCTTCATTGTAGAGGAGGAGTGACACTCTTGTAAATTTTATGAAAGAGAATTGCACCCACGTTTTTTCATTGAATTTTGGATCCTATAATGTTATGATGTCTATAAAAGTTATTATATGGTCTGAATATTTCCACAATTGTTTTTTTGATATGTTTCCATGTAATCTAGTCACTTATTATTAAGTTTTAGTATTTAGTTGTGCTTAATTTGACCTGGATTGATATAATTAATTTTAAATAACTTCACTAATTTTTTTGGTCAAAAAATAATTTGGAATTATTATTAATTATATATTATTGTTATTACATATATTTAATACATTTTTTTCAAATTATGATCACCTAATTATAAAAATTAAATTTAAATTTAATCCTACAGTCAGGTCGACGATGCGGGTTTTTAAAATAAAAACATTCAAAAGATTGCTTTGTTTTTATATTTACACTCAATGTGAAATTGAGTCCAATGAACCAAATTGGGTGTATTTTAAAAAATATGATCTAATTTAACATTTAAACAAATTTAAGATTAAATTTTTCCATACAAATAAATTATAGGAAAAATAAATTTTGTACTAAAATTTTTTATTTCTCATTATTCCTTAATAAATGAAACATGAAATAAAAATAAAAAAAAACTTACCCTAAACTAATTTTTATGTTTATATTTAAAAGATAAAGTTTATTTTTAAATATTATATTCATTATAGTTACAAAATTTTTATTTAAAATATGTTCACCATCAAAAGGTGGTAAAACCACTTTTATAACAATATAGGTTTTTATGTATAATATTATGTATATTCTAGTCTTATGAAAATAAAATAAAATTGGAGAATATGAAAAATATATTTTTTTATATATGAAATATAAATTTAATTAATATCATTCAACATAAGAAATTAATTTATATTTCTATGATAAATCATCCTTTCCACATGAAAATCGTCTATCATAAAATCATTCCCTTTATATTAATTTCGTTTCAATATTATTTTTTAATTAATAGGAAACCAATAAATTCCACTATAAGGTATTTAATCTTATAATATTAAATTTAATTTATATCTAATATCTTATTGGATATTAATATTTTCATTATGACTTTTTTTTCAGTAACACTTGGTCTTTCATGTCATTTATGCCATTGAGGAAATTCATCCTTGTGTGTAATATAAGCTAAGCTAAGTCTTCCATATAGAGGAAGAAAAAATTTATGTTGCATGTAATGCAAAATTAATGCGGTTTTTCATATAACTCAAGACATACATAATGTTATAATATAAAATAAACTATTTTTTTGGTTGTGTGGAATAAATAATATCAAAAATATTAATTTAATTAAAAATAATTAATTCAAAAATTATCTTGGTGTAACATTATACACCCCTTAAAAAGAATTTCTTCGTTGAAATTTTTTGCTTTACCAAATGTTTAATACTTGAATATTTTTTTCATAAAAACCCCATTTTAATGGTGATCACTAAAACTTCCTTTAAAAAATAGAGTTAGAAACATAACATTTATCCAAAGTAGCACATAACTATCTTTCCATATTAGAGAGAATAGGTGGGAAGTGAAAACATGAACTTAAAATAAAATAATAAATACCTGTTGGGAGTTATTGAGTTCATCAATCATAAAAAAAAGTGAATGATCAATGAATAGTTTATTCCCTTAAAGTCATACATCTATGAAGATATAAAAGGACACCGGTTCAAAAAATTAAGGTGTTTGGAAAATAATTTATTTATAGATGATTTTCCTAAAGCTGAAGAATTTTAATGAAAAGGTATAATTTCATTATTTCACGACAACTTCAACCTTTATTGTTCCTTGATCCAATTCACCTCATTATCCAAAAATAAAGTTGAATTTTTCATTCCTGAATTACTAACAGATCATGAGATCCATGATATTCCATCCCTTTTTTCATTAGTTATCATCAACACAAATTTACTAGATGAAGTTATCCAATATTCCTAAATCCTCATGTTCCAAGATGACACGTTAATCTTACCATGTTCACCCAAATTTGAAATTCAACATTCCATAAAAGGTTAACCTTATAAACCTTATTAAAGATGAAAATATAGTTCTTCAGAGAGAATTAAAAGAAATAATACTAACATTTATCCACCATATATCAAAAATATTCTCTCAGTTGTCACATTCCAAACATATGAATACCCTCATCGTATATTCCATTGAATCATGGTAACAACCTGAATTACCATAAACCCATTTGGAAAACATGCATGATTCTTTATTTCAATGATTACTAGATACATTCTATAAATCAAAAAAGTTTTAAACTTCATCCTTGATGGAATATTCCACATTGTAAATCATCAGTTATTGGGAAATCTATACCATCCAATTTACATATTCATATCCAACATATCATTAACCAAAGATCATTGTCTCTACATCCTGAATTAATTAAGGGTTACCCATCCTAAATAAAAATATCACCTTTACATGAAATCTCCAACCAAAATATACTTTTCATTATTTAATTAAAATTTATACTTGAAATACTTATATATTCCATGATTCATATAACATAATCTTTTAATTCAAAAAAATTAATAATTCATTAACCCATATTTATTTCTAAACCATTACTCTGGATTCATAAACATATTATTTATTACCTCTCCCTTATTAATATGAAATATGAATAATTTCATAAGGTTTATCAACCTCAATATAATCTTTCTTCTAAGGTTTATTGTAAAAAATACTAGAAGAACATTACATACCTTTCACATGTCATTTGTGGTCTCTTTATCTTTAGATGTATAACCAATAACCAAACCACCTTCCTGATTCTCTTTATGATATTTACAATTAGAAATAAATTTTCATAATTCCCATACATTCCAAATATAAAACATTAATGGTTACCATGTTCATTCTTTTTATCTGCATTGACTAAAATGAGAAATCACATAGTGAGAAACCCAAATCAAAGAAGAAAACCTCATAATCTAGAGGACTTATTATTGGATGTCTAAATCATGAAGCCTACTTTTTAATTTAGAAAAAATTAGGTTTATAATATTTTATTAATAGTCATATTCCATTTACATCCTTCATGATGGTTCATGATGATTTTGAGAATTTCTAAATCATATCCCTCAAGAATTTCAAACTAGGTGGTAGCAAGGCATGTTGTCATGTACAAGATTACCATGAGTCAAGCCTAGGATATCTTGTCAAATTTCTTACCCTTAGGTACATCTGTACTAGAGCCAAATCCATTTTTAGTATCCAAATAGGACGCATTTCAAGAAACCATTTACTATATCATTTACAAAAATTCCAGTACTTTTACTAATGGTTAACTCATCCTTATACTTTTCCTTGGAGACATCCCTATGCATAAACATAAAAATATTCCCAGGAATCTCACTATAGTTTTCTAATCATATTTTCCAAAGGTTAACTAAAAATTCACTCTAATAAAATCTATAACGACCTAGTATTAACTTACATACACATTACATAACTTTTTTGGAATACTTAAACACTATACAAATAGACACCCAAAGAATGTATTTGTGTAGTGCCTTTGGGAACCTATAAACATAAACACTATTATATAAGTGAGCTATATTATCTTCCACTAGGTTCTTTATGACTCAAAATCTGGTTAGACACATCATAACTAATATATATCTTCATTACCTGGGGAAGGAAACATAGAAAGCGGTTAGCTCAGATGTTTAGTAAGGGTAAACAAAGGAGACTTATAGGAATAAACATGAGCATATGGTTATGAAAATAGGATCATTAAAATAGAATATCGTACCATACATATCAAAGATCATAAATATGAGTCATGGAATAAATATTGTAAATTAGTAATATGTGATTCAAAAGGAAATGATGAACATAATCCATAAAAGTATAACATAGTAACCAAACATTGAATTTTAGAAAATACATTAGCTTATGAAATGAGTTACATAGTAGTCAAGCTGTCACTACCGAGGCCATTGTGGTAGTATAGGTTCACTCCACATACCATCTCAGTAGTCATTGATCACTCCCATGTCCATCTTAGTAGAATGAGTTCACTCCTCATACTATCATGGTTGGCATGGTTCATTCTGATGCCCATATTAGTAGTCAATGTTTACTCCCAAGACCGTCTAAGTCTATGTCATGAGATATAAACATTTACCCAATGAATTAGAGGGAGATATAGTTCCCACCCATATCATAATTAAATCATGCATACATGATTAAAAAAACAAAAACAGTCATAACTCAACCCATGAAATTAAATGGGTATCAAACAAATATAATTTTCTGAACCATCTCGAGTACCCTGGCAACTCGGAAATCAATATGGACCTGATATAGCCTAATGGGAATTATTGATCTCCATGGGTTGGTGACTAGAACTTAGAATCTAACAACATGCAATTTGGAACAAATTTTTTCCCAAAACATAGTTGAAGAAATACTATAAAGTAAATTTTCCTACAGAATAAAATCTACTGGGTGCAATGAACCAGAAGTCAATAAGGCAATAAAGATGTAAGAACTGTAACCCAATTACCAAAACAGGTAAAAAAACACTAGTCCCAAATGACATAACTCACCACGTCTTAAGTTCAAAAGATAGTTCCACCACCAAGAGATCCTTTCCCCTTTCTCAAACATGGAATGTGAAAATTGAAAAACACCTGAGGGAAAAAGTAGGGTGTGAGCTAAACATCCTTGTTGGGTCTCCACAATGATTCCATAAAAGAGGTGAAAATAGATAAACCAAATAAATTATTTCATTTTTTAAAAAAAACAGTCTTAGAATCCAGAATGCATATTTAAAAAAATCATGTTATATTGTTCTAATGATTGAAAAATACATTAAGCAGCGGCTATACAAATGATGGAATATTTATAAAATAGTTTCTTAAAAAAAATTATATAAAACATTATATATAAATTCATAAGGCATGAAAATGGGTTTAATCAATATTGGAATACATTTATATCTCAAATATAAAACCACCGAGAAAAGTGTTCATACACCAATTTGGTACATATGTTCCAGTATATAGGACTCCAAACTCTCTAAGTGATCTCAATAATATTTTTTACCCACGTCCCCTTCACACTGCCAAAATGAAACTCATCACCATCCCATGAAGGACTTAACCCTCTACAAGTATGTCTTCTAATGTTGTAATAGCATATAGTGTTTCCAAATAACATACAAACTAAGGATTTAATATTCTCTTACACAGTCAAATGATGGGAAATTTATTTTAATACTTCTAAAAATATAATTAAATTAAATTCATCCCTTTCAATTCCATTTTTTCATTTAAAATCTAAATTGTTTTTAATAAAAAAATGTGTATATTTCACAAGAAATACCTGTCAGGTTTCTATGAAAAACATTTTAGGACATTTTCATTAGTTTTAAATCCATTCCAAACAAATTACATCCATTTCACAATTAATTTTCCCAATTAAATAAAAAAATTTTATTTAAATCATTTCCAAAAAAATCCACAATTTTAATGAAACAACATAAATTAACCAATTTCCATAAACACACCATGATTTAATAGAATTAGGGGTTTCCCAAATTCGCATGCCAAAACCATTTCAAATCTCCCAATTCACTGTAATTGGGTTTTATCAAATCAATTAAAAGAATGTTTTAGAAATAGAACATAAATAAACAGTTGAAGTAAATCAAGATATTTAAATGTTAATCAATTTGTATAAACAAGATGGAATCACCAACCTTTTCCTAAAACAAAATACTCACAATGGAACCCATCAATGGGAATGGATGTGTATAATACCTTGAAACAAAACCTAGAGAAAATATCCAATAACTTAGAGCAAAGATCCTTCAATTTTTTATGATATATTGAAATTCAAAAGTTAGAGAAAGAGAGAAAGATGACGAATGAGGGATAAATCTTACCAGTTAATCACAACATAAGATCAATCATGATTGAACATAAAGTGAGAGGATCCTGAAGGGTTGTAAAGATCCAAGATCACTTATAGAAGTCCCCAGGATGAGTGAGAAGAAACTAGAGTGGAGGAGAAAATATATATTAGCTATTGTTACCATTTAAAAAACCATATTGGGGCATTACATGATGTGCAATCCCACTATGCTTTTTGAAATTGTTAAGTTTCATATCTTCCAAAAAAATATGTGGCTCTAAGTTAAAAATCATTCATTGAATATCTAGTAGTGTGTAAAGGCTATTCCTAATGTGTAACTTATCATGGTTTGAATATTTTCATGACATTAATCATCTCACGATATTCTCCTAGTGACCATTACATTTTATGTAACCTAGTTACATGGTATGTAACCATTTGGAAGCCTGCATAAAAGTTCCGTTAAACATGAGAGACCAAAAAAACTCTAATATCACTATTATAGGTATCCTCCCAATTCATTCTCAACCCTACCCTATCAATGTAAAGTAAAATAAATGAAAATTGTAAAGGAATAACTTTGAATGGGATGTTACAACCTCCCCATCATAAAAACTACTTGTCCCTAGAAAGCATATGAAGATGCTTCCATTCTAAAAAAATGAGGCCACTACAGTCCAATTAGTGCCCCGCATTCCCACATCTCATGACTATCAAATTCATGAAACCATTTCACAAAAACTAAAGGTATCATCTACTCATGAAGTACCTTTGGTTCAGAATCTGCTATCTTGAATGGCTTCTCACTCAATGATAAATAAAGTTCAATATCTAGATCACTCCAGCTAAAATCATGAGATGGATTAGATAAACACATTCTCCGTAATGATACAAATAAAATGTCATGTATCGATGTTTGATTCACTATAAGTGTTAAAAGGTACCCAACTATCCCCAACTGCTAAACAATATCGAAAGGTCCCATGAAAGAAGGAGAAAGATTCCCTTCACCAATCTCCGACCAACCCAATGGAGATTTATAAGGCTATCCATACAAGGCCTCAAGGTTTCCATTATAATCAGGGACCTATAAATATCATTATAAGAAAACTCAACCAACCCTAGGTGATCATCCTGAGACCCTGCTAAATTTGATAACTTAAGCGTGAAGCATATCCTCAAAAATTGTTATAGCCCTCTCTATCTGGCCATTCGACTGTGGATGGTAGGTCATTCTCAATGGACTTGAGATCCTAGTGCCTTATTATGGATTCTAAAAAAGAGATAACTAAACCAAGGATCCTATTAGAGACCATATAATATGTAACTTCATGAAAACAAACAATCTTCTTCACGTAGATATTTCTCTACTCCTCAACATTGGTTGTATCCTGAATGGGTATGAAGTGAACTGACATGGTTTTCATGTCATTAAAAACCCATATAACATTGTTTTTTCCCTGGGTATGAGGAAACCCAACCAAAAAGTCCATTGAAATTTCATCCAACTTCCATGTAGGGACTAGAAGTGGATTAGGTAAAACTGATGGTTTCTTATGCTCATAAATCACTTGCTGGCACATATATAATTGACTGAAAAACATAGAAATGCCTCATCTAATCCAGGTCCACCAGAACTCTAAATAAATTTCATAGAATATATTAGTGGTTAAAAGGTGAACAACTCATTGGGAATTACGAAAATCCCCCATCACAACCTCTCTTTATTCTAATAACCCAATGAAGTGATTCTGATAGCATAGAATACCCTCTCTGTAGAATGACCACATGGAAACTATCTACCCATCATAAAGAGAGTATCTAATTCTACATAATTGATAATCAATATATTTATACTTAAGAATTATATCGAGAAGTGTGGATATCAACTAAACACTTGCTAAATAATCTGCATCCCCTTTCTCCAGTGCTCATATATGCAATTGTGGCAAGAGATCCATCAAATTCCACCCATCTGAAGATTCATTAACTTTCTTGGTTGGAATCTTCTTAATCAATGCATTTCAATGACATTCCATATCCCCAAGGTTTTGGTTTTGTCAAATTCAAAATATTAGAGGTACTCCACCCAATTCCTCTGGAATGGATTCAAATATTTTTCAGAGAATATGTAACTCAAATTTTTTTTCTAAATACATATTAAACCTTTCTTGAAGAAGGTAGTTTCACCATCACTTAAGTGTGTGCATCACAACTACAAGCTCATGGTCATGGGCAGGACAATTATTCTCAAGTGTCCTAAGATTATGAGATACATATGAATCTATATGATCTCCATGTATAGGAACATATCCCATGCCTAAACATGATAAATCAAAAAAGGAAAAATAACCGTTCCTAGCCTTCAAATAGTTAAAATTGGTGTATTAGTGAAAAGTCGTATCAGCTGAACAAAAGATCTATGACATTTATCATTAAATGAAATCTTCACCCCTTCCGAGTTAGAGTAGTCCCTGGAGAATACAAATTAATGAAGTCCCTCATGAACCAAAGATAATGTCTAGCTAAGCCCAAGTAGCATAGAATTTTAAAGACATCTTGTGGTTACTCCGAAGTCATAGAAACCTTTACCTTCTCAGGATAAACTAATATATCATATTTATATACCATACATCCCATGAATTTCACTTCCCAAATCAAAAAATCCCACTTTGAAACTTGGTGTAGAGCTGATGGCTTCTTAGCAGACTCGGAACTGTTTTCAGATGATGCACATAATCCTTTTAAGATTAAGAGTAAACGAGGAGGTCATCCATAATGACTACCACAAAATTATTCAAATACTCATAGAAAATCATGTACATTAGATCCATGAAAACTGCAGGATCTTTTTTTAGAGAAAAGGTAATAACAATGTACTCATAATGGAAATGACTACTCCAAAAGGTGATTTTTAGAATGTTAGATTCTTTTATCTTCATTTCATGGTAACCAGATCAATGTTTGGTCTTTCAAAACCACTTCTCCCATTTCAAATGATTAAACTGATTATCAATTAGTGGAAATGGATACTCGTTAATTAGCATAACTAGAATGGGTTTTTCATATTCAACACATAAGGAAATTGAACCTTCATATTTCTTAGTGAATAGAATTTGATCCACCCAGGGTGACACACTTGGGCATATAAAGTCTTTCTCAAGAAGATCATTCTACTAGGACATCAGTTCTGTCTTTTCAGCTATAGCCATTTGGTAATAGGTAATTGAAACTAGTTCGGTGTCAGGAATTAAGATAGTGGAAAACATGACATACCTTATTAGTAGTAACCCATATAAATCATAAGTAAACACAATAGGAGACGTGACAACAACTAGATGGAGATCACCTCAAAAGTATTCCCGCACTAGATCAAAATAAAACAATAATATTACCTTCCCCAACTATGGGTAAGAAGGTTATACCCTACTTGAACTTGCATCCCATTCTCCTTGAAATACAAGAGAAACATGAGTGGGTGTATTAACATATACCTATTGTAGATAACAATCAACCTAGGATTCCTTGTCAATGAGCCAATCCATTAGGAATATGATGTCATGAGACTTCATTTCAAGGACCAAAAAACTACAATCCAGCTTGATAGAAAATTTAGAGAAGACACAAGAAGGACTACAGAGACCTAACACTCTCTCTTTTACAAGGGGGGTAGTAATATCAATTTCACAAGATAAAATCCCCGTATGAATATTATGATGATTAAAAATAAGGGTTGAAATAAAGTAGTGAGATGAACTAGTATCAAATATTGTAGTCATTAATGACGAAAATATAGTAATGGTACCCCTCACAGTGGATGAACCCAATTCTACTTCTTCTAGAGACTGCTCCACTATGTGACGTAGGTTCATTCCAGATTCCTATGGATATAACCCTTTTATACATAAAGCATCTAATTTCCCCACAGTTTTAGGAGGATTGGATGATCCTGTCACACTATGTAGAATATAAAAGTTATGAAAGATTCTATATAAGTGTCATGAAAGTCTATAGGAGATACAGTTCTTGGGTTCATCAATGAAAACCCTATTGTAATGTTCTAGAATTCTACACTGATTGAAAAATTAAGGATTTACTACTAGAACTGTAGGACGAGTGGAATGCCCCTCCCATCGAGAACTACGATGAGAATCATCGTTCTTTTATTTTCCCTTGAAGGAACTCACAATACCTCTAGGAGATAATGAAACTCTTAATAACCCTGACATTCCGTCCATGTCCATCTCGATCATCATCACCTTATCAAGTACATCATTATAAGTGGGTATAGTTATCAAGAAAACCAATAAATGAACATCTGATTGAAGTCCCAACTTGAACCATCAAGACTTCATCTTCTCATTAGACACAATCTCGAGTGCAAACTACACCAGATCAGTAATAACATTTGAATACTCATCCATAGTTCTATCAGTCTGGTAAATCATGAAAACTCCCCAGACTTGGCCAACACCATTGACTCTATATATAACTGGTCAGTGAAACAGACCTCTAAGTTGTTATATGTGACAAAATCAGTATTATTTTTCTTCACCATTGTGACCCACCATCTCCTACTCAATTCTTCCATCATGAATGTGAAAAAATTACCTATATCACATGTGGCATCTCATATAACTCAATCAAATGTTCAGTCATTCCCAAAAATTCATCATCTTGTTGGTGATATGTGGATCCTCCTAAAAAAAGTGGATTCTAAGGGGAAATCTTGAGAATGATTTCTCAAAAAATCCTCCTATGGATCCAAAACTGGTTCCTGAATTGTAATTATAGGTGGTTCATATACCAGAGCTTGGACAGTGTGCACACTCACCTCAACATGATTTGGGTCCATTGGAGGATTTTCTCTCTGCAGTTTTGTATCAGCTTCCTCCTGGATCTGATTTTCATGTATTCATAGAGGCATAATGGTACACAACATTAGAAGTCAATAAGAAAGACAATAGAAAATCAATAAAACTGATAAATAAGGAAATTTTTTTCCAAAAAATAGAACAATGAGATTTGGATTTCACTAAATTAAAATAATAATTGAGAAAATAATAGAACAACCCCACAATATGTCTCTCCATAACTACCCCTAGAGGATTAAGGTCCATTGTGGTGAGAACTAGCTAGGTACTCAATCACTATTATCTCATATGTACCGACATGATTTAAACAACATACTATAATTTAGAAAAAATCTCAACAACCTCTTTTGAAACCATTTTTTCAAAAACCATCCTAAGTACAATGGTAACATGGTAACTGAACTAAGCCTAACATAGCACATGTTCCCTTTTTCATCCCCACAGTTCAGCAACTAATACCTTTCATCATAAAACATGCATGTGGCAACAAATTTTTCCAAAAAACAAATCATAATAAAGATAAGAAATTAAATATAAATACAAAAGAAACTCCACCTGGAGTAATATACTAGAAGTCAACAAGGAATTAATTCTCAATGTATTATAACCCAACTACCAAAATAGGGGGAAACACAATTCCAAAATGAAATAACTCACCATGTCCTATGTTTAACCACTAGATCCTCCTCCAATATATTTGTTCCCATTTCTCGAACCAACAAGGAGAAAAACTACAAACACCTGAAGTCATAAGTAAGGTGTTAGATAAAAATCACATTAAGGTCTCACCAATGATTCCAAGACATATTCCAAAAATTTATTAAACAAATTAATGAATTAATTTTTTAAAATAAATAGTTTCAGAATCATTAAAGCATATTTAAACGAATCATGATATATAGTTCAAATGATGTAAACATACCTTAACCAAAGGAATTACAAGTGATGGAATATTTATAAAACAATTTATTGAATAAAAATTTTATATAAAATAGATTATATAAATTCATTAGGAATTCAAAGAAGTTCAAACAACATTAGAATATATTTATATGTAAAATATAAAATAAGAAAGCACTATGGCCATCTATCAAGTAAGTATGTATGTTCCAGGATATAGGAATCCATACTCTCTAAGTGATCATAGCAACATGTGTATACACACGTACCCTTAACACTGTCCAAAGAAAACTCATCATCATCCCATCGATGATGTAACCCACTATATGAATGTTTTATAAAAAAGTAATAGCATAGAGTGTTCCAAAATAACTTAAACACTACATAAGGTTTGAATGTTCTCTTACACAATAAATGGTGGGAAATTTATTTTAGTACTAATTATAATAAAATTGGAAACCATTCCTCCATTTCAATTCCAGTTTTTCAAATTAAAACTGAAATAGGTATTAATAAAAAAATGCCTCTTATAGAAGATAAAACCGCTGGGTTTCTATCAAATAATTTTAAGCCGTTTTCATAAGATTGAAATCCTTTAAAAACCAATTATATAGACTTAAAAATTAATTTTCCCAATTAAATTCAAATTTTTAATTTCAATAATTTTAATCAAATCGAAAATTTAAATTAACCAATTTTTATAAACCCACCCCAATTCAATGTAACTGGGGGGTTTTCCCAGATTCTCATGCCCAAAACACTTCAAATCTATCAATTCACTAGAATTGGGTTTTATAAAATAAATTGAAATCAATATTGATAAATTTAATTTAAATAAATATTTGAAGTACATCAATAAAATTCATTGTTAATGAATTTGTAAAACCATGATTGAATCACAATCCTTTTCTCGAAACTCAACACTAACAATGGAACCCATCAATGAGAATGAAGGTATAGACGACCTCAAAACACAACCTTAAAATGAGATATAATAAAAAAGATCATTGATACTTCAATATTAAGATAATATATTAAAATTACCATTAAGGAGGAAGATAGAAATATGAAGAATGAGGGAGAAACCTTACCCATGAATCACACCGTAAGTACAATGACGGTCAAATGCCCAATGAGGGGATTTAAAAGGGTTGGAAATCTCCAAAATCAATTATGGAAAGCCTTAATTTGAAACAGAATAAAATATATCATGGAAAAAGTATATTCCAACTATTCTTCATGTTAAAAACCACAATTAGAGTATTTCATAACATGTAATCCCAGTAAACGTCGTTAAATAGATAGGTTTTATAACTGCTGAAAAATAAATCTCTTTAAATTGAAAATTATTCATTAAATTACTCATTATGTGTAATGGATAGTCCCATAATATATCCTTTCATATAGTGAATCTTCTCTTTACATTAATATTATCATTTTATGCACTTAAATACCATTACACATCATGTAACCTAGTTACACAGTACGTAACCCTCTGGTTTCCTATTGAAAAGGTTGTATAACAATGATAGTACAAAATATATCTTACTTCACCATTATAGGTAACCTCAAAATTCATTCTCAACCATACATAGTCAATGAAAAGAAAAATTCACGACAAGGTTAAATACATACTTGTCATATCGGTAATCGGATGTTACATGGAATAATATCATAATAAGGGGAAAAATATATATGTTGCATAATAATTTCCTCAAATGAATAATAATTGAAATGAAGAGGGTTTAAAAATAATATAACTCATCAAAAGGAAATAGGTTTCATAAATATCTTGTCATTAGAACATAAAACATTCAGGGAAACAACGTGAATGGAAATGATGAATAATTTTCTCCTAAAGGCATGAGATACAACAAAGGATTCCATATTAGATGTAAAATGATTTAGAAATATTCTTTAATGCCATTTCTTGAGGAAAATATCCTTTACTCTTCCAAATATGATGTTAAAAACATAAAACCTTTTTAGAAACCATTTCCCTTAAAAATAAATTGATAACTTATAAAGAAATCTTGAAACCATTATTGAAAATATATTCCCATGAAAATGTATAAAAACATTAAAATATTTTGAAATATTATTTCATTGAAAACTTATAAAATAAGATTAAAATATTTTGAACACCATTATCATTAAAAACATATAAAAGTAGTATGAAAATTTTTGTAAAACCATTTTCCATGATAACATATAAAAGGAGATGAAAATGTTTTGAAAACCATTTTCCTTCAAAATTTATAAAAGTAAAATGAAAACATTTTGAAAACCATTTTCCTTAGAATCTTAAAAAAGGATATTGAAATCATTTTTAATATAATCTCAATGAAAATATATTTAAAACATATAAATAAATCCTGAAAACGTTTTGAAAAACATTTATTTGAAAATACTTTCAAAACCAATAAATAAAGATTAAAAATTTTAAAATATTTTCTTAAAACATAAAACAATATTGAAAAAAATTCTTTAAAAATATCTTTCAAATGTTTTAAAGTAATCATTTATTACCACAATAATTTTTTAAAAACCTTTTTTAGTGAAAACCAATTTAAAAAAATTGATGTATAGTATATTAATAAAAACTTTTTCCTTAAAAATAACTTGTAAGCTTATGATTAAATCTTTAAGGAAATTGTGGTCATGATGTAAGGTATGTCTATACCTCCCAAACATTCTTTCTTACCATAAAATAATATAAAAGATTCTTGATTGGAAAATGATGAAAAGATTCTTTATAAACCCATTTTTAATAGGTAAAAAATTGGTAAAATTTTACTTTAATATCATCGGATTAATGTAAAACATTTTCTAAATCATTTTTAGAAATCACAAATTTGAAAGAACACATATTTACGACCGAAATGAATGATATTGCCATATTTTCCTAAAAAAATTCT
Organism: Viscum album; assembly: GCA_963277665.1. NCBI lineage: Eukaryota > Viridiplantae > Streptophyta > Magnoliopsida > Santalales > Viscaceae > Viscum > Viscum album. Next base: position 1,136,416,695 of record OY728122.1, read on the forward strand.
TAATTATCTTAAGTAAAAAAGAGTGTAAAATGCTACCATTGCATGGATATTAAATTAATATCCATAGGGGAAGAAAATTAAAGAGATTTCTTGAGAGGTGACTATAATATTTCCTTAAAGGAAGCATATTCGTAAACAGTCGTGATAAACGGGTTGACTGTTTCAATAAACTCTTACCACATGGTAACCTAGGATCGTACTCTCCATGTAAGAAAATAAGATTACATGAAACTTAAAATATCATGAAAATAATGACATTAATTATATAACATTTCATAAGTATTATATAATTCCCATATAAAAATAAAGGCACATAACATGACATATGTCTCAAAGAAGGAAAATTGAGACAAAATTACTTTACCAATTTGGTTACCTTTCAAAACATAAACCCCATGAAATAAAGATTAGAAAATGGATATATAAATACCCATATATTTAATTATAATATGCATATAATAGTTTCATGGTTATTATATACTCCATAGAATTGAATTGAGAGGTTTATAATGCATGTATCTCCTAGAAATAAAATGTTTGATGAAATTCCCTTACATTATATATTGACTCTCTTCATACATAAAAACGATACTTGTAAAATAAATGTAAGTTTATTGTAAATATTTTAAAAATTCATATTCTTATATCTAATACCATATATGTTTTATTATTACTTTATATTACTTTCTTCTTACAATTCTATGTTATGGTTTCACTTATGTAATATCCACTTTGTTCTTCGCATGTGTCATAATTTTCTAGATCATTGATCCATACACACATATCATGATTTATAGAATTTGAAACATGATATTAATATAAATCAAATTCATTATACATGATTTATAATAATATATTGAATATTTAATTATAAAATTGAATACACTATTTTTGGAGATGGTAGGTCGTATGTATGCTCGAACATTGTTTCCTTTTTATTGTCTCATTGAAAGAAAGAGAGTAAATGTAATATATGTATATCTATATGTATGTGTGTGTGTTTTTTTATATATAATTATTATATTATAATTATTATATCATAAAAGCTCCCTAAACCCATCCATAATAAATTCCACGAAGCGTGTAAATGAATCACATCACTTTGAGGGGGTCTTAGTCTACACTTCTTGAAACAAAATTATCATATTTACACAAAATGTAAATTATAAAGAAATTTATTTTAAAGTAATTAAACAATATTATATAAATTATAAATATAATATATATAATATATAAATATAGTTTCCATCATAATTACTACCATGAGAGGGGTAAAGGAAGAACAAACAATTGTTGTTTCGTGAGGCAACAGTTCACCGCCCACGTAAAACATTTTTTGTTACCCATTATATGGAAGAGTGTGTAATTTTAGGTATTAATCTCAGAATAAAATCATCATTGTGTATTTATAATTTTTTTTATGTTATAAAATTGTTTAATTATAAAATTTGAGGGTGTGGAAAATGGAAATAACATAATAGAACTTGAGGAAGAATGTTACCCCAAATTTGGATAACCCTTTTAGGTTTTCCCAAAAAGGATGGATTGATATCTGAATACAGGGGGGGCTCTATGATGAGGTGATAGCTTTTTAGGATCTATTTGGGTTGGTCTTTGTTGATCCAAAGTGGCTTGATAGGTGTGAGTATGAGGGAGGAGAGGAGGCCTTTTATAGTGGAGGAGGAGTGGGACTATTATAATTTTTTGGAATGGGAATTCCACCCATGTTATTCCTATAGAAATTGGATCAAATAATGGTCCAATTTTAATAAAATTTATTATGGGTTCTAAATATTGCCATATAATGGATGTTATGGATGATTATAGCTCATTGAGGCCCTTACGATTAAATTTTATTCCTTATTTAAGCTTAATTTTACCTTAATCAATCTCATAAATTTTAATTCCGTTAACTAATATTTTTGGTCCAAAACCAGGTTGATCATTTTAAACATTATAAATTATTATTATTCTAAATATTCAATCCATTTTCCAAATTCCAATAAAATAAGTGGCTGAAATTAATTTAAATTTGATCTCGCAAATGGGTTGATAATGTAGATTTTTAAAATAAAAATGATCAAATGTTTTCAATGTTTTTATATTCAATTTCATACTGAAATTTTTTCCCAATATCCAAATTGGGTTTATTGATAATAAAATTAACTATTTAAACTTTGAAACCAATTTAAAATGTAACTTAAAATTATAAATAAATTAACAGAAAAATTATTTTTGAACTAAAATTCAGTAAATTTAATTATTCATTAAAAAATTAATATTCGTACAAAAACACACACAAATTACCCAAAAATAATAATTATTTTTCTCATTAAAATATATATTCTATTTTTAAATATTATATTTACAAAACTTCCAGAATTTAGATATGAAATATTGTCTCCATTAAAAGGAAATAAAACTTATTTTATGAAAATATAGGTTTTTATATGTAATATTAGGTCGACTATCAAATTATTCATACAAAATCAATTAAAGGAATATAAAAAATATTATTTTTGTTTATATAACATATAAATTAATTTAATTTCATTCACTAGAATCCACTAATTTAACTTATTCAGATAAATCATATTTTTCACATGAAAATAATATTTTATAAAATCATTCCCTTTCAATTCATTAGATTTCTATATTTCTTCAAATTAATAGGTAACCAATGAATTAAACAATAAGATAGTTAATCCTATAATATTAAATTTAATCTCTATGTTATAACTTCTTAAATAATAATATTTTATAAATGAATTATTGTTAGGTAACTCTTTGTCTTATATGTTACGCATGCCATCACGGAAAGTCAGTCTTACCTGTAACATAAGATAACATCAGTGTTCTGTGTAGTGAAAGGTAAAATTTATGTCGTTTTTAGTTTATGATTAAATTAGCATTGGACATAATACTATACCTGAAGAGTACTTTAATATAATATACAATATTTTTAGTGTTGCGTGAAATGAAAGGTATCAACAAGGTTAAATTAATTTTAAAAATTAATTCACAAAATCATGATGCGCTTTAATAAAATTTGAATAAAGAAAATAATTTTGGGAAAAAATAATCTTATAATATTATTTCAATTGAATTCAAGTCATTTCAGCCAATTCCATCTTGGTAGTATGGGTTCACTCCCCATACCATCTTGGTAATCATGGTTCAATCCCATGAACATCTTAATAGCATGTGTCCACTCCACATACCATATTGATATTCTTGGATCACTCCCATGTATAAATTATTATTCAAGGTCCAATCCCAATATAATTTTATATTATATCATGATATACAAATCTTTAACCAAATCAGTGGAGGGAGATATAGGTCTCACACATCTCATAATATAATCATACATATATGTTCTACAAAATCATAAACAATCATAACTAAACACATGAAATTAAATTGGTATCATTTACATATAATAATATAATAACCTATGGAAAAATATAAAGGTTTCCTAATAATTTCATAAAATACATAACCTATGAAAATAAATGTCTTTTAAATAAATGTAATCCATGAAAAAGAAATATGTTTTATAAACATTGCACCATAAATTTATAAACCATTCAGATAAAGTATATAAAGGGAAACATTGAATCATTTCCCCCAAAAATTCATGAGAAACATAAAAAGATACCATATTAAATTGAAAAAAATTTAAATGATCCCTCAATTCCATTTCTTGTGTAAAATAGTCGTTCTTCTTTAAACTAGTCTTTTAAAAACATAAAACCATTTGAAAATTTTTTACTTTCAAAATAATTTGGATACATAGAAAGAATGAATGAAATTATTTTGAAAATAATTTTCCCTAAGAACATATAAAATAATAAATAAAACATTTTGAAATTTTTTTTTTCTTAAAAACAATTACATTAAGATAAAAAATGGAAACGCATTTTCCTTGAAAACATATACAAGGATCTGGAAAACATTTTAAAATCCATTTTCCATTAAAACATATAAAATATTGAATTATTTTTTTAAAAAAAAATCCATGGAATCTTATAAAAGATCTTGATAGTTATTTGAAACCCATTTTCCTAGAAAATTTTTAAAAGGTGTTTGAAAACAATTTTAAACCATTTAAAGGGATCATTAATAACCTTAAAAAAATTAAGAACATTTTTCTATGAAAACCATATTAAAAACAATGGATTTCCTTGATGTTAAGAAACAAAATTAGGAAAAAGTCTATCTTACTATTATAATGAAATATTAAAATAAATGATGGTCATAATAGTTGGTATGTCCATACATGTTGAACATTACTTTTTACATTAAAAGTTCATAAAACTATCCCAGTAAAAAAGAATAATAATATTCCTTAAGAAAAATTATAGGTTAAAAAAGGGTAAAAACATCATTTAACATTATAGGATAAAATTAAAATAATTTTTAAAACATTTCAAAAATTCACTAATTTGAAAAAACACATATTTCTGACTAAAAGAAAAGATATTAACTTATTTTCATAATAACATTTTCTTAATTATCTTCTGTAAAAAAGAATGGTAAAATGGTACCAGTATATGGATATAAAATTAATTTCCATATGGTAAAAATAGTCATGAGATTTTTTGATATATGTATCAAATTATTTCTTTAATGGATCTATAATCATAAACAATCATGATAAATTATGACTTTGTTTCAATAAACTCTTACAACATAGTAACTTTGGATCATAATATATATGTAATAAAATGAAATTAAATGATGATTAAATTACCGTAAAAATAATTATATTCATTATATAAAATTTCAAAGGCATTATGTACACCTTATATTGAAATATTTGTTTATAACATGGCATGTGTCCCAAAAAAAGAAAATAGAGAGAAAATTACATTACAAAATAGGAAACTTTTGAAACAAAAACCCAATGAAATAATTTTCATAAAATGGATATGTAAAAATACATATATTTAAGTATAATATTCATATAATTAATTCATGGTAATTATATACACCACACAAAATATTGGAGTGGAGAATAATCCATGTATCTCATCGAAATAAAATGTCAGAAGAAATTCCCTTACCTTATGACTTGACTATCTTAATAATTGAAAATGATTACTTATAATAACTGTATGTATATTAGACATATCTTATATAATAATATTATTATATCTAATTCCATATATGGTTTTATTATTACATTATATTACCCACGTGCTAACAATTCTATCTTAAGGGTTCACTTCAGGTAATATCTACTTTGTTCTTCACATGTGTCTTAATATGTTATATTTTTTTCCCTTATACTTAAATCATGATTTAAATAATTTAAAAATGATATAAATATCAGGAATATTCACTATATATTTATTATAATAATCCATTTAATTATAATTATAATATGGAATACACCATTTATTGAGACGGTAGGTGATATGTACCCATGAACACTGTTTTTGTTTTATTGCCTAATTGAATGAAGGAGAGTAAATGAAATAAATTTATATATATATGTATATATATCATTATTACTATAGAATTATTATATCATATATATCATATAGTTTCAATGTACCCATTTTTTATACATTCAAAGAAGCGTGTGAATGAATCACATCAGTTTAAGGGGGAAGTAGTCCACATTTCCTCAAACGAAATTATCATATTTACAAAAAATAGTTTGTATAAGGATATTTGTTTTAAAGGAAATTAATAAGAATAAATAAATGTAAAATATTGTATATATCATTTATAAATATTTTTTCAATCATAACGACCACCATTATATGTTGTAAATGAATAACAAACAATCATCATTTCATGAGGCGATAGTTCGTTGTACATGTAAATAGTACATTAGTTTCCCATTAGATGACATTGTGTGCATGATTAGGTTAATAAAATAGAATTATAAAATCATAGTATATTTTTTATAATTGTTTTATTATAAAAAGATATAATAAGGTAATTTTAGGGGGTGTGTAATGGAAATATCATAGAAGAACATGGGGAAAAATGTTACTTCTTCTTTGGGTAACTTATTTTGGTTTTCAAAAAAGGGATTCCTTCAATTGAATTTTTTACAAGGGGGATTCTAGGATTAAGTGAGGTATTTTATAAAATAATTTTGATGATATTTTTTTATCCAAAGTGGCTGGATAGTTATGAGTAAGTGGGAAGAGAGGATTCCTTTTATAATGGAGGAGGAATGTCACTCATGTAAATTATGGGAAAGGGAATTCCAACCATGATTTTCACATGGAAATTGGATCTAATATTGTTCCAAAGTAGATAAAAGTGATTAAAGGGTCTAAATATGGCCAAAACATGGATTTCGGATTATTCTATATGTCATTTAGGCCCTTAAGTTTAAGGTTTAATCCTTAGTTAATATTATTTTTCCTCAATCGATGTAATTAATTTTAATTACATTCAAATATAATTTTGGTAAAAAACTAAGTTGACCATATAAAAAATTGTTATTTATTTTGATTCCAAATACTAAATTCATTTCTCAAAATTAAAATAACATAAGGGAAATTTTTTAATTTAAATTGAATCTTGTATTCGGGTCAACAATGCGGGTTTTTAATGTAAAAGTGTTTAAAAGGTTGATATGTTTTTATATACAATTTAAAAGTGAAATTAATTACAATGATCCAATTTTTTTTTATTGATAAAAATATTAACTAATTAAACTTTTAGACCAATTTTAATTTTAATTTATCATTATAAATAAATTATATGAAAAATGTAGTTTTCAACTAAAATTCATTATTTTTATTATTCATTAAAAAATAAAACTTCATAGAAAAATTAAAAACATTTACCCTAACCTAATTTTTATGTTTTTATTTAAAATATTAAGTTTATTTTTAAATATTTTATTTAAATTTTTTTTTTGAAAATTAGATTTAAAAATGTTCACTATTAAAAGGTGGTGAACCTTCTTTTATTAAAATACAAGTTTTTAAGTGTAATATTTGGTTTGGTCCTATCATATGCATATAATATAAATTGAATGAATATAGATAATATTTATTTTCAATATATAATATATAATTTTAATTAAATTAATTAAATATTAGTAATTAATATTACTTATTAAGATAAATCATCATCTTCACATGAAAATAGTCTTTTTAAAAATCATTCTAATTATATTCATTTGGATTTAATATTATCTTCAAAATAATAGGTAACAAATTTATTAAATGATAATTTAGTTAATATACTAACTTTAAATATAACACCTGTTTTATTTATTTTTAAAAAATAATACTTAATAATGAAGTATTGTCCAGTAACACTTGGTCTTTCATGTTACATAAGTCGCTGAGGAAAGTCATCATTGCATGTAATGTAAGAAAACCATTGTGTTCTGTGTTGAGAAATATAAAAATTTATATTGTGTGTAGTCATGATTAAATTGGTATTTCATATAACACAATCATATCATAGTTGTTTAAAATAAAATAGACTATTATCAGGGTTTCTTGAAATTCAAAATATCAAAAAGATTAAATTAATTAAATAAAAATAATTCAAAATATCTTAGGGAGATACAATAACATTGAAATAAATCATGTAATTCTAGAAAACACATAATATTATAAAATTATTTCAATAATAGTCAAGGCATTGATTTCAATTCCAACTTATAGTGTGCATTCACTCTCCATTCCATCTTATTAGTCATGGTTCACTTCCATGGCCATATTAGTAGCATAAGTTCACTCCTCATACCATCTTGGTAGTCATGGTTTACCCCCATGGCCATATTAGTAGTCAAGGTTCACTCCCAATATCATCTTAGTCAATATCATGATATATAAATATTTGCCCAATGCATTTGGAGGGAGATATAGATTCCACTCATTGCATAAAAAACTCATACATACATTTTTCACAAAATCAAAAGAAATCACAACTAGACCCCTGAAAATAAATGGGTATCAATAACATGTTATGATGTCATAACCTCTAGAAAATTATACAGGTTGAATAATTTCTTCAAAAAATTCATAACCCATGAAAATAAGTGGTTTTTAAAATCATATAACCTGGGAAAGGGAAATAAGTTTTATAAACATAACTCAATCAAAATATAAACCATTTAGATAAATAATAATAATGGAAACATAGAATAATTTCCCCATAAAGGTATTAGTAACATCAAAGAATGTCATATTAGATTAGAAATAATTTTGAAGGATCCTTTAAAACCATTACTTGATAAAAACATCCTTTATTATTCAAAATATTATTTTTAAAGAACCATATCATTTGAAAACCATTTCCCTAGAAAATATATTGAAAATTTATAAATAAGGATTGAAATTATTTTGAAAACCATTTTTTGGAAAACTTATAAAATAAACATGAAAACATTTTGAAAACAATTTTCTTAGAAAACATTTAAAATATTCATGAAAATATTTTTAAAACCATTTTCCTTGAAAACTTCAAAATAGACCTTAAAACTGTTTAGAAAACCATTTTCATGGAAAAAATATTAAATGATCTTGAAAAACATTTGAAAATCATATTCTTAGAAAATTTATAAAAGGATCTTGGAAAAGTTTTCGAATACCATTTTCCTTTAAAACTTATAAAAGGAATATGAAAACATATACAAACTGTTTCATTGAAAATACATTTAAAACATATAAATAAATATTGAAAAAGTTTTGAAACCCATTTATTTAAAAATAAATAAAAAACATGGAAATAAATTTTTAAAATAATAATATTGTAATCATAAAACAATTTTGAATACATTTTTCCTGAAAAATAGCTTTGAAATTTTATGAAGGAATCATTGATAACCACAAAAAAAATTGAAAACAAATTTCAGTGAAACTCAATTTAAAAAAAATCATATTTATAAAATTAATAAAAACATTTTTTCCTTATAGATAACCTATAACATATAATTAAATATTCAAGTAAATGATGTTCATGGTGGTTGGTATTTTTGTACATGCCAAACTTTCTTTTTTAACTTAAGAGGTTAGAGATGCGTCTTTATTGGAAAAGGAAAATAATTTTCCATATAAAACCATTTTTAAAAAGGTAAAACATAGGGAAAAATTATTTTAACATCATATGATAAAATTAAAACAGTTTTAATCACTTTTTAAAATCATGGTTTTGAAAAAACTCATATTTCTGATTGGAAGGAATAATATATCCATATTTTCATAAAAACATTTTCATAATAATCTTAAGTACCAAAGAGTGAGATAATGGTACCATTAAATTGATATAAATTTCATATCTATTTTTTCAGAAAAATTATGATAGTTATTGAGTGATGGATCAAAATATTTCATTAATTAATGCATAATCATAACCAATCTCGATAAATGATGAGATATTTTCAACAAACTCCTACCACCTGGTTACATGGGATCATACTATTTCTGTGAGAAAATGAAATTACCTAAATCATAAAAACCATGAAAATAATTACATTCATGATTTAACATGTAAAATTATTTATATACATGTCATATGAATAAATAGGTGTATAACTTGGCATGTGTCTCGAAGAAGGAAAGTGGAGACAAAATTTCTTTTCCGATGTGGTAACATTAAAAAAAACCATAAAATAATCATCATAAATGGGTATGTAAATACACGTATATTTATGTTTGAGAGTCATATAATAAATTAATTATAATTACATACACAATAAAAAACAAGTGAGAGGTCAATAATGCATGTATCTTAGAGAAATAAAAAAGTGAGATAAAATTCCCTTACCTTATGTCTTGATTCTCTTCATACATGAAAACAACATCTAGTATAATAAATTATAGTATATTATAAATCTTTTACATATAATCTTATTATATATAATACCATATTTATTTTTATTATTACTTTATATTGCCTTTTTGTTAACAATTTTATGTTAAGGTTCAACTCTAGGTTATAGACGCTTTGTTCTTCATATGTGTCTTAATTTTAATTATCTTTGGTCCTTATACATGTATAATGATTTCAACAATTTAAACCATTATATAAATAAAAATTATAAAAATTATATGTTTATTATAATAATTTACTAAACCGTAAGTATAAAATATAATACACCGTTCATTGAGACAGTAGTCCATACATACGCATGAACATTGTTTCTGTTTTATTACCATGTTTAATTAAAAAGTGTAAATGAAATATATAACTTTATATTTATACATATAATTGTTATTGTAGAATTATTATATCATATATATCATATATTTTCACTAAAACCATCCTTAATACATTAAATTTAGTGTTTGAATGAATCATATCACTTTCAGTGGGCAGTAGTCCAAGCTCCCTCAAACGAAATTAACTTATTTACACAAAATGGGTAGTATAATGTTATTTTTTTTAAATTAATTAAAGAATATTAATTAAATTATAATTATAATAAATATAATATATAAATATATTTTATATCATAATGACCACCGTGAGAGCCAGTAACGGAAGAACAAACATTCATTATTCTGTGAGGACGTAGTTCGCCATAAACATAAACTATATGTTCATTACCCATCAAATTGAAGTGTGTGTAATTTTAGTTCAATAAATTATCATAAAATCATACTAGTTTATTTATTATACTATTTTTAATTAAAAATGGAATAATATTATTTGATGGACTAGATAATGGAAATAACATAATTGAACTTGAGAAAGAATATTGCCTCTTTTTCAGGTAAATCCTTTTGGCTTGCACAAAAGGGATCCCTTGGATTTATTTCTTCCAAATTGAAGGCTTCTAGAATGGGGGTAGTAATTTTTAAGATCTATTTTTTATATATTGTTCAATCCCATGTTTCTTGAGTGATTTGAGGATGTGTGTGGAGGGGAGGACTTCTTATATAGGAGGAGGAGTGACAGTCTTATAAATGTTGGGAAACAGATTTCCAACCAAATATTTCCATTGGAAAGTGGATAAAATAATATTAATAATTCTAGAAAGGTGATTATATGGTATAAATATGTCAATATAAAAGAATTTGGAAAGTTTACATGTCATTTAGGGCGCTATGATTATTTTTTATTCTTTAGTTAAGCTTAATTTTTCCATTATTGAAGTTATTAAATTTAATTACGTTCAAAAATATTGTTTGTAAAACTAAGTGGACAATATTATACATTATAAATTATGATTATTAAAAATATAGAAACCATTTTTACAAATTAAAATAAATTAATTTATAGAAATTATTTATAATTATAATCTCATAGTTGGGTCGGCAGTGCGCGTTTTTATTGTAAAAACGTTCAATAGTTTGCTATGTTTTTATATTAAATTCCAAAGTAAAATTGATTCTAATGATCCCAATTGGGTTTATTGATAAAACTAACATCTAATTAATCTTTGAAGACAATTTTATATTTATCTTATCCTTATAATTAAATTAGATGTTTTGGACTAAAATTGAGCATCTTCATTATTCATTTAAAAATGAAACGTCCCAAAAAAAGACCAAAAATTTAACATAACCTAATTTTAATGTTTGTATTTCAAATTTTAATATTATTTTTAAATTATATATTTATAAAATTTCCAAAATTTATATTTAATATATGATCTCCACTAAAAATGTGGTAAAACAACTTTTATAAAAATATAGGTTTTCATGTGTAATATTGTGTATATTCTCATATTATGCCTATAAAATAAATTGGATGAATTTAAAAAAATATAATTTTCAATATATAACATTTCAATATGATAAATATTATTCACTATTAGTCATTAATTTAACTTATTAATATAAATCATCTTTTTCACAATAAAATAGTCTTTTACAAAATAATTCCTTTTCTAATCATTTTTTTCTACACTCTTTTATAATTAATAGGTAAAAAATTAATTTAATTGTAGGTTAGATAATCATATAATCGAAAATTTAATGGCTATTCTATATCTTATTAAATAATAATATTTTAAAAATGAATTTTTTTAGTAACACTCTCTCTAGTATCTTACGCATGCAATTGATGAATGTCAGCATTGTGAGTAATGTAATCTCACCTCGATGTTCCATTTAAGGAAACTATCATTTATGTTGCATGTATCGCATGATTGAATTTTTTTCATTTAACACAATCAATACATAGTGCTTTAATAAAAAATAAACTATTTTCATTGTCACGTGAAAGGAAAAATATCATAAGATTAAATTAATGAGAAAAATATAATAAAATAAATCTCATGTTATTACATTATACCCCCAATAAAATAAATTTTCCATAAAGATTTATCTAGGTTATCGAAGTATTAATACTTGATTGTTACATTCATAGAAACCCAAGTTGTAATAATGAACACTTAAACATCATTTTAAAACAATAGTTTGAAACATAATGGTTACCCAAAGTATCACATAACTAAAATAGGTGGAAAGTGAAAACATGGACTAGAAGGAAAATAATAAGGGAGTTATTGGGGTCATAAATCACAAACAAGTGAATTATTAATGAAATATTTAGGACCTCAAATTCATTAATCTATGATGATTCAAAAGGCCATCAGTTCATCAAAATTTAGGTATTAAGAAAAAATTTTATTTCCAGATAATATTCATAATGTTCAATAATTTCCATGAAAATATAAACATGAATGATTTCAGGATATCTTGTAACACCCCAAGCTTCCATGGTATGTTTCTCTTTTAATAATACAATAGTGTGCGAGTTATGCAATACTGAGTTCAAGCGCACCACAACCTATCAGACTAGCCATTTAAAAAAGATTTTATGAATAGTGATAACAAAATTTTTAATTTTATATATATACCATATTATTTTAACATTCATATTTTCTGTTTCTTAGACATAATATAAGGTCAAATTCAGTTTTTTAGATAAAAGATATACTTTTCAAAAACAGAAAATTTTTTGCCTTTTAATGGAAACCCCTTATTAAATAAAATATTTGACACTTTTATATATTAAATTTGATGAAATTATATTATTCTTTATAATTGGGACAAAAAATTAGTTTGGATAAACTTTTGGTGTTTTTCTGATAATATTCATATTATGATCAATAGTGAAATATACAAAATTTTAATTTAAAACAACTTTTTTAATTCAAAAAAATTTATTGTGTTAAATTATACATTTGAATCATTCTGAAGTATAGTAAGATTATATTTTTATAATTTAATCCAATTTTGGCCATTTTATTTAATTTCAATTTTAAATTGGACATAAACACATATCAATCTTTTGATAGTTTTTACTTCTCAGAAACCTTCTTTCTAGTTTTGACAATTGGAATAAATTTTAAGTTAATTAATAAAACTTTTATGTTTTTAATTAGGTTAAATAGACATCACTTTTGGATTTGGACTATCAAAATTAGCTTAGGGTGAATTGTTTTTATTTTTCTGAAAACTTTCAATTTTTGTGAATAGTGAAAACACTACGTTATTGTTTAAAACCGGATTTTATTTAAATAATTATTCATTTTATTTTAATTTAATTTAATTAAAAATATATACATAATACCCATATAAGTTCAATTTAATTTATTTGATTAATTTTATAATAAGTTTAAATATATAAAATTTTATTGAACATTTTACCGTCTTTTACCCACTTTCATTGAATATTTGCAAATTTGCATAAAATGTAATTTTACCACAATTGTGATTTGAATATAAAAAATATGGGAGACACGGTGGACATTAGTATGTAAAATATGGTTCAATAATATGAAAATAATTTTTGGAGAATAATAACTTTGGAATTTTATTTACCACGATTAAAAGAAAATAGGGTAATTAAAGGTAAAAATGATGTTATAATTACCCTAACACATTTCCTAATTCTATTAGATAAGTGTTTTTAGACAAAAATAAACTTTAGGAATAAAATATGAACATCTTTGATCCACTTGGATTAGATTACGACATTTATTATTATTTAATTTAAAGAAGATTTAAAAGTGTAAAATTCAATGTGTAGTAACTAAACAATTTTTAATATAGGGTTATAAATAATATAAATTTGACTATAAATATTCATTATAAGGATAAAAATATTTCCAACATCAAGGTATTTTATTTTTAATTTTTAGAAATTAATTAAGTAAATGTATTTATGACACAATGATGATGTAGTAATTACATTATTAATGAATAATTAAACAAATTGATGTTATAAATAAAAAATTAAATATAAACTGAGACTTTTGATGCATTCAACTAATTTTATAGGTTAATATTACATGTTAGGGTTGATTTAATGTTTTTTATAAGTAATAATGTTGTTATGACATCCGCAAAAACCAAATACTAAATACTGTCAAAATTGACATAAATGGGTTCTTAGAACAAATACTATTTTATTAAATGATAAAAGACTCATAAAAATCTACGGATTGACCAATGGACTTAGATAAGATTATATATGTCAATAATTAACCACTTGGGGTTATACTGCTTTTTTATAGTATGTTTATTAACTGTTTATTATAATAATACAAGAGGACATGATAAAAGTTAAACTATTTAACTAAGAGTTAAATCTAAAAGATAGGGTTATTATGGTGACCTAAATATGTCTAAAACCTATTGGATGAAATTATTTCGACCCATCCCCACATTATATTCGAAATAAATTAATTCTTAGACATTATAAACCGAAAATTATTTTATAATAAAATAATATTTCAAACTTTTCCTAAAGTGATCCTTACCTCTCTTATAAAAGGGTACATCCCCTTCTCTCAAAATCACACCTCCAAATACATTTGGCTCAGCCAACCCATTCACAAATATCCTCCCAACTTCCCTAAATTCAACCTAGAGGCATTACCTTTTGAATGAAGCCAACCTATGGATCTCTTTTGTTCAAATGAAAAGAAAAATCTTGAAGAAGAGATAATTATTTTATCACTTCTCTCAATGTAATTTTCTTCTTTCACTTTCCCTTTATTTGTTATTTCTATAACAAAATAATAAATATATTACCTTATATATGTAGTGATGTTATTATAAACATTGTAAAATCATACTCATTATTCTATCCATCCTATTAATGATAATGTCACCATGTGTGCGTCCGTACGGCTTACCATCTCGACGCTGTGATGTAATTTATTATTCAACACTATTTTATTTGGATGGATATAGTGTTGAGTAATATGTATATAAATAATTAAAATATAATTCTAATTTCTCATTAAAAACAATATACCATCAAATTCCATAACTCTTTATCATTAATGAATGATATTTTCACTCGTGTGTATGTATGACTTACCGTCTGCACGACGCGATAAGATTTATTTCCACGTTCACCATTCAAAGATAATTATAAAAATATATAATATTAATAAGTATGTAATATATTGAATAATAATTATACTAGATATATATATATATATATATATATCTGTGTGTGTGTGTAATTAAATATATCTTATTCACTTACTTCTGTTCAATACGATATGAAAATGAAAACAACGTTTATGCATACGTCTGACCTACCGTCTCCATAAACAGTGTTTTCCATTTCATTTATCTATATTTTGAACATATTTATTTTATAAATATTTATGATATTTAAATCATTTTTTCTATTCTTTACTTATTTAAATCACGATCTAAATGATATAATCAGGAATAACAATTTAAAACACGTATGATAAAGTGATTATTACCCAAAATGTTAATTTAACGTGGAAAAAATTATTAAATGGGTAGTATAAAATCATATATGAATCATGTATGATATAATAAATATAAATACGGTTCTAGTATAATTTAATAATATACTATAGTCATTATACAGGTGGTTAAACTTACCATTGTCCAGAGGAAAGTGCAAGGTAAGGGTTAATTCCTCAATCTCATTTTTATTCATGATTTTTTTGTGTTTGTTTTTACTGGGACATTTGTATAATAATTGTCCATGTTTCATAAAATAGTTTCCAAAAATATTATTTTTAAGAAACTCTTTTACGAAAACATCAATTTAAATGTTTTAAATATTTATTCTTCTAAATCTTTCTCATTAATGTCCATGTTTTCAAAATGGTTTTAAGTATTTATTTATATGGACATGGATGTTTTTAAAATATTAATTCCTTTAAAATGTTTCAATGTGATATGGGACACTTTGATTAAAAAATATATTTTAAATGT
Organism: Viscum album; assembly: GCA_963277665.1. Classification (NCBI taxonomy): domain Eukaryota; kingdom Viridiplantae; phylum Streptophyta; class Magnoliopsida; order Santalales; family Viscaceae; genus Viscum; species Viscum album. Next base: position 1,136,432,852 of record OY728122.1, read on the forward strand.
CTACCTTTATAAATTGTGTGATTTTTAAATGATTTCAAGAAAAAAGGTATTTCACTCAACGATTTTTACTGATCATTTTCAACTATGTCAACATACATTACTGAATATTATTCTTGGTTAAGGTTGATTTATTATAATAAAATCTTCCATATTTTATTTAATGAGTTTTGATATGTTTTACTATAGATGTGATATTTTATTCCATTAATGGTTTACGGATAAAGTATTGACATTTCATATGCTAGTTTTAATACGAATGTTTATGTTATGTTTCAACATTTTCATATGAGGAATGCAATGGACTAAGTAAGTGACATGTGGGGCCTGCTATAGCCCCTCGATGCATTAGTATGTCTCATTGGAAAAATTATTGTCTTGGCATAAGGCCTTAACAAAAAATTTATTTGTAGTATTAGAAAAAGGCCTTGACAAAGTGGTAGTGATGTCTAGTGTTAGGCATTCTCTCGTTATAAAATTAATTATTACATGTGATTATTTAACTAGTAGAATATCCATGTGCATGTTTATATAGTAATGTTTGATTTATTTTCTCTGTATTATGTTCATGTTTATATTCAAAAGTTTTTTGTTCTTATTACACATCTTGCCTTAAAAGTTTATAACTTCTGCTAAATTATTTACCCTTACTGATCATATGAACTCACCCATTTCTTATGTTTTGTTTTCCTACAATTCTAGGAAGTGTATTATGTTTTATGTTATGGGTTAAGATGGTAGAATAATTGAATTCTCAACAGATTATTTATGTTGTGTTTTATGTTTTAATATATAATGTAACGTTCATGTATGTAATCAATTTTCCAAGACATTGAAACTGATCTGTCTTTTGAGACATGATTCCTTGGAATCATAAAAATGTATTAAAATAATGCACTAGCTCCAGGCTTCTGGGGTCAGGGTGTTATATTTTGTATTATAGTATGTTTAGTACAAACCTTCAAAACTAGATTTAGAAATGAACTAATTAGGGTACATTACAGTAAGATAGATTATGAGATAAGTATAGAAGAATATCCAATAATTTTGGTAATATTGATATTTTCTGTATTTTCCAAGAAATAAATCCTTTTCTGGATATGGCAGGTAGAGGAATCTCTGGAACATTTTTACCTAAGAGTGAATACTCTGAAAAAGAGTTTCAGGCTTGACTCAGGGTATTTGGGTTCACTACAACGGGCCTTGTTTCACTCTTGGTTTCAACACTCCTAGGGGATCTTATTAGGATAATTCAGAATTTCTTTACAAACCATTATGAAGGATTCATTAGTAAATAATTCCTTAAATAAAACATTTTTTTATTAATAGGGATTATATGCATAAAATTTTCAATTTATATTAGGTATTTTACTCATTTGGAAATTATGTATTTTGATTCATAAACTAATCTAGTGTATACCGTTATTTAGAAATGGCCCTTAGAGGAATTAATTGATACTGTATCAATGAACATAATAAATGTAGAGATTTCTCTCCTATATAGGATAATTATATTGGAGATGGTGATGCAACTGGTGTTGATCATCTTATAACCATACTAGAAAAAATCACTTAGGTTATGAATAATAAACTTACCCGTATGGAGCTCCCTGATCCACAAAGTGGATGATCAATGTTATAATACTTCATTAGGAAATAGCCACCAACATTCAATGGGACTAAAAATCCATTTTAGCTAAGAAATGAATAAGTTCCTTATAGAAACTATTTCATTCTTTGGAGAGTAGAGAAAAGTAAAAAGATATCATTGATGATTATCACAACACATGAGATGAAGATCAATGGGGGTCATTGATTAAAAACACAAAGGAGGATGAATAAGTATCAAATTTGCAATTGAGGGTGTATAAATATCTATTTTTTGAAAAAAAACATTTCTTGTGATCATCGAGTAGATATGGAAAAACAATTTTTGTGTCTGAGGAAAAAGGAGGATGATAATGTCACAACGTATGAGGTTATCTTTACAAGGTTAGAAAGGCATGTAACAGATTATATACATAACCCAAGGAGTTATATTTTTCAATTATTTGATGGGTTAAAACCATTTCTCCATCGAGGATTAGTCTCATAATTTTTTCATCGTATAAAGATATAGTTTCATCTGCTATAAAGACAGAAAAAGATTTCTCTAAGCCTTGTGAAATTAAAGTAAAGCAAGAGAAGAAGAGAATGGTGGAGCAACAGACACATAAAGGTAAAAAGGGAAAAAGGATTTACCCTTATGTGTTTATTGTGGGAAGAAACACCTCATTACTTGCCTAAAAGGAATGGGGGTTTTCTACAAATGTGGAGAAAAAGGTCATCAGGCTCGTGATTGCAAGGGAAATAAAGTGGATGTAAATGCGGAATTCTACAATTATAGTGAAATGGAGCATTATGAAAATGAATTTCCTAAGCACCTAGAAAACTTACCTCAAAATAGGACGAGGTAGGAATTCCAAGTTTATATTGTTACAATAGATGTAGTGGAATAATTAATGTATCTGTGTATTTGGATCCAAGAATTATATTCTTGTTAAAAGAAGAATGTGATATATATAAGGATTATACTTCAGTACAATTTATTATCATTATGGTTTTAATATGATTAAGTTATTCATATTTCAAGTATGTGATAATAACAGAAACTTTACGTTGTTTGGGGAATCTGATGTTACAATTGATTTTGGAATTTAGAGACCTTTTAGAGAGAGTTTGGATAAAAGTATTTTGGATAACTATAAAAGTTGGAATGGATTAATTTGGAAATTGGATACTATTTTTAAAGGTTAAAATATTTCTTAATATTATATTTGGATTATTATAAAAAGGAAAACTCGGAGGTCGAGAAACAACCAGTCGTGTCTGGCAAGGTCAATAGACTTGAACCCTCAACTGATGGGCGATAAGGGTGCATCACCAACCACTAGCATACGTGATATCCAGGATTTTATACTGTATATTTTTTTAAATGGACATACAGATGAATTATATAATCATTTTTTAACCCTATATGATTAGGATAAGTAGAATATTTTTGAGTTCTATAATCTTTTAGAGTGAAAGATTATTTTATGGAAGAAATTAGTTAATGGAAGGAAATATACTTGTCATTTAGTCGTTTTTTAATTATTTTTTTAATAAATTAATTCATAATCTTTAGGGAAAGTATATTAAAACCAAAAATGTGTTATCCTAATCCCTATGTTTTGTTGAACTGATAATATTTTAAGTCATCATAGATTTAGGGCTTTGGGACTCTTAATTTTCCATTCACTTGTTTGTGATTTATGATCTCAATCACTCCATATAAATATTTATATTTTTCGTCCAACTATAATTTCTACAAATGTTCTCATATTCAAAATCCTAATTTGTGGGTGACTTTTTCATTTCCATTTTCCTCTTCTTAAGACTAAATTTTATTAACCCTATTTCTGATGTGGGTTTTCCACAAAGGTATTTTATATTTTTTTAAACATTTATTTTCTAAAAACAATTTCAAAATGATAGGACACAATTTATTGAATGAGGGAATAATATAAAACCCAAGCATATGTGGTACTTTTCTCATTGAATAACACAATAGTGTGCGATGTATGCAACACTGAGATAAAGCGCACCAAGACCCATCAAACTAGATGTTTAAAAAGTGGTTATGAATTGTAATAATAACATTTTTAATTATATATATATATTATATAATTTTAACATTCATCTTTTGTGTTTCTTAGACATAATATAAAGAAAAATTCAATTTTTAGATAAAAGAAGTATTTTTCCAAAATGAAATTTTTCCGCCTTTTAATGGAGAAGCCTTTTTAAATCCAATATTTCATAGTTTTATATATTTAATTTGATGAAATTAAATTCTCCTTTATAATCATGATAGGAAATTTTAGTATCGGTAAATTTTTGCTGTTTTCAGATAACTTTGATATTTTGATCAATAGTGAATGATACTAAATTTTAATAGAAAACTATTTTTAATTAAAATAATTTGTATTGTTAAATTACAAATTTGAATTGCTTTGAAGTTTCATTATATGATATTTTTATCATTTAATCCAATTTTGGTCATTGGATGTAATTTCAATTTTAAATTGGACATAAACACATATCAATCTTTTAATAGTTTTTAATTCTCAAAAACACGCATTCGGGTTTTAACATCGGGAATTAATTTTTAGTTAATTAATGAAACATCTACATTTTAATTTTGGAAAAATAGACATCATTTTTGGATTTGGAATATCAAAATTATATTATGGTAAATTTTTGGTATTTTTCTGAAAACATTCAATTTTTTAAGAACAGTTAAAAACACTACATTATTGTTTAAAATGGAATTTTTATTTAAATAATTAAATATTTTATTTAAATATATTTTAAATAAAAATAGATATACAATACTTTATATGTTTAATGAAATTCATTGGATTCATTTTATAATATGTTAAGATATATAAAATTTAATTGAAATTTTTACCGTCTTGTACCCACCTTAAGGAACATTTGAAAATTTGCATAAAACGTAATTTTATCTCTTCTGTGAATTGAATTTCAAAAATTTGAATAACACTGTTGACATCAGTATGTAAAATTTGGTTCAATAAAATGAAAATAATTTTTGATGAATTGAAACTTTTGAATTTTTTTACCACCGTTAAAAGTTATTATGGTAATTAAAGGTAAAAATGATGTTATAATTACCCTAACACATGTCCTAATAATATTTTATAAGTTTTTTTCGACAAAAATACCATAGGAATAAAATATTAACCTCTTTTATCCACTTTTATTTGATTAGGACATTTATTATTATTTTATTTAAAGAAGAGTAATAGTGTAAAATTCAAAGTTTAATAACTAAATCATTTTTAATATAGGGTTATACATAATATAAATTTTACTATAAATATTCATTATAAATATAAATATATTTCCTAAGTCATGTTATTTTATTTATAATTTTTATAAATGATAAGTAAATTTAATTATGACACAATGATGATGTCATAATTACTTAACTAACGAATGATTAAAATAATTGATGTAATAAATATCAAAATAAATGCAAATTGAGAATTTTGATGCCTTAAAATAATTTTCATCGTTAATATGACATGTTAGGGTTTATTTAATGATTTTTTTTAGAAGTAATAATTTTTTTATGATTTTCACAAAAACCAAATAGTAAATAGTTTCAAAATTGATATTAATGAGTTTTTAAAAAATACTATATTATTAAATTATAGAATACTCTTAAAAATATACGGCCAATTCAATGGACCTATATAATATTAGATATGTCAATAATTAACCAATTGGGGTTATCTTGGATTTTTTATAGTAATTTTTTCATCTATTAATTATAATAATACAAGAGGCCATGGTAAAAGATAAACTATTTAACTAAGAGTTAAATCTAAAAGATAGGGTTAATAGGGTGACCTAAACATGTCTAAAACCTAGTTTTTGAGAGAATTTCAACCCATCCATTCCTTATATTAGAAATAAATCAATTTTTTTTCCTTTATAAACCGAGAATTGTTTTATAATAAAATAATATTGTAAGCTTTTCCTAAAGTGACCCTCACCTCTCTTATAAAAGGGTACTTCCCCTTCTCTCAAAATCACACCTCCAAAGCCATCTGGCTCGGCCAAACCCTTCCAAAATCTCTCTAAATATCCCTCAATTCAACCTAGAAGAATTTACCTAAGACTAAATCCAACCTAAGGAGCCCTTTTGTTTAAATCAAAAGGAAACACCCAAAGAAGAGGTAATTATTTTATCACCTCTTTCAAAGTTATTTTTTTCTTCCACTTTATATTTATTTGTTATTTCCATACCAAAAATAATAACACCAGTAACTTATACATATTGTGATGTTATTATAAATATGGTTCAACCATACTCATTATTTTATCCATCCTATTAATGATAATGTCACCTTGTGTTCGTATGTAAGACTTATCGTCTCCATGTCGTGGTGTAATTTGTTATTCAACACTATGTTATTTGGATGGATAAAATGATGAGTAATATGTATATAAAAAAATAAATAAAACAAAATTATAATTTATATATAAAAATAATATACCTTCCACTTCCACAGCTTTTAATCTTTATGGAAATGATATCGTCGCTTGTATGTACGTACGGCTTACCATCTCCGCAACGCGATGAGATTCATTTCCATGTTCACCATTAAATGATGATTATAAAAATATATATTATTAATAATTATGTAATATATGATATAATAATTCTTCTGGATATATATATATATATATATATATTTACAAACATATATCTTATTCACTTACTTTTGTTCAATAGGATAAGAAAACGGAAACAACGTTTATGCATACGCACGGCCTACCTTCTCCATAAATAGTTTTTCCATTTCATATATCTATATTTTATACATATTTATATTCTAAATATATATGTTATATAAATAAGTTTTTATATTATGGCTGTATTTAAATCATGATATAAATTATACGATCAAGAATAACAATTTAAAACACATATGATAAAGAAAGCGATTATTACCCAAAATGTTAATTTAATAAGGAAATCATTATTAAATGGGTAGTATAAAGTCATAAAAGAATCATGTATGATATAATAAATATGAATATGGGTCTAGTTTAATTTAATAACATACTATGGTCATTATACAAGAGGTTAAACGTACCCTCCACCAAAGGAAATTGCAAGTTAAGAGTTAATTCCTCAATCTCATTATTATCAGAGATTGTTTATGTGTATGTTTTTATTGGGGAATATTTATTATCCATGTCATTTCCAAAAATAGTTTTCAAAAAGAGTATTTTTAAGGTAACCTTTAACTGAAACATCATTTTAAATGTTTTAATTCTTTATTCTTAAAAATATTTCTCATTAATTTCTATCTTTTCAGAATGATTTTAAGGATTTATTTATAATGTCATGGATGTTTTAAAAAGTTTAATCTGTTAAAAATTTTCAAAGTTTTATGGCAAACTTTTATTCAAAAATATATTTTAAATTTCTTCCTTTATAAATTTCATGACTTTTAAATGATTTTGTCAAAAGGGCTATTTCACTCAAAGAGTTTTACTGGTCATTTTCAACTATATGAACATCCTTTACTGGATATTATTCTTGATTGAGGATAATTTATTATAATAAAATCTTCTATATTATATTGAATGAGTTATGAAATTTTTTATTATGGATTTGATATTTTTATACCATTCATGGTTTATGGCTAAAGTATTGACATTTTATATGTTATTTTTAATATGAATGTTTATGTTATGTTTGAACATTTTAATATGATGAATGAAATGGACATAGTATGTAATGGGTGGGGCCCTATATAGCCCCTCGATGAATCGGTAGGTCTCATTTGACAAATTAGTGTATTGGAATAAGGCCTTGACAAAAAATTTATTTGTATTCTTGGCACAAGTCCTTGACTATGTGGTATTTATTTCCAGCATTAGGCATTCCCTCATTATAAAATTAATTATTACATGTGATTATTCGACAAGTAAAATATCAATTTTAATTTTAATATGGTAATTATTGATTTATTTTTTCTATATTTTGTTCAAGTTTATGTTTATAAGGATTTTTTTTATTACACATCCTTCCATAAAATTTTATAGCTTCTGCTAAATTATTTACCCTTACTAAGCATCTGAGATCACCCCTTTCTTATGTTCTGTTTTCCAAGGATTCAAAGATGTTTATTATGTTTGATGTGAAGGTTTAAGGTAGGGGAATAATGGCATTCTCAACAGATTATTTTTGTAGTTTTTTATGTTTGAATGTGTAATGTAATGTTTGTGTATGTAGTATATTTTCTGAGACTGCAAAGGTTTCACTTAAGGTAATATCTGTATTTTTATTCTCATGTGTATTAATTTTTCATGTCTATGGTCCTTATACTTATATCATGATTTTAAGAATGTAAACCATGATGTAAATATCATTTATATTCATAATATTTCTACTATTATAATACATTGAATATATATGTAAAAAAAGGGAATACACCATTCATGGAGATGATAGGTCATACGTACGCATACATGTTGTTTCTGTTTTATTACCCTGTTATAAGAGAGAGACAGAGTAAATGAATAATATTATATATATATATATATAATTAATAAAGTAGAATTATTATATCATAAATATCATATAATTTCACTAATCTCATCCTTAATACATTCCACGTAGCGTGTGAAAAAATCACATCACTTTGATGCGTGGTAGTCCACATTTCCTCAAATGAAAATATCATATTTACAAAAAAATGAAATTATAAATAGATGTGTTGTAAAAGAATTAATGAAGATTAAATAAATTAATAATATCATATATATAATCTAAAAATATATTTTCCATCACAATTACCTCTATGAGAGGCGGTAAAGGAAGAAATAATGATCATCGTGTCATAAGGCGATAGCTTATCATGCACATAAACTGTATATTCATTACCCATTGGATGGATGTGTGTGTATGTTTAGGTACAAACCTCTGAAAACAACATACTAGTATATTAGGGATACTATTTATGTTATAAAATCATGTAATTAGAAGATTTTAGTGAGTGTATTATAGAAATAACACAAAAGATCTTGATAAAGAATGTTACCTCTTATTCGAGTAACTCCTTTTGGTTTTCACCAAAGGAATTCGTTGGATTTATTTCTGAACAAGGGGATGATTCTATGATTATTGGATGTATTTTTAGGATCTTTTTGGAAAGATATTGTTTTATCCAAATTGGATTGAGATTTGGTGGGAAGTGGGAGAAGAGGAGGCCTTTTATAGGGTATGAGGAGTGGTACTCTTGTAAGTTATGGGATAGAGAATTCCACCTACATTTTTCCCATGGAAAGTGGATCCAAGAATGGTCCAAGGAAAATAAAAGTGATTATAGGTTTTAAATATAGGCATTTAATGGAATTTTTATCGATTTATAGGTCACTAAGGCCCTTATGTTTGAGGTTTAGTCTTTAGTTAAGCATAATTTTACCTTAACCAATGTAATTAATTTTAATTCCTTACACTAATATTTTTCGTGAAAAACTAAATATACATTGTTATACATTAAAAATTATTATTGTTTAAAATATGGAATAAATTTTTCCAATTCCCAATCAAATAAGTGGTATAAATTAATTTAAATTTAATCCTATATTTAGGTCGACAATGCAGGTTTTTAATGTAAAAATGTTCCAACATTTTCTATTTTTTACATTTAATTTCTAAGTGAAATTGATTAAAATTACCCAAATTGGGTTTATTGATAAAAACATTATCTTTTAAAACATTCAAAACAATTAAAAATTTTATTTAACCACATAATTTAATTTGATGAAAAAATAGTTTTGTACTAAAATTCATTATTTTTTCTATTCATTAAAAAAATGAAACTCAATAAGAAAATACTAAAAATTTAACCTGCCATAATTTTTATGTCTCTCTTTAAAATTTGAATTTTATTTTTAAATATTATATTTATTAAACTTATAAATTTTTCTTTTAAATATGGTTTTCATTAAAAGGTGTTAAAAGTGATTTTATAAAAATATTGGTTCTTATGCGTAATATTAGGCAAGTTATCATCTTATGCATAAAAAATAAGTATGATTAATATAAAAAATATATTTTTGAATATATAAAATATAAATTTAGTTAATATAATTTACTATTAGTAATTAATTTTACTTATTAAGATAAATCATATTTTCACATTAAAATAGTCTTTTACAAAATCATTCTCTTTATATTCATTTTGATTCTATATTGTTTTAAAATTAATAGGGAACCAATGAATTAAAATATAAGTTAGTTAATAAAATATTAACATATTTAATGTCTACGTTATATCTTATAAAATAATGTTTTTTTTAAATTGATTTATTTTTAGGTAATACTCTGTCTTCTATGTTATGCAAGCCATCAAGGAAAGTCAACCTTTCATGTAACTTAAGATAACCTATGTGTTTGGTGTAGATAAAAATAAAATTTATGTTGTGTGTAGTGAATGATTAACAAGGTGTTTCATCTATGAAAGCTATAAAAAATTCTTTAATATAAAATTATTTATTTTTAGTGTTATGTGAAATGAAAACTATCCAAAAGATTAAATTAATTCCAAAAAAATTAATTCCAAAAATCTAGGGGTGTTACGCAACATGTAGCACCAAATAAATTTCCCCATGTATATAAGAAATAAAAACATAGATTTTTTTACTGGAAACTAAATATCCCATTCCATTTAAAAATATGTCACAATATAGGTATTTCAAGACATAATCTACGAGTATTTAACTATGTTCACGCACAGTGAACAATTTAAACCTAGGCATATTGTGTCACCTTCACACACATTATGTATACCAAATAGAGTGAATCATTGTGTAAATATAGTATATAAATAGTTTTTTTATAGTCTTATAGACTATATATTCCCACATAGACATTATGTAGAAGGCAAGTTTCAAGTTCCTTTTAGGGCTATTCACCTTTACACATCATCCTATCCTAGAAGTGATACACATAAGTCTCTTTGAGTATATGTTTTATATGATGTTATATGAAACAAAATATTTCAATTACACACATAGAAAAATTTCTATAGAACCTCACACACCATGTATCCCTCTTGAAACATTGTGTATGGTGGATTAACAAGGATTGAGATATGGTAGTACACAAAAAGCCTTTCTGATAAAATTATACGTTGTATACCATCATTTACATACCATGTAATGGGATAATTATAATATAAATTTTTATTTATAAACTAAGTGTAAATACGATATTATGGTTAGAAATTTTTATATATCACTCCATCTATATCATGATGACATGATTATTTCATTCCGCAAAGTTCATTTTCAATATGTTTTAGAGGTTTTAAATTATTATCACTATAAAGATAATGAAAGGGTTCTACTGATGTGTTTATAAGAATACATGGAATTAATGTACTCCCATATATATCATGGTATGGTCCTCCATACATGTATTTTGGGAGCTCCACTGGATCCCTACACATGATGGGGAATGGTCATACTTATCAAAAATAGTGTCATCACTTTGTTATGTGTCGGGATAGGTTTTCTCATACTTTTACATAGTGTCTAACTCATGTATTGAAAATATGAAATCATGACTCCCCTGAGTTTTTGAGAAGGTTACTCCATAAATGGATACAATACCCCCCCTCCACATCTATCAGTTTCTAGTTCTCTATCCATAGAGCTGTTACTCTCACGTATGTTGGTTCATAGTCCTCAACAAGGGTCAAGTACTCCCACAATCAATGAACACATACATTAACAATGCATGGGTCACAAATTATTGTTCTAGAGAGTAATATTTTAATTTATTTATGTTCATTAGTTCAAGATTGTATATTCCTTTTGGATATAAGATTTATATTGATCCTTGTTGTCTTCTTCGAATATGGATTAAAAATGGGATTCCAACTCTGAGTATTGTAAGACAGTCATTTCCCTAGGTATCATTAGTTTCATGTGTGATATAATACATTATTTATCTAAGATATAAATAATCAAATCATTCCATTTCCCATGGTTTTCATCAAAATAGAGCATCTCGGGTTCCTTTTGGATACTTTTTATTATTCCATAGTCTTTCTTTTTTAGATAAAATTTTGGTTTATCATTACTTATTGTTTTTATGTAATCTTGATGGGTATAGTTATAATAACCCATCCATGGGATTTATTCCCACACAAGTTGTGTCTATGAAAAATTTTCCTAATTTGGGGATTATTGTAGATATAGTTTATTTGAATTAGTTATTTAAGAGTCACAATGGTGGTTTATAGTAGAGATAGTTGCTCAAAAAAAAATTCTATGAGTCTATGTGGAAACATGGTGTCATATCTTCATGTATTTAGACATTCCTCTGGGATGTGTTTACTAAATTTTTTATTTCATTTTATAGTTATGATTTTGTGGGGTTGTAGGTGTCTTGGGATTCCCAATGAAAAAAATCATGTACTGTTTAATTAGTATATATATTTATTAGTATTGTTTGATATTATATTAAAATGAAGATGAGTTTATTTTAAATGTGATAGCTTTTTTTCCTCGTAAATCTTTGAAATGTATCTAATAATATTTTTTGTAGCCATTCGCTAAGCCGTCATAGGATTCAATGTACCATTGAAACTCAGTATTGAAATTATTTGAATATTAAATATATTATATAACACATGTGAAGTTTTTATAAAATAAAGAAATAACACACGAATATAATTTCATATTGGAAATCAAAGACCATTGTTGAGTCCATATTGTTGGTTTTACCCTAGGCATGATATGGTCATTATTGGAATTTATCTTTTTTATAAAGTTTTTTCCTAGGAAAAATTAATATATATATATATAGTTGATGTTCCAACCTGTTTCCCTATATATAATCATGACTATTCTAAATCCTAAGGGTGTTCTTCATAACCTTGGTATTAAGAGAGAATTCATTGGAGGAGGCCTTAAAAAATGTCAATGAATCAGAGAACATTTTTACCAATTGATATTGAGGATATCACCAATGATGATGGGTCGAGAATGTTCTTGGATAATGATTGATCCAAACGCGGTGTATGGAATCCAATTTTTATGGTTTATTTTTCATATTTTCTATCACATGAATAACAAGAATCAATAAAATAACAGGTTTTTCACATGTCAATCATGCCTTCAATATTTGGGCTTATTAACCTGGGATTTTTGTGAATTAATATTATTTATTTTTAATCTTCATTCAATATTATAATGGAAAAAAAAATTAAAACAAGAATAATGGATGTTTTTCATTCTATATTTTTTTTATTTATTCCTTTCTTATTCACACAATTATCACTTGAAATTAGTTTTACTAGTGGTTTTATAAATATTCAGTGTTTGATCATTGAGTGACCCTTTTTCAACTCAATGTTTTGATACAGCAGGTTCTATTTCATGATCGATGCAGTGATCAATGTATGAAGAAGATGGAAGATGATTAGAGGTTGATCAAAATTAGATTATTGTTTCATTGAATTGAATTTGGGCATATAGAAACTGAATGATATAAAAGTAGTGTATTTCCAATAGAATCGATTGATGAAATCCATCCATTGATGACGAATGAGCCTGGATGGATTTAGATTCAAGACTATTGGCGATTTCAATAGTGAATTTGGAAACAACCTCAATGTGGATGGAAACAAATGAACTCTCTAATAAATTCCCAACAACATGGTTTCCAGTCTGAAGAACACATGTCATATAGCCTCTCTTCTACAACTCTACTGTTTTTTGTTGATAAAAATAAAAAAACATCCATATGATATGGTGTTGGAAGATTATAATTTTCCACATAGGGTACATGATCATGGACACAACTAGGAACAAAGAAACGGTCAGATTACAAGGGTATAAAACAATACTCATGCATAGATATGTACATTAACATGTCCCAATGAACATGGTAAGGACTATTTGTTCATAGGAATATCTAGTTGACACATTTAGTGATAGACTAACCACTACACATCTTATTCCCATAAATGAAAAACCCAGTATAAGAATTATTACATGCCTTGTGATATATAATGATATGGGAAGACCTGGTGAAGATGACAAATTTCATTTACATTCTAGTACATGTCATGTACTTCTTTCAAGACAAGATGAGGTATATCATCTCATCAATGTATATCAGGTTTATTTGAGTGTGATATCATGGTCATTCCCTATGAGGATACAGTGTGGAATTTTGACTTTAGAGTAGGATTGTGATCCCATAAATTGGTTTTTCCACATATATAGTTCATTGTATCCCTCTATGAGGCCTTGGTTGGGATACTCGATCATACTTCTTCCAGGGATAGGTTTCATGGTATTGGTGTGACCACCATGCGTAAGGAATCAATACCTTATCTAATAGACTTATAAAATAGAGTGTATGGTGTCCCTATTCTATCCTGGTTTGATCCCCAAAATTTATATAATAATTTTCAGTTTTTCAATGAGTAATTTGGAAATACCCAATGAGCACACCCACTCAGAAGAGTGCCAACAATGACAGCAGCACTAATGGAGTGAGATCTACTAAATGAATGATACTTTGAATAATCAAGTAAAATCTTGTTTTCGGTAGTATAGATGAGAAATCGTTGAGATTCATAGTCTATTGTAATAATATTCGGGTTTAAAATTATTTTTTATCATATTTTTTTACATTCACTCTCATTGATGAGCTGAAAAGCCACTTGATGATTTAGGTTTAGTGATTTGGGAGTTTTCTAGTAAGTATTGTAACCATTTTAAATACATGGTATCTTACTACAAATGTCATGTATTATATAGACGGCAGACCATTTGATGGTATCCAAGAGGCCCAGGTGTAGATAGATCTAAGGTAGCTTGACTGACCATGGTATGTCTTGATTTTTTTAGGATTCCTTCTTTAAAAAATTTATCCCAAGATTCCATAGAACACAGTCTATGATTATCCACCAAGTAATGAGGATTGAATATGATTCCAAGTATAGGAGGTGGTACATTTGGGGGGGTTTGGATGTTTTCCCACCACCTATTGAGGAGAAGGTTGTGCCAGTAGTACTAGATATGGGTGTGTGTGAGCTAAACGTGCTTCATGGGATTCAGAGGGATTGACCTCCCTATTTTTTGGGAAAGATAAACCCCCATGCAATTGATGATTTACTAGAGGACAATACATGAGTTTTTGTCCATCAGAGGACACCTACTAATCATATGGAGGTCTTAATAGTGAATATTTATCTAGGATCTGATAGGTGATGGTGGATTCTATTGACTCAAACATACGATGAATGAATCACATTGAGTCATATTTTGAGAATCTATTTTGGGAGGAGATTTATCCATCATGTTTTGATTAGTTCATAAATAGGACATTTTATAACATCAAAAGGGGAGTGTGTATGTGTATGAGTATTTTGATAGGTTCCCCGACCTCTTGCGATACTCTACAGATATGGTTCATGTTCCATTATTCTGATAAAAAACATTCTAATGAGTCCTTCGTTGAGTGATCAGGGATACTATGATATCTCTTTTAACTTCCACCTATGTTTTGGTGTTGAAAGATCATTGGTGGTGGATAGCTTTCTATAATAGTATATACCAACAATTATTATTGGTAGTGGGAAGACATGAGTTGAGACGTCAACACCTGGTAGCCGATGGTGGTCACTAAAACCTGTGTCTGGGAGATTCTTAAGGGTATGTTCCAAAGAATGAGGTTCATTGGTTTATAGATATTAATATGTTTTTATTTAGCTATGATAGATGTGGTGTTTCTCTTGTGATGGTTGGTGACACCTTGACACCACACTTGGGACTGGATGTCCTATCGTGTAACTGATAGAGATATGGTCTACAGACCACCCATGAAGAGATTGTAGTATTAGAATAGAGTTTTATTGTGTAGTGAACATGTAATAATAGTATGGTCAGTATTATGAGGTGGAAGATAGTTTTTTCTACTTCCATAACCACCACCAGTTGATTGTTCTATGCTTAGGGAGGTGGTGCATAGTGATTAGGATAGATTCAGGTAGTGGTTTCCTATAATAAATATTATCCAGAGATTATTATAGGTAAGACTAATTTATTTAATACATTAGTTACAATATAGATAGGCACAAGTTCGAGTCACTCTTTTCTTTCCACTTCTCTAGTTCAAGACTTTCAGATTTTTTTCGAGCCTTGTTCTTAGAGAATCCATCTGAAGGGTCTTCAAAAATCACACACCACTGTTATTAGTGTGATACTATGATCAGATGAGATATATTTTTATGGAATATCTTTTTGTCAGTGATGTGTTATTATCATGTCATCTTAAGTATGGATTGGATATGTAGATTTCATTCCAAAATTGACAATTTCCGGTATAATATGCAGTTTGTCCTTGGTGATGAGATGAGGATTTCCTATGTGGGTGGGATGGAAACACAAAAAAGGTAGGATAGGATCCAACATAGTAAAATATATCCAATTTCTCACCATTTTTATAGTATCACCCTGGGATTAGTGGATGATATGGGATTTTTGATTCTAGCTAAAGTGGTGGAGTATGAGGAAATATTTCCTACAAACATTTTGGGCTTTCCTCACCACATTGAGATAGAATTATGAATTTAATTTCATCCAGATACTACCTTAATATATTTTCTAACATATCATATGTCTCCCAAAGATCTTCATGATCCAATTTTTTAGTTAGTGGACTTCCAAGGAATGGGATTTATCAGACCAAGTGCGTCACCCTGGTCATCCCCAGTGTTGATCACCAAGAAGGAAGATGAGATCATGAGGTTGTGTGGGAATTAATATAAAAGAAATAAAGTGACAATGAAAAATAAGTATTCACTATCGAGGATCTACCACCACTTTTATCAATTAAGAGGGGTGATATATTTCTCAAAGAATAACCTCATATCAGGTTATCAACTTCTTCGAGTATGATATATGGATATATCGAAGATGATATTCTGATGTCACTACATTCATTATGAGTAAATGGTGTTTCCATTAGGAATGAGAAATCCTTCTATATGGGCATGGGACTCGTGAACCAGATCATTTAGCCTTTCATAAAATAGTTTGTGGCCATCTTCAGTGATAAAATTCTATTGTACTCAACATCCAAGAAGGGGCACATGAGGCAATTGAGGATGGTCTTGTATATACTCCAATATCCCCATATTTATACAAATCTCTTGAAGAGTCATCTCTAGAGTCTATATGTCTTGTTTCTAATATATTTCATCTCAGTGGAGAGTGTAGTAGTTGACCTAATGAATGTTTAGGTAGTGTTAGATTGGGAGCCACCCAAGATATTGACTATGGTGATGAGATTAATTGGGTCGGTAGATTAAAATAAGAGATTCATGCCAAATTTCTCTAGGATATTAGTTCCTTTGACTATAATGACTTGAAATGGGTACCTTATCATGGAGATGATAATGTGGTTGAAGGATTTTTAGGAGTTTCATCAGAGGTTGAAGAGTTCTCCAATCATGATATTTCTAGTGGATACTGTCTGTTAAGTGTGGGTCTACAATACCTCATTTAATAGACTTTGTTGTTCTATAATGAAGTGGTAAAAATGATTATATATGGGTCACAGTAGTTGAGAACACATGGGAAGAACTACATGACCCTCAATCGAGTGTTGGTAGTTGTATTCTTCTCCCACAAGATTTTGTGATACTACCTTATGGGTGAGAGGTGTATCTTTTATGAAATCCACAAGATCATTAAGTAAATATTATCAAAAAAGGATATTAACATGAGAAATAGTAAATTTCTTCTGTTCCTCTACGATTATCACTTTTATATTTTCTATGGAAGGAGATATTGGTGGATGATGAAATCACTAGGAGATCTTGTTTATAGTTACTGAGTGAGGTGTTGGTGCTTTTTTCCTCATTGAATTTTTCTATAATATACGAGGACAGTGTGAAATATATATATTTTATGGATATTACCATAACACATCAATAGTTTGTCATGGAGGTTCTATATTGGGATACAAACTGTGAGACTATACATACTTAAATTTAAATAGGATGTCCTCCTATTAGATATTCTGATGGAGGGGATCATGTCTTCCTTTTAAGTGTATAGATGATACTACCTGTTTAATTTCATGAGGAGGTGTTGATGGAGATTCATAACACACCCTTAGTGGTACATCCAGGTGAGGAGAAGATGTACCAAGACCTTTGGTGTCAATTTTGGGGGTCAGAGATGGCGAAGTGTGTCATAGAACAGGAATCTTGATGCCTCGCTTATTTGTATGTAAATGTTATGCACTAGGTTTCAACAGGTTTAGCTCAACCCCTTTAGAAGAAATAGTGGTTGTGGGATGGTATTTCTATGGGTACCCTAATAAGGCTACCATGGACATATAGAGTATATTGACTAACCATGTTAACCCACATCCTACCTATCTAAGAGAGAAATTTATTAGAGTTATTAGGATCCCTTTATGCGTAAGAGATAGTATGGCTCCACAAAGTAACCATGATGATCATTTTATACCATGATGATCACTTCAGTGCATGATTATCGAAAGGATTCTAGGATTACTTTAGGACTCTATTTCATTTCAGAATGGTGTTTCACTAACAAAATGATGGCCAGAATGAGAGAACCAGTCAAGTTCTAGAGGAAATGCTTTCGGATTTCATATTGGAATTTTCTATTTTTTCGATGATCACCTACCCTTTGTGGAGTTTTCAAACAATATCAGCTACAATTACACCATCAGTATGGTAATATTTGAGGCTTTTTTTGAATGTACCTAGAAGTGAACCCTATGTTGGACTGATACAAGTGATTCAATAGTCATGTGTCCAATGTTTCTATGGGCTACAAAAGAGAAGGTTCAGAACATCTAATAGTGGACGGGGACTATAATAATCTATCATATGTCTTATAAAAACCAATGGATTAGGCATTTGGAGTTTGAGTATGGATACCATGACTTCTTTAATCTCCTCCCTCGATGTGGATTGCAGAGACTTGGATGGGCGGCAAGTTATATTTTAGGTTCATCATCCACTACTAGATACTGTGTAGGATCGATGAGCAGGATTTCCATTGGCTCTACCACTACAGTTATAATTAGTACATTATGTCTTCTATGTTTCAAAGATAATTAGTTATACGGATGAACCATCACATATAATCGATTTTGGTAAGCTACACATCGAGTATGGAGCTACCATTGTGTAGTATTTATTTTAGATTAATCATTTACAGGAGAAGATCATTTATGGGAGATCATTTCCCTCAATGTTGTTCTGTTAGTAACTTGAGTATCTATTATAGAGAACCTATGACTAGGATACCTAGATGTAATCTCATTACTGTCATCTTTTTCGTATGTTCTTTTACTTTTTGGGACCAAAAAAACCGAGTTGGAAAAAATATGACTCTTTTTTCATTGTAATTCTTTGAAAGGTATCTAATAATATTTTTGTATAAAGGTGTTGTATCTATGTGAGTTTTTAGGCCTAGATAAGATTCATATTTATTTTATATAAAAAATAAATATATTATATAAGTGCACACATTTTTTTGAAATAATTAAATAACACCTAAATGAAACCATGGATCATAAATCTAAGTACACTTTTTAGTCAAGAGTGTGGGTTTTACCATTGGCATGACATAGTCTTCATCAACATCAATATTTTTAAAAAACATAGGTTATTGGAGGAAATAATAAAATAAATAAAATAAATATTATTTTTTTATATACAACGACCTAGTTAACTATATATAATAAAGAATATGCTAAATCCCTAGTTTTTTTACATTGCATTGGGATTTAGAGATGAGTTATTAGAAGAGATCTGGGATAATGAAAATATATCAAGGATTGTTTTCATTGATATAGTCCATGGTTCTCTCCCATAATGATGGATTGAGACCATTCTTTACTAATGATTCATCCAAAACCCATGTAAGACATTTTATTTTCATTTTATATTTCATCCATTCCTATAAAATGATGAAAGTGAATCAATCCAATAATAGGTTTATTCATGGTTCAATCCTTTATTATGGGTTCCAATTTATCTTCCAAGGATTATGGGGAATAGATTTTATTTATTGTTTCTATTTTTTACCCATTATATCAACAATAAATCTTGGACAACACTAACTATATATGAGGATCATTCCTTATTTTTTTAAATAGTAAAATTCTTCCTCATTTCTTCATAGGTTTATCTAAAAAAATTACAATGGCTAGTGATTTGATAAATACCCATTATTTGATCATTTTGCGATAATTATTCAGCCCAATGAATTGATTATGTAGCTCAATTCCATGATTGATAGAGGGGTTAACGTAATATGATTAAGATGGATGGTTAAAAAAATTAATAGGATTGGATTAGTGTTTATCTGGATTATTTTAGGAATGTGAAAACATCACAATACAACATTGGTGGTTTTATGACTGGATTGTTGGACTGAATAGGGTTGTTGGAAAAAGACAGAACTGAAAGGATTTCGATCCATGTCTATCTGCAAGTTTGGTGATAGATTTAGTGGTAGTAAAAGTTTAAACAAAAATATAATTAAACTCTAAAAATTATGATAATTTCTTGATAATCCATCATGTATTCTTAATAACATACACCATGTAGTCCCTCTTCTATAGCACTAGGGTTTTTCATAGTGAAAAATATCACATTTTGTGTGACATGTGTCACAAACCATGTGGCCTAGTATTAGTGACTCGAAGAGTACCCCATAAGATAAACAAGTGCAGAAATATCATAGAACACAGACATAGTCATGTTACATAGGCATAGTTTGAAGTGCATGAGTGTGGTCGGGTGTACACAAGAAAGAGGTGATTACACTCTAACTGCTATCCTAATATCTACAAACATTGTACCCTTAAATGGAATACAATTTATATGGAGGATTATATGTTGTATGATATGGTGAGACATGGGGAAATATGACGAAGATTAGACTCATCATGTACATCCATGTACACATTATTTACTATTTGTAGGACATATTGAGTTCCCCTATATCTTTAGTGTAGACAAAGTTCAGTTGAATGTGATCCCTTTGTCCATATCAATGAGGGTATAGTGTGTCATTTCATACTCAACATAGGATTATGATCCCTCTATGGTTTTCATATTAGATAGTGTTCTTGGTGTCCCTCTTTAAGGCCCATGGTGGGATCCTCTATCACATCCTCTTCCAAGGGTAGGGTTTAGGGTATCAGTGTGACCACCATGAACATGGTATCAATCCCCTATCAAGATAATTGATCTAATAGGGTTTTTGATGTCATTAAATAGTCAGTAGTTTGATCCATTATAAGAATGTCAACATATTTGTAGTTCTAAAGAGTACTTTTGTGGCACCCAATGAGCATGAACTCCTGGAAGAGTTCCATTAGTTAAATCATCACTTAGGGAGTGAGATCTTGAACCCTTGATTAGAAACCTATCGGTGACAGTATAGTTAGTCCCTCTTTGAGACTTGAATATTATTATGATTATATATAATTTAATTATTATTATAACTTCTATTGAAATTATACCAATATTATGAGAGGACTAGTATCTTGAGGCTTTATGATTAGTGATTTTGGGGTTTCCTACAAGTTATTGTTATACTCACCCATGTATAGGCTCTACCTTCACAAGTCATTTCATAAGTAGATGATAGAAAATTTGAAGTTATTTTAAGGGGGATTAGAGGGTAGAAAATGGTGAGTTTTATTTTTCATTTTTATACTAGGAGTTTCACTTGATATCAATCCACTAATTATGAGTAGGTTGGACTCTTTTGTTATTTTTAATAGGAATGTATTAATACCTTTTATTCTTTTCATGTACTTATTCATACTATAATATGGGATATATGTTATTAATGAATTATATTTTTATTTTTATTTAAAATTATTCAATTTATAGGTATTTGGAGATGCGTTCTTGTGTATAGTTAATTAGGATAGGTCCTTCCATGTGTGAGATATGCCTACTCGACAGTTGTCACCATCCTTTGGCAAATTGGAGGTGGGATTGGGGTGTCACACTCAACTTATCACCGATAAGGAGTTCCTTGGTTGGTTAAATAATTACATTACAAGTTACTATTGAATAATATAACTCATGTACAGTATTCCTTTTTGTGTTAGTAACTATACTAATTCCTATTATAGGTGGGATTGTTCTGGAACACTCATCTTTCTATAAGGACATGTTTGGTCTCAAAGGGATGATTCATGTCACATGAGATATGACTGATCATTTTCATAGCTCTGTTTCATGAATATTAATTTCAAAAACCAAACTAGGTCATCCTTAATCTAGTCGCATGAGTCATCCTATAACAAGGCCTGAGAGGCATTCCCAATCTTCACAGGCTAGTAACTAGTTTCCAGTATCAAATATAAATCAATTGGGAATGATTTAACCCATAAATGGAATTCAAATAAATATGAACAATAAGAACAAGAAAATAACAAGAAGTATATAATATTAAACTAGATATACCTCCTAGTGACCTCATGTGTCACCCCCAATCATGGAACTATTCTTCCTCCATGAGAGAGAAAAATTGGGAAGAACCTAAAAATAAAAAATTATAAAGAATATAGGGTTGAGCATTAGAATTCGAGTAGGGATTACATTTAATAAATGAAACCTTATATTGTAAATTAAAATATAATAACAATTCATGCTACTTTGAAAATAAGATGTGTAAACATTGGGTTTTCCACTCTTTATAGAAAGAAGTAACAATATTATATATCATATAATTCATTTTCCATAATTTATTCAAAACATTTTTTAAAACATAAAAGACCCTTTAGTGAATTACTTTTAAAAGATAAAAAATTTTATAACAGTTTTCTCAATATAAAAGAAAAGTGGAGATATCAGTTTATTAAGAAACTATAAAATAGGGGAAAGTTTCATATAGCTAAAACATGTGTCTAGTGTTCTATGGTTCTAGTTGATAAAGTATCTGAAAAAACCATGATACATCTCACATAATCAATCAAAAACAGTACAAGTTATCCAAAATCATAGCCCTCACACTTGGAGACACCATCTCTTTCTCTACTGAGGGGTACATTACATAGGCAAATGAGTTTTCTACTCAGAATCACTATCCATTGTGTAATCTAGACTATTCTGCCATACATACATAAGGATATCACATAACTACCCAAGGATTCCCATGACAATTAAAAAAGAGGATATTTTTTTATCAAAATATCATCTGCATATATATCAAAAAAAATTACAAGAAAACAATACAATGTCTTACATCTGATCTCCCATTTAAGAAAAACCTCTTTTACCCCTCTAAAATAAAAAATAATTCCCAGTCCCTTAATGAATAAAATGTATCATATCACACATTTAGCGCACACCTAGTTTCTAATACTAGGGGATTTCATTAGGAGGGGTTTTCATATCTTTAGAACATTTCAAAGTACCAAATGGGACTCATCACATTAAATGAAACAATTTTCATTGAGGAAAAACATTTTTGAACAACTATTTTATGTTTATAAACCAACATTCACACTTATAACATATACACAAAGATAAATATATGAGTACCTTTTAGAAAAATGAAAAAAATCCACTCATCATGATTGGATATGACCAAAGTAAAAAATCATATATATATATATATATATATATCTACATATTTATATATATGTAATTCATATCTAAAAACTAAAATATTTGGCTCAAGGGATCCTACAAAAAAATCCATACCATTAGGCCCATTTAAAAGCTGTTTGAAAGACCAAAACTCATTAGGTGTCACCAATATTATGATATAAACTATTTGTGAAATCTAATTGAACAATTAGGATTCTAAATAATTAAAAAACATTAAAAAAATTATTAATCCAAAGAAACCCACATTGAATGCACATAAAAAAACAATGAAATAATGTGAGAAGTTATTTCTAAGAACTAAAACCATTTACAATGTTTATAAATTTTATATAGCAATAAAAGAACACCCTAAAATACACCAATAAATCATATATTTAAAATTAAATGAATGGATATATGGATGATACCTCAAAACATGTCTATATTGATGATTTTTACTAAAATCTATTTCAATGTGGTATATATAAGAAATATAGACAATGAATATCTCTTGTGATGAAAAATACTCCTTTTACACTTACACACAATTGTTCTAATACATATATATTTATATAAGTACCCATTTCACTAATATAAATATTCACACTAACATGAATGAATATGTACAAATTGGTTATATATATGTGAATATATATAAAATATGTTTTTAAGTCACATCCAATGATTCAAAAGTCATCGCCTTCGATGAGTATCATAACAATAGGCCTTAAAACAATCCTCATGAACACTAGAAACTATGAATCAGCCATGATAAAAACCCAAAATAGGTTTAGGTTCATCCTAATTTCATAAACCACATGTAACTAAAGATAAAACATGAAAAAAAGGAGTAAGGAGGATGAGTATATGACATTAAGGTAACCAGACATGACTGCACAAAAAATTTGATAAGAAAATTGGCAAAGAAGAGGGGTCGAGAGTTTTCACACACGATGGAACCCTCATGTTGGTTGTGTCAAGAAAATGGGATATGGGAGGGGGATTATAAAAATTTTAAGGGAATATAGGAAAATGGAAAATGGAAAATCAATTTTTTCATGTTTGGAAATAGGCATAGTTTTTCCACACACTCAGTCAAAAAGATCACAAACTGTATACCCCACACTGTAGGTCTAGAGTTCTTTACAGTGGAAGGATGAAAGGTTTGGGAAACTATGAATAAGGAAATCTGGTGGATTTGTAAAAATTATATACCACATGACATAGACTATTCATATATTCTACTATCCGTGTTCCAACTATGCTCGGATGTTGTAAATATAAAAAAATTAAAATTAAAAACCGGTGCAGCCCCAAAACACCAAAACTTATAATTAAATAATTAAAAATTTGTTAATAAATAATGATTGTGTTCTGATAATTCTTCCCACCATGACACATTATACACCCAAAATATCTAAAATATTTATTTGGTCACCAAACCCGACCAGAATACACAGTTACACTAGAAGAGGATTCCAATACTAGAAGGAAAAAGTCATACACTCACCCCTCTCACAAAACTCCCTTACAAGAATAGAATAAAGAGGAATTCCTCAATGAAACAAACCAACCATGGAATAGATAATGACTGAGAGAAAAAAACTCAAACCAGTCGCAAAATTTCAATTAAAGGGATACAATCCTCCAAATACATCCTAAAAACATGGAACACCCTAACCCCAAACAAAAAACACTAAGGAAACTAATCATGTTATGTTTGGGATATCCATGATCATCTGTTACATGTCCCACATTTCAAGGTATCAAAACTTCTATTGTTGGGGTTGGGTGGGGTGAGAACCAAAAAGATCCCCATCAAGATAGCTAGGAAATTATGTTCAATATTATATCCATTTATTATGGGCTCCCACCATATTATGACATTATTCAAGCCCTAATTTCCAATTCTAGAATAATTCATGATTATAAAAAAATTAAAATCCCTAGGAGATTTTATAAGGAAAAATAAACACCTCTATCCAAAACCAAATTATTTAAAATCTACAAATATAATCATGTCCATTAAAATCAGGGTG
This sequence comes from Viscum album, assembly GCA_963277665.1. Taxonomy (NCBI): domain Eukaryota; kingdom Viridiplantae; phylum Streptophyta; class Magnoliopsida; order Santalales; family Viscaceae; genus Viscum; species Viscum album. The sequence goes on from OY728122.1 coordinate 1,136,458,146, forward strand.
TCCAAAATAAGCAAAACATCTCATTCCATTGCCAAAATTAAAAACCATCGACCACTATCCCAAAAATTAAAAGCATTTACATTAAGAGAAATTTTTAATAAAACCCATATATTAACCATGATCCTCCAAACAAGTTCAGGGTCCTTTTAAGGGGTGGATGAAGATCCACTTCACTTCCTAGAAACATCCAGGTGAAGCTGATACAGATGGAACAAGAAACCAAAGGTATGACATGTTTTTTGGTAATTTTAGGAATTAAGAATTCATTTTCCATGAGTTCCCAAATTGAAGGAACAGCCATTACATAATCAAATATGATTATATTGAGAATATATATGATGGTATCTTTATACCACTTATTAATTCACCAAACATAGATTCCTTCTTGTTAGCCTTACGGGATCAACCACCACTTAACCCAGAGATAGGAAATACATAAACCACCTTTGGCTCTATGGATAAACTAGATTAGGATAAAAAATAATTCCTTGCCACTTATTCATATGTTTCATGTAATGAAGACACTTATTTAAATAGTTCTAGTCAAAGGCCATTTTCAATGAATTGTGTCTTCAAGGATTCAACTTCGTCTATTTTTTGGAGGTATGACACTAGTTCGACAAAAAACATAGCATACTAAAAATCATTGAATTATCATTCTCAAGATGGAAAATATATATTTCAATTGGTAACCTTATGATGTATGGAAAATATTATTGATGAAAAACTCATTGATGTTTTCCCACGAGCATCCTTTTTGTGGTTCGGTATAAAAAATTGACTCCCACAAATTCAAACATAGGTCTCCCAGAATAAAGGATTCAAACATGATATTTAGAGGCTCGAGGAGATCAATCTCGATAAATATATCATCAATGATTGATAATGATTTATTTTATTTCTTATTATCAATATTATTAAAGAAATTATGAGCTTTAGGATCTTGAAAATTACATATTAATTCCAGATACTAATGACTACCAAGCTCTATGTCCAAAAAAATAAAAAAAAGGCTAAGATGAGACTCAATTAAACTGAATATATGGTGGAAGAACCACCCAAATATAATAATTAGAATTCCTTGTAACTTAGTGATGACATACTCTAAAAGTAGGAAGCATGATATAGAATCAAAATGATTTATAATACAAAACTCCACATCTCAATCGCAACGAAAAAACACAAACTCAAAACACCACTCCACCCACATTTAAACACATCAATAGAAAACGGATCAAAAAGGATATATCTAAATCACAAAAAGGTATCACCAAATAATACCAAATTATAAAAATATTTAAATCCCCCTTATAAAAACTCTTTTTCAAATAAAATAAAGCTTGATAGGTTGGGAACTTAACAATTATATTCCTTGAAGACTCACATATACACATTCTCGTAACTTATTACGCCCACATCCACAAAAATGAATAAATATCCACTTTCTACACACATACATCCATATATATTTGATATTATATAAGAATACTGAGGCCTAAATAAAAATACAAGATCTAATTCCAAAATATTCATTTAAAAATCCCAAAAAACTTTTAACGCCACCTCTTATCATTAAGGAAAACATATTTCAAATTCCCCATTAATTTCCCAATTCATTTCTTATAAAACCATTCAAAATCTAAAATAATTTCACTTCCATTTTTCAAAAGAATACAATTTTACATTTTATAAGTTAATTTTTTATAAAATTATATATATTTTTAAAAGCTAGGGAAGACATTCTATGATCAACTCAAATTCAAGACAAGAAATAAAAAAGAAACTCACCTCCCAGGGGAACAAAAATGTAGAAAATGTGAATGAAAAAATTCTACATATGGCTTGGTTGGATGATTTGGTAGACCATGCTCCAACTATGTCTGAACTATAGTGATTAATAGAGAAATAAATCTTGTGATATGAATATCATTCTAGACCGTGCACAATAATTGTGAACACACTAAATACCTCTAGAAATACACACCAACATTTGTAGTTTCTTAAAAATACCTCACTATCTCTCAAATGAAATCATTAACACTCATAAAAGATGATTCCATAAAACCATCTAAGATCCAATTTTGGTTTTTAAGGTAAACACATAAAGGAAAGCCCTATAAATTTACGATTTCTTCTAAAGAGGTGGTGATAATGAACCAACCCATGACTTACTAATTAAATTCTAGAAATCCCACCTACAAACTATAAAAAAAATATCAAATAGAAATGGATAACTTTTTCAAAGACATTTCCCATGAAGTTACCCGAGTCGACCCCAAACTAGTCACTATAGATGGCCTATAAAAAACTTATGAGAGGAACTCACAATCCTATTTAGATGGAAAATAGTGTCGGGAATCTAATATAACTTATATGGTAATTTTTTAATATATAAATTATATTTAAATAAATAACAATAATTGGAATAAGGTAAAAAATAGAAGTTGAAGATATAAAACTAGGAATACCTCCATATAACCTTATGGTTCCCCACAAACATTTAAAGTATTCTCGCTCCATGGGAGGCCAAAATTGGGGGGAAACCTAAAACTAAAAAATTATAAAGAATATTTTTCTAAGAAATAGAGTTCCTAGTAGTTAAGCCAATGGAAAACAATTCCCTATGTCTTACCTTTAAGTAAAATTCCAAATAATACTAGTTCTAAAATAATATGTATTAACATATGGTTTTATATTCTTTTTAATAACAAGTAACAAGTTTATATTCTAAGAAAACTTCTTTCTATCACATCTTCCAAATAGTTTTTAAAACATAAATTACCCTTTAGTAAATTATTCTTAAAAGAAAAACAATTCTAAAATAAGAGTATCATTGTGAATACAAAGCATGTTTGTGACTTTATAATGGAACTAGAAAAAAAGTAGAAAGTTGTTTACATGTAGAAAATGTGTTTTAAGATCTAGGGTGTTGGTCAAGATATCCTAGGATAGATCTATGAAATATCTCACATAATCAATATCTACCAGTACTAGTAATCCAAAATCTCTTCCCAAACCCTCATTAACACCCTTACTAACTTGGCCAAGTGGCATGTTCCATGGGCAGTATGTTATCATATCAAGGCCACTAGCCAGTGTGTAATCTAAACTAGTGAAACATATATACATAACGCTACAAACATACCACAAAATTCTACCCATTATGATTAAAATATAGGTCTGTTTTTATCAAACTAGTATATAAATACTTATCACATATATTCTATAAGACAAAAATCCACATTCTCGCCTTTTATCTCCATTTTATGTATATCCCCCTTTACCCCTCTAAAATATAGAACAATTCAAAGGGCCCTTTACTAGGCATATTGTAATGGCTAGACCTCAGATCCCCTTTGATGGTGTCTCGATCTAGTCAGTCAGATAGAATCAAGTGCACCTCCATGTATCCATGGGGCTCCCAACTTGCAATGAGGGTCCAAGGTGGTATGGTGGGGAGATTATACCATCATATTATAGTGGAACAATAGATATTATTATAAATAGAAATATAAATATAATAAAATAGTTGATATAATAGTGTAAAAAACTAAAATAATAAATTGTGGAAGAATAAAAAACCAACGTACTATAATAGTAATCAAAATCCATAGGCTGAGTCACATACAAAATCATGAAAAGACATATTGATATAGAAAAATAAGAAACAAGGGATAAGAAGATACAACATGCTATAAAAAATATAGAAAATCAAAAATACAACTCCACTAGAATCACAATAAAATCAATGGTCCTCTACTCCTATGATCTATGCTATAAGTAAACAGATCAACAATTCATGACAGGTCACTTTCTTGTATCCACAACTAAAGTCATAAGGTCAACTTGGGTACCAAGGGCAGCCGGAGTTGGGTGTGATATGCACTTATTCATCCACCACCAACAGTGTCTAGAATAATCCATATAGTATATATTGAAAAATATTGTACTATTATAAATAATAATAATAAAAAATGGAAAACCAAATTCTAGTTGGCTCAGGTTTCGATTGGACGCCCAGAAAACATCGCCTTCTTCGAAAAAGGCCGAAAAAAGTCTTATTAAATTTTCATATATATATATATAAGTAATAATATATTATATGAATATGTATATGAACTATATAATTTAGGAAATATATTGTCATATATATGTCTACTAGGTGCTAGTTGGACCTAGTGCCTCACTCATGAATCCATTACTAGTCTAATGAGAAAAATGCTCCAGAAATGGTGCAAGCATTGAATCTTGGATGACTGAAATACAACATTCCCAACAATAAAAATAGTGGGGTTACTTTTCATGTCCAACACATGGTTCAAGGGGATGTGGAAGTTCATTCCCAACATAAAAATAAAAAATAGCAGTGTGATGTTCAATGATTGGCACCAAAAGTAAGGGAGTATGAAATGCAATGCTCCAGAAAATCCATAACTATTTTTCATCAGCCATTTTACATGTTATAATAATAATTATCATGGGGGGTTACCTCAAAAATATTTATAATCATTTTACCCCATCAAACCATCGATGTCAGAATTAATATAATTCATTATTTTAAAAATATAACACATTGTGTGGCCTTTCAAATGACATCCCTTGATTTAAATTATTCTATTCAATTTATTAGGCCAGTGAATTTTCAATTAGAGTTAATCCAAACAATTAGACAATTTTTAGTCTTATAAACATTTATTGAATAGATGGGAATTAATTTTATCACCCCTAAAGGGGTGTAAATCAATGATTTATACATAATCCAATTCACTAATATGGGTATACGGGTGTAATTAAGCATGGTAAAATTAATTAAAAAGGCTTGACACATTTAAGGCGATGCCTGAAAAATTTATTCCATGAAAAACATCGGAAAATAATATAAAAACACCTACACTTTTATGGAATATTTCTAAAACACATACCATAGGAATATATCACTCTTTTCCCAGTGTTAGCCAGTTAAATAATTTAAAATAGAAAAAATCAAGAAAAACATACTAACACCTTGAAAATAGGTTATATAAGTTGGCACTAAAAGATAACAAGAGATATAAAGATAAACTGTGATAGGGAGAATGAGAATTAAGGATCATACCGTTATAGATCCAATATGACAGGAAATAATGAAATTAGTGACCGAATGGAGGGGATATAGAAAGGACTAGGTTAAGTGCTTGAGGTGGTTCTCAAAATGTGAAGAAAAGTAGGTTTCATCTTCTAGAAAGAATAGAAAATAAGGGAGAGGTGTTAAAACAAATTAGGGGTAAAATCATAAAATCCCCCTCAAATATAGGGTTTCATGGTTTGTTCATATGGTTGGCCAAACCATGTACTAAGCATGTTACATTCACTATCGAAGACCCCCCCCCCCCCCCTTGCGTGGTCTAGGACCACATTTTGACTAACCATGCACTAGCCATGAGAAATGCCTCTTTTAAAACCACTAAAACACCTAAATGGGTATGCAGAATATCTCACATCTTTTTAGAAAAATGACATGGTCTTTTGATATATACATGTTCCTAGAACAGTTGACTTACATGGTTAGCACTAACGGTGTGTTAACCATACAGTATAGTCTGTATCTCCAATTTCTAGAACTCTAGGCTCTGAACAACCCTTGTACTCTCCTTAAACCTTCTTGAGGTCATAGGGAACCCTAACAAGGATTGAAAAATAAATTTAAATAATAAAAACAATGATACATACCATGTGGAAAATCTGGTTCATTGCAACCTCCCCTCATTAAAGAAACTCATCCCTAAGTTGGGATTATGAGTGTAATAAGGGATTATCTATGAAAGGATTTTGACACTGAGCATGTCTGTCAGTTTCCCACTCTATGGTATCATCATGTACATGGTCATTCTACCATATCACCCATACTAAAGGAACTAGCCTACCTAAAAGATCCTTCACAATTTTATCCACGATACACACTAGGTACTCCTTGAACATGACATCAATATCTAAATCATTATCATCATGATGTAGAATGTGAAATGGTTTTGGAAAATACTGATGGATGTGGGAAATTTCAATAACATCATTCATGGACATATCTTTGAGTAAGTTATTTTTGTAAAGACACTAGTCCAATTTGATCCAAAACCATAAAGGGTACAATGAATCATGGAAAACGATAACCCTTTCTCTCAATCTGTTGATGGAAAACCCTTGGAAAACTTCTTGGAAAACACAATCCCTAACTTTGACCTCAATAGGTCATCGACGGTAGTTGGAATATTACTACTCTCTAGACTGAGCTATAATCATCTCATTCCTGATCAACTGGGTCTCTTCTATTGTCTTCATAACGATACATAGTCCATGAAAAGCTACATCCCCTTCCTCTAATTAGCATAATGTTGATCACAATGGACTAATATATAAGGCATCATAAGGAGAAATGTAGATGGTAGCATAAAATCTATTATTTTAATTGTACTCAACTATGGATATATGTTTCTCCAAAGAACCACCAATATCAAGGAAATATGAATGGGGAATATCCTCTAACACCTGAATATTGGGCTCTTTCTATTCTTTATTTTGTAGGTGATATGACATGGTCGTAAGTACCGATGTACCCATGGCCTTCTGAAACCCATTCTAAAACTAATGTGTAAAGTGATAATCCCAATAAGATACTATATAAATAATAGAACTGTGAAGATATATGACATTCCTTATAGATATCCACCACAGTTCGTATACCACAAAAGTATCTTTAATAGTTAAGAATTGGTTTAACTTTTCAAAATAATCATAGGTAATACAAATTTTTCATTTTCCTCGAGGTGATCTGGGAAATCCTGTTACAAAATCTATGGGTAAATCATCTCATTTCCACTTAGGAATGAACAATGGATGCAAGATTCATTCTGATTACTGATGTTCTTCCTCACCCTACTAACAGGTGGAACACCAAATATTAAATCAGGTTATATCATGTTTTATACCAGGAATCCAATACTAGGGAAACAATTCTTGATATAGCTTGGTGACACTAGGATTCATAATCCACACTAAGGCATGAAATTCCCATATTAGTTCACCTCAAATATTATATAGGATCCAGAAACACCATTGTATGAATAGGTTCTCATCCTCATCCAAAATCTAAAAAGAAGATGAATCATTATATGAATCGCTCTCCCTCCATACAAAGCCCTTAGCATCTAAAATTTTCTTCATTATTGCTTGTTCTAGAAGGGTATATGTCACTTCTAAATATGGGGGGATTATCTGATCATGATCCTTCTGAACCTCCATATGCATCTCTGCTAATAGGGCCATGAAAATCCCCTCCCCACTAGCCTCTTGGACTACCTCGGTCCGAGTCTTATGGATTAGAGAATTGACCATTGAATTTCATTTTCTCGACTTTTAGGAAATCTTAAAACCATTCGACTATAGGTAATATACCCATATTCACTATTTGAGATTCAGATCGCACTATTTAAATATATACTTGAGGATTTTGTTATTGTTGAACACCACTAAATTCTCCAAAAGAAAATAATTCCAAGAACAACATAAATCATGAACAATAACATATATATAGAGGTCACGCATTAGGTAATTTCTCTCAAGAGGCCTCAACTAATTAGAAAAATATGATATGAAATGGCCCTCCTATATCATATTTACTCCCATCCTAATACGAGATGTGTCCCAATAAACCGTACACCTCCTTACTAGAATCGTAAGAATCAGGATCAGCACTGATTTCAATCTTCCCATTAAATCTTGATTGTCTTTTTCAAAATCTATTGACCATAAAAATTTCACACTCTTCTTAGTCAATCACATATTACATACTTCTAGGAGTGAGAAATCCTAGATGAAGCATATGTCATACCCATCTATCCCCAATAAACATGGTATATCAAAGATGTTATTAGGATTCTCCCAGGGAAGTATATCTCTCACCTTCTCTAGGTCTACTAATACTCTTAACTCCAATATTATAGGTCCCAGCAGGAGGAATTCTCCAATATAAATGAGGAATTTAGTGAGAATTGTGTAACTTTGGTTCTCTCTCAATGTATTCTACATGATCTGAAGATTTTTGGCATGGTCATGTCGAGTGCGATAACACACTGAGACACTATCCACAAAGACTTTCGTGAATGAATCTGGATATTTGTGGAAACCCTAAATCCTCATATCAATGAAAAATTATTCCATGATCATGTGAAATAATGAAATTACTATGATCTCATAAATTCCATCCCTACTTTAGAAATATCTATAAGGTATGTATGATGACCTTACACACACTTGATGGTATCCCAACCTCAAATCAATTAGTAAAAACATACTCTCTCATGAAAGCTGATCAAATAGGTCATCTATTCATGGTAGTGGAAACTTGTTTTTCACTATGGGTTATTTTAACCCTCGGTAAACCATAAATATTTGGAGGGTACCATCTACCTTCTTGGAAACAAATGACAAGTAAAACCCATGTATACATACTAGGTTGGATAAAGTCTTTAGCTACCAAGTTCTCTAACATCTTCTTGACATCCAAAATCTCTGTGGGTTTCATCCTATGAGGAGTAATGTACACTAGTTACACTCATGGATCTATATGAGTGGTAAATTATACCTCTCTCACTAAAGGTATACCTAAAAAGTCATCACAGAAGGTAACCCAAAAACAATCCATCATAGGAGGGAGAATAACAGGTTTTAACCCTTAATCATCCATGTAAATACATATTATTTTGTTTTTCAATCTACCAATCCCTTGAAACACATGTGCATCTCGAGATTCATAGGCATACCATTCTTCCTTATGTACATGTCTACCTCCCTATGGCGATGTAAATGTCACCCTATAGTGATAAAAATCGATAAGATATTGATATTTAACTAAACATTCCATCTAAATAATTATATCAAACTCTATCACATCGAGGATAAAAAGGCCCCACATGAAGATATTTTTTCCTATCTCAATAAGAACATCCTTACATTGGAGAATAATATCTATTCAGATACCCTGTTGGGTATCAAGTTTCATGACACTGAATATGTACTTTGTATCATGGCCTAGATTCCCTATAATTTTCAATGATATAAAAGATTGTGACACACATGTTTCAAATAATATAGAAACAATGGTAGAGGCTACTATAATAGTACCTCAAATAGTTGAAGGCTCAGAACTCTACTTCTCTGTCATAGGATACACTACAAGAAACTGGCATGTACCGCAACACAGGGTTCCATCAAGATTTCCCTGAATTGGATTTCTCTATTAGCATTGTATGTCCTTATTTTATTTCCCTCTTCCTTTATCACCACCTCATCCTAAGTGGCCAGTGGTATTTATTCATCCTTCCAAGTGAGATACTATAGGCTTCACTCATGAAAATAGACTAGGTGTAGACCCTCTCTCAATAGTTAATGGTGGAAATGAATTACAGAACAACTGGATATTAACCATCCTACCACATTGTGTTCACTCAACTAGATCTCACAAACACTATGGTTTCCAATGTGCTAAATTCTGGTACTATTGATATTTAAGGAAGCTTCCAGTACAATATTCCTGACTAATACTACCCCCATGAGCAATCTTAAATCATTGTTTTTTTACTAGAATAATAACTTCATTGTATGGGATCTAAATAGCCTAGTATCACACATCATGTTCCCTTTAATACCTCTCAGTAATGAGGGTCTGATTAACTATATCATAAATAGTTTTCAACCAAAAAAAAATTAACCTATGATCAGATGACATATTCTATCCCATCTTCAAATCACCTCATAGTGATGATTTAAACACCAAATAGAGTATGTTTAAATCAAGGAAAATCAATAAAATGACCAAAATTAACCATCATAGACATAGCCCCCTACTAAAATTTCATTAACACTCTATATGGGTTAGCTCTCAAAGTATGTGGAAAGAAGTAATGGTGTAAGATTTTCAATAAGTTCAAACATATCATATATCAATTTCGGTCTTCTTGGGTAATGACATCCCACTTTCTCTTGGAATAACTGCACAGAATATAATAAGTGATCTTGACCCTCCGGTATGGAGGTGTCTCTAGATGATAAAATAGAGAAAACATGCCACATATCCATGACTCAATATCATGTAGACTTATACCCACTGAAAAGGTGGTAGAATGGTTATACTAGAACTCTCGAGTCAAATATACCATAATAAGGGATAGTTGAGTAGATCCTGTGACAAAAATCATTATATAAATACCGGTTGGCTCAGGTTATTGAAGGACACCTCGTAGACTTTACCTACATCAGCATAGAATGGAATAAGCCTTATTAGGTTACCATTTGTATGTAATTAATCATATATAATATTTTTACATCTATCTATATTATATAAGTAATTAAATATATAGAAATATAAATTGATTCTAGGTTCTATATGGACCCAAGTTATAACTTAGGCGTCTATTACTAGTATAACAAGTTTAAAGATCCAAAAATTATACAATCCATGAATCTCAAATGAATGAAATACATCAAGCCCATCACCTTTGATATTGTGTTGAGTCATCATTACAAACAAATGATGCAATGGAATGTGGAACATCATTCCCATTACCCATATAAAACAAAATGGTGCGATGCACCCTGCTTGACATACAACTTGAGGGAGCGTAAAATGCCTTGATTAACAAGAACCTTTACCAATCTTCACCAACTATTATCCATGGTCTAATAATTATAATAATCATGAGGGATTACCTCTAAAATATTTCTAATTTTTTTACCCCATCCAACCATGGGTTTCATAATTCATATAATTCATGTTTATAAATTTATAACAGGTCTCATAGACACACTAACCACATCCCTTCATTTAAATTATTCTATTCAATATCCAGTTCAAGGAAAATTGAATTTTATTATAAATACAAACACATATAGGGTTTTTGTTCCATTAAGAATTTATATAAAAGAGTTCAATTCAATTTATGACACTCAAAGGGGTTTCAATCAATGAGGTATAAATACTATAATGGTCTAAAATGGGTTTATGAGAGTAATTAAACATGGTACAATTAATTAATGAGGTTTAACACATTTAAAAGAAATACTCAAAATATCATTCATATGAAACATTATAAAATAATATAAAAAACTCTAAAAATTATATGGAAAATTTTTATTCCACCTACCTTAGGTTTATAGAACTCTCACTATCCAATGATTCCATTTGAAACTAGATAAAATAAGATAAATTGGAAGGGTATAACAAATCCCTAAAAATAGAAAATATAATCATTCACCAAAATAGTGAAATACATGTGTAGATAAAATATGATAAGAATAAATTGGATTGAGTTGATTATATTTGAGGATCCAACATGACCGACAGTGATGAAATCAAAAACTAAATGGATGAGAAATTAAAAATCCTAGATAGACAAAAAATGGTGGATCTCCCAATATAAAAAAATTATGGTTTTTCCACTAGAGATAAAGGAAAATGTTGTTAAAGGATTAAAAACATTTCAAGGGAAAATAATAAAATCCCCCTCAAATAAGGGCTATCAACATTTGGTCACATCGTTAGCTAGACCGTGCGCCAACCATGTGCACTTCACTATCCAAGAACCCTGTCACATGAACTAGGTGCATGGCTTGACTATCCAAACACAATCTATGTGAAATTCCTCTATCAAAACCTCTACAACACCCACATAGATTTTCATATTGGTTCTCATGGTTTTATACAAATTGTTCATCCTCTTTCTGTGCATGAGTGCCCTGCATCATTGAGTCACAGAGTCAGCACATACCATGCATTAACCATGCAGCTCAGTATATCTCGTTATTTTTAAGATCTATTGGATATGAATAATCCTTGAACACTCGTGAGACCTTTTTAAGTCATATATCACCCTCACCAAGATAAAAAAATCTTTAGACCAAAAAATGAGCCGTACATTCTTGAAAATCACTATTGTTACTCATACATCACATAATAGACATTTAGCAGACACCACATTACCAATACAATTGGCATGCTTATATAAGTATATTAATTTCCTTAAAACATTTTAGTGTTCCAACTGGGCCCCACAACATTAAAATAAACACCTTTCATTTAGAAAAAAACACCATTTCCCAAAACATATATGTATTAAAACCACCTTTCACCCTTTTAATATATTCACCTAGATACATATATATATACCCTTTATCCTAATGGACATGACACCATATGAGTAAATATACCAAAATAACGCACCAATATATATATATTTGAATGTTACTCATGTCTAATAAAAATAAATATTTGGTATCCTCTCATGGGTTTCTAGAAAACCCAAATTAACACCATTGATCCAATTATAAAATTGATAAAAATATTAAAACCCATGTGGGAATCACCAATTTTATAAATTAATCGATTTGGAAAATATATTTTAACATTTCGGTTGCTATTAAATTAGTAAAATTCCTGGAAATATTCTTAAACAAATGAAAATCATACTGATGTTTTAAAGGAAAACATTAAATGAATTTTAAAATCCAATTCCTACATTAGAAATCATTTTCATAGTATATAAATTTCATATGATAAGGAAATTACACCTTAAAACCTCCAATAAATCATATATTTCACCATAAATCCTTAGACATAGGGACCCTAACTCAAAAAAAATAACCTATAATGATGGTGACATGAATCCACTTCAAAGAGGTCCATGTAAGTATGAGTGACCAAGAATAACCTTAGAGAAGAAAAACTTATCTTTTACCCTTACACACATATTCACATACACACACACATATATATAAGGACATATTTTCCAAAAGTGCATATTCTCACTATCATGTGTAAATATGTACAAAGATGGTATATATATGCATATGTGAGTATATTTGTGTATGTCACATCCAAGGAAACACAAGTATTCACCTTTGATGAACGCCACAACAAAACCCTTAACTTAATCCTCACAAACCATATGAACTAATGAAAAACCAAAATGAACACCCAAGTTATTTAACAATTTTTACCTAGAATGAGGACCATAAGGAAGAGAAGGGACAGCAATAAATAGAGGATATAGGATTAGGTAGAGGAGAGGATAACCTACCTGGGATGATCACGCTAGAAATTAGGAGGATAATTAGAAAATAAGATGAGTTGGGAGGGGGGGTTTCATGTGTACGGGAGACCCTGGATGGGTGTATCAAGAAAATAGGATAGGAAAGGTTTATTAGGCTGATTTTAGGAGGAAATAGGAGAGGAAAATGGTAAATCTCTCTTTTTTAAACTTGGTATTGTGCACAGTATGGCCACATGGTTGGATGTCTATGTGTCAATGGTATTCCATGAACTATAGAACTAGATTGTCTCACAAGGGTAAGCCACATGGTTATAGAAACCCAAAACTATCCATATGGATAACTCTGTTAAAATTATCGAAACCCTCATATGGTATCTGCATCGTTTCTACTAACTATGTGTTGACTACGATCCTATGTTGAAAATCACCAAATTTAAAATTTAAAACTTGTTCATCCTGGAACCCATAAAAAATATAATTAAGTATTTTAAAATTAATTAATAAATAATGTTTGGGGTGAAAAAATTCATTTATTTGGAAGCTATAACTTTTTTATGACTAGATATAATGAGTATTTTTTGGGGATATGTCGTGTTTGAGATAGAAATGTTTATTAATCTTATGAATGTGTAGTAATTGATATCTTGTGATATTCCCAGATTCGTTTTGAGTAAAATGTATTCATTAGTATAGAAAAGTACCCAAAAAAATTTAGCAATTAATTTTGAAAGATGGTTTCACCAATAACTTCCTTATTTAGGAAATATATTATCTTTTAGTGGGATCCTTAGTGTGATTTTAATTTTCTTGTCTTGAAGGTTTTGATTTTTGTAGCACTAATGTTAACCTTCTTTGACCTGGGATGTTATATATTGTTTATTTTTATTCCTATGTCATAGTGATAGATTTTTAATAATCCCATGTGATTGAGTAATGGCATATAGGTGTCAGTAGTTGAGGCCTCAAGAGAGAAACTTCCAGTCATATTATCTTTAGTTGGTGTTCATTATATAAGATATGAAGTGTTGGTGTCATTATCTATTCATTTGGAGTTTTTATACACAGTTATCACAATATTACCTGATAGATTTTCACATAAAATGAACTTAACCTTATCAATAAGAAGTGTTTCAAGAACATATTTTCATTTGACTCTGAGATAGTATATAATTTGAGTAAATGGAATTCTGTAGTACATTTATTTAGTTAGAAAATTTAAATAGAGGTTACCCATGTTATGAAATTATAATGTTATTTAATGAATCTTAAATCATAAATTATTTTAGATATGGTTGAAAAACAATTTTAATGATTTCTAACTCCACTTAATACAACAAATACTTTGGTGGAAAAATATTATGAGGGTTAGAGGGATGACCATGATTATATCATAGTGAATCAATGATTTTCTAGGGATAGAACTATCTTTATTGGTCTTAGAATATTTTCTTTTCTATATATTTGTATGTTATATTGGTGGTGTTTGTTAACATTAGAGATATGGTGATGTGATAGTTTCACCCGTCGTGATGGGTTTCATCCTGATTTTACCATGACACTTTATGATATTTTAAGACATTAATGGTGGCCGATTATGAAACATGAAAAACAAACAATTTATTAAATTTCCACACTATTTAGTAAGATAATGTTGAGAATTATAGGTATAAATGTACATTTTAAACATTACCAATTTCAATATGGAAATGGTTTAAATTAATGATGGATTTCATGATTTTATTATTATGATATTCTTAGGATAGGGATCCTATGTAGGTTATATTCAAATGATTAAAAATGATCTCCTATTTTATAGAAATTTGGGAGACTTACTCAGTATAATTTCTTGGAATGTAAGGGAATTTAAAGACTTTTTTAGGTTTTTCATGATCCAATGTAGTATTTGTAAATTTTCTTAATAAATTGTTCTTTTAGTGTAGAAAAGTAGTATATATGAATTCTTTCATATATCTCAATTGAGGATATAAGTGTTAGACTAATTATAAATTATTTATGGTGTTTAGGTGGAATTAGATTATGATGCCGCATTCAAGGAATCAACTATGAATATTGGGATTTATAGTTTAAAGATTATTTAAGAATATGATACCTTTTATTATATTATAATGGAAACATAGTAATATTATATTGTATACATGGGGGAAAAGTATATATTAAAGGGTGGTGCCAAAAGTTATAATCTATGTATTCTAAATGATCCTTCTTGTGGGAGAGATTTTTGATAGTGGATAATTTGTAATGAGACACTGATTATCAATTATAATTTTCATTTAATTTTCTTATTTACATGTTTAATTAAACATATTTATTCTTATAGGGAACTTTAGAAGAATTTGTGATGAGAAATTGATAGAATTGTAAATATCATGATAAGGTTGTGATAAATAAAGTCCAATTTGAAACCTTATGGGAGACAATAAGAAGCTCAGGGATGAGGGATGTACCAAATATCCACACCACTAGAAGTCTAGTGGTCAAAACTAAGAACCTAATGGATCAACTGAATTCTATTGAGGACCACTATGGTAATGGTGGAGTATCTAAAAACAATATTATATCGGGGTATTTATGGTGTGTTGGCCTAATTTTTTGACATACATATTTGGGGGTTGAGGTAACTTCATATAAACCTTCTTTGGGAAGCTCTATTTTTCTTCTTCTCCTCTTTTTGTATATATTCCTCGAGTTTTTCCCCTCATTAAATCAAATTTTCATCTATTAGTTAAAAAAGTTTCTATTTGAGGAGGAATAGGTACTAAAACCTATTATTCATGGTTTCTTTGACATATTGGTGATAAATCATTGAAAATGGAGTTTTATTTCATTTGCAAGGGGTTTCTCTAATATAATTGATTAAAATGGATTTTATTAGTTTATTTTTTAAAAGATACTATATTTGGAAGAGCATAAGTGATCACATTCATTTTTGGTCATATTTTTTAAGGTAATGAAGCTTGCACATGATTTAGAAACTGACTATGGGTGATCAGTTGAGAGGTTTGAGTAACCAGAGATTAATGAACTGATAGATATTTTCCATAGTGTTTGATATGATCACTATTCTAAGTTCATACTAATATACGGGAGGATAGTTAATTTATACTACCAATAATTCATTAATGTGTATATATTATCAATGTGAAATTAATTATTAGGTTCAATTGTGAATTATGAATTGAGAAAGCATAATGTTTCCTCTCTTATGAGAGTTTTATAATGAGAAATGAAAAATTATTGAGTGAAATGGGTATGTTGTTCATTTTATATACATAAATTTAAAAAAATTATCATTATCTCATATGAATTGGATTGATAAAATGGGAATGTGTGGAAATATCTATTGGGAAATTTGGTATCAGCCAATGGGGTATTGTAGTGATTGGTTAATTAGGCCAAGTTAATGAAAGGGAAATGTTTCCAATGTAATTATTTTTCATTGGGAAAAAGTTAAAAGGATTAATATAAATTGGGGTAAATAGAATGATTGAATAGTGGTTCTGTTTATAGGAAGTTTCATTGGGTTATTGAAAGGAATATTATTGGATTCATGAGATGTTTTCCATTGGGGTCAACGGGTGATCAACCATTATGGCTGATAAAGAATATGTTCAGTGTGGTCAAGATATACCAATGGGTTTAAGTGAGTTATAGTGGATTTAGGATAATCCAATGGAGTATAAGGTCTGTTACTAGTGGGTATGTAGTATACCTATGGGGTTAAGATAGATATATGGGGTCTAAGTATAGTAACATGTGCAGTTGGTGACTGTAACATGGGGATAACACTAGACTTTAGCAAGTGGAATCATTTTATAATATAAACCATGTTGTCATGTTATAGTAACCTATATGGGGTCAATACTCACAATACCTATGGATTTATAAATATGAATTATGCATTAGAATTGGATGAAGTATGTAAGGTTAGGGGTTATAGTGGCCTATTTATCACATGAAAATTAGAATTTTGATATTTATATTTAGTATGAGTTATTTCATTATATCACATTCATGGGAAATTCATTTCATGATTTTTAGAGGTTTTTTTGTGGTATCCAACTAGATCGATGGACTTACACCATGTATATTCACCATGGTGGATGTGAAATCTCTATAGTTCTTGATATATGTAATGGAAATGGACAACTGTCAGTTGATGGTGTTTGTTAATGGAAAATATTAGATTGGTCGCTTGGATATCATGGAATAAACTTCTTTAGGAATTTTTTTCATTTTAATATTTTTTATCTAGTATACATTATTGGACACAAAGGAATTATATAATAATTTCATGTTGGTATTCTTTTGGTGACATCATATCATGTTACTTATATCTATCAAGATTTGATAAGATTATATGATTATTTATATTTCTCTAACTATGTTATATTTTTTATGAAGATATTGTTTTTATTATTTGATGATTATGATATTTATGTAATACCATCCCAATAATATAGGTACAAACTATTTTTAATATTTTAATTCTTTTTAATATAATTTTTTTATATGAACATTTCTCATATGGATTTAAAACTCAAAAAAAACATAGAACAACTTCCACCACCATCAACTTTCTCCTGACACTATTTTTTATAAATAGGACATGGAGGGGGGATTTTTTCCAATAAATAAGTCAATCTAAGGATTATGTATTAAATTTTAAACATTTTTTCTTTTTATTTTTTACTTTTATAACTTATATATTCTTAAGGATAAATTATCACTAAATTTATTTTATTCATTATTCAAAAAACATAAATTAATTCTTAAAATCAATTTTCAAATTTAAAAAATGATTTAAAAATTATCCACTACATAACCATTGTATGTTACTCAATTTTTGTTTCATAAATCCAAAATGTGTATTATTTATTTGAATTATTCACATATATCAATATAAATTATTTCAAAAAAATCAATTGAATAACCATGAAACCATCCTCTATAATAAATTTAAAAATTCACCATATGTTTTACCTAATGTGAGAGAGATATAAATTTATAAATTAAAAAATAATTTAATGGAATTGGAAAAAATAAAAGGATAAAAATAATCTTTCATTGGTTATGTAAAAATTTTTATATTTGTATTTTATATGGCCTTTTCTATAATTGTTTTGACTGATTTCCTTTATATGTAAAATATTTCCGATTTATTTTTTATACAATTATGAGAACCTCATATTTTATAAAATAATCCTTTTATTCATTCATTATAATTAGGGTTTTTGAGTAGTTTAACATGATCAGTATGTATCAACATAATAAAAATTTGTACCATAACTCAATGATTCCAAAAAAATTCTTTTTTTAAAATTCGAATATATAAATATCATAAAATGGGACAAAAATAAGGAATTAGTTAAAAAATAATAACAAAAAATATTTATAAGGCTATTTTGAATGTTCAGAATCCTCTGTATCCCCTACTTTTCCACTATCTATTAATATGGAGTTGAAGTAAGTTTATCATTCATAATTTTATTTCAAAAATCCACTTTTTTACGTATCCAGTTATCATGATATACTCTATATGTATTTTAAAACTAGATAGGAAGTGTTTTCTTCTTTATTAAAAAAACTAAAAAATTGTTGGAATGAAGATACAATTGATGTAACATGGAATGTTGGATCCCATTTATTCACTACCTATTTCATGATATTTTTCGAGATAAGGAATCGTATCGACATTGGTGTATAGACTATGGCCTATTTTCACCCTTTTTATTTGATCTCTTTCAAACTATTCATCTGGTACAATGGTTTTTAACCCATGTCAATGGTATATTTAATCTTGGTATGTGTTTGATAATAAAGGGATGGAGTCAAACATGTCTTTATGGGATACTCCCACTCAATTTAAGTAAACCATGTGACCATATTCTGATTTCATGTTAAAGAGGAGAATTTTTCCTAACCAAATTTAATATAAATAAATGGTAAATTTTAAAAACCAAATAGTTCTTCTTGAAAAAAATAAAATTTATGTAACAAATGGGTGTGGAGGGAGTGAATGGTTGGTTAGATTATTGAAGGACTAGTCCCTTTATCCCCTATATTTTAAATTCAACTCATATCATATATACCCACTCTCAAAAATACATGAATGAATCAGTGATGCAAGATTATTTTCTATATTTATTCATAATGGATGTGTAGGGGCCCTAATTAATGGTCTATTACATACCCTAGGTTCCTAATGTTTGTGGAGGATCCTCCTTAGCTCGATAAAATGGTTTTCTAAAAAATAATCCACTTTATTCTCCTTATTAAAAATTATAAAAATATTTAACCCTTTTTTACTCATTATAGCCATGTCATAAAGTTATAGTCAACAAGTAAAATTAGATTATTGAGTGATATGTTTAGTAGGGCCTTCTTAAATATCTAATATACTTATCCACATGAGTAATGAAATATAAATCCATTTTAATACACTTATTCTTTAATGTTTGAACCATAAAATAATTGAAAATTTGATTTAACAATAATAGTATATAGGATGTTTTAAAATGGAATAAAAATGAATATATCCAATTTATTCAAAGAACGTAAATTATCATAATTCATATAAAATAAAACCATAATATCTTGGGAATTTAATCATAAAATGGGATCACTTGAATATGTACTTTCATTTTCTACAAAATAAATGGATCATTAGTAAATTTATCCAAAATTTTAATGTTTTTTTAATTGATTAAATCCATTAATTGTTTATCATAAAATTAAATTTGTAAAAATTTAAAGTAATGCACTCCCAAATACACCAAAAATCACATAAAATTACCGCTCAAGGTAATTCACCATGATAAAAATAAAAAAATCATAAAAAATATTATCCATTCACTCAAATATGAAATACTTTTAAAATTACATCTTTTTGTAGACTATAGTTCTAGATATAATTTTCATAAAACCAATCTTAGAGTATTTTTTAATCCTACGGTATCCAAATTTGTTAGCTCCAAATAATTTAACCAATATATTTTTTCTTATCATGGTTGGTTAACCCATAATGAAGAAAATACTTAAGGATATAAATCCAAGATTGGAATTTATTTGGAGGGTATTTCTACTTTTATATATGATAAGTTGAATAGGTTAATTTGTATGGGAAGGGGAGGTTCGGGATTATTGGGATCACTTTTTAGGGTATTTGGTTGGTATCTAGGCTGGGGATTTCTATTATAAATGATATATTTAATTAGGGGATTCATGGAATAAAAATATATCATAATCAGAATAAAAAAGGTTGGTTCTATTATGTTTATAAAGATGTGGGAGAATATATGGGTTTACAAAGGTTTAGTAATGGTAAGGGAATAAATGGATGGTTTGGGATACTGAATGTTTTTTCTGGGATTGGTAATGTTAAAGGTCATCAACATTTGGATTTGAAAATAAATATTGGAGTTAAAATAATTACATTAAGGGTTCATAGTATTCATTCAATGAAAGATTTTGAGGTTGGAACAAAATTTGTATCATATATTTGATATTTTTTCACTTTTTAAGAGTTATAAACCATTGATAAATAATTATCATGGTATGAAAGAGAATTATATGTTATATATTGAATAATTAGTTTAATAACATTTATGAATAAGATAACATTGAGGTATACATAATTGATTCTTAGATATTCATTAGAGTATGTCTTGGTGTCAATAAACTAACAACATATGTTTTAGATAAGGAAGAGTGCATGGATTTTATTTAACAGGTTTAAGTTAACATAAAGACTATGTAATATATATATTAATTTAATGGAAATTTTTTATTGTTGAGAATTCATCATTTATCATATTCCAAAAATTGATAAAGTTATATAAGTGGTAAAGATGTTTTATAAATTAAAAATTCTAATTTGAGTAATATTAAGAAAATGACACTGTGTACAGATATCATCATCCTATGGATTTGAATTTTATATGAAAAAAATTCCATAGTTAAAATCAAAACATCATATTTAGTTAAATATTTTTATATATGGAATATTTTGTCTAATGAGTGTTACTCATCACAATATGCCAAAATTTCATATAGAATAATGGGATGCAATAGTGAAAATGGTGTCAATAATGATCAATAAAAGGAAAGTAGAAAACTATTTTAGTAAGTTGTGGGTTGATCTTATCCAACATTCGACAATAAAAACCATTTTAGGATGTAGTATTGAAGAGGAGTGAACTCGGTGTATCTATTCTTTAACATGGGATAATAAAAAGAAAATTTTTCTATACTATGGTTTTTATAAAAATGGATCAACACATTTTAGTGGATATCAGTACATGGTGTCGAATATATGTGGTGATTTTCTATGTTTTGAAAACGATGTGGTTTTCGGGAATATATCCATGTTATATATCATTTTTTTCAAAGGATCTATCGATTAGAGATCAATATGTTATGATGAAATTTAACACAATATTTTTTGTTATACCTGTATGATTTCTAGATTTTGGTATTAAAAATATAGAATTATTAGAAAATATTTATGTAGAATAGATCATCCTATTGGGGAATATTTTATTTCATTTTAATTAGTATAACATGTATAATTACTATAGGGGTTTATGAATGTATGAGAATATATGAATCATTAATCATAAGTACTAGATTTGTAAGGAATGAAATATATTTAGTTCTTGTAGAATGAAATAATAATTAAGAATTAAGAGAGTATATTTCTATTGAGAGTAAATATATGGAATTAATAGAGTTCAAATTATGGAAAAATATGAAACATTTAGGACAAATTGAGAGAAATTCTATTGAAATGGGGCATATTGAAATATTTGATTCGAGAGAGGGGGGTCATTATCCCTAGAGAAAAATTAATAAATTTAAAAGATTAGTTCCTATAGGTGTATCATGTCAAAAAAAATTATCCTAATATGGAACTAATCTCATCTTGTTTTATTTGAGAGGGATTTGACATTAATATGAAGAACATATAAAAGATATCAAATTTCATGCATTGAGTCACCAACAACTACCTTATGAAAAAGGTAATTAATGAATGGAAGTTAATTATGGATTAAATATAGATTGATTATTCATATTATATCAGTTTCATATACTAATTTGGATAAGATAATTAAGTCTACAAACTAATAAAGACTCTCTTTGGAGGGGTTTGTAGATAATAAAGAAGTGGTAGTGACTCTTTTTAGTTGTTACACCATCCATAAAAAATTTTGAAGGGGTTGATCCTTACAACTGATAATAAAATAATTCTAATTATTGTAACACTGTAAACAATGACTTTAGTGGATTTTAGGGTGTCAATATACTACTAAGGGTGAGTTTATTTAATGAATTACAATGTGGGTGAACCAAGTAAAAACCTCTATAACCTCCAATGATTTACTTGATTTACTTTTTTTACATTTTTAGTTATATTAATTAAAAATAGATTAAGTTATCATTTCTTCTAACATATAAATAAGACAAAACATAAGACATCAATTAAATAACCAGTTTTAATTTACTGGAAACCCTAATTCACCCCCCTCCCCAGAGTTTTTGTAATTTACATGGGATTCATTTAGTAAATCTATTATAAATAGATTTAGATGATGAACCCTTATAAAGGAAACTACCAAAAAATAAAGCATTTTAAAACCTAATGTTTATTTAATAATTTTAAACAAATCAAATAAAACATTATTTCCAAGGTGAAATGGGAATGTTTTAATTTTCATCAGATTAATTATTCTTGTTAATGTAAGTAAAAATTATTTAGAGTGATGTTCAGGTTTATATATTTGTAAATATTGGATTACCATTACATCTTAAAATAATTTTGTACTGTTTATGTTTTAGAAAACAATTTTTAAGAAGACTAATATTCATGGTTTCATAGTGTTTCCTAGAATGGATAAAATTAATAAGGTTAAAATGTAAAAGTAAAGTGTTGTATGAATAATGTTTATGGCTTTCTAACATTGTTATGTTGAATTTGTGGTCATTTGATAGATCAAAAGATCTTTTTTTTTGGTTTTCCAGCTTCAAATCCCAATTTTATTCTCTATTCAACTCCCTCTTCGATTAAAATTATTCAATTATATTTCATAGATTAAAAGTTTCATAATTTGTATTTATTTTTTTTATATAAACTATATGATCTCTTATATAATTTTACAAATCTAAAAATTAAAAGGAAAATATTTACATAAAAAATCCAAAATATTAAAAAACATTGGGTTTTTAGAGATCATAATAAATTTGACTTATAGATAGAAATTTATTTAAATTATATCATTATACATAACTTTTGGTAATTAATAAAATTACTTATATATTATTAATAAAACATGAGAGGATTACATATAGATATTTTAATCCATGAACATTCTCTAAAAAATGTTTTCATTACTCATCCTGAATCTCTATAGATCCATGTGAAAAAATCATTATAACTATAAATAGTCCTAACAATATTAAAGTGACCATTCTTGGAAGCTATAAAAAACATGATATAAATAATATTAAATTATCTATATGATTTCATTATTATCATTTGGATGTTTTGATCATGTATATTTTTGACTTCTCTTTATAATTTATATCATTTTCATAAGCATCCCTCTTCATTTATTAAGGGTAAAATAACTATAGGAATATCATCTTTACAATATCATGTACGTCCATTTTGAAAACTCTAAAAACCTACTATGTCTTGTGTTTTTTCTCCCTTAGTTAGTGAGAAGGTTTTCCTTGTGGGATTTCTAATATTATTTTTAAATAAAAAAGTTTGATTTTAAAATTCATGGAACAGTATTTCATGTGGTATTTAATACATTATCCCTGATTTATTTAATTATTTATTAGAGAGATCATATTTTAAAATTTTTTATATGGTTAGTATAATTTTAATGGTATCATAAATCAAATTTTTGAAGAATTTTTCACAACAACTTGTAATTGAAATGGATTCCGTGATCACTATTGTGTAATTTAAGTACTCCAAACCGGGTGAGAAGATTTTTCATTAGAAACATATTCATTAATTTCACTATGTTTATTTTTCCCTCAACTTGCACCCATTTCGACACATAATCCACACACACACAATTCGACGGTTATTAAAAAGTTCCATAATAATTAAATCATATATGCATCAAGAACCACCTCATCGTGAATCATGTTTTGAGGAATCTGATTATAAATTCCAACATTTATGTTGCATTAATAGTGATTGCAAATATAAACATAGACTTATTAAATATTATAGAGAGTGGGCTAAGAGAATCAATTTCTTTATATCCTGGTAACTATTTTTTAGTTTATGGTTTCCTAAAGTGTGTGATTAATGACATAAATCAATTATAGTAGTCAATTATTAATTATGAATGACTTGGTGAATAATTATATCTTCATAAATCTTGAAAAAAATGGGTCATCTAAAAAATAACACTATTATTCGAGAGAAAAAATTCCATTTCAATGATGTGAAGTAAGCATAGTGTTCCCATGTGGATAAGTAATTGAATTTGTTATTGAACTATGGATGAGCATGTTGATCACCATAAAATAGTTTTTAATCAATGAACACATCGTCAATTTGCATCATCATATCATCATCTATATATGAAAAATTAAACAATTATAAGTGATCCAAAAATCATTCTTAGAGCCCTTATAGTCCTTAGTTTTTATGTAAAACATTTTAATAAACAAGATCCCCAAAATGAATATTGGATTCTTCTGTTTCATTTCTAGTAATTACTTCACATTTACATGATATTTATAGAACACTAGAATGATGCGGCCCACTTGGACCACTACGAGAAAACGATGGGTTGAGTGTGTCACTCCATGAATGATGACCAAAAACATTTCCCATTTTTTATGACATTTATTACACATCATTAATTTTTATAATACAAATTGAGATCGCAAAGTTTTAGATTTTAAGAGAGTGAGGAAACATCAGAAATCATTTTAAATACAACACCAATTTCAAGAAGGTCCTGAAAACTATTAATATTATTTTAAATAGTTAAATAAAAAATAGGTACATCTTCCACTCACTCCCTTATAAATGAAATTATTCCCTATGAAAATAGGTTTTGAAATCATGGGGTGAGAAAAAGAAATCTCAGAAACTAGTTTTCAAAAAAAAACATAAGGAATCAGGTTGGGTTTTCAAATTTAAATATTAAATTCAATCATGCTTTAAAATATGAAATTATTATCCTTAAATGGAAATCAGTGGGGATTTTTAAAAAAATATCTTTTCTAAATAAATTTCAAGATATTGAACCATTGTAAAAAACTCCATTTAAACTATAAAATCAAAAAAAAATCTATTGAGAACTCATAGTTATTAATAAATAATTCTCAAAGGCAATATGGATCATAACATAAGGTCACGTATTACTATAGAGACATCATAAAATGGTGTAAATAGTCCTGTATGGATTTGGTTCCCTCCCTAATTCTATTGTGTGCATAGGATAAACTCAATCACACTATACATGACATATCATGATATTAAAACATTACCTTATGAACTATATCACTATCTAGGTGAAATCATCATGTAAGCTATAAAAGGCTCACTCGGTCCTATCTAAGTGCACCCATCACATATTTTTAAAATAGACCGTAAGGGGTGTGTTCATCCCTATTCCCTATATTCATTCATATAATTTCCAAGTTCAATTAATTGGAATTAAAAACATTGTAACTTTTATTTTATATCATAAATACCATGAATATCCTATAAAAACATGAGCTTTGGTATACATTTTATAAAAGGGAATTACTTGGATATATATATGTCATGAAAATAGTAGTCTCACATGAGATTATATATGTTTATAAAAGGGAATTACTTGGATATATATATATGTCATGAAAATAGTAGTCTCACATGAGATTATATATGTACATATAAATTTATATATATATATATATATGTGTGTAGTTTCACATAAAAATATACTTATATGTATATATATATACAGTTATTTGCAAACTTATATATTTATCTTCAATAAACAATTTTACATAAATTAATACATATATAAATACATTTATATACATATATCTATTGATATCCGAGTAAAAAAATTAGTTTTACCTAAAATGATAAATAGATATAAATGTGTTTGAATAAAAGTGTTTCATATGAAATGATATATTTATGTGTATATATATATAAATATTGTTGTCTCAAAATAAAATAATCTTAACATAAAAATTATTTCATAACATTCGGTAAAAACCATTTAATTTATGGAAGCCTAATTAAGTTTCATTAATCATTCAAAAAAATTAGAAAAATAAATTCTTAAACAAAAATTATTTTTTACATAAAATGACATACATAAATAAATATAAACATATATTTTTAAATGAAATATTTTTATTAAAAAACTAATTTGTAAAATTTAATAACATCCATTTCATTTATGGAAGCCAAATTAAGATTCCTTAAATGTTCAAAATAATTATATAAAAGGAAATACATATGTAGAAATTATTTTGTAAATGAAATGATAAATTTATATACAAATTTATAAATTTATTTTCTAATAAAATATTTTTATTAAAGTAATAATTTTGAAATTTTAATGGCTTACTTTCACAATGAATAGTTAAAATTATTTAAATATTCTAAATACATAATTAAAAATTAAAACTTGATGGGCTAAAACAATTTTTCAATAATTTATAAGTGTATATATATATATAGATAAGTATACTTCTTTTAGAATTATATAATTTTACCTAATTTATAATTCGAAATTTCGATGACCTCTCCTACATTCGTATAAGAAAAATTAAAATTCATTAAAAAGTTATGTTATTTTTATAAAATAAACTTCATGGGAATACTAATTTCCACATCTCAATATTTTAAAGAAAAAATTCATTTGAACTATTTAATAAGGTTCTTTGAAATAAAAAACAACCCCTTACCTTTATAAGTATTTAATTAAAAAATTTAAACCATCAAATTACATTCATTAAAATAAATTTCATGGGATTAATCAATTTTACATATATGTTTTTAAATGCATAACTAACAAGAATCATTAAGGTGAGATATTTAAAAAAACAAAATGATCCCTTACCATTAAAATACCTTCATAGACCACATTTGGACAGTACGTCATGACTCGAGATAAAAATTATGAAACTGAGGGAAAAATGTAGCAAGGGTAGTAGTTTTTGATGTTGGAATACTAAAGGATAATAATCCCACCAAACTAAATAATCGATTTCACATACCTTATTAGTTAAAAAATTTGTGAGGCCTCCTATAGAAGCGGATCTAGGAATCTCATTTAATAAAAGTTTAATCCTACTAGTGTTGAGTCATATTTGAATGATCCCATTCAGCCTCTTTTCATAGGATTTTCAAGAGGATCTCTCTACAAGAAAAATGGCACTCGTTGATCTTAAGTAGATGTGAGTTGTCTATAAATATCATGGATTGTTATTTGATGTATCATCAATGAAAAGAATAATAAGATAAGGGGTGTTTTCTCTTGTTTTATGATATTCCCCTCCTTTGTCTTTTTCTATTGGGTTATTTTGATTATTATTATTATTATTCATTTTTATTTGACTAATTAACTCCCTATCTCCCTCTAATTTTCATTACAGTTCACACATATAATTATATGTATATTATATATTTTTTTATTATTCCTACATCTTTAGCATAACATTGTTTCAACAAAGTGGGGCTACCCTATTTTTTCACTTCTCTTTTCAGTTTTTTTATCATGTTACTATTACTTTAATTATAACATATTATTATATCTTTTTATCATTATTATCATATATATATATATTATTTATATCTTATATCTGGTTATCAATATTTTTACTTATTATAATTATTACACATAAATGTATTATATTTGTAGATATAGGCATATTAATATGCATATATATATCCCGTATATAAGAAAAAACTAATTTTATAATCTTAACCATATTTTTAGTTGTACCTTATTTAGGTATTCATTCATTTTCTCTAATAAAATGGACTTATATGAACGTTACACATATTGAATAATTCATTTATTGTGATTATAACATATATGTATATATATATACATCTATATAGAGGTTAATTTTCATAAAATTAAAATATCACAATTATTAATATCCTCATCCTAGCGATCTACTCAACAAATATATGATTGATGGAATTAAAATAATAATAATAATACTCAAACTTATCTACATGTGAATATATATATATATATATATAATTAATAACATTCACAATCTCATATACTTTATATTTAAAAATTCAATTATGTTTTTATAACTTTTCTTTATATAAAATTATATATACATTTTTTTCAAAAGAAAAATAATCATTTAAAATGAATATTTTTACTATTTAAAATAATATTTACTTAAAAACGTTAGTTAAAAAAATAAATTATTATAAAAATAAATTTTATGTGATTGAAAAGCTATCAAATTTTAATAATATAACTTTTAAAAAAGTTATTTACTCATATAAATATTAATATAGTTCTGTAGATTTAACTTAAATGTTCATTAATAATATAAATCAATTTAATACACACACACACACACACATATATATATATATATATAATTTTCCTGATTTATGTTAATTAGGAACAAAATAAACATATATCATAACTTCAAAACATGCATAAAATGTAATATTGGTATATTAACTAAATTCTTTGTGGTTAATTTTAATTCTGTAAATGAATTCTACATGATAGTATATATATACTTATACACAATAAGATATTATTTGAAAAACCATAGTTATATATATATATATATATATATTATTTCCTGAATTATTAAAACTAATATTTATCATAAAAAATAAAATAACTAACATTATACTCAAAAACATTTATTTAGAATTGAACAGATTATATTTACTAAAAATAGGGATTTTACATTATACCCCCTTAAGAAAATTGATCCCTCGCAATTCCTTCTCATTACTTACAGAAAATCATTAATTCATTTTTCATGAATAGTAAAACTCAAATCGCAAGGTCTATTATTAAGTTAAAACCCTAGAAAATTTAAGGAAGGCCTTTAAATACTATAGAGTTTCTCTATATCTGGGCCTCTAGTGTTGTCTAAACCTTGGCTATTTAATAAACTATAATGACCCAAAACATGTCCCTCTTTTTTTAGGACATTTATTACTTAGAATTTATTTTTATAAAATAACTGATGATTGAGAAGGTTTATAGTTCTAAAGAATCAGGATACCTTAGAGATCATTTTAATTACAACACCTATATAATAAGGGAACTAAAAAAATTTCTTACACAATATAAGAGTTAACCACCATAGAGGGACATTAACAACTCACTATGTTATACACATCATTATAGACCATGAAAAGTGGTTTAAAAAATATATGGTGAGTGAAAATATGCTTGGTAAGGGTTTTTAAAAAAATTAATGAATCCGGTTGGGTTTCTAAACTGTAATTTAAGAGTGAAACATTCTTTAAATTTTGTAAGTGTAAAAATAATGAAACCATGAGGTCTTGGAAAATAAATGTATTTTATAAGTAAATTTCAAAATATTGAACCCCTGTAAAAAATCAATTTCATTCATAAAATCATAAAGGTTTCACTTGAAAAATTTTAATCCTCCATAAATAATTCTTAAAGTAACCTTGGATCATAAAATAAATTCATGGAATACATCATAAAAAGGCGTAAATAGTCACATAATGAATTAGGTTCACTCCCTAATCCAATAGTGTTCTTAGAATAACCTCATTCTCTCTATACATAACATATCATGAGATTAAAACATTACCCAATGCATTGGATCACTATTTTGGAGAACTCATCATGAAAGAAATAATGGGCCAACCCAGTGCTTTTATGGTTCACCCATTACATAATTAGACAATGTCCCATAAGGTTTTCAGTACACTCAAAATCCATTTCCATCATTCATATAATATCCAAGTGTTATTTTTTGGATTTAAAAACATGGTATCTTGTATTTTATATCATAAATATCAGGAAGATTCATTAAAACCTTGAGCTTCAGTATCCATTTCATAAAAAGGAATTGCATGGATATATATATATATATATATCTGTGTGTGTGTGTGTGTGTATATATATAAATATATTTACATAAAAACTTACATATATATATATACATTTAATTCCATGCACATATATAAATCATAAATAAAATAGATGTACAAAAATTGACACATATATACAAACATTTATATACATGTATCCATTTATACCAGAGTAAAAATTAGTTTTACCTCAAATGATAAATATATATATTTACATTCATGTATACATGTTCGAATAAATGTGTTTCAATCTAAATTATATATTTATGTATATATATACATATATTTTTTGAAAATAAATCAATTTTATCTTAAACATAAATTTTGAAAATTCATTAACATCCATTAAATTTATAGAACCTTAATTGTGATTCCTGAATCATTCAAAAAAAATTTATAAAAAGGATTCAAAATGATGAAATTATTTTTCACATTAAATGATGAACATATATATATATTCATATTTGTAAATGAAACATTTTTATTAAAACAATAATTGTGAAAATTGAATAACATCCCAAACATTTATAGATTCCTAAATGAGATTCTTTAAAAATTAAAAATAATTTTATAAAAAGGAATATATATGAATAAATAATTTATTTGCATGGAATGGTGCATATATATTTATATATATACTTATATATATTTACTTATAAATCCAATATTTATATTTAATAAATAATTATGAAATTTTAATAACTTGCATACTTTCATAAAGAATAATTATAATTATTTTAACATTCTAAATATTCTTCTCAAAAATAAATCTTATGGGCTAAAAAATTCAACAATTGATAAACATATATATATATATATATATTATAAATATATACATATTTTATAATTATACATTTTCACCATAATTTATAATTCTAAAATTTTATAACCTTCCCTTTTTTCATATAAGAAAAATTGAAATTCCAGAAACATTTAATCTATTTTTATGAAAGAATACCCTAGGGTAGAATGAATTCCACATAAAAATATTTTAAATAAAAAAACATTTTGAAATAATTAATTGCGGTATTCGAATTAAAAAACACCTAACCTTTTAAATGATGTATTTACAATTTTTTAACATTCAAAAAATAATCATGAAAATAAATATCCTCATATAAATTAATTTTTATTATAATATTTTATGTCTATAACCCATATGAATAATTGTGGGAGATCATTTAAAAAAACATCCCATCAACTCTAAACCACCATCGTAGAAAGCTTCTCCACAATAAATCAGGACTCTTGATAAACTCTTATGATACTGAAAAAAGTCATAGTAAGGGAAGTAGTTTTTTGAAGCTGGAAAAATAAGGGATAATAATCCCACTAGAGTATAAAATAGTGTCTCTATAAACCCTTTATCATAATATATCCTTTCAACATATTAGAAATATATATATATATATCCTCAAATAATATATACCCATGAAATCTTGGGATCTTCCCTATATAGTCTCCTATAATTTTCCCCTAAAATAATACCTTACAATAAATAATGAATATTTCACCTACTGTTTGTTTTAGAAATCACATGAGGCCACTTATAGAAGTAGATCTCGGTATCAGATTTCATTAACACTAAACCCAACCTAGGTTAATCCATATTCAAATGATCCCAGTCAGCCTTGGGTCACGAGATCCGTAGGAGGATATGTCTATAATAAAAACTACACTCTCCAGTATTAAGTGGATGAGAGTTTTTTGGTTCAATCATGGATTTTTGATTGTGGTGTCCTCATCGCGAGGAATAAAAATATAAGGGAAATACCTTAACATGTACATTATTCCAGTCCTTTATCTTTATTTATTATTTAATTTTGATTATTATTTTTTTATTCATTTATTTAACTCCCTTCCTCCCTCTCTTTTTATTACACATTACACACACAATTATATATATATTATATATTTTTTTATTCATACATCCTAGGTACAACACCCATTCCACAAATTGGGGATACTATATTACTTTTTAACTTTTCTTTTATTTTTTTCTTATCACATTACTTTTATTATTTTTATATCATATTATTTTATCCTATTATCATTATTCTAATATATATACATATTTTATAACTATATTAATATTTTATATATTATTTTTAGTATTGTATCTTTTTTTTAATTATTATCATTATTATCATTAATTCAAATTCATATATTGTATTTACAGATATACGCATATATATGTATATATCCAGTATCTAAGAAAAAATAATTAAATAATTTTAACTACTTTTTTATGTTAATATTATTTATGTATTCACTCATTTTTCTAAAAATAATTTTTTTATATGAACTATTAATATGTTGAATAAATAATAAACTGATATTATTATACAAATATATGTACATAAATATACATATATATATATAAGTTAATTTTCAAAAAATTAATCTATTGAAATTATTACTATCCTTAGATTGATGATTTTCTCAACAAATATTTGGTTGTGGAAAATAAAAGCCTAATAATAATAATACTCAAACATATATAATGGAAAACATATATATGATTTACAATATTCATAATCATTATCATTTTACATACATCAATACTATCAAGGTTTTCACAGCTTATGATTTCTATAGATTTATATGTAAATTTTTTTTATATTGAAAATGTATTATTTAAATTGAAAACATTTGGTATTTAAGATGATATTTTGTTGAAAAATGTATCTTAGGAAAATAAAGTATTATAAAAATACATTTTATGTGACTAAATCATTATCTCATTTAAAAAGATATTAAAAAAGCATTATTTACTCTTATAAATATTAATTTAGATCATTATATTTTACTTAAATATTCATTAATAAAACAAATCATGTCAATACATAGACAATAGAAACACACACAGACACACATATAAATAATTTTCTTTATTTTTGTTAATTTGGAATGAAATAAATATATATCATAAATTCAAAACATGAATAAAATGTAAAAAATTTATATGAACTAATTGTTTCTTGGTTTATTTTAATTCATTAAATGTTTTATACATGATATTATTTATATTTATGCACACCAAGATATTATTTTCTAAACCATAGATATATATATAAATATACTATTTAACTTATTAATAAAAATAATATTTATCCAAAAACTAAATATATTAATGAAAATTATAATTGAGAATATTTATTTTTAAGTGAAAATATTATATTTACTAAAACTCATGGTATTACACCAATCCTACCTCCAATATTCCATATGATAAAGACTATCACCAAAAAGTAATATTCATAAAATGGGAATCCATAGCCTAAACATGTTGTATAAAAAGATATATACCAATGACTAGAACAATGATGCATGACAACATAGGATATACCCAGCCAACTAAAATGTTGAAACCTACATATATACCTCTCAAGAAACTAGGATAATAGATTCAACATGTCATGTTTTATCTAATACAAAAACTTCCATCACTTAAATCATGTCACTACCACCAAACTCTAGCTCCATAGTATCAGGTCTCAAATGCTACATATTTGTATTTCATCTACAAAAACACGACATGTGTGGTCCCAAGGTCTGTGCAGGGGTGATTATAAAAATACCTAGAAATAAACTTCCGAAAAAGGGTACTAGGGTCAAAGAGAAAGACAAAAATACTTCCAAAAAATATGACCATCCAACTTACCTATGGAGAAACCATGAATGATAAAATCCATTAATATCCTCCCATATATTGTTGACACACTATTTGGTTGGGGAAGTAGAGGAATACCCAACCTCCAACCCATTATCATCGTGGGGACACCATGAATATGTCTCATTATTTAGGGGAATACATATCTATACTTAATCTTCACCACATATGGCTAACTCAATCATTCTGGGTATGGGAAGAACCTCACAACACCATCAAGATACACTAGTGAATCAAAAATACAAATAGGCAAAAAAAGGCACACCAAACCAGGAATTTTACTCCCATCACCAGAAACATGGATAACACATAGGGTGAGAAAATATAAATTATATTACACCAATGTTACCTTAGTGATGACTCACACCACATTGAGATCATAACAACACATAACAAAAAATTCCCAGTTCTCACTGAACATTAAGGAGAATTTCACACTTCGTACATCATGTGAGAAATTCATGTCTCATCTAACAAACACCAAAGATAGGAATACAACATCCTAGATCCACTCAAAGTAAGAAGGAAATAATCTTCTTAAGGGTAACCAATACTGGAACTCACTACTCTATAGATAGTAGACTGGTAGGGAAATAACTAAAGCACCCCACGATTTAAAATCCTCTACTTCCATTAACCATAAATATAGGTTAAACATTATCGTCCATAGGCCAAGAAACCCAAAACATTCATAGGATACATGATCCTTGATTAAACACACATATTTACAAAAGGATTTTCGACCCTAGACATAAAAATGTCTCTTATAAATAAAATTCAACCAACATAGAGTCAAAAATAAAATCATGTTTGATTTCATACACCTTGGAGAAGGTATGAAACTATCCATGAAGAGAATAAATGAACATTTAGGAAAGAATAGTTCAAACCTCATTATATGGGGCTCTAAGGAATCATAACCTATCATGGGGAACACATGCCACACCATGCAGAAGGACGCCATCAATGTCTACTATAAGGAACCATTCTCACCATAACCGATCACTTAAGGTTAGGGAATGTATGTGAAAGATGATTTAATGCCTCTACAACTCTATATGTATCGTTTACAACAATTTAGTTAAAAAGGGTCAATAAATTATACTCCAAAAATCCTTATCCTTCTATCTCACTATTCACATGAGATATAATGTGGAAGAGAATACATGGAGTGTCTAAAACAATATTGACCTTGAAATTCATCTAAAAAATGGGATAATTCTCAACTTATTAAACCCCCAAATCAAGTCCACATGCACCAATACCAACCCTGGTATGCATGGGGATAAAGAGAGTTTCCTACAACTTTCTCAAATTAGACAAAAACCTACAAAAATACACAACTATGGTGAGGAATAATTTTAGGATGAACAATAGGATCTATGACTATCCATACTCAGATACACCTAGAGACACTAACAACTATTGAAAGGTATCAATCTCTATATACATGTGAGGGTCACATTCCCAAAGTCTAGTTACATTATGAAAAGTCTATATCTAGATCTCCTTCTATTCTCAGACTTCTAAACCCTATCATTACCACTAAGGGATTAAAATATACAAATAATCCCAAGTTATCTCACCAAAAACCTACAAATACCCAAACCCTAGTAGCCTAGAGTCGATGGTTACTTTATTACATTAGAAAAAGGTACAAGGAATCACATCCCAAATGAAATAAATAGTATAGTATTCTTGGTACATTACATACAAAATTTAAATTCAAATACAAATTAAAATATAAAATATAAAAAGTGTTTTATTTGGGAAATTCATATTTCCCTTTAGCATATCCCTACATATAAATCACAAAACACATCCTAGTATCCTGGAAAAAAATATAGACATAAGAAATGGGTGGATTGAAATGATCAATAAGAGTAACCAGATAGTGGAAGATATCAATAATATATAAGAATAATAAATATGGAAAGGTAAATATATGAAAAATATTACATTAAATCAATTACATAATAATAATATGTCAGGAATGAATGATGATCAATAATTCTATATAAATAATCACATGACCTTGAAACAAAATGATGAATATTCTAACTAATCAAATAATCACATGGAAAATCAATATAAAATCTCATTATGAGGGAATTCATAATATCATACATCGTAACCATACCATAAAGGAATCATGAAAAGAAATATTGTATAAATGGTTAAGGACTCATCCAAAATCTCAAATGATTTTGTCTCATGAAACATACTGATGCATTGAGGGGTTTATTGAGGGCCCCTCCCATCACTTACAAAGTCTGATGACTAAATAATATAAAAGTTGTGAAATATAATAAATATAAACATTAATATTATAAAATTAGAATAAAAAATGTTAATAAATTCCCCCAATAAATAATAATAATCATAATTCATTCATATTAATATAGATAATGGTTTCAAAATAGTACAACCTATTCAACTAATCAAAACCCATCTAGAGAAATAATAACGATGGTATCTTTTTAATGCACTCCCAATGTATCAAATTGTAAAATGTGGTTTGATGTCTTTGATGAATAGAAATACCATAAAAAAAAAATTAAATACATTCATGATGAAACTACCCTTTTATCATTGAATATTATAACATTTTGAGTATTTGAATCAGATTGTAAATCACTCCCTTTATGAATTCTTCAATTAGCGGCTATACATTTTTATAATATGATGATCAAAACTAAATTCTGAGAGTTCTATTATCTTTATATCATGTTTTGACAAGGGTATTGAGTTTTTTATGAAGAATCAGGTGTCAGGAAAAGGTTTTGGGAGTATTAGATGTCGAATGGTCTATTTTGTAATTTACAAGTCTTTGAGATTGGTTTAGGGTAAACCGTATGGGCCCTTCTAGGTAATGGTGTGGCTCATTTTGAACTATCACGCGATTTGAGTAAACTATGCATGTGAGGTGCATGATTGTGTGAGGTTATCTAGAGTTGTAGTAGAGTAATTACTCATTGTATTCACACAGTAAGGATAAAAAATGTGCATACCATGTGAGGGATCCCTTTGGGGAAGTATCTCAACACTGTAGGTCACACAGTTTTTTGTACAATTTGGAAAAATGTATGTCAAAACATTATGGCCTATACATGTTTTTTTTAGGTTTTGTTTTATTTTTTTTCTTATCTATCCCTTTATTTCTCCTTGGTCACATGCACAATTAAAATAAAACCACATCCTCTTCTCCTCTAGTGGGTTTTTCTCTCAACTCCTCCTCAATAGTCTATTCCTCAATCTATCAGATGTTATAGGATACCATTGGTAATACTAACCTCGTCCTTGATTTTTTCCTCCTTTTTTTCACCACATGGAGTGAAAAATATATTAGAGATGCTTCACCCTTTTTTAGGGCATTTGACAAAAACATATATCTTTTCTAAACCTCTTAGAATTAGAGCTTGATAGAGAACACGAATACGTCACTACAAAAAAAACATGGTTTAGCGGCGGTTTTGTGGCGGCGGTTCACAAAACCGCCGCTAAACTTTTTTCGGTGAAGGTTTCGAGGTGGTTTTTAATAAACCGCCGCGAAACCCGGTTTATTTTACACAGCCGCCGACCCTTTCCCCCTTCCCCTTCACGATCCCTAACCCTTGCCACTCTTTACCCCCGCGCTGCCGGTGACTCCCCACCCACCGCGCTGTCGTCGACTCCTCACCCCCGCGCTCTCTGGCGAAACCCGCACCCCCCAGTGCCCCCCTCGACCACCAGCGACCCCCTCGACCACCGGCGACCCTCGCGCCCCCCGTGCCCTCCGGCGACCCTGGCACCCCCCACGCCCCCCGCGGCCTTCGGCGACCCCCCGCACCTGATTTGGTATTGGGAGTGGTACAATATTGTGCCTTTTCTTTATTAATGCATGATTCCCATTCCATGTGATTTGAAAATGCATTATATTCATTTTTTTCATGAATTATTTAGTGTACTATTGAATCTAATATTGAGATTATATACATCAAATAGTTTTTTACAATTCATGCCCTGTGCGCAAAGATTAATTAGTTGGGTTATGAATAATTGTTGATATATATATATTTAATTACACATATATTTTTGAACATCACAATGATATATTTATGTGGTCATAAACTAATAGTGTTTCTCGTTAATGAATCATATTTTGTTTTAGTCTTTAAAATTAATTATTCTATAAGTTATTTGAAATTTAGTTTCTTTGTAAATATATAGTCACTACATTATATTAATTGATGATAAATCATAGGTTATTAACTTTTATTTTTCATGTTAATGGAGTACATGTTTTTAGTTGTGAATTAATGCTGTAATAAATGGCATTCTTATCATTGTCTTCCATACGATGTATTGTTGCATGCAGCCCTCCAGGGCCTGTACATAGAAAACCAGTTTGGGTTAGAAAATTTCTCTTTAAAAGGTTGAATATTCAACATCCTTTATTTGAAAATGAACAAAAATGTGTCTAGAGATCATGAACACTTGGTCAATAATGGATTCAGTTGATGGAACACTATTTTTCTTTAATAACAATCTCAACATATTCATACTACATTATTTTGATAACAAGAAAACTTTATTAATAATTAGTTACTATATAGTGGTATGTTACGACTTTAATATACTCTCTTAAATAATTTATTCCTTTATTAACTGATATCAGTATGGATCAAACATCTTAATTTCTTATCATAATGCTCTGTTGGGTTTTGATATGAAATTATTGTTGTCATTGAAATTTTTCCAGCATGACATTCTTTTGGCACTATGTCCTAAGTTGCAGTTTCTTGGATGGCGGTTCTTGCGCATCTCTTATTTTTCATCCAAGATCAAGTACTTGCATTATCTATTATCTATTAATGTTATTTTAGTTGTGTTTTAGGCCAATGATGTCATCTATTTCATTTGGGAAATCTTTTTGGTTCCAACAGTTGGAGTTGTGGATGAATTGCAGATTTGTTTGTAGGTTCACTGATATTTTCATTTACTACTATTTAGGCCCATCTGGAGTGGTTTTTTTTGAATTTTAACTGTTATATTCTATTGGAATGAGAGTTCTTATTTGTATTTGAGGAATGAATGTCAAGCTTCAAACTCGTTGCAGGTTCCACGTTATTGATTTGTTGTCGTAGTGCTGCGAATGCTTTGTGTTTTGGTTTTCTTTTTGTTATTTTGTTTCTTTTCATTTATTGCCTTTGGTTTATTGGTTCCAATGTAATCCCCACGGTGTTTCATGGACAGTCGTGCAAAGTTTTCTTGTCTGTGTTTTTGTTGTTTTGTTTGATTTGAGTGTACTGCTTCTCTATTTATATAATATGACTTGAAGTACCATTCTATCACTACCACAAAACTGGGCAAGGCCTCCGCCCTGCCTCCGCCCTGCCTCTGTGCTGCCGCCGGTGCCTCCTCCTCCACCGCGGCCTCCTCCTCCTCCACCGCGGCCTCCTCCTCCTCCTCTGCTGCCTCCGCTGCCTCCTCCTCCTCCGCCGCGGCCGCCGCCTCCTCCTCTGCTCCTGCTCCTCCTCCCCCTCCACCGGCCTCATCCTCCTCCTCCGCTGCCTTCGCTGCCTCCGCCCTGCCTCCCCCTGCCTCCGCCCTGCCTCAGTGCTGCCGTCGGTGCCTCTGGTGCCTCCTCCTCCACCGCGGCCTCCTCCTCCTCTGCCGATGCCTCCTCCTCCTCCGTCGGTGCCGCCAGTGCCTCCACGTCTCCTCCTCCTCTGCGGTCACGCCGCGGTCACGCTGTGGTCACGCTTCGGTCACGCCGCGGTCACGTCGGTGCCTCTGCGGCCGCCTCCTCCTCCTCCGCCGCCGCGGCCGCTGCCTCCTCATCTGCTCCTGCTCCTCCTCCTCCTCCTCCTCCGGCCTCATCCTCCTCCTCCTCCGCTGCCTCTGCTGCCTCCTCCCTGCCTCTACGCTGCCGTCGGTGCCTCCTCCTCCACCGCGGCCTCCTCCTCCTCCTCCATCGTGGCCTCCGCCTCCTCCTGCACTGCCTCCGCTGCCTCCTCCTCCTCCGCCGCGGCTGCCGCCTCCTCCTCTTCTCCTACTCCTCCTCCTCCTCCTCCACCGGCCTCATCTGCATCCTCCTCTAAGACAACCCTTGAATTAAAAAGTGGTTCTTTATATGTCGATGGTTGAAGACATGATTATAAATGTCTGAATTGTAATACTCAAACCTAGAGAGGTGACACTTCGATGAATAAAGTGAACATAGTGGCCCTCTTTATAGTTGGTTGTGTATGAAACCATTGATAAACATCATTCCTCTTGGAGGACATCTAAGGTCAAGCCTAAACAATCACATAATGTCTCAGGTTTAAAATGCATTATGATCAGTTTCAATCACACATCAATGGGGTGTTGTTTGAGGAAACATAAATGTGTGATCGATAATGTTATGATAAGTGTGTAGCCCGATATTCTTATTGATCCTCAATGAGGTGTTGACGCTGTCTCCTATGGACCAGACTTGTTCTGTTGGTCTGAAGTGGTAAATGTGATCAATGAATCATCTTTATTATATTATGCATACTTTATGATCAATGGTTCATCTTTATTATATTATGTTTCTGTAATCTTACACTATCGTATATTTTTGTGTAGGCACATTGTGATATACATGGATAAAAGCTGGATCACATTACCGAGGAACACACCTCAATATGTTAAGGGTTTGAATGAGTTTTAAGATTTTCCAATTTCTAATCGATCCATTGAAGGGAGAATAAGATGTCCATGTCCTAAATGTAAATTTAGAACATGGTTGAAGAGGGATGAAGTTTATGAAAATTTAATACTGAAGCAATTCCCTGATCAATATTTTTGTTGGATTTGGCATGGAGAATCAAACAATACAGAAAGATTGAGGACTTATGTTAATCCATAGAATGAGGTTCCAAGTTTGTCGCCAATGGAAAATGAAATGAAAAACCTCATAAATGATGCATTTGGCACTGCAAGACACCACTATGAGCATCAAAACATATCAGAACAACCAGAAGATGATGCTACAAATTGCAACGTGACAAGTGATGTTTTTGAGACTGTAACACAAGCAGATCAAGATTGTAACATATCATTGGATCCTCCTCTTGATTTTGTGGAGCCAAATGTAAGGGAAAACTTCAGTGAGAAAAATGTGTTTCATGATTTTGTTGATGATGGAAATCACGAATGGTATAGTGGGTGTTTGACATATTCAAATCTTTCATTTCTGCTGAAGTTGTACCATATCAAATGTCTTTGTGGAATTAGAAATAAGGCAATGTCTATGTTATTGGAATTGATTCATGATGCATTTCCTGAAGCAAAAATCCCAGAATCATTTTATGAGATGAAAAAAGTTGTAAACAAGCTTGGTCTGAATTATACAAAAATACATGCGTGTCCCAATGATTGTATGCTTTACTGGGGAGAGGATTCAAGTAGACAGAATTGTAAGAAATGTTCTTCTTCTAGATGGCAGTCAAAGGGTAATGTTGGATGTATGACTGAACATAATTTCATGGAGAAGAAGAAAAGGAACACACCTGCAAAAGGTTTGCATTACTTTCCTTTGAAGCATCGATTGCAAAGATTATTCATGTCATCAAAAACCGCCGAACATATGAAGTGGCATACTGTAGATAATAACAATGATGGGTTAATGAGACATCCACGAGATTCCCAATCGTGGAAGACATTTGATTCATTACATCCAGATTTCTCAGCTGATCCTAGGAATGTTCGATTGGGATTGGCTGCCGATGGATTCAACCCATTTGGAACATTGAGTATGAGTTATTGCATTTGGCCAGTTTTTTTGATCCCTTATAATCTGCCTCTGTGGATGTGTATGCAACAAACATCTTTTATCATTTCGATGATTATTCCTGGAAAACAAATGCCTGGAAATGATATTGATGTATACCTGCAGCCTTTGATTGAAGAATTGCAGGAGTTATGGAGCAACGGTGTTGAGACATTTGATGTTTCTTCTAAAACAATGTTCAAAATGCATGCTGCTTTAATGTGGACCATTAGTGACTTCCCTGGGCTTGGGAATTTATCTGGTTGGAACACTTATACGGGTTTGGCTTGTCCCATTGGTAACTTTGATTTCGAGCCCAAACGGATACCTCACAATAGAAAATGGTGCTTTTGTGCCATCGAAGATTTCTTGATGCATCTCATAGATTTCGGCTGAACAAATCAAAATTTAATCGTTCCATTGATCGTAGACCACCTCCAAAGTTGTTAACCGGTTCTGAAATATTGACACAGCTTGAAAATGTTAAAACAGAATTTGGGAAGGTTCAGGAGTTGAATGATAGAGGAAAACGAGTGCGAAGTGCATCGTCAAGTGAAATCAGAATGCAACAATGGAAGAAAAAAAGTATATTCTTCAAACTTATGTATTGGGAATTTAATTCTTTGCGCCACAATCTTGATGTGATGCATATTGAGAAGAATGTATGTGATAATTTAATTTTCACATTACTTAATGAGCATGGAAAGTCGAAGGATCATCTCAATGCTCGCAAAGACTTATAAGTAATGAACATAAAACGTGATCTCTGGCCAGATGAGAATGAAAAGTATGCTCCGACCATTTTTTCAATGAAAAATAGGGATAAAGATACGTTCCTTCAAATTTTAAAGAATGTTAAGGTATCTGATGGGTATTCGAGTAACATCTCGAGGTGTGTTGACTTGAAGAATCGTAAGTTATATAGATTGAAAAGTCACGATTCACATATTTTGTTACAACAGTTACTACCATTGGCATTGCGTACATTATTACCTGAAAAAGTTACTGCTATTGTACTCCAATTCTGCACATTTTTCAGGCAATTATGTGAGAAAGCTCTACATCCATTTCAGCTTGACAACCTACAGGAGAGGTTTGTATTGACCCTTTGTGCAATGGAGATGATCTTTCCTCCATTGTTTTTTACTGTCATGATGCATTTAACTGTGCATTTGGTTGACGAAGCTAAATTAGGAGGCCCCGTTCATTATCGATGGATGTATCCAATTGAGAGGTATTTTATTTATATGTTTCTAGTTAAGTAAACAATTTTTGTCATTTAAATAAATGCATAATATTATTATTTTTTTCACAGATATCTTGGGCATTTGAAAGCATACGTAAGAAATAAAGCTCAAACAGAAGGCTCTATTGCTGAAGGCTATTTGGCCGAGGAGTGTCTCACCTTTTGTTCTAGATATTTGGATGATATTGAGACAAGATTTAATCAAGTTGGTCGTGTTGACGACACATCAACTCATTCTCAAATGCATCAGAAATCAAAAATATTTTCTGCTATTGGCCGATCAGTTGGGAGGACCTCATACGCGACACTAACAGAATTGGAATTATTACAGGCACATAGATATGTGCTACTGAATAGTGAAATTGCAGATCCATTTATTGAAGAGTTGAGGATACAAACAAAGAGACGAATGAGAGGCCGAACACGAAATGAAAAATATATAACGAAAGTTGTGAATAAAGAGCTGGTAGAATGGTTTGCACGACGTGTAAGTTTATAAATATTGCAATAAATACGAATATTAGTTTGACACATACAATTTTCAAATCTATTAATTTTTTTTTCAGATCATGAATACTGATACTCGAGCAGACTTGTCAGAAGATTTGAAGTTTCTTGCTAGAGGTCCTATAAAACAAGTTAGAAAGTTCGGCGCTTATAGTGTTAATGGTTTTAGATTTCATACAGTCGATCAAGAAGTGGGTTTGAAAACACAGAATAGTGGTATATTTACATTTTCTGAAGTGTAATACTATGGAATGCTTCATGATATTATTGAATTAAACTACCACGGGCATTTTTCTATTGTTTTATTCAAATGCAAATGGGTCGATTTTATCAGAGGTGTTAAAAGAGATTCCTTGCAATTTACTTCTGTCAACTTCTCTCGCTTGATGGATGTTGGTGATCGTGAACTGCATTATCCATATATCTTAGCATCACAGGCAAAAATGGTATATTATGTGAATGATGTTGTGCATGATGGGTGGAGTGTAGTTACTCACGTAATACAAAGAGATTTGTATGATATGGGTGATGAAGTGGAAGATTTGACCTCTACAATTGAATTTCATCAACAACAGGAAGCAGAATTATTTGTCCATCATGATATTGAAAATATTAGTCTAGCAAGGATGAATGAAGTGGATGAAGCAATGGAGAAGGAAACCGACATGATTGAAGGGGAAAATTATTGTATGTACAATTATTTATTCATTCAGCAACCACTTGTTTCATTTGTGTAGTCATTCATTATCATTGTTATATATATTTTGTTTGTTAGTACTGGGAATCTATTATCATTTTTAATTTTTTTTTCTTCATAAATTTTTTGAAATATATATTCTGAACTTAATTTTATTTGATTAAATGATAGGAATACCAAGGAAGAAGCAGTACACCATTCCTTCTACTTCTGTGACAGATGACGATACGTCTGTCCCCACGACATCTGAGGCTGCAGCTGCCTACATCCCTGCATCATCTCCCCCTGCACCATCTCTGACACCATCAGTGGATGCCTCATTAGAGGATGAGTCATCGCCTCCCCCTATAGGAGCCTCAGCAGTGGGGCAGTGACACGCCCCTTCCAGTTCATAAAAGACATTCTGGAGGGTCACAGTCACAGGTACAACTTTTAATTAA
The DNA here is from genome assembly GCA_963277665.1 of Viscum album. Taxonomy (NCBI): domain Eukaryota; kingdom Viridiplantae; phylum Streptophyta; class Magnoliopsida; order Santalales; family Viscaceae; genus Viscum; species Viscum album. Next base: position 1,136,502,687 of record OY728122.1, read on the forward strand.
ATAAATTTATTGCATTTTGTTTATAGTAATTGTTTGCTCATTGAAGATGAAAACAATGCAACCGTGGAAAACACATAAAAAGTTCTGATGTTTGGAACATGCATGGCAAGAAGATAGTGGTGCCATTTGATTCTTATGGGGTCCCGACGGATGATGTCGCAGGTTTACTTAGTCAGAATATAGGTCAACTGGCAGTAGAGCCCATTTCGCTGCCTATTTCATATGATGATTGGAGGCATATGTCTCCAAACTAGAAAAATGAAGTTTATGATTCTCAGATAAAGGTAATTTTATTACTTTATGGTTTAATTGAATGTTATGTTACTAATATATTCAAAATGAATTTCTGTATACAGATGTTCTTCCACTTTACCGTTGCTGATGTGATAGCACGGAAGTGGAAATTGAAAAATCTTGGAAAAAAATGGAAAGATTTCAAATGGAGGTTGTGGTGTGATGTCAATGATACTTCTTTGACCTTGCAGAAGATGTATGAGAAGCTACCCAGTGGGGTACCGAAAGAACAGTGGAAGGTTTTTGTCGACAGACATCATGATGAGAAGAGGATGGTATTGAAATATATATTATTATATTATCCTCATTTTACATTTATACATGTAAATGAAGAGGAGATAGACATTGAATACAATACTGTTAAATTGAATTTTATTTATTTCAGGATCTCTCAAGACAGAATGCTTCAAACTGGGCAAAGCAGGTCATCCTGCACATTGCGGGTTCAAAAAGCTTTTCAAGAAGCCGAATGTCATTGGTAATCTTTTAATTAGTTTAAATATTTATAAGATAATATTATCTATTTAACATATTTAATTATTGATTTATCTTTGTTTAATGCAGTCACAGAGTTTAGGGCATGACGCATCCCGAACAGAACTGTTGCTGGATGTTCATAAAAAAACAGATGGAAGTTTTGTTAATGAACCTGCCAGAGAAGTTGGGGTATGAAGTCAATTATTTATTATAATAACTTATTATCAGTTTTTACTGTGTTAATATATATTGATATTTGATTTATAGGTAAAAATTAAAGAAATATGGGATGCCAATCCTGGGCAATCCTACTCAGTCTCCCAGGATGACCCGGTTGGTAAAGTCCTTGGGAAGGAGCATCCTGGTAGAGTGCGCGGGATGGGTTTGGGACCTGTACCATCTGAGGTATTTCGCATGCCATCAGGGATTTTGGCTACATATACTCCTGCTTATAGCCATTTCATACCTGAAGATGCTCAGAGGGAGATGTCTTCTCTATGAAACACAGTTCACCAGCAGGGGGATCAGATATCTGTTTTGCAGAAAGAGTTTCTTGAAATACGTCAGTATATGAGAAGATATTCCCCTAGTGGTAGTGCATCGGGTAGTAGTGAGCAGGTAAATCACAAAAAAATCAAAATCATTTAGTTTGCAAACTTTAATTGGTTTTATGTTTTATTATAAATATGCAACAATATTTAATTTTCAATATAATGTTCTTACAGGTGGCAGTAGGTGGTGGAGATGAAGTTGGAGAGGGTGACGATGCAGCATCAGATGATGAGTAGTAGTATTATTGATGTGTTGAACAAGCATGATAACGGTTGGTTTGTATATGTAACATTTATGGCACATAGTTGATGATCTTATTTTATCCCAAACTTATCGTCAAACTCAAAGGTGATGTTTGAAGGGTAATGATTATAGTGGGATGGATCTAGGTTCCACCCTTGTTCATGCTGGGGAACAATGTATTAAATGGTTAGGTGATGGAATGACTAAGAAATTTCATTGAAAGTCAGGTATGGGCTTATGTGAATGTGCTTGTGGTAAACACGGGATTTCATAGAGGAAGGAATTGTGGTTCAGGTTGTGATATGTGAGTCATCTAAGCTGAGTATCTTGGGAATGGTTAGCTGAAAGTGGATTGAATTATTATAATTCTTCTTAGATGTATATAGGTGAAAGTATCCATTTAAATCATGTCACTAGGCTAATGTGGGTGTCATGAAAGGGTCAAAAATGTCTTTTGAGAAAGATTGCATGACAAGTTTCAGTTAAGCTGATTGGCATTTGACTGTTTCTTTATAGTAAGGTCCCTATTATGGCCTCAGAAGTATTTAGGATTTCCCAATTAGAGGAAAAATTCCAATATTATCATTGGAAATCTTTGGATATTCTTTATCGGAAATTACAATGGTGGAGAATACTATGGTTCATAATTTTCTGTTAATGTTAAAACCTATGGTGGGGAGCACGATCGGTTGGATGCTTAAAGGGATGACGATGTGATCATTTATCTATATTCTGGTTTGATTTATTTTTCAGGGCAGTGCTGTAGTAGAACCAAAAAAAAAATTCCATTTCAGCATTTAGCGGTGGTTTTAACCGCCGCTAATTCCATACTTGGTAGAATTTAGCGGCGGTTAAAACCGCCGCTAGATATATTACCTTTATATTTAGCGGTGGTTTTTACCGCCGCAAAATAGGTGCATCAAACAACATAATTTTACGGTGGTTAAAACCGCTGCGAATAAAAAGGTGTGGCATACCCATAAAACCGCCGCTAAATGGCGAGAAACCACTGGGAAATGAGGCATCTATGACACATATTTTAAACCGCCGCAAAATAGGAAAAACTTCTGCTAAAAGATTGCTGACGCCAAGTTTAGCGGCGGTTTTTGTAAACTGCCGCCAACCCATTTAGCGGCGGTTTAAACCGCCGCTAAATTGAAAAAAACTCCCACTAAGGGCTGCTTTTGTTGTAGTGCGTCTACAAGTCCAATGTATGTGGTGCATATCCTACATTATTTTTTCAAGGATTTTTGGGGGTGAGGATTTTATAGTGCATGGGGGAACTTGAGAGAAACCATATTGCTGCAGGTCTAATTGATTGTATGCCTCATGGGATTCCATTGGGAATTCCCTTCCCATATTTTCATGAGTGATGTAGGGTTAGAGGAAGTCACTCCTTGGGTGGTTTTGCCAGGGTTGTTCAATTACTTTTATTCAAGTTTTTATTTTTTAAATTGAGTTTCTCATTTGATTCCTGATGTTTTATTCAATGATATTGAGTTGTATAATTGGATTCAAGATTTTAAATTCAATCGTATTAATTTAAATTTATTGTTCAATTTTTTTTATCAATATCAGTTTCCAAATTTAAATGGAATTTCTTATGATATGTTAATTTCATTAGATGAGACACATGGTGTCAATGTTGGGGTTAGACCATTTATATATTCTTGAGTGATATTTATAATAGGATTGGGTGGTGTTGATGTTGGATTATGGTAGAAAAGATATCAGTTTGGGCATAACCCATGATATTGGAATAGAAATACCATCAGATTTTCTTAACATGGGTATAGGGGACTGAGGTGTTGGTTGATGTGGGTTAGATTCATTATTTAGTGATTTCCACTAAATTGTTCTGGCCAAAGCTTCAAATTGAGTTGTATACGCATGATATGACTCTTTTGATGAGGCGGTTTTGACTACATTAGTGGGTAGAGGTCCCTGATAGTGTGTATTAGGATTTGTGGTTGGGGGTGATTTCTATAGAATGCCCCATGGAAGGTGAGGAGCCTTCAGATGTCACTATTGAGTTTGATGGATGGGGGTTGAGGCCTACCATGATTGAGGACATGGGACTAGACTCATAGTAGAGGATTCACATCATCATTCCCTAGGATTCCATTCTAAGGTCTAGTTGTGATTTTATTTTGAGGAAAAACATTGTTGTTCCTTCAGACATCAGGCTACCTATCGATGGTTTCTTTGAGAAGGGGTATAGGGTACCAGATACTAATGTTTTTCGGTGTGCCTTCAGGTCATTAGTATAAACAGAGACACAAGGTATAAGGAGGTACCGGGTTTCAGGCTACATGAATTGTGGTGGGACATGAGGGTTCACCTAGGATAACAACATGGGTACCTTGGTCCATGGGCTAAGGAACCTCATTACTTCTTGTATTTCGGCATTGGTCAAGGAAGGTGTTAACATCTGGGAGGATTTTGAGCATCATTGATGTTTATTTTTACTTTATGCATTATTATTATTATTTATTTATTATATCATGCAGGTGTAAACAAGTATTCTAAGTTCTTACCTTTTGGTGGTATCTTACTAATACTAATTCTCACACCCTCCATGGGTCCTTTAGGATGCATGTAGATTTTATGAATTTATGTTCTGGTAAAGTATTAGCCTTAGGAGAAAGATATTGCTAGCTTCTTACATGGAGTTTGGACCTAGAACATGGGGGTTATGTCATGTTACCTTTTGCTTTTAGTTAGTTATGTTTTAGTTTACTTTCATGTATCATCATGCTATATATGTATAAATTGTACAGGTCAACCATTAGAGACCCTCTTTTGTCTATAAACATGTAATTCCTATTATGAAATTCATTTTTCCAACTTTATTTTAGTAGTAGATACATGTGGTGTGGTGGGAATGATGATATAATTATATATCTTATGTTGTATTTTATTAATTGTTGCTTCTTCTATTATTTCTAATTGACTGTTCTTCCCCCATTAGCAGGTCTGGTTAGAGTTTTTCGAGTCTTATTTATCCCACTACATGATATATATTATTACATGGACCAGTATATTATTTTTTACCATAGCATATAGCCTCCCCACTATACCTATTTAGACACTCACTACTAGTTTGTAGTCACTTGTATCTAGGGAGGGGTGACTATATCTAGATGCACACAGCTTGATAGCACGGTTTTGGTGGCTAATTGGGTCGGGGCTACTAAAAAATCACATTTTATAACTAAAACTTCAGAAAACATTTTGAAATTACTTTTCATTGAAAATAACATCAAAAACATAAAAAATAATATTTTAAAACTTTAGTTTTTATGACAATGGGGAATATAATACATTATATACAAGTTAAAACATACATGTTTTATATTTTTGGTAAAATTGAAATGATCCTTTTTTAGAAAGTATCATGAATATTTTTTAAAATATTTTTCAAAAAATTATAACATGGTAAAAATTTTCATTCATAAATCATGTGAAAATTTTTAAGAACATTTTTAAAAAATAGAAAACATGGATTTGGAATGAAAATGATTTTTTGAAATAAGAGATAAATTAAGTTAGATTTTATTAAAAACATTTTGTTAATAATTTTAAGTACCAAAGAGAGTAATATGGTACTATTACCTGAAATATTAATGAATAACTAAAGGATAATAAAATTAAAGTTTTCTATTACACAATGATAAAATAATTTCCTTCAATGGAGATTCATGTATAAAAAATTATGATAAAAATTATATTGAAGCATAAGTCTCTTTTCACTTTAGTGGTAACTTTTGAATCATAATCCCCATGAATGGAATAACTTAAAATAAAAATTTGAATAATTTAAAAGTAAATAGATTTATGATATTATAAATAAAAGTGTCTATATATAGACCATTAAAATAAATAAGTAGTGAATATGTAATATGTCCCATGATAGTTTTCACATTTCATAATATTCGGTATTTTTTGAGGTTAAATTCTAAAATGGAATAATTTTGGGCGTTAACATTTTTATTTTTATTGTTTATTTTTGACATAACTATTTTTCAACAAAAATTATGGAATTAATTTTTTTAGGGTTCTAAAAATATTGGGATTAATGTAATTATTCATGACCTAAATCTCATCCCATCATTTTGAGACCAAAAATCAGATCACAAATTAGGATTTGAAATCTGAGCACAGATCTATAGATTGTTTATATAGGGCACATACCTCATTATTGGAAAACAATTGAGCTAAATACAAGTATATGGATAAAATTTATTTGAATAAAATTTGTTAAGGTGGAAAAATGTGATTCGGTCTTTTTCAACTCCATAAATTCATGGGATATTGATGATGGGGAATACAGAGAGTCTTCCAAGAAATATTAAAGTAAAGCATACATAAATCCAACAATTTTTGTCTAATAAAGATGAAATTTTGAGGTTAAACATGTATAAAAAATAGAAAAAACTTTTTAGAATACAAAAATTTCCAATTCATCCATTAAATGGGGCTAACATGCACTTACATTTTGAGAAATATTATGAATCCAAAAAAATTTACCAAATATTCCAATTCAAATGTATCCATTTTTGTTTCAAAATGTGTTAATTTAGTGTCTATATTATGTATTATTAGAGGTTATTTCATGATTTAGTATATTTTCATAATTCAAATATACATTACTCCTATTTTTTATACCTTATTCAATTATTTTTACGTCTATGTGTTTTTCCCACACTATTCTCACCTAACTTCATGAGGATAGGGAAATAACCATGGTGTTTGTTATAGGGAGATAATTGTGTTTTATTGAGTTTAATTTCTCATATATATCAAACACATTATTTAAATATCAAATTTTGACATTCTTTAAATTGATTATGGTATGTGATTTCACAATTTCCTTTATCAGTGTATAATTCTTTTCATTTTCCATTCATCCTTATTTCATGATATAATTTATACACACGAAGGTGTATATATTGGGTAGTGATGGATGAAAAAGATATATCCTAGCTGAATATATGAAGATTATTCCACTTCATGCAGAGATCTTGGTGTTGGGATAATAAAAAATATAATGAGAGGGTGTAGTGTGAAATATCTTGATCGCTACATTGAATTATGTATCGAGAATATTTTAATGAACAAATATATCAATCATTATGATCCCTTAATAATTAATTTATTCACTATTTATTTATAACATCATTTTTTCATCTTTTATATATATATATATTAATATTAAATGCATCATTCAAATCCAATTCATTGTGTTATTTTGTTTTATATTAGTTAGAATATAAATAGTGATAATAGAATTTCAATGTTGTGTAAGTTGACTCCATGATACCAACCCTTTGTGTGAACTATATTGTATAGTGAGGTAAATAAAATATTGAACGGGGATCTAAAAAAATCCCCAAGCATCAAGGTCCCAACTTTTACTTATGAAAACCAATACATATAACAACTCATACCTCAATAAACCAATAATTATGAGTTTTATAAAATTGATTGGATTTTATAATATTAGAATTATATTTTCGGTTAAGAGTTTTATATAATTAGAAAAGCAATATAAAACCTTTACAATAAAAGTGAATATTTTTCATCAATGTTATTTTCTGCCACAAAAATATAATTCTCAAATTTAAATACATATTTCATTGAAAAATCCCTCGATTCTTTAATGATGGAACACCATTACATAAAAATAGATTTTTATTCAGTTTCATACGCATCCCTATGACCTATAAAAAAATTTAAAATGTATTCTAAGTATAAAAATCTCAAAATTTGATACAAAAAGAAAGGAACCCATTAGTAAATTTTGAAAATCAAGATTCCCATTAAAAAATTTCATTTTATAAAATTAAACTAAACTCAACATAATCATTTAATTACTCAATAAATTAACTTCCCATTCCAAATTATTTTCAAAAAAACATATCATAAAAATTGTTAAATTAAAAAAATCAAAATCATGTTTTTTTAATTTCAATCCTGAGTACTCATGAAAACCTTTTTTTGGAAAGGGATACTTTTCACCTCTAAAAGAGGAAAAAATTTCCTTTAAACTCAAGATCATTAGATTAACTTCTAAAATAAATATTATTCAATGAAAAATAATTTTAAATCATAGAATATTCATGTTTTTAAAACATTTTTATTGTATATTTATTCTGTTGAATTAAATTTTAAGTATTTGATAGCTTTCATTATGAGAAACCCTAAGTCTAAATAGATCGTAAATTATTATAACCATTATAAACATGAAATTGTATTAGGGGTATGAATAGGATTAAAAACATTATGATATATATATATATATATTCATTAATTTAAATGTATTGATTAATTCCTAATAAATAATCATTAATTTAAAAAAAAAATCATTATCCAAGGGCCCATTTTTTCTGAATAATTATATTGTTCTAGCTGTTATTAATTTTTATATAAAAAAATATAGTGATAAATATTAAAATTTTATTCAAATAAAATTGTTTTCTAATTTATGAATAATCATTCATATATTAGTTATCTAATGGTTATGAATGAAGATTTAATAATTTTAAGGTAAAAATGATTTGACTTACATAATATAGTTTTTTAAGTGTTCAATTTTTATTTATGTTAATAAATTAAAAAACAAAATTTATAAATCATATTATTGAAATTTATTGAATATTTATTCTAAAAAATAATTTATAATTCATATAAAAGTTTTTACTAGGAATGTAATGAAAATAAATTTAGTTTTATGATTAAAAATTCATTTTTCAAAAATAGGTATTTCTTTTTTCTCTGGGATTATTTTAAAATAATTTTTTTCCACACATAGAATTAGAATTAGATAAAATAGATTAAATATTTATAATTATCATTTTAAAATTTATTAATGTGAAAATTTAATTTTTTATAATGAATTGTAAAAAAAGTACAAATTTCTAACAATGATTAAGGATAAAATGTGTTATCGAATAGAGGTAAATAAAGAGATAAGGGTAAAAATTCCATGAAAAAATATCTAAATAATATTGGTTAAAATTATTTTGAACTTATATTATATGTAAATATTTTTCTTTCCTATTTTTTCCATCTTCATAAGAAATTTACTTTATTGTTTAAATATTTTACATAATTACATGTGTGTCCCTCCAATCACTTATAAAAGGGAGCCTCTTCTCCTACCTTGTTAAAAACATTTAGAACTCTATGTCATATAATTAATACCTAAAAAATTACTATATTTCATCTATTTTTCCATGTTCCCATATTCATACCAAAATACCATCCTAAGAAGGTGTAACAGAGATCTCCCAAAGTGATAATTGACTTGCACAACTCTTTCAATGTTTATTTATTCATCAACATGCACTTATTTTTTTATACCTGTTAAAATTATGAATTATGTATCCTAAATATACAAAAGTTTTATTATTATTATAGTAATAAAATTTTCCTACTTTCCATCAAATAGTAAAATAAAGTATTTCTTAGGTGTACATATTGGCTACCACCCCAACATAGCTATATGATTAATTTTACATAACCACCTTATGATGATTTTTATAATGATATATATATTTAGTATATATGATATTTATTTTATAATTATGATTATTTAATGATAAATTATTTTTAATATTTATTTAATTTTTTTTAAATGAATGTAGTGTTTTTGTGGACGTACGGACTATTGTTTCCATTAATGGTGTAATTCATTTTTCAAAATTTTACTTTTGATCGATGGTTATAAATATGTATATAATTAATATATATTATATTTAAAACCTTATTTACATGATTAATTTTATGTAACCATGATCAAGATTCAAATATCATAGCTATCAAACTGATACGTGCATAAAAACTGAAGCAGCAAACACGTGAAATGATATGATATCTAAATATTATTAATAAAAAGGTGATATAATGTTATAAGTAGACCATATATGGTATTATAAGTATTAATATAGTATTACATATAATTATAAAAAATTTAAATGTATTATTCAACTACTTATACTAATCACAAATCAAGTCTAACTTGAGGTATAGATTTTATGTTACTGTGTAACTTTTTACCTGGATTGTTTAAGATTACATTTTTTATGATAAAATTATATATCCAATCACTCACAGATATTATGTTTTTTATTATAATATATTAAATTTTTTAAATTAAATAATTTCATTTCATTTTTCACTCTATAGGTACACAAAATTCTGAAAAATGTTTTTAAATAAAACCAACATTTTTTCTATTTGATCGAGAATATTTTTCTTCCATGTCCATATACTGTTATAAATGTTTTCAAGGATATTTTTACTATTATCCATTGATTTAATAATGTCATTTTTACCCATGTTTTAATTTCTCATTAATGGTTTAAAATGAATCTCCTTGTCAATTTATGAATAATGTACTTCTTACAAAAGGCCTAAACGAAATAATTTTTTTACATTTACCATAGGAAAGGTGTTTCCCACGATCATGACTATTCTTTTCTATTAAACATAATTTAAAGGTTTCAATGGTTATTTTAGATGTAAATTTTTTCCTTTATATTTTATAAATTATTAATTTTTAAATAATTTATTTCACAATGAAATGGTTATTTCTTGTAAAAAAATCTTGTGATATTTAAAATGTATTTTTATCTATGACAAAATCCATTGATTTTACATATACTTAATATAATAAAAGATTCAATGATAACGTATTTATTCATTCTATATATGTTTTATAATTATGATGATGAAATTTTGATGAAGCCTATTTTATTTTCCCTATATTAAGCTAATGTGAAATGATAAATATTTATATGATCTAGTGGGATACATATGAATAGATTATTCTTTTTGACTATGATAATAAATATTTTAATGGTCTTGTGGAATATATTTTATGAGTGGGTTAGTTATATCCATATAATGAATTGGGTAATTTTTATTGTTTATGATCTCCATGGGTACAAGGGAGATTATCCCAAGCCCAAAATAGTGTACATCATAGGATATCCATATACCAATGTAGGTACACTGGTGCTTATCCCAAGACTAACATGTGATGAATGTTTTTGTGGGTAGCCTCAACATAAGATTTAGATGATTATGATTTTTCAATATTTATGTTATCATGTTATTCTTGTGATATGATCTCATGGATTATGAATTTTAATTATTCTATGATTCATGCCTTTTGAAATAAAAAATCCTTATGTCATGATTATGATATATGAAATGTTGGGTATGATTTTCCAATTTTAATATCATGTACTCATTCCCTTAAGATCATGATATTTTTACATAGTATCATTTATTGATACCTATAATGTATATATTTACTAAGAATATGAGATAACTCTTTCTTATGTTTTGTTTTACCCATGATTGGAAGAAAGGTTTTATGTGTAACATTTATAAGAAGGGTTCGATGAGTAAAAAACATATTGGGAGATAATTTAATATACTGATTATTTAAGTATCCAATTTTCTAAAGATAGTGATCTGTATGGTACTTGGGCATGAATTATTTTCAGATGTATGGAATATTAATCTAAAATGATTCAATATTTATGTTCATTGTTCAGAGGATTCATAGTTTACATCAGAGAAGAGTTTAGTTATTTCCTAATATTAGGATATGAAAACTTTAGTGATATGTTAAGAAAAATTTTAGTATAATATCTTATGTTTTTGTAGGGAAATTATTGTTTATTTACTGGAAATTTCATCCATATCCTGATACTGGAATTTGGATGTGGTTTTGGCATAGATCGACCAAAAAATAACAAATTTATAAGGAGTTTATTAGGTATTAACATGATCTATACATGTATATATTTATTGTGCCTAAGACTCAACATATAGAAATAAAATCCTAGAGGATATAATTGGGTTTATTAACATTTTATTTATGAACCATTATTAAGAATTTTAATAGATAATTAACAAGGATGACCTAGGTTAAATGTAATTTTTCATAGATTGAAAATAAAGATCCATGATTGACAGACCCTATGAACTCTTTTTTAGTATTATATGAACTATGACTATGAATATTGTTTCTCAAACTATAATATTTTGTTTTATTGAATGGTTGGACCCAATAATAATAATTTTAATGCAAAATTTTAAGGATAATCCTGTGATTCTACACCTAATAAATTTAATTTTATTGGAGCAAGAATGAAAAATATTATTGATATTCTGGTGAAACATTCTCAAGTTACGAATCATGTTTAGCTTCAAAATATATTAATGAGTGACCGATGTACTATTGAGTCCTTTATAGGTAAATATCCAATTTATTATTATGGGTTTTATGTTTCACTAATTTAGAATAAATGTATCAATGACACTGAATATATATTTTTCATTTATCTAGTGCTTGAAAAATAAAACATTTATTTTGGTTGTTTATAAATTGAAAATTTAATCAGATCAATGGGGGAATTATATCAAGAATATGATGCATAGGGATGAAACGGACTCTACTGAGTGGGTTGAGTTTAAGAGATTATTTTTAAATACTTAATTTTCTCATATTCATTATAAAAGAATGGAAAAAAAATTTGTGAGATAATGTAGAGTAATGATGAATCTATTAGTACCCATGAGGTAAACATTAAAAGACTAGTGAGGTATACTTTTATTATTATCATCTAACCTAAAATAAATATTGATCAATTTTTTGGTTGTTTTAAAACAAAATATATGAAGGTTGTTAAAATTATGAGACTTTTCTAGTTATATATAAACCATTTTATATTCATTATATGTAAAAATAGAGATTGGAGACACCCATTAATTTCATGGTTTCAATAATGAAATAAATATTGAATTAAAATGAAATTATAAAAATAAAAAACTATTGAGGGAAGAATTGAATATTCTATTATTCCAAAAGTGTGGAAATAAACATGGATGAAATTTTACTAAGAGGACTATTATAATATTTAATTATCGAGAGAACTTTCATCAAGCAATCTAATCTTGAATTAATGGGAATATGTTAGATAATGATTTGAATATAGATAAAGCTCCAAATAATATATCATCCACACTTTAATGTTTCAGATGTAAGGATTGTTATATTTTTACTAGCCTATGATTGATTCTTAGGGTTAATAACAATGAATTATTTCAACATCCTCATAATCCTAGGGATAATGGGAACTTTAATTTTCTCACTATTGTCTATATGGGTTTATAGAATTTTGTATTGAAGTGTACACTTACCATCCACTATAGAATTTATAATTTCTTATTTGATTCTATATAAAAAACTATTTTGTAAATAAGTAATTTTTTAAGGGTGCCTCATTAGCACCTAATTGATTAGATATTTAATTAGTAGTGAAAAATACAATTGGTATAATGACTTCATGTCATGTCTATGATTCTTCTCTGATTGATTTTTATGGAAATACGCATACTAAAAATCTTATTATTCTCCCTATAATTTTGTGATTTTTTGGAATGGATTCGCTCTCTTTATATTGATCTCATATCAATTTACAAGGAGGGTAAGTCACATTTCATATCCCGAAAGAACCTATGATCATTTATGAGTGTGAATATTAATACAAGATTCCAATTAAAATTATTTCCAGTTTATAGGTTTTGATTCCTATTAATAAGATGTATTTATCTCAGACTGTTGGTGAGAAAATGAACATTTATGATGTGCCTATTATATGAGAGTTTATTGATGTCTTTATGGAATAGTTTGCAAGTATTACTCTAAACCATGAAGTTTATTTTTCAATATAATCAATACCTAGTGCTACACCTATTTCATAGAGTACATATAGAATAACCCCAGTTGAGCTATCTAATTTAAGAATAACATCTAAGAGAATCATGTTAATTGATTTATTCATCCATGTGAATCACCATGGGGTATGCATATTCTTTTATTTTGAGAAAAAATATGGATCAATATGACTATACACTGATAATCGGGAAAATAACAAGATCTTGATCAAGAGTAAGTATCCTATACCACATATTGATTATTATTTTTAATCAACTATGAGGAGCTCAATAAATTTTAAAGTTTTATATTCATTAAAGTTACTATCAATTGAGATGTGTAAGTAAATACATACCTAATAAAATGTTTTTATGATGTATAGACACTATGAATTTAGAGTTATAATATTTGTACTTTCTAATTATCCAAATACCTTGATGGTTTTATTGAATATTTTCTTTAAATATTACATTGATAATTTTTTTGGTAGTCTATAATGAAATATTCTTATATATACAAAGTGAAAATAAGAGTATGAATATCGCTTGAAAATTGTGGTAAGAACCCTAAGGAGAAACTATATTCCAAAATCATCAATTGTAAATTATGGTTATATAAATTATCATTATTAAGACATGTGGTACTAAGTTATGGTATATTAGTAGATACCACTAAGATGGAATTCCTTAAAAAATGGCCCAACCAAACTATTGTGACTAAGATCCATAGTTTTCATCAGTTTTCTAGAAATTATTGACACTCTTTAAATAAATTATAAAGTCATTATAGTTCACTCACAATGTTAATAAATAATGGATTCAAGTTCCTTTATAATGTTGAATAAGGATAAAAATTCATGGAGGTGAAGAGAATGTTGTCCAAAACAATAATAATCACACTACCCCATAGTGGAAAATGGTTTATGATCAATAATAATGCATCTAATATGGGAATTTTCTGTGTTCTTATATGTAATGATAAGGTGATATCTTATGCCTCACATCAATTAATGGTTCATGAGAAGAATTACCCAACTTGTGGTATGGAGATAGAAGAAGTATTCATTGAATTAAATATATATAGTTATTATATTTATAGATAAATAAATGAAATATATACTGATTATAAATGTATAATTTATATACTCACCAAGAAATATATGAAAATGTTCAATAGAAAATGGTTGAATTTGATTAAATATTGTGATGTATTAATACATTACAAATATTCAAAGAAATTAATGTTTCTAATTCTTTGAGTCGAAAAGATCGTGATATCTTGTCTATAATGAGGATCACAAAAGATCAAATATTTATGGATTTTTTAAGTTTTCTCCTTGAAATATTGATGAAAGGGGATAAATAATATCTATCTAAAATAATTTTTCAACCATATATCTATGTGAAGATTAAATAGGTAGTGAAGAATATGTTCAGCTATAAAATAAAGTGACAAGTGTTCCTGATTTCAAACATTATAGTGATAAAATGATAATGTTTGGGAATATTTTTTGTTTCCTTGATAAACTAGAATTGAAAAAGGATTTTTTGGACGAATATCATATCTTATCATTCTCTATTCATCTTGGAAGTGAAAATATGTATAGATATTTTAAGAAGATTTTTTTCGAGAATAACATAATGAAAAATATTATAAAGTATAAACATTGATTTTTGGTTTCAAAAAAAGTTATTATTGAGTGGAATAATTCAATGTGGATGTTACCACCATTACCTATATCTCTATAGAAATGGTAAAACGTCACTATGGATTTCATTTTAGGATTAACGAAGTCATATAAAGTGAATACTTTTTTGGGGTTGTAGTCAATCCCATTAAGAAGTCTATACATGTCATTACTGTAAAATAATATTTTTATCTTGATCATTTTTTAAAGATAAACATTAAACATGTTTTAATATTTCATTGAGTACTACATACTATTATATTTTATCGAGATATTAGTCTTACCTTTATGTTTAAGAAATGTATTCAGCAATCCCATGATATAGAGTTGTGCATTAGTATTATCTGTCATCTTTATATATAAGGTCACTCTGAGGGAACCATTCAAACACTATAGGATATGATAATACCCTATTCTCTTGATTTCAAAGGTGTTTGGGATCAACGTATTCCTCTAATAAAATTTTCATATAACAATTTCTTTCCCAGGAGAATTAAGATGGATATTTATGAATCCCTTAATGTAAATAAGAGTATACCTCTAAATTTCTATGAGCAATTTGGAGAAAAAACTCTAGTTGAACCTAATACAACTGAGAAAATGGTAGAGAAGTTTCGAGCCATTAATAATCACATCAAGATATCTCAAAATAAATATAACAGTTATAATGAAAACTTCTGGTGAGATATAAAATCTTATGATAGTGATAATGGATTCCTTTAAATTTATCTATGGAATAGAGAAATTATATTTATAAGTAAGAAAATTTTTATCCCTAGATATATTGTTCAATTTAAAATTCTTTATCGAGTATGTAAAGTAGATTATCACTTGGAGATTCTACCAAACTTCTCTATAATTCATGATAAATTTTATGTATCAATTTGTTGTAAGAACATAACTAATAATTTACATGCACTAAACTCATATGTTTTACTAATGGATCAGTATATGTCATATAAATAAATACTGAAATAAGTAATGGATTTTAGAGATAAATTTCTATAGTAACAAGACTATTAACTTGTTTAATATTTTTTTTAAGGAATATAAAATTCAAGAATTTAAATGGGAACTATATGAAATTATTAATTAAAACTATCATCTATTGTTTTCATTAATTCCATATAATTTCAAGGGTGAGATTAATTTTAATGTGGGGTAGAATATAATACCGTAATAATTTTTATGTATTTATTTTAAATAAATTTAATTAATTTGATAGATTTATTTACATGTAACCATGAGTCTAAGTAGACAACGATATTATATAATCGTTATAAACTATTCATTGGAAGGGAAGTTATGAATTACACTGACCACATTGTTAAATATATATTAAAATTTTTTCCTTAAATAAAAAATATTTATTAATTCGTAAAATTAGTCATTATTTTTTCGTAAATTCTATTAATGATGAAAGGAATATTTTTTATAATGAAATGCATTTTTCTCAGTGTTATAAATTTTTATATATAAAATTTATCGTTGATATTAAAAATTTATTTTAATAAAATTTATTGTTAATTTATTAATAATAATTTAAACATTGTTTATATAATTTTTTGGAATAAAGGTTAAATCATTTGATTTTAAAAAGGATTTATTTTCCAAAAAACAATTTCTATGAGCACATTATGTATTTAATTTAATTAATTAAATAAAAAACTATTGGTTATTAATTTTAATGAAATTTATATAATATATATTCAATAAAATATTATAACATTCATCTAATAATCTTTAGTACATAAGGAATGATAATAATTTCATTTTTAGGATTAAAAATGTACTGTTCCAAAAACACGGAATTTTGTTTCATTTTTTGCGATTATTTTAAAAAAAATTATAGATATTACATATTTATAATTTCATAATATTTATTATATATTTATTATCTACCATTAAAATTTTATAATGATTCCACATTCCTTTTTGTTATTAATTAATAGTAATAAAAAGTGTTCTCATGGTTAAGGTGAAAATAGGATAATGAATGTGCTTAAAAGAGTAAAAATGAAAATTATTCTTATCTAAGTATTAAAATATGAATATAGTTTGACCTTAAATTGTATTAAAATGGATTTATTGTCCATTTAGTTCCACTTTCATGAGAAAGTGAAATTATATTATTTTTTTTAAGTAATTACATGTGTTCCCCTCCTCTCACTTATAAAAATTATCTTCTTGTCTTCCATTATTAATAAACTTTTATCACTATAACTCATTCAATACCTTCCCAAAACCTTTATAAACTCCTAAAATTTTTTCTTGGGATATCTCTCTTAACCTAATTTCATCCTATGAAGGATTAAGGTGTGATCCATAGAAGGTCTCTCAAAAAAAAAGGTAATCGTCTTACCTAACACATTCAACGATAATTTCTTCTTCTACATTATTAAAATAGGTTTCATCCATGATAAAAAAAAATAATTTATTTTCATTAATATAATTATATTTTATTATTACTAATGGAAACCCAGTTTCCACTTCATTTTTGATAAAATTTTAAATGAAATAATCACTCACATGTTTGTGTGGACTGTCACCTCCACATATTGATATGATTCATTTGAAATAACCACATCACAATGATATTTATAATGATAAATTTAATAATTATGTATCATATTTATGATATATTTATTATTTTGGAATGATACAATATTATTCAACTTTTTTTCTTCTTTTGTTTAAATGAAAACATCATGCATGCGTACGTACGAGCTAACGTCTCCATGAATCCTATAATTCATTTTTCTATCTTTTACATATATATATGGTTCTCAATATGTATATAATTAATTTATAGGATATTTATATCATTATTAAGATTCCATATATGATTTAATCAAGATCAATATACAAGTACCGAGATTTTTAAATAGAAGCATATATAAAAAAATGAATAAGTTTACATCTAAAATGATGTTGATAATGAACGTGTTTTTCTTTAATGAGGGATAATATGTCATAATTAACCCATTTATGGTATTATAAGTATAATTATGTATATTTTAATGAATTATAATTAATTAAAAATCATTATATAGTATGTTTCACTAATTATTAAGAAATATGGGCATCAGGTAAGTGTTTTAAGTTATAATATCAGTTCTTATTGGGATTGTTTATGATTAAATTTCAAGAGATGAAATTATAAGATTTGTAAATCCAAAGACTTATTTTTTTATTACCCACTATTTATATATATATATTAAATTTTTTCATTTAATTTCCATCTCCCTATTTTATCAAAATCATAAATAATGTTTCTATAGAAAAACATTTTTATTTTCCGATTTGGATTGGAAAGAATTTCATCCCCATCCATATTTTTAAAAAATATTTTTTTATCCACCAAAGATTGATTAAAACATTTGTTTCCCATGTTTTACTTTCTAAAAAAAATATAAATATTCTTATTATCATTTTCCAATTGAGTTACGTTTTACCAAATGTATGAAGGGGATATTTATTTTAACGTTTACCACACGAATAGATTTTCCCATTATAATGACTAATATTTTCCTTGAAGAATCTATAATAAGTTTCAATGAATTTTTCAATGAATATTTTTTCCCTAATATTATAGATTTTTTAAAAATATTTTATTTCAATATGAAAAGGGTATTATCCTTAATAAATGTTCCAGTGATCTTTTAAATGTATTTTTATCTATGAAAATATCTATTGATGTTACATATGATTCACTAGGGATATGATCTAATGGTTCCATCATTATTTATTCAATGGGTGGTTTAAAATTATGATCATAAAATATTTATAATGGTCATTTTATTTTCCCTATGTTATGTAATAATGAAAAGATAAATTTTTCATGATATTATGGTGTGAATGTGAATGTAATATGATTTTGTGAAGGGTGGGTCCATTATATCCCTAAAATTAATTAGGTAATATTTAATGTTTAAGATCTAAATGGTTACACATGAGGTTTTACAAGCCCAAAAGATGTATCATTAATGGTTATCTCAAGCACGATGTCGGTACATGGGTGATTATTCCAATCACAACAATGGAATAATGTCCCTTTGGGTAGCCTTAACATAATATTTATAATATTATGATTATTCCACACTTTTTATGCCCCCAAATATGACATCTTCTTATTATTATGATTTAATCTAATGAATTATGATATTTTATTCTTCAATGATTCATATATTATGAACTAATAAAGCCTTATGTTGTGATTATGATCTATAAATTGTTGGGTATTATTTTCAAATGTTAATCTCAAGTTCTCATGCCCTTATTCTCATGATATGATTATATATGATTATTAATTCATATCTCCCATTTTTACCATTACTGAGCATCTAAGTTCAATAATTATTATATTTTAATTTCCCCAAGATAAGAATAAAGTATTAATGTATAATATGTCTTTGAAGGGTTCTACGTGTTAAGATCATGGTATGAGATTCTATTTATATATAATTAGTTTTCTAATTCCACTAAACCTACAAAATCATTTGGTTTGTGTTATTGTGAAATTTATGACATATTAATTTAAAATGATCCAATATTTATATATCTTATTCTCTATTCTACTCAATGTAGATATAATTTTACATAATCAATATATTTCTCTTACAATGACTCTTAAAATTACTCTAACAAATAAAATTATCTACTCCATAAATTTGAACATATTTCTTTTGAGAAAAAAATCCATACCAAATACATTAGATATGTGTATTAGGCTCCCCCGTCATCACAAACATACTACAAGGATTATAAAAAACATAAAACACATATAATTATTCATTTCAGTCAATTAATCTCCAAAATTATTTTATTCAATACATACACATAAACACTTCTAGGTTTCATGTAAAAAAATATTAAAATCATTTTCCATTTAAAAAGTAGAAAAATGTAAAATTCCTCAAAAAATAGGTTGTAATAATTTTGTTGAAAATTCAATAAAATTTATAGTTTAAAATTAATAAAAATAACAATCATAGTTCCAGTAAAGTATTCTGAAGTGTTATAAATTAAAAAATATTCTGTTAAGAATTATTAAAAAGAGTCAACAATTACCAAAAAGAAAATAGTAAAAATAATTCATTTTTATAACTATTTATACAAAGTTAAAGGTATTTTTAAAATTTTTAAAAAATGGTATAAGAAATAAATTATTCAAATATTTGAAAATATATAGATATTTTGTAAAAGTATTTGAAAGGAATAATCCAAAATACATTTTTAAATAAAACTTCCTTTTGTTATTAGTTACTTTAAAATCAAAATATCATTGAATAAAAAACTATATTTTAAATCCAATGTAATTTTAGGAAATTAATGGTAAAATTAATCTATATAGTAGTTTATTCACAAAATAAACTAATTTTTTTTTTGTAAAATTTAATAAGTATAAAAGAAATGATATTGAGACGATAAATCTGTTAACTTGAGTTTGAATCACAACATACATATATAAAATATTGTATAATAAAATTATATTAATTATTTACTTTTCTTAACCATTTATAGTTTTATTATATTTTTATTATACTATATATTTAATATATTTCAATTTATTATATAGTTATAAATTGGTTAAATTCATGTTAGCCATTTTGATGATGTTTGGTTTAAAAAAGAAAAACATCTTTGGTAGGTTGAACATGGTAAAAAGGGTAATTGTTATACAAAATTATGAAAAATAATAATGAAATAATCATAATTCATAATTCATTAAATATAATTTTATAAAAATCCATGAAAGTTGAAATAGAAAAGTGAATCTAATAACATTGTGGATGTGGTTGTTCACACGTACGCCTGGGTCGTGTTATCATTTCCAAACGGATGGATAAGTATTAAATTGCATTATATATTATCTTGATATGATAATAATTATTTAAAAAATATCATATATAAAAATAAATTCATTTATACCATCATTTTAACCATATATAAGAGGTGGTGATGAAAAATGTAAGACACCACTTTGTGGAGATGGTAGTCCCCACATACAAACAAGTGATTTTTTTATTTCCCATATGATGGGAAATGAGATGAAACAAGGTTTTTTTCATAACCATAATAACATTTAATATATTTTAGATAATTATTTTATCATATAATAAATGTAAAAATTGGTTTTAAGGAGGTAGAATTAGAAATAAACATGAGTGAACTCAGTAAATAGTCATGCCTCTTCTTTGGAAAAAATCCTCTAGAATACACATTAAGCCTCCTAGGATGGTATTTAGGTAAGAAAAATACATATAAGGCGTGTGAAGGAATTTTTTGAAGGTATTTGGGTAGTTATTGTTATAAATAAATGGATCAAATTCAGTGAATTGGATAGGATAGGGGGTTCCCTTTTTAAATGATGGGAATGAAACTCTTGTAATTATTCAAAGTTTTAATGTAAAATAAAATCTTATTCTTGGTAATGTAGAACTAAATACATATACTTTCAAAGATAAGAATATAATGGTCTAAATAACCCAAAATAATAATATTTAAGTTGATAATTTTGGACCTTATCACTTATTTTTATCCTTAATTAACTCATTTTACACTTTATAATGGAGATAATTTTTTTTACTACTATTACTATTCATTACGACAAAAAATTAAATAGGGAACTTTAATAAATATTAAACTTATAATTAAACATGTGAAATCCTTTTTTTAGATTCATATAATATTATTGGTATAAATTAATTTCAATAAAAGTTCACAAAACTCAATGAAAACTTGTCTTAGAAAAATAGATATTTTAAGAATAAAAATGATTTTGTCTAAAAATGATATATAATAAGAATTCTTATTAAATTAATTGGATATTTTTTATTAAATGTTAAATAATTCTTTATTAAAACTAATAAAAAATATAATCAAACTTTTTAGATATATTAATTGAAATGAATTTTTTTATAAAAATAATTTTTTTACTATTCACCGTAAAATAATATTTTTAGAAAAAACCAAAAATTTCACCCTATGATAAATTTTATATTTTTATATAAAAAAATAAATCTATCTAAAAAAATTGAAATTATAAAATTATGGAATTTAACTTCAAAATAAAATAATATCATTCATGTGAAAATTAGAATAAATTGATTTCTTTTTTTATTGGAAAATTACATTAAATTGTTATTGTCAAAATAAATCAATATAATATAATAATGATTATTAATAAGAAATGAAATTTAAATATTATTATAATATCCTAGGTTATAATACACTTCACCTATTAACAAAATTTTATTCATTCAATTATATTAATCACTTAAACGGGTAAGGATATTGTTCCCTCATAGCTCTTTTAGGTTCCCTTGTTGCTTCCTCAATCATGTGGTTCTTCCACACAGAAAAATAACCATGTTAGTTAACTTATTTTATAACACCTACTCTTAGTGATCTATAATCTTCATAATATTTTTCTCATAGGAAGTAATCTCCTCCAATTGTAATGTCTTAAGGCACAAAATAGTAGATTCATCTGGTATATATTTCATTAACAACAAAACATGAAATGCATATACTGCATGAGATAAACTCGGAAGTAAGACTAATATATAAGAAACTAATACCACTTTTTACATAATTTCATATAGAATAATAAACTATGGGATTAAATTTCTATTATATCAGAAATTCATTACACCTTTCCAAGGATATATTTTAAGAAAAACATGATTTCACACCTAATATCTTTCAACCTTTTATCTACATAACTCTTCCACCTACTCTGATATTTCATCATGTGTTACTTAATAATATTTACCTTATCAATCATTTCTTCTACTATTTATTGTCCCAAAAACATTATTTCACAAAATTCAGTCCTTGTTTGTTGGATTCTTACATCACTTTCCATATAATTCATGCAGTCATATCATCTCTATATTAGAATGAAAACTCTTAATATAAAAAAATTACCTCAAAGAGATATATTAATACCAACTTCATTGATATACATTAATAAATCGTAAATCATGTCCACTAATGTCCTGATTGCTCATAGAGGCTATCCATTAGATCGAGGATGAAAATCTATACTAAATTTTAATTCAGTACGCAATGACATTTGAATTTATTTCTAAAAATTAAAGGTAAATATGGGATCATGATTAGAGACAATATAGGGTGAGACTCTATATAATATCACAATCTAATTAAGGTCATGTCTAGAAGGATCATCCAAAGGCATAATGTCTTGAATATGATTAAAATTAATAGATTTAGTTAATCTATCAACAATAACCTAAATTTCATTATTACGTTGAGATTTTTTTAATCCCACCATGGAATCCATTGATATTTTCAAAAATTTCCATTCAAGAACTAAAAATTCATGAATAATACCCATGAGTATCTTTTTCTCAACTTTAACCATTTTACAATTCAAATATTTCATGGAAAAATTATAAATATTTATATATATTCATTCACATAAATAGTATTCCTAAATGTCGTTATACATATTAATGCTCTATGGGGATTAGAAAATGGTGAGATATGAGCTTCACTCAACAATTCATTATTCAAAAATGCATATCTGGTTATATAAAACCTCTTTCTATGTATTATACACCCTTATTTTTTAATATTAAATTTAGAAAACATACCCTTCATAACTATTTTCACCCTTTCTTATAAACCTTGATCCATCTTCTGAGCGTGATTAATTTTATCAAACAAGGATTACTGCACTGACACCTGCACCAAAAAAGTGGGAGTTTCCTCATGTACAGTTTCATGTAAAACATTTATTAAATTAGTTAATAAACAATCGTGTTTTAAAATTTTAGATCCAATAATATATTATGTTTTCTACTCAAGGCATCTATTATTTTGATTACATTACCTATATGATGGTTCATTGAGCAATCAAAACCACTTATCAATCTTAACCAAATTCTATAATAATGTTATCCTCTTTTTGAGTGAATATATACTACAAAATTCTTTGTTCAATATTTATTTAACATTTTACCCCATATTAATGATGCCTCTATATTTTAAAATAAAAAAAATGAATTAATCTGGTTCATGTTCATCTGTAGATATATTTTCATCATGGATTTCAATTTTTTAAAAATATATTCATTTACCTAGTTATCTTTCATCAATACATAACCACCAAACATAAAATAAACATCACTATAAATGAAAAAATCACCATTTCTTATTGGAAATTATAAGACTATAGCATTAACCAGCCTATATATTAATTCCTAAAAACTAAAAATGAAAAATTCTCTATACCTTATTAGAATGGAAAACATTAGAGAATTAAACAATTTTTTTTATTCTAGGAAATATTCATTTCACTCATTTTCCAAAAAAA
Source organism: Viscum album (assembly GCA_963277665.1). Taxonomy (NCBI): domain Eukaryota; kingdom Viridiplantae; phylum Streptophyta; class Magnoliopsida; order Santalales; family Viscaceae; genus Viscum; species Viscum album. The sequence goes on from OY728122.1 coordinate 1,136,527,020, forward strand.
AATTAACACTTTTATAGTTAACATAGTTATTGTGCTAGATAACAGATAAATTTATTCAACAAAAAATTAGTAGTTAATATCTAATCCATGAAAACTTCAAATAATAGTGACATTGTTATATCTTAGACACACATACACTACCTTAGTTTAAGTAATATGACCCATTATTCTATCTTTAGAAATAAAATAACCATGGATAGAAATTTAGGGAATCCAAAACTCTCACTGACTAAATTTTCTATACTACTTCGCTTATTTTAATGTTTGTAGAAAAATCCATTGATATTTTTCATGTTCATTATTAAATTTATAAAATAAATAAATATAACCAATAAATACAACTAAAAATTTATCCAATAATCATGGATAACTCTATTCAAAATATCAATGAATATATAGGGTGCATCAGTCTACCTAAAAAGAATGACCACCAAATTATTGTACCCATTTCAAGTATGAAATAATTATATCATAATGTTGTTGGTGCCAAAAATATGTGTGGAGGAAAATGACTCGGAGCGATTGCCGAATTCAAAGAGGCTGCCATGCGAAGACCAATCGTGGAGCCCTACAGCACCATGGTTGGCACAAAGAGGCCCCCCTTTGTAGGAATCATGGAGCAAAGAGGCGGGAGGCTCCGTGATTTGCCTGAAATTTTTAAACCCACCGCGGAGCAAAGAGGCAGGAGGCATGACAATTCTCATGACATTTCTAAAGGTTTCACAGAGCGAGGAGGAGGGAGGCTCTGCAGTTATGACAAAGTTCCACGTAGATTTGTGCTGAGCAATCCCTAATTTTCATCACCTCTTGACTATATATGTCAAGATCCCATTGAGCCCAATGGATGGATCCTCCGACCATTCACCTTCTCTGCTCTCAAATTGTGAATCAATTTCTTCTCTGTGAAAAATAATCTCTTCAAGGTAATTGACTATCACAAAGTGCTTTTCCCTTGGCTTAAATTCAACCCCTCTTCAAAGAGGGGTGCCCTTTGAAGATCCCATGGGCCTCCACAAATGAAGGGGATCCCCAAGGGGACTCAAGTCTTAGTAGAGAACTCATGCTTTATGAAGTACCCTATGTGAACATGTACACCATATGCTATGTAGGGGTCATTGTGCTTCGTGAAAAACATGCTTCATAGTGCTACGCTTCGTAGGGCACCCCTTATTCATGAAGACATGCTTCACAAAAGCCTTTTAACTTTATGAAGCACCATCCATATACACTCGTTCCCTATTCCTAGGAAATTCCACCTCACTTCGTGAAGCATGCCCCTTCGCGAATCCCCTCCACTACATGGAGCTCCCGAGCATCATGAGGCCTCTTCCAGTGAACCCCTTTCCTCCGGAAACCCTTTTCTCGTATGACCCTCCAGGTTTGTACGAAGTGATTTAATGGTCCCTTGGGTGGGGTTTCACATTGCGTTTCTTAGCCTTATTCTTCTTCTCATAGGCACTCTAATGTCTATTGCTTCTTCGCATAGCCACTCTAAAGTGGGACCCTCAGTGGATCACTCCACGACCCCACCTCCCCACGGCATTACCGGTGCCTTACCTTCACCAAGGGTTAAAGCATGCTAGTTATGTAAGTCCTAGGGGTTCAAAGTGAAACCTCCTTGTTAGAGATACAGGGCATTAAACTGCCAAGCACCATCATCCTTAGCACATGACATTAAATTATGGCCTTGCTCCGTGAATCATACGTGGGGTTCCCCATCTCGGATATTCTCTAGGTCCACATGTCTCCACAGGAATGAGATCTTCCTCACATGGAAGGAGATCCTCTTTTCTTGATCAACTCCTATCCGCAGGGAAGGTCAACCACCTTTGTGTAATCCCCTATCCTTTCATGCGGGATTTAGTACCCCATACTCCCCCTTTCTTCATCCATGCCAAAGACCATAGGGGATATGGGCACTGAGACCTTCGTTATATCATCCCTCTTCCTCTAGGATTTTTCACTATTTCAGACTCTATCATGGTGTAAGTCCAAATATCCATCTCCCTAGGCTGAGAACCATGCGTAAGCCCCTATTTCCTCTTTGGTCCACTAACCACATGTAAGCCCCATTTCACTTCCCGCGTACGCACCTTTCACGACGTGATCGTCGGGTATTTTCTGTATATTGTTTCTCACACTGAGAATGACTCACATGGTCTTAGAGTAATGATTGACCATGGAATCTTTCATGGGCCTCCCTATAGTGTAATACCCAAACCATCATGAACTATGGGTACTTTGATCCTTACCAAGGCATGGTATGTAGAAATGCTCCTTGAGGTTCAATCCCAAAACCTAATGGTACTGATACCCTTCACATAGGCTCAAAAAAACTCTCAAACTATGTGTACTCTGTCCTTTCCAAGACAGGGTACATAAGAGGCCTCCATGAGGTTCAATCCCAATAACCATCAGTCCCGACCGCTCCATTTCAGTTCACCACACCCTATGTTGAACTACGTGGACTTTGATCCTTTCCAAGATAAGGAGTAAAGGAAGCCTCCTTGAGGTTCAATCCCAACAACCATTAGTCCTGACCACTTCACATCAGTTCTCCAAACCATCCCGAACAACATGGAATTTGATGCTTTCCAAGCCATTGTACATAAAAAGCCTCCCTGAGGATCAAGCCCAACAACCATCAGTCATGACGACTTCATGTTGTTTCACCCCCATCCCCCAGGACGCTAAACTATACCCTTTCAAACAATGTGGTTTAATCAATGTATCCTAGGCATGGTATGTAGGAAGCCTTCAAGAGGTTCAATCTCAATCTATGGTCAGCTTGTGTGCCCCAATCCGTGGTAATCCATTGTGAACCCCATTCAGCATTAATCCATTGTTTTCGCCCAACAAGCAGTAATCCTTGGTAGCTAGAAATTGATGGTAATCCATCATATTCCCATTTGTTGGGACCCACATCTCTAGTACACCCCTGTGGGGTCAGACTCACCTGGGTACTAACCACACATAAGCCCTAGTATGTCTTTGAGTCAGTTTCATCTATGTACACCCTAATTCCATACCCCCCCATTCTGAACAACATGGACGTTGATTCTTGCCGAGGAAAGGTACGTAGGAAGCCTCCTTAGGGTTCAATCCCGTCACCCATATCTGATCCTAGTGTGTCCCTCGAGCCAATGTGTCTCGAGAAGATCATGCCCTAACCCAAAGGTTCTATTTCAACTAAGACCAATCCATGAATCCATTCTCGCATGCCACCTCCTCAGGTGTCCCATCACTACACTGAACTACACATACATTGATTCCCTTCCACGGAGATACATAAGAAGTCTCTTTGATGCTCAATACCAACACTACTAGCACCTTCACGATGGTTATATCTCATCCCCCCACGACTTCATTCATCTCCCCATCATCCATCTTGATTCTCACATGGGTTGTCACATCCAGATGAGATCATTCCAATCACGTTCCCATTGCTCCCAGTAGTAATTGGGCTACTAACCACGTGTTATCCCCTACATCAACAATCCCTCCAGTGGATGCACCCATCGGATCTACTCCCGTCAGTGTTATTAGCAGTCCAATCTATCTCTTTTAGAATTTAAACACGTGACACAACTTGTGTAAAACATGGAAAGATGAGGAAAACCTCAGATACAAGACCATGGAATATAATTCCGCGCACTCAACGTAGGATTCCTCGAGCTTTTGTGCCCTCGAGAAGCCCTATAATAATGGGAAGAAACCAAAACACATCTGTTTTCTACTATCCAAACATGCCAGTGATGTCCACTGTGACTACTTGCCCAACCAAAAGTTGCTTCCCTGATAAGACAGCTTGGAATGTCTTGACAAAAGAAGCATAATTAACCAACATCCAAAAACACATGGCACTGGGAAGAGTTTCATGAACTACATCTTATTCTTTAAGGGATACCCAAAATAGGTGATGAGTTATAAGGAGGAATCCATGGAAGTAGGAACTAACATCCCATTATCCCATTTATATCACGGAGAAAATGTCCCTGAATAAGTGATAGATGTCACACACATTTGGAAAGAGGCAATGTGGGGGAACTGTTACACGCCCCCCCCCCCAAGGGATGGATGTGTATGCCCCATTTAAATCATTGGAAAAAGAAATAGTGAACCCAACGTAAAGTACTTATCCTAAATGTGGACATTAGTAGTGTTTGAGACATCAGTGAACTAATGTGCCACCAAATCCAGTTATCTAGTGCCAGGTCCCGCTATGAAAATGGTGGTCCTGGCGTAAAACTCACAAGATGTTTGGTCAACTGAACATTTCACAACTTACTTTGTGATTTTTTCAAGAATGGATAATTCTTACTGGCCATGGAAGACAAAAAGGCATTGCGGCACTTGATATCGATTTCCTCCTTGCAGCACTAATAGTTTAATCTCTCTTCCTTCTAGGACCCAGGTTTCAATACCAGGAAACCGATAACTACCCACCTACCAATTCAGGGGTAGGGGAAATGTCATCACAGTAATCCCATGAAGCCTAATTTTCCCTATGGTAGCCTCCATGTCTACAATTTTTGGGTGCCCATACACCATATCCTTTTCTGAGTTTGTTCAGCAAAGGGTAATAAATGAACTCATTCGGTGATATGGGAAGGAGGGGAATATCCCAACCCAGGATATGGCATAACAAGAATTAGAGGACTTGGCACCTCGTTTCCACTGCTGCCCCCAAGGTTCGCGCTGGGATCCACTACTCCCCACTCAAACACATAACTGTTTCAAGAGCCTCTTCCCAGAAGGTGTTGATGACTCTCTCCCCTACACCTATGATGTGAGGGACGTTCGAGCCAGCCCAGTCAGGATCCCATTATAGGGGCTCCCAAGGAGGTATCCCACTAGGTCGCATCAACGTTGTCACCCATCCCCACGGGCTGAAGTGTAGGTTTGCTATGCACCGACACTGTTGGCCACAGTCCAGCTAACTCCAAGGCAGCGTCGAGCGCAGGCCGAGGAGGATGCCCACCAAGGGGCGTTAACATCAATGACAACTGTGGCTCATTCCACTGCTAACGTATACCATTAGTCTCCTATTTATGATGAGAAGGGGAACTCATACACCCAGCCCGAATCGAGGCCCCAACTTCCCCATGGACAGGTTGTGTCGACTCTCCTAGTTTTCAACGTAGGTAGTGCCCACCATTGGCCGAACCATAACAATGACAACCAGAACGAATGTCCACCTCATACCACCACCATTGAGAATGTGTTTCCTCCCCGCTCACAATCTTGGTGTAGAGGTCTTCCCCATGCCACATTCAATATGAATAAGGGTCCTCCCCTTTGTAGTGACACTCAGTATGGAAGCCTCTTCCACACTCATGACATCGTGTATAGATTCATTCCTCTGGCCACAGGCCGCCGGTGTGGAGATGTTACACATCCAGACAATCGCTAGTTTGGGGGGATCCTTATGTCCTTAGAGCAGCTATCAAAGGTCCTCCTTGCCCATGTAATCAGATGAGTGAAGGTAAGCCTCACTTCATCAGCACCCAGCACAGAGTTCCTAACCATGTTCGGCTTGACCAGTATGATGACCCTCCCCACACTTACACTACCTAGGAAAATAAGCATGGAGGCCCTACCCATGCTCCTACCAACTCTAGAAGAGGTCCTACCCACTTCGTCACTTCTCGTAGGGAATAGCTTCACACATCAGCCAGTGGACATGAAGGTCCTCCCTGTGTTCCCTTTGAAATCCTCCCAGGATCTCCTCACACCGAAGCTCACTCAGGTAGAAGACCTCTCCGTCCTAGCACAAGTTCAGCCGAAGGTCCCCTCATTCCAGAAATCTACCCAATCCTAAAGATCCATCCCAGGCCAGGAGGGTGGGTTATCAGTACCATAAGAAGAATTCCAAGAAGGATGAGACTTAGATTAAACTTGTATTCTTCTTATAATCAGAGGAGGAATATGACTTAGTAATGGAACCCTCACCTCGATCCTTAATGTCTAGGGCTGGGGATGGAATGCGGTGCATCAGCCTCATACTTCCATAATGTGAGGTCCAATGAGTCCCTACCTCCCTTTTTTGACACATATAGGAGAACAAATATTTGGCATCTCCCTAGGGCCCGACCATGCAATTACGACCATCATCACTGGGATCATTATCTACCTCGACCAGAGATCGCGAAAAGTTAATTTGGGGACCAATGTAGAACAAGAAACAGTACGATCCACCTCCAGGTGTCGTAGTCCCTATGATATAAATTTTGGTTTCCAGCCTGTCTTATTGAGATGTGGAGGCCATGTCACTGAACTCATAAAAAGATAGCCCGAGATGTGGCAGCTTTTCAGCCCACTCTTCGTATTCTCCACCAGCCAGCCTATTATCTCAACGATCTGCTTTAGCACCACTATTAATTCCCTAGCCCACTCCAGTTGATGAGTGAGGCAACCAAGTTCCAGACCCCGAGTCTAGGGTGAGGTGTTTGTGTGAAATTCTTGTGGGAGAACATTTCCCGAAGTTGTTTTCGCCTGTTGCAGCACTAAATTTCAGGGCACCAGAAGTAGTCACTAAGCTGGAGGTTGGATGCTTTTTCCAAACCCTCTGGGTGACTAATTTTCTTCTTCATCATCGACAAGTGGCATATCTCAAGATTCAATCACACTTTGAAGATATTTGTCAGTAGTTTCATTTGGTGGATTTAACGGCACTCCCTGTGGCCCAATGCCCTAAGTCACCAGGCCACCATAGGACCCTCTAACAGTGATGTGTTCAAAGATTTAAAGTAATTTGTATGATCATCAAGGAGGATTCCCCCCATGTGTAGATCCATGGTTGGAGGTAGTACGCCGCCCTCCATTTCTGGTCTATCCAACACCAACCCGACTCGCCAGGCGATATCATGAATATGCCTCCAGGTAGGGTCATGGTTAACATGGCCGACCTTCCAGGGTGAGAGAATGAGCTTGAGATTTCTAGAGAATACCTACCCCTGAGGGGGTCTTCTACCTATTGGATACATTGGGATGGATCACTCATGAGTAAAGGAATTTATTGGGTCTTCTTGTACATACTAAATCATTAAAACTCGGCCAAAATCAAAATAATGGCAAAGAGAACCTTGGAGCTTTCAAACCGTTAGACCCATCTGGCTCAGTGCCGAAGGTGAAAGATGATCCCCAAAAATTTGTGTTGTGCCAAAAGCTTACAGAGAATGGGAAGTTGGTCGATGAACTCCTACTTCAATGTTTTGTGGAGCGGAAACTAGATTAAAATGATCCTTGACTAGGACAACAGGGGAAGGCACAACTCCCCCCAGTGAGTAGCCTCTGAGTGACCCTGACCATCATGCTCGCACATATCAGGTAGAGGTAGGAACTTATAGAAAGAGGGTGTGATATGTGTCTCCAAATCAACTTGAGTGGAGAGACAATACCTGGGACCGAGCTCATGATCACCTAACCACTCCACAGGCCATCCCACCAGATGCTCCATGAGATGATGGGTCTTCTTATCATATTGAAGAACCCGCCAACACACTATTGGTCAACGATCCTCGTCAAGACATGAACCCCACCCAGATGACCCCATGGAGGTGCTCATTTATTTCCTCGAGGCATTGGAAATGCAATAGGTAGAAATACCTCCTGATGGAAATCCATATTCGGCGTGGGTGGATGATATGCCATCACCCTCGGGTTTTGGAAATCCCACCTTTTCCCCTATTTAATGGGATAGGAAACCTGCTGCAGCATTTGACCGACATCATTTCAAGGTGCATACCCATGTTGTGAACTCTAGTGCAGCAAGAGTCTTCCATACTCCGATTTTTTATACAAACATTTTAAGGGCATGCGTTTGTCTGGTATAGCCAACTACCCATCAGATTAGTAGCCGGCTAGGACGATATACGTTGTAAATTTCATTAACAGTTCTGTTCCACCACCCAAAAGACGTGTAATGTGGACCTCTTCTAGTTCAAGAACAGGTCTGATGAGAGCATCACAGACTTTTTCACCCGATTGGAAGGGCTCATATACTCCCTTGCATGCCACTAACTCATGAGAAACGGTTGACAATGTGTGTGGGGAATTTCAAGATAGAACGGTTCCCCTCTATGATCACCTAGAATTAACCTGTGGGATTCAGTGACTACTCTGATAAATCCCATCATCTAGATGAAGATTTGCTGCAAGACAAGAAGATGCGACCGTTTCCTCCTACAATTCCCGCAAAAAGGGCCGCTAAGGCTGATCCTGCTTCGGTAGCCTAGATAGAGGCCCCTATGAAACTAGAGTTGTTACCAGTGGAGCCACCTCCACATCCCAATAGGGGACATGCACCTCAATTGCATCCTTCTTCCCAGCAACACCCTCTTCAGAACCAGCAAGAACCCCCACATAATTCACCACCACCACCTAGGGGATATAACCATACTCCACCTCCTCAATAGGCTCCTCCAAACCCTCGTCTAAGCCAGGCTCTCAAATCCCCCTTCCCAAACATGAGAAACTAGACCTACTCGTTCAATGAGGCTTAGATCCCCATTTATTTTCGAAGAACCTTAGAGTAGGGAATTCTACTTTTTCCTGAACGTAGGAGGGCAGAAGAGGAAGACCTTACTGATCACCCTAAATACTGCACCTATCACCGGATCCTAGGGCACACCCACCAATAGTGATATGTGTTTGAAGACTGGAATCAAGACCGGGTTGATAATAACATAGTCAAGTTAGGCCCAGCTCTATCACAGGTTGCATGTGTCTTCGTGAAGCCAGACAACAACAGTAATAGTGAAGGAAAGTGGCATCATATTTCTAACCATGGGTCCCAGAAGAATGATGACTGGATGGGTCGTAAGATAGTCACCCTTTCCCCTGTTATTATTTGTGCACGTCTAAATCGACCTGAAACTCTAGGGGACACCTCGTCACTTGTCACTAGAACTTCTATGTAAATGGATCATCCTTCCTCTTCCTAGAAGAGCAAGCATCGGTGATGTAATGGAAACCAAAGTCCCCCACAGATGCCATCATCATCCCGTACTCTGGGAAACATCCTGCTTCAATAGATAAAAATTCCCCTCAATATCTTTCCACTGGTGGAGGATTATTCAAGTGTCAGTAAAGGGTATGCCTTGGTTAACACCATAGAGCTGGTAAACCACTACATGAATCCTGATGATGAGGAGCACCAGGCAGACCCTCCTAATGTCCCCAGCCATTTCCAGTGGGGATAGATCCGTAGCTAGAGGGGTCATCAGAGTGACTTGGTCAGTACTTCTAGCTAGGCTATGCATGCTACTAAAACAAGGTAGCAGGCCAAGCACAGAGCTTAGCATGCACAACCTTCTCATCTGGCATCATCAGGAAAGCCTTCGCCGCCATTTGTGTGGCTGGATCAGGCATAGTCATCCCAACTGCACCATGATCATCCATATAGCCTACATCTGGTAGTTACTCCATATGCTTTGACTAGTGAGAAGTATAACATTCCCAGCACCAGTCAATTGTTAGTCCAGCCGGTAGGGCCCTCCATGTCTCATGTCACATTGAGACCTCCTATAAGAAAAAGTTCACACCTGACATGGTAGTATGATGTCCTCAAGCATCTTTCCAGCATTCCGGCCAGGCTCTCTATCCTTGAGGCTCTGCGCCTATCATCAGATATGCACGAATCCATTTCCAAGGCTTTAAGAAGTCCCCTCCAATTTGAGATGGAGGTAGTAGCTGCAGAAGACTTCCATGCTGTGGCAGTTGAGTATGCAATATTCCAGTCCATTATCTCATTCTATGGGGATGATTAAGGCTCTCACATAAAGGGGAACATCTTACCATTTTACATCACATTCCATTTTATTGTCGTGGATGTTCGATGCTATCTTGTGGGCATAGGATCTGGGATCAACCTAATCCCAAATTGGATACTACAAAAACTGGAGTTGTTTGAGGATTATCGGTGTCCCTCTGACCTAAAAATTCAAGGTTATGATAGGATGGAATAGAAAATGGTGGGAAAGATCTGCCTAAAGAACTAGTTCGATGGTCTAGTCACCAGCACTAAGTACATGGTTGTATCCCAATACACCACTTATAATGCGTTGATGGGTAGGCCATGGATCCACCTACATGTGGCGGTCCCTTCATCATATCGCCAGTGCCTTAAGCACTCCCTTAATAGTTGAGTGTACGTACTCCAGGGTGACACACCTCCTTTTTCCTCTTGTGAAGCCTTCTATCTGGATTTCAACTATTACAAGAATAAGGAAAAGCAGATTTAGGCTAATGAGGTTGAACATGCTACGGCTGCGACCGACCCGTAGACAGATCTGGATGATGCCTACATATTTCCAATCCACCAATTGGAGTCTATGACCTCAGATATTGTATGATGCTTCTTTGTCTCTATAAATATGAGGAAGCACATTCCCAATTCTATGAAATTGTAGAAGATCACCTTGTAATCTTACACGAATCAGGCTGGGTGATCCCAGAGCCCCTACACCCATAAGATATCAGGATGTCTGCCCAATGGAAACAACAATACACCATACATTCTTGTTTTTATAGAATAGGATAAACTAGATGAAGACAAGCTATCACTATTACTTTGAAATCATCAAGAATGTACCCTTGGGCCGAAGAACGGATAGGCTTGGATTGACATCTTTTATTGCTATGGTTTCGGCAGCATAGGAGTCCCCTAAAGTTGTGTCCACCACCGATCAGGCTGGTTCCAGTATCCCATCAAAATATATTGACTCAGAGGATACTCCTCCCACCAATTATCCCTCCTCCATAAGTGAAGAATAGGATTTATAGGATGCTCCTTCTACCATTGAAGAGGGTGTCTCCACCACGGTCGATGAATTGGTACAGGAGAATCTCGGTAGCGAGGCAGATCAAAAAACCACATTGATCAGTGCCTCTATGACTGTAAAAGGGAAACAAAAATATGTGGAATTCCTGAAGCAACACTATGATTTATTCACCTAGAGTTACAATGATATTAAGGTTCTAGATCCCCAGGTATTTTTCCATTACCTCGGTCTCCCAGCAAATCACCACATGTTTCAAAAACCTCCCAGAAAGAAGCACCATTCTCATGGTTCCACGGTCGAGGCCGAGTTTGCTAAGCTCATTAGAGACAATTTCATCAAGGAGGTCCAATACCCTAGATGGATATCTAATATTATGCTAGTCAGTAAGAAGAACATACAAAAAAGTGTCTGAATCGACATCTGATATCTTAACAGTTAATGTCTGAAGGATGATTTTCCCATTCTTGTGAAGGAATTGTTGATCGATACTACAACTAGGTTCCAGGAAATCTCCTTCATTGATGAGTACTCCGGGTATAACCAAATCCAAAAGAATACAAATGATGAGTATTATATAGCCTTCAAGGAATGACAAGGTATTTTTAGTTACCAAGTCATTCCCTTTGGTCTAAAGAATGTTGGTGCCACCTATTAGTGGGCTATGCATCGCATATTTAAGCCGATCCTTTAGATATTGGTTGAATTCTATGTGGATGATCTGGTGGTCAAATATCGTCATCCTTAGGACCATCTCAAAGACCTTGAGATAGCATTTGGCTTCCTCCATTCTCAACACCTAAAGATGAACCCATTGATGTGTGCCTTTGAGGTCACCTCTCGAAAGTTTCTCGGCTTAATTTTCAAGAACTAAGGCCTTGAGATTGACCCAATGAAGATCAAGTCCATTATCCAGAGTTCTTCCCCAATAAATATTCAAGATATTTGAGGCTTCCAAGTCCACTTGGCCTACATAAATTGATTCATTGAGAATTCGGCCAGAAAGTGTAATCCCTTTTTTCGGCTCATGAAGAAAGGAACTGTTTAATTGTTGGACAAAGAATTTAATACTAATTTTAAGGAAATAAAGCAGTATCTGCTCCAGCCTCTGGGATTGAAGCCACCCATTTCTGTAAATACATTGTTCCTTTGTGTGTTCTCCCAAGAACAATCCCTCGACATCCTTATCTCCCAGCAAAACAATGACGGATCTGAGAGCAATCTCTATTATCTCAGCTAAATGCTCCTCAACACGGATACCACATACTCCCCTATCGATAAGTGATGTCTTACATTGGTATTTTCAGTATAGAAATTGTGAGCTTACTTGCAGCACCATGAGGTATAGGTGGTGTCCTGGGTGGATTTGTGGTAGTACATCCTAAAATGCCCAATGTTGATAGGTTGTCTAGCTCGATGCGCAGTGATCCTCCATCATTTCGACATCAGATTCGTCCCTCAGAAAGCTCTTAAGGGGAAAGCATCGGTAGATTTCTTCGCTGCCCACCCAGCTCTTACAGACCAGTCTCTAGACCTTCATTTTCTTGATGAGTCCATCCTCTCGATGGATCAAGTCATCCCTTGCTGGAAAATACACTTTGATGATGCTTCCTAGATCCCTACCGGCAGAAGGCTCAATGACCCTAAGCTCAACAGAGTAGGCCTGGGTATCATCTTTTTTACACCAGCACAAGTTGTTCTTCCATATTCATTTCTTCTATCATAAGGCTGGACCAACAATTAGGTGGAGTACCAGGATCTCATCACTAGCCTCGATATGGCCCTTGGGATTGATGTTCCCCACATGCATTTGAAAGGGGACTCCGATCTAGTCATCATGAAGATCAACGGTGACTATGTCGTCAGAAATCCATAGCTCGTACCCCTATTTAAACACACTCTTCTGCTGATGGCCTAGTTCCCATCTCCGCCAAAAGTTACTCATGTCCCTCGATCCCAGAATGGTTGAGCTGACGCCTTGGCCAGCCTAGCTGCATCACTTGTAGAGCCTAAATAGAATGATTTGATCATCCATATGTTACACCATAGATTCATCGCTCCCATAACTCCAGATAACATTGAAAACCCATAGGTCATCCACCTTACCACCGACACCTCCACGTAAGGACCTCCAGGCCCCCCAGATGCAGTGATTGAGGTGACTCCTAACTAGAGAACCTCTGTTTCAAAGTACCTCTAAAACGGTAATATCCTTGATGATCGGGCCTGTAATGTCCCGGAATTTCGGTATGATTTTATTTAATTATATGGAATTTTTTCAAGATCTTGAAATCATACGGTGCATGATTTGGAGGTCCGGAGTTTCCAAAATGATCCGTCGAAATTTTTTTATGCTTTAATTAGAGCGTGTAAGTAGTTTTCATGAAAAAGTTGAATAACACTTAAACAGTTTCTTGGATCAGAAATATGAGGGCACCATTTTGTTCAAAATGGCGGGTTTACCCTAGGAACAACATAAGTTTGGTCGGCGTGGGCCTCCTATTTGAAAACCCAAAATGGTATAATCATAAATAAAATAATTAAATAAATTATTTTATTTTTAAAATGCTTATAACTCACCAATAGTAGCTCGGATTGAAAATCCAAGATCACCACTGAACTTTTGAGGGTATGATTTATTTAAGAAGATACTAAATTTGGCCAGCGCGGGCCACCAGGGAAAGTTAGTTTTTGGCTGTAAATAAAATAATTTGGTGACAATTATTTTATTTTAAAATCCATAAATTTTGAACAGTAGCTCGGATTAGAAATCTGAGAGTACCGTTGGGTTCTTTGGGGCTTTTTTCACTTGGGAAGAGCCTAAACTCGACTATCACGGGTTGAGGCTGACTGTTAATAATATGGAAAACCTTTTTTGGGTACATTCAGTAAACACACAAGCAGTGTTTTGTAACTTTTGAACCGGTGCTCGGAATAGAAATTTTAGGAGACCGTTGAACTCATTGTGCTGATATTTTCTTAAGGAGACCTTCACCTCGACCATAGTAGGTCGAGGGTGAATGTTTTTTTTTTTGTGTTTTACATGGAAATAAAAATAAAATAAAGAACAAGTTTTATTTTATTTTTAATTAAACCTCCCAATTTGATTGTTTAGTGGTGGGGACCACCCGGTCTTGGAAACCTCCCTTTTTGAAACTTAATGGTGGGGAACACATGAGGGTGGTCGGGCATTTAATTCTTGGCATTAAATGCCCTATTATAAAAAATAACTAGAATCCACCTTAATTAATAGGATTCATTCAATCGGAATTATTGAATCAACTTTAAACTTTTGGTTTCCTCTAAATTAATTGTGCCAACATCAAGATAATTTATGGAAAACTCTTATTAAATTATTAAAACTTAATTTAATAAGTGGGATATTTATTTTTGGTGGGATTTTGGAGAAGTGTTGGAAAAAAGGAGAAGCTTGGGATAATTGTCGAGAAACTATTCCTCTCCAAAGAAGAACACCTCTCCAACGAAGAATGAGGATCTGAAACCCAGAATCGGAGATCAATGGACAAGTGATGTCATTTCAGGCTAATTTTGGGGGATGAAGAAAACCATACCACTTCCACAAAAGCATGCTCACCATCATTATTGAGTTAGGATTCGTTGTTTTGAAAACCCCATTAGCCTTTCTTGACATTCTTTGTCATTCAAGAAATGATAAGCCGCTTGCTACCACTCTAACGCGGAGGGTATGGGCCAAAAAAACCTAGCCTGATTTCTCTGCAATCCTTTGTGTTTTTTTATGTGTTATTCACGATGGAGGAATACAGTGACCGATTTCGGTGATTGGCACCAGTGGGACTCGAGAGCGGTGGCTGACACCATGGACGGTTGCGAAGACGGCGATGGCACAATAGCAACGCCGGAGAAGAACTGCGGCCCGTTGACCTAGGCGGAGAAAGGGCGGCTGCCTACACTCCGTCTGGCCGCACGATAGGGACAGAGATGCATGTCCGCACTGCTCGACGGAGAGGAGTCGTAGTCTTGTGCCACAGCAATGAGGTGAGGCACAGCCAGCTCGACGTAGGCCGCCAGTGATGGCGCAACATGCGACCGCTCTGCATGGGAAATGATGGCCATCCGGCTAGCCTGGGAGTCGAGCGGTCCGCCCAGTGGGCTAAATTGGATCCTGTGGCCTGGACCTGGGTCGGTCCAACTGGATCGGACCAGAACTGGACCAATTTCAACCCTTTTCTATCATTAGACCATATCTTGAGCTAAAAGCATCTATTTGATGAACCATTTGTGGCTCTAGAAACATTGGATCAAGGCGGTCCTTTTGGTATACCCCACATGAGTTTTGGATAATTTTTTGTAATGGCCGGGTTGGATCTAACAAGAATCCAACGGGGCCCTCGGGGGAAAAAGGATAATAACATACAGATCTTGCATCTGATTGACACACCATCTATTGCATTAAGACCCCTTTTACATGGCGATCCATTGGGAAACGTTTTCATGGTAATTCATGGTATTAGGGGTTTTGAAATGTGGCTTGAGGAGAGGACCCTCCCGGAATCAAGCGAGATTAGTGCCGGAACAATGTAGCTTGTTGTAACATGAGAAAGGGGTCCTATGTGTGTCTGTGATTTGGGATCCTTTGTGGGTATGTGTTTGAGAGTCTCACTTGGATATGCTCTAGGAATCCATGTGGGACTACTCCAGGATCCTATAAGGGTCTGTTGTACTAGGATCCCATGTGGATCTGATGATGTACTAGGATCCTATGTGGGTGTAATGATTTAGGATCCTATGTGGGTCTGATAATTTAGGGTCATATGTGGGTATTCCTCTTAACAGAGTAATATGATTCAATAGTTACATCTAATCATCTATACTACAGTTCCCAAGTTATACCTAGTGTGATTTGAGTTCGTTCCTTTATGTTGATACCTTTGTGGTATTCTTGTGTGTGGTGTACCTATGTGGTACTTACCTTTGTGGTGATACCTTTGTGGTATTCTTTTGTGTGGGGTACCTATATGGTACTTACTTTCATGGTGTTACCTTTTTTGTATTATTCTATGTGGATTAATTGTATGGTACTTAACTTCATGGTGATACCATTGTGGTATTCTTCTGTGTGGCATACCTGTGTTGTACTTTCCTTCGTGGTGATACCTTTTTTGTATTTTTTGGTGTGGTGTACCTTTGTGGAACTTTCTGTTGTGGGGATACCTTTTTGGAATTATTCTATGTGGTGTACCTTTGTGGTAATTTCCTTCATGGTGATACCTTTGTGGTATTATTCTATGTGGCATACCTGTGTGGTACATTCCTTCATGGTGATACCTTGGTGGTGTTCTTCTATGTGGTGAACCTGTGTGGTAGTTTCCTTTATGGTGATTCCATTGTGGTAGTATACTACGTGGCATTAACTTTGTGGTAAATACTTTCGTCGTGTTACCTTCATGGTATTATTTCCTTCGTGAAATAGTTGTGTTTTAGCTAATGATTTGGGCCTTGTGTTTCCTCATGAATGAGATGGGTATACTTGATAACTTAGGTATATGTATGGGAATATACCTAAGTAGGGTTTTCAGTTGTTTTCATGCTTTGTAGTTTATCATTATAGGATTTTGTGAGACCTTTAAGGGTCTTAGGGTCCCTACTGAGTATCGTTATACTCACTCCTACACGGGCTCTGCCAGCATCTTGTTTTGTTTAATACAGACGACAGACAACGCTGACTGACGACGAGGGTACCAAGACTTGAGGTAGTTTGGAGGCGGACCTTAGATGAGGCGTATCGCCGAGACGACTGTTCGACATTAGTACATACCCTTCAGGTAGGATCCTCAATGGTTGTTCATAGGATCTATTTTAGTATACTTGTACTTTCTAGTTTTCTTTTACATTCTATTTGGGATTGTATTTTGGCCCCTTTTCCTTACTGTACACACTCTTTCTACTATACAGTTTACTTGTGTTCGTATAATGTTGTGTGCATGGTAGTGTGTGTTTATAGGGTATAAAGGCAATTCCTTCCTAGTTTAGGGAATACACCTTTTTGTGCTAGTCACCAACCCTTGGCCTATGGAAGGTGGGCTTCGGGTAGTCATGACACAGGCCCCGGGGGACGGGTCGTGACAAATTGAAATCAAAGGTGTTCAGTTCTACTGAAGAACTAGAACTCTGAACTTTTTATGATGCAATCGTGTTAAGCGTAATGAGTGTGGTTTTCAGTTTAGGGAGTCTAGTGTTGGTGTGGAGACTGACGTATCCATACACCAAGACCCTGAGTTCTAATTTTAGGACTGAATACATGGAAGCACTGATTGAGTGTTTTTTTGAAGTGTTTCTTGTGATTTCATTGACTCAGCTCACCAGGTATATCATAATGATCATGGAGCACCTGTTCCTTATTAGGATGTAACTTCGTAGAAAACCATCTATGATTCCCAATAGAGAGTACATGATGATGGCCCATAGAGCAACGAGGCTCCAGTGTAGAGCCATCTTACTATGTTGGCACCTTCGGGTGGTGTACCAGTAGCACCACCACCCGTTGGGCCGCAATTACCACCAGCCGCTCTGGCGGATGGTTCACGCCGACTGAACGCGTTGCATGAGTTTCAGTAGCAGAGGCCTTCAAGGTTTCAAGGTGAGACATATTCACACACAACTGAGGGCTGGCTGGAGGAGGTTTCTAGAGTTTTCTTCCTAGTTGAGACACCAGTAGAGTAGATGGTGATCTTAGATACTAGTATTTTCTAGTGAGTGACCATAAGGATGGTCTACATAGTGATGAGGCTTCGGTACGTGTATTTTTGCCTTGGATGGTACCTTCGGGTAGTGTGCCAACTATATAACTTCTTGTTGGTCAGCAGTTACAACCGGCGTTACCAATATAGGACACATGTAGGCTTAGTTCCTTCCATGCGTTTTAGAATTAGATACACCTCATGTACTTAGGTGAGCCCAACTCACAAGAAACTAAGGACTGGCTTGAGGATGTGGCTGAGAGTTCACTAGAGCTTCTACTGCTTTAGTAGGATGACATGTCGGTAGCTATGTATTCATCGAGTCATTCTGACAATTCCTGTTACTCAATGAATATGATACGATTATTGTTCAGGGATCGGAATTTCAAGTGAGGTGTGTTTAAGGACATCTGAGCCAGCAGTTTTCCTCCAAGTATTCCTACTTATGTTAGGGTGCTAGAGAGAACCTTTTTGGTTGAATGTTCTTAGGATGAGCGGATGTAGCCAGTGAATGATAGCAGTGGGAAAATAGGAAACTGGCCCCAGTTTCAGAGACTTGGTCATGTAAAATGTTTTGGGAACAAGTGTTAGGGACAGATGAATCTGCAGCGTAGTAGACGTGGAAGTAGAGCTTGGAGAGCATCAGGAGGTGGTGTACTTTTTGACATGTAACAACCACCCCCCATTTTGTGCACCCCACCAGTCTTAGGGAGCTGGAGGACAGGGGAAGGGAGTAGCTATATGCAGTTAATGAGTGTGACCCAAGGGCTCTAGGAATGATTCGAGGTATGGTATTTGTCTACTACTGGATGTCGTATAAATAGAAATAGGTACCAATCATTCTTTCTTTCCATGAATCTTGTTCAAGAGCTAGAGTTTCCCATTAAGCCATTGAATTGACCCTCACATCTCGATATACCTTTGGGATGAGACTTGAAAATCACACTTACGTCGATGGTGTGATCGGACCCTTAAGGCAAGAGTTTCGGTTAGAACCACTCGGTGGTAGCGTAGATCCCTTATGACATTAGTTCGTGTATGGACTGGACATCCACAATTCATACCCAGATTGACTGTATTAGGAAAAAAGGTTGTGGTTTATCTAAAATGTTGGGATATGTTTTTTCTTAGTCGGTGAAAAAGGAAACCCATGTCGCACCATATAAACTCATGCATTGGACGGTGCATCCGATCACTCTTGAGCCGGCCAGCCTTACCCTTATGGCAGTATGAGTTTTCACATTTAAATTCCCAAAATAGTGGCTAGAGTTCCTCCAGTACTATGAATTTGAGATATCTATACTCCTAGAAAGGGGAACATTGTAGAAGATGCACTCAGCAGAAGTTCTAGCCTGCAACTACTGAGTGAGGCGACAGAGTAGCTAGCTGCTTTACGGATATCCTACGTGGATCGAGATGGAGCATCTTATCTTCAGTTGTTGATAGTAACTCCCCCACTTCTTCAGTAAATTCAGGAGGCACAACTTGGGGTAAATTACTGCAAGGCTCGACATGGTCATATATCCTCAGGGTAGACAACTGTTGGATTTTCTGAATGTTGGGATCACATCATCCTTTTCAGGGAATGTACCATGGTACTAGTGACGCTTAGGGGGGAGGTTTTGTGGGAGTTCCATACGTTCCCTCTGGCAATACATCCTGGAGTGGTAAAGATGTACTAGGACCTCCGGTGTCATTACTGGTGGCTAGATATGAAGAAAGTAGTGGAAGAGTTTGTATCACGATGTCTCACTTTTCAGTAAGTGAAGACTGCACAGAGTTGGAAGATGTCTTATGCCGATAGGATACAGAGACCCTTGGATTTCCAGAAGGGGGACCACGTTTTCTTGAGAGTCTCTCCTTGACAGGGACTATGGTGTTTTGGACTAGGTGGAATTTAGTCACCGAGGTTTATCCGTCCTTTTATGATCCATCGGAGGATAGGTGATGTAGCATACCGCTTGGATCTTCCACTGTATTTGGAGAGGGCGTGCGACATCATCCACATATCTGAGCTGAGTGGATACATGCATGACCCATCACACATCATCGACCATGTCGAGCTAGACTTAGACGATGGGGCATCATTTACAGAGGTTCCATTGGATATTGAGGATCAATAAGATTATGTCCTTTTTGGTTGGTCAATACCTCTAGTACTCATACCCTGTCATCATGGGAACCTCCAGGAGAGGACATGGAAGCAGGAGGCTCAGATTCGTGTTTAGCACCCTCTTTTGGTTGTTTTGCCTTTGGTTTGGCTTTCAAGGATGTAAATACCTAAGGTGGGGAGAATTTAATGTCCTGGAATTTTTGTATAATTTTATTAATTATATGGGATTATTTTGAGACCACAAAATCTGACGGTGCGCGATTCTGAGGCCCAGAGTGCTCAAAATGATCCGTCAAAATTTTTTTATGCTTTAATTAGCACACATAAGTAGTTTTCCTAAAAAAGTTGAAAAACACTTAAATGGTTTCCCAGATCAGAAATATGAGGGAATCTTTACGTTCAGAATGGTGGGTTTACCCTAGGTGTGACTTAAGTTTTGTCTATGTGGGCCTCATGTTTGAAAACCCAAAAATGGAATAATCATAAATAATATAATTAAATAAATTATTTTATTTTTCAAATGCTTATAACTAACAAATGGTAGATCGGATTGAAAATTTGAGACCACCGATGAACTCGTGAGAGAATTATTTATTTAAAAAGATGCTAACTTTGGTCGGCATGGGCCACCAGTGAATGTTTGTTTTTGGCCTTCAATAAAATAATTAGGTGACACTAATTTTATTATAAAATCCATAAATTTTAAACGGTATCTCGGATTGAAAATCACAGAATATTATTGGGTTCATTGGGACGTGTTTCACTTGGTTAGAGCCTAACCTTGACCATCGTGGGTATAGGGTGACAGTAAATAATTATCCAAACGTTTTTCAAGTATATTGAGTGAAGTCGCAGGTGATGTTTTGTAAATTTTTAACCAGTGATTAGAATTGAAATATGGGGACACCGTTGTACTCGCAACACCAATATTCAATTAAGGGGACCTTCATCTTGACTGCAGTAGGTCGAGGATGAACGGTATTTTTCATGTTTTATGTGGAAATAAAAATAAAATAAAGATCAAGTTTTATTTTATATTTAATGAAACCTCCCAATTTGATTGTTTGGTGGTGGGGACCACCCGGTCTTGGAAACCTCCTTTTTTGAAACTTAAAGGTGGGGACTACACGAGGGTGGTCGGGCATTTATTGTTGGGCATTAAATTCCTGGTTACACAAAATGTGTAACCACAATCCACCTTAATTAATAGGATTCATTAATTTAGATTTAATGAATCAACATTAAAATTTTGGTTTCATCTAAATTAATTGTGCTAACATCCATATAATTAATGGACAAATCTTATTAAATTATTAAAACATAATTTAATAAGCGGGATATTTCTTTTTGGTGGGATTTTGGAGAAGTATTGGAAAAAGGGAGAAGCATGGGATAATAGTGGAGAAACTCTACCTCTCCAACGAATAACACCTCTCCAACGAAGAACGAGGAACTGAAACCCCGAACCGAAGATCGACGAATGAGTGACATCATTGGAGGCTAGTTTCGAGGGATGAAAAACACTGATCTGCTTCCACAAACGTGCCCTCACGATCATTCTTGAGGTATGGTTTTTTGTTTTGAATACCCCCTGAACTGTTATTGACATTCTTCATGATTTATGAAATAACAAGTTTCCTGCTACTGCTCTAACGCGGAGGGTACGGTCCAAACGAACCTGGCCCGACCTCTAGGAAATATGTTTTTTTATGTGTTCTTTGCAATTGAGGAGGATAGATACCGGTGCTAATGATTGGCACCAGTGGGACTCAAGTTCAATGGTCAGCACCACGGTTCTCTGTGAAGACGGCGGCAGCACAACCGTGCAGTTGGAGAAGAACAGCCGCTCATCGGCCATGACGGAGCAAGGACAGTGGTCGGCACTCTGGTCAGCTGTACGAAGGAGACGGTGGTGCGCGTTCACGCCACACAGCGAAGAAGAGTTACGGCCTTGTTCCATGGCGGTGAGGTGAGACACGGTCGGCACGACATCGGTCACAGGTGATGGCGCGGTGTGTGAATGCGCTATGTGGGGAAGGCAGGCCAGATGAGGAGTCGAGCTGTCTGCCCTAGCAGACTGCACCACTAGCCGCCCAGCGGGCCGGGTCCGACCCCGGCCCATTTTGGAACGTTTTATATCTTTTGGCCATATATTGAGCTAAGAGTGTTTGTTTGATAAATCTTCTATGGCGCCAAAAACTGTGGATCGATACGGTCCTTTTGGAATAATCCACTTGAGTTTTGGAAAAAGTTAGGGTATGGCCAGGATGGATCAAACATGAATCTAACCAGGCCCTCAGGACTAAAAGGATAATAACAAACAGACTGGGCATCTGATTGATGCACAATCTATTGCGATGAGACCCCTTTTATGTGGAAATCCTTTGGGATACTTCTTTGGGGGACTTTGGGGAAGTTGGAGTATCGACATGTGTCTTGAGAAGCAGACCCTCTCGGAATCAAGCATGCTTAGTTCGAGAACCCTGTAGCTAGATGTCATATGAGAAAGGGATCCTATGTGGGTCTGTGCTTTGGGATCTATTGTGGGTCTTTTTTAGAGAGTCTCACTTGGATCCACTCTAGGATTCCACATGGGTCTACTCTAGGATCCTACGTGGGTCTTATGTATTAGGATCCTATGTGGGTATGATGATATACTAGGATCGTATGTGGGTGTGATGATTTAGGATCCTACTTGGGTCTGATGATTTAGGATCATATGTGGGTCTGCCTCTTAATAGAGTATGATGATTCAGTAGTTACATCTAATCATCTTTACTACCGTACCCAAGTTATTCCTAGTGTGAGATGAGTCCTTTTACTTCGTAGTGATACCTCTGTGGTATTCTTCTGTGTGGCATACCTGTGTGGTACTTTCCTTCGTGGTGATACCTTTGTGGTATTCTACTATGTGGCATATCTTTGTGGTACTTTTTTTCATAGTGATACCTTTTTGGTATTCTTCTTTGTGGTGTACCTATGTGGTACTTACCTTCATGGTGATACCTTTGTGATATTTTTCTATGTGGCTTACCTGTGTGGTACTTTACTACGTGGTGATACCTTTGTGGTATTCTTCTCTGTGGCATACCTCTATGGTACTTTCCTTTATGGTGATACTTTTGTGGTATTCTTCTATGTGGCATACATGTGTGGTACTTTCCTTCATGGTGATACCTTTGTGGTATTCTTCTTTGTGGAATGCATGTGTGGTACTTTCCTTCGTGGTGATACCTTTATGGTCTTCTTCTGTGTGGCATCCCTGTGTTGTACTTTCCTTAATGGTGATACCTATGTGGTATTCTTATTTGTGGCGTACCTGTGTGGTAATTTACATCATGGTAATACCTTGGTGATATTCTTATGTGTGGCGAACCTATGTGATACTTTCCTTCATGGTGATACCTTTGTGGTATTCTTCTGTGTGGAGTTACCTTTGTGGTACAGACCTCTGTGGTGTTACCTTCGTGGTATTCCTTCCTTCGTGGAAGAGTTGAGCTTCGAGCTAATGAGTTGGGCCTTGTGTTTCCTCCTAAATGAGATGGGTATACTTGATAACATAGGTATATGTATGGGCATATACATAATTAGGGTAGTCATTTGTTTTCATGCTTTTTGGTTTATCCTTTGTTGATTTTGTGATACTGTTGAGGGTCTCGGGGTCCCTACTAAGTATTGGTATACTCACCCATTCATGGGCTATGCTTTCACCTTGTTGTGTTTGGTGTAGATGACAGATAGCGCTGACTAAGGACGAGGGTACTGAGACTAGAGGTATCTCGGAGGTGGACCTTAGACGAATCATACCTCAAAGACAGCCGTCCAATAGCTGTACCTACCCTTCAGGTAGGATCCTTGGCAGGTGTTCACATGAGTTGTTTCAGCTTACATGTACTTTCTAGTTTTATTGTAATTTCCAGTTGTGCTTGTATTCTAGGCCCATTTTTTACTTTACACTCTATTTCTACTGTACAGTTTACTTGTGTTCGTATCTTGTTGTGTGCCTGGTTGTTTGTGTTTATAGGATATAGAGGCAATGCCTTCCCGGTTTAGGGAATATGCCTTTCGGTGCTAGTCTCTAGCCCCTGGCCTATGAAAGGCGGGCAAGGGGTAGTCACAACATGGGCGTCGAGGGATGGGTCGTGACAGGGCCGAGCGCAAGAGAATCCAACACCATGCATTACAGTTTACCCTCCAGGGTGGTCC
The DNA here is from genome assembly GCA_963277665.1 of Viscum album. Taxonomy (NCBI): domain Eukaryota; kingdom Viridiplantae; phylum Streptophyta; class Magnoliopsida; order Santalales; family Viscaceae; genus Viscum; species Viscum album. Next base: position 1,136,550,839 of record OY728122.1, read on the forward strand.
TGGTCTTGAGAAGATCCTCTATAAGCATGGGTTTTATGGGGTTCTCCTCTGTTGCATTCAAGGAGATGAGATTTCTCAAGTTATACAGGAGGTTCAGGTTGGTTATTGAGGGGTTCATCAGACCGAGCCGAAGTTATCTCACCAGATCCGGAGACTGTGGTATTTTTGGCCATCCAAGATATGTGACTACATCGAGTTTTCCAAGAGGTTACACACTTTCCAAATTCACACAAACTTTGTGCATCGGCCACCGGAACCTCTCCACACTACCAAGTACTCTTTTCCATTTTCGGTCTTGGGGATCGATGTCATGGGACCATATCTACTGTATACATCTCGCTAATGCGTGTTCATTCTGACCACTATGGATTTCTTTTCCAAGTGGAAAGATGTTGTCCCGCTCAAGGAGGTCAAGGCCCGTTCTATCTTTGACTTTGTGTGATCGAATATCATCTACCAGCTCAGAGTCCCTCACATCATCCCCATCAATAACAACACCAAATTTCAGGTAGCTGAGTTGAAGAAATTAAATAATAAGTACAAAATATGTTCTAACTATACCTCCTGTTACCACGCGCAAGAAAATGGGTAGATCGAGGCATTCAACCAAACCCTCACTAACATTCTACAGAAAGTGGTTGGTCTGAACAAGAAGAGTTGGCCAGATAAGATTCCCAATTCCCTCGGGGCCTATTGGACGACAACCCAAAATTCCACACTGGTGACCCCATACTCCCCGGTTTACTGAATAGAGGTTTTCTTGCCCATCGAGATTCAGTTTCCTCTATTACCCACAACTGTCTATGATCAGCAAGCACCAGATAAAGTAGATGAAATTCTTCTAGATGAATTAGAAGCACTCAACAAGAAAAAGATTTGTTTCCTTTACAAAATATAGAGGCATCAGAACAATATATCTAGATCATTAATAAATAAAAATTTTCTCTTCTCTTTCTTTTAAGTTAACACAGTGTTGGCCTTGAGAACACCAATGATACCTGGATAGAAGCCACCTAAACTAGAGACCAAATAGGAAGAACCCTACATTATTCATATGGTTTACCCCAATGGTGCATACTACATGGTTACCATGGATGTTTATCATATAACTCCTCCCTCCAATGCTAAGTTCCTCAAGAAATACATTGCATGAGCAATTGGGTCCTATATGACAATAGAATGTTATGTCCTGCATTATATTAAATTGTATGTCGTCCCACAGGACGTTAAAATATATTTAGTCCTACATGACCTTAAACAATTATTTCCTTCATGAAATTAAATCGTATGTCATTCGGAAAGATGTTAAACTTCATTTCAAGAACTACATATGGCTTGATTCCCATGATCGTGGGATACGTAGGAATTCTCGGACGCCTCATCTTGAGTTCATCCCTAGATTTTTTTGACTATCCCCCCAGGCTATATTTCTCTTGGAGGATCCCACATGGTATCATGTAGGCCCCTTTTTCCCCACTCATGTCAGGATTATGATGATCGCACCATGTCCCCCCATCCCCATTCTTCTATTCTCCCACGTCCACACCGCACGACACTAAACTGCTTGTCCTTCAAGAACTACGTGTGGATTGATTCTCATCCATATGGGATATGTAGGAAAGCCCAGACATTTCATCCATAGGCCCATCCCCAACATTAATATGTCACCTTGTGTCTAAAACTATGGTGTGGGGCCGGCTTTTTCCCTCCATTGTGTCAGGTTCATCATGACCACACCATACATCCCCTTCCCTAAAGATCTCCACCACTTTCATCGTAATTCTTAATGTTAAATTGCATGGTCACATTTATGCATCACACACTCCCTGTACTTGGGAAATTGTCATATTTCACATCCAAAAGGGCCCCTGGGCAGTGTGGATACATAGCCTAGGGGCTCTCCTATCATGTCAGACCAATGCCTCCGATGACCTTGAATGACAAGTTGATATAAGTCCTGCATTGTGAATATGGATAGTTATGGATCCTCATTTGTTGTTCCCATTTTAGGTCACACGATATGGATGTTTTCTTTTGAATATGGTTAACAAATATCCTTTTTCATTGTCACCACACCCATATTTCCCAAATATTGGGTGTAGTGTATCATTATGTCCTACTATCTCTTCAAACGTCAGTCTGCCTCAGGCGGGAGTGTGAGTCCAGCTATCGTACCCTTATATGTTAGGGAGATCCTAGTCCTACTCCTTGTTTCCCACACCGAGAATTTCTCACATGGGATTCAGATCTTTTGTAAGGAAATTCCTGTTTAAGGGGGGAATGTGTTTATGGTACAAGCCCTATAACCATAAACTAATAGCACCATCGTCCTCACCACAAGATCTTAAACTACAAATTGGTTGGGACTTTCCATCTTAGATCCCTCAACACTATTAGTCCCCTAGACAATTTTCTCATCTAGGATTGTGAGGTGTGGTAGGGGCTTACATCCTCATTAATGTTGGGCTATTTTTTCCATTCCACATATATCCCCTTGAGACATCCCTCCTTCATATATTGTCCTTTCACAAGCACAGGTCCCGCCATGCTTTGCACGTCCCATCATTTGGGCTTCCATCATCCTTCATATCCAAAAGGACCCCCAGAAAACATAGATGATAGGAACTAGGGCTCTACTACCATGTTGGGTCAATGCCCCCAAGGACTTTGAGCAAAAAGTTAATACAAGTCTCATGTTGCGAATTCGGTTAATGGTCGATCCCCAATTGTGTTCCCCCAAACTCTGGTCACACAAATACGGATACTGTGTTGTGAAAATGGTCAACAATTATCCTCTATCATTGTGGTAGTTTTGTGGTTTTCCATAGACAAGATGATTTTCCATCTCCACTCACATGTCCCATGAATATGACATTAAAATAGGAATCTATGGTCTAATCCCTATGACCTTAAACTGGGATCACCATTGTCCTCATCGCAAGATGTTAAACTAAGAATTGGTTGGGGATTCCTGACATAGATAACTCAATATTGTCATCCCCCTGGCTCATGTTCTCATTTGGGATTGTATGGTGTGGTATAATCTTTTGCCCTTATTTTCATCAGATCACACGTCATGCCATATGCATCCCTCATTGATATACATTTCCCCAATCTGTGTCCATACCTCATGACATAAAACTACTCCGCGTCCTCCAGAACTACATGCATCTTGATTCCTATCCTTATTGGATACATAGGACCACCTGAACATTTAGATTTTTGGTACAACCCTATTTCTTAGAAACCTCTTTGTCATCTTGGCACCATGGCATGCTTTCTTCTAGGATAGGGGTATACAGTATGGTATGGGATTATGTCCTCATTCACGTTGGGTTTGTAGCAACCACACCACATACCACTTTCTCCTGAGAGCCCTTCGCTCCCCTATCCTACACTTATATTTTTGAGTTGGCTGCTCTTAAGTAGGACCCATTGACCCTCTTCAGAAATTCACCTATTTCCCCAATAGTACTTTGGTTTAGGACATAGATTGGGAGATTTTACCTAGACATTATCTCTCATTTTTTTTAGGGTTTTTGTTCCCATTCATTTTGGATTTCATCATCTTTCCCATCTAAAAAGACCCACAAATGGATTGGATGCTCGGCCCAATGTCTCTCCTACCATTTCAGGACAATTTCCTCAAGGGTTTCGATTGAAAAATTGATACAAGTCTCGCATTGGGAATATGGTCAGCGGTTGATGCTCATTTGTTGTTCCCATTTCAGGTCACACAATATGGATATCGTGTTTCGAATACGTTCAATATGTATCCTCCATTTTCATTCCAACCCCACCAAGACCAAAAATTTGGTTGCATGATTCACATCCTTTTTCAATCCATTATGTCTAAGTGGAACTTGAACACTCTTGGTACTATTCTTTAGTGAGCATTTTCATAATAAGAGAAAAACTCCGTGGTAAGGAATCATTTGGGGCTCCACACTAATTTCCCATTTGCGTGTATTCCATGTGTTGCAAAGACCTCTCCTGACCTTGTTTCGCACATTGAGTTTGACTCATGTGGGCTTAAAGATCAGATCGAGGTATGCGCTTGTTTCGGTGCGGATGTGCGTCGAGTTTCTGTTCCGACGCTGTTCTGCCAGGACGCGTTCACGCATGCACCCGTCGACCCGAGGGGATGGACGCGCGGCTTGTGGCCCCGCAGTCCCGATTTCCAAAGGTGGACGGCATCCGTCCCTTATTCAGGGACGTCTGCTCCTTGATCGAAACTGGGATGATGGGATGTCGGCTCCTCCTTCTGTGGACGTCTCCTCGGAACTCATCACCTAATCCGGGTCTCCCTCATAGATTTAAGATGTGCTCGTGAATCTCGTTCCCGGCACCATATCTTCATGGACACCGGTTAATTACGCTGCTTCCGCCCGGATGCCCCAAGGAGTTTGGTCGGGGCAGCAACCTGCGGTGAGGAGACCGGGTAGCTCTGGGTGTTGGGGGCGTTTCTTAACACTGCGGCTCTGCATGTCTGCCTTCCGTCCCTAATAGGGCTTCTCAAAGGCATGATTGCCTGAGGCATCCCGCGCCGGGTGCGGGGAACTGCGTTACCTGAGGTTTTCTTCAGCTTCCCATGTTTAACACGGGGTATGCCGCGAGTTTAACATCCAGCGGGGATGGCATCGGACTGATCAACACGAGAAGTGGATCAGATGACAGAACCCCTTGCGGGGAACCTCCGACGCTGGGGCCAGCACATGGGCGGCTTCCCGAGTGAAGTGGAGTGGAATGAAATGGCATGACCCCACCGGGATGTGGCGGCCCGGGTAAGGATCAGGATGGATGATGGAGTGAAGAGCTTGGACCCCGTAGAGGCTTCCTACGTACCGCGCGTTAGCGCGGATCAAAGTCAACGTAGTTCGGATATAAAGTTTAACGTCATGCTGGACGATGGCAAGCCGACTCACAAGGAGGTCGAGGCTGTCGGGCGGAGGATTGAACCGAACCACCTCGCACGGAGGGGTATGGAACGGCCGGGTGGCCACAGTTTCACGTCATGCTGGACATTGGCAAGCTGACTCTTGAGGAGGTCTAGGCTGATGGCACGCACGAAGTGGGGCGGAGCGGACCAGCACACATGAAGTGGGGCGGAGCGGACCAGCACGCACGAAGTGGGTGGATCACAGTTTAACGTCTTGCTGGACGTTGGCAAGCCGACTCACGAGGAGGTCTAGGCTGCTGGCACGCACAAAGTGGGGCGGAGCGGACCAGCACGCACGAAGTGGGTGGATCACAGTTTAACGTCCTGCTGGACGTTGGTAATCCGACTCACGAGGAGGTCTAGGCTGCTGGCACGCACAAAGTGGGTGGATCACAGTTTAACATCTTGCTGGACGATGGTGTTTGGGGCTTACACTCTAAGGAGGCCCATATGCGGCAAAACTCAGTTGGAGAGGGACTTGGGCCGAAGATGATAGACACCTCGATCCCTGTCACGCCCTCTACTGGCTTCGACAGTGGAGAAGCACAATGGAGATACACATGTGCAGTCCCCCACAAGGGCGGATTCATAGGTGAATCGACGCGAATGTGAACCCGGGAGGGGTCCACTGATGGACGAACCGACGTGAATATGACCGGGATGACCAGGTGGTGGGCTTAAACCTCAGGGAGGCTTCCTACGTACCCTGTTTAGGAGACAGGGATCAATGTCCACGTAGTTCATTCTGTCAAGACTTACGCACTGAGGCAACCTGAGTGCGGCAAAGCTCAGTTGAAGAGGGACTTGGGCCGAAGGTGAGAGACACCTCGATCCTTGTCACTCCCCCTACTGGCTTCGGCAGTGGGGAAGCACAATGGAGATACACATATGCAGTCCCCCACAAGAAACTAGGGGTTTGTAATACCCTACCCCCATGGGCGAAGGCCACTCCAATAAATCGTCCCTAAAGAGGGGCAATCCCGACATCCCTGCAGAGACGAGCAGGTGGGGCCACATCCAAACCGGGGGGGACCATGCGTGCGAGGAACGAGATCAGATGAAGTGGACAGTTTAACGTCTTTCCAGACGAAGTACAGTTTAACGTCGTGTGTTGAGGACGAAGCGGACGGTTTAACGTCTTGCCGGACGAAGTACAGTTTAACGTCGTGTGTTGGACAAAGCGGACGGTTTAACGTCTTGTCGGACGAAGTACAGTTTAACGTCGTGTGTTGGACGAAGCGGACGGTTTAACGTCTTGCCGGACGAAGTACAGTTTAACGTCATATTGGACGAAGCGGACGGTTTAACGTCTTGCCGGACGAAGTACAGTTTAACTTTATGTTGGACGAAGCGGACGGTTTAACGTCTTGCCAGACGAAGTACAGTTTAACGTCGTGTGTTGAGGATGAAGCGGACGGTTTAACGTCTTGCCAGACGAAGTACAGTTTAACATCATGTTGGACGAAGCGGACGGTTTAACGTCTTGCCGGACGAAGTACAGTTTAACGTCATGTTGGAAGATGCGGACGGTTTAACGTCTTGTCGGACGAAGTACAGTTTAACTTCATGTTGGATGATGGATGCTTGGCAGTTTAACGTCCTGCAGCGCGGATGAAGTACAGTTTAACGTAATGTTGGACGATGGATGCTTGGCAGTTTAACGTCCTGCAGCGTGGACGAAGTACAGTTTAAAGTCATGTTGGACGATGGTTGCTTGGCAGTTTAACGTCCTGCAGCGTGGACGAAGTGGTGCCACCAATGGGTCCGTGTCACTTCGCGCGAGCCTGGAGGGCCGCACGGGGAGACAACGCACGGTGCGGGCACCCGGGATGAAGATCATCGGGCGCCACGCAGGCAGGTACCCTCAGGGGGTCAAAGGGGGCGACCCTGGTGGTTTGCGCGCAAAAGAGGAGCTTGGCACGCAATACCACGGGTCGGCACGCAATTGGGCGGGCTGGCGCGCAATTGGGCCAGCGCTTTGCGCGCGGAAGATAGAGATTGCGCGCACCGGGCCTCTGATAGCGCGTGGGGGCAACAGCCCATTCTTTAACGAATGGCCACTTAGTAAGGGGGGCGCGAGCAATCGGGCTGGATTGCGCGCACCCGGGGGGCAGTTGCGCGCAAGAGGCTTCTTTTGCGCGCAAAGGCCTTTGGGTGAGGAGTTGGTCAAAGGAAAGAAGCCAACGGGGTTGCGCGAAATAAATGAGGTTACCTGAAGATCGGCATTGCGCGCGGAGGGGGCGGGATTGCGCGCACGAGCGACCCTTCGAATTCTGGCAACCAACCTTTAAAACGTCGGGGTCGCCTTGTATTTGTAGGCAACCCTGGGCGCGGAATCCCGCCGCCGGCGCGCAATTCATGGCGCGGGCACGAAATTTCCTTCGCGGGCGCGGAATTGGGGCCCCGACGCGCAAGGGAGTCGCACGGGCCACGGGCGAGCAAAATTGCGCGCCGGCCCGGCGCATTGCGCGCATCCCGGGAGGATTGCGCGCCGCACTTCAACTTTGCGCGTGGGCCTCCAAAATTCCACGCAAGGGCTCCGGGCCCTCCGAAACATTCTTCCGACTCCAAATATGACCTCGCTTTCCTCATCCGGAACTTCATTTGAGGAGAAATGTACTTTTCCGGTGTCTACAAAAGCCCCCCCTCGGAATCTGATCGGTGAGAGGTCACAACGATCGGGTTCCGAGGGAGACGCCGGAATGCCGAAGTCCTGGGTGGCGCGGGACAGCGGAAGATGACGCTCTGGACTCCCGTAAGTCTTCTTACATTACTGTTGGTGCTTGCCGTTGACGATCCGGGACTAACCACGGCATGCCTTGCGCAGTGATCTCAATACTGGAGGCTCGTCGGGCTGTCGAACTCGGGCCATCCATGAGTGGACCAGTGGCAGACATGCCGCCTTCTCCGGAACAGACTTCTCACACCGATCCGGCCCCACCAACTGCTGATCAGGGGGCAACGGACGCCGGCGGTGATGCCATCGAAGAGAGGTTGGGGGCTGACGAGGGTGTCAACGCCGCTGGGGCAAGAGAAGAAGGTCGCCCAGATGTTGGGGAACTTATCCCTTGTGAGGACATCCCAGGGGCGGACCCTACAGCAGACCTGCTGGCTGCCTTCCCTACCTACCGGCCTGCCGACCCTGAGGAGATGGACGACTCAGACTCGGAGGCGGTCGAGGAGAGCCGGATAACGCGCCGCAGGGGGTGGAAGTGCATCCAGCGCTTCCTCAAGCGACCCCCATCGGAGTGGCTGGGGCGCATGGGATCACTTCAAACCTGGCTGCGCTTCCTATGTGCCGGGGGAGCTGATGCTCGAAGCCTCCATCTAACGGTCCGTGATTTCATGGCCGAAAAGATGCGCGAGAGCCGTCGGCGTGCCGACGTCGCACAATGTCGGGACATGTCGGAGAACACGCAGGCGCTCCTCGTGGCGGAGCAGGAAGTCCGGCGCCTCGAAGGGCAGGCGGCAGAGAAGGAGGCCTTCGTCGCAGCGTGCACTGAGCTTGTGGAGCAATTGACGGCCCAACTAGATGACGCCCAGGCACAGCTGACGGAGGCGGGCCACCAGATGGTCACACTTCAATTCAAGCGGGAGCGTGCACAAGCCAGGATCGGCGAGCTGCGCGCTGCGGCCGCCGATGAATAGAGGGCATGCAGAGAGCGAGAAGCAGCTCTGGAGGCCTCCAGCCAAAGGGTATCGGCGTTGGAAAGATCCATTCAGCACGCTAATCCCTAGGGGCTTTGTTTTTTCCATTCCCAGAACATTTTTCTTCCACTACTCAATACTTCGATCCATTTGTATGAATCAACATATTTATCTGCATCTTTTGGGTTAACGTGCTCAACCACAATTCATTGTCTTGCGGGAGCATTAACCAAGCTTCGGGCATCCACAATTGGGCCTGGATTTCTATGGAAAAGAGGGAGGTCATTCCTAGGAAAGGAGACCTCAGACCTAATCAATGTACCATCCCCTCGACATGTTCTGACACACGAGCGGGACAACGCTAGGGGCGTTGAGATTTTATTCGAACATAGGGAGATGAAAAAGGGTGAATCGCGTATCCCGAATTCAGAAATCCACGACGGTCAGTCTTCCAGGAAATGCCCAAGATGGAAAGCGGACAATGGATCAATTGACCATACTACTGCAATAGACGGATCGAAGGTCATTATTCATATTGCAGGAGGCGGATCACATGTCACCATCAATACCGCTTTTGGGGTTCCTTCAGACACAAGGGTGGAAGTCCGGATCAAAAGAGCATGCGAAGCGTGGGGCGAAGTGATGATTTGTTCGGACAGAATATAACACTCCCAAAATTGCGCCACTGTGGGGAAATCATATTAGGCGGATGCACCAATCTAGCCGTGAATCACCCCAATTCTCAGACAGAACCTCTTTGACGAGGAAAATATCGCTTCCCATCATTGCAATGGGGCATCCCGAGCTAAATCAGGGAGAATATCCCAACCACATCACTCTACCAGAAGCCAGGCCAGACGGCCGGCGACGAGGAGTGGCGGGACTTAGCGATCCCTGAGGCTGGACCCGAGTCGAGATGCCCGGGCGTTCCTACGTACTCCATCAGGCTGGAGATCAAGCCACACGTAGTTCTGAGAGTGCAGTTTTAACGTCATGTGTGACGTAGAACCCAGATTAGGGAGATCTTAGTTTAAGGTCGTAGAGCTCGGACCATAGGGGTAGATCTTAGTTTAAGGTCTTAGAGCTCGGACCATAAGAACCTCAAAGTACGCCACATCGTGGTCCTATCCCCTGGATATGCGAAGATGCACTGAGGGATAGTGTCAAGAGTGACGAGATTTTTCCTGGCCAGAATGGGAGGTGGAAAACGTAATGTGAATCATGCGGCCATTCACTCAAGGACTGGGGGACCAGCGTAACGATATGGGCATACTGCCGACCGTGGCGGAAAAGCAGCATCAATATCGCACTGACCGTTGATGGAATGAGGCAGCAAACGAGCATCAACCGCTTAAGCGCAGGATTCATATCAACTTTCTTCCCAAGGCCCTTGGGGGCACCAGCCCGGATCGGTGGGAGACCACTGAGGCATTGTATCCAGACCGCTCACGGGGGGTTCCACCCACGGCGTAGGTGATGGGTCCGAATGAAGGGGAGCATGAAGCCTGAAAAGTGGAAGGAACCTGACCAAGCTGAACCTGACCCTCCTGGAAATAGACCAGAGTGCTCTTGACACCGGTGGACCACTGCAAGGGGTCGAGGGACACGCCTTGAGGGTGACCCGAAGGCGGCGGATTCCCAAGAGAAGGGGGAATCTTTTAAGAGGTGGGGGGCTGGACCCGAAGTTTCAAACATCCGGGCATTCCTACGTATCCCATAAGGATGGGAATCAAGCCACATGTAGTTCTTGAAGCGCGGCGCAACACAATCGGGCACCAGCATGGGGAGGGGTGCGGGTCTGGCCCTCGCACCCAAAAGAAGCGGTATTTTATATTTCTTGTTTGTCCTTAAAGGTGGATGGTTTTTCTTTGTGCAGCGACATGCCTGTGATTAAGAAATCCCTGGCGTCGCCACAATAATCAAGCCATGAAAGGCATTGATAAATGGCGTGGTTATTAACCAGCGCCCAACGTGAGTGTCCCCTGAGGAGAACATCACGATGCAGTGCCGTTTCTCATCGGGCGGCTAAGACGATCACAGTTTACGGTCGTGTGGTAAGACCAGGCAACACAGGTTAAGGTCGTGCGTCTCGGACCATGGAGGAATCCGCTTATTGTGATACGGCAGACCCAGCGGAGGTGGGGACACATCCCAGCCCTGCGGTCACGCACAATTCCAGGAGAAGGATCCTGGGATAGGGGCCTGCATATGTCTATCAACTGAGGGGCAGAGATGCTAGCCTCCAGCTATGCTGGGCCCAGAACGCGATTGTCCGGGCGACTCCTTCCTCCTTATGGGGACGAGGGTCAAGCTACACATGGCCCTTAGGGAGGAAATTAGCATATATCATTGGTGCTCATATCGTGGGAGCCTCGAATGGCACAATTACCCTGGTTGGCCTGCCTAACGTGTAGAGGTATATTGAGGGTCAGTATGAAGAGAGAGTGTCGAGTTTCCACTACAACACACTGAGGCGGAGCGTGATAAGGACTGCGCAACCAATGTTCATAGCCTGAAAGAGTTGACATGGCGATCAAGGATGTTGCTGACCATATTCGCAACACAACATCCGATCGCGTCATCCAGGGATGAGGCAAGCAAACGAGCATCAACCGCTCAAGCGCAGGATTCATATCGATTTTCTACCCAGGACCCGCCGGTAAATCGACCGGGAGCTGTAGGAGAGCACTAAGGCATCGCATCCAAACCGCTAATGAGGATCACTTTGAGTGAAGGCCCGAACAAGAGGAAGCGTGAGGCCTGACAAGTAACACAGGACTTGTCGGGATTGAATCCGACACTATAGGTCATAGACCGGAGTACCCCAAAACATGCTAACAGATCACCGGAAAGGGTAGGAGGACTCACCTTGAGAGCAACCAAAGGACGACAGATCCCCGTGATCAACCAAGAGACGGGGCTGGACCTGGAACACAAACATCCAGGCGATCCTATGTATCCCATAAGGATGGGAATCAATCCGTACGTAGTTCTTGAGAGGAAGTTTAACGTCTTGCGGGACGAAGTGCAGTTTAACGTCATGCGGGACGAAGTGCAGTTTAACGTCATGCGGGACGAAGTGCAGTTTAACGTCATGCGGGACGAAGTGCAGTTTAACGTCATGCGGGACGAAGTGCAGTTTAACGTCATGCGGGACGAAGTGCAGTTTAACGTCATGCGGGACGAATGCTGAACAGTTTAACGTCTTGTAGCTCGGACGTGGTGCAGTTTAGCGTCATTCAGGACGAAGTGCACTCAGGCAAAGTACTGCTTGAGGAACCTAGCGTTGGTGGGAGGAGTGACACGCTCACCATCCATAGTCGCTAGGGAGTACGCGCCATTAGGATAGACCTTGTGGACGACAAAAGGTCCCTCCCACTTGGGCTCCAAATTGGGCGGCTTCCTGCCGGGGATCATTGGTGCTCTTAGGGCCAATACTAGGTCACCCTGCAGGAAGGAGCGGAGGCGAACCTTCTTATTGAATGCTCGAGCCATTCTTCTTTGATGCCTCTCCAAGTTGTGGAAAGCGCGAAGCCTATTCTCATCCAGTGCTTCCAAATCGACTATATGGGCTTCAGCAGCTCTGCCCGGCGCTTGCTGGTCGTAGACCGCAGTGCGCAAGGACGGTAACTGAATCTCAATGGGCAGGCCGGCCTCAGCTCCATACACCAGGGAATAAGGGGTCATTTGGGTGGAATTGCGAGTCGTTGTCCGATAAGCCCAGAGGGCGTTGGGGAGCTTGTCCGGCCAACTCTTCTTGTTCTGACCAACCATATTTTGCAGAATGTTAGAGAGGATTTTGTTAAATGCCTCAATCTGTCCATTCACCTGCTCATGATTGCGAGATGTATGGTTCGAGCGAATGTTGTACTTGGTGTACAGCTTCTTCAACTCGGCTGCTCGGAAATTGGCTCCGTTATCCGTGAGGATAGCGTGAGGCACTCCAAATTGATAAATGATGTTGGAGGTCACGAAGTCAGCGATAGAACAGGATTTGACCTCTCTGAGCGGAATCGCCTCTGCCCATTTGGAGAAGAAGTCTGTGGAAGTCAGAATGAAACGGCACTGGCGAGCCGTCGCCGGCGGGTAATGTCCCACAACGTCCAGCCCCCAGACTGAAAAGGGCCAAGAATACCTGGTGGTATGGAGAGGCTCCGGCGGCCGATGCACAAAGTTCGCATGAACCTGGCACGCATGGCACTTCCTGGCATACTCGATGCAGTCATGGATCATGGAGGGCCAGAAGTATCCCAACCTCCAAATCTGGTGGGACAGCTTCAGCCCAGTCTAGTGGGCACCACATGAACCAACATGAACCTCTTGCATGACTCGTGGGATCTCAACTCCCTGAAGGCAACGGAGGAGAACACCATCAAATCCGCGTCTATAGAGGATCTGCTCCAGGCCGGGACTACTCTGGAGGACAAACTGTGATGCGCGGCGTCGAACTCGCTCGTGCTCGGCCCGATCCGACGGGAGAATGCCATGTTGGAGGTACTCAACCAAGGGCGTCCTCCAATCAGGGGCTGGTTCGACTGCCATATCTGTGGTACTCGGGGCACCAGGCACAGGGGAAACCGTGGTGAGATTACTTACCGACGAGCCGCAATCTCCCTCCGGGATAACGGGAGCTATGAGCCTACGGTGCAACACGCGGATGATCAGGTTGTCCTGTTCAGGCTCTGCGAGTGACGCAGCAAGGCTGGCCAAAGAATCTGCTCGACCGTTCTGCGACCGGGGAATATGGACAACTTCTGGCCGAGAAGGGAACTGGGCCATCAGGAGGAGGGTGCACTCCAGCAATGGCAAAAGTTTCGGCTTCCTGACAACATAGTCACCATTGATCTTCTTAACGACCAGCTCGGAGTCCCCTTTCACACACAAATGGGGCACGTCGATCTCGAGAGCTAACTCGAGGCCAGTGATGAGGGCATGGTATTCCGCCTCATTGTTGGTACAGCCCTCTGACAACAGGAAAGAGTATGGCAGCACGGCCTGCTCCGGGGTAATGAAGATGATACCCAAGCCCACTCTGTTGAGCTTAGGATTATCGAGTCTTCTACCAGTGGGGCTCCGAGAGGCACCGTCAAAGTGCATCTACCAGCATGGATCGACACGATCGACCGAGAGAACGGACTCATCAGGAAAGCCTAGATCCAGCGGCTGATCCGCGGAGGTTGGGTGAGCAGCCAGAAACTCCGGCAATGCTTGCCCTTTGATGGAAACATACCTGATGTTGAACTACTGGAGAACCACAGCCCACCGTGCTAGAAGGCCAGTCAACATAGGCCGGCTCAGGATATATTTTAACGGGTCTACCCGAGAAACCAACTGTACCTCGTGGTGCTGCAAGTAGTGCCATAATTTCTGTACAGCAAATACGAGCGCCAGAAAGCTCTTCTCGATGGGGGAATACCTAACTTCCGCATCGAGGAGCATGTGACTGAGGAAATAGAGGCTATTATTTGTTCCCTCGTTGTTCTTATGGGCGAGAAGGGCACCAAGGGACCGTTCCAGGGCAGTCACATAAAGGACCAGCGGCTTCCCGGATACAGGCGGCATCAGAACCGTAGGTTGAAGCAGGTACTGCTTGATTTCCTCGAAAGAGGTATGACACTCCTTATCCCATACATAGGTGGCACCTTTCTTCATGAGCCGAGAAAAGGTCTTACACTTGTCGGCCAGATTCGCGATGAATCGGCGTATATAGGCTAAGTGGCCTTGGAACCCTTGCAGTTCCCGAATGTTACCTGGGGGAGGCATCTGGCTAATCACCCTGATCTTCCCTGGGTCGATCTCAATACCCCGGTATCTTACCACAAAGCCAAGAAACTTCCCGGAGGTGACCCCGAAGGCACACTTCAACGGGTTCATCCTCAGGCGGCGAGACCGGAGGAAGCCGAACACTTTCTCAAGATCTTTGAGATGGTCCTGACGCTGGCGCGATTTGACCACCAAGTCGTCGACGTAGCATTCCACCAGTGTGCCGAGGATTGGCTTGAATATGCGGTGCATCGCCCGTTGATAGGTGGCACCGGCATTCTTCAGGCCGAAGGACATGACCTGGTAACAAAAGATACCTTGGGGGGCCCTGAAGGAAGTGAACTCCTCATCCTCAGGGGCCATCCGGATTTGGTTGTATCCGGAGTATCCATCCATGAAGGAGAGGGCTTGGAACCCTACTGTGGCGTCAATCAATAGCTCTGTCACCGGAAGGGGAAAATCATCCTTCGGACAATGGCGGTTGAGATCGCGGAAGTCGATATAGACTCTGATCTGCCCGTTCTTCTTCCTGACTGACACAATGTTGGCCAGCCATCTGGGGTACTGAACTTCCCTCACGAAGTTGGCTTTGATAATCTTGTCAACTTCGGCCTCAACCATGGCACCGTGGAATGGGTGCATCTTCCTGGGAGGCTGCTTGAACCCGCGATGGTTCGCCGGGAGACCAAGGCGGTGGACGGCTACCTGAGGATCTAGCCCCGGCATCTCGTCATAGCCCCAAGCGAACACATCACGGTGCTGTCTGAGGAAGTCCACGTACTGCTGCCGCTCCTCAGAGGGCATGGCGGCACTGACCAATGTGGGTCTTGGATCTGCCTCGGTTCCAAGGTTCACCTGTACTAACTCATCGACCGTGGCGGAGACGCCCTCCTCAAAGGCTGGGGGTGCATCTTCCACGTCCCCTCCACTCGGGGAGGGATCGTCCATGGGAGAGACTGCGTTGGAAACTGCATTGGGGCTACCAGATCCTGCTGGGCCGCTGGTGCTGGCATGGGCGGTCGCGGTCATCTCATCAGGAGACTCACAGGCCGTCGAGACCATGGCTACGTCCAACCGATGGATCGGGAGGACGTAAGCGTCATCCAAACGTGCCCAGGGATCACTTGCAACAGCGACAGGCTCAACCTCACCTGTCAGGATCTGCTTATCCTTGCTCTTGTAATAGTCCGCGTCCAGATAGCGGGCTTCACAAGAGGCAAAAGGAGAGGCATCTCCCTGAAGCACGTCTACTCGACCATTAAGGGAGTATTTAAGGCATTGGTGGTATGATGAGGGAACCGCCGCATGAAGGTGGAGCCATGGACTGCCCATCAATGCGTTATACGCAGTGTCCTGAGAGACTACCATGAATTCGGTGTTGGAAACCAGGTCACCGAACTGGGTCTTCAAACGTATCTTGCCGACCGGAGTTTGCTCGGTGCAGTCGTACCCCTGGATCCTGAGGTCGGAGGGAATCAAGTCATCCTCAGACAACCCCAATCTCCGGAGCGTCCGAGTTGGAATCAGGTTAATCTCGGACCCTGTGTCGACAAGACAGCGCCAGACATCAAGGCCATTGAACTGGCCAGAAACATAAAGCTGACGAATGTGCCCCTGTATAGAAGGGTCTTCATCCTTACCAGAGAACGAGATAACTGCCTGACATTCGGCATGAAAGGCCTCTGCAGACGCAACCTCCGTCTCAAACTGGAGGGGGCTCTTCAGGGCTTCAGCGAGCGCCTCACGCATCTCAGGTGACAGGCGCAGAGCCTCAAGGATGGAGAGCCTTGCTGGGATGTCGGCCAAGTGCTTCAGGACATCATACTTTCTTGCCAAGCGCGAGCCCCTGGTTGCAGGAGTTTTCTCTGTGGTTGGAGGCATGACGGGCCTTACCGGTTGGACCGGCGGCCGACTGGTGCTTGGCGCATCTTGTTGTTCACTGTTTGAAGCCCGGGAAGTGGTCACCGTACTGGGGCCAGGAGGCCGGGATGGACTCGTGGCAGTACGGAGCTGGTCGCGGCGCGGCTGAGGCGGTTCTGCCTGGTCCCACACCACAAACGGTGGCGGAGGCGAATCCGTCATCCCCGGATGGGGGGGCTGCACGCGCTGAGCTAGGTTCTGAGCCCGCTGCCTAGTCTCAGTGGCGTGCACGGCCTGGCTAGAGGTACCAACTGACGTGCCCCAGCGACTCCTGTTGTTGTGGTTCCTCCGACGGTGGTGACGACCAGGGACACTAGGGAGGTCCACCTGGTGTTCTTCAACGTCAGGAACCGAAAAGGGATTTACCAGCTCAATGGTATTAACTGAAGCGTACCCAACACTGTCACCGGACGAATCATTCATCACCGGGCGGATCCGGGGAGGGACCCCCATCTCCGGGGGCATGAAATCGCCGAGAGTGCGGGATAGCGGCGGAACTGGCGGGGCGTGCTCTTCCTTCTTGCGCTGCCGCTGTTTTCCCTTCTAGGAAGAGGCAGGCTGGGATGATGATGCCGAAGCAGCACCCGCAGATTCTGGGGGCTCAGGCTGATTCAAGCGTGCACGGATGAATCCATGGGCGCGAATGATCATCTTGCGGGCCATCCAGTCATTATACTTCTGGGATCCGTGGTCGGAGACCAGCTGCCATTCGTCCTCGTCGCCACTATCGTCATATGATCTCACGAACACACCCGCCACTTGTGCTGGAGCTGGGCCCAACCGGATTACATTGTTGTTAATCTGGTCTTGGAGCCAGTCCTTAAACACGTAGCACTGCCGGATGGTGTGCCCCAGGGCCCGATGGTAAGGGCATTAGCGGGGGTTATCCGTGAGATGTGCCTCCTCTGGCCTCCAACACTCAGGCAGTCGCACAATACTCTGCTCCAGGGAGCTCCGGAAATAACCGGGTACCTGATCCTCATGAAATGAGTAAGTCAGGTATCGCGGGGCCCTGGGAGCGTGGTCTTGACGAGGGGCTGGAGGGGACTACCAAGGAGGTGGACCCCGATTATCTCGCCTGGGTTGTGGGAGTACATTACGCGGAGGGGCCGGCCGGTTCTGGGGCTGCCGCTGCTTGGCCGGGAACTGAGCCTGTGGAGGCGGATTCCTGTGAGGCTGTGGAGCTGGCCTCACCGGCAGCAGCTCCAACTGCCTGGGGGCCTCTATCTGGGCAACAGCAGCGGGCTCATCCCTACTGACTCTCCTTGCATAGATCATAGGAGGCAGCGGGTGTGCCTAACTGGCCTGTTGCAGGGCTTCCTCAAGACGTTGAGCTTTGTCTGAGAAGTCCCTGAACCCTCCGGGGTAATTCTGAGTGATCAAGGAAGGGACCAGCTCGGTCTTGACGTTCCCGACGCACATTGTCAGCAACTGCTCCTGAGTCAATGGCATGTCACGGGAATACGTGAGACCCTTCCATCGAGCGACGAAATCCGCGACTCGCTCATCAGGCCTTTGCTTGTACTTGAAGAGGTCTGCGATACTCGTCTTCCGGGTCGTGGAACTGAACTTGTAGAGGAACTGTCTACGAAGGTCCTCCCAGCTAGTTATCGACTCGACGGGGAGATGGCTGTACCAGACAAATGCTGGCCCTTCCAGTGTCTGGACAAAGCAGCGAAGCTTAGCGGCCTCCTGCTGCGCCGGAGTTCCCAACATAGGCCTGCACCTCGAGTTGAAATGGGCCAAATGCTGTGGTGGATCTCCAGTCTCGTTGAAGGGGGCGAAAGTGGGGTTCCCGAATCCCGGAGGTGCCGGCTTGTCATCCACCCATGCTGGGCATGGCTTGCCGTCCGGTGGGATCGCCACTTGCTGAGTCTCCAAGGCTTTCAAGCGGGCGATGAGTGCCACCATCGGATCGTCCGGACATGGGTTCCAGTCCTGGCGAGGATCTCTAACCACGAGCGCATTGTATGGATCTTCAATCGGGTCGTCGAACTCGGCAGCTCGTGGGATGGCGGGCGGAGCGGCCCTTGGGGCAGCGGGAGGAATCCGAGCGGGGTCTCTCAGGTAGTCACGCCGTTCGGGAGGGTGTGGTGAAACATACCGCTCCCTCTTGCCATAGGCAATGGCCTCTCTCCTGTCGGCAAACACGGCATAATCACGGTTACCCGGGAGAGTCTCGTCGAGGAGTGGTTGTTCCTGTCCCTGCTGTCCTGGCCTAGGATCACCGTAGTCAGGCTGCCGCTCTGCAGCGCGCTCGGCAAGGAGCTGGTCAACTAGCTTCTTCTGCCTGGCGAGATTTTGAAGTAGCATGGCCTTCTAGGGATCCTCATCTGCCCTCTGTATGGAGGCAGATGGGTCGGCGGGCTTTATATCCCCGTCGTGCTCTTTACCTTTGCTGACGTTTCGGCTCAACGTCAGTGCTTCAGTGGGTGTGGGGAGACCCAGGAGGTTCCTCTGGCGATGAGTAACTCTCACCGATGGATCCAACGAAGGCTTGTCTTCGGGGGAAGAGCCCCCGTCGAGAAGTTCCAAGCCGTTCCCCTCTCCCGACAGGTCAGCCATATTGACCGTTTCCGTCCCTGGGGATGTACCCTCAGGGCCGCCCAGTGAGTCGGGCTGTCGGTGAATCACACTGAAGCGTAGGGCAGCGTACTGCCCCCATCCACGGATGTACATGTGGGGGTGGCTTCCTCGATAACCTTGAGGAGTACTTGAAAACACTCAACGCATAGTTGTTGGAGGGCCTTGTGGTGCCCAAATGAACCGGGGTGCCGAACCGCGGGGTGCGTGGCCAGGTCAATCTGACGGCACTGCTCACCAATATCCTCCAGGTGTGCTTGACTCCCGGGATATGGCATTTTTAGGCGGTGAAGACGGGAGTGAGTCTCCTGGAGAGTTCGGCGGAAGCATTCGAACTCATTCGGGGTGAGCGATTCTTGTGCATCAAAATCCGGTCCTGCGACTGGCCAAAACTTCTCAGGGAAGTGGCCCTCTGCAAGGATGGTCCAGAAGCTCCACGACTCAAACTCGGGACCCAGGTCTTCTTGGTCCCCTTCAGCGACTGGGAATGGACGGGGAACCGGCAGTGGTGTCGAGGCAGGCCACTGGGCCGGCGGGCTGGCCTGCGGTGAATACGGCGAGCAGGCCGATTGGCCTCCATATCCCGGGCCGCCCTCTGAGGGTTGCGGTGCCCCAGCTACCACATCACGATAGGACAGGCCGGCGAGCGAACATCCTGCCGTAGCGTCGGTGCTCGCCGAGGGTGCACTAGATCGTGGCTCGACCGTCAGTCCCCAGAAAAGGTCTCCGGCTTCTCTGATTGAGGCAGAAGGCGCTTTCGGAGGGGCCGGTACAAACCGCAAGCTTGATCCTTGGTGGTCTACCAGGCCCTCGCTACTCCGGATATACCTTTGGAGAGAAGCGGGGATCACATCGATCTCGCTCTCGGGGAGTACGAGGCTGACGTGCCGCATTCCTACCCCTGCCCCTGACTGGCGGGATCGGGGGAGGGATCCGTCTCTGAATCATACTCCGCCTCTGTATCAGAGAAACGAACCGGTCGGATCTCTGTCCGAAATTCCCTAACATTCCTCCCTCGATGTCGACGCCTCTCCTTCCTGCCCCTGGGTGGTTCTTCGGGGCATGGATGATCTCTGTCCTGGCGTCCTCTGGCCGCACCGGTGCTGGGGCCAAGAGGACTGGAAACCAAGGTGCGAGGAGCACCGGGACAGATATCAAAGGGGACGCGGGGAGAGATGATTCCGGGCAGGCCTCCGGGCCGGGATCGGAAGGTGGGATAACCCATGCCTCTTGGATCAGCCACACGGAGTAGACCCTGCTAGTGAATAGCGCTACCGTGAGGTGGTCCGCGGTGGCTATTGCCGGTACCAACAACCGGGAGAGTCAACCCAACCTGCCTTTGGGGCGGTCGGGGCCTCGATCCAGGTCGGGCATAGAAGTGCCCCTGCTCAGCATGCGCAGGGGCCTGGTGATTGGAGACAGCAGTGGCTTGGGCCAACGCGGCCGCTGTTGCTAGGGCCCCAAGGTGGGCATCCTCTTCCGCTCGTGCCTGCCGTTGGCGTTGAGACAGACGAGTCGGGATTAGCGGCGTAGGCAGGTGGAGAGCCCGTTCTTCGACTTGAGAAGCCTGGCGGCGGTGTCGACGTGGCCTGGCAGGAGCCCTTATCACGGATCCCTGGAGCGAATCTCGGATAGGGTGGTCCCGGACATCCTCCACCTCATCCGCATAGGGGAGGGAGTTGTCGAAGCGTTCCGGGGATAAACTCCCGAAGCGGTTGGACGTCGAGGTAGGCAGCGGTGCCTCCCTGCGCGGCCCTCGAGGGCGGCGTTGGTGGTGAGGTACAGCTTCCTCGAGGTCTAGGTGGGCCATGTCCCTGGTGGGGATGACTCCCTCTTCCTCATATCTCCGCACCAAGTTTTTGATCACCCTTCTCTGGATGACCTCCGAGGGGGAGAGAGGGCGTGGTTTTCCCGCAGTTGCGGCTGCTGGGACGGCTGTGGAACGGGCGGGACCGCACGGAGTAGCCGCGTCGGTGTTTCCCCTACCCCTGTGCCAGTGGGCGGGCGACGATCGTGCACTGGATTGGGCGACCTGATTCCTGAAAGCAGGGAGAAGAACCCATTAATACTGACAGGAAAAGGAGTCGACAACCAATCATCCAGTTCCAAGACGCCTTCCGTGGGGGGAACCCAGGCCATCGACGTCGTGAGACGGAGTGCCCGATTTTCCTTCCCCAGCCCCTGGCGGGTTCCGTGCCCCGGTGCTGAATGCTCGGCCGGGCAACATGCTAGTCTTACAACACCTCTGAAAGCTATCGGTCTTCGTATTGAGGAGAAGAGATTCACGTCGGGTTCACCATTTTCTGTTTCGGTGCGGATGTGCGTCGGGTTTCTGTTCCGACGCTGTTCCGCCAGGACGCGTTCGCGCATGCGCCCGTCGACCCGAGGGGATGGACCCGCATCTTGTGGCCCCGCAGTCCCGCTTTCCAAAGGCGGGTGGCATCCATCCCTTATTCAGGGATGTCTACTCCTTGATCGAAACCGGGATGATGGGATGTCGGATCCTCCTTCTGTGGACGTCTCCTCGGAACTCGTCGCCTAATCCGGGTCTCCCTCATAGATTTAAGACATGCTCGTGAATCTCGTTCCCAGCGCCATATCTTCATGGACACCGGTTAATTACGCTTCTTCCGCCCGGACGCTCCAAGGAGTCTGGTCGGGGCAGCAACCTGCGGTGAGGAGACCGGGTAGCTCTGGGTGTTGGGGGCGTGTCTTAACACTGCGGCTCTGCATGTCTGCCTTCCGTCCCTAATAGGGCTTCTCGAAGGTGTGATGGCCTGAGGCATCCCACGCCGAGTGTGGGGAACTACGTTACCTGAGTTTTTCCTCAGCTTCCCATGTTTAACACGGGGTATGCCGCGAGTTTAAAGTCCAGCGGGGACGGCATCGGACTGATCAACACGAGAAGTGGATCAGATGACAGAACCCCTTGCGGGGAACCTCCGACGATGGGGCCAACACATGGGCGGATTCTCGAGTGAAGTGGAGTGGAATGAAATGGCATGACCCCACCGGGATGTGGCGGCCCGGGTAAGGATCAGGATGGATGATGGAGTGAAGAGCTTGGACCCCGTAGAGGCTTCCTACGTACCGCGCATTAGCGCGGATCAAAGTCAGCGTAGTTTGGATATACAGTTTAACGTCATGCAGGACGATGGAAAGCCGACTCACAAGGAGGTCGAGGCTGCCGGGCGGAGGATTGAACCGAACCACCTCGCACGGAGGGGGATGGAACGGCCGGGTGGATCACAGTTTCACGTCATGCTGGACATTGGCAAGCCGACTCACGAGGAGGTCTAGGCTACTGGCACGCACGAAGTGGGGCGGAGCGGACCAGCACACACGAAGTGGGGCGGAGCGGACCAGCACGCATGAAGTGGGTGGATCACAGTTTAACGTCTTTATGGACGTTGGCAAGCCGACTCACGAGGAGGTCTAGGCTGCTGGCATGCACGAAGTGGGGCGGAGCGGACCAGCACGCACGAAGTGGGGCGGAGCGGACCAGCACGCACGAAGTGGGTGGATCACAGTTTAACGTCTTACTGAACGTTGGAAAGCCGACTCACGAGGAGGTCTAGGCTGCAGGCACGCACGAAGTGGGTGGATCACAGTTTAACGTCTTTCTGGATGATGGTGTTTGGGGCTTACACTCTAAGGAGGCCCATATGCGGAAAAGCTCAGTTGGAGAGGGACTTGGGCCGAAGATGATAGACACCTCGATCCCTGTCACGCCCTCTACTGGCTTCGGCAGTGGAGAAGCACAATAGAGATACACATGTGTAGTCCCCCACAAGGGCAGATTCATAGGTGAATCAACGCGAATGTGAACCCGGGAGGGGTCCACTGATGGACGAACCGACGTGAATACGACCGGGACGACTAGGTGGTGGGCTTGAACCTCAGGGAGGCTTCCTACGTACCCTGTTTAGGAGACAGGGATCAAAGTCCATGTAGTTCATTCTATCAGGACTTACGCACTGAGGCAACCTGAGTGCGGCAAAGCTCAGTTGAAGAGGGACTTGGGCCGAAGGTGAGAGACACCTCGATCCCTGTCACGCCCCCTACTGTCTTCGGCAGTGGGGAAGCACTATGGAGATACACATATGCAGTCCCCCACAAGAAACTAGGGGTTTGTAATACCCTACCCTCGTGGGTGAAGTCCACTCCAATAAATCGTCCCTAAAGAGGGGCAATCCCGACATCCCTGCAGAGACGAGCGGGTGGAGGCCACATCCAAACCGGGGGGGACCCTGCGTGCGAGGCACGGGATCAGATGAAGCGGACGGTTTAACGTCTTTCCAGACGAAGTACAGTTTAATGTCGTGTGTTGAGGAAGAAGCGGACGGTTTAACGTCTTGCCGAAAGAAGTACAGTTTAACGTCGTGTGTTGGACGAAGAGGACGGTTTAACGTCTTGCCGGACGAAGTACAGTTTAACGTCATGTTGGACGAAGCGGACGGTTTAACGTCTTGCCGGACGAAGTACAGTTTAACGTCATGTTGGACGAAGCGGACGGTTTAACGTCTTTCCAGACGAAGTACAGTTTAACATCGTGTGTTGAGGACGAAGAGGACGGTTTAACGTCTTGTCGGACGAAGTACAGTTTAACGTCATGTTGGAAGAAGCAGATGGTTTAACGTCTTGCCAGACGAAGTACAGTTTAACGTTGTGTGTTGGACGAAGTAGACGGTTTAACGTCTTGCCGGATGAAGTACAGTTTAACGTCATGTTGGACGAAGCGGACGGTTTAACGTCTTGCCGGAAGAAGTACAGTTTAACTTCATGTTGGAAGATGGATGTTTGGCAGTTTAACGTCCTGCAGCGTGGACGAAGTACAGTTTAACGTCATGTTGGACGATGGATGCTTGGCAGTTTAACGTCCTGCAGCGCGGACGAAGTACAGTTTAACGTCATGTTGGACGATGGATGCTTGGCAGTTTAACGTCCTGCAGCGCGGAAGAAGTACAGTTTAACGTCATGTTGGACGATGGATGCTTGGCAGTTTAACGTCCTGCAGCGCGGACAAAGTACAGTTTAATGTCATGTTGGACGATGGATGCTTGGAAGTTTAACGTCCTGCAGCGCGGACGAAGTGGTGCCGCCAATGGGTCTGTGTCACTTTGCGCGAGCCTGGAGGGCCGCACGGGAAGACAACGCACGGTGCGGGCACCCGGGATGAAGATCAGCGGGCGCCACGCAGGCGGGTACCCTCAGGGGTTCAAAGGGGGCGACCCTGGCAGTTTGCGAGCAAAAGAGGAGCTTGGCGCGCAATACCGCGGGTCGGCGCACAATTGGGCGGGCTGGCGCGCAATTGGGCCAGCGCTTTGCGCGCGGAAGATAGAGATTGCGCGCACCAGGCCTCTGATAGCTTGCGGGGGCAACGGCCCATTCTTTAAAGAATGGCCACTTAGTAAGGGGGGTGCGCGCAATCGGGCTGGATTGCGCGCACCCGGGGGGCAGTTGCGCGCAAGAGGCTTCTTTTGCACGCGAAGGCCTTTGGGTGAGGAGTTGGTCAAAGGAAAGAAGCCAGCGGGGTTGCGCGAAATAATGGATGTTACCTGAAGATCGGCATTGCGCGCGGAGGGGGCGGGATTGCTCACACGAGCGACCCTTCGAATTATGGAAACCAACCTTTAAAACGTCGGGGGTCGCCTTTTATTTATAGGCAACCCCGGGCGCGGAATCCCGCCGCCGGCGCGCAATTCATGGCGCGGGCGCGAAATTTCCTTCGCGGGCGCGGAATTGGGGCCCCGGCGTGCAAGGGAGTCGCGCGGGCCACGGGCGTGCAAAATTGTGCGCAGGCCCGCCGCATTGCACGCATCCCTGGAGGATTGCGTGCCGCACTTCAACTTTGCGTGCGGGCCTCCAAAATTCCGCGCAAGGGCTCCGAGCCCTCTGAAACATGCTTCCGACTCCAAATATGACCTCGCTTTCCTCATCCGGAACTTCGTTTGAGGAGCAACGGACTTTTCCGGCGTCCACAACACTCACATGGAAAAGTATCACTTCTCAATGGTCTGGGCTCTAAGACCGTAAACTAAGATCTCCTTATATATGTTCTCCATAAGTTGTAAGAATTGTTACCCTTAGAACTATGTATAGCTTGATTCCCTTGCTCATTGGATACATAGGAACACCTAGACATCTTGTCTTTGGGTCCATCTCAAGTTCCACTAATTATCTATTCGTTTCATCCAATTAGGCCCCAAATATTATAGGATTGTGTGGCATGGAATGTGTGGGATTATGTCCTCATTCATGTCTGGTTTTTAATAGCTGCACCATGTACTCCCCTTCTAGGATCTAGTCTCTCCTACCTCTTGTCCCGTATGACATTAAACAACACTATCAGAACTACGTATGGCTTGATTCCCATCCTCATGGGATATGTAGAAACACCTAGAATGTTTTTCCACAGGTCAATCCCCATATTTTCTAACCTTTGCTGGCCCCTCGGACCGAGGTTTCTTCCCTATAATTTTGCGTGGTGTGATGTGGAACTTGTCCTTATTCTCATCGGGTATGCTTTATCATGTCATGTGCATTCCCCCAAAAACCTCATTTCTCTTATACGTGTCCAATACATATGATGTTAAACTATGATGCATGGTCCCACAAGACTTTAAACTATTTCATCTTTATTTCATGATGTTAAAAAGTGTGGTTGGTCCTATCATACGACCCTAAACTATGATATTATTGTCCTGGCTTCACGACAAAAAAGTGGAACTACATTGTGATGTCCTCACTCGGGGGGAGGACATAATGATGGGTATTGGTCATCCACCATTCCATTTGTCAATTCCTACATCTATCTTGATTCTTGTAGTGTCCCGGGGATTCTATGTCCTTAGTTTATCACTACACATAAAAAACACACATCTACCCTAAAGGAAAAATAAGATCTATCAAATGAAGCATCTTTTTTAGTGTGGACATGACCTACATGACCTTATCATCCCTAGCACTGGTATCATACCATGCCATATACAGAAATTCATATGGATTAATTTCAATTCTCATGGGGTACGTAAGAATGCCCACACACTTTGCCTCGGGCCCACACACATTGCCTCTGGCCCAACCTAACTTTCATTTTCAGTCCCTTGACCTAAGACCTCACCATGTTTCTCCCTCATTCCTTACAATCTTTGGTCTGAGATCTCATACCACAAACTAAGATCACCTTCTACATCTTATCTACAATACATAAAGATAAAATTCATAAAACTTACTTTGGCTTGATTATCATCTATATGGGAAATGAAGTGACGCCTATACATTTCACCTCGGGCCCAGCATTAGAATCATTAACCCTTATGGCCCCTCAGCCCCAATTATGGGTCCATGAAGTATGACCTTAAAATTATGTGCATCGTCCACATTGTGCGATGCTAAACTAAATGTCTATCATCTACGAGGTATTCTATGTTATCACTTGAGTGGTCCTTTTTGGAATACTGTTGGATCTATGATCAGACCAATGCACCCACCTATTGTGTTTCCACCATAGTGGTGTAATTTCAAGAGTGTTGGACTCCATTAGAACAACCCTTTACTCCACCCTACGTGCTTTTCATGCCCTTTATTTGGACCCTTATCCTCTTTCACATCTAATGGAATCCCCTAACAGTACAGTTGTTTGTCCTATAGCCCGCCTACTATCTTGGGAAAACGTTTTGGAAGACCAATGGATAACATTTCGAGTCTAACCCCGTGTTTCAAACATGCTCAGCGGTCGGCCCTCATTTGTTTTCCCAATGCCAGGATAACTCAAAAGGGATGATGTGTTTTGAATAGGGTCAACAGTTATCCTTATTTTGTTACAACACCTTCACAGCATTCCAAATCATTGGTATCGTTATTCACACTTTCCACTCCCCTGTGTTCGGATTGATTTTAACACCCCAAGATTTTCCCCATTCCTGCATTAGAGAGCATTTCAAAAATGGAAATTTGACTATCCTGAGACATTTTTCATCTAGTAAGGACACCCCCTTTCTTCTCGGATATCTAGAATGGTTGTTCAAATCCTGGATGCCTGAATCTTGGTCAGCACTCTCACATTCGGGTGGAATAACAAGGGGTAATCCCTAGTTTCTCACATCAGTCTCAACCCACGTGAGCTTAGTGATTGATTGATGGATGTTTGAAAAATGTGAATAACATACACTGGGATGAGACAAATAATAAAACTCAAGCATGCATCTAGTATAAACAATTAAATAAAGAAAGTACATTCAAAGGTTTACAAGCATTACAAACCCTGAGGATCGACCCCTCCCATGAACGGGTTAACCCCTTCAAAAGAGCACTGTAGCTCCACCACTCTTTAGCTTGTGGAATCCAAAATTAATTATCACTGGTTTTGTTCCCTCTCCTCCTTAGAAAAAATTATGATTATTTTATCAACTGCAATCTGGGCTCCCTCCTCGTCGCTCCGGACAATAGCCATCTCCTTTGAGGCTTCCTTAATTCATTCTTCATCCTCTACCCTCTAGGACTTCAACCACAATATAAGCTCTGATTGTGCATTGAGTAAAGATAAATTCTCATCTTCTCAGACCAAAAACCATTGAATCTCATTTTACTCCCCTTGGAGGCTCTTGATGTTCACCTCTTTTCTCTGCTGCCAACCCACACCAAGGCTACTGTCATATTACCAAATTTCTCTATCATTAGATCTCAGATGGGCATGTGAGGATGCTGGGAATCCACTCCCCCAAAGCACAATTCATGTTACCAGGACCGAAACCTACCCATGTGGTCTATCTATTGTGATTTAGGGGACTCTTTGATGATGTTCTTGATCTTCTTCCATGACCAATGACAGACGAATTTTCTATCCTCATCATAAGAGGTCATCTCATCCCAATATATGGGGTCAACAGGTTTATATGTGGGAAATTCCCTCATGGAATCATTATTATGGTCTAATTCTAGTGTCAAATTAGGTATGTAAAGACCCATGTTATTTGATTGATCCATGTCTTTGGATCCCACCCAAATGATCTCAGGCTCTGCCTTGCTAACAGTCCCACTTATGATCGGGAGTGTTGTAGCTTGGTCAGTTTGGGTATCCGCCTCCACGACCACTGATGTTCCCCTAGTAAAGATTCATCCAAGAGTTCCATACAACCTTGCCATGTAATCCACCACCATTTTAAGAGCATTGAATATAAAAAGTGCACGTACGTCAGTCAACCTGATCAATGGGTGGAAGTCAGGAATTTCGTAAAGGAGACTTATAGAGAACAAATAGGAGGTATCGCTCCTAGGTTGTTGCCATTGGGACCATGAGTAGTGGATCTACGTATGTTGTTGGGAAGTCTGAAAACTCCAGAATAACCACCCTGGGTGTCCCATCCTCACTAAGCGCGATAACCACCATAGCTGGGGGTGAAGATCCCGAAGGCCCTGCAGCTGCATCTGTTATTGGGAGGGAGCAGGTATTGCATTTAATTCCCTCCTGCATAGTTTAAATATCAGTTGAAATGTCCTAGATGACCTGTATGAATACTATAGGGATGTAATTCAGGATTTACCTCAATATCCTATGAAAATTTTTCCAAATTTTGGTCTGAATTGCCGACCTAACCCTCCTCTATAGGGATCCCTCTACTGGCCTCCTCCCCCAAGGAAGACTCGTCTGATTCTTCTGGAAAAGGGAATAGATCCCTTAATTCATCATATAAAATGGTGGAGGGGACGTTAGATCTAGAAACACTTTTACCCTATCCTTCTTTGGACGCGGGGCACCCAGGGAGTGCATGAACTCCTCCAACTCGACCAGGTATTGCTCCGCCTCCGCCTGGGATACTGGAAAGTTTACACTGATAGTGTTGATCCCCATAAAATCCATCTCGAGATGGTTCAGGTGTTTCCACATCTTTTACGGGTTGAGAAATTTTCTGTTGACATCCCAGATATCCCTGGCCTCCGGGAAGACAACATTCTCCAGCATATCTAAAATGGTGCAATCTCTTCCCTAGATCTTGGGTGAATATCTTGTGGAACCACCTAGGCGACCTCCCCTCTGGATGACTCTTCTCCTCTGGGTCCTCCACTACTACCTCCATTTAGACCTATGTGGGCCTTCTGCCACTACAGCCCTGCCATCACTAGATGTCCTTGGTGCCTTCCGACATCATCCTCGAAGATGGTGAGGCCCCCCGTCACTAGCCCGGATGGTCTGCTGCTTCATCATCTCCCTTGGGTATGCCACCTCCCAGCTCTTGCATATTCTTAAACCTACCCAGAGATGGTCATGTGTGGAGGAATCTCATTCTACATCTTCCCATATTAAAATTTGAACATGATCCACATATGCCTCATCACACATGGGTGATCCTCGTGGCGCACACCCAAATAGACCTATGTGGTCAGTCGCTCCATGCATTGAAAATGTCTCACAAAATGGTGCAAGGTGTATGAATCATAGAGGGACTCGCGGTCCACCCTCTCCACCAGGACTCCACCCCGAATGGCTATGAGGTAGGATCAATTCACTTTCATTCCCTAGTCTTCATTAATGAACACACCTATTTGAAATGGGAATGGGTGGAAATTGAACTCGTCTGCCTTCCAGACCCGGTCTAGCACCACCTGCAGGGTCATCTTGGTCAGAAAGCTCCTTACAGCATTCAAGATTGCCAGGTGGAAATTTGAACCTAGAGGGGAAATGGGGTTTAGATATTCGTAGAAAACCTTAACGTGCACCACTTTCCACCCGTATAGAAGGTGGAACGACCCACATATTCTATGCATCTTATTCCCCTTGCTGATGTGCCACAACATCTTATACAACTTGGTGAGA
The DNA here is from genome assembly GCA_963277665.1 of Viscum album. Lineage (NCBI taxonomy): Eukaryota > Viridiplantae > Streptophyta > Magnoliopsida > Santalales > Viscaceae > Viscum > Viscum album. The sequence goes on from OY728122.1 coordinate 1,136,580,508, forward strand.
ATCAGGATCACAAGGTTGACCCATACCCTTTTCTCCAATATTGATTTCATGACACACGTTCCCGAAAACATGCGCATGTTTTTCCCCCTCACAGGCAAGATCCAACCGCAAATAAGTGCTTCGATGAATGCAGCCAACCTAACCACTAGTTGTTGCTCGGTACTAACACTCAACCTCAAGGTTTTCCACTAGTTTTAATCCAAGAGTCTTCATTATGAGTTCTCTTTTCCTTATTGAACCCCCTTCAGGAAGGTCCGAAGCCTCACAGAGAATGACCCATCTTCCAAGAAGTTCAGAAACTACTTGAAATACCACTTGAAATGGACATATCTCACCGATTGCTTTTCCTCTCTTGGAATCAGGTCTATCAATGCCCTTTCCAGTGGTGGAATCTACTTCAGATCCTCCCATTCACTCTCAATGGGGAGAAAATCATCGTGCATTTCCCCCAGTATTGGGACCCCCTAAATCTGGTGCAAGTCCAAAAGGCTGATGTTGACCTCTCCATGGTGAAAATGGAAGGTGTTGGTCCTCGACAACCATCTGATCAAAAAGTCCGAAATTACCTACTTTGGCTAATATATATGGAATTTTGAGTCTCAAGATTCCTCGTTTAGGCCCACTCGGCTCAGATCTACCCCAAACTTGTCTCACAAGGCACCTACCTAGTAGGCCCAATCTTTCATAATGTTTTCTCCACGGTGTAGATCCCACTCATCGGTCCACCCCTTCTCTAGGTTCCCTAGGGAAACCTTCAGAATATTGTGGTACAGTGGTGTAAATGTCTAGGGCTACAATGCTTTCCCATCAACATTATTCACATGTTTGTATAGGCAGTCAACATTGAGAAGAGTTAAATCCTACCATGTATTGTCGTCAGCTGCCCTGAACCACTGGCGTTGGCACGTCATGCTCCTGAACCAGTAAGCTGGCTCGTCCCTGCTTTCTTCATGGATGAAGACATCATCCCTAAGTCCAAAAACTGTTTCAAGGTAGCCTCCTACATAGTGGATATTTTTTCTGGCTCTCCAACAATATCCCCACCAGCAAATCATGGTTTGAATGGCTTCTTATGAGTTCTTTGATACCCGAGTTGTTCGACATTTCTTCCCTCTGGGCGGCATCCACAAGGATCACCCAGGAAGATTCCTGTTGAGCTATTCCATTTTGTAAATTTGTAACTTTTTAGTTCTCGTTCGCAAAGAGCTTTTTCGAATCCCATCCACAAAGCTCGTTCACAGAACTCATTCCGAGTAGGAAATTATGGAGCCCTGCCCCCGCTCTAGTAGACACTAGCCGTAGAGAGCACACTTTTGGTGTCGAAGGACTCGTTGTGCGCTGCGTAGTAGAAAGGCCATATTTGTGCAGAGAAATTATGGGTCATGCAGAGCTTTGTGAATCGAGAGCACTATCACCAAAACACTGAGGTGAGAAAGGAAACAAAATAGGTTATCTTCCCCTATTTATAGGTTAAGACCCCTTGTTCTTCGTGGAGTATTCTTCTCTGGTGATCTTCGCAGCGCTCTTAAACCACTTTTCACCTCTCCACATCACGACCCTCCTTCGTGAGACTTCTTTGAGATTGACCAAAAGTTTTGGCGATTGAACATGAGACTTAGACCCTCGTTTTATTCTTAAATCCTAATCTGAGTGGGGTATTTTTTTGCATTAAAAATATTTATGGAGGAAAATGACACAGAGAAAAATCTGATTCCAAAGAGGCTACCTCACAAAGACCAATTGCGATGCCCAACAGAATGGAATCCAACGCAAATCTTCCCCCCTTCGTAGGTGTTGCGGAGAAAAGAGGTAGGATGATCCACAATTATCTTGATGTTTGCGAAGGTTCTGTGGAGAAAAGAGGTAAGAGGATCTGAAATTCCCCTGACATTTGAAAAGGTGCCGCAAAGTGAGGAGGCAGGAGGCTTCACAGTTAGAACAAAGTTCCACATAGCTTTGCATCGAGCGATCCATGCTTCACGTCACCTCTTGCCTATAAATAATGGGCTCCCCTCAAGCCCAAAGGATTGATCCTCCAACCTTACACTTTCTCTACCCTCAAATTGTGTATCAATTTTGTCTTTATGAAAAATGAGCTCTTCATAGTACTTGAGAATTGCGAAGTGCCTTTCCCTTGGCTTAAATTCAACCCCTCTTCAAATAGGGATACCCTACGTGGAGCCCATGGACTACCATGAAGGAATGGGATCCCCAAGGTGACTCGGGTTTCCATAGAGATCTCATGCTTCATGAAGTACCCTCTATGAATATGTACACGCTATATTAAGTAAGGTTCATTGTGCTTCATGAAGCACATTTCTTCGCAGTGCTATGCTTCTTAGGGAACCCTTGCTTCATGAAACCCTACTTCGTGAAAGTCTTTCCACATTGTAAAGCACCATTCATATGCACTTTTTCCCTATACCTATGTTATTCCACCTCATATTTCAAAGCATACCCCTTCGCAAATCCCCTCCACTGCATGGAGCACCAGAGCTTCATGAGTCCTCTTCCTGTGAACCCCTTTGCTTCACAAACCATTTTCCTATACGGCCCTCCAGGTTTGTATGAAGTCATTTCATGTTACCTTGGGTGGTGCTTCATGTTTCTTTTCTTAGCCTCATACTTCTTTTCATAGGCATGATAACGACAATTTCTTATTCTCATAGCCATGAAAACGCGGGCCTTTCATTGGATCACTCCACAACACTCCATGTCCACGAAATTTTCGGAGCCTCACCTTCACCAAGGGTTAAAGCATGCCGGTAATGTATGTACTAGGGGTGAAGAGTGAACCTGCCATGTCTGAGTTGTAGGATGTTAAACTTCTAAGAACCATCATCCTTAGCACATGAAGATAAACTATATCCTCTCCCCATGCATCATATGTGGGGTACCCCGTCTTAGATATTCTCTACATTCTCTCATCTCCGCGGGAATAAGATATTCCTCATAGGTAATGAGATATTATTTGTTGGAGCAGCGCCCATCCATGGGGAAGGGAAACCACCTTGGTGTAATCCTCTATCCTTTCTTGCTGGTGGTAGTACCCATACTCCTCTGTTCTTCTTCCGTGCCAAATACCATTGGGGATATGGGCATCAAGACCTTTGTAATCATGTCCCTCTCCCTCTGGTATTTTTCACCACCTAGCCTCTATCTTGAAGTAAGTCCCAATATCCATCTCCCTAGGATGTGAGCAACACCTAAGCCCCTGTTTCCTCTTTGGACTGCTAACCACATTTAAGCCCCATTTCACTTCCCACGTACACACCTTTCATGACATGATCATCGGGTCATTTCTACCTCTTGTTTCTCACACCAAGCATGAATCACGAGGGCTTAGAGTAAGCATTGATCATCGAAACCTTTCTATGCCTCTCTAGAGTGTAAGCCCCAAACCATCCCGAACTATGGGGACTTTGATCCTTGCAAAGGTAAGGTACGTAGGAAGCCTCCATAAGGTTCAATTACAACACCTACTGGTCCTGAACCCCTTCACGTCAGTTCACCAAACACTCTTGAAGTATGTGGACTGTGATCCTTGCCAAGTCAGGGTATATAGGAAGGTGCTCTGAGGTTCATGCCCAATAACCATCGGTCCCGACCACTTCACACCAGTTCACCATACCCTATCCCGAATTATGTGGACTTTGATCCTTACTAATACAAGGTACATAAGAAGCCTCCCTAACGTTCAAGCCCAATAAACATCAGTCTCGACGACATCACATCAGTTACTAAACCATTCCAAACTATGTGGACTTTGATCCTTGGAAATGTATGGTATGTAGGAAGCCTCCCTTAGGTTCAAGCCCCAAAACCATCGATCTTGACCACTTCATGTCGGTCTACCCCCGTCCTACAGGACCCTAAACTGTACCCTTTTTAACTACGTGGGTTTAATCCCTACATCCTAGGAAGGGTATGTAGGAATCCTTTCTGAGGTTCAATCCCAATCTGTGGTAAGTCGTTGTACCCCAATCCACAGTAAGCCACTGTGAACCCCATTCAGCGGTAAGCCGTTGTTTTTACCCAACCTGTGGTAAGACGTTGTAGTCATCAATCGATGGTAAGCTGATGTGAGCTTTTGTCTTGTCGTAAAACCCTCAATCAATATTTTCCCATTTTATGTAGCACAGTGGTGACCACAGGGTTGTCTCTCGAGGAAGTTGCAATTCGAGTTGTAAAAAATTGTCACTTTTGTTTTGTTTTTTTTTTGAAGAAATGAAAATTGGAATTTGATTAAAAATTTGAAAATAAAATTTTAATTAAATACTAAACTGAAATAATTTTAAAGGAAAGATAATTTGGGTTTGAAATCAAGAATAAAAATAGCGATCACAGACAAGCTTCACCCTCTCGGACACTCCCCTCTTCCTTGTATATAAGAAAATATCTCTTATTTTAAATTCCTAAATGTACCCCCAAGGAACCCCAGGTATACACTCAAATTTGAAAAGGCACCATATTTAAGACTTCAATATGATTGTTTTCCTGCCTATAGAAGTGATTCAATTACTTAAATAACTCCATGTAATTGAACCTAATTGAATTCGGTATGCTCAATGGAAAAACCACACCAAATAATTTTAAATAGCGAAGTCAATTGTTCTACTTTATAGATGGAACAACGATCAAAACAAATGTGTTGAAAATATATTTAAGAAATAAAACAACAAGATTCATTCAAAAATATAGGTTCAAGATAAATTCAAAAATAGATTACACATTAAAATCCAAACTCAGAAGAGAGTGTTCGTCGGGTGTCGTCGTCCGCAACCACTTTCCGCTTAGCCTTCCATCACTTGAGAAGCCTTCATCTTCTCTATTGAATATTCAAAGGATTTTATCTTTTTAAGGATCAAAATATCCCCCTTCCCCTTCGCTCTCTCAAGCCAAATCCCTTTGTGACGGATGGTGTGGTAAAGAATGGAATATTTTGAGAGGTAGGAGCCCCTCTCCTTTTATTGACAGATTTCATCATCAGAGAGTTGTCGCGTTTTAGACCCACTAATTGTCCGATTCACGTGTGGACCTCTGCATAAATATTGTACATAAATTAGTTTTCCGTACTCCCTCGAAATTTTAGATTCATTGGACGCGTAGTGAAGGAGTTATGATTTTTCTATTGAACATCGCGTTCTCTGGATGAAGATTCCTGGAAGTTTCCTTCACAATTCTATCACTCAACGGCCATCATAAAGGATTCCAACTGTCTTGAAATTAATTGTGGAGATGTTTTGGGGAGTCCTCTGTCATATCCAGGTTAAATATCATCATTTGGAGGTGTTTAGGCCGAATGTTGCTTCCATTACTATGGTCGAGTACATGCAGTCCGCCCGGAACATTTGTCAACTTTATTGATTTTTTTGGGCATCAAGATGCATGAATCATTTCCTGGGCCTGAAGACAACGATGATGAAAATGAAATAAGGATTCCAAAAAAATTCGAATCACAAAATTTGGAAATATATTTTATGATAAATGACCATAATACCCCTGTGAGAAAAATCTGTTAAAAATCCAGAATTATGCAATTTAAACTTTTTATCCCTAAACACACTCTTAATCCAAAATTGTTACAAATAAGATCAAATTGTTAAATTTTTGAGGTTTAAATCATTTAAATAGACATTAAAAATATTGGAAATATTAGCTCTATCAATTCCCCCACACTTGGCTCTTGGATTCCTGGACATGTGAGCACGGTATCAAGAAAAATAAAACACATACCAATGGAGCTTACCAATTTACCACAATGAATTCAAAAGATATCATGCCTCATTAAAGACAAATATTTAAAATTATAAATTCAAATCATTCAATCCATTTCCACTTATTTTGTCTTCTCATGGACACAACACACTTACATCACATTCATTTTCTCCCAACACACAATATAGATTTGCAACAAGGCTTTTCTCATCCAACTCATGCAAGAATTATCATAGGCTTGTTAAATTTCTACATATCCACCTGATGTGAACAAAGAAAATGTGATTATAATGAGGTCTTTGCAGGGTTTTTCTGTGGCTTGGGGTTTGGTAGGTTTCAAATGTGAAAAATTATGTGGCTGAATAAGGAGGGTTTGGCTCTTTTTGAAGCAGAAATGCATGATTCTACTTTTTACTCAAGTATGGTCTCCTCCGTATTATCCTAAAATAATCAGCTCTGATCTTCTGTTTTCCACCCCATTCCATCAATATTTCAGTAGTAAATATGACTTTCTTTTTGAAAGCTCCAGATTGGGCACAACTTATTTCCATTGCGAGTTGCAGATAGGCACAACTCCATTTCATTTGAGAGCTCCAGACAGGCACATCTCTCAGAAAAAAATATTCAAGCATCACAAATACGCCTTCAATGTTTAAATTTTCTACCAAAGCAACACCAAATGAGGTAGCACATCATGAGTGATCTTCCCCCCACACTTAAGTTCAACTAGATCATGCATTTATACTTCCAGAGTAGGTCGGAAAGGGAAATTTGGCTTGTAATGTGGCTAAACTAACAGGCTATACATGGATACTAAGGGCTCAAGAAGGATAAAATGTTCAAGGAAGGCCAAAATAAAAAGGATAATCATAAAAAGGAGGCTCCAATATTCAAACAAATTCCTCAATCATTTTAATCACAAGTATCTCAGCCCTTAAGTTTTGAGAAAAATAAATAAAGTTCTAGTTTAAACAAACACGAATTGGTTCTCTCAAGAAAGAGGTAAATGTAAAGAAGATGTAAAAATGGGTATAGAGGCCTCACAGGAATGAGAATTTCAATCACAATGCTAGTGATATGTGCCATGAGATTTAAAAATCAGTGGTCATTTCAAGAATTTTCCAACTTTTTGAACATGAAACAATGTCATTTTCAGCATTGATTTATGTTTAGTTTCAAAGGATTAGTTGGTTCACTACTTGGCATGAGCTTCAAATGAAATTCAAGAAATTTCAAAAACTTTTTTTTTAAAAAGTAACAAAAAGAAAGAAAAAAATGGAAATAAATTTTGGCAACAAAAAAATTCAAAAAAAGTTCGTAAAAATCTACTCTACCCAGCATTGTGTCCCCCGACACTTATTCTATGAAATGTCCTCATTGTGTAGTTTTTTTAGCATGGAATTCAGGAAATTAAAGACAAATCAAAAATAAATGATAAGGAAAGACACAACCTGGCACCAATTATATTATGTATCATGAATTTGAATCTCCTCCCCTGGAAGATCTTGAAAATTTTCTCGAAATAGCTTCAACCGATGCCTATTGACAGTGAATGATGTCTCTTTGTCTGGATCTTTAATCTGTATTGCACCAAAATGAAAAACATGAGTAACAACGAATGGGCCAGACCATTTGGAATGAAATTTACTTGGGAAGAGTTTCAATCTAGCATCAAACTACATAACCTTTTCTCCCTCCATGAAGTTTTTGTTGAGAATCCTCCCATCATGAAAGGCTTTGCTTCTCTCTTTGTATAACTTGGAGCTTTCGTATGCATTATTTCTGATCTACTCCAACTCCGGTAAACAATATTTTCTTTCTTTCTCAGATGAATATAGGTTCATTTTACATGTTTTTACAGCCCAAAAGGATTTGTGTTCTAACTCAACTGGTAGATGACGAGCTTTTCTATAGACCAATCTAAATGGTGACATTCCAATGGGGGTTTTGAAAGCAATTCTATGGGCCCAAAGAGCATCATCAAGTCTCAAACTCCAATCCTTTCTGTTTGGGTTCAATGTTTTTTCTAGGATTTGTTTGATCTCCATATTATACAACTCATCCATTCCATTTGTTTGAGGATGATAGGGCGTAGAGACCCTATGATTAACACCGCATTTCATCAAAAGTGATTCCAAAGTCCTATTACAAAAATGGGTACCTTGATCTATAATTAGAAACTTTGTAAATCCAAACTTTGAAAACAAATTTCCTTTCAGAAATTTAGACACAATCTTTGCATCATCAGTTCGGGTGGGGATAGCCTCTACCCACTTGGACACATAATCAACATCCAACAAGATGTAGAGATATAAAAATGGATTATAAAAAGGCCCCATGAAATCCATTCCCCATATATAAAAAACATCACAAAACAAAAGTGGGTTTTTTGGCATCTCATTCCGCTTGGAAATGTTTCCTTAGAATTGACAATTTTTATAGGTTTTGCAGAATTCGAAAGCATCTCTAAAAATGGTGGGCCAATACAATCCAGAATCAAGAACTTTTATTTCTGTTCTCTGTGGTCCAAAGTGTCCTCCATAGTTTAATGTGTGGAAGAAATGTAGGATGGATTGAAATTCAGAGTTTGGAATGCATCTTCATATCATTTGATCACTACTAATGTGCCATAAATAAGGATCATCCCAAATGTATTTCTTTGAATCACTCACAAGTTTATCAATTTGATTTTTGGAAAACCAGTGGGGGTGTTCATCAGAAGCCAAATAGTTTACAAGATTAGAAAACCATGGTATTTCACTTTGAGTAGCAAATAAATCCTCATCTGGATAGGTTTCCTTAATTGGGGAACACAACTGAAATTTTCTATTCCCAATAGATGGTATCCTGCTCAAATGATCAGAAACAATGTTCTCACATCCTTTCTTATCTTTTATTTAAACATCAAACTCCTGTAAAAGTAGAATCCATCTCAGAAGTCTTGGTTTTGCATCATGTTTCTTCATCATGAATCTGATTGTAGAATGATCAGTAAAAACAATCACCTTAGAGCCCAGTAGATAACTTCTAAATTTGTCTAGAGCAAAGACAACAGCCATCAGTTCTTTCTCAGTTGTTGTGTAATTTTATTGGGCTTGATCAAGAGTTCGGGAGGCATAGGCAATCACATGAGATTTCTTTTCTGTCCTTTGACTCAATACTGCCCCAATATAAAAGTCAGATGCATCTGTCATTATTTCAAAGGGAATTTCCTATTTAGGAGGTTGAACAATGGGAGGGGTTATCAATATTTTTTTCAGATCATGAAACAAATTTATGCAATTCTCATCAAAGGCAAATGGAACCTATTTTTGGAGTAATCTGGATAATGGAAGACCAATCATACTGAAATCTATAATGAATCTCCTGTAAAATCCAGCATGCCCAAGGAAGGATCTCACATGTCTCACAGTTTTTGGGTATGTTAATGAAGAAATGACCTCAACTTTGGATTTATCAACTTGAATTCCATCACGGGACACAACATTTCCAAGAACAATCCCTTTAGAAACCATAAAATGACATTTTTCATCAATTAGAACAAGGTTCTTTTCAATGCATGTTTTAAGGACACGTTCCAATCTTTTCAATCAACTTTCAAAAGATGATCCATACATAGTGAAGTCATCCATAAAAACTTCCATGAAAGTTTCTAAAAATTCCGAGAAGATGCTTATTATACACCTTTGAAATGTTCCCAGGGCATTACATAAACCGAAGGGCGTCCTTCTGTATGTAAAATTTCCAAATGGGCATGTGAAGGTGGCTTTCTCTTGATCATCAGGTAAAATGTGAATCTAAAAAAAATCCAGAGAATCCATCCAGAAAACAATAGTGGGTTTTTCCTGCTAGTCTTTCAAGGACTTGATCAAGGAATGGTAACGGAAAGTGGTCTTTCCTTGTAACCAAATTGAGTTTCCTGTAATCAATGCACATTCTCCATTTATTTGGAAGCCTTATGAGGATAAGATTACCAAATTCATTCCTTGATATTGTAAATCCAGTTTTTTTAGGAACAACATGGACTGGACTTACCCATTGACTATCAGATATTGGAAAAATAATTCCAGTAGCAAACAAGGTGGGGACTTCTTTCTTCACAACCTACAAAAGTGTTGGGTTCAGTCTTCTTTGAAATTGTCATATTGGTCTATCATTCTCCTCTAGTAAAATTATGTGCATGCAAACCTAGGGGGTGATTCCTGTTAGATTAGAGAGATTCCATCCTATGGCTTCCTTGTGGGACTTGAGAACTTCCAAAAATTGGTTTTCCTGGACTTCTACCAAATCTTTTGAGATGATTATAGGTAATTGTTCATTATAGCCTAAGAAGGCATACATGAGGTTATTTGGAAGGGGTTTAAATTCTACAACAGGTGGGTTGGTTTCATTGATAACAGGGAACTCTTCAAAAGTTAGGTTGTTTAGTGAAGCTCCATGATCATCATGGTGATCTCTTTCTATGATCTCAAGACTTGTTTCATGTGAAAAATTGGAAACCTCTCCTGGAATACCACTAACAGATTCAGTGGTTTCTAGAAATTCATCTTCATCATTTCTTAGATATTCAGTCTCAACATCCCAAGACTCTTCACAGTCTCCAATTTCATCCTCATTTTGATCTGATTCAGTATCATACAAATTTCCATCTTTTTTCACATCAGTTGGTATTTCATCGCATAAAAAATCAGGTAACATTCCAGATGAAAACCATTCAATCATGTTTACAAGGGGAGTTTAATGATCCTCAACTGGGTGTTTCATTGAATGAAAAATGTTCAAATGAACAACATCTCCTCCAAATTCTAATGAAAGTGTTCCCTTGTGAACATTGATGATTGCTTTTGCTATTTTTAAAACTGGCCTCCCTAGGATGAGGGGAGAATGTGTGCCGAACCCATCATCTTCCATATCCAAAACATAGAAGTAAATAGGAAAAATCATGTATCTCACTTGAATGAGAAAATCCTCTATAACTCCAGCAGGTTTGGTGGTACTTCAGTTTGCGAGTTGAATGATAATTCCAGAGGGTTTTAAGTATCCAACCTGAAGAGATGAGTAGACAGAATGTGGAATGACATTTATGGAGGCCCCTAGATCAAGCATCACATCTTTGAATTCACATTTCCCAATGGTACAGGGAAAGGTAAATGTCCCAGGGTCTTTACACTTGAGAGGAAGTGCATGTTGAATCATCAATGAAACATTCCTTCCTAATTTTACCTTTTCACCCCCTTTGAACTTTCTCTTGTTGGTACAAATGTCTTTTAGAAACTTAGCATACCTCGGAATTTGTTTCACAGCATCGAGCAATGGAATATTGACTTGGACTTTCTTGAATGTTTCAAAAACCTCCTTATCCAATTCTTTTTCCGCACTTGACATTGGTGGTGGTTCACACCTTGGATAAGGTAGTGGAGGTTTGAATGTTTTTGGGGTATTCTGAGTATGTTTTGGAGGAACATAAGGACTAGACATCTTCTTCCAATCATTCTTTGTTCTTTCAAAGAAGATTTCATCTCATGACTTTGAGTTTCTATCAACTTCATATTTTTCAACATTTTTATCAAGGGTAGGATTTTCATCAACAGTATCAGTAGAAGGCTTGATGTTCTGAATCTGAAGGTTTTTCAATTTTTTTCCACTCTTAAGTTCAATTTCACAAACATTTTACTTCCCATTATTCCTAGGATTTACTTGTGGCTGTGAGGGTAAACCACCACTCATTTGATTTGTTATGTAATTAATACCAGAGGAAAGTTAGCCCATTTGAGTCGTCAAGGTATTCATTTTGTTGTCTTTTTATTTTGTGTATTCTTTTAGTTCCCTCATTTCCTCTTGTTGTTTCCTCATTTCTTCATCAAGGTTCCTATCAGAGTTTTGAGTGGGAGGGGTAGGGTGAAAATTGCATCAAGAATGAGCATTGGCTTTCTCATTGAAATATCTTGGTTAAGAATTACTTGATTGTCCTTGGAAGAATCCTCTTGGTTGTTCAGGTTGATAAAATATTTCATTTGAGTTGTTGTTCCATCCTTGTTTGAAATTTTGGTTGTTTTGAAATGGTCTTTACTGGTTTGGTTGAAATGGTCTTCCAGGAAAAACTGCATTGCAGTTCTCATGAGGCACTTGCATTTGCGGGCATTGGTCACTAAAATGTTCTTTCGAAGAACAAATCCCACTGTGGACATGTGGTTGGAAATCCTCTTCAGGTTTGGGTTGGGTTGGTGGGGTGTTAGACAACATTATTGACCTTACCATGGTGGTAAGATCAGATAGTTGACTTGCAATTGTGTTGTTTTTGGGACTAGTAGTAGGGAATTCTTGTGCAGCTTTTACATGTAGAAGGCCTCTGGTTCCAAATTGTTGGGAATTTTGGGCCATTTTTTTATATTAAAATCCTAGCAGCAGCTGGTGTCTTATCAACTAAAGCTCCTCCTGCAGCAGCATCGATCATACTTCTATGAGTGAGACACAATTATTCATAAAATTATTCAATGAGAAGCTGGTCACTGATTTGATGATGGGGGCAACTAAAACAAAGACGTTTGAACCTTTCCCAGTATTCGTGAAGTGTTTCTCCTTGTGTCTGCCTAATTCCACAAATATCCATTCGAATGGAGGCAGTTCTAGACGCAGGGAAAAAAATTTCAAGGAAAATATTTTTTAATTCATTACAATTTCTAATCAAGGTTGAGTGAGAATAGAAAAACCATTCCTTAGCAACTCCATCTAGAGAAAAAGGAAACAACTTAAGCTTCATTTGATCAGCATCAACTCCATGAGGCTTCATGTTGACACACAGGTAACTAAATTCTTGGAGGTGTTTGTGTGGGTCTTCACCAGGAAACCCATTGAATTTGGGAAGCTGGTGGATGAAACCGGACTTGATTTCAAATCCAGTAGGGGCATCAGGGTACTCTACAGGATTCTCATCATTTTCATCATAGGACGAAGCCAGTTCTTTCAAAGATCTATTTTCATCCATTTGGATTTCAGTTTCAACTAAGTCCCTCCTAGGTGTATTGGTGGAAGATTCACAACTTTCAACTTGTGGATTATTACCTCTAACCCTAGTGTGAAAAGTTCTATCAATTTCTGAATCTAAACGTAACAAGTTTGGTTCAGAAGTTCGGGTCATGCAAGAGAAAAAAATAACTAAAATAAAATCAACTCTAGAAACCTCCCCGACAACAGCGCCAGTTTAGGTGAGTGTTTTTCGTGTCGTAAAACCCTCAATAACAATTTTCCCTTTTTATGTAGCATAGTGGTGACCACAGGGTTGTCTCTCGAGGAAGTTTCAGTTCGAGTTGTAAAAAACTGTCACTCTTGTTATTTTTTTGTTTTTTGATGAAATGAAAATTAGAATTTGATTAAAAATTTGAAAATAAAATTTTAATTAAATACTAAACTGAAATAATTTTAAAGGAAATATAATGTGTGTTTGAAATCAAGAATGAAAACAGTAGTCATAGAAAAGATTCACCCTCTCGGACACTCCCCTCTTCCTTGTATATAAAAAAATATCTCTTATTTTAAATTCCTAAATGTACCCCCAAGGACCCCCAGATTTACACTCAAATTTAAAAAGAAACCATATTTAAGACTTCAATATGATTTTTTTCCCGCTTATAGAAGTGATTCAATTACTTAAATACCTCCAAGTAATTGAACCTAATTGAATTCTCTACGCTCAATGGCAAAACCTCACCAAAGAATTTTAAATGGAGAAGTCAATTGTTATACTTTATAGATGGAACAATGATAAAAAAATGTGTTGAAAATATATTTAAGAAAGAAAACAACCAGATTCATTCAAAAATATAGGTTCAAGTGAAATTCAAAAAGATATTACACATTAAAATCCAAACTCAGAAGAGAGTGTCCGTCGGGTGTCGCCGTCCGCAACAACTTGATGCTTAGCCTTCCATCACATGAGAAGCCTTCATCATCTCTATTTAATCTTCAAAGGATTTTATATTCTTTAGGATAAAAATATCCACCTTCCCCTTCGCTCTCTCAATCCAACTCCCTTTGTGACGGATGGTGTGGTGAAGAATTGAATATTTTGAGATGTAGGAGCCCCTCTCCTTTTATAGGCAGATTTCATCATCAGAACGTTGTCGCATTTTAGACCTTGTAATTGGCCGATTCACGCTTGAACCTATGAATATATATTGTTCATGAATGAGTTTTCCATCCACCCTCCAAATTTCAGATTCATTGGACGCGTATTGAAGGGGTTATTATTTTTCTATTGAACATCGCTTTCTCTGGATGAAGCTTCCTATAAGTTTTCGTCAAAATTCTATCACTCAACGACCATCATAAATGATTCCAACCGGCTTGAAATTCATTGTGGAGACGCGTTTGGGAGTCCTCTGTCATATCCAGGTGAACTATCATCATTTGGATGTGTTTAGGCCGAAATATGCTTCCATTACTATGGTGGAGTCCATGCAGTCTCTCCAGAACATTTGTCAACTTCATTGATTTTTTTGGGAATAATGATGCATGAATCGTTTCCTGGGACCAAAGACAAAGATGATGAAAATAAAATAAGGATTACAAAAAAATTAGAATCACAAAATTTGGAAATATATTTTATAATAAATGATCAAAATACCCCTGTGATAAAAATCTGTTAAAAATCCAGAATTATGCAATTTAAACTTTTTAATCCTAAACACACTCTAAATCCAAAATTGATACAAATAATATCAAATTGTTAAATTTTTGAAGTTTAAATAATATAAATAGACATTAAATATATTGGAAATATTAGCTCTATCATAATCAATCATAGTCCTCTTTGTTGGGACCCACATCTCTAGTCTGCCCCGGTGGCGTCATACTAACCCGGGCTGCTAACCATGCATAAGCCCCAGTATGTCGTCAGGTCGTTGTCCTTTGTGTACACCCAGATTCTATGCCCTCATTCTAAAATACATGGATTTTTATCCTTACCAAATAAAGGTATGTGGGAGGCCTACCTGGGGTTCAATCTTATCACCCATGTTTTATCTTGGTTTGCCCTTCGAGCCTATGTGTCCGATAGGATCATGCCCCAACCTGAAGGTTCTATTTCCTCTGGGACCAATCCATGCATCCATTCTCATGGGACACCTCCTCAGGTGTCCCATCACCACACCGAACTACACTGACATTTATTCCCTTCCATGGGGATACATAATAAGTATCTTCGAGGCTTAATACCAACACAACTGTCACTTTCATGATGGTTCCATCTCATTCCTCCACCACTTCTTTCAACTCTCCATCATCCATCCTAATTCTTACTCGACCTGCCACATCCTGATGAGATCATTCCACCCTCTTTACAATTGGTCCTAGAAGTAGTTGGGCTACTAACCACACATTAGTCCCAGCATGAGCAATCCCTCCAGGGTTCACACCCATCTGATTCACTCCCGTCAGTGTTCTAATCAGTATGATCTGTCTCCACTAGACGTTAAACTTGTGTCATACCCTGTGTCAAACATGGGAAGATGAGAAAAACCATAGCAACATGCCCATGACATATAATTCCCCGCACTCTAAGTGGGATGAATTGGGATTATGTGCCATCTATAATCCCTATAATATGGGGAAGAAACCCAGATGCATCAGTATTACAGCCTCCAAACACGCCATCGATGTCCACCATGACTACTCCCCCAACCAAAGGTTGCTTTGCTGACCGGACCCCTTGTAATGTCCTAACAGAAGCATCGTAATTAACCATCATCTATAAATACAAGGCACTGGGAAGAGTATCAGGAAAAATGACTTAATATTTAAGGGAGACCTAGACTAGGTGATCAGTTCCGAGGAAGAATCCATCAAAGGAGGAACCGACATCCCATCATCCCATTTCGATCAAGGACAAAACATCCTTGAATAAGTTATGGATGCCACCCACCTTTGGAAAGTAGGAATGTGGGGAAATAGCTACACGTACCCCAGGAAAGGGACGGATTCATACACCTCGGTGAATGTGTTAGAAACAATTGTATTACCCCATCAATTTCAGTTAAGGATATCCATACTTCATATCAATATTTGAAAAATACTACACTATTTGAAGCTGATCAAACAAGTTATCTATATGAGGTAATGGATAATAATTTGTAACATTAATGTTATTTAGTGCTCTATTATAAATGAAAATAATACGAGAATAATCCTTATTTTTTATAAGAATGATAACCCTATAATGAAGTGACACTGTGAATGAAAACCATATTAACAAACTCTTATAACTACTTTTAAAATTCCACTAACTCTAAAAAAATAATCCAATAATTGGATTTGAAATTGACTAAGATTCCTGAAATAATCCAACAGTTAATTCATCCTCCCCAGGAAGAATAAAACAATTAAATTCATTTGGAAATACATCCATATATTTATTTACTACTATCACATCAATAATATGAAATTTTTCCCTATTTTTGAAAATATGAGAAATATAACATTCACTAACATATTTAATATGTTTCTCATATTATTTATATTTTATCAATGGTATGGAATAATTATTATATAAAAATCAGAAATAAAGTTAATTTTTTTCATAACTTCTTTATCTCATATATCAATCATATCATGAGAAACTGAAATCTAATCCATATCTAGAATGACATGAAACTGAACTATGGGAAAGATAACAAGATTTACTAGAAATCTGATTCTACACATAATCATATCAAAAATTATATACATATTTATATTAATAATACTTACACCATTAATTTTTTATAATTTTTCTTACATTATTTTTTAGAAAGTTTTTCTATTTTTCCCAAAAATTTCAACGAAATTTAAGACTGTGTAGAACCATCATCAAATAAGTCTTTTGAAGAATATGTGTAAAAAAATAACTTATTTATACCCACTTCATTTTATTTTGTTGTATTTTCTAAGGTAGTTACTAATAACATTTCTCCAACCTTATACTTACGGTCTTATGATTCCCATAATTCATGCTTTTCTTCAGAAACACATCAATATAATGTCCCATATCATTTTATTAAAACATTTCACTAACTTATAAAAATATTTGGTTTATCCATTACCATTATTTTGTTATTTGAAAATAGGATCCAAATTTCCTACCATACAATATTGATAGCACTTTATAAATTTCAAAATACACTCCCCAGGATGTATCCTACCACACTTATCATAAAAGGAAATTTATACCCATTACCTTTGGATTTCATTAATGGATTTTTCCCATTTTATTCCACTTGTTTATATTCTTATATTTGTTATTCTAAAATGATATATATTCTATAACAACCATATAGCCCCTCTATATAGATATATCATACATTTTAAATTCGTAATCCCTATTACCATAACAAACATGGTTTGAATCCTGAGTAAAACATGTTAATTTTTCTATCATGGTCCAGAAAAAAATTTATTGCATACCTGTTCAATCTAGTAAACTTAAAATTATAGGTGGAAAAAATTACTCATCATTTTTTTTGGTCCCAAAAAATTATTTCCATAAAAATTCATAAGTAATATTAAATTACTTATTAACAAAGTGATCCTTAAATTTAATCTACTCGATGGAATCAATCTCAACATTTTCCTTGGTATTATTAACCGATAACTGTCTTTTATCGGCTTTAATTTCAAAATGGTAAATGGAAATAATTAACTTTTTATGATTAAAACAAGAAAAAACATTAAAATCCTTTCTAAATAATCCATCCATCATTTCATTAAAACTATATCATAGGGTCCAAAAATTTTCAAAGGGTTTTGTTTTATGAAATGGTTCACTATATACATGTTCCTCGGTGGTGAGTTCAGTCACTATTTTCTATGGGTACCACCATTTATATCTATTTTCAATTGAGTTAAGAAATATACAAACTAATATTTTCCAATTCCATCAATTCTAGGTTACTAATTTACAATGATAATATCCTACTTAAACATTTACGCTTTATCAACCCTATTTCCTCCTGGAAAAACCATTCTAAAACTAAAATAGATTGAATGGAGAAACATGGAAAATGTCAATGTTCTCTCATGAAAATATAATCCATAGATTAAATTAAATTAAATTTATATTTTTAGTATCATCATAACCTCTAAATATATCTAGCACTTTCCCTATTAACATCAATAACATTCCAATACTTAATCAAACCATAATTATGAGTTTTATAGTAATTGTTGAATTTTGAAACACTACAATGAAATTTTATATTTAGTGTTTAAAATATTTATGTAAAAAATCATATACATAAAACAATAACATTATAAAGTTGAAACTTCCACTCAATGATTATTTTTTTCAATAAAAACAAAATTCTATAAATTAACTTTTGTTTCATTCAAAACGCATTCAGTACTTCTAATGTGAATCCAAATATCAAAATGATATATCATTATATAGTTTCTTACACATCCTCAATCACTATGAAAAACATTTAAAAATTTGGTAAGAGCACAAAAAACACAACAACGGATAAAAATGAAATAAAACCAATACTCTATTTTGGAACTCATCAATGCTATAAAATATATTCCTTTTATATAATTATCTTCGAGCTCATAATAATTATATACTTACTCAAGAAATCAACTTCACTTCAAAAATATTTTTATAAATAATTTCATAATAAATAATAATAGAAAAATTATAATCATAATTATTAATTGTAAAAAATATTACCAATGAAAACATTTTTTAAAACATTGTTTTCACACTTAAAGGGGGATACACTTTTTTTTAAAACATAAAATCATTAGCTTACCTTGTGAAATAAAAAATACACACATGAAAAATAATTTGAAATAATATGAATTTAATGTATGTACCCTGGTAAATAATCATCATATTACTCTTAAAATCACTCTTATTGTCTCCCTTACAACCACTCTTAAAAATGGAATAACATACTCTATTAATTCAAGCGTAACTCTCTAAACAAGAAAATCATTACCTAGTGCATTGGAGAATTATACCAGGCTCACCCATCATCATAAATAATTAGAAATGACCATAAATATGTAAAACACATATAACCATGAATATTTTCATAAATTCTAGTAAATTATTCCATTTAACACTTAATATGAATCATTTTTGGGATTCCCATAAAAATAAGGATAAAAATCATTTTCTTTTGAAAAAAATTCTAATGAAAAATTAAAATACGAAAGGGTAATTAAATATTATATGAAAATTATATTAAAATATATAAATTAATCTTACTAAATAATAATCTTCATGGTGGTGGTAAATTCACTTCATGTAATATATGTTAACAAATATTCATTTAACAATTTTAAAAAGTGATAGAAGTGACCCGTATGGAAAACATTTAAAACATTATAATTAAAAAAAATTAAAGAAAGAAAAATATAGAATAAAAATTAATTTTAAAAAATATTTGAGTAAAAGAATAAAAATTTTAAAACATTTTAGAAAACATTTATATGGAGGAAAATGAGTTGAATGGAAAATTTCAAAACATGGTTTTAATGAAAAATCTCTTACATTTTTGGTAACCTTTAAATAAAAAGAATGTGGTTGGAGAGAATATGAAATTGATTTCAAAACCACATTAATTTTTTCATTAATGATAAATTAAATCCATAATTTAGTTTATACACAATTAAATATAAAACATTTTGTGAAAATTTAATAAGTCTCAAATAAAGGAAATAGTGATGAAAAATCTATTACCTTCAAGTCTAACTCACCATGTATGGGCTTTAACTCATTAATAGTTAACATCTATTAGTTAATTATTTTCTTAAGAATTTTTTTTTGGATTATTATATTATTATTTCAAAAATTTATTTCATTTTTAACATGTCTTTTATTTTTTATATATGAATTAATTTCATATCAGTTGTTTTGGGTATGTTCTATTCAAAATCTAAAAACAACTTTTATAGGTTCGACATGGTAAAAGAAACAATTGTTCCATAATATATATACTACTAATACAAACATAATTAACATGTTTATACATTAAATAAAATTTTCTAATCAACTATTATCGGCTAAAATGGAGGATGAATAATTTAATTTCATAGAGGTGGAAATCCACAGATATTATTGGGTGATGTTATCATTTTCAATTATATTAAAGGGTGAGAAATTAAGTAATATTTTATCTTTATATAATCAAAAATATCATATGTATTCCTTTTATCTATAATTTTAATAGTTCATATAAGGTATAAATAAAAATAAAACTAATCACTTTGTGAAGGTGGAAGTTTATAATTATGCATGAGTGATGTTTTCATTTCCCATATGAGAGAAAATTAGATGAAAAATTATTACCATAAACATATTAAAATTTTAGAATATTTTAGATATTGTATTTTTTTGGTAGCATGAGTTCACTCCACATACCATATTTGTGGTCATAATTCACTCCCATTTACATCATAAAAGCATAAGTTCAAACCTCATACCATCTTGGTGGTAATGGTTAACTCCCATTGCCATATTACTTGTCAAGGTTCACTCTTAATACCATCTTAGTCTATCTCATGAAATATAAATCATTACCCAATGCATTGGAGGGAGACAAATGTCTCACAAATCACATAATCAAATCATGCATATATGTGACACAAAATCATAAACATCCATATCATAATGTTTGAAATGAAATGGGTATCATAAAAATATAATCATATCATAACTTTTGGAAATATATATAGGTTTCATAATCATCTAATCAAAAGAATAACCCATCAAAAGAAGTGGGTTTCAAAAGAATATAACTTTGGAAAGAGAAATAAGTTTCATAAACATCCAGAAATCAAAATATAAATCATTCAGATAAAGAATATAAATCGAAAAAATGAATAATTACCCCATAAATGCATGATTAACCCTAAAGAATATCATTTTAGATGGGAAATAATATTTAAATAACCTTTAATAGTGTTTCTTTAGGAAAATATACTTATTTAAAAAAAATAATTTTAAAATATTAAATATTTCGAAGACCATTTTGAGGAAAATAAAATTTAACACTTATAAATTAAGCTTGGAAAACCGTTGGAAAACCATTTTTTTCAAAATCTTATAAATAAATCTTGAAAAAAAAATTAACATTTTTATCCTTAAAAACATATAAAGGATGTTCACAACACATTGAAAATAATTTTCCATGAAAACATATAAAATATGATTTAAAACATTTTGAAAACCAATTTCCTTGAAAACATATAAATTAAGATTGAAAACTCTTTGATACCCATTTTCCTTGAATACTCTTTTAAAACTTATAAAAGTGGCTTTGAAATCATTAAAAAAACATTTTAAACATAAAACAATTTTGACAATCTTTTTCATTTGGGAAGAACATTGAAACACATAATTTACACAATATTTGGAAAAAAAAATCTTTTAAAAAAATAGCATTGTCATATTGTAAATTAATCTTTAAGGTAATTTTCTTCATGTTGGTGGGTAAATTAGTACATATATAACATTCCTTATACATAGTAAAATATTTAGAAAAGTGTCTCACCTTAAAATGACAAGAAAATTCATTTTGTTAAAAAATGTTTTTTAAAGGTAAAACATGTGTATAAATGTATTTAAAATAACATAGTATAATAGAAAAATTTCTGAGTAATCCTTTCTTTTTTTGGGAAAACGTGGTTTTAAGGAAGACATATTTTCAACTGAAGAGAGGGTAAATTCATGCTTTCTTAAAAACAATTTCTTAACTATATTATATACCGAGGAGTATAAAAATGGTAACAGTACATGAATATATCATGAATATATATATTATTATAAAAACCATGAGTGTTCTTTAGAACTTTATCATAATTATATGATTCATAATCCAAAACAAACTCAAGAAGTGATGGGATTGATTCAATAAACTCTCACCACATGGTATCTTTGGATTATAATATACATGTAATAAAATGAAATTACATGAATCTTAAACTATCATTAAAATAATTATATTCATGATTTAACATGTCAAATATAAATAAATTCTCCTTGAAAAATTATTTAGGTGTATAAAAAAACATGAGTCTCAAAGACGGAAAATTGAGACAAAACTATCTTACCAATTTGGTAACCTTTGAAACATATACCCCATTAAAGAAATATTGTATAATTTATATTTAAATGACCATAAATTTAATAATAATAATATAATAATAAATTTATGGGAATTATATACACCAATCAACATAAAAGTTGTCGAAATGGCATGTAACTCCCAGATATAAAAAAAGTGAGATGAAATTCCCTTACCATGGGTATTGAACCTCATCATACTCATAAAGAATTATCATATAATAAATATAAGTTATTATAAATATAAAAAACCATATTATCATATATAATACCATATAAGGTTTTATTATGACTTTATATTACCCATTTCTTAATAATTCTATGTTAAGGTTTCACATCGGGTAATATCCACTTTGTTCTTCGCATGTGTCTTGATTTTTCATATATTTGGTCCATATATATATCCTTATTTAAAAATATAAAACATGATATAAATATCATTAATATTCATTATATTTATATTATATTTAACTATATAATATATAAGTATGAAATGAATTACCACATTGTTGGATACGGTAGGCCATACATGGGCATGAATGTTGTTTCCGTTTTATTGTCGTGTTGAATTAAAGAAAGAAAATTTCATATGTTTATATATGTATATAATATCATTTAAGTAGTTTTATTATGTCATATATATCATATAATTTCACTAAACACATCCTTAATAAATTCCATGTAGTGTGTGAATAAATCACATCACTTTTAGGGGGTGGTAGTCCACACTTCCTCAAACAGAATTATCGTATTTACACAAAATAGAAAGTATAAAGATATGTATGGTAATGTAATTACAAAAACATAAATACATAATTATAATAATATATATAATTAAAAAATATATTTTCTATCATAATTCCCAACCATTAAAGGTGGTAAAAGAAAATATGAACAATCATCGTTTTGTGAGGTAATAGTTTTCCAAAAACATAAACAGTATGTTCGTTACCCATTAGATATAAAGTGTGTGTAAGTGTAGGTAAAACCATTAGAATAATAATATCATAGTATAATAATGATAGTATTTTTTTTTATAATTCTGTAATAATTATAATGTTGGTGATGGATAATGAAAGTAATATAAAGGATATTAAGGAAGGATGTTACATTAGCTTTGGGTAAATCCTTTTGGTTTTCAAAAAATGGATTCGTTGGATGGATTTATTCCAAAATTGAGGAATAAAAGTGGATTTTAGGGGTGTTGTAAGGTGTATTTTCAAGATCCTTTCTGAATATAAGTGGTTTTAGTGGTTTGATGAAGGGTAGAGGCGGTGGCCTTTTATAAGGGAGGAAAAGGACTCACTTGGTATTTTTAAAAACAAGTTAGGTGTTCCCATGCTTTTACCCAAACAAAGTAGTTGATAAATAATAATAATAATGTTTCATAACCGATTAATGTACATAAAAGGGTTTTTAACAAGGCTATAGGAAATTATTTCACTCAAGATTAAGGTTTCATCCCATATTAAGCTTAATATTACCATAATTGTTGTAATTAATTTTAACTATTTTCACTAATATTTTTGGACAAAATTTAATTTCCCATTATTATAAATTATAAATTATTTTGATTCCAAATATTTAATCCATTTTTAAAAAGTAAAATCACATAATGGCATAAATTAATTTAAATTCAGTCCCACAGATTGGGTGAGAATACAGGGGTTGAAAGTAAAAATTACTAAAAGATTACTATGTTTTTATTTTCAATTTCAAAATAATATTTCTCACAGTGACCAAAATTGTATTAATTGGTAAATATTTAATCTAATTAAACTTTAAAACAAATTAAAAAAATATTTAATACAATAAATAAATTATATGAAAAAAGAGTCTTGAATTAAAATTCAGTATTTTTCAGTATTCATTAAAAAGGAAACATCATAACAAAATACCAAAAAATCACACAAACCTAATTTTTATGTTTTTATTTAAAATACGAATTTTATTTTGATTTTTAATATTTCTAAAATTTCTAAAATTTATATTTAGAATTGGTTTTCCATTAAATGGAAATAACACTACTTTTATAAAAATATAGAGTTTTAAGTGTAATATTAGGTTTTTTCTTATATTGTGATTATAAAATCTGTTGGATGAATATAATAAATATTTTTTTAATATGTAACATATAAATTTAATTAACATAAATAACTATTAGTAATTATTTTATGTTAATTATGTAAATCCTCTCTTTCACTTAAAATAGACTTTTATTAAATCATTCCCTTTGTATTCATTTGGTTAATATATTCCATTATAATTAATAGGTATCTAATGAATTCAAAAATAAATATTCATAAGTTTTTCATACTATAATATTCAATATAATGGCTATTTTATATCTTATGAAATTATAATATATTAATAAAATATTATTGGTCAGTAACACTCTGTCTTGTGTGTTCTGCAAGCCATCGAGGAGAGTCATTCATTCATGTAATGTAAGATAATCTTGGTGTTCCATAGAGAGAAATCTAAAATCCATGTTGCATGTAAAATACTCATCTCCTTTTAGTTTATATCATACATTACATGCATCATTACTATCTATTAATTTTGCCTCACCTTCTAGTAGCTTGTATAGTTTTACCACAATTTTTTAATGACCAATGCCAAGTTTTTTTGAGAAAGATTCTATCCAAGATTTATATTATGAATAATTATTACAATCAATGTGAAGTGGCCTTTGATATATCCATACATCATTTCAAATAGTTACTGCAATTTTACAGTGATCTTTTTCCCTTTGAAGGTTTTGTATGAAACAGTTATCATAGATAAATAATATATGTATTGAGTTGGGGGTAAATCTTTGAGACCAAATTTGTTCCTAAAGGAAAAATGCGAGATATCAAAGTGGGATACAATTGAAATTAAAAATTAATTTTAATTTTAATTTAATATATCATATTTATTACGTAATTTTTTTGAAAAATAAAAAGGTATGGATATATATATTTTTATAGTGGTTCAAGTCTAAATAATCCTAGTCTTATCCTCAACCATATAAAAAATTATATAAATTCCTCCCACTATAACCACTATAATGTAATATTATTTTGAGTTTTAAACACATTGAGTTTCGACCAAATTAAAAATACTGTTTACCCTAAGAGGATTAAATCCTTGTAAACCTTTTTTCACATATGGAGCCCAAACTTGAATAGTGTTTATTTTTTAACCTAGAGTCATAACCCAATATCTTACATTTGAATTGGAATCATAACCAACAATCTTACATTTTCATGGGTCATATAAAAATTAAAAATTATGCAGAATCAAAAATAATAAGATTAAGTAAAACCACATAGACAAATGAAATATTTAATGTTTTAGTGTCTATGACATATTAAACTCTCAAAAAGCAAAGTATAAAATGATATTAGTTCATTTAAAAGTAGTAGTTTATTGCTAAATAATGTATCACTTGTACAAATTTTTAAAATCCACAACCTTGTATCTCTATCATCAGTACTAGTTTTAACAGCTATATATATATAGTTTTTTTAAATAGAAACATTCAAAATTTAAATACATTGCATATTTAATTTTTGAATGAACAACTTTAGAGTTTTCTATGAAATATTCCCAATTAAAATTCAATGTGTAAATATTTTATAAATAAAAAATAAAATTTATGAATTTCCCCCTCGATATTGTATAAGAAAAAAATAAAAACTATACAGTTAAACCAATTAAATAAATTAGTAAAATAGTAAATAACATACATTAATATCCTTGGAATACTTCTAAATAAAAATTATGGTTGATCTTTCTTCTTTCATCCATTTTCAATTTGAAAATTTAAAGTTCCAAAACTTATGTGTGAATATCAGTATATAAAATTTTTGTAAAGATCTCATTTAATTTATCATAAAACAGTTTAAAACATATTCAATTTAATTTTAAATAATTAATATTAATTTTTAGATCAAACAAATAATTACTTTTATTCATAATTAACATGAAGTATGTTGAAATATGAAATAAAATGAAAAAAAGTGAAATTTTCAATGTTTACATAATTATCTAGAATATTAGGAAAATTTGGGTTACAATTAAATGAAACACATACACAGTGTATGGGTAACCAATTTTAGCCTTATAGGTATTTACACCCATAAGAAACTTTTGGAGAACCCTATTTATTAATACATCAGATCCAAAGTTACCCTTACATGAGCTATAGAATTTATGTGTTATCCTCATGAAAGGTTTAGGTTACCCTTAAAAATCTATAGTTGTATCATCCCTGACATGAAAATCCACTCGAACAGTTCTAACAGACTGGGTTCCACAGACCGTAGGCACACCTCCACAAATTCCAAAGGATGCTGACTGGTAGTGAGGGTGTAAATAGGTATAGTGGAGAGAAAATAGCCTCTAAGAATATATATAATGTACTAGTCCAAGAATAATAAGATAACATTCTATATAAATAAATGACTCAGCAAACTCGAACAAGAACTATTGAATAGAAGCATACTAAATATCAATAAATCGAAGCAGCGATAAATATACAGAAGAAGCATTGGAAGGAAAACAGAACAACATGCCAGTAAATCACTTGTATCTTGTCAAAACAAAACAAGAAAAGCATGAATTCCATTGAAGGTCATACATGTCAATATAAAAGGGTTCCCATGACTAACAATTGAATCTAAATCCTAAATAATCATTCCAATACAAGATTGATAGCTAAAAAAATTAAAACTATAGCTAGGCATGACCTCAAGGTCTATTCTAATCTTCATGCCAAACAGTAATATGATCCATCTTTTGAGGCTAATCCTTTACCATTAAGTAAATACAAAAATTCTACATGCTTCTCGAAGGACCTGTGAGGGTTGTGAGATGAATCTTAGTAGGATAGTTTTCAATGGTGTGTACCTTGTATAAGTGTTTAAGAAAATATGATTTTCTATGTAACGTGAAAAATACGATGCAATAAATAAACAAAACCTCAAATGCTACTCAGCTGCCACTAGGGAGTGTCACCGAATTCGGTCAACTCTAGAATATCAAAAGAAAAGAGAGTCCTTGGACCAAGACCCAAGGTACCCTTATAGTAACATTGACTTAGTGAACCCTTAGGTTCCACCTCAATCATATATCTAACATCAATGTTCCTCCTGATACCTTGTGTCTCAAATACTGACATCATGAATGTGCACCAAAAAGATAGTATCCTAGTCTCAAATACCCCTGCTCAAAATCTCATGTCGGCCCATGGCACAACATCAAGAGGAACAACAGTGTCTTTCCTCAAATAAATATCTAGGACCATGGACTCATGCATGGAGGGCCTTAGTCCCCAACATGATAACCTCATCAGTATCAACTATAAGATTATCACCTTCCAATATCTTTCTACGGAAAGTTCCCCCAAATCATAAATTCCTCATCCACAACTATTGGGGGCACCTACCCACATGAGTTGTCAAAACTACCTCACCATGGAGTTAGCCAATGTAAACACAACTAAATTAGAACATTTTCTAGAATGAGTGAGAGGAAATCACCAATTACCGACCTAAGACAAACCATCTCTGGAACCTCATGCCCCTACAACCATGTCACTCAAATTAGATGGCCTTTCCATCTAAGTACCATGGAACCTTCCCAAATGGATGGCCTCACTACTTCAATATGACATCCACAATACCTAATCATGTGGTCAAAACCCCCTCATCATGGAATCATCATATGTTCACATGACTCAATTGGTGCCTTGGCCATCACGGGTGAGATGAAATCAAAAAGTAAGAACCTAAGTCACGCCCTCATTGGCACCTCGTGACCCTATGACCATGTCGCTCAAATCCAATGGCCTTTCCACCATGTATCAGGGGCCTTTCCCAACCTGACCACCTCACAGCCTCAATCTGATGTCGACGACACCCAATCCTATGGTAAAAACCACACAATCCAATACGGGACAATCCCAACAAGTGATCAACACCCCTCAATCCCGATGTCCATGCCATCCCAACCTCGGGCCAATCCCATCACAACCCCATGGGTCTTATCATATGTAATATCCAACATTACATATATATAAATCACATTAAGACACTTAAATCAACAATTCAATTTAAACAGATTGAATTGCACAGGATACATGCATTAACATATAAGAATGGAGTTCTTGAGTGCCATTAATTATCTAAATCAAGCCATAAAAATTTAAACACACCAGTTAAAATCAAAAAAATTAAATTAAAACCATTTAAACACCCCCAACCAAAATATCCTAAGGTGAAACACCCTCAAGCTTGACCTCGATCAAGATAAACAAGAATTTTTCATGCTCACATCCTCCCACATGGTCTGAAAATCATTTTGGAAAGATATTATAAGATATCTCTCAATACCTATCATTTCACTAAAACATTTCTACCACAAAATGTCCTCAAAAACTCAAAAAAAGCTATGAACAACCTACTATAGACTCATAGGCATAGACATGTCCGATACCGAGCTCCAATTCGAAGTCATTCGATGTAGATCTGAGTTCTTTTCTTAAACCCTATCATTGGATCAGATGGAAATAATGGTCTATAAGGTGAACGGACAAAGAAGAAGAATGGTTCATGGGGTTATCCTTACCAACGTGTTCCCATAGCTTCTGATAGATCAAAGAATAGAGATTGGATGGATTAGTTGGATCAAAATATACTGGAGAAGGGAGGGGTTCTCCCTACTATGTGTGTGACCCATAATGAGAGGAGGAAAGAGGGTAATGGAGGAAATAGAAAAAATTGAGGGGAAAATGGTAATTTTCCTCATTTACAGGGCCATATGGCTTACGTGTATAATTTCCCAATCCATATCGAAATCATGTAGAAGCCACTTCCTAAGGCATCAAGCACGCATGGCCACCCAACATGGTTTTACATACCATGCACAAACCATGTGTAACTCTCTACAACACTATAGATGGTTGCGTACAGTTTCCATTAAACTGTGTACCTACAACTGCTACCCAAAACCTAGTCTTTATGGCCTCAGATGCTCTTGAAACCCATCTGAACAAATGACACACTCTCATAGCCTCTAAACCAATGCAAAATGATCATTTTTGGACAATGGGACTCTCAAAATTGTGTTCTAATCAAAGAAACAAAATATAACCCAACAACTTATTTAAATGTTCAAATATGGAGGTGTTCTCAACACGACTCAAAAAACCTTGGATGTTAAAATCTCCCCACCTTAATATATCTTGTCCTAGAGATATAAAACAAAACACCTAGATTATACCAAACATATAAATCTCATCTAAACAACCCAGACTAACCTGGTCTGAAGGGTATAGGTATACTTCCTCAAGGAGGGATCCCCACCTTAGGAACATCCTAACCCAGTCTTAACCCATGAAAAACTCAAATAAAACAATGCTCCATCAACCTATTTTAAGACCCATTGTTCTCCCACGATGCATCGTCTCCCCTACACCTCATCAGGTTCTCCTGTGTCACTCCCAACACCCAATAACATCCCACAACACATCAATTCTTGCCTTGATCCCATGAAACCCATGCCACAATGAGGTCCTACATCCCGTGGATGCTCAGAAGAACCTGGTTCCTTGCTCCTAAATCGTAAAACACATCTTAGATGCCCCGATTCCCATGAAACCTCAAGTAACCTGCATCCCTCAGATGCCCCAATGCCTAATCACCTCAAACCATTAAAGCGAAGATTTTTCTAATGCTAAACACTATATATATATATATAACAACAAATCCTACATAGTTCCAACAAGCTTCTCAGCATATGGTCAGTCCATATTCATCATGTGCACCACATACACTGAAAATATATATGGATCAATTGTACATTCCAAAAGAAAACAAAAAATATCATGGCCACATCCGTGTCATACCTCTGACTTTCATCGGCTCACAAGAATGTTCTGTCCATGGCTGCTCTATGTTGTGCAACTGGCCTTACACACAGCTACCTAAAGCTTGGCCTCCTTATGAAGTTGCAACATCCACTAGTCACTGAACCCATGGCTAGGTCACATTGTCTCTATCACTTCATCCACATGCAGATGAACCTTGGCTAACCTCAACTAGTAAAGATCCTGAACCAACCATTGAATCCTATGCCTGCCTTGGTCCCTATCTTCCAACAATCTGAGAGGGATCCCTGTAGAATCTCTTGAGATGAAAAACCTCCTGACATCCCCAACAATCCCTTGGAGGCCTCCCACACTGTGTCTGGACCTTACCTAGTTTCCAAAACTAAAATAAAACCACTTCTACCATGAGGTGGTATAGATGGGTATTTGGAATGACTACATAGTTGTAACTCCTCCCGACATCATTTCCTACCATCTGAACTGTCACCTGAAGCAACCTCTTTCACAAATGGGACCTATCTGTTAGGTTTCCCTTGGCTATCAGTGCTTGATTCACCACCTCTGAGAACAGGTTCTGCCTAAATATGTTTTCCTAGTTTGGAGCATAACAAACCAATGAAAGTAGCTTCATATTCCTTGACGGACATGTAACACAGTTGAAGTCCAAATAACTCTCGATCTCTCTTCTCCCTCAGCATATTAGGGAAAAAGTTCTTAAAGAACATATCCTAAAATTCATTCTAGGATAGACCCCAATGTTTTTTATCTTGAACATGTATATCCCACTAGTGCTTCGTTTTCCCTCTAAGCATATACGTCACTAGACTGACCCTCCACCCAGGAGGCATCTCCAACTGCTCAAAGAATATCTCCATGATCTCTATATAGTTATCAACTTCGTGTGGACCACCCTCACCCTAAAAAAGTAGTGGGTATTTTGACTATAACTCCCACATCAGAAACACAATTGATGGATCTTCTCCCTGAGTACCCTATTGATCCTCTTCAAGACACGTACCATGCCCAATCAGAGCTTCTAGTTAGGTCATAACATAAATTCTATAAAGTCTATCAGTATCCCTTCTTTCACTAGACCCTAAACCTGAGTTGGTCCCTAAGCTTATACCTACGACTCATGCTCTGCTTGACCCTCAAGGGACTGAAGCTGATCAT
This sequence comes from Viscum album, assembly GCA_963277665.1. Classification (NCBI taxonomy): domain Eukaryota; kingdom Viridiplantae; phylum Streptophyta; class Magnoliopsida; order Santalales; family Viscaceae; genus Viscum; species Viscum album. The sequence goes on from OY728122.1 coordinate 1,136,611,374, forward strand.
ATTCCTGCATCAATATATCATCACTCGCCTAACAATCCATCTGATCTGTCCAAGTGGAACCCACTGAATAACAAAAATGGTCATACATCCCATATATATAACAATATATATATCATAGATAGGTAAATCAGTAAAATGTTTTTTCATCCACACTGCCCTTAATATCCCCTGCTATAATCATGCCCCAAGGAAACCCAACCTCAGGGCCTCCTTACACTCCAACAATAGAGCGAAGTGTCACAATATATTTTGGTCATTCCCATCCTGAAAACCAATATCTCTTCAAACCAATGACCTAGTCACCCAATCTTGGTGATCAAAATCTCCTCAATCATAGTCCATGCTTGCTCCTCTAAGATCCAAGACCATTTCCTCATGCCACGTGAAATTTCACTTGTTTGTAAAGCGTGGAATATCACAGTTCACAATTCATAAATTTAAAGCATGGAATTTCATGTTTCCATGTGGAATTTAAAACTATTCACATGGTATAACATTTTACAAATCATATAGGCATTTAAAAATTTGAGATACCCTAAAATGTGCCTATAAAAAGTCAAATAAACAAGCATCACAACCCACTTGACATACTGGGCCAAGGGTCCATATCATCTGTCACCATATAAGGTGAATGATCCATATCTCACATTATCACCAATAACATCACATTCCAAAAGTACCTCCAAGGTTGAAATCATATAAACTGTAATCTGAACAAATGAAGAACAACATAACCCAATAAAGGTATCTGAATCTGTCCCTCAAACATGGGGCTACAGGCACCCAATCATGAGTTTTAAATATAGTTCCGACAACAACCTATCTTCAATCTACCATAACCCCAAATAGTAATACCATGAAAATAGATAAAAGAAACTCCTCTGATACCACTTATAGCATCCATGGCCCAAATAGCCACTCGAATAGTGCTAACAGGCTAGGTGCCACTGGCCTTAGGCACACCTCCTCAAATACTAATGGTTGATGACTAATAGGGAGTGTGTAAACAGGTATAGTGGGGAGTTTATACCCTATAAGAATAGATAATATACTGGTATAAGAATAATAAGATATCATTCTGTGGAATTAAATGACTCATCAGACTCGAACCAGATAAGAAAATCATAATCATAATAAATATTAATAAATAACAGAACTAAAAAATAAATAGAATCATCATCGAAAAATAAACAGAACAGCATGCCAACAAATCACATGTATCCACTCAAGACAAATCTAGAAAATCAATCATTACATGGTAGTTCATACATGTAAATACAAAAGGGATCCCATGAATAACCACTTTATCTACTTACAAAATAAGAAAGGTGATACATGATTGAAATATGAACAAGTGTAAAACTCTAGCTAGAAATGACCACAAGGTCCATGCCAATATCCAAGCCAAATAGTACTATGATCTAGCTCTTATGGCAGATCCTTTACTTGTCAGTAAATACATAAAGTCTAGATGCATCCTGAAGGAATAGTGTAGGATGTGAGATGAATTTCAATAGGATACCACCTAATGGGGCATACCTATTATAAGTGTTTAAGATGATATTAATCTCTATGTAAATTAAATAGTATGATTCGATAAATATAAACGACCTCCACTGGTGCTCAGCATCCACTAGAGAGTGTCACCTACTTTGGACAACGCATGAATCTCAAAGGAAAATAGTGTCCTTGGACCATGGTCTAAGGTACCCCTGTAGTCACAATGTCCTGGGGATCCCTTAAGTTCCAGATCAATCATATATCTCAGCACCACATGCCACATAAAACCTAATATCTGAATGTAATGATGCCCCAAACGCCCTCCCAAACCACAGTCTCCCAGTCTCATGGACGCTTAATCATAAACTGATGTTGGCCCGTGGATTGACAACCAGAGGAACGTTTATTTTTGTCCTCAAATAAATATCCATGCACATGGCCTCAAGTATAGAGGGACTCATCCACCATTCCAATAGCCTCATCTCTATCAACCAAAGGCTCCTAACCTCCCACAGGTTTTATATGGAAAGAATCTTCAAATAATAAACACCTAATCTACAACTATTAGGGTTATTTACCGACACGATTTGTCAAAACAACTTCAACATGGATTCAAAACTTGGCTCAATCTGCACTTTAGCCATCACGTGTGAGTGGAAATCACCATGTAAGAACCTAAGACACACCGTCATTGGAACCTCATACCCCTACGACCATGTCACTAAAATATAATGGCCTTTACAACCAATTATCACAGGTATTTCCCAACCTGATGGCCTTACCGCCTTAATCCAGTGTCTATGACGTCAAATCCTATGGTCAAAACCACCTCATCACAGAGCCAACATGTGTTCCCATGACTCAATTAGTGATTTTTTCATCACGGGGGAGTGTAAATCACCATGTAAGAACTTAAGATACATTATCTCTTGCACATCATGCACCTGTGACCATTTCGCTCAAATCTGATGGGTTTTACATCCATGTATCCTGGGTGATTCCCAACTTGACAGCCTCACTGCCTCAATCTGACATCCACGATGCCCAATTTATTGGTCGAAACCACTCATTCCAATCTGTTCCTAGCCCAACTATTGATCATCATCACTCAATCCTAATGTACATTCCATCCCAACCTTATACATAGCCCGTCACAACCCCATGGGTCTCATCATATGTAATCACAAGCATTACATATATATAAATCTCATTAAAATGCTTTAATAAAAAATTCATTTTAAACAGATTGAATTGAACAAGCTAGAAACTCTAACATATTATCACAAAGGTCTAGAATGCCTCTAATTATCTTAATCAAGACTTAACAATGTATCCATAATAGTTCAAATCAAAACAATTCAATTAAAACTAATTTGGCACCCCTACCAAAATATCCCAAGGAGAAACAACCCCTAACCTGGCCTCGCTCAAGCGTAACATGCATTGGGCATGCTCATGGAATTCCAAATGGTCCGAAAATCATTTTGACATTCTATAATAGAGTCTCTCTCAATACCTATCATTACACTGAAAACATGCAACCAACAAAAGTCCATGAAAACTCAAAACAAGGTATGAACAACCTATTATATACTTGAAGGCATTGGAAAATCTTTTACCGATATCCAATTCGAACCAGATCGACGCAGATCTATGTTACCATCTTAAGACAAGAAATTGGTTCAGACGGGAATAGTGTTCTGTAAGAGGAAATACAAAATAATAACATTGGTGTGTGGTGTTATCCTTAATGAGGTGATCACATAGCTTCAAATGGATTGAAGAACAAAGGTAAGATGGAGGAGTTGGATCAAAATCCACCAGAGGAGGGGATGGGTGTACCCTGATTTGCGTGCGACCAAGTTGGAGAAGAAGAAAGGGAGGAAAAAGGGAAATAGGAAACAAACAAGGGAAGAATTTTAATTTACCTCATTTACTAGGCCGCATAGTTTACCCACATGGTTTTCTAAACTGTGTGGAAAATAGGAGGAAGCCACTACCTAAGGCTATATGCCCAAAAAACCACCTAGAACAGTATGAAATACCGTGTGAAAACCATGAGTAGCTCTTTTCAACACTACAGATGAGTTCACTCGGCCATGTTCCTCCACTCGTATGGTTTCCTCTAACCCGTGTGCCTACACCTGCTTCCCAAAAACCTGGCCTTTGGGCCTCTGATGCTCGTGAAACCCTTCTAAACACACAAGGCACTCTCTTAGCCAATAAACTAACCCAAAAAAAATTTAAGTCCAAAAGAACTCTCATAATTGAGTTTTGATCAATGAAACAAAAAGTAGCATAGCGACTAATTGAAAAGTTCAAATCATGAGGGGTTTTTGACCCATCTCAAAAACCTAGTACATTTCATAAGTATTTCCAAGTTACCCTTATAAAAGGTTTATGTTACCCTTAGTTGGGTTTTAGAATTTAAATCTTTCCATTACCTTAGACATAGAGTACCCTTATGTAGGTTCAATTACCATTAAGTGAGATAGAGAGTACCCTTATGTAGGTTTACTTACCTTTACACAAGAGAGAATGTACCCTTATGTAGGTTCAGTTACCTTTAGATAAATATTGAAATTTTTTGGTGACCTTTTCATAACTAATATGTATCCTTACATAGCTAATAGAAAATATGAATTTCCATTATTCAACCCATTGAAACCTAATTTAAACTTTAAAAAACGCATAGAAAATTATACATTCCCATATTCAACTCATAAAAACTCATGCCTACCTTGACCTAGCATAGGTAATTTTATGGATACCTTTATGAAACACATGTAAATTAAATGTTACCATTAAACAACACAGTTAAACATTGTTCTATTCTTATGTAGCCTAATAAATATTCGGGTTACCTTTACATAACACTATAAAAACATATAAAGTACTAAATTATATTTTCAACAATGGATCACATCCTGAAAATTGTAAAACATGTTTTAAAATATAAAATCATGAAAACACTAGAAAAATTAAGATATAAAAATATATAACTAAATTTAAATAAACTAAATATAAATCATGATATGAAAATTAAAATTATAATTAAATGGATGTATGATATTTATTAATTATCAAAAAATAATTAAATTAATTTGATCTAGGGATCCAATTTAACAAACAACTCTCCTAAGAAACAAATTTATAATGGTCATAGAAAATATGACCAATCCATGAAAATGATGATTTTATTTGGTTGAATCTATAATGAAAATAACTCAATAAATGACTATTATTTCACAATAATCATATAACAATGAAAGTGAAACTTAAATAAGTTATATTGATATATAACTAGTGTAGATAACACTAAGGGAACTAAAATTATATCCACCTTTAGTCACTATTCTAGGACTAAGGTATGTGTAATGAAGAAAATAAAAGATCTAGAATTCAAAAATGAATAATCTAGGGTATAATATAAATAGATATTAACACATTGAATATCAATCCCACTCAATGATGAAAACTCTATATAATTCAATTGGTTTCACCCATCATTTTTCCCTATATTCCCTTAATGAAATTCACTATTGGGACCACACTCATCCCTAGGTCCTTGAGAATGAGAAATTTTCTTATGTTACCTCCTTCCTACACCATAACCTTTCTACTAAATAAAATAATTTGGACCCTATTACTAATAAGGTCTTAGGGGTAGATAATACTGGGGTAGTATCCAAAATTTATGTCAAATCCCATGTAGGACCCAATGGATTATTGATTACTATAACAATCAATGGCCTCAACCTCTATAATAAAAATAAACCATTCCATATCCTATGGTAGAAACCTAATAACTATTAGATCTCGAGAAGTGGGAATAACAAATCTAATACCAACTCTTGAATGGAAAAAAATTTCCACTACCTAGACAAATAAGAACCTCCATTAATATATAATCTCCTTAATAAGATCTAATGACTTCCCTATAAAGATGAACTCATCTATGTTAGGATCTTCTTAATAATCTCTAAATTCAACATCACCTCAATATATTTCAATAACATTAATGGAGTGACCTATAACTGGATATCTAGATGAATAAAATCCATGAAATTCTATCATGGAATTACCATAATCTCACTTTAGTATGTTCAATAATTTTATGGTCCTTTTATTAGATCATAAGTGTCCCCTCTACATCCCAATCTACATTCCATTCATATATCATATTTTATGCTTGAATAATATTATTTCTCTAAAAAACCAATGAAATATTCCATAGTGTTTAAATAACAAATCCTTTTTATATCCCAAACAAAATTCTTATATCACTCATTCATGAATCATACACAATTTAACCCCTTGTGGGTTTATATTAAACCCAATTGTGGCCCCCTGAATCACATGTCCAATAGATCATATATTAGTGACTAACACCAAGGTTGGGAAACATGAATATCAGAAGAATTTTCCTAGAAAATACTAGGAAGAATAATAGAAAAACACTAATATAATCCAATATAAAATATAAATGAAAACTATTTTCTAAATAATATATGTAATTTATTACATAAAAAATGCCACCAAAATAAATACCAAAAAACTCATGCAAAAAAACCCAAATCTAATGATCACTACACCATGAGATGGTATTGTATAACATAATCACAAACTATATCATGTAAATCTATAAAAATGATATATATAATATATTGTTGAGAATAAAAGTGTACTCAATAGGATATTAATTAGAAAATATCATGTAAATATAAGATAGGTTTACTAAATCCTTAGCGAATAAACAATGAAATGAACTCATTATGTAACTTGATCAACTACTACCTTTCTTCACCAAGGATCACTCACTAAATTCACACACAAGTATAATAATATAATAATAATAAAAATATACATGACATACCACTAACCCATGTCCAAACTGAACTAGTATCCCTCACATACCAATTATATATTTCCTTATTCTCTCATCCCTTCCATATCCTCATAAACATATCCTCTTAATCACATAATATATTTTACCACAAAACCATAGATTTATTCCACATACCACTTCCACAACAAAATAATCACATCCTCATACCATACTCTATATACATAACTACAAAACCATGACCACATACCACATACAAGAACCACAAATTATACTGAAAACCACATCAATATATCAACATTAAATAACAAAAGCAATAACCATAAGATATCATATCATATCTACAACCTTATTTCATTATATTATAAACCATTTTATGAAATGGGGAGTAGGTAAGGGGAAGTATTCATCCATTTATATCACCCAAATCATTGATGTTAGAGATATTTCAGGAATCTAAAACCTCATATATGCCTCAGTTGTGTTTTTTGACTCAGGTGGTGGTGTGTAAGTAATAACATAAATTATAATGAGTATATGAATAATATATATACTAATAAAATATTAAAAAATAACCACATCACCTCTAAGTACACAACCTATCACTACACACATCAATCACTTCCACATATAAACCATTACAATCACCACTACAATTGTAACACCCCAAGCTTCCACAGTACATTTCCCTTTGAATAATGTAATAGCATGAATTGAACGCAGCTTCGAGATTATAAGACACCGCAACCTATAAAACTAGCCATTATGAATAGTAATACCCAATTTTTTAAATTTTATAAATTTTATCTTTCAAAATTTGCTTTATTTTTGGATTCATAATATCGAAATTATCTTAGGGTGAATTTTTGGTATTTTTCTGAAAACATTTAATTTTTGATGAATAGGGAAAACAATGAGTTATTGTTTAAAATCGACATTTTATTTAAATAATTATTTATTTTATTTAAACTTATTTTTGGTCAAAATAGATACATAATACCTATATAAGTTCAATGTAATTCATTGGAGTCATTCTATAATGAGTTTAGATATATAAAATTTTATCAAACTTTTTATAATCTTTTACCCACCTCCTAGGAGCATTTCCAAATTTGTATAATACCTAATTTTACTGCTTATGTGAGATAAATTTCAAAAATTCAAGACATATGGTTGATATTAGTATGTAAAATGTGGTTCAATAGGATGAAAATAATTTTTGGTGAATATAAACATTTTACTTTTATTTACCACGGTTAAAAGTAAATAAGGTAATTAAGGGTAAAAATGATATTATTATTCCTCTAAAAAATTTCATAATTGTATTGGATTAGACTAATTATACCAAAAACAACCTTATAAATAAAATATTATCTTCTTTGGTCCACTTTGATTAGATTAGGACATTTATTATTATTTTATTTAAAGAATAGTTAAAGGAGTTAAATTCAATGTTTAATAACTAAGCCATTTTTAATATAGGGTTACACACAATATAAATTAGACTATAAATATTCATTATAAATATAAAAGTATTTCCTACATAATGGTATTTTATTTATAATTTTTAGACATTAAATTATTAAATTCATTTATGACATAATGATGATGAGGTATTTACCATATTAATGAAGGATTAAAATAATTGATATCTAAATAAATCTAATTTGAGAATTTTATTGAATTAAAGGAATTTTATAAGTTAATATGACATTTTAGGGTTGATTAAATTTATTTATTTATAATTAATAATGTTTTTAGGACTTTAAAAAAATCAATTATTAAATAATGTCAAAATAGATATAAATGAGATTTTAAAACAAATACAATATTATTGGTTGAAATAGTAGTCCCAAAAATCTAATGTTCTCACAAAAGTCTTATATAATTATATTTTTATCATTAATTAACCACTTGGGGTTATATTGGAAGTTTATAGTAAGTTTATTAACCATAAAATATAAAAATAAAAAAGAGACGTGGAAAATTTCAATCTATTAAACTAAGAGTTAAATCTAAAAGATAAGGTTAATATAGTGAGTTAAACCTATGTAAAACCTATTGGTTGAGATGTTTTTGAACAATACAAACCTTAGTATTTAAATAATTAATTTTGGAGCCACTATAATCTGAAAATGATTTTATTATAAAATAGTATTTCAATCTTTTCCTAAGGTGCCCCTCACCCCTCTTATAAAAAGGCACTTCCCCTTCACTCAAATTCACACCTTAAAATCCATTTGGCTCAGCCAAACACTACCTAAATATCCTCCCAACTATCCTACCTTCATCTTAGAGGCATTACATTAGTCATAAAGCAAACCTATGGTGCCATTTTGATCAAATAAAAAGGAAGAACCCGAAGAAGAGGTAAATATTTCATCACCTCTTTCAAGTTCTTTTCTTCTTCCACTTCCTATTTCTTTTTTGTTTCCATTATAAAATAATAAATCCAGTATCTTCTATACAATGGGATGTTATTATAAAAATGGTAAAATAATATTCATTATTCTATCCATCCTATAAATAAAAAAGTCGCCATACGTGCGTAGGTACGGATTACCGTCTCCACGTCGTGGTGTAGTTTGTTATCAAACACTTCATCATTAGATGGGTATAATAATTATTATAAATGATGTAAATAATAAATATAACATGATAAGTATTCTGTATATATGATATTACATCCAATTATATACAATTTTAATAATAAAATAATGATATTATCACTCATGCATACGTATAGATTTCCATCTACACGAACGCGATGAGATTCATTCCCCATCATATCCATTCAAGACTAGTTCTCATCTTATGATTAAAAATAATGTTTAAATACATAATATCATTATTAATATGAATAATATACATCTTATCCCTAAAAAATATTACTTATGTAACAACTCATATAAAGTAAAACGAATCATTAAATACCTGAAACGATGATACTACTGAAATGTCATTAACAAGGAAATATTAGAAGATCATATATGATATCATATTTATGTATATACTTATTGTATAACTTAATAAAAATTATTTAAATATTATAACGGATGTTAACATACCCTCAACCAAGTAAAAGTACAATGTAATGGTTAATTTCACAATCTCTTTATCATTCGAGGTTGTTTTTACATAAGTATCTAATGGGGCCTCATTATCATCGACATCCATGTTTCATTAAAATGTATTCCAAATTTTTGTTACAATTTACTAGACTATGGGTTAACATCATTAATACCCGTGTTTGAATTTTTATAAAATGGATTTAAAGGAATCTTTTCGTCATTTTCAAAACACGGTACCTTGTGGCCTTTTTGACAAAATTAATTTAAGAGTGTTTTTTTAACTTATACGACTGGTGCGACTATTTTCTGCCATTATAACATCGTTGAATCTTCCCTTACAATATTATACGAATATTTTCAAAATAAATGTTTTCTTTTATAATTATATGAATATTAAATGATTTCAAAATAGAAAGAGATATTTATCTAAAAAATGTTTTGATTTCATCTATGTCAACATCCTTTGATGAATTTTAAGCTTAATTGATGTTGATTTATTATGATACAAAAATTCCATATTTTATTGAAGGTTTTGTGATATGTTTTACTATGGATGTGTTATTTTCACACCATTCATGGTTTATGGAGAAATTATTGACATTTCTTATTCACGTTTTAATAATAATATTTATGTTATGTTTGAACCTTTTCATATGAGGAATGCATTGGACTTGGTAAGTGATGGGTGGAGTCCACTATAGATCCTAAATTCATCGGTAGGTCTCATGAGACAAACTAGTGTCTTGGCACATGGCCTTGAAAAAAACATATTTGTAGTCTTGGCACAAGGCCTTGACTATGTGGTTATGAAGTTTGGCATTATGCATTCCATCATTATGAAAGTGGCTATTGATATTGCATGTTATTATTCGACTAGTATAATATTCATGTGAATAAGTAAATGGAATTATTTGATTTTATATTTTCCATATTATTCTGAAGTTAAAGTTTAAAATGTTTTTGTTCTAGTCTTACATTTCCTTAAATTTTTATGCTTATTTATGAAATTTTTCTCTATATTATTATCCTTTCGGAGCATCTGAGCTCAACCCTTTCTATGTTTTATTTTTCATAGGATGCGAAGAAGTATATTATGACTGACCTCCAGGGATAGTCTGAGGGATATGAGTGTGGCTTGTGGAGACTATGTTGTTGTAGTTTTAATTTTATAATGTAATGTAAAACTTATGAATGTATCTAGTATTTTCAAGGATACTAAACTAATCGTTATTTAATGAAATGATCTTCTGTGATCATGCCAATATTATTTAATAATGCACTGACTCTGGGTAACTACGGTTGGGGAATTACAGTTGGTATCGGAGGAGGTTTATTACAAACCTTGAAATCTAGATTTAGAAAAAATCTAATTAGAGAACATTATCCTAAGACAGACTTTGGGGATTAGTAAAGAAGAACTTCCTAGAATTTTGGTATTGTAGATATTTTGTGAGTTTTCCATGAAATACATCCCTGTGTAGATGCGAGCAGGTAGAGGTAGCTCTGGTATAGATGTACCTAGGGGTAAAACATGAAAACACCGCTTTGACCTAGACTCGAATGGAAACTTGTGTACGACAACAGGCCTTACTACTCTCTTGTTTACGACACTCCCAGGGGATATGCTTATGATAATTATCATTTTCATTACAATCCATTATGAAGGGTTTATGAGTATATATTTACTCAAATATTACATTTTTATGATTATGGATTAAATCCATAAACTGTTCAATTTATGTTAACTATTTTACAAGTTCAGAAATATGTATTGTGATTTATAAAATAATCTAGTTTATGCCATTGTTTAGATGTGGCGCCTAGTGTAAGGAATGGAAACCATATCAATTCATGTAATCCATGTAGGGATTTCCCTCCTACTCAAGATAATTATAGTGGAGCTGGTGAAGCAACTAGTGCTGATCGTCTTATCAGCATACTGGGACAACTCACTCAGGTTATGAATAATAACCTTACCCGTATTGAGCACCCTATTCCACAATGTCAAGGATCAATGTTAGACCGCTTCATGAGGAAACAAACACCAACATTCAATGGGAGTACAAAAACATTAGTAGGTGAGAAATGGATAAATTCCATTGAGGAAATATTTCACGCTTTGGGGAGTAGCAAAAGGGAAAAAGTTTTCATGGAAGTTTATCACCTCACAGGAGATGAAGATCAATGGTGGTCATTGATTCAAAACACAAAGGAAGATGATGAAGTTTAAAATATCAAATGGAGGGAGTTTACTTTCCTGAAGGGAATGGGATTCTATTACAAGTATGGTGAAAAAGGCCACCAAGATCGTGATTGCAAGGGGAAGAAAGAGGTTGTCAGTGTTGAACGCTACAATTGTAGAGAAAGGGGGAATTATGCAAATGAATGTCCTAAGATCCAAGGAAACTTACCTCACAAAAGTCAAAGGGATCAAGGCCAAGCTTATTCTATAAATACAACTAAGTATGAAGCTCTGAAAGATGACATGGCAAGTAATTTAATGGTTTCCTCAAGTTAAAAAAAATGCTTTATTTAATTCTAGATCATCGTATTGTTTTATATCTTCCCAGTTTTCTTAGAAAATTAGATATTTTAAATTTGACTTAACAAGGGAGTTTTCAGTCAAACACCTAAGGGGAGTATCATTGTAACAAATGTTTGTGAATTATTTCCCATTAGGGTATATAAATTTTCTTTATCTGCTGATCTCATTATCAAACCCATGATGGAATTTGATATATTCTTTGGTATGGATTGGATCTCAGACCATGATGTAAAAATTTATTGTCAGAATAAGGAGGTTACAATTCTTGATGATGATAATGAGTACCTTATATTTTGATCAAAAATTTCACTACCTAATTCTTATTTGGATCCACCCCAAGTAGCTCAACTAAATTCAATTATTGGGGAGGAAGAGAATGAAATAATTGTGGGTGAGGAAAGGAATGTTCAAATAGAGGACATACCTATTGTGCAATAATATGTTTATGTGTTTCCAGAAGATTTACCTATACATCCTACAGAATGAGAAATTGAGTTTTCCATTGATTTAATTCTTAGTTCAAGGCCCATATCGAAGACCCCTTATAGAATGGCCACTCTATAATTAGTGGAACTAAAGAAACAAGTATAGGAATTGAGTAATAAAGTATTTATTAGCCCTAGTGTTTCTCTATGGGGAGTCCTTGTTCTTTTTGTTAATAAAAAAGATGGATATATGAGGTTTTTCATTCACTACAGAGAGATCAATGCTATAATAATAAAGAACAAGTATCCCCTACCTCGCATTGATGATTTATTCGACCAACTTCATAGAGATCAATATTTTTCAAATATTGACCTTCAATCTGGATATCATAAGTTGTGTGTGAAGAAGGAAGACATTCCAAAAATAGCATTTCAAACCAGGTACGGGCATTATGAGTTTATGGTAATGCCTTTTGGATTGACTAATGTACCCTTAGACTTAATGGATATAATGAATAGATTTTTCGAGGAATGTCTTGATGAAATTGTAATGGTATTTATTGATGATATCTTAGTATACTCTAAAAGCTATGAAGATCATGAAAATCACTTGAGCATTATTCTAAATACTCTTAGAAGAATTGAATTGTATGGGAAATTTAGCAAGTGTGAATTGTGGATTCAGGAGATTCCTTTTCTTGGACATATTTTCTCTATGGATGGAATATCTGATGATCCTTCAAAGACCAAGGCAATCCAAGAATGGATAGCACCGATGAGTATAACTGAGGTATGCAGTTCTATTGGTTTAGCAGGTTATTATCAACGTTTCGTCCAGAATATTGCCCATTTGGATAACCCATTAACAAATCTCACACGTAAAGGTGTTAAATTTGTTTAGACAAAAGAGTGTGAAGAATGTTTTTAAGAATTGAATAGAAGATTAGTCATTGATCCTATCTTAACTCTACCATCATCGAATGATGGGTTTGTTATTTATAGTGATGCTTCAAAAAAAGGACTTGGTTGTGTCCTTATACAGAATGATAGAGTTATTTCCTATCCATCACGGAACCTAGAAATTCATGAGCAAAACAATCCTACTCATGATCTTGAGTTAGCAACTGTAATATTTCCTTTGTATATATGGAGATATTATCTCTATGGTGAAAAATGTGATATATATACTGATCACAAGAGTTTGATGTATATTTTCTCGTAGAAATATCTAAACATGAGGCAATGGAGATGGCTTTAACTACTAAAGGATTATGATTTCACAATACCTTATCACCCGGGGAAGGCAAATAAGATGGAAGATTCTTCGAGCGAAAAGGATCGTGGAGTTTTGAACAAGATTAAAGTTGAAAGGGATCCTATTTTCATGGATCTAGTGAAAATGGATATGGGAATAATCATGGAAGGTGAAACATTAATACATATTCAAATGATTGACAAACCATATTTACTATAAAGGATAAAATGTTCTCATGCTGATGATGAGGAGTTTCAAAAAGAAAATTAATGCTATGAGTGATGGGAGATTGAGTGAATTTATTTTTGAAGATGTAATTTTGATATTTGGGAAGAGACGTTCTATTCCAAACATACCTGATCTAAAAAGTGAATTGTTGGATGATGATCATAGCTCCAATTTCTCTATACACCCTGGTAGCACTAATATGTATAGATATTTGAAGGAACATTTATGGTGGGAAAACATGAAGAGGGAGATTGTTTATTTTGTTCCATGATGTATGGTTTGTCAACAAGTGAAAGTTGTAAGGAAACAGCCTAGAGAATTCATGCAACCTCTTCCCATGCCTGAGTGGAAATGTGATAATATTACGATGGAATTTTTCATTAGGCAACAAAATTCACCTAGAAGGAATGATGCACTATGGGCCATTCTTGATCATCTTACCAAGTCAGCACATTTTCTTGATATAAGATAAGATTTACCACTTGAGCATTTATAATGACTATATATTAATAAAGTTTTAGGACTCCATGGTGTACCCTTATTGATTATTTCTGATCGTGATCCCCATTTTACATCAAGATTATGGAAAGTCTTCATAAAGCCCAGGATACTGAACTTCATTTGAGAACTACCTACCACCATCAAATTGATGTACAATCAGAACAGACTATTCAAAACTTAGAAGACATTTCGAGATCTTGCTCATTTGACTTTCAAGGTATATGGGATCAATATTTACCTCTGGTAGAATTTTCCTATAACAATAGCTTCCATTAAAGTATTCAGATGGCACCATATGAAGCGTTATATGGTAGGAGATGTTGCACATCAACTTGTTGGGATGATGTTGGTGAAAGAAAACTCATAGGAACAGAACTTTTTATGGAAATGATGGAAAAGGTGAAGGTTATCCAAACCCACAACAAAACAACACAAAGTTGGCAAAAGACATATGCCGATAACTGATGGAATGATTTGGAATTTTAGGTAGGAAATCATGTTTTCTTGAAGGTATCATCATGGAAGGGAGTTATACGATTTAGTAAGAAGGGTAAACTAAGTCCCAAGTACATCAGACCATTTGAAATTCCAGAACAAATTGGCGTTGTAGCTTACCGGTTGGAAATGCCTCTAAGTCTCTTCAATGTTCACAATGTGTTCTATGTATCACTGTTGAGAAATTACATGCCTAACCCAACACATGTACTCACTTATGAAAAAATTGAACTGGAACCTAATCTGTCTAATTTTGAAGAGCCTATCAAAATTCCTAACACTAGAGAACAAGTTTTGAGAAACCAGATGACTCGTCTGGTAAAAGTTCTATGGAGAAACCTTAAGATGGAAGAGGAAAAGTGGGAACCTAAGGAGATTATGATGAAGAACCACCTGAATCTTTTTATGCAGTAATATTCTAGAAATTTCGAGGACAAAATTATTTGAATGAGGGAAGAATGTAACACCACAATCTTCCACGGTATGTTTCCCTTTGAATAATGTAATATCTTGCGTTGTACGCAATTTTAAGATTCTAACACATCGTGACCAATCAAACTACCCGTTATGAATAGTAATACCCATTTTTTGAAATTTTATAAATTTTATTTTTCAAAATGGACTTCATTTTTAGATTCAGAATATCTAAATTAACTTTGGGTGAATTTTTTGTATTTTTCTGAAAACTTTCAATTTTCAATGAATAGTGAAAAACACTAAGTTATTATTTAAAAGCAAATTTTTATTTAAATAATTATTTATTTTATTTAAATTTATGTTAGGTCAAAATAGATACATAATACCTATATAATTTGAATGTAATTCATTGGAGTCATTTTAGAATGAGTTTAGATATAAAAATTTTTATCGAACTTCTTACTGTCTTTTACCCACCTCTTATATGTATTTCCAAATTTGTATAAAACATAATTTTGCTGCTTCTATGAGTTAAATTTCAAAAATCTAAGAGAAACAGTTGATATCAGTATGTAAAATGTAGTTCAATAAGATGCAAATATTTTTTTGTGAATAGTAACTTTTTAATTTTATTTACCACAGTTAAAAGTAAATAGGATAATTAAGGGTAAAAATTTTATTATTATTACCCTAACACATGTCATAATTCTATTGGATATGTATAATTTGACCAAAAACAACCTTATGAATAAAATATGAACCTTTCTAGTCCCTTGTATTAGATTAGAACATTTATTATTATTTTATTTAAAGAAGAGTTCAAAGAGTTAAATTCGAAGTTTAATAACTAAACCATTTTTAATATAGGGTTACACAAAATATAAATTCAACTATAATTATTCATTATAAAGATAAAAATATATCTCAAATAATGGTATTTTATTTATAATTTTTAGACATTATATAATTAAATTTATTTATGACACAATGATGATGCATTAATTACCATTTTAATGAAAGATTAAAATAATTGATATCCAAATAAATCTAATTTGAGAATTTTAATAATTTAAACTAATTTTATAGGTTAATATGACATGTTAGGGTTGATTAAATGTATTTAGTTCGAAGTAATAAAGTTGTTAGGACTTTAACAAAAATCAATTATTAAATAATGTCAAAATTGACATAAATGAGTCTTTAAAACAACTACAATATTATTGGTTGATATAATAATACTATAAATATAAGGTTCAGACAAAAAACTTATATAATGATATGTGTATCATTTATTAACCACTTCGGGTTCTATTGGATGTTTATATTAATTTTATTAGCCATATAATATAAAAATACAAAGATCCATGGTAAATGTCAATCTATTTAACTAAAAGTTAAATCTAAAAGATAAGGTTATAATAGTAACCCAAACCTACCTAAAAACTATTGGTTGAGAGGTTTTCGACTGATACCCACCATAGTATTTAAATAATTCAATTTGAAGCCATTATAAATAGAAAATTATTTTATTATAAAATAATATTTCAATCTTTTCCTATGGTTTCCCTCACCACTCTTATAAAAGGGGACTTCACATTCTATCAAATTCACACCTTAAAAGACATTTATCTCAGCCAAACCCTACACAAATATCCACCCCACTATCCTCCATTAATCATAAATTCATTACTTTAGTCATAAAGACAACCTAAGGAGCCCTTTTGATCAAATCAAAAGGAAGAACCCGAAGAAGAGGGAAATATTTCATCAACTCTTTCAAGTTCTTTTCTTCTTCCACTTTCTCTTTATTTATTGTTTACATTATAAAATAATAAATCTAGTATCTTATATATACTGTTATGTTATTATAAAATTGGTACAACCATATTAATTATTCTATCCATCCTATAAATGAAAAATTCACCATACGTGCGTACGTACGGATTACCGTCTCCACGTCATGGTGAAGTTTGTTATTCAAACACTTCATAATTTGGATGGGTATAATAATGAGTGTAAATGATGTAAATAATAAATATAACATTATAATTATTCTGTATATATGATATTCCATCCAATTATATATGATTTTAAATTCAAAATAATGATATAGTCGCTCGTGTGTTCGTACGGATTACCGTCTCCACGAATGTGATGAGATTCATTCCCCATCGTATCCATTCAAGACTAATTTTCATTTTGTCACGACCCGACCCTACCCGGGATCGAGCCGCAACTACCCCAGGCCTGCCTCCATAGGCCAGGGGCTGGCGACCAGTGCCGAAGGCACAACAACTCGGGGAGGCCTTTGCCTAAGAACCTGAACACACCCACACACAGCACACTCAATGCAATAGGGAAGAGTAAAAGTAAAGACAAGCAAAGAAAAGGAAAGGGCAACTGCTATATATATATACCACAAAGTGCATCGACCTCTACAAGTACAAAGTAAAAACTGAAAAGAAAAGGGGAAAAACACGCACTCAACCAAAAAGTGCCACAACCCGGAAATAGGTAAACAAAAGAAACTGCTGATGGGTCTCCCACCTGGAACCCGACCATGACCACCGCACGCGGTCCAAGCTCCCAAGCTCCTATGCTCCACTGAAGTCATGCTCAACTTTTCCGTCGTCTCCAAGGGCACAACAAGTGCGGGAAAAGCCCAAGCAGGGGTGAGTATAAAAATACTCAGTAGGATACCCCGAAGGCTCGAGGGAGCAACAAAAGGAGGTACCGAAGGGTGAGCAGTAGAGCAAACAGAAAGTTAAAGGAGTACAACAGGGAGTGCAGTGAAGAGTCCAGCTCAACCCAACAAGAGGAAAGAAGGTAGACTCATCCAGACACAAGGAGCTGGAAATGGTGAGAAGATGAACTTCTCGTTGAGTCTTCGCTACTTATAGTATGAGAGTAGACTCATCCAACCATGAGAATCTAGACACGGAAAGCACGTGGCATACCCCACGCGTCTTCGCCTCTCCTGGAAGGAGAGTATCCAAACTCAAGAAGTGGGTGTCGGAAACAAGGTATATACATATGTATGCTCTGTCAAGAATCTAGAACAAACTCATAAGGGGATCTCTGTCCCATAGCTCATCCCAAGAAAGAGTAGCCAACAGTCCCAGAAGTAACACCATCAACAATTCCTAGCATCCCGCACGTCTGCCCCGAACAGCAAGCCAAGGGTCTCAATCACCACACCTCGACACTATCCGCTTTAGGCGGCACTGACTCGCCCGCACGGTTTTAGGTCGCGTCACAAGGACGCGTCTCAATGGGGGAAAGTGATCCCCGTACTTGAGAGTTATGGGGGAACGTCAACCACAACTCGTCACTACCCCGCAGTCGAGAGGTCTTCTCAAAGTTGACAGGCGACCCCCTGCCCAGCCCCGCTGGAGGATCCCTGGAAGTCAACAGGTTCCCACTACAGGGATACCCGAAAAGTCCACGGGTGCCACACTGCCCTGTCCCGTAACAGGGTAATCCACTGGAGGGTGACCCGGCTAAAGTCGATGATGGGACCACTGCCCAGCCCAGCTAGAGGTAACCCGGCATCGGGGACCACTGCCTAGCCTAGCTGGAGGTAAGCCCGGCATCGGGGACCACTACCCAGCCCAGCTGGAGGTAAGCCTGGCATTAGGGACCACTGCCCAGCCCAGCTGGAGGTAAGCCCGGCATCGGGGACAACTGCCCAGCCCCGCTGGAGGTAAGCCTGGCATCGGGGACCACTGCCCAGCCCAGCTGGAGGTAAGCCCGACATCGGGGAAGACTGCCCAGCCCCGCTGGAAGTAATCCTGGAACTACTCTGGCCATCCCTGCTGGATGGTACTGCTCGGTAAACACCGCTGTAATGGCCATCCCTGCTGGATGGTAACCTACTGACGAGCCCTGATCGATACAACCTCAGCCCTGCTGGAAATAACCTCAGCCCTGCTGGAATAACCTCAGCTCTGCTGGAACAACCTCAGCCCTGCTGGGACAACCTCAGCCCTACTGGAAACAACCTCAGCCCTGCTGGAAAAACCTCAGCCCTGCAAGAACAACCTCAGCCCTGCTGGAAAAACCTCAGCCCTGCTGGAACAACCTCCTGGGTAGAGGATCAGTGCCCGCGTAAAGTGTTGGTCACACTGAAACCACAAGCTCTACTACGGAACACGGAACAACGGGAGAAACTCCCCAGGCCTCACAAGGGGATCCCGCTCCAATCCGCTGAGTCACTGTCGAAGCAGACCAAGACATCTCATCCCAGAAAGTGGGGAAAACACCCACGCTGCACGAACACCCGTAGTCGCAGACGGTGTTGCAGTCCGGTGAAAGGGCACAATACAGAAACCCCTCACAGCCGAAGAAGCAGAGGAATCAAACCATATTCACCGGCCAAACCATCGGGAACAAGACTAGGGGGAGACTGGTCAACCCTACTGGTCAGACAAACTAGCACCAGGCCAGGGGAAACTTTTCCCTACTGGTCAAATAGATGAGCTCAAAGCCAGGGGGAAACTCCTCCCTGCTGGTCAAACAAACGAGCACAATGCCAGGGGAACACTCCACCCTGCTGGTCAAAAAAATGAGCACAGAGGGACCCTCTACGTCGCGAGAGGTCAAAGTACGCAAAGCAGATCACAGCATGCATGTGGGGACCACACGACGTGTGGCCCTAAGTCAACCCAAACTGAGCGCACAAACATCCTCAGGTACAAACAACCACACGTACCTCCAAGCGCTCCTGTATACTCCCAGAGTATACCTCATTCCAGCCCAAAGGCTATCGTGCACACGACACCTAGCGTCAACGCAAAGGCGTGATGTAACAACTCCACCTCAAAGGCCTAGGCACGGCCAACCACATCTAGTGAACCATTTGTATCACTCTCCCAAGAGTGGGCGATCACGCGCCAAGGGTCCGCTACAGACAAAGTAGGGCGAACCACAACTGGAGCACCTTCCATGCTCCACATTTAACAAGATCGTGCAAGAGGCTCCGCACAACCAAATGGATTGCACCGTTGTAATCCTTGTGGAAAAACACTTGAGATCGACTACTTACTCACCCCAAACAGATACCCGACGAAAAAGTCACCAACACCACCTCACGCCCGAATGGCGTCCCGTGATCCCGAGCCTCGGCCCCGAAAACAGTCGGGCGCATCGCACCATTGCGATCCCCTCGGGAAAACATGTCAAAATCACTACTCACTTGAGTGCAATGGATATTCGCAGAAAAAGTGCATCTCGGTGCACCGCACACGAGCGGTGCCACGTGGGACCCGCATCCCAGTCCCGAAACTGAATGGACGGATCGCGTCGTCGCAATCCTCTCGAAAAATTACACGAAATGGACTACTCGCTTGTCCAAAACGGTCACCCGGTGATAAAGCTGGAAATCACCGTCAACTCCCGAAACGGCCCTCGCGGGGCCCGCACCATCGTGCGGAATTCCATCGGGCATACTGCGCCAACACGATGCCCTCGGAAAAACACCCAACATCGACTGCTCACACGCCCTGAACGGGCGTCTGAGGAAAAAGTCGCTAAAAGCTGTACGCAGCTCAAAAGACGGGCTGCGGGGCCCACGCCTCATCTTCGGCCCCAACACCTGAAACCACCTTGGAATCCTCCGCCTCGATGCCAAGGTCCCAACGCCACTGACGGCTCTCAAAACGGACGTCGGACGCGTCCGCGCCGTCCAAAACTAGAATCTCGGGGATTACGCTCGTCCACTTAAGGACACGCCGTGCCTCTGCGACCCCTTGTTTCGGGAATTAAAAATTCCCAAAACCATCTCAAAAATCACAACTCATCACAACGGTCCCACCGCGGTAGACGACACTAAAACGGACACCCGTAGGGGAAAATACGGGTGTCCGAACACCGAGGGGGCAAGACCCCTGGGGCTGGACCGGCCTGGGCCGGCCCGCGGCTTAGCCTCGCGGGCCGGCCGCGGACGCGCGGTCCCCACACAGACAGGCCACGAGGGCCTGTCGCGTCCGCCGCATGAAGACCCGCGTGGCGCGGGTCTTTGTCGCCGCACAGCGGTCGCGCGACGCGACCCCGCGGTCGCCGCTCCCTAGCAACCGCCGCCTCGTCGCGCGCTCCGCCAGACGCCCCGGTCGACGCTCAAGCACCCCCGCCGGACACCCGTGCTGACACCCCTCCCGCGCCCATCACCTCCACCGGACAACCGCGGACACCCCTCCCGCGCCCATCACCTCCACCGGAAACCTGCAGACAACCCTACTGCGCCGTCCACCCTCACTGCGTTGTCGCTCGAACCCGCTAGAAACCGAAAAACCGCAAAGTTCGGCGGACGATTGCGAACGCCTCCGATTTTGATTCCAAATCCGAAACAAGCGTCGGAAAGAGAAAATTGTATACTACGCGTTCATGGTCTTCGTTCAAAAATCTGATAGAGTTTCAATACAATTAATTGAGGTTGAAGTAGGTGCGGTGAATGAAAAACGCAAACGACAAATCCTACCTCGTGGGGCTTCGCCCGAAGCTTCACGACAATCCGCCGGCCACCACGCCTTGCCGGAGCTGCCTCGCTGGAGTGGAGAAGGAGGGGTAGAGGAGGGATTCTAGGGGGAAGGGGAAGGAGAAGAGGGAGGGGGTGTGTTAAGTGTTTAAATAGAAAACGCTTAACCACCCGCCCGTCGGCCCGAACCCAAACTCCGGACAGGGTCGCGGTTTAGCCTCCCTTAGGGTAAAAACCACCTCCCGAGAACAATGGAGGTCTGGGAATTTTAATCTAAGACCCTTTTCAAAAGTTATAAAATTTAACGTCCGGAGCCGCTAAATTACGAAAATGCCCCTGGGGCCATTTTTCACAAACGGCTCGCGCCCACGAAACTTATACCCCTTGTAGGGAAAAAGGCACGCTCTGAACTCAACGGTTCCCTCAGTTTTCCAATCCGAGCCACCGTTTACGAGATACTCGAGTTTAACCATTAAACAAATAAATTAATTAATTAATTTATCAGTTTAACATTCCGGAAGCGAGCGAGGGGTCCAAACATCCCGCGACGACATGTTTTATGTCGTTCCTAGGGTAAACACCCCATTCTGGACCCATCCATACACTCAAATCTCTAGTCATAAGCACCTTTTAGGAGTTATCCCATTTATTTGGCATTTCCAGTGTGAACGCACTGAAAATTTAATTCCGGCCACTCCAGGGCTCGGAATCGCACTTCGTCTGAAGGCACTACTCTGGAATATTATCAAGAATATTCCAAAGTCTTTCTCAGCAAAAAACTGGTTCTTACATCATTCCCTCCTTCAAGATTTTCATCCCCGAAAAGCCAAACTAGGGAGCAACACAGGGTACTATGCCCACACCTGGCTTTCCATACCCAGAAGAACCCACGCACAGCTCTGCGTCACCGCACACAGACCAAAGGATTGATCTTTTCACACTAGGTCGGCCCTTGCAGACGTCGTGCACCCACTCCAGACATTGGGGTTAGGGAGAGGCGGTAGACAACCACACCATCCCTTTGCACGGTCACAAATGACATGAAGGCTCTCGGGGGTAGCTCACCTCCCCGAACGAACCTCTACGTCGCACGCCGCGACTGGAATCACCGCCCGCACCTGAAAGAAGGCTCGGTGATTCCCTCCTTTATAATATCCATATGGTGAAACACCCAAGGATATCTGGTCATGCAAGGTTCCATAGTCGTTCTCTCTTACACGCTCAAAAGGCGAAAGAGTCAACACCATCGACTAAAGGAAAAGGTCTCATGCCTTTTTCCTTACTAACACAGGGTCACAGCCGACGCCCTGCGTCACCCTGGTAACACATCAAAAAAGGAGCAGGGAGGAAATCAGATCACACAGAGAGTCTAAAAATTCTACTGCAAAAAGTAGAAGAGTCGCAAGGGGTACCTCTCACCATCCCACGCTTTGCAGGATCGTAGAAATCCAAAGCTCGTGGCTGTCCTCGGTCCCAACTGTCAGCTCCCGGAGCCTGACATGGACCACCTAGTGGTGATGGGGAGATCTCGTAACGTCGTCCCCCACTACCATCTCCTCCCGCTACTCTGCTAGCACCACCTCTCTCGGTACTACTTCGATCACGGCGCTGCCTCTGTCATGGTCGTGCGCCTGCTGCCTGCCCGAAACTCCCAGCAACTCGGGTCGGGCAGTCTCATGCCAAGTGACCTCGCCCGTCACAAGCATAGCACCGACTCTCTCTGGGCTGCACTGGTGCCCTCCGGCACCACTGTGGTGTACGACCACGTCCCTGAGTCTGGTTGTCAGTAATACACCTGCGTCGAGGTTCTGCTTGCCGACGCCGACTAGCTGCGGCAGACGTCTCGGCTCCAACGTGCCTACTGCCACCACCAACACTAGAACGCGACAGGAATCCCTCTATCACCAGTGCCGACTCTAGAAACCCAACATATGTGGAAATTCCCAAGGGTACTATGACAGCACAAATCTCTCGGCGGAGACCCTGCTCAAACTTCCGCGCTCGGAGGTTGTCGTCATGGACCAAGTCCGGGTAAAAGCGTGCACGATCTGCAAAACTAGCCGCGTACTCGGCCACCGTCATCCCTCCATGCTGAAACTGCAGGAGCTCTTGAATTCGAACGGAGCACAAGCAGGAGGGGCAAAACTCCTCATGAAACAACAACTGAAAGTCGTCCCACGAATGTGACGACTCGTCAAGAAACTGAGTCACCAGACTCCACCAATGCCATGCTGCTCCACGAAAAATGGTGGATGACAAATCCACTCTCTGATTTGTTGGGGTCTGCATAATCCTGAAAAGGAGAACCACTACCTCGAGCCAAACCATTGTTGCCTGAGGGTCTAGCTCACCACTGAACCTCAATGGTCTTTGCCGTTGGAACTCACGGAGCGCGCTCAACCTGCGCTCCAGCTCAGCATGCTCTGCTGAAACTGCCTGCTGCTCAACAGGTGGGGGTGCTGCTACAGGCCCACCCGGAGAAAAGGGCTCGCATAATGTGTCCTGGACTGTGGCCTCATAGCTCACAGGTTCGTCATCACAAACCAAAGCTGGTATCCTGGCTGGCTGTCCTCACGGAGACATCCTGAAAATTATCAAGGAGTGTCGCGGTCAGATTAGCATATATGTATATACCAATAACAACGATGGGGAGCTGACTCAAGAAGGACAGTCAGAGACTCAATCCTATGTGATGCTAAAAAAAATTTCCCTACAACAAGTGTCTCAACATGCCGAGTCGACAAGCGGGCTATCAAGGTCCTGGTGAATGGATACGTCGGCTGCCGCACCATCACTGGACTCCCTGGCCTGAGAGCCACTCTCGAGACACGTTAACACTATTGCCCTATATCCCAACCAATTCCTCTTTTAGGGACGTCCGCACAATGTCCCAAGGAATGAACCACCTCTGATACCACTTTTTCATGACCCGACCCTACCCGGGCTCGAGCCGCAACTACCCCAGGCCCGCCTCCATAGGCCAGGGGCTGGCGACCAGCGCCGAAGACATAATAACTCGGGGAGGCCTTTGCCTAAGCACCTGAACACAACCTCATGCAGCACACTCAATGCAACAGTGCAGAGTAAAAGTAAAGAGAAGCAAAGAAAAGGAAAGGGAAACTGCTATATATTTACCACAAAGTGCATCAACCTCTACAAGTACAAAGTACAAATTGAAAAGAAAAGGGGAAAAACACACGCCCAAAAAAAAAAGTGCCACAACCCGGAAACAGGTAAACAAAAGAAACTGTTGATGGGTCTCCCACTTGGAACCCGGCCATGACCACCGCACGCGGTCCAAGCTCCCGAGATCCTACGCTCCACTGAAGTGGCGCTCCACCTGTTCGTCGTCTGCAAGGGCACACCAAGTGCGGGCAAAGTCCAAGCAGGGGTGAGTATAAAAATACTCAGTAGGATACCCCGAAGGCTCGAGGGAGCAACAAAAGGAGGTATTGAAGGGTGAGAAGTAGAGCGAACAGAAAAGTAAAGGAGTACAACAGAGAGTGCAGTGAAGAGTCTAGCTCAACCCAACAAGAGGAAAGAAGGTAGACTCATCCAGACACAAGGAGCTGGAAACGATGAGAAGATGAACTTCTCGTCGAGTCTTCGCTACCTATAATAGGATAGTAGACTCGTCCAACCATGAGAAGCTAGACATAGAAAGCACGTGGCATACCCCGCGCCTCTACGCCTCTCCTGGAAGGAGAGTAGCCAAACCCATGAAGTGGGTGCCGGAAACAAGGTATATACGTATGTATGCTCTGTCAAGAAGCCCGAACAAACTCGTAAGGGGATCTCCGTCCCAAAGCTCAGCCCAAGAAAGAGTATCCAATAGTCCCAGAAGTAACACCATCAATAATTCCTAGCATCCCGCACATCTGCCCCGAACCGCAAGCCAAGTGGCTCAATCACCACACCCCGACACTATCCGCTTTGGGCTGCATTGACTCGCCCGCACGGTTTTAGGTCGCGACACAAGGACACGTCTTAGTGGGGGAAAGCCCTCCCCATACTTGAGAGTTCTGGGGGAACGTCAACCACAACTCATCACTGCCCTACAGTCGAGAAGTCTGCTCAATGTCGACAGGCGACCCCCTGCCCAGCCCCGTTGGAGGATCCCAGGAAGTCAATGGGTTCCCACTACAGGGATACCCGGAAAGTCGGCGGGTGCCACACTGCCCAATCCTGTAACAGGGTAATCTACTGGAGGGAGACCCGGATAAAGTCGGAGACGGGACCACTGCCCAGCCCAGCTGGAGGTAACCCAGCATCGGGGACCACTGCCCTGCCCAGCTGGAGGTAAGCCCGGCATCGGGGACCACTGCCCAGCCCAGCTGGAGGTAAGCCTGGCATCGGGGACCACTTCCCAGCACTACTGGAGGTAAGACCGGCATCGGGGACCACTGCCCAGCCCTGCTAGAGGTAAGCCCGGCATTGGGGACCACTGCCCAGCCCAGCTGGAGGTAAGCCCGGCATCGGGGACCACTGCCCAGCCCCGCTGGAGGTAAGCCCGGAACTGGTCTGGCCATCCCTGCGGGATGGTACTACTCGGTAAACACCGCTGTACTGGCCATCCCTGCTGGATGGTAACCCACTGACGAGCCATGCTCGATACAACCTCAGCCATGCTAGAAACAACCTCAGCCCTGCTGGAACAACCTCAACCCTACTGGAAACAACCTCAGCCCTACTGGAAAAACCTCAGCCCTGCTGGAACAACCTCTGCCCTGCTGGAAAAACCTCAGCCCTGCTGGAACAACCTCCTGGGTAGAGGATCGGTGCCCGTGTAAAGTGTTGGTCACACCGAAACCACAAGCTCTACCAGGGAACACGGAACAATGGGAGAAACTCCTCAGGCCTCACAAGGCGATCCCGCTCCAATCCGATGAGTCACTGTCGAAGCGAACCGAGACATCTCATCCCAGAAAGTGGGGAAAACACCCACGCTGCATGGACACCCGTAGTCGCAGACGGTGTCGCAGTCCGGTGAAAGGGAACAATACCGAAACCCCTCACAGTCGAAGAAGTAGAGGAACCAAACCATCTCCGCCAGCCAAACCATCGAGAACAAGACCAAGGGGAGACTGCTCAACCCTACTGGTCAGACAAAAGAGCACCAGGCCAGGGGAAACTTCACCCCACTGGTCAAATAGATGAGCTCAAATCCAGGGGAAAACTCCACCCTGCTGGTCAAACAAACGAGCACAAAGCCAGGGGAACACTCCTCCCTGCAGGTCAAACAAACGAGCGCAGAGGGACCCTCTACGTCGTGAGAGGTCAAAGTACGCAAAGCCGATCACAGCACGCACGTGTTGCCCACACGATGTGTGGCCCCAAGTCAAGCCCAACTGAGCGCACAAACATCCTCAGGTACAAACAACCATACGTACCTCCAAGCGCTCCCGTATACTCCCAGAGTATACCTCATTCCAGCCCAAAGGCTATCATGCACACGACACTCAGCATCAATGCGAAGGCGTGACGTAACAAATCCACCTCAAAGGCCCAGGCATGACCAACCAAATCTCGTGAACCATTTGTATCACTCTCCCAAGACTGCGCGATCACGCGCCAAGGGTCTGCTACAGACAAAGTAGGGAGAACCACAACTAGAGCACCTTCCATGCTCCACATTTAACAAGATCACGCAAGAGGCTCCAAACAACCAAACGGATTGCACCGTTGTAATCCTCGCGAAAAAACACGCGATATCGACTACATACTCGCCTCAAACAGATATCCGACGAAAAAGTCCCCAACACCGCCTCACGCCCAAACGACGTCCCGTGATCCCGAGCCTCGGCCCCGAAAACAGTCAGTCGCATCGCACCATTGCGATCCCCTCAGGAAAACATGTCAAAATCACTACTCACTTGAGTGCAACGGATATCCGGAGAAAAAGTGCATCCTGGCGCACCGCACACGAGCGGTGCCACGTGGGACCTGCATCCCGGTCCCGAAACTCAACGGACGGATCGCATCGTCGCGATCCTCTCAAAAAAGTACACGAAATGGACTACTCGCTTGTCCAAAAAGGTCGCCCGGTGATAAAGCTGGAAATCACTGTCAACTCCCGAAACGGCCCTCACGGGGCCCGCACCATCATGCGGAATTACAGCGGGCAGACTATGCCAATGCGATGCCCTCAGAAAAACACTTAACATCGACTGCTCGCATGCCCCGAACGGGCGTCCGAGGAAAAAGTCACTAAAAGCTGCACGCAGCTCAAAAGACGGGTCGTGGTGCCCGTGCCTCATCTTCAGCCTCAATGCCTGAAACCACCCTGGAAAACTCTGCCTCGATTCCAGGGTCCCAACGCCACTGACAGCGCTCAAAACGGACATCGGACGCATCCGCGCCGTCCAAAACAAGAATCTCGGGGATTACGCTCGTCCACTTAAGGACACGTCGCGCCTATGCGACCCCTCGTTTCGGGAATTAAAAATTCCCAAAACCATCTAAAAAAGACCATCTCGTCAAAACAGTCCCACCGCCACAGACGGAACTCAAAAAGGAGACTCGTAGGGGAAAATACGGGTGTCCGAACACCGAGGGGGCAAGACCCCTGGGGCTGGACCGGCCTGGGCCGGCCCGCGGCATAGCCGCGCTGGCCGGCCGCGGACACGCGGTCCCCATGCAGACAGGCCATGAGGGCCTGTCGAGGCTGCCGCGTGAAGACCCGCATTGCGCAGGTCTTTGTCGCCGCACAGGGGTCGCGCGACGCGACCCCGCGGTCACCGCTCCCTCGCGATCGCCGCCTCATCGGGCGCTCCGCCAGACGCCCCGGCCGACGCCCGAGCACCCCCACCGGACACCCGCGCTGACACCACTGCCATGCCCAGCACCTCCACTAGACACCCGCGGACACCCCTACTGTGCCCATCACCTCCACAGGACACCCGCGGACACCCCTGTCGCGTCGTCCGCCCACGCCGTGCCGCCGCTCGAACCCGCCGGAAATGGAAAACCCGCAAAGTTCGGCGGACGATTGCGAACGCCTCCGATCTCTGATTCCAAATCCGAAACAAGCGTCATAAAGAAAAAATTGTATACTACGCGTTCATGGGATTCATTTAAAAATCTGACAGAGTTTCAATACAATTAATTGAGCTCGAAGTAGGTGCGGTGAATGAAAAACGCAAACGACAAATCCTACCTCGTGGGGCTTCACCTGAAGCTTCGCGATGATCCGCCGGCCACCACACCTCGCTGGAGCTATCTCTCTGGAGTGGAGAAGGAGGGGGAGCGGAGGGATGCCAGGGGGGAAGGGGATGGAGAAGAGGGAGGGGGTGTGTTAAGCGTTTAAATAGAAAACGCTTAACCACCCGCCCGTCGGCCCGAACCCGAACTCCTGACGGGGTCGCGGTTAAGCCTCCCTTAGGGTAAACACCACCTCCCGAGCACAACAGCGGTCTTGGAATTTTAATCCGAGACCCCGTTCAAAAGTTATAAAATTTAACGTCTGAAGCCGCTAAATTACGAAAACGCCCCTGGGGCCATTTTTCACAAACGGCCCGCGCCCGCGAAACTTATACCCCTCGTAGGGTAAACGGCACGTTCTGAATTCAACGGTTCCCTCGGTTTTCCAATACAAGCAACCGTTTACAAGATACTTGAGTTTAACCATTAAACGAATTAATTAATTAATTAATTTATCCGTTTAACCTTCCGGAAGCGAGCGAGGGGTCCAAACATCCCGCGCCGACATGTTTTATGTCGTTCCTAGGGCAAACACCACATTCCGGACCCATCCATACACTCAGATCTTCAGTCAGAAGCACTGTTTAGGAGTTATCCCATTTATTTTTCATTTCCAGTGTGAACGCACTGAAAAATTAATTCCAGCCACTCCGGGGCTCGGAATCGCACGCCGTCTGAAGGCACTACTCTAGAATATTATCAAGAATATTCCAAAGTCTTTCTCAGAAAAAACCGGGTTCTTACACATTTAATGATTAAAAATAATTTTTAAAGACTTTATATTATTATGAATATGAATAATATACATCATATCCATAACAAACACTACTAATGTAATGAATAATATAAAGTAAAATGAATCATTTTACACCCGAAACGATGATGCTACTGAAATATCATTAACAAAGAAATATTAGAAGATCATATATGATATCGTATTTATGTATATAGTTCTTGTATAATTTAATAACAATGATTTAACTATTATACAAGAGGTCAGCATACCCTCTACCAAGTAAAAGTACAAGGTAAGGGTTAATTTCACAATATTTTTATTATTCGAGGTTGTTTTTATGTAAGTATCTACTGGGACCTCTTTATCAACCACATCTTTGTTTCTTTAAAATGTATTCCAAATCATTTTTACTATTTACTAGACTATGGGTTAAAGTCATTTATACTCTTGTTTTAATTTTTATAAGACGGTTTTAAAGGAATCTTCCCATCATTTTCCAAATAAGGTACCTTATGACATTTTCGACAAAATTAAGGTAAGAATGCTTTTTTAACTTATACAGTGGGTGCAGCAATTTTCTACCATTATAACATCGTCAAAGATTCCCTTACAATATTATAAAAGTATTTTCAAAATAAATGTTTTATTTTATAATTATAATAATTTTAAATGATTTCAAAATAGAAAGAGATATTTCTATAAAAAATGTTTTTTTTCATCTAAGTCAACATCCTTTGATTGATTTTAAGCTTAATTGAAGTTGATTTATTACGATACAAAACTTCCATATTTTATTCAAGGTTTTTTGATTTTTTTACTGTGGATGTGTTATTTTCACACCATTCATGGTTTATGGATAAAGTATTGACATTTCCAATGCTAGTTTTAATGTGATTTTTTATGCTATGTTTGAACCTTATCATATGAGGTATGCATTGGTGTTAGTAAGTGACAGGTGGAGCCCGCTATAGCTCCTCGATGAATCAGTAGGTCTCATGAGACAAACTTGTGTCTTGGAACAAGACCTTGACAAAAATATTATTTATAGTTTTGGAAAAGGGCCTTGACTATGTGGTTATGAATTCTGGCATTATGCATTCCATCATTATGAAAGTGGATATTGATATTTCATGAGATTATTGGACAAGTAGATTATCCATGTGAATAAGTAAATGGAATTATTTGATTTTCTCATTTCCATATTATTCTGAAGTTCATGTTTAAAAGTTTTTGTTCTAGTCTTACATTGCCTTAAATTTCTATGCTTATTTATGAATGTTTTTGATATATTGTTATACTTACTGAGAATCTGAGCTCACCCCTTTATATGTTTTATTTTTTCCAGGATGTGATGAAGTATATTATGACTGACCTCTAGCGATAGTCTAAGGGATATGATTGTGGCCTATAGAGACTATGTTGTTTTATTTTTTCATTTTATAATGTAATGTAAAACATATTAATGTAACTAGTATTTCCAAGGATACTAAACTAATCGTTCTTTAGAGACTTGATCTTTTGTGATCATGACAATGTTATGTAATAATGATCTGACTCTCGGTAACTTGGGTCAGGGCATTACAACAATATCCCCCCATCTATAACATAAAATATATATAACTTCTTATATTATTTTACTTCCTTATTTATTCATAAATTACCATTATATGTTTATTAACATATTAAACTCATCAACTTCTTTTTTACATAAACATTTCAACATCAAATTTTTATCTATCAAATAAAACATATTATTTCATCACTTATTTTCAACTTATTAAACACTTCATTAAAATATATTTTTAAAATATTCAACACTTTACATTCATATAATAACCCATTCCCATTTCTATAATTTATTCATTAATTTGTAACTTATTTTCACATACTAATGAAACTATCTCATTCTAAACATAACACTCTCATCATATCTCCACACAAACAACCATGTAACAACCCACAACTTCACCTCCTCTACCTCAAAAACAACACCCAAACAATAAAACATAAACTGCATAAAAATATCAAACAATAAATCATATATTCACCCCTAATCCAACACAATAACCAACCATTACAAAAAACAACTAACATAGAAAAGAACCCATATAATTATAATAGAAACCCATAATATAATCTATCCCACAAAAGCCTGTTGAATTATTTTTACCAAGATTTCATATTTAATTATCATATCATGCTTGAAAATTTACCTATTGACAATAATTCTGAGATTATAAATCCTTTATTCCATTACCGTATTAAATTTAGTTCCTTGAAAAAACCATGTTTCTAAAATCCAAACAACAACACGGAATCACTACCACATATATAACACATCAATTCTTAGGGAAAATTAGTAATATAAAAAATGTTTTTAAAACTAAATTGTATAAATTACAAAGTTTATAATTTATAATTCATTTGTTATAGTTATAATATTATTTAAAACACATTATAAATATATATAAATCATTATTAAACCACATATTCACAATAAAGAAATTAAATAAAATACACATCCCCTTCCATAAATAAATCATTGAACAATAAAACACAAAATCCTAAAAATTTAATTCTAGTTATCAAATGAGAGAACTCCAATAGCCTATAACACAAACCTCAACATGAAACATTTGAAAAACCTTTAATAAAACCAATCCACATCCCCTACTATACCCTCCTAAAGAAATAAAAACAAAAAAATAATAAATGAAAAGGATAGAAATAAAAACAGATCTAAGAGATAAACTACATGATTAATAGAAATTAATAGATCAACAAGGATTCCCAAGATCACCGAAACTAAATTATAATATTCCCTTTGTTTGGGAGAAAACAAAAAAAGTTGAATTAAGAGAAGGGGAACCCTGAATTTATAATAAAAATTTATGTGGATAAATTCATGGTGTGGTGTAAATTATCATAGTGAAAAAAAGTTCATTCAACTATATATTTGAATACCATGGGGAAAATATCCCTCATATATCCTAATAAATATAAATTAATATCCATTTAGATTAATGATAATGATTCTCATTAAAATACAATTCTATGTATCAGAAAGTAATGGCTGAATTTTTAGAATTCATGGTGTAAACGACAATCTCCATTAACTCAACATATGGTCCTCCTATTTAATCTAAAAACATCCCAATAACCTCATAGTTTGATAATCAATTTCATGGTGAAAAGAATTAAACATATTAAACCAAATAAATCAATACCATGGATTTATAGAGAAATAGAACCTTCATATCAAAATATAATATGTCATAGTGCAATTCACCATGCCATAATGACAACATGAAACATTTATCCTATAACTCAAATCACCGATAAATCAAGATGTAAAATCACCCTGTTAGTGTGTGTTTTTTTAATTGGAAATGTTATCTAAAGTATAACTCTCTCCTATGGTTCACCTCTAAAATCATCCCCAAACACATCCAACATCCTAAAATTTCAAATTAATGTTCCATGGAAATCAATAATATTAATTTATACTATTTATATATATAATCATTTTTATTTGAGATTCTATGTACATAGTTTCAATGTGTGTTATATAAAATCTGTGTATACTTTTAAATTTTTATTAATCGTCTGTGTGTTGTTATATATGTAACTTCCTTTATTTTTTAAGTCAAATTTGATGTATATTAATAAACAATATGTGGATATTAGTCATATGAATAAATAGTATGAATATGGTCTCAATGATTTCATAAAATTTGAAACAAACTATTTGAAATACCCATATAAAATAATGTATTCATGACTATTTTATTATTATTAAAAAATAATATTTATAAATAAAATTGAAGAACATTATATCTCTTATAAAATTGATCATAGTAATAAATATAAGATGAAACATGGGAAAGATGTAAATGTATCTATTTAGAAGAATATTAATACATTTTACAAATCATTTGAAATTGTTATAATTGTATATAATGATATATATCATATTGAAAAAACGACAATAATGGTTAAAGATATACTTAGATATTGACTTAAAATATTTTAGATATTGAATAAATGTGTCTAGATACATTTTATAATGGTTGTAAAAAGTTTAAAACATTATTTTTAGTATAAAAAATACATGACCTAATAGCTGGAAATGGATGGGGGAATTTCAGTTTTTTAAAAAAATCAATGTCAATGGATTCACTTCCAAATTATAATGATATTCCTTATCAAACATATGAGGTTAGTTGAAATTTATTTTCCATGGGTATGATTTATGGAAAAATACAAGTATTACGTAAAAACTACATATTACTTTGAAAATAGTATGTTATTTATAGAAATATCCCAATTATTATTTATATTGATATAAGAAAAATAAATCTTTTCTATTTAATGTTTTCTGGTATATTCAATCTTTCTTGTATTTTTATTATAAAAAGTCCCTCAAGTTGAATATTCAGAGATTTTTGGTTGTTTTGTTAAAAAATAATGTTGAAAATGTTCTAGAGTTTTGATAACCTTCTTTTTTTTTATGTAGGAGTGGTTCTTGAAGTGTTTGACGTTTTTTGAGATATTGTGTTGAAATGTAGATCAAAATGCACAATTTCATGAAAATTATTTTGTGATCTCATAAAAATATTGTGTTTCATTAATTCATTAACAATGGGGAAATGATGGTACTACAAAAATGGGTTTTTTTAGTATGGTTACTTTAATTAGTGTTTCATGAGAAATTAATTCCCTAAGCAATATAATGGAAGGTATTTTCCTATAAATTGGTCAATAATCTTGTTATTAAGTAGATAATTGAATATGAAGAGTTATTTAGAGGAGGTAATCACTCTTATTTCACCAAAAAATTTCATGAATGCATTTTTTTTAAATGATTAACATGAGACAAATTTTCAAATGAGAAGGATATATACATGAGTGGTAATGTCATGAACTATTTCTTTTAGTAAAAAATTGAAAATTTAAGAGATCTATATGGAAATAACATATAATTTTTTTGATAAAGTGATATTCATGATTTCAATGATTGAAGTTATTCACTAAACTCTGGTGTTGTTTTAAATAGAGTTGATTCTATAAATCTGAGTATTCTTTCCAATGAGAATTGTCTTCAGTTTAATTAAGAGAAAAGTGTACTATTAATTTTAATAGGTTAGAAATCTGGAGGGTCATTGAAGAAACTATAAATTTTAAAGGAACATGCATTTTTCATAGAAAATTTCATATATCATTATAGAATAATTTTATACTATGTTCAGGTAGCAGAGTTTTGTTAATCCATGTCAAATTTGATTATCAATCACGTTATCTTTTGTATCTCTTCATATTCATTACAAGATAAATAAGTGTTCCTAATTAAAGTGAAACAACATTATTAGAAATAAAAATTTCAATAAAATAAATATAATCTAATTACACCCCCCCCCCTCTTATGATATTTACCTTGTTTGGGACCAACAAGAGGTATCTGAGTAGAAGGTTTAATTAATTGGTGTTTTTTCCATTCAAAGGTTATGGAAGTCAACAACCATAAAAGGAATCTAATATTTCAGGGAAATAATTATGATTTTTTTGAGGAATTTGATTTAATAATACTTCTAATCCTTAGGCATGGATGTTTATTCAAATGTTATTCATAGAATTTCAATATACATAGATAGTGTATAATTCTGAGAGAGATATTGGTAACATGTGGATGTTGATTAAGATAGAGTTATTTTTAAGGGGATATTTATTAAACTCAATATATACAAAGGTGATACCATGTAAATACCCACAGTCAATGTGGAAAAATATACTTAATATATATTAAAAAAACTCAATGATTTGAGAAGATAAATTTCAAGTTCCTTGGAAAAAATCTGAGGACATCAAGATGCACCCTAATTAATTTTTTAGGTATTCGTAGATCAGGTGATTGTTATTGTGGAGTAAATATGTAGACTCAAAGACCATGATCAAATCAATATTGTGAATCATATTCATTAATGATTTGAAATTTATTCAACATGAAGGTTTCAATGCTCAAGGATAAGGACCCATAAGAATTGATTCTTCATTGTATTCACACCACTCTCATTGAGTAGGAAATGAGGAATAATGAAATCTATGACATTTTAAAGGATAAATATGAATAATTTGTATTAAATTAAATGATTAATATTTTCATTGATGATAATATATAAAAACTACGGTTATTAAAGTTATTTCATTGCTTTACTCAAACCTAAAAAGAAGAAAAAAAAATTTTAAAGGAAAAAAATTAACTTCTATTTTTTAGGGTGGAATGGATGGGAACCTTTCCAGAAAGTGTTTCACTAATTTCTAAGATAAATGGAAAAAATATAAAGTAACCATGATGAAATAATCAAACCATGTTAATGATAACATGAGTACTAAGAGTAATTCTATTAAAAGGTAAAACATCATTTAATTATAGGATTACAGATCAAAGGAATCACAAGTAATGTGATTGATAATTTAAAATAACTCAATAAAGAAGCTCTCATTTATATATTAGACAAACTAAAAATAGAGGAAGATATAAATAGGGGTGAATCTAATGTCGAGGAAAGAGTAAAACTCAAAGTGGTGTTGGTGGAAATATTTTAAGAGATAAAATTTTATAGTTCCAGGAAAAATAAATCTAGTGGAGTTATTTTTGATTACTCTACATTAAATAGTAAGAATATGAGAAATATAATTTTGAGGATTAAATTAGGACGTTCAAATCCAAAAACAAATAAAATCTTGAAAAAATGTGCTTTAGTATAAGATCATAATTTTAGAACAATTATGAATTATTTATATTTTAAATAGAATAATAAAGAATAAATTCAAATGAATGAAAGATATTTAAGTAGAAATCATTATCCTATGGTGAAATATTGAATATTAGCAGACTTTTGACTCCTTTGAAAACATTGGAATGTATGATAGTATGGGCATAAAAGAAAGTAAAAGAAAAGAAATAAGAACCAATAGAGAAGTTGTAGGATTTAATATAAAATAAATTATTCAAAAAATATGGATAATATGATGTGGGTAATGATTTCAAATAAAAAAATTTATCATATTGGATTTTATTCCACTTGGGCCCACTCTAATGGAAAATATTGATTTGAGTGTAACTACAAATCAAATCGTTTATAATAATAAAAAATTTCCAGTACACCATTAAAACACAAATTAATGCACCATATATCCAATGTTATTAAAATTAAAATATATGAAATACTGAAAATGTAATACCCCTATATTTTGAAATGGGAGTTTTTTTAAATAATTCAATATGTTGGATATCATTCTCTACAAACAAAAAAACATAAACAAAACTATGATATATTTAGATAAAATATAAATATATTAGTATAAGTGTTTAAAAAAAGTAATTTAATTAGTGATAATGGATATACATAAATTATTTATGATATATTTATTTGAATAAAATAAATTATTCTTTTAATGTGAATGAAATTCAATTTATTAGCTAAAATGATTAATACAGTCATATTGTTTTTAGAAATTTATTTTTCTTAACATTCTAATTTCATACAAAATGAATTTATATTTCAATAAAATTATGATTAATTATGATAAGATTTATTTTATATAAATAGGTTGTATATACTTATTTAATTATTAAATGATAGGAAATATGAATGAGAATGTTTAAAATTCTAAAAAATGTAATTTTATTATAAAATAGTTTTCATATATATCTTATTTTTTAAAATTTCAATTTTAAAATTTTAGAATATGAAATTTAAAAAATTAATATTATTTTTTTAATCGTAATATAAATCTTTTTTAATATGTTTTTTTATTTGTTTAGAAAATTTTGATTTTTAGGTGAATAGTGAAAAATTTTATTTTTCAAAATAACATGAATTTTATGATAATATTAATATATAAAAATGAATTAGAAATTCATGAAACGTTTCTAAGACTAATATTTGTTTTAAAAGTGAAATTTTAATTTCAAAAATGTGTTTTAATTTAAAAACACATATTTGACATTTTAGAACTGAAGCTATAATTTTTTTTAAAAAAATAATACATTATAAATTTATTATTTTGAAATTATTATTTATCACTTTTTTCAAATTAATATAGATTGTTAATTTAATATTTTATATCATTATTTCCAAAATATATAATAATTAAATATTTATTTTAAATCATAGAAGATAAATTACTTTTGTAAAAATAAGTTACCATAGTAATAATTTAATGGGGTTAAATGGGTTTAGCTCCGAGAGAACGACCATAGACATGTTTAAAACATGTTTGGGAATGGTTTTATGAGGACTTTATTCACCTTATCACTTACCCAATTCAATATTTCTCAAAAACATTAAGCCACTCTCATTGAGAGTGACTTTCCATTATTAAATTTTTTTTGGTATTTATAAAAATGTCATACCTTTCACTAAAAAAAAGGTGAAATCCACTCTTCACTTACTCTCAGATCACAACCATCTTATTTTGGCACAAAATATACAAAGACACCTCATTAAAATTCTTATAAAATTTTAAGAGGTTGTTTTCTTCTCATAAGTCCACCCCTCAAAGGATTAACCCTCGTTACAAAGGAGATAATCCGAGAAGTGAGGTATAAATTTCTAACTGATCCTTTTCTCCTTTCTATTTCATTATGTGAATTTAACATTAATAAAATTTAAGTAAATAAGAAAAAAAATTATAACATTGATATCACTATTATAATAAAATATAATAAAAATTATGGTATAAGAATTAAACCCCTTTCCCATTTCCATTAAATAAACATAAACATGAATCGATCATATGTGGAGACTACCACCTCCATAAAGAAATGGGTATATTTTTATATAACCACATTACAAATCTTATCATAATTTTCAATTTAGTAAATATTTATGATATTCTGAAAATATTTTATATACTAAAATGATAAAACATATTAAACTTTTCTAAAGCTCTATGGAAAATGAAATCATCATCCATGCATAAGTGTGGACTATGGTCTCCATGGAACAATTGATTTATATTTTTATTTTATACACTACATTACAAAGATAGTATTTATAATGGGTTAAATTAATAAATTGTATTCATATGAAATTATTAAGTTTTTTTAATGATAAATTGGACAACCAATAATCAATATGAGCACTAAACAATCGTGGTAAATTCAATCATCCAAAAGAGCATTCTATGAGAAAAAAATGATTTATTCATACTATAAAATAACTTTTTATGTTATATTATTTTTATAATTTTTTATAATTAAAATATAACACAATAATAAACATGAAACTATATAATTATGATTATAGTATTATTATACTGTAACTAAATCACTTAATAATCAGCCATTAATTATAGTAGGTTCCTGTTTGGGTTGGTATAGACATCTAAATATATGATGCTATAAATTTATATAATAGATGGATATAGGAACTTAATTAAATGTATAATATGATATTAATATGTATATAATTATTTCTATTAGTTATTTAATGGTAACATTATTATTAAACTCTCTGGTCAAGAAAACATCTTTTGTTCGTTAAGAATAACTGAAACAAGACCATCATCAATATAATCTCTATGGTTTGTAACCCAAACAACCATGGAATGAAATTATAACTATATAAATATCATGAAAAATATATCATATAAACATAAATTATGTTTTTTAGGGAAATTTATATCAATAATTAATTCTAACACCATTTTTGAAAAACTAGTTTTAAATGATCAGGATTTCTTACACCATATCTTCAAAAAAGATTATAACAAACTAGAATTAATATATTTAATTAATATAAATGGAGATAATAAATGGATAATATATTTTTTATTTTATGAAGTATTTAATTAAGATAAATATTTTTAGATACAAGATTTTAAATCACATTTTCAGAATTTGAGAAACAAGGTATGCGGTTTTTTGTGTCAATTTTGATTCTCTAAGACATAATAAAATTATTTCAACATGTTTTCTTTGTATTTATTATTTAATTTCCCTGAATTTATTTTTATCATACTCTTTGTATTTAATGGGGTCTAATAGACAATTAATTTTTCCTTATTCAAGTTTATATTGATTCAATTATTTCCCTAAAAGTTTGTATTTTTCATAACTCAATTTTAATTAATTATGTTATGATTATTTTATTAAACTTATTTCATATAAATTGGATATATTATACAATTATATTTTATTTAATGGAATTATCTAACTTTTTTATAAGGGTATAATTTCCTTCCTAATTATACATTTGAAAAATATTTCCAAATTTATGTGATATGTTTCCCATAAGGGATATTAGTAACTCAAATATATTTCGTGACTTATAAAGTTTCATCTTGAACATTGTTCCTCCATTATTGGGTTCTAACACATTAATATTTTATTATAAGTTATTTTATAATAATATTTTTGAATATTAATTTTTAATACAAAGATGGATTTATTAATTATTTTATAGTATGTGTTTTAAATAGAGGTAGTTTCAGAGTTTTAAAAAAATTCCTTTCATAATAAAATGTTTTTTATTTGGCACCACACATCCTATAAAGAATTATTTCATATTCAAGGATCATTTCTAATAGATTCTTATTAAAAGTAAAATTTTCTAGTATCTATCACTTTACCTTTTCCAATTTAACTTTTGAAATTGGCATTGTTAAAAATGTTTTCTAAAATATATTTTACATTTCAACCTCCATTTTATTTTTCATATTCAAAAGGATTTAAAATCACGGGATCTATGTCACATGATTTATTAAGTAATAAGTATATATTTATAATTTTTTGGATTGAACATGTGAAATCTATCAATTAAATTCCTAGTCCCTTCCTTTATGATATTTTTTATGAATTCATTTGAAATGATATCTTTCATATATATCATCATTCTTATGAGATTCAGTCAATATGTTAGGAATATTTTCTTCAATAACTATCCTCCTTATTTATCAAAATATTTTATTCCATGTTATTTTTCTATTAAATAAATGATACATAACTAACTTTTTAATTCTAAATAATAATCTTTTATTGGAATGATTTTATTTAAAATGAATTTCCCTATGAACACTTTTTATTTAGTTCCTTTTATTAAAGGGTTTTCACCTATAATACATATGTATAATTATTGTGGAAATTATTGACATAAATGTATACCTCTTACCCTATATAGTGATTGTTTAAAAGATTCATACATAGAAATATATTCCTTTTATTGATTAGAAAACTGTTGAAAATGTGTATACTTTTTATTTTGAGAAGGATATCTAATGGTTACTAAGGAAAGTTGAATATATATTGTTTAATAATTAACATTTTCCCCAAAAGGGTTATGACCATGTAATCACTTTTATTAGAATAGGGAAATGTAATGTTGTTCTGTATATTTCTATTCAATTATAGATGATTATTATAAAAGTTGATTATGTATTTTTACTCACTATCTCATATGATAGATTCATTAGACTTAAACATGTGAAAGGTGTATCCTAGAATTATGTATCCCCTTTATGTATTGGTTGCTCTCGTGAGACAAATTTGTTTGAGTATTGTGGTATATGCCATTCCTAAATGGGATATTTCATTTTCAATAATATAATGATGTCTAAGATAATAGTTTCTTGGCTAATGGCAAGGAATTAGTTGCCAAAAATTGTCCATGTCATCAATAAGGAACTAATTATTGATATCCATGTCATCTATTTATTTCCATTATTATCCTTGGATATGTTATTATTTTAATTTCATTATGTTATGAAGTTATTTTTATTTTTCTATTCATTTCATTGTATTTCTATTTTGTTTACGCCAGGATTGCCTCAGTTTTATGTTTTCCCTTATAGAGCATTTAAGTTCACCCTTTACTATATATTCATTTCACCAAGTTATAAATAAAAACATTACACATTATATTCCAAAAAATATAGATTGTGTGGAGAAATTTTGTGAGATGTTGACGAATTATTATAGATTAATAATTTTCTTATATTGTGGAAGAAATTGTTCATTAGTTGAGAAATACATGGAATTTATTATTTCATGTCATTAAGTAATTCACAAAATTTATAATATTAGAAGGTATTGGGAGTTTATATAGGTAAATATTATCTTTGGGTCTTGTAATTGTGGGATAGATATATCATGGAATGTATAGAAGGTACTGAATCTAGTATCTAATGTAAGTGTTTATGCCTCCCAAGTAAGGAGTGTAGATCTAGGGTGCCACAAATGGAATTAAAGAAGGTTTACAATAAATTTATAAATTATGATGTTATCAGTTAAGGAAGAAAATTTCATTAAGGAGTGATATATTAGGGTTTGTTATAATTTTATCGATAACCATTTTGGTTAGTGAAATTAATATGAAATATTTTTTGGATTAAAATAAGATGACAAAAAAACTGAAATTCCAAAGGATCGAATAACAACTCAGAAGGGGGGTTGAATCTGTCGGTCACTTTTTATAAGTTTC
Organism: Viscum album; assembly: GCA_963277665.1. Lineage (NCBI taxonomy): Eukaryota > Viridiplantae > Streptophyta > Magnoliopsida > Santalales > Viscaceae > Viscum > Viscum album. Next base: position 1,136,653,547 of record OY728122.1, read on the forward strand.
AAACCTTTCAGAAACATAACCCCTAAAACTGGTTAAAATCTATTTCTTTTTAGGCTTTTATTAAATACTCATTCATGAAATGGTAGAAAAGTGAGTAAATAACAAATGAAATACAAGGTTTGACCTCATTGTGAGAACCTATACCCTTATCATAACACATCCCATAGGTCTATGGAAATCCAATATTGCGAAAAAATGAATACAACTTATGCCAACTACCATTAGAAACATTTTATCTCTAGATTGTAGAGAATATACTAACTCTCATCAGTTTATAATGTTTAATCATAAAATAATTAAGTCAATAAAAAAACAATAAATACTTTTTTCAAACTAAACCACAATTTCTCAGTCTGAATCATCATTCTAATTTGGTTGGATCCAATTTTGTCAATCCAATAATTTTGGATCTGATTCTCTCAATACAATTATTCTGGATCTAGTTCTCAAAATATGATAATTCTAGATAAAATTATCTCAATATAATGGACTCAATACAATAAACCCATTCTCAATCTTAAAAACTCAAACTCTAATCAAATTCTCAATATGATATTCATTAATCTGATTTACTCAATATGATTTAATGAATAATATTTTCTCAATACGATCGACTAAATACGTTCTTGCTCAATCTGGTAAACAAACATTCAACTATCTGATCCTTCTCATGAGATCTCTAGCTGGAAATGACTCTCACTTGATTTCTTCAGCACTCCTTTTGTATTTCATGAAATATATGAATGAATGAATGATCTAAAAAATTATTTATAGCCGACTTAGAAAATAGAGGTGTGAAATTTGAAAACATTCGCCGCTTTCTCAAATTTAAAAATATATGAAGATCCACTATTTTTAAGATCCAAAATTTAGTTCTTTAATCCTCCATGTATTTCTGTGAGATATATGTAGACATTGAAATTCAATTTTTACCTCTTCAACTCATCATAAAACTTTTAGAATTTTTCTTTTTGAGTCATCTTTGTAATCAGCTCATTATGAGTTCTATTTCTTTCTCAGTGAATCCAAATTATGTATCCTTATTAGTGAATTTGAATTTGTATCCTTATCATGCTCATTATGATGGAATTACAATTATGATTAAAATCCCATTATGATTAATTTCCCAATGCAATGGAAATTACAATTCCAATGGAAATATCATTACGATGGAAATCCCATTATGTTGGAATCTCCATACTTCAACTTTGAAATTATTCAAATTTCATCAACATCACACATTATGAAATCTGGATCATATATTCTGAATCATTATACCTTTTATAGATATCTTCATAATGATGGAATCCCAAATACAATGAAATTCTCATTACGATATAATTTCTCATTACGATGGAATTCTTCACTTTGTGCTTTTGAATTTCTTCAAACATCGCCCACATTTATTCAAAAGCTTTTATAATGAAATTTTTTATGATTTGTGAGAACAAATTTGTCATAAAAGAATCACCACATTTTTATTAGAATTTACGAAATCTTTCTTACTCCTAACATCACATTCTTTAACAAACCTCTTCATAAGTAATACAGATTATTCAATCAACAAATTCTTTCATTATCTGTTTATGGAAAAATAAAAAATCTAGTAATCAACCATTTATGACTCTGATTTTTCAGATATAATGACATTAATACAATTCATATAGATCTAATTCTTCCATAAGGATTTAACATTCTTACAAAATCTCATTACGATTAACGGAATCAGATTCCCGGATAAAAAAAACATTGTTATACAAAAATTTTGGTTGTCAAAAAACACCAAAAAGGTTCTTCAATGTCCCCCATTAGATTTTTCGAAAATAATTGTTCAAAAAATTTCCAAATATCATAATTTTTTTTCACAATTAATTTATTTTTTACTTCTATAAAAACATATCATTTCTCAAAAGAGAGTTTCATCACAACACACTACTGGTTAATGTATTGTTTTTTAAGGAATTGCATCCATATATGATAAGAAACTTTTATATCCATGTAAATACAACTCCCCCTAACTTATCATTTTGTATCACTTTTCTTTTTTATCTACCCTTTTCTTTTTCTCTTCTCCATTTTATGATAACTATATCTTGAGATTCATTTATGATAAACAAGTAAAAATATTACAAAGTAAATAGTTGTTACTTTATACTCCCCCTTCAACATAATACAATTCATGGTGAGAATCCTTCATAATGAGGTTTAGGATGTCATGGGAGTATTATTAATATGATATCCTAGCCTGAAATACATAAACCTTTTATTCGGTATTATTTTTGTAAAGATATCTGCAATCTGATACATTATTGAAATGTGTTCCAGAAAAAAATTTCTAGAAGTAACATTATCTTTTATCAAGTGAAACTTTATATGAATGTATTTTGGTCTTGAATGTTGGATAGGATTCTTAAAAAGATCAATTTCACTTAGATTATCATAATTTATATTCAATGTTTTAGAAACTTTTATATTCAAATATTCTAGCTAAACTTTTATCCAGATCATTTGAGTATAAGACTATGAAGATGTAACATATTCAGATTCAGTTGTAATGAAAGTTTCTAGACATTGTTTCTTACTAAGTCAACTCACACATCATTCACCCAAGAAAACTATTTCTTGACATGTTTATTTTCTGTAATTAAAATCTACGGCCCAATTGGAATCAGTATAACTATGAAAAATTATCTCATTATGTATTTTGTATAATAACCCATGTGAATTTGTTCCTTTGACATACCTCATAATAATATTTTCGTCCAACAAATGTGACTCTTTCGGATTACATTGATACCTAGAAAACAATGTTACAACATAAAAAATATAAATCCTTGAGGATATAAGATAAAGAAGACTTCTTATTAGCTTCTGAAAGCCTTTTTTATTCACACATATTCTAGATTAATCCTTAATCCACTTTGTGATCATTGAAGAAAGAGTTGAATCTTATTTAGATTCTACCATCCCAAACATCATTAACAATTCTCTAGCATACTTTTCTTAAGATAAGGAAATGTATTTTTCTTTTTTTTAACATGTAATCCAAAGAAAGAGTATAACCCACCTAAAATAGACATTTCAAAATTCTTATTCATTTCTTATCAAATGTTTTACAACCATGTTCTCTATCACTAGAAAAAATTATATCATCCACATAAACAATTAAAATTAGAGCTCCGAATTAAACATCATTCACATATAAGTTTCTATCGATTATTCCTTTAGGAATTATAAAAAATCTCAAACAATTTTCAAGATTATAATACCATGCACGTGGAGCTTGTTTCATCCCATACAAAGCTTTATTTAATTTAAAATCTTTTTTTTCATCTTCATCAAGTACAACCCTTCATGGTTGTAAAATTTAAACTTCTTCCTCAATATCACTATTTAAAAATGTTTACATAACATCTATATTATAAACTATGTAATTACGATGTGTGTACACTGAAAGAACCATTATAATAGTCTCTAGCCTTGCAACTAGGGGAAAATTTTCATTGATATTCACACCTTCCACATGTTAATAGCCTTTACCAAGAATTCTGGATTTGTTTCTTGAAACATCTCCATGTTCATTTAACTTGTTTCTGTAAAACCAGTTAGTTTGAAAAACATTTTTATTTCATGTCCATGAAAAAAGTGCTCATGTTTCATTCATATCAATATGATACAATTCTTAATTCCTAGCATCCACCCATTCATTGTGTTTAATATCGTCTAAAACTAATTTTGAGTCATCTTGTGAGATAAGTGAATTCTAATTTTCTAATCTCAACTTCATTCTTGTCTGAACTAGAGCCTTTTGATTTACAATAATGTTTTCATATTCAACACATTTTTGTAATGTAAGAAATTTCAATGTTTCTTTCTAAGTTGAAATTTTCTCATCACACAATTCTACTAAATCATGACAAGGATGTTTTGAATTACTTTCACTATTGTTGTAATTATCCATTATAGCCTCCTCAACATTCTCACCAAATTTTGTTATAGAACATCGATTTTTAATTACATTCACATTATATGAGTGCACCAACTTTTTTAAATGTTTTTTCTAACATTTGTAACTTCTTATAGTTGGTGAATAACCCATAAAAGTTCCTTCCCCAACTTTCACATCAAACTTTACCAAATTCATATTTTTTTATTTTGAGCAAACATTCACTTCCAAAAACAATTAATTATTTAAATGTGGGGTTTGTGTTATTCCACATTTAATAAGGAGTCATGTTGGTTTCTAGTCTAAATAAGAATATATTTTGATCATGTAAAACAGTATTAACAACTTCTATCCAATATAATTTTGAATTTTTGTATTCTACTAGCATACTTCTTCCCATTTCTGAAAAACTTCTATTATTTTTTCCTATAATCTATTTTTTATAGATTATAGTGAGCACTATATTGATTTTTGATAACATGATTTCTTAGATAAGTTTGAAAAGTATTTTCTATGAAATCAGTACCATTTTCTATTATCATCTTTATTATGGAAACCCCATTTAGTTATCAACATCATTTCTAGAAAATTTGAACATTTCAATAGCCTCTAACTTATGCTTCATAAACATGAAGTTTTTTATCTGAGTGAAATCATCAATAAATGTGAAAAATTCTAAATCTATTTTTTGATTGGTGTCTCATCAACCCACATAAATCATAATTAATATGCTCAACTGTTCTGGTAGATTGAATCTTAACTATTTTATGAGTTTTTTTAGTCATCTTCTCTTTTTGAAAAGTTACTCACAAATCTTTTTCTTTACATTTCAGTTTTGGATTATTTCGATTAGAATCAATTTTAGAATGTTTTTTCATAGTTTTCTATCCAAGGGGCCCAAGTATTCAGCAACACAAGTTGTTTTTATCAGTTGTACATCAGTTACAGATGTTATTTAATTCTCCTATTTGGAAGAGATTTATATTGGTTATTTCTCCTTTTGTAATGACATTTCCATATTTCAAACTTTTGATGAAACATAAATATTTTCTAAAAACAATTCTATTCAATAATCAAATATTTTACTTACACTAAGAATGTTATGTTTTATCCCATCAACAAATAAAACTTCCTTCAATTTCAACTTTTCGATTTCAATCTCTTCCATTCTAATTCATCTGATTTTAAATGAACTATAATTATCAAAGGTAACTGCTCCTCCATCATGACTTTAAACATGTTTCAAAATTTTTATATAACCTTTCATATGTGAAGAGAAAACACTATCATGTACGTGTGGTTTTTTCATTTTACTTTCTTTAAAATCCCTCTCAATAAAAAAACTCTTTTCTTGATATTATCATTTTCATCTTTATTTTATTTTTTATCCTAAAAAACTTGTTCGGGAAGGAGTTTCATACATATTTTGGCATGATAACTATCTTGATCACATATTCCAAAAAATTATACCAAACATTCAACTTGATTTTTTGATGGAAAGATTCTAACATCTTGAGAATTCACTTTTTTAGCTTTCTATTATCTAGGTAAATTACTCATTCTATATAAAATATTTATTCCACTTTTACCAAATCTTCTTCCAAGTAGAGACAATTTTTTCCAAAAATTATATGCTCTATGACCATAAATTCCACAAAATCAAAAATATCTATCAAATCTTGATTTTCTATTTATGAAATATCTTTCTTTGTAGAAACCTTCTTGAGGTTGGTAACTTCTTTCAGATCTAACATACTCAAGAGGTAAAATATCTTTTCTATTTATTGAGATATATATTTTTTTAGATTTTATAGGTTTCTCACATCCTTTATCCACCCAATATTTCCCAATACTTTTTTAGAATGGGAAATGTTAAAATAATTAGATGAAATTTTATTTTTGATCTTAGAGGATTTCACCATATTCTCATATTGGACTTCTCAATATCTTTAGAAGTCTAGAATTTTACTTACGAATATTTGTTGAATTTTTTATTCATCCTTCTAAAGGCACATTTGGACTCAAGAAGTTTTTATTAGAACTTGTTAACCACATATTCCATATCTTTGAGCTTCTTACTAACACATTCAATCATCTTTCCCTATCGAGCAATTCTAAGTTTTATCATAAAATATCTTGAATGTATTCATCCTCTTTCTTGATGAAATATTATCTTCCATCATAAAAATCCTAAAAATCATTCATCAATACTCTAATTTCATTCTTAAGGTATTTTTTCTCAAGACATGCAATAGGTTATGTTCTGATTTGATACTCTCTGTTAGATTCCTCACTTCCTTCTTCATTATCTAAGGAATTTTTTATTTCCTCAACATTTTCAATGAAGGTTCTAATTTTTTTGAACTTTCTTCTTCAGAAGAATTTTTTTCAATTGAGTTTGATTCAAAATTCTTTCTAAACATACTTATTTTCTTTCTAGTAAACTTTTTCTTGTATTTATTTGAATACATTTCTTCTTTATCATTTTTTCACTTCTTCTATTGAGTTTTTCCATCAAAATCATCTCAACATTCTCCAACATTCTTCTTGGGGAAATTAAAAGCATAGTTTCTTTTCCACCACACTCAAAAAAACTAATAGGAAGCTTTCCTCCATTGTTTTTTCTTCCTATTTGTTATTTCTTGGATATAAGGTACATGATTGTTTTATACAAATCATCATTCACATTATCTTCAGATTCAAAAGTATCAACATCTTATACAACATGAATTTTCAACTTTCTCATAGCTTCAAAATCCATTTCATATTTCATCTCATTTCTAAACATTGTAGATTTCCTCATTTCATAAGTAAAAAAAGAATGTTTTGAAATTTGTTATGAGACAAATCATCCTTACCTTATAGAGAAGAAATTTTAGAATAAAAACTATCTTGAGAGGTTCTCATAAGTTTCTTCACAATAGTATACACTTTTAGGACATATCTAAATCCTTTAATGATACTAAAAATTTCATTTACTCTGATAAAGTATTCATAAATTTTTTCTTCATCTCTAATACTAATGTCTTCATAATTACTATGTCAGATTTTTATATTTTATTTCTTAAATTTTTTATCGCCTTCAAAAACACTCTCCATATTGTCCCTTATATCTTTTGACATTTTTAGAGCCATCACCTTTTGTTTAACATTTTCATATAAGACATGAGAATAAAATATCTATCACTTCCATCAAATTCTATATTTCTCCTATACCCGAATGGCCCGAAGGCCTCCTTTTTTATGGATTTTTGATAACCCCCATTTTAAGGGATAACGGGGAACCCTTTCAAGGCCCATAGGCTCAGAGACTACATGGCCTATAGGCTTAAGATATTACATGACCCAAAGGTCTTAGGGAATTCAACCAGACTATCTACAAGTAACATCCCCTCCCCAACATCTGCATCATGATAGTAGCTCTCCAAATTCACATGGTCGTATGGCTAGGCTTCATGTGCAAGCACAGGCTGGTCCAGATGGCAAATCCATACCCTCTCATTCTGAAAAATCCATTTGGTTCTACTCTGGTGAGTGCACCTGCTTTGAATCCTCTTCTGGGCTACTTTTTTTTGTAGTCTGTCTGGGGAAACTGCATGTGGCTTGAAGGACTTGAGGTAGCCCGAAGGCCTTAAAGGTGGCTCAAAATCCCTACTGACCCAAAGCCCTGGGTGGACCAAAAGCTTGAAGGACACCAAGCCCAAACTGGTGGCCCAAGGTGAATAGTTCTAGCTACTACAATAATGAATAGTACCTGGTACAATAACTGCTACATTGCTTGCTACAGTACTACTACAATACCCCAGAAATATGTCTCTACCTGGTTTTGTACCTGGTTCTTTTAGATGCACTTAAGGATACCTCACCAACTGGGCTGAGGCTCATGTGCTATATTTTTCCTATAAATAAAGGTTATTGGGGAATCTTTCACAAATGGTGGAAATCAAATAGTTGTATCAACAAAAACATTAAAGCCAAGAGATATGAGTTAAGTAATTATCTTATTTTTTCATCCCTAAAATGTTTTTCCACCAAATAAAGGAATTAATCTACTGTTGACAGAATGGAAATTATCCATGGTATGGATGCAACTGGGGAACCTTCCCTCTGATACCAATGGATGTTCCAAATGATTATAAAAACTAGGAATGGGGGGTTGAATCAGTTGCTCTATTTTTATAAGTTTCAAAAAATTTATAAACATAACCCATGTAACCTGTTAATATTTATTTCCTTATCAAATTTTAGTAAATACTCATTCTTGAAACCATAAGAATGAAATTAGACAACAAAATATTTATAAGGTTCAACCTCACTATGAGAACCTACATACTTAACATATCTATTCTCAAGATTCTATGGAAATCCACTGTTATGATGAAGTCAATACAACTTGTGCCAACTCCCATTTGACAAATTCAATCTCTTGATAGAAAAGATTTTACGGAATCTTATCAGTTTAAAATGTTTTTTCAATGAAAATTTGAGCTAATATAAATGAATCAAGAACTTTTTGAAACTTCTCCATAATTGATTAGTATGAATCCTTAGTTTGATTTGGATGGATCTGATTATCACAATCTAATGAGCTTGGATCTGATTCTCTCAATACAATCATTCAGGATCTAATTATATCAAAATGATAAGTCTGGATCTAATTTCATCATTACTATATACTCAAAATGATGCACCCATTATCAATCTAAAAAACTCATTGTCCATACAAATTCTCAATATGATATTCTTTAGTCCAATTATCTCTATCTAATTGACTAAATATGATATTCTCAATATGATCGACTAAATATGCTATTTCTCAGTCTGGTAAGCAAATATTCAATTATCTGATCCTCCTTATGAGATCTCTAGAGGGTAATGATTTTCACTTGATTTCTTTAGTTCTCTACCTTTTTTGATTTCATGAAATTTATTAATGAATGAATGATCTAAGTAAGTATTTATAGGTGAATTAGAAAACAAAGATCGGAAACTTGAAAACATTCCTCACCTTTTCAGACTTCAAATATTTAAATATCTCTCACATTTAAACTCCAACTTTGTCTTCTTCAATCCCCCAAAGAATTCTTATAGATTTAAGAAAAATTAAAATTCCAGTTTTAACACATCAACTCTTTATAAAACCTATGGAATTTTTCTTTTTGAGTCTTCTTCGTAATCAAATCAATATGATTTTTGATTATTTCATTGTGAATCTGAATTTTGTATCCTTCTCAGTGAATCTGAATTGTGTATCCTCCTTAAGCTCATTACAATGGAAATAAAATTATGAGAAAATACCATTATTATGAATTTCCCATTATTAAGGAAATTCACATTCTGATGGAAATATCATTGTGATGGAAATCTCAATTTGACTTAATCTTTATACTTCAACTTCAAAATTCTTCAAAATTCATCAACCTCAAACATTTTGACTTTTGGATATGATCTTCTGAAACATTCGACCTTTGATGGATTTATTCACAATGATGGAATACCAAATATAATAAAATTCTTACTATGATCTAATTTATCATTATGATGGAATTATTCACTTGGAAATTTTGAATTTATTTAAACCTCTCAACCATTTCTTTAAAAGATTTTATCACGAATTGTTTGCATGATTTATGAAAAATTATTGATCATCAATGCATCATCTAATTTTGGTTAGAATGTATAAAATCTTTCTAATTCATGACTTCTCATTCTTAAACAATCCTATGGATTAAAAATATGACTTCATCACTCATATACTTATTTCTATCCTTAATTATGAAAAAGAAAAACATCCAGCAAACAACCATTTATGCCTCTAATTCTTTTGGATTCTATGATCTGAATACTACGAAGATGGATCCAATTTTTTCTTTAACATTCAATTTTCTTAAAAAGTCATTATAATGGATGGAATATGATTCCTAGATAACAAAATCATACTTATACAAAATGATTATTTGTTAAAAAATACAAAACTTTGTTAAAAAACACCACAAAGTTTCTTCAAAAGTCGTAGATAAAATTATAAGGGATAAGTCTATGTATAATTTTGAATCTTGAAGATTTGGAAAAGAATAGATTTTGTGGTTTCCCTTTTATTTACCTGATTTTCTTGATACTAAAACTGGATGAAATATCTGGAACTACTATACCTAGGGGTAATAACCCAAGAAATACAGATTGGGTATTTACTCGATCATTTCCTTGTGAATGATAAAGAGTCATAATTTCAAACCTAGTTTTACACTCTTAGGGGATATGTTTTCGTTAATCGCATTCACATTATGAACCATAATAAAAGATTTTAGTTTTATGTTAACTAATTATGTTAGAGAATCTATTTTAAAAATAACCATACATTACTAGGTATTTAACAAATTGAGTCATAGGTTGAACCGAATGTATCTTTTGTGGAAAATAAAGGTGTCATAGGGGAAGACATATTCAAATTAATGACTTCGTATTCATATTTTGGATATTATCATTAACATTTTCTTTTTATTATTTGGTTGAAATGGGATCATGAAGATAAAGATAAAAAAGGCATGTAAGTAAAAACCACTATATATTATAACTGAATAAGGTATCCGTAACACCCCGAGATTTTATGAAAAATATTCTTTTAATTTCATTAATGTCTTGTGTTGTATTCTACACCAATATTACCTTGCACTATACGCAACACCGTATTAGCTTGCAGTATACGCAACACTATTCTTGGATCGTGTTACACAAAATTTTGATAACAGTTATTCTACGCAACATTGAGTATATATATATATATTCAATGTATAAATGAAATATGGTTGGATTCTGTTATACAAAACAACAAAGGATTCTTTCACAACACGCAACCCTGACTTGGCCTGCATTACACGCAATCGCGACCTTCCTCGATAGCGTGTGTTGTACGCAATACTGGGTTTTAATAAACAAGGATATATTATTATAATATTGTCATGAACTAGCCGTTATGAATAGTGTTAACTAAATGTTGAATTTTATATCATTATTATTCATCTTACACATTTCTAGAACATGGTATAAGAACAAAATAAATTTTTCGGGTAAAATAAGTATTTTTCAAAAAATGCAGTTTTGCCGCCTTTTGATGGCGCACACACATTAAATCAAGATTTTGACATGTTTATAAGTTCAATTTGAGAAAATAAAATTCTTATTTTGAATCAGGATATAAAAATTTACATTAGTTAAAGTTTTGATATTTTCTCGATAACTTTCATATTTTAATGAATATTAAAAACACGGTATATTTTAATTAAAAACAACTTTTTTCATCGTAATATCTTATGTGGTTAAATTATAATATTGAATGGTTTTAAAGTATAAATAGAATATATTTTTACCATTTAATATAATGTATGACATTAGCATTGATTTTACCTTGAATTCGTTGGTTAAATCAATTCAATCTTTTGCAATGTTTTAAAGAAAACACGTTTTCTTTCGACAATGGGATTAATTTTAATTTAATTTCTGCAACTTTTGTGTATTGAATTTGGAAAAATGGATTCCATATTTGGAATCAGTGGATCCAAATTATGTTAATAAGCTACTTTTTATTTTTGGGAATTATGAATAGTAACTACGGTAAATTTTATTTACCATAGTTAAAGGTAAATTGGGTAATTATGGGTAAATATAATATTTTAAAATTACACCAAAAAATGTCAAAATCCTATTGGAGGACTAAAAGTCGACCCATATGACCTAAGGGTCAGATTAGATTCATTTAATTAAATTTATTCAATGAAAATAATTTAATTATTATTAAAACCAAAGAATGTGACAACATGTCACTTTCTTAAATATTATAAGTATAATAATTTTAATCTAGTGATAAAAGTCATGAAATTTAAAACATGAATAGTCTCCAGAAAGCTAATACAATTATCTATATCATAGGAATTTATTTATAATTTTTAGGGATTAAATAATTATCATTTATTATGACACAAAGATAATGCAGTAATTGTCTTATTAATGAAATATTGACATAATTGATGTTATAAATGCCCAAATAAATGCAATTTGAGACTTTTTATGACTTACACTAATTTTATAGGTTAATATGACATGTTATTGTTGATTTAAGTAAATTGGTTCGAGCTTATCATTCTGTTATGAATTTCATAAAAATCATGTACCAAATAGTGTCAAAATTGACATAAAATAGTTTTTAAAACAAATATTATATTATTAATTGTTATTTTATTCCTAAAAATATAAGGTTCGGCCAAATGACTTAGATAAGATTATATATATTAATAATAAACAATTTGGGGTTCTTTTTGCTTGATATAGTATGTTTATTAACCATATAGTTTAAGAAAACAAAAAGACACAGTAAAAGTTAAATTATTTAACTTAGAGTTAAATCTAATTGATAAGGTTAAAATAATAACCTAAACTTGTCTAAATCCTATTTGATGATAGGCTTTCGACCCATCCTCACCTTAGCCTAGAAATAAATCAATTTGGAGATATTTAAAACCGAACTTGACTTTATAATAAAATAATATTTTTAGTTATTCCAAAGGTTCCCCTCTCCTCCCTTATAAAAGGGCACCTCCCCCCTCTCTTCCTCACACAACTTTGAGACTTCATGCTCGGAAAAACCCTGCCAAATTCTATTGTCCACTTCCCTAGAAACATCCTAGTGGTTATGGTCTTCCTCAAAGACCAATTTTAGTTCCCTAAGAGGAGGTCTCAAAGAGGCGCTTCAAAGAAGAGGTAATTTCCGTTACCGATTCTTTCACCTTTATTTCTTATTCCACTTCTTCTTCTTAGGTTATTTCATTATGAAGTAATAACATCAGTATAACTCATATACTGATATGTTATTATAAGTATGAAACAATCCTATTTCACCATCTATCCATCCTACGGAAAACGAAATCACCGTGCGTGCGTACGTACGGAATACCGTCTCCACACCGTGGTGAAATCTATTTTCCACCACCACCTTACTTGGATGGGTATAATGGTGTAAATAATAACTATATATTATTATTTTAAAGTGATATTGATTATGAAATAGTATACATACACTCCAATATAGTCCCACGATCATGAGAATGATATCATCGCTCGTGCGTACGTACGGACTACTGTCTCCATGACGCGATGAGATTCATTCTCCACTTTAACCATTCATGAATGATTATAAAGTATATATAATAATTAATCATGAAATATATGACATAATAATGATACTGGATTTATGTGTATATATATGTATGTCATCTACTTAATTCCATTCAACTCAATAAGGAAATGAAAACAGCATTCATGTGTACGTACGGCCTACCGTCTCCATGAACGGTGTATTTCTTTCCATTTAATGATTTATTATATATATGTATATTCTGAATATATATATATATATATATATAAATCATGTTTTATATTCTGGAATTAAGTAATCATGATCTAAGTAATCATATGAATAATTACAAGTCAAAACACGGACGACAAATGAAACAATTTTACCCAAAACGCTCTTTAACATGGAATTTACAAAAGAGCGGGTAATATAAAGTCATAAGTGAACCATATATGATATCATAACAATGAATATGATTCTGTAATAAGTCAATGACATTATTTAAATCATTATACAGGAGGTTCGGACACTTCCAAAGCAAATCGGATCTAAGGTAAGGGAAATATCACAATCTCATTTTTATCCGAGATTGTTTATTCGTAAGTATTTACTGGGGTGTATTTTATCATCCACATCCATGTTTCATCAATATGTAATATTATTTCCATCCACCTACAATTTTTTAAATCCATTTTTACCCTTCGTTGAGTTTATTAGTAAAAGAAATGAAAGGAATCTTTTGTCGTTTTTCGTACGAGGTACTTTTTCACTTTTCCGACAAAAGTACGAAGAATGTTTTTTTAACTTATACGACATGAATGGATTTTTAAAACATTATTTCCAAGAAGCATCCTTTACAAGTTTTCAAGTTTATTTTTAATCAACTTATTTTATTTTAATGTTTTATGACATTTTAAGAAAGGAAAAATGTTTTTGAAGAAGAAAGGTTATTTTCCTCATAATGGAGTTCAAGTGTTTTATCAAAACTATTTTCCATCTAAGATAATAAAGGGTTCTGTTTCTATCCCTATTATTACATGGATTTGATAATGTTGTGATGGAAATATTTTTATGAATTCTTTTTTCTTATATGAATTGTTTAATGATGTCACGATGTTTAAAGACTCCCATTTTTATTACATGGGTTATGCTATGATGTATGGTTTATGATTTTGTGGCACACATAAGAATGGTTTCAGTATGAGATGGGTGGGACCTCTATCTCCCTCCAATGCATTGGGTAAAGATTTTATATCTCATGAGATAGACATGGCTGGAATGGTAGGTTATACCGGTTCAGTGAAACAGGACTGAAACGAGGGTGACTCGGTTCAGAAAGGGACTTTGTCCACTAAGATAATCTTGGCAATGAGTCTTGACTAATAAGAAAGGATTCTCTATGATTATGTGTGTATGCCACATAGTTTCATGTTTTAAGTTATGATTATTGGGATTTCATTTCACTACTATGATTTTTCCCATGTTATGAAATTATGCTCCCTTTTGCAGGTTATGATTTCCAAAATGTTATGTTCTTATGAATATGATGTGATTTATATTTCTTTTGTTTACCCTTACTGATCATTTGAGCTCACCCTTTTATGTTTTCTTTTCCCCAATAAATAAAGAAAGGATTTAGGTAAAAAAAAAGTAAGATCTTTATGGGAGATGTTGAAGATCTTTCACCATGATTAGAAGATTATATTCCAAGTTTCCAAAGACACTAAACTATTACGATCCTTGTGTGTGTGTTTTTAATATGTACTAAGTATTCCGCAAAAGTAATGTAATGTCCATGTACGTCATGCTTCGGTTCTCTACAGTTGGTATCAGAGGAAAGGTTTAGTCAACCTTTGGAAACTAGGATGCGAAAACGTTAGTGAGATCCCTAGAGATATTTCTAAGGTATGTCTAGGGATGTCCCTAAGGTTAAGTATACGTATAGGTTATAGTACTAGAATTACGCTAACGATCATAGAATTAAACCTAAGATGTTAGATATTGAAGGTAATCCCCCTTTATTATGTTGTTTTCCCTAACATGAGTTTTTTTCCTCTCACACTATTCTTTTTGGGTTTTAGACGATGGCTGGAACCCGAAGGAACCATGTTGATCAATGCAATGGACAATGCAATGATTGTCCTCCTGAACAAACAAATGTTATGGGAGATGGAGTGCAAGATCTTATTGCTATAGTTACACAAGCTATGAATCATTCTAGACTTCCAAATGAGCAGAGAAGGGAACAATATTCTATTGAGTCCTTCATGAGGCAACGTCCACCTTCTTTCAGTGGGTTTTCTGATCCACTTGTTGTTGAACAATGGATCAGTACCACTGAAAAGATATTTTCAGTTCTTCAATGTTCTGAACATGATAAAGTCATCTTATCAGTATATTGTTTGGAAGGTGAAGCTGATCAATGGTGGAATCTTATCAAGAATACGAGTCCAAGAGATGAAATTGAGTCCATGGAATGGGGCGAGTTCAAGAACTTGGTTTTCAGTAAGTACTTCCCTCGTATTCTTCGAACAAAGATGGAAAAGGAGTTTCTTGAGATGATGCAGAAGGATGATGAATTTATTGGTATATACGATGCAAATTTTACAAGGCTTGCAAGGTATGCATCTGGCATTATCATCCAACCTGAAAGTAAAGTTGATCGATTTTTCAGTGGCTTAAAACCAAGTCTTCTAAGGGCATTAGCTATAAGAGACTTCAGTAGCTATGAAGAAATTGTGTTTTGTGCTATGAAGGTAGAAATGGAAGTTGGTGTTACATATCCATCTCATGGTTTTGAAAAGAAACAAAATATGGAGTTCAATGAGAAATCTCAGAATAATGGTGAAAAGAAAATGAATGTTTCCTTATGCTCAAAGTGTGGAAAGAAGCATGGTGGAGATTGTCTTAAAGGGAGTAGAAAATGTTTTAAGTGTGGAAAAGAAGGTCATCGAGCAGCTGAGTGTCGAAGTAATGGAAAAATGGTTTCTAATGATGTGAACAAAGCAAACACTGCAGAGAACGCACCACCAACACTTCAATGCTTCAAGTGCAAGGAAATGGGGCATTATGCTAATAAATGCCCTAATCCAAGGGTTAGTGATGATCAACATGAGCAACCACCTAAGGAAAAGGATAAAGGGAAGTCACATGCGATCACTATTGGTGATGTTGAATATGACAATGATGTGGTGGAATGATTAAGTGTTTATGTAATCGGATTCCTAAATAATGTTGTATCATAAAGTATTGGAATATTTATGTATTGGCCCAATGTGGTGTTCAAAGTGATTGAGATATTTTTGGAAATAAGATGATATGCGCATAATGAAGGGAAAATGAGAAAACGAAATGTTTAACAGTATTCATGAGCTCATGATTGATATAAGGACTAAGTGATATCATGGTTTGAGTATATAGAATTTTGAGGATTTTGGTATGTGGAATGTGTTAACTTTTAACTGCATTCATGTTTTCACTAAGGTTCAATGGGTATTCAAGAGAGTACATGATTAAGGCCTTTGAATGTTTGGAATGTGACCAATAAGAAATATTTTCTGATATATGGGGATCAACGATGGTATTAAATCTCTGGTAATCGTTTTCACTATATTATGAGAGTGGACTGAAGTATTATGGATAAGCCTAATGATTGGAATGGATTATGTTGGACATAATTTAGTATTGTTTAAGGATAGAAGTTTTTTCGATATTATTGATGGGATGTTATGGTAATATAGTTTTAGAAAAGGACAACCTGTAGGACAGGTGACAGCCCATCTCGTCGGACAAGGCTGTGGGAATCGAACCCACAACCGAAGTGCGACTGGCCTTTATCGCCTACCACTGACCTACAGGAAGTCCATGTTTAGTAGAAACTAGTTTTATTATATTACGCAATATGATATATGAAGTATAAGTCCATTTTAGGAAACCTATATGATGAATCTCACTATAGATGGACTTATGTATTTTTTGATAACTTTTCTAACCTTTTGTTTGAGATAGATGGAATGACCCATCATTCTATCACATGATCTACTAACACATCACGAATGACAAATTCAACTTCATTTCTTTAAGAGATGAAGTGGAAATTGTCCAAAGAATGAAAAAAGGTGAGACTATACCAAAATCACGAAATTATTTCTTCTAATTCCAATTTCATCAACTTTAGGGAAATGATCTTGAAAACCAAAAATGTTGTCCTAGTGCTTATATATCTGATGAATCAGATGGTACCTTAGATCATCACAAATTTATGGGTTTGTGATTGTTGGCTTTTCCATAGCCATGTTCTCTTCCACTCTCCATCTGAACATGATGGTTAGATTTCTCTTCTATATCCATATTTTAACCTATGTGGAAACCCAGTGATTATATTATTTGGGTAACCGTTATGTTTCATACTTTTGTTTTTAAAGATTGGTTTTGGTATTCCTTTTTACGATGTGGGTTTCTATTAAAGAAACTCTAGAATAGTAAACCATTTATAACCCCAACGAATTTCGAGGGAAAAATTCATTTTAAGGGGGGTAGAATGTAACACCCCGAGATTTTATGAAAAATATTCTTTTAATTTCATTAATGTCTTGTGTTGTATTCTACACCAAGATTACCTTGCGCTATACGCAACACCGTATTAGCTTGCAGTATACGCAACACTATTCTTGGATCGTGTTACACCCAATTTTGATAATAGTTATTCTACGCAACATTGAGTATATATATATATATATATTCAACGTATAAATGAAATATGGTTGTATTCTGTTATACGAAACAACGAAGGATTCTTTCACAACACGCAACCCTGGCTTGGCTTGCATTACACGCAATCACGACCTTCCTCGATAGCATGTGTTGTACGCAATACTGGGTTTTAATAAACAACGATATATTATTATAATATTGTCATGAACTAGCCGTTGTGAATAGTGTTAACTAAATTTTGAATTTGATAACATTATTATTCATCTTACACATTTCTATAACATGTTATAAGAACAAAATAAATTTTTCGGGTAAAATAAGTATTTTTCAAAAAATGCAGTTTTGCCACCTTTTGATGGCACACCCACTTTAAATCTAGTTTTTGACATGTTTATAAGTTCAATTTGACAAAATAAAATTCTTATTTTGAATCAAGATATAAAAATTTACCTTAGATAATGTTTTGATATTTTCCCGATAACTTTCATATTTTAATGAATAGTAAAAACACGGTATATTTTAATTAAAAACAACTTTTTTCATCGTAATATCTTATGTGGTTAAATTATAATATTGAATGGTTTTAAAGTATAAATAGAATATATTTTTACCATTTAATATAATGTATGACATTAGCATTGATTTTACCTTGAATTCGTAGGTTAAATCAATTCAATCTTTTGCAATGTTTTAAAGAAAACCCATTTTCTTTCGACAACAGGATTAATTTAAATTTAATTTCTGCAACTTTTGTGTACTGAATTTGGAAAAATGGATTCCATATTTGGAATCAGTGGATCCAAATTATGTTAATAAGCTACTTTTTATTTTTGGGAATTATGAATAGTAACTACGGTAAATTTTATTTACCATAGTTAAAGGTAAATCGTGTAATTAAGGGTAAATATAATATTTTAAAATTACCCTAAAAAATATCAAAATCCTATTGGATGACTAAAAGTCGACCCATATCACCTAAGAGTCGGATTAGATTCATTTAATTAAATTTTTTCAATGAAAATAATTTAATTATTATTAAAACCAAAGAATGTGACAACATGTCACTTTCTTAAATCTTATAAGTATAATAATTTTAATCTAGTGATAAACATCATGAAAATTCAAACATAAATAGTATACAGAAAGAGAATAAAATTATCTATATCATAGGAATTTATTTAAAATATTTAGGGATTAAATAATTATCATTTATTATGACACAAAGATGATGCAGTAATTGTCTTATTAATGAAATATTGACATAATTGATGTTATAAATGCCCAAATAAATGTAATTTGAGACTTTTTATGACTTACACTAATTTTCTAGGTTAATATGACATGTTATTGTTGATTTAAGAAACTTTTTTCTAACTTATCATTCTATTATGAATTTCATAAAAATCATGTACCAAATAGTGTAAAAATTGACATAAAATAGTTTTTAAAACAAATATTATATTATTAATTGTTATTTTATTCTTAAAAATCTAATGTTCGTCCAAATGACTTATATAAGATTCTATATATTAATAATAAACAACTTGGGGTTCTTTTGTCTTGATATAGTAAGTTTATTAACCATATAGTGTAAGAAAACAAAAAGACACAGTAAAAGTTAAATTATTTAACTTAGAGTTAAATCTAATTGATAAGGTTAAAATAATAACCTAAACTTGTCTAAATCCTATTGGATGAAAGGATTTCGACCCATCCCCACCTTATCCTCGAAATAAATCAATTTGGAGCTATTTAAAACCGAACTTGACTTTATAATAAAATAATAATTTTAGTTATTCCAAAGGTTCCCCTCTCCTCCCTTATAAAAGGGCACCTCCTCCCTCTCTTCCTCACAAAACATTGAGCCTTCAAGCTCGGCAAAACCCTGCCAAATTCTCTTCTCCACTTCCCTAGAAACATCCTAGAGGTTCTGGTCTTCCTCAAAGACCAATTTTAGTGCCCTAAGGGGAGGTATCAAAGAGGCGCTTCAAAGAAGAGGTAATTTCCGTTACCGATTCTTTCACCTTTATTTCTTATTCCACTTCTTCTTATTAGGTTGTTTCATTATGAAGTAATAAAATCAGTATAACTCATACACTGATATTTTATTATAATTATGAAACAATCCTATTTCACCATCTATCCATCCTACGGAAAATGAAATCACCGCGCGTGCGTACGTACGGAATACCGTCTCCACGCCGTGGTGAAATCTATTTTCCACCACCACCTTACTTGGATGGGTATAATGGTGTAAATAATAACTATATATTATTATTTTAAAGTTATATTGATTCTGAAATAGTATACATACACTCCAATACTGTCCCACGATTATGAGAACGATATCATCGCTCGTGCGTACGTACGGACTACCGTCTCCACGACGCGATGAGATTCATTCTCCACTTTAACCATTCATGAATGATTATAAAGTATATATAATAAGTAATCATGAAATATATGACATAATAATGATACTGGATTTATGTGTATATATATGTATGTCATCTACTTAATTCCGTTCAACTCAATAACGAAAGGAAAACAGCGTTCATGCGTACGTACGGCCTACCGTCTCCATGAACGGTGTATTTATTTCCATTTAATGATTTATTATATATATGTATATTCTGAATATATATATATATATATATCATGTTTTATATTCTGTAATTATGTAATCATGATCTAAGTAATCATATGAATAATTACAAGTCAAAACACGGACGACAAATGAAACAATTTTACCCAAAACGCTTTTTAACATGGAATTTACAAAAGAGCGGGTAATATAAAGTCATAAGTGAACCATATATGATATCATAACAATGAATATGATTCTGTAATAAGTCAATGACATTATTTAAATCATTATACAGGAGGTTCGGACACTTACGAAGAAAATCGGACCTAAGGTAAGGGAAATATCACAATCTCATTTTTATCCGAGATTGTTTATTCGTAAGTATTTACTGGGGTGTATTTTATCATCCACATACATGTTTCATCAATATGTAATATTATCTCCATCCACCTACAATTGTTTAAATCCATTTTTACCCTTCGGTGAGTTTTTATTAAAATAAATGAAAGGAATCTTTTGACATTTTTCGTACGAGGTACTTTTTGACTTTTCCGACAAAAGTACGAAGAATGTTTTTTTTAACTTATACGACATGAATGGATTTTTAAAACATTATTTCAAATAAGAATACTTTACAAGTTTTAAAGTTTATTTTTAATCAACTTCTTTTAGTTTAAAGTTGTATGACATTTTAAGAAAGGAAAAATGTTTTTGAAGAAGAAAGGATATTTTCCTCAAGAATGGAGTTCAAGTGTTTTATCAAAATTATTTTCCATCTAAGATAATAAAGGGTTCTGTTTCTATCCCTATTATTACATGGAATTGATTATGTTGTGATGGAAATAGTTTTATGAATTCTTTTATCTTATATGAATTGTTTTATGATGCCACGATGTTTAAAGACTCCCATTTTTATTACATGGGTTATGCTATGATGTATGGTTTTTGATTTTGTGGCACACATAAGAATGGTTTCATTCTGAGATGGGTGGGACCTATATCTCCCTCCAATGCATTGGGTAAAGATTTTATATCTCATGAGATAGACATGGCTGGAATGGTAGGTTATACCGGTTCAGTGAAACAGGACTGAAACGAGGGTGACTCGGTTCAGAAAGGTACTTTGTCCACTAAGATAGTCTTGGCAATGACTCTTGACTAATAAGAAATGATTCCCTATGATTATGTGTGTATGCCACAAAGTTTCACGTTTTATGTTATGATTATTGGGATTTAATTTCACTACTATGATTTATCCCATGTTATGAAATTATGCTCCCTTTTGCAGGTTAAGATTTCCAAAATGTTGTGTTCTTATGAATATGATGTGATTGATATTTCTTTTGTTAACCCTTACTGAGCATTTGAGCTCACCCTTTTATGTTTTCTTTTCCCCAGGATATAAAGAAAGGATTTAGGTAAAAAAAGGAAGATCTTTATGGGAGATGTTGAAGATCTTTCACCACGATTAGAAGATTATATTCCGAGTTTCCAAAGACACTAAACTATTACGATCCTTGTGTGTGTGTTTTTGTTATGTACTATGTATTCCGCAAAAGTAATGTAATGTCCATGGACGTCAAGCTTCGGGTCTCTACAGTATCATACTAAAATGGATTAAAAAATTTATATATTCTTATTCTGATTTAAAAGGTAATTATCCCAGTATAAACTAACTTAGTGAGGCTAATGTATTAATAGAAATTAATTATTGATACTTTTAGTTATTTTCACTAGTGACTAATATTTTTTGATGATATTATAGTGTATTTTAATATTTTTGAAAATTATGGGAAACATATAGGGATTTTTCTTTTATATATTTTTCATTAAATGATTGGAAACATGTTTTAAACGGTATCAATAACCGTAATATGTGATTTTGTGAAAATATTATATTTTTGGGATAACTATTAGAGAAAAAATTATTGAGAGATAAATAACTCTTAAGTTTAATATACTCTTGATTTTAAGATTATAAAAGGTTTCTTGATTTTAAAAAAGTAAGTCAGATAGTATTTGTAACCCTGTGTTTGATAATTTATTCCTGATATTTTTAGTGAAGTTCATCACATTTTCTTGATTATGGTATATAATGGGTGGTGTGTGATTTTATAGAGTTTAAGGGTTAGGGATAATTTTAATTTATAGAAGAATGTTTTGTTTCACTATAGTTTAATGTCTTTGATATTAAAATTGTAACACCCATACTTGTATCATTGGGTCTGATCCAAACTACCACTTAACCACATAAATGTCTCTCCATACACAAGGGGCTTCTAGTTAGAAATGATGGTTTAAAGTGATGTGGTGAGACTATACCCTTGAAAACCATAGTCTTCATTGGATAAATAAAACATCAACATAATTTATGTGAGCATCATAATAGAATGAAAAATAATAATATGTTATAACTAATGTCATGGAAGGTCACACAAAGTATAATCAAATGGAACATGAATGTGTAAGGTAAAAAATAAAATTATGAAAATGAGCATAAATAAATAATTTTTTTTTCACAAACTATACAGAGTTCATTAAAGTACTATTTCTATTTCCCAACACCTAACTCCTAAGTAACCTACATTAGGGCCCTTTCCATTCACTAAATCATGTATTTTTAAGACTACACATACACTGAGATAGTTGTGCATGGTGTGATTATAAACCTAGTATATTCCACCTATAAAAACATAAAATAGTTTAACATGGATATATAAGTTTATGAAAATATGGAAAAGTAAATTTTCACCTAAGAATACAACCAATTATATATCGAGTGATTGTGTGCTAACAAAGATTCCACAACACTGTTTATACCTGATTCAGTAACATGAAATAAGAATATCATAAGTAGTACTGTGTGACATGGGTCACCCAATATAAAAATGTATTCCTTTAAGGATAGTGTACATTACACCTTTTAGGAACAACTCTATGATGAATTTTAAGGGAAAGTCAAACTCATGACTCATGGCTACCTGATCACCAACAATGCTATGCTTGCTTGGCATGGCACAATAATAGACATCTCAAATATGCAAGGATATTCCCCATTGTTAGTTCACACTATCATATATGTAATATCTTCCAATGGAGTATGGAATTCCCCCATGCATTCCAATAAAAGGCACTAACCATCCCATATAGAGCCCTCACTAAAGAGTAATGTCATCCACAAAACCTTTTTAAGGAGATTACTAAGTCCATCAGGGCCACCATTCAACTTGTGCAAGGAATAGTGATTCCACATGAAATTTATAAATAATCATGTAAGTTATAACATATAAAGGGAAAATATATCATAATAGGTATTTCATAGGATATGAAATATTATAAAAATAATACACAATATAGTAAGTAACACATAATCTATACCAAGATAAGGTCTTATGGCTGCCCAAGAACACCCAACATACCTATTATGAAATGATCTCAATGATAGGAATCTAAAAAATTCAAAAATTCTAATAAATTACTTAAAAAGTCTCTTGATTTTATATACTTCCTACCATAAATGTGTTGATTCCAAGTTCTAAGACCCTTTAAGGATTGCCACTCAGATCATCCATGTGCACCAACAATTACTATAAAAATATCAAATTCATTGACACAAAACCTATAAGAGATTAATTAAATGAATTAATAATGATAAGAGATTAAATAAAAGTTAACTTACTAAAATATTTATATTTTTCATTGAAGATCTAGGTCTGGTCAAAAAAAGATGCAATTCTCAATATCTACTATATATCCATCAAGAAAAATAATTTTCCATTATATAATGATAGAATTATTAAATATAGTCATCATATTTTGAATCTATTAATAATATAAATATTGAAATATTATATCATCGTTAAATGTTAAGAAAATAGGGGAAACAACCTCCTATATTGAATCTATACCAACAAGGATTTTTTTATTAAAGGATAGGAACCATATAGGAGTAAGGGGAGACACTTCCTGGGGGAGAAGTCAGGGTGTCTAAACTAATGGAGGCCAAGGGAATCCCCAATGACAAGAGCCATGCTCCCAGGAAAAAGGGATCCAGGGTTATAGTAACTTGTGAGCTCATCACTGGGGCCCGATATAGAGGCTAGACAATCTGCGACTCTATTTTCCTCCAACCATGCGTGAAGAATCTCCATTTGGGAGGAAATTAGAAAATGACTATTATAGATAGTATATGCGATGCACCATGGTGTAACGCCACCACCTTGAAGAGCACAATGAAGAGCATTGGAATCAGTCTCAATAACCGAGAGGGTGATATTACTATCAACATAGTAAATAAGACCAGTGATCATTGCATTCGCTTATGCCTGAAAGGGATTACCACTCCCATATAATTCCGAGAATGCAAGAATTGAATTCCCATTTTGGTCCCTGAAAATATCTCCACCTCGCATGATCCTCATCCCGCAGGTGCCGTCTGAATTGATCTTGTGGCCAGTTCTAGGAGGTATCCAACGCACCTAGTGACCTTGCAGGGTTCTGTGAATGGGAACTCTATCACCAGAAATGATCCTAAAAGAGGTCATTCCTTCTCTATTATTGAATATCCGAGAAATATCAATAATCATATACTTCGTTCTGCAGAGGATCGATGGTCGCGAGGTGATTATACCATCATGCCACACACGGTTCCAGGAATTCCATATGTTCCAGCACCCTGCTAGCTGTATTTACACCCTTGCCTTCTTCTTGATGGTAGTATCAGCCCCCTGGAACCATTCTTGTAGAAATACAGTGCTGCTAATGACCGATCAGCTGCTAAAAGCACCAAAGACCTCCCATACCACATGAGCCCCTATGCCTTCAAAGAAAAGGTGGAATGTGGATTCTTCCTGGCTACCGGAACAACAAGCACATCTGGACACTAGGGAAATTCCACGCCACTTCACATTATCATCGTTGGATAGGGACTTATCTTTGATATCCCTAGGTGTAAGAGGATTAATGAGTTTTTTTAGATATTTTGGGATAAAAATATATTTTTTAAAATAATTAATACCCCATGCATAGTCTGGTATTTTGGTTTCCCAAACATTACCCAATTTTGAGAGGCTTTATTCCACATCTGGTAACTCGTATAGTTTATCCACGTGATTTTGAAAAGTATGTGTAATTATTACTTTTGAATCTATCCAAAAATACATGGTTTTCAAGTAAATTTTTTACGGTCGGATCTAACTGTATGTAAACCAAGATTTTTTATTTTTCCTCTCCAAACAAGTTGTGTGGTTTCCTAGGGAGATATGAACGGTTCCCCTGAATTTTGTACAAACCATCCGCCACATTAAAGTCCTACAAAAGCATCCAAAACCAACCATTATCTATATGAAACATAACCCAAGAAAATATTATCTAAGAAACACTTAAATAAGGTATTAAAGTAAGGTGTAAGGTTCCTGAAATACATCAATCCATTATAATCTCCCCCAATAAAAATTTATCATCCTTCATAAGTGCCTCTAGAGTTTTTGTTCCAAAAACATAGGTAATTAAGCTCATACATCAGATTTTTACTCCCATGTTTCTAATTGAATAAATCTATACTACAATAAGACTTTGAAAACTGGAACCATCCTCTCTTGAATAACATTATCACTCCAATAAATGATCAACAATGAGTGCTCCATGAATGATGTGTTAGGAAACATATCTATATACTCATAATCAATTAGATTCACATGATCAAGAATGTTCCTTTGATGTTAAGAGTCCTGGAACACATATTGAATACCCTGATAACATGTAGTATGATTCATTATGTATGACCATATACAAAAAATGATCTGTAATCTCAAATGGTCTAAAAAATCTCGATTCCAATTTTATTTGCTTCTGTAGCCCTTGATTTTTTAGTTGAGTAGTCACCCATAAGAAAACTTGATCTCACATAATGAACTCAAAGGGTATTCTCCACCTGTAGAAATAAAAAAATAATAAAGTGAGTTGTGAATAACATCTTTCGAATCAACTTCACTCTCTCAATGGTCCTTTACACCATCCTCAGACCCATACCTTTGCCCCGCCTACCTTATACCAACATAATACTGAGAAAAATAGCTGAATATAAATAAAATATAATGGTTCCATAAAAATTGATCCTAGAAGATTTTGTTATATGTGAAATCAACCGAGGATAGGCGATTATCCAAAGAACCACTGAAGTCCAGAATGCCTGGACCCAACATATCCTCTAAAATCAAAATTATCATCTTTAAATGTTCATCAGTCTATAGATGGTATGTTTTAATCAATTTAAATTGTGTACCCAGTGCCTTCACTAATACCTACCAAATCCATGACGTGAAACACACATCCCTAGGCATACAATATCCCATATATATAGATTCCCCAACTCTTCCAATAAAAAGGTTTTTCAAATTGGAGACAAATTATCCACTTTCATCTACTAGTCAACTACTACCCAAATAGAATCAAGACATCCCAGAGACCTAGATAACCCTATCAAAAAGTCCATCATCGCATTCTCCCACTTCCATATATGCACTAGAAGTGACTAAAGAAAACCACCAAGATTCTAATTCTCACCTTTTACCCTCTTCAAATTAAGGGATTATGAACCAAAATAGGTTGTGTATATCTTCTTACTTGGCTTCCAAAATTGACATTGAATGTCGTGGTATATATTTTCTGACCCTACATGCACTTATCACTTCAATTCATGAGACTCTCTTATAAGATATTATTCTAATAAAACTATCACTACTAACCATACATGAATGTAAATAATATCATCATTATCTAGGGACTTCCCTAAGACCAAATGATCCCCTATAAAATATTTTGTATCACTTTGGAATAAAGATATGACTCTTGGATATCCTTAACCATATCCACTATAGAAGACAGGATAACTAATGGTACACATGTCATAGCTATGTGATCCTCAAATGCATCCAAAAGATACTCACCCATCATACATATGAGATTAAATTCACCCTATAATGGCCAATTTCCAAGATCATATGTCCCCAGGGTCTTCCTTGTGAGAAAATATACAATGAAATTACCTTTTCTAATATCATAGCCGATATAAAAGTTAAACACCTATAGATACTCTACCCAAAACCTATGCCTCAGAATCAAATTCCACTGAGAGAATATGTATCACAAGATCTTGTTGCCCATGTAGATGATAGAAATATCACCTAAGATATAGTTTTACAAACACATTAGGTTATAGACCATAATATCCAACTCTAATTCATGTGTTGGGTAGTTCCTCCGATTCAGTCATAGATGATGTCACGCATTAGCGACTACATCATCTCTATTCATAACACAGTTCCCAAACAAACACCCAATCCATCACATTACATTATATATCCAATCTTAGTCTATTAAAGGATCACAATTGTATTTATCATTGATATTATCTTCTGCTCTAGGAAGGCCTCTTCACCCAAATATATCATCCAAACCATTTCCCCATTTTTGTTAAAATCTATTACCAGTGCAACCAAATTATAGATTTCATAGATGAAATTTTGATAGTTCCCTACAAGATCAATGAAAATTCTTATCTTGAACATGTTTTTAAGATATGGCCAAGATATCAAAACATGTACCTTCTCTGTGTCCACTAAAATTTATGCTTAAAAAATCATTTTGGATGAACCGCATATCCTAGATCTAACAGTGACACTTATATAGTTTTAGATAATTTAGATGTTCTTGAAGAGTTCTCAATACAATATCGAGGTGCCTAGAATGAATATCTAATGTTCTATAATATATCCATAAATAAACCGTTAATACAACAGTTAACGATTCAAGGTGTGGATGGAAAATCATACTCAAGAGATCTATAACAACCATTGGATAATTTTTTTACCTAAAAGGAATGATAGGATATTGATACATCCCATAACTACTCCTAAACACTTTCTTTGGGATATACACCCCTCTAACACACAATTGATGTTTCCCTAAATGAAGATCAATTTTGAAAAATAACCGATATAACCAAAAATAATAAAACATATAATAATTCCAAGGTAAAGGGTACCTTTTCTTCACCATTACCTTATTCATTTTTCAGTAGTCCACACATAGTTTAAAAATATCATCTGCCTTCTTAGAAAACAACACTTGAGAACCCAAAGGATATGTGATTAGTCAGAGAAATCCCTTCACCTCCAAATCATCCAACTATACCTCTATAACTCTTAAATAATCTGTTTCTATGAGATAAAGGTGAATCGATATCAGTATCACCTCAGTTATAAGGTTAATACCAATTTAAATTCCTCTATCTATAGAAATACTTCAGAATTAATATGGGAAAATATCCATATAATGATCCGCCACTGGATAGAAAATATATGTAGGTACTACTGATTCTTCTGTGATATCCATGACTATTACCTATTTAATGATAACTCTAATCCAACTTAGGTCTAATCCCATCCTACAAGCTCTGACATATGACTCACTGGTCAATACAAACTTCTCTCCACTAATCTTGGTGAAATATTAGCATCTATGTTATTATTAAATATGATCATGATAAATGATCAACCAATACATTGTGAATATCACATTGAAACTAGTTATCTCTAAAATAATAAATTCCCACATATTTCTATATTCCAAAAGGAATATTGGAAACTCAGGATATAACTGAAGATTATCTATTTTCTTTCCCAATGGAATGTCAAGAGAGAGTAACTCATAACATAACTTGACTGATAAATACATGTGAGAAATTATGTTAGAAAATATAATAAAATGGGAAGGTCATATATTAAAAAAGTAGTAGATAGCATATATATGGTAAAAAACTAAACCTATGACTCTAGATGGTACCTCTCCACCAGTCGACAGAACATCATCCATCACATACGTCCAGTCTATATCTAGATCATTTCCTTGCCTCTATAGTGTATGGATTTCTTGAGTCATTGATGTTTAAAGTGCTTGTGTATACTATTGAGGACCCATACCTACACCCTAACTAATGATCCTTGAGTCTTAATAGGGAACATTAGTAAAAAGGAAAGTATGTGACCCATCTTTCTATATCATTAACATTTCTTATGTGGAACTTCATCTCAAAACTAGTGAATCTGGTCAGGGTGTTACACATATTGTTTTGAGAAATCTATATTTTGGGGAATATATAATTATGGTATATAAATACAACAGTTTATTAATGTATAAAATATTTATGTTGTTTTAGGAAAGAGAAGAAACTTAATATAGCATAAGATAGTAAATTAGATTCCATATTAGTATTTATATCTCAAATGATAAATATGTTAATAATTCTCTCACCTACATTCATCAGTGAATGATAATTAATATTGTGAGGATGAAATTTATTTATGAAGGGGAGATTTTAACACCCTAATACTTTAATATATTATCACCTTTTAAATAATTCACTGTGTTCAATATCATAATCTACAAAACAAAAAACATAAATTACATATTTATATATTGAGATAAAATATAAATATTTATGTGTGCCATTTAAAAACAAGTCTTTCATTTAGAAAGATTGAATATAACAAACCAATTTATGATAAATTTATATGAAGAAAATAAAGGATAATTTTAATATAATTGAAATTTAATTAATGTAGCTAAAATTACTAATACAGTCATTTCATGATTAAAAAATTATTTTTCAAAATATTTCCTTTTTAAGTGATTTTTTATTTCAATAAAAATTTGATTAATAATAATAAAATGTGTTTCATTCTAATAATTATTTAATAATAATTTAATTGGTAAACGATTGTAAATATGATGAGAAAGGTTTGTATTATAAAAAGTTTTTGTCCTATAAAATATTTTTTCATTGTATATCATATTTTTTGAAACATAAATTTATATAATTTATAATTTTAATTGATAAAAAACAAAATTATTTTTAGATTCATAGTATTAATATTATCTTAAGATGAATTTAAGGTATTTTTCTAAAAAGATTCATTTTTTGGTGAACAGTGAAAAATACCGCTTTTATAACTAATGAATTTTATGGCATTATTAATATATAAGAATAAATTTGAAATTCATGAAACTTTTTAAAAGGAAAAATATATATTTTATATGTGTATAACATTAAAAATGTTTTTTACAATTTAAAACCCCATATTTGACATTGCGGAACTTGATTTATATTATTAAAAAATCATTTTCAATATGTTATGCCTTTAATATTTTAAAATTAATTATTATTACATTTAGAAACATAAAATAATAAAATTTATTTAAAATTTAAAATCATTATGCCCAAATTATATAATAAGTAAAAAATTATTTTCCAGAAAAAATGATAAATATCTTTGGTAAAAACTAGTTACTTCAGTAAAACAAAAAGGCCTAAAAAGGGATTAACTAAGAGAGAAAGACAACCATGATTTTTAAAATATGTGTAATAATGGGTTGTTGAGGACATTATTAACCTTATACCATACCCACTCCATTATTTCTCAAGTTTTGGATCTAATTTTCTTTATAGAGACTTCCCATTACTAAAAATGTTTTGGATTTTACAAAAATTTCATCCTTTAGCCCTTATAAAAGGGGAATTACTCTCTTAACTTCCGCTCACACCACAAAACACTTATATTATATCAAAAAAACCACGTAGTTAAAATTCCAAAAAACCTTTAAGATGTTTTTGACTAATTAAAATTCCATCCATAGAAAGCTATTATCTCCCCACTATGAAATATAAGGATAATCATAGAAAAAATAATGTTGCTACTCGTGAAAAAGAGATCTACTGGTGGTGTAAAATCTACCAGTGGAAGAATGGATCTACCAGTCAAGATCAATGCATGACTATTTAAATGATATAACAATGACCTAATATCTGTCATTCATAAAAGGTGGAACTAAGGCTCGAGAAGATCATCTGACTAGAAGAACCATATGATCAATGTTCTTCTCGTACTACCATAATCAAAGGGATGCACCGTAATGTCAAGGGACATGAGGAAGAAGAAAAAAAAACTCTAGGATGATAAAACTAAAAAACAAACAGTTGTTGGAATTTTTTGGATAATGTAATATAAAAACAACTTGTGAAATAGTTGACCGGCTAAATAAAAAAATAAAAAATATTTGAAAAAGGTGATGTGTGGTAAAAATGATCAAGGCATACGAGATAAAATAAATGATCGGCCTTATGAAACAAATTTTATCCATTGGATAAAAAATGTATGAGTTTTTAAATAATGGGTGAATAGTTTTATATTTTGTACATCCTACATCAGATATGTGGTTTTATGATCCACCTCTTTTATAAATACTCATCCTTAAGCATCACATAATATAGTTAATTCATATATAAAAAACTTATTACATTTGTGAAGGAATTTTTAGTTTATTGTTTGATGAAATCAGAAAAATATTCAAACATATCAACGCACAAGAATACCAATGGGGTAATAATAAAACAGTATTCATTTATTCTTTAATACAAATGATTTTAATAAAAAAACATGAAATATTTTCATGTAAAGTCTTTACAACATTCATCTTGGCTTCTCCTTTTTATCTTACCCATCCTTAAAACATGTGAATAACATTTTAAAATATGTGATGAGAATAAAAATTTCAGTAAGGGATATAAAAATAAGGATATAACCCATTAGCACATGAATACTGACAAACATATGAAATCATTTTCACAAATACATACTTCTCACTCGATAAGTTTAATATAGTTACTTTAATAAAAACACGATATTTCCATAAAACATAGAAAACATAAATAAAAAATATTGGTATCTTCGAGAATTACTTACTCAATATTGTAACCCTCAAAACTACATTATGATATTTGACCCTCACAGTTCCCTTACAATGTAACCCTCAAGACTACCTTACAATGTCACCCTCACGGGTACCTTATGGCGTAACCATCACGGTTACACTTGGAGTAACCATATGGATGACCTCCAACATAAATATATCCAATCAATTATAGGTAGAAAGAGGTTCCAACCTTCATTATAAAATATCCAAAGAACCAGAAAATATTCATAAAATAAGAATTATTTAATAAAAACTTTCATTTTGAATTTTGTAAAACTAGAAATTTAAAAGAGTATTTTTAAAGAAATGTCCAATACAAATATCATATATTTTAAGGGAGATTTGATTAAAAATAATATAATATGTGTATATACTATAAATACAATTAATAAAACCTAATATAATCAATATTCATTTAAAAACATTCTTAGTACTACATGATCAATAAATTATAAGGTTTACGGAAAGAATTGAAATTGGGTTAAGAATTCCCTTACCACAGGATCTTATTACTTAAAATGTTTTTAAACCAATTGAAAAATTGTTGAAAGAGTGTTATTAATATTTTATATAATAATATTAAATTTTTATAACACATTATATGATCATTTTATGAAATGATTCACCCCATTTATTTATAATATTTTTTTATTTTCATTATTTCATGTGCGTTCTTTACATGGTTTCCATGGTCAGTTAGTAATGGATTTTTTGGAGAATGGAAGAGAAACTCTAGAAGTTGAATTATATGGTATTAATATATTTATAGAATCTTAAATTATACCATAAATAATTTTCTCAGATATTATGATGAATCATTAGTTAAATCATTATTGATATTTATTTAGATGATTTTTGTGGTTCATCCATAAGCACAAACTAGTTTTGTTAAAAATTTAATATTATGTATATATGATAATTCCATAACATAATAGTGGTTATATAATAAAATTTAAAATAATTTAAACCATTTAATTGGTTTTATTACCATCCATTAAGGTGGTAATTTAAATTTAAAACACATCTTCTATGATTTCAGTATATAGACACATCTTGGATGACATTTTTATTTTTACAATAAAAGGGAGAGGATAATAAGTACGATGATGAATATTTAAAAAAATTAGATAAAATTATATTAAATATAATATAATATATTTTTCTCTTATCTTGGATAAGGGGAGTTAAATAGATTATAATAACAGAAAAATAATAGAAAATAAAATAAAATAAAATAAAATAAAAGAGGGTGTTTACCTATTGAATGATCCTCAGGGAGAACCACCTTAAGGCCTTTGGATTGGACCATTTGGTGAGACCAGGTGGTCATAGATGTGGGGAAGTGGTTTGGGAAGGAATTTTTATTAAAATAAGAAATCTGCTAGGCATTGATGTTTGAGGGGAAGAGGTGGTGAGGGGAGTTATCTATAGTGGAGCAGAGGGATCATTTCTCATTATTATATTAATTAGTTTATTAAATTGGCCCAAGACTATGAATATTTTGAGAATTATCATAAAAAATAATAAAATAATTAAGTAATGTTCAATATTGTGGGAATACATCATCCTTTCATCATCTATGCCATAAAAATCATGTATTTAGCTTATATTGTAAACTATTTTATTTCATTTTTCACAAAAAATTCAAATATTTTAGAAAAATCCAAATAATTCACCCCACCCATTTTTCAACCTATAGAATAAAAAATGAAATCCACTTTTTTAAAATAATTTTCCAAATATGAGAAATTCAATTTTTAAATAAAATCATAATTTATTTCAAAAATAATAATTTTAAAATTAAAATAAATTTTAAAACACTTTGAAAAATTGATTAATGTCTCGCAAAATTTTATTATATTATAGGATGAAAACATAATAAATTTGGAATCTATTTTATATAAATAAAGTTTCTTTTAAATCATTATATTAATTATATAATTTTAATTAAATATTCTTAACTCATAAAAATACCAACACATAATTTATAATTTTCAAAGAAAAATTATTTGTTCGTTTAAATAAATATATCATCTTTTCACTTATCATATGGATAAAATTTATTTAAAAATTATTAATAAAGATTTCTATTCAATTAGATAGATTACTATTCCTAATGGTAATGTGTAATGACTCGTATTTTCCTGGTTTTATTTTTAGAAAATTTATGGGAAAATTCAGAGAATAGACGCAGAGACAGTGTGCAATTTTGAGGCCTAGTGTGAATGGAATTTATTGATGAAAAATGTTATGTTTTTAATAACATGCATGAGTTGTCTTCCTGAAAAAAGTGGAATAAATCTTAAATGTGTTTTAGGATCACAAATGTGAAGGTATTTTTACGTTTAAGAAGGCGGTTTTACATTAGGTGTGACTTAAATTTAGTCAGTGTTGGTCTCTAGTGAGAAAACACGAAAAATATGGAACTATATATAAAATATTTAAATAAATTATTTTATTTTAAAATAGTAATAATTCATTAACAGTGACTCAGATTGAAAATCAGAGGCCACCGTTGAGTTTTTAATGTGGATTTTTCATTATGCGAGGCCTAACATCGACCGACGTGGGTTGACTAAAAAACTTGATTTTTGGACAATTTAAAGAAGAATAAAATAAAAATATATAAGTTTATTTTATTTTATTTAAATTTTTATCATTGATGTAGAGATGATTCAATCCAGTGACGAGTCATCCAGTTTCGTTTCATAAATGAATGATTGTGGCGATGATGCAACACTGCGATGGGCCAACATGTTTTATTTTATCCCAAATTAAAAAAGAATTCATTGTTAAATCATAACATATGTATTCCATAGAAACTATTGGGAAATGTGTTGGTGGTAACCTCCCATTGGTGAATGAAAAATGGTTATGAACGTCATCGGACCACGGATCATAGATCATGGATTATGCATCAATGATATAGGATCGACAAAAAATAATTATGCAATTGCTGTTAATCGATGATCAAACTGAAACCAGGTAGGGTGTTCTATTTTTATTTCCTTGCCCCCCCCCATTTTGGATATTATATGATGAACACCAATCAATCCACAAATATATTGTCCCACGGATCGGTCATTGTTCCAGGATGGGTTTTACTTATTTTTGGGGTTATGGGAGATTAATATTTTATTTATTGTTGGTTTATATTTACCATTCTAATGAAAACAAACCATGATCTCCATGAATAATGATCATTGTTTCTTCCTCCTTGTTTATTCATGATTTTCTCCCTCCTTTCTTAGTTAATCATGGGTGTTCTTCATTTGTACTACTACTTGACTATTCACGATTGATCGATCATTGATCACCCAATTCTTGGAATAATGATCCAATATCATGGATCTGGGATTGAAACTACTCGTTGGAGGTGTAACGATGATGGTGTCGGATGAATCAGAGTAGTGCAGAAGACCAGATGTCTTAGGAAACTTTGTGATGTACTGAGACCCGGTGTTGTCTCAGATAATTTTGGTAGATTAGTTCTATGTGTTTACTATTAGATATCTTGAAGAGTGAGATATCACAGATCAATAATGTTACAATAAGGACCATATGGAAGGCATGAGATGAGACCTTGAGTCTTTGAATCCTTTATGAGTATACCTGGATGTTATTGTTACATTTGTTATTGACACATACCTTTGTTGACCTAACTATATCTTCTCAGTGGTGCTTTATTTGTGGTATTTTAATTTTTATTTCTGGTGCCCGAATGAGTATTGTTTTACTCACACCTTGATGGTCTTTTCATGCACATGTCGTGTCTCATGCAGATGATCAAGGCTTTGATGGAGTCCTAGGTAGATTGGGGCCAGGTGGTACTTTGAGTGACCTGACATACGAGGTCTGATTCTGTGGATTCAGACATATATTTCTATACCTACCATTCATGTAAGGTTTTCTATAGACGATTTCTAGAGACTTGTTCTTTTACTTTTCATTTTTTTGTCTTGTATTCTGGACTGATTTACTTATAGTTTTCCAATATCATACCTTGTGTTTCTTTTCTTATATTTTTCCCTTTCCATTATCTCTGGTTTGGAGTTGTGTTCCAGTGTATAGGTACTTTGAAAAATGCATCCCATTTTTTTGGTATATTCCAACTCGGTGCTGGTCACCAACCCCTTTCCTTTGGGAGGTGGGCATGGGGTAGTCACAACACGGGACCTGGGGGGTGGGTCGTGATAGAGTGGTGTCAGAGGAGGTAAGTTCCACCTAAATAACCCATATTTTATGAGTTTGGTTTGGGGAAACAATGTTAAGTGTTTTGAGATTGTATTTTAGGCCATGTAATCCTGTGTTGGTGTGATGGCCGACGTATCCACACACCAAGACCCTGAATTCTACTTTTCGACTTGGTACATGAAAACACTATTTGTAGGTAAAAATTATGGTAAATTAATCATATATTAATGGGTTGTGTTTTCCATGTACTTCTTGAGTCTTCTCACCATGTATACTCTATTGATCATGGTATATCTTGTTTTTCTTAAATATACTTCTACGTAGACAGTCATCCAGGATTAAACCACATGATCACAAGGATGATTTGTGGGGTGTCGAGATATGGGTACAAGTATTTTTAATAGAGACATCACCTACGAGTGGTGTAGTAGATGTACCACCACCTATATAGTAGGACATGGTGGTCATAGTATTAGAGGATGAGATGTGCATGTTGAGTGCACTTCATGAGTTTTGGCGATAGAGACCCCTCAGGATCCAAGGTGAGCCCAAATTTTAGGTGGCCGAGTGCTGGATTGAGGTGGTGGCCAAATTTACATTCCATTTAGGACACTATTAGATCAGATGGTGGTCCATGTGGTGATCCATATTTATGGATCAACAGAGTAATGGTCGGGTATAGATTACCCTATCTTAAGATGAGGTGATGCTTCTGTGGATATATTTTGAGAACCATTATTCAGGAAGGGGGTATCACTATAAAACCCAATGGCTATGCATTCCCAAGAGGTTCTAGAGCTTTGGCAGGATGACATTTTGGTATCTGAGTATTCATCGAGGCATACCAACCTTTCTGGGTACTCCATGAATACGATATGACTAGTGCTTCAGAGCCCAAACCTCCGAGAAAGGTGTGATTATATATATCTAATTCAGTTTTATTCCTCCATATATTCCTACTTATTCTAGGGTGCTATAAAGAACCTTGTTGGTTGAAATTATTTTGGTTGAGTGGATAGAGATAGTGCATTTCAACAGCGGGAAAGCAGGAGTAGAGACCTTGGGAGCAATAATCTGACATCAGTCTTAGAGACATGGACACGTGATACGTTTTGATAAGAGAGCCTGGGATATGGGATCTATATCTTAGGTCTCATAGGGTGGGTTTAGTAGGCCTAGATAGAGGTAATTCTTTTCATGTGATGGCAGGGGACATATCTCTAGAGATTGTCCAGCACATCGTGTTGCTGACAGGGAAATGCAGGATGGGTCGTTGAGGTAGTGACAATGATAAGAATATATGGATCTGTAGATCATTAGACATTGCAGAGGATCTAGGAGAGTAGAAGGAGGTGGTATACATTACAACATGTTACCACCATAACCCCATGTGGTCCACACCAGGCTCATGGAGCTAGAGGATAGGAGAAGGGACAACTTTATGCAGTTAAGGAATATGACCCAAGGGCTCCATGAATGATTTAAGGTATAATACGTGTTTACTATTAGCTTCTATATTAATATACACATGTTTTAATCATTATTCTTTATCATGAATCTTGTTCGAGACATGGATTTTCTGGTTAAACTGTTGAATTCACCCTTACATCCAGAGATACCTACTAGAGGGTACTCAATAATCACAATAGTGCCGATAGTGTGAACTAACCCTTGGTGAGAGATTTTTTGTTGGATCCTCTTAGTGTAAGGGTCAAGGCCTTGCACTGATAGTATGGTTATGGACTAGTTTTCCACAGTTCATGCTCAGATTTACATTTTTAGGTGAAGGGTGTGGTATGTCTACAGTAATGGAATATGGTTTTCCATGGTCATAAAAATAAAGGAAACACAAAAAGTTTGGGACAGACTCATGCATAGGAGGGTACAGTATATCACTCTTGAGTCTATTACCTTTCCCTCAGGGCAGTGGATGTAATGAGTTTTCAGGTCCTAGTAGTAGAGGTAGAGTATGAGGATGTATTT
This sequence comes from Viscum album, assembly GCA_963277665.1. NCBI lineage: Eukaryota > Viridiplantae > Streptophyta > Magnoliopsida > Santalales > Viscaceae > Viscum > Viscum album. The sequence continues at coordinate 1,136,691,908 of OY728122.1, forward strand.
CTAGGATATGTTTCTAGGTTTACCTCCCCACAGGGAGATAGAATTTTTCATTGTTCTACACCCCAATATGGAACCAATATCATCATAATTATATCATATAGCTTCGAAAGAGCTTTGTGAGAAAAGGGTGCAGAGGGGAGACTTGTAAAAAAGGGTCTTAGTAAGACACAATTTTTGAGGTTATGTATAGTTTAACAATACATTAATAAAGTGTCCATGGAGAATGACTATCCCTTACAAAAGGATTGATGAGAATTTTGATAATTTTAAAGGGGGTGCCTTTTGCATGTATAGAAAGGTCCCCGTATGATTTTAATTAGTTAAGACAACATTTTATGAGTTCCCCCATCTTCAGTTTTCCAGAGGAGGGAGTCAAGTACATAGTGTTCTGCGACGTATCAAGGACCGGACCTGGTTTTGTCTTTATGAAGAGTAAAGTGGTGATTTTGTATGGTTTCCATCAGTTTATAACACATGATAATAACTACATAACCTATAATCTTGAGTTGAAAATGGTATTCTTCCCATTGAAGATATGGAGACACTACTTGATGGGAAAGTATTTTATCATCTAATCATACCACAATAGTCTCAATTATATCTTCCCTTAGAGGATTTTTAACTTGAGATAATGGCGTTGGCTAGAGTTCCTCTGGGACTATGACTTGGAGAGAGTCTATACTTCTGATAAGGGAAACGTGGTATTAGATGCTCTTAGTAATAGATCCAATTTGTTGTTGTTGAATGAGGAAATAGATTAGTTGGCCTCGTTACAGTTATCCATCATATATAAAGATGATGCATCTTACCTCTAGTCAGTGGTTTCTACCCCTCCACTCTTATAGTGATTCTGAGAGGCACCACTCGGTGATACCGATGGTGAGACATTAAATTCTCATTTTTTTCATGGGGAATTCCACTAATGGATATTCTAAATGTGGACAACACATCGTTCCTTTTAGAGTATGCACAGTAGAAACAGTAGACGCCTAGAGTTGTGAAATGCATTGGTATATAAATGTGGGTGTCAAGGTAGACACTGGGGGTTAGGAAATAGATTGATGTTGAAAATAACTATGTATTTAATGGCTAAAATCTTATTTGAATAATTTTCGTGGTTTTTCATATCAACATGTCAAGCCCTTGTGCTTGGAAGTGGTTTCTCTTTTCTTTTTTGAGGTTCCGGGAAGGGTGTCACACCCCGACCCAATGCTTTACTTCATTTTAATTATTTTGGGTCTCATTTCTGAACTGTGTTTTAAACCGGTTTTAAATTAAAAGAAAATCTTGTTTTTATACGAACGTGCGAGCATATGCGCGCCCTGCACAGTTCCTTTTTTTTTGTTAAGGGATTGTTTGTTATCGAATGTGTTTTTTTTGAGACACGCAACCATGCGCGCGACCCCGCGCATGAGACCGTGCGCGGTGTCCGCTCTCAGTTAATAATTTTATTATTATTATTTTAGTTAATATTTTAATTAGGCTTAGAATATTAAATTATTGACATATTTATAAAATTTTTATTATTATTATTATTATTATTATTGGAGTTTATTAAAATTCTTATTTTGTTCATTATTATTTGTTATTGATTTATTATTTTTTTATTTTATACTCTTTTCTTTTATCCCCTTAGTCTATATGTTATTCATTTCATTCTTTTATTATTATTATTATTATTATTATTATTATCATTATTAAAATTATTATTATTACTATTATTATTATTATTATTATTATTTGTTTTTATTTTATTTTATTTTCTTTTTTTACCCTAACTCACTCCCTTCCTCTTCCCCCTTACGCGGTCGAACCCCCCCCCCCCCCCCCGTCACGCTACCCTTTCCCCCCTAGCCCTCGCTGCGCCTCCTCTCTCTCCGGCCGCCGCTTTCGCCGCGCCTCCTCCCTCTCTGGCCGCCGCCCTCGCCATGCCTTTTCCCTCTCCGTCCACTGCCCTTACCGCGCCTCCTCCCTCTCCGGTCGCCCCCTTGCCGCACATCCTCCCTCTCCAGCCGCCGCCCCTACCCGCTTCCTCCTGGCTCCGGCGCAGATGAGACCGTCGACACCCCTCCGCACTGCCGGCCTCCCTCCGACTCTCCCTCCTCCCGGCCGGCACCTGACCGTAGTCGGCCACACCTCCCAACCAGCTCCGCCTGTGATCCTCCTTCCCCTGCTGCTCACCGCCGCCCGAAACCCCCTCCATAGCCGGATCTCCCCTATACTGGCGCCGTCCCGCTGCCCTATACCCGCCTAGCACCCGCTGTCCGAACCCGACCCCCCTTTTCGGCACGATTCTGGCGAGTCCAGCCCCCTTTCCAGCGCGTTTCCAGCGAACACGACATTTTTCGGTGCCTCCGCGTTGCTCCGGTGTGCCCAAGAATTCCCTCATTGGGTTTGCGAAGAGTTTCCCGGGTCATGCCGGACTGCATCCCGTCCACTGCTGCTGAAGGCAAAGTGAGTCGGATCATTTCGGTCTGCTCACCGATTTCTGGGTAAGAATATATTTATGCGTTTTTATATTTTTTTACGCCACGTTAAAAATATGAATTTGAGTCTGCAGACCCTTGGGGTCTTTATCTGGTCCAGAGTCAGTTTCTGGTTTACATCTTCTTGCGTCTATAATGTTTTTCTTGTTTAATTAATTTAAGATGTTCTTTAATTAACTTGTTGACTGTGAATTGTGTTTATGTGGTGAATTATGTTTACTTTCCTAAATAACTTTGGTGTTCTATGTTTTATCTGTTTGGTGCGAAACTAGTTTTTAAAATAATTTAGTTTGTGTTTGTTTTGATTGGCAGTGTGTTATTATGGTATGGGTGTGTTTCTGTTGAGAACTTTGTATCTGGTCAATTTATAGTGTTTTGTAAGTTGTGTAGTTAGTTTATTATTTTGTATAAATGGTAAATATTGTGTTCTTAATGTGGCATTATGTACATCTGGTAATGAAAGAAGGTTGAAGTTGGTTTTGTGTGCAAAGTTGTGTTATACTCTTTAGAAATTTGTTTATGGAAATTTAGAACGATACCTTAAATAATTTTTAAGGATGCGAAACTGTTTTAATTAAATTGTTTAAAGGTTTTTAGTGTGATTTTGTTTCTAAAGAGGGGATTTTGGGTATTTTCTCGGTGTGAGGCAGTGAGGTGTTTCCTTGGGTTATTTTATAAATTGCATAATGGTTTATTTAAGTTGTTTGGATGGTGAAAAACTTGTTTTGTAAATGGTTTAAACAATGGAATGCATGTTTTGGAATTGACTCCGGTTTATGTGATGGTTTGAAATGGCCTTTGAAAATGGTTAGATTGTTTTTGTGCTTTTATTTTAATATTTTCAATCAGTTTTATGAGTTATGTAAGCGGTGCGTCGTTGGTGAAAACCCTTGATGTGTTAATTTGAAACACTTTAGGGATTGTTTAAGTGTTTAATGGTTTTATTAAATTATAGGTGTAGTGCATTGCGCCTTGCTTCGTTGGTTTTGGGCCGCGCATGTCGAGACATCCTACATGTACATGCATAGGGTAAGACATATATATAAGTGAACTTTTTGTACATATTCCCTCATGGTGCAGGGAATATGTGCAATGCATTTAGGGGTGTATATATATATATGTATAAATGCATGTGCGTGGTGCGCGCCAAGTGTCGGTTCGAGTGGCCATCGACAGATAGCGACAAATTGAGGTAGGTCCCCTATGCCTAAGCTTTTAATTTGAAATTCATAATTGCTTGATTATTTTAAAAACATGTTTTACACTATGCTATATAAACGTGCTATGGAACCTGTTTTCGGTTGCTAGAAACTATTACGCCTTGTATTGGAAAATTGAAAATTTATTTCAAAGCCATTGTTCTTAAGTGAATTTTCTTGAGAAATGGATTTCTTAAGTGGTTTTGAATTGGTAAGAGGTATTTCCAAAGGTGTTTGGCCTTTTGGACGATTGATTGTAAAAGGGTGTTCCCTTTTTGCATATATGCATGTTTGGCATCTTAATAATGTTTTATGAAATAGAAAAACTTCTATTGAGGCCCATTTGGCACTTTGAGATTTGAGTTGCGAAAATAGAAACCCCTTTTGAGTCATTCCCCTAAATTTCAAAATAAAATGTGATGCAAGTGTTTACGAGCGGTTTATGATATATGTTCCTAGTGTAAAGACTTGTGCGTGATTGTGTGATGTAAAGAGGGGAAATGTACTTAAGTAGGGAGTGCGGTGGTGAAAGATTAAATGAGTTTTAGATAAAGAAAGTGTAATGTACTTGTTTGATTGTTTGATAAAGAAAACTCACCACCATTTGAAATAGAGCACAATGGGAAAACCCGGGTATCTAGGTGGGTGACCAGGACTAGTACGCTAGATGACACTGCAGGGGTTCGTCCCGGTTTTTCTAGCAGGATTGGCGCAACAACACTAACTAAACATATAAATTTCTGAGGGTCGTGGCCTTCTAAGCCACATTTTCTGAGGGTCGTGGCCTTCTATGCCACGTTTTTTGAGGGTTGTGGCCTTCTAAGCCACGTTTCACTGAGGTACAAGGTCTTTGGGTTCCAACTTGTTTCTAGCTGCCTATAGGGATTACCCATGGTGCTCAATTTTTTCATGCTACTAACGATGTAACTTTCTTTTCAGTTGTTTCATACCTGCTGACTTATTTGTAAAAATCACATTTTTTTAACAGGTTTCTTTTCATTTTGAAATGTTAATGCATGCTAGGAACCTATTTTGAAAATGTAGTAAGAGTGTAATGATTTATTTGAAAATGCAAACTCATTACTTGAATTTGAAAAGAAGGAAAACCGTTATTTTATTATATCTTATTTTCAAACTGGAATGGTTGGATTTCTTAATAAAGGCAGAGGCATAAGACGTGGTTATATTTTGGCTTTCCTACTGAGCATCTCGGTGCTCACGCCTACATTATTTTTCAGTTGCAGGTTTCAGTCTTGGATCTCTTTTGGGAGAGAGTGTGGTTGTCGTACCGTGGTGATCCATGGGGTCACCTGAGGTATGTCACGTTTCTTTGTTTATTCCTTTTTTTCTGCTGCCATGTTGTTCAGTTTATTTTCCTTTATTCATCTACTTGTTCAGTTTATGTTTATTTATCTTTTTCATGGGCCAAACCATTCCCAACTGGTTTGTTTTGATGCCCGACACTAGTTGCGAGCACGTGGGGATCGGGAACGCCCTTCAGGCCATGTCACGGACCGGGACGGGTGCTGAGTCAGATGACGATCCGGCCTGGTTCGTGAAAAAATGGTATCAGAGGTGCCCTTGGTATTTGGGGTGTCAAGTAGCTTGGTGATTAGGTGTGTCGGGACTCGAGAGGTAGGTGTGGGAAGGACGTCATGAACCCTTGCCCGTCCCGAGACTCGAGTTCCCAGGGGTAGTTTGGGATTTGAATTTTCTTCTTTGGATTGGTATGTGTGGATGAGGGGTGACAAGGGAAGTGATCCGATGTTACGCGAAGAGCATGCATGGAGTAGCGACCCATGTACAGCCCGAGTGCACGGTTCAAGATACTTCCTGCGGTGGATGCCCGCTCAGAGCATGGTCTGCTAAGCCATGTTATCGGGTTGGCATAGCTACTAGTCCCTTATTTTTTGAAATTTTGATGTGAGTTATGTTTGACCTTCATTTTGGTTGATGTGAGTAGATCTCAAAAAAAATGAATGAAAATGGATTTTTTTTAAGGTGGTTTCAAATGGGAATGTGGTGTTCGAGTGGAAAAGTGGATTTTGAAATGGAAGACGTTTTGGAATTTTGAAATGTGTTTCTTTAATGATAAGTGACTTTCTCAAATTGGTTGGGAATATGTGTTGTGTTCTTAATGGTATGTTTTGGAAATGAGAAGTTTCTTGAATTGACCCTTGGTATTCCTATGAGTGATCACATACATTGAGGTGCGCATGTGGCAAGTGGGGAAATTGGTGATGCGAGTGGATGGGTTCTTGAGATCGCACTGGATATGTATGTGCGAGACTTCATGGGATACCAATGGTGGGTATTTAAGTTGTTTTGTTTTCTGAAAAAAGGTTTTCAAAAAGGGTTTTTCTCAAGTGTTTAGAAAAGTGGGTGAGAAATTGATTACCGTTCTCTTTTCGTGTTGGGTCTTCCTTTTCGTGAGTTCTTGGTTTTGACGTACTGAATTGTGGTTGGAATAGTGATTTGAGTTTGAGATTTTGTTTGTGATTGTGGTGTGGAATTTTGATTTGTGATGAGTTTTGATTCGAATTTGTGCCCCTTGTTTTTGATTATGCTGCCCAGAAAAGTCCCAGAAGTTCCTAGTGAGCCTCTTCTAGTTGTTGGTTCTACCCAGACTCTTAGCAGAGTGGTGGAATTGAATTCTTTTCGGTTGTTGTCCAGCTACCATGGTGATCATGATCTATCGATGGTAGAAGACTAGCTTGGTGAAGTAGTGGGTGTTTTCAGGTTATTGGGAACTCCCAAAGTTATGAGAGTCCGTGTTGGTTTGGGTCTCTTTAAAGGTGCAACTTGGGATTGGTGGAGGAGATAACCCTAGGGTCGTTGCATGATGGTATGACTTGGAAGGTGTTTAGGACCACTCTCGTTTGATGGTTTATATTTGTGGAGGTGAAGGTAAGGGAAGCGACCGGGATCAGGAGTGTCCATCAAGGCCAATGAATAGTGAAGGCCTACGTTGGGCATCTCAAGATGTTGGCTTCCTTTTCTCTAAAGATAACGATGCAGAATTAGTTAAAGTTTCTCTTGTGTGGGTTCTTCGTCTATTTTTCAGGGACCGGTTCCCTTTGGTGTTTGGGATGGTTCCACATTCTGTGAGAGTGAGATGGAGGAACCCATCTCAGACAGGTTTTCTCGTCAATTCCATCTTCTATTAGTTGGGACACCCCCCTTGTTTTCTTCTAGTGTGCTCGGTTTGGGTACTTTAAGTCACCTTGTCATCATTCTTCGAAGGCTTGCTGTCAGTGTGGCCATTTAGGACAATTGGAGAGGTTCCACTAGCGGTATCGTCAACCGGAATCTCGACCTAAGGATTTCAGCTCCTGACTGCAGGGCAGCAGATGCTTTAAGACATCAGAGCTCCAGCCATAGGTCTCGGATTGAAGCCTTTCACGCAGTCAGGAATCGTTGGGTGTGGGTCACATTGGTCTAACATTTGTCTCCAGTGCGAAAAAAGGGACGGTTTAAATTTCTTGGTTCAAGATTCCTCATCTTTGAAGGTTCTGTTTTTCTGTAAGAGGCGCAAAGGTCTCTTTTTCTCGTTGTGGTCTTTTCTCTTTGAATACCCCACTCTGGTTGTAAAAAGGCATGGTGATCTTGTTTTCTTGTAATTCCAGTAGTTTCACCTCCTCAAATGTGACCCGTTTTGTTTTAGTACATGATCTTTTTGGAGATGCTCATCTCTTGTGGAAATGATGAGTATTGGTTAAGTTTGTCTTTTGGTATAATTCTTCTGTGGGTTTTCTCATGTGTCTGTGGTTTCTTTTTTGGGTTGGAAGTTCTCATGTCGGTCTATACTGCTGGGTTTAAGCTGGTCAGTTCTTAAATGGTGGGGAGACCCACCACGGATCATGTCGTGCCTTCTTCGAGGTTTAGTATATGCGGCGGTTCCTCTTGGATCAAGTTAGCAGTTCCAGAGTTAGCCCATACTAAGAGTCTCAATGTCGGTTGTGTTAGTTGGGTTCTTGTGGTGGGGAGAACCCGCCTCTTTTCCTGATGGTTCTTCTCTTCTCAGTTTCCCGCGGAGTTGGTCGGGTGTGACTGATGGAGTGAAAAGTCATACCAAGTTCGTGATTTTGTTGGCCTCATTTTTTTTCGAACTCGAGTTTGTTTACTCGTTCGGCTGGGTAACTTTCTGGGGGAAGAAAGTTTTTGTGGTGGGGAGAATTGTCACACCCCGGCCTGATGCTTTACTTCATTTTAATTATTTTGGTTCTCATTTCGGAACTGTGTTTTGAACCGGTTTTAAATTAAAAGAAAATCTTATTTTTATATGAATGTGCGAGCATATGCGCGCCCTGCACAGTTCCTATTTTTTTGTTAAGGGATTGTTTGTTATCAAATGTGTTATTTTTGAGACACGCAACCATGCGCGCGACCCCACGTGTGAGACCGTGCGCGGTGTCCGCTCTCAGTTAATAATTTTATTCTTATTATTTTAGTTAATATTTTAATTAGGATTAGAATATTAAATTATTGACATATTTATAAAATTATTATTATTATTATTATTATTATTGTTGGAGTTTCTTAAAATTCTTATTTTGTTCATTATTATTTGTTATCATTTTATTATTTTGTTTATTTTATACTCTTTTCTTTTATCCCCTTAGTCTATATGTTATTCATTTCTTTCATTTATTATTATTATTATTATTATTATTGTTATTATTATTATTATTATTATTTGTTTTTATTTTCTTTTATTTTATTTTTTTACCCTAACTCACTCTCTTCCCCTTCCCCCTTATGCGGCCGAACCCCCCCCCCCCCCATCGCGCTACCATTTTTCCCCCTAGCCCTCGTTGTGCCTCCTTCCTCTCCGGTCACCGCCGTCACCGCGCCTCCTCCGTCTCCGGCTCCCACCCTCGTTGTGCCTCCCCCCTCTTCGGCCGCCGCCCTTGCCGCGCCTCCTCCCTCGCCGGCCGCCGCCCCTAGCCACTTCCTCCCAGCTCCGGTGCAGACGAGACCGTCGGCACCCCTCCGCACCACCGGCCTCCCTCCGACTCCCCCTCCTCCCGGTCGGCACCCGACCGCCGTCGGCCGCACCTCCCGTCCAGCTCTGCCCGTGCTCCTCCTTCCTCGGCTGCTCGCCGCCACCTGAAACCCCCTCCATAGCCGGATCTCCCATGTTCCGGCGCCATCCCGCTGCCCTACACCCGCCTATCACCCGCTGTCCGAACCCGACCCCCCTTTCCGGTGCGATTCCGGCGATTCCAGCCCCATTTCCGGCGCGTTTCTGGTGAACGCGTCATTTCTCGGTGCCTCCACGTTGCTCCAGTGTGCCCAAGAATTCCCTCGTTGGGTTTGCGAAGGGTTTCCCCAGTCATGCCAGACTGCATCCCATCCACTGCCGCCGAAGGCAAAGCGAGTCGGATCATTTCGGTTTGCTCACTGATTTCTGGGTAAGAATTTATTTATGCGTTTTTATATTTTTTTACGCCACGTTAAAAATAAGAATTTGAGTCTGCGGACCCTTGGGGTCTTTATCTGGTCCAGAGTCAGTTTCTGGTTTACGACTTCTTGCGTCTACTATGTTTTTCTTGTTTAATTAATTTAAGATGTTCTTTAATTAACTTGTTGAGTGCGAATTGTGTTTATGTGGTGAATTATGTTTACTTGCTTAAATAAATTTGGTGTTCTATGTTTTATCTGTTTGGTGTGAAACTAGTTTTTAAAATAATTTAGTTTGTGTTTGTTTTGTTTGGCGGTGTGTTATTATGGTATGGGTGTGTTTCTATTGAGAACATTGTATCTGGTCAATTGATAGTGTTTTGTAAGTTGTGTAGTTAGTTTATTATTTTGTATAAATGGTAAATATTGTGTTCTTAATGTGGCATTGTGTGCATCTGGTAATGAAAGAAGGATGAAGTTGGTTTTGTGTGAAAAGATATGTTATACTCTTTAAAAATTGGTTTATGGAAATTTAGAACGATACCTTAAATAATTTTTAAGGATGCGAAATTGTTTTAATTAAATTTTGTAAAGGTTTTTAGTGTGCGTTTGTTTCTAAAGAGGGGATTTTGGGTATTTTCTCGGTGTGAGGTAGTGAGGTGTTTCCTTGGGTTGTTTTATAAATTGCAAAATGGTTTATTTAAGTTGTTTGGATGGTGAAAAACTTGTTTTGGAAATGGTTTAAACAATGGAATGCATGTTTTAGAATTGACTCCGGTTTATGTGACGATTTGAAATGGCCTTTGAAAATGGTTAGATTGTTTTTGTGCTTTTCTTTTAATATTTTCAATGAGTTTTATGAGTTATGTAAGTGGCGCATCATTGGTGAAAACCCTTGATGTGTTAATTTGAAACACTTTAGGGATTTTTTAAGTGTTTAATGGTTTTATTAAATTATAGGTGTAGTGCGTTGCGCCTTGCTTCATTGGTTTTGGGCCGCGCATGTCGAGACATCCTACATGAACATGCATAGGGTAAGACATATATATATATATATATATACGTGCCCTATTTGTACATATTCCCTCATGGCGTAGGGAATATGTGCAATGCAGCTAGGGGTGTATATATATATGTATAAATGCATGTGCGTGTGCGCGCCAAGTGTCGGTTCGAGTGGCCATCGATAGATAGCGACAAGTTTGAGGTAGGTCCCCTATGCCTAAGCTTTTAATTTGAAATTCATAATTTCTTGATTGTTTTAAAAACATCTTTTACATTATGCTATATAAACATGCTATGGAACCTGATTTCGGTTGCTAGAAACTATTACGCCTTGTATTGGAAACTTGAAAATTTATTTCAAAGCTGTTGGTCTTAAGTGACTTTTCTTGAGAAATGAATTTCTTAAGTGGTTTTGAATTGGTAAGAGGTATTTCCAAAGGTGTTTGGCCTTTTGGCCGGTTGATTGTAAAAGGGTGTTCCCTTTTTGTAGATAAGCATGTTTGGCATCTTAATAATATTTTATGAAATAGAAAAACATCTATTGAGGCCCATTTGGCACTTTGAGATTTGAGTTTCAAAAATAGAAAACCCCTTTTGAGTCATTCCCCTAAATTTGAAAATAAAATGTGATGCAAGTGTTTATGAGCGGTTTGTGATATATGTGCCTAGTGTAAAGGCTTGTGTGTGATTGTGTGATGTAAAGAGGGGAAATGTACTTAAGTAGGGAGTGCAGTGGTGAAAGGTTAAATGAGTTTTAGATAAAGAAAGTGTAATGTACTTGTTTGATTATTTGATAAAGAAAACTCACCACCATTTGAAGTAGGGCACAATGGGAAAACTCAAGTATCTAGGTGGGTGACTAGGACTAGTACACTAGATGACAGGGCAGGGGTTCGTCCTGGTTTGTCTAGCAGGATTGACGCAACAACACTAACTAAACATATGAATTTCTGAGGGTCGTGGCCTTCTAAGCCACATTTTCTGACAGTCGTGGCCTTCTAAGCCACGTTTTCTGAGGGTCGTGGCCTTCTATGCCACGTTTCACTGAGGTACGAGGTCTTTAGGTTCCCACTTTTTTCTAGCTACCTATAGGGATTACCCATGGTGCTCACTTTTTTCATGCTGCTAACGATGTAACTTTCTTTCCAATTGTTTCATACTTCCTGACTTGTTTGTAGAAATCACATTTTTTTAACTGGTTTCTTTTCATGTAGAAATGTTAATGCATGCTTGGAACCTATTTTGAAAATGTAGTAAGAGTGTAATGCTTTATTTGAAAATGCAAACTCATTACTAGAATTTGAAACGAAGGAAAACCATTATTTTATTATATCTTATTTTCAAACTGGCATGGTTGGATTTCTTAATAAAGGCGGAGGCATAGGACGTGGTTATATTTTGGCTTTCATAGTGAACATCTCAGTGCTCACGCCTACATTATATTTCAGTTGCTGGTTTCAGTCTTGGATCGATTTTGGGAGCGAGTGTGGTTGTTGTACCATGGTGATCCATGGGGTCGCCTGAGGTATGTCACGTTTCTTTGTTTATTCCTTTTTTTCTGCTTCCACGTTGTTCAATTTATTTTCCTTTATTCATCTGCTTGTTCAGTTAATGTTTATTTATCTTTGTCATGGGCCAAACTGTTCCCAACTGGTTTGTTTTTATTCCCGACACTAGTTGCCAGCCCGTGGGGATCGGGAATGCCCTTCGGTCCATGTCGCGGACTGGGTCGGGTGCCGAGTCAGATGAAGATCCGGCCTGGTTTGTGACAAAATGGTATCAGAGGTGCCCTTTTTATTTGTGGGTCAAGTATCTTGGTGATTAGGTGTGTCGGGACTCGAGAGGTAGGTGCAGGAAGGACATCATGAACCCTTTCCCGTCCCGAGACTCGAGTTGCCAGGGGTAGTTCGGGATTTGAATTTTCTTCTTTGGATTGGTATGTGTGGATGAGGGGTGACAAGGGAAGTGATCTGATGTTACGCGACAAGCATGCATGGAGTAGCGACCCATGTACAGCCCGAGTGCATGGTTCAAGATACTTCCTGCAGTGGATGCCTGCTCGGAGCATGGTCTGCTAAGACATATTACCGGGTTGGCATAGCTACTAGTCCCTTATTTTTGGAAATTTTGATTTGAGTTATGTTTGACCTTCATTTTGGTTGATGTGAGTAGATCTCAAAAAAAATGAATAAAAATGGATTTTTGTGAAGGTGGTTTCAAATGGGAATGTGGTGTTCGAGTGGAAAAGTGGTTTTTGAAATGGAAGACGTTTTGGAATTTTGAAATGTGTTTCTTTAATGATAAGTGACTTTCTCAAATTGGTTGGGAATTTGTGATGTGTGATTAATGGTAATTTTTGCAAATGAGAAGTGTCTTTAATTGACCCTTGGTATTCCTATGAGTGATCACATACATTGAGGTGCGCATGTGGAAAGTGGGGAAATTGGTGATGTGAGTGGATGGGTGATTGAGCTCGCACTGGATATGTATGTGCGAGAATTCATGGGATACCAGTGGTGGGTATTTAAGTTGTTTTGTTTTCTGAAAAATGGTTTTCAAAAAGGTTTTTTTCAAGTGTTTAGAAAAGTGGGTGAGAAATTGTTTACCGTTATCTTTTCGTGTTGGGTATTCCTTTTCGTGAGTTCTTGGTTTTGACGTACTGAATTGTGGTTGGAATAGTGATTTGAGTTTGAGCTTTTGTTTGTGATTGTGGTGTGAGATTTTGATTCTTGATGAGTTTTGATTCGAATTTGTGCGTCTTGTTTTTGAGTATGCCGCCCAGAAAAGTCCCAGAAGTTCCTAGTGAGCCTCTTCTAGTTGTTGGTTCTACCCAGACTCTTAGCAGAGTGGTGGAATTGAATTCTTTTCGGTTGTTGTCCAGCTACCATGGTGATCATGATCTATCGATGGTAGCAGACTAGCTTGGTGAAGTCGTGGGTGTTTTCAGGTTATTGGGAACTCCCAAAGTTATGAGAGTCCGTGTTGGTTTGGGTCCGTTTGAAGGTGCAACTTGGGATTGGTGGAGGAGATAACCCTAGTGTCGTTGCATGATGGTATGACTTGGAAGGTGTTTAGGACCACTCTCGTTTGATGGTTTATATTTTTGGAGGTGAAGGTAAGGGAAGCGACCAGGCTCGGGAGTGTCCAACAAGGCCAATGAATAGTGAAGTCCTACATTGGGCATCTCAAGATGTTGGCTTCCTTTTCTCTAAAGATAACGATGCGAAATCAGTTAAAGTTTCTCTTGTGTGGGGTCTTCGTCTATGGTTCAAGGACCGGTTCCCTTTGGTGTTTGGGATGGTTCCCCATTCTGTGAGAGCGAGATGGAGGAACCCATCTCAGACTGGTTTTCTCATCAATTCCATCTTCTATTAGTTGGGACACCCCCCTTGTTTTCTTCTAGTGTGCTCGGTTTGGGTACTTTAAGTCTCCTTGTCATCATTCTTCGAAGGCTTGCCGTTAGTGTGGCCATTTGGGACAATTGGAGAGGTTCCACTAGCGGTATCGTCAACCAGAGTCTCGACCTAAGGATGTCATCTCCTGACTGCGGGGCGGAAGATGCTTCTAGACATCAGAGCTCCAGCCATAGGTCTCGGAGTGAAGCCTTTCACGCAGTCAGGAATCGTGTGTGGGTCACATTGGTCTAACTTTTGTCTCCAGTGTGAAAAAAGGGATGGTTTAAATTTCTTGGTTCAAGCTTCCTCATCTTTGAAGGTTCTGTTTTTCTGTAAGAGGCGCATAGGTCTTTTTTTCTCGTTGTGGTCTTTGTTCTTTGAATACCCCACTCTGGTTGTAAAAAGGCATGGTGATCCTGTTTTCTTGTAATTCCAGTAGTTGCGCCTCCTCAAATGTGACCCGTTTTGTTTTAGTACATGCTCGTTTTGGAGATGCTCATCTCTTGTAGAAATGATGAGTAATGGTTAAGTTTGTCTTTTGGTAGAATTCTTCTGTGGGTTTTCTCATGTTTCTGTGGTTTCTGTTTTGGGTTGGAAGTTCTCATGTCGGTCTATACTGGTGGGTTTAAGCTGGTCAGTTCTTAAATGGTGGGGAGACCCACCACGGATCTTGTCGTGCCTTCTTCGAGGTTTAATATATGCGGCGGTTCCTCTTGGATTAAGTTAGAAGTTCCAGAGTTAGCCCATACTAAGAGTCTCAATGTTGGTTGTGTTAGTCGGGTTCTTGTGGTGGGGAGAACCCTCCTTTTTTCCTGACGGTTCTTCTCTTCTCAGTTTCCCTCGGAGTTGGTCGGGTGTGACTGATGGAGTGAAAAGTCATACCAAGTTCGTGATTTTTTTGGCCTCATTTAGTTTCGAACTCGAGTTTGTTTACTCGTTCGGCTGGGTGACTTTCTAGGGGCAGAAAGTTTTTGTGGTGGGGAGAATTGTCACACCCCGACCCGATGATTTACTTAATTTTAATTATTTTGGGTCTCGTTTCTGAACTTTGTTTTGAACCGGTTTTAAATTAAAAGAAAATCTCATTTTTATATGAACGCGCGAGCGTATGCGCGCCCTACACAGTTCCTATTTTTTTCTTAAGGGATTGTTTGTTGTCAAATGTGTTGTTTTTTAGACACGCAACCATGCGCACGACCCCGCGCGTGAGACTGTGCGCGGTGTCCGCTCTCAGTTAATAATTTTATTATTATTATTTTATTTAATATTTTAATTAGGCTTAGAATATTAAATTATTGACATATTTATAAAATTGTTATTATTATTATTATTATTATTATTATTGGAGTTTATTAAAATTCTTATTTTGTTTATTATTATTTGTTATTATTTTATTATTTTGTTTATTTTATACTCTTTTCTTTTATCCCCTTAGTCTATATGTTATTCATTTCTTTCTTTTATTATTATTATTATTATTATTATTATTATTTGTTTTTATTTTATTTTCTTTTCCTTTTTTACCCTAACTCACTCTCTTCCCCTTCCCCCTTACGCGGCTGAACCCCCCCTCCCCGTCACACTACCCCTTTTCCCCCCTAGCCCCCACCGTGCCTCCTCTCTCTCCGGCCGCCGCCTTCGCCGCACCTCCTCCCTCTCCGGCCGCCGCCCTCGGCACGCCTCCTCCCTCTCCGGTTGCCGCCCTCGCCGCGCCTCCTCCATCTCCGGCCGCCGCCCTTGCCGCGCCTCCTCCCTCTCCGGCCACCGCCCCTACCCGCTTCCTCCCGGCTCCGGCGCAGACGAGACCGCCGACACCCCTCCGTACCGCCGGCCTCCCTCCGACTCCCCCTCCTCCCGGCCGGCACCTGACCACCGTCAACTGCACCTCTCGGCCAGCTCCGCCCGTGCTCCTCCTTCCCCGGCTGCTCACCACTGCCCGAAACCCCCTCCATATCCGGATCTCCCCAATTCTGGCGCTGTCCCGCTGCCCTAAACCCGCCTTGAACCCGCTGTCCGAACCCGACCCCCCTTTCTGGCGCGATTCCGGTGAGTCCATCCCCCTTTTCGGCGCGTTTCCGGTGAACACGACATTTTTTGGTGCCTCCGCGATGCTCTGGTGTGCCCAAGAATTCCCTCGTTGGGTTTGCGAAGGGTTTCCCGGGTCATGCTGGACTGCATCCCATCCACTTCCACCGAAGGCAAAGCGAGTTGGACCATTTTGGTCTGCTCACCGATTTCTGGGTAAGAATATATTTATGCGTTTTTATATTTTTTTACGCCACGTTAAAAATATGAATTTGAGTCTGCGGACCCTTGGGGTATTTATCTGGTCCAGAGTCGGTTTCTGGTTTACGTCTTCTTGCATCTACAATGTTTTGCTTGTCTAATTAATTTAATATGTTCTTTAATTAATTTGTTGAGTGTGAATTGTGTTTATGTGGTGAATTATGTTTACTTGCTTAAATAAATTTGGTGTTCTATGTTTTATCTGTTTGGTGTGAAACTAGTTTTTAAAATAATTTAGTTTGCGTTTGTTTTGTTTGGCGGTGTGTTATTATGGTATGGGTGTTTTTCTGTTGAGAACTTTGTATCTGGTCAATTGATAGTGTTTTGTAAGTTCTGTAGTTAGTTTATTATTTTGTATAAATGGTAAATATTGTGTTCTTAATGTGGCGTTGTGTGCATCTGGTAATGAATGAAGGTTGAAGTTGGTTTTATGTGCAAATTTGTGTTATACTCTTTAAAAATTGGTTTATGAAAATTTAGAACGATACCTTAAATAATTTTTAAGGATGCAAAATTGTTTTAATTAAATTGTGTAAAGGTTTTTAGTGTGCGTTTGTTTCTAAAGAGGGGATTTTGGGTATTTTCTCGGTGTGATGCAGTGAGGTGTTTCCTTGGGTTGTTTTATAAATTGTATAATGGTTTATTAAATTTGTTTGGATGATGAAAAACTTGTTTTGGAAATGGTTTAAACAATGGAATGCATGTTTTGGAATTGACTCTGGTTTATGTGACGATTTGAAATGGCCTTTGAAAATGGTTAGATTTTTTTTGTGCTTTTCTTTTAATATTTTCAATGAGTTTTATGAGTTATGTAAGCGGCACGTCATTGGTGAAAACCCTTGATGTGTTAATTTGAAACACTTTTGGGATTTTTTAAGTGTTTAATGGTTTTATTAAATTATAGGTGTAGTGCATTGCGCCTTTCTTCGTTGGTTTTGGGCCGCGCATGTCGAGACATCCTACATGTACATGCATAGGGTAAGACATATATATATATATATATATATGAGCCCTCTTTGTACATATTTCTTCAGGGCGCAGGGAATATGTGCAATGCAGCTAGGGGTGTATATATATATATGTGTATAAATGCATGTGAGTCTGCGCGCCAAGTGTCGGTTCAAGTGGCCATCGACAGATAGCGACAAGTTTGAGGTAGGTCCCCTATGCCTAAACTTTTAATTTGAAATTCATAATTGCTTGATTGTTTTAAAAACATGTTTACACTATGCTATATACACATGTTATGGAACCTGATTTCGGTTGCTAGAAACTATTACTCCTTGTATTGGAAAATTGAAAATGTATTTCAAAGATGTTGGTCTTAAGTGTCTTTTCTTGAGAAATGGATTTCTTAAGTGGTTTTGAATTGGAAAGAGGTATTTCCAAAGGTGTTTGGCCTTTTGGCCGGTTGACTGTAAAAGGGTGTTCCCTTTTTGTAGTTAATCATGTTCGGCATCTTAATAATGTTTTATGAAATAGAAAAACCACTATTGAGGCTCGTTTGGCACTTTGAGATTTGAGTTGCGAAAATACAAAACCCCTTCTGAGTCATTCCCCTAAATTTGAAAATAAAATGTGATGCAAGTGTTTATGAGCAGTATGTGATATATGTGCCTAGTGTAAAGGCGTGTGTGTGATTGTGTGATGTAAAGAGGGGGAATGTACTTAAGTAGGGAGTGTGTTGGTGAAAGGTTAAATGAGTTTTAGATAAAGAAAGTGTAATGTACTAGTTTTATTGTTTGATAAAGAAAACTCACCACCATTTGAAATAGAGAACAATGGGAAAACCCGAGAATCTTGGTGGGTGACCAGGACTAGTACGCTAGATGACATGGCAGGGGTTCGTCCTAGTTTGTCTAGCAGGATTGACGCAACAAAACTAACTAAACATATGAATTTCTGAGGGTCGTGGCCTTCTAAGCCACGTTTTCTGAGGGTTGTGGCCTTCTAAGCCATGTTTTCTGAGGGTCGTGGCCTTCTAAGCCACGTTTCACTGAGGTACGAGGTCTTTAGGTTCCCACTTGTTTCTAGCTGCCTATAGGGATTAGCCATGGTGCTCACTTTTGTCATCCTTCTAACGATGTAACTTTCTTTTCAGTTGTTTCATACCTACTGACTTGTTTGTAAAAATCACATTTTTTTAATTGGTTTCTTTTCATTTTGAAATGTTAATGCATGCTTGGAACCTATTTTGAAAATGTAGTAAGAGTGTAATGCTTTATTTGAAAATTCAAACTCATTACTTGAATTGGAAAAGAAGGAAAACCATTATTTTATTATATCTTATTTTCAAACTGGCATGGTTGGATTTCTTAATAAAGGCGGAGGCATAGGAGGTGGTTATATTTTGTCTTTCCTATTGAGCATCTCGGTGCTCACGCCTACATTATTTTTCAGTTGTAGGTTTCAGTCTTGGATCGCTTTTGGGAGCGAGTGTGGTTGTCGTACCGTGGTGATCCACAGGGTCACCTGAGGTATGTCACGTTTCTTTGTTTATTCCTTTTTTTCTGCTACCACGTTGTTCAGTTTATTTTCCTTTATTCGTCTGCTTGTTCAGTTTATGTTTATTTATCTTTGTCATGGGCCAAACCATTCCCAACTAGTTTGTTTGATGCCCGGCACTAGTTTCCAGCCCGTGGGGATCGAGAACTCCCTTCGGGCCATGTCGCGGACCGGGTCGGGTGCCGAGTCGGATGACGATCTGGCCTGGTTCGTGACAAAGGGGGTGAGAAATGATATAAATAGAATTCATGACAGGTTTACCACATATGTCTAGGGGACACAATAGCATCTATGTGATTGTTGAACAACTCACCAATTGGGCCACTTCATAGATTTTATGGATGAGAATCCTATAGAGATATTGGGATGCCTCTACATATATGAGATAGCTCAGCTCCATGGAATCTCAAAGATGATAATTTATGAATGGGATAATTTCTTTGCATCCAGGTCTTAAGGATCGATAATTGGTAGGAGAGGAACCTCCATCAGTAGTTGAGTCCTTTAGTGTGTGTCTAGTGGTAGCATAAGAATCTCTGGAAGAGCACATAAGAGAGGGGGGTAATGTTCGTGCTCGTACCCTCATCTATTTTGGTATCCCTTGTTTTGGATTTCAGAGATGTAAATCCTTAAGGTGGGGAGAATATAATGACTCATATTTTCTCAGTTTTATTTTTAGAAAATTTATAGGAAAATGTTAAGACAAGGTGCTGAGACGGTGTGCAATTTCGAGGTCTAGTGTTCCCGTAATGTTTTGATGAAAAATGAAATGTTTTTAATAATGTGCAAGATTTTCTTCCTAAAAAAGTGGAATAACTCATTAAAGGGTCCCCATATTAGAAATCTAAATCAACCATTGTGTTCATGATGATAGTTTTACCCTAGATGCGACTTAACTTTAGTCGGCATAGGTATTCAGTGAGAAAACATGAAATGGGCATCCCTATAAATAAAATTGTTAAATAAAATTATTTTATTTTAAAATAATAATAACTCATGAACGATGAGTTGGATTGGAAATCTGATACCACCACTTAGTTTGTAACGTGTAATTTTCCTTAGGTAGGGCCTAATAATGACTAGCCCGGTTCTACTACGAATGTTAGTTTTGGGATGTTTTAAATAAGTATAAAATAAACTTAAAAAAATTTATTTTATTTATATTTAAGAATTTTTTAGTGATATTGTGTTGATTTAATACACTGACAAGTCAACCTGTTTTGTTTCTTAAATTAAACTGAGGTGATGCTGCAGTGGGATGACGTGTTTTCATTTCTCCCTAATTAAAATACTATTATGGTTTAACATATAACCTTAGAATTCCATGGAAGATTTGATGAAAGGTATTGGTGGTTCCCTTCCATTGGTGAATGAAAAATGTTTACAAATGATGGTGGATCTTAGATCAAAAATCATGGATCATAGATCGATGATTGAGGATTGACGAATGATGATGACACAATCTCTCTTCATCAACGACTGAACCAAAACTAGGTAGGGTGTTATGTTTGGATTTCCTCCCCCCCCCCACCCCTGTGATTATTGATATTCTACAATGAATGCATACCAATCCACAAATAGATTTTCCAATGGATTGGTCATTGTTATGAGATGGGTTGTACCTTTTTGCGGGATTATGATAGATTAATATTGTGTTTTTTATTGGTTTATGTAATCCTTTCTAATGGAAACGAACCATGATCTCCAGGAACAACGATCAAGGTCCTTTCCTCCTTATTGGTTCATTATTTTCACCCTTAATTATTCATTAGTAATGGGAGTTCATTATTTCTAATTTGACTCAATAATTTAAAATCGATCGATTATTGCACACCTGATTCATGGCATAACAATCTGATATCACAGATCTTGGATTCACATAGCATGACGGAGGTGTGATGAAGACAATGTCGGATGGATCAATGTGGTGTAGAAGATATCACCATTCATGTGACCATGCATTAGGATGGATCATAGAATGGATTTGAGTCCGCTGTAGTGAAGGTGGAAACCTGAGGATCGCAGAGCAGCTTTCGAATTGAAGATCAGAGTACCGGAGTGAACCTGATGGACCATGGAAGGGTCCACCAGTGCACAGGTGTGGGATACTGGTGATGGGGAATGGTTCCAGCAATGGCTAAATGTCAGTGTCGAAGAGGAAGGCCACCCATTGCGGTGACCATAGGATCCCGCAACAAAATACACAAGGCAATATAGATGTGGCGACCCATAGCATCTCCCTTGACCAGTCGCACATGGTCGAGCCACATGTGGGAAAGGGGGGTCTACATGAGTGAACCTGGTTGTACAATAACTATGTAGTTGGTAGACCGCATGGCCGAGGTGGACAAGGCACTGTCTGCATCTTGAATAAGTGATCTGGCCTACATATCAGGCCAGGCTAGATACACCAGGCCACACTAGTGGCTCAACGGGTTGGGAGGAGCGGCCCAGTAGGCCAGGCAAGGGGTAGTTGGCTGAATCTGGTCAGGTCGGGTTGGATGCAGCCCGAACCCCGATCAGAACCTTTTTAGAAAAAAATGTCATAACTCTCAAATCATGTATCTATTTAATGATTCATTTGTGTCCTTTAGACTCTCAAGATGAGGAAGTCCTTTTGAGATAGTCTATGTGAGTTTTTGTGGAAGCTTTATTAACACCTATAAGCTCGAGGAGTAGGTGCTCCCAGAATGAGCACACTAAGAGTACAATCCTTTGGCTAAGACCTTCATGGATTCAGACTCCAATGAACTATGACATACGCAGAGTAAGTCTCCCAAAAATACGCATAGTAAGTCTCTTGTGAAGAAGTGGCGTAAGTCACCTATGAATATGCGAAATAGGTCTCCTACAAAGAATCATAGTAGGTATCCTGTGAAGACACGAAATATTATCCTACAAAGACGTGAAGTAGGTCTCCTGCGAAGACACAAAGTAAATCTCATGTGAAGATATGGAGTAGGTATCCTAGGAATATGTAGAGTTTTCTCTTGTAGAGAATGTATGTCTCCTTGGATTTCAATTTTCCTGGACATTATTAAGTATATTTATTCTTTAGACATGAACCTAGTGTGAGAAGAGTCTAGTGAATCTATTGGTTGTGATATTGAGACTCCTTGTCTTATAAAGATCAGATATCTCAAAAACATTTCATGATTTATAGATACTTGGTGTTGTAGCAGATACTTTCGGTATATTAGTTTTATGTGCTTACTATCAGATAGCACGAGGAGTGAGATCTCCTATATCTATCATGCTACGAGTGAGACCATATAGCTAGTAGTGGATGAGACCTTGAGTATTTTATTCCTTTATGAGTATACCGGGATTTCTTATTACAAGTGTTTTTGACACATACCTATATTGATATGACTGTATCTTCTTAATGGTATTTCCTTTGTGGTCTTTTACTTTGTGCTTTAGGGTGCCCTACTGAGTATCGTTTTACTCACCCATACATAGTATATTCTTGCACATGTTTTGTCTCATTCATATGATCAATGCTTTGATAGATTCATAGGTGGAATGGGTCTAGGTGGCACTTAGAGTGACCCGACAGATGAAATGTGCTTTTACAGCATCAGAAAACTATTTTTTTACCTACCCTTCAGATAGAGTTTTCTATAGAATAGTTCCAAAGACTTGTAATTTTATGTTTCCTTTTTTTGGTCTTGTATTCTATCCCTGTTTACCATCAGTTTTCTACTATCATACCATGTTTTTGTTTACATAGTGTTTTCACTTTCTAGAATCCCTGTCTTGGAGTTATTTGTGTGTGTATAGGTACTTTGGAAAATGCCTCCCATTTGTTTGTAATATAACTAATCGGTGCTAGTTTCCAGCCCCTGGCCCATGGGAGGTAGGATTAGGTCAGTCACGGCATGGGCCCCGAGGTACGGTTCATGATATCATTTTACTATTACTAAGGCCAATTTACTATTCCATCAGTAAAAATTCCTTAATTTCTATAAATGATAGTTTTTTATGTATGCATTTAAAATTAATTTAACTATTTAATTACATAATCAAATGAAATTATTTTATTAGTACCTAAGTTTTTACATTCTTCCCACATTCTAGAAATTGCGTCCCCACAATTTTTATTTACCTATTAATAAATTTAGGGTACCTTTATCTCATTTCATTTTCAGATTCCCATGTTTCTTCTTCAGCCACCTAGTATCCCCACAAATCCTTATCCTATTGAATCACCTTATTCCGCAAAACAAGATATCAAAGATCAAGAATCTGAATAGTATTTTCATCATTTGAAAGTTGCTCTTCCAACTGAACTACTTTTGGTCTCAAAACTTGAGATGGGTCTAGAATAAACTTTCTCAAAATAAAAACATGAAAAAAATTGTGTACTTGGGAAAAATCAGAGAAAAAATTACTTGACCAAAGATTGGTCCAGCTTTATCCAGGATTTAATATGGTTCAATAAAACATGGACTTATCTTTCCTTTCCTTATCAAAGTGTATAACACTTTTCCATGGTGGTATTATAATAAAAAATGATAATCTACCTCAAAATAAAATTCATTCCTCCTGTTATATTCATAAGTTTTCTACCTTCTCTGAGCTGTCATCATGTATTTCTAGATCATTTTCACTTTCTCAGCCACTTCCTCTGATAAGTATGGTCCCATAAACATCATTTTACTAAATTCATCCCAAAATGTTGTAGTTTGACATTGATTCCCATATAATTCCTAAAAAGGTTCCTTCTACATACTAGAATGAAAATTTTTATTATAAGAAAAATAAAATAAAGAAATGTGTTGATCCCGATTTCCCTAGTAATCCATTGAACAAGCACAAAGAATATCCTCTAGGGTATGAATTTTTCACTTGGTTTGTCCATCAGATTGAGAATGAAAAGAATTAGTAAAGTTTAATTTTATTCCAATGACTTCCAAAGGACTTTATAAAATTTAGACGTGAACCTGGGATCACAGTCAGATAAAATGGATGGTAGAACTCCATGTAACTTGAAAACCTCCTTGAGGTATAGTCGAGAATCCTAATCCAAATACATAGTATCTCAAATAGGAGGGAAATGTGTAGAATTATTCAGTCGATCATCAATAACCCAAATCACATTTTTACCTCGATAATTCATTGATAATCCCACTATGAGGTCCATGGATATATTTCCCATTTATACTCTAACAATAAATAAGGTGGAAGCATACCCTTAGGTAGTTTTCACTATACTTTAACATGTTGACATGTTAATCATTTCACGGTAAAATCTAAAATACGTATTTTCATTCCATCCCACCAGTAATATTACTGATGGTCTCTGTACAACTTTTTACTTCCATGATGAACTGAAAACCGAGAATTATGAGCTCCACCCAATAATTATTGCTTCAAATGGTAATCATAAGGAGAAAATAATATCTTTCCAAATCATCCAACATAATTTTTATCAAAATTAAATTCAGGAAACTAACCCTTTCCACTAATTCTACCTTTTTCTTGAACTCATGATCTTCCTTATGCACTTTCTTAATTATGTCTCATAGAGACGACTAAACTGACACCTGAAACAAAAGAGATAAATTTCATGCCCCAACAACATCCAAGCCAAAATTAATCAAATCATTAATCAAGGGTTCATGTTCTAAACATAATATGGTTAATGAATCTTGATGCTTTCAACTCAAGGCATCATCCATTTGGTTTTTCTTATCCAGGATGGAAATTGGTCATGTAATCACAATCCTTCATCATTTCAACCCATATTCTATGCCTCTTGTCTAATTCCTTCTGAGTGAATATAACTTCAGATGTTTATGGTCAAAATATATTTCACATTTGGATCCGTATAAATGATGCCTCTAAATTTTCAAATAAAAAAATAGCTACTATTTACAAATCATGTATGGGATAATTTTTCTCATGAGGATTCAGTTGTATTGAAGCATAATCAATTACCTAATCATTCTGCATCATAATAAAACCAAGTACTTTCAATGAAGCATCACTGTAGATGATAAATTCACTATTTATAGAAGGCAGGACCAAAATAGCCGAATTCACCAATATGTTTTTCAATTCCAAGAAACTAACATATCATTCTTCTATCCAAATAAATTTGACCCCTTTTCATATTAACATAGATAGTGGTCTAGATAACCATGAAATGTTTTTAACAAATCTTTGGTAATAACCAGTTAATCCAGGAAAACTATGAATCCTTGTAACATATGTTGGTATTCTACATTCATTAACCACTTCTTTTTGGTAGGATCAACTATTAATCTATCCTTATTTACAATGTGGCCATGAAAATAAATCTACTTCAACAAAAAACAAAATATTCTAAATTTTTCATATAACTTATTTTCATTTAGAGTTTAAAAAAAATTAAATGTTTTTCACAATCCTTATAAATTTTAGAAAAGACCAAAATATCATCAAAATAACAAAAACAAACTTATCCAAATATTCACAGAATATTAAATTCATAAGATCCCTGAATACATCAGGGGAATTTTTCAAACCAAAGGGCATAAAAACAAACTCATAATGCCTATATCTAATTACAAAATCTATTTTTGGGATGTCATCCTTCTTCACCTACATTTGATGGTACGCGTATGTCAAGCTAATCTTGGAATAATACTGAGCTCCCTAGAGATGATTAAACAACTCATTGATATCTAGAAAAGGATACTTATTCTTAAAATTAATTTTATTCATAGCTCTATAATCAATCCAAATAATCATGGAACCATATTTATTTTTAATGAAGAAAATTGGATCACCCCATGGTGATGTTCTAGGATGAATTAATCTTTTATCCAGATACCGATGAAAGTGATTTTTCAATTAAAAAAGTTCTACTTAATCCATTTGATAAGAGTGTTTTGAAATTAGATTAAGTAACCAACTTAATAGTAAATTAAAATTCCTAATTGGGTATAACACCAGCAAACTCATCAGGAAAAATATCCAGGTATTCATTTTCTAATGAAACATCTTTATATTGAATAGTTCATTTGTTTTCAATAATTTTTAGAAAGAAAAAAATATTTTCCATATTTTAAGAGTTTTATAGCTTTATAATATGTTATCAATTGTATAGCTTGATTCTTGTATAAATACAAAAACACTTTCCTGCATAAAAATTCTTTAGCTATACAATCAATCTTAGCATGATAAATAGAAATTCAATCCATACCAAGAATGACATAAAACTCTATAAATAAAAGATAACAAGGTTTACATGTCATTTTCTTCCACAAAAAACTAAATGAAAATTCTTATAATTCCATTTTCTAAAATATTTACCCCTTGTGTTTTAACAATAAATTTTGGTAACAGTTCTTTATGTGAAATTTCTGATTTACAAGAAAATTTCTCAGAAATAAAGGAATGTATAGAACTAGTATCAAACAAGACATTTGAAAAATATGAGTAAAAAAAATAAGTACCTGATATCACTTCAATGGATGTCCCGACATCTACAAATGTTGTCATAAAGGATCTCACTACACCTTTCTTCTAATGATCTGGATGCTTTCCATCATTCCGATCTTTCTATGAGGAGGTATTTTCATAATGACCCATCTCACCACATTTAAAACAGTTTATTGTTTTCATATCAAGATTAATCTTAAGATTATTTTCATTACAATAATAGGACATATTTAGAGACATACCACACTGAAAACAATTTCTAATTTTTTTAATTCATTCCCCATGGTTCTTTTTACCACACTTTTCAGAAACTCGAAACTCAGATTTCTTACCTTCTAATTTATTTAATTGATTCTTTCCCATCCCATTCCACCAGGACCTCTTCTTCTGATTGTTTTTAAAGTACGCATGATCATTATAAAACTCCATTTCTAACCTCTCAATACATCAGAAAAGTTTCTCACAAATTTGTAATTCCTATGAGTCTAATTCCCTTTGATATCTTGGATTCAATCCTGAGTAAAAATAACTAATTTTTCAATAAAAATCCCAAATAATATTTGGAGATTACCTTTCCAATCAGGTGAAGTTTTCTTCATACACGTCCAATTAATCTTACTCCTTTTGTTTTAAATCAATGAATTTATTTTCAATCATATGTCGAACCACCTTAGGAAAATATTTTTCAACAAATTCTTAAATTCAACCCATTCCAAGGCATCAATTGCAACATTATCCCTGATATTCTTGACCATTGATCAACATTGTTCAGCTTCACCTTTGAAATGATAAATACAAAGAATAACCATTTTTATATTAACACCCGATAACATCAAATATCTATTCAAGGTCTTTAATCTACCGTGTAGCTACCGCTGGGTTATAAGATCCACTGAAATTTGGAGGGTGTTACCGAATAAAATGTTCCACTATCATCATGTTCCATTTTCGTGGATTTGGTTGTTCTCGTTAATAGATCCCACCACCTAACCTTTTACATATGATCCATTACTGCCAAAAACAATTGAGTTCCAATTCCCCCCATTCTTGATTGTGGATTCAGAAAGATATCATCCTCTTGGTACCTAATAACTTCATCATCCCTATTTCTTCTGGGTAAAATCATTCTGAAAAGATATATCATAGATGAAGAAACAAGGTAAAATTAAAATTCTATATCATTTCAATATTAAAAAATGAAAAAATCATTTTGGGCATTCTATTAATATCATACTATCCCCTAATGCTATCTAAATTGTGCTTTGATACCAACTACAGGACCCGACATGAAACATCACATTATCAAGTTAATTCAACTAGAAAAAACTTATTATATTCCCAAATATGTTTTTGGTTTATATTTTTCAAAAATTGAAAAATTATTCATACATATCAATTGATAAGAATAAAAAGTGGGTACTACTAACATAGTCTCAATTTCCTCCATAATAAAAAAATTAATAAAAAAACATGATATCTTTTCATAAAATGTCTTCACAACATTCATCTTGGCTTCTCCTTTTCTCTTACCCATCCTTAAACCATTTGAAAAAAATTTAAAACATGGGATGAGAAAAAAATATCAATAAGGGATAAAAAAATGAGATAAACCATTAGAACATGAATATTTATAAACATATGAAATCA
This sequence comes from Viscum album, assembly GCA_963277665.1. NCBI lineage: Eukaryota > Viridiplantae > Streptophyta > Magnoliopsida > Santalales > Viscaceae > Viscum > Viscum album. Next base: position 1,136,719,265 of record OY728122.1, read on the forward strand.
TTTTCAGAAATACATACTTCTCACCCAATAAGTATCATATAGTTAATTTTTAAAACACATTATATTTATATAAAACATAGAAAACATAAATAAACCATATATGTATCTTAGGGAATTACATACTTAAAATTATAACCCTCACAGATACCCTATGATTTTTAACACTCGTATTTACCTTACAATGTAACCCTCATGAATACCTTACAATGTAACCCTCACGGTTACCTTATGGTGTAACCATCGTAGTTACACTTGGAGTAACCATATGGCTGACCATTAACATAAACATACCCAATACATTTGAGGGATATATAGGTCCCTACATTCATCATAAAAAATTTCCAATAACTAGAACATAATCCTAAAACAATAATACAAGAATAAAAATATTCATCAAGAATTTTGTAAAACTAGAAATTTAAAAGAGGATTTTTTAAGAAAAGAATCTTAAAAATATCATATATTTGAAGTGAGGGTTGATTAAAAATAATAGAATGTGTGTATAGATTATAATTCCAATTCATACAACCTAATATAACCAAAATTAATTTCACAAACAGTCTTAGTACCATATAATCAATAAAGTTGAAGGTTAACCCAAATAATGGAAATTGGGTTAAGAATTCATTTTCCTTTGGATCATCTTACTTAAAATGTATTTAAACCTCCTGGATAATGGTTAAAATATTTTTACTAATATTTTATAAAAACGTAATAAATTTTTATAACACCTCATATGATAATTCTATAACATCATTCCATCCATTTATTTATAATTTTTTTATTTCCATTGTTTCGGTTGCGTTCTTTACATGGTTTCCATGGTCAGTTTGAAATGGATTTTCCTTTCGAATGGAAGAGAAACTCGAAAGTGCAATGAAATGGTATTTATAAGTTTATATAATATTAAATTATACCATAAGTCATTTTTTAGATATTATGATGAACCATTAGATAACACATTAATGATATTGGTTTAGATTGTTTTGGCGGTTCTTCAATAATCACAAACTAGTTTTGTTATATAATTTAATATTATGAATATATTTTAATTATAGAACATAAAAAATATTATATAATATAATTTAAAATATTTTTCAACCATTAAAATGGTTTTATGACCATGAATGAAGGCGGTAATGGAACATGAAAACACATTTTCCATGATGTCGTTAAATCAATGCATCATGGGCGATGTTTTTTTGAGAGTAAATGGGAGTGGAGAAGAAGTATGATGATGAATCTTTACATGAACATGATAAAATTATAGTAAATATATGGTACAAGAGTTTTAATTATTATTGTATATGGGTATGTGAAGTGATTATAATAAAAGAAAAATAATTGAAAATAAAAGAAAAGAAGAAGAAAGTGTATTTTTACCTCTTGAATTATCATCCTTCAGAACCACCTTAAGGCCTTTGGTTTTGGAATTTTGGTGAAACTAGTAGGTATTGGATGTGTGGAAGAGGATTTGGAAGCTATTTGGGTAAAAATAATCAAGATAATAGCCTTTGATGTTTGATGGGAATAGGTTGTGAGAGAGGTATTTATATTAGAGGAGAGGGGTGTTTTCTCATTATTATATTCATTAGTTTATTAATTTGGAAAAAGACTATAAATAGTTTTACAATTATCGTAAAAAAATAAAATAATGAAGTATAGTTCAAGATTTTGGACTTACATAATCCTTACATCATCTATGACTCATAAAATCAAGAATTTATCTTATATCATAAATTACCTTATTTCACTATTCACTATGAATTTAAGTATTTCAGAAAAATCCCAAGAATTCACCCCTAAAATTATTCGACATGATAAATTCCAAAATGAACTAAATTTTTTTGAGAATAATTTTCTAAATATGATAATTTTAATTTTTAAATAAAATAATAATTTATTAAAATAATAATAATTTTAAAATTATAACTAATTTTATAACACAATGAAAAATTAATTAATGTATCATAAAATTTAATTATAATAATAGGAGAAAAAAATAATTTATGAATCTATTTTATTAAAATAAATATTCTTTTAAATAATTATATTAATTATAAAATTTCAATTAAATATTCATGACTCACAAAATACCAACACTAAAATTATAATTTTCAAAAAAAAATTCTACTTGTTCAATGATATAAATATATCATATTATCACTTATAATATGGATAATTTTTTTTATAATTTATTATGTTAGGTTACAATTCTATTGGCCACATTACAATTCCAAATGGTAATGTTACTTTTCATAAGGTTATGTTACTGTTACATCAGTAAACATTCCTTAATTTATATAAATTCAACTTATTTCATTATACATTTATAAACTATTTAACTATTTAACTATAGAATGAAATGAAATTATTTTATCAGTACATGGGTTGTTACATATTTAAATTATAACTAAGCGGACCAGTTTAGGATATACCTAACACTGAGAGGGGGGATTGGTGTTGGAGAATTTTTAAAACCAATTCTGACTTTTTATCCCTATACATCCTGATCTGTAAGGATCTTGATTCTCTTATTATCCTTTCCCTATCAGATGAAATAATATAAATAATTAAAAACAATCACATGATATTTTCTTGAGGTTAATTTCTCAATGTCAGTAACTATTCCTTTCCATGTATGGTGATGACTAGTACATGGATTCTCCACTATAAACTGATAGCTTTTATAGTGGTTGACTAGGAAAACAATCTACAAGTCAGTGTGGATCTCTACACTTAGATGAGGGTAGTATATAATCACCTCCCATTGTGAGTCCCTACACTCAAAGGGGGAAGGAAAATAATACTCATCCATCTTGAAACAAGTAGGATATGACCTTACACTTGGTGGTTCATTATACTTCCATCTAGGACAGTCTTCTTCCATATTCAAACGATAGGTTCTGTTCTTGATCTAATTCAGTACTCTTCACTTGATTATATACAATGTATTAAGCAAGAAATTATTTTCTTTATATCTCTTCTTCTATAGTAAAAATCCAACTGCACTAGTTTTTATTCTATAGTATTCTTTGTAAAACAACCTACTGCACTAATCTTCTTCTTTCTTTGGATAGAATCACATACACCAATGTGATTATTGAAACCCTGAGGATCTAATCACTTGGAATCATCAAAATAAACTTATTATCTTTACTTCATTAAATATATGCATGAAATAATTCATGTGACAATTAATTGAACTTATCTCCTCCCCTTCTACTTCTTCATAAGTGCACACGCATAAAGCCTCAAAATAATGCACTTGGTGTATACATGTATGCACTGCGCTTTGGTTACAAACGGCCTTGGGCCTCTTCGTCCCTTTCAATTATTTTCATTGCACTTGGTTCAGTTATCTTTATATCATACACAAGAGTGCAAGTGTTTCATGTGTGTTCTTCTTCAAACCCAAATTGGTGTAAGCATGCAGTACCCCTTACCACATGCAATTTTCTTCTTCTTCAAATCCCCTACAAACAGTATAGTAATTATGTTCAAACAAAAGGGTCCTTACCTTTTATTTGTGACCCCGAAGGACTCATTGGTCTTCTTCTTCGTGCGAGCAGAGAGCTCCATGGGTCTTCATTTATTCTTCATGCAACTGGATTGGTTTATGGTTCGGGTGTCTTCTAAAAGTACCACAAGGGTGGGAATGCACTGATTATGTACCTGTGAGATCTCCTTTGTGAAACACAGTGAGGGTTTTGTTAAAACTGTCACATGTTATCAGTTTTCCTTCACATAGAGGGTTTGGTTCTCCACTTTCGTGATACTCTTAAAGAGTAAATAGAAATTGTTGAATGCCTAAGGGTCGCCAATATTTCATGCACCCCATTTGGGTTACTTGTGCTCCACATAAATGATTTTCGGGCAACATTCAACTTTTTTTGTGGAATATCTCTTAAGTAAAACTTCAATATTGTGCGCAACTCTCTTCTTACACGCAACTTTTCCATCTTACACGCAAATATATTTCTTCCGTGCAAATATATTTGCTTAAAATTATTCCATTCTTCAAAGTTCAGTATTTTTCTATGTTTTTAAATTCTCAAATGAGAGGGGGTTGCCTCTTATTTATAGCCATCACCGATCCCCTCTTGAAAAAACCCCGATGTGTCGTGCAAGATCTTGATGCATTGCACAAAACCCCATTTGAAATTTCATTGGTTTCATAAGTCTCTTTCACACCAACATCATATTATTTTCACTTCATGAATATTTTTCATACTTCATTCCATTTAAATCTTTTCCTGTTCTGACCTTGAATCATGCCTTGCGCGCAACAGTCCAAACTCCCTTCAATCTTGCGCGCAAAAAACAATATTTCGTGAAAATATTTCTTTTTCTAGAATTTATGGTTAGATATTGGAGCTCCATTTGGGAACAACATATCAATCCATCTTAAAAAATTATTTAAAAATTATTTACAAAAATCACATTTCTCCATCTCCTAATTTTTATCCCCAAAAATTTTGCAAACACTAGAAAACAGTGCCACCTTAAAATCTTCTTCGGAAAGAACACCAATTCTACTTCATTTTCATCTGGAATATTCAACCAAAAGTGGCATTCATAATGAACCATATCTATTATGATATATACTTTTTATCGAACACCTTTAGCATCATTGGGTTTGATCGACATAGATAATATCACAAACATGCCATCCAATGCTTTGAATCCATTACAATTCTCTAGGAATCCTCATTTCATCCAACCTCCATTAAATTTGGATTCATTATTTTTCTCCTTATTAATTTTGACCAGTAATGAAAATAGTTGAAAAAAATAAAATCTCCATACATAAAGTGGTCCCAACAATAACTCAACACATGCCCTGTTTAAGCTGTCATCGGGGGATCAACACTAGCACCCCAACACTCACAAATGGTTCATGACCTAGAGGGCATACTATGCCAAACTTATGCACTCTCTAGGCATGATTATGTAAGCCATACATATGGTCCCTGTCTCTTTAGATTTATACAAGGCATAACACACCTCATCCTATATGTGGTCTAACTATGGAAGGCCATCCCATAGGGTTATCCCCCTTGGGTCCCATAAGAGTGGTTGAGGTCAAGCCTTGGTGTCTTACATATGATGGCCCAAGTTTTTAGAAAAGGAAAAACATAAACAATGTATATTAGCAAGCATTAAATAAATTCACTAAAATAATAATCATTAAAAAATATTATAAAAAAATTTCATAGACACTAAATATTTTAATGTTTAAAAGACATATATTATTAACAATAATAATAAATGTAAAAATAAAAATATTATATGTTATAAATAGTTCTAATTTAATTAAATGTAATGAGATTATAATTTATCAAAACAAAAACACAAGAAATTTATTAAAAACACATTTAAATACAAACAATCTACCCCCTTTTGGAGATTAACAAACCTAATTTTTTCAAAAAAAATCATCCCCTTTATGAAATTTATCAAAAAGTACATTAGAATTCAGTATTTAAAACCAATATCTATTTTTAAAACAAAATGAACTACTTAAAAATTAACATAATAGAATCTTTTCGTAAAATTAAAAAAATTGTTATAGTATTCATATTAATAAATATTTAAAATAGAGTAATGGTTTAACAATTCATTTTAAATAGTAATATCTAATCAGAATTTAATCCAAAAATACATAAAAATAACATTATACTATATAACACATGTAAACACAATGATTATAATATCCATAAATTTTATACTTTTATCCTTCACATTTTAAATTTCATTTTATCAAATTTAATAGAATATAAAGGTTTAGGGAAAATTTCATCTAATTGTTTTTTAGTAGGAAAAAATACTAAACAAATATCACCTTTATTTACATGATATCTAGGAAAAAAATTCTAAGAACTATGTGTTATGTTCTACTATGTTGAAGAGGGTTTTTAAAATTGAAATAACACTTTAATAATCAAAATAAATAATTATTTTATCAAAATTGATATTAATATGATAAGGATTTTTTTAATCCATGATATTTGATAACAACCAGAAGTATCAACATATTCATCCTTGACTACTGATAATATTACTGATTTGTGTTTCTTTGAAATCCATGGAATTAAATATATCACTAAAAAATGAAACATACATGAAGTGATTTTCCAAACATGTACACATCCTCAAATGTCATAATTAGATTAAGACAACAAATAAAACCAATTATTATTAGAATAGAAAAATTCAATACAAAAAAACCTTAATATATTTAATTACTCTTTTAATATATTTAAAATGACTTTTTTAGGTTGGACTGAAACCTTGAACATAAAAAAATGGATAACATTATGTCTGGTCAAATTTAATTGATATATAATAAGTTTCATATCATACCACTATACAGTTTAATATCAACTCACTTTCATGATTCATTTTAATCCAATTTGGAATTAGTACTAATAGGTTATTCTGTAGTCTTACTATAATCATGTCCAAACCTTTTTTCTAATTATTTTTCATATTTTTTTAGATTCAATAAAATACCAACTCTACATTTATTAATTTCTAAACATGGGAAAATTTTAAATTCTTCTATTAATATCATGTCGAAATCATTTTATATAATTTTTTAGAAATAATTACATAAAAAATCATTTTTTGATCCAAAAATAATATCATCAATATACATATTGAAAACCATTATATAATTTAAAACTCATTTTATAAATAGGGATAGATCAAACTTACATTTAAAAATAATTATATAATAAAAATTGTGTTAGTATTTTAGACCCTGTTGGATATTTCTTAATACCATATAAATCATTATTAACATTAAAAACATGATTTGGAAACATTTCTTTATAAAATCCATGTGGTCTTCAAACATTGAATTTATCCAAAATATTCCATTTAAAAATAAACTTTTTACATCCATTTGAAATAATTTTTTATTTTAAAAACTAGCATTATTTAATAGAATTATAATTGTTTACATCCTCGTAATAGGAAAAACAATAATCTTCAAATTCATTCCCCTCTTCAGGGGAATAAAAATGAGTGACTAGACTTTGTTTATTTTTAACTATATTTACATATTCATTAAGATTATTATGAAAAATCCATTAATTATTATTATTGGTTTATCTTAAGGTAAAACAACTAAATACCATTTTTCATTCAATTAAAATTTATTTAACAGATAATTCATAGCATTAACAAAATTTGAATCAATGAAATAATTATCAATATTAATAGGAACCAAATAATTAAAAATAGAGTTAACATATTAAATTAAAATGTATTTTTTTGTTTCCATACCAAATTCTACATCACAAATTAATGTTTAAATTGAATGATCATTGCGATTTTTTCATTCCATAGGATTTGTTTTATAAGAGATATAATCCCCCTCAACTGATGTATTATCTTTATCTTGGTCATTATCCTCACCAAAATTAAATTCTCAAAATTCATCATTTTCATTGTTTGATTCAGAATCTACTTATTAGAATTGTTTTCATTAAATTTACCTTTCATATATTCTTATAGAACTTATTGTTTCTTATTGAAAACACTATAAAATATTATTGAACTTAAATCTCATTAAAATGGATATTCATCTAAATTAGAATAAAAATATTCTAAAATATTTTTTTATTTTATAATATATAATTTATAATCAAAACACCTAAAATATCCATATTTAGGTTTTAAACCTTTAAAATGTTCAAAAGTGGTCTTATTCAGGAAATGTAAATTGGAAACTCTTTTTAAAACAAGGCACCCTATTTTTTAACCTTGTTCCCAAATGTATTTAGGTACACATAATTCCATTTGTATTGAACTATCCATTTCATGAATAAATTTATTCTTTTTTTCTTCCACATCATTATATTGTGGTGTCCTAAGGGATAATAAATAATATTTATATAAATTTATTCTCAAAATTTATCAAATTCACCACCTCTATAACTTATGATAGAGATGATTTAAATTTTTTAAATGTTTTTAATAATTTTAAAAAAGACACAAATTTTGGTAAAACATTCATTTTTATGGGATAATAAATAAATTCATTAGATTATATTGTAATCGTATACCATTGTAAATACATACCTATTACCAACAAAATAATTGATTTTATATGTATAAAAAAGTCATGATTTAATGTTTCTAAACAACTAGGAGTACTGACATCATTTATAAGTTTAATTTTTCTTTTTTTGTTTCTGACCTTCTAAACAAGAATCACACATAATGTACTGACTTGTACGTAACTTGGGTAGTCTTAGAACTTGTTCATGCTTTGATAATTTGGGAAATAGCCTAAAATATTTATTCCCAAGCCTCTAATTCCATATAATCTCAACTTCTTCTTATATAGCATTTAAAAACATAACCATTTGTTTGGTTAGATCATAGGAATCAATAGTGTATAAATTTTCTTTTGTATTTTCCTAAAATAAAACAAATTTATTTTTGAGAATATTAAATTTATAATTTTAAATAATTATATTTAATCCATAATCTCACAAATATGATATAATTTTATGATTATTTTTAAAACCAATTATATATAATACTTTTTAGAAAATAATTATTTTAGAAAAACCAAACTGACCAATTCCTTTAATATGGCCTTTAGAGTTGTCTCCAAATGTCACAAGGAAACCATCACATGAATTAAATGATATAAATTTTGAAATATAAACTTTTATGTTACTAGAGAATCTAGTGTCTAAATATTATTATTCTTTGATACTTTTGAGATAGATTACCTAAAATGAAACAACCAAAAAGACTATTTTGGTACCCATTCTAACTTGTGTCCACCTAGATTAGTAGGAGAATATTTTGTCACCCCAATTGATTTAATTCATTTATTAGTGGGATTAATAGAAAATAAATCTCTTGAAATGAAATATTTAGTATTCCCAACTGATTTTTTAAATTTTAGGGAACACTCATCAGTCTAATTCTATTTTAGTATACATATAAAATATATTACACTGGACATAATTCATTTGGTCATTCTAATAAACATAGCCTTATTTAATTTTTTTATTAAACTATTATATCCAAAAATATTATTATTTTTGTTTAGTTTATCTAGATACATAATCTTATCATATTTTTATTTACAATTAAAAAATTGGTAAAAATATATATAATATTAACAACATAATTTTTAAAATCAAAATATCATTTTGAATAGTTTCTAAATCCATAAAAACATTATCATTTGATTCAAAAGCTGCATTTTTTAATTTTTTTTATTTTCTTGCTTATGTTTCTTACAATAATATCCATATTTAGGTAAATATTCCAGAAATAATTTGAATCTTTTTTCCTTATATTTATCATTTACAACCATAAATGTTTTTAAAAAATTATTTTATTATTCAAGTTTTAACAACTTAGAAACATAATTCTCTTTATATTTATAATTCTCTAAAACACAAATTTTCCGATAATCACATTCCATTTTTATTTATTCATTTTTTATTAAAATTAATTTTTTAAATTTTAATGTTGTTATAAATTTTAATTATCCTGACACCAAAATTTTTTAAATCTTTACTCTCTTTTAGTAGTTATTTAACATAGGAATTCATAAAATCAGAATCAGAACCTGAGTCAGAAATAATTTATTATTCATTTTCAAATAAAGAATTATATTCAAGATATTAAAGAATTATCAACTTAGTAAACATTGAATCTTTTACCTATTATTTTATGCCCCTCTAGGAAGGATTCCATGTCTCTATCAACTTCTTGAATTGCTACTTGATTCAGAGTTATCTTAGCTGTCCCAACCTCCAAATTAAGATTGATTTTTTTTTCTTATTTTCTATTTGTCTTTAGTTAGATATTTTTGTTTAGGGAAGTTAATATTTATGTTCCCTTTATTTCTTCACTTGTAACTTTTTTATTCCAAAACATCATTATTGTAACTCATATTAACTTTCTTATAGTTCAATCTGAACTTCCTCTCAAACTACTTTTTTCCACCATTTTTCTTGAACTTATAAAAATCATAAAAAATTGATTCATCTCTTAGTCAAATTACTATAAATAAGATTTAGATTAATTTTATGTATAAATAACATTATATTTAAATAAAATACGATTTTTATTTATATACTCCTCATTAATAATATTTTCAGTACTAACTCATACCATCAAAAAGAGCTAATAAATTCATTTAAATTATACTCCTTAAATTTCATAATTTAATCCAAGGCAACCTTATCCGCATGAAATTTTTTGGAATATCTATTTGTACTCTTTCCATAGGATCTATTTCAAAAAAAATTCTATATGATAACTCATAACATTAGTAATACTAGTAAACCAATGGAATATATAGTTTAATGATTCTTCAACAACTATCTTGAAGTCCTTGTATTTTACTCAGAGTATTCCTATCATGGTTCTCTTGATATTTTTAGTCTTATAGTGAGTTACATGAAGTATTCTATATATATCATGGGATGTATTATAATACTAAACATGGATATAATCACTTATAATTATGAAAAAGTAAAAAAAACATTTTTAACATTATAATTAAACACACATTTTACCATTCCATTGCCTAAAAGTGACTCTGGATAAACATTGGGTAGTTTATATGAATTATTCATGATAGTCTAGTGATCCATACTTAACGATTTCAAGTATTTTTCCATTCTTTCTTTCCACTAGTCATAGTCAAGTCTATCAACGAATGGGGGTTTTTGAGGAATCAAATAATCATTTTTATTCACACCTTCTGGATTAAAAGAAACCTTTTTCTAGTATTCCATATAATGTTAAGTCTTGGATATCAGGTTACCACAGAGTTCAAAAAAACAAAAGATAATCACATAGCCTAACTAGACTTTATATATGTTCCTACTATTTGATAGAAATTATTTGATCAATGGTGATGTTAATAATTACTAGAGGGGGTGAATAGTCATTTTAAAAATTTAATTACAAAAATAACCAGAGTTTATAAAATAAAAATTTTCGTTGAGTGTTTTGTTCTTTATATGAAGTGTAATAGAAATAAAATTAAATAACCCAATGATTTACATTTTTTTGATCACAAAGATCCAATTCCACCCCTTAACCCTCTCTACATAACAATAATATTGGTGCCAACAAAGAACTTCAATTTTAAAATATTGAGGACCCATTATAAATAGTTAATTTTACAAGAACTTATAGGCACAACCTATTAATTTTACATGATCCAAACCCTAGTTTATGACCAAAATCTTGATCAGGAGTCAAAACCCAAAATTCCTTTTTAGTGTTTCAATAACCAATAAAGAAAGACTTAATTTTTATTGGAAAAATCATAAGCCATAATTGAATAAATAAAAAACAAAAAAGAAGATTACATAAAGAAAAAAAATATGCAAACCATAATATAATAAAAATATAGAAGATGATTAAGCTTAATGATTGTTTATCACTTGAGTGGGAAAATTTCAATATTTTATGTTCTTCTGTGATCGCAACCAGTGTACAGAAGTCTCAGTATGACAACTCTAGTCTTTATTACACATTAACTCATGATTTAGTATATAATATTAAACATAATACAACTTTGAAGATATAGAAATATAGTGTATTTTGGAATTATGTACATTACATAACAACATAAAACATGAAATTTATTACCTTTATTGAAAACTTCATTAACATGATCATACTTAAAATTACATAGGATAACCTAGAGACATACATAAGAAAGGGATGAACTATAAATCACATTAAAGGAATAAACACAGAATAACACGAAAAAGGTGATAGATTTTAGAAAATAGGTATATAAATGGGTCATAAAAGAGGTGATAATCATTAAAATAAAATAATAATTCATGATATCGCATGATAATCTTAATGGAAAAATGGGAAATGTAGAAACAACATAAAACACATCATTGTAAACATAGTCCAAGTCTAAATACCACTAAATAATTATGGCAAAGAACCATGATGGATTAGGTTCACTATATAATCCCTTGAATGATGTCTAATGAGAATAAAACATTACCCAATGCTTTGGATCGCTATATAAGTTTGGGCGCACCCATTACATTAATTTTATTCTCAATCTTATGTGGGCCACAATAATTATACAACATGGATTTATTCATCATCAAAATTTACTCCACGAACAAGTATTGTGTAATAAATACATGTAACTCCCCAACCAAGAATTAAAAATTCATAAAGGTGAACACCCTTGATATGAAATGTGTATGGGTATTGACTACATAATCTTTTTCATAGAAAAATTCATTGAAATTTTGGAATCATAACAGCGTTACTTAAAATTTCTTAAAATGGTTTGATGAGAGTGAAAAGGATCCCTAATAATTTTTAAATCAAAAGGATAGTAATAGGTATGTGTAATAACATATCCTGACATTATGATTTTGAAATATAATGAATAAGATAATAAAAAACCTTGAATAAATATGAGAAGTAATAGTATCTCTTACTAAATTATGGCATGTTAATGGGTGTACATAAAGCTTTGTGGGAGGTATTAATGATATTTAATGGGGTGTATAATCACATAAAAATAAAAAATGTAATATTTATATATAATAACATAACAAAACAAAAAAAATGAAAATTAACAGGAAAAATCAAAAAATAGGTTCTTGAATAAAAAGAAGAGAGGGAGATCCCTTACTAAATTTCAGCACGGGTAATGGGTTTACATCATGGTTCATAGAAATGACTAATCAGGGTTAATGGGGTATATCATAACTTATAATTTAAATGGAATGTTATTGGGATATGTAATAGAATATTGTAACATTATGAATTTGATACTAAACGTGAAAAATGAATAAGATTCTTGAATTGAAAAGAAGAGGGAGAGGTATCTTACCTTAAGAGGGTGATTCCAAATGATTGTGAGGAGCTTCTTGAGAAATTGTGGGAAAATATGGTGGAATCTAGAGATTTTAGGTCAGATTCAATAATTTATCCAAGGATTTTTAGTGAATAGAAATGGGAGGTTGGGTGGTTATATATTGTAAATGAGTTGAAAATTCTTTATTATTTCTCAAAATTAGGTTTTGGACTCTATATAATAAAATAATGAAAACCACAAACCATCCCATGGTTTTTGCCCATGGTTTCTAAAAAAATGAAATTTTCCTAATTATTTTATAAGAAAATGTTTTGAACTTAATATAATAATACCCTTGCTGATGTTTAAATGAATCAAACTCTTATAGAAATGATTTTAAAACCTTAAAATATATTAATAGTTTTAGAGGATTCATAAAGGCTTTATAAAATTAATCAAATAAACTTAAAATCAAATTATTCTAAATGGAAAACAAATATTTTTTCTTTTATACCCTTTATTTTATTTATTACATCATTTTTGGGTCATTATTATGTCATAATACACACCATATATTTATATCATATTTAATTTTCACCCAAAATTTGATTGCCTCAAAAAATTATAAAATATTAACCACTGGATAATTTCAATATTCTGATTCCCAAAATAATATTGATTTTATCTAAATAATTTTATAAATATATTCATTTACTCTTTTAAAATAATAATCAACATTTATTTTGAAACTTTTGGTATTTTGACAGCAATAGTTTTTGAATCATTATAAAAATTACACTTGACTTCATAAAAATTATATTATCATTTATATTTAATAAAAAAATATTTAATAATAATAATTTATTAAAATATTATTTATTTCAACATAAAATGGAATTTAATATTTTAAATATTTTATTACTTAAAAATATAATTTGTGTCTTATCGTATCAAAACATAATTTCTAACAACTTGATTACTTAATCATTTATAAAGTAAAAATAATAAGTAATAAATATAATCATAATTTAAATGAAAATTAAAAATAAATATTCATACTATTAGGGTTAATTTGATCCAAGTTATTTTAAATTAATTTTATCCTAAATAAACAATTTTTCATTTCACCCTCATAATAAATATTTACAACAGTTACTATTCATATTGTTCAAAAATTATGTATAACTTATTACATAATATTAATTATTATGATTAAAAATATGGAATAAATTTTTTCAAAATCATTTCTTTGAGGTGTAATAGTTTAATTTAATTTAATACTTATAAGCATTATGGAAAGCGGTTTTTCAAAAAATACATTTTTTAAGGAAAAGATAGTTTTATTTTAATACTATAACTAGTAACATTCATTATATGAATTTAAATTCATAAATATATATATATATATATATTATCTAAAACATTCATTTATATCAATTCTTATTAAATATTCTTTGAAATAATTTTAATGGAGAACATTATTCATTTTTAAAACATTTTTCAAAAAAAAAGAATTTTTAATCTGAAAAATAAACATATACTAAAATATGGTATAATTATGATTTAAATTTAATTAATTGAATTATAAATAATAATAATTATTATGTTACCTATAAATAAAATAAAATAAAATATTGGGACTATTATGTTACATAATTTATCAAAATAGAAGACAATTTTATATAAAAATGTTATTTCACTATTCATTGAATTATCTATATTTTCTAAAAAATCCATAAATTTCACCATAAGTTAATTTTGATATATGGACATAAAAAATTCAGTTAGTTTCATTAAATACATTTTCTATAATTTAATACAAAATAACTATAATATTTTTTTTGTAAAAATAAATATATATCATTTTTGAAGAAAATATATTTTGAAGAACAAAAAGGCATTATAAAAAATTGATTGATTATGTTCTAATAATTTTTCATTATATTTTGGACATATATATATATATATATCATAAATTATTTAATCCTACTCAAATAAAAATAATAATTTAAAGGTTAAATTTTTTTTATTTAAATAATCGTTCTTTGTTTTGTTTCGGTTTTGCCTATCAAATACTCTATCAAACAAAGTGTTATCTTTAAAAAACTCTGGCCATTACATTAATACCCACTTTAAGAAATTTCATCCTTTCAATTTAAACTTTAACTTGATATGAAATTTTTTGTACCCTTGAAAAATATATTCATTGGAAACCCACATCGTTAAAAAAGGGTTAATAAAGAATCCACTTGAAAGGAGAGAAATGAATGTATTAATGTCATCAAATAATTAGGATTCCTAGAAGGTGAACATTATTGGGAAGTGAAAACATAAAAATGGAAGAGAAAACAAACATAAAAGAATTAATAGAGTGTGGTATAGAATATGGTTGGGAGAAATTCAATGGCCACAAAACCATAAATCTATAATGGATAAAATGATAAAAAAATTATCAAAAATGATCATAATATGAAAAAAAATTTATTCAAGATAATTTCCCTAGAGTTAAGTAATTCCTTTATCATCTAGGATAGGGACATAAGGGAATATAATTTCTTAACAAGTATAATTTCATCATTTAATCAATTTACACTATAACCCCTTATTTTTACTAAACATTGAATTCTTTTAAACTATTAAACACAAAAATTAGAATCCAATTAACATTAAAGCGATAACATATAAATTATGTGAATTTCATTAAATTATGACTTTATATGCTTCAATATATGTAATCCATGATCTATTTCCTAACATAATCACTTATGGAAATTTGTGTCCCCTTAATAATTATTTGTAAAGAGCTTATGAATTTAAAATAACATATCCACTATGAGTGCCAGAAAAAGTGTTTAGAAAGGCCTATTGTCATGTCCCAGTTCTAGGTTGAGTCAAGTTCAATGTGGTGTTTTCAGTTTTTACCCCTATATACATATGTACCAAATCCACATCCACTTGTAGTATATATATAATGATTAATTTTCTACATAAATCACTTACACTGTACTTTAACAAAATTTATGCATGTTTTATTATACTTAGTTTTATTCATATGGCTTTCTCTAGGGTTTTCTAATCCTAATCTGAAAATAACAAAACTTTTCCTTTGTTACAAACTATGGAAATCCCACTCTTTATTAAACATTAATTCGTTATTTAATACATAATATAACCTATAACATTGATAATTCAAGTGTATTTTGGAATTTTTTACTTAAAATAATAACTTAAAATAGTAAATACATCATTTTTAGTGAACAAATTCTTAACATGCTTGTACTTAAATCTACATTGGATATGATGGGGAGATATATAAGAAAGGGGTAAGATTTAATTCTTGTAAAGGGAATAAACATGGAATAACATTAATAAAGTGATACATGTTAGATAATATGAATATCAATGAGTCATAAAATGGTTTATAATCATAGACATGAATAATAAGGCATGATATAGCGTCATAATCATAAAGGTGATATACATAATTTGGAAAAAACTTAAAACATTTCATCATAAACATAGGTCAAGTCTAAAAAAATAAAACATGATATAAAATTTTTCAGATTTATTAGTTTCACTCCCTAATCCCTTGAATGATTTTTCATGAGACTAAAATATTACCCAATGCATTTCAGTGCTATATAATTCTCATAACACCTGTCACTTTTATTTAATTATCATGATTAAGTGTGTCACATAGATCATACACCATGGATTCAATCATCATTATATTTTATTCTACGATATAAGAATTTTGAAAATATAAATTTAAATCACATATAAATATGAATTTTTTCATAATGGTAAACACTAATCATATGAAATGGTATGTGAATTCACTACAAAATTTTTTGGCAAGGAATATCATGGTAAAATTTCAGAAGCATAACAGTGTTACGTAAAAATTAATAAAATGGATTGATGAGAGAGAAATGGCTATAAAATGTTTTCAACATTTGGATTTTGAAATATAATGTGTAAGATAAAGAGGAAGCTTGAATAAAGAAAACAATTAAAGGATCCCTTACTAAATTTCTGCATTGTAATGGGTGTAGATAATTTTTCATGGGAAGGCTTAGTGAGATTGAACGGGGTTTCTCATCACAAAGACAAAAAATAGGATGTAATAGGTATTTATAATAACATACCCAAAAAAGAAAAAATGTTAATTAGGAGGCAAAATATAATAGATGTGCTTGAATAAAAAGAAGAGTGGGAAATATCGTACTAAATTTCGTTATGGAAAAGTGTCTACATAAAGGTTCATGGGAGGTATTAATGATAGTTAAATGTTTATATCATCATTTATACATTAAATTTATAGTAATGGTATAATTTAATAACATATCCCAACATTATGAATCCAATAAAATGTATAAAATCAAGAATATTCTTGAATTGAGAAGATGCGAGAGAGGTCCCTTACTATGAGATGGTGATTCCAAATTCTTGGAAGGAGCTTCTTAAGAGAATGGGGAACATTGTGAGAACTCTAGAGAGGTAATGGTAGATTAGGTTTGTGATCAAAGGATTTTATGTGATGAGAAATGGGATCTTTGGTGGCTTCATGAAATAAAAGAGTGGGGAATTAGTTATTATTTCTCAAGCATAGGTTTTTGACTCTATATAATAACATAAACAAAACTACAAACTATAACATGGTTTTTTCCTATTGGTTCTTACAAAGGGGGTTTTTTTAATTATTTTATAAGGACACAGTCTGAACTTAAAAAAATTATACCCAAGCTGATGTGGAAGTGAATAATAATCTTAAAGAAATGATTTTAAGATCATAAAATATATTAAAGTTTTTGGGGTATTCATAAAGGATTTATAAAATTAATAAAATAAAAATCAAATCAAATTTTTTTCAAGGGAAAACATTTATTTTTCATGGATATCATTTATTGTATTTATTAAAAAAAAATTTATTCATTATGATGTCACAGTTCACACTGTATATTTATATCGTATTTAATTTTTATTAAAAAAAATCAACGATCTTTCAAAATTATGAAAAAATCACTATTAGATAACATTGATGTAATGATTCAAAAAATTAATATTAATTTTATCTAAACAATTTTCAAAATATTTTCATTTATAGTTTTAAAATAATATTCAACATTTGTTGAGAAATGCTAGGTTTTTTAACAATAATAAATTTCAAACCCTTATAAAAATTACATTTGACTTCCCAAAAATTATTTGATAATATATATTTAATAAAAATTATTTGGTAGTACTATTTTATTAAAATATTATTTTTTAAAATATTCTATTTGTTCATCAAAAGGAATGTCTTAATTGAAACTACATATCACTTAAGAATAAAAATTTGTGTTTTATCGTATCAAAATATAATTTTTTACAAAAGGATTACATAGTCATTTACAAATTACAAACAATAAATGCTAATTATAATCATAATTTAAATTTATCTTAAATATAAATATTCATAGAAATAGTTTAACTTGTTATTTATTATTAGATAAATAATTTTTACTCTTAATTAGCCTATTTTCCGTTTATCATTATAATAAATATTTACTACAGTTACAATTCATATTGTTCAAAAATTAAGTTATCCTTATTAAAAAATGTTCATTGTGGTAATTTTAAATATGGAATCAATTTTATCAAAATAAATTCAAAAAGGTGAAATTATTTAATTTAATATAATACTTTTAATCATGATGGAAAGTGGTTTTCTTAAAAGTACATTTTTTAAAGAAATGATGGTTTTATTTAAACTATATAACTAGTAACATTAATTATATGAATTAAAATGAATAAAATATGTATATAATATAAAATTTTCTTTTATATCACTAATATTTTGGTATTATTCTAATTAACTATAATCGACAAAATTATTCATTTTTAAAACAGTTTATAGAAAAATACATTTTTAATCCTAAAAATAAACTTATATAAAAATCTGGAATAAAGATGATTTAAATGTAATTAATTGAATTAAATAAAACTAAATAATTTATATATTACCTATATATATAATTAATTTAATATTTTTTACTTTTATGTTTCTTAATTTATCAAAAGAAAAGACAATTTTACATAAAAACTGCATTTTCACTATTCAATAAAAATCTATAATTTCTGAAAAATATAAAAATCTCTCCTTTTGTTAAAATTGAAATGAGAATATCAAAAATAGAGTTCTTTTATCAAATAAATATTCAAAAAATCTATAAAATTATTTTAATATATTTTACAGAAAAAAATGAATAACTATTTTTAAGAAAACAAATTTTGAAAAAAAGACATTATCCAAAATTGATTGATTATTTTAAAGAATTTTTAAAAATATTTAGGAAATATATATATATATATATATCATAAATTATCTAATCCTACTCATATCCAAAAATTTAATGGAAAGGTTAAAACGGCCAGATTTAAATAATCATTCTTTGTTTGGGTACGGTGTTACGTATCGCATATGCTATCAAATATAGTTTTTTATTTTTAAAACTCGAGTCATTACCAAAAGAGGTTTATTGAATGAATTAGGGAAGAAATATTTTTTTAAATGTTTTATCACAATTAATCTACTAAATAATCTACATGTGAATTTATTTTACACCTTAAAAATGTCTTTACAGAATCAAACGTAGTTCATTAAAACAAAGATCTTCCTCGAGCGTCTTTAAAAACAATAATGGAAATATAATTGTTAGTACATAACATAAAAATAATATGATCATTACCATTATTTGTAAATTTCAAACTGAATAACAATGAATAATTGCACTCTTTATTTTTTCCTGAAATATTAAAATTAAACAATTAAAAAACTAGTATAACAAATAACTCATATTTATAAAACAGTTGAAATAAACTAAATAAAGTTTTAATTTATTTATACAGTAAAAAAAATTAAAACATAACATGTTAAGAAGTTCCAATTCATTTAAACATGTATATAATATATGTTTTCAATTATTTATTATGCACTATATAATTATATTTTAACAAAATATAACAAAACTTTTATCTAAAATTTTATTTTAACAACATCAATTAAAGTTAAATAATATAATTTTTTTGAAAAAAAGTTAATTTCAAAAAATTGTGGAATTAAAAACCTAGAGTTAGATTATTCTAGCTCTTTTCAGTGTTAGAATGATCTATCGGTGGTTTCCAATGATGGATATATCTATCGTTGATGTCTAAAGGGGGATTGATATACCATTGATTGTCAATGTAACACCCGAGATTTCATGAGAAATATTTTGTTAAGGTATTATGTTATATAAAACATCAAAGTAATATTTCTCTACACACAACACTATCTTGTCTTTCATTACACGCAATTTCGACCTTCCATGATAGCGTGTGTTGTACGCAATACCGAGTTTCACTAAACAACGATATACTATTAAAATTTTATTTAAACTAGACGTTATGAATAGAAATACCCACTTTTTAAAATTCTATAAATTTTAACTTTAAAAATATACTTCATTTTTGGATTTGGAATATCGAAATTAGTATAGGGTGAATTTTTGGTATTTTTCTGAAAACTTTTAATTTTTGATGAATAGTGAAAACATTGGGTTACTATTTAAAAACCGAATTTTTATTTAAATATTTATTTATTTTATTTAAATTTATTTTATGTCAATATAGATACATAATACCTATATAAGTAAAATTTAATTCAATGGAGTCATTTTTTAATAATTTTAGATATATAAAAATTTTATTGAACTTTTCACCGTGTTTTACCCACCTCCTAGGAGAATTTGCAAATTTATATAAAACTTAATTTCACCACTTCTATGAGTGGAATTTAAAAAATATGAGATACACAATTGATATCATTAAGTAAAATGTGGTTCAATGAGATGAAAATAATTTTTGGTGAATAGTAACTTTTTACATTTATTTACCACGTTTAAAAGTAAATAGGGTAATTAAGGGTAAAATGATATTATTATTACCTTAACACATATCCGAATTCTATTGGATAAGTTTAATTCTACCAAAAACAACCTTATGAGTATAATATTATCATTTAGGTCCACTTGGATTAGATTAGGACATTTATTATTATTTAATTCAAAGAAGACTTAAAAGAGTTAAAATCAATGTTTAATAACTAAAATATTTTTAATATAGGGTTATACATAGAATAAATTCGACTCTAAATATTTATTAGAAATATAACAAGATTTCCTACATAATGGTATTTTATTTATAATTTTTATACCTTAAATAATTTAATTTATTTATGAGACAATGATAATGCAGTAATTTTCTTATTAATGAAATATTAACATAATTGATGTTATAAATACCCAAATAAATTTTATTGGAGACTTTTTAGGAATTAAACAAATTTTATAGGTTAATATGACATTTTATTATGGATTTAATTAACTTTTTTCGAACTAATCATGCTGTTATTATTTTCACAAAAATCAATTACCAAATAGTGTCAAAATTGACATGAAATAGTTTTAAAACAAGTATTATATTATTAATTGTTATTATATTCCTAAAAATAATAGGTTCAGAAAAATGAATTATATAAGGTTATATATATTAATAACTGACAACTTGGGGTTCTTTTGTCTTGTTATAGTAAGTTTATTAACCATATAGTGTAAGAAATCAAGAAGACACGGTAAAAGTTGAATTATTTAACTTAGAGTTAAATCTAAATGATAAGGTTAAAATAGTAACCTAAACTTGTATAAAATATATTGGTTGAGAGTATTTCGACCCATCCCCAAATTATCTTCAAAATAAATCAATTTTGAGCTATTATAAACCGAATATGACTTTATTATAAAATAATATTTTAAATTTTTTCTAAGGTGCCCCTCACCACTCTTATAGAAGGGAACCTCCTCCCTCTCCTATTTACAAAACATTGATCATTAAAGCCCATCCAAACCCAGACCATTTCACTTCTCCACTTATATGGAAACCTACTAGAGGTCCTTTTATTCTTCAAAGACCAATTTTAGTGCCCTAAAAGGAGGTTTCAAAGAGGCGTGTCGAAGAAGAGGTAATATTCGTTACTGATTCTTTCAAGTTTATTTCTTCTTCTACTTCCTCTTATTTAGTTGTTTAATTATTAAGTAATAATATCAGAATAACTCATATACTAATATGTTATTATAAATATGAAACAACCCTATTTCACCTTCTATCCATCCTACGGAAAACAAAATCACCGCGCTTGCGTATGTACGGAATACCGTCTCCACGCTGTGGTGTAATCTGTTTTCCACCACCACCTTAATTGGATTGGTATAATGGGGTAAATCATTACTATATATTATTATTTTAAAGTGATATTTATTCTGAAATAGTATACATACACTTTAATACAATTCTACGATCATGGGAATGATATCATCATTCGTGCGTATGTACGGTCTACCGTCTCCACGATGTGATGCGACTCATTTTACATGATCTTCATTGAATAATGATTATATAAATGAATTGAATGAATAAATATGATATATATTACACTAATACCACTCTATAAATGAGGTATCTATAACCTTAAAAAGAAGGATAATAATTTATTCGAAAAAATATGCATAATAACATAAAGCAATGAACACGCGTATAACAAGTAGCAATGAATATTACTAATAAGAAGATAAGAATATGATCGTATATGATTTAATAACAATGAATATGATTCTATAATAATTCATTGACATTATTTAAATCATTATACAGGAGGTTCAGATACGTACAGAGCAAATCGGACCTAAGGTAAGGGAAAATCTCACAATCTCATTTTTATCCGAGATTGTTTATACATCAGAATTTAATGGGGAATATTTATCATCCACATACATGTTTCCTCAATATCTAATATTATTTTTATCCTCATAGAATTTTTTAAATCCAATTTTACCCATTCGTGAGTTTTTAGTAAAAGATATGAAAGGAATCTTTTGTCATTTTTAGTACGAGGTACTTTTTGACTTTTCCGGCCAAAGTACGAGAATAATTTTTTTTAACTTATACGATATTAATGGATTTTTATGATTTCATAGAACATTATTTCCATGAAGCTTCCATTACAGGTTTTTAATTTTATTTTTAATCAAATTCATTTAGTTTAAAATTGTATGACATGTTAAGAAAGGAGAAATTTTTTTGAAGTAGAAAGGATATTTTCCTCAAGAATGGAGTTCAAGTGTTTTATCAAAATTATTTTCCATCTATGATAGTATTGGGTTACGTTTCTATCACTATTTTTACATTGATTTTAATATGTTATGATGAAAATAATTTTATGATTTCCTTTTATCTTATATGGATTATGTTATGATGGCATGATGTTTAAGAATCCCATTTTTATTACATGGGTTATGCTATGATGTATGATTTTGTGGAACACATAAGAAAGGTTTCATTATGAGATGGGTGGAACCTATATCTCCCTCCAATTCATTAGATAAAAATTTATATCTCATTAGATAGACATGGTTGGAACGATAAGTTAATTCGGTTCAATGATACAAGACTGGAACGAGGAGTGAACTCGGTTCAGTAATAGACTTTGTCCACTATGATGGTCTTGGAAATGAGCCTTGACTAATAAGAAATTATTTTCTATGATTATGTGTGTATGACAAAAAGTTTCATGTTTTATGTTATGATTATTAGGATTACATTTCACTACTATGACCTATCCCATGTTATGATATTATGATCTCTTTTACAGGTTACGATTTTCAAAATGTTATGTTCTTATGAATATGATATGATTAATATTTCTTTTGTTTACCCTTACAGAGAATTTGTTCTCACCCTTTGTATGTTTTCTTTTCCCCAGGTCAGGAAGAAGGGTATTATGTAGGGCATATCAAAAGGGACTCTAGATATTATGAAATAAATGGGAGACAGTGTAGATGATTTATGAACCAGCTGTTTATGTTTCCCAGTTTCTAAAGACACTATACCTATATGGTCTTATCATGGTTCTGATATATGTTGTAATAAGTATTCTTGAATTCTGATGTAATAACCATGTATATAAATTATGTGTTGTTATAGATGGTATAAGAGGGAGGTTATAATCAACCTTTGGAAACTATGATTTGAAAGCATTAGTAAGAACCCTAAGGGTATGTATAAGCATAGAACACAATCTTAGTGTTTTAGAAATGACAATGAACAACCTATGATAAGACCTATAGTGTGAAATTTTATTATTGATTATGTTTTGTCCTATTATAATTTGTGTTTCTCACACTATTCTTCTGGGTTTTAGTCAATGGCTGGAACCCGAAGGAACCGTGTTAATGCAGAATGCGATGGGAAATGAAATGATTGCCCCCCTGAGAAACCAAATGTTATGGGAGGTAGAATGAAAAATCTTTTAACCATGCTCACACAACTTTCTCAATCTATAAATCATGCAGGACTTCCAAACAAGAAAATTAAGGAGCAACATTTTGTTGAATCCTTCATGAGGCAGCGTCCACCCTGATTCAGTGGGTCCACTGATCCATTAGTGGATGAACAATGGATTAGTACCACTGAAAAGATATTTTCAGTCCTACAATGTTCTGAACATGATAAATTCATCTTAGTAGTATATCGTTTGGAAGGTGAAGCTGATCAATGGTGGAATCTTCTTAAGAATATGAGGCAAAGGGATTTAATTGAGTCCATGTAATGGGACTTGTTCAAGAACTTATTTTTCAATAAGTAATTCCCTCATATTCTTCGAACAATTATAGAGAAGGAGTTTCTTGAACTGAAGCAAAAGGATGATGAATCTGTTGGTACCTACGAAGAAAATTTTACAAGACTTGCAAGGTACGCTTCTGGAATTATTATCCAACCTCAAAAAAAGATCGATTTATTCTTTAGTGGCTTAAAACAAACTCTTTAAAGGGCGTTATCCATAAGTGACTTCAATAGCTATGAGGAAATTGTTAGATGTGCTCTCAAGGTTGAAATGGAGATTGGAGTAACCCATCAATCATATGGGTTTGATAAAAAGAGGAAAATGGAATTCAAGGGAAAATATAAAGACCACATTGAAAAAAAGATGATTTTCCCTTATTCTAAATGTTTGGAACGAAACATGGAGGAATTGTCTTAAAGGGACAAGTAAATGTTTTAAGTGTGGAAAATAAGGTCATCAGGTAGTTGACTGTCGAAATAATGGGAAGAATATGTCTAATGATGTGAACAAATAAAGGGATACACAGAATACACCTCATACACTTCAATGTTTCAAGTGAATGGAAATGGGGCATTATGGAAATCAATTCCCTAATCCAAGATTTTTTTATTATGATCGACGTCAACAAACTCTTAAGGCCAAAGATAATGGAAATTCACATGAAATTACTATCAGTGGTGTGGACTATGATAATGAAGTGGCTAAAGGTACACTTACCATCCACTCTAAAGTAGAAAATGATTTATTTAATTCTTGATCCAACCACTCTTTTATTTCTGAATAATTTCTTAAGGGTATCTATGTTTTACCTCAGCAGTTAGATATTGAGTTAGCTATGAAAACCCCTAATGGCACAATTGTCGCATCAAAAGTTTACAATTCTGCTCCGATTGAAGTTTGTGGGAAAGTGATTCCTAAAAATCTTGTGATCCTTATTATAGTGGAATTTTATGTGATTCTTGGCATGGATTGGATTTCCTTTATGGAGCTCATATCAATTACCAAATAAGGGAAGTCACATTTTATATTCCAGATCAATCTATGATCGTCTATCAATTCAAGGATGAACATAACCTTCCAGTGGAAATTTTTTCCATCTTGTGGGTCTTGATTCCACTAAATGAAGGTTATTTTATCTCAAATGGTTGGAGAGAAACTCATGATTAAGAATATCCCCATTGTATGGGATTTTGATGATGTCTTTACAGAGGAATTTCCAGGTCTTCCACCAAATCGTGAAGTTGAGTTTTCAATAGAACTCGTACCGAGTGCTTTACCTATTTCAAAGACACCTTATAGAATGGACCCAATTGAGTAGAAATAATTTATGAAGAAACTCCCATAGAATCTTGATAAGGGATTCATACGCCCTAGTGCATCACCTTGGGGAGCACGTGTTCTGTTTGTTATGAAGACAGATAGATCAATGAGACTCTGCATTGATTATCGAGAACTTAACAAGATCACTATCAAGAAAAAATATCCTCTCCCATGCATTGATGGTTTATTTTACCAACCACACAGAGCTTAATACTTTTCCAAGATTGACCTTCATTCAGGGTACCATCAATTAAGGGTCAAAAATGAGGATATACCAAAGACAACTTTTCATACAAGGTATGGACACTATGAATTTATAGTGATGCCATTTGGTCTTACTAATTCCCCCGATATCTTCATGGATATAATGAATTGAGTCTTTAGAGACTATCTTGATCAGTTTTTGGTAGTCTTTATAGGTGATATTCTTGTCTATTCAAAGAGAAAGGAAGAACATGAAGATCACTTGAGAATTGTATTAAAGACCCTGAGAACGGAGAAGCTTTATGCCAAATTTACCAAGTGTGAATTTTGGCTTCAAAAAGTTGAATTTTTGGGTCACATAATCTCAAAAGAGGGGATATCTATGGATCCATAAAAAACAGAGGTTATTGAAACATGGTCGAGACCAATGACAGTAACTGAGATCTGATATTTTCTTGGTCTGACTGGATATTATCGACGTTTTGTGAAAGATTTTTCAAGTTTATCTAATCCACTCACCAGGTTGACTCGAAAAGGAGTTATTTTCATGTGGACGGAGGAGTGTGAAGAGAATTTCAAATAGTTCAAACAAAGGTTATCTAGTGCACCTATGATCACACTTTCGTGTAGTGGAGAAAGGTTGGTGATCTACAGTGATGCATCCAAGAAGGGGCTGGGGTGTGTTCTCATGCAAAATGATATGGTTATAGGTTATGCCTCATGACAGCTGAAATTCCATCAGCAAAATTACCCAACTCATGATTTGGAGTTAGCCACAGTAATCATTGAATTAACGATTTGGAGGCATTATCTTTATGGTGAAAGGTCTGATATTTATACTAATCCTAAAATTTTAAAGTATATCTTCACATAAAAGGTGATAAATATGTTCCAAAGAAGATGGTTGGAGCTGATTAAGGATTATGACTACTTAATTCATAATCACCCTGGGAAAGAAAACAAGGTGGCAGATGCATTAAGCCAACAAGACCATGCTAGCGTATCCATGATGAGAATCACAAAAGATCTAATATATAAGGATTTACAAAGGATGGATCTTGGAATTATAATGGAAGGGGGAAAATCTTATCTTTCTCAAATGAATGTTCAACCATCTATACATGTGAAGATTAAAGAGGCACAAAAAGAAGATGTAGAGTTACAAAAGAAGGTGAGAAATGTTCCTAAATTCAACCTTGATTGTGATGGGATAATAAAGGTTAGGAATCGGGTTTGTGTTCCTCCCATCCCAGAATTAAAGAAGGAGCTACTAGATGAGGCTCATAGTTCTTCATTCTCTATTCATCTTGGAAGCATGAAGATGTATAGGGACCTGAAAGAGTACTTCTGGTGGGATGGAATGAAAAAAGATGTTGCTGAATATGTCTCTCGATGCTTGGTTTATCAGTAGGTTAAAGCTGAGAGACATAAGTCTAAGGGGATGTTACACCCATTACCCATACCCGAATGGAAATGGGAAAACATCACTATGGACTTTGTCACCGGACATCCTAAAAAACCAAAGGAAATAAGTTATCTAGGTCATAGTTGATCATCTTACGAATTCGGCACACTTCATTGTTATTAGAGAGGATTTCTCTATTGATCAGCTTTCCAGGATATACGTAAAGGAAGTGGTAAGATTGCATGGAGTACCACTTTACATTATATCTGATCAGGATCTGAGGCTTACCTCGATGTTTTTTTGTAGTCTTCAGCATACTCTAGAGATGGAGTTGAGTTTTAGCACAGCATATCATCCTCAAACAGATGGTTAGTCTGAAAGAACAATTCATACTCTAGAAGATATGTTAATAGCTTGCTCTATGGATTCCAAAGGTGGTTGGGATCAACACCTACCTTTGGTGGAATTTTCTTATAATAATAGATTTCACTACAGTATTCTGATGGATCCTTATGAAGCTCTCTATGGAATAAAATGTAGGACTCCAACTTGCTGGGATGAAGTTAGGGAAAGAAATCTATTTGGACCTGATCTTGTTGATGAGATGGAAGAAAAGGTCAGATATATTCAGCCACACATAAGAGCAGTTTAGAGTCGACAAAAACGTTATGACGACAACTGAAGAAAAGACCTAGAGTTTAAAGTAGGTGATAAAGTGTTCTTACAAATATCTCCTTGGAAGATAGTAATGAGATTTGGAAAGAAGGGAAAGTTGAGCCCTAGGTATATCATTCCTTTTGAAATACTGGATCGTGTTGGGAAGGTAGCTTACCGATTGGAACTTCCACCGAATCTCTCTTAAGTTCACGATGTATTCCAGGTATCTCTCCTGAGAAAGTACATACTCGATCCTTCACATGTACTAAGCTCATAAGTTGTACCGCTAGAGCCAGATCTTTCTTATGAAGAACAGCTAATAGAGATTCTGGATTGTAGTGAAATAGTTCTACGGAACAACACCACTCGCTTGGTGAAAGATTTATAAAGGAACCACCAATTAGAAGAAGCTACATGGGAGCTTGAGGATATTATGAGAGAGAGGTATCCTCATCTATTTGTTACGAAGTGATGAATTTCGAGGGTGAAATTCATTTTAAGGGGGTAGAATGTAACACCCGAGATTTTATGAGAATTTTTTTTATGTCTTATGTTGTACACAACATAAAAGGAATATTTCTCTACACACAACACTATCTTGGCTTTCTTTACACACAATTGTGACCTTCCATGATAGCATGTGTTGTACGCAATATGATGTTTCAATAAACAACAATATGCTATTAAAATATTACATAAACTAGCAGTTATGAATAGTAATACCCAATTTTTGACATTTTATAAATTTTATCTTTCAAAATGGACTTCATTTTTGGATTCGGAATATCGAAATTATCATAGGGTGAATTTTTTGTATTTTGCTGAAAACTTTCAATTTTTGATGAATAGTGAAAACACTTGGTTACTATTTAAAAACTGTCTTTTTATTTAAATAATTATTTATTTTATTTAAATTTAGTTTAGATCATTATAGATACTTAATACCTATATAAGTTCAATGTAATTCATTGGAGTCATTATATAATAATTTTAGATATATAAAAATTTTATTGATCTTTTCACCGTCTTTTACCCACCTCCTAAGAGAATTTGAAAATTTACATAAACATAATTTTACCACTTCTATGAGTGGAATTTCAAAAATATGAGAGACACGGTTGATATCAGTAAGTAAAATTTGGTTCAATGAGATGAAAATTATTTTTGGTGAATAGTAACTTTTTACTTTTATTTACCACAGTTAAAAGTAAATAGGGAAATTAAGGGTAAAAATGATATTATTATTACCTTAACACATGTTATAATTCTATTGGATAAGTGTAATTAGATCAAAAACAACCTTAGGAATATAATATTATCATTTAGGTCCACTTGGATTAGATTAGGACATTTATTATTATTTAATTCAAAGAAGAGTTAAAAGTGTTAAAATCAAAGTTTAATAACTAAAACATTTTTAATATATAGTTATACATAGAATAAACTAGACTATAAATGTTCATTATAAATCTAACAGGATATTCTACATAATGGTATTTTATTTATAATTTTTAGACATTAAATAATTTAATTTATTTACGATACAATGATGATGCAGTAATTACCTTATTAATAAAATATTAACATAATTGATGTTATAAATACCCAAATAAATGTAATTTGAGACTTTTTACAAATTAGGAAAATTTTATAGGTTAATATGACATGTTATTATGAAGTTAATTAACTTTTTTCGAACTAATCATGCTGTTATGATTTTCATTAAAATCAATTACCTAATAGTGTCAAAATTGGAAAAAAATATTTTTTAAAACAAATATAATATTATTAATTGTTATTAAATTCCAAAAAATCTAAGTTTTGAAAAAATGACTTAGATAAGGTTATATATACTAATAATGAACAACTTGGGGTTATTTTGACTTGTTATAGTAAGTTTATTAACTATATAGTGTAAGAAAACAACAAGACATGATAAAAGTTAAATTATTTAACTTAGAGTTAAATCTAAATGATAAGGTTAAAACAGTTACCTACACTTGTCTAAAATCTATTGGTTTTGAGTATTTCTACCCATCCCAAATTTATCGTCGAAATAAATCAATTTGGAGCTATTAT
Organism: Viscum album; assembly: GCA_963277665.1. NCBI lineage: Eukaryota > Viridiplantae > Streptophyta > Magnoliopsida > Santalales > Viscaceae > Viscum > Viscum album. The sequence goes on from OY728122.1 coordinate 1,136,749,466, forward strand.
AAATCGAATATGACTTTAATATAAAATAATATTTTATGATTTTCCTAAGGTTCCCCTCACCCCTCTTATAAAAGGGCACCTCCTCCCTCTCCACTTTACACAACTTTGAGCCTTCATGCCCGGCCAACCCCTACCCATTTTACTTATCCAATTCCATATAAACCTACTAGAGGTCTTGGTCTTCTTAAAAAACCAATTTTAGTTCCCTAAGAGGAGGCTTCAAAGAGGCATGTCGAAGAAGAGGTAATATCTGTTACTGATTCTTTCAAATTTATTTCTTCTTCTACTTCCTATTCTTTAGCTGTTTCATTATGAAGTAATAACATCAGTATCACTAATATACTGATATGTTATTATAAATATGAAACAACCCTATTTCAACTTTTATCCATCCTATGGAAAATGAAATCACCGTGCCTGCGTACGTACGGAATATTGTCTCCACGCCGTGGTGTAATCTGTTTTCCACCACCACCTTACATGGTTGGGTATAATGGTGTAAAGAATAACTATATATTATTATTTTAATGTGATATTGATTCTGAAATAGTATTCATACACTTCAATACAATTCCACGATCATGGTAATGATATCATTGCTCGTGCATACGTACGACCTACCGTCTCCACGATGTGATGTGACTTGTTTTACATGATCTTCATTGAATTATGATTATATAAATGAATTGAATGAATGAATATGATATATATTACACTAATACCATTCTGTAAATGATGTATCTATAACCTAAAAATGAGGATAAGAATTTATTCAACAAAACATGCATAATAACATAAAGCAATGAACACTCGAATAACAAGTAGCAATGAATATTACTAATAAGAATATAAGAATATGACCATTTATGATATCATAAAAATTAATAAGATTATGTAATAAGTCAATCACATTATTTAAATCATTATACAGGAGGTTCGGATACGTACAAAGAAAATCAGACCTAAGGTAAGGGGAAATCTCGCAATCTCATTTTTATCTGAGATTGTTTATACTTCAGAATTTATTGGGGAATATTTATCATCCACATCCATGTATCCTCAATATGTAATATTATTTATATCATACTAAAAATTTTTAAATCCAATTTTACTCATTAGTGAGTTTTTGGTAAAAGATATGATAGGAATCTTTTGTCGTTTTTAGTACGAGGTACTTTTTGACTTTTCCGGACAAAGTACAAGAAGAATGTTTTTTACTTATAAGGTATGAATGGATTTTTATGATTTAATAGAAAATTATTTCTATGAAGATTCCTTTACAATTTTCCATGTTTATTTTTAACAACTTTCATTAGTTTAAAATTGCATGACATGTTAAGAAATGAAAAATGTTTTTGACGTAGAAATGATATTTTCCTCAAGAATGGAGTTCAAGTGTTTTATAAAAATTATTTTCCATCTATGATAATATAGGGTTATGTTTCTATCCCTATTTTTACATTGATTTGATTATTATATGGAATTAATTTTATGATTTCCTTTTATCTTATGTGGATTATGTTATGATGGCATGTTGTTTAAGAATCCCATTTTTTTTACATGGGTTGTGCTATGATTAATGATTTTGTGGCACACATAATAATGTTTTTATTATGAGATGGGTGGGACCTTTATCTCCCTCCAATTCAATGGTTAAATATTTATATCTCATGAGATAGACATGGATGGAATGGAAAGTTTATCTCGTTCAGTGATACAGGACTGGAACGAGGAGTGAACTCAGCTCAGTAATGGACTTTATCTGCTATGATGGTCTTGGAAATGAGCATTGACTAATATGAAATGATTTTCTATGATTATGTATGTATGACAAAAAGTTTCATGTTTTAAGTTATGATTATTGGGATTACATTTCACTACAATGATTTATCCCATGTTATGATGTTATGATCTCTTTTTCAGGTTAATATTTTCAAAATTTTATGTTCTTATGAATATGATATGATTTATATTTATTTTTTTTTCCCTTACTGAGAATTTGATCTCACCCTTTATATTTTTTCTTTTCCCCATGTCAGGAAGAAGGGTATTAAGTAGGATGTGCCAAAAGGGACTCTAGATATGATGAAATAAACGGGAGACAATGTAGATAATTTATGAACCAGTTGTTTATGTTTCCCAGTTTCTAAAGACACTATACCTATACGGCCCTATAATGGTTTCGATATATGTTTTAATAAGTATGATTCAATTATGATGTAATAACCACGTATGTAAAGTATGGGTCGTTATAGTCAAACTTTGGATTGATCTACCATTAAAGTCTAACAGTGGATTGATTTACTATTGTGCATGTCAATGATACAAAGATGAAATATTCTTCTAGAATCAAAAAATAACTATAGGACATCTATTGAAGAAAAATGATATGGTAACTAGAGGTTCAAGAATAGACACTATGAGACAATACTACTACAACGGTCATTAAAGGGTGAAGATCATGTGGTTTTAAGAATATCTATTAGTGGATGTCTAATAATAGATTAATCTACCATTAAATTCTTACAATAGGTAGATCTATCGGTAAAGTCAGGAGGGATGTTGATATCTACCATTGGACCAAGAAAACATTGGTGGTTCATGGTGATATAGAATGAAACGAATGTTCTACCATGCCATTGTGCAACTGAAGGATGATCATTGAAAAAAACAAAGATTTTACAGGTGAAAAAGAGATCTACTAATGGTGTTAAACCTGTTTATAGAAGAAATAATCTACTGTTAAATTTTAATTTTAGACCATTAAAATGAAATATTGGTTATTCAATATCTATCAGTCATGTAAGGATACACCAATAATGGATTAGATCATCATACTGGAAGAACCAGATGATCAATATACTTCTCAGACATCCAAACCCAAAAGGGATGTAGTGCATAGTGAATGGACTTGAACAGTAATAAAAGAAACTCTAGAATTATCACAACACAAAAGAAACCATTGATGGTCTTTTTAGGATAATGTTATATGAAAATAACTGGTGAAACAATCATGTGATTGCAATAAGAAGATGAAGCATTTGAAAAAGGTGACATGCAATAAAAATGATTGAGGAATAGGTGATCAAATAAATGATCAGATGGATGAAAATTTTTGATATTATGGTTGAATGAATGCACATGTTTTTATAATCATGTATGAATAGTGTTATATTTCATGGATCCCACATATTATATGTGTATGGATGATCCATCACTATAACATTAAACTCAGAACATGCCTCAATCGAGCTGTTAACAGGTGATTAGCACCCACACCCCATCACTCCAAAATGGTCCCCAGCCTTGCTGGCTTACTAGTACCAACCTATGATCTCTCCAAGAATTATCTATCATGAATTATACACGGTCTTAGTATCCTTTTTCTTAGAAAAAATGTATCTCACCTTAGCCTCTACAGAGGCTACCTAAGGCAAACCCTCCCAAGGGGTTAACCCCCTTGGGTCACCTAAGAGGGGTTGAGGGCTAGCCTTGGTGGCACACATATGATGGCACAAATATTTTCTAAATGAAAAAAATAAAAACAATTTTTACAAACATTAAGTTAATTTGAAAAAAAACAAATCATTAAAAAATTGATAATATTAAATCATTTTCATAAACACTATACATTTAAAAGTTCAAAATAAATTTACAATTAACATTAATAATAAATGTAAAAATAAAAAATATTAAATGTTATGAACATTTTGTATTTAATTAATTATAATTAGATAGTAATTTATTAAAATAAATAATTCTATTAAAGTATTAAAAACAATTTTAAATTAAAACAACTACCTCCATTAAACAATTTATTTCCATTTTTACTTTCATCACCACCTTACATGGTTAGTAATGAGAATATGTTTTATGGATAAATATGATTCTTATGAAATTATTAAGGTTATAGAAGAAAACATTTGATTACGTATTAAAAATATTTGTAATTAAAATTGCGATAAATTAAACCCCCCAAAATGGAGTTCAAAGATGAAATAATTGATTACTTGGTACTAAAAAATGACTTTATATGGGTTATATTATTCTTCTACTTATTTCCAATTTTGATATAAAATTATAATAAACACTGACTAAGATAATTATTCTTCTGGTATAATGATTTTACAACTAAATCACTTCATAATTTCAATACCCTCATATTCAATTATTTCCCTATTTTATGGCTTATTTAATGTTAGGGGATGTTCGTGGTAAGACTCAGGACATTTTTGTATGGTTTTGGAAAGGGTTTTTAAGCCTTATTATGCTTAAAAACTATGGAATTGTTAATATAAAAGATTCCCAATTCTCTATGAAACCATGTGAGGGTTTTGGGGTCACTAGACTAGCACACAATTTGGAAAAACTATGTTGTGAATAGTGCAACTTGGAAAATTTTTGGACCTTGCCTATTTGTAGGGTTAGATCATGATTTTCATAACCATTTGTTATGAATATGTAATGGGAAATAAAATGAATGGAAATTGGTTCTAAGACATTAAACTTTCCTAAAAAGCCTCATCATTCTTCTGATGACCTATGATATCAATTTACAGGGCTTCATTAGATGAGTATCAGTAATCATTGGTATCCAAAATTTTATTTTGATTTTTATTTGTTCATTTAATCATGTAAACAAAAGGTTATAACCTCATTATTCATTCCTATATTTTACCTCCTTAGGTTTTTTCTTCAAAATAACCATAAATCTTTGTTATTAAACAAATATATATGATATCATATGATTTTTTACCATGTTTTTCTTGGGATTTTATAAATAAATAAAAGGGAGGTCTTAGATCTAGGTGATATTATCAAAATAATTTTTTCAAATGAATCTAAGGTAGCTAGATTTTCCTTATTTCCATGTTTCTTATAATATAAAGGATTTTATGATTCTAATTGGACCCTATTATTTTAAATGAAAATTCTTTTATTGAAACTCTATTGAAACCCTACTATTTTTCTTCTTGCTTATATCATTATTAGTTTTTCGGATATGCAGGATAGCACATGGGTTTCAAATTTATGTTTTTAAAAAAGGGAAGCATTTAATAAATCAAACAATATTTTTGAGGGAGTTGATGGAATTGTATAGTGTGTGTGTTCTTATACATTGGGATAATGGATCAGGGATGGAAGTTACCATGATCAAAATATCATTTAGGGAGTTCTATGTTAATCATAGGAATGTGTGTGTGAGATAGAGAGTTTTCAGATAACCTATTATTTGATGGATCATGCATTGAAGTCACCATGATAATATGAATATTTTTGGAGGTTTGGGATTGCATGGGTGTGTTTCTAATTCTCGAATTTATGTTGAATTAACTATTTCAACTATTTTTATAAGAAAAATATTATTTAAAAAAAATATTTTGATTAATAAATTTATAGTCTAGAAATATTTTATTAAAATATGATTAATTTTTTGTAATATATAAAATGCTTTTGATACTCATCCTATAATTTTATTAAACTGTGAGATTTCATGATTCTGATATTAGGATATGTTAGAAAACATTCTTGGGATTTCCTACTATGTTGTTATGATCACCCCTTTATATGAACCTCCGTACATATATTGATTTTTCTTCCATGATACAGGAAAGAAGAAGGATTCAAACTTCACTATTAGAGCTCCTTGATAGTGGTATGCATGGATGTTTGGAGATAGAGATTGGGTGTTTGGTTGTTATTGGAGTTAGAGTGGTGATACATTGGTGCCAGAGTATGTCTCTAGATTGGAGTCTTAGTTGTTTGGTTCTTTTATTTCTATTGTTTGTCGGATATTATTTTGTTGATTATTTTGAGTTATTGGATATTAATCATATATCATTTTATAGATATCTCTCATTGTTTACAATTTTTTATTCGCTTTTTGGTTTTGGATATAGTTATATTTGGGGTTTTAGGGTAAAATATCCCCCCTTGTATACTTATGTTAAACCCTCATCATTTATTTTCAAACTCCGATGTCTGAGGAATGTCACCTAAGGGTTTTAAAACCTCTAAACTAGACATGGACAATGGGTTCGGTGGGAATTTCACAAATGGTATCAGATCTCAATCCTTGATTTGGGATGGAAGAAAGGTGATAAAACAAGTCAGGACTAGAAATTTATAGCATAAGAAGACAAATATAGAATTTTAATGTTGAACATAAATTAAACAAGGATGTTATGGTACAAAAAATAATTTAAAACACTGTTAGGAATATTTTCAACTCATTTTTTTGATTATATCTAATGAGTGTTAGGTATCATGAATTAGTGAAGAAACTTACCAATAAGACTAAATTTTCATATTATTATTTTATTTTGATATTATGATATTTTTTATATCTTGACAAGATATATTTGATTTCACATATGATAAAAATTATAAAATATAAGTAATTAGAATTTTTTGATGTGCTTTTTGAAATAAAATGACACCAAGGTGAACAAGAAACAATAGAGTGGTTATAGTAAATAATTTGGTTCCACTAAAACAATAAGTGAATTAATATATGGTTCAGATTATTGTGTAGGTATTCCAAACTATTTAAAAGAGGCCTCAAGAAGAGGAACCTTCTCACATGAATCACTATTTTGTGTTCCTTCAGTGGAATCTAATGAAATTTCTAGGTGATTAAGGATTTGAATAATAAGAAGTTTCCCTATGAAAAAAATAGAATTTTTTTACTTTATTAGAACCCCAAATAAGATTAAATTTTTCTATAGATGTACATAATATAAGAATTGGAACTATAGTGGGGGTATGTAATGGTTCAAGACAAGTTGAATAAAAACCTTACTTCGGAAGGGTTTGAGTAATTGTTTAATAAAAAATTAATCTTCCCATATTCTAGATGGAAAAGAAGACTAATTTCTTCCAACTGAAATGGATAAATATATTAGTGGCTGAATATTATACACATTTAACACACTTACATTACTTTATATCAAATTTATATTCTAGTGAAACACTAAAAGACCAAATATGAAAGGTAGTACTACAACTTGATGTATGATTCAAATTAGTTTGGATTTTTCTTTTGGATTATATAGAAATGGATAATAATTAGTCGGTTAAAGAGAGAGATAAGTAAGGAAATCCTAGTGGTGGAGACAATGTTTTCTATCCATGTGTGGTTGGGAAATCTAATTTAAGAAAAAAATGTTAGAGGGAGGTCTATTCCTAGGGAAATAGGGAACTGAACAACCAATATACTGGATCATCCTCTTTTTCACTACATCATAAAAATGAACATGGATCCTTTTAGTGTGGTTCTCTTCAGGACATAAAGAATAATTGTAATTCACAACCAATGAAGATCCATAATTATGTTAATAAAGGGGATATTAAGAATTATTTCTCTAGAACTCATATGTCAGTGAAAGGATATGGAAAGACTCATCCTCAAGACTCATATACCTGGATAGAACAATCTTATAGTAATTAAAATTGTCCCCAGAATCACGTGAACTAGTAATACTCAAGGAGTAACTGGGTTTTCTAGTCAAAACATCGATAGGGGAGAAAACTATAGGGATTTATCAATAGCTATATGGGGTTAATAAAACTACTCTAAGTATTCAGGTCCCTATATTATGTGAGGTACCATCCTTTTAAACTCAAATCGTATACATGTTTTTATATTAGTTCACCACATTCCTTTATTACTTATCTTGTGGTTGAACAATTGGGATTATACATTGATTTAATTCCTCATATCATGATTGTTAAGGTTCCCCTGAGTAGTGGGAATATAATGGATTCAACTACCTAGTATGTTCTATTATAATTGATACTATATAGTTTCTTTGGCATTTTATGGTCTTATAGGTTGATATTTTATATGATCTTTTGAATGGTTCATCTAGTGGAATTTAAATCTCATATTGACTAATATGCCCAAAAAGATACTTTTATAAACCATGAAATTATCATTCATGTATTCAAGGGGGTTTTGGTATTAACATTGGTAAAGAAAGACCTTTAGTGATAGTGGATGGAACCATCCCTATCTAGATGGAATTTCTATCCTTCGGGGATGTAGGTGAAACTACGAATATGACTCTTCCTATCATAGGGGACTGATATCTAGATGTTTTTAAAAATTATTTATCATATTTACCACCTAAGTAGGAAATCAGATTCATGGTTGATATACTCCTGGTAAATAATAATATTTTACTTTTTATATATACAATGGATCCAAAAAGCAGAAACAATTAAATGTTAAACTCAAATAATTATGAAGCACAAGCCACATCAGACCTTGGGATTCTCCATTTCTATTCATAAATAAAGAAGATGGGTCATTATAATTATGTATTTATTATCATAGTCTAAAAAAATTTATGATCAAGAATTGATATCCACTTCCTTACATTGATAGTATTTTTGATCAATTGATGGGGACACTTGGTTCTATAAAATTGATCTATGTCCAAGATTGCATCATTTGAATGTTTGGAAAGAGGATATTTTTTATAAAAAAAAATTAGAGTTAATATTGTTATTATGAATTTTTGGTCATTCCCTTTGGTTTTATGAATGCACCTATGGTTTTCATGGCCATGATGAACAATATTTTCCATAAGTACCTCAATTATGTTTTTGTGGTATTTTTTTAGGATTTTTTTGTTTACTCTAGGAAGAAAAATGACTTTCAAGAGTTGGGGGATATTTTTTTGATCATTTTTTCTGATAATCCACTTTACACTAAATTTTCTAATTGTTACATCTGGATTCAAGATTTTTTTTCCCTCATACACGTAATTTATGGGACATTTAGTTTATGGGAATAGAAAATAAAATGATCATATGAAGATAAAAGTATTTATTTATTAAAAACAACCAAATAACATCTTCAAATTTTAATTTTTTCTAGGAAGGTTTTCAATTAATATCACATAATTTGGGATTTTCAAGGCTTTATTCTCATAATAATATGTCAAAAAAATTAATTCCATTCAAATTTAATGATAATTATAATAAATCCATTTAAGAGATAAAATATCATCTCATTTTCATGCTCATCCACACCTTTTCATAACCATTCCAGGTTTATTTTATTTATTTTGATGTATCTAGATCAGGTTTTGGTTATGTTCTCATATAGGGAGACCATGTCATGTCTTATAGATCGAGGTAGTTGAGAACAAATGAATATAATTATCCAATACTTGACTTAAAATTAGCAGTTGTGGTTCATTCCTTAATAACATGGTGCCACTATATATTGGTAAAAATGTTCATATTCATTATTTATCATAATATCCTTAAGAATATATTTTCTCAGTAAGACTTGAACTTGAGAAAATGAATATATATGAGGTATCTCAAGATTTTTAACTATGAATTAATATGTATACCTACAAAATTTAATTATAATGAATATGGTTTGAGTCATAAGTCTTGTAGTAAAGTAGTAAGAGAATATAGTGACTAATGGGAGTAGATGGGTGTTATTTTTAACATAAATATGGACTATATAATATAGAATGAGAATTAAATTTTCAATGTCACAATCTATCCCACCTCTAATAGGCCATGGATTGGCGACTGGTGTTGAGTAGAAATATCTCTTATGTTGGGGGCCTTATCCAAAGTACTTATACACACGCACACATCTCCAATACTATACAACAGTTAAATGTAAAAAAACAACTGAACAACCATGCATGCATAAATCTAAATCCAACAAGAAAAGTGTGACAGGAATTAAAGGAAATTAAAATATGATAAATAGAATCCCCATGTATGAGTCTGAAACAAAATCCCAATATTAATGAAAATTTGGGATTGGTATCAAATTACCATTGGAACACACCTTAGTTTGTCTAATCTCACTAAGCATGATCAACTCTTGGTCCATTAAGGAATCTGTTGAAAGGAAAATCATCTACACAATACATGACACATATGGGAAAATCCAATGTAGGGCAGAGTATAACAATACTCAATAGGACACCCTGAAACTAAAAATAATATAGAGATAGAAATATAGTCAGCTCAACATAGGTATATGTCTATGACACACATGATATGAATATCCATATATAATCCACTAATACACACAGCCTAGAGGAAAGTCACAATCCTAGTATACCAGCCTTGATTCTAGATCAAAGAATACAAAAATCATTCTTTTGAGAGAACACACACATGAGACTGATAGCACTAATGATGTCCATATGATATGTAATGCTATTCGGGTCTCGTTATGATAAAATACATGATTATTTCTTGAAGAGAATAAAATACACATATGAGGATCACTTCCAAGGAAATGGGTTGATACTAACAACTCAATCTGGATAACCCACTAAGTTGAGAATAAAAACGGATATACTTTTGGTCATGAAGATACAATGAAATCCATATAAGAAAGAAATATGAATAAAGGATCTCACTCTAGGCCTCTCATAGTTATTCCAATGACTCTATCCAAGAATTCATTTTGAAGATATCATAGTCCTAGGAGTACAAGACAATTCTATAAAAACCCTTAGGAAATGGAAAAGGGTAACACAACATAATGAATCGTTTTTATAATAAGGAGGACAAGGAATCTAAGCCATGTATAATAAATTACACATCTTTTAGTAGGGACCTCAGATCGTTTCCCTTAACCCTGAGTTCTACCCATGTAAATGGATCATGTATCTTTCTCATGTTATTGTATAAGTACACAATTTGTTGGATTCCCATTTATTCTACCATGTACCAGTACACAGCTCCATCTCATTTACATGAGCTCAAGTACTATCATGTGACTTATCTAATGTACCTGGTCCAAGACATGTCTGAGTGGGGGAGTACATGACATGTAGGCTACTTGTGTAGTCCACCATGTGTTTTTGTACCTCTAAGGAACACACCTAGTTCACTAGGGAGATACCACATGTCGTGTGTTAGGGGTCACATTCCATGTGATACATAAATTTATCAAAGACCCTAGATGCCTCTAGGAGTTACCCACATGTCATGTAATCCTCTATTACACGCCATATGGATTAGGATTTTCCAGAATCCCAGATCTATGATCCACACATCATTTCCACTACTCCAACATCTGATACGACTTCTCTTCACCTAGAAAATCATGAATCATTCCTCAAAGAACCTAGAAAACACTTATCAACAACTTTTGGGCCTTTTATTCTCTTGGTAATGTGATTATTCATTGTTCTTAATTGTGTGATAACAAACACCAAAATCAGGTGTCTATGATGTCTGATTCACTATTTTGTCTATCATCGCACCACATTCTTGTCATTCCAATCTAATATATATGAATTCATATCATTGCACCAGGAAATGGACATGCAATGACCAATTAATTAGGATATGTCAGACCCCATTCCAAATGAAGAACACCCATGGTGATCAAATAATCGATGGTGAAAATAAAAGTAACAATAGATATGAACAAACCTCGATCGATGTTCAGGTATATCTCTATTTGGTTTATTGAGAATAACAATGAATAAATCATTAATTCAAATAAATTATCCCAAAATCACCCCATAATAAACCCATCCCAAAAATATACACCATCCAAGGATCAATATGTTAGTTAATAGATATGTGTTCATCAAATAAATCAATAATTGGGAAAGGAAAAAAATAAAACAAATGCCATACCTCAATTTAGATCAATCACTGGTGTAGAATGATTTTGTGTCACGTTCGTTGGTGAGATCCATCAATTTTACCCTCCTCCAGTTGTCGATATCTACTTCGGTCTTCATCATTCAATGAGATCTTTTCTAATGGCACTAATGGATCTCACTAATTTTTAGGGTTATGCAGCTTACCCTGTGAATTTTATATAAGAAAATATATAAAGAGGGGAAAATAGTTAGTTGCATTACTGCATAAAAAATACAAATAAAATAATTTTATTCATTATTTTATTCATTTTACCCCCATGATGAATTTTCCACAAATGAACTATGCAGACTATGGTTAAGTCACATCTCGCATAAACCATGCATTATGAACTCAATAGTTCTCTAGGATTTCTGATCCAGGCACATGTTTAGGGGTTATTCCACTTTTTTAGGAAAACTACCCGAACATTCTATTTAATATATTTAATATATTACAAACATTTATGAGGGAACACTAGGCCTTAGAATCGTATTCCATCTTATACAAATTTCCCAAAATTAATATATATAATATCAAAAAAATAATATATCAAAAATTAGAGACATTACATTCTCCCCACCTCTAGGCTTTACTTCCCCAAAAATCCAAAACAAGGTATACTCAAAACAAATATGTGCGTACTGAGCATGAATATGAGCCTCCCAATCCCATGGGATAACCTAAATATTCTTCTATTGCCACTGGACACATGCTAAAGGAATCGATCACCCATGAAGTATCTTCTCCAACCAATCCTTGATCTCAACTGCATACTCAGCAAAGTTTTAGACATCCTCAATGTCCAGCTCACCACAGCCGATAACTTATGATAGCTCATGAACGTAATCCACAACTGGAGACACATAGAAGACGTCATGTGCATGGTATAACTATGAAGGTAGAGATAATAGGTATTTCACCATTCCAGGTCTATATTGTATCTATAGAGGGCCAATGAACATAAGTGATATATTTCCACCCTGAACAAATCACAATAATTCACATTGAGATGAAACTCATAGGAACAGATGGTATCCTTTCTCAAAATCCAAAAGACATTGTCCTCTAACATCATAATATAGTTTTTGGATCTGTTTAGTCATCATATTATACTCGATGATTTATACATTATCAGCAATTTCTCACATCAACTTTGATCCCATGAGTGTCGAATCTCCTGGTTTGATCCAACAAAGGAGTAACCTATTGGTTCACCCATACAAATACTCCAATGGTTCCATATAAATTTAGTAATGGTGGTTTTTGTTATATGAAAACTCCACCATTTGTAGGTGATCCTCCCAACTATAGAAAAAATTCCAACATGCAAGCCTGCAACATGCCCTCCAAAACATGAATATTTCACTTTGTATGGCCATCAGTTTGCAGGTGGAATGTTGGGCTCAACCATAATTGAGTCCCAAATTCCTTCCCTAATTAATTACATAATAGATATGTTAAATGAGCATCAAATTAAAAAATTATCATAGATGTAACTCAATGAAGTCAAACAATCTACTGAACGTAGATGTATCTGAAGAACTCTACTGAACTCTGCTCTCGTATAGATAAGGGGTGGGATAACATGGTGAGTCGGTCTATGACCAACAAGAATGAATCATTTACCCTATACATATATGGTAATACCTTCAAAAATTCCAGGTATATCCCATCGCACTTCCATTCTAGAACCTCAATGGGTGGAGTTAAAACCATTGGAACACTGCGATCTGTCTTCAGTTATTGACAATTAAGGAATTGAGAGACAAACTGTGAAACACCTTTCTTCATCCATGTCCTCCAAAAATAACATTGGTGTTCCTAGTATATAATTTACAAACCTAGACTTATCTCTAAGGTATACATATTAAACTCTCTCGAAACTACCTCTCACAACGTCACTGGTACCATCAGTCATCCTCTAAAACAATGAATTCCTCCCTACCATTAGAAAATCTATCAAGAGCATGCCTTATACATGTCTTGGTATTTAGGGTGTCATAGTAGGTATCCCTTAGTTTTACCTCCCTAACAGACTAAAATATCACTAGGGTTACAACCATTGACTAGAGGTAAGATGATCCATCTCCATCAACAAAAGAAAGTTTCAACGAGGCTAACTGATCTAACACCTTAATTATTAACTTAGAATAATATATTCTAATGAGTGAATATTACACCAAGTTCCCCTTTATAGGATTATAGAAAATTTTGAATTTGTAATCCTAGAGGAACTCTAGCCATCACCTTTGTCTCAAGTTAAGATCCTTCAAAGCAAAGATATACTTGAGACTCTTGTGATCGGAGTAGATGATAAACTGCTCGCCCATAAGGCAATGTCTCCACATATTTAGTAAAAGGAATACAATTGTTATCTCAAGATCATGGGTTGTGTAGTTCTACTCATGCTATCTCAAGTAGTGTAAACCATAGGCAATCACATATTACCTCTACATCAGATCATGACCAAACCTAGTTCCAGACACAAAAAAGAACACTACATACTTGACATCCTCCTCAAGAAATCTCAAGATGAGATTTATCTTGAAACTCTACCTCAACTATTGAAAATCCTACTCGAACCTTTCTGTCCACATGAATAGATTCCCCTTTCAAGTCAAATAATTGATTGTTGTAGATATTTGGGAGAAATTAGTTATGAATCGTTATTAATAGCCTGATAACCCCAGGAATATCCGCTCATTTATCTTGCTCTTGGATTGATCCCAGGATAACATTTCCTTAACCTTTCCTGAGTCTACTTCCACTTCATCCAATGAGATTATGTGCCCTTAGAAGAGGACCTCCTAAATCTAAAACTAGAACATCAAGATATTTTTATAATGTTTGTTCATGTGGAGTACATATAGAACTATCCTCGGGTGTGTATCATTCTCCTTCTTATACACTAAGTACACAAGGATTTCCTCAATGAACACTACCATAAACTGGTCATAGAATGGCTGGAGGATATGGTTCATAAGTCCCAGGAACAATTCTGGGGTGTTCACTCTGACAAAGGGAACCACCATGTACTCATTGTGACCGTAGTGAAATTGGAATGACATCTTAATTATATCCTTATCTTATACCTGAAACTGATGATAGCTGAACCAGAGATCAAACATTGAGATCCATCGCACACCTATAAAAAATAAAAGAGTTCATCAATCCTTGGTAGTTGATACTTCTTCTTCAAAGTCACCTAGTTCAAGTACTGGTAGTCTACACATAGCCTCAAGCTCTCATATTCCTTCTTAGAAAACAAAAACAAGGCTACCTAAGCTAAGAAATTAGGTTTGATAAAGATCATCCTTTAAAATTCCTCCAACTACACCCTCATCTCACAAACCTTTATGGGATCCAACTGATATTATGGTAAAAATATAGGTTTCTTTGATAGAGTTAATATTTTACATATTTTTTTGTATGAATTTAAAAAAAAATTAATCATCCCAAATTATCAATTTTATCTTATATAAATCAATTTTGGATTTATGTTCTGTTTTGAGAAAAATTGTGAAAAGAGCCCAATTCTGGATTTTGGATAGATTTATACATCAAGGATATTTTAGTCATTTCTTGAAAAATATAAATCCAAATTGAGGGAATCTTTTCATTTTAGAATCCCTATTTTATTTCCTTCAACTTGGTCTTCTGAACCAATAGAATATTCAAGCATCTAGAGGCCTCAAAAAATCAATGATGTTGAAGGATTTTCCAGGAAGACAGTGTGGACCCCACCACTATAATGGAATTCCATCTTGGCCTATACATCTCCAATTTGGGTGATTCTACCTTTAATAGAACAAGAACATATAGGATAGACTCTGAAATTAATTGGAGGGAGTTTTTAAGTCATTAAGGTTTCCATTGGGTGTTATAATTTGAAGGAAGATTCCTGGAAACACCATCCAGAAAAAGAAATCTCCAATGAAAAATTCATGACTACCACATAAGATGTCCAAATATGTTGAAAGGAGGATAGATAATCCCTCTAAAATCATCCCATTTTCCATCCCATTTATTCAAGGCACCAATATGGATATTTCCACTGAGGGAGGTCGGCCACAAATATTCCCCCTTTCTTTTTAATTTATTTATTTTTATTTATTGTTGTTTTACTTTTCAATTGTAAATTATATTTCTAATAAATTCCTGATTTGTTTTTATTTTTTTATCCACCCTTCCATCATTTTTTTCTTATCATCTTACCATCATGAACTATAATACTCATGATCATGAGTAACTAATCAGAGGAATATCCTGAGGGAGTAATCAAGTTCTTGAACCCAAGACCATGTGTTAAATATTCTTTGAGTTAATTATAAGGATAATTTATAGTGGGTGTAATCCTCACTGTGGTTGTCTAAATTTTCACTTATTAATCTATAACCATTTTCCCTTCATTGAGGTTGTGGATTGAGGGTGTTCTTGGCGATATCTAAGTGTAATTTTCATTTATAAGAGGGGTAGACTAAGGTGTTCACACATAAGATGGAGTGTGTTCCCTAAGGATATTTGTAGATGGTCAATGAAGGTGATCCATGAAAGTTCTATTGGGAGAACATCCTTTATTCACTAATTAAATTTTATTTATCATTTCAAATTAATTTTAATTGAATTATTACATTTCATTTATTAATATAAATTCCATTCCATTCATATATAAAATAAAAACATCCAAAATGAAGTAGTTATGGTGAATTAGATTAAGTGAGTGAACGAACTGAAAAATCCCTTCAAGTGAGATGACCTTGTTCAGACACTATGCAACACTAGGAAAATTAAATTAATTTTTACATTCCCTACAACCGGCGTGTATAACAACTGGAACCATTATTGGGGATCTAAATAGTTATTTTAATCACCTTTTCAAAAGTAACATTTTTTTAAATACTTTATATTAAAAAAAATCTAATTTTGTTTCTATGACATCTTCAAACTCACATTTTTATAATTATGAGGAACTACAATGAATGGGTGATTCTCTTATGATAATTTTCAAAAAATTACAAAAAGGCCAAGATACATGGATCTCACCACATGTTTTAATGAGCATGATCGAAAAACTCCAAACCAACCTACAACGATTCAAGTCCAAGAGTTAATTTCCACTAGTATTTGCATATTTCACTGAAGTTATCCAAGAAGTTGAGGCCAAACTCAAGGTTGAGATGTTTGACTACATACCTCAATCCCGTCAATATCGACTCCAAGAGGCACTATCGACTAAAGAGGATATTAAAGTTGAACTGACTCAGGGAGATGATACAATATTAAACTCAAACTCTTTTAATTTTATTGAAACTAATTTTAGAATCACCCCTAATAGTTTTGAATTTTCAGATTCATCCATCTTGTATTACACCTTGGAGGATGATTATATAAAATAAATTGAACCTATTGAGGATTTTATGGATATCCATAAAGAAATTTAATATATACTGGAGTATCCCCATCATGAAGAGATACATGTTGTTGAGCTGGAAAAAATCAGACAAGAGGCTAAATCCCCTATGATTCCAACACTGGAACATAAGATGGTTTCACAAGTTGAAACAAAAGAGGAGGTGTCATACTTCATTCTACCCCCTTCATGAAGATGTAACACATTGTGAAGGGGGAGGATATTATGTACTCTATCCTCAAATTCCTTCTCAACATGAAAGAAGAAGTGGATGCTGAGAAAAAATACATGTGGTGATTCATTTCAAAGAAGCACCAACCCCCATCAAACTTTGGATAACAGCAGGTACTGCCCACTGGAGGGAGTAAAAGAATCCAGGGCCCACTTAGGGGATCATACCAATATTTCTCTTTAGTTTATTTCTAGGAATTTAGATTTGAATTTCATTTCTTAGGAAATAATTTAGCAAGAGGCCCCCTCCCTATTTTCATTTCTAGCTTAAATGAAATTACCCTTGCGATTAATTGAGTGATTTTTCTTTTGTAGGATCATGATGGAAAAAGGAATCCCCAAGCATTGGAGGAAGAGGACTAAATATTTAATTCGATAGGGATTTCATATTTTATTATTATTATTTAAACTCCTTTCATTTTTTGTTGCACGACATCTTTTGAGATTTAATGGAAAAAATTGCACACCCACAACTGAATTAATGATTACTTGACTTATATAGAAGATATGATTTTCTTAGGAACCCTATTGTTACATGTTTTATATTTAAATTATAATGATATTGAATATGTAAAATGGGAAATTTAATTTTTAAAGTGAAACATGGATATTTAAATAATGACTCCTAATTTGAAATAATTTATTGATTCATGTAAATGAAATTTTCCTATCATCTTTCATGATTTAAATTTATAAACATCATCTGAATTGATTTGTTATTATAAATCAATCCATGAGTGATTGTGTAATATCATATGTCCCATTACCTAGAGTATTTATTAACTAAGTACACCCTATTTATTCTTGAGCATATTTCTTGAGTGATCTTGGGACATGTCACCTTCCATAACTTTCATTTGAACTTGTCAAAGCTATGACTCTATAAAAACACATTTTAAATTATTGAGGCATATTTGGAAAAGTTTTTATCCTTAAACACTACATTTACATCAATAATTATTTTAACCCATAGAGACCATGAATGACCTTTATATAGATGATCCATGTTTCAATCCATTTTTATCATTTCTTACCCTACTCTTGGTATTTGCATAATATTTTAAAAATTAAGTGTGGGGGTG
Source organism: Viscum album (assembly GCA_963277665.1). Classification (NCBI taxonomy): domain Eukaryota; kingdom Viridiplantae; phylum Streptophyta; class Magnoliopsida; order Santalales; family Viscaceae; genus Viscum; species Viscum album. The sequence goes on from OY728122.1 coordinate 1,136,767,841, forward strand.
ATGGGATTCATGGTGGAATGGATGATTTAGAATTTAAGGAAAAGGTGTGGGGGTGTTATTATGGGAACTGTAAAATTTTGTGGAATAATCCATTGTACTTATTTTTTTTCCCTCTTGAATGAAAAAAATTAAAATAATGAGAAAAAGAACAATAAAAATAAAAAACTGGGTTCTGATTTGAGAGAACAAAAATCACCATTTTCCAGACTGACGATCTTCTAATTTTATGTGGTTAGGTGACAGTCATGAGGTTTTATTTGACCATAACTTTTGAAAAAACTAAAAAGAAATACAAATAAAAATAAATCTAAAGGGTGCATTAATAAATTATTATGCTTTACATTGATCATGACCTTACATTGAGTTTTGGGGTAAGGGGGTGTTGGTACATTGAAGGGGAGAATTTCATTACACATTTTTATGTCATTAATTTTACAAAAGAGATAAACCTCTTGCTTGATCCTAAATTTTTTAAACATCAAATCCTAAAAACCTTAATCCTTAGAGTCGTTTGAACCTTTATTGAAATGTCCTCATGATTTTATGTGGGTTTTTCCTATAAAAAGGGGAGAATGTAGTTCTTTAACAAACTTATGGTTAACATGCATGTTCTCATGATATGAAAATAGCTTTACATGAATTTATCATGAGAGATGAGTAGAAAAATTCAAAGGTGAGGAAAATCATGATATGGTATGCTTAATAATAATGAATTGAGATGTTTGAATGAAAGAAAGAAGAATTTCCATAATTTTTTTTCAAAGTTGACAATTAATATAAATGATTTGATTTTTTTCTTTGAAAATGGGAAATTAAATTGATATTTTATGTGTATTCTTGAGTGTTTGATTTTAAATTGAAAAATTGTTAAATTTTATTACTTTGGAATTTGAATATTGGTGACATTTCTATCCCCTGAATTCCATGTTGAGATTTTATACATGAGGAAAATCACGGTTTAAGTTTTTGGGAGTTTATAGAGATAATAGTTTCCACATTTTTTATATGAATTAAATTTTTTGTTCATCCCAGATTATCAATTTTAACTTATATGAATCAATTTTGGATTTATGATGTGTTTTGAGAAAAATGGTGAAAAGCGCCTAATTCTAGATTTTGGACAGATTTTAACAACAAGGGTATTTTAGTCATTTCATGAAAAATATAAATCCAAATTGATTGAATATTTTTGTAGAATAATTATTATATTTCCTCCAAAAAAATTTGGACCAAAGCAATATTTGAGCACCTAGAGGCCTTAAAAATCAATGAAGATGAAGGATTTTCGGGGTGGACGACATTGATACCACCACTATAACAGAAGTCCATCTCAGCGTAACCACCTTTAATTATGGTGATTCTACCTGTAATAGAACAAGGACACATAGGCTCATCATTGAAATTAATTTGAGGGAGTTTTTATGTCATTAAGGTTTCCATTTGGTGTTATACTTTTGAAGGATGCTTCCTGGAAACTTCATCTAAAAAAATAAACCTCCAATGAATAAATCATAACCCCCACATAAAATGTCCAAACACATTGAAATTTTTAGGAGATACGTAAAATATGTTTAGAAACAACATTCATGAAGTTTGAAACGTTTGAAGAGGTAATTTATTAGGGATAAAATGCATCAACGTTTGGGGTAAAATTTTCCCTATAAAAGGAGCGGAGTTCCTCCCTCTAAAATCATCCCATTTTCCACCCCATTCCTTCAAGAAACCAAAGAGGATATATATATCAAGAGATTCTAGCTGAAAATATTCCCCCTTTATTTTTAATTTATTTATTTTATTTATTTTTGTTTTATTTTTCAATTTTAATTTTCATTTATAATAAATTCATGAATTTTTTTATTTTTGTGTCCACCCATCCACCCTCTTTTCTTCTTCCCATATTACCACCGTAAACTATAATAATCATGATCATGAGTAAATAATTTGAGGAATATCCCAAGGAATTAATCATTTTATTAATCCCAAGGCCATATTTTTAATATTCTTTCAGTCAATTCTATGGATAATTTATAGTGGGTGTAATCCTCATTGTGGTTGTCTAAAGTTTAACTACTTAATATACAACCATTTTCCCTCGATTGAGGAGGTGGATGGAGGGTTTTTTTGGAGATAGCTAAGTGGAAATTTCATTCATAACTGGGGTATATTAAGGTGTGCACATATACGATGGAGTGTGTTCACTAAGGATATTTGAAGCTGGTTAATGAAGGCATTCCCTAAAAGTTCTCTGGGGAGAACATTATTTTTCAGTAATTCCATTTTTTTGCATTTAATATTAAGTTGATTTTTTTTTGTTTCACATATTTTCATAAATTCCATTCCATTCATAGATTAATTAAAAATATCCAAAATGAAGTAGTTAAGTTGAATTAGATTAAGTGATTGAACGAACTGAAAAATCTCTTCAAGTGAGGCAACCCTGGTCATCCACTGTGCTACACTAGGAAAATTAAATTACTTTTTCAACACCATACGACAGGAGTGCATCAAAACCGGTACTATTCTTTGGGGAGATAAATAGTTATTTCAATCACTTTTTCAAAAGTTATATTTTTGTAAATATTTTACTTTTAAAAAAAATCTAATTTTTTCCCTGATATCTTCAAACACAAATTTTTATGCTTAGAATAATCACTCGGAGTTGCAAGAGGAAGAAATAGAATCGAATGATTAGGAACAAAAACAAAGACTTTATTCTCGTATGATAATGTTCAAATAGTTACAAAAAAGGCCAAGAGACTTGGATCTCACCACAAGTTTTGATGAACATGATTGAAGAACACTAAACTGACTTGTATTGATTCATGTCGAAGAAAGAAGTGTCGATGGTATTTTATTACTTCACTTAAGATATCCAAGATGTTGAGGCCAAAATCAAGGTGTAAGATCCAGAATACCTACCTCCATCCAGTGAATATCGACTTTAAGAGGCTTTGTCAACTAAAGAAAAGATTAAAGTAAAAAGGACTCAAGGAGATGATACACTATTTAACTCAAACTCTTTTAGTTTTATTGAAACTAATTTTAGCATCACCCCTAATAGTTTTGAATTTTCAGATTCAGCCATCTCGTATTACACTTTAGAGGATGATTATGGAAAATAAATTTCACCTGTTGAATAATGCTTGGATTTCCCTAAAGACATTGAATATATACTAGAGGATCCCTATCATAAAGAGATCCATGATTTTGAGCCTATGGAAATCATACAAGAGGCTGAAGCCCCTATGAATCCAACACAAGGAGATAATATGGGTTCACAAGTAGCAGCAAAATAAGAGGAGGTTTCATACTTCATCCTACCCTCACCATGAAAGATGTACCACATTTATAAGGGGGAATTTCTGATGTACTCTATTCATGGAGTCCTCCTTGAAAAGAAAAAAGAAATGGATACTGAGAAAAAACACATGTGGTGGTTCATGTCAAAGAAGCCCCAACCACCATCCGACTTTGGATAACAACTGGTACTACCCACTAAAGCTAGTAAAAGAATCCAGGCCCACTTGGGGGATCATATGAATATTTCTCTTTACATTCTTTATAGGAGTTTATATTTGAATTTCATTTAAAAGAAAATAATTTATAACGTGGCCCCTCCCTATTTTCATTTAGATCTTAAATAAAATGTTCCTCATGATTAATTGAGTAATTTTTCTTTTGTATTATCATGATTGATCAAGGAATACCCATGAATTGTAGGAATAGTACTAAAGCTTTAATTTTAAATGGAGTTTGCCTTTTATGATTATCATTTAAACACCTTTCATTTTTTGGTCAACAACATATTTTGATCTTTAATGATAAAAATTGCATGCCCACACCTGAATTAATACTTAATTGACTTATCTAGGAGACATCAGTTTCTTAGGAACCCTGTGATTCCATGTTTTATATTCATATGACAATTAGATTAAATAAGTAAAATAGGAAATTGAATGTTTAAAGTGAAACATGGATATTGAAATGATGACTCCGGATTTGAAGGAATTTATTTATTTATGTAAATGAAATTTCTCTACTGTCATTCATGATTTGAAATTATAAACATCTTGTGAATATATTTTTTATTATAAATCATTCCTAGAGTGATTTTCTAATATCATATTTCCCATTACCTATAGGATTTCTAGACCAAGTACTCCCTATTTATTCTTTTTTATATTTCTTGAGTGATCATGGGACATGTCACCTGCCAAAAATTTCATATGAACTTGTCTATGCTATGACTCTACAAAACCACATTTAAAATTATTGAGGAATATTTTCAAAAGACCTAATCCTTAAATACCACTTTTACATCAATATTTATTTTAACCCATAGATACCATGAATTAATTTTATAGAGATGAGCCATGTTTCAATCCATTTTTATCCATTCCTATCATACTCTTGGTATTTGCATGACATTTTAAAGATGAAATGTGGGGGTGAAGGGATTCATCATGGAATAGATTATTTACATTGTAAGGAAAATGTTTGGAGGTTTTATTTTGGGAACTATAAAAGGTTGTGGAGTCATCCATTGTACATCATTATTTTCCCCTATTGAATGAAAAAAATGAAAAAAATAACAAAAATAGATAAAAATGGGTTGTGATTTGAGAGAACCCAAAATCACCATTTTCCAGAATGATGATATTCTAATCATATGTGGTAAGGTGATGTTTGCGAGGTTTTATCTGATCAAAACTATTGAAAAAAATAAAAAAAATCCAAATTAAAAAAATCAAGAGGGTGCATTATTTGTTCGTTATGCCTTTTTTGAGCGTGACCTTACTTTGAGTTTTGGGGGAAGTGGGTGTTGGTAAATTGAAGGGGATAATTTCATTACACTTTTTGATATCATGCATTTTACATATGAGATAAACCACATCCATGAGACTTAATTTTTAGAACTTTAAATCCTACCAACCTTAAGCCTGAGAGTCATTTGAACCTTTATTGAAAAGCACTCATGATTTTATGTTCCTTCTGCCTTTACAAAGTGGATAAAGTTGTTCTTTTACAATATTTTGGATAAGGTGCATGTTCTCATGATATGAGAATAAATCTACTTGAATTTTATGTTGATTTTTTTGTTTTTTATTTGACATTAAAAAATAGTTAAAATTTATTACTTTGGAATTTGAATAATGGTGACATTGTTGTCCCCTGAATTCCACGTTGGGATTTTTTTCTTGGGTAAAAGCATGGTTTATGTTTTGGGGAATTGATAGATATAATATTTTACACTTTTTTAATGAATTTAAATTGTTTTCATCATCCCAAATTATCAATTTTATCTTATATGAATCAATTTTGGATTTACGATGTGTTTTGAGAAAAATGGTGAAAAGTATCGAAATCTGTATTTTGGATAGTTTTTTACATCAAGGTTTTGTTAGACATTTCTTGAAAAATATAAATCAAAATTGAGTGAATATTTTTTTTATAATCCTTATTTTTTGCTTCCAACTATTTATTCTAGACCAGCAGATTATTTGATAATCTAGAGACCTTAGAAAATCAATGAAGTTGAAGGATTTTTCGGGCAGACAGCGTGAACCCCACCACCATAACAGAAGTCCATATCATTTTAAAGACTTATAATTATGGGTATTAAACCTATAATAGAACAAAGAAACATAGTCTCAACTCTACATTTAATTGGATGGAGTTTAGAAGTCATTAAGGTTTCCATTGCCTGTTATACTTTTGAAGGAAGATTATTGGAAACTTCATCCTAAAAATGAATCCTCTAATGAAAAAATTATAACTCTCACATAATATATAAAAATACTTTTAAATTTTGAGTAAAGATGGGAAATATAGTTATGAACATCATTCAGGAAGGGTGAAATGCATTAAGAGATCATTTATTGGGGATATAATATGTCAACTTTGGGGGACAAATTCTCCCTATAAAAGGAGGGGAGATCCCCCCTCTCAAATCAACCCATTTTCCATCCCATTCCTTCAAGGAACCATAGAGGAGATCTCCACCGAGGGATGCCTGCCTAATGTCTTCCCCCTTTCTTTTTAATTTATTTTTTTTCTTTATTTTTGTTTTATTTTACAATTGTAATTTATATTTCTAATAAATTCATGCATTGTTTTTATTTCTTTTTCTGCCCATCCACCCTATTTTCTATTTCCCAGCCTATAATTGTGAACTATAATACTCATGATCATGAGTAACTAATCTGAGGAATATCCTGAGGGATAAATCAGGTTCTTAAACCCAAGATCATTTTTTTAATATTCTTTTAGTTAATTCTAAGGATAATTTATAGTGGGTGTAATCCTCAATGTGGTTGTCTAAATTTTAACTTCTTAATCCACAACCATTTTCCATTGATTGAGTAGGATTATGGAGGGTGTGCTTGGCGATCGATAATTGAAATTTTAATTCATGATATGGGTAAATAATGTGTGTGCATATATGATAGAGTATGTTAGCTAAGGATATTTGAAGCTGGTTAATGAAGATTCTCCATGAAATTTATCAGGGGAGAAATTCCTTTATTCACTAATTCCATTTTTTAGCATTTAAAATTAATTTGAATTGAATTTTTCCACTTCATGTATTTTCATAAACTCTATTATATTAATATATTATATAAAAAATCCAAAATGTAGTTGTTAAGGTGAATTAGATTAAGTGAGTGAACGAACTGAAAAAACTCCACCAGTGAGATGACCCTGGTCAACCATTGTGATGCACTAGGAAAATTAAATTGATTTTTCCATGCCCTAAGATAGGTGTGTGTCAAAACTAGAGCCATTTACAGGGATCTAAATGGTTATTTCAATCATTTTTTTAAAAGTCACATTTTTGTAAATATTTTACTTTTTGAAAAAAAAAATCGAAAAAAACATTTTCCATGATGTATTTAAACTTAGATTCTAATGCATCGAATAATTACTCACAGGTGAAGGAGGAAGAAATAGACTGTACGGAGGAGGAACTAAAACAAAGGGGTGATTATCTTATGATAATGTTAAACCAATTCCAAAAAGTCCAAGATACAATGACCTCACCACATGTTTTGATGAGCATGATTGAAGAACTACAAACTGGCTTGCAGCAATTCAAGGCCAAGAGAGAAGTTCCACTGGTCTTTCTATATTTCAATAAAGATATCTAAGAAGTTGAGGCTATACTCAAGGTTGAGGAGCCTTAATACCTACCTCCATCCAGTGAATATCAACTCCAAGATGCACTGTCAACTAAAGAGGATATTGAAGTCGAACCGACTCAGTGAGATGATACAATCTAAAACTCAAACTCTTTTAATTTTATTAAAACTAATTTTAGCATCACCCCTAATAGTTTTGAATTTTCAGATTCAGATATCTCATATTACACCTTGTATGATGATTATGGAGAATAAATTCAACTTTTGAGGAATTCATGGAGCTCTCTGAAGACATTGAATATACACTGGGGGAGCCCCATCATGAAGAGATCCATGTTGTGGAGCCTAAGGAAATCAGACAAGAGGTTGAAGACCTTATGAAGATAGCATTGGAATATAATATGGTTGCACAATTATTTACAAAATAGGAGTAGGATTCCTAATTCATCTTACCCCCACTATGCAAGTTGTACCACATTCTAAAGTGGGAAAATACAATGTACTATATCCATGGAGTCCTCCTCCACAAGAAAAAAGAGGTGGATGCTGAGAAAAAACACATGTGGTGGTTTATGTCAAACAAGCACTAACCACCATCAAACATTGGATAACATCTTTTACTACCCACTGGTGATAGTAAAATAATTTAGGGCCAACTTGGGGGAACATACCAATATTTCTCTTCGCTTTATTTCTATGAATTTATATTGGAATTTCATTTCTTAGGAAAAAAATTTGACAGCGCCCACCCTCCCTCTTTTCATTTCTAAATTAATTGAAATGGTCCTTGTTATTAATTGAGTAATTTTTATTTTTTAGGATTGTTATGGAAGAAGGAATCCTCAAGAAATGTAGTAAGAGGACAAAATATTTAATTCAAAAGGGAGTTCACTTTTTATGATTATCATTTAAACTCCATTAATTTTTTGGTCCAAAGCATCTTTTGAGCTTAAATGATAAAAATTACATTCCCACACCTGAATTAATTCTTAAATGAATTATCTAAGAGAGATGAGTTTCCTAAGAACCTTATGATGCCATTTTTTATATTTCAATGTTAATGATATTTAATGAGTAAAATGTAAAATTGAATTCCTAAAGTGAAATATTTATATTGAAATGATGACTTATGATTTGAAGTAATTGATAGATTCATGTAAATGAAATTACCCTACCATATTTAATTCATTCAATTTATAAAATTCAAATAAATTGATTTCTAATTATAAATCATGTCTCAAGTGATTTTCAAATATCATATTTCCCATTCTCGAGAGGATTTCTAGACCAAGTACTTCCTATTTATTTTTTAGCATATTTCTTGAGTGATCTTGGAAAATGTCACATTCTAGAACTTTCATTCGAACTTGTTATAGCTATGACTATACAAAAACACACTTAAAATTATTTAGGAATCTTTTAAAAAGACCTTATCCTTAAATACCACCTTTACATCAATACTTCTTTTATCCCATATAGACCATGAATTACCTTTATCTAGATGAGCCATGTTTCAATCCATTGTTATCAATTCCTACCCTACTCTTGGAATTTTCATGATATTTTAAAGATGATGTGTGGGGGTGAAGGGATTCATGGTGGTATGGATGATTTATATTGTAAGGAAAATGTGTGGTTGGGTTATTATGGGAACTGGAAATGTTTGTGGAGTCATACATTGTACATCATTGTTTTCCCCTATTGAATGAAAAAATGACAAAAAATGACAAAAAAACAAAAAAAAAAGAGAAAATGGGTTTTTATTTGAGAGATCCAAAAATAACCATTTTTCTGACATATGATCTTCTAATCATATGTGGTTCGGAGATAGTTTTGAGGTTCTATCTAATCATAACTTTCAAAAAAATTAAAAAATTAAGAAAAAATCAAGAGTTTGCATTAATAATTCATTATGATTTTCTTTGAGCATGAACTTACATTGAGTTTTGGGGGAAGTGGGTGTTGGTACATTGAAGGGGAAATTTTCATTACACTTTTAGATATCAATCATTTTACTTAAGAGATAACCCTACTCCTTGACCCCAAAATTTTAAAATATCAAATCCTACTAACCTTAAGCCTCATAGTCATTTGAAACTTTATTGAAAATTCCTCATGATTTTATGTGCCTTTTATCTTTATAAAGTGGTGAAAGTATCTCTTTTACAATATTATGGATAAGGTTCATGTTCTCCTGATATGATCATAACTCTACTTGAATTTTATCATGAGAGATGGGAGGAAAAATTCAAAAGTGAGATAAATCATGAATTTTCAGTCTTAATAATAATGAATTGAGAATATTGAATTAGTTAAAGAAGAAGTTCCATATTTTTATTTCAAAGTGGAAAAGTAAAATACATGATTTCATTGCATCATTGAAAAATGGTAAATTAAGTTGATATTTTATGTGTATTTCTTAGTGTTTTATTTGACAATGAAAAATTATTAAATTTTATTACTTTGGAATTTGAATATTGGTAACATTGGTGTCCCCTAAATTCCATGTTAAAATTTTATACTTGAGGATAAGAATGGTTTAAGGGTGGTGGAATTGATAGAGATAATATTTTCCACATTTTTTTGTATGAATTTTAATTTTTTTAATCATCCTAAATTATCAATGTTAGCTTATATGAATCAATTTTGGATTTATGGTGTGTTTTGATAAAAATGGTGAAAAATGCCTAACTATGGATTTTGGACAGATTTTTACATCAATGGTGTTTTAGTCATTTCTTGAAGAATATAAATCCAAATTTAGTGAATCATTTTTTTAGAATCATTAATTTATTTCCTCCAACTTTTTCTTCTGAACCAGCAGAATATTTGAGCATCTAGAGGCCTTAAAATCAATAAACCTGAAGGATTTTTTGGGCAGACAGCATGGACACCACCACCATAATGGAAGTCCCTCTCGGACTACACACCTGCTATTATAGTGATTCCACCTTGAATGGAAATAGGACTCCTAGTCTGATCACTACAACTAATTTTAGGGAGTTTGGAAGTCATTAAGGTGTCCATTAGGATTTATATGTTGGGAAGAATCTTCCTAGGAACTTCATCCAGAAAAAGAAACCTCTAATGAAAAATTCATAACTCTAACATAAGATGTCCAAATATGTTGAACGTTTGAGGACAGATGTAAAAGATATTTATTAACAACATTCATGAATGGTGAAATGTGTGAAGATTTAATTTATTGGGGACACAACGTTTCGACTTTCGGGGGGATGAATTCTCTATATAGAAGGAGGGGACCTCCACCCTCTCAAATCATCTCATTTTCCATACCATTCCTTCAAGGCACCAAGGAGGAGATCTCCACTGAGGGAGGCCAGCCTCAAATCTTCCACCTTTATTTTGAATATATTTAATTTCTTTATTTTTTTTCAATTGTAATTTAGATTTATAATAAATTCATGAATTGTTTTTATTTCTTTGTCCACCTATCCACCCTCTTTTATTCTTCTAATATTACCATCATGAACTATAATACTCATGATCTTGAGTAACTAATTTGAGGAATATCATAAGTGAGTTAAAAGGTTCTTTAACCCAAGACCACGTTTTTAATATTCTTTGAGTTAATTATAATGATAATTTATAGTGGGTGTTATCCTCACTTTTTTTACTAAAGATTAACTTCTTATTCTAAAACCATTTTCCCTCGACTGAGGAGGTGGATGAAGGGTGTGAATTGAAATTGGTAAGTGGAATTTTCATTAATATCTAGGGTAGACTAAGGTGTGAACACATATGATGGAGTGTGTTCACAAAGTATATTTGAAGGTGGTAAACGAAGGTGCTCCCTAAAAGTTCTCTTGGGATAACTTCATTTATTCACTAATTAGATTTTTTTAGCATTTCATGTTAATTTGAATTGAATTTTTTCATTCCTTTTATTTTCATAAATTCCATTCCATTCATATATTAAATAAAAACATCCAAAATGAAGTAGTGAAGGTGAATTAGATTAAGTGAGTGAATGAATTGAAAAAGCTCCTCAAGTGAGACGAACCTGGTTATCCACTGTGCTACACTAGGAAAATTAAATTGCTTCAATCATGCCATATGAGAAGTGTGAATCAATCTTCCCAGTGTGTAGATCAATGAAAAAGTCTATCTCTCGGGGGGAGGTAAACTTGTAACATCCTCAGAGAAGACATACTCGTAGTCCAAGACACTTTAGGAAACTGGTAACTCATAATATACACTAAACCAAGGGTTAGGATGAAAAAATTAGTAGTAAGCGACTACACCCTCATATGAGTGAGTTCGTCCTATGCTGCATGGGTTTCAATTTTACAAACAAAGTAAAACTGGGTTTTGTTGTTACAGACACACTGTATCCTTCCCCTAAAACCATCAATATCATAATGAATTATTTATAACTAGTCCATATCAAGAATGATTCCATAATTCCTCAAAATTTCTACCAGGAGATTCCAATATAAACTCTCACCTCTAAGAGTCTGGTCACAATTTTGGTGCAAGTGAGTGATCAATGAGTCTTCTCTAGTAGGAATCTCCAAGAATGACGTTAAAACCAAAGGTTCAACCTGAATCTCTATGTCCCGAATAAGTTATGTGGAAAGGAAGCAATGACTAAAACCTATGTCTATAAATACTATAGATTAGGTATAAAAGACACAAATTATACCTAGAATCATTCCTAGACCCACTGGGTTTAATGCTTTAACCACATGTGGCTTACCCTACCCATATCCTCCAGCTCCCTGAGCTTGGAATGGACCACCTGAGGGTGGTGGTGGAAAAAATTCATAGTGTTGACCACCTCATTCTTCTCTCCAAGATCCTCTACCACATCTTCAACCTTCTAAACCTATCTTATCTGGTCATTTCCTTTACCTAAGTGGATCACATATAGTCTCTTTGATAGATATGTATAAAATTTGACAATATCAAGAAAGTTGTACCTTTCTATCATATGAGAATCACCACCTTTATCGGGTAGGATTAGACCCACTACATGATCCCTAAACCATAAAACCTAAATCTAGGGACTGCCTCCTAAAACATCATGTACGTCCAGTTCCCTAAGACTAATGTCAAATCCCTGCTATAGAGGAATATTCTCTTTATTTCCCACTTTCGGCAACCACTTGTTGTATCTACTCATCCAAGAAACTCTCTACCACCAAAGATCTCTCTAGAACCCCATCATTAGTAGGAATTCATATAGGGATAAAACTAGAGAAAATGCCCCCCATGAATACTTCACTCGAATTTCCTATCCTTGAATAACTAGTCAAGAAAAATATACATCAATTACCTAGAGAGGTTGGTAAAGCATTATGAATACTCATCTACTGTCGTGTTTCCTTGTTGGAGCTGTATAGGATCCAAGATACATACATCCCTCAGCATACCTAGTGATAATCCCTCTCTAAAAATGTTCTAAAACTCTATCCATGAAAGAGTTACCTCATCATAAGACTGGGTCACAAAACCACACCATCACCCTACTACTATGTGAATAAGGATCGCTGCTAGGACCACCAGATGATATAATAGTGTACTGAATAAATGGAAAACTAGGGTCATTGCCTAAATCCATTCCTCATCCACTTGTGGTTCAAGGCCACCTCAAAACCTGAGGGGTCACAACCTCTAAAAATCATGAAGTGTGCTCATACTGAGCACCTCATCTACTAGTATTGTGGGTATCATGTTATGATCTACAAGTGGTGGTATAGACAGAATGCCACCTAGAGATAACAACTCATTAACGAGTCCCTATATCATTGCCTCATCATTGAGGGGATCATCCTTGTGATCCTGTTGTTTAATCCTAGATGGAATATGTCACTAAGGAGTCTTTAAATAAAAAATATTTACCATAATCAATTAGTATACCTTGAGATATTACTCAAGAAAGAAATGGAAGCCAAAACCCATTCTTACATGACCCATGTACCATTATTTTTCCTGTAACCATTGATCTTATGTACCATGTCGGAAAGTAGGTGATCAGAGTACTGGTGTATGGATATGTCTGTCATCAAACTAACACTGGATTCCTTATCCTAAAAGCTCAATTCGAAACACTTCGCACTATTTCCACATACCAAACTCAAAGACCCTTGATCCTAAGGTATAAATGACTCCCTTTAATACCACTCTACCACCACTTGTCCTAATGGGGCCCATGTTGGGACTCCCCATGCCTACCTCCAATTGTCAAGGGGCTAGATATTAGTGTCGATCAGGCATATCACTAACAAGGGAGGCCTTGTCCTAAGTACCTATACACATGAACACATATCCAAGCCTATAAAATGATTAAATGTAAAAAAACTAATGAAAAACCATGCATGAATACATATAAATCCCAATACAAGAGTATGACTAGATTTAAAGGAATGTAAACATGGATAAATACAATCCCACCATATGATTCTAAAACAAAATTCCATCCGGAAAGTAAATATGGGACTATTGTGAGAATACCATAGAAACACACCTAGTTCTATATGTTCTAACTATGTACCATCTGATTCTAGTCCATCAAGGAATCATTCGAAATTGAGATAGTTTTCACAAGAATCGACATGTGTGGGAAAATCCTGTGCAGGGGTGAGTATAACAATATTTGTATGACACCCCAAAACCACAAAGAATACAATAAATGAAATACATTCATCTCTATATAGGTAAATGTTTAAATTTTATGTAACAATAATATCTAGATATACTCAACAAAGACACATAGTTTAGAAGAAACTTAGAACTATAGTATACCATACTAGGATTCTAGCATGAAGTTTCCACAAAGAATCCATCTAGGGGAACACACTCTTGAGTCTAATAGCACTGATGATGTTTGTCTAAGAGTTAATTCACATTGGTTCTATTCATGTTAAATTTCATTCTAAAGGCCTAAATAGAATGTGATACACATATGAGAACCACTACCAAGGATATGGGGTGGTACCAACAAATTAATCTGGATTAACCCGCAGAGTAGAGGATCGAATCCTGTGTATTTTAGGTCACGACGATACCAAGAACTCCACTTAGGGAACAAATATTAATAGAGGATCTCACTTTATACCTCATGGAGGGATTCCAAAAACCCTATCTAATAATTCCTACTGAAGGGATCGTAGTCTTGGGAGTAACAGATGATTCCATACCATCCCTTAGAGAAAGATTAAGGGGAACTCACCATGATGAAGCTTGTCCTGTATGCAGATGACAAGGTCTATAAACCATGTATAATGAAGTACATGGTGGGTAGTAGGGGGTCACAAATCGGGTCTCTTAACCCTAGGTTCTGCCCATGTAAATAGCCCATGTCTCTTGTCTCTTTCCATGTAGAAATACATAGTGTGTAGACTATATGTATAGTCTAACTATGTTACAGTACATGGCATTATCTCACATGTGTGTTCTAATGTACCAGTACATGGATTAGCTTATGTACATGGTCCAGAACATGTCTTAATGGGGGATTATATTGCTAGTAAGATGCTTGTGTAATCCACCATGTTTTTGTGTACCTCTGAGGCACACACCATGTTGACCATGGAGAGACCACACGCCATGTGATTCATAAATTTCTCCAAAAAACTAGATGTTATTAGGAGGTATGCACAAGCCATGTAATCCTACATTACATGTTGTGTGGATCTGGATTTTCCATAATCCCATATCAACGATCTGTGTATCTTCTTCGTTTCTTTGGTTTCCAATCTGGCTATGCCACTCTTATAAAATAATGGATCATGCCCCAATGAACCTTTCTATCAAAAATCAAAAAAAATTGGTAATTTTTTCAATCATAAAAAATAATTATTCATCCTTCATCATTGTGTACATAAGAACATGAAAATCAAGTATCGACATCATCTCATTCACTACTTCCTCCATCACCGTTCCGCCATCATGTCGTTTGGATCCTAGATCTATTATTTTGGATTTTTGTGACAATAAAATTGGGTACAAAAATCAATTTATTAGTATAATTTTAACCCTATGAAAAAATAAGAACACTTATGGTGATCGAAGAATATAGGGAGAAAAGAACAAGAACAAAGTAGAGGAATAAACCTGGATTTATGGTCATGTAAATCACGATTCACTACTATTAGAATAGAAATTAATAAATCATAAATTAAATGTAATTCCCCCAAAATCACCCTAAAATAAACTCATACCACAAATAAACAAGATCCATGGATTAATCCAATAGTCGATTGATTTGGGTTCTTATTAATGATCTAGAATGGGGAAAGGGAACAAATCAAACAACCACCCTACCCTGATTTAGACTGATCACTGATGAATGACGAAGTTGTGTCACATTCATTGGTGAGATCCTTTGATTCTAACTAGCATCGGCCATTGACCTTTGATTTAGTCATTGTCTTCCAAGGGGATCTCCTCCAATCGCTCTCATCAATTCATAGGTTTATAAAGCAAACCCTTATATTTTCCTTATGATTATATCTAAAGAGGGAAAACTACGTTTTTGTGTCATTGTGTCAAGAAAACAAATAAAATGATTTTATACATTATTTTATTCATTTTAATCCTATGATGGATTTTCCACAAATGACCTATGCCAACTAAGGATATATCATGCCTAAGGTAAACTACACTTTTCTAAACTCAATGGTAACCACATATTTCTAATATGGTCACCCATTTAGGAGTTATTCTAATTTCTCAATAAAATTGCACACTCATGCTATTTAATATATTTAATATATTTCAGACATTTATGTTGGGCACATCGGGCCTTGGAATTGCATGTCATCCCAGCTCTTGGTCTTGAAAACAATCCATATAATATCCAAGAATAATACATGGAAAATATGAGACTTTAAATTATACCTTATCAATATTTTCACTATTTTAATCACTCTATAGAGAGAGCCTCAATGATCTAATCATGATTTAATCAGTATTTTTTCAATACTAAATATTGGACAGACCATGGATGGTTGATCTGAGAGTCTAGAATCTATATTTGGTTTTCAAATCTGAATCTTAGTGACTCACTATTTATAAAAAAAATTATCTTTCCATTCCACCATTATAAATTGGTTAATCACTTAGGAATTCAGAAGATGTAAAAAATTGGTGAAAGCTCATTTCTAGTTGTCAGGTATAAAAGAAAATATTGAATTTTATTGTTAGAAATACTAAACAATTCAGTAGTTCAAGGTTGATTATTAATGACTAGATTGTATGCCATAATGGATGTATATACCTATTTATAAATGGGAACAGCTAGACATAGAATTTTTCACTGGTCTACCATAGATGATTTGGAAATATTAATCTATTTGGGTGATTTTGTATTGACTGAATAGACAAGAAGAATTTATCCCATTCAGAGAGTCCAATACTGTGGAAGATCAAAAAAAAGTTATATATTCAATATTATTTTAAGCTACATGGATTACTAGTTTCGATCATCTTGAATAGGGATCCTTGATTCACTTATCTATTTTGGTTCTCTTTATAACAGTCTCTCAAAATTCAATTGAACATGAGAAAAACATATCATCCTGAAATGGATGGACAATAATAATTCATTATTCATACATTTTATGATATGATTTGGGCATGTTTCATGGAATTATGTTCCTTAATGAAAGATCATATCTCATTAGTGGAGTTCTCATATAGTAATAGTTATATGAACACAATATTTATAAACTCATTCGAGGCATTGTATGAATTTCATTGCCTTTTTATACTTTATTGTGTGGAAACATGGAAGAATTATCTAATTAGACCTAACCATGTCCATGATAGAATAGAAAATATCAAAATAATCTACAATCGGATGGCTACATCTTAGAGTTGAGAGAAATCATATGTGGATCATCATAATGGGCCTCTATATTTCAACTTGATCAATCTTATTTTTATGAAAGTGTCAATGAGACTTGTCCATCATTTCATAGAAAGGTAAGTGAAATTGTTTCCACATTGTATTGATAAAATTTAGATTATGGAATGAATTGGAGATGTTGCATATAGGTTATACTTACTACTAAGATTTACTACTATCCATATTTTCTTTCATAATTCTCAACTAATGGATTATTAGCTAGACCATAGTCATGTCATCAGCTAGGATCATGTTATACATCAGCCAAACACAATGTTTATCCTTGAAATAGTCTAGATTCTCAGTATATGGGAGAATAATATTTTCATTGGAAATCTATTTATTTGGTAACATTATTATGGAAGCAAGGTCAAATTAAAGAATATAATTCCATATTTTGGAGGGCTAAAATCCTATGGTTTGGGAGAATATACCATCCTTAGTTTGAGTTATTTCACTATTTATGGATTATTTAATTTTAGTGAATGTTAATGTTAAGACTCGGGTTTTTTCTGGAATCTGTTTCAAGGCTTTTGTATTTTTTTTAATGGTTTGTTATTTAACAATGGTTATTAGACACTATGATCACATCTCTAGGAAAATGTGTGAGGTCTTTGGTGGTCATTGAGTAGGTTCATGTTTGGAACGTGGTGTGAAAAATCTATGTTGCAAACAATATGAATTAGAAACTTTTTGGACTTATATAATTCTCATGATTAGTACATAGTTTCTCAAACCAAGTGTCCTAATCATGTGATTAGAGATAAGTTATACAGAAATTGGTTTTAAAACCCAAAACATTCTGAAAAATCTCAATTCTTCCTCGGATTCCCTAGGTTCCTGATTTATAGGGTTCCTTAAGGGTATTTTTAGCAATATTCAATGTTTTAACCCTGATTCCATTGATTTTTAGAGAATTTGAACATGAAAATTAAAATTTTCAACTTTTCTATTCCTTCCCAACATGGATCTCCTCAATGTTTTTGAACAGAACCATGGATAATGGGGTTTATGCATAGATATATTGAACCGAATGAGTTTTCATCAATATTTTATGGGATTTTCTGGATAAATGGAATAAATGGGTAAGATCTATAAGATTATATAATAATCGTTGTGTTTAATGACTTTGAGTTTGGTGGATTCTCTATCTTTCCAGTTTTATTGGAATATTAATCCTTTCATGATTCGAATTAAAACAAGTTATTTTGAATGAAAATTATATTGCTAAAACTATGATTAAAATTTGAATTTTATTCTTCTAGTTCATATCATTCTTGGTTTCAGGGATATGGGAGATGCCACACGGGTTGGAAATTGATATTTTCAAAAAGGTGATTATTTTGGTAAAAAAAGAGGGTTTTAGTGGGTGTTCATGACATGGATTGGGTTTCATGCATTCTTATGAATTAGTAAAATGGATCATGAATAGAAGTTACCATGATCACAAGACTATTTTGGGAGGTCCATGTTTTTCATGGGTGTGTGTGTGTATGTGAGAGGTTTTTTTCTAATGAACTATTAGTTTATAGATCATGAAAAAATATTACCATGATCATAGAACCAATTGGTGATATCTAAGATTTCATTTTTTATGGGATTATGGAATTAATGTTTAATAAACACTTTAATATATTTTTTAAAAAAATGTCTATTTTTGGAAAAACCTATTTTTATTATTGTATTTTTTGTTGAGAACTATTTTAGTAAAATTTATTTAATTGTTTATGTTTGTATAAACTATTTTAAAGTTATTTTTATACTCATACAACTATTTTATAAAACTATGAAATAACATGATTTAGGTCTTAGTGTCATGTGGGGATTGTGTCTTTGGGTTCCCTACAGGGTTGTTATACTCACCACTTTATATACACCCCAGTGAATATATATATGTGGTATTACATGAAACTGGAATGGGGTTGGTTTCATACTTCACTAGTGTAGATCCTTAACAGTGGTATTCGTTGATGTTAGAATATCTAGCTTGGATGGTTTGTGCTTTTTAGAGTTGGATTGGTCCCACCATGGTGTTAGAGTCTATCACAACTTTGGTGTTTTATTTGTTTGGTACATTCATTTCCTCTATCACTTTGATATTTTTTCTATTGTTTATTTCATTTTTTTATATTACTATTGAATCATTATATATTTCTCTATCACATGTTTTATATTTATATCTAGGTTTTTGGGTTTGGGTTTGGTTGTGTGAGCGTATTTAAGGGTTAAATATTCATCCCTTTTTTCTTATTTTAAACAATTTGAATTTACTCCAAACCTTTTGTGTATGGGGAATGTAAATTAAGTTCAATAACACCTCTGACTTATCCCAATCCAATGGGTTGGTTATGGATGTTACAATAATCAGTGATTAATTATGGTAGGTTCTTGATTAGGTTGGTTTAACCACCTACTAAAAATTGTTATGAATTAATATTATATAAGACCATGTAAACTTAATTATGAGTATAATATGATATAAATAGGTAAATAATGTTTTTTTCTAAATGGTATCATTATTATTAAACTCATTAATTAAGAAAACACATTTTGTTCTATAAGAATAACAAAAACATGATAATCACATATTTCATCTTAGTGTTATGTAACAAAAACATTCGTGGAATGAAATTATACCTTTATAAATGCCATGAAACATATATTACATTACCTTAAATGATATTTTAATGATGAACTATTCCTCAAAAATGAATACCAAGACCATTTTTTATGAAACTAGTTCAAAACAGTCAAGATTTCTTACACCTGATATTGAAAATTTGTAATAAATAATTACAAATAATATAGAAAGTGATTATAAATGAAGATTAAAAATGTAAAATATATGAATAATGTTCTCAATTAAGTGATTAAGATATATATTTCTCTTATAGGATGTTTAAGTGCATTCATATATGTCAAGACAAGAGGTAAGGGTTTTTCATGGTCTCAAATATTATTCTTTGAGACATAATACATTTTTTGAACCATATTTTATTTTTATGGTGTATTTATGACCGAGTGATATGTTTTTATTATACAATTTATATTTAACAGGTCTTACTACAAAATCATGTTCCTATATTTTAGTCCATTAGTAAAATTATTTGGTAACTTACTTTCACTCATCGAGTTATGATCATTCTTTTGAAATTAATTTATATAAGTTGGGTAAATTCTACCCTTTTTGTAACACCCTAAGGTTTTAAAAAAAAATAGAAATTCATGAGACTTTGTTTTATTTAAAGAGAAATAATTATCATTTAAACATAATTTTTCTACTTCTATTATTGGAATTTCAAAAAACGGTCATCTACGGTTGTGATTAATAAGTTATTTGGAGTCTGATAGAACCAACTTGTTTTTAGGTGAATATTAGCACACCCTTATAAATAGTAATATAAATAGTAATATAAACCTTAGGAATTCTAAATCAAGTAATTATTTTATTTTATTAAGGTTATAAGATAATGATATGATGATAAAATTTTCAAGGTGTTAAAAAATGAGTTATAGATTTAAAATTGTTATTTTTGAATAAATTATGATTTTATTTAAAAATTAAATTAATAATATTTAGGAAATTATATTCAAAAAATGGAGTTCATTTTTTAATTCTACATATCAAAAAATCGATAAGGTGATTTTTTCGGCTTTTTCTGAAATTATGGATTTTTTTAAGGAATAGTAAAATAAAATAAATTGTGATAATTTCTAAATGCTTATTTTATTGCATCATGGGTGATGAAATGTAGAAGATAAGACCAATTAATTTTAACTCACCTAAAATTATTACTATTTTCCGTCACATGAATCAAGACTATTCATAGTCTTGAGCAAAAATTTTATAATAATTATTAAAATAATGTAAAATCCCTCCTCTCCTCCACTATAAATACCGCCTTCATTCCCCTCTTCCTCACACACCTCTCAATCCTTGATAATTGTTTATGTTATAAAAAATCACCTCCTAAAGGATATTCCCCACTTCCAAGACCTATTAGTCTCCCCCAAAGGTCAAAACCAAAGTCCTTAAGGAGGATGTCAAGGAGAATAGATTAAGAGATAAGAATCATCTTCCTTTTTCATGTGTTTCCTTTCCAATTCTATTATTTTCTTATATTATCTTTCCATCCACTTGTCCAGGAGGTATTAAATCTCCAGAATGTTATATATTCTGTATTTTATCAATTTAATGTAAAATATTCTTCATCTTTCTTCCTCCCCTTTCCCTCTTATTCTAAAAATAAAAACATCATCTGTGATGTGCCGATTTACCAAAATTGTGGACAATGTTTTTCCAATTTCCATTACATCCTTCAAAGTTGATCATAAAACCTTTTTAATGGTTGAATTGGAATGTAACGTTTATTTTTTAACCTAATTTATGTTTTGTAATGAACTTATATTCATGAAATTAAATTATATAATGAAAAAATATCATAATTATCGAGGAATGACCAAAAATGACCTAAACAAGCAACATTAATGTTTTAAATAAGGATCCATCATCGTATATGATTAAAAATTTAATTTTGGAATCATTATATATTCTGAAATCATATTAATACCATTTCATTCCACTTCTGAAATTTCATTTCCATACGATAAGAAAATAAAATACAAACTGACCATGGAAATCATGTAAAGAACGCACCTGAAACAATGGAAGGACAAAATACTAATAATTAAAGGTTGAAATGATGTTATAAAATGATCATATATGGTGTTATAAATATGAATATGTTTTTTTAAGATAATAATAACACTATTTTAACCATTATACAGTAGTTTTAAACATTTTTTACGTAAGAAAAACATGAGGTAAAGGAATTTGTAACCCAATTTCTATTCTTTAGGTTAACCATCTATATCATTATTTAGGTGGTATTAAAATTTTTGTGTGATTAATTTTGTTTATATTATGTTTAATTATGTGTATTTATAGTTTATATACATATTCCACCCACACTATTAAGTATCATGTCAATTATATGATATTTTTAAGTGGATTTTCTTTTAAAATCCTTTCTTAAACTTTCATTTTACAAAATTAAAAATAAATGTTTTTATGAAAGTATTCATGTTTTATGATTATATTCTGGTTCTTGGGAATTTTTTATGATTAAGGGTGAGACCTATATCTCCCTCCAATTCATTGGGTATGTGTAAGTTGGATTTTTTCCGTTTGGTTACTCCATGTGTAACTGTGATGGTTAAACAATAAGGTAGCTGTGAGGGTAACATTGTAAGGTAGACATGAGGGATACAAATTATAAGGTAGTAAAGATCTTTAAGAGATTATGTAATTAATTCACCATGATACGTTTATATTTATATTTATTTTCTATATGTTTTTTTAATATCATGGAAATCTCAAGTCTCACAAAGTAAGTTTATATGGGTAACGAGTGTGTCTTTTTTTAAATGATTTCATACGTTATAGGTATTCATGGACTAATATTTTCTTTCCATCTTTTTATATCCCATACTGATATTTTTGTGCTCATCTCGTGTTTTTAAATTATTTTCATAGGTTATAAGGATTTGTAAGACAATAAAGGAAACCATGTAAAATGCTATGAATATTTTTCAAAGAAAACATGTTTTATTTGAAAATTTTTATATTTTGGAAGAAATGGATATGATTTTTGTGGTATATTCTCTATATGAATATGGAATATTATATATGTATTATATCCAAAATCTATATAACTCTAAACTTCAAATGATCCTCAATATTAGGGGACGTTATTTCTTGATTAAACATCAAGATTATGTAATTTGTTAAGGTTGGATCCTTATAGTTGGTATCAGAGGATGGTTTAGATAACTTTAGGGGTTATTATTATGTTAATATAATAACATAAATGATTTTTACCCTATGTTTAATTTCAAATGATATAGTATTTAAATATTACCATATTTCATTGACTACGATATGTTTGTTCAAAATGGTTTCCTATAGAAGAAATAGGGAAGCTGAAGAGGAGAGGCACTGACAGAATGATATCCTTATGAATATGCAGCTCGAAATGGTAGGTATTGGAACTGATTAGTTTGTGACATCAATGGATCATCTAGCTAAGTAAATAAATACAATTGAACAACCATAATTACCACAATGGAACATTATGATAGTGGTTCATTTTATGAGACAACACCCTTCTATATTTAGTGGATATTTAGAGCTGGTATTAGCAGAAGGATGGATTAAATACCTCGAAATGATATTTTATGTTATGGGATGTTTAGATAATTCATAAATAAGTCTTTCTATTTTTTGTTTCGAAGGTGAAACTGGTCAGTGGTGGTCAATGGTCAAAAATATCAAAGATTGATAGGAGATTCATGCCTTAGAGTGGGATGAATTTAAAATTATTTTCCTTGAAAAATATTTTCCTAAAGAGGTGTGACTTAGGATGGAGGAGAAATTACTTTAATTGAAGAAAAATGAGGAAGATTTAATGGTTTTTTATGAAGAAACCTTCACCCAAATGGTGAGGTATGCTTCATATGTTATTATGGATCTTGATAGCAAAATCAACTACTTTTACTCAGGATTAAAGTCTAGGTATCGAAGGGAATTGGCCTCCTGTGAATTTAAATATTATGAGAAACATGTTCAGTGTGATGAGAGGGTAGAGATGGAGTTTTATAAAGATAACATTCACATTGAAAAACAAGGAGAATAAGAGGTCCAGATAAAAAATGATGGGTAAAAATCAACCAAATAAATATGATGGTATGAAATTCCAGTTTCGAGTTTGTGAAAGTGTGGAAAAAATAACCCTGGTGAATTCCTTACCAAAATTGGGAAGTTTGTTCGACATGGTAATTTTGGAAATATATCCCGAGATTGTAATAAAAAGGATCCTAAGACTAATCCTGATAAAAAATTTATTAAGTGTTTTAAATTTGGAGAGATGGGTCATTATGAAAATTTCTACCCAAAGAGAGATTCGAATGATGAAAAGAAGCCAGAATATAAGAAAAAAGGTGTAGTGAGATACTTTGTGACTACACCAGTAGATGTTTTCCATCCAATGAAGATGTATCAGGTATCTTTTTTGTTTACTCATGTTTTTCTAATGTTTTATTCGATATGGGGTCTACCCGTTCCTTTATTTCTATTGAATTTTCTTGTAAATAAGAAATATCACCTCAACAAATGAGACCAGAACTTATTATTAAAACAAAAGGGGAAATATTATTGCAATGAAAAATTATAAGAATCTGTCTATTTTGGTATGTGGAAAGACTTTACCTTGTAAACCTTGTTGTTTTTTCCTTAGTAGAGTTTGATTTTATTTTGGGAATGTATTTTTTTATTTATCATTATATGATTGATTATAGAGCTAAATAAGTTTTTTTTAGAAAGGATTTATATTTTTATAGAAGAAAGAACACATTAAATTGATAAAATATCAATAATCTAAGAAATTGTTGAAACATAGAAATAAAATTTATCTTGGTCATATTATTGAAAACAGGGGAAATGTTTAGATTAATGATGTGCCAGTATAAAATAAATTTGTTGATGTTTTTTTTGATGAGTTACTCAGTGCCATGCCTGATCAGGAAGTCAATTTCATAATTGATTAAGTTCCTGATGCTAGGACAATTTCAAAACCCCCATATCAAATGGCTCAAATGGAACTTATTGACTTGAAAAATCAATTGCAGGAGTTTCTTAATAAAGGATTAAGTTTCATAGAACTTCACTATGGGGTGATCCAATTTTTTCACTAAAAGGAAAGATTGTTCCATGAGACTTTTCATTGATTATAGAGCCTTGAATAACATCACTATTAAAAACAAGTATCATTCGCCTCATAATGATGACCTGTTTGATCAGATCTAAGGAGACTAGTACTTTTCCATGATTTACTTGAGATTCGGATACCATCAGCTGAAGGTTAAGGAGGATGACATCCCAAAAACATCTTTTTATACTAGATATGGGAATTATGAATTTTTTATTAGGTCATTTGGGTTAACTATTGCACATGTTGTATTCATGGATCTTGTTAATAGAATATTTCATGTGTTCTTGGATAAGTTTGTGGTTTTAATTACTAATGAAATTTTGGTGTTTTCTAAAAGTAATTAGGATAATGAAAAACAACTAAGGGTTGTTTTACAAACCTTAAAGTAAAATAAAATTTATGGAAAATTCAGAAAGTGTGATCTTTGGTTGCAATAGATTTATTTTCTTGGGAACATTATTAATAAGGATGAAATAACAATATGTCTAGGCAAAAAAAGTTGTTGATGAATAGAAAAGACCTAAAAATTTTATAGAGATTCTTAGTTTTATTGGATTACCAGGTTATTAAAGAAGGTTTGTTAAAAAATTTCACAATTATCTGTCCTACTAACTATGTTAACAAAAAAGGGGTTAAATTTATTTGGACAGAAGAATGTGGTGTTTGTTTTCAGGAACTGAAGAAGAGATTGGTGAATGCTCTAGTTTTGGCTTTGCTTTCTCAAAACGGTGAGTTTGCCATCTACATTAATGCTTTATTTTAGGGAATTAATTTTGTTCTGATTCAGAATGATCAGGTAATTTCTTATTTCTCAAGACAACTAAAACCTCATGTGTTAAATTATCTCACACATGATTTGGAATTGTTATCTATGGTTTTTTAATTTAAAATTTGAAATTTGAAGGAATCATTTATACGGAGACAAATGTAAAATATATAATGAACATAAAATTCTAAAATATATATTCACTTAGAAGGAATTAAACATGAGGTAGATAATATGGCTCCAACTAATAAAGGATTATGATTGCACGATCAATTACCATACGGGAAAATAAAACAATGTTTTTGATGGCTTGATTCAAATATATCATGCATCATTGACCATGTTACATTTGGAACAAGATCCCTTGATTAATGATTTGGTAAATTTTGTCTTAGAATTTATTGGTTCAAGGAATACCACTATTTTGTTTCAAGTTTTAGCGCATTCATTATTGTCAGAAATAATTTAGCAAGAGAATAAGGAATATTTTGAGCTACAAAAAAGGGTATAATTTGTTAAAATTGGTATGTTTCTAGAATTTAACATTGATAAATATTTTTATTTAATAATTCGAAAAAGTTTGTATGTTCCTTGTGATTCCTAATTGATGAAATAATTGTTGTGTGAAGCTCATAGTTCCCCATTTTTAGTTCATTTTGAAAGTACTAATATGTACAGAGGCCTTTGGGAGTATTACTAGGGGATAGAATGAAAAGGGATATTGTAGGATTTACTGTGAAATTTCTAACATGTCAATAGGTTAAAGAAGAGCAGCAATTACCAAAGGGGATGATATATCCTTTTCTTGTGCCAGAGTGGAAATGGGAGAATATATCCACGGACATCATTGTGGGACTACCAAAGACTTCTCAAGGTAAAAATGAAACATGGGTTATTGTTGACCAACTGACTGGATATGGACATTTTCTCCCTATTCAAGATATAATGCCTTTGGATCAGTTTTCTCGATTTTACATCAAATATATTTTCAGGTTACATGGAGTTCCACTTTCTATTGTATCTGACCGGGATCTTAGGTTCACTTATAACTTTTGTAAGGGCCTTTAGAAGTCATCAGACATAGAATTAAATTTCATTACAGAATTTCATCCTTATTCAGATGGGTAGTCAGAATGTACGATTCAGACATTAGAGGACATGCTTCGATCTTGTTAAATGGACTACCAAAGAATTTGGGATTAGCATCTTTTGTTAGTTGAGTTTTCTTACAATAATATTTTTCATTCTAGTATATATATGGCGCCTTTCTAGGAATTGTATGGGAAGAGATGTAGAACTCCATATTTTTAGGGTAAATTCGGTGAAAGGAATTTGATAGGAATAGAATTAGTATAGTACGTGGCTGAGAAAGTGAATATGATATGAAAAAACATGAGGACAGCTTAGAGTAGGTAGAAAAATTATACAGACAATAATAGGAAATACTTTTCTTTTGAGATAAGTGATCATGTTTTTCTTAGAATCACACCATGGAAAATTGTAATGTGTTTTTTGTAAGAAAGGAATGTTAAGTCCACATTTCATTGGACCTTATGAAATTCTAGAGAGATTTGAATCATAAACATACCGAGTAGCATTTCCTCTATGTTTATCTCTGGTACCTAATGTTTTTTATGTTTTGATTTTGAGAATGTATGTGCCATATTCATCTCATTTATTGAGTCTCGAAGTAGTTCTGTTAGAGGAGAACCTTTCTTATGAAGAGAAACTAATTCATATTATTAATTGAAGGGAACAAGTATTGCATAATAAGTTAATCTACTTGATAAAAAATTTATGGAGAAACCATATGGTTGAAGAAGCTACATGGGAATCTGAAAATTCTATGAGGGAAAGGTACCCTCACTTGTTTAATAAGTAAATAAAATTGTGAGGGAACAATTTTTAGTATGTGGGTATAATGTAACACCCCAACGTATTAAAAAATAAACTGAAATCCCTGAAACTTTGTTTTAAGAAGATAGTTATAACTATCCTTTAAAAATAATTTTTCCTCTTCCAGGATTTGAGTTTCAAAAAACGATCATCTACGATTATGATGAGAATGTTATTTGGACTCTGATAGAACCAACGTTTTTTTAGTGAATAGTAACATACCCTTATTAAAAGTAATATGAATAGTAATATAGCCCTTATGAATAGTAAATAATATTATTATTTTATTTTCTTAAGGATATAAGATAATGAGATGCTGATTAATTTTTCATGGTGTTAAAAAATGAGTTATAGATTTAAAATTGTTATTTTTTAATAAATTATTATTTTATATAAAAATTAAATTAATAATATTTATAAAATTATTTTCAAAAAATGGAGTTCATTTTTGGATTCCACATGTCAAAAAATGGTTATGGTGACTTTTTATGATTTTTATGAAATTCATGATTTTTTATGAATAGTATAATATGATAAATTACAATAAATGAAAAATACTTGTTTTACTGTATAATAGGTGATTCAAGGATGATGTAAGCCCACATGGTTCAAAATCACATGCAGTTATTACTATTTAGGGTTACATTAATCAATTATATTAATAGTATTTATCAAAAATATTATAATAATGAAATAAGTTCTACCAAATACCCTCTTCAAGGTTATTATAATAATAAAATCCCTCCTCTCTTCCACTATAAATATCACCCTCATTTCCCTCTTCCTCAAACACCTCTCAAGAATTGATAATTGTATAACTTCTACCAAATACCCTCTTCAAGGCTCTTATCAATGTCTAAGACTATCTGGTATCACCAAAAGGCCAAAACCAAAGGCCTTAAGGAGGATCTCAAGGAGAAGAGATCAAGAGGTAAGAATCATCTTCTTTTTTCATGTGTTTTCTTTCCAATTTCTTTATTTTCTTATAATATATTTCCCTCCACTTATCCAGGATGTATGAAACCTCCAGAATAATATATATTCTTTATTTTATCATGTTCTTTTAAAATATTGATAATCTTTCTTCCTCTCCTCTCCCTATTATTCTAAAATTAAAAACACTATCTGCAATGTGCCGATTAACCAAAATCGTGGACGATGTGTTTATAATTTACATTACTTCCTCAAAATATGATAATAAAACCCTTTTAATGTTTGTTTCATAATTTAATGTATACTTTTTAACCTATTTTATGTTTTGGAATGAACTTATATACATGAAATAAAATTATATAATGAAATAAGTTCATGATTATCAAGGAACCTCCAAAAATGATCTAAACTAACTTCATTAATGTTTTATCTAATGATCCATCATCATATATGATAAAAAAAGGATTTATGGTACCATTATATATTATGGAAACATATGGATACCATTTAATTCCACTTTTGTAATTTCATTTTCATATGAAAATAAAATCAAATACAAATTGGCCATGGAAATCATGTAAAGAACGCACCCAAAACAATGGAATGAACAAAATACTAATAATTAAAGGGTGAAATAATGTTATTAAATGATCATATAAGGTAATATAAATATGAGTATGTTTCTGTAATATATTAATAATAATTTCTTAACCATTATAAATGAGTTTTATCCAAGTTTTTGGTAATACAAATCCGAGGTAAAAGAATTCTTAACCCAATTTCCATTCTTTTTCTTAACCTTCTACATCATTATTTATATGGTATTAAAATTGTTTGTGTGATGAATTTTGTTTATATTATGTCTAATTATCTGTATTTATATTTTATATACATATTACATCCACTCTATTAAGTTTCAATTCAATTATATGATATTTTTAAGGGGAATTTCTTTTAAAATCCTATCTTAAATTTCTGTTTTACAAACTTCAAAAGCAATGTTTTTATGAAATTATTCATTCCATATGATTATGTTCTATTTCTTTGGTTTTTTTATGATGAAGTTTGGTACCTATATTTCCCTCCAATTCATTGGGTATGTGTAAGTTGTAGTTTTGATATATGGTTACTCCAAGTGTAAATGTGATGGTTACACAATAAGGTAGTCGTGAGGGATACATTGTAAGGTAGTTGGGAGGGTTACAAATTATAAGGTAGATGAGTGGGTTACAAGACTATGTAAGTAATTAAAAAATATACCCTTAAGTTTTAATTTATGTTCTATATGTTTTGTGTAAATCTTATTGAAATCTCAAGTTTCACAAAGTAAGTTTATATGGGTAACAAGTGTGTCTTTTTTGAAAATGATTTCATACATTACTAGTATTCATAGTCTAATGTTTTATTTCCTTATTTTTATATCTTTTACTGATATTTTCATGCTCATCCAAATTTTTTAAATTGTTTTCATAGGTTATAAGGTTGTGTAAGAAAAATAAGGAATCCATTTTCAATGTTATGAATATTTATCAAAGAAAACATGTTTTATTTGAAAAAGATTATATTTTTGAAGAAATGGATACATTTTGTGGTATCTACTCTATGTGATGTGTAATGTTTTGTATGTATTATATCCAAATTCTCTAAAACTCTAAACTTTAAAATATCCTCATTATAAAAGGAAGTTATTTTTGGACTAAAATTCAAGATTATGTAATGTAATAAGGTCGGGTCCTTATACTTTGATTGTATTATTTTTTATTATATCGTTTTATTTGATGATATTTATTCTTACCACATTAAAACATTTAAAAATATTTCATAATTCCTGAGATATGTTTCCTATAAGAGATATTGGTAACACCAATCTCCTTCTTGAGTTATAATGTGTTATCTAGAACATTGTTCTTCCATTATTGGGTTCACACACCCTATTATTATTTTAAAATCCTCTTTAGTAAAATGATGTTTTAATACAAAAAAATTAATTACTCTTTTTAAAACATGGTTTCTCAACAAATGAAATTTAAAATTATTCAAAAAGTTTTATTTTTATAATAAAATCTTTTATCGTTGGCTCAACATTTTCAATAGAAATATTTATGTCTTTTTCAAGGATCCATTATTAGAGATTCTTTTTATATGTAAAATTTTCCAAATTTTTTCACTTAACCTTTTAAAAATTCTATTTTTAATATGACATGATAGTTTTTATTTTACATCAATGTTAATAATGTTTTCTAATATCACTTTTACATTATCACCTCCATTTTCTATTTTATTTTCAAAATTATTTACACTCATGGGACTTAAGTTACATGATTTATTCTCTAAAAAAATTATTTATTTTAAATTTAGTGGATTGAACTCATGGTATCAAAAAAATTAATTATTGACCCCTTATTGTGTGGTACAATTCAAAACATTCTTTTGCAATGATGATTTTCATCAATGTCAACATTCTTTTGTGTTTCCTTTATCACAATGGGGATATGTTATTTTGCAATAATCCACCATATAACTCTATTTAGCTTATCTAATTATATTTTTTATCAAATAAATGATTCATAAATACATTTTTATATCAAAATCACCCTCTTTTTTATGCATTATTTTCCTTCTAATATCTTTCCACTATGATCACTCTATATTTTTTATTCCTTTCATTGAAGGGTCTTTACCAATATTTCATATATTAATCGATTTTGGAAATTATTTAATTAATAATATACCCCTTTATTTAAATGGTGTTACATTCTTTGATTATTAAATAGAAACTTATTATATTTATTGATTAGGGAACTATTAAAAATCTGTTTATTTATTATTCTGATACGTAAGATTATTGACTACCTAGGGAAATTAACTATGTATTTTTTAACGATCTTCCTTATTTATTTAGATATTTTTTTATCATGATATAAATTTTATTAATGTAACAACACAATAAAATTTTGAATTTATATTTGAATAAATTTAATTTCTATGATATCTTGTCTTATATACTACCACAAGTTTTAACGAATCATGATATACTATTAATATAATTATTTAAACATTACCATTATAACCTAGATAATAAATTTTGAATTAAAAATATATGAAAAAAAAATTTTAAAATTATTTATAATGGTTATATGTAAATAAAATATATTTATAAATAAGAACTTAATATTTTGAAATGTCTTTATATGTTTTGAAAATACTTTTTTCTCAAAAAATGATTTGTATTTCTTTTTATGAAGAAATAATGAAATTAATTTTTTTAACATTTAAAAATTTTAATTTAAAAAAAATAATTAATTTTTGGATTCAAGATGTTAAAATTAGTCTAGGGTGAATTTTTAATAATTTTCTCAAAACATTAATTTTTTGATAAATAATGAAAAATACTGATTTTTATTAAAAACTTCATTTTGGTTAAAAGTATTTAAAATTTCACATATTGTTTAAAAAGGTTTTAAAAGTAAAATTAGTACAATTTTTTTTATTATTAATCCAATTTATGACATTTAAATAAAATTCAAAATGAATTTTTATAATTAAACATTCTTTAATTTTGAAAATTCTCAACTTAGAAAACCCCTCTTTTGTCATGTCTGCGAGTTTAATTTTAAATTAATTTTTGTCACTTATATGAATAGAATTTTGAAAAACATATTTCATATTTTAAAACAAAACAATTAATATTATATAATAATTTCAATGTAAATTTTGTTCAAATGAATAGTTTAACAGTAAAAAATAATTATCATGGTTAAGGTTAAAAAGGGATTGTCGAGGGTCAAACTAAGAAGATAATGGTTTAAATGAAAAAACCTTATATAATTCCTATTATATGGTATTATTTATACCTTATATCATATATATTTCCATAATGATCCATATTTTATCCTTTTATCATGTTTAAAACATGGGCACACCTTTTTTTTTCAAAATTCCAAGTGTGCCCCCTCCCCCACTTATAAAAGAGAACACCCTCTCCTCCCTTATTCATACAATGGAAACCATTTTTATAGGAAAAAACCTAGAAAATTTTGTTTTTCATTCCCTAAAAAAATCCTAGAGTCCTTATTTTCATTGGTAAACACTTCTAATAAGGCTTTAGGTATAAACCTAAAGAGGTTCTCAAAAGTATAGGTGAAATTATTAAACTCATATTTTTTTTATTATTCAAAATCATTAAAATATTATTAAAAAGTTTTGATATAATATAAAAATATACTTGATATATTTATATTTTATTATGTTATTATAATAAAATACATCTAATTCCACTTTTACCTAATGGAAAAAAGAACCCATTGATTAGGTTTACGGAAGATGGCGACCTTACAAACCAATGTATTTCATTTCACATCTCAACATCTCACGGATAGAGGTAAGGATGTATATAATGATTATATATGATTTGTGTGAAATTATTATACTTATGTAATTATTATATCATCTATAACTTTTTACCTTCCAATCCTTTGGCAAGAGATAATGTCACTTGTGTGTATATATGGACTACCACCACCCCGAAGTAATGTGATATGATATTCATTTTATTTTGAAATAGATGGTAATAAGGATATAATTAATGAATTTATATGAGGCATATGACATAAAAATGATTCTGTAATTTTGATATATTATTTATCTTTATTTCTCTCAATATTTCAAGAAAATGCTGACAACATTCATACATACGTATGACCTACTGTCTCCATGAAAATGTAATGTATTTTCTACATATTACTTTTATGGATGTCTATATATACTTATATAATGAATATATAAAATATTTATATCATTTTTAACATTTTATATATCACTTAACCATGATCAAATATAAATAAAAAAACTTCCAAACTAAAATGTATGTGAAAAACATACCAATTATTAACTATAATGTGATTTTAATAAAAAATTGTTAAAAAAATTGGAAATAAAAGGTAATAAGTAAATAATATAAGGTATGTTATATATGATTATATTTCTATAATATATTTATAATAAACTTTTATTTATTATATTTTAGTTTTGAACATGTATGACGAAAATTGATTATTAAGGTATGTGATCTTTATCTAACTTTTATTTTCATGAGACTTATTCCATATTCATGAATCATTTCATTGGTGTGTTGTATCTATTTCAATTAAATTTATTTTATTTTCCTTATTAGGAAATTATTTTATATAAATATTAATATATTGTTTTTTTATTCATGGTTATTATTATTCAAAAGGAACCAAAGTGGTAAAGGTTGTATGTTACAATCTCATTATTTATGATTATGTTTCTGATGATGAAATATAATAATATGAATCTTAAGAAACTAATGAAATTTCTTATTCTATGTTTATTTAATGAATATATATACATAATAAATTTTATTCTATATATGTACTCAATAGTCCAAAATAATTTTTTTAAAGAAAACTGATTTTATTTCTTTCCTCGGTCGAAAATAACTTTTCTTAAATGACTGTGTTTTATAAAAAAAAATCGAATAATGTTATTATTATTCAGAAAATATTATTTAAAGTCCTTTTTCTCATGTTTTAGTTTTTTCAAAATTGTTTTTACGTAATATTCTGGCCATTTTCTAAGTGAGATTAGTGTGACTTTTAACAAAAATGTGAATGGAATATTTGTTATAATATGTATAGAAAAATGTTATTTTATTTTATTGTGATGACTAAATGTCCTAAAGATTACTTTATAAGTTTCCATGGATATTTTAAAAGTAATATATTGCTAAAATATTATGTAAAATATTTTTTTAAAGGTAATTTTTAAATTGGAAATGTTTTTTTCTATAAGAAATGTTCCAACTGATATTTCATAATCATTTTACATATGATATACCATCCTTTGATGTTACATAAGATTTACTGCGGATATGATCCAAGGATACCATATTAACTCTTTCTTTGGATGGTTTATGTTTATGATAGTAACTTTTTTGAAACTAGTTCCATTTTCTATGGGTTATTCTATAATGAATTGATGAAATATTTATGAAACCAGTTTTCTTTCCATGGGTTATGATATAATGAAATGTTTATAAAACCGATTTATTTTAATGGGTTTTGATATGATGAATGTTTAATGATCTTGTGTAACATGTATGTATGGTTTTTTTATGTTATTGTGGTTAATTTATATCCAAAAGTGGTGGTATGTTATAACCAAGGATGGTGGTCACATTATAACTGAGGATAGTGGTCAAGCTATAACTACATATGTGTGGGGCCTATATCTCCCTCTAATATATTGTGTAAATATTGATATTTTATAAGTTAAATATTATTATAATGGATAGTGAACCCATTATATTAAGGTACTTTATCCACTATGATAGTCTTTTTTGTGAACCTTAACTACTACCATGGTTTCAGGAGTGAACCCATAACACTATGATATCCTTGGAAATGAGACTTAACTAATAAGGAAATTATTTTTCTATAAAACTTTTTATACCACATGTTTATATATTATTATAATTTTATGTTCTCATAGCTCATGTTTATTTATTATTTTATGATTCATGTCTTATAAACTTCCATGATTTATTATATGACATATGTTTATGATCTATGATATATATGGTATGGGTTTAAAATGTTATTATCTTTTTCTCATACCACTATGCTCTTGATATGTTGATATCTCTCTTGTTTACCCTTACTAAGAATCCGATATCATCATTTCATATGATTAAATTACCTATGTTACAAAGAATGATATTATGTATGATATGTTAATACAAGGTTCTAGTTATGAAGTTCTTATTGGGATATGATATATTTCACTTATGAATTATCTATTTATGTATCCATGTTTCTAAAGGAACAATACTTGTTTGATTATTTAATGGGTTATTATGTGTGTAATTAATATTTATCTATTAAGATGTAATAGATATATATGTATGAGAATTATGTGTGTTTATATTTGGTATCATAGAGAAGTTTTAGTTAACTTTTAGAAACTAGGATGAGAAAAAATTTGTGAGAACCAATGAGATATGCATAAGGAAAAGTTTAACTATAGGAAACTTCCATGTAATTTTGGTAAAATAATGAGTTAGTGGTTTCTATGTAATTGCATCTATTTCTAGATAGTGCAAGTGTATTTGGATCATACATAGTTTTACTTATAGGTAATAACACTAAAAAGGGTGTACTAAGATGGACTCAATCATTACTTGGTGCATGACAATAGACGATGCTGCAAAACTGGTTTGACACAAAATATGGATACTCTTTGGAAATTCAAAAAAAATTACAAACCTTCATGAAGGATTTGAATAATGACCATAAATGACTTAGGTTAATCCTATGGGATCATAGATTGAAAAAACGTTTTCATGATTTATATGTCCTATAAGTGATTTCCCTGATTAAGTGGTTCCACACTATGATTATTATTTCTTAAAAATTATTTTTTTACTCAATGTATGGAACCTGAAGGAATGATTTTATGGTTGAACACATGAAAAAATAGAAGGATTATCCCCTTCGAAAGTCATATTTTATGGGATCTACAATAAAAAATCGAAATTTTATGATTACAAAACCTTTTTAGGATATGAATCATGCTGAACATGAAAACTAGAAAAGGAGGGAACAATGTTCTATTGAGTCCTTAATGGGGAAATTTCCACCTTATTTTTTTGGTTCATTTGATCCCCTAGTTACAAGGAAATGCATCAGTAGCATTGAATACATATTTTCTATTCTCCAATGTTTGTATCATGAAAAAATCATTTTGGATATCTATTTTTTGTAAGGTTAAGTGGATCAATATTATACTCTTATCGAGAATACAAGTCAAAAGATATGAAATTAACTCCATGGAATGGGAAGAGTTTAATAACTTATTTCTCATTATTTACTATCCTAATATTCTTTCTATAAAAATAGATAAGGAATTAAATTATTTAAAGTACAATTATAATGAATCTATTGGTACTTATAAGGAGAATTTTTTAAGACTTATGTGTTAAAATTCTGGTATTATCATCCAACCTTTAAGAAATATTGATCAATTCTTCAATTTCTTAAAACCAAGTATTAAAGGTAATTGTATATAAGGGAAGTCAGTAGTGTGAAGAATCTATTCATTTTTTTTATCATGGTAAAAATAGATATTCTAATTACCCATCAATCATGTGGCTATAATAAGAAAAGGTAGATTGAATTCAAGGAAAACTCTAAAAACCATGGAAAAATAAGAGAAGATTTACTTTAGGGTCATAGTGTGGATGGAAACATAGAGGAAATTTTTTAAGGGGTTTGGTAAAATTTTTTTGTGTGGAAATGAAGGTCATCGAGAAATTGATTGTTTTAGTAATGGGAAGAAGCTAAATATTGATACTAATAAAGAGAAATATTCTCATAATGAAGTACCCACAATCTTGTGTTGTAAATTCAATGAGTTTGGTCATTATACTAACCAGTGCCTAAATCTAAAGGTTAATGATGATGATTGACATTCATAACCTCTTAGAACAATTTCCAAAGGAAAATCTCATGTCATCACTATTTCAGATGAGGGGTGCGATAATGATGGGGCATAAGGTACTCTTACCATCCACTCTAGAGCTTCTAATGTCTTATTTGACTTTGGAACTACCCACTATTTTATATCTGAATAATTTGTGAAGGGTATAAAAATTTCACCCCAACAATTATTTGATGAATTAGTATTAAAAATATCTAATGAAATAATGATCTCATCCCAATTATATGATTCTTCTCTAGTAGATGTTTTTGGAAAATTACTT
Source organism: Viscum album (assembly GCA_963277665.1). Lineage (NCBI taxonomy): Eukaryota > Viridiplantae > Streptophyta > Magnoliopsida > Santalales > Viscaceae > Viscum > Viscum album. Next base: position 1,136,805,000 of record OY728122.1, read on the forward strand.
TCTAAAAATCTTTTTATTCTCCCTCTAGTTGAATTTTATGTTTTCATAGAGATATATTTCAGTTACCTGCATAAGTACCACATCAATTTTTGTATAATAGAGGCCATGTTTTATATTCTATACCATCCTATGATCATCTATTAATGTGATGATAAATATGAACTTATGATGGGAACCATATCAATTATATGGGTCATGATTCCCATTAAAAAGGGTTTTTTATCTAATATGGCTTTGGATAAACAAGAAATCAATAATATACCTATTATATGGGAGTGTTTTATGTCTTTATGAGTGTTTTTCCTAGTATTACACTGAAACAAGATGTTTAGTTGTCAATATAACTAACACATGGTCAAAAAATAATTTCAAAGACTCCTTATAGAATTAACCTGATTATGTTATAGGAAATAAAAAAGAAAATGTAAGAGAATCTGGAAAATGGATTCATTTGGCCAAGTTTGTTACCCAGGGATGAATTTGTTCTTTTTATTAAAATGAAAGACTGATAAATGTGATTTTGCAATGATTATTAGGATCTAAACAATATCAAAATCAAGAATATGTATCCTCTACCCCATAGTGATGGCATGTTTAATCAACTGTATGGAGCCCAATAATTTTACAAGATTGACCTTCATTCTACATATCATCAATTGAGGTTCAAGAATGAGGATATACCCAAGACATCATTTTTTAAAAGTTATAAACTCTATGAGTACATATTGAAGGCATTCTATCTTTATAGTTCCCTTGAAATCATCAAGCATTTAATGAATATAATATTTTGATATTACCTTGATCATTTTGAAGTAGTCTTTATAGATGATATTCTCATTTATACAAAGAGTAAGTAATAGTAAAAAATATCACATGATAAGTACACTAATAACCTTAATGAAGGATGACCTATATGAAAAATTTATGATATTTGAATTTTTCCTACAAAAGATTTCATTTTTAGATCATATAATTTCAAGAGAGGGTATGTCAGTAGATCCATAAAATATGGAGGCTATTGAGCATTGTCCTAGACCATGCATGGTGAATTAGATCCATAGTTTTCTTGGTTTAGCTGGATATTATCGATTTTTTGTTTAGAATTTATCATTACTATCTAATAAACTCACCATTTTAGCTGGGAATTGATCCATGTTTCTGTTGATGAATGGATGTGAGTAAAATTTCAATGAACTAGGGAGAAGATAAGTTATTACACCTATAGTTACATTACCTTGTACTAGAGAAGGGTTTTTATTCTATATTTCTTTAAAGTGCGGCCAATTGTCGCTTATTGACCATTCAATGTTTTGGTGCTCTGCAAATGTGTATAGTAGCCCCCGGGTTGAATCCTCAGTAATGATTCTTTTTAATAGTTGATTGTTTTAGTTAACTGTATTTTTATTGAGGGGGTTTGTTTGTATAGCTAAATTGAATTTATTGATTGATTAATATTGATTTAACAATTAGATAAATATTGTCATGAGTTCATCATTAGGTAGTTAATCTTTTGATATCCTTGAGCCTTAGTTTATATTACATCAAATTAACACCCATGTCACAATTTGACGTTGATTGGAATTCCTAAGTGTTGATGATTTAATCCAAGCCTTAACTTAACTAGGATTCTAATCTCAATCATTACTTCATTTTGGTAGTGTATTTATGGTTCAAATAATCCATGGAATCTATATGTTAAAAAAACTATGTCATTAATCCATGACATGTTAAGTCCAATAAACCCAATAGTAGATTTACTCAACAATTAATATTATTATAAATCTGGTTTATTATGTTTATGATTATGAGTTAATAAGAGAAGAAAAAGAATGGGATAAGAAAAGAGTTAGGCACCAAACACACACACACAAATAGTGAGGAGAATTAAAACTAGAATTTTTATTGAATGAGGATGAAAAAGAAGGTAAGGGGTTTCAACTTGATTTAAAATATTTTAATAGCATTAATATTTAAGAAAATAGGTTGGTTGATTGAAATAGAATATGTAGAAGAAACTTTCACAAAATTAGAATTACAAAAACAACACTTACGAGATTACAAATAAAGAAAAGAACAAAAGTAAATGAAATCGAAGAGAGAAGGAAGAGTATATCATGTAAAAACATGATCTTGGAATATCCTCCAAAGACATTGGAAGATCATTGGTCATTCTAATTTATCCTCCTCTATTCTCAAATTCCAACCACAGGCAAGGAGAATAGGGGGGTGTATTTATAGCACAATTTTGTGGGCTATTTTCATTCCAAAACTACCCCTCCAATTGCATCGCCAATTTTATATTTCATAAAAAATTATATGGAGAAATAATCTTCTTAAATTTTCTATATATTAAAGTTTTAATTCCTCTCTCAAAATGCGGAGTCATTTAAACGTATGGATCCAAAGTTATGGGGGTTTTAATAATCAATGTTAAACTATCCATTTCTATCCATTCTTTTTCAATGGATGAAATGTTAATGGGTTTTTTAAAAGGAAGATGACTTCAAATCATAATGCTTCATTAAAAAAAATTCTTCCTATATCTCCTCTTTCACACTGAAAATTTTCAACTTCATTTGATGAATAGATCATGAGAAATGTTAGGAATAGGGTCTGGATTTTAATTCCCAGCCAGAATGGTGGGCTAGAATTAAAAGCCTCGGTTGGGACCATGTTTGTTGTATTTAGACCTTAACATTTTTATGCATGATTCTTTTTTATAATCAAGATTATATGGCGGATTATAATAAAATTTGGGCTTCGGGATTTATCCCTATATCTCAATCATCATGGCTGGTCCAGTTTCTTCATAGATTCTTTAGGTCTTCTTGTGTGGACCATATGACCCTCCAAATGGACGATTTTTCCAAATATCCCTTAAAATGAAATGTTTTAATTTGAATAAGGAACCCTAAAAAACAATAATGATGTAATTTTGATAATTGTGATGAGACTTACTATTAAAACATTAAATAGACTTGAATCTGGATGAATTAAAATAGTGCTCTAAATTATATTTAACATTTAAACATTAATATTCCACAAAAAATATGCAAATTTCATATAAAATTAGTAAAGGGAGTATATAATATGTTATGAAAATATTAATAACATAAAATCCCCCACACATATTCTTGTTCATGTCCACATGAGCAATAAATATAAAAAACATTACAATATCATTTCACTAACAAAAAAATATTAAAATTTCATTTTCCCCAATGAGGGGAGATTTAGATAATTTCACTCTTCTATATTAAATTACACCACAAATTTTTACAGAGAAATGATCCAAAAACAATTCATTTTTCATTCTCAAATTTATAAATGTAAAATGTGGGCACTAAAAACTCACACCTTTCTACATGATAAAATTCATTAATGGAGGTTCACTGTTTCACCAACAAAAAGAGAAAATAATAGAGTTTGAAATAGCTCTCAACTTCAATTCTCTATCCTAAAGTGAAAAAGGATCAAGAGGTATTTTTAATGGGTTTTTTCTATGACTATTGGATGGTAGGAATTCAATATTCAAAATAGTAGAAAGAGGGGTAAAACACCATCATTGAAAAATCAATGCACAATATTTTTCAAATAAAACATAAAAATAAATGGAAACACATATTTATAAGGGAATAATTGTGTGAATCAAGACACAAAAGAGGTAAAAAATTTGAAGGGGATGAGAAGATGATATATTTACAAAACTTAAAACTTCTCCAAATTACACAATAATATATAATTAAAGTGTTTTTTTTTTCATTTTTTCATTTTTTTCGAAATCAGAAATTGAAAAATATCTCACAATCATATCCCAACCTATGATTGATCACCTCACGACACTAATTTTAATAGTTATAACAAGTTAAAAGGTCTAGTAATAGTGATTTTTGAACCACACAAGACACAAACCAATCTTTTTTTGGTTTTTTTTTTGTTTTTTTGAACACTTGTAAATAAAATTTGAACAATATTTCTTAATAATATATACATTCCCAGAACACATTGAATGACAATATCTCCCCCACACAAAAATGGATGCTTTTCCTCAAGCATGTGATAACTCATTGAAAATCAATAAAAGGGAACCCAAAATAAAATCCATCCTCCCACACTAAACATTCAATAAATAATTCAATGTAAAGCCATTTAGATGTTGGGTGAGATATGGTATTGGGCTTGTAATGTGGCTATCAAGGAAAATGTTTTCATAGGCTCAGAGGGTCTTTCAAAAGTAGGATTAATGTAAGGTTAATGTGAGGATATTTAGATATTTTTATTCTCATGAGTTTTATAAAATGACTCTATCATATTAATTCACACCAAAGTAAGAAATTCAGCTCAAAGGTCCACAAACTCAAGACTCACAATTGGGGGTGAAAACACATATTTAGAAAATATGGCCATAGTTGACCTTGGAATGAAATATAATGTTGTTCTTCATGGTTAGGGAAAATAATTTTCCAAATAAAAAATTGATCATTCAAATTTTTTTGGTATTGACACAATATTCTTTATCCAAAAATAAGATAAAAACACAATCTTTTTGAGATAAAACCATGTCTTTGGACTCCCCAAAATGGATACACAAAATTTCAAAACAGGATGGTGAGTAAGTATGAATCTTTTGGTTTTTTTTGAATTTTTTTATTTATTTTTTAGTTTTTAAGTGTTTTTGAAATACACACCCACACAAAAGTGAAAGAGAAAAATAAAGGTTTTGATGATGAAAGTTGTAAAAAAAGAGAGAAAGAAGAAGAAATAGGTAGAGAGAGGAAGAGAGAGAGAGAGAGAGTTAAAGAGAAATAGGTACCCCTGGTTTGGATTTGGTGGGTAGTCATCCTGATCCCATGGTGGTTTAGTGGAATTTGTGGATCTGATGGAAGTGGAGGTGGTTCCTAGGATGCATTTTCTTGTAGGATCGAAATAATGATGTAGATGCTCAATATACAAGAGGGGTGGTGAATTGTATACTTTAAAATTTTCTTTGGAACCTTTAAAGTTAGTTATGAATAACTATGTTTTCCTTAAGCAAAGGAAAGGGCTAAGTTTAACAAAGTTAAACTAAGCAAATTCACAACACCTCTAATACCAAATGAAAACATGGAAAGAGATTCCAAAAGTAGGTTCCAGAAATATGGTTCTGGAAATTGAAACTTAATAAAAGATTACAATATGAGATTCTACCTTAAAGCATATAGAATCTAAATGAAACAGAGTACAAGTAAGAAAGTATAAGAAGGTTATACTTTCCTTATAATACAAAATGCAGTGGAAATAAACAATTAGTAAAACTACAAGTAACAAGATATAAGTCTTTTAACCCAAAGAGAAGGGTATCCAACAACCTTAGATAAAGGTCCCTTGATTTATACTTTCAAGCTAGTCTGTCTTACCCACACCAGGGTAAGCCCCCGATACGAATATCGGAGTCTCTGTCTTGCTATCCTCGCAAGGCCTCAACTTCAAGGTAGTTGGCAACCTCTGTCTTCCTCAGCAAGGAAGCCCTCAACTTCAAGGTGTTGGAAACCTCTGTCTTCCTCAGCAAGGATGCCCTCGAACATCAAGGTAGTCGGCACCTCTGTCTTCTTATCCCCGGAAGTCCTTGAATGTAATCACCAACATTCGGAGTCGCACGAAGTAAAAACTGAATGAGCGGTTCAGTACGCACAATGCATGAAAAGCTTTCTCTCTTTAGAAATCACCTTAGCAGCGTGTGGTTTCTAGATTGATCAACTTCATTGTCTATTTGTAATTGTATCATGAGCTCTTTCAAATGATCTCCTATTTATAGGAAAATTTCCAATTGTCAACTCCTTCTTCCAACGGTCATATTTTCCCTGAAATTCGGAGGGACCTGTACACGTGTAACTTATCCAACGATTATCTTATAACAGAATAGACGACATCGTTTTATAACAAAACAAGTGTAACAGAATGTACGAAACCATTTGAAATCTAACTCAAAAGTTCTGAGTGAAGATTCGGAGTGAAAAAAAATATTAAAGAATAGACAGATTATAACAACGTAAACAAGTTGAAAGTTCGGAGTCTAACCAAAAATAATTTTCGGAGTCTAAATAAATTCGGAGTGTATAAAACAAAGATGATCAGATTCTGTTTAATAGGTGAATTCGGAATGAGAATTCGGAATGAGAATTCGTCATCAGAATTCGTAATGAGAATTCTTTATCAGAATTCGTAATGAGAATTCATTGTCGAACTTCATAAGGATTCGTATCCTGAATCTGGTATAGAACTTAATTAGAGTTCGTATCCGGAGTAATGAAACTTTACAGTTCTTCATCTGGATTTTGGAGTGAAACTTTATTACAGTTCTTATCCAGAATTCGGATCCTAAAACAGAATACTTCATATCAAAGTTTCAAAAAATTCCGAGAAAATAGAAATGAATCCGAATTTTATACTTAAGAAAAATATGGATGAAAATATGATAAGGATAATTTTTCATACAAAAGCGATTTTCCTTATAAAAGCAATTTTCCTTATAAAAGCAATTTTTCGTTATAAAAGCAATTTTCCTTAATGATCAGGTGTTTGTGATTTTCAAAACAAGAAGGAATGGAAAAGTCGTAAGGAAAACCTTATTGACTCAACAATCACCCCCTTTATGGAAAGCATAAACATCCTTACGAAAAAGAAATTCTAAGAAGAAAGAAAAAAAAAGGCTTATCTCCTATTGCTTTAAGGATATTGATGAATACCACTAACTCCCCCTTAGTCTTTGAAACTCTAAGGATTGTATTCTAGATTTCCAGAATGACTTTTCATTACGAATAATAGAGTCTTATTTAATGAGAAAATCCCCCTTAAATAAACTCTTATTAGAGTTCTTTTCTCTTAAGGATATTTTCCTTCTCCCCCTTTGTGATTTTCAAAAAGTATTCGAGGGAATGGAAAATATAACAAAGTAACTAAAAAATTAGTAGCAACAATAAAAGAAATGACAAGCATGATTTTCATTAAGTTTGAAATCTCAGCAACAAAGAAAATTAGATAAAACAAAAGATCGGATCTGTCTATTTTGGATCTTTTTCCTTCGCCATGAGACCCTTAAGAATAGTCTTTATTTTATTCAAGTATTTATGGTCTTCTTCAGCTTGATTCTCTAAGACCACAATTCTTGCACTTTGAGCTTCAATCTTTTCTTCCTGGGCTTGATGCTTTTCTTCCTGAGCTTTAATCTTTTCTTCCCGAGCCTTCAATTTCACTTCAAACTCAATCCAATGATCCCTTTCAAATTTCCAGTTTTGAGAAATAGAATTCAGCTTCCCATTCAGATCTCTAACTTCTTGAATCCGGAAGTTCTTTTCATCTATCAGTTTTTCTTCAAAGGATGAAGTAAGCTCATTTATCTTCCTGTCTTCTGTCTCAAAGGAATCCTTCACATTGTCTTGGAATTCATCAAGGAGTCTCATCTCTTCTACAGTTTTCCTCGACCAATTTTTCATCCTCTTGCAAGATCTTCTATGGGCTTCGTAGCCAACAAAAAAAGTTTTGAACTGAGCCTCAATCTCAACGTACTTGTCCAAAACCATAGATACGAAGTCTGTTTTCTGATTCAAAGCATGTTAGAGCATCTGGCATCTTGAATCAATACTTGAGAAAGTTGGAATAGTACCCACCAACTTCTTTAAAGGCTGAACAACAAAGTCATGCCCCAACGAAGATGACTCTGAATCCGAAACTTTGCTTGGAGAAGTTTCTTCTTCAAATTGGTCAAGCTTTCTCTTTTAAGAACTACCAACTTCCTTTCTCTTCACCACTGCTGAGCTCGGAGTATCAGCAACAATTTGCTTTCCCTTGTCTCTTTTTGGAATGGAATCATGTTCCGGAGTTCTCTTTTCACTATCAGAAACTTGTACAACATTGTCTTCCTCATCAGCAACTTCTTGAGCACCATCCTTTACATTCCCCATTTGAGAAATATCTTGTAGAAGTTGTTCTTCCTCTTCATGATAAGATACTTCTTCATCTCATTTCTCTTCATCCATTGCTGGAGTGACTAGCTTCAAAGATTCAGCTTCTGAAGTTCGGAGCGATAAATATTCCGAAGGTGTCCCCTTATAATCATCTACTTGCTTCAACACATCTCCGGTTTCACCACTTCCATCAGCAACAACTTCTTCTTCTTCTACTTGCTCAACTTTCTCACCTTGCTCAACAGGTTTAGCTACTTCCTCTTCCGGAGCAACAAATTCTCTTCCTGGAGTCTCAGGTAGAGATTATAAAGAAAAAGATCTCGGAACAGGAATGTTTGCAGAAATCATCTCATTGAACTTCAACAAAGCCTGAGCTACCTCAGCCTCAGACATCTTCTTCTTGAGCTTCTTTTCTTTTTCTTGTTTTTCTTACTCATCTGCAGTTCTTTCCTTCAAGGCCTTATCCTCCGTAGGATCCAAGCCAAACTGAGGCTCCCCTTGCACTCTCTTCTCTTTGATCTCCCTCTATTTAGAAACAACCTCATCAGGGTAAGCTTTCTTCTTCTTTGGTTGTGGAGGAGCGGAATGAACTTCCTTAGACTTGGGATTCTCTGCTTCTACTTCCACTTCTTTCAACTTTCTCTTCCTTGGTGTCTTATAGGATTCCAGATCAGCAGCTTTCGGAAGTGTTTCTTCTTGAGCAGGTAAATCAATAAACTGACTAGTCTTCTTGTCAAAAGCTACATCCATTCTTTTGGTGTACCATCACTCACCAACATAATATTTCAAACTCTTGGCTTATATTTTCACACCTCCTTGAAAGACTCAAGACACCGAACAATCAACTTTAAGAGTATTGATGGATAAATTATAATCTGATCTCTCAGATTCCCTTTCTTATCATTCTCAAGAGTAATGAGAATGTGCTTCATCAGGTTAAACTTCCTCAGATATATCAGAAAATCTAGGATGTAGATCTCACTCTTCTTTAAGCTATCTTTGTCACCCTTCCTCGGTACGATAAGACCTTGCACCCCTAATTCTAAAATCCGGAAATTTGTAGATAAACTAGCAATCTTTGGAGCCTTGTCGTCTGCCAGTCTGAGAGTTTCTAATTCTTTTTCCTTATCGAAGCTACCCTTTGAATCCGGCAACACATGAGATATGAATTCGGCTTCACCTTCATTATTCATCCCTACCAAGCCGGCTTCCTTGGCATATGAAAGTTTATAAGTCTTACCATAAGACTTAAAAGACAACTTCTCCTTTCCATCTTCCTTAAGAAAGGAGACTGTTTCATAGAACTCTATTAGCAAATATGAATACACTTCATCTTGATTCCCAGGTTTTGACACCGCAACATCTTCCCAACCATTAAGCTTAATATTCTTGGAAATAAGAGTGTCGTACTTGTTGATGAAATTAGGATGGACCAACCTTTCTCTGTATACTAGCCACTTCGAAATCGGCTTAGAGGAAGACATATCTTGAGAAGCTGCTTCCACAGACATTCGGATTTAAAGACCTCTGAGAAGTTCGGAACTGAGAAAATTGAAGTTCAGAATGGCTTTAAAATGGAGAGGCAGAGCTTCGGGACGTTGGAGCTTGAAAACCGATTTGGGACAACCATTTGAGGTCCCCTTTATATAGGCAACGAGAAAACGGTTCAACTTCCATGGTTTATCGAACGGTTGTGATAAGCTGAGATCAGATCTGACAGACAAAAACCAATTCTCAAGAAAACTTGAATCCGATCTTTTGAGGTTTTTATTAAAACAAATAATTAAGAAAACTATAATCCAAAAACAAAATATATGAAAATTCCAGCAAGAAAAGTATGACTACAAAAACTTAAGTAAGGAAATCATACCTTTCGGATTGTCTTAGGAGGATTATTCGTAATTGGTAACATTCTTAAGAAAACTACGAAAAAAAATCTTTACTATGAAAAGACAAAGTTCACATAACTCACTACGAAAAACAAACTCAGTACGAAAAACTCAGTACGAAAAACAAACCCAGTAAGGAAAACTCAGTACGAAAATTTCATTCCAAAATTTGAAAACAAAAAAACTCATTATGAAAGATTCGGTATGAAAATTCTGTTATGAAAATACTAGTACGAAATTTTCTATTCCAGAAGTTTTCAATAAGAAAATTTCCATTTCAGAAGTTTTCTATATGAAAATATCCATTCTAGAAAATTTTAGTTCCGGAAATTCCATTCTGAAATTTTAGTTCCAAAAAGTTTGAAAACAAATTTTGAAAAATTATGTTATTCTATGAATAAAATGTACACCCCCTATGAAAAGGAGTTTATTACTGTAAGGAGACTTTTTTTAATAGAAAGTTAATTAATAAGGATTACCTTACGGTTATCATTCCTAACTTCTGTTTAATGTATTCAAATCTATCAGAAGGCAAATATTTTGTGAAAATATCAGCAAGTTGATATTGTGTTCTGATAAACTGAAGAATAATATCTCCTTTAAGTGTGTGATCCCTAAGAAAGTGATGCCTAATATCTATGTGTTTTTCATGAGAGTGATGTTCAGGGTTATTAATAAGGGCAATGGCACTTGTGTTGTCACATAAAATTTGAGTTTTAGTAAAACTCATGCCATAGTCTGTGAGTGTGTGTTGCATCCACAATACTTGAGCACAACAACTTCCAGCTGCTACATATTTAGCTTCAGTAGTGGAGAGTGCAAAAGAATGTTGCTTCTTGCAGGACCAAGAAACTAATGAATCTCCTACGAAATGAAAAGTTCTGGATATACTTTTTCTATCCATTCTACATCCACCAAAGTCAGCATCAGAAAAGATTTTTAGAACAAAATCATTTCCAGAAGTATAAAACAATCCTTGATCCATGGTTCCCTTAAGGTAGCGAAGAACTCTTTTTACTGCCTTTAAGTGAGATTCCCTAGGATTAGATTGATATCTTACACATAAGCATACTGAGAACATTAAGTCTAGTCAACTAGTTGTCAAGTAAAGTAAACTTCCTATCATACCTCTAAAAGATGTTTAATCTACTGGTTTCCCAGCTTCATCAAGATCTAAAGAGTTTAAGGTACCAATGGGAGTACTTATACTCTTAGTGTTGTCATAACCATAATTTTTAAGAAGATATTTAATATAATTATGTTGAGATATGTTGGTTCCTTCTGGTTTTTGAGAAATTTGAAAACCAAGGAAAAAAGTTAACTCACCCATCATACTCATTTCAAACTCATATTTCATTAGACTTGCAAAAGAGTCGGTCAAAGATTGCTGAGTTGAACCAAATATGATGTCATCAACATAAATTTGAACAATCAAAACATTTTTCTTATCTTTCTTTATATAAAGGGTTGGATCTGAATTTCCCTTAACATAGTTATTTTGAAGCAAAAATCCAGTGAGTCTATCATACCATGCTCGTGGGGCTTTTTTAAGACCATACAGAGCTTTGGTAAGTCTAAAAACATAATCAGGATGTTTTTTATCATCAAAGCCAGGAGTTTGTTCAACAAAAACTTCCTCTTGAACATAACCATTATGAAAAGCACATTTCATATCCATTTGGAAGAGTTTGAAATTAAAAAATGCTTCAAAGGCAAGTAGAATACGGATAGATTCAAGTCTAGCTACTGGAGCATATGTTTCTTCATAGTCTATTCCCTATTGCTGATTATATCCTTTAGCAACAAGTTTAGCTTTATTTCATACTATGACTCGATTTTCATCACCTTTATTTCTGAAAACCCATTTTACTCCAATAACAGAAGTTTCCTTAGGTCTTTCAACCAACGTCCAGACATTATTCCTCTCGAATTCGTTTAGTTCATCTTAGATGGATTTGATCCAATCATCATCACCTAAAGCTTCATCAATGATTTTAGGTTCTAATTGGGAAAGAAATGCTAGATGTTCTACTTCATTTCTTAATGAACTTCTAGTCCTTACAGGTTGATTTACATAACCAATGATACTATCACTGGGATGATTCTTAAGAAACGCCTGATTTGGGTTTTGTAAAACCTATTCATCAACATAGGGTAGAAAGTCTTCTGGGTAAATGTTTCAGAAGTATCTTCTTGAAAAATTTCCTTATCAGAAGGTTCTTCTATCAAAGGTTGACAATCAGTTTTTGAAAACACATCTGAGGATGTAGGTTGAGGTGGTTTAAAAACAAAAGGATCTGACTCATCAAATTTTACATGTATTGTTTCTTCAACAGTACAAGTTTTTTTATAAAAAACTCTATAAGCCTTAGAGGTTGTAGAATAGCCTAAGAAAATCCCTTCATCAGATTTTGGTGAGATCTTATATAGATTATCTTTAGTATTCAAAATGAATACTTTGAAACAAAAAACCTTGAAGTAGGATAGTCTTGGTTTTCTATCATTCCATAACTCATAAAGAGTTTTATTAAGAAAAGGTCTAATCAAAACTCGATTTATAGTATAACAAGTAGTACTTACAGCTTCAGCCCAGAAATGTCTGGAAAAAGAATATTCACTCAACATGGTTCTAGTTATCTCTTGAAGAATTCTATTACTTCTCTCAACTACACTATTTTGTTGAGGAGTTCTAGGTGCTGAAAAATTGTGAGTAATACCTTTTCTACTACCAAAAGTTTCAAAATCAGAATTTTGAAATTCTCCTCCATGATCACTATGAATAGTTTTTAGTGGAATTTTTTTCTCATTTTTAACTTGAGCTCTAAAACTTTTGAAATAGGAAAAAGCTTCAGACTTATTTGCTAGAAAATAGACCCATGTAATTCTAGTGTAATCATCAACTAGAAAAAACACATAGTATTTTCCTCTAATACTTCCAGTTTGTGTTGGACCAAAAAGATCCATGTGCACTAACTGTAATGCATCAGTTGTTAAGACTTCACCGATTGATTTAAAACTAGATTTATATTGCTTGCCATATTGACAAGGATCACAAACTTTAGAAGAATTAAATCTAAGCTCCGGTAGATCCTTAACTAGTTTCTTGTTAGAGAGTTTACATAGGTTCTTAAGATTACAATGACCTAGTCTTCTATGCCATAACCAGGAATGATCTTCCATTGCACTTAGGAAAGGTAAATCGTGGCTTCTAAGGTCTTCTAAGTTCAATGTGTAAACATTCTCTTGCCTATTGGCTGAGAGAATAAATTCTTCCTTGGAATTGTGAACTAAGCACTTATCATTCCTAAAATTCAAAAGGTAACCTTCATCACATAACTGACTTATGCTAATGAGGTTGTTCTTAAGACCCTTGACAAAAAGAACATTTGAAATCAAGGTTTTACCAAGAAGAACAATTTTACCAATACCAACAATCTCTCCCTTATCATTATCTCCGAAAGTTACCTTTTCTCCTTTTGTTTTGATAATCTTTTCAAAATAGATTTTGTTACCAGTCATGTTCCGGGAACATCCACTATCCATGTACCATGTATTGTTGCTGGTACTCTCTATATTTTCCTGAAACCAAGAAGAAAATTAGACTTTTGGTATCCAAACTTGTTTGGATCCGAGATTACTAGTTAATAATATTTTAGGAACCCACATCTTCTTAGAAAAGTAAGCTTTGTGAAATCCTAAGGATTGGGTTTTGTTTAAGGAACAATTCTTTGCCCAGTGACCACCATATTGACACTTGGTACAAAATGGGGCACTTTGAGGAACAAAATAATTGTTACTAAAAATTGGTTTTGCATGGGTATAACCAAATCCGGATTTATTTCTTAATGTTCGTATTTGGGAATACATTTTATCAAAATTTACCTTACCATGGGTAAAGTTTGATAAACACTTCATTAAGGAAAAAATTTTGGACTTCAGTTTTATAACCATGTTTTTATCCTCAAATTATTATTTTTAGAACTAGAGCTAGGCTCGAAAACATTTTTCATAGAAATTAATTTTTCTAATTCTTTAGAAAGTTTGTTCTTCTCAGAACTTATTTCCTCAAGATTTTTTGAAATACTTTCAAAATCAGCATTTTTTCTATCAATATCTTTAGAAAGATCTGATATCTCTTTTGTAAGAATAGAATTTCTAGAGTTTTCCTTATCATGTTTTTTATTGAGTTTAGAATTCTCAATCTCAAGAAGTTCAAAAATCCTAGAGACTTCTTCATAAGTAGGTAAAGTATTTTCCTCATCAGAGGAGGATTCTTCATCAGAAGAGTTATAATACTTACTATCATTAGAATTTAAAGATACATTGGTCAACGATTCAGCATATTGTACCTTAGCCATAAAACAATGATTATCAATAGGTAATCTGGCTATAAGACCAAGATTATTCTGTCCTGAAGATTCGTAATCAGAAGATTCATCTGATGAGTCACCACCACTGGCACTCCAGGTGTCATTAGCATTCAGAACTTTCTTAGCTTTGGATTTATAATATTTCTTTCTGTTCCTGTGTGAATTCCTTTCTTTTCTTTCTTTCTTTTTGAGAAAAGGGAAATCTGGTCTAATATGTCCAGCTCTCTTGCATTCATAACAAGTAACTTCTCCATCTTTTCTGTCCTTTTTCTTATACTTAGATTGGAAATTTCTATGTCCAGCTATCTTGTTCATCCTTCAAACAAGATTTTCTAACTCATTTTCAGAGACTTCACTCTCACTAGATTCGGATTGGAAAATAACTTTCTTAGACTTAGATCTGGTTACTCTCTTGGGAGTCTTAGCTTTCATCTGATTTGATGTTGTTATAAAAGCAACAGTACCATTTCGATTTTTCTTCTTGATGTTGTCAGCATCTCTCTTCATTCTGGTTTCATGTTGTATAAGAGTTCTAAATAACTCATCAAGAGAAATTTGAGTGACCTTCTTGTTCTCATCTATAGCAGTTCTTTTGGATTCCCACTCATTGGGCATAATATCAATTATCTTATCCACAAGTACTTCATCATCTAAACCTTTCTCTCCCATAGACTGTAGGCTGTTGACTATAGTCATGAATCTCTATTGAACTTTACATATTGGTTCACCATAAGGAAAGTTGAAGCCATGATATTCAGCTCTAAGCATAGCTCTCCTAGTCTCAATCACTTTAGAAGTTCCAAAGTGTGTGACTTCTAACTTCTTCCAGATACAATTAGTTTCTTCACAAGAAGAAATTTGGTTATATATATTTCTTGTTATTGAACATAGTAAAGTATTGAAAACCTTATAATTGAGTTGATACTCTTACTTTTCCTGGTTAGTAAAAGTTCTAAATTCCTTATCAGGAATTCTATAATCACCAGTAAGCATAACAAAATTGTCTACTCCAGTATTGATAACAAAAGTCTTCATTCGGTCTCTCCAGTACTCATAATCATTACCATCAAAGATTGGTGGCCTTGTAGGATTTAGATTATCAATTGAACCAACATTGACTCCTGCCATACTTAAAATAACCTTTGATACACAAACTTGTTAGTAGAAAAAGTTTGGAATCACAAAGTTCGGAATGAGAATGTTCAGAATGGGAAAGTTAGGAATGATAAAATGAGCAAGAAAAACATATTTGTGAGAACAAGTTTTTCAGATACTAGCTCTGATACTAATTGTAGGATCGAAATAATGATGTAGATGCTCAATATACAAGAGGGGGGGTGAATTCTATACTTTAAAAATTCCTTTGGAACCTTTAAAGTTAGCTACGAATAACTAAGTTTTCCTTAAGCAAAGGAAAGGGCTATGTTTAACAAAGTTAAACTAAGAAAATTCAAAACACCTTTAATACCAAATGAAAACTTGGAAAGAGATTCCGAAAGTAGGTTCCAGAAATATGGTTCCGGAAATTGAAACTTAACAAAAGATTACAATATGAGATTCTACCTTAAAGCGTATATAATCTAAATGAAACAAAGTACAAGTAAGAAAGTATAAGAAGGTTATAATTTCCTTATAATACAAAATACAGGGGAAATAAACAAGTAGTAAAACTACAAGTAACAAGATATAAGTCTTTTAACCCAAAGAGAAGGGTATCGAACAACCTAGGATAAAGGTCCCTTGATTTATACTTTCAAGCAAGTCTGTCTTACCCACACCAGGGTAAGCCCTCGATACGAATATCGGAGTCTCTGTCTTGCTATCCTCGTAATCCCTCAACTTCAAGGTAGTTGGAAACCTCTATCTTCCTCAGCAAGGAAGCCCTCAACTTCAAGTTGTTGGAAACCTCTGTCTTCCTCCGCAAGGAATCCCTCGAACTTCAAGGTAGTCGGCACCTCTGTCTTCCTATCCCCGGAATTCCTCGAATGTAATCACCAACATTCGGAGTCACACGAAGCAAAAACTGAACGAGCGGTTCAATACGCACAAGGCATGAAAATCATTCTCTCTCTAGAAATCACCTTAGTAGCGTGTGGTTTCTAGATTGATCAAATTCATTGTCTATTTGTAATTGTGTCATGATCTCTTTCAAATGAGCTCCTGTTTATAGGAAAATTTCCAACGGTCAACTCCTGCTTCCAACGGTCATATTTTCCATGAAATTCAGAGGGACCTGTACATGTGTAACTTAGCCAACGGTTAGTTTATCACAGAATAGACGACATTGTTTTATAACAAAACAAGTGTAACAGAATGTACAACACCGTTTAAAATCTAACTCAAAAGTTTGGAGTGAAGATTCTGAGTGAAAAAAATATTAAAGAATAGACAGATTATAACAACGTAAACAAGATGAAAGTTCGGAGTCTAACCAAAAACAATTTTCGGAGTCTAAATAAATTCGGAGTGTATAAAACAAAGATGATCAGATTCTGTTTAATAGGTGAATTCGGAATGAGAATTTGAAATGAGAATTCATCATCAGAATTCGTAATGAGAATTCTTTATCAGAATTCATAATGAGAATTCGTTGTCAAACATCATAAGGATTCGTATCCTGAATCTGGTGTAGAACTTAATTAGAGTTCGTATCCGGAGTAATGAAACTTTACAGTTCTTCATCTGGATTTCGGAGTTAAACTTTATTACAGTTCTTATCCAGAATTCGGATCCTAAAACAGAATACTTCATATCAATGTTTCAAACCATTCTGAGAAAATAGAAATGAATCTGAATTTTATACTTAAGATAAATATGGATGAAAATATGATAAGGATAATTTTTCTTACAAAAGAGATTTTCCTTATAAAAGAAATTTTCCTTATAAAAGCAATTTTCCTTATAAACGAAATTTTCCTTAAAGATAAAGTGTTTGTGATTTTCAAAATAAGAAGGAATGGAAATGTCATAAGGAAAACCTTATTGACTCAATAATTCTCTCATGGTGATTCTTTAACCGATGTCCAATAATCGTGAATGTCCTTTTGGAAGAGGGATCTTGGACTTTCACTGCACCAAATGGGTAAACATTAGAAATAATAAAAGGAACTTCCCAATGAAAATTAATCTTACCTTGGTGAAGCCGAAATCGATATTTGAAGAGAAATACCTTTTAAACTTCATGGAATACCTTTATTAAGATGTGTTTTTCATGTAGTACCTTATCGTTTTCGATGTATAGATTTTAATTCTCATAGAAATCAAGTCGAAGATCCTCCAATTCAGTCAACTGCAACAATCTTTCTTCACCTGATTTTTCACAATCAAAATTACATGTTTTCCCAGCCAAAAATGAATTATGTTGGATTTCAACTGGTTAGTGAAACACTTTACCAAAAACTAGACTAAAATGAGACATCCCAATGGGTTTTTTATAGTCATTTAGATAATCCCAAAGTGCTTCACAAAGTCTTTTGGGCCAATATTTTCTGGTGGGCATAACAATTTTTTCAATAACCCTTTTGACTTATATATTAGAAAGTTCAGTCATGACATTTGTTTAAGGGTGATATGTAGTTGAATTTTTATGTACAAACCCATTATTTTCAAAATATATTCCATGGTTCTATTAGAAAAACGGGTTCCTAAGTCACTTATCAAGGCACGTGGTGTGCCAAATTGGTGGAAGATTTGTGTCTTTAGGAACTCACTAATAGTATGGGAATCATCCTTTTTAGTGGGTTTTCCCTCAACCCATCTAGAAACATAATCAACCACAAGAAGAATGTATAAGAATCCATTATAATGGGGGAATGGTCCCCTAAAATTGATGCCCTAATTATTGAAGATTTAACGTCAAATTAAAGGCTTTGGGGGAATTTCATTTCTCATTGAAATTGTGCCAAACATTTGGCAATTGTTTCATGATTGATAGAACTCATGTGAGTCTGTGATGAGTAAAGGCCAAAAGAATCTAGAGTCTGGGACATTTCGGGAGGTCCTTTGTGGTCCAAAGTGGCCACCACCAGTCATTGAGTGACAGAATTCTATGATGGAAGAATGTTCATTTTCATCAACACATATCCTAATTACCATGTTATCCCCAGTTTTCCAAAGTTTATTATCTTCCCAAAAATAAAATTTTGAATCACTTTTTAGCTTCATTTTTGTCCATTTGAAACATTTTGAGGAACAATACCAACAAAAAAGTATTTTACAATTGGGTCATACCATGGTAACATTAGAGTGAGAGATAAAAGGTTATTAGTGTGGAATTAAAGATCAATTATTTCTAAATATGAAGAATTAGAAATTCTACTCAGTGATCAGCCATAGGGTTATCTTTTCCTTGTATATCTTTGATTTCAAGGTCAAACTCTTAGAGAATTAAGATCCCTCTTATTAGAATCAGTTTGGAATCACTTTTCTTGAGTAATAACTTTATATCATAATGATCTATAAAGATGATGATTTTGAAACCTAAGAGATGGGGCTGAAATTTATCCAAGGAAAAAACAATAGGTAAAAGTTCCTTTTCAGTGACAGTATAGTGAGATTGAGTTTCAACCAATGTTTTTTAGGCATAATGGATAACATGAGTAATCTTTTCTCTTTGTTTACCAAGAATAGTCCCAACGGATCTATCAGAAGAATCACACATCAATTCAAAGTGTAAGGACTAATCAGTGGGTTGGATTATCACGGAAGATGTAAGAGTGGTTTTGAATTCAATTAAGGCTCTCTTGGAAACCTCATCGAAATGTAAAGTGACATCATTTAAGAGAAATAAAGTGAGTGGGAAGGAAATCCTACTGAAGTTATGGATGAATCGTTGATAGAAACAGGCATGACCGAGGAATGAACGGATGTATCAAACAAAAGTAGGTTCAGGAAGTGATTGGATCACTTCAATTTTGGAAGGATCAACTTCAATACCATATTTTGAAACTATGTTCCCTAGAAAAATCCCATTTTCATTGATGAAGTGACATTTTTCAAAATTTAACACAAGGTTACACTTGACAGACTTTTGAAGTAATAGAGAGAGTGAATGCAAGAACCATTCAAATGAATCACCATAAATGGTAAATTCCTCCATGAAGACTTCCATGCAGTGTTTAATGAATTCAGAAAATATACTCATCATACATCTCCGGAATGTTTCAAGAGCATTTCAAAGGACAAAATTCATTCTCTTATATGAATATGTTCCAAAGGGGCATGTGAAAGTAGTATTTTCTTTGTCCTGAGGTGTGATTGGAATTTTTAAGTATCCAGTGTATCCATCAAGAAAGAAATAATGTGTCTTTCTAGCTAATCAATCTAGCATTTGATCATGGAATGGAATATGGTAGTGACCTTTTCATGTTTCAACATTCAATTTTCAGTAATCAATGCACAGATGCCATTTGTTCTTCACTCGACTTGTGACTACCTCCCCATGTTCATTTGTGACAACAATTTTCCCACCCTTCTTAGGTACAACTTGAATTGGAATAACCCATTCACTATCTAAAATTGGGTATATAATACCATCTTTAAGAGGCTTGGTGATCCCTTCCCTAACTACCTCAAGTATGAGTGGGTTGAGTCCTGTTTGTGGTTGTCTAATTGGTTTGGATGATTCCTAAAAATGGATGTGATGCCTGAAAAAAGTAGGGTTGATTCTTGTTATGTCATCTAGGGTCTAACCTAAGGCCTTTTTGTTTTCCTCTAACACCTAAAAAAGATTGGATTCCTCATTTTTAGTAAGTGAATAAGAGATAATGATAGGATAAGAGTGATCATTGAAAAAGAATTCATATTTCAAGTGTTCAGGAAGAGGTTCCAGATCAGTCTCATCTTTAATTTGTGGGTTAGAAAATTCAGGAATGGAGAAATAAACTTCAATTGATTCAGATTCATTTTCCTTTATATTGTCTAAGGTCGATCAGTAGAAATCAGAATTGATGTGGAATTCAAGAGAGATTTCATGAACCTCTAGATTGATGGAGTTTATGAATTGGAGTTTAACATCAACTTCACCATTTATAACTTGGTTAATCATGGTGCATATTTCACAAGATCCTTTATCACTATAACATGATTAACATGATGTATTGGGGTTCAATTGACTCTTAGAAGTGTCCATAGAAACATGGATTGATAATGAACAGTGATCCTCAAATGGGTATTTCATGGATTGGAAAATGTTGAACTTGACCAGTTGGTCACCAAATTCCATGGATAAGATGCCTGAATGGACATCAATCTTGGTTATTGTTGTCTTTAGAAATGTTATTCCAAGATTTAGGGGATATATAAAATATTTAATCTCACCTTCCATATCAAGGACATTGAAATTAGTGGGGAATATAAGTTCATTCACATGAATAAGGGCATCCTCGATTATACACTCAGGACTAGCAGTGCATCAATTATCCAATTGAATGAAAACACTCGTTGGATTTAAGGGAACAAGACCAAGGCTGGAGAAGATGGATTTGGGCATGAAATTAATTGAGTCTCTTAGGTCTATGAGTGCATCATTGAATTTGGAACTTCCAATTTGGAATGGAACTGTAAAGTTGCCTAGATCATTTCACTTTATGGGAATAAACTATTGGATGGAAACATTTTCAAAGGTCCTAAGTTGCCTCTTATTGGTGCACAATTCCTTAAAAAAATAGGCGTACTTAGGATTTTTTTATGGAATCTAAGAGGGGTATTTTGAAATCAACATGTCTAAACATGTAGTGTATTTCATGATCAGGTTCAAAGGATTTCATTGACTTATAAATTTCTTAGGTAAAAGGATTTAGATTCCTAAGTGGAATGAAAGGAGGTGAGGTAATGGCTTCAGGTTCCTTTTCATGTTTCTTTTTCTTTTCATTTCCTAGTTCAACATTAAAAGGGATTTGGAGGACTTATCTTGATGCATAACAATTTTCTTTCATGATCTAAGTGAAATTTCACTTACATTAACATTGGGGTTATGTAATGGTTGAGGTGGGATTTGGGAAGAATTTTGTTATTATTTCTAGATTAGGTGGAATGAAAGTTGGCCAATTTGGGTTTAAATATTTTTAAGGATGGAATGGGTGAAGGAGGAAAGATCTTCCACTGCAATTTCCCATGTTTGTTTGGAAGAAGAGGTTTGTCCCGGATTAGTATAACCTTGATTTTGGATTTTGGGAAAGTCGTTGTATTGGATTGGGAATTGGGTAGGCTCACTAGGATAGTGGAATCTTAGAGGAAGATTGTTCCTTTGAGGTTGAGGAAAAAAAGGATAAGGTTGATGGAAGTTACCACCAACCTGACCATATTAGAATTGGTTTGGGTTTTGATGAAGGAATTGAGGGGGTGAGAAATGGGATTACCAAACCTCAAGCCTTGGATAAAGGTATAAGAGAAGGTCTTAGAGAAGGTTTGGTATAATATTCTAACAAACTGACCTGATTGTCGAGGGTTGGGGTTCCACTGAGCATATACTGCATTGAGCTCCATTGGTATGGATGAATTGGATTGATCCTCTTGAAGTTGTGGACATGTGTCTGTTGGATAAGATGGGGAGCTGCGAATTCCACGGTTCTTAAGAGGTCCAAGGAATAGAGATTGTGGATAAGATGAGGTTGGGGCTTTGGATGCCACAACTAGTTATCTCACAAGACCTATAACTTCACTCATCCACTCTGTCATCTTATTCATCTCTATTGATTGAATATATTGGGATTATTTGACTTGATCATGTGCTCAAGTATGGAATAGTTGAGTGTTTTCAGCTATATTTCTTATGAGATCTCTTGCAGCTGCAGGAGTTTTATCAATAAGAGCACTACCACTTGCGGCATCAATGAGAGTTCTATCCATAGAAAATAACCCCTCATAGAAGTATTGGATCAAGATTTGGATAGGTATTTGGTGGTGTGGGAATGTTTCAACAAGATTTTTGGAACTGTCTCAGTATTCATGGAGTAATTCATTTGGGAATTGATAGATATCACTTATTTCCTTTCGGATGGAAGCATTTCGAGAAGTAGGAATGAATTTCTCCAATAAAAGTCACTTCATGTCATTCCATATGGTTATAGAACTAGGAGGGAGGTATTAAAGACATGACTTGGTAGAGTCAGCTAAGGAAAAAGGGAATGGTCTAAGTCTGATTTGTTCCTCAGAAACCCCATGAGGCTTTATGGTAGATCACACCACTTGGAACTCCTTAAGATAAAGATGTGGATCCTCAATGGCTAGCCCGTGGAGGTGAGGAAGAAGATGAATCAAACCCGATTTGAGTTCAAATTCAGCCTCTATGTTTGGATATTGAATATAAAGGGGTTGGTAATTTATATCAGGGGCAGAAAGTTCTTTAAGTTCTTGTTCCCAAGGATTAGCCATATCTAATTCAATTGGTTGGATAAGGATCGGTTCTTGAATTATTTTATTATCCCTAATGTTACTCTTAATTTTTCAAAGTGTTCAATCAATTTCATGGTCAAACAAATTTAAGGGGTTATTTGGGAGTCTATGGGGCATTCAGAGAGATTTTGAAAGAAAGAGGAATAAATGTTATTCTTGTTTTTTTTTAATTTTGTTTTTTACAGTAACCATAAACTAACAACTTATTATTTACACCATCCCCATAAATGGATCCATTTTAAAGTGCGGATGATTTTTTCATATTGACTGTTCAAGGTTCCGGTGCTCTATTAATCCATATAGCAGCACTCTGGTGGTATCCTCGGCGATTATGCTTTTTTATAGTCGGTTGTTTCAGTTGATTATATTTTGATTGGGGGGGTTGTTTCCAGAGCTTAATTGAATTGATTGATTGACTAAGATTGATATAACAATTATATTAATATTTGGGTGAGTTTATCAATATGTAGTTAAGCATGTGATATCCTTGATACTTTCTTTATATTGAATTAAATTAACACCCATGTCATAAGTTGACGTTGATTGCAATTCCTATGTGTTAAGGCTTTAATACAAGACTTAACTTAACTAGGATTCTAATCTGAATTAGTACTTGATTGTGGTAGTGTATTTATGGTTCCAATAATCCATGTAATCTATACATTAAACAAAATATTCCTTTAATCCATTACATGTTAAGTCCAACATACACAATGTTAAATTAAAGAATACTCATCGACCAAATACTCTCAGTCGCTTAACATTACTAAATTTTAAATCACCCTAATGGTAGATTTACTCAGCCATTAAGATGATTTGAAATCTGTTTTATTATTTTTATAATGATTAGTTAATAGGAGAAGAAAAAATAAAGGTATAACAAATGAGTTGTGTGACGAACAGACACACTCAAATGGTGATGAGAATTAAAAATAGAATTTCGATTGAATGAGTAAGAAAATGAAGGTAATGGGTTCAAACTTGATTTCAAATATTTTAAGAGAATTAATATTTAAGAACATAGGGTAGATGATTAAAACAAAATATTAATAAGAAACATTCACTAAAATAGAATTACGAAAATAACACTTAAGAGATTACAAATGAAGAAAAGCACAAATTAAATGAAATCAAAGAGAGGAAAAAGGATCTGTCAAGTAAAAAACATGAGTTTGGAATCTACTCCTAGGTCTTTCAAAGATCCTTGGTCATTCCAATTGATCTTATTCTATTCTGAAATTCCAACCACATGCAAGGAGAAGAGGGGAATGTATTTATAGCCCAATGTTGTGGCTGTTTTCATTCCAAAACTACCCCTCCATTTGCATCAACAATTTTATATTTTAGACAGCTGAATCTGGGGAAATATTCTTCTCAAAAGTCTTAGATATTGACATTTTTAGTCATCTCTAAAAATTTGGAGGAATTTGGACTTATGGATCCAACATCATGGTGGTTTTAAAAAACAACGTTAAACTGCCAATTTCTTTCCATGCTTTTCGATGGCCGAAATTTGAATGGGTTTTTGAATAGTAAGATTCCTTCAAATTCTAAAGATTTATTTAAAAAAAATCACCCGTTTAAGAACCCATATCTTCTTTTCATGTATGTTTTTCTTTTTTTCTATAGTTTTTGAGAAAAGAGGAGTTTCTAGAAATTTTTTAAGTACACGCCGTGTACTTTATGATTATACGTCGTGTACTCGGTTACCACAGGTAGCCATGTGTTGGCCATGTAGAGGCCTTGAACACAGCCATGTGGGATGAGTTGGAGGCTTCTTAAATCGGAGTACGGAAATGTAAAGTACACGACTTGTACTTCAAAAGTACATGTTGTGTATTTTTTTCATTAAACGCATAGGGGTCGCGTCTGACGGATAGAACTGTCTCTTTCTCAACCTAGTTCATCCGAGAGCTCCGAGTAGTCGCGGATCCTTGATGAGCCCCTAGTAGAGCATCCATCCTCCAAATCAAACATTAACTATTGCATTGTAATCGCATCAGTGATTTATCTCTTCTCCTAGTGCACCATCCCTTGATTTCTCCTCTTTCATGAGTTATCGTGGGTTGAATGTTTTATACGTTTTCATAGATATACCGCGTTCTTAGGTGATTAAAGACTTTTTGTTCAAGTATCTTGATCTCCCAACACTGAGGTAGGTGTTTTGTGCCTTTCTTTTGAAATTATTTGAGTTTTATGTGCAAATTTTCCCAATTCCTATAAATGGGGTATTGCGCGTTTACCGTTTCAACCCTATTGTTTCTCTGTTATACCGGTATGCCTGAGTATATGATTATTGATTTTGAATAGGGTGAATTGTTTTTCTTTGGATTTATTACTCATACATGTTTTCCTCTTTGAAACTTTGGGTCATGATTACCTGTTTGGATGTTATTTACTTTCCCATGCCTAGTATTGTAGGATGGTGTGATTGTTGTTCTATATGTTGTTTTGCTGTAGAATTCTATCCACATAGTTCTTAAGGTTTACCTTGTCCATTATGCACTAATACACTTTCTTGACTTATACAAGGTCATGATAACCTGTTGTTTAGACCATAGGGAGAATGGAAGTTGGGGGATTCTCCATAGTGTTTGTTTTACTTACGATGTGAGACCATTGGGGGAATTGACGTTGAGTGCTTCCCCAGAGTGTCTATAGTTCCTCGACGCAGACCATAGGGGGAATGAGACATTGAGTTCTTTCCCAGAGTTCCTTTAGTACAGTTACGAGACTATAGGGGGAATTGATAGTGAGTGATTCCTCAGAGAGTCTATGCTTAAGAAGAACTAGAGGGGTTAGACTGAGTGTACTGCCTAGAGGGTTTCTTGTACTTGTTAGGTGGGACCAGAGAGGATAGGTTGTGAGTACTTCCGAAAGGGTTTCCTTATGTTTAGATGTTTTTTTTGTTTCTGGGTAGGACTAGAGGGGATAGGTTGTGGGTACTTCCCAAAGGTTTGCATGTTGTGTTTATCTACTTTGATTAGTTATTACATGTTGGGTGGTAATTTGAATACATTGAACTGTGGATTGTTTACTGTAGAGTACTTCCTTGTTTTATTGCCTTTTTTATTTTTACCTGTCATATATTCACTGACTATTAGGCACAGATCTCATGGTGGTTTCCTACTGAGATTTAGTCTCACATCATGTTTCTGCTATGATTTTGGGCCCAAATAGATTATATTGTTGTAGGTATAGATAAGGGAAATTTCCCATCTACTTCAGATATGTGACATGTTGTGGAGCTGGAGAGCACGGGACCAAGCTATGTCTTGAGATGTAGAGGAGTTTATCTAATTTCTTTTTCAATTTAGTTTAGTTCTATTTAATTCTAAAGTTGTGAATTGTTTGGATGTTTTCCTAGAAATATGTATCATTCATCATTTTTTATATGTTCTCCAGTTTATACCCTCTATTTTCTGTTGTATTTTAATATTAATGCTTCTACTTTTGTATGTATTTGTTTAATTTCACTGTATACTCTTCCAATGAGGGCATAATTTCCCCACTATCACACCCAAGTCCCTCACTGCTAGTTGGCAGCCTTTGGGGTTTGGGGAAATACGCTTGAGGCCACGTGACCAACCAGGTACGAGGAGCCTCTGGGTGGCTTCCAGAATCGGGACATTACAAAGTGGTATCAGAGGGATTATTTTCTATTGACTTACTATTTGGAGCCTATATTCAGGGATAGGATAGAATAGGTATTTGGTAATAAGATGTTTTTTGGATTAGCTAACCCGTGTACAGGGAAAATCCAATCTACCTCAATAATTGTAATTTTTCTGGTTTTGCAATTATTACAGTTGATTTGATTTCACCTTTAGTGATTCACATGATTTGTGCTATTATTGATGATGTCATTGAGGTTCTATTTCTATTGCAACCTGATGAGATGAGGGTATTCCATCTCATATATTATATAGTCACTTGCTAGAAATCACATGTTATGCATTTTTTCCACGCCATCTAGAATGCATTAGTGATTGCATGTTGTTGTGATAGATGATATGAAAAATATGCATGTTTTTGTGATAGTTTCCTTGAGAAAAAATACATTTTATTTGATAGAGTATTGATTCGTGTAGATATTTGTTTTAATGGATGCCAATATTTGGTTATTGGGGTGTTATGGGCCCTCATGGACCAGAATTTGGTGGATCTTTTCCCTTTTGCCATGTTATAATGTGTAAAAGATGCAAAACTTTGATTCGTGGGGAGTATGGGCCCTCACAGATCAGAATTTGGAACTTTCAATGCATGTTTTAGTGTTTTATGGGTTCCGGAGTAGTTTCTGAGGGTTACTGTCTAGAAAAAACCAAGAATACACGCCATGTAATATTTAGTACATGGCATCTGTTCTTCTGTTCAGGAAGAAACTGTTTTTCTTAAGTGAACATTGTGTACCTTATGTACACACCGTGTAGTCTCTAACCATGTCGTAGGTCATGTGGGAGGAGACACGAGATGGGTAAAGTCTAGTTGGAACACGTCATGCACCAGTCGAACACGCCATGTAGTGTCGACCTTGTGCCCACTCGTGTAACTAACAACACAGATAGATAAACCATGAGTTATACACATCGTGTCCATGTTGAACACGTCGTATAGTCTGACCTAAGTACTAGGACATTTCATGAACAACATGGGTCAGTGTTATCCCTTATCATACACACCGTGTCTATCTAGAACACAATGTGTAGTGTGAGCATTGTGTTAGGTTGTGTCACTAACAACACGGGCCAGGTGAAGCTTGTTTAGTACATGTCATGTCTATCTGGAACACACCGTGAAGTCTTTCCTTAGGAGAGTCATTTTGCTTAGCCGTGTAGAAGAACTCAGGTACAGACAAAGGATTCAATTACACGCCATGTGTTAAGACAACACGCCATGTGTCTGGAGTGTTACACGACCAGTTTAGGTAGGAGTACACGCCCATGTGAATGACTTCAATGAACATGTTGTGTATGAATTTTACACGCCGTGTAGTCCTGTTTTGAAAAATTTGAATGTTTTATTTCTCCTTTTCCCTTCCTGTATTTCTAGTTTTTCAGTCCTTTATAATATTGATATGAGGTGTGTGCTAACATTGTAGATTCATTCCACCGAGATGTCTTCCAATCGTATGCCAGTTTCCAGGTGGAGATTAGACACCATACATTGCTGATCAGGGACTACCTGCAGATCCCCCAGTTGTGCCATCCTTGGCACCAGCCATTGTACCT
Organism: Viscum album; assembly: GCA_963277665.1. Taxonomy (NCBI): domain Eukaryota; kingdom Viridiplantae; phylum Streptophyta; class Magnoliopsida; order Santalales; family Viscaceae; genus Viscum; species Viscum album. The sequence continues at coordinate 1,136,832,824 of OY728122.1, forward strand.
GACATGGGTGTTGATGCATATTTTAGGGATGGATTTTTGAGGATGATGCAGACCTTTCAGGGAGAGCCGCCTACTATCCCATCAATGGCTGATTTGACAGGGGTCTTCCAACAGCAGCATTCTTCTACTTTCTCAGGGGAAGGAGGACCTTAGGCTGTAGAGTCATGGCTTGAAGCCATGCTAAAGATATTTGAGCATCTGGACATGCCTCCAAAGAGGAGGTTCAAGATCACTACTTATATGCTTCAAGACTCCTCCATGAGGTGGTGGGATGTGATCTCACAGGTGGGATGCCAGCAGGTTATGGTGTGGGATGAGTTTCAGTGCATCTTCTTAGACAAATTCTATCCGGAGACCCTGAGGGTCGATCAAGCCCAAGAGTTTATGAGTCTGGAGCAGGTTACTCTTTCTGTTATGGAGTATTCCTCCTACTTTACCTAGCTGCAGTGCTTCACGCCTATTCCAAAAGTTGATCAGTTGTTCATGGAAAGGAATTTTGAGGATGGTCTGAGGCACGACATCCAATCGTAGGGGAACATCTTCCAGTTGACTTCTATCACTTTTATAGTCAACCAGGCACTGATCACATAGCGCAATCTGAGAGATTATGGAGTTTTGAGCCAGGGTGGCTCTACATCTGTGTTATTATTCCTCTTACTGATAGTAGGAAGTGCCACAATAGTATCCAGGTGGTGTGATACCAGTGTGGAAAGAGTAGACATACGAGGCCACATTGCCTGGGAGACCCAGTAGAGTGCTGATCTTATGGAAAGATGCGTCATCTTTAGTGATTCTATCAGATCTTCTCTCCAGTAGCTGGTGACATGGGCTCTTCTATGACTCCTCATTTAGGAGAATCACCACTAGTTTATCACCAGTCTGGGAACTAGAGTTCTTCTAGCCGTTCAGGCTAAGGTGGAGGCCGTGGTCGTGGTAGCCAGTCGCCCGGATTTCAGCGGCATTATGGTGGATCAGTTCAGAGTGGTTAGCCAGGGTCACAGGGTCATGGTATAGGCCATACATTCATAGTGGAGCAGACCCAGCAAGAGTAGGATCCCGGAACATCTACCATTCGAGGTATGATTTTCATATCATCGGTTTTATCTTCTTCTCTTTTTGATACAGGGGCTACCCATAGCTTTATATCTATTGCTATCGTGGAAAGACTTGGTATCTGCATCTTTTCTTCTGCTAATATCTTGACTCTAGACACTCCGTTGGGGACTATAACGGCTAGTGTACATAAGTGCAGAGAGTTCTCTTTATAGGTTGGTCGGTGTCAGTTTTTATGGGACCTCTATGTCCTATAGATTATTGGCTATGATTTCATTCTCGGAATGGATTGGCTAGTTAACATCCATGCATTCATCTACTATTACCACTACAGGGTGAGTTTCATATCATCATAGGGTGGATCCTTTCTTCATAAGGGATACTAGGATGTCCATGTGAGCAGAGCAGGTCCAGAGCATCATGGAGTTACAGCCCATATTTCTATTCTATATCTGGATGACCAGGGGACTTCCCAGTTATACTTTCTTCTAATGGTGGATCATATTAGAGATGTCTTTCCAGAGGAATTTTTAGGTTTTCCTCCAGAGCGTGAGGTAGACTTTTCTATTGATCTTGTGCCAGGAGTGGCACCAGTGTCCATTCCTCTTTATAGGATGGCAACACCAAAGTTGCAGGAGCTCAAGAAACAGTTAGAGGAGTTGCAGTCCAACGGTTTCATTAGACCAAATACTACTCCTTGGGGTTTGCCTGCCCTATTGGCGAAAAAGGCAGACAGTACCCTTAAGCTTTATGTGGACTATTGGAAGATGAACTAGTTGATGGTCAAGAACCGATATCCCTTACCTAGGATTGATGATCTCTTTGATCATCTTAGAGGATCCCAGGTGTTCTAAAATATTTACATGAGGTATGGTTACCATCAGTTGCACGTTAGACCATCAGATATACCTTTTACAGCCTTTTGGAGCAGGTATGGTCTATACGAGTATATGGTTATGCCATTCAGTCTCACGAATGCGTCTGCAGTTTTCATGGCACTGATGAACAGAGTGTTCCATACATACTTGTATTCCTTCATGGTCGTTTTTTTGGATGATATATTTTTGTACTCTCATACTCGACACAACCATTCTACCCTTCTTGAGATCATTTTGAGTGTAGTGAGGGAGCATCCGTTATATGCTAAGCTCTCAAAGTGCCACTTTTGGATGGATTAGATTCACTTCCTGGGTCATATTATCTCAGAGGAAGAATTATCAGTATACCTAGAGAAAGTGAGAGATATAGTTTCCTAAGATCATCCGAATAACTTCCTTGAGGTTCGGAGTTTTCTAGGGCTTTCTGGATACTATAGACGTTTCATACAAGACTTTTCACACTTGGAAGCACTACAGATAGGTCTGACTGAGAATGGTGTGAAGTTCTTATTGTCAGATTCTTGTGAGTCATCCTTTCAGGAACTGAAGGGGAGGTTGGATTCAGTACTGATACTAGTCTTTCCAAATCTGGGAAAGAGTTATACTATTTACTATGATGCATCAAGAATCGGGCTAGGAGTTGTGCTTATGTTGGGAGATGGAGTCGTTGCGTACGAGTCTCGATAGTTGAGTCCACATGAAAGGAATTACCCGACACATGATCTGGACTTAGCAGTTGTTGTTTATGCCCTACGTTGTTGGAAAAATTATCTTCTAGGAGAGAATTTTGTGGTTTTCACCGACCCCAAAAGTCTCAATTACATCTTTACTCAGCGTGATCTGAATATGAGACAGTACGAGTGGGTTGAGTACTTATAGTCCTTTGAATTTGAGCGTTCCTATATGCCTAGGAAAGGCAACGCAGTGGCTGATGCATTGAGCAGGAGAACTCAGATACAGGAAGTTCAGGAGGCCATTAGTGAGTGCCATCTTATGGATCTATTATCTGAGATGCATTTTTAGGTGCACGATAGACATGGGAGACTTTTCTATCTTCTGTAGTTGCTACCTCTACTCTTCTTGATCTAGTTCGAATGAGGCAGCTATCAGATTCTGAAGGCTTAGTCTTAAGGGAGAGTGTGTCAGGAGAGGACCCTATTCCTATATGGACCATAGGTGAGGATGAGATCTTGTGTTTCCAGGAGCGTGTGTGGGTTCCAGCTGATATATGTGAGGAGCTGATGTGGGACTTTAATTCCTTAGTTTGGGCAGTTCATCCTGTCGTCACTAATATGTATCGTGATCTACACCATATTTATTGGTGGCCATGTATGAAAAGGGATGTTGCTAGTTTTATCATGAGGTGTTCCAATTTTCATCAGGTTAAGGTGGAGCATCAGCAACCAACAGGGCTTTTATAGCAGTTACCTATTCCCGATTGGAAGTGTAATGATGTTGCGATGGACTTCGTGACTAGTTTGCCGAGGTCACCTCAAGGGAATGACATAGTTTGGGATTTCATTGACAAACTCATGAATGTTTATAACTACTTTATAATCAAGTATTCCTTTAGTTTTGATGATCTGAAATGGTTATACATCCATGAGATTGTGCATTTGCATGGAGTTTTACACTCCATTGTTTCAGTCAGGGATGAATGTTTTACTTCACGAGTCTGGTAGGGGCTTTAGAAGGCTTTGGGTACACATGTACTTTTGAGTACAACATACCACCCCTAGACAGATGGCTAGTCCAAATGTACAATTCAGGTGCTTGAGGACATGCTCTGAGAATGCATTCTAGATTTTGGAGGTTCTTGGTAGAAGCATATACCTCTTGTAGAGTTTTCCTACAACAGTAGTTTTCAAGCAACTATTCAGATCGCACCTTATGAGGATTTGTAAAATAGGACATGCTGATCACCCTTATGTTGGATAGAGGAAGGAGAGTCAGCTTTTCTAGGACCTCGTCTTGTTTAGAAGACCACAAAGCAGATAGATTTGATTCAAAAGAGGATGGTTACTGCACAGTCTCGACAGAAGTCTTATGCTGATCAACGGAGACAGCCTCTGGAGTTCGGGGTCGGGGGTCAGATTTTAATATGTGTCACACCAAGGTTGGGACACAAGTGGATTAATATATATGTTAAGCTTTCACCAAGGTACATCGGGTCATTTGAGGTGTTGGAGAAAGTTGGGCTAGTGGCCTATCGGTTACCATTACCTCAGAGGTACCTAGATATGCACGATATTTTCCACATTTCTCAGCATTGACGTTACTTTTCAGACTTGTCTCATGTTTTCCAACCATGAGAGGTTGATTTGGAAGTGGAATCATCTTTCATGGAGCACCCTATTCGGATTGTTGATCGAAGTACGAAGGTTCTCCGTCACTAGTATGTTCCTCTGGTACGGGTGCTATGGAAGCACGGGTGAGTACATGATGAGACTTGGGAAAGGGAGGCCGATGTACGATATCAATTGCCAGAGTTGTTTGGGGTTTCTTATTCTACGTTGCCATGGAAGGGAAATTTGGAGATGAATTTATTTAAGGGGGATATTTTAAATTACCCGGATCTTTTTTTCCGGTATGATTTTCTTTTTTATGGAGTTTTTGAGAAAAGAGGAGTTTTTGAAAAAAATTCAAGTACATGCCATGTACTTTATGAGTACATGTCGTGTACTAGGTTATCGTAGGTAGCTGTGTGCTGGCCATGTAGCGGCCTTACACACGGCCATGTAGGATGACCTGGAGGCTGCCTAAAGCGGAGTACAGAATCAAAGAGTACACGCCATGTACTTCATAATTTCACACCATTTATTTTGTTTTTTTATTAAACGCACTATGGTCCCGTCTGATGGACAGGTTCATCTCCTTATCAACCTAGATTGTCTGAGAGCACTGGTCAGTCGCGTATCTTTGATGAAACCCCAGCCGAGCATCCATCCTACGAATCTAACACTGAAGGTTGTGTTGGAATCGTATCGGTGAGTTCTCTCTTCTCCTAGAGCACCATCCTTTGATTTATCCTGTTTCATGAGTTATTGTCTATTGAATTTTTTATATTTTTTCGTAGATCTATGGTGTTATAATACGATTCAATCCTCATGGTTCAATTATATGTATCTCCCTACACCGAGGTAGGTGTTTTGTTCCTTTCTGTTGAAATACTTTGAGTTTTATATGCAAATTTTCCCAATATCCATGAACAGGGTATTGCGCATTTACCGTTTAAGCCCTATTATTTCTCCTCTATAATGGTATTCCTGAGATGATTATTATTGATTGTGAATAGGGAGAATTTTTGTGCTTTGTATGCATTTCTCATGCATGTTTTTCCTTTTTGGACCATTGGGTCTTGATTTCCTGTTAGGCTGCTGTTTACTTTCCCATGCCTAGTATTGTGGGATGGTGTGACTGTTGTTCTGTATGCTGTTGTGATGTAGAATGCTATCCAAGTAGTTATTGAGGTTTACCTTGTCCATTACACGCTGCTACACTTTCTTGACTTACACAGGTCCGTGAGAACCTGGTGTATAGACCATAGGGATAATGGACGTTGAGGGCTTCTCCAGAGTATCTGTTTTACTTACGAAGCGAGACCATAGGGGGAATTGACCTTGAGTTATTCCCTAGATTGTCTGTAGTTCCTCAATGTGGGCTATAGGGGGAATGAGACGTTGAGTGCTTCCCCAGAGCAACTTTAGTACTGTTATGAGACTATAGGGGGAATTGACCATGAGTGCTTCCTCGAAGAGTCTATTATTAAGCTAAACTAGAGGGGCTAGACTAAGAGTACTGTCCAGAGGGATGCTTGTACTTATTAGGTTGGACCAGAGGGGATAGGCTGTGAGTACTTACCATAGGGTTGCCTTGTGTTTAGCTGCTTGCTTGTGTTGCTGTTTATGACCAGAGGCGATAGGCTGTGGGTACATCCCAGAGGGTTACCTACTGTGTTTATCTACTTTGATTAGTTGTTTCATGTTGGGTGGTAATTTGGATGATTTGAACTGTGTATTGTTTACTACTAAGTACTTCCTTTTTTTACTACATTATATATTTTTACCTACCAAATATTCACTGACTATTAGGTACAGATCTCGTGGTGGTTTCCTATGAAGATTTAGTCTCACACATTGTTTGAGCCATGCTTTTGGGACCAAACAGATTATATTGTTACAGGTATAGATAAGGGTAAGCACCATTCTACATCAGGTACATGACATGCTAAGGAGCTTGAGAGAATGGAATCAAGCTATGGATTGCAATGATAAGGAGTTTATCTAATTTATTTTTCACTTTGGTTTAGTTCTATTGAATTCCATCATTGTGACTTGTTTGGCTATTTTCCTAGACATATGTATCATGCATCATTTTATATATGTTCTCCAGTTTATACATTCAGTTTTATGATGTATTTTATTACTACTGCTTCCTCACTTTTATGTATTTTTTTACTTTCGTTGTGTACTCTTCTAATGAGGGCATAGTTTCCCCACTATCACACCCAAGTACCTCGTTGCTAGTCGGCAACCTCTGGAGTTTGGGGATATGTGCTTGAGTCTATGTCACCAACCGGGTACGGGGTGCCTCTAGGTGGATTTCAGAACTGGGATGTTATATCCCGACTATAGCTTCTATTTTCCATTGATACATTTAAAATTCATTTGATGAATAGATCATGAGAAATGTCATGAATACTGTCTGGATTTTAATTCCCAACCAGAATGGTGGGATGCACTTCAAAGCCTCAGTTGGGCCCATTTTTATTGTATTTGGACTTTAAAATATTTATCCATGATTCATTTGGATAATCAAGAAAATATTGTGGAGTTTCCTAAAATTTCATCTTTGGGATTTAGCCTAATATCTCAATCATCTTGGCTGATCCAGTTTCTTCACATATTCTTTGGGTCTTCTTGTGTGGACCATATGACACTCAAAATGGATGTCTTTATAAAGGTACCTTATAATGAAATGTCTTTTTTTAATAAGGAGCCCTAAAAAATAAAAATAATTAAATTTGGTAAGTTGGAAGAGAGTTATTATTAAACCATTAAACAGAATTTAATCAGGATGAATTCAAACAGTGCTCTAAAATTATATTTAATATTTAAACAATAATATTTCACACAAATTATGCATATTTCATATAAAATCAATAAAGAGAGTATATAATTAGTTATGAAAATATTAATAACATTAGTGACACATTAAAGAAAGTATCATGATGAATTCTCATGCAGAATGACATGTTTATAGCTTTTGTCTCATTACAATTGATGGTTAATGAGAAAAATTACCCAACTCATAATTTAGAGTCATCTATAGTAATTTTTTTATTAAAGACATGGATTCATTATCTATATAGAAAAAAATATAATATATATACTGATCATTGATCTTTAAAGAATATATTCACAAAGAAGGATTTGAACATTCACTAGAGAAGATGGTTAGATTTGATTATATATGATTACTTCTCAATACATTACCGCATAGGGAATAGGAAAAGGTGTTATATTTTTTGTTTCGAAATTATCAAGATAGATTATCCATGATAAGTATCACACAAGACCCAATTATATAGATTTTCAAAGGATCAATTTGAAAATAATGATGGAAGTGATAAAATATTATCTTTGTCAAATAAGTGTTCAACTATCTATCCTAGTGAAGATTAAAGAGGCATAGAAGGATGATGCAGAGATGAAGAAGAATAACCAAAATGTTCTTGAGGATAACCTTGATTATGATGAAATTATAAGTATCTAGAACTGTGTACACATTACATCCATACCTGATTTTAAGAATGAGATGTTAGAGGAAGCCTATAGTTTTTCATTCTCTATTTATCTTGGAAGTAAAAATATTTATAGATATTTTAAAGAGTATTTATGGTGGAACATCATAAATAGAGATATTGTAGAGTTTATATCTTAATTATTTTTATGTTATAAAGTTGATTCTAGGAGACACGAGTCTAATGGGATGCTATATCCATTACTCATTGAAAATGGGAATTGTAAATCATCACCATGTATTATTTCATCAGACTCCCCAAAACATCTAATTTCACAATAAAATACAAGTTGTAGTCGATCTACTTATAGAGTAACCACACTTAATCACTATTAAAGAATATTTATCTCTAGATCATCTTTCTATAATATGAATTAAAGAAGTGGTAAGGTTTCAATAAGCTCATGATACAGGGTTGAGCTTCATCATAACATATCATCCTTAGAAGGATGGTTAGTCTAAAAGAAAAATTCAAACCATAGAGGATATGTATAGATATTTTTATATAGATTTCATATTTGGTTTGGATCAACACATTCCTTTAGTCAAGTTTACATAAAAAAATTGCTTCCATTCAATAATTTATATGGATCCCTATTAAACCCTATATGGAAATAAGTGGAGAAATACACCAAGATTGGGTAAATATGGATAAAGAAATATATTGGTACATGAACTAGATGAGGAAATAGTGTATAGTGTTACAGTCATTCAATGGTACATCAAAGAAGCTCAGAGATGGAAGAAAAGTTATGATGACAATCATCTGGATGATATAGACTTTGAAGTTGGTGAGAATGTTTTTCAATTAATATATACATGGAATAAGATTATAATATTTTGGAAGAAATGAAATTTTATCCCTCAATATATTTTCCCCTTTGAGAATCTTGATCGAATAGGGATAGTTTCTTATCACTTGGTGCATCCATTAAACCTCCCCCAAATCCATGATGTGTTTGATATATCTCTCATGAGGAAGAATATACCAGACCTTTAATATATAATGTACTCAGAGGCCATACCATGAGAAAAATACCTTTCTTCTAAGGAAAAATTTGTTAGTATTCTGGATCATAGAGAAAAATTGTTACAAAATATTACCACTCATCGGTCAATGTTTTATGCAAAAACCACCAATTTCAAGAAGCTATGTGGGAACCTAACTATATTATGAGGTAGATTTTTTATCATGTTTTCAATCATAGTGATTATTTTTTAATGAGAAACTCATTTTAAGGGGTTATAATGTAAAACCCCAATAATTTATTCTTTTTTTTTAATAAATTTAATTTCTTCGACAGCTTGTGTTACACACAACACCTAGTTTTAATGAACCCAAATAAAATATTAATATTGTTATTAAAACATGATAAATATAACCTAGTAATTATAAATAGTGGTATGTAAATGAATAAATTTTTTAAAAAATTATTAATAATTTTTTAGATAAAAAAATATATTTATAAATAAGTACATAATTTTTAGTAAAGTATTTTTATGCTTCGAGAATAATTTTTTCTAAAAAAAGGTTTATATTTATTTTTAGGAACAAAAAATAAAATTTATATTTAAAACTTTTATAAAATTTATTTACCAAAATGAAAATTATTTTTTTATGAAAATTTAAAAATTATATTACGGTAAATTGTTTATGCTTTTCTGAAAAGATTAATTTCTCGATGAAGAGTCAAAAAACAAATTTTTATTAAAAACTACCCTTTCATTTAAAGTATTTAAAAAGTTTAATATTGTTTAAAAATTTTTTAAATTTAAAATTAGTTCAATTATTTTATTATTAAACCAATTTATTTCATTTGAATCAAATTCATATTTACTTTTTATATTAAATCATTTTATACTTATGAAAATTTTTCTCTTTAGAAAACTACTCTTTCGTCGCATCTGTAGGTTTAACTTAAAATTAAAATTTTATAATTAAATAAATGGAATCTTTATAAGTGTATTAATTATTTTGAATTATAATATTTAATATTATATAAAAATTTCAATGTATTTTTTTCAAAATTAATATTAAAAATAGTAAAAAATAATTAATGAGGTTGAGGTTAAAAGAGCTTTACCAAAGGTTAAACTAAAAAGATAAGGATTAAAATGGCTTAAATACTTTTTTAATTCCTTTTTTGTGGAAATATTGAAACCTTATATCATATAAGGTTTATTAGGGATCCATTTTGGAGCCTTTTTGTTATTTAAAACTTTGTTACACCATTTTATTTTAAAAAATTCCAAGTGTGTCCTCTCCCCCACTAATAAAATGGTTGCCCCTCTCCACTCCAACTCACACTTCCGAAACCATTTTTTTGTACTAATAAATACCCAAATATATTATTTAATAACCTCCACATATACTATAATAATTATTTTTATTAGTAAAACCTCCAAATAAGGATTTAGGAGTACTACAAAAGGGTTCTCCGAAGAAGAAGTAAAATTCTTAAACATTGGTTTTTGTTTTATTTTTTCATCCACCTCCAAAAAATATTCTTCAACTATATTGATATAATAAATATATTATATCTAATATACTTAGATTTATTTTAATTTAATAACATATATCTATCTCCTCTTACATCAAATGGGAAATGAAACCGTTGATCGTGTGTACAGAGGACTACCTCCTTGTGAATAGATGTAATTTGTTTTCCATCATCAGCTCTTGGTGTTGGATTTAATGATCTATTTAATGTTTATGTATGATATTTATGAAATTATTGTACTTTTTAATTTTAATTTCACCTATGACTTCTTACCATCAAATCCAATGGAAAATGATAACGTCACTCGTGTGTATGTGTGGACTACATCCTCTACGAAGCGATGTGATGCATTTTTTATTTTATTTTTTCAGGAATGGTAGTAAAGATATAATTAGTGAATATATATCATATATATGACAAAAAATATTATTTAATGTTTATATATTATTTATGTCTCTTTTCTTCCATATATTGAGAAAATGGAAATAGTGTCCATGCGTATGTACGGTCTACCATCTCCATGAACAATGAAATTCATTTTCTATCTCTAAACATTATGGATTACTCTAAATACATATATTTTTAATAAAAATTATATTAATATCATGTTTTAAATTATATATATTATGGAACAATGATGAAATAATAATTTCTAAAACTAACAAATCAAAACATACAAGAAAAATGAAGCAGTTATTACCAGAATCATGAGTTTAACAAGGAATTGTATAAACAGGTAACAAAAGGACATAATTAAATGATAAATGATATGATATATGTAATTATATCTACATTATATATTTATAAAAACCCTATATTTATTATATGGGATTTTTGAAAATGTATGAGGAAAAATGATACTTGAGGTAAGAGATCTTCATCTCACTTTTATTTCTATGGAACACAAACCACATTAACCACTTTTTCCTTTTGTGTTGTGTATATATGTCCCATGAATTAATTTTATGATTATTATCATGAAATAATGCAATGTACATATCTGTAAAATTTTATTTAAATCATGGGTCTTATGATTCAAAAGTTACTAATGTGTTAAAGGTTTAAGGTTACAATCTCAATATATGTCAGGATTGTTTATGATTAATTTTAAAATTATGAAATATTATAATTTATCTCTCAAGAAACTCATTAATTTTATTCTCCAATGGTTAAATTATTAAAATAAATGTGTTCATTTCATTTTACTCTATTTATGTACTCAATGTTCTAAAATAATTATTTTAATGTAAACTGATTTTATTTCTCTCTTCAGTCGAGATTAGTTTTCTTCCATGTCTATGCTTTCTAAAATTTTTTGAAAGAATATTTTCACCACTATAGAAATTTTTTTAACATTAATTTTTACCCATTTTTTCTTTTTTATCAAAATTGTTTTAAAATGAATCTTCTTTTCATTTTATGAATTTGGTACTCTTGAATTTTACCTAAAATGGGAATGTAATATTTGTTTTAACATGTATGGAATGAAAAATATTTTACACCATAATAACCACTCAATGATTTAAATATTACTTTATAATTTTTAAGGATATTTTTGAAATAAAATTATTTTCACAATGTTATGTAAATGTTTTGTTTTTTAAAGGTAATTTTCGAAGTCAAAAGGTTATTTTCCTAAAAAATGTTCCAAGTGATATTTGAAAAATAATTTTACATATAATATTATATACATTAATGTAAATTAATCTTTACTATGGATTTAAACCATGTATTTCATCCTTATTCTTTCTCTGTATGGTTTATTTTTATAATGAAAAGATGTTTATGAAACATGATCTGTTTTCTATGAGTTATTCAATGATGAAATGAGGAATTATTAATGAAACCCATTTATATTAAACATGTTATTTTTTTATAAAATGTTTATGACACCCATTTTTTCTATTGTTTATGATATGGTTAATGTTTTATGATATTTTTTAACTCCTATTTTTGGTTTACAATATGTGACGGTAGTTACATTATAACCAAGGATGGGTGTTACATTATGACCAAGGATTAGAGTTATATTATAACCAATGATAGTGGTCACATTTTAACCAATGATATGTGGGACCAATATATCCCTCATATTCATATTTATATCTCATGTGGTATGTTGGACTAGAATAGGGAGTGAAACCAGTTCAATAAAAGACTTTTTACACTATTATAGTTATCGAATTGAACCTTGAAAACAATGATTATTTGGGGAGTTAACCCAATTCACTAGGATATACAAAGAAATGATCACTGACTACTAAGAAAATGATTTTTATATTCCTAAGTATAGATACCCATTCTTAATATAAATGGATATTACATAATTCTAGATGAATATTCATTACATTACAAAAATAAATGCCAGGGGACCGTAATAGTCTAGTGTCTTTGAAAACTAAAAAAAATATTCTATCCTATTGATAGATATTCAAAATATACAATAAATATCTACACCTTTAGTACATATACCTAAAATATTTCTTTATACCCAGGAGAAAGGAAATATAAGAAAAGGGTGAGCTCAAACACTCAGTTAGTGTAAACAAGGGAGACATATAAGCATAAACATGATCATAAGAGGCATGAGAACATAATCCTGAAGATAGAATATCGTACCCTATATATCAAAGATAATAACATAGATCAGGGCATAAATATTTTAGGTTCATAATACATTAATCATAATGAAATAAATATCATAATCAATGAAATAAAAATATTTGAATAAGACATGGAATTGTGGCATTCGTAAACATGTGATATCATTAACTGTAAGTCAAGACATATTTCAAGAACTTATGAGGGAACTGCACTCACTGGGAATGACACAACACCATCCAAAATTATAGTTCATTCATTACAAGGGGTTAGGTTTCCCCATCTTCCCATAATATATTGGGTTTCCCTATTTTCCATCATCGTAGTGACTACACCTATTGGGCGGTAAAAACCATCATTCCCAACTGAATTCTTCTTATTGTAAGGGATCAGATTTCCCCATCTTCCCATAGTGGATCAAACAAATTGACTTGATTCCCATCATTATCTCATGAGATATAAATCTTTACCTAATTTATTGGATGGTGATATAGGTCTCACCCATCCCATAATTAACTTATACATACATATTCCACAAGATCATATATAATCATATAATTACCCAAGAAATGAAATTGGTATCATAAACATTTAAATATATCATAACCTTTAGAAAGATATAGGTTTTGTAATCATTTCATCATAAACCTAACCTATTAAAAGAAGCGGGTTTCAAAATCATATAACTCGTGAAAGAGAAATGAGTTTCATTAACATATTACCCCTGAAGAGGAAATGGATTTCATAAAGACCATGGAATTAATCATAACTCATTAATATAAAGGATATATATGGAACCTTTATATCATTTCCTAGAAAGGCATGAGTAACATCAATAAACGTCATCTTATATAGAAAATAACATTGAAATAAAATCTAACAACATTTCTTGAGGAAAATATCCTTTCTTTTTTGAAAAAAGACTTTTAATAAATAAAACCAGTTGAAAATAATTTTCTTATAAAATTCCTTGAAAATTTATAAATAATATATGAAATAATTTTGAAAACATTTTTCCATGAAAACATTTAAAATAATATTCAAAACATTTTAAAATCTTTTTTCATTGAAAATACTTTAAAAAAAATTAATAAAAGCTTGAAAATGTTTTGAAACCCATTTCTTTGAAAATAATTGGAAAACATATAAATAAATCTTGAAATTTTTTTAAAAATCATATTTCTTGAAAAATTATAAAATAATATTGAAAAAGTGTTGAAAACCAATTTTCTTGAAAACTTATAAAAGGTGATTGAAAATGTTTTGAAAAACATTTGTTGGAAAACATTTTGAAAACTGTTTTCCATGAAAAAAAATAAAATAAGTTTGAAACCATTTTGAAAATGATTTTCCTTGAAAATTACATTAAAAAAAATTTATTAAAGAATAACCTTTTTAAAAATTCAAAGTATATTCGAATAAATTATTGTAGGTAAATTCGTACATGTTATATGAGGTTAACAGAACATTCCTTTCACACGATAAAAGGGACTGAAAAGTGCCCTGTTCAGAAAGTGACCAAAAATTCTATTTAAGATATTGGTAAAATAAAAAATGGGTAAAAAATATTTTAGTTATTATATGTGAATGGTATAATATTCTTGGATGCCCTTTTTAGAAAACATAGTTTTCTGACTGAAGAGAGGGTAAAGTTGAGATTTATAAATAACACTTTCTTAACTATCTTATGTACCAAATAGTATAGAATAGTACCAATACATGAGTATATAATGAAATATCATAGGATAAGTAAAATAATTAATATTACTGAGATATCAATCATAAGATTTCATCAAAAGAAGAATAAACATAAATAATCTCGAAAAGTTAAAGAGATTGTCTCAATAAACTCTTATAACTTGGTATCTTGGGATCATGCTCTCCATGTAAGGAAAAAAATTAAAAGAAGCATATAATATAATGAAAATATTTATATTAATGATATTTAATGTAAAATTTAAGTATATTCACCTTGAAAAAGAGTTTAGAAGCATAATAAAACATGAGTCTCAAAGAAGGGAAATTGAGACATACATTTTTTACAGATTTGGTAACTTTTGAAACATAAATCCCATGAAAGAAGAATCGTAAAATGGGAAAGTTAATAACCATAAATTTAAGTTAAATATAAATATAATATAATCATATTCATTACAAAAACCACACAAAAGTAAATAGTTGTGAACATAACATTTATCTCAAGAAAATTAAAACTGAGATGAAATCCCCTTACCTTATGTCTTGACACTCTTCGTACTCATACAAGTTTCCTATATAATAAATATAAATTTATTATAAATATTTTACAGAATAATATTATTATATATATTACCATACATGGTTTTATTATAACCTTATATTACCCTCTTGTTAACAATCTTATGTTATGTTTTCACTTCAGGTAATATTCACTTTGTTCATTGCATGCGTCTTCATTTGTTACATCTTTGGTACTTATTCTTATAACATTGTTCCAGAATTTAAACCATGATATAAATATCATGTATATAAATTATATTTGTATTATAACAACATATAGAATATAGTATTATGAAATGGAATACACCGTTCATGGAGACGGTAATCCGTACATACGCATGAACTTTTTTTCTGTGTTTATTGTCGTATTGAGAAAAAAGTATGTAAATGACATATGTATAAATATGAATGTGTATATATATATATATATTCCAATATCATAATTATATCATATATATCATATAATTTCATTAAACTCATCCTTAATAAATTACATGTGGTGTTTGAATGAATCGCATCGCTTTGAGGGGGGCAGTAGTCCACACTTCCTTAAATAAGATTATTGTATTAACACCAAATGGAAAGTAAAGAGATGTGTGTTATAAAAGGAATAAATAAGATTAAATACTTATTAAATATAATATATGAAATATATAAATATATTTTCCATCATAATGGCTACCATGACTGGTGGTAATGGAGAAAGGAACAATAATCGTTTCATGAGCCATTATTTCATCATACACATAAATAGTATATTCAACATCCATTAGATGGTGTTATGTGTAAGTGTATGTTAGAAACATTGAATAAAAAAATACTAGTATATTGAGGATATAGTTTTTTTCACACAATAAAGGAATAAATAGAGTGGATGGGGTGTAGAAAAAAATAAATTAAAGGATCTTTAGAGAATACATTACCTCTTAATCGGGTAACTCCTTTTGGTTTGTGTCAAAAGGATTACATGAGAGAGTTTCTACTAAAATGGAGGTTTCAAAGTCAAATTGAGTATTTTTTAGGCTAATTTGGTATATCTTAGATGAAATTAATTTTTTTGAGAGGTTTGAGTAATGGATAGAGGTGGTGGCCTTTTATAGGGAAGGAAAAGGACTCGCATGGAATTGTTAGAAACAAATTAGGTGTTCACATGTTCTTACCTAACAAGAGCCTTACAGAACAAACCAAAATCCGTAATGTAATGTTTTTTGACTAAATATGGATACAAAATGGTTGTTTTACATGTATATAGGTTATTTCGGCCCTTAATATCAAGCTTTAGTCCACTATTAAGCTTAATTTGGCCTTAACTACTATGATTAATTTTAATCACTTTTACTAATAATTTTGGTCCAAAATTAACATGGTATTATTAGAATATAAAAATTATACTGAATGAAATGGATTATTTAATCACATAAGTGAAAAAATTAAGATTAGTGCTAATCCCGCAGATGGGATGAAACAATGGGGGTTTTAAGTAGGAAACAGTTCATAAGATTATTATGATTTTATATTCAATTTCTAGTGAAATTTATTCAAATAAATTAAATTATATTAATATATGTAATATTAATTTAATTTAACCATAAAAAATATTTATAATATCATTTATCATTAATATTTAATAAGAAAAAGATGATACTTTTTGACTAAAAAGCAGTGTTTTCACTATTCCTCAAAAGATGTTGTTTCTCAAAAAAATCCCAAAAATTAACCCTAAGATTATTTAGAAATTATTAATTCAAAAATGAATTTTATTTTATCATATTCAATTTCTAAACATGTCTAGAATTACTTTCATTATTAGAAGCAGTTCATTCGATAAAATGATGTTCTTAAACATAAAAAGGACTTCACCCAAAATATTATCTTTCATTATCAATATGTTTTATATATATTAAAAACAATATATGAAAATTAGTTATTATTAAGTTTAATTTATAGGTTGAAATTATATTATTTAACTAATTTAAATAATAAGAAATATATATTTCGTAGAAACTCAGTGTTGCGTGCTTCGTGCACCAAGTCAGTGTTGCTTGTAGTGCAAGACAAGTTCGTATTGCGTGTGAAAAGAATGTTTGACTTAGTGTTTTAATATATATACATATAAAGAACTATTTCTATTTTCATGTGAAATTAAAAATATTTAAAAGTAAAATTAATTCAAAAATTAATAATTCTCAAAATATTGGGGTGTTACATTCTACCCCCCTAAAAATGAATTTCTTACATAAAATTCATTTAGGTTATTAATGGTTTAATACTTGAATGATTCATTCATAGAAATCCAAAACATAAAAATGGATACTACAAATTTCATTAATAAAGGAAATTTGGAACCACAACAGTTACCCAATGTAACATATAAATATGTTTTTACATGGGAGAACATAGGTGGAAAGTGAAAACATGGATATGGAAGAAAAATATTACCATCAAATTTTGATAGAGAGTCCTATAGAAAAGGTTTAGAAGTATGTTAACAACCAGAAATCTATAAATCTGTAATGACCTAAGGGACCTTCTGATTTATAAAAAACATAGGTATAGCACAACATTTTTGGTTTCAAGAAAAGTTAGAGTTTTCATTAAAATATATACTTTCATGGTTTCTAGAAAAATTCACCCTTTATTGTTTGTGGATCCACTTCAACTAATTCTATAAAAAAGGTTACTTTCTTATTCTTGAAGTACTAACAAATCATGAGTTCCATGATATTATATCACATTTCTCTTTATTTATCATCCAAAAAAGGTAGTGTGAACAGGCTATCCAATATGCATAAATCCTTTTATGTAAGATAACACTTTAATATTACTTACTTAATCTGATGTTTAAGTTAAACTTTTCATAAATGGTTAACCTCATAATCCCTTTTATAGATGTAAATTCAGGGATTTATACATAATCTTGTGAAATTAGCTTAAAAGTAATTCCCTTATATATCACAAATTAGCACTTGGTTTTAACATTCGAAACATGTTAATAACCTCATCATATATTCTCTTGAAACATGGTAATATCCTGAATTACCATAAATAATTTTTTAAAATAAACAAGATTCTTTATTCCAATGACTACTGGATACATCCCTTAAATCCAATAAGTAGTAACCTTCATCCTTGATGACATAGAATATTTTGTTGACAATAATTTCTAGGGAAATCGGTATTGTCCAATTTACTTATTCAAAACTATTATATCTTTATATGAACATCATTATCTTGGAATTATGCATTAATTAAGGATTACGTTCCTTTAAAAAAATATCACATTTCCATGAAATCAGTTTTTTAGTCCATCATGACCATTCTACATATTATTGTAAACCCTTAGCAAAAACATAAACTGAAAAATCCATAAATAATTCACCATTCTCAATTCTATAATCCAAATACATAAATAATTCAATCCTTGAACTATAATATTCGGAATAGAAGAGGTCCTAACTTGGTTAAAAAGTAAATCCTTATCTCGTGGATTTTTTTGTGTAATGTCCTTGTTCTCCAAAGATAATACATTGAACTATATGACAACTTGTCACTCTATGACCCTTTTTCCTACAAAAATAACATCTTACCGTCCATTTGAGTTATTCCTCGTGGTTCTTAATCCCTTCTTCTTGAAATGAAAGAAGATAAATCTTCCTTCTTCTATGTTCCTAAATAGGAAATTACATCTTTCTCTTATTGGACCTGTTAAAAATATCCCCAAATCTAACATTGTTAATCAAATACCACAACAGATGATTCGGAATAATCACAATATCTTTTTCTCCCCTAATCATCCCATTTGACTTCTCATCAGAAAATCTTCAATCACTTTCAACATTAATCCAATTCCTTTTGGTTCATTCCATTGAATAGAACCAAAATAATAGTGTGATAAATACTTATCATAACAAAAAACCACAGAGTTCATAAAATAATTACTTATATGATGTCTAAATCATGACACCTTTCATAATATATGACACCTTAGGTTTATACAAGTTTATTCATAGCTAACATATATATAAATCCTTCATGATGGTTTGTAAAGAGTTTTTGAATTAAAAAAGCATATCCCCCTAGAGTGGCAAAATAGGTGTGCAGCAAAGCCCATTATAGTATACCAGATTACCTCGAGTCAAGACCGGAACAACTTTCCAAAGTTTTTACCCCTAGGTACATCTATTCTAGAGCCACATCCACTTGTAGAATCCATATAAGGATGTATTTCATGGAAACCACTCACTCTATCATTTACAAAAATTCCAAGACATTTTCCTAAATGTTAACTCATCCTTATACTTATCCTTAGATATATCCCTAGACATATAATTAGATATATACATAGGGATATCACTACGGTTTTCTCATCCTAGTTTCCAAAGGTTTAATAAACCTTTCTTTTCATACCAACTATAGCAACTCAGGTTTAACATATGTGGAAATTGCATATTTTTAGAAGAATATTTAGTATATTAAAAAAATAAATTCCAAAGCACTATAATAGTTTAGTGTCTTTTAAAATTCAGAAAGAAAATATTCTATCCTAGTGAAATATCATCAACATATCCTATAAAGATATCCACCTTCAGTAATTCTACCTAAAACCTTTCTTCATAAACTAGAGACAAGAAACATAATAATGGGGTGAGCTCAAATGCTAAGTGAGGATAAAACAGGGAGACATATAAGCATAAACATGATCATAAGGGGTATGAGAAAATGATCATGAAGATAGAAGATCATACCCTATATATCAATGATCATAACAGAGATCATGGCATAAATATTGGCAGTACATGACACATGAATAGTAATTAAATAAAGAGAATAGGCCATGAAATCATAACATAGGAATAAGATATGGAATTGTTTCATACATAAACATGGGATATCATTACCTGTAAGTCAAGACACATTTCTAAAACATATCAGGTAACTTCATGGGAACTTCACCTAATGGGTGAGACACACCACCATCCCCAGTCATAGTTATTTCTTTATAAGGGACTGGGTTTCCCCATATTTTGATAGTGGATCAGGTTTCCCCATATTCCATCATCATGGGGACTACACCTGTTGGGCCTAACAAACCACTATCCCCTATAGAAGTACTTTTTTTATAAGGGATTGGTTTTCCCCATCTTCCCATAGTGTATCAATACCATCAGCTTGATTCCCATCATTATCACATGAGATATAAATCTTTACCCAATGCATGAGAGGGAGAGATAGGTCCCACCCTTCACATAATTAATTCATACATACATGTTCCATATGATCATAAATAATCATATCATTACCTAGGGAATAAAATGGGTATCATAAACATGTAAAAATATCATAAATTGTAGAAAGGTACAAGTTTTATAATAATTTCATCATAAACCTAACCTCTGAAAAGATATGGGTTTCAAAATCATATAACCCATGAAATAAAAATGGGTTTCATAAGAATACTACCCATGAAGAACAAATGTATTTCATAAAGACAATGGCATTAATCATAAATCATTCATATAAAGAATATGAATGGAACCTTTAGATATTTTACTAGAAGGCATGATTAACATCAATAGATGTCCTATTATATGGAAAATATTTTTAAATATACTCTAAAAACATTTCTTGAGTAAAATATCATTTCTCATTTGAAAAATGATTTTTAATACATAAAACCATATGAAAATAATTTTCATATAAAATACCTTCAGAACTTATGTATAAGACATGTAATCATATTTAAAATCTTTTTCCTTGAAAACATTTAAAATAATCTTCAAAAAAATTAGAAACCTTTTTATTTGGAAACACTTGAAAACTTTTAATGAAATCATAAAAATGTTCTAAAAACCATTTCATTGAAAATACTTTGAAAAATTATAAAGAAATCTTGAGGATGTTTTAAAAATAATTTTTCTCGAAAACTTATAAAATAATCTTGAAAACGTTTTGAAAACAATTTCATTGATAACACTTTGAAAAATTATAAACAGGTATTGAAAAAATTTGGAAAATAGTTTTCCATGAAAACCCATAAAATATCATTGAAACTGTTTTGAAAAAACATTTTCCTTGAAAATTAATTTTTAAAAAACATTTTATTAAAGATTACCTTTTTTAACAATGAAAAGGGAGACTCGAATAAATGATGGTGGGTAAATCCTTACATGTCGAACAAGGTCAACAGAATATTCATTTTGCTTGGTAAAATGGATATAAAAGTGCCTTGTTTAGAAAGTGACAAAAATATTCCCTTTAATATATTGGTAAAAGATAAAAAGGGTAAGAAATTAATTTATATATTATAGTTGAATGGTGTAATAATCTTGTAACCCTTTCTATAAAATGTAGTTCTTTGACCTAAGAGAGGGTAAAGTCAGAATTTCCTAATAACACATTCTTAGGTATATTATGTACCAAAGTAAAGATAATGGTACCAACACATGAGTATTTTACAAAATAGTATAGGATAAGGGAAATCATTAATATTATTGAGAGATGGATATTAATATTTCATCAATGTAATCATAAACATAAACAATCTCAAAAAAGAAATGAGATTGCCTCAATAAACTCATATAACTTGGTATCTTGGGATTATTCCCTCCATAAAAGTAAAGTAAATTAAATTAAGCATAAAATATAATTTAAAGACTTATATTAATTATATTTAATTTAGAATATAAGTATATACACCTTGAAAAAGAGTTTAGGTGAATAAAAAACATGATTCTCAAAGATGGAAAATTGAAACAAAACATTTTACCGATTTGGTATGTTTTAAAACTTAAACACCATGAAAAAATGATCATAAAATGGTAATTTTATTACCCATAAATTTAATTAAAATATATATAGAATAAAATCATATTTATAACATAATCCACACAAAATAAAAGAGTGGTTAACATAACATTTATCTCATGAAAATTAAAAAACGTGATTAAATCCCCTTACCTTGCGTTTTGACACTCTTCGTACTCATACAATATTATTATATAATAAATATAATTTTATTATAAATATTTTTTTATAATATTATTATTATATCTATTACCATATATGGTTTTATTTTAACCTTATATTACCTTATTTTTAATGATCTTATGTTAAGGATTCACTTCGAGTAATATTTACTTTGTTCTTTTCATGTGTTTTAATTTGTTACATCTTTGGTCCACGTGATTATATCATGTTTACAGAATTTAAACATTGATATAAGTATTAGTAATATACATAATATTTGTATTAGAATAATACATATAATATATGAGTAAGAAATGTAATACACCATTCATGGAGATGGTAAGTCGTCTGTATGCATGAACATTGTTTCCATTTTGGTTGTCGTATTAAAAGAAAGTATGTAAATGAAATATGTACATATATGAATATATATATATATGTATATAATTATTATATTAGAATTATTATATCATATATAAAATATAATTGCATTAAAACCATCCTTAATACATTCCATGTGGTGTGTGAACTAATCACATCTCTTTGAGGGGGTGGTAGTCCACACTTCCTCAAATGAGATTATCGTATTAAAACCAAATGTAAAGTAAAGATATGTGTGTTTTGAAATGAATAAAGAGGATTAAGAACATATTAAATATAATATATGACATATAGTAACAAATTTACATCATAATGGACACCAAGATTGGTTGTAAAATAGAAATTAACAATCATCGTTTTGTGAGGTAGTAGTTCATCATACACAGAAACAGTATGTTCAACATCCATTACATGGAGGTGTGTGTAATTATAGGTCATATTATTTGAATAAAAACATACTAGTATATATAGGATACTGTTTTCTTCACACAATAATGGAATAAAGATAGTGGATGGGGTGAATAAGGAAAATAAAGGAAATGAGCCTGAGAGAAGACGTTCCCTCTTAATCGGGTAACTCCTTTCGGTTTGTGCCAAAAGGATTCCTTGAGAGTATTTCTACCAAAATTTAGGATTCAAGGTCAAAGTGAGTATTTTTTTAGGATAATTGGGAATATATTGGACAAAATTAAAAGGTTTTAGAGGTGTGAGTAATGGGTTGAAGTGATGGCCTTTTATAGGGAAGCAAAAGGATTCAAATGGAATTTAAAAAAAATAAGTGTGCACGTTTTATTACCTAAAAAAAGTATTAAAAAAACAAAAAAACTCTATAAATTAAGTATTGGGGCCTAAATTGGGATATAAAATGTTTTTTGGATAAGTATCTAGGTCATTTGGGCCCTTAATTTTAAGGTTTATTCCCTAATTAAGATTAATTTTTCCTGAACCGATGTGATTAATTTTAATCACTTTTACTAGTTATTTTGGTAAAACATTAACATGGTATTATTAGAATATAAAAATTAGACTGAATAAAATGATTTATGTCTGATTTTTTAAATTCTAATCACAAAAGTGGAAAAATTAGGATTAGTGTTAATCCTGGAGACAGGACGAAATAACGGGGTTTTAAAGTAGGAAAAAATTCAAAACATTGTTAAGATTTTTTATTCAGTTTCAAAGTGAAATTTATTATATTGAGTTAATTTTTATTAATATATGTAATATTAAACTAATTTTAACTTAAAAAATATTTATAATTTTATTTTTAATTAATAAATAATTAGACAAAAAGGCTGTTTTTATGTAAAATAGTGTTTCTAACTATTTATCAGAAAATGTATTTTCTCAGAAAAATCCCAAAAATTAATCCTAGTATAATTTTGAAGTTATGAATTTAAAAATTAATTTTATTTTATCCAATTCAATGTATAAATGTTTCTAAACTTTATTTTATTATTATAATTAGTTCATTCAAGAAAATAATGTTTTTAAACATAAAAATAACTTTACCAAAAATATTATCCTTCATTGTCAATATGATTTATTTATGTAAAACAAAAATATTGTAAAATAAGTTATTACTAATTTTAAAGGCTATTTTAGATATTATATTATTTAAATAATTAAAATAATACAAAAAAAATGTTTCATAGAAACTCAGCATTGTGTGCATCGTATGCCAACTCAGTGTTTCTTGTAACACAATCCAACTTGGTATTGCATTGGAAAAGAATGTTTGGAATAATATTTTTATAAATATATATATATATATATATATAACTATTTTCAGTTTCATGTGAAATGAAAAGTATTGAAAAGTTAAATTAATTTTAAAAAAAATTCTCAAAATCTCTGGGTGTTACATTATATGTATGCCAAAAATCTATGTCTTATTACAATGTCTTGTTATCGTCTATAAAGTTACATGATACCTTTATGATTCATGTCATTTGAAATTCCATTATTTTTTCCATGACTCTATTTTATGATCTATGAAATGATGGTTATGGTTTTCAAATGTTAATATCATGTTCTCTTATCCTTGTACTCATGTTTTATTGATATCTCCCTTACATAACCTTACTGATCATCTGGGATCACTATTTCTTATATTCCCTTTCCATAGGTTATGAATAATGTTATTATGTATTCTATTTATATAAAGGGATATAGTAACAAATAACTTAGTGGGAGATAATATAGTTCACATATGAACTAGTTTTCTATGTATTCATGTTTCCAAAGTAAATAGAAAAATATGATTAGGGCACAAATCAGTACGTTATGTATGGAATATTAATCAATTTAGATATAATATCTATGAATTATAAGAGTGGTGTTCTATAATTAACATAAGGAAAATTACTGGTAGTCATTATGTTAATATTCCACTTTGGATGATTATTAGAAATGTTTATTTTGTATATTTTAATCATTATATCATATAAATAATGATTTAGACTTAAAAAAGTGGTGGTTGGGGCTCCACATTTTACGTACCATCCATACATCAATATTTCTCATGAGAGACATGTTTTTAAATATTTTGTTTTATTCCTTCCAAGAAAAAGATATTTCCTTGATGGTAAGATCATGATGTCTAAGATCATAATGTCTTGGATTATGATATGGAATTAGTAATATGAATTTATGAATTTCATATCTAAGAAATGAGTTCTTGATATCCATGTAATATATTTATCTTCATTATTATACATGGATATATTATATATTCAGTTTAACTCTATTATGTTGTTATTTTTTATTATATATTCCTCCAATAATATTTATTCCATGTTTATTCCATGAATACCTCTGTTTTATGTTTTCCCTTACTGATAATTTAAGCTCTCCCATATTATGTTTCCATTTCCCTAGTTTGTCAGGAAAATTTTTACACATGATATGTCTAACAGGATAGCATGTTTAGATAATTATAGGGATATGTTGAAGCCTTGTTACAGATTAATTATTTTCCTATATATTGGTAAAAAAATTCCATTAGTTGAGAAATACATGGTCTTTATTAGTTTATTTTTTTCTTATTTCTCTAAATCTCTAAAACTAAAATGTCTTGGGAATGTATATGATTTAATATTCTCTTTATATCAGGTAATTATGAGATTATTTTGTTTGTGAATTTATAGTTAGTATCAAATCCAACATGTAATGTATGTGTGTGTGGAACTATATCTTAGATTTTGGGTCCAGGGAACCACACAATGTGTTCTCCACAGACATAATGTTCTTAAAGGAATAAGCATAATGAAGGAAGAAAAGTATAAATCAATATCTTAGTAATACTATTTATGGATATTATTTATATTTTATTAGTTATAATTATATATCTTGATATGTCTCATAGATTATTTGGATGAATGTGTCTATAGATACATGATGTAATCATACATAGTATTTCAAGGAATCTTAAGAATATAAAAAATGAAAAAAAATTGACACTTAGAAAAATGTGGTTAGTCTATCATATTCTGAGGAAACAATATACCAATCATCATAATTTCTAAATACTAAGTCATAGATCAAAAATAAAATGGTATAGAAGGTATCTATTGTAAAGATTACTTTGAAAGAAATGGACTGATTTGTTGTGTGGAACCTTGATTAAAGATATACTTCCAATATGATGAGAAATAAGGATCTTGTTATGGGAATCAAATATTACAATTAAGGAGTTTTAATATTTGAAAACTATGAAGACTTAAAGATCATTTACTCTAGGAAATCCAAAATCATAGGTAAATATACACGGTGGGATGATATCATAGTTATTGAATGCCTCAGTCAGAAATTTATAAATATAACTCAACTATGTGACTCATGGTATGAAATAAATTTCACCAAAAATACTTGTATAATCATGGGAATATAAATGAAATAGTAATTAAAGGAAATTAAAATAAATGCTATCTCTACCCCATCAATGTTGAAGAATATATTTTTATCTATATATGGATGAATAAAATATATTTTGGAATAAAAGGATTTTCTATTTTAGCAAAAAAATTGAAATATATTTTAAAGAATGATTGATTACATGTTATCCCTAGAAAAATGTGTGACCATACACACACATTTTATTTTTTTTTAAATGGGAATATTATTTATAAGTCTTATAAGCTGAAAAATAATAACTTGATAAGGTTTCTATATTTATAACATTTTGTTATATATGGTATGATATCATATGGTCCACTAATAAGAAGTGATAATTTGTTTAATTAATTTACAATTATAATTGGATATCATGGTTGATGGTGATCATCCATAAGTTTTAGGTATATTTTTGCATTAATCAATATAATTGGAGTGATGAAATGATGCTCAAGAAGAAGACTCTAATAATTTTAATTGAAAATCATATGGAGTTCAAAAACATGAAAATATTGGAATATATCAAGAAACGTGGGATAAGTCTCTAAGTATCATTAGTTATAACTCCTCAAAAAATGTTATGGTTGAGAGGAGAAATAAAATCCTAAAAAACATAGATAGAATTATACTTATTAAGAAAGATCATTTTGGTATGTTATGTAAGGAATAATTATAAACATTAATATGTAATAATAATATTTGTTTTTTTTCATAATATAATTAAAGAATCTATATGAAATGTGGTATGATAAATTCATAAATTTTTATACATTAGAATCTTTAAAAGTAACTGATTTATTATAAAATATTACAATCATAGTATGTTTTAGTTTCATAGAGGTTAATATATTCTATTTGTATAATCATCCAAGAGCATGGTGTACCAATTTTTTTAAAAAAGGTTTCAAAATATTATAGAAATACAAGACCTCATTGTAGTGGAAAATGAGAAAAATATTTAGCAAAGAAGTAATATAAATTTAGAAGAAATTAATGAGGTTCTGAGTAGCATCAAGGAAAATAAGGGGATTATATTGATTCACAAAAAGAAACTGATGAAGATCAGTATGAAGTTAGATAAGTAGTTTTATAAAAGCTAATAAGTAGTGCTAACATTAATGAGTAGCATATCATCAGTTGCTATTAAATAATTATAGAAATAAGGAAAAAAATCTCAACATCAAAATGTTCTCATATCTTGGGTAGATCCAACGTGTTTTTAAGTGGATATTAATGATTATAATTGTGTCTATGTGATACATGAATAGATTGAACAAATCAAGTATAATATAACTTGGTAGATATTTTGGAGACTAATGGATTACAATATCATTAAAACCAAATAGATCTTATATGGGAAACCAAAAGTAGATTGAATTTTGATTTGGAATAAAAAATGAATTGTGTATAAGGGATACTTATATATTGAATTTATTAATGCAGATGAAATATTTTCTCCTATGGATAGGCTAGAAGAAATTTGATGATTCTTGGAAATAGCAATGTGAAGGAGGTTCAGGGTTTTTTTTATGGATATCAAATTAGTATTCCCATATATAATACTTGAATAATTTGTGTGAATTTTGTAGTTAGATGGTTTTATTGTGAAATAATATGAGAATAAGATATTATTGAATGAATATGTATCTTTATGGGATAAATAATGCACCTTGATCTTAGTATTTCATATTATATCAGTATATAAATTAGCTTAGTTTTCAGCATCAAGATTTTTATCATAATTTTAATATCAAAAATGAGAGTGATCAATGAATTATGGTGTTTATATATATTTATGTAATATTATTTGGTGGATAAAAATAAGTACAATGAAAATGTTTTAGAAATTCATGAGTTCTGATTTTTAAATGTTTATTTAAGAATTAAATTTTCCATTATTTTATAGGTGATATAAAGAAGGAATAAAAAATTCATCTTAGAACCCAAATATTTCAAGGATGTTTAGAAAATTTTTAGAATATAGGAATATTAGGAAATGAAAACATGGGTCATTTACCAAATTAATCCATGGTATAATGATACTGAAGTGATTAACATCATAGAATAGAATGAGATCACTGAAATCCTATCTTACATAATGATGAAAAGATCTGATATTTTTTTACTACTTTTCATACAACTATATTCCAAAGTAATCAAAATACACTTGAAATTAGTAAAAATCATACTATGGCATGTCAAAGTAATGGTGAATTTTTATTTTCAATATATAGAAAAATTCAAGGAAGATAAATTAGGATATACAGATGTATATTAGGGTAGTTTAGTTGCTAATAAGAAGTAAAAACATGTGGTGAATTTTATCTTAGAGTATTGTGAATTTATTGCCTTATTACGAAACAACATTTCATTAAATTGAGTTTTATAGAAGCTAAATATATTATATCCAGTCAAGATTTCATGAAATTTTTATGAATCATGCAGAAGATTGAGTATATGGGACTTCAAGTGAAGTAACCCATTATAATAAAATGTGAAAAATAAAGTATTATCAACATTAGAAAAAATATTATACATCACTAAATGTAGAAATCATATTTAAATCAATTATAACTTTATGAGTGAGAAAGTCCAGCATGAGTTATTGAAATTGGAGTATTTTCCAAAATAACTTCAAGTCAAAAATATCATGTCAAAGACCTTACTCAAGGTGATATTTGAGAAGAATTAGCTGACTCTTAGAGTCCAGTAGACTCCCTATACATAAATAAGTCTGGTTTTTGGACCTCCAATCCCCAATAAGTGTTACAGATTCTCTCATGTATTAGATATTTTCTTTCCTATTTTATCCCATAAAGGTGTGTCCATTGGGTTTGTTTCTAAAGGGGGAGATAATTCTCAACAAATGGGGGAGAGGATTCTAAAACCTTTTTAAAGGGGGATTATCATCAAAAATATGGAAAATAGAGATATTACTTCAACTTCAAATAAAGGTTTGAAAAGAAATAGATGGATAAGAAATGTTATGGATGTATAAGATTTAATGAACTAAGTTGTGATCAAAGATGAATAAAGTGGTTTATCATCGAATTTTAAATATTATTCTTGTTTCTCATGTAAATCATGACACATTTTTCCTTAGGGTACAAGTTTTTTAAATACATGAATGTTATATGTAGTTATATATATACTATAGTTTTTTAATCAAATAGTGTATAAATTTTTCCAATAATGTTTTTAAGATGTTTGGAGTGTTATAAAAAACCCAATAGTGAAGATTAAGTGAAAAAAAATCCATCAGGTTGATTGTTTGGAAATTTTTGGTTCTGTTTATTGAAAAATATTGTTAAAAAAGTTACAAATCCATGATGACCATGATTTATTGAATTACTGGGAGGAAAATCCCACCCTCAGTCCTCTCTGTGTTGGTGTTCCACTCTTCCACTATAACAACTAAAGAAGAAAAGGAAACTAAGTTTGTTGGTATCCTCACTCTTCAGGCCTAAAACTCAATACAGATGACTCTTGTATCATGGGGATGGACAATAGAGGTAGTGCGGTTGGAGACCTAAATGGTTCCCTAGTTTTGGAGTTTAGTTATTCTTTTTGATAGCGGCACTCATTCCAAGTGGAAGCCTCATCCCTCTTCATTGGCCTTCATGTTTTCCACTAAAAGAAAATTTTATTGGTAGTGGTGGAAGTGGACTCAATCATTATCTTTGAATCCTTGAATGAACATGGGAGGTTCCCATGGTCTATTCTCTATACCATTATAAGGTGTTCAAGGTTCATTAAAATCTGGATAAGTGTGCTCTACATCTGGAGGGAAAGAAATAAGGCTGCATATTTCCTTTCCTCTTGAATGTCTCACTCTACAAATATGAACGTTTACATAAACTGTAGTCCTTGCCTCTTGAGGGGGTGAACATCATCAGAGGGAATGTTCTTGGTTTACACTACTTTATACCACCATGATTTTCTTATCCTATATTTTTGGTTCTTTTTTTAACTTCATTTTTTTCAATTTTAGTAATAAAAAATAGTTACTTTGAAACATGATAAAAGTGTATTCCTTGGAATGAGAAATTTTTAGGGATGTAATTAATATAATTATATCTTGAATGTAAAAATAGAAGAGTTAATATAACTATAAAAAAATTCAAATATTTTTTTTGAATATGGAATTAATCATTTTGATTATGGAAGTGCTTCATACACAGAAATGCTTACTATAAATAGGGTTTATTTTGTTTAACTAATGATTTTTCTAGAGGGGAATTTCTTTAACTTCTATTGAGATATCTATGGTTTTTTATTGTAATTGGTTATATATGTATAGTTCTACTGTTGATAATATAAATTCTAAAGGAAAAAAGTAGTGTACTTAGTGAATTTGGAAAATTATCACATCATCATTGTGCGCACCTTGGATATATCTCAGTGTGGGTGACCAAGTAAAAAAGAATTCTCCCTATTTATCTACATTATAGCATTATATTAATTTTAAGGGAGAGAATTTTTTCTACTAAGAGGGTAATAATATCATTGGGTAGGGACATTTGAATAAAATTGATATACACATATCCCCCCTTAAGGTCTTCACCTTATATGCGAATGATATATTTCGATGACTATATAGAATTCAAGAGACTAAATGTATTTTTATTTGGCACATAGGAAAAATAATTTAGGATGGAATACTTAGACACCTATAAGATTCTCATAAGTATAATAAAACTAACAATGAGTAAAATTAATTTTAGAAAAAAGTCAAGAAACTTTCAACTTGGATTATCTTTGAATTAAATTAATCTCCATGGTGTATAAATAAACACTCAAGGTAAATGGGAAGTTATATTGGTAAATTTTAATTAACTAAAATTATTATGTATGAAGTTTTTGAATATTGTGTTGTTGATTCTTAGTTTACGACCATAATATCTTGATAATGATATTGAAATTTTTATTTCTCTGATTATTGTATATTTGAAATTTTTATGTAATATAGGTGTTATGGTGAATTATTTTAATAAAAAAAAATAATTCACATTGAGATATATGTTTTTCTTTATAATAAATTACTTTCCAAGTAATGGTGACTTTTCTAGGTATAACATTAAATAAAGGTTTGGATGTCTTATACTTAAATAAGGTATATGCACAGTTTGGTTGGAACATAGTATGATGACTATTTCATGGTAATTAAATATTTTTACCTTAATGATATAAATATATATCATATATTAAAATATTCAACGGTTTCTCTGGAGAAGGTTTTTCACCTTCTCTATTAACAATAAAATAACAACTTGATATGGTAATGGATATTGTCAATATTTTCAACAAACCTTTACCTATAAAAATTCCAATAGTGGGATGGAAAAAAGAGATCAATTTTATTAAAATTTCCTTACCCAAATATTTTATATGTTAAAATTTTTATATAAATAATACATCTAAGGAAAAATCTATATGAAAATGTAATCATTACATTATTAAATACACAATAGAATACTAAATATGGAATAAAGGAATGTTTGGGCATGATTTCCATGGGAATCAGGTAATATTTTGTGTTGGTGAAGGAGGGGATGAGAACTTTTCTACCATTAGTATTATAAACTATTTAATGGATGATATATTTTATTTTTTTAACTTTTCAAGTAGTTTCATGAACCATGATGGTTGTTTATAAAAATAAATAATGTTGTATCGATGAATACAGAAAAGTTAAAAGTATTAAAATCACATGAATCTCATGTTTTGATTAAATATTGTGTAATTTTGGAAATACATTTTATATTACCAAAAATGTATTTACACAAAATAACTAAGATTTGTTTATTTTTAAAATAAATAACCAGAATAATTTATCAGCCTTGAAATGTTTCCAAAAATAGAAAAAGAAATAGTTTTCACTTTTGTAAACTAAGTATATTATTTCCATAATCATTCACTAATTTTATGGTGCACTTAATGGTTCACTTGGGGAGATATATGTATCTTGTTAGGTATTTTTATTTAAAATAGATGTAAAATTTTATATTTTATATGAAAATATTGAATGAGTATACAAAAAATTTATTTCCAACAAAAGATTATATTATAAACTGATTAATTATGGAATATATTGTTGGATTCGATATAGAATAACTATTATATAAGAATATAATTTACCTTAAAAAATAATATCATGTTAAGTGAAATTAATTTGAATCCATTTCACAAATAGAGGTTGTTATAATACCCATTATAGACTAAGAATATTCTCACTTGTATATGTTTTAAAATAGTATGAAGTGTGTTCTGTATGTTCAAACTCATAAGAACACTTTGAAATTTCAATCCAATAAGGGATAATATTTAGATATCAAAAACCTATAACTAATATTTTATTAGTTGACTTTGAGATCATAATTATAAATAGATATCAGTAAATAATAAAACCATATTTTTAAAATTATAATGGTTATTTAACTGAAAATATATATATATATATATATATATTATCTTGTAATGGAAACATAGTTAACACTCATATCATCTATAAAAATGAACATAACAAATGTAGTATATTTAAAAATTATGGAGTCACTATTGTGGATAAAGAAATTCATGAATCCTGTGCCAAGGAAATAAATCATATTTATGATAATATATCTTACTTTGGGATCATTGATAAAATATAGTATTTTGATTATATGAAATTTCATGATCCATTTTTTCGATGTAGATGGGCTGATAAAATAATTGTGTAAAATGTTAATGAATTTTGATTCATAAAAGTGAGTTAAAGTAATAAAGGATACAAATATGGTCTCTTAAATATGGAATTATATGTTGGAAGTATATTTAGTTAATATGATCATGTGAATAAAAAGTATTTCATTGTTCTTTTATTAATTAAAAAATCTATGAGATCAATTTTAAATTACTTTGTGAATGATCTCTTCTTAGGTAAGCCACCAACCTTTAGATCTAGTCCCAACTAATAATATGTTTTTTATGTTAGAGGTGTATATAAATAGGGAATTTGGATAATTGATAAAGGGAAAAATTGGGGTTATTCCTTAAATACCCTTAATTGTTTCCTTTGTTTTAATAATCATAAAACAAACTTATTATTTCACTAGAAATTTACTTTGAATAATTTAAAATAAATTTCTATAAAAGAAAAGAATTATCCAAAAATATCATTATATTTTCTTCAAGACATTAGATGAAGAGTTTAGAAAGATAAATTATCTATCAATTATTTTATATATCTAACTACTAAACAAAACATAGTGCAATGACTTGGTGATGAAATGAAAGAACCAAAAATATAATTGTTGACGCCAAAATATGGCCCGAAAGAAGAGCAACAAAGAAGGCTGGCGCGCTGCCTCGCGGAGCACCGACGCGAAACACCGACGCGAATCCCCGCCGCAAAGCGCCCTGACCATCGAGGCCCCGCGAAGCTCCAGAGGTGGTGATGCTCCGCGAACGCATTTGACGTTCGCGAGCCGCCACGAAGCTCCAGAGGCGGTGATGCTCCGCGAACGCATTTGACGTTCGCGAGCCACCACGAAGCTCCAGAGGTGGTGATGCTCCGCGAACGCATTTGACGTTCGCGAGCCGCCGCGAAGCCCCAGAGGCAGTGATGCGCCGCGAACGCATTTGACATTCGCGAGCCGTCGCGAAGCCCTTGAGGCGGCGCGCAGGTGCTGCTTCGCGGCGCCCCTTCCCTATAAATACAGGGCTCCCCCTGAGTCCCTAGGATGGACGACCCGACCTTTCGGCTTCTCCTCTCCCGAATCACGAAGCGCGGTTTGCCCCCGGGAATCATGAGCTCCGCGAGGTACTTCTCCTTCACGAGACGCCTCTGCTTTGACTCGTTTTGAGCCCCTCTTCCGAGAGGGTTGCCCTTCGCGAAGCCCAAGGGCATTCGTGAAGGAAGGGGATTCCCAAGGGAACCCGGGCAGCCGCGGAGCACTTGTGCTTCGCAAAACACCCAACCCACACGAGTGATCCATGCTAAGGCAGGATCACGCCACCTCGCGAAGCACATTGCTTTGCAGGACTCTGCTTCGCGAGACACCCCTGCTTCGCGAGGCAGTGCTCCGCGAACACTGTTCCATTTCGCGAAGCACCTTCCATTCCCACCTGCTCCCCATGCTAAGGCCAAGGCGCCCCACTTCGCGAAGCTCAATCCTTTTCTTAGCGACTCCTCTTCCCGTGCAACCCTCCAGGTTTTCGCGATGTGATTTCAAAGTCCCATGGACAACACCACCCGTAGCGTTGCTTCACCTAATGCTTCTTTGCATAGGCACGCTAATGGCTATTGCTTCTTCGCATAGCCACGCTAACGCAGACCCCTCGATGGTTCGTTCCACAACCCCCCTTGACCATGGAATTACTGGTACCTTCCCTTCCCCAAGGACCAGAGGGTACCGGTTATGTAAGCCCTAGGGGTGCGGAGTGAACCCACCTCGTCCGAGATGTAGGACGTTAAACTGCCAAGCACCACGTCCTCAACACATGACGTTAAACTGTGACCCAACCTCGTCTCCCTCACGAAGGGTCCCCCCAGCCGAACATTCGTTACACCACTCGTCTCCACGAGAATGGAATCACCCATCCACAAGGGGTGATATCCTCCTTTTCAGAGTGGCGTATGTTCGTAGGAGAAGGGCGACCCTAATTCCCCAACGGATGGCTGCACCCCTGCATCTTCGTACTTCCCCACTACCAAAATCGGTGGAGGGCATGATATGGGACGAGGTACCTCCCATAATTGGACCAAGGTCCATCTTTCTCGTGCTTTGTCGCACCCTGGGCCTCCATCCTGGAGTAAGTCCCAACACCATGGGCCGCCTAACGCATAAGCCCCTCTTCGCTTCTCACGGACGCATCCTTCGCGACGTGATCGTCAGGTCCTTGCAACCTCTTGTTTCTCACACAGAGCACTAATCACGTGGGCTTAGAGTGAGCACCGACCCTGGCCACCCCTTTGAACTACGAGGACTTTGATCCATGTCAAGGAATGGTACGTAGGAAGCCTCCACGAGGTTCAAGCCCACCACCCGTCGCTCATTCACATCGGGTCCCATTCTGGTCCAGTGGTAAGACATTGCGACCCATCAGCCACTTCGAACTACGGGGACTTTGATCCGTGTCAAGGCATGGTACATAGGAAGCCTCCACGAGGTTTAAGCCCACCCGCCGTTTATTCACGTCGGGTTCCATCCTCGTCCAGCACTACATTAAACTGCATTCTGGTCCAATGGCAAGCCGTTGCGACTAATCCCATATGAACTACGAGGTCTTTGATCCATGTCAAGGCATGGTACGTAGGAAGCCTTCATGAGGTTCAAGCCCACTACTAGTGGACTCACGAGTCTGCTTTCATGTCGGGTCACACCCGCGTCCTGCATGACGTTAAACTGCACACTCTCATCCAGCACGACATTAAACTGCATTCCGGTCCAATGGAAAGCCATTGTGACCCACCCCTTTGAACTACGAGGACTTTGATCCATGTCAAGGCATGGTACGTAGGAAGCCTCCATGAGGTTCAAGCCCACCACCCATCGCTCATTCACGTCGGGTCCCATTCTGGTCCAGTGGTAAGCCATTGAGACCCATCAGCCACTTCGAACTACGGGGACTTTGATCCATGTCAAGGCATGGTACGTAGGAAGCCTCCACGAGGTTCAAGCCTATCCATCACCCGATTCACGTCGAGTTCTATCCACGTCCAGCACGACGTTAAACTGCCATTCCGGATCTGAACTACGAGGACTTTGATTCCTTGCCACGGGGATACGTAGGAAACCTTCCCAAGGTTCAAGCCCACCATTAGCGGATCTACGGGTCTGCTTTCACGTCGGTACACTGACAATGCCTGTCGGACCAGGGTCCACCCTCATGTTGGTTCGCTGCTGGCATTCATCGGACCAAGGTCCACCTCCGCCGTCGCCCTTGCGATGGTCCCCTTTCATTCCCTCCACTTCATTTATCCACCTAGCACCCATTCCGACTCTCTCCCGGACCGTAGTATCCCGGTGAGACTATGTCAGTATGACCCTCTTCACAGCCACCTATGGGATGACCCGTCTCCGCTGGACGTTAAACTCGCGGCGTGCCCTGTGTTAAATGCATGAAGCTGAGGAAAACCTCAGATATGTGTCTATGACATAATTCCCCATGCTCGATGTGGGATGCCTCGGGCTTCCACGCCCTCGAGAAGCCCTGTAATCAGGGATAATAGACAAACACGACAGATTCCCCAGCATCCAGACACGCTACTGGTGCCTCAACGTGACTACTCCCCTGACCGAAGGTTGCTGCCCTGACCGGACCCTTTGGAATGTCCCGACAGAAGTTGTGTAATTAACCGGCGTCCATGGAAACATGGCACTGGGAAGAGTTTCACGAACTACGTATTAAATCTATGAGGGAGACCCGGACTAGGTGACAAGTTCCGAGGAGGAATCCACGAAAGGAAGAATCGACATCCCATTATCCCGTTTCGATCAAGGAGCAGATGTACCTGAACAAGGAATGAATGTCGCCCGCCTTTGGAAAGCGGGAATGCAGGGCGACAGGCAGCGCGTCCTCCACGGACGGATGTGCGCGTGCCCCGGCGAAAGCGTCGGAAATAGAAATGGTGAACCCGACGTGAAATTCTTCTCCTTAGTATGGAGATTAGTAGCGTTTGAGTCACCTATGGATTGACGTGTCACCGGATCCAGATATCCGGTGCCCGGTCCCGCCAAGAAAATAGCGGGCCTGTCGTGAAACTCACCAGAAGTTGGGGCAGTAGAACGTGGTGCATTCCACCCTGCAGCGTGTTGGAGTGGATCCTTCTTACAAACGTGGAGAATGGAAGGACACTGGGGCACTGGTTGTCAATCCTCTTCCCTCTCGGTGTTGATGAGTTGATCCCTTTGTTTCTCAGGAACCAGGTTGTAGTTACAGAGATGCGATCACCACCCGCGAACCTACGCAGGGGCAGGGGCAGCATTGCCATAGCTACCCCACATGGCGCCACTGCCGCCACGACGGTGCCACATCACGGAATACGGGACGCCCACGTCCCCTTTCCCCATCAGAGTTCATCCAACGAAGGGTGATCAATAGCCTCGTGCGCAGGTACGAGGAGGAAGGCGTCATCCCGACTAGGGATATGGCCCGCTTGGACCTGGAGGCCTCCAGGCCCCGCCATCAACACCGCCCTAACAGGCCGCGCAGGGAGCCCCTGCTCCCCACCCCGACATTCAACCGTTTCTGGAGCCTATCCCCGGAACGCCTTGACGACTCCTCACCTTACGCTGATGAGGTGGGTGTCGTTCGGCTTAGCCCACTCAGGGTCCCGACCCAGGGGCCCCAGGCGAGAGCCCCTGTCCGGCAATGCCAGCGCCGTCGTCCGACTCCGCAGGGAGAGCAGGCAGCCCATGCCCCTGTGCCACCTGCACCGGCCCGCCTTATCCTACGTCAGCGCCAGGCCCGGGCTGAGGACGCTCGGTCAGGCGTGTCCACTTCGACAGCTACAGTGGCCCGAGCCACCGCCGACGTGCATCATGGAGCCCCCGCGTGCGCTGAGCAGGGGCACCCCTTCGCCCAACCAAGATTGAGACCCCAACCGCCCCATGGGCAGGCTGGGTTGACTCTCCAGGTTGCAGGCCCATGTGGTGATCGCTGCGAGCCAACCCGCGGCGGCATCACCCCATACGGAGGTCCTCCCCGTACTTTTGCTCCACAGAGCGTGGGACTTCCCCGCTCTGAAGTTCTTCATGGAGGTACGCCTCGTGCTACCCCCATCCCGACGGAATACCTGCCCCGCGGCAGCGACGGTCGGCGCGGAATCTTTTCCTGCGCCCACTACACAGGATACGGAGCCCAATCTCCTACCCTCGACGGCCAATCTGAAGGCACCGTGCATCCGGCCCTTCTTCAACGTGGGGGTCCCCCCTACGTCCTCTCTGCAACTGGCGAAGGTCCTCCTCTCCCCAGCAACTCAAGGAGTGAAGGTCAGCCTCGCTCCTCCTGCATTGATCATGGAGGTCCTCCCCATGCTCCTGTTAATCCCAACAAAGGCTCCGCCTACATGGGTGTTTGTAGAGGCCCTCCCCGCGTACCCTTCGATATTTGCCCTGGTGTCCCTCGCACCTCGGGCATCTCGGTTGGGGGCCCTCCCCGCCACGGCGCCAGTGCCGCCCCGAGACTCCATGATAGGGATCAACCCTGTCCCGAAGAGCCACCCCGGGGTAGGATAGCAGGTCGCCGCCGCCACAAGAAGAATCCTGGGAAATCCCGGGTGGAGATGAAACTTGCTTGTTTCTCCGACTCTGAAGTGGAGTATGACTCAGCCATGGAACCTTCTCCCAGTTCCTCTGTATCAAGGACCGGGGCAGGAACCAGACGCGTCAGCCTCGTTCTCCCGGAACATGAGGTCCACCGGATCCCCATCTCCCTCCGCAGGTACATCCAGGAGGAAGAGATTCTGGGAATTTCGCAGGTCTCGACCGCGCAGTCACCACCATCGTCACCCGAAGCGCCCTCTACCTCTACTAGAGATCATGGAGAGCTATTTTGGGGGCCAACGGTGGTAGATAAACGACATGACTAGGCACCGGTAACGGCGATTCCTGTGCCTGAAGCAGTGGCTATTAGCCCGTCCTATCGTGACATTGTGGTCAGGTCACCTCGCTCTTCAGAGGAAGGCCCAGAATTCGGTGTCCAGTTCGCTCGCTCGCCGTATTATCCACCGCCGAATTTTCTATCCCAGAGGTCCGCCTCAGTACCGCTACCGGTCCCTCAGCCGCCCCCTGTTGATGAGTGGGGAAATACAGGGCCAGACCCCGAGGCCGAACCCAGGAGCTTCTGGAGTATTCTTACAGCGGACTACTTCCCAGAGAAGTTCTGGCCCACGGTGGCGCTGAATTTCCGCGTACCCGAGTCTCTTACCCCTGAAGAAGTGGGATGCTTTTTTCGAACCCTCTGGGCGACGCACTTCTACCTCCGTTGCGAATGGGTGGTATAACCCAGGAGTCGAGAGAACTTTGAGGATATTGGCGAGCAGTGTCGCCTGATCGATGCGGCCGCGCTCCTTGTGGCTCAGCACACCGAGTCGCCAGGTCATCAGAGTGCCCTCCAACGAAAATGCGTTCAGAGTTTTAAAGCACTCCGCAAGATCGTCAGGGAAGCCACCCCCTATGTGCAAGTCCGTGGTTGGGGACACTATGCTGCCCTTCTTTTCGATCCTATCCGACGGCAACCCGATTCGCTGTGTGACGTCGAGGACATGCCCTCAAAAGGAGTCGCGGTCCAAATGGATGACATTGTGGACAAGGAAGACGAACTGGAACTCCTTGATGGAGACTTCCCCCCAGAGGGCGTACCGCCACTACTGGACCCATCAGGGAGAGTTACCCGTCAGTAGAGGAACCTGCTAGGCCTGCCCGTACCCACCGAGTCGCTGTTACTCAGTCGAAACACCAGCAAGGGTAAAGAGCACGTCGGAGCTGTCAAGCACTCCGACCCGTCCGCCTCTGTGCAGAAAACGGACGAAGATCCCGAAAAAGTCACGTTACGCCAGCAGCTTGCCGAGCAGAAGAGACTGGTTGACGATCTTCTGGCTGAGCGCGCCGCAGAGCAGCGACCCGACTATGGTGATCCCAGGCCGGGGCAGCAGGGGTAGGAACAGTTCCCCCCCAGTGAGATGCCTTCGGGAAACCCTGATCATGCTACTGCCGCAGACAGGGAAGAATCCGGGACGTATGGCAAGAGGGTGCGATACGTTTCGCCAACCCCTCCTGAGCGACGGGGCAACCCGAAGAATCCCGTCCAGCTTCCCTCGGTCGCCCCGCAGGTCGTCTAGCCAGTTGACCCACGAGCGGCCAAGGCAGTCTACCATGTTGAAGAACCCGATAATGCACTAGTGGTTAGGGATCCCCGTCAGGATAGGGATCCCCATCGGGATGACCTTATTGCGGCACTCACAACCCGTCTCGAAGCGTTGGAGACGCGGCAGGTGGCGGTTCCACCGGATGGCAAGCCTTATCCCGCATGGGTGGATGATATGCCCGCGCCTTCGGGTTTTTGGAATCCCACTTTCTCACCCTTCAACGGGACAGGGGACCCGCCACAGCACTTGGCACATTTTTCTTCCAGGTGTGGCCCCATGCTGGGGACCCCGGCTCAGCAAGAAGCCGCCAAGCTCCGATGCTTTATACATACATTAGAAGGTCCGGCATTCGTCTGGCACAGCCAGCTCCCTACCGGATCGGTGACCAGATGGGAAGATCTCTGCCGGCAGTTCCTGTACCAGTTCAGCTCCACCACGCAGAAGACCAGCATCGCGGACCTCTTCAAGTGCAAGCAGAGGCCTGATGAGCGGGTTTCGGATTTCATCGCCCGGTGGAAGGGACTTACGTATTCCCTCGACATGCCACTGACTTAGGAGCAATTACTGACGATGTGTGTGGGGAACGTCAAAACGGAGCTAGTACCCTCCTTGATTACCTATAACTACCCTGGAGGGTTCAGGGATTTTTCAGATAAGGCTCAGCGCCTCGAGGAAGCCCTGCAACAGGCTAGCCAAGCACGTTTGTTGCCCCCTATGATCCCGGCCAGGAGGGCCGCCAGGGCTGAACCCGCCGCGGTGGCTCAAATAGAAGCCCCGAGACAGCTGGCGTTGCTGCTGGCGGCACCGCCCCCGCAACCCCGTAGAGGTCCTCCACCTCAAACACAGGCTCCTGCCCAGCAGCGACCGCCTCAGAACTGACAGGTTCCCCCGCGCAATGCGCCACCGCCACCTAGGCAAGGCAATCAGGTGCCACCTCCTCGGCAGGCCCCTCCGGCCCCTCGTCAGGGCCATTCCCCCAGGGCCCCCTATCCAGAAAGAAGACACCTGACTTATTCGTTTAACGAAAATCAGGTCCCTGGCTATTTCTGAAGTGCTCTAGAGCAAGGGAAAGTACGCTTGCCCGAGTGCAAAAGGCTGGCAGAGGCAAAACTCACCGATCACCCCAACTACTGCCCTTATCATCGGATCCTAGGGCACACCCTTAAGCAATTCTATGTGTTCAAAGACTGACTTCAAGACCAGGTCAATAACAACATAGTCAAGTTAGGCCCGGCTCCAGCCCAAGTGGCGGGTGTCTTTGCAGGATCAGGGATCAGCAGCGACAGCGAGGGCGAATGGCAGCAGGTCCCCAATCGCGGATCCCGGAAATACGATGACTGGATGGCTCGAAAAACTATCATCCGTGCCCCTGGTATCATCCGGGCGCGCCTGAAGCAGTCAGAACCGTCAGAAGAAATGGCTGGTACCTTCGCATCGTCTTTGCAATCGACCCCTTCCCAAAAGGGCAAGCAGCGGCGACGCAAGAAGAAGCAACGTGCACCACCGGTGCCGTCGTCATCCCGCACATTCGGCGAATTTCTGCCCCCTGAAATGGGGATTCCTCCCAGAATCCTCCTAGTGGCAGAAGACTCCTCGAGCGACAGTCAGGGGTACGCTTCGGTCAACACCGTGGAGCTGGTAAAGCCCTATATGACCCCCGATGAGGGGGAACTCCAAGCGAACCTCCCCAATGTTTCCAGCCAACGTCAACATCAGCGGAATCGAAACCGTGCCGGCAATCGAGGTACGTCTGCGGGAACCTTCAGTCAGGCCGTGCACGCCACTTAGACTAGACAGCAGGCTCAGCGCAGAGCTCAGCATGTGCAGCCCCATCTAACGCCCTCAGCTCTGCCTCCACCGCCATTTGTGCTACTGGATCGGGGAGAGCTGCCTCGTTCGTATGACAGTCAGTCTTGCCCGGCTACAGGCCAGCCTCTGCTACCCAGTCCTAGTCCGGTGACTATCCTCCAAGCTTCTACTAGCAGGCAGTAGGATGTACCCAGTTCTAGTCGACCGCCAGTTCAACCGGCAGGACCCGTTATGCCTCCAAATGCCAAAAGACCCCCTGTAAACAGAGGTTCACATTTGGCACGCAAATATGATGTCCTAAAGCACCTGGACGGAATTCCGGCGAGGCTCTCCATCCTTGAGTCCCTGCGCCTATCATCTGAGATGCGCGAGGCACTTGTCGAGGCCCTAAGGAGCCCCCTCCAGTTCGAGACGGAGGTAGCAGCTGCAGAAGCCTTCCATACCGAGACGATTGAAAATGCCGAGTGTCAGGCGGTTATCTCGTTTTCTGGTAAAGATGAGGACCCTCCCATACAGGGGCACATTCGCCCGCTGTACATCACTGGCCATTTTAATGGCGTGGAAATCAGCCGCTGTCTCGTTGACACGGGTTCTGGAATCAATCTAATTCCGACCCGGACGTTGCGAAAGCTGGGTCTGTCTGAAGGTGATTTGACTCCCTCTAACCTCAGGATCTAGGGGTACGACAGGACTGAGCAAACCCCAGTCGGCAAGATTCGCCTGAAGACTCAGTTCGGTGGCTTCGTTGCCAGCACCGAGTTCATGGTCGTCTCTCAGGATACCGCTTATAATGCATTGATGGGTAGGCCATGGCTCCATCTGCATGCAGCGGTCCCCTCATCGTATCACAAATGCCTCAAATACTACCTCAACGGTCGAGTAGGCGTGCTCCAAGGAGATGCGTCCCCTCTCGCTTCTTCTGAGGCCCGCTATCTGGATGCGGGTTATTAAAAAAGTAATGATAAACAAATCCTGGTAAGTGAGGATGGACCCGCCCCGGTCACAGGTGATCCTTGGGCAAGAATGGATGACGCTTATGTCCTTCCGATCCACCGGTTGGAGGCCACGACCCCCGACATGGGGAAATGTTTTGTTGTTTCGGGTACGCAAGGAAGGCATGTTCCCGTGTCCAAGCGACGGCGGAAAATCATCTCGTACTCCTACATCAACCAGGCTCGGGTCATCCCGGAACCTCCTACCCTTGTACGGTGCCGGGACCTCAAGCTCATGACGACGGCGGTACGCCACACGTGTCTCTTCCATCGGGCTGGAATCCACCGACTCAGGCTGACACGTCACCACTGCTTTGATATTATCAGGCGTAGCCCCTTGGGCCGGAGGCCAGATGGGATAGGATCAAATGCATTCATTGTTATGGTCTCAACGACAAGCGAGTCTCCCGATATGACAACCGCTGCTGCCCAAGCCGGCACCAGCTTCCCCTCGGGTTTTGAGAGCCCAGAAGTATCTCCCGTCACGGGAAGTTCTTCCACGGGTGGGGAGGAAGACTTGGAGGATGCTCCCCCCGCCTTTGACGAAGGCGTCTCTACCACGGTTGATGAATTGCTACAGGTGAACCTTGGAAGCGAGGTAGATCTCAAGCCCACATTGATCAGTGCGGCCATGTCCCTCGAGGAGCGGCAGCGGTACGTAGACTTCCTCAAACAACACCGCGATGTGTTTTTCTGGAGTTACAACGAGATGCCAGGACTGGATCCCTAGGTAGCCATTCCCCGTCTGGGCCTCCCGGCAAAACATCGTGGGTTTAAGCAGCCTCCCAGGAAAATGAACCCTTCTCATGGTGCCATGGTTGAGGCCGAAGTTGATAAGCTTATCAAATCCAACTTCATTAAGGAGATCCAGTACCCTAAATGGATTTCCAACATTGTGCCGGTGAGGAAGAAGAACGGGAAGATCAGAGTCTGCATCGACTTTCGCGATCTTAATCGCCACTGCCCAAAGGATGACTTCCCACTCCCGGTGACGGAGTTGTTGATTGACGCCACAGCCAGATTCCAAGCCCTCTCTTTCATGGATGGG
This sequence comes from Viscum album, assembly GCA_963277665.1. Taxonomy (NCBI): domain Eukaryota; kingdom Viridiplantae; phylum Streptophyta; class Magnoliopsida; order Santalales; family Viscaceae; genus Viscum; species Viscum album. The sequence continues at coordinate 1,136,876,860 of OY728122.1, forward strand.
TACTCCGGGTACGACCAGATCCGGATGGCCCCCGAAGACGAGGAGTCCACTACCTTCAGGGCTCCCCAAGGTACCTTTTGCTACCAAGTCATGTCATTCGGTTTGAAGAATGCAGGTGCCACTTATCAGAGGGCCATGCATCGCATATTCAAAACAATCCTCAGGACATTGGTGGAATGCTACGTGGACGACCTCGTAGTCAAATCACATCAACGCCAGGACCATCTCAAATAACTCGAGAAAGTGTTCGGTTTCCTCCGTTCTTGTCGCCTGAAGATGAACCCGTTGAAGTGTGCCTTCGGTGTCACCTCTGGGAAGTTCATGGGCTTTGTTGTCAGATACCTAGGTATCGAGATCGACCTGGAGAAGATCAAGGCCATCAGCCAAATGCCTCCCCCGAGCAACATTTGGGATCTTCGAGGCCTGCAAGGCCACCTACCCTATATACGCCGGTTCATCGCGAATCTAGCCGGCAAGTGTAAGCCCTTTTCCCGGCTCATGAAGAAGGGCACCGCCTATGAATGGGATGAAGAGTGTCGGACCGCCTTCGAGGAAATCAAGCAGTATCTGCTCCAACCTCTGGTCTTGATGCCACCCATCTCCAGAAAGCCTCTAGTCCTTTATGTGACCGCCCTGGAGAGATCCCTCGGCGCGCTGCTCGCCCAGAAGAATAACGAGGGCACTGAGAACAGTCTCTACTATCTCAGCCGCATGATTCTCGATACGGAGGTCAGATACTCCCCTATCGAAAAGAGCTGCCTTGCGCTCGTCTTCGCTGTGCAGAAGTTGCGGCACTACCTGCAGCACCATGAGGTGCAATTGATCTCTCGAGTAGATCCACTGAAGTACATCTTGAACCGCCCCATGCTGACTGGCCGACTAGCACGGTGGGCGGTGATTCTCCAGCAGTTTGATATCAGGTCCGTCCCTTAGAAGGCCGTTAAGGGACAGGTATTGGCAGACTTTTTAGCTTCCCATCCAACCTCCACGGATCAATCCCTGGACCTGGACTTCCCCGACGAGACGATCCTCTCAGTCGATCATGTTGTCCCGTGTTGGTAGATGCATTTCGACGGCACCTCCCGGAGCCCCACCGGTAGAAGGCTCAACGACCCCAAGCTCAACAGAGTGGGTCTGGGTATTGTCTTCATTACCCCGGCACAAGTCGTCCTGCCATACTCGTTCCTGTTGTTAGAAGGTTGTACGAACAATTAGGCAGAGTACCAGGCTCTCATCACTGGCCTCGAGTTGGCCCTTGAGATCCATGTCCCCCATCTACATGTGAAGGGAGATTCCGAGCTGGTGATCAAACAGGTGAATGGAGACTATGTCGTCAGGAAGCCAGAGCTCGCACCGTTGCTGGAGTACACCCTCCGCCTAATGGCCCAGTTCTCTTCTCGACCAGAGGTTACCCATGTCCCACGGTCGCAGAACGGTCAAGCAGACGCCTTGGCTAGCTTGGCCGCGTCACACGCAGAACCCGAGCAAGATGATCTAATCATACATGTGGCACACCAGAGAGTCATTACCCCCATCACCCAAGAGGACGATGATGGCCTGCGGGTAAGTCATCTCACTACGGGACCCTTTATATCAGGGATCCCGGGCTCGTCAGACACAGTGGTGGAAGACACTCCCGACTGGAGGGCGCCTTTTGTTGAGTATCTCCAAAATGGTCGCCTCCCAGACGACCGGGCTGAGCGCGAGCGAATCCGATGCCGCGCACTTCAATTTACCCTCCAGAGAGGCCCCAGCCTTGAGCAGGTCCTCTATAAACGGAATTTCGATGGAGTCCTCCTCTGTTGCATCCAAGGATTAGAGATACCTCAAGTCATGCAAGAGGTTCACGCCGGTTCCTGTGGCGCCCATCAAGCTGGGTCGAAGCTGTCCCATCAAATCTGGAGGTTAGGGTACTTCTGGCCCTCCATGATCCACGATTTCATTGGGTATGCGAAAAGATGCCACGCGTGCCAAGTACACTCCAACTTCTTGCATCGGCCGCCAGAACCCCTCCACCCCACCAAGTATTCTTGGCCATTTGTGGTATGGGGACTTGATGTATTGGGACCGTATCCACCGGCAACAGCCCGCGAGTGCAGATTCATCTTGACTGCTACAGATTTCTTCTCCAAGTGGGCGGAGGCAGTTCCGCTCAAAGAGGTCAAGGCCCGTTCTATCGTTGACTTTGTGAGCTCCAACATCATCCACCGGTTTGGGGTCCCTCATGTCGTCCTCACCGATAACGGCACCAACTTCTGAGAAACTGAACTGAAGAAATTGTACGCCAAGTACAACATCCGGTCGAACCATACTTCCCGCTATTATGCGCAGGAAAATGGACAGATCGAGGCGTTCAACAAAACCCTCTCTAACATTCTGCAGAAGATGGTTGTCCAGAACAAGAAAAGTTGGACAGACAAGCTCCCCAACGCCCTCTGGACATACCGGACGACGAATCGCAACTCCACCCAGGTGACCCCATATTCCCTAGTGTATGGAGCTGAGGCCGTCCTACCCATTGAAATCCAGCTGTCGTCGCTACGCACTGCAGTTTATGATCACCGGACATCAGATGAGGTAGCCGAGATCTGTCTAGCTGAATTGGAAGCACTAGACGAGAACCGACTTCATGCCCTGCACAATCTGGAAAGGCATCAGGATAAGATGGTGAGGGCCTTCGACAAGAAGGTTCGTCTCCGCTCTTTTCTACAAGGCGACCTGGTACTGGCCCTTCGAGCGCCAATGATTCCCGGTAGGAAACCGCCCAAATTAGAACCCAAATGGGAAGGTCCTTATATCATCCATAAGGTTTACCCCAATGGAGTATACTCCTTGGAGACCACATATGGAGAGCGTATAACCCCTCCCACCAATGCCAAATTCCTCAAACGATACTTTGCCTAGGGAGAGAGGGTCCTGCATGACCTTAAACTGCACATAATGGTCCTGCACGACCTTAAACGGCGTCCACGTCCTGCAAGACGATAAACTACAAAATAGTCTGAGCTCTATGACTTTAAACTAAGATCTCCCCCGTCTCCACCGCGATACGTTAAACTGCAAGCCAGTCAGGCCTTCCTGACCAAGGCTTAGCCCCAGGCCCCTTGGCCTCCTTGGTCCTGCACAACCTTAAACTACGTCCACGTCCTGCAAGACGTTAAACTACAAAATAGTCCGAGCTCTATGAATTTAAACTAAGATCTCCCCCGTCTCCACCGTGAGACGTTAAACTGCAAGCCAGTCAGGCCTTCCTGACCAAGGCTTAGCCCCAGGCCCCTTGGACTCCTTGGTCCTGCACGACCTTAAACTGCGTCCACGTCCTGCAAGACGATAAACTACAAAATAGTCCGAGCTCTACGACTTTAAACTAAGATCTCCCCCGTCTCCACCATGAGACGTTAAACTGCAAGCCAGTCAGGCCTTCCTGACCAAGTCTTAGCCCCAGGACCCTTGGCTTCCTTGGTCCTGCATGACCTTAAACTGCATCCACGTCCTACAAGACGATAAACTACAAAATAGTCTGAGATCTACGACTTTAAACTAAGATCTCCCCCGTCTCCACCGCGAGACGTTAAACTGCAATCCAGTCAGGCCTTCTTGACCAAGGCTTAGACCCAGGCCCCTTGGCCTCCTTGGTCCTTCACGACCTTAAACTGCGTCCACGTCCTGCAAGACGATAAACTACAAAATAGTCCGAGCTCTACGACTTTAAACTAAGATCTCCCCCGTCTCTACCGTGAGACGTTAAACTGCAAGCCAGTCAGGCATTCCAGACCAAGGCTTAGCCCCAGGCCCCTTGGCCTCCTTGGTCCTGCACGACCTTAAACTGCGTCCACGTCCTGCAAGACGATAAACTAAAAAATAGTCCCAGCTCTACGACTTTAAACTAAGATCTCCCCCATCTCCACCACGAGACGTTAAACTGCAAGTCAGTCCGGCCTTCCTGACCAAGGCTTAGCCCCAGGCCCCTTGGCCTCCTTGGTCCTGCACGACCTTAAACTGCGTCCACGCCCTACAAAACGATAAACTACAAAATAGTCCGAGCTCTAAAACTTTAAACTAAGATCTCCCTCGTCTCCACCGCGAGACGTTAAACTGCAAGCCAGTCGGGCCTTCCTGACCAAGGCTTAGCCCCAAGACCCTTGGCCTCCTTGGTCCTGCACGACCTTAAACTGCGTCCACGTCCTGCAAGATGATAAACTACAAAATAGTCCGAGCTCTACGACTTTAAACTAAGATCTCCCCCGTCTCCACCGCGAGATGTTAAACTGCAAGCCAGTCAGGTCTTCCTGACCAAGGCTTAGCCCCAGGCCCCTTGGCCTCCTTGGTCCTGCAGGACCTTAAACTGCGTCCACGTCCTGCAAGACGATAAACTACAAAATAGTCCGAGCTCTACGACTTTAAACTAAGATCTCCCCTGTCTCCACCGCGAGACGTTAAACTGCAAGCCAGTCACGCCTTCCTGACCAAGGCTTAGCCCCATGCCCCTTGGCCTCCTTGGTCCTGCACGACCATAAACTGCGTCCACGTCCTGCAAGACGATAAACTACAAAATAGTCCGAGCTCTACGACTTTAAACTAAGATCTCCCCCATCTCCACCGCGAGACGTTAAACTGCAAGCCAGTCAAGCCTTCCTGACCAAGGCTCAGCCCCAGGCCCCTTGGCCTCCTTGGTCCTGCACGACCTTAAACTACGTCTACGTCTTGCAAGATGATAAACTACAAAATATTCTGATCTCTACAACTTTAAACTAAGATCTCCCCCGTCTCCACCGCGAGACGTTAAACTGTAAGCCAGGCAGGCCTTCCTGACCAAGGCTTAGCCTCAGGCCCCTTGGCCTCCTTGGTCATTCATGACCTTAAACTGTGTCCACGTCCTGCAAGACGATAAACTACAAAATAGTCCGAGCTCTACGACTTTAAACTAAGATCTCCCCCATCTCCACCACGAGACGTTAAACTGCAAGCCAGTCAGGCCTTCCTGACCAAGGCTTAGCCCCAGGCCCCTTGGCCTCCTTGGTCCTGCACGACCTTAAACTGCGTCCACATTGTGCAAGACGATAAACTACAAAATAGTCCGAGCTCTACGACTTTAAACTAAGATCTCCCAGGTCTCCACCGTGAGATGTTAAACTGTAAGCCAGTCAGTCCTTCCTGACCAAGGCTTAGCCCCAGGCCCCTTGGCCTCCTTGGTCCTGCACGACCTTAAACTGCGTCCACATCCTGCAAGACAATAAACTAAAAAATAGTCCGAGCTCTACGACATTAAACTAAGATCTCCCCCGTCTCCACCGCGAGACGTTAAACTGCAAGCCAGTCAGGCCTTCTTGACCAAGGCTTAGCCCCAGGCCCCTTGGCCTCCTTGGTCCTGCACGACCTTAAACTGCGTCCACGTCCTGCAAGAAGATAAACTACGAAATAGTCCGAGCTCTATGACTTTAAACTAAGATCTCCCCCGTCTCCCCCGCAAGACGTTAAACTGCAAGCCAGTCAGGCCTTCCTGACCAAGGCTTAGCCCCAGGCCCCTTGGCCTCCTTGGTCGTGCATGACCTTAAACTGCATCCACGTCCTGCAAGATGATAAACTACAAAATAGTCCGAGATCTACGACTTTAAACTAAGATCTCCCCCGTCTCCACCACGAGACGTTAAACTGCAAGCCAGTCAGGCCTTCCTGACCAAGGCTTAGCACCAGGCCCCTTGGCCTCCTTGGTCCTGCACGACCCTAAACTGTGACTTGGTCCCGCACGACCTTAAACTGCATCCTCATCCTCTTTGCAAGACGTTAAACTGCAAGCCAGTCAGGACTTCTTGACCGAGGCCCAGCCTCGGGCCCCTTGGCCTCCTTGGGTCTCTGGCCCCCCGTCTCCACTTCGAGACGTTAAACCACAAGCTGGTCAGGTCTCCCTGACCGCGGTCTGGCCCCAGGCCCCCTCGTTTCTCCCTGATTTACCCTCTTACGGGATCGTGCGGTGTGGTGTAGGACTATGTCCTCATTCACGACGGATTACTTGTCGCACCGTACTCATTCCCGAATGAGATGCCCCTCATCCCGCATGACGTTAAACTGCATGACAAGAACTATGTGTGGCTTGATTCCCATTTTTATGGGATACGTAGGAACGCTCAGACACCTCATCTCGAGCCTAGCCCCAAGCTCTTCTCTTTCACTATTCCCCCCTGGGAATAGTTTCCTCAGAGGCTCCTTGTGTAGCGAGGGGAATACAACCCCGCTCACATAAGGATTGTAAGGGTCGCACCATGTTCCCACTCTCGTTCTTCTATCCTCTCACGTCCTTACCACATGACGCTAAACTACATGGCCTTCAAGAACTACGTACGGCTTGATTCCCATCCTAATGGGATACGTAGGAACGTCCGGACATTTCGTCCGTTGGCCTGGCCTAAAAGTCGAGATCTTCCACTCCGGTTACGACACGGTAGGGTGCACACTTTTTCCCCAACTCACATCGATCAAGCCTCGACCCGACTGCACATTCCCCCCTGGAGGTGTTTTCCCCTTTTGTGGATGGATACAGCTATGCTTCACCCACTCCTTGACTGGGATTCCATCATCTTTCATACCCAGAGGGACCCCCAAGAACAGACTGGATACTATGCCCAAGGGCTCTCCTACCGATACGGGCCAACGCCCCCGAGGGTTTTCAACCAACAAGCCGATACAAGTACCGCGTTGCGAATTTGGTCAGCGGTCGACGCTCATTTGTTGCTCCCATGTCAGGTTACCATAGGAATGCTGTGTTTCAAACATGGTCAACAATGTCCTGGACCTTCGGGTCCACCCCGAGATGTCCCAGACATCGAGTGCAGTGACTCATTCTGCCCCATCACGAGGTGACAAACTTCCCCCATGGAGGTGCTGGCAATCAGACCCACGGCTCTGCTTCCCCATAGGGGTGTACGGTGTGGTGTAGGACTACGTCCTCATTCACGTCGGGATCATGTACCATGTCGTACGACTCCCTTTACGAGGCCCAGCCTCAGGCCCCTTGGCCTCCTTGGGCCCCTGGCCCCTCGTCCTCATGTAAGACGTTAAACTACAAGCCAGTCAGGCTTTCCTGAATGATGCCTAACCTTAGGCCCCTTGGACTTTCCGGGCCACAGCCTAGGTCCCTTCTTACCCGGAGTGTACGGTGTGGTGTGGGACTACATCCTCATTCACGTTGGGATCATGTACCATGCCATACGCCCTCCCCTTACGAGGCCTAGCCTCAGGCCCCTTGGCCTTTCGGGTCCCCGACCCTCGTCCTCATGTAAGACGGTAAACTGCAGACTCATCGGGCCTTCAAGATTGATGCCTGATCTTAGGCCCGTTGGCCTTCTCCCCAATCTCTCACCCGGAGTGTACGGTGTGGTATGGGACTATGTCCTCATTCACGTCGGGATCATGTACCATGTCGTACGACTCCCTTTACAAGGCCCAGCCTCAGGCCCCTTGGCCTCCTTGGGCCCCTGGCCCCTCGTCCTCATGTAAGATGTTAAACTACAAGCCAGTCAGGCTTTCCTGACTGATGCATGACCTTAGGCCCCTTGGCCTTTCCGGGCCACAGCCTAGGTCCCTTCTTACCCGGAGTGTACGGTGTGGTGTGGGACTACGTCCTCATTCACGTTGGGATCATGTACCATGCCATACGCCCTCCCCTTACGAGGCCTAGCCTCAGGCCCCTTGGCCTTCTCGGGTCCCCGACCCTCGTCCTCATGTAAGACGTTAAACTGCAGACTCGTCGGGCCTTCAAAATTGAGGCCTGATCTTAGGCCCCATGGCCTTCTCCCCAATCTCTCACCCGGAGTGTACGGTGTGGTATGGGACTACGTCCTCTTTCACATCGGGATCATGTACCATGCCGTACGACTCCCTTTACGAGGCCCAGCCTCAGGCCCCTTGGCCTCCTTGGGCCCCTAGCCCCTCGTCCTCTTTGCAAGACGTTAAACTGCAAGCCAGTCAGGCCCTCCTGACCGAGGCTCAGCCCCATCCCTTGGGAATCTTCATCCCATCTTGGCCCCTTGGCCTACCCTTCCTCCATGAGGGGGATTATGTGTTGTGGTGTAGGACTACGTCCTCGTTCGCTTCGGTTTCGCAATGCCTATGCCATATACCTCTCCCTACTGAGCTATTTCGTTGATCCCTTTCCGACAGTTCACTGATGTGCCTAAGAGTACTCTGGTTTATTACCTGGAATGCCAAGCTTTACTCGGACACGTCTGCATCGTCTTCCAGGCTTTGTGTATACCTGCATCAGGGCTTCCATCATCTTTCACACCCAGAGGGACCCCCAATAACGGCCTGGATACTACGCCCAAGGGCTCTCCTACCGTTACGGTCCAACGCCCCCGAGGGTTTTGGACAACAAATCGATAAAATCCCGCGTTGCGAATTTGGTCAGCGGTCGATGCTCGTTTGTTGTTCCCACCTTGGGCTAGCGCGACATGGACGCTGTGTTTCCACCATGGTTAACAGTTTTCCTCTCTTGCCACGCCAACTCATTAGGCCCAAAATGTCGGGTGCACAATTAACACCCTTCATCACTTCACTGTGTCCAAGTAGAGTCTCGAAACACTCGGTACATTTCCTTCGTGCATGTCTGCGCGTTGGGTGAACTGGTCGTGTCGAAGGTGTCCTTTGGGGCTCTCTATCAACTCCCGTTTGGCTCCCCCCAAGTATTGCGATGAGGATATCCCCCTTTTTTCCCACACCGAGTGTAGCTCACGTGGGCTTAGGGATTGGGTTGACATCTGTGCTTGCTTGGGAAGTTGCCACCATTCACGGTCCGAGCTCTAAGACCCTAATCTAAGATTCTCATCTGGAACTACGCATGATTCCCATCCTAACGGAATGCGTAGGAATGCCCAGACCTCCTGTCTTTGGGTCCAGATTGAGTCCAGCTAATTCGCCTCTCTAGTCCTGCCTTCAGGACCCCGACTACGGGACTGCGTGGCGTAGTGAGGGACTATGTCCTCATTCACGTCAGGTTTGCAATAGCTGCACCACGCACGCCCCCATTCTGAGGTTCAGTCCTCCTATTCCTTGTCCTGCATGACATTAAAAGGCACCCTTTAGAACTACGTGTGGATTGATTCCCATTCTCATGGGATACGTAGGACCACCTGAATGTCTAGGCTTCGGGTCCAGCCCCACCTCTTAGAGATCTTCTGATCTCCCGGTCACCTAGGCCATATGGCCCATCCCTCCCTAGAAAGGGGATATGTAGGTGTGATACAAGGCTTTGGGCACCATGCCCCCTTCTCCCGAGAATTCCCCATCTCTTGGTTACCCTCAAGTCGAGTCCCTCGACCCCTTGTAGTGGTTCACCCATGTGTTAAGAGTACTCTGGTCTAGGACCAAGAGTGTCAGATTCAACTTGATCAAGGTCCTTCCACTTGTCAAGCTTTGTGTTCCCCTCCATTTGGGATTCCATCACCTTTCACACCCAGAGGGACCCCCAAGAACGGCCTGGATACTACGCCCAAGGGCTCCCCTACCGTTACAGGCCAACGCCCCCGAGGGTTTTGGACAACAAATCTATAAAATCCCGCGTTTCGAATATGGTCAGCGGTCGATGCTCATTTGTTTGTCCCCATTTCAGGCTAACGCGACAGGACGCTGTGTTGCGAACATGGTCAGTAGTAATTTTCTGTCATCACACCATCCCTTTCAGTCCTCGAATGTTGGTTGCACGATTCACATCATTTTCCACCCCATCATGTCCAGGTGGAATCTCGACACTTTTGGCACAATCCCTCAGTACACCTTTGTATGTCAGGGAGATGAAGCTGCAATATGGCGTCCTTCAGGGCTCCCATGGTTCGTGGTCCTATCATACGACCCTAAACTGTGACATTATCGTTCTGGCTGCATGACGAAAAAACGGCACTGCATTGTGGTGACCTCGTTGTAGAGGACATCACGTTGGGTATTGGTCACGTGCCATGCCATTTTTCAACGCCCATCACGGCTTGATTCTTGTGGCGACATCACGACCTATTATTCTAGGTCTGCCGCTTCACAAAAAAAAAACCATTCACCTTGAAGAACAAACAAGATACATCAAATTCCACTTTGTTTAGTGCTTGGGCCACGCCCACACTCCCCTTTCCCTCTGGAAGTGGTATCCTACCATGTCACAACCCAGAACTACGTATGGCTTGATTCTCATCCTTATGAGATACGTAGGAGCGCCCGGGCGCTTCCCTGCGGGCCCAGCCTAACCCTTGTGTTTGGTCCCTCGACTCGAGCATTTTCTCAGAGAACGCATGGTGTGGTGTAGGACTCCGTCCTTATTCACGTCAGGTTTTGATGCCATGCGTCCCCTGATCATTTTACCCATTCATGGTATAAGGTCATTTCCAGAACCACGTATGGCTTGATTCTCATCCTTATGTGATACGTAGGAGTGCCCGGGCACTTCTCCGCGGGCCAGGTCTAACTTTCTCTCTCGGTCCCTTGACCTAAAACCTCTCTTAAGGAGGTTGTGCAGTGTAATATGGGACCATGTCCTCATTCACGTCGGGTTATTCACCCCACCGCACACACCCCCTATTCCCATTCACGCCAGGTGTCTGAGTTACTCCACCATGTATCCCATGTTCCCCTTACCCATCCATGGTCCGAATTCTATGACCCTAAACTAAGATTTCCCTATGGGAAAGGACTCTGCTCCCCCTATCTAATACGTCTCGTTGCTGTATTCAGATGTGTTTCGAAAAAGATCTCAAAGTGTGGGATTTTCATGGGGACATTCCCCTCATCCCATGACCAAGCTTCGTGAGCTCGCTATTTGGATCCTCATCCTCTTCCACATCCAAAAGGACCCTCGAACGACATGGATTCTAGGCTTAAGGGCTCTCCATGAATGTTAGACCTAAGGGCCCTCCAATCGTTTCGGGCCAACGTCCCTACAGATATTTGACAACATTTGTGACATGGTCCCGTGTTTCGAACATGGTCAACGGTCGGCCCTCATTTGTCTGTCCCCATTCTAGGCTAACGCGATAGGATGCTGTGTTGCGAACATGGTCAGCATTAATCCTCCATCGTCATGCCGCCATCATCGTGATCTGAATCTCGAGCGTCATGATTCACACATTTCCACTCCCTCATGTTCAAGTGGAATTCCATCATACTTGGCTCTTTCTCTTCGCGCATCTAGGTGCGCTAAATTATTGTGTTAGTGTCATTGGGCCGGTATCCACCGAGCGTCCCTTTGCCCTAACCTGCCCCTTTTGTGTCGGGAAATTCCCACCACTACTGCTTGTTTCCCACACCGAGCACGACTCACGTGGGCTTAGTAGTTTTGGCAGGATGTGTACCAACACGGCCAGGCTCCTCATCATCCTGCACGACGTTAAACTGCATTTCTAGAACTACGTACGGCTTGATTCCCATCATCATGGGATATGTAGGGACACCCAGGCATTTCACCTAGGGTTCAGCCCCTGGAATCACAAAATCTTGTTCCTCCCCATTTCCAGCCCTCTGGCCTGACCCCTCAGGGAGAACTATGTAATTGCGATTCTACCCTGAACAAGTTCAGGACACCCCAAGATCGCATCGGGAAGTGACAGATCCCCTCGCCAGAGAGGCCCTATCTGGAAGAAGGAATGATCCATGATCAGACCGATGCGCCCATCTGGCGTACTCCCACCACGGTGGTGTAACTACCTAAGTGTTGGATTCTGTTTGAACAGACCATCACTCCATATTCCACGCTTTGCGTGCCCCTTATTCGGACCCTTTTCCTCTTTCATGTCTGAAGGAACCCCCTAACGGCCTGGTCTTATGCCGCATCGGCTCACCTACCATCATGGGCCAACGTTCCGAAAGACGGGTCATGTCTGGAAGGACCCCCTAACAGTATGGATGTCTGACCTATGGTCCGCCTACTGTCCTGGGCCAACGTCCCGAAGGATTGATCGACAACACTTGTGACATGGTCCCATGTTTCGAACATGGTCAACGGTCGACCCTCATTTGTTGTCCCCATTTCAGGCTAATGCAGTAGGGATACCGTTTGTCTGCCACGGTTAACGGTTGTCCTTTATTGTCACGCCATCCCCACAGTGTTCTGGATTTGGGTATCGTGATTCACACTTCCCATTTTCATCTGTTTGGACCGATTTCAGCGCCCCTGGCGTTGCCCCGTTCATGCATAAGAGCACGCTGAAGAAACGGTAATTTGGCAATCTTGGAAGTTCCCTCTCCGATCAAGCCATCTACCTCCTGCATCTCACATTGGGCTCGACCCATGTGGTCTTGGAGGATTTTCTCCGAACGTCCCGCAAACATTGCAGGGATGTAACAAGGCAATTCAAACAATGGAAATTGTGCGTGCAACGACACTCAAAAAAAAGGAGAGAGAAAGAGTTGAAGCACGAAAGTACTAGTAAAAGGTTTCTTTTGGGTTTGTTACAATACCCGGGGGTTGACTTCTCCCATAGACGGGTTGACCCCGTCAAAAGAGGGTTACAGCTCCGCCACCCGCTGACTTGCGGCGTCCAAGGCTTGTTTCCGCTGATTCAACTCCCTCTCCTCTTCAGCAGCAGCGGGACATAATTCGTCAACTCTGGCTCTGGCCCTTTCTACCTCGGCCTGGATGGCAGCCATCCTTCCAGAGGTCTGCCCCATATGCTCCTCAGCCTCTGCCAGCTGGGCCTTCAACCATGAGACCAGCTCAGACTGCGTATCAAGAGTGGATGAAATCTCGTTGGCCCGGATCTGCATCTGTTGGACCTCACCTTCAGCCTCCTGGAGCTTCTTAATGCTGGTCTCCTTCCTCTGCTGCCATCCCACACTCAGCCCACGATCATGCTCTCGGATCTTCTCAACCATAAGATCTCGGATGAGCACGTGAGGGCGTTTGGAATCCACTCCCCCGGCACACAGTTCGCGCAACCGCGAGCGGAGTCTATCCATTTCGTCCAGCCATCGCGCTTGGGGAGTGTCCCTGATAAAGCGCGTGATCAGCTTCCACGACCGGCGATGGACTATGTTGCTGTCTTCCTCGTCGGAGGTCGTTTCATCCCAGTCCGCGCGATCAGCAGGCTCGTACGCAGGATATGCCTGCAGGAACTCCTCGGCAGGATCTTCATCCGGCATTGAATCCGGCACGACACCTAGTGTTGGAGCAGGCGCAGCAGGAGTAGGGCCCACCGTCTGACCCTCTTCATCAGAGTCCACCTCGATGACTTCAGGTACGGCCCTGCTGGTGGTCCTGCCAATGATGGTGTGCGTCGCATCTTGAGGAGGTGGGGGGACTATCGCCACCATCACCGGCATGCCCCTAGGAGGGATGCCACCAGACATCCCGACCAGTCTTGCTGCAGCAGCCCACGCCAGTCAGAGAACTGTACGACAGAAAGGGATATAAACGTTAGTTGGAAGGCATAGTCTACATATGACGATAAGGGAACCAGTGGAGGAGACTTACAGAGATCGACCTCCTAGCGCTGCTCTTGAGCCGGTACCAACGGAACCCCGAGGCGAGGCCCTCCATATATTGTTGGAAGATCTGGAGATTCCGGGAGAGCCTCCACGGATACTCTAGCCCCACCAAACGCAGAACTGGACGCAGCCATGGGCGTGGGTTCTGAAGATCCCGCATCATCACCCGCCAAGGGGCGAGAACGAGGCCTGCGAACAAGTTCCTCCTGCATGGCCTAAACATTGGTGAGAAGTCCATGGTGACCCAAGAACAGATCGTAAGGAGAGAAGTTCGGAATGCTACCTCAAGAGCCTCCACGAAGTCATCGGACTCTGAGCCCCGGTCTCCGACCTCGCCCTCCTCCAACGGGCTCCCTCCTCTAGCCTCATCCCCCCGAGAAGAGTCCTCTAATTCCTCCGGCAAGGGGAAGCGCTCCCTCAGATCGGCAGCCGATAACTGCGGGGGGACCGTCTGATTCAACAGTACCCTCACCCGGCCTGTCATTGGGCGAGGGACACCACTGGAGTGGACGTAACCCTCTAGCTCTTCCAGATACTATTCTGCCTCCGCCGGAGACACCAAGAATCCAGCCCGAACTGGGCCTATGCCCGGCAATTCCATCCCGAGGCGATTCAGGTGGGCCCACATCTCAGGTGGGCTAAGGAACTGCCGGTTGACATCCCAAATGTCCCAAGCTTCTGGGAAGACAGCATCTTCTGCCATGTCGATGTGACGCAGCCGCTTCCCGGAGCCTGAGTGGATATCTTAAGAAATCCCCTCGGTGGCCGCCCCTCTGAATGGACCTGTTCTCCCGGAACCACCGGATCCACCATTGCTGCCATACCCTCGGCCGGTGCAGGTCTCGCCGTCATCACAGCCTCGCTACCGCGAGCAGCCCTAGCTTCCCTCCGACCACGACCTCGAGATAGAGGAGACCCACTATCACTGACCCGGATAGTTGATTGCTTCAGCATCTCTCCTGGGTAAGCAGCCTCCCAACTGATGGAGTACTCCTTCACCAATCCGAAAGCAGCGGTGGATGGAGGCAAGGCAATCCACATCTTTCCATATTCTCGTGTGAACATGAGCCACAGCTGCGTCATCACACATGGGTGCTCCTCGTGGCGCACCTCCCAGTAGACCTGCGGGGTCAGCCGCTGGAGGCACCGGAACTGCCTCGCAAAACGATGTGGGGTGTACGGTTCGCAGATTGGCTCGCGATCTATCCGAGCCACCAAAACTCCACCTCGGAAGGCCAGAAGGTAAGCCCGATGTTCTTCCGTTCCTCGCCCGTCGTCAGTAAGTATTCCTGTCGGCAACGGGAAGGGGTGGAAATTAAACTCATCCACCCTCCACACCCGGTTCAGTACCATCAGGACAGGCAGTTTGAACGGGAATCTCCCAACTGCGTTCAGGATGGAGGGGCGAAAGTTCGATCCCGGTGGAGAAATAGGGTTTGGATACTCGTAAATCCCCCTGATGTGCGCGATCCACCCATACAGGAGGTGGAAGGGCCCGCATATCCTTGGCAGCTTCTTTCCCTCACTAATGTGCCGCATCATTCTGTATAGTTTAGTGAGCATCGGAATCCCCAGGTTGATCCGCTGCCCCATGGCCAACATCGACGCCATGATGAAAGAGCTGGGCCGCACCCCCATGCTCGTATCCCTCACTGGTAGGATCCACCCACTGATGAGAGCCGCGATGAACGCCGCCAGCCTGACTATCGGCTGTTGTTCAGTGCTGACACGGAAACCCCAAGTCTTCCATTGGCTGTCCTCCAAGACCCGCCAATACGAGTGCCCCTTGCCCCGTTGGGCCGACCTCGGACAAGTTCGAGGCCTCGGCGGGAACTCTCGATCTTCTGGGAAGTTCAGGAAGCGTTTGAACCATCTCCTGAAGTGGACATCCCTCACTGCCTCCTTGTCCTCTCCAGGGACGAGTGCCATCAGCGCTGAAGCCAGTCGCGGCATTTGCTCCGGATCCTCCCACGTGCTGATGACGGGGAGGAATTCGTCATACATGGCCCCCAAGATCGGGATCCCGGAAATCTGGTGGACATCCCACAAGCTGATGCCCACCTCCCTGTGATGAAGGTGAAAAGTGTTGGTCCTGGATGACCATCTACTCAGCAGTTCCGGCATCAGCTGCTTCGGTTGGTAAATATGGAATTGGGAGGCCCACACCGCCTCATACAACCCCACTCTCCTCAGCTCGGCCCCAAACTCCTAGCATGAGGCGCCTACCCAGTAGGCCCAGGCCCAGTCGTCGGTAAAATTGCCGCCCTGAAGCAGGTCCCACTCATTGGACCATCCTTTCCTTGGATCCTGCAAAGTCGCCTTCAGCATGGTGCGGTAGAGAGGAGGGGACGTCTCCAGTTGCAGTGGCCTCCCGTCGATATCATTCACATGGTTGTAGAGACAGTCAGCGTTGATGGGTGTGAAGTCCTCCCGTGCATGACCATCAGCCGCCCTGAACCATTGGTGCTGGCATGGTATGCTCCTGAACCAGCAAGCTGGTTCGTCCCTGCTCGCCTCAGGGATGAAGATGTCATCCCTCAGCCCAAAGCCGTACAACGACAATTTCTTGCACTGCGGATAATCCCTCTGACCTTCCGATAGTAGATCTGTCAAAGAAGTGTGGTCCGAGTGGCTCTGAACCATCTCCCCCAAGCCTGGACGGTTGGCCATCTTGTCCCGACGAGCAGCATCTGCAAGCACTCCCAGCATAGCCTCTTGATGGGCCATTTTGATGTCGACCCTCAGAAAAGTTTTTTTCCCAAATCGCGAAGCTCAACCGCGAAGATGAATCGTGAAGTTCGACCGCGAAGTTGAATCGCGAAGATCGGTCGGGAGACCAAGCCGCGAAGTCTGGCCAAGGCCGACAAGAAGTTCTCTTAGCGCGAACGTGGAGCCAGAGACCCGCGGTTGGCCGCAAAGCTCGATTCGCGGAGAGCTGTCGCGGAGTACGCGGAGCTTCGTGAAGTCGAGAGCACGAAAGACAAGGATTCACGTGAAGACAAAAGTGTTCGACCCCCCTACTTATAGGTGGTGACCCCAGAGCATCGCGGCGCGCCGCCCCCTCGCAGAGCATCGTGGCGCGCCCGGATCCGTGACCCCAATCAGCATCGCGGGCCCCCTTCGCGGAGCGGCATCGCGAACCACCGAGAAATTTTGGCGATTTTCTCTCAGACTTCGACCCTTCTCCCTCCGTGGCTCCAAGTCTGAGGGGGGGCATTTGTTTGCGCCAAAATATGGCCCGAAAGAAGAGCAACAAAGAAGGCTGGCGCGCTGCCTCGCGGAGCACCGACGCGAAGCACCGACGCGAAGCCCCTCCATGAAGCGCCCTGACCATCGGGGCCCCGCGAAGCTCCAGAGGCAGTGATGCTCCGCGAACGCATTTGACGTTCGCGAGCCGCCGCGAAGCTCCAGAGGCGGTGATGCTCCGTGAACGCATTTGACGTTCGTGAGCCGCCACGAAGCTCCAGAGGCAGTGATGCTCCGCGAACGCATTTGACGTTCGTGAGCCGCCGCGAAGCTCCAGAGGCGGTGATGCTCCGCGAACGCATTTGACGTTTGCGAGCCGCCGCTAAGCCCCAGAGGCGGTGATGCACCGCGAATGCATTTTACGTTCGCGATCCGCCGCGAAGCCCTTGAGGCGGCGCACATGTGCTGCTTCGCGGAGCCCCTTCCCTATAAATACTGGGCTCCCCCTGAGTCCCGAGGACGGACGACCCGACCTTTCGGCTTCTCCTCTCCCAAATCGCGAAGCGCGCTTTGCCCCCGGGAATCATGAGCTCTGAGAGGTACTTCTCCTTCGCGAGACGCCTCTGCTTTGACTTGTTTTGAGCCCCTCTTCCGAGAGGGTTTCCCTTCGTGAAGCCCAAGGGCATTCTCGAAGGAAGGGGATTCCCAAGGGAACCTGGGCAGCCGCGGAGCACTTGTGCTTCGCGAAACACCCAACCCACATGAGTGATCCATACTAAGGCAGGATCGCGCCACCTCGTGAATCACATTGATTTGCAGGACTCTACTTCGCGAGACACCCCTTCTTCGCGAGGCAGTGCTCCGCGAACACTGTTCCATTTCGTGAAGCAGCTTCCATTCCCACCTGCGCCCCATGCTAAGGCCAAGGCACCGCACTTCGCGAAGCTCACTCCTTTTCTTAGCGACTCCTCTTCCCGTGCAACCCTCCAGGTTTGCGCGATGTGATTTCAAAGTCCCATGGACAACACCACCCGTAGAGTTGCTTCTCCTAATGCTTCTTCACATAGGCACGCTAACGGCTATTGCTTCTTCGCATAGCCACGCTAACGCTGACCCCTCGATGGTTCGTTCCACAACCCCCCTTGACCATGGCCTTACTGGTACTTTCCCTTCCCCAAGGACCAGAGGGTACCGGTTATGTAAGCCCTAGGGGTGCGGAGTGAACCCACCTCGTCCGAGCTGTAGGACGTTAAACTGCCAAGCACCACGTCCTCAACACATGACGTTAAACTGTGACCCAACCTCGTCTCCCTCACGAAGGGTCCCCCCAGCTCGAACATTCGTTACACCACTCGTCTCCACGGGAATGGAATCACCCATCCATAAGGGGTGATATCCACCTTTTCGGAGTGGCGTATGTTAGTAGGAGAAGGGCGACCCTAATTCCCCAACGGATGGCTGCACCCCTGCATCTCCGTACTTCCCCACTACAAAAATCGGTGGAGGGCGTGATATGGGACGAGGTACCCCCCATAATTGGACCAAGGTCCATTATTCTCGCGCTTTGTCGCACCCTGGGCCTCCATCCTGGAGTAAGTCCCAACACCATGGGCCGCCTAACGCATAAGCCCCTCTTCGCTTTTCACAGACGCATCCTTCGCGACGTGATCATCAGGTCCTTGCAACCTCTTGTTTATCACACAGATAACGACTCACGTGGGCTTAGAGTGAGCACCGACCCTGGCCACCCCTTTGAACTACGAGGACTTTGATCCGTGTCAAGGCATGGTACGTAGGAAGCCTCCACGAGGTTCAAGCCCACCACCCATCGCTCATTCACGTCGGGTCCCATTCCGGTCCAGTGGTAAGCCATTGCGACCCATCAGCCACTTAGAACTACGGGGACTTTGATCCGTGTCAAGGCATGGTACGTAGGAAGCCTCCACAAGGTTCAAGCCCACCTGTCGTTTATTCACGTCGGGTTCCATCCTCGTCCAGCACGATATTAAACTGCATTCTGGTCCAATGGCAAGTCGTTGCGACTAATCCCATATGAACTACGAGGTCTTTGATCCATGTCAAGGCATGGTACGTATGAAGCCTTCATGAGGTTCAAGCCCACTACTAGTGGACTCACGAGTCTGCTTTCATGTCGGGTCACACCCGCGTCCCGCATGACGTTAAACTGCACACTCTCGTCCAGCATGACATTAAACTGCATTCTGGTCCAATGGAAAGCCATTGTGACCCACCCCTTTGAACTACGAGGACTTTGATCCGTGTCAAGGCATGGTACGTAGGAAGCCTCCACGAGGTTCAAGTCGATCACCCGTCGCTCATTCACGTCGGGTCCCATTCCGGTCCAGTGGTAATCCATTGCGACCCATCAGCCACTTCGAACTACGGGGACTTTGATCCATGTCAAGGCATGGTACGTAGGAAGCCTCCACGAGGTTCAAGCCTATCCATCACCCGATTCACGTCGAGTTCTATCCACGTCCAGCACGACGTTAAACTGCCATTCCGGATCTGAACTACGAGGAATTTGATTCCCTGCCACGGGGATACGTAGGAAACCTTCCCAAGGTTCAAGCCCACCATTAGCGGATCTACCGGTCTGCTTTCACATCGGTACACTGACAATGCCTGTCGGACCGGGGTCCACCCTCATGTTGGTTCGCTGCTGGCATTCATCGGACCAAGGTCCACCTCCGCCGTCACCCTTGCGATGGTCCCCTTTCATTCCCTCCACTTCATTTATCCACCTAGCACCCATCCCGACTCTCTCCCGGACCGTAGTATCCCGGTGAGACTGTGTTGGTATGACCCTCTTCACAGCCACCTATGGGCTGACCCGTCTCCGCTGGATGTTAAACTCGCGGCGTGCCCTGTGTTAAATGCGGGAAGCTGAGGAAAACCTCAAATATGTGTCTATGACATAATTCCCCGCGCTCGATGTGGGATGCCTCGGGCTTCCACGCCCTCGAGAAGCCCTGTAATCAGGGATAATAGACAAACACGACAGATTCCCCAGCATCCAGACACGCTACTGGTGCCTCAACGTGACTACTCCCCCGACCGAAGGTTGCTGCCCTGACCGAACCCTTTGGAATGTCCCGACAGAAGCAGTGTAATTAACCGGCGTCCATGGAAACATGGCACTGGGAAGAGTTTCACTAACTACATATTAAATCTATGAGGGAGACCCGGACTAGGTGACAAGTTTCGAGGAGGAATCCACAGAAGTAAGAACCGACATCCCATAATCCCGTTTCGATCAAGGAGCAGACGTACCTGAACAAGGAACGAATGCCGCCCGCCTTTGGAAAGCGGGAATGCGGGGTGACAGGCAGCACGTCCTCCACGGACGGATGTGCGCGCGCCCCGGCGAAAGCGTCGGAAACAATAATCAAACAAAGAAATACTAAAGTTATGATCTAACAACTTGATGATATCTATAAAAAAATGAAATCTACCTTGATGATATCTTTGATTATTATATTTCCCATTTATTTAAATTTCAATAAAAGAATATTCAAAAAAACATTATAAATATTTTCAGTGTAATTATTCAACATCAAATCTCCATGATTTCATATAAAATTTTATGAAACTAAATAAGATTTAATGGAATCACCAATATTAATGCCCCAAACACCTTCTACAATGGAATTATTTTTATGTCAATATAAAGTACTGAGAATATCATTCCAAAATGAAAAAAATTGATAAAGAATTTTCTCAACCACGTGTGAAAAATATCTTCATGGAAGTCAGTTTATTCAAGGAATATTTTTATTAATCTATTTCTTCAAAGATCAAAATCATTATGTTTGTGATTTCAATGAATTTTGATCTCAATCCTTTATGTATTATTCTTTTACTTGTTTATATATTAAAAAATAATGATGTTAATTAAACACTGGTACCACCTCATCATTCATAAGAATTTATTTTTTGTTGAATACTTATTATTGAAGTGGGAACTATTTTTTACTTGGTGTTGATCTCTTATATATAAGAATAATATCCGAATTCTTTATTGGGTCAAAAGTGAATTTTTTTTCACATAATAATGTAGGATCCTTTAATAATAAAGATAAGATTCATTTTGACTTCTTATCCTAAAATCCTTTATCATTTTCCATATTCATTAATTTCCATCATTTACTTACCGTTATTCATTTCTTATCACTTTCTAGATTCATATCTTCAACAATTACTTTATTTTTTATAAAAATTTTCCTTCTAAATTTTTCTCTTAATTATATCATTCATTTTTTTACCAAATTTTAGAGTTTTTTGTTTTTTTTAATATATATTTTTCCTTCAAAAAAATATTTTTTACTTTAAATTTTCATTTAATCCCATTTTAAATGTTTCTATTTTGAGATAACAATTTTTATCATATATATATCTAAAAATATTTGTTTTTTGACACAAACCTATAATAGATAAAATATTTTCAAATGCCCTTTAAGATTCATTCTGGAAACCTCATAAAATCAACAAAC
Organism: Viscum album; assembly: GCA_963277665.1. NCBI lineage: Eukaryota > Viridiplantae > Streptophyta > Magnoliopsida > Santalales > Viscaceae > Viscum > Viscum album. The sequence goes on from OY728122.1 coordinate 1,136,898,018, forward strand.
AACCCTTCTTTTTTGGATCAAACTATATATAATATAAGGAAAATATAAAGAACAATATTATAAAATCAAGGTTGGAGTGTTGGTACATATTAAAGAAATGTTATAAGATTTATTGTGAAGGAACCAGAAACATTAAAAAAATATAGAAAATTAGGAATTTAATTTTAATATAATGTTAATATATTCTTTTTTTGTTTCATTTCATATAAAATATATAGTCATTACTATTCTTGTCAGACCACTAATCAGATTTGTAATAATATGGGGACTAATCGTTATGAAATTTAAAACGTTCTTCTAATAAAAATAATAGTGTTTATAAATCAGTATTAATGTTTTTAATTTTGTAATATGGAATCAATATCAAGCATTATAAGCATCTAACCATCATTTTCAATGACCTTTTATCACTTTGAAAAAAAAAGATCTTTTAGATTATAATCTTATCAAAAATGAAATCGATATCCTACAAAGAGAGTTTCTGTTAATGGGAACTATTATTGGACACACCAAGGGAATTATATATATCAAAATAGATGAAGTTATTATAACTCATATATGGTATGATTTAAGGTTCAAAATAGATTATAAAAAGTAAAAAAATTAAGAAAACTACCTTCAATTCAACCACCACAGTGACACCAACCAATAAGAATTAACCACAACTAAGTAGGGATTTATTTTATCATCTTTATATAATAATGTATTAGATTTTCAAAGTAAATTATTAAATTAATCCTCAATGGGATATAAGAGACCTATAACAAATATGGAGATAAATAAACAAGGAAGGAGTAAGAAAGATTAATTTTTTATAAATATTATGTGCCTGTAAATATCAAACCAAACATTCCATAGAAAAATTATAACGACCTAAGGAAATTAAAAAATGAGTAATGTAAAGAATGTGTTAAAAGAAAACACTTGGAGTTCCGTTTTTTCATCGAAAAATGATGCCTAACGTTCATAATTTGACTGAATCAATTTTTTGCCAATGAGATGAGGATTTTAAGTCAGTAAATTTGTTTTTATTATTGAAAGGACCCCCATTCATTATGATCCAATGTTGGACTGCTTTCCAAAGTAATGTGTTCACTAGGAATATACTATGGACACTTTAGATGATAATTGGTCAAGAGGATGGGAGATCAAGCTCATTTCCAATGTTTAGGGTGAATTGTTTCATACTCGGAGACACTATTATAGATTTATGATATGTCCAGAAATATTTCCCAAATCCAATCATCCATCTAGCTATCACCATGCACCCTATTTGTTTGAAACCATGCGTCAATGTGAACATTTTTATATATCATATGTTCTTTATCTTTCTATTATTAATTATTTATGTTATGGTTTAAATCCACACATTTTGGAGCTATATAATTTATCTCAATCCAAGGAGGTGTTAGGTGGTTTGGTGTTGGTATCAATCCCATAAAAAGGGATTCTAATATATCCTTTTAAAGGGAATCAAAACCTAAGTGATTTACTTCCACTTAATGGGACATGTCACTCCTTTTATGTTCATTTGATAAGGACCATCATGGTTCCTTTTAATATCATTTAACCAAGACCAAATGAATTACCTCTTATGGTCATGAATTCAATTTTTATGGGGTGTTAGTAATGAACCATAAAGATTTCTACTATGTAATTAGGTTAATAAGAATCAAATCCCGTGTGTTTCAAATTGCATATATTATGGTAATATGACAAGACCATATCATGCAGTTTAACATCATGAGGTAAGAAATTATGTTACAGAGTTTAATGTTGTGAAACTAGTCAACTATAAGGATAAAGGAATCTAGAAAAGGTTAGTGTTGGACTTGCATATGGATGGAAAATTCTGATTCATCTCACATGGAATATGACCCTTTTAGGAAATGACTCACATGGTATATGTCTATTTGAGGGGGAATGTATCATAGAGAATATGGACCTTTTAGGAAGGTAACGTAAAATGGGATATGTACCTTTGATGATGTATGGATCACTCAGATTATGTATCTTTGATAAATGTAACGTACATGGGCTATGGACCTTTTAGGAGGTATGAGTCATGGGTAATATGTCCCTTTATATAAGGTAACTCATATTGGATATATCCCTTTGAGTACAATGCAGACCTTGTGTATGGGTTTCCTATTTCCTCTTTTTAGGTCATTAAATTAACGAAAGGAATCCACCAAACACCCAGGATGACTAGGAATTGGGACTGGGTTATCCATGATGGGAAATATAATACATGAGTGTTCACTACAGTTTCCTTGTGATAAGGGCCCCCATTATCATGGGGATATGTGATTGTAAACCCCTTGAGGTCCCTATGAGTTGGGGATGAAAATTGAGTGATTCATTTTATCAAGGGAATAAGTGATCAACAGGGTGCATTCTAGTGTTTATAACCCATCCATGTAACTCATGAAACCATGGAGGCATTGATGAGTTACTCTTAATAATGAGTTTTCTGGGGCTAACAAGTTTCCAAAATGTCTTTTGGGTAACCATTTTATATTTTTCAGGATACCTAGGAGAAATGGGTTCCCTTTTAGTATCTCATAAAGTCTTGGTATAGTATTTTTGGAAAATAGAACCCCTGTATGGAAACCTAGGAAAATATGTAACTCTTATAAGAGGAAATGTGAAGTATCTCCCTAGTAGTTGGTAGGGGAAAATAATCTCCCTAATATTAGGTGGGGCATGATGGTCTCCCTAGAATAGATAGGAGGGTGAAGTGTCACCCTAATCACAAATTAGGCTGGGTATGGTGTACTAGTAGTAGGAACGGGTGTGGATTCACCCTAGTATAAATTATTGGGTGTCAGTTTCCTCTAGGGATATAGGGTAGGCTGAATATACATCCATATTAAGTATAGAGTAAAGCATTCTCCCTATTTTTAAGATTAGGCAATGGTTTTCACTCATGTGGAGGGATATGTGACAGTATTATCTAGTGATGTAAGTTAGGGATAATATGGTTCCCTGTTAAGGGTTTGGAAAATTGATTACCCTTCTACTAGGCTCAAAGGATGGTTCTACCTAGTGAAAAGACCTTCAAGTATGACTTTACAGTGTGGCATACTAGTGTGTTATTCAATGGTGGTTATTTCACCCTAATCTTAGATAACTAAGGAAGAAGTGGTGTCTCATGAATTTTTTACTATAATATTCTTTTGGGTAATACAATTACCCTGAATTCATTTTTCCCTAAATTATTTTACATAATTAGTCACTTGATTTAAATGAGGAATATTTAGTTGCGTAAAGGATATTCTAGGGAATTCTGGGGAGGACTTTGATGTCACTTCATCATCAAAAATTCATTTCATTTCACAAAATGGATACCCAAGGGGTATATATCTAGGAAAACATGGGTATTAGGTTACATATCTAGATGTACATGAGAGGTCATTCATGTAGTGTCACTTGTGAAAGTGAGCAACACAAAAATGGTAGGTTCGCTATTGCATTCATGCAAAAAGACTAGGGTGTTCCTATAGACATGGGTAGAATTAATTCATCGTGTATCTCAGGACCTATTAAAAATGACTTAGGTGTGTTCCCAATATCCTGGGAAAAGTAATATCTCTTTTATCATGGATTTTTTCTTCACCATATCAAGGTTTCTATCCTTTTCCAAAAGGAAAACTGAAAATCCACCACCCAGAATTAGATCAAATTAGAAAAAAGATGATCTAATTCAATGTTAAATTTCAATCGAGTGTTAAATTTTATTAAAAGAGGGAATTTTGTGTGCTCAGGTTAGTTTAGATCATGACATGGACATGATCGACCATACCTATATTCTAGTAGTTCAATAATGTGAGTTGGTAAATGCACAGTGAAAGTTGGTAGATTAATGTGGTATATCTCATGGGTGAATGATGTGATTAAAATTATAAATTATGGGATCCCCCTGATTTTGGTTCACTTATAATACTTTTGATAACTCTGAAGTTTCACACTCTCTACTCACCTAAGCCTTTTGTACTATTGGAGGTAAGCGCATATCCCTCCTACTTTTCTCTTGTCTGAGCACAATAGTGTTTGGTGAGTGTGAGATTTGTGAATCCCTTTCCATTTTGAAATGATACCTAAGTGAAGTCTTTGGTGGAAACCTCCCATATGAAGGCACATAATAATTTTTGATTTTAGAGAGCCTACTTAAGTGTGCATTCCTGGTCAAAAAAAATTCATCATTAAATTTTTTCCCAGTTATTTTTTATCTTAGTTTATCATTACATTGGGGTATTTTTTAATGTCCTGGATTTTCAAAGAGGTATTTATTTTTAAGTTACTTTTAAAAATATCATTTTTATGCAAATAATGTACTCTAATGGATAAGTAGTGATTTGGGAGATTTTTGGGCATGTTCAAAGCTCATAGCTCCAAAATTTAATGAGGGAGAATGAGCTGCAAGGTTACTGCACGGTTAGTGCTAACCATGCGACTCAACCATACGGGAACCCAATGTAAAGAAATTGGTTTCATGGTTTTTTTGTAATAATGTAATCTAGGTCGAACACCCATGAATGATTTTAAACATCCTTGATAGATCCTTTTAATATTGCATGTGTATGGTTAGTCAAACTTTGCGCTTAGCCCATGAGAGTGGTGTCCCTAGGTAGTTAAGGGTGAATGGTTGGCTCACAGTTTTTCCAACCATGTTGTCAAACCTTGTGACCTATTTTTTAGGGGGATTATATATATTTTCACCTGTAATTTTTTAAAGCACAAATCCTTCTTCCCCCTTATATTTCTCTAGGGGATGGCCCTTCTTCTTCAAATATGAAGATGTCTCCCTCCTCCATCTATGTATTTTGGTATCTCCCTCATATGATCACTGATTTCATCACTGTTGGCTACGTTGGATCCCTCTCATTAATATATACACTCTTATTCCTTATATTCCATGTTTTTCATCCTAAATATTGTGCTATAAATGTGAGAGAACATTTTCCCCATTTTTTGTTGATTTGATTATTCTACTGATATCTTCCATTAAAGATAGTTTCAAGGGCCAACACTGGATGAGGAGAGCACTATGAAACTAATGTATGTGTTCTAGTTATTTTACCTAAGTTTCATTGAATTTTTATTATGTGTCATCATGTCACAAGTTGGACTTCTCTGAGGATTTCTTGAAAATTCTTAGTGAATAGAAGTAAATGGTTTCTCATGATTATTATGATCCAATCAAGTAATGAATCAACACCATGGTTGATCACCTTGATGTGATCCATCCTTAGGGGTGTCCCAACCTTAGAGGGCTAATTTTTCCAGGCCTTTAGTTTCTTAAGAACCTCTTAAGGTTTTTTCCCTTATAATTAATTCCTAGAAAATTATTTAATTGAATTAATAGGAATGGTAGGCCATGAGTTATTCCCTTCATTTCATTCCATAATTTAATTTATTAATTAAGTGATTTAGCCAATTTTACTAAATTATCATAATTTCCAAGCCATGATAAATCAAATGAATTGTGATATCTAAGACATACTCACATACTTATCTAAGGGCGATACAAGGGATTCCATTTATGGATCACAATGGATTGGATCTTCATTCTCTAAAATTTGAAAATATAAATGAATTGTTTATATGTTGGGATATATTCTAGGTATGCCTTGGATGGGCTCACTATGAATTTTATCTACCTCCATGTGAGTGATACCAGTTCCCAAGGGAAGACGCCATGGATGGGATAAGTGGCTAGATGGTTACACCAGGCCACGAGTGATACATGATCCCCCTATGTAAGATATAATGGATAGACTCGGTGGTCTAGTATTGTATTTAAACCCTACTGGGAGAGATACAGGGATTCCAATTATGGGTCACCTTAGACAAACTCCAACGTAAATGGGAATTTATTCACTCATAGTGTGATACTTGTGTTCCTTGATGTGGAACTCCTTGAATGGGCTTAGTATAAATCTTATTTAAATATAATAGTTGAATTTTATATAAATTCAAGAGAGATAAATCATTTATTCAAGGGGAACATCTGTAAATCCAAATCACATGCTTGGGAAAAGTCCATATCATGATACATTAATTATAATTTCCCATTATATTCTATGTCTCACTTCCATGTGTCACTTTGGTTTAGAGATATCCATCTCAGGCTGAAGCTGGTAGAATAATTTGGGTATCCCATGAGGAACCTGGTCTGATGCATTTATTTATTTATTTATTTATTGTCTTCTATTATTACTATTGGAACACTACACGTTTTATATACACATACTAGGTTGATCAAGACACCATTGATGGTGGCCTATAGATTATATCGCACACAATTCTTGGGATTCCATTTATACTAAAGTATACATCATGGTTGCATGTATAGATAAAGGAAATTTTCCATCTTTTGATGTTTAATTCTGGGTATTAGGATGGAGAACAGGAGCAGAGGACCAATCCTATGCTCTTGATTCTAGATGTTATAGATTTAGGCCTTTTGTATTTTGTTATAGCATGTGGTATGTTCCTTCTCCCTATATCTTCTGTACCATATTTTTTGTAGTTGCATGACATGATCATCATCATCATTTTGTATATATTAGCTATTCAACTTTCACATGTTTATTTATATTGGATTATTTATTATTATTATTTCCACTACTACTTGTTTAATACTACTTATCTTTTTATCATTGATTACTTATCATTGTTCTGCACTATAAATTATGATGGAATAGTCTCCCCATGGACACACCCTATCCCTAAAAGCTTTTTGAAATCCACTAGAATATGGAAAGGCATGTATAAGGTCATGTGGAAGACCGTCCTGGGACACCATATAGTGTCTTCTATGGAGAGATGCTATAATGTTTTATTATAGATCTTTTTCCTTTCATCTTACTATTTTGGTATTAGATAGTATAATAAGATTTCATGGAATTTTGAAATGATCATATGCCTTGGACTAGCTTACCCACATATAGGGGAAACCCAAATTACCCGAGATGGGTTATTGTTGTTTTTGTTTGTGCCTATTATAGTTTTATGGATTTCACCTTGGGTGAAACTCATGTTTTATGACTTTATTATTATTGATATATTATTATTAGGGATTTTAATTTCCTTATCCTTTTATTTAAAGGAGGTATCATCCCATTCATCATAATAGGAACTTTATGAATTACATACCATGAAATTTTTCATTCCACTTCTACTTTATATGAGAATTTCCTTTATTTTATGTGCTTGTTGTGAGTGAATTGATTGTTATATATTGAAATGTTTTGATTTTTCCTATAACGATAACATAATTGGATTAATAAATTTCCTATTAGAATATAAATGGTTTTTTCCCACATCAATTAATGATGACACATTAATAATTCAATTATTCCACGTTTGATCCATGAACTATTGGTTCAATAGGCTAACATATTATTTGATTTGATTGATGAATTCCAATTAAAATTTATGAATTTATTACTTCCATAAATTGGGAATGGTAAATATTTTATTAAAATCACTATACATAGCATGTTACATCCTTATACCAGAAGTAAAAGCCATATTGTTGTTATTGGACGTGCCAATTGAAATTTATAAAGGGTATTTTCCATTTTAAAATTGGTAATGGTGATGATTTTAACTAGATTGTGATATCAATATATATATAAATACTAATGAACTTAGATAAATTGATTTTTTAAAATCAAATGGTTGCCACTAAAAGGTATTCCAATTCCAAATTAAAGGGTTTTTCCTCCATACCTTTAAATTGACACTCTATATACTAAAACCTATTCCATGTTATATGAGACCTTGAATCTAACCCAACCTTTTTAGTTATAAATATGATGTGTGTATTATAATGTATTATGATCTTCCCCATCACCTAGTCTAGGATTTCAGAGCAGACGGAGAGGTTTGGCCTTATTATAGGGAGGTTTTGTTCCTAAACATTCTTGTTTTCCCTATTTTCTATCTATTTTAAATCATATTTGAGGCATTTGATTAGAAATTTTAGACATATTATACCTTTAAGTCCTCATGTCTTATGTTGGGAGGTTTGAAACAACCTTTATATGGAGGTGGTATACCCTAAGACACCTATATTACCTCCTATATTTCCACTCAATAAACCTCCTAAAAATATTCAACTAGGTTTTGATGCTCATTTATGATAAAATTATTCCTCTTTATGAAATATGTTCATGTTACTCTATGAAATAGTCCTACTATGGTGGATGTAATGTGGGAATTCTAGTAGCATCATCGTCCCACTTTTTGGAGGGATAGTAGTACTCGGACTGCTAAGTCATAGATCAAGGCTATGTTATTTATCTTTGAGAACATAGAGACACCTCTATAGTGGAAGGTCATACTATCTACATATATGCTATGTGATTTTACTAAAAGTTATTAGGATTAAATTACCTGGTCCAGAAATCATCATGGTGTTGTTTGGCCAGGATTACAAACAGTATTCTATGACTACTTCTACCCACATAACATTATAATCATAACATTCATGGGAGTTTATAAACCTATCACAAGGTAAAAAAAATTTATGGAGTACTCGGCTCATTTAATTGGGCCTCAATGCTTCACATTGACTCTTACCAGTGACGAGGTGACTACTGCGGGACATTTTGAATCCGAGATTATGTATTCCATCTGATCTCAGGAGAACATCTTCTGGTTGACTAAAGTTTTTGAGAGAGTGAATCGGGCCCTCACCACAGAATATAACAAGAGGGTTGATGGAAATGTGATCCAAGGCTATTCAGCTTCTAGGTAGGGATATATTTTATCAGGCGGTAGGAAGCATTAGTTTCAGGTTTCACATGGGGGGTGTGACATCTGGATTACAGTCCCTTATAACTATGTGGTGTGTCAAGGGTGTGGTAGGGTGGGGCATAAAAATACCTAACACACAAAGAACCCAATAAAGTATTGAGCTAGCGGCAATATGGTTCCCCTTTAGTGCTTCTCCCAAACCTTTCCTCATATTTCTAGTAAGAAGGGATATGTACCAACACTTCTTTCAAGTAAAGAATTAGTAGATCCATGTTAGGGTGGGAGTTATTCTACAACTGGTTGATCAGGCTGAGGATGTGGTTATGGTATAGGTAGTCAGATATCTAAGGTTCATTACTAGTAGAGCGGACCTACCTAGGCTCTTCAAATTGAATGAAAAGGTTGAGAATCAGTCTATATCTATGTAGTTCATCCTAGGATTGAGGAGAAAAATCTAGGGTTTTCTATAGTACAGGTAACTATTCCAGTAGCCTAAACTTTTGTTTCTCCCCTATTTTATTCAAGTGAATCACACTATTTTATATATTCAAAAAATATGGAAATTCTAGGCCTAGAAATGGAGTACTTATATGGTTTGATGACTCTCAATAAACAATTAGGGGTTCAATCAGATATTATACACCAGTGTAATGAATTCCCCTTGAGATAGGTGGGTATAATTTTTTATGGAATTTTCTTATCCCTGATATGACTGGCTTTGATTTCATTATTGGTATGGACTGGATAGTGCCTTATCTTTCCCATGTTGATGGATATCACTGAAGAGTGACTTTCAAATCACTAAAGGGTAGTTCTTATATTAAAAAGGTCAAATAATATATCCAAGTGATTCGAGCTAGACTCAAGCATACTGGGATGGGTAGGGTGAAAACCCAAATGGACAGTCTCTTTATGAGTGATTGGGGAATACAGATTGTGGAATTTCATTATGTTGTAGTTCACTTCGAGGACATATTCCCTAATGAATTATCTAGTTTACCTTTTATGATGTATGTGGATTTCACCATCATGCTAGTTCCTGGTACAACAATAGTGTCCATTCCTCCCAACAGGATGGCACCCATTGAGGTCTAGGAACTTAATAAGAAGTTAGAAGAATTAGAGGAAACAAGTTTCATACAACCTAGTACCCCTTCTTGGTTTTAACATGTCATTTTCACCAAGAAGGAAGATGGTACCCTCCTATTATTCATTTATTACAAATAGTTGAACAAGATTACGATAAATAACCAATATAAACTTCCTTGTATAGAAGACCACTCCAACCATCTTTGAGGAGAAGCAGTTTTCACTATGATATATTTGAGGTCGGGATACCATCAGTTTTGTTTAATTCCATAAGACATACCATGTATAGTGTTTCAAAGCATTTACAGCTTGTATGAGTACCTTGTTATGTTGTTCAGTCTTACGAATGGAAAGGTGTTATTTATGACATTAATGAATCAGGTTTTAAACATGTACCTGGATTTATTTGTGGTAGTCCTTGATGATTTCATCTTTTTTCAACATCTCACAAGACATGACCATGCCAATCATGTTGGGATCATTTTGAATATAGTATGATATCATCCTTTTTTTTTGAGTAATGAAAATGAAACTTTTAGATCAAAAAGGTTCACCTCTTGGGTCATGTCATTTCATAAGAAGAAGTATTTTTTATCCTATATACGGTGATAACCATAGTTTCCTTGGAGAACCCCAATAATGTTTTTTATATAAACAATTTCTTGTGAAAATATGTATATTATAGGATATTCATTCTAGATATATCATGCCTATAAGTGACTCTCATGATCTTGACTAAATTGGTGAGAAGTTTGAATGGTTGGAAGCATGTGAGATATCCTTTTAGAATTTGACGGGGATACATAATTCACCTTCGATCTTAATTCTTCCATAGATGAGAAGAAGTTATATTATCTACTGTGATGCTTCAGAAATCGGGATAGGATCAGTTCTGATGAACAGTGATCCAGTTATGGCCTATGGGTCCTACTAGCTTAGACCTCATGAAAGAAATTACCCTATTTACAACCTCCATTTAGTAGTTGTGGTTCATGATTTATGTTGTTGGAGGAATTATCTATTGGTTTAGTGGTTTATTGTTTTCAAGGATAAAAAAAGTCACAAATACATCTCCACACAATGTGAATTGAATATGAGGCAACATAGGTTGGTAGAGTACCTATATTTTTTGACTTAAATCTTGCTTACACACCGAGAAAAGGTACTATAGTAGATGATTCCCTAAGCTATAAGAGATAAAAATAGTTTTTATAAGAGGAAAGTAGTGGGTATCAGTTGTTGGATATGTTTTCTTAGATAAAACATGTGGTTCAGGAATAGCACAAGCATTCTTTTTTAGCACCACTAGGAATAGAACCCTCCATTCTAGAATGGGTGGGGATGAGACAACTATCAAATATCAAGGGCCTAAACTCGAGGGAGAGTATCTCAGGTGATAACCCACCACCAAGTTTAGTTTTTTATGATAATTAGTTCTTGTGCTTGTATAAACATATATAGGTTCTTTTTGATATACAGGAATATTTTATGTGGGAATTTCATGCCTCTATTTGGGTAGTTATCCTTGGGAATATCAAGATGTACCAAGATTTATGTCACCAGTATTAGTGTCCATGTATGAAATGGAAGACCACAAGTTTCATCTTGAGGTGTTTCACCTGTCATTAGGTGATGGTGGATCACCAATAACCTTCTATAATTCTATAGCCTCTGATTTCACCAAATATTTATTGATGGGATTTCCAAAATCCCCTTGAGGTAGCAATGCAGTATGGGTGATCATCAATAGGTTGACTAAGGTTGCACACTTCCTACCAATTTGAGAGACATTATTAGATGATGATCTAGGGGGTCTATACATCTAGTAGATTGTGTGCCTTCATGGTCTTACTCATTATATTGTATAATATCGAGATGTCCATTTTACATCATAGTTCCGGTATGGTGTACGAAAAGCACTAGGTTCACAATAACTACTCTAGAGTATAGTGTATCACCATTAGACAGATGGGAAATATGACCAAATAATTCGGTTGTTTTAGGACATTCACCAAACATTCATCCTTGATTTTAGTGGTTCATCATCGAAACATATACCTCTCATTTATTTTTCCTACAATGAAACCTTTTGTGAAACAATTCATATGGCTCTGTATGATGCCCTTTAGGGTAGGCTGTTTTGTTTCTCTCTATGTTTATTCTAGGTAGGTGAGAAAGTATTGTTGGGTCCTCATCTAATATAGGATACTTCAGATCAAATACAACTAATTTAGAAAAGTATATCTATATCTCAATCTAGAGAGAATTCTTATACTGGTCGTCTCTATTGACCTATAGAGTTTGAGGTTCGACATCAGGTCTTTTGGTGTGTTTCACCAAGACTAGATCACAGAGGAATTCAGATATATAGAAATTTATCACCCCATTATGTTAGGTATTTTTAGATCATGGAGATAGTCGGGTTGGTAGCCTATCGATTGCAGCTACCTCAGTGGTATTGTGCCATTAACGATTCCATATATCGTATATTTTATGGAATTATGATGACATATCACATTCATTTGACCCTTGGCACAATGAGATGGGTGTGGATGTTTCATTCAAGTAGAATCCAATACATATTATTGATTGAGCATGATGGATATCTGATGAAGGTCATCTCACGGTGCTATAGAAGCATGGTCATGTATAGGATGATACCTAGGATTAGGAAGGTAATGAACATGCGTAGTGGATAGAAAAATTCTCAAATGACACCTTAACACCCATAGAAGGAAGACTTCTGTAGGAGTTTTTCTAAGGGGGGGAGTCTGAAATGTCCATACATTTTATAGAGGTACAGACTTTTAAGATACTATTCAAAACTTCTCTTTTTATCCTAATAATTCCATCTATGGGATAAGGAGTAGTTTAGAATATTCCATGGATTTTTTGAATCCTATTGATCTGGAAGTTAAGGAGGGACACTAATCAACATGGTTAGTGCATGTTTTGTGGTAATCATACAACTTGACCATGTAGTACGCAAATTTATAGAAAGTGGTTGCATGATTTGTCTACAATTGTGTGAGATATGATGCACACCCATGATAAATTTCATACATCCTTAATTAAGCCTTTTTAGAGATTGTGTGTGGTTAGTCAAACCATGAACCTAGACTATGAGAGGGCTGTCCTTGGGTAGTGAAGGGTGCTGGTTTTTCCAACCATGTGAGAAAACCATGAAACCTAGTTTTTTAGGGTAATTTTTTATTATTTTCCCCTGAAATGTTTTAAAACATAAATCCCACTTCCTCCTTCATTTTCTCTATTAGAAATCCCCTTTGAATCACACATTATTCTTTCTCTAACATCCATCTAGGTATTTTTTATATCTCCCCCCATACAATATTTGATTTCATCATCATCAGATGCATTGGAACCATCTCAGTAAGCCCTACACTCCACTTCCTTATATTCTCGGTTTGTCTTCTTTCCTCTTGTGATATTTTTGTGTGACTTCATTTTCCCCATTTTTAAGGAATTTGACCATTCTTCTGATATATCTCTTTCTAAATCATTTCAAGGGCCAAAACTAGATGAGGAAAATTCTAAAACCCTAAGGTAGGTTCTCTAGTAATTTTCCCTAAGTTTCATTGCATTTATATTATGCGTTTTCATGCCACACACCAAACTTGTCTAGTGATGATTCAAAAATGCATAATTAATTAAAGTAAATTTATTTTCATGCTTATTGTGATAATATATAGCATCAAATAAACACCAAGGTTGATTTCCTTGACATGAGATTCCCTTATGGGTGTTCCTTACTTAGAGGCATTGTTTCCCTATTCCTTTACTTATTTAAATACCTCTTGAGGTGTGTTTCCATTATAATAAATTTTATGAAATTAATTAACTGAATTTAGAAAAAAATTAGTCCATGGATAAGTCCCCAACACTTTATTCAATTATTTAATTTCTTGATTAAGTTATTTTTCAAATTTGACAAAAGTATCATAATTTATATGCCTTTACAAATCAAATGAATTGTGATATCTAAGACATATTCCCATACTTATCCAAGGGTGATACAGGGGATCCCATTTACAGATCACATTGGATGAGATATTCATTCTCTATAATTAGAAATTATAAATGAATTTCATATACATTGGGATAGATACAAGGTATACATTAGATGGACTCATCATTCATTCTCCCCACCTCCAAGTGAGTGATATCGATTCTATATGGGAGACACCATGGAAGGTCTCAGTGGCTATATGGCTGTACCAGAACATGAGTGATACTCAATCTCCTATGTGATATATCAGGGATGGACATGGAGGTATGGTATTTTCTTTAAACCCTACCTTTAGTGATACAAGTGGTTCCATTCATGGATCTCCTTGGTTACAATCCTATAAAAATGAGCATTTATTCAGTCCTAGTCTGATACTTTGGTTCCTTGTTGTGGTTCACCTATGATGGGCTAAGGATGAATATTATCAAAAACTAATAGATGAATTTTATATAAATTCCAGAAACCTAAATCTTTCATTCAAGGTACAAATATGCGAAGCCAAATCACATGCTTGGGAATGGTCTATATCTCGATACTTAAATGATAACATCACATTATATTTTATATCTCACTTTCACATGTAACCTTGGTCCAGAGACATCAATCTTAGGCCGATATAGGATGAATCAATTAGGTATCCCATTAGGAACATGGTTCTATTAATTTATTTATTTTTTTATTTACTTGCATTATTATTATTGGCTCACTGATCATTTTATATGCATATACTGGATTGATCGAGACAATATTAATAGTGTCCAATTTTGTATATCTCACACCCAAATTATAATTCCCTTGGTACACAGAAAGACATCATGTTTTTAGGTTTACATAAAGGGATGTGTCCATCTACTGATCTTTGATTATAGATACTAAGATGGAGTATGAGAGCAGTGGACTAAGCCTACGCTCATGATTCTAGCAATTACATCTTTTGGACTTTTTATATTTTGTAATAGAATGTGGTATATGCCTTCTCCTATATATAACATGTACTTTATTTTTTATAGATACATGACATTATCATTATCATCATTTTGTGTCTATTTACTATTCATCTCCCTCCTGTTTATTTATCTTGGATGATTTATCGTTATTCTATTTGTTGCTACATGTTTATTATTTCTTCTGTTGTTATCATTGATTAATTAACATTATGATACACTCTGAATCATTAGGGAATAGTCTCCCCATGTATAAACCCAAGACCTTCACTACTAGTCAAATGATTCTAATATATGGGGAGGTGTGCTTTAGGTCATGTGGGAAATCATCTCGGGGCATCATACAATGGATTCTGGGATAAGACGCTACATATTTTCCTATGTTTTACATTTTTATTACTTATAAATTTTTTAACTCCCTTGAAAAAAAAATATGGATCAAATTTCAAACATTATTTTTAGATACTTAAGTCATTACCCATTTCAAAAATATGGTTGAGGATGTTGGAGAGGGAAACCATCATCAGTGCAGAGACCACTCATCATCACTAATGGGGATTTTATGGGTGAATCTCCAAGAGTAACCATTATATAAATTTATCCTACTATATAGGAATGGAATCATGATATAAATCATCATCTCATATCCTAATAGAAAACTTCCCCACTCCTGGTTCTCCAATCATATGAACTTGGGCACTACCAACATCTTCAAAAAAGGGTTTCTTCATCCATGAGGGGGAAACCATCCTTGAATGTATATAAAGTAACAAAAAAACCACCCCAAAAAACCATGTTAAAATTTTAGAACCACAAACACACTATTACATGTATATCCTCTATCATTCAAAAAATGATTAACAGTAAGGTTGGAATAATGATTGGGACATGTTACCAAGATATGGAATCACACATGAATGAATGGGGGAATATTGGGTCTATCAGAAATGTATTGAATATAACAATGATCTGAGATCAGTCATTATATATGTATTCATATAGGTACCATGTTTGTATTTCTATAATAACTTTCACTTGATTCTGAAACTTCTCCCATATTGGGGCCCATGGAAAAATACATTTCATCTGATATGCGGGGAGGTAAAAATTAGTTTATGGGATCCCTAAAAGGTATCAAGGCACCAATCTTTGGGTCCATGTATATTGTATTCCACCCCCAAAGATTTTTTGGTAATATCATGGGTGAACTCCTTCATTATCATAGTAACTAATAGTGGAAGTTACTGTATAAGGAAGGAACATCATCCATGGATTAATGTTGGCTTTGAAAAATGGATGAAAGTAATTATGGTTACTTGTGGGAATGATCCACTATGTAAACACTAAACTAGTTTAACTTATATTAATAAATAGTAGTCCCAAGTATATATTATCCATATATAGATCAAGTATGATATAAATAATTGGTTTATGATTCCATCCGGCACATAAAATGATTTAATGAAATATGGTGAATCTTCTACATGGTTTTAGTCTATGACCCCAACAACAACATCAGGACAAGTTCATTTATGATTCTAGTAAAACATGTATAGGGGAAAATTATAGGTTTGTTTATTCTAATTCTAGAAAATATGCACCATTTTTTATTGTATACCTATAAGAGGGAGTGTATGTTTCTCATTTTGGGATCATTCCAAGTGTTTTCTCCAAGGATGAAGGCACACATTAACATATACGTGCTTCTTGAAAATCCTAAATACTAGAATAAAAACTATATCCCTCATCTAATCCTTTTATGATATTTGGAAATTATAATTATAGAACAATGTGGCCTTGAATCAATTTATCCTAAATCTATATCTCAACTTCTTCCCCAGTGGCGATCATCTAACCAAGACAATTATCAATGATGGTTGTAGCATTTTTACATGATGGATGTGATGGATTTCACACTAGTGGCTCAAGAAAACTATGACACCATCTATGATGATTTTTTTCATTACTAGTATGCACACAAATTGTGGTTCTTGTAATATAAAACAATTGTTCCAATAATGAATGTCATGTAAAAGAAACATCATATGGTGGTGTGGCAGCTCTAAGTGAAAATTACCTACGAAACCACCTAGTCTAGGATTGATCAACCTTCTTAGGGGAAATTTCTTAGATAATAGCTTCATATTCCCACTCCTATACATCAAAATACCCTGATTGATTTATATCAGGTGATGTTCTAGGAATCACTAAAGAGTCCTCCACAGATAGAGGGAGGTGATCTATAAGAAATTCGGATAAAATACATGTAATTGAGATTATAGGTAGTAAAATCTCCCCCATCCAGATGATGAATGATAATTTGGAGTCAGTGAGATAAATATTCATGAATTTGGGAAAATATAGTCCATTCAACTATGACGGGGAGAGGCCCTAGCTGAGGACGATAGACCCATGAAATTTTTAAAATCATAAGATATCAGGTCTCCTTTAAGACCATTAAAATTTTCTTTTTATGCAACCTAGAACCACATATACACTAATTATTATATATTCTTGGAAAATTAGACCCTAACGATAGATATTGAAAACATATCATCCTCCCTTCAAGTTGGTGTCCATCCTCCCCAACTTTTTGACATGAAGGAAACACTAGAATTTAACTTCAAGAACAATAATATCATGGACAAAAAAATGAATCTAGGAGATGGAAATAATACTAATTTTGATCAATACAAGGGTTTAAAAAACTATATGGGTATATAATTTGTGAAACTAGGGTACCACTGAGGAATATTTTAACTAGTCTAGTGATGAGGAATGGGATGGATTTATTAACCCTTGGAATTTATGTTAATGGATATTATCAAAAGATATTTTCATTGACTATCAATTTAGTCTTAAAATTTTCCATTTTTTCCCTCTTACAAATATCAAGGATGGAGTAAATTCCCATCCCATATCCATAATACATATTGTCTGGTGCTCTTAAAAATTTCCATTTTTCTATTTTCTTTTTAATAATTTTTTTCTTTCTTTTATTTTTTCTTAGTTTTATTTTATTTGAAACATTGTTTAATTATGTAATTTTAATTTATCTTTTATAATAATATCTATAAATTTTTACTTAAGTGAACCAAACATCTAATTCTTATTCAATTATTATTCTTCTTATTCTTCCTATTTAATTTTTATTATTAACTATTTTATTATTTTAATTTATTAAATTTCTTTTGGTTTATTTTATTTTATTCTTCTCTCCCTTTATTATTATTCTATTTCATTTTATCATTCTCTATCTATTAATTTCTCTCTATCTCCCAGTATATTATATTTATTATATTTTATTTATATTCATCTTCTATTCTTTCCCTCCAACAAAGTAATCTCATACCCTCAACAATGAGAGGTTGACCTGAGTCTTGGCCCATAGTAGGTCAAGGAATTTGTGAATTATTGCTTAAATTTTATTTTATTTTTATGGTAGATTTTAGTGGAATTCAAAGGTGTATAGAATTTACCCCATGACATAAAACCAAAATCTATTTCTATTCTTTTATTTAATTTCTTATCCCACTATTCATTGGTTAGCTCATAAAATGATATATTTGATCCAATAAATGGATGAAACATATTTTGATATAGCTAGGTCCTGGAAGGTGTCACACCTTTGACTGTGGTTTTCCATCAACATTGATTACAGGAGAATGTGTAAATTAGATTTCTTAAGGAATTCAGGATTTCATAATTTCTAAGTAAAAGGATTGAAATTCATCAGGATATTTAATTATTGGATTATCAAACTAATGTTAAAAAAATAAATTAGAATAGTTATGGAGCCCAAAACTAAACTAATGAGAAAGTTCTTTAATTATAACTTCATTTTGTTACCATTACATGTCAGTATTAGTATAAATTTAATTATACTTACTATTTCATTATCTTATAAGAACACAAGTGAAACATTAATTAATTTCTTTGATAAAATTTCAAAAACAAAAAAAAATTGATTTAGGTGAATTAGAATAAATAAGTGATAAATTGTGATTCTCCTCAAGTGATATAACCCTAGTTAGCCAATTTTCTACACTAAGAAAATAGTTTTACTTTTTAATTACATATGACCGACATGAATCAAAACTGGAATTATTATTAGGTTGTTAATCTGTAGTTTATTTTATTTTTTTCTTTTAACATTTATAGCTTATTTAAAAACCCATAAAAAATTATTTTTACATTATGTATCAAAACATACCATATCATTGTGAAAGGAAAAATTTCTCGCATGTGCAAGAAAAAAATAAGAAAACACTGGATTATAATAAATCGAAGGTGAAATAACATTAAAAAGACATAGAAAAACTAGAGGAAATGGAGATAGCATTTGTATGTGTTCATTTATTGATAGAGTAACCAGAACCTGAGCTACAAGTGAGAGATAAACAAGAATTTAATGACTTCTCAATTGAGTGTGTAGAAAAACTTGATCTTCCCAAGGAATAAGAGACAACACCATTAAAAGAATACGACACCCATGTTGTGTAATATGAAGAATATATGGAGTAGTATAACTTCCTACCTTTGTCCACTGATATCCAACTTCAAGAGGCACTCGTCACTGAGGAAGTGATTGAACCAAAAACAACTCAGGGAGATAATATTATTATGAATTATTTATTCTCATATTTTATTCAATCTTATTTGAGTATCACTCCTAAATTATTTTTATTTTAATATTTTTTCAATCAATAATTTTTCTTATAAGATGATGAAGAAACTAGACATTCACCACTTGAGGAACACATGGATGTCCCTAATTTTGATGTGCATGAATTTGGGGAATCCCATGAATAATTATAAGTAACTGAGAATGAGAAAATAAAGATAGAGGATTCTCATATAGAAAGGGATAAATTTCTTATTAATTATTTAAATTTAAATTTTTTTCAATTAAAAAATACATATTTTCTTTCCCTTTGATCATTCAATTCATGCAGCCATGTTGAGAAAGAACTATAAAAGGAGGTGGTTACAGAAGTGGAAACCATGTAGAATGATGATTCATACTTCATCCAACTCCCTCCATGCAAGCTATACCTCATTATGAAGGTTGGGGATATGGTATAATTTATCCATGGTTCATTCGTCACCACCAACAAAGAATCAAAATCTAATAAAATACACATGTTATGGTTCAAATATAAGAAAATCCAACCACCATAATACTATGGCTAATAACTGGTACTACCATTTGGAGGCAGTAGAAATACAGGGTCCACTTAGGGGCTTACACCAAGACTTATCACATTATTTATTGGAATTTATATTTCAATTTCATTATTATAATTAGTCCAGTATGTAGCCCCACTCCATCTTCAATTTTTTATCTTAAATTATATGAATCTTATGCTTAATTGAGTAATTACCATTTATAGGTTCATGATGGAACAATAAGGCCTCTAAATAGTGTAAAAAAGACTAAGTTACATGGAATGGGTAGTTCGTTCCTACATTCATTATGTTCCAACTCTCTACATTTTTTTCCAAATAACATGTTTTGATACTTATGTTTAAATTGAATGCCCATGCCAAAATTATTGATTTACCTGAATTATCTAGTATACATTAGTTTCTTAAGAATCCAGTGATTCCATGATTTCTATTTTAATGTTAATGAATTCGATTGAGTAAAATAGAGCATTGTATTGTTAAATTAAAACATGTAAATTAAAATTTGGACTTGTAATTTGAGGGAATTAATTGATTCATGTAAATGAAATTTCCTAATAATTTTTCTTGCTTTTAATTTATGAAATTCATGTGAATTGGTTTGTTATTATTAATTTTGACTTGATTGATTTTCCCAATTCATATGTCCCATTCTTGAGAGTATTTCTAGACCAAGTACTTCCTATTTTTTCTTAGGCATATTTCCTGAGTGATCTTCACATATTCCACCTACTAGAACATTCATTTGAAATTATTAAATATATGACTTGAAAACATATTTAGAATGATTTTGGAATAATTTTAAAATCCCTTATCCTTCATACCACCTTTACATCAATCCCTATTTAGCCCATAGAGACCATGAATTACCTTAATAGAGATTAGACAAATTTCAATCTAATTTTATCCATTCCTACCCTCCTCTTAGTATTCACATGATATTTTAAAGTTGAAGTGTGGGGGTTGTGAAAATCATGGTGGAATAGATGAAATACATTGTAAGGAATAAGTTTGTTGGTTCTAATTGTGGTTGTTGATAAATTTTGTTAATTATTTCATTGTAATTTTACTTTTTCCCATTATTGAAGAAAAAAAATTAAAATGAAAAATAGGAATGGGTTGTAACCTAAAAGAATCAAAAATTACTATTACTGGACTAATGATTTTTATAATACATGTTTAAAATGTGAAAGTGAAGTTTATTCTAAGTATAAAAATCAAAAAATAAATAAATAATAAAAAAGTAATTTTGAAAATAAAAAATAAGAATAAAATAAGATAAAAATTCAATAAAAATCACAAATCATTGATTATGCTTTGTTTTGATCTTAACCTTTACTTTGAGTTTTGGGGGAGGTGAGAATAGTTCCAATTTGA
Organism: Viscum album; assembly: GCA_963277665.1. Lineage (NCBI taxonomy): Eukaryota > Viridiplantae > Streptophyta > Magnoliopsida > Santalales > Viscaceae > Viscum > Viscum album. Next base: position 1,136,919,411 of record OY728122.1, read on the forward strand.
AGAGGATGATTTCAATACACATTTACTTATAATATAATTATTTATAATTTAAGAGAAAAAACTAATCCTTGGGCCTTAATTTTTATAACATCAAATTCTTACCAACCCTTAGTCTCAGAGTCATCTAAACCTTTATTTCAATTCTTCATGATTTCATGTATCTTTTTCCTTTAAAAAGTGGATAAAGTCGTTCTTTTATAAGATTATGTATTGAGATCATGTTCTCATAATATGAGCATAATTATTTTTGAATAATATCATGAGTGTTGAGTGAAAATATTCAAATGGAAGGTAAATCCTGATTTGTAATATTTAATTATAATGAATTAAAGAACTTGGATGAATGACAGAATAATAACCATAATTTTAAAAGAGGGAAAATTAAAATTATTAGATTGATTAATATTTTGAAAAGTGAGAAATTAAGTTGATATTGTATGTGGATTTTTTAAATATTGATTTTAAATTGATAATAATTTAATTTTATTACTTTGGAATTTGAATAATGGTAACATTGGTTCCCTCTTATTTTCCATTTTGAGGTTGTATACTTGAGGAAAATCATATTTTATGTGTTTTGGTACTTGACAGACTAATATTTCATGTATATTTTTAAGAAAGTTTCAATGATTTTTTATGAATTTCTGTGAACATTATCATATATTTTGATATTTTATTCAAAATTGGATTTTTATCAATAAATGATTAAAATAATGCTATTTTTGGATTTTAATTTTTTTAGAACTTATTTGGTTGGTATTTTTATGATTTTGAATTCTTATAATGTTTTCATATTCTTATTATTTAGGATTTTTTCCCAAAAATATATTGTTATCTAGTTATTCTTAATATATAAGGAACAATATATCTAGGAATATCATGAATATCTAGCTTTACATGATCCAAGGATGAATGTAATTGAGTTGGCTTGAACTAGACCCACGGTGAGAGGCTGTGGGAGCATAGTGCCCCAGAAGGCCTATCTGGTCCATGTGGTTCATCCTGGCCCATGTGTGTGGGTGATGTGATACGGGAATCGTTCTCTATTTTGATCTTATGGAAATATGATTCAAGGACTTTCATTATATAAAATATTGGAGGTCAATCTAAAGTTTAATTTGTGACACACTTTCGCTCGGTATTGTTCATCCTTCAAAATTTAAAACCATCCCACTCACCCACATGACTCCCACTCTCAGACTCTCAAACCTCTACCACCCTTTTCATTGGCTCCACCGCCTGACATCTCCCAACAACCTCTGAACAAGCCAAAATCACCATTTCTCCACCATAAGAGATCATGGTCAGCCTTGACCATCACTTCCAACACCCAATACCACTATGGATCGCCTCGATATACTCGGTTGATCACAATGAGCCATATTGAGGCATCATCAGGCCATGTGATGTCTAGATGAAGGAGGATCTCCCATTTTTCGCCACTACCTCACTCATCAACACCACTACAACACTACCCTATCACCATAGTATCTTCTACATGGCTATGATTCCAGGAAAACTATGTACAATATGGAATAATTATAAGGTTTCCCCGCATCTATTCTTTTCCACACTAAAATCAGGGAACACCCAATATCTACATGTGGATTTTTAAAAATATTTAGTTCAAAGATATTAGTCTCCGAAATAAAATTAATAGGACTTAACCAAATAAGGTAATTAGATTAAATCCTCCTCTATAAATATATGATGTGTATCCCAATACTAAGATCATCCACTAATGTGAGGAAGAGATTCTGAGGGAGGCCTCCATGATGCCGCCAAATTTTATTATTTTATTTTTAACAATTTTATACTTTATTTTATTTATAATTAATTTTATTTTAATTTTAATTTAGTTTTATTATGTAATTTTTATTTTTATTTCATAAATAGTATCTATTAATTTTTCTTCAATTGAACCACCGATCATCTTCTTCTTCTTTAATTCTTCTTCTTCTTTTTCTTCTTCTTCTTCTTCATCTTTTAGTTTTATTATTACCAATTTTATTATTTTAATTTGTTATATTTCTTTTTTATCATTTTTTATTCTTCCATCTCCATCTTCTTCTTCTATAATTTTATCTTTCTCTCTCTCTTTATTTCACTCTCTCTCTCTCTCTTTTATTCCTTTAATTATATTTTTATTCTTCTTCACTTCTTTATATCGACCAAAGTGATCTTGCACCCTAAAAATGAGGAGATAACCTGAGTCTAGGATCAAGAGAGGTCAAGGTATAATAACCCAAGATTGACATACATATCCATTACATCACTTTTTCTGAATATTTAATACATTACAAAAACATACACACAAATACTATATTAGTTTATTTCCTTTTGAAACTTTGAAAAAAAATTCTAACTCGGTGAAAGATCTTAAATGTTTCCCCCAAAATTATTCTGCCTAATTATTATTAAAAATAATTCATTATATCCTAGGAGAAGGAAAAAAAAAGAAATTTGTTAGCTGGAATAATAAATAAGGGGAAATGAAGGAAATGAATAAGCATAACAAGAACATAAGGGAATGAGAAAGTGGGCATAACATTCATATATCATACCCTACATATCAATGAATATAAACATAATACATGGAATAAATATTGGTATTTTATAATACATGTATCTTAATATATTCAAAAACATGAACAATGTAGGAATTTCATAGCCAGAAGGCATAGAATTTGTGGAAAATTCATAAATTTGTAATATCTTTCCCTAAAAGTCAGTGTTCATTTACAAAAACTTATTATGGAATATCATGGGGACTACACATATTGGGTGAGAAACACCACCATCCCCAGTCATAGTCCTTTACTTATAAGGCATTAGGTTTCCCATCTTCCCATAATGGATTGGGTTTCCCCATAATCCCAGAGTAGATCGTGTTTCCCCATCTTTCCACAGTGTATCGGGTTTCCCCATCTTCCCATAATGGAATGGGTTTACCCATATTCCCATAGTGGATCAAGATCATCTAATTTATTCCCATAATTATCTCATTAGATATAAATATTTACCCAATTAATTGGAGGTAAATATAGGTCCCACCTTTCACATAATAAAATAATTCATACATATACCACAAGATAATAAAACATTCATCATATCATGACCCATAAAAAGATATGGGTTTCATAAATATAATACCATAACCCATGAAATAAAATTTCTATCATAACCATTTCATAAAATCATAGCCTATGGAAAATATATAGGTTTCATAATCATTTCATAAAAGTATTACCAATGAAAAGAACTAGTTTTCAAAAGAATATAACATGTTGAAGAGAAATGGGTGTCGTAAACATCATGCTATTAAAACATAAAAAATCAAACAAATAATATTAATTTTCTTCTTCTATCATGTCCCAAATAAGGTTTAAACTATAACAATGTATAACATATTTTATGGATAAGGATTTTGAAAATCAATAGAAACATTTATTAAGGGAAATAGCCTTTCTCTGAAAATAATTTTCATAAAACCATTTCTAATATCCTTTTTTGATAAATAAATTCTTATAATTTCATTAAAAACTGTTATTAAGGAAAATATATTTTCTACTTTGAAAAAAAATTAAACCATAAATCATTTGGGAAAGATTTTTATTTTAAAATTTATTTCAATACTTATAAAGGAATCTGGAAAATATTTTAAAAACAATATTCTTTGAATACTTATAAAACAAGCTTGAAATAATTATGAAAAACTTTTCCTTTTAAAATAGTTTCAAAAATTATAAAAGAATATTTCATATCATTTAAATCTTTTTCATTGAAAAAAACATATGTTAAACATATAATTGAATCATTCAAAATCGTTTAAAAAACTTTTTAAACATAAAACAATTTTTTGAAAATTCTTTTTCATTTAAAACCATTCTAAAATAAAAAAAATTGAATAATTTTAGGGAAAATGTTTTCTCAAAAAAAACCTTGTAAACTTATGAAGTAAACATCAACGAAATCACAGTCATGACAGTGGGTATGTCTGTATATGCTAAACATTACTTTTGTACCATAAAAGTTAAGAAATGTTCATTGATCAAAAAATGACAAGAATATTCCTTTCAAACCCATTATTAAAGAAGGTAATACGTGGGTGAAATTTTCCTTTAAACATCATTGGATAATATGAAAACATTTTTGAAAAGTTTTTAAGAAAACATACTTTCAAAAGAACACAGATATCTAACCGAAAATAGAAATTATGTTAGATTTTCATAAAAACATTTTCTTAATTGTCATAAGAACCAAAGAGTGGGAAAATGGTTCCATTACTTGTATATAAAATTAATATATAATTTTAAATAAATTTTATGATATTTCTTGAGTGATGGATTATAATATATCCCCAATGTAAGCATAATCATAAACAATCTCGATAAATAATGAGATTGAAGTTGTAAACATTAACCAATTTAGTAACTTTAAATCATGTTAAAATGGAAATAATAAAATTAAATGAAGATTAAAATATCATTAAAATAAAGATATTAATGATATAATATTTCAAAATTCATTATATCCACTTCACAGAAAACTATAGGTGCATAAGATAGAAGGTGTCTCAACGAAGAAAAATTTAGACAAAATTACTTTACCAATATTGTAACTTTTGAAAAATAACCCCAATGAAATAAAGATAATAAAATGGATATGTAAATAAAAAATTATTTATAATAATCATATAATACATACATGGTCAGTATACACACCACACAAATGTAATGAGTGGTGAATAAGGCATCTATCTCACAGAAAAAAAAAGTGAGATGAAATTATCTTACGTTAAGTCTTGAATTTATTCGAACATATTAAAACCTCTTGTATAATAAATATATATTTATTATAAATATACTAATGATCCATATTATTATATCTAATACAATATATTATTTTAATATGACTTAATTTTACCTATTTATTAACAACTCCATGTTAATGTTATGTTTCAGGTAATATCTGCTTTATTTATTGTATAGTTTTTCACTTGTTATTCTTGATCCTCTTACTTAACTAATGATTTAATTATTTAAATAATATAAAAATTCTATAAATATAAGATATATATATATATATATATTCATTATATAGGTATTTATAATAATATATATAATATAGAAGTATGAAATAGAATACACCATTCATGGAGACGGTTGGCAGTACGTACACATGAATGTTATTTCTATTTTATTATCGTATTGAAAGAAAAAAGTAAATGATATATATATAAATAAATGATAATTCCAGTATAATTGTTATTTTATATAAATCATACAAATTCACATAAATCATCCTTGATTCTTTCTATGTAAGGTGTGAATGAATCTCATTGCTTTTAGGATGCAGTAGTCCACACTAACCCAAAAAAAATATTGTACATAAAAAATAGATATCATGAATTTATGTGTCATATATGTAACACCTCAAGCTTCCACAATACGTTTCTCTTTAAATAATGTAATAGCTTTCACTGTACGCTACATGGAGTTTTAGCACACTACGACCAATCAAACTAGCCATTATGAATAGTAATACCCGTATTTTGAAATTTTATAAATTTTATTTTTTAAAATGGACTTCATTTTCCGATTCAGAATATCAATATTAGTTTAGGGTGAATTTTTTGCATTTTTCTGAAAACTTTCATTTAATGATGAATAGTGAAAAAACATTATGTTACAGTTTAAAACCTAATTTTTATTTAAATAATTATTTATTTTATTTTCATTTATTTTAATTTCAATTAGATACATAATATTTATATGATTTCAATATAATTCATTGGAGTCGTTTTATAATAAGATTAGATGTATAATATATTATTTATTTTTTTAACGTGTTTTACCCACCTTCTAGGCACATTTGAAAATTTACATAAAACTTAATTTTACCACTTCTGTGAATTGAATTTCAAAAATCCAAAAGACATGGTTTAAATCAGTAAGTAAAATATGGTTCAATAGGATGAAAATAATTTTTAGTGAATAGTAACTTTGGAATTTTATTTACCACGATTAAAAGTAAATATAGTAATTAAAGGTAAAAATGATATTTTAATTACACTAACACATGTCCTAATTATACTTTATAAGTGTATTTAGACCAAAATCAACTTTATGAAAATAAATATGATCCTTTTGGTTCACATGGATTAGATTATGACATTTATTATTAGTTTATTTAAAGAAGAGTTAAAAGTGTTAAATTCAAAGTTTAATAACTAAACCATTTTTAATATAGGGTTATACATAAGATAAAATCAACTATACATATTCATTATAAAGATAAAAGTATTTCCTACATAATGGTATTTTATTTAGAATTTTTAGACATTAAATAATTAAATATATTTATGACACAATGATGATGCAGTAATTACCTTATTATTGAATGATTAAAAAATTTGATATTATAAATATCCAAAAAATGTAAATTGAGTCTTTTGATGAATTAAACTAATTTTCTAGGTTAATATGTCATTTTAGGGTTGATTAAATAAATTTCTTTCAAAGTGATAACGTTTTTATGACTTTCACAAAAACAAAATACCAAATAGTGTCAAAATTGACATAATTGAGTTTTTAAAACAAATACTATATTGTTATTTGATATAATATTCATAAAAATCAATGGATTGTCCAAATTACATATATAAGGTTATATATATCAATAATGAACCACTTTTGGTTCTCTTGTATTTTATAGTATGTTTATTAATCATTTATTATAATAATACAAGAATACATGGTAAAAGTTAAACTATTTAACTAAGAGTTAATTTTAAAAGATAAGGTTATTATGGTGAGTTAAACCTGTCTAAAACCTATTGGTTGAGATTTTTTAGACCCATAACCAGATTATCCTAGAAATAAATACTTTTAGAGCCATTTTAAACTGAATATGATTGTATAATAAAATAATATTTCAAGCTTTTCCTAAAGTGACCCTCACCTCTCCTATAAAAAGGTACTTCCCCTTCTCTGAAAATCACACCTCCAAAGCCACTTGTCTTGGACAAACCCTACTAAAATATCCTCACAAATACCCTCCCTTAAACCTAGAGGCATTACTTTTGTCATAATCTAACCTAAGGATCACTTTTTATCAAATCAAATGTAAACACCCGAAGAAGAGGTGATAATATCATCACATCTTTCAAAGTTCTTTTCTTCTTCCACTTCCTCTTCCTTTATTATTTCCACACCAAAATAATAACTCCACTACCGTCTACAAACTATGATGTTATTATATATATTTTACAAACATTTTCATTATTCTATCCATCCTATGAATGACAAAGTCACCATATGTGTGTTTGTACGGCTTACCGTCTCCGTATCATGGTGTGGTTTGTTATTCAACAAAACATTATTTGGATGGGTATAAAAATGAGTATAATTTATTTAAATAATAAATATAACATGTAAATTATTCTTTATATATGATATATCATCCAATTACATAATATTTCACCATCAATAAACTGGTATTGTCGCTCGTGCGTATGTACGGTTTACCGTCTCCATGAACGCGATGAGATTCATTCTCCATCGCAACCATTCAAGAATAATTTTTATTTTATGATTGAAATAATGTTTAATAACTTAATATAATTTTGGATATGAATAAAATACATCCTATCCATAACAAGCATGACTTAAGTAACAAAACATATGAAGGAAAACGAATCAGTTAACACCCGAAACAATGATACTACTAAAATATTATTAACAAAGAAATATTTAAAGATCATATACGATATCATATTTTTGTATATGGTTCTTGTATAATTTAATAAAAATTATTTAACTAATATAAAAGAGGTTAATTTACCCTCATCCAAGGAAAAGTAAAAGGTAAGTGTTAATTCTACAATCTCTTAATTATTCGAGGTTGTTTATACGTGAGTATCTACTGGGACCTATTTATCATCCACATCTATGTTTCTTAAAAATGTATTTCAAAATAATTTTACTATTTCTTATATTATGGGTTAAATTCATTTATACCCTTGTTTGACTTTCTATAAAATTATTTGAAATTAATCCTTCTTTTGCTTTCCAAACAAGGTACTTTATGACTTTTCGACAAATTGAGGTAAGAATGTTTTTTTAACTTATATGGAGGGTGAGACTATTTTCCACCATTATAACATCTTCTAAGATTACCTTACAAGATTATAAGAGTATTTTCAAAATAAATTTTTTCTTTTATAATTATGTTCCTTTTAAATGACTTTAAAATAGAAAGTGATATTTCTCCCAAGTGGTTTTGATTTCATCTATGTCAACATCCTTTTATGGATTTTACACTTATTTAAAGTTGATTTTTTATGATACAATCTTCCATTTTTTATTGAAGGTTTGGTGATATGTTTGACTGTGGATGTGTTATTTTTATACCATTCATGGTTTATGGTTAAAGTATTAACATTTCATGTGCTATTTTTAATACGAATGTTTATGTTATGTTTCAACCTTTTCATATGAGGAATGCATTGGACTTAGTAAGTGATGGTTGGTGCCCGATATAGCTCTTCTATGAATAGGTAGGTCTCATGAGACAAACTAGTGTCTTGGCACAAGGCCTTGAAAAAATAATATTGGTATTCTTGGCACAATCCTTGACTTTCTATGAATAGGTAGGTCTCATGAGACAGACTAGTGTCTTGGCACAAGGCCTTGAAAAAATCTTATTGGTATTCTAGGCACAAGGTCTTGACTATGTGGTTATGATGTTTGACATTATTCATTCAATAATTATGAAATTGTCTATTGATATTACATGTGATTATTCGACTTGTAGAATATCCATGTGAATAATTAAATGGAATTATTTGATTTATCTTTGCTATATTATGCTGAAGTTTAAGTTTAAAAGTCTTTTTTTAGTCTTATACATCACCTTAAATGTTTATCCTTATTTATGAAAGTTTTCACTATATTGTTATCCTTACTAAGCACCTGAGCTCACCCATTTATATGTTTTATTTTTCCTAGGATGCGAAGAAGTATATGATGGTTAACCTATTGAAATAGGTTATGGGATATAAGAGTTTTTAAAGGGGACACAATGTTGTTGTTTTGTATTTCATAATGTAATGTAAAACTTATATTTTTATTTATTACTTCCAAGGATACTAAACAGGTAGATCTTTCGGGATTTGATCCCTTGTGATCATGATAATGTTATATAATAACGCACCAACTCTGGGTAACTATGGTTGGGGAATTGCAGTTGGTATTAGAGGAAGTTTAGTACAAAACTTGGAAAATAGATTTAGAAAAACTCTGATTTGAGAACATTACTCTAAGATAGACTTTTAGGATTAGTATAGAAGAACTCCCTAGAATTTTGGTAATGTATATATTTTGTAAATTTCCCAAGGAATAAATCAATGTATGGATACAAGAAGGTAGAGAAGGCTCTATCATAGATGTACCTAGGAGTGAAAACTATGATAAAGAGTTTCGGGCTTGACCTGGGGTATCCTGGTGCACGACAACTGGCCTTGTTGCACTCTGGGTTACGACACTCCTGGGGGATATGCTTAGGATAATTAAATTTTTCATTATAAACCATTATGAAGGATTTATGAGTAAATACATCCTCAAAGAAAACCTTTTTTTATGATTATGGATTATATGAATTAATTGTTCAATTTATGTTAGGTATTTTACTAGTTAGGAGATGTGTATTGCGATTTATAAACGAATCAAGTGTATGACATTGTTTATAAATAGTGCCTAGTGGAAGGAATGGAAACCGTATCAATGCACGTAATCCATGTAGAGATTTTACTCCTACTCAAGATAATTATAGTGGATATGGTAATGCAACTAGTGCTGAATAACTGTGCTGAATAACTTCTAACCATACTGGGAAAGCTCACTTATGTTAAGAATAATAACCTTATCTGTATGGGTCACCCTGATCCAAAATGCGGAGGATCAATGTTAGACCTATTTATGAGAAACTACCACCAACATTCAATGGGACTAAAAATAAATTTGTAGATGAGAAATGGATAAGTTCCTTAGAGAAAATATTTCATGCTTTGGAGAGTAGTGAAAGGGAAAAAGTTGTCATGGCAGTTTATCACCTCATGGGAGATGCAGATCAATTGTGGTCATTAATTCAAAACACAAAGGAGGATGAAGAAGTATCAAATATTAAATGGAGGGAGTTTAAAAATCTTTTCATAGAAAAACACTTTCCTCGTGACCATCGAGCAGATATGGAAAGAAAACTTTTCAGTATGAGGTAAAAGGAGGATGAGAATGTCGCAAAGCATGAGGCTAACTTTACAAGGTTAGCAAGGCATGCAGCAGATTATATACGTAACCCAAGGAGTAAGATTTATCGATTATTTTATGGGTAAAAACCATTTCCCTATCGAGCATTATTCTCAAAATCCTTATCATTATATAAAGAAATTTTCTCATATCCTATCAACATAGAAAAGGAATTCCCTAAGTCTTATGACTTTAAAGCAAAACAAGAGAAGAAGAGATTTACTGAACACTCTGGAAATAGAAATAAGTGGAATAAGGGAAAAGTTAAACTTCCATCCTATAGTAAATGTGGAATGAAACACCTCAGTACTTTCCTGAAGGAAATGGGAGTCTGTTACAAGAGTGGTGAAAAATTACACCATGCTCATGATTTTAAGTGAAAGAAAGAGGTTATAAATTTTTAATGCTACAATTGTAGAGAAATGGGTGAAGGTTCTGGGAAAAATGGAAGATCTTGGGTAGATGTGCCTACTTGGCTATTTCTCATTAGCAATGATCAATCCAGGATCAATACGACGATAAACGTCAGTCTCCATGGATTGATTCATAGAAATAGACAAAGAAGAAGAAAGGTCCTGGAACCACAAAAGTGGATCGTCACAGGTTTATTATAATTAATTTAATTAATTTACAAGAAGTACCTTTTGGGTGTTCATTCTTCATTGATATTCTTGATCGCGTTCCGATGTGATTCGTCGTTGGGTCACAGAATCCAAGTGTAGACTTCCTCTAGTAGTGATCCACACATGCAACTCATATCTCTGGACGTTGCCAAAGGAGTCTCCGAGTGCTAGCATGGAGAAACCTTTACTTTCATTATCTACCTTAGATCATTTTGATCCGATGGAAGAGGATCTCTCTCGGTCTTGAGAGTGTTCTTGGAGTAAGAGGTTCTTTTGGCCTTGAAATATTTCTCCAGAATTGTTGTGCACAATGATTATCTTATATGGGAAAAGAGTTGGGGTTGTGAGGATATTTATAATCAGGTTTGAGGTTGTAGAGTTATGACAATAAAAAAATGCATTATGCATTTCATTTATTTCATTGACTCTTATTGAAAACCCCATGTAAAATAATTAATTCCTTGACATGCACCCACACTGATTATAATAAATATCATTTAATAAAACAATATTATATCCTCAAAATCCTGACTGGAAAACTACACGTTGTGTAATCATTAATACACGGCAGGTACTTGTTTTCCACAAAACTACACGGTGTGTAATCATTAATACACGACATTTACTTGTTTTTCATTTCCTTTCCAAAATGAAAACTACACGGTGTGTAATCGTTAATACACGGTGTGTACTTGTTTTCCATGAAAAACTACATGGTGTGTAATCATTAATACACGACGTGCATATCTTGTTTTTCATTTCCTTATTCCTCAATCATTAAACCGATTTAGGATTCCTTGAATAATAATTAAATCACGTATGGGAATAATCTTTATTCTACTTGAGATACTTGGATAAACATAGTGTATGACCCTCTAGGCCTCTTTCTCCTTGGAATTAGGCAGGCTTACCTAAAGTCCAAGATTACTGTCTAGCAACGGGTCAAGGCACCCAAGAGAAAGAAGTTGACACCACATTGACGTGTTACCTCATACGAATGATTACTATTTAATTTAATCCCTTTGTCTCAATATCTCATCAAGAAGGTTTCATGGAAGTGTCATAAACCTATATGCTTGATCTGTCATTAATTGATTTCCAGAAATAAATTTGTCGTGTCACAATGGATATGGAATTTGTTCGATAGTTCTATTTCCATCAAAGGGCCTGAGATATCTACTTCCATAAATATGTAAGGGACAAATCCTTCCTTGACTTATCCATTAACAACATGTCATTCGTGACGCACCCAACGTACCCTACTTCCCACCAACTGTCTTCGTGACGGTTTTCGTTAGCAAATCTAAGTGTGCAAGTCATGACATGAGTGAATGATAATCTTTCAGTCTAAGGACCATTACACACACTCACAGATAGCAATGTTTGATGACACCAAAACATGAAGAATTACTACTGGAGGGTCTGTTCTGATAATCTCACATCTTGGAGATTACCATGTGCGAACTTCATGAGAGAGATTCTCGTCATCTTACGAGTACTTGTACATGACGTTCTGTATACTATGTGTCCTATCATAATATGTCATACAACTACAGAACTTTATTTAAGAATATTTGTTATAGAATTTCAAGGTTATCATAATAGTGGGGATCTGTCATGACATTATCAATGCAACAAATATTCTAGGACATTATTATATTATAGTTTGGAAGAACAATGAAAAATATATAATAAGTAAACATTCATCTAATAAAAGTAGAAAATAGTTGGTTCTCAGGACACCAACCCTAACAATGGGGAATTATGAAAATTAATGTCTTAAGATCCAATGAAACTTACCTTAGAAAAGGCCAAGGGAGAAATTCCAACCTTATTCGATAACTACTGCTGAGGTTGAAGCTCCGAATGATGTTGTGGCAGGTAATTTAACGGTTTCCTCAAATTTATCCATTACTATATTTGATTCTTGATCATCTCATAGTTTCATATCATTCTTAGTTTGATAAGAAAATTACATATTCGCAATTTGATTCAACAATGACTTTTTCAGTCAAAACTCTTAAGGGAAGTATCATTGAAACAAACTTCTGTGAATCATTTCCCATTAGGGAATATAAATATTATTTTTCTACTGATCTAATCATCATACCCATTAATTAATTTGATACAATATTCATTATAGATTGTCTTTCGGACCATGATGCGGAAATTTATTTTAAGAAGGAGGTTACAATTTTTGAAGATGATAAGGAGTACCTTATCTTTAGAGAAGAAACGTCACCATCTGATTCTCATCTAGATCCACCCCCAGTAGCTCTACAAAATTAAATTATTGGGGAGGAAGAGAATTAAATAACAATGGGTGAGGAAAGGAATTTTCAAATAGAGGACGTACCTATTGTGAAAGAATATGTTGATGTGTTTCCAGAGTATTTACGTAGACATCCTCTAGAATGAGAAATTGAGTTGTCTATTGATTTAATTCCTATTTCATGGCCCATATAAATTACCCCATATAGAATGTCAACCGTGGAATTAGTGTGACTAAAGAAACAACTATAGGAATTGAGTAATAAAGGATTTGTTTTCCCTAGTCTTTCTCCATGTGGATCCATGCTTCTTTTTGTTATGAAAAAGGATGGATCTATGAGGTTGTACATTAAATACCGGGAGATCAATTCTATAACAATAAAGAACAACTATCCCCTACCTCGAATTGATGATTTATTTGATCGACTTCATGGAGTTCAATATTTTTCAAAGATTGAACTTCGATATGAAAATCATCAGTTGTGAGTGAAGAAGGAAGACATTTTGAAGACAGCATTTCATAACAGTTATGGGTATTACGAATTTACAGTAATTCTTTTTGGACTGACTAATGCACCCTCTGTCTTCATATAACTAATGAATAGAGTTTTCAAGGAATATCTTGATGACTTTTTAGTGTTATTTATTTATGATATCTCGGTATACTACAAAATATATGAAGATCATGAAAATCACTTGTGCACTATTCTAAAGACTATTAGATGAAATGAATTATATGGGATTTTTAGCAACTGTGAATTTTGGATTCAGGAGATTTCATTTTTGGTCCATATGTCATGACCCGTCCCCGGGGCCCATGCCGTGACTATCCCAAGCCCTCCTTCCATAGGCTAGGGGATGGCGACTAGCACCAAGGCATAAATCCCGGTAAAAAGGGAATGCATTGCCTTTGTAAAGTAAACAAACACCACAGAGCAAGAAAGCAGAAGTAAACACTAAGTAAAAACTGGGTACAAAAGTAGGTGCGGAAATGTAAGTGGGCCAGTATACAAACCCAAAATGAAAGTAAAGTACAACTGGAAGGGAAAATAGCAACTGAAAAGTAAATCCACAACGTCGAGCTATCCACTGGAAATCCCACCTGAAGGGTGAGTACAGATAGCCTCCACAGCTCCTAGGGTCTAGCCGTCCGCTCTGAGAACGTATAGCCTAGTGGTCCACCTCCAGGTACCGTCCTGCTCTGCAAGCCTCAACCATGATTAGCGATGTCCATCGTCTGCAACCAACACAACGTAGTGCGGGCATAGCCCATGCAGGGGTGAGTATAAGCTACTCAGTAGGGACCCCGAGACCCCCGAAGGTCTCCCAGAATCCACAAAGGATAATCCACAAAGGAAATATACAATCACGAAGTAACATTCGACACTACTTAGGTATATTACCATACATATACCTAAGTCATCAATTCTTGTTCATCCCCAACATCTGATCCCAAGTACAACCCAGTCCACACAAGAAAGAAAAATGTAAATCCACACAGGATAGCACAACACAATCCAAAAAGGAAAGCAAAACAAGATTCAGCTCACACAGGAATACTTCTTTATATGACGATAGAGATGATCAGATATTGCCACTGATTCATCTAAGTTGTCGGACCCACAAAGGATCGAAAGGTACTAACCCCCGCAATGACCCACAAAGGATCTGACCCACAAAGGATCAATAGGTAACTAACCCCCGCAATGACCCACAAAGGATCTGACCCACAAAGGATCGATAGGTAACTAACCCCCGCAAAGACCAATACAGGATCAGACCCACAAAGGATCTGTAGGCGCTAGCCCACACAGGACCGTAGAGCGCTGACCCACACAGGATTGGACCCACACAGGATCTGTAGCACTGATCCACGTAGGATCGCTGAGTGTTGTAGTCGTCGTCGTCGAATCCACTGAGGATCTCTGCACAGTCGTCATCGTTGTCGCTGTCGCAGCCAGCTCTATGGTTCCCGCACACAGCAAGCTCATTCGGGAGGGTTCGCTCCATGAGCTGAGAAACTGATACATCAACTGACACATAGTCTGGATTTGATGTATCCAAAAGTTCTGTATCATCAACAGGAACTGAACGTCGCAGACGGCGCGTCAATCGGACGCCCGGTCTGAGAGTTACTGACTTTTTCGTTCCAGGGGCCCGGTTGGTTTTTAAGGCAAAACCAACCCGACCATACTCCACCTGCATCAAAACCTCGGGCGGAGTAAGCCAAAAGATCCGTCTCACTTAGAGGAATCCAACAAATTCGGCGGTACGTCAATCGGACGTCCGGGGCTCAAGATATAAGTGTTTCCGCTCCGAGGGCCCGGTTGGTTTCGTGTACGAACCAACCCGGCCAAACCCAAAGTACTCTAAAACCTTGAGTGAAATATACTGAAACGACCATCTCGATCCAAGGATCAAATCTCTGTTGAAGGTGCGTCGATCGGAGGCTCGTAGCTCAAGTTATGAGAAAAAGACCGAAAAGGTCCGAAAACGGGGGGTCTGGGCCCGGACCGACCCGGCCAAACCCCCCCTGGGTCGGCCCGAACCGGGTCAACCCAACCCGGGTCCAGGTCCGACCCGGATGGCGTGACCCGGCCCGGCCGGGGTGGCCAGGCCCGGCCTGTGAGCGACCCGGCATGGCTGGCGGGTCGGCTCGGCCGGTTACGGCCGAGCAGAGCTGGGGGCGTGCTGCCCCCACGTGATGGAGTCGCGGCCCCGCATGGGGCCACCCTTGCCAGCGGATGATGCTGGATACCACGTCCCGTCCTTCTCCGGTCCCGCGCGGTCGCGGGACGGCCGGCCTGCCACCGTGGCTTCAGCCGCGGCGGCACTCCGGGCGCCGCCCTGCCTGCGAGGCGCACCGGCGGGTTGCTTCGCGGACCACTGGACGAGTTCTGGTGGTCGGAAAAACGCGTCGTCTTTGCCAATGGCCCTCCCAGGGCCCATCCTTCACTGTGAGGACCTCACCTCGCCTGTGCGGCTTGTTTTGTCATCAACCGACGTTCCGCACACCAAGAACGAAAAGGGCGGTGGGTTCGGACTTGTTCATTGGTCCGCACCCACCGCGTTAGCGGTTTTAAATGTCTCACAACAAATATTTATTCAAACGCTGCAGGTATAAATCACAAAGATTTAAATGAATCAAACCCCTACCTCGTCATAGTCGTCGAACGTGAGTTCTTCGCGGAATTGACCTTCATGGAAGAAGAAGATCGTCGCGTCGCGGAAGGGGCATCGCGTCGTTGTGGTACACGGCGTCGTGTCGACGATCTCTGAGGGTTAAAGAAAACACACAGATTTAATTGCACCAATTAAACCCATGTTGAGGATAAAATCCAAAAAGGAAATTAAATGGTCCATAATCCCCTACCTCAATTGGTTGATGATCGAAGATTGTCGCGGGGAAGGATCGTCGCGGAAGAAAAATCGCGGAAGGAGGATCGTCGGTGTCGCGGTACACGACGTCGCGTCATCGATCTCCGAGGGTTCGGCATTCTTCGCATTCTTCGCGTTCTTCACGTTCTTTGGGGAGGAGGATGAAGAACTTAGGGTTTCTCCAAATCCTCTCAACAAGCCACCCACATGTGTTGGTCTTATTTAATTCTAATGCCAACAAACGAAAAACAAAGTTAACAAACGAACCATTAATTTGATGAATTAATGGTAATGACTTAACTGCCCAATTAATAGGGGTGTTAAGAATTTAAGAAAACACGACGGTTGACTTTCAATTAAAAGAGGTTTTCACGGGTACGTTACATAGAGGAAAAGAAACGGTGGGTCTCATGTGGGCCCCACCTCACAAATATCCTACCAAGTAACGCACTCGCGAAAACCTCTTTTAATTGAAAGTCAACCGGTGTGTTTTCTTAAATTCTTAACGCCCATATTAATTGGGAAGTTAAGTCATTACCATTAATTCATCGAATTAATGGTTCATTTCTTAACTTTGTTTTTCATTTGTTAGCATAAGAATAAAATAAGACCAACACTTGTGGGTGGCTTGTTGAGAGGATTTGGAGAAACTCTAAGTTCTTCTTCCTCCTCCGCAAAGAACACGAAGAACGCGAAGAACGCCGAACCCTCGGAGATCGACGATGCAACGCCGTGTACCGCGACGCCGACGATCCTCCTTCTGCGACGTTTCTTCCGCGATGATCCTTCCCCGCGAAAATCTTCGATCATCAACCGATTGAGGTAGGGGATTACAGACCTTTTAATTTCCTTTGTGGATTTTATCCTCAACATGGGTTTAATTGGGGCAATTAAATCTGTGTGTTTTCTTTAACCCTCGGAGATAGTCGACGCGACGCTGTGTACCGCAACGACGCGACGCCCCTTCTGTGACGCGACGATCCTCTTCTTCTGCGATGGTCAATTCCGTGAAGAACTCACGTTCGATGAATACGACGAGGTAGGGGTTTGATTCATTTAAATATTTGTGATTTATACTTGCGAAGTTTGATTAAATATTTGTTGTGAGACATTTAAAACCACTAACGCGGTGGGTGCGGATCAACGAACAAGTCTGAACACACCGCCCTTTTCGTTCTTGGTGTGCGGAACGGCGGTTGATGACAAAACAAGCCACACGGGCGAGGTGAGGTCCTCGCAGTGAAGGACGGGCCTCGGGAGGTCCATTGGAAAAGACGACATGTTTTTTCAACCACCGGAACTTGTCTGGTGGTCCGCGGAGCAACCCGCTGGCGCGCCTCGCCGGCATGGCGGCACCGGCGGTAGAAGGCGGCGGCACCCGGTGCGCCACCGGGAAGAACCGACGCGGCTGAAGCCGCGGTGGCAGACCGGCTGTCCCGCAACCACACAGGACCGACAACGAATGGAACGTGGCAGCCAGCCGCATCCACTAGCAAGGGCGGCCCCACGCGGGGTCGCGGCTCCATCAAGCGGGGGCAGCACGCCCCCCACCCCGCTCGGCTGTAACCGGCCAGGTCGACCCGCCGGTCGGGCCGGGTCGCGCCCAGGCCTGGCTGGGCCACCCCGTCCGGGACGGGTCATGACATTTGGGTAAGACCCGGACCCGGGTTGGGTCGACCGGGTTTGGGCTGACCCAGGGGTGTTGGGCTAGGTCGGTCCGGGCCCAGACCCCCCGTTTTCGGACCTTTTCGGTCTTTTGCTCATAACTTGAGATACGGGCCTCCGATTGATGCACTGTTAGCGTTAATGTGATCCTTGGATTGAGGTGGTCGTTTTGGTATATCGCACTCAAGGTTTCAGAGTACTTTGGGTTTGGCTGGGTTGGTTCGTACACAAAACCAACCGGGGCCTCGGAGCGGAAACGCTTATATCTTGAGCCCCGGACGTCCGATTGACGTACCGCCGACTTTGTTGGATTCCTGTAAGTGAGATGGATCTTTTGGCTTACTCCGCCCAAGGTTTAGACGCAGGTGGAGTATGGTCAGGTTCGTTTTTCCATAAAACCCAACCGGGCCCCTAGAATGAAAAAGTCAATAACTCTCAGATCGGGCGTCCGATTGACGCGTCGTCTACGACGTTGAGTTCCTGTTGACGATACAAAAATTTTAGATACATAAAATCTAGACTATGTGTTAGTTGATGTATCAGCCTCTCGACTCGTGGAGCGGACCCTCCCGAATGAGCTTTCTGTGTGCGGGAACCCTAGAGCTGGCTGCGACTACGACGACGAGGATGACTATGCAGAGATCCTTAGTGGATTCGATGGCGACGACTACAGCACTCAGCGATCCTACGTGGATCAGTGCTATAGATCCTATGTGGGTTCTATCCTATGTGGGTCAGTGCTCAGTGGTCCTATGTGGGCCAGCTCCTACAGATCCTATGTGGGTCCGATCCTGTGTGGGTCTTTGCGGGGGTTAGTTACCTATCGATCCTTTGTGGGTCAGATCCTTTGTGGGTCATTGCGGGGGTTGGTTACCTATCGATCCTTTGTGGGTCAGATCCTTTGTGGGTCATTGTGGGGGTTAGTACCTTTCGATCCTTTGTGGGTCTGATGGCTTAGATGAATCAGTGGCAATATCTGATCATCTCTATCGTTATACAAAGAAGTATTCCTGTGTGAGCTGAATCTTGTTTTGATTTCCTATGTGGATTGTGTTGTGCTATCCTGTGTGGATTTACGTTTTTCTTTCCTGTGTGGTCTGGATTGTACTTGGGCTCGGATGTTGGAGCCGAACGAGAATTGATGACTTAGGTATATGTATGGGCATATACCTAAGCAGTATCGAATGTTACTTCGTGATTGTATCTTTCCTTTTTGGATTATCATTTGTTGATTCTGGGAGACCTTCAGGGGTCTCGGGGTCCCTACTAAGTAGCTTATACTCACCCCTGCATGGGCTATGCCCGCACTACGTTGTGTTAGTTGCAGATGACGGACAGCACTGATCATGGTTGAGGATTGCGGAGCAGGACAGTACCTGGAGGCGGACCACTAGGCGGGACGTTCTCGGAGCGGACGGCTCGACCCGAGGAGCTATGGAGGCTATCTGTACTCACCCTTCAGGTGGGATTTCCAGTGGACAGCTCAACGTTGCGGCTTTACTTTTCAGTTTCTATTTTCCCTTCCAGTTGTACTTTACTTTTAGTTTGGGTTTGTATACTGGCACGCTTACTTTTCCGCACCTACTGTTGTACCCAGTTTTTACTTAGTGTTTACTTCTTCTTGCTTGCTCTGTGGTGTTTGTTTACTTTACAAAGGAAATGCCTTCCCTTTTTACTGGTATTTACGCCTTAGTGCTAGTCTCTAGCCCCTGGCCTATGGAAGGTGGGCTTGGGGTAGTCACGGCACGGGCCCCGAGGACGGGTCGTGACAAATTGGTATCAGAGGTGTTCGGTTCTACCGTAGAACTTTGGACTCTAATCTTTTTTCTAAGTGAAGAAATAGTGTTAAGCGTATTGAGTGTGGTTATTTTTCCAGGGAGTCCATTGTTGGTGCATCGGCCAACGTATCCGTACACCAGGTCCCTGACTTCTGATTTCCGACTTAATGCACGAAAACATTTTTTGCATGAGTGTTTCATGTTTTCTTTGTGATTACTTTGTGTCAGCTCACCAGGTATACTGTTCTGACTGTGGCGCACCTGTTTCCTTTTCAGGATGGCCCCACGACGGCAGCCAGCTAGGGTTCCTAGAGTTGAGCGTGACGATAGACCACCGAGCGACGAGGCCTCGGTATAGGGCCCTTTGATAGTTGAGGCACTGGCGGTACCTTTACCCGCCGTTCCACCGATGATTCTAGCCCCAGCCGCTGACGATGCACGTCACCTTAGTGCACTGCATGAGTTCCTGCGCCAGCGACCGCCCAGGTTCCGTGGGGAGACGGACCCCCAGGAAGCCGAGGACTGGCTGGAAGTAGTGGTATGAGTTTTGTGGTTAGTGAGGACACCAGCAGACCTCATGGTGATCCTCGCAGCGAGCCTACTACACGCGGCAGTGGGCCGATGGTGGAGCTTGATGCTCCAGGTGCACGATGAGGCATATCTTCTCTGGACAGACTTTGAGAACCTCTTCCACTCGGAGTTCTTCCCAGCCTCCCTCTATGCGGTACGCATCCAAGAGCTTCTTCAACTGCGGCAGAGCAGCTTGATGGTCACCCAGTACTCGGTAAGATTTACCGATCTCTCATGCTACTCGACAGACATGGTATGGGACCCATTCTTCCGAGCTCGGATCTTTGAGCAGGGATTGAGGCATGAGATCAGGGCATCACTGATCTCCCTTAGCATTCCGACTCAGGAAGGAGTACTGGAGCGAGCCCTTTTGATCGAGAGCTTTCTTGCTGAGACTTCTTCAGCAGCGAGACCTACCGCGGGGCGGCACGTAGCAGAGTATTCTGCAGCAGGCAGTCAACAGATGACCCATGGGTCCAGGCAGACCAAACCCTCAGGAAGACGACCTCAGGACACTGACTCAGCAGTGCGGGGCACACAACATGGAGCCAGTCTATCGAGAGGCAGGCAGTGCTACACATGCGGCGGGAAGGGCCACATGGCTCATGACTGCCTGACCCACCATGCTGAGGAGCAGCAGACGGTTGAGGGGCCACCCAGGCAGAGGCAGAGGGTCGACCGTGGCGGTTCGCAGGGAGCAGGAGGATGAGGCAGAGGAGCTGGCTGAGCGGCAAGTGGTGGGCGACACTTTGAGGCTCTACCACCACCACCACCAGGAGGTCCACCCCGACCACAGAAAGCTAACGGGCAGAGACAATCACAACTCTAGGCAGCGTAATCCTATGGCCACGGCGTGCCCGAGATGATTCGAGGTACTATCTGTGTTTATTCCACCCTTTCTGTAGTTCTTATAGACACAGGAGTGAGTCATTCTTTCATAGCTGCAGCCCTTGTTCGGAGCTTGGAGATTCCGATAGAGTCATTGGCTCGATCCTTACGGCAAGAGACTCCTATGGGAGCAGACTCGATGATTACGCACTGGTGCCGGCAGTGTGAGCTTACTCTAGGAGGCAAGAGCTTTGGCTGGGATCTTCTTGTAGCGGCTTCAAGGCCTTACAACATCATCTTGGGCATGGATTGGTTATCTACAGTCCATGCACAGATTGACTGTATTAGGCACAAGGTGCAATATGTACGCACCGACGGGAGCAGGTTCACCTTCACCGGCGAGAAGGGAGCATTCGTAGCACAGGATGGACTTCCGCAGAGGAGAGGATAGCCCATCACTCATTAGTTGGCTAGACTCATCCTAGGAGTAGTTGACGTGTGGAGTCCTAGTTTTCCTGCAGTGGTGGATCAGTATGCGTACGTTTTCCCTGATGACGTTCCAGGACTACCTCCTCGCAGAGAGGTATACTTTTATATTGATCTCTACCCTGGGACAGCCCCGATATCCACCCCAGCATATCGGATGGCTCCCGCAGAGCTTCGAGAGCTACGGGTACAGTTGGAGGACTTGCAGGTAAGGGGATTCATCCGACCCAGTGTTTCACCCTGGGCTTCCCCGATATTGTTCGCCAAGAAGGCGGACGGGAGATTACGACTTTATGTTGACTATCGTCGCCTGAACCAGGTGACAGTGAGGAACAAGTATATGCTACTGATGATTGATGACCTCTTCGATCAGCTCAAGGGAGCACGGTGGTTCTCAAAGATAGACCTCAGGTCAGGCTATCATCAGCTCAGAGTTCGAGACGATGACGTGGAAAAGTTGGCCTTCAGATGTCGGTATGGCCACTATGAGTTCTTGGTTATGCCATTCATAATAACCAATACTCCTGTAGTGTTCATGGGCCTCATGAACAAGATCTTTCAGCCATACCTCGATCGATTTTTCGTGGTCTTTATCGACGACATTTTGATATACTCGACGATTGAGGAGGAGCACGCCTACCACTTTCGGGTTGTACTAGACACACTCCGAGAGCACCAGCTTTATGGAAATCTATTGAAGTGTCAGTTCTGGTTACGCGAGGTCCACTTCTTGGGACATGTCATCTCTGAGGCGTGAGTTGCGGTGGATCCTGCGAAGATCGAGGCAGTGCTAGCTTGGGAGCCACCCAGGAGTGTGACTGAGGTGCAGAGTTTCTTGGGACGAGCTGGATACTATCGTAGATTTGTGCCAGACTTCTACAGAGTTGCAGCACCAATCTCAGCTCTTATGAAGAAGGGGAAACCCTTTGTGTGGTCCAAAAGATGTCAGCAGAGCTTCCAGGAGCTGAGACAGAGAGTGACCAGTGCCCCTATCTTGATGTTGTCAGAGGAGGGAGTAGGGTACGTAGTCTACTGCGATGCATCAGAGACCGGACTCGGATGTGTCCTGATGAAGGATCGGGAGGTGATCGCCTATGGATCACGTCAGTTGAGGCCAATGAGCAGAACTACGCTACCCATGACCTGGAGTTAGCAGCAGTGGTCTTCGCTCTGAAGACATGTTGACACTACCTGATGGGTGAGCGCTTTACAGTATTTTCTGACCATCAGAGTCTCAGGTACATATTCTCTCAGAAGGACTTGAACTTGAGACAGCGGCAATGGCTCGAGTTCCTCTAGGACTATGACTTTGAGATATTCTATACTCCTGGGAAGGGAAACGTAGTAGCTGATGCTCTCAGTAGGAGGACGGGCATTCATCTACTTGAGGAGGCGATAGAGCAGCTAGTCGCATTGCAGATATCCTTCGTGGATAGAGATGGGGCAGCCTTCCTTCGGTCTCTCACAGTCACCCCTTCACTACTGCAGCGGGTCAGAGAGGCACCGCGTGGGGATGCTTACTATGAGACGCAGCGTGCGCAGATATCCTCATGACAGGCACTTGATGGTTTCTCCTTTGGAGCAGAGCACGACGTCCTTTTCAGAGGACGTACCTTGGTAGCAGTTGCTTTACGAGAGGAGGTTCTAAGAGAGTTTCACACTTCTCCCTTGGAGGTACATCCTGGAGTGGCGAAGATGTACCAGGATCTTAGACAACAGCACTGGTGGTCGGGTATGAAGAAGGTTGTGGCAGAGTTCGTTTCTCGATGCCTCACCTGCCAGCAGGTGAAGGTAGAGCATCAGGTACCAGCAGGCTTGGTACAGCCCTTGGAGGTCCCAGAGTGGAAGTGGGATGGGATATCTATGGACTTCGTGACTGGACTTCCACGCACTTCCAGAGGTCACAACTTCATTTGGGTGATTGTCGACCGACTCACCAAGTCGTCTCACTTCTTACCCATTAGAGAGCAGGGCTCAGTGGAGAGATTGGTACGTCTCTACGTTTAGGATATTCTATGGCTTCATGGTGTGCCATCCTCTATCGTCTCCGATTGAGATGCTCGCTTTACTTCCCGGATTTGGAAGGGGTTGCAGGAGGCATTCGGGATGCAGCTACGTCTGAGAACCGCCTTTCACCCTCAGGCAGATGGTCAGACGGAGAGGACCATTCAGACTCTTGAGGACATGCTCCGCGCATGTGTTCTCGACTTTGGTCGTAGATGGGAGGACCACCTACCCTTGCTAGAGTTTGCATAGAACAACAGCTACCACTCCAAAATCGGGATGGTACCATACGAGGCATTGTACGTCCGACCTTGCAGATCTCCTTTATGCTGGACAGACCCTGGGGAGTCAGCACTTGTGGGACCGGAGATGGTCCAGGCTATGACAGAGAAGGCCCAAGTCATCCTGGAGCGGATGAGGATAGCTCAGAGCCGGTAGAAGACTTATGCTGATAGGAGGAGGAGGCCACTAGAGTTCGAGGATATCGACCACATCTTCTTGTGTGTCTCACCTCGACGTGGATTACGAAGATTTGGTCGAGGCGGAAAGTTGTATCCATGCTTCATCGGACCATTCCAGGTCCTCAGCAGGATTGGCGAGGTGGATTATCGCCTGGATCTACCACCTCAATTGCACCGGGTGCACGACGTCTTCCACGTATCTCAGCTGAGATGATACGTGCACGCCCCGTCGCATATCACTGACCATGGGGAGCTAGACGTTGATTATGGGGAAACTTTCGCGGAGGTCCTTGTGGAGATCAAGGATCGACAGGAGCAGGTCCTACGTGGACGGTCGATTCCTCTAGTGCGCATCAGATGGCATCAAGGGAACCTTCAGGAGAGCACTTGGGAGCGGGAGGCTCAGATGCGTGCTCAGTACCCACTTTTGTTTCCCTAGTTTATGATGTATCTTTACGAGGACGTAAAGCCCTGAGGTTGGAGTGATGTAAAGACCCGTAAAAAAATTAAAAACCACACCCAAGAAAACGCAACTCCAGAAATGGCATTTCTAAGAAAATACCAGTGCTGCAATTCCATCAGTGCCCTCAGAATTCGATTCTAAGCACCGGTTAAAAAGTTAGAAAAACCTGCTCGTTCGTTCACTGAACGTACCCAAGCCAAACTTCGGAAAATGATTCCGGGCACCCCGGGCCTCAGAATCAGGTGCCGTCAGAAACTGTGTTCTTGTAAAATTCCAAATTAAATTAATAAAAACAAATTCCTTGAAATTTTACAATAACGCAGTTTCTGACGGCACCTGATTCTGAGGTCCGGTGTGCCCAGAATCATTTTCCGAAGTCTGGCTCGAGTACGTTCAGTGAAAGAACGAGCGAGTTTTTCCAAATTTTGAACCAGTGCTCGGAATCAAATTCCTAGGGCACCTATGGAATCGCAATGCTGGTATTTGCTTAGAAACGCCATTTCCGGAGTTTCATTTTCTCAGGTGTGGTTTTTCATTTTTTTTACGGGTCTGTACATCACTCCCACCTCAGGGATTTACATCCTCGTAAAGATACATCATAAACTAGGGAAACAAAAGTGGGTACTAAGCACGCATCTGAGCCTCCCACTCCCAAGTGCTCTCCTGGAGGTTCCCGTGCTGCCATCAGATGCGCACTAGAGGAATCGACCATCCACGTAGGACCCTCTCTTGTCAATCCTCGATCTCCACCGGGACCTCCGCAAAAGTCACCCCATCATCAACGTCTATCTCCCCATGGTCAGTGATATGAGATGGGGCATGCATGTGTCTTCTTAATTTTACGGGTCTTTACATCATACTATCTCTAAGGATGGAATCTCGGTCGATCTTTCAAAGACCAAGGCAATCCAAGAATGGACAGAACTGACAAGTATAACTGAGGTACATATTTTTATTAGTTTAGCAGGTTATTATCGGTGTTTCGTCCAGAATTTAGCCCGATTGTCTAACCCATTAACCAAGCTCACACGTAAAGGGGTAAAATTTGTTTGGACTAAAGAGTGTGAATAATTATTTGAATAACTAAAGAGAAGATTAGTAAATTCCACTATCTTGACTCTACCATTGAGTAATGATGGGTTTGTTATTAATAGTGATGATTAAAATAAAGGACTTGGTTGTGTCCTTATGCATAATGATAGCGTTATTACCTATTCATCACGACAGCTAAAAATTCATGAACAAAACAATCCCACTCATGATCTTGAGTTAGTAGCTGTAATATTTTCTTTGAAGATATGGAGACACTATCTATGGTAAAAAATGTGAGATATATACCGATCACAAGAGTTTGAAGTATATTTTCTCCCAAAAATAACTCAACATGAGGTAAATACGATGGCTTGAACAACTCAAAGATTATGATTGCACTATTCACTACCCCCCAGGGAAGGAAAATATAGTGGTGAGTTCTTTGTGAAGAAAAGATCACAGAGTTTCGAACAAGATGAGAGTTGAAAGGGATCATATGTTCAATTATTTAGTAAATATGGATATAGTAGTAATCATGAAAGGTGAAACATAAATACTTTTTCAAATGGTTTCCAAACCAAATTTACTGGAAAGGATAAAAAGTTCTTAGACTGGTGATGAGGAGTTTAAAATAAAAATTAATGTTGTGAATGATGGAAGATTGATTTAATTCATATATGAAGATGGAATTTTGAAAATTGGGAAGAAACTTTGTGTTCCTGATATACTTGATCTAAAACAGAAATTATTAGATGATGATCATAGCTCCAATTTCTCTATACACCTGAGTAGCACTAAAATGTATAGTGATTTGAAGGAACATTTTTTTGGGACAACATGAAGAGGGAGATTGCTGATTATGTGTAAAGATGTATGGTTTTTCAATAGGTTAAGGCTAGAAGAAAACATTTTGGAGGAGTATTTCAACCTCTTCCCATACTTGAGTGGAAATGGGATGATATTATGATGTACTTTTTCATGAGGCTACCAAAGACTCAAAGAAGGAATGATGCAATATGGGTCACTGTTGATAATCTTACCAAGTCATCACATTTTCTTTCTATAAGATAATATTTACCACTTAAAAGTTTAACAAGACTATATATTAATGAATTTTTAAGACTTAATGGTGTATCCATATCGATCATTTCTGATTGTGATCCCCATTTTACATCAAGATTCTGGAAAATTCTTTAGACGGCTCGGAATACTGAACTTTGTTTGAGCACTGCCTACCACCCTCAAATAAATGAAAAATCAGAACATACTATTCAAACCTTAAAAGACATTTTGAGATCTTTCTCACTTGACTTTCAAGGTATGTGGGGTCAATATTTACCTCTGGTAGAATTTTCCTATAATAATATCTTCTATTAGAGTATTCATATGGCACCTTATGAAGCATTATATTGAAAGAGATGTCGCACACCAAACTATTGGGATGATGTTGGTGAAAGAAAACTTGTAGGCCTAAAACTTGTTGAGGAAATAATGGAAAAGGTTAAGATTATCCAAACCCACATCAAAGAAGCTAAAAGTAGGAAAAATAGTTATGCAGATAACCGAAGGAATGATTTTGAATTTCAAATATGAGATCATGTTTTCTTCAAGGTATATCCATGGAAGGGTGTTATACGTTTTGGTAGGAAGGGTAAATTAAGTATCAGGTACATCAAACCTTTATATATTCTATAATTAATTGGAGTTGTAGCTTACCGTTTGGAAATGCCACCAAGTCTCTCCAAAGTTCATGATGTGTTCCACGTATCACTTTTGAGAAAATACATGTCTGACCCAATGTATGTATTCACCTATGAAGTAATAGAACTGGAACCTGATCTATCTTATTATGAAGAGCCTATTAATATTCTTGAAACCTGAGAATAATTTTTGAGAAACCTAATGACTCGTCTGGTAAAAGTCCTATGGAGAAACCATAAGATGGAAGAGGCAACGTGGGAACCTGAAGAACTTATGATGAAGAACCACCTGAATCTTTTTATGCAGTATTATTCTAGAAATGTTGAGGAATAAATTATTTGGAGGGAAGAATGTAACACCCTAAGCTTTTACGGTACGTTTCTCTTTGAAGAATGCAATAGCTTGCGATGTATGCAACTTTGAGTTTTATCACACTGCGTCCAATCAAACTAGCCATTATTAATAGTAATACCCACTTTTTGAAATTTTATAATTGTTTTTAAATGTACTTCATTTTTTGATTCAGAATATCAAAATTATCTTAGGGTGAATTTTTGGTATTTTTCTGAAAACATTAATTTCTTGATGAATAGTGAAAAACAATGTGTTATTCTTTAAAAACTAATTTTTATTTAAATATTTATCTATTTTATTTAAATTTATCTTAAGTCAAAATATATACATAATACCTATATAAGATTAATATAATTCATTGGACTCATTTTATAATAAGATTATATGTATAAAATCTTATTAAAATTTTTAACATCTTTTACCTACATTCTATGCACATTTGAAATTTTGTATAAAATGTAATTTTACCACTTCTGTGAATTGAATTTAAAAAATAATAGAGACATAGTTTACATTAGTATGTAAAATTTGGTTCAATAGGATGAAAATAAGTTTTTGTGAATAGAAACCTTGGAATTTTATTTACCAGAGTTAAAATTAAATAGGGTAATTAAAGGTAAAAATGATATTTTAATTACCCTAACACATGTCCTAATTCTATTGGATAATTTTATTTCGACCAAAATTTAAATTAAGAATAAAATATGATCCCTTTGGTTCACTTGGATTAGATTTTTACATTTATAATTATTTTATTTAAATAAGTGTTAAAAGTGTTAAATCCAAAGTTTAATAAATAAACCATTTTTAATATATGGTTATAAATATGCTAAATTCGACAATAAATATTAATTATAAAGATAAAAATATTTCCTACATAATTTTATTTTGTTTATAATTTTTGTACATTAACTAATTAAATTTATTCATGACACATGAGGTAGTAATTACCTTATTATTGAATGATTAAAATAATTGATATTATAAATATCCAAATAAATGTAAATTGAGACTTTTCATGAATTACACTAATTTTATAGGTTAATATGACATGTTAGGGTTTATTAATTAAATATTTTTGAAGTGATAAAGTTTTTAGGACTTTCACAAAAACAAAATACCATATAGTGTCAAAATAGACATAATTGAGTTTTTAAAACAAATACTATGTTATTAATTGATATAATATTATTAAAAATCTAAGATTCATCCAAAGGAATAAGATAAAGTTATATATATCAATAATTAACCACTTCAGGTTCAATTGGATTTTTATAGTATGTTTATTAACCATGTATTATAATAATACAAGGATACATGGTAAAAGTTAAACTATTTAACTGAGAGTTAAATCTAAAAGATAAGAATATTATGGTGACCTAAACCTGTCTAAAACCTATTGGTCGATAGTTTTTCAACCCATCCTCACATTATCTTTGAAATAAATTCTTTTTAGATAGTATAATCTGAATATCATTGTATAATAAAATAATATTTCAATCTTTTCCTAATGTGACCCTCGCCTCTCTTATAAAAGGGTACTTCCCCTTCTCTCAAAATCACACCTCCAAATCCATTTGGGTCAGCCAAAACCATCTCAAATATCTTAAAAACTACCCTTAATTCAACCAATAGTCATTACTTTGATCATAATAAAACCTAAGGATCCCTTTGGGTCAAATCAAAATGAAACACCTGAAGAAGATGTAATAATTTCATCACCTCTTTCAAAGTTCTTTTCTTCTTCTATATCCTATTTATTTATTGTTTACATACCAAAATAATAAATCCATTAACTTATACATACTATGATGTTATTATAAATATTTTACAACCATATTCATTATTAAATCCATCATATTAATGACAAAGTCACCATACCTGTGTACGTACGGCTTACCATCTCCCCGCCATGGTGTAGTTTGTTATTCAACTCATCATTATTTGGATGGTTATAATAATGATTATAATTGATGTAAATAATAAATATAACATGTTAATGATTATTTATATATTATATACCATCCAATTATAGATGATTTAACCATCAATAGAATGGTATTAACAATAAACCATGAACTTAATACGAATGTTTATAATATTTTTCAACCATTTCTTATGACGAATGCATTGGACTTATTAAGTGATGGGTGGAGCCCACTATAGATTCTCGATGCATCGGTAGGTCTCATGATAGAAACTAGTGTCTTGGAACAAGGCCTCGACAAAATATTATTTATAGCCTTGGAACGATGCCTTGAATTTGTGGTTATGATGTTCGGCATTATGCATTCCATCATTATGAAATTGGATATTGATATTAAATGTGATTATTCAACCAGAAGAATATCCATGTGTGTAAGTAAATGGAATTATTTGATTTATCTTTTCCATATTATGCAGAAGTTTACTTTTAAAAGGCTTGTGTTTTAGTCTTATAAATCAGCTTAAAGGTTTATGCTTATTTATGAAAGTTTCCGCTATATTATTATCCTTTCTGAGCACCTGAGCTCACCCCTTTCTATGTTTTATTTTTCCTAGGATTCGAAGAATTATATTTTAATTAACCTTTTTGAAAAGGATGAGGGATATAAGATTTTTCAAATGGGACACAATGTTGTTTTTTTATTGCATAATTTAATTTAAAACATATGTTTGTACCTAGTACTTCCAAGGCTACTAAACTGATACGTCTTTTTGGATTTGATCCCTTGTGATCATGCCAATGTTATGTAATAATGCACTGACTCTAGGTAACTAGGGTTGAGGCGTTACAATATAATAATTAAAAAATCATAAATAAATCATAAATATAATATATAAAATATAAAAATACATTTTCCATCATAATTAAAAACCATGATTGGTGGTAAAGTAAAAATGAACAACATCATTTCATGAGGCGGTTGTTCATCGTACATAAGATTGGTAAGTTTGTTACCCATTTGATGGATATGTGTGTAAGATAAATTTTAACCCTTATAATAACAAGATATAAATATATTTAGTATATTTTTTCATTATAAAATAATTTAATAAGAATAATTGAGGTTTTGGAGAATGAAACTTTAGGAATTATGTTACCTCTTTATTGGGTAACTCCTTTTTCTTTACAGAAAATGGCTTCCTTGGTTGTATTTATGCCCAAATGGATGAATAAATGAGTAAAGGATAGATTTTGGGAGCTTATTTTAGTATATATTGGGTTATTTAAATGTATTTATGTAACACCCTGAGATTTTATGAGAAATTTTTTTATGTCTTATGTTATACGCAACACCAAAGGAATCTTTCACAGCACACAATACGGACTTGGCTAGCATTACACGCAATCGCGACCTTCCTCGATAGCGTGTGTAGTACGCAATACTAGGTTTCACTAAACAACGATATATTATTATGAACTAGCCATTATGAATAGTTATAACTACATTTTGAATTTTATTATTCATCTTACACATTTTCTATAACATTGTAAGAGAACAAAATAAATTTTTCGGGTAAAATAAGTATTTTTCAAAAAATGCAGTTTTGCCACATTTTGATGGCGCACCCACATTAAATCTAGTTTTTTACATGTTTATAAGTTCAATTTGACAAAATAAAATTCTTCTTTTGAATCAGGGTATAAAAATTTACTTTGGATAAATTTTTAATATTTTTCTGATAACTTTCATATTTTGATGAATAGTAAAAATACGCTAATTTTTAATTAAAAACAACTTTTTTCATTGAGATAATTTATATGGTTAAATTATAATATTGAATGGTTTTAAAGAATAAATAGAATATATTTTTACCATTTAATATAATTTATGTCATTAGCATTAATTTAACATTGAATTCATAGGTAAAAACATTTCAATCTTTGGCAATGTTTTAACTTCTAAAACCCGTTTTCATAATAATGGTATTTATTTTAAATTAATTACTACAACTTATATGATTTGAATTTTGAAAAATTGATTCCATATTAGGAATCAGTGTGTCCAAATTATGTTAATAGACTACTTTTTTATTTTTGGGCATTATGAATAGTAACTACGGTAAATTTTATTTACCATAGTTAAAGGTAAATTGGGTAATTAAGGGTAAATATAAGATTATAAAATTACCCTAAAACCTACCAAAATCCTATTTGATGACTAAAAGTAGACCCATATCACCTAAGGGTCGGATTAGATTCATTTAATGGACTTTTGTCCATGAAAAAAATTTAATTATTATTAAAACCAAAGAATGTGACAACATGTCACTTTCTTAAATCTTATAAGTATAATAATTTTAATTTTATGATAAACTTAATGAAACTTCAAAAATGAATAGTCTCCATAAATCTAATATAATTATCTAAATCATATGAATTTATTTATAATTTTTAGGGATTAAATAATTATCATTAATTATGACACAATAGTGATGTTGAAATTATTTTATTAATTAAAATATCAAAAAAATGGTTTAAAAATATTAAAATAAATATTATATGAACTATTTAATGTTCTACACTAATTTTCTAGATACATATGACATATTATTAATATATTAAAGCTTTTAGTTCAAACATATCTTCTGTATATATTTTATTTAAATTAAAATAATTGAATAGTGTCAAAATTGACACTATTGTTATTTTATAAAAATAACATATTAAAAAATTGTTTAAAAATCACAAAAATATTTAAAAATTATAAATTAAAATTTATATGGTCTAAAATGTCATAAAGTGTCAAATTATGGAAAATTCACAACACATATATAACTATTTATAATAATTTAAAATTTAGAATATTATTACCACAAATAAAATTAAATTGGTAGATAAGGATAAATCAAGTTGATAATGTTTAAAATAAACTCCTAACATGTCTAAATTTTATTGGTTGATGATATTAAAACCCTATCTCATCTAATCTTATGATATGAGTCATTTTGGAAGTTTTTAAGTGGGTTTGGGATTTTATATAAACTAATATTTCTTATATTTCCAAAGGTGCCCCTCTCCTCCCTTATAAAAGGGAACCTCCTCCCTCTCCTCTTCACACCAATTTGAGCCTTTAATCTTGTCCAATACCTGCCCATTTCAATTCCCCACTTCCCTAGAAACATCCTAGAGGTCCTAGTCTTCTTCAAAGACCAATTGTAGTTCCCTAAGAGGAGGTATCAAAGAGGCGCTTCCAAGAAGAGGTAATGTTCGTTACCGATTCTGGAATAATTAAATAACATTATTTAAATAACATTATTTAAATCATTATACAGGGGGTTCGGACACTTACGAAGCAAATCAGACCTAAGGTAAGGGAAAATATCACAATCTCATTTTATCCGAGATTGTTTATAATTTGGTATTTACTGGGGTGTATTTTATCATCCACATCCATGTTTCCACAATATGTAATATTATTTTCATCCACCTACAATTTTTTAAATCCAATTTTACCCTTCAGTGAGTTTTTAGTAAAAGATATGAAAGGAATCTTTTGTCATTTTTCGTATGATGTACTTTTGACTTTTCCGACAAAAGTATGAGAAGAATGTTTTTTTCAACTTATACGGCATGAATGGATTTTTAAAACATTATTTCCAAGAAGCTTCCTTTACAAGTTTTCAAGTTTATTTTTAATAAAATTATTTTAGTTTAAAATTGTATGACATGTTAAGAAAGGAAAATGTTTTTGAAGTAGAAAGGATATTTTCCTCAAGAATGGAGTTCAAGTGTTTTATCAAAATTATTTTCCATCTAAGATAATATAGGGTTCTGTTTCTATCCCTATTATTACATTGATTTGATTATGTTATGATGGAATTATTTTTATGAATTCATTTATCTTATATGAATTCTTTTATGATGTCATGATGTTTATGAATCCCATTTTTATTACATGGGTTATGAAATGATGTATGATTTATGATTTTGTGGCACACATAAGAATATTATCATTATGAGATGTGTGGGACCTATATCTCCCTCCAATGCATTGGGTAAAGATTTTATATCTCATGAGATAGACATGGTTGGAACGGTAGGTTAAACTGGTTCAGTGAAATAAGACTGAAATGAGGGGTGAACTCGGTTTAGAAATGGACTTTGTCCACTAAGAGAGTCTTGGAAATGAGTCTTGACTAATAAGAAATGATTCTCTATGATTATGTGTGTATTCCACAAAGTTTCATGTTTTATGTTATGATTATTGGGATTACATTTCACTACCATGATTTATCCCATGTTATGAAATTATGATCTCTTTTGCAGTGTAAGATTTTCAAAATGTTATGTTCTTATGAATTTTATGTAATTGATATTTCTTTTGTTTACCCTTACTGAGCATTTGAGCTCACCCTTTTTTATGTTTTCTTTCCCTAGGTCAGGAATAAGCGTATTAAGTAAGATATGACCAAAAGGGACTATAGATATGATGAAATAAATGGGAGACAGTGTAGATGCTTTATGAACCAGTTGTTTATGTTTCCCAGTTTCTAAAGACACTATAACTATATGGTCCTTTCATGGTTTTGTTATATTTTGTAATAATTATGCTTCAATTTTGATGTATTAACCATGAATGGAAATTATGGGTCGTTATAGTTGGTATCAGAGGAAAGGTATAGTCAACCTTTGGAAACTAGGATGTGAAAGCCTTAGTAAGAACCCTAAGGATAAGTCTAAGCATAGAACACAATCTTAGTGTTTTAAAAAATGGCCATGAATAACCTAAGATAAGACCTTAAGTGTGAAATTTAATTCTTGATTATGTGGTTTTCCTATTATAATTAGTGTTTCTCACACTATTCTTCTTGGTTTTAGTCAATGGATGGAACCCGAAGAAACCGTGTTAATGCAGAATGCGACGGGCAATGCAATGATTGTCCCCCTGAGCAACCAAACGTTATGGGAACTGGAATGAAAAATCTTGTAGCTATGCTCACACAACTTTCTCAAGCTATGAATCATACTGGACTTCCAAAATAGAAAAGGAAGGAGCAACATTCTGTCAAATCCTTCGTGAGGCAGCGTCCACCTTCATTCAGCGGGTCTTCTGATCCATTAGTGGCTAAACAATAGATCAGTACCACTGAAAAGATATTTTCAGTTCTTCAGTGTTCTGAACATGATAAATTCATCTTAGCAGTTTATCGTTAGGAAGGTGAATCTGATCAATGGTGGAATCTTATTAAGAATACGAGGCAAAGGGATGAAATTGAGTCCATGGAATGGGACGAGTTCAAGAACTTATTTTTCAATAAGTACTTCCCTCGTATTCTTCGAACAAAGATAGAGAAGGAGTTTCTTGAACTGAAGCAAAAGGATGATGAATCTGTTGGTACCTATGAAGCAAATTTTACAAGACTTGCAAGGTACGCTTCTGGTATTATTATCCAACCCCAGAGTAAGATCGATCGATTCTTTAGTGGCTTAAAACCAAGTCTTCGAAGGGAGTTAGCCATAAGGGACTTCAATAGCTACGAGGAAATTGTTCGATGTGCTCTCAAGGTTGAGATGGAGATTAGTGTAACCCATCAGTCACATGGGTTTGATAAGAAGAGGAAAATGGAATTCAAAGGTAAATCTAAATACCACACTGAAAAGAAGATGAGTTTTCCCTTATGCTCAAAGTATGGAAAGAAACATGGAGAAAATTGTCTTAAGGGGACAATAAAATGTTATAAGTTTGTAAAATAAGGTCATCGGGCAATTGAATGTCGAAATAATGGGAAGAATATGTCTAATGATGCAAACAAAAGAAGGGATACACAGAATGAACTTACTGCACTTCAATGTTTCAAGTGCAAGGAAATGGGGCACTATGCTAATCAATGCCCTAATCCAAGGGTTGATGATGATGATCGACGTCAACAAACTCTTAAGGCCAAAGACAAAGGAAAGTCACATGCAATTACTATCGGCGATGTAGAGTACGACAACGAAGTGGTGAAAGGTACACTTACCATCCACTCTAAAGTAGCAAATGTTTTATTTGATTCTGGATCGACCCACTCTTTTATTTCTGAATAATTTTCTGAGGGTATCACAGTATTACCTCAACAATTAGATGTTGAGTTGGTTGTGACAATTCCTAATGGCACAACAGTCGCATCAAAAGTTTACAATTCTTCTCTGATTGAAGTTTGTGGGAAAGTGCTTCCTGCAAATCTTGTGATCCTTCCTATACTGGAATTTGATGTGATTCCTGGCATGTATTGGCTTTCTTTATATGGAGATCATATCAATTGCCAAAAGAGGGAAGTCACATTTCATATTCCAGATCAATCTATGATCATCTATCGATGCAAGGATGAACATAACCTTCCAGTGGAAATTTCATCCATCTTATGGGTCTTGATTCCACTAAATGAAGGTTATTTATCTCAAATGGTTGGTGAGAAACTCACGATTAAGAATATGCCCATTGTACGGGGGTTTGACGATGTCTTTCCGGATGAATTGCCAGGTCTTCCACTAAATCGTGAAGTTGAGTTTTCAATAGAACTCGTATCGGGTGCTTTTCCTATTTCAAAGACACCTTATAGAATGGCCCCAATTGAGTTGCAGGAATTGAAGAAACAACTCCAGGAGAATCTTGATAAAGGATTCATATGCCCTAGTGTGTCACCTTGGGGAGAACCTGTTCTGTTTGTTAGGAAGAAAGATGGATTAATGAGACTCTGTATTGATTATCGATAACCTAACAGGATCACTATCAAGATCAAATATCCTCTCCCACGCATTGATGACCTATTTGACCAACTACTTGGAGCTCAGTACTTTTCCAAGATTGATCTTAGTTCAGGGTATCATCAATTAAGGTTAAAAATGGAGGATATACCAAATACGGCTTTCCGTACAAGTTATGGACACTATGAATTTATAGTGATGCCATTTGGTCTTACTAATTCCCCTGCTATCTTCATGGATCAGATGAATAGAGTCTTTAGAGAGTATCTTGATCAGTTTGTTGTAGTCTTTATAGATGATATTCTTGTCTATTCAAAGAGAAAAGAAGAACATGAAGATCACTTGAGAATTGTATTAAAGACCCTAAGAAAGGAGAAGCTTTATGCCAAATTTACCAAGTGTGAATTTTGGCTTCAAAAAGTTTCATTTTTGGGTCACATAATCTCAAAAGAGGGGATATCTGTGGATCCAGCAAAAATAGAGGTTATCGAAAGATGGTTGAGACCAACAATAGTAACTGAGATCCGAGGTTTTCATGGTTTGTCTGGATATTACCGACGTTTTGTGAAAGATTTTTCAAGGTTATCTAACCCACTCACCAATTGACTCAAAAAGGAGTTAAGTTTTTTTGGACGGAGGAATGTGAAGAAAATTTCAAAGAGATAAAAAGAAGGTTAGCCGGTGCACATGTGCTCACACTACCTTGCAGTGGAGAAAGGTTTGTAATCTACAGTGATGCATCCAAGAAGGGACTGAGATGTGTTCTCATGCAAAATGATATGGTGATAGCTTATGCCTCACGACAGTTGAAAATACATGAGCAAAATTACCCAACCCATGATTTGGAGTTAGCTGCCGTAATCTTTGCATTAAAGATTTGGATGCATTACCTTTATGGTGAAAGGTGTGATATTTATTCTGATCATAAAAGTGTAAAGTATATTTTCACACAAAAGGAGTTGAATATGATCCAAATAAGATGGTTGGAGCTGTTTATGGATTACGACTGCTAAATTCATTACCACCCTGGGAAAGCAAACAAGGTAGTAGACGCATTAAGTCGACAGGACCATGCTAGCTTATCCATGATGAGGATCACAAAAGATCCAATATTTATGGATTTACAAAGGATGGATCTTGGAATTATAATGGAAGGGGAAAGTCTTATCTTTCTCAAATGAATTTTCAACCATCTATACATGTGAAGATTAAAGAGGCGCAGAAAGAAGATGTCGAGTTACAAAAGAAGGTGAGAAATGTTCCTGAATTCAACCTTGATTGTGATGGGATAATAAAGTTCAGGAATCGGGTTTGTGTTCCTCCCATCCTAGAATTAAAGGAGCTGCTGGATGAGGCTCACAGTTCTTCATTCTCTATTCATCCGGGAAGCACGAAGATGTATAGGGATCTGAAAGAGTACTTCTAGTGGGATGGAATGAAAAAAGATTTTTCTGAATATGTCTCTCGATGCTTGGTTTGTCAGCAAGGTAAAGCTGAGAGACAGAATTCTAAGGGGGTATAACAACCATTACCCATACCAGAATGGAAATGGGAAAACATCACTATGGACTTTGTCACTGGACTTCCTAAAACATCCAAAGGCAATAATGCTATCTGGGTCATAGTTGATCGTCTTACAAAGTCTGTACACTTCATTACTATTAGAGAGGATTTCTCTCAAGATCAGCTTTCCAGGATATATGTAAAGGAAGTGGTAATATTGCATGGAGTACCACTTTCTATTATATCTGACCGGGATCTGAGGTTTACCTCAATGTTCTGGAGAAGTCTTCAGCATACTCTGGATACAGAGTTGAGTTTCAGCACTGCTTATCATCCTCAGACGGATGGTCAGTCTGAGAGGACAATTCAAACTCTAGAAGATATGTTGAGAGCTTTCTCTATAGATTTCAAAGGTGGTTGGGATCAACACCTACCTTTGGTGGAATTTTCTTATAATAATAGCTTTCACTCCAGTATTCATATGGCTCCTTATGAAGCTCTCTATGGAAAAAAATGCAGGACTCCAAATTGCTAGGATGAAGTTGGGGAAAGAAAGCTATTAGGACCTGATCTCATTGATGAAATGGTAGAAAAGGTTAGATCTATTCATCAACACATAAGTTCAGCTCAGAGTCGATAGAAAAGTTATGCCAACAACCGAAGAAAAGACCTAGAGTTTGAAGTGGGTGATAAAGTGTTCTTACGAATATCTCCTTGGAAAAGAGTAATGATATTTGGAAAGAAGGGAAATTTGATCCCTAGATATATCATTCCTTTTGAAATTTCGGATCGTGTTGGGAAGGTAGCTTACCAATTGGCGCTTCCACCGAATCTCTCTCAAGTTCACGATGTGTTCCATGTATCTCTCCTGAGAAAGTACATACCTGATC
The DNA here is from genome assembly GCA_963277665.1 of Viscum album. Taxonomy (NCBI): domain Eukaryota; kingdom Viridiplantae; phylum Streptophyta; class Magnoliopsida; order Santalales; family Viscaceae; genus Viscum; species Viscum album. The sequence continues at coordinate 1,136,958,399 of OY728122.1, forward strand.
CTTCACATGTACTCAGCTCAGAATTTGTACCACTGGAGCAAGATATTTCTTATGAAGAACACCCAATAGAGATTCTGGATCGTAGCGAAAAAGTCCTATAGAACAAGACCACTCTCTTGGTGAAATTTTTATGGAGGAACCACCAATTAGAAGAAGCTACATGGGAACTTGAGGATATGATGAGGGAGATGTATCCTGATCTGTTTGTAATGAAGTGATGAATTTTGAGGGCGAAATTCATTTTAAGTGGGGTAGAATGTAACACCCTGAGATTTTATGAGATATTTTTTTTATGTTTTATGTTATACACAACACCAAAGTAATCTTTCACAGCACACAATATGAACTTGGCTTTCATTACACGCAATCGCGACCTTCCTCGATAGCGTGTGTAGTACGCAATACCGGGTTTCACTAAACAACGATATATTATTATGAACTAGCCATTATGAATAGTATTAACTACATTTTGAATTTTATTATTCATTTTACACATTTTCTAGAACATGGTAAGAGAACAAAATAAATTTTTCGGGTAAAATAAGTATTTTTCAAAAAATGCAGTTTTGCCTCCTTTTGATGGCACACCCACATTAAATATAGTTTTTGACATTTTTATAAGTTCAATTTGACAAAATAAAATTCTTATTTTGAATCAGGGTATAAAAATTTACTTTGGATAAATTTTTGATATTTTTCTGATAACTTTCATATTTTGATGAATAGTAAAAATACGCTAATTTTTAATTAAAAACAACTTTTTTCATTGAGATAATTTATATGGTTAAATTATAATATTGAATGGTTTTAAAGTATAAATATAATATTATTTTTACCATTTAATAAAATTTATGTCATTAGCATTAATTTCACATTGAATTCAGAGGTAAAAACATTTCAATCTGTGGCAATGTTTTAACTTCTAAAACCCATTTTCTTGACAATGGGATTTATTTTAAATTAATTACTCCAACTTATATGATTTGAATTTTGAAAAATGGATTCCATATTAGGAATCAGTTGGTCCAAATTATGTTAATATTCTACTTTTTATTTTTGGGCATTATGAATAGTAACTACTGTAAATTTTATTTATTATAGCTAAAGGTAAATCGGGTAATTAAGGGTAAATATAAGATTATAAAATTACCCTAACACCTACCAAAATCCTATTGGATGACTAAAAGTAGACCAATATCACCTAATGGTCGGATTATATTAATTTAATGGACTTTTGTCCATGAAAATAATTTAATTATTATTAAAACCAAAGAATGTGACAACATGTCACTTTCTTAAATTTTATAAGTATAATAATTTTAATTTAGTGATAAACTTAATGAAAATTTTAACCTTAATAGTATCCAGAAATCTAATAAAAGTATCTACATAATTAGAATTTATTTATAATTTTTAGGAATTAAATAAGTATCATTAATTATGACACAATAGTGATGTTGAAATTATTTTATTAATTAAAATATCAAATAAATGGTTTTAAAAATATTAAAATAAATATTATATGAACTATTTAATGTTCTCCACTAATTTTCTAGGTACATATTACATTTTATGAATCTACTAAATCTTTTAGTTCAAACATATCTTCTGTATATATTTTATTTAAATTTAAATAAATGAATAGTGTCAAAATTGACACTATTTTTATTATATAAAAATAACATATTATAAAATTGTTTAAAAATCACAAAAATATTTAAAAATTATAAATTAAAATTTATATGGTTGACAATGTCATAAAGTGTCAAATTATTGAAAATTCACAACACATATGTAATTATTTATAATAATTTATTATTTAGAATATTATTACCACAAATACAATTAAATTGGTAAATAAGGATAAATCAAGATGATAATGTTCAAAATAAATTCATAAAATGTCTAAATTTTATTGTTTGATGATATTACAACCCTATCTCATCTAAACATTGAATATGAGTCATTTTGGAAGTTTTTAAGTGGGTTTGGGTTTTAATATAAACTAATATTTCTTATATTTCCAAAGGTGCCCCTCTCCTCCCTTATAAAAGGGCACCTCCTCCCTCTCCTACTCACAACAATTTGAGCCTTCAAGCTCGGCCAATCCCTGCCTATTTCACTTCTACACTTCCCTAGAAACATCCTAGAGGTCCTGGTGTTCTTCAAAGACAAATTGTAGTGCCCTAAGAGGAGGTCTCAAAGAGGCGCTTCAAAGAAGAGGTAATGTCTGTTACCGATTCTTTCAACTTTATTTCTTCTTCCACTTCATCTTCTTTAGTTATTTCATTATGAATTAATAACATCAGTATCACTAATATACTGATATGTTATTATAAGTATGAAACAACCCTACTTCACCATCTATCTATCCTACGGAAAATGAAATCACCGCGCGTGTGTACGTACGGAATACCGTCTCCACGTCGTGGTGTAATCTATTTTCCACCACCACCTTACTTGGATGGGTATAATAGTGTAAATAATAACTATATGTGATTATTGTAAGTTGGTATTGATTCTTAAATAGTATACATACACTCCAATACAATTCCACGATCATGTGAACGATATCATCGCTCGTGCGTACGTACGGAATACCATCTCCACGATGTGATGTGATTTGTTCTACATGATCTTCATTGCATGATGATTATATAAATGAATTGAATGAATGAAAATGATATATATTACACTAATACCATTCTGGAAATGTGGTATCTATAACCTAAAGAGAATAATAAGAATTTATTCGACAAAACACGCATGAGAACAAAAAGTAATAAACACCCGAATAACAAGTAGTAATGAAATATTACTAATAAGAAGCTAAAAATATGACCATATATGACATCATAACAATAAGTATGATTCTGGATTAAGTAAATAACATTATTTAAATCATTATACAGGAGGTTCGGACACTTACGAAGCAAATCGGACCTAAGGTAAGGGAAAATATCACAATCTCATTTTATCTGAGATTGTTTATACTTTGGTATTTATTGGGGTGTATTTTATCATACACATCCATGTTTCCTCAATATGTAATATTATTTTCATCCACCAAAAATTTTTTAAATCCAATTTTACACTTCGGTGAGTTTTTAGTAAAAGATATGAAAGGAATCTTTTGTCATTTTTCGTACGAGGTACTTTTGACTTTTCCGACAAAAGTATGAGAAGAATGTTTTTTTAACTTATACGGTATGAATGGATTTTTAAAAAATTATTTCCAAGAAGCTTCCTTTACAAGTTTTGAAGTTTACTTTTAATCGACTTCTTTTAGTTTAAAATTGTATGACATGTTATGAAAGGGAAATGTTTTTGAAGTAGAAAGAATATTTTCCTCAAGAATGGAGTTCAAGTATTTTTTCAAAATTATTTTCCATCTAAGAGAATATAGGGTTCTGTTTCTATCCCTATTGTTACATAGATTTGATTATGTTGTGATGGAATTGTTTTTATGAATTCCTTTATCTTATATGAATTGTTTTATGATGTCATGATGTTTAAGAATCCCATTTTTATTACATCGATTATGCAATGATGTATGATTTATGATTTTGTGGCACACATAAGAATGGTATAATTATGAGATGGGTGGGACCTATATCTCCCTCCAATGTGTTGGGTAAAGATTTTATATCTCATGAGATAGACATGGTTGGAATGGCATGTTAAACCAGTTCAGTGAAACAGGACTGAAACGAGGAGTGAACTTAGTTCAGAAATGGACTTTGTCCACTAAGATAGTCTTGGAAATGAGTCTTGACTAATAATAAATGATTATCTATGATTATGTGTGTATGACACAAAGTTTCATGTTTTATGTTATGATTATTGGGATTACATTTCACTGCCATGATTTATCCCATGTTATGAAATTATGATCTCTTTTGCAGGGTAAGATTTTCAAAATGTTATGTTCTTATGAATTTGATGTAATTGATATTTCTTTTGTTTACCCTTACTGAGCATTTGAGCTCACCCTTTTGTACGTTTTCTTTCCCCAGGTCAGGAAGAATGGTATTAAGTAAGATATGCCAGAAAGGGACTATAGATATGATGAAATAAATGGGAGACAGTGTAGATGCTTTATGAACCAGTTGTTTATGTTTCCCAGTTTCTAAAGACACTATACCTATACGGTCCTTTCATGGTTTTGTTATATGTTGTAATAAGTATTCTTAAATTTTGAAGTATTAACCATCTATGTAAAGTATGGGTCGATATAATTTATATGTTTGAATAAGTGGAAGGGGTGAGTGCCTTTTATAGTGGAGGAGTGGCATTTATCTAAATTTTTGAAAAGGTAATTCCACCCATGTTTTCCTATCACAATTTTCTTCAATAATGGGAAAAATTAAATAAAAGGGATTATAGGGTATAAATATGGCCATCCAATATATTTGGGACAAGTTTCTAGGTCATTTTTTCCCTTAAGTGTAATGTTTAGCCTACTATTAAGCTAATTTTTCTCTTAATCATTGTAATTAATTTTAATTACTTTCTCAAATATTTTGGTCAAAAACTAATTTGAAATTATTTTAAATTATATATTATGTTTATTCCAAATTTTGAATCCATTTTTACAAATTCTAATAACATAAGTCTCATAAATTAATTCAAATTTAACCCCAAAGATGGGAGGGCAAAGCTGGTTTTGAAAGTAAAAATGTTCAAAAGTGTAGTAAGTTTTTATATCTGATTTCAAAGTGAAATTTATTAAAATAAACTAAATTTTATTAATTTATGTAAAATTTATTTAATTAAAATTTATAAAAAATTAAAAATATATTTTTAACCTTATAAATATATTAGATTAAAAAGTAGTTTTAAATTGAAATCCATTATTATTTATTATTCATCAAAAAATGGAACTTCACATAAAAATACTAAACATTCACCCTAAGATAATATTTATTATACTATTTCAAATATGATTTTTATTTTGACTTATAAAATCATTAAAAGTTTGAAATTTTTTATTTAAAATGGAATTTCCCTTAAAAGTTGGTAAAACTACTTTTTAGAATAATATATCATTTTTATTCATACAATTGGAATTATTCTTATCTTATACCTATAAAATCTATTGGATAAGTATAAAAAATATTGATTGAATATATTATATATAATTTTTATTGAAAACATTAATCAAAAGTGGTTTTTTTAATTTATTGAGATAAAATGTTGTTTTTGAATAGAAAAATAATTTTCTTATAATAGTAAATTTATTTATTTTCAAATAGTTCTTACATTTACTTCTACCAAATGATAACCAAATGATTAATTTTAAATAAATGTTTAAATTTTATTTTCAGAATTTATTTATTCATATTTATAACTTCCATTCCATCCTCTAGGTGGTTGCTATAAAAATATTTTAATAATATTATTAATAGTATATATAGTTTAGAAAAACCTCGACCTTACGCGTTATGCAAGTTATTGATGGAACATGGAATATTTTGTAACACAAACCAAAAATAGTTTTGTGTGTACCAAAATATAATCTAATTCTTGTTTGTAGTTCTCGAAATCAAAACATAGTGATTTAATATATATATATATATATCTATACACACACACTATATTCAATTTTGTGTTAAATGAAAAATATCAAAAAGATTAAATTAAATTGGAAAAAGTATTTCACAAAATATTGAGGTGTTACACAAGGTGTTATTTAATTATTTTTTAAATTTAATTTTATCCTTTTGGTATATTTGAGTGGAATTCATGTGTGTTGTAAATTTCCCTCGTGACAAGAAACTCAAATCTATTTCTATTTTTTTAGATCATTTATTTTACCTCCCTTCATTGGTTAGCTCTACACATGATAGATTTAATTCAATAAATAAATAAAATGGAATTAGATAGACCTGGGTCTAGGAAGATTACACACCTTCAACTAAGGTGTTCCATTAACCTTTATTATAGGAAGAGATGAAATTTATATTTATTAAGGAATTCGAGATTTCAAATTTTCAAAATAAAAGGATAGAAATTCATCATGATATTTCATGATTTAATTATCAAACTAAAATTAAAAAAAAATATCGAATATTGATGGAACCCAAAACAAAACTCATGAGAAAGTTCTCTCTTTATAATTTCAGTATATTTGAATTTTATGTTTGTATTAATTTAAATTTAATTATTCTAATCATTTCATTATCTTTTAAAATAAACAAAACCAAAACATTTATTCATTTCTTCATAAAATGATAAAAACAAAAAAAATATATATTTAAGTGAATTATATTATGGAAGTTAATAATTGTGAAGGTCCTCAATTCATAATCCCCTGGTTAGCCATTGTGCTACACTAGGAAAATAATTTTCTTCTTCCATGCCCTATAAAAGGCATTCATCAAAACTAGTATTTTTACCAGCAAGCTAATCAATAGTTTATTTTATTGTTTTATTTCAAATTTTTAGTTGATTTAAAAAAACATAAAAAAATTATTTTTCCATGATTTATAAAAACATAAGATATCTTTATGCATGTAACAATTACTAATAGGTGTATGAAAAAAATAAGACATTGGAAATGATATAGATCGGTAACAAGAACATTGAAAAGAGTTAGAACAACTTGAAGAAAAATTGAGAGGGAATTTGTATATGTTTTTACATTGATATAGAAACTAAAAACTAAGCTACATGTGGGAGATGAACAAGATCTCAATGAATTATAGAATGAGTTTGATGAAAAACATAATATCCCCAAGGAATAATAGTAATAACTATTAAAAGAAGACATCAACCAAGAAGTGGAATTTAAAGAAAAGATGGAGCAGACCAACAACCCACCACTATCCACTAAAATCTCAAATTCAAGAGGCACTCACCACTAAGGAAGTGATTGAACTAGAAAAAAATTAGGGATATTATCTTATTTTGAATTATTTATTTTTATATTTTTTTTCAATAAAATTTGAGTATCAATCCTAAATTTTTTTAATTTTAATATTAGGTCATCCATATTTTTCCTTATAGAAAGACGAAGAAAATAGATATAAAGCTATTGAGGAATACATGTAGCTCCCTAATGTTGATGAACATGAATTTGAGGAATCCCATAAATAATTCCAAGTAGTTGATATTGAGAAAAGAAAGACATGGTTAGCTCATATTTGAAGGTGTAAATTTCATATTAATAATTCAAATTTAATTTTTATTCAATTAAAAATACATAATTACTTTCCCTTTCATCATTAAATTCATGCATCCCATGTTGAGTCAACATTTGAAAATTAGGATGTTTCACAAGTCTCAACCAAGGAGGATGATTCATACTTAATCATATCCCCACCGTGGAAAATAAACCTAATTGTGAATGGGGAAGATCTGGTATACTTTATCCATGGTTTATTACTCATCACCAAATAAGAAACACAATCTGGGTAAAGCCACATGTGGTGGATTAAATATAATAATATACAACCACCATCTGACTATGGATAAAATATGGTACATCCCTATTGAGGTAGTAAAAATCTAGGGGCCTAATAATTTTTCTTACTTTGAATTTATGAAATTTATTTGAATTTTTTTATTAATATTATTCATTACTTTAGTAATTTTCCCAAATCATATGTCCAGATCTTGAGAGTATTTCTAGACCAAGTACATCGTATTTATTCTTGGTAATATTTCTTGAGTGTTCTTCGAGAATTCCACTTGTAAGAACCGGAATTTTGACTTATTAAATCTATGATTGTGCAAAAAAACATTTCAAATTGTTATGGAATGTTTTTAAAATAATATACCCTTAATACCACCTTTACATCAATTCTTTATTATCCCATATAGACCATGAATGACATTAACATGTATGATCCACATTTCCATCCTATTTTATCCATTCCAAACCTCCTCTTATTATTTTCATTATATTTTAAAGTTGAAGTGTGGGGGTTAGAAAAATCATGGTGGAAGGAATTAATTACATTGAAAGGAAGAAGTGTGTGGGTTATAATTATGGGTTTGGATAATGGTTTTTAATCCATTCATTACGCTTTCACTTTTTTCCCTTCTTGAAGAAAATAATGAAAATGAAAAAGCGGAAAAGTTTGTGAATTAGAAGAATCCAAAATCACTATCACTAGAATAATGATTTTTAGCATATGTTCTTAAATAGTGGATGTCAGGTTTATTCTAAGTATAACTTTCAAAAAAAAGAAAAAATCCCTTTGAATAATAAGAAAAGAATAAAAAAATATAAAATTTCAAGAATAAGAACAAATAATTCATTATGAATTATTTTGATCATAACATTTACTTTTAGTTTTCAAGGAAGTGGGAGTTGTTATAATTTAAAGTGGTGAATTTCATTACACTTTTACTCATTATATCATGCTTTATAATTTAAGAGAAAAACCTCCTCCTTGAGCCTTACTTTTTAAGACATCAAATTCCTTCTAACCTTAAGCCTCATAGACATTTGAACTTTTTTTGAAATTCATCTGTATTTCATGTGTATTTTGTCTTTAAAAAGTTTATAAAGTAATTATTTAACATGCTAATAGATAAGGATCTTGTTAGAACTATTAAAAAAATAGAACATAATGTCAGTTTTTTTTATTTTTAACATCGGTTATTAACCGAAGTTTATAAAGGCGGTGTAAAAAAATATTATTTTCAGCTTCATTTTTCCAAAAAACTGACACCAAAAATCATTTATGATAAGGATTTTGGTGTCGGTTTATTAAATAATTGACACTAAAAATCAAGAAGAGGAGGGTTTTGATATCGGTTTTCTACAAACTGATGCCGAAAACCCTCTCCGAGTATGTTTCGGTGTCAGTTTCTTTAAAAACTGATGCTGAAAACTGAATATTTTTAAAAAAAATTGTTTTAGGTTTTAAAAAAAATGGACACTGAAAGTTAAAAAAATAGAAAATTTAAAATATTACACTTCCAAAATAATAGAAACCCCTATAATAAAAAAACAATATACAATAATCAAAAGCTATTTATCATGGACTAAAAATGTATAACTTACAAGTTTTTATCTAGTTAATAAAAAAATTATCTATGCATATGTATTATAAAGTAGAATTAAAATATGCATTCCTAAAATTTACAATATTCTCATTTTTGGTTATTATTGAACCATTCATTTGATTATCAGTATGTTAAGACACCTATTGTATCAAAAGAGTTAGTTTTCTGAACCCATATTTAATATTATTCATAAACATTAGAATGTACATCCCTCAAATCCTAATCAGACATAACAAATAGTTTGCAAAAATAGATTGAATATGGGTATGTTTAGTTTGGTAATAAGGCTAGTAATCATTGAATGCATACAATAAAATTGAATTATATGCGGTTAAAAATAGAATAATATGACGGAAAATATAAAAAAATATATAACTAACCTTATCAAATACAGTAGTTTTCCCAATTGTGATTATCTAGTACATGGATCGTATAATATAATAACCACAATAAACATGTCCTTTTTGATGATGACACTGCAGTTATAAAACATTAAATTTATAATAAAGCCAATATATATCAAAAAAATATAATACAATCTAATATAAAAGCTAATGACCTTTACTTCCACATATTGGATTGAATTTGGTTTCTTTATTGACATGTTTTCTTTGTTAAATTTTTTCCATGAACTGAATTTTCATATTAATAAACTAATAATACATGTCTAAACAATGCTAATTAAAAATAATGAGCTTATCAAAAACAAAAAAAACATACTTGTATAATAAGGTGGAAAATAATTTATAAACATTCCTTGATAAAGAGAAAAAAACCCATATAAGGTGCATTTACTTGGGAAAAGTATTCCTAACATCCAATTCCCCCTACAATAAAAAAATTTCACAATTTATGAAATTATAATGGTCATTATTTCATAATTATGTTTATGTTCTTACTTATCAAGAAATTGTAAAAACCAATACTTAATCTCTATATGTGATAATCTCTCACATATATATAAAACTCTATCAAGATTCTTCACATGTTTCACTTCTGTGGAAATGAATTCTAGATCTATAAAACCGTAAATTCTTATTCTTTCTTTTTTTTATAAGAAGTGTGTGTAGATACCTAACTTAAAAAGAAAATATTGTTATTCAATTTAAATCCATATTTTAATAAAGAAATAAAAATTCAAATGTCAATTTACATAAATGAAAATCAATTGCACCATATTCAGGCTGAGATCTTCAAAATCAACTAGATGCATTATATCTTCTTTGAGTAATATCAATGGATATTATATTCTACATATATCAGTTGTCAACTAAAACTCATATATATAATTCAATAAAGAAGAATCTTGAGATAATATTTGTATCTCATAAGAACTATCAGAAGTATCTATAGTCGATTGTTTCTGAACATTTTGTTTCATTTATATAGTTTCTTTTTTTAATAGATAATAATATATAAGTTAAACATCCGAAAACATTATAAGTAATTTTTAATAATTTTTAATTAATATTTAAAAAAACACATACCTCATATAAAATATAATGAAGAAGACTAGTTGGACAAAGTAAAATATGACCCAAACAATCCCCAACTTTGGTGATCTCCTAAGTAGGAAATAGTAGTAGAGCATTAGGATATATAATATCAAATACTAATACCCTAACCTGACCCATCTGCATTGGCCAGTGATGTACAGAATCCCCCCAAAAAATGCACCATTCCTAACACAAAAATATGTATATGATGATCTCTAGTAAACAACTCAGAGTATACGGTTTGGTCCGAGTTAGTAGGTGGAGGATCAAAGTAGGCATATATGGTATGGTAGTCTTGGTGAGCAAGCTGGGAAGGCTAAAAAATGAAAAAAAAATTATTAGTGCGTATAATTTATAAAATAGAAAAATTGAAGACAAATAAATAATATATGGTTTCGTCTAAGCGAGGAGGTGGAGGATCAAAGTAGGAAGATGGGGTAGGGTAGTCTAGTTGAGTATGTTGGGCAGGCTAAAAAATGAAAAAGTTATATTAGTGTTTATAATTTATATAATAGAAAATTTTATGACAAATAAATAATATACCTAAGAAGGCTGCACAGACTGTGACTATATTTACAAGTGTTATAACAAAGCCTTCTAAACTACTACTTTAATTTGATCTCCCATAGACTATTTCATATCATTCAACTTGGATTTTAAGGATTCAATTTCTGGGTCTCTTGATTTATTACTCTGACTACAAACCTTCTGAATACAAACACCTGGATGATATACTCAAACATGGATGGGTTGTTTTTCCTTTCCTAAAAAAGTGGCTAAAATGTCCATCCTACCCTTGGGGATAAAATAGTGATGTGTCTCTTTCTCCTAAAGTTCATTCGGAAATAAAAAATGAAAAAGTTATATTAGTGTTTAAAATTTAAGAAATAGAAAAAATGATGACAAATAAATAATATTTACTTACAATTTTATTAGCTAGTTTCTTAGCTTCCTCTGTAAGATACATTTATTTTTTCCATCTTCTTTCTCATTTCCATTTTTCATGTTAAGTGGGAAGAGATAGAGGACCAAACTAGACCTCTTCTAAACAACTACTAGATCGATCTCTTGCTGTTTCAAATTTTTATTCAATCATTTTCTGCTCCAAATACAGATACCCTCCACATAATAAAGAATGAGGGTATACATTTCTTAACTGGATAACTTGATGAGATCTCTTAGAGTAGTGTTATATAAAAATAAACTAATAAGTAATTATATAAATATATAAAAATAATTACAATATAAAATAATTATCATACCTGAAATTTTTCTTTATGATGAATGTCAACAAATCGCTTCAACGTATCTTCATCTATAAACTAATACTTAAGGCATGGATTTTCAAACCTTGTCTTTCCAAAAACATAATTTTTTTCGAGTTTTGTTTTAAAATCTCCCAAACAAACCAACGCTAAAGAGATATGTCTTTTCTTAATTTATTTTTTTCCTACAAATTAAATTTTATCTATAATTTAATAAATTAAATATTTCATCTAAAATATTTAATATTCAAAAAATGAGACAAATGAAATCAAATAAAATATTTTACCATCACAGCCTCCCAAAGTTGTTGCTTCTCCATCCTGTCCATTGACTTCCAGTCAGGATATAAAATACTAATATTGTAACGACTCTGCATCATTATATAAAAGATAAACAAAACTGAATTTGGGCCAATTGCATTATTATTATCATCAAAATAGATGTGTAATATGTCATCATCAATAGCATGTGATAGATTTAGTAAATGTGTAATACCATGTTTACCAACTTAAGAACATTATTTTTTTAGAAGTAACTAGAGAAGTCTCCTCTTCCAAGGACGTGTTAGTAGTCCTACAAAAAAATTATAAATTAATAGTTTTCTTTCATTAAATAAGTATATTACTGAATATTTAATAATATGAAAAAATATATATACCTCGGTAACTACTCCTCTCTATTTGTATCTGACATTTCTACTAGAAAGTGTAATGAAATTTTTTGTACCTTCAGATCATTAGAAAAATGAATATTTTGATTTTTGGAAGACAAAAATAAGTAAGTAAAAATAAGAGTCAAGCATTTGTATGTTTCAAAAAAATAAAAAATATATAAATATTTATCAGAAAAATTAGGAGACTAATTTAGTGTTTTTTTACATGCCTTCAACATGATCACTACTTATTGCATGCACTATGTCTATCTTATACTCATTGTAATCATATGAAAATTTCATAATAGATGAATAAGGCTCATGTAAATCAATAAAATCATCAGAATCATCCTCATCAAACAAATGATATCTTTTTACTTGAAAATGATGTACCAATGATCATTTGAGGGATCAATGAAATAAAATACTTGCTTCTTATGTGTCTCCATGATAAATGTTTCCTCGTTGTGATTAAATATTTTTAAATCCACCAGTTTAAACACATATTCATCATGTTTCACACCACTATTACTTTAAACCCAATTACACTTAAAAACAATGACTCAAAATTTAATATAATCAATTTCCCATATGTCTTAAAGAAGTCCAAAAAATGGAGTTGATGCAGAAATTGGGTTTTTATCATTGGCACTCGAAAAAATGCATTGCTTCCACAAAAACCATCACACCACTATTCTGAAGGGTGCTCTTATCATCTAGATTTTCTATGTAAAATGTGTATCCATTAATATCAAAACAAGACCATGTGATCGCATTAAGATATGTTACCCATTCTAACCACTTCAATGTTTCTGATGTAGATATATCTATGGTGACATTATCTTTAAACCATGAAACAAATGTCTTCTTGTGCTCAATCATCAACCACTTTTCATTTCTTTTCTAATATCATTACTTTAATTTTGAGATATGTGAGGATATGTATGATTGAGCCTCGTTTGTGTTATTCAAAATTTATAAATTTTCTCGAGTCACTTAATCACATGGAATAAACATTACTTTTAAGCCACGAACCCATCTACCTTCACTATCAATTGAAAAATTTCAAGATAAAGGGACACCAATAAGCTCCACCTAATACAAATAATTATTACAGAACTCAATAAATTCTTCTGATACATATTTTTGAACAATAGAGGCCTCTGGTCGATAAGGATTTTTAACATATGCCTTCAATATATTCATATATCTTTCAAAAGGATGCATCCATTGTAAATGAACAGGGCCATATATTCTTATCACCCTCACTAAATGAATTAGCAGATGAACTATTATATCCAAAAACATAGGTGAGAAATACATTTATAGTTGACAATGAATAAGAGTTGCTTCATTCTCTAACACATCTAACAAATTTGGATCGATGACTTTACTACAAATGGATTTGAAAAAATTACATAACCTAATGATAGTCTTTCTGAAATTTGATGGAAATATACCTTACACTACTACTAGTAGAAGTTGTTTCATCAATACATAGATGTCATGAGATTTCATACCTATTAATTTACAATCCTTCAATAACACCAAATTATTCACATATTAAGAAAAACCATTGGGTACTTTAATACCATGAAGACACTAACAAAAATTCATCCTTTTAATCTTGCTTAATGTGTGACAAGATGGAGGTAAATATGTTATGTTTCCTTTCATAGTGGTAGCTTACTCTAAATGTATTCTCATTAATATAAATCTCAATATAGCATAAAATCTATCTTTTTTCTTTAATTTTATGTCTAACAATGTTCCAATCAAATTGTCACATATGTTTTTCTCAACATACATAACATCGATGTTATGTTATATCTCTTAAATTATCTAATAAGGTAGTTCGAAAAAAAATAGACTACTACTTCTATATATTTCTTTGAAGACCAGAACTTCTTTTATTTCCAAATGTCAAATCAATATTTTCCACTATTTCATAATATTCTTCAACTGATAATTGTTGAAGGGGAAGGTTACATTCTTCTAAACCATTAAATTATTTTTTCAATCCATGATAAAGATTATTAATTCACAAAAATACTCGATTTATATGTATATTTTCTTTCTTACATTATGCAATTGATTATTTTTTCTTCACAAATAAGAAATGCTTTATGTCCCTTAACACTATATCCAGATAATTTTCTATTTCTAAGAAAGTCATTTATAGGGAACATTATCATAGCATGCCAAAGAACATACTCTTTTTTGTATTCGTCAAAAACTTTAACACCTTCCTCACATAGAAGTTTCAAATCATCAATAAATGGTGAAAGATACACATCAATATAATTTCCTAATTGTTTTGGTCCATGAATCATCAATCTCATCATAACATATTTTTCTTCATATATAGATGTGGGGAAAAGTTGTAAACTACCAGCAAAACCAGCCATGAATTATGTTGGCTACAAAGGCTTCGATATGGATTCATTCCATCAGTACAAAATCTCATTCTGATATTTTTAACTTTACTTCAAAAATCATGATTTTTTTTTATCAAAACTCTTCCACTATGGTGAGTTGGTAGAGTGACATATGTTACCATTAGAGATGCGCCCATCTAAATGAAATATTAACATTTTTGTGTCAATTGAAATTTCAAATAGACACTTCAAATGAGGAATTATTGGAAGGTACCAAATTTATTTAGCTGGAGTTTTGATTCTAGTACCTAAGAATGAATCACAGTTGAATTATCATAATTGTATGCAAAAAATAGTGGATGATATCATTAGAAAGTACCAAATTGATTTTTCATGATGTTATATGATATTACCTGATAATGGATTTGAGTTGAATTTCCATCTATCTTATAGTGTGATTTCCTACATTTAGGAAAACTTGATAAATATTCATGTTATTTCTTATACAGTAACCAATCATTAGGGAAAGTATGTATCTTTTTATACCCCAATCCCATTGGGAATAATATTTTCTTTGCCTCATAATTGAAATCTAGAAGCTCATTGCCTTCTCAAAGTAGTTCTTTTAAAATCTAAAGTAAGCTGGATAAACTATTATCACTCCACCCATTTTTTTTCTTTCAAGTTAACTAATCTCCAAACTACTAATAACATTGTATATTTACTATAACCTAGGAATAATGGTTTCTCAAAATCTCCATACAATCGTTCAACAGTTTCTATTTTTTTGTGGGTTTCAACACCTAAATCATGAATTAACTCTTCAATACGCTCCTCTAACTCATTATTAATATTTTCATCAACATTGGATGTTGAATTTTCAGTTCTTTCACCATTCCAGATCCAACATGTTTAATTAAGGCTAAAACCATAACAAATTAGATAATCCTTGATTTCTCTAGAGTTTAACATTCTCATATTCAAACACTTCACGCATGGATAGAAAATCAAATCAATGTTTTGAAGATTTTATTTAGAAAATGCCAAGAATTCATCAACTCCTTTTTCATATTCACTAGTGGTTCTTCGTAAATGTATCCAATTGTGATCCATTCAATACCTGATATCATAATATAATTGGTAAATATATTAAAACATATTAACATTTAAATATATATAGATAAATTTAAAAGAGAAAACATTTAATAAAAAGTATAGATAATCAAATAGAAAACATCAGATATGAAACACATTTACAAATAGTAAAAATTTTATTTTCATATTATATACATGTGTTATATTGATATTATAATTTAATTATATTATCAATATTCTAAAATTTATTAGTTCAATTTACATAGTTTTTGCGTTATTTCGATATGGTGTGTGTCAAAAGTATTAAAGATCGCATTAATTTAAAAGGAAAAAATTAGTTATTATTGGTAATATGAAATAATAATTGGAGTAAATGTTAATATTATAAGTGAAATCAATCTTAATACTCCCAAGATTAGGATAGATGAAATTAAATACATAACTAAATTGGTATATCTTACAAAACATTTGATTCATTTTTTTTATCCTGAAATTATTTTTATAATAATAATTAAAATATGAAATAGAAAATTTATAGCAACTGAAGAAATGAAATAAAAACATACACTCATTTTTAAATCATCTTATATTAATATGAAATAAATCTCCCTATAAAATAAATCATTGAATCTATTGGTTTTCTATCATGGGATGCAAAATTATAAATTGACTTCAATTATATTGATTCCAATATTTTATTTGACCCAATAGTGTATGGAAATTCTATGAAGGCATGAGATCACAAGTAATAAATAAAAGAAAACATGATGTTTAAGTATAGATGCATAGGATAAAACCATGGATTACTAATTAATCACCTAAATATGTAAAGCACGTGGGAAAAATTAATAAATATATAGGAATCATGCACACTGCAACAAGTATAGGTAGACATGCTAGACAAGAAGCAGCATAACAAATATGCATGGAAAGAGACTACATAAGTAGGAAACACTCTAGCATTAAATATATTCAATGCATGGTAATTATATAATAGAAGAATGTTGTGAAAACAAGCATGATTATCCAATACCTAAAAAGGATGATATTATGTATTCTTATAAAAATCCTATCATGGTATGTAAAATTCAGTCTAATAAAACATACAAGGTATATCAGTAAATTTAAAATACCATAGTAATGTAACCTAAATTGAATTTCATATGGAGTACATGTTAATATGTATGTTCCTATAAGGATTCATGTAATTCTATATCCTTCCTATATCAGGCCAAGTGTAAATACCAAAAATATCATAAATCATTAAGATGAATAATATACTAACATTAGTCAAGGTGAAACGATAATAACCATAACAAAAAATCTACATGAACAACAATCTCATCCATGTCCACATGAACGTTTCACTGTATATGGGAGGATCACTTTTATGTATGACT
This sequence comes from Viscum album, assembly GCA_963277665.1. Taxonomy (NCBI): domain Eukaryota; kingdom Viridiplantae; phylum Streptophyta; class Magnoliopsida; order Santalales; family Viscaceae; genus Viscum; species Viscum album. The sequence goes on from OY728122.1 coordinate 1,136,975,704, forward strand.
ATTAACCATGTTCCAACAAATTTATAATAAAATATAAACTAATAATTGAAGAAAATAAAAAAAACATAATTAAATGACAAATAAATTATCTTTAAAATTAAAAAAAAACTTACAGAATTCGGAGTTTAACACGAAAATTGATCCCCAATATGAACTTTTCTCCACGAAATTATTTGGAAAATTAAACACTTCAAGATCAATACAAAAAATAATTGTACAAATAAAAAAAATGAAAAAAAACTAAAATCAAACTACAATATAATATCACTAAAAATAGGTTTTGGAAAAAAATATAATCTATAGATGATGAAACAAGGAAGATAATGAATAACACAGACTGAACATTGTGAAAATGGATGAAAATCAACAACAATGGCCATTGGCTATCACAAATATGACTCTGAATTCGTCGCAAGTCGATAGGAGTAGTCATAGGTCTAGCTTTCAAAGATCCAAAAACATGAGGGTTTCCTGATCCTGACTATTTTTAAAATATTTTTTGCATCAGTTCTTACAAAAAATGATACTGAAGAGTCTAAAAATATTTTTGGTGTTGGTTTTGTGAAAACAAATGCCAGAAATATTATATATATATATGTGTGTGTGTGTGTGTGTGTGTGGAATTTTTTTTTATGAAAACCAATGCCAAAAATAGATTTTTTAATATATGGTGTCAGTTTTCATAAAAATAGATGCCAAAAGATCACGAGTTACTGATTTACGGCATCGGTTTTTGTAAAAACTGACGCCAAAACTTTTTATTTATTTATGACGTTGATTTTTAGAAAAAATGATGCCATAAATCATTCCTTTTGTGGTTTTTGGTGTCAATTTTTAGCAGAAACAATGAAAAAAATCACTTATAAATTTTTTTGGCATCAGTTTGACTAAAAACTGATGCCAAAAATTTCTCAAACATACAATTAGCATCAGTTTAGAAAAAACGGACATCATTACTTCGATGTTTAATTCGGTGTTTCTACTAGTGTCCCGTGATATGAGCATAAATCTATTTGAATAGTATCATGAGTTATGATTGAAAAGATTCAAAAGAGAGTAAAATCATGATTGGTAATGTTTAATAATAATGAATTAAGGAACATTCATGAATGAGATAATTAGCCCCATAATTTTAGAATTGGGAAAAGTATAATCCATTAACTGATTAATATTTTCCAAAGTAAGAAATTATTTTGATATTTTATGTGACTATTTTAAAGATTGATTTAAATTTGATAATATTTTAATTTTGTTTCTTTGAAATTTGAATAATGGTAACATTAGTGCCCTTTGATTTTCAATGATAATGTGTTATTCTTGAGGAAATGCATAGTTTATGAGTGGGTTTATTTGATAGACTAATATTTCATACATATTTTTAATTAATTTTTAATGTTTTTTTATAAATTTAAATAAATATGCTCATATATTTCATTGTTTTATTCAAATATGGGTATTTATTATTAAAGTAATAAAAAAAATTTAAATGAATAAATTAATTTTATGTTTCAATTTAATTTTTTTTATAATTTTTGGTTGGTATTATATATAAGTTTGAATTCATATAATGTTTTCGTATTCTTATTATATTAGTGTTTACAACAAAAAATATACTTCAATCCAGAATCCCTCAACTATAAGGGAAAATCCACCTAGCCATCTCATGAAGTTCCAGTTATCCATGATCTGAGGAGGAAGTTTGTTAAGCCCACATGAACCAGGCCCATGGTGAGAGTCCACGGAAGCATAATGGCCATGAATTCCTATACAGGCTAGGAGGTGTGGCCTATCCCTTGTGCATGTGTGGTGTGTTATGAGATCCCATCTCTACTGTGAAATTTCAGAGAAATAATTCAAGGCATTTAATTATATTAAAGGTTGGAGGTATATGTTGAGTGTATTTTGGGACATGGTTTCTCTTGGTATTTTTCATCCTTGAAAATTTAAAAGCATGCTGATCACCCATGTGACTCCCATGCTTAAACAATCGAATAGTTTCTTCCCTTCACTTCTATCTCCACCACCTAACATCACTCGGAAATCTCTTCACACAATATACTCACCTTTTTTCACTATAAAAACTCAATTTCAACCTCGGTCATCCCTGAAAACCCTCAATACCACCATGGATCAGCTCAGGTCTCTAATCTGGTGACCATGATCTATTTTGAGGTTGTATCTAGCCATGTGAGGTCTGGATAAAGGAGGATATATCATTATTCTTCACTTCCTTTTCTCATCACCACCACTACGCCACTGTTATGCCACCGAAGTTGCTTCCATGTGGCTTTGAAGCCATGAAAACCATGCATAAGAAGAAAGAATTCTGATTCTTCCCTGCAATTATATTGGTCCATACTGAAATTGGGGAACCAAACTATCTATGGGGGGGTTTGAAATTCTTCATGTTGAATATCATAATCTCCTCAAAACAGTTAATAGACCTTGAACATGAAAGGTAATTTAAGTAACTCCTCCTCTATAAATAGAGGAGTACCCAAAGCCAAGAACATCCACTACTATAATGAGTATATCTCAATGGAGGCCTCTATGACGCTGCCAAATGGTTTGGTTTTCTTTTTAATAATTGTTTTTCTTTCTTTTATTTTTACTTAGTTTTATTTTAATTCTAATTTAGTTTTATTATGTAATTTTAATTTATCTTTTTTAAATAATATTATTGAATTTCTTATCAAGTGAACCACCCATCATCTTCTTCTTATATTCTGCTTCTACTACTTATTATTTAAATTTTATTATTAACAATTTTATATTTTTAACTTCTTTTTTTATTTTTTTTATTTTTTTTATTATTCCCTCTCGCTCTTATTATTCTATTTTATTTTTATCATTATCACTTTCTTTATCTCTATATCTCTACAAGTCTGTGAATTATATTTTTATTATTCTTCTCCTATTTATATCCAATAAAGTGATCTTTTACCCTCCACAACTTTGGGATGGCCTGAGGCTTGGATTGGGTGTGGTCACGGTGTTCTTGAATTCTTTCTTTATATTATGTTTATGGTAGATATGAGTGGCATTAATGGTTATGGAGAATTTCCCCCATGACATGAAAATGAAATTTATTTCTATTATTTTATTTCATTTCTTTTCCCTCACTTAATTAGTTAGCTATTCACAAGTTATATTGGATCTAATAAATGGATGAAATGGAATTCAAAAGAGCAAGGTCTTTGAAGATGTTACACCTTTGGCTGAGGTGTCCCATCAACCTCGATTACAATAGGTGGTGAAATTTATATTTATTAAGTAATTATGGATTTTATTATTTCTAAACAAAAGTATTTTAATTCATCGTGATATTTCATGATTGTATTATAAAACAAAAATTAAACAAGTAAAATAGAATAATGTTTGAACCCAAAACAAAACTTGGGAGAATATTCTTTCTTTTTAATTTCATTATATTAGCATTTCATGTATATATTAGTTTAAATATAATTCTTCTTATCATTTCATTATCTATTAAAATAAATAAATCCCAAACATTTATTGATTTATTTCATAAAATGATAAAAAAACAAAAACAATTAGATTTAGGTGAATTTGGATTAGAAGGTGAACAACTGTGAAGCACCTAAAGTTAGACAACCCTGGTTATCAACTATGATAAACAAGTAAAATAATTTATTTCTATTCCCTACAGTATGCGTGCATCAAATTTGGTGCCTTTACTGGGGATCAAATCATTATTTTACTTTATTTATCTAATTTAAAACTTTTAGTTGATTTAAAAAAACCATAAAAAATTATTTTCCTTGATGTATAAAAACATACCATATCTTTTTTCATGGAACAATTTATCCTAAGTGTAAGATCAATAAGAAGAAGAAATTGGTTATGATGAATCTTAGGTGAAATAACTTTTAAATGATATATAACAACTGGAGGGTAAAATGGAAAGAGCAGTTTTATATGTGAGTGCATTCATTTAGCAACCGGAACCTAAGCTAGAAGCGGGGGATAAAAATGATTTGAATGAAAATTGGAAAAAGTGTGAGCAACAACTTGATCTCCCTAAGGAAGAAGATCCAGTTTCATTGAAGGAAGACACCACCCAAGTGGTGGAATTTGAATAAAATATTGAGTAACCTCACTACCTTCCTCCATCCACTAGGATAAAATGTCAAGAGGAACTCACCATTGAGGAAATTATAGAACTAAAAAAATCAATGATTTGATCATATTTTTAATTCTTTATTTCTAAATTTTATTCATTGTGATTTTATTATAAGTCCAAAATGATTTTAATTTTCAGATTTGGTCAACCCATATTTTTTCATAAGGGAAGATAAAGAAATTAGAAATTCACCTCTTAAGGAATTGATATAGATCCTTGATTTTGATGAACATGAATTTTAGGAAGCCCAAGAAGAAGTATAAGTAGTTGAGCCTAGAAAAAACAACACATAGGCTACTCATATTGAAATGAAAAATTTTCTCATTAATAATTCAAATATAAATTTTATTGAAGTAAAAATACTTATTCAATTTCCCTTTAATCATTCAATTCATGCATCCCATATTGATCCAATACTGAAAAAGGAGAGGGTTTCACAAGTACAAACCAAGAAGGATCCAACCACCATCATACTATGGATAATAACTATTACTAGCCTCTAGAGGGAGTAAATATTTAGGTCCCACTTGGGATATTATTCCTATACTTTTCCCTTGAATTTCTTTCTATGAATTTAGATTTCAATTTTATTCATAGAATTATTCAAGCATTAATCCCCACTCCCTCTTATATTTTAGAGATTAAATGACATAATACTTGTTCTTAATAGAGTAATTCCCTTTTATAGGTTCCTAATGGAACAAGTTATCCCCTAAAAAGTGAATAGAAAAGAAAAATCTTCATGGAACAGGGAGTTCATTATAACATTCTTTATGTTCAAACTCTCTACATTTTTGTCTGAACCACGTGTTCTAAGATTTAAACTGAAATTACATGCACATGCTTGAATTGATTATTTAATTAACTTTTCTAGGATACATGAGTTTCTTAGTAATCCTATGATTTCTTGTTTTCGATATCAATATTAAATAAATATAATGAGTAAAATGGATAATTGGATGATTAAAGTGAAGAATTAATATTAAAATGGGGACTCATGATTTGAGGTAATTAATTCATTCATGTAAATGAAATTTCTCAATAATTTTTCATGCTTTGAATTTCTAAAATTCTTGAGAATTGGTTTGTTAATATTATTCATGTATGAAGAGATTTTCCCAAATCATATGTCCCATTCTATAAAGGATTTATAGACCAAGTACATCCTGTTTGTTCTTGAGAATATTTCTTGAGTGATCCTTGGACATGCCACCTACTAAAACATTCATTTGAACTTATAAAATCTATAACTATGAAATAATTAATTTAAAATTATTGAGGAATATTTTTTAAATATATTTTTCTTGAGAAAACCTTTACTTTAATCCATTTTTATTTCATATTACCATGAATTGTCTTAATTAGGATTATCCATATTTCAGGACAATTTTATTCATCTGCACCCTCCTCTTAGTATTTTCATGATATTTTAAAGTTGAAGTGTGGGGGTTGTGAAAATCATGGTGTAAGGGTTAAAATATAGTATAAGGAAGAAGTGTGGGTGATGCTAGTTATGGGTGTTAATATATTGTATTAATTCATTCATTGTAATTTCACCATTTCCCTTATTGAAGAAAAATATTGAAAATGAAAAATAGGAATGGGTTACGACTTAGAATAATAAAAAATCACCATCATTAGATAGATTATTTTTATTGTATGTGGTTATATAGTGTATCTGAGGTTCAATATATTAATAATTTTCTAAAAAGAAAAAAAATTAAAACAATACTTTGATAAAGAAAAAAAATATTAAAGAACTGAAAATTTTATGAAGGAGAAAAAATCATTCATTATGATTTATTTTGATCATAACTTTTACTTTTATTTTTAGTGAAATTGTAGTTCTTATAATTTGTAGGTGAGAATGTCATTAAACTTTTACTTTTGATATAATTCTTTAAACGTCAATAGAAATACGTTCTCTTTCAGCCTTAATTTTTAAATCATTAAATTCCCACCAACCTTAAGTTGCATAGTCACTTGAACCTTTATTTAAATTCATCATGATTTCATTTATTTTTTTCCCTTTACAAAGTAAAAAATTAATTCTTTTATAATATAATGTATAAGAATCATGTTCTCGTGATATGGGCATTACTCTATTTGAATAATATCATGAGTGATGGGTTAAAATATTTAAAAGATAGGTAAATCGAGATTTGAAATGTTTAATCATAATAAATTAAAGAACTTGGATGAATGGGTGAAGAATCCCCATAATTTTAGAAAGTAAGAAATTTATTAGATTTATTAATCTTTTTAAAAGTGGTAAATTAAGTTTATATTTTATGTGTATTTTATGTCTGGTTTAAAATTGAAAATAATTTAATTTTATTGCTTGAGAATTTGAATAATGGAAACGTTGGTGCCCTTTAATTTTTAATTTTGAGGTTTTATTCTTGAGTAAAAGCATGGTTTATGTGTGGGGTATTTGACATAATACTATTATGTGAATATATTTATGTAATTTTCAACTGTTTTTTGATGAATTTCAATGAATATGATCATATATTTACATGTTTTATTCAAAAGTGGTTATTTACTAATAAATGAATGGAAATGGTTTTAAATAAATAAAATAAAATTATTTTTTGATTTGAATTTTTTTTATAATTTCATTGGTTGGTATTTTTTATGAGTTGGAGTTATTATAATTTTTTAATATTCTTATTATTCAATAAATTACCCCAAAAAACATATTTCCAACCACCAAGCCTCAACTCTAAGAGAAAATACACTTAGTTGTCTCATAAAGATCCATCCATCCATGGTCTAAGGATGATGTCCACTAAGTCGGAATGAACCAAACCCACAGTGAGAGGTAACCAGAGCATAGTGTCAATAAAGGCCCACACGGCCCAGGTGGTGCGGTCGATCCCATGTGCTTGTGTGATATGTTACAAGAGCCCATCACCATTGAAAACTTCTGGTGAACTGATGAAAGGCCTTTAAATATAAACAAGGGAAGAGTTCTTTCATAAGTTTGATGGGGGAGATGCTTTATCATGGTATTATTCATCCGTTAAAATTTAAAACGGCCCCGCTCACCAGAGTGACTCCCATGCTCGGACACTAAAACATATGATGCCCTATATCACTGGATCAGCTACCTAACTTCACTAATCCACCTATACACATGCTTGAATCACTATTTCCGCACTAAAAGAGATCAGGTTCAACCTCTACCGTCATTACCAACCTCCATGACCACCATAGATCAAATTAGGACCTTCGGTCAATCTCTATGATTCATTTCAAGGATTTATTCGGCCAATAGTAAGTCATATGAAAGAATATCTCCCACTAATCACCACCCTCTCTCTCACTGACATCAATTCGCCACTATCGTGAAATTGTAGTTGCTTCTACATTTCGATGAATCCATGCAAACTATGAAATAAAGGAAAAATTATGAGGCCACCCTGCATCTATGTTGTGCCATAGTGAATTTAGTGAACCCCCATTATCTATGGGGGTAATTTTTGAAAATATTCAAATCAAAGATCCTAATATCCTAAAAACTATTAATAGGCCTTGGCCGCTTAAGGGAATTCAAGGCACTCATCCTTTATAAATAGAGTAAGAGTATCCCATTGAAAAAACTATCCACAGCCGCGAGGAGGAGATCTCGATGGAGGCCTCAATTATGCTGCCAAATTTTGATTTTTATTTTTAATGTAATTTTATTTTATTTTTAATTAGTTTTATTTTAATTTTAACTGAGTTTAATTATGTAATTTTAATTTCCATATCATAAATAATATCCATGATTTTTTTTTCAAGTGAACCACCCATCGTATTCTTATCATCTTATTCTTCTTATTCTTATTTTAATTTTCTTATTAATAATTATAATATTTTATTTTCTTGTTTTTATTTTATTTTATTTTATTTTATCCATACCTCTCACCCTTCTTATTCTATCTTATTTTATCATTATCTCACAATTTCTTTTTTCTATCTCTTTTCTATTATTTATATTTTATTTTTATTCTTCTTCTCTTCTTTCCGTCCACCAAAGTGATCTCTTTCCCTCAACAAAAACGGGGTGGCCTAAGGATTTTCCCGATGGAGGTAAAGGTGTTCTTGAACTATTTCTTAAAGTTTATTCTATTTTTAGGTTATATATGAGTGGCATGCATGGATATGGTGAATGGCCCCCATGCTAAGAAACTCACCTTTATTTCTATTCTTCTATTTCATTTCTTTTCCCTATCTTTGTTGGTTATCTATTGTCATTATAGAGTGGAGACAATATGTAAAGACCCATAAAATTCAAGGGAAATTTTTTATTAATTTTCTTTGGAATTTTACGAGTACGCAGTTTCTGACGGCACCTGATTCTGAGGCCCGATGTGCCCGGAATATTTTTTTCTGAAGTCTTGTTAAGATTAAATTAACGCACGTAAGCAGTTTTATTGAAAAAGTGTAATAAATCTTAAACGGTTACTCGTATCAAAAATCTAAGGGAACTGTTGCGCTCAGGATGGCGGGTTTACCCTAGGCGCGACTTAATTTTAGTCGGCGCGGGCCTCCTGTGATAAATTCCAAAAATGGCATAACCGTAAATAAAATAATTAAATACATTATTTCATTTTTCAAATGCTTATAACTCAAAAACGGTATCTCGGATTAAAAAACCAATACAACCGCTGAAATCGTGAGGGCATGGTTTATTTAAGCAGATACTAGCTTTTGCCGACGCGGGCCACCAGAAAAAGTTAGTTTTTGGCTGCAAATAAAATAATTAAATGAAAATTATTTTATTGTAAAATTCGTATCTTTTTAACGGTAACTCAGATTGAAAATCTGAGAGTACCATTTGATTCGTTGGGGCGTGTTTCACTTAGGCAGAGCCTAACCTTGACCGGCGCGGGTCGACGGTTACTAATAATAATTTTCCGAACTTTTTTTCGGGTACGTTCAGTAAACGTACGTGTGGGTTTTCCTATCTTTTGAACCGGTGCTCAGAATTGAAATCCGAGGGCACTGATGAACTCGTAACGCCAGTATTTGCTTAAGGGGACCTTTACCGCAGTTGCGTTTTATGCAGGTTGAAAGTTAAAATTTGGGGATTAGTCAAAAGGTTAAATAAAATTGTTTAGAACAATTTTATACACCATGGTGGATAAATCCTAAATGGGGAAGTTAATGGTGGGGCCCACCCCCACATAACTTCCCATGTGTATATATTTTTAAGGTGGGGCCCACACGAGCCCCAACCTTTCATCTCCCTTGAAACCCCCATTAAACTCCCTTGCTTTTATTGTGACAACCATTATCTTTATTATGTTTTTTAAACTCTTCACCTTCCTCCCAAATAAATTGCCAACACATTATAATTAATTAAAGAGATTATCCAATTAATTAATTATAGTGTTTGGTTCTTAAATCAATTGTTGTTAGAATAAAATAATAGGAAGAGCTATTATTTTAGTTGGGAAATTGTGGTGTTGGAGGAAACTTGGGAAAACTCTGGAGATATAGATAAAGAAAATGTTCTTCTCTTCGACGAAGAACTCCTCCAATGAAGAACGATGCCCTCTTCTCCGCGACACCGGTTCCACGAAGAACGTCGATGCGCCTTCCTTTATCTTCTCCGTGACGCCGTTCTTCTCGACGCCATCTACCGCGGTGTTCGTCTTCCACGGATTGACGACGTGCGACGTCTTTGCGAGGTAGGGGAATATTGTATATTTCTCATTTATGTGGTTTATACCCTCGAGCATGAGCATTTATTTGTAGGATTTATCTTTGTGGATTACTTACCTCGGTTTAAATTTCTCATAATGAATGCGAATTAAATAAATTAATTCGTAGATCGATAAAAAATTGATTGAATTAATTTTCTTATTGTTTATCTTGAATTTGAAATTCTTGAACCATGATAAATATTTAATTTCCAATTCCCCATGTTCTTGATTCTCAAAAACGATGGCCAAACTAGCATGGCTATCGATACGCACTTTAACCGTGATCTTTTCTTAGTCATTGTCTGTGCATTCTTCGTGTGTTCTTCATCCCGAAATAATTAAGCGCGCTAGAAACTTAATGTTTCCCTGAGTACGACATACGGACGTGAAGATCTCGACCCGAGGATCATGGATATGCGTTCGTATCTTTTTTTTTCGAGTTAAATCGAAGTCAGAATGGAGTGCAGAATGATCTCATGGCACGAGTAGGGTGGTCTGGCGAAGCACAGTTGGCAGGCCGAGGCGGAATCCGTGGGTGCCACATGTTGGAGGCACTATTTTGGGGAAGGAAAAATTAGATTGGATTGGAGAGAGAAATTGAAGTGATGAAATAATAAAGTAAATAATAATAAAAACCATAAAGGATAGGAGGATTGGGCATGCCACATGGAGGAGGCACCAATGTTGGTGTGTTGAAGATTTGGATATTTTAATTTTTTAAATTAAAATAAAAAATAATAATAATATAATAATGTTATTATTATTTTCATTGGGAAAACCGTATTTTGACGGTATCTTCTTTGTGTGGCCTCGGTTTCAAGAACCGTCTGCGGCAATGCGACCTAGATTCTTAGATGGACATTACGAGTCCAATATTGGATGTTTTTTTCGGGTTTTTGGATCGGGTACCCGAAGCGCTCGAAAAATAATAGATTTAATATTATTATTAAATCTTCGACCCACCATATCTCATGTGTGCGACGTCCGATTGTATTGTCGTCAGTGGCGATATAATCCCGTCATTAATACGGTCGATTCAAGTTTAATGTTGGATACTAAATTCTAGTTTGTGGTGCGGGTCCACGAAACACCGAATAATAATATTATTATTATTATTACGGGATCTTGTATCTGATATATCTCTCTCATTCGGTGTCGGAATGACGAACCATCTGTGACGTTGTGACCCTGGAATTACGACAGATGTTTCAAGACTAATTTTAGATATTTAAGTTGAGGTTGAGGTGCGGGGCCCACGAGGCCTGGTTCGTGCATGATGCGGTGAAATGCAACTTTTTCACCGGATATCCGTTTGGAACCAATGGGTAGTCTATCTCGTGTGTTTTTCCATATCGATCGCAATGGTGTGACCGGTTTGGTTAACCGGTGTCATTTGAAGTACTACTCGGTTGGATCGATCATGAATCCAACCAGGCCCTCGGAGTGGAAATGCTTATAACATGAGCTTCAGACGTCCGATTGGCGTGCCGTCGACTTTTTTGGATTCCTCTTGATGAGACAAAACTTTTGGTATACTTCGCCTGAGGTTTGGACGCTGTTGGAATATGGTCGGGTTGGATTGTACCCGAAATCCAACCGGGCCCCTCGAACGGAAAAGCTGATAACTTTCAGACTAGACGTCCGTTTGAAAAACCATCAGCGGCGTTGGTGATCACGTTGATAAACGGTCCCTATGATTATACCCTATGAGAGTTCGGGGTACAGTTGAGATACGGCCGGGTTGGTTCGCACACGAAACCAACTGAGCCCCTAGGACGAAAAGCCTAATAACTCACAGACCAGGCGTCTGATTGACGCGCCGTCTATTGCGTTGAGACCCCTATGACGAGGCGGTCCTTTGAGATACTTCTTCATGGGACTTTGAGATACTTGGAGTATTGACCTGTAGCTCGTGGAGTGGACCCTCCCGGAGACGAGCGTTCGGAGTACGGAGACCGTGTAGCCGGCTAAGACCTGTCGACTGCTTGACCGACTCGACCTGGAGTGATGCAACTAGCCCAGTGGACGAAGCCCTACTTTTTTGGGTGCAGATCCATGGTGGACGGAGCACTACCTGTGTGACAGTGCAGACCCGCGGTACTCATCCGGAGAGTACCTCTGCAGGCAATTAGGGGGTGTGCACTACTGTGTTTGGGTGGCATACCCCGGCGGGAAGCACTACTGTGTTTGGGTGGCTAGCCCGCGGTACTCGACAAGAGGGTACCTCAGCAGTCTTAGGTTAGTGAGCAATACCTCGGAGTCGTGACAGGACCACTGTACACTCCAGAGACGGGACTCTTCAGCAGTTATAGTTTCGATAATGAAAATCCTGGTTTGAGCTGAGTCTATGACCATTGTGTTTACCTCATGATTGAGATGGGTCACTTGATAACTTAGGTATATGTATGGGCATATATCTAAGTAGTGGTTATCCATTGATTTCAAAACCTTTGTGTTTCCTCATGATTGAGATGGGTTACTTGATAACTTAGGTATAAGTTTGGACTTATACCTAAGTAAGGTTTATCTGTTGAGATCTTCTTTATTGTTAACCTTGTTGGACATAGTGAAACCTTGAGGGTCTCAGGGTCCCTACTGGGTATCCTTATACTCACCCCTGCACGGGCTACGCCCGCACCTCATTGTGTTGGTTGCAGACGACGGGCAGTGAGACAGTATCTGGTGGTGGACTTCATGACGAGATGACACTCGGAGGAGGTTGACGGGCGAGAGAGTTGTGGAGGCTATCTGTACCTACCCTTTAGGTAGGATCTGTGGTGGACGATCCAGGAGTTGTTCTATCTGTACCTACCCTTCAGGTAGGATCCGTGGTGGACGATCCAGGAGCTACGCTATCTGTACCTACCCTTCAGGTAGGATCCGAGGAGGAAGACCCCGGAGCTGTTTCTATACTTCCAGCTGTTAGTCTTTTCTATTGTACTTCCATTCAGTTGTAGCTGTACTTTTCAGTTGGGTTTGTATTCTGGCCCTTTTCATTTTCAGCACTTCTTTTGTACTTAGTGTTTACTTTTTCTTGTACTCTATGGTGTTTTTTTTACTTTTATAAAGGCAATGCCTTCCCAGTTATCGGGATTTATGCCTTCGGTTCTAGTCGCCAGCCCCTGGCCTATGGAAGGCGGGCTTTGGGTAGTCACGACATGGGCCCCGAGGACGGGTCATGACAAATTGGTATCAGAGGTGTTCGGTTCTACCGTAGAACTAAGGACTCTGATCTTTTTATATATGAAGCAATAGTGTTAAGGGTACCGAGTGTGGTTTTCAGTTTAGGGAGTCCAGTGTTAGTGCAACAGCCGACGTATCCGTACACCAGGACCCTGACTACTGATTTCCAAATTTTTACACGAAAACACTGATTGTGTGTGTGTTTCCAATGTATTAAAGTCAGCTCAAACTAGGTCAACTCACCAGGTATAAATGTTGACCGTGTCGCATCTGTTCCGGATGTCTCCACGCAGACAGTCAGTTGGAGTTCCGAGAGAGTACTCGATGACGGCCCACCAAGCGACGAGGCTTTGGTGCAGGGCCCTTTTTACTATGTTGGCACCCTCGGGTGGGGTACCAACAGCACCACAACCTGTTGGGCAGCAGATTCTACCAGCCGTACTAGTGAACGGTGCACGCTGGCAGAGCGCATTGCACAAGTTCCAGCAGCAGAGGCCTCTGAGGTTACGAGGCGAGACAGATTCCCAGACAGCAAAGCACTGGCTGGAGGCAATTTCTAGAGTTTTCCGCCTAGCTGAGACATCAGTAGAGTGGATGGTGGACTTGGACACTAGTGTTTTCTAGTGAATGACCATGAGGATGGTCCGCATAGTGATGAGGCTTCGATACGTGGACTGATTCCTGAGATAGTGTCTTCGGGTAGTGTGTATGCTATACATTACTACCTGTTAGTCAGCAGTTACAACCGGCAGTACCGGTAGGTGACACATGTAAGCTTATTGCCTTACACGTGTTCTGAAATCAGATACCCTCAAGTTATGAGGTGAACCTGACTCATAGGCGGCTGAGGACTGTCTTGAAGAAGGTGGCTGAGAGTTTTCTAGAGCTTATACAACCTTGGCAGGATGACGTGTCGGTAGCTGAGAATTCATTGAGGCGTACCGAACATTCCAGGTACTCTATGAATATGATTCGAGCCATCACTTTTTCCTATATGAATTCCTATTCACGTTATGGTGATAGAGAGAACCTTGAGGTTGAATGTTCTTTGGCTGAATGAATACAGCTAGAGAATGTTAGAAGTTGGAATGCAGCGACCTGGTGCCAGTCTCAGAAACTTGGGCGTGTGAATGTTTCAAGAAAAGGAAATGTTAAGGACAGATAAATCTGTAGAGCATCAGACGTGGAGGCAGATCTTGGAGAGCAGCATGAGGTGGTGTACATTTCAACATATTATAACCACCCACCTCTGTTGTCCCCTCCAGGATCAGGGAGCTGGAGGGCAGGGGAAAAGAGTAGCTTCATGCGGTCAAGGAGTGCGACCGAAATAGCTCTAAGGATGATTTGAAGTGCGGACTTTGTCTTCTACTAGCTTTCGTATCCACTTACATCGATAAGAATCATCCCTTCCTTCCATGAATCTAGTCCGAGACCTAGAGTTTCCGGTTAATCCGTTGACTTGACCCTCACGTCTGGAGATACCTTTGGGAGGAGACTCGATAGTCACACTTACGTCGATGGTGTGATCTGAACCTTGAGGTGAGAGTCTCGATTGGGACCTCTTGGTGGTAGCATCGATGCCTTATGAAGTTAGTTTGAGTATGGATTGGGCAATCACTGCTCATACTCAAATTGACAGTATTAGGAAAACGTCAGGATGGGTTTTCCTTGGTCGGTGAAAAGGAAACCCCAGGTAGCACAAGATAAACTCGTGCATGGTAGGGTGTAGTTGATCATTCTTGGGTCAGCCAACCTTACCCTTGTGGCAGCAGGAGTTTTGAGTTTCAGTTCTAATCAGGAAAGGGAGACCTCTAGAGTTCGAGGATGGCGATCACGTTCTTATACGGGTCTCACCTCGACGAGGTTTACGGAGATGTAGTCGAGGCGGCGAGATATCTCTAAGGTTCAACGGACCTTTCTAGGGTCCCGAGCAGGGTAGGTGAGGTGTTTTACCGCTTCACCTTTCCACCTTAGTTGCACCGGGTGCATGAAATCTTCCACGTACCTCAGCTGAGGAGATACGTGCAAGATCCTTCACACATCATAGACCTTAGGGAGTTGGACGTCGATGACAGGGCGACATGCACGAAGGTTCCAGTGGAGATTGAGGATCGACAGGAGCGGATCCTACGAGGACGGTCGATTCCTTGGGTGTGATTTCACTGGTAGTATGGGAACCTCCAGGTGAGTACATGGGAGCGGAAGGCTTAGGTACATGCTCAGTACCGCTTTTGTATCCCTAGTTTGTGTTAAACCTTTATGAGGACGTAAATCCCAGAGATTGGAGTAATGTAAAGACCCGTAAAATTCAAGGGAAATTTTTTCTTAATTTTATTTGGAATTTTACGAGTACGCAGTTTCTGACGGCACCTGATTTCGAGGCCTGGTGTGCCCGGAATATTTTTTATGAAGTCTTGTTAAGATTAAATTAACGCGCATAAGCAGTTTTACTGAAAAAGTGTAATAACTCTTAAACGGTTACTCGGATCAGAAATCTGAGGGCACCGTTGCGCTCAGGATGGCAGGTTTACCCTAGGAACGACTTAAGTTTAGTCGACGCGGGCCTCCTGTGAGAAATTCCAAAAATGGCATAACCATAAATAAAATAATTAAATACATTATTTTATTTTTTAAAATGCTTATAACTCACAAACGGTATCTCAGATTAAAAATCTGAGACAACCGCTAAACTCGTGAGGGCATGGTTTATTTAAGAAGATAATAACTTTTTTCAGCGCGGGCCACCAGAAAAAGTTAGTTTTTGGCCGCAAATAAAATAATTAAATGACAATTATTTTATTGTAAAATTAGTATCTTTTAAATGGTAACTCAGATTGAAAATCTGAGAGTACCGTTGGATTCGTTGGGGCGTGTTTCACTTAGGCAGAGCCTGACCTTGACCGGCGCGGGTTGACGGTGACTGATAATAATTTTCTGAACTTTTTTCGGGTACGTTCAGTAAACATACGTGTGGGTTTTCCTATCTTTTGAACCGGTACTCGGAATTGAAATCCGAGGGCACTGATGAACTCGCAACGCCGGTATTTGCTTAAGGGGGCCTTTACCGCAGTTGCGTTTTATGCGGGTTGAAAGTTAAAATTTGGGGATTAGTCAAAAGGTTAAATAAAATTGTTTAGAACAATTTTATACACCATGGTGGTTAAATCCTACATGGGGAAGTTAATGGTGGGGCCCACCCCCACATAACTTCCCATGTGTAGATATTTGTAAGGTGGGGCCCATACGTGCCCCAACCTTTCATCTCCCTTGAAACCCCCATTAAACTCCCTTGTTTTTATTATGACAACCATTATCTTTATTATGTTTTTTAAACTCTTCACCTTCCTCCCAAATAAATTCCCAACACATTATAATTAATTAAGGAGATTATCCAATTAATTAATTAGAGTGTTTAGTTCTTAAATCAATTGTTGTTAGAATAAAATAATTGGAAGAGCTATTATTTTAGTTGGGCAATTGTGGTGTTGGAGGAAACCTGGGAAAGCTCTGGAGATATGGATAAAGAAAATGTTCTTCTCTTCGACGAAGAACACCTCCAACGAAGAACGACGCCCTCTTCTCTGTGACGCCGGTTCCACGAAGAACGCCGATGTGCCTTACTTTCCCTTCTCCGCAATTCCATTATTCATGACACCATCTACCGCGGTGTTCGTCTTCCACGGATCGACGACGTGCGACGTCTTTGCGAGGTAGGGGAATATTGAATATTTCTCATTTATGTGGTTTATACCCTCGAGCTTGAGCCTTTATTTGTAGGATTTATCTTTGTGGATTCCTTACCCCAGTTTAAATTTCTCATGATGAACTCGAATTAAATAAATTAATTTGTGGATCGATAAAAAATTGATTGAATTAATTTTCTTATTGTTTATCTTGAATTTGAAATTCTTGAACCATGATAAATATTTAATTTCCAATTCCCCATGTTCTTGATTCTCAAAAACGATGGCCAAACTAACACGGCTATCGATACGCACTTTAACCGTGATCTTTTCTTATTCATTGTCTGCGCATTCTTCACATGTTCTTCATCCCCAAATAATTAAGCGCGCTGGAAACTCAATGTTTCCCTGAGCATGACATACGGACGTGAAGATCTCGACCCGAGGATCATGGACATGCGTTCGTATCTTTTTTTCGAGTTAAATCTAAGTCAGAATGGAGTGAGAAATGATCTTGTGGCACGAGTAGGGCGGTCTGGCGAAGCACAGTTGGTAGGACGAGGTGGAATCCATGGGTGCCGCATGTTGGAGGTGATGTTTTGGGGAAGGAGAAATTAGATTGGATTGGAGAGATAAATTGAAGTGATGAAATAATAAAGTAAATAATAATGAAAACCATAAAGGAAAGGAGGATTGGGCATGCCGCATGGAGGAGGCGCCAATGTTGGTGCGTGGAAGATTTGGATATTTTAATTTTGTAAATTAAAATTAAAAATAATAATAATATAATAATGTTATTATTATTTTCATTGGGAAAACCGTTTTTTGACGGTATCTTCTTCGTGCGGCCTCGGTTTCAAGAACCGTCTGCGGCAATGTGACCCAGATTCTGAGATGGAAATTACGAGTCCAATATTGGATGTTTTTTTTGGGTTTTTGGATCGAGTACCCGAAGCGCTCAAAAAATAATAGATTTAATATTATTATTAAATCTTTGACCCGCTATATCTCATGCGTGCGACGTCCAATTGTCTTGCCGTCAGTGGCGATATAATACCGTCATTAATATGGTCGATTCAAGTCTAATGTTGGATACTAAATTCTAGTTCGTAGTGCGGGGCCACGAAACACCGAATAATAATAATATTATTATTATTACGGGATCTTGTATCTGATATATCTCTCTCATCTGGTGTCGGAATGACGAACCGTCTATGACGTTGCGACCCTGGAATTACGACGGATGTTTCAAGACTAATATTGGATATTTAAGTCGAGGTTGAGGTGCGGGGCCCACGAGGCCCGGTTCGTGCATGATGTGGTGAAATGAAACTTTTTTACCGGCTATCCGTTTGGGACCAATGGGTAGTCCATCTTGTGTGTTTTTTCCGTATCGATCGCAATGGTGTGACCGGTTTGGTTAACCAGTGTCATTTGAAGTACGACTTGGTTGGATCGATCATGAATCCAACCGGGCCCTCGGAGCGGAAACACTTATAACTTGAGCTCTGGACGTCTGATTGACGTGTCATCGACTTCGTTGGATTCCTCTTGATGAGACGGAACTTTTGGTATACTTCGCCTGAGGTTTGGACGCTGTTGGAATATGGCCAGGTTGGATTGTACCCGAAATCCAACCGGGCCCCTCGAATGGAAAAGCTGATAACTTTCAGACTGGACGTCCATTTGACGAACCATCAACGGCATTGGTGATCACGTTGAGAAACGGTCCCTATGAGTATACCCTATGAGGGTTCATGGTACAGTTGAGATACGGCCGGGTTGGTTCGCACATGAAACCAATCGGGCCCCTAGGACGAAAAGGCTAATACTTCACAGACCAGGCGTCCGATTGACGCGCCGTCTGTTGCATTGAGACCCCTATGACGAGGCGGTCCTTTGAGATACTTCTTCGTGGGACTTTGAGATACTTGGATTATCGACCTGTAGCTCGTGGAGCGGACACTCCTGGAGATGAGCGTTCGGAGTACGGAGACCGTGTAGCCAGCTGAGACCTGACGACTGCTTGACCGACTCGACTTGGAGTGAGTATACTAGCCTAGTGGGCGAAGCACTACTTTGTTGGGTGCAAACCCATGGCGGACGGAGCACTACCTATGTGACAGTGCAGACCCGCAGTACTCGTCCGGAGAGTACCTCTTCAGGCTATTAGGGGGTGTGCACTACTGTGTTTGGGTGGCATACCCCGGTGGGAAGCACTACTGTGTTTGGGTGGCTGTCTCGCGGTACTCGATAGGAGGAGTACCTCAGCAGTATTAGGTTAGTGAGCAGTACCTCGGAGTCGTGACAGGACCACCGTACACTCCAGAGACGGGACTCTTCAGCAGTTACGGTTTTGATAATGAAAATCCTAGTTTGAGCTGAGTCTATGACCATTGTGTTTACCTCATGATTGAGATGGGTCACTTGATAACTTAGGTATATGTATGGGCATATATCTAAGTAGTGGTTATCCGTTGATTTCATAAACTTTGTGTTTCTTCATGAATGAGATGGGTTACTTGATAACTTAGGTATAAGTATTGGCTTATACCTAAGTAAGGGTTATCTGTTGAGATCTTCTTTGTGGTTAACCTTGTTGGACTTAGTGAGACATTGAGGGTCTCAGGGTCCCTACTGAGTATCGTTATACTCACCCCTGCACGGGCTATGTCCGCACCTCGTTGTGTTGGTTGCAGACGACGGGCAGCGAGACAGTATCCGGTGGTGGACTTCACGACGAGACGACACTCAGAGGAGGTTGACGGGTGAGAGAGTTGTGGAGGTTATCTATACCTACCCTTTAGGTAGAATCCATGGTGGACGATCCAGGAGCTGTGCTATCTGTACCTACCCTTCAGGTAGGATCCGTGGTGGACGATCCAGGAGCTACGCTATCTGTACCTACCCTTCAGGTAGGATCCGAGGAGGATGACCAAGGAGTTGTTTCTATACTTCCTGTCACGACCCGCACTCGGGTCCCGTGCCGTGACTACCCCAAGCCCGCCTTCCATAGGCCAGGGGCTGGTGACTAGCACCAAGGCGTAAATCCCGGTAAAAGGGAAGGCATTTCCATTGTAAAGTAAACAAACACCACAGAGTAAGCAAGCGGAAAGTAAACACTAAGTAAAAACAGAGTACAACTGAAAGTGCGGAAAAGTAAATGGGCCAGTATACAAACCCAAACTGAAAGTAAGGTACAACTCGAAAGGGAAAACAACAACTGTAAAGTAAAAGCCGCTACTCCGAGATGTCCACTGGAAATCCCACCTGAAGGGTGAGTACAGATAGCTCCACTGCTCCTCGGGTCCCGCCGTCCGCTCCGGGCACGTCCCGCCCAGTGGTCCACCTCCAGGTACCGTTCTACTCTGCAAGCCTCAGTCACGATCAATACTGTCCGTCGTCTGCAACCAACACAACATAGTGCGGGCATAGCCCGTGCAGGGGTGAGTATAAGCTACTCAGTAGGGACCCCGAGACCCCTGAAGGTCTCCCAAAATCCACAAAGGATAAACCACAAAGGAAGATTCAATCACGAAGTAACAACCGACACTGCCTAGGTATATGCCCATACATATACCTAAGTCATCAATTCCAATACCCTCTAACCTCCGAGCCCAAGTACAACTCAGTCCACATAGGAAAGTATACGTATTCCACACAGGAAAGAAAAATGAAATCCACACAGGATAGCACAACACAATCCACACAGGATAGCAACAGGATTCAGCTCACACAGGTATACATCATCGATAAGGTGAAAGAGATGATCAGACATAGATACTGAATCATCTAAGCTAGGACCCACATAGGATACAAGACTAGTTGTCTTCATTGATTCATCTATACTGGGACCCACATAGGATACAAGACCAGTATTGAATCATCTAAGCTGGGACCCACATAGGATACAAGACCAGCACAGCTTGGACCCACATAGGATACAAGACCAGCTGTCTTCATTGATTCAACTATACTGGGACCCACATAGGATACAAGACCAGTATTGAATCATCTAAGCTGGGACCCACATAGGATACAAGACCAGCACAGCTAGGACCCACATAGGATACAAGACCAGATGTCTTCATTGATTCAACTATACTGGGACCCACATAGGATACAAGACCAGCACAACTAGGACCCACAGAGGATACAAGACCAGCTTTCTTCATTGATTCAACTATACTGGGACCCACATAGGATACAAGACCGGTATTGAATCATCTAAGCTGGGACCCACATAGGATACAAGACCAGCACAGCTAGGACCCACATAGGATACAAGACCAGCTGTCTTCATTGATTCAACTATACTGGGACCCACATAGGATACAAGACCAGTATTGAATCATCTAAGCTGGGAGCCATATAGGATACAAGACCAGCACAGCTAGGACCCACATCGGATACAAGACCAGCTATCTTCATTGTCGTAGTCCACTGAGGATCCCTGCACAATCGTCGTCGTCACAGTAGTAGTCGCAGCCAGCACTAGGGTTCCTGCACACAGCAAGCTTGTTCGGGAGGGTCCGTTCCACGAGCCGAGAGGCTGATACATCAACTATCACAAAGTCCAGAGCTGATGTATCCAAAAGTTCCGTATCGCCAACAGGAACTCAACGCAACAGACGGCACGTCGATCGGACGCCCGGTCTGAGAGTTATTGGCTTTTTCGTTCCAGGGGCCCGGTTGGTTTTTAAGGTAAAACCAACCCGACCGTACTCCACCTGCGTCCAAACCTCGGGCAGAGTATGCCAAAAGATCCGTCTCACTAAGAGGAACTCAACAAAGCTGACGGCACATCAATCGGACGTCTGTAGCTCAAGATATGAGCATTTCCGCTCCGAGGGCCCGGTTGGTTTCGTGTACGAACCAACTCGGCTGAACTCAAAGTATTCTGAAACTTTGAGTTCGATATACCAAATCGACTGTCTCGATCCAAGGATCGCATCGCTGCTGACGGTTCGTTGATCGTAGGTCCGTAGCTCAAGTTATGCGCAAAAGACCGCAGTTGATTCCAAAACGGGGGGTCCGGGTCCGGGCCGACCCGGCCCGGCCGATGGCGCGGCGGCGCGGCCCGGCAGGCAGCGGGGCGGCCTGGCGCCGCACGGGTGCTACGCGCGGGGGGGCAAGGCCCCCGCCTTTTCTCTCTGGCGGCGCGGCTGAAGCCGCGCCTTTGAGAAACTGGCCCCCCACGTGGGGGCCTGCTTTGAGAAAACGGGGGGGCGCTGCCCCCCCTTTGTGAAACCGGCCCCCCCTCACGTGGGTGGCCTGCTTGAGGAAAAACGGGGGGGCGCTGCCCCCCCTTGGTGTAACCGCATCCCCCCCATTATGGGGGGCCGGTTTCGGCCAGCCGGGGGAATTTATTCCCCCGGTCCTTCTCCCTTCCGGCCGACCCAACATGGTCGGCCGGTTCTTCCTCAACGGGACAGGCAAGGCCAGTCCCCTTCCGGCTTTCGACACTGGCGGCCCGGCGAGCCGCCGGTCTTCTCGTTCCTCCGTGCCCCGAAACCGGCTGCGGCCTTCGTCGTCCGGCGCGGTGCGACGGCACCGCACCCCTCCGTCGTGGCCCCGCTCCGGCCGCGGCGCCTTCGGTTTCCTTCGACGCAGTGCGACGGCGTCGCGTTCTTGATAAACTTTCTGTGGTGCGGCGCGACGGCGCCGCGTGATTATAGCCTTGCGATTCCCGCGTGGTGCGACGGCACCATGCCATCTCGTTCATCCGCAAGGAAATAATAAAAAAAATTCAAGAACAAAGGAGGGGGGTTCGGCCGTTTTTGTGCGGTCCGGCCCCCTCCCTCTCGTTAGACGATAACACATAAATATTTATCCTCACGTTTGTCATGCTAGAACCAAGAACGAGAATAAATAAATAATCAACAACAACCCCTACCTCGGTTTCAAGAACGATGATCGTCAACGACCCGCGGAAGACGCGTCGCGGTGGTCGGCGTCACGGAAGAAGGACGTCGATGTCTTGAAGCGAGGATTCGGAGTTCTTTGACGACGATTTCTTCGCGGGAAATCGTCGCAGAAGAGATGACGCGGAAGAAGACGTCGTCGGTGTCGCGGGTATGGCGTCGCGGAAGACGGTTCCCGAGAACGTGGTGTTCTTCGTCAAAGCTCGAAGGTTCTTCGCGTTCTTCGTCAAAGCTTGAATAAGAAGAAGAAGAAGGCTTCAAAATCTCTCAAGGAGGCTAGAGAATTCTAACCAAATAAAATAAGCTAAGGGATTATTTTATTTACTCAACCAAACCATTTGAAATTCAAAGGTTTGAAATTAAACAACTCAACCCATTTAATAACCTAAGTTGTCAAACATTAATTAAATGGGGTTATAGAGGAGTTTTGAGAGAAGATGAGGAGTTGGGGTTCATGTGGGCCCCACCACACTTAATCCTCCCAAGGGAGGTTAAGTGGATGTGGGTCCCACCTTTAACTCCCTTTGGGAGAAGTTAACCAACAAAATAAAAATAAAAAGTGTTTCCACATTTTTATTTAACTTCTTATAATTTCTCCCAAAAACTAACTTTCGTCCCACATAAAACGCAACCTCGGAAAAGGTCTCCTTAAGCAAATATCGGCGCTGCGAGTTCATCAGTGACCTCGGAATTTGATTCCGGGCACCGGTTCAAAAGTTAGAAATTCCCGCTCGTTCGTTCACTGAACGTACCCGAGCCGAACTTCGGAAATTGATTCCGGGCACTCCGGGCCTCGGAATCAGGTGCCGTCAGAAACCGCGCTCTTGTAAAATTCCAAAGAAAATTAAGAAAAAATTTCCCTTGAGTTTTACGGGTCTTTACATTACTCCCACCTCAGGGTTTTACGTCCCCGTAAAGATACATCAAAACAAGGGAAACAAATGAGGGTACTGAGCACGCATCTGAGCCTCCCGCTCCCATGTGCTCTCCTGGAGGTTCACGTGCTGTCATCTGATGCGCACACAAGGAATCGATCGCCCACGTAGGACCTGCTCCTGTCGATCCTCTATCTCCACCGGGACCTCCGTAAAATTCGCCCCATCGTCAACGTCAAGCTCCCCATGGTCAATGATGTGCGTCGGGTCGTGCACGTATCTCCTCAGCTGAGACACGTGGAAGACGTTGTGCACCCGGTGCAACTGAGGTGGTAGAGCCAGGCGATAAGCCACCTCACCAATCCTGCTGAGGACCTGGAAGGGTCCGATGAAGCGCGAAGATAACTTGCCGCCTCGGCCAAATCTCCGTATACTACGTCAAGGTGAGACCCGCAAGAAGACGTGGTCGCCATCCTCGAACTCTAGCGGCCTCCGCCTCCTGTCAGTGTATGACTTCTGCTGGCTCTGAGATGTCCTCATCCGCTCCTGGATGACCTGGACCTTCTCTGTCGTGGCTTGGACCACCTCTGGTCCCACAAGAGCTGCTATGATTTCTTATTTTCCGATTAAGAGAAATCTGGTCTCATCCCTTGGATGAACCACGTTCTTTGCCTAATACAGTCAGTCCGATATGGATGATACTAATCCATACCAAGGATGACATCGTAAGGCCTCGACGCTACTACTAAGAGATCCAACCGTTACTCTCACCTCCTAGGGTTGAGTCACACTGTCGGCATCAGTGTGTGGTAACTGGGTCTCCTCCAGTAGATGTCTCACAAGTGAGGGTCAAGTCAACAGTCAAAACTGGAACCTCTTAGTAACAACACAAAAGAGGACAGGAATGAAAATATCACAAAGGTATTCGTCTTTTATTATTGCAGCTCATAAGACAAAGACGCTACCCAAAAGCAACAAGGAACTAGAAGTACAAAAGACGTAACCACTAGTTCCGCTCCTGTCCATTTGCTCCCAGAGCTCCATGATCGAAGGCCTCAGCTGCCTGAAGCTGAGTTCTCCCAAGTCCACCAACTCCCTGCGGTCGGGGCGGACCTCCTGGTGGTGGTGGTGGCAACACCTCGAAGTGTCTCGCACCATCTGATGCTCGGCCGGCTCCTCTGCCTCGTCCGCCTGCACTCTGCGGACCTCCATGGCCGAACCTCTGTCTGGGAGGTCCCTCTACCACCTGTTTTTCATCTGTAGGATGAGTCAGGCAGTCTCGAGCCATGTGACATTGCCCGCCGCATGCGTAGCAATGCCTTCCCCTTGTGTAGCTGGCTCTCCTTCGTGTGCCCCGCACAACAGAATCTTCATCCAGTGTCTTCCCATCTGATGGTCTGGCCCGTTTGGACCTCTGTGTCACCTGTCTACTGCCAACTGCAGAAGACCCTGCTACGGGCCGTCCTGCGGAGGGCCCTGTCACTAGAGCCTGCTCTGCGAGAAAACTTTCCACTAGAAGAGCTCTCTACAACACCTCTTCCTGCGTCGGAATGTTGAGGGAGATCATCGAAGCCCTGATCTCATGCCTCAGTCCCTGCTTGAAGGTCCGGGCCCGGAAGAACGGGTCTCGTACCATATCTGTGGAGTAGCGCGAGAGATCAGTAAATCTCGCCGAGTACTGGGCTACTGTCATGCTGCCCTACCGCAGCTGAAGAAGCTCCTGGATACGCACCGCACGAAGGGTTTCTGGGACGAACTCCGAGCGGAAGAGGTTCTTAAAGTCTGTCTAGAGTAGAGATGCCTCATCGTGCACCTGGAGCATCAAGCTCCACCATCGGCCCGCTGCTGCGTGCAGTAGGCTCGCAGCGAGGATCACCATGAGGTCTGCAGGTGTCCTCACTAGCCTAAAAACTCGTACCACTGCCTCCAGCCAGTCCTCGGCTGCCTGGGGATCCGTCTCCCCGCAAAACCTGGGTGGTCACTGGCGCTGAAACTCATGCAGTGCGCTGAGGCGATGTGCATCGTCAACGGCTAGGGCTGGTATCATCGGTGGCTCGGTAGGTAAAGGTACCGCCGGTGCCTCTACTGACAAAGAGCCATGCACCGAGGCCTCATCGCTCGGTGGGCTGTTGTCACGCTCGACTCTCGGAACCCTAGCTGGCTGCCGTCGTGGGGCCATCCGGAATAGGAAACAGGTGCGCCACGGTCAGAACAGTATACCTGGTGAGCTGATATAAAGTAATCACAAAGAAAACTTTGAAACACACACGCAATCAATGTTTTCGTGCATTAAGTCGGAAATCCGTAGTCAGGGTCCTGGTGTACGGATACGTCGGCCGCCGCACCAACACTGGACTCCCTGGACTGATAACCACACTCAATACGCTAAACATTATTGCTTCACATAGAAAAGATCAGAGTTCGCGGTAGAACCGAACTCCTCTGATACCAATTTGTCACCACCCGCCCTCGGGGCCCGTGCCGTGACTACCCCAAGCCCGCCTTCCATAGGCCAGGGGCTGACGACTAGCACCAAGGCGTAAATCCCGGTAAAAGGGAAGGCATTGCCTTTGTAAAGTAAACAAACACCACAGAGTAAGCAAGCGGAAAGTAAACACTAAGTAAAAACAGAGTACAACTGAAAGTGCGGAAAAGTAAATGGGCCAGTATACAAACCCAAACTGAAAGTAAGGTACAACTCGAAAGGGAAAATATCAATTGTAAAGTAAAAGCCGCTACTCCGAGCTTTCCACTAGAAATCCCACCTGAAGGGTGAGTACAGATAGCTCCACTGCTCCTCGGGTCCCGCCGTCCGCTTCGGGCACGTCCCGCCCAGTGGTCCACCTCCAGGTACCGTTCTGCTCTGCAAGCCTCAGTCACGATCAACGCTGTCCATCATCTGCAACCAACACAACATAGTGCGGGCATAGGCCGTGCTGGGGTGAGTATAAGATACTCAGTAGGGACCCCGAGACCCCTGAAGGTCTCCCAAAATCCACAAAGGATAAACCACAAAGTAAGATTCAATCACGAAGTAACAACCGACACTGCCTAGGTATATGCCCATACATATACCTAAGTCATCAATTACAATACACTCCAACCTCCGAGCCCAAGTACAACTCAGTCCACACAGGAAAGTATATGTATTCCACATAGGAAAGCAAAACGAAATCCACACAGGATAGCACAACACAATCCACACAGGATAGCAACAGGATTCAGCTCACACAGGTATACATCATCGATAAGGTGAAAGAGATGATCAGACATAGATACTGAATCATCTAAGCTGGGACCCACATAGGATACAAGACCAGTTGTCTTCATTGATTCATCTATACTGGGACCCACATAAGATACAAGACCAGTATTGAATCATCTAAGCTGGGACCCACATAGGATACAAGACCAGCACAGCTAGGACCCACATAGGATACAAGACCAGCTGTCTTCATTGATTCAACTATATTGGGACCCACATAGGATACAAGACCAGTATTGAATCATCTAAGCTGGGACCCACATAGGATACAAGACCAGCACAGCTAGGACCCACATAGGATACAAGACCAGCTATCTTCATTGATTCAACTATACTGGGACCCACATAGGATACAAGACCAGTATTGAATCATCTAAGCTGAGACCCACATAGGATACAAGACCAGCACAGCTAGGACCCACATAGGATACAAGACCAGCTGTCTTCATTGATTCAACTATACTGGGACCCACATAGGATACAATACCAGTATTGAATCATCTATGTTGGGACCCACATAAGATATAAGACCAGCACAGCTAGGACCCACATAGGATACAAGACCAGCTGTCTTCATTGATTCAACTATACTGGGACCCACATAGGATACAAGACCAGTATTGAATCATCTAAGCTGGGACCCACATAGGATACAAGACCAGCACAGCTAGGACCCACATAGGATACAAGACCAGCTGTCTTCATTGTCGCAGTCCACTGAGGATCCCTGCACAATCGTCGTCGTCACAGTAGCAGTCGCAACCAGCACTACGGTTCCTGCACACAGCAAGCTCGTTCGGGAGGGTCCGCTCCACGAGCCGAGAGGCTGATACATCAACTGTCACAAAGTCCAGAGTTGATGTATCCAAAAGTTCCGTATCGCCAACAGGAACTCAACGC
This sequence comes from Viscum album, assembly GCA_963277665.1. Classification (NCBI taxonomy): domain Eukaryota; kingdom Viridiplantae; phylum Streptophyta; class Magnoliopsida; order Santalales; family Viscaceae; genus Viscum; species Viscum album. The sequence goes on from OY728122.1 coordinate 1,137,003,374, forward strand.
AACAGACGGCACGTCGATCGGACACCCGGTCTGAGAGTTATTGGCGTTTTCGTTCCAGGGGCCCGGTTGGTTTTTAAGTAAAAATCAACCTGACCGTACTCCACCTACGTCCAAACCTTGGGCGAAGTATTCCAAAAGATCCTTCTCACTAAGAGGAACTCAACAAAGCTGACGGCACGTCAATCGGACGTCCGTAGCTCAAGATATGAGTGTTTCCGCTCCGAGGGCCCGATTGGTTTCGTGTACGAACCAACTCGGCTAAACTCAAAGTATTCCAAAACTTTGAGTGCGATATACCGAGTCGACCTTCTCGATCCAAGGATCGCATCGCCACTGAAGGTTCATCGATCGGAGGTTCGTAGCTCATGTTATGAGCAAAAGACCGCAGTTGATTCGAAAACGGGGGGTCCGGGTCCGGGCCGACCCGGCCCGGCCGGCGGCGCGGTCCGGCGCGGCGGCGCGGCCCGGCGCGGCGGCACGGCCCGGCCGGTGGAGGTGCGGCCTGGCGCCGCACGGGTGCTACACGCGGGGGGGCAAGGCCCCCGCCTCTTCTCTCTGGCGGCGCGGCTGAAGCCGCGCCTTTGAGAAACCGACCCCCACGTGGGGGCCTGCTTTGAGAAAACGGGGGGGCGCTGCCCCCCCTTTGTGAAACTGCCCCCCTCACGTGGGGGGCCTGCTTGAGGAAAACCGGGGGGCGCTGCCCCCCCTTGGTGTAACCGCGGCCCCCCCTTTATGGGGGGCCGGTTTTGGCCAGCCGGCGGAATTTATTCCCCCGGTCCTTCTCCCTTCCGGCCGGCCCAACACGGCCGGCCGGTTCTTCCTCAACAGGACCGGCAAGGCCAGTCCCCCTTCCGGCTTCCGACACCGGTGGCCCGGCGAGCTGCCGGTCTTCTCGTTCCGCCGCGGCCCGAAACCGGCCACGGCCTTCGTCGTCCGGCGCGGTGCGACGGCACCACGCCCCTCCGCCGCGGCCCCGCTCCGGCCGTGGCGCCTTCGGTTTCCTTCGACGCGGCGCGACGGCGTCGCATTCTTGATAAACTTTCCGTGGCGCGGCGCGATGGCGCCGCGCGATTATAGCCTTGCGATTCCCGCGTGGTGCGACGGCACCACGCCATCTCGTTCATCCGCAAGGAAATAATAAAAAAATTCAAGAACAAGGGAGGGGGGTTCGGCCATGTTTGTGCGGTCCGGCCCCCTCCCTCTCGTTAGATGATAACACATAAATATTTATCCTCACGTTTGTCATGCTAGAACCAAGAACGAGAATAAATAAATAATCAACAACAATTCCTACCTCGGTTTCAAGAACGATGATCATCAACGACCCGCGGAAGACGCGTTGCGGTGGTTGGTGTCACGGAAGAAGGACGTCGATGTCGTGAAGCGAGGATTCGGAGTTCTTTGACGACGATTTCGTCGCGGGAAATCATCGCGGAAGAGAGGACGCGGAAGAAGACGTCGTCGGTGTCGCGGGTATGGCGTCGCGGAAGACGGTTCCCGAGAACGTGGCGTTCTTCGTCGAAGCACGAAGGTTCTTCACGTTCTTCGTCAAAGCTTGAAGAAGAAGAAGAAGAAGAAGGCTTCAAAATCTCTCAAGGAGGGTAGAGAATTCTAACCAAATAAAATACGCTAAGGGATTATTTTATTTACTCAACCAAACCATTTGAAATTCAAAGGTTTGAAATTAAACAACTCAACCCATTTAATAACCTAAGTTGTCAAACATTAATTAAAGGGAGTTATAGGGGAGTTTTGAGAGAAGATGAGGAGTTGGGGTTCATGTGGGCCCCACCACACTTAATCCTCCCAAGGGAGGTTAAGTGGATGTGGGTCCCACCTTTAACTCCCTTTGGGAGAAGTTAACCAACAAAATAAAAATAAAAAGTGTTTCCACATTTTTATTTAACTTCTTATAATTTCTCCCAAAAACTAACTTTCGTCCCGCATAAAACGCAACCTCAGAAAAGGTCTCCTTAAGAAAATATCGGCACTACGAGTTCATCGGTGCCCTCGTAATTTGATTCTGGGCACCGGTTCAAAATGTAGAAATTCCCGCTCATTCGTTCACTAAACGTACCTGAGCCGAACTTCAGAAATTGATTCCGGGCACTCCGGGCCTCGGAATCAGGTGCCGTCAGAAACCGCGCTCTTGTAAAATTCCAAAGAAAATTAAGAAAAAATTTCCCTTGAATTTTACGGGTCTTTACACTTCCAGCTGTTAGCCTTTTCTGTTTTACTTCTGTTCAGTTGTAGCTATACTTTTCAGTTGGATTTGTATTCTGACCCTTTTCCTTTTCAGCACTTCTTTTGTACTTAGTGTTTACTTCTGCTTGTACTCTGTGGTGTTTTTTTAACTTTTATAAAGGCAATTCCTTCCCAGTTATCGGGATTTACGCCTTTGGTTCTAGTCACCAGCCCCTGGCCTATGGAAGACGGGCTTTGGGTAGTCACAGCACGGGCCCCGAGGACGGGTCGTGACACAATCAATGAATGAAATAGAATTTTATAGAGTTTTTTCCTAGAAAATTTGACACATTTGACTAAGGTTTTTCATCAACCTTGATTATAGGAGGAGTTGGAATTTATATTTCTTAAGGCATTCAAGATTTCATAATTTCTAAATAAAAGGATTTTAATTCATCATGATATTCCATTATTGGATTATAAAACAAAAGTTAAACAAATAAATAAGTATAATTATTGAATAAAAAACCAAACTCATGCCTAAGTTCTTTCTTTCTAATTTCATTCTATTAGCTTTTCATGTTAGTATAAGTTTAAATTTCCTTCTTCTTATCATTTCATAATTCTTAAAAATAAAAAAAAAACCCAAACATTTATTCATCACTTCCATAAAATAATAAAGACATAAAAAAATTGGATTTATTTTAATTATAACAATTAAGTGAAGAATTGTGAAGCTCCTTAAGTGATAAGATCCTGGTCAGCCACTATGCTATACTTGGAAAATAATTTTCTTTTTCCAATCCCTATGACTGGTGTGCATCAAATAACAAAAAAGACACCTCACTAAATTAACCATATATATAGAACAAAACATTACCTTTTAAAATAACATGGTTCATGAGTCAATAAATGAATAAAATTAATGAAATCATCCCAATTACCCCTTTTTATTTTTCTGTTTTAAAAATTTTTCCTTTTTTTATTTTTTTCATTTTTTCAAAATATTCACTTATAATAGGTCTCACATCCAAAACCTAACCCCATTTGATCTTAATACCATCAGTCTAGTAATGGTAATTTTTTTACCTACCAAATAAATAACCCATATTTTTATTTCTAATTTTTCTTTTTTAGGAGAATGGGATGATAAAAATGAAATATAATGAATATTGACTCACTCCCATTACTCTCTCTCCATATCGAAAAATAATGGCACTTTCCCCCAAAACCCCAAAAAATTAATTTCATCCTAATGTATGCACACAAAAGGCCCTTCACTGACACATAAACTATAAATATCCATGAAAAACTAGAAAGAGTTATGGTAGGTAAAGAAAATTTAGCTTGTAATATGGCTTAAACCTATAAGTAAATTCATGGAATTAAAGTGGAAAATAAGGATAGATTTAAATGGTGGTCTCAAGTTAAAATAAATATTTCCAAAAATATTCCTTAATTACATTAATATAATTTTATGAATTCAAAATATTTTAAATAGAATAATCAAAATCTCTAGTTTTTACACAAAACCCAATTATTACTCTTAAAGATGTGGATATTATGAATAATTTGAAAAAAGGGTTCAAAATACCACAATGGATGGGAAAAAAATAATTCAATTTAGTACTTCATGGATATGGATTTCAAAAATTGGTCAAAGTAAAAAAAATGATTGAAAATAAATGTCCATAAAGAATTTCCACATCAAAAATCATTTAAAATCCATTTATCCAAAATCAAGAAAACTCTCTAAAAATCAATTTAAGTGAGAGAAATAAAAAATCATATTCATTGAAACATAAAGTTAAAAAAATATAAAAAATGAAAAACACAAATAATTATAATATTTTTTTCACTCCATACACGCATAAATACAACTACCCTTCATTTATACTCATTGAAATAAAATGATTATGGCAAGAAAACCCAAATAGAATGAAATATAAAACTTGAATTTTTTTAATATAAACCTTGAGTTAAATTTCTAGAAACTATCACTTAAAAATTTAAAGAAATAAATAAAAAACTAACATAATATCTTCATTTAATGTAATGTAAATAAAAATAAAGGGAAGGGGGAAGAATAAAAAGGTTAGATCTTGGTATAGACCCCAAGTGGGTTCTAGTTTTTTACTACCTCTAGTTGGAAATTCCAGTTTGCATACAAAATTAATATTGGATGTGGTTTGTACGATTTAAACCACCACATCATATTTATTCCAATGTAAAATTATTTACATTGGTTATAGATGACTCTATGAATAGAGTAAAACAATTCCACGTACTTCATAAATTAGTATAGCTTTCATAATGGGGAAAAGAGAAATAATGGTTCCTCTTCATTAAATACCACTACTTGTGTGGGATCTTCATCATCTAGGGTTATCTTTATTTTTCATGTATTATAAATTTCAAGAAGTAGGAAGACAAAAAATTCTATAAATTTTAAGTAAATAAAATAAGAATAATTGATATTATAAATATTCCCCTTCAAGTAAAGTAGTATGATAATTTTTCTATTTAGGAATATCTAATTGGAACTCTATCTCAGTATGGGAATATACCTCATCCTCATTATTACTCCCCATGTAATACATATGTGATTATTCTAAAAAATAAAGTTGTTGTTAGTGAATATTATTTGATAACAATGTAAAATAAAAAATAATACAATATGGTGTCAAGTCTACTCCCTTCAACTGATCATCTTCAAATGCTGGTTCTTCTTTCATATACTTTTGGAGGATTATATAATTGAATATGAGAGAAGAATTGTATAGTTCAGTTTCCACCTCCAATATATAACCTTAAAAACTTAGAGGTATGAGATATTTGTTTCCCTCAGTTACCACTTTATGGAACTACATAAAGTAACATGAGAATTAAGTAACAACCTTGGACAAGTCTTTTAGAAAAAATGTGATGTCTTTCCTCAGGTTCCTAATTAACTCTTGAAGATGCTACTCCCTAAAACTATAATTGTAAAAGACACTTTCCAATTTTTCAAGAAAATAAAAATTTTCACTTAAATAAGTATAGGGTTCATCGTCAATGATTTTCATTATTTATTTTTTACGGAATTTCTTTGGAAAACAGTTTTTGTAAGTGATACACCTTCCAAAAAATGGAACCTAATAGATATGTGTGGTTTTCCATGAATCTCACTTCAATAAATTCTTATTTTCTTAATAATTCAATATATTGAAATCCCATAGTCTATCTCTTAAAGAGACCACTAGTAAGTAATGATTTTCTATTATCACAAATTAAAACCTAACTAACATAAAATTAATTATATAATAACATAATAAGGGTTTGTAAATTCAGAAAATATATATATATATATAAGAAAAAATATAGAACAAAACATGGAAAAATTATTGAAGAATAAAGAATTCATTGTTCTTAGGATTTTATAGTTACACAATTATTGTTCAATAAAAGTGTTATTTCATAATATTTTATTCATTGTTGATATCAACCCTATCACTTGACACCCACTCATTGGTTTCATTTTTACCCCTCACTAACCCTCTTAATAAAGAATAATATCCCTCACTTTATCTCTACAATTATACATCATCCCACCATATGTAGCATTATCACAACGAATGAGAGAAATATAAATTAATGAGAAGAAAAAACAATAGAAAACATTTTTTGAACCCTACACCAAATCTAGTTTCAGTACTACCAAAATTCTAAAAATAAAATAATAATAATAAATTTTGAACCAAAATAAACTCATGCATCCACCCCCCCCCCCCCCCCCCCACAAAAAAATGGTGTGGTAAGTTCTCCATTTTCCTAGAATTGAGAACTGCATAGGGCATGAATAAAAAATGAAAAATGAAATAGAAAATAAATATAATTAGAGAAAATAAATATAATTAGAGAAAATAAATATAAGTATAATAATGATAACTAATACACCATAAAACACATGAATCCTTCAAAATGGACCACTAAAAATTATGATTCTTTGAAGGGGAGTGGAATTACATATTTATAAGGGTGGTGAAAAACCATTTTCTTCAATTCTATCCTATAAAATATTATGTGTTTTTATAAAATTAAATGGATGAATATAGACATATTTTATTCATTAAAGTTGTTTCTCCAAGTCTTCTATTTTCTCCCTCAAAATTTCTACTTATTTTTCTATTTATTGAATAGTTTATGGCTGAATAATTAATGAAAATATTTATATCTAGACAAACTATCCATATTCAATGAAATAAATCTCTATAGGATTTTGGATAATTTAATGGTCGAATTTTTGAATATGGTACTTTGTGAACTTGTTACCTGATGCCTTTTTTATACACCATAAATCCTTCATTCTCTTTAATTATGTGTTTAAGTAGTTATAGTTGAATCATTAATGATAATATTTATAGCCTAGAAGATTAATTGAATTTGGATGAATTCATTTCACACACATTTTGATCCATGATGGCATGTGAAATATAAGTTCCTCCAGTTAGATGAAATAATACAAATATTATCTTCTAAATTATTTCAAATTTTTTGGAAAATTGAAGTACGTGAAAAATTCTGTCTAAATTATTATGGTGGGACCCATACAATCTGATCCAAATCTATTGTTACTTCATTCCCACTATTATTCCAAAAAAATGTGGATCCAACTTTTATTATATATATATAAATGTAGATATATTAGTGAAAAACACTCCCACAAAAATTCATGAAAAAAATCATCACAAAAAAATATTTTATGGTTAAAATTATAGGTTTCTCTTAAATGTGTAAAAACTCATTTTCCATGAAAATTTCAACTTCTAGTTAAAATTATATTTTTTTGATTAAATATTAAAATAAATAAAAATGTGGGAGAATTTAATAAATTATTATAAATCAAATAATCAATAAAAATGTGGTTTATAATGTACCACAAACTAATCCATGATGGTTTTCCTTTTAAGGGCATTCTGAACTTTCAAACTTGTGGATGGATATTGTGGGAGGGGATAAAGATCCTCTAATTGATCAAGACATGGAAATATTTGATGAAATTACTATTGTTTTGGAAAATAGAGAAAATAGTACATGTAAATTTTTGGCCCAGGCTACCAAAGAGGTGATCATTGGAGAAGATACACTAGAAGTACCACTATAAGGAGTGATCTCATTGAAGAATTTTTCAATTGTACACTCCCAATACAAGTTGACACAAATGTGGAATATTCTTAAAGATGATAACATTGGGGAACATTCATAGGTTGTTCCTATATAAGGAGAACAAAATGCTAATAAATACACTATTTTATTAGTACGTGAGTTCCATATAAAGCCCCTTATTTGACCTTTGTAATTATCCTATAAACGTATTCATTTAACTAAGTACATGGGGAATTACCCATATAAATTAAGATCTCATAAAGGAACTTTTTATCACCAAACCCCCACTACCAAAATTTAGAGAGGTTGAGGTTTTTCTAGGGATAATGATCTTAGAAGGGTACAACCTAATCATATATCTAAGTGAACTATTCCTAGAATATATTTTAGTTCTGGAAAATACTCTGAGTTGGAACAGGGGTCTATGTACTTTAAACGTACCTCATGGAAATGCCCATGGAGGGATATATGGATGTTACTTCATACTACCCTCATAGAGGATCTGGGAATAAAGATTCATCTACTAGACCATCTATTCCTGATTATGAGATATGGGGGGTTTGATTATCAAAACCTTCATGATTTTATAAATGAGACAACATGGTCATGGGATTATAGAAAAGTGACTAAAATGATTCTCTCTAAGGTGGAATAAATATCATGTTCGACTTATCTTTGATTTACAACACATCATAAAATATATCACTATGAGTACATTGTTCTTGGGAAACAATGTTTATCCAAAAAAGAAACAACATTAGTGGACCTTCTCCTGAAAGAACTAAACATGGCTAAAGGATAGATAGAGGGGAACCAAAGGATGATCAAGGATACCAAAACCTGAGTAATGGATGATCCGTACAAGGTGGAGGGATTACACCCTACTAAACATGTTGAGGCTATGGATTTGGATGATCCTCAACATAATTATGGTGAATTTAGGGATTTAATTATTTTCTATGAGCTTCTATATAGGGTAGCATATGATGTATCACATTATTAATTCATTATGAGAGACTATATATTTTAGATTTTTTTATTCCTTTAAGTTAATAAAAAGAACAATTTTCAATTTCTATCATTTCTAAAGATCTTGAAATTTTTATATTTACTTATAAATTGACTTAATACAACTTGTGACACTCATGAAGAATAGTTTCTTGATGACATTAATCCTATTGAACATTATATAAATTGGATTAATTAAATATTTATTATTATATTCTTGATTTAAATAGAGTTTCTTCATGGATTTGAGATCATGGATGGGTATGGATAGGCTAGATATAGTGGAAAATGTACAATCATCGTAAACTAGAGTTAGTCGACTCAGATATGGAATATTATTTCCTCATGTGTATCTACTTAGGGATAGGTGTATGTAGGATTGATATAGATACATATATACCATTATCAAACATTAGATTTGGTCCACTAAAATATTGAATATGATCTCCTTCTAGACATGTACTCATGGAAAATTATAGGTGTGTTATATATAGTGACAGATATACCATCACCATACACTAATGTTATATTAAGATGATTTTATCATCGATGTGTACTCAAGGATATGTATAGGTAGGTCAGATATATAGGCATATGTACCATCATTGTATATAAGAGTTGTTCTGTTCAAATATGGATGATGATTTCATATTGTACATATGCTCATGTATAAGTATAGACAATCTATATATAGTGTAATATGTGAAATTATCATACACTATAGTTTTTCCACTCGGATATAGAAGTTGATTTTTTCTTGGATGTGTGATCATGGATGGGTATAGGAAGGCTAGATATAGTGGAATATATACCATCATCATAAACTAGAGTTAGTTTACTCAGATATTTGGGTACATATGACTCATTATGATCAAGTTCACAAAAGGGGGATTTGAAATGGGGATTCAAATATTCATAAAGGATAAAAAACCCTAAGACTACTCTTTAATTATTTTTTCATGGGAGATCTAAAGCAAGTATGAAGTAAGAATAGAAGTGTGATGTAATTTTTTTATAATTCTAGGGATCTATAGAGCATAGACTGACTTTTACTAGGGTTATATAGTGGACCCTGAAACATTTTCCATCTCTTTATTTTTAGATTTAACATTTTCCTAACCCTCATATAAATAAATATATGAAAGAAAGAAATTATATTTGTCTCATTTCTCCCTTTATGGGTTTTTAACCGGAAAGGTTTTGTGCCTTTCCCCTTATTAATTTCTTAATGTTTTCATGGTCTATTCAAGGTTCATGCCAAGTGAGTAAAGACTCAACAATTTTTCAATATTCCCTTTATGTGTATTTATCCTAGGTAGTATTGTGTATCTTCCCTAAGGATGTTTAAGGTCCTGAAAGTCAGACCAATGTAGCTATTATAGAGATATGTACTACTCATAAATGGATATTACCTCTTTTAAGATTAATATTCATTACATTATACAAACACATGAAGAGGACAATAATATTTTAGTTCCTTTGAGAACATAGAAAAATTATTCTATTTTTGTGAGATAACTTTGAAATATTAAATAAAGATATTCCCATTTAGTAAAACTACTTAAAACCTCTCTTCATAGTCTATAAAAAGGAAAAATAAGAAAGGGTGATCTCAGATCCTTAGTAAGTGAAAACAAGGGTGATATGTAAGCATAACATGAGCCTGTAGATATGATAACATGTACATAATATCTAAAAATAATACCCTACATATCAAATATCATAATATTGATTCATGTAATAAATATTGGAAGTTCATAATACATGAATCATAAGATAATAAAATAACATTATCCATGATATTATAATAATGGAATTAAGCATATAATTTTTGGCATACACACAAGAATAAAAAATATTAAGGCAAGGATACATACTAGGACTTTTATAACATTCTGGTATTGGGATAATAACACATGTAACTACTTTAGGCCTGATAATACCTCCAATGTATGCTCTTGTTTCGGGCTTAATATGACCACCTATCCACCCTCTTGTTGTGGGATTTCGATGACCTCTTGTGTACCCTCTTGTTGTGGTCTTTGGATAACCTCGTGTATACCATCTTGTTTCGGGCTTGGGATGACCTCCCATATACCCTCTTGTTGTAGGATTGGGCTAACCACCCATAAACTTTTTGATCTCATAGAATATTTATCATTACCCAATGCATTGGAGGGAGATATAGGTATCACACATCACATAATTAAATCATGCATATGTGTTGGACAAGATCATAAAATTTCATCACATCATAACCCATGAAATGGAATAGGTATCAAAAACATGTCATTATATCATAAATTTTGAAAAATTGATCTATTTAATAATCTTTTCATCATATAATAACTTATGAAAAGAAGTGGGATTCATTAGCGTTTTATCATGGTATTATCCATGGAAGAGAAATATTTTTCATAGATAAATTTTCATCTTAAACCTAAACCATTCAATCAAAAATAAGTAAGGTTTCATTAGATCATATCCCTTGTAAATCATAAACTATATCAAAGGATGTTATCTTATATGGAATATAATTTTTAAATATCATTTAAAAGATTTCTTGAAGAAAATTTCATTTTCTTTTAATTTTTTTTTAAACATAAATCCTTTTTGAAAAAACTTTTATTTGAAAATAACTTCAAACAAATAAATTTCTAGAATATTAAGAAAAACATATTCCTTAAAAAATAACATTATAAACATGAAAATTAAGCTCCATATAAATTATGGTCATGATGGTCGGTAAATCTATATATTCTTTACATATTAAATTAAAATTCATTTTTCACGATAAAATTTAGGAAAGTGCCTTAATTAGAAAATGAGAATAATATTCCTTTGAAAAAAATGAAAAAAAAAAATTAAATATAGTTTTTAATGAAAATAGATATCCGACCGAAGGGAGAAATAAAGTAGGATTTTATTAAAAACATTTTCTTAATTATCATAAGTAACAAATATTGGAAAAATGGTACCATTACTTTAAGACATCCATAAGAAAATAAAATTTATAATACTTCTTGAGATATTTCATTAATGGAATCATAATCATAAACAATCTTGATAAATGATGAGATTACTACAATAAACTCTTCCTACTTTAGAAATATTGAATCATAATCCCCATGAAATAATAGCATCACATGAAGCTTAAAATAACATTAAAATAGTAATATTCATGATATAACATTTCAAATGGGTGGTACATACACCTCATAAAATATTATATGTGCATAACATAACATGTTCCTCAAAGTAGGTAATTTGAGACAAAATTCCATTAACACTTTAGGGAAATTTTTATCATAAACCCCATGAATGATATATTATAAAATTTAAATTTAAATATCCATAATTATGATATTAATAATCAAAAAACGCATACATGTTCATCATATACCCAAAATGCAAGAAATAATATGTGAAATGTCTTGTGTCTCACTGAAAATAAAAGTGTGATGGAAATCCATTACCTTAAGTCTTCACTTTCATTATAATCATTCAATACTCTTGTATAATAAATATAATTCTTTTATACAAATAAAAAGGAACCATATTATTTTATATGATATAATTTATTATTTTATAATAACCTTTTATTATCCATTTATTAACAATCTCATGCTAATATTATATTTCAGGTAATAACCACTTTGTTTTTCTTATATGTTTTGATTTTTTATTTTTTGGTTACATAAAATTTAATCATGATTTAATAATATAAAAAATATAAAAAATATATAAATATAATATATATTAATTATATATGTATTAATAATAATCTATAAAATTATATAAATTGGAAATGAAATACATCATTCATTGAGATGGCATATTGTACGTACGCATGAATGTTGTTTGCATTTTCTTGTTGGATTTAAAGAATGGAAAATATATGAGATATTATCATTATAATATTGCTTTTATGTCAAATTTATCAATATTTTTGTTAAAAGAATCCTTAATAAATTCCATGTAAAGCATTAATGAATCACATTTCTTCAAAACGTAGTAGTCTATCGTACACACAAATGGCGTTATTGTATTCCAACAAAATGGAAAGCATGAAGGCATGTGTGATATAAAAATTCTAGAATAATAATATCATAATAAAAATCATAAAAATTAAAAAATCATAAAATATCATCAATATCATATATAAAAGGTATTTACATCATTATTTAAAACCTTAAAATGTGTTAATGGAAAAACGAACGATATCAGTTTGTGAGGCGGTAGTCCGCCTTACACACGAACAATGATTTTGTAACCCATTTGATGTAAGTGCATTTGTTATTAGGAAATAACCTTAACATAAATACATACAGGTATATTTAATATACTTATATTATTATATAATCATGAAATAAAAATAAATGAATGGTTATTAGGAATAAATAAAAACAACATTCATTGATGAACATTACCTCTTCTTTTTGTATCTCCTTCTGGTTTTCACCAAAGGCCTTAAATGATTATATTTATGCCAAAAATTAATGTTTATAGTATTATAGGATGGAATTTTATTTTTTATTTGCGTAGGTATATTCCAAACCAACTAGTTTTGAAGGTGTGAATAGTGTGGGAGAGGGGTGTCCATTTATAAGGGAGGTGAGTGGCATACTCATAAATTTTTAAAAAAGAGGATTCCACAAAAGTTTTTCCATTTATTGTGGATACGATAATGTAAAAATATCTATCCTATCTGGTATAAGATATAAATATGGTGACACCATCAGTTTTGGACAAGTTTTGGGTTATTTTGACCCCTTATATTCTATGTTTAACCACTAAATAATCTTGTTTTTACCTTAATTGCTATAATTAATTTTAATTTATTTCACACATCACATTTGTAAAAAAATAATTTTAAATTATTTTAAATTATTAATTTTCTAATTCCAAATATGGAATCCATTTTTCCAATTTCAAATCCCAAAAGTGGTAGAAATTAATTTAAAATTAATCTCACGGACTTGTTGAGAAAACATGTTTTTAAAGAGAAAAAGATCAAAACATTACAGAGTTTTTATATTCAATTTAAAAATAAAATTAATTAAAATAACATAAAAATATTAATAGATATATAATTTATAATTTAACTATTTTTAATTTAAAAATAATTCAAAATATGTTTTAACATTATAAATTATTTAAAAAAAGGAAGTTTTCAATTAAAATTTAGTATTTTCTATTATTCATCAAAAGATGAAACTTCACAGAAAAAGACTAAAAATACACCCTACGATAATTTTTATATTAACCTTTAAAAATTTAAGGTTATTTTATAAAATTAATTTTATAAAAGTTGAAAAAAATTAGTTTTAAAATAATTTCGTTATAAAAAGGTGACAAAAATTTTTTTTTAGAAAATTATATTTTTTAAGCGTCCAATTGGATTTATTATTATCTCTTGTCTAGAAAACATAAAATATTAATGTTAAAATATTATTGAATATATAATATATAAATTTAATTAAAATAATTAACCAAAAGTTATTTCCTTAATTTATTGACATAAAACACACTTGTGTGCATAAAATAGTTTTTCTAGAAAAAGATTTCATTTTATCTTAAAAAGGGTTTTATTTTCACTTATAATCAATTGGTCACCAAATAATTATATAAACATGTGAAACCAATATTTTCCTAATTTACTTAATCCTTTTCATACCATCTATTCCAATGGTTATTTGATAACTATAATTTTAAATGAAAATATTAATAGTATATTATAGTTTAGTAAAAATCGGTCTTGTGTGTAACACAAGATATCAAAGGAACTCAATATTGTGTGTAACATAGGCCAACATAGTGTTGCGTATACCACAATATAATCTAAATTCTATTTATATCACAATTTTAACTTGGTGTTTCGTATTAATAAAACATAACATGGTGTAGCATGCAACACAAACCATCAAAGATTTTTTTTTTTTAAATATTTCATAAAAACATGGGGTGTTACATTCTACCCCCTTTAAAATTAATTTAACCATAGAAATTAGTCTAGGTCATCAAAGCTTTAATAATTGAAAGTTCCTTTCAAAGAAACTCACATCATAAAAATGAATAATAAAACTTCCATTAAAAAAGTAAATCTAGAAACATAATGGTTACCCAAAATCATGGATCGGTTTTCACATAAGAGAACATAGGTGGAAAGTGAAAACATACATAGATAAGAGAAAACAAAAACCCAAATACTGATGGAGAGTGATAGAGAACATGGTAAAGAGAATGTTAATTATCACAAATTTATAAACTAAATAGGATTGGAAAAGGTCATTTACATCCTCAAAAATGATGACAATAGGACAACATTTCATTTCAAGAACCTTTTCCTAAAGTTGAATAATTTTAACAAGTCGATATTCATACATGATTTCATTACATTTTATAAGCACAATATTATCCATCGGTTATGCCTTGATCAATTTTCACTTCATCTCTAACTCTAAGAAATAGAGGTAAATTTTTTGTGTCTAAAGAACCAATGGATCATAATATCCATAAATAGAATGATTAGCCATTCCATATATCTTTATTTATCATCACAAAAAACTGTTATTATGGGTTATTCAATAAAATAAAAATTTATATGGTGAAGTAATACAATAATATCTTAAACCAAAACCAAATTTCAACAATATATTTTTCATAAATGGTTAAACTTATAACCATTTCAACATTAAAAAATTATAAATAAGGTTAAAAATTATAAAAATAAACATAACATCAATACCCTAAATATCATAATGTAGATCTTTATTTCTAGATACCAAACATTATAGTAATTTCATCATGTATTATCTTGAAAAATGGTAATAACATGAATTACCATAAAACTATATTTAATACATACATGCTTCTTCATTCCTTATATAAAATCTTATCTTATACAAAAACATTTTCATTGGAATCTTGGTTTTTCCTTATTACTAATAGAATATGTGATTTCATTATTGCAAAATATAATTATATAACCACATAAAATCTCCCTAAAGAATAAACAATAAGATATTCATAGGTATCATTCATAAAAATCATATATTAAATTTCTAAATAATGAGAGGAGGATAAGTATTAACTAATTATCATGGTTCACTTAATTCATTATGATAGCATAAACTTTTAGTTAATCCATTATCCTTATATGTTTTTGTGTATTATCATCCCCATTTTTTCCTGTATTGGAGAACATGTTACCATAATTCCCAAATTCTTTGAAATTGGAACACTAACGTTGGGGGTGTATTTTATAGATCATCCTCATTATTTTCATCATTATCTATCTTCTACCCATCATTTTAGAATTCAGAAATAGGATGACATTTCTTTACACACTTATAACACTGTCTTTTCCCTTTCAGGTATTAACCTAAGTGCTTTTTCCCACATTTCTAGCATACATGTTCCTAGAATTTTTATCCACCATTTATGTTTTTATGATACTCAATATTACTTTTCTTATCAAAACCTATGGAATGGGGGGATATATAGATCTATTTCTACCTTTATTTCACATTTAATAACCTCTTCAAAACTACTAATTTCTCTTTTATCCATGACCTTTCAAAGGCTTGGTTTCAAGACACCAAAGAACCAATTGATTTTTCTTTCAAGGGTGATGATTGACATAGAAGTGTACCTTTAATGTCTTGTAAAATTAGCTTCATAAGTACCTATATATTCATTATCCTTTTTCTTAAGATCAAGGAATTACTTCCCTATATTTGTTTGTATAATAAGAGTGAAGTACATACTGAAAAATATCCCCTTAATCTCTTCTCCTTTAATGGATCCAATTTCTTGTTGTTCCCTCATGTTCTTAATAAGAGTGCATTATTGATCTTCTTCACCTTCCAAATGATAAATAGCCAAAATGAATTTTTCATTTTCTGAACACTGAATAACAAAAAAATATCTTATCAATGGTACTTATCAATTTCTCAACAACTAGTGTATCATTATAACTAATAAAAGAAGGTGGGAGTTTCCCCATAAAGGACTCAATAAAATTTTGTTTCATCCTTTTCTCATTTGTAAGTTCAACATGATTAATATATATAGAAAGTTGTTTAATAATATCAACAAGATTTTTCAATCCAACTCTCATATCATTTGGTTTCTCCATAGAACAATAATTTCATTTTCTATCACACTCGTTATTAAAACAGCTCCTTTAGGTTCCAAAAATAATCTAAAACCGAAATCATAGTGCAAGAGACACTAATCATTACGAGGAACAATATAATCATGAAAAATAACTTATAAGATGTCTAAATCATAAAACATTATTATTTAATATATAACCCTTTAGGTATATCATGGGTTATTCATAGTTATATTCTATTTAAATCCTTTATGATGGTTAGAAAAGAGTTTCTAAATTTTTAAAGCTTATCCGCTCAGAGTATCAAAAAAGGTATGTATAAAGGATCATTTTAATGGACCAATTATCAATTTAGTCTAGATCAAAATAGTATTTTTGAGGTTGTTACCCCTATGTAAATATGTTTCATAGCCACATTCAGTTGCAGTATATAGACAGGGATGGATTTCTAGGAAACCACTAGCTTTATCCTTTACCAAAATTCTAGGACACTTTCCTATACTTTAAATCATCCTTATACTTATCCTTAGAGATAGCACTATAAATATCCTTAGAAATATCCCTATGGATCTCACTAATGTTTTTTTATAATTGTTTCCAATGGTTGACTAAACCTTTCCGTTGATACAAACTATAGTAAATTAGGATTCTTATACATGTATATTACATATTTTTATATGAATATTCATTACATTATAAAAACACACACTTGAGGGCTATAACAGTTTACTACCTTTGGAAACATGGAACACATTATTCTAATTTGTTGAAATATCTTCAATATCTCCCATAAATATCTTCCACTTTAGTAATACTACTTAAAACCTTTATTCATAAATATGGGAAAGGAAACAAAAGAAATGGTGAGTTCAAATGATCAGTAAGGATAAACAATGGGGTTACATAAGCATTACATGAGTATAAGTGTATGAGAACATGGGCATAAAATCTGGAATGCATACCCTGCATATCAAAGATTGTAATATTGAATCATGGAATAAATATTGGTAGTTTATAATATAGTAATCATAAGATAATCAATAAACATGATCCATGAAAGTATAATAATAGAATAATACATGGAATTTGTGGAATACATGTAATATTAGAAAATATTATGTAAATTCTACCTACTAAGACATTCATAAAAAAAGTCCTGATCTAATCACCTACAAACCTACTTTAGGCTTGGGATGACCTCCCAGGTACCCACTTATTTTTGTCTTAGTATGACCTCATGTATACCCTCTTGTTTTGGTATTAGGATAAACTCTTAGGTACCCTCTTATTGTGGGCTTGGGATTACCTCTCATGTGACCTATTTTTTTAGGCATTAGATGACCTCTTGTGTACACTATTTTTCAGGGCTTTGGATGACTACCTATGTACCCTTTGATCTCCTAGAACATTAATCATTACCCAATGAATTAGAGGGAGATATAGGTCCCATCAGTCACATAATTAATCATACATATGTGTTCCACAATATCATAGACATTTATCATATCATAATGCATGAAATAAAATGAGTATCGTAAACATGTAATCATATCATAACATGTTTAAAAGATATAGTTTTCATAATCATTTCATCAAAGAATAACCTATGAAAATAATCTGGTTTCATAAGTGGTTTATCATGGTATAATTCCTGGAAGATAAATAGGTTTCATAAATAACATTAAATCTTAAACATAAACTAGTAAAATAAGAATAAGCATGGTGTACTTAGATTATATCCCCATTAAAGAAAAACTATATCAAAGGATGTCATATTATATGTAATATAATTTTAAATTATAATTTAAAACCTTTCTTGAGGAAAATATCCTTTCCACTTTAAAAGCACTTTTTAAAACAAAAAAAATCATTTTTAAAATCATTTTTCTTGAAACCCAGTATAAAACCAATTAATTTCCATAATATTAGAAAAAAAATTCTTTTAAAAAATAACCTTGTAAAATTTCAAAGAAAACTTCAACAAAATAATGGTCATAATGGTGTGTAAATCCATACATGATGATGTTAAATGAATATTCTTTTTGCATAGTAAAAAATTTTAAGAAGTGAATTGATCATAAAATGAAAAAAAAATCATTTAAAAACATTTAAATAAAAAAATTGGTAGAAATTTATTCAATAAATAAATTTTAAAATGTTAAAAATACTTTTGAAAATATTTTTATAAAACATTATTTTGAAAGAAAACCGATTTTCGATCGAAGAGAGTAGTAAAGTCATGTTTTATTAAAAAAAATCTTAATTATATTAAGTAAAAAAGAGTTTAAAAATGTTACTATTAATTTAAGATATAATTAATAAGAAAAGTAAAAAAATCATTATAATTTTTGATATATTTCAATAAAGAGAGCATAATCATAAATAATATTGATAAATGATGACATTTTAGCAATAAAATATTACCACTTTGGTAACATTGAATCATAATCCCCATGAAATAATAACATTACATGAAGATTAAAATATCATGAAAATAAGTATATTTGTGATAAAAACTTTTAAAAGTGTTAGTATATACACATCATAAAAGAGTACAAGTGCATAACATAACATGTGTCCCAAAGAAGGAAAACTAAGACAAAATTATCTTTACCGCTTTGGTAACATTTTAACCAAAAACCCAATGAAAGATAGATCCTCAAATAGATGTGTAAATACTTGTAATAATAATAATATTAATAAAATACATACATGGTAATTATACACACCACATATAATAAATAAGTGGTGAACATGTTTATTGTCTCACGGAAAATAAAAGTGAGATGGAAATCCCTTACCTTAAAATATTGACTTTTATTTTACTTGTTAAATATGCATGTATTAAAAATATAATTTTATTATAAATATAATAAATAACCATAATCATTCATATCATACCATGTATAATTTTCTTATGACAATTTATTACCCATTTATTAACAATTCCATGTTAAAGTTATGTTTCGGGTAATAACAACTTTGTTTTTCATACATGTTTTTATTTTATCTATTTTTTGTTCTCATATTTAATCATGAATTCATAATATAGATTATTATAAACATGATATAAATATCACAAATATTTTTTAAATGTTTTTTTATCATAATATATATATTATATAAATTAAAATGAAATACATCGTTTATGGAGATAGTAGGTCGTACGTACGCATGAATGTTATTTTCATTTTAATATAGGATTTAAAGAAACAAAATTATTTGTGAAATAATCATTAAAAATGATTTTTTATTTCATATTTATCATATATTTTTATTAAACTCATCCCTAATATATTCCACCTAAAGTATTAATGAATCACATCGCTTCGCGAGACGGTAGTCCGTCGTACACATGAATGATATCATATTCCAAAAAAAATGAAAAACATGAAGTAATGTGAGATATAAAAATTATAGAATCATAATAACATCATAAGAATAATATATATCATATATAAATACAATTTCTACCATTATTACCATCCTTGAAATGTTGTAATGGAAAAATGAACGATATTGGTTCACGAAGCGGTAGTCTTCCATACACAAGAACGATTATTCTGTAACTCATTTGATAGAAGTGTGTGCGTTTTTATTTCATAACCTTAATATATAATAATATAAGTATATTAAATATACTTTGGTTATTATATAATCATGAATAGAAAATAAATTAAGTGGTTTGAGGAAGAAATAAAATAATAATAATTATTGACGAACGTTAACTCTTTTTAGCTATCTCATTTTAGTTTACACAAAATGCATTACTTGGTTATATTTGTGCCCAAATTAAGGAATATATAATTATGTAATAAAATTATAGATGTTATTTTGGCAGGTATTTTTCTAACCAATCAGTTTTGAAGGTGTGAAAAGAGGGGAATATGGGTAGCCTTTTGTAAGGGAGGTGAGATGAAAACATGTAAATTTTTGGAAAAGATAATTCAACCCATGTTTTTTCTAGGTAAATTGGATCCAATAATATACTAATATATATATTATAATTTATAAGGTATAGATATGTCAATAAAATTTGTTTTATACAAGTTTTGGTTCATTTTTATACCTTATATTCTATGTTTAACCACTAAGTAATCTTGTTTTTACCTTAATTGTTGTAATTAATTTTAACTAATTTCACTAAACAATATTATCACAAATTAATTTCACCGTATTAGACATTATAAATTATGATCATTCAAAATATGTAATCAATTTTTCCAAATTATAATCACATAATTGGTAGAAATTGATTTAAAATTAATATTATAGACATCTCAGGAAAACGTGTTTTTAAAGAGAAAGAGATCAAAATTTTAAAAAGATTTTATATTAAATTTCAATATTAAATTAATTAAAATTACCCAAAATTTTTTAATAGATGTATAATTTAAATTTATTTACTTTAAAACCAATTCAAAAAAATTATCATTACAAATTATTTAATCAAAAAGGCAGTTATCAATTAAACTTTAGTGTTTCTAACTATTCATTAAAAAAATGAATCTTCTCATAAAAATAAAAAAATATACCAAAAAATTTATATTAAAATTTGAAAAATGATTTTTAATTAATAAAAATAATTTTATAAAATTTTGAAAATTTATTTTTAAAATAAATGTTCCATAAAAAGGTAACCAAGCTACTTTTTAGAAAAATATTGTTATTAAGCGTACAACATGATTTATTTTTTTCTAATATCTAGAAAACATTTAAGATGAATGTTAAACATTTTATTTAATATATATAATATTTAAATTTCACAAAAAAAATTAACCAAAATTAACCTGGTTAATTTATTGATATAAAATAGACTTGTTCACATAAAATAACTTTTCAGAAAAAGATTTCATTTTTTATAAAAAAAAGGGGTTTATATTAATATTTAATTAATTGGTCTGCAAATAATTATATAACCATTTGTAAAAACTATTTTCCTAATTTAGTTAATACTTTTCATACCTACCATTCCAACATCTACTTTATAGCTTTCATACTAAATTATAATACCAATAGTATATTATAGTTCGATAAAACTGTGTCTTGTGTGTAACATAAGCTATCAAAGGAACTCAATAATGTATGTAACAAAAGCCAAAATAGTGTTTCATGTACCACATTCTAATCTCAGTGTTTCATATAGCTTAATTTTAACTTGGTGTTTCTTATAAATCAATATTAACATGTAATAGCATGCAACGCAATCCATCAAAGAAATTTAATTTATTTGAAAAAAAACATACTTCATAAAAAATCAAGGTTTTATCGCAAGTGTTTTAGGTAAGGTAGGTTTAACATAAAAAAGTGAGATAGTCTTCATAGAAAAATGGTTGAAAAAAAACCTATCCATAATTATAATGTCTTATTCCACAAATGTATACAACCTCGTAGGAATTTTCATATATTTTACGATCATGATTCTATGACAAAAAGGGGATAGAGTTTAAGGTCAGATGGATTTGACTAATAGGTAAAGGGTGGAGTTCTGTATCTAATATAGGGTAATGGTTTATATAGTGTTAATTAATTATATCCTTAATAAGTATAGAAATCCTCATAAAATTATTCACATAGTTTAATTTCATAGTTATCTAGACAATATAACTGATGTTTAAGGTCACACATCATTGTCCACAATAAAGGATGATTTATTCCATTTATAGTGGTGAAAGGAAAAAACTGATGTGAATTTTGAGCATGATGATAGTATAGAACACCACATGGTTGTATTCATGCATTTTAAGATCATGCTACTCAGAACAGTGTGTCATGCTTTTTAGGGTCACTCAATAAGGGAAAAACTATTGTGGTTTAATGTTAAATAGCTTTTTCCAAAAGATTATGGGGTTTAAGGTCACATAACATAATCAGAATATACTAGGGTTTAAGGTTACACAAATTGGACCAAAGGAGTGAGAGAGTCTATAAAGTATGGTAAAGGTAAACCTGACATGAATGGATGTCCCAGTACTAGTATAGAAAATATCTTGAATGGGTGAACATAGTTTAAGTTCCTTGTGATTGGACTACCAGGTTATGTGGTTTAGCATCACATGAAGAGGACTATAAGTGGTTCAACAGTATATGGTCATATTATTTCCCTAAAATGGGTATAATGCCTGAATTTTTCACATCAAGGGTATTCAAATCAACTTGAATATCTATATTTATGGATTTTCAAATCAGAATTATAAAAGGATTATATGGAATATATAAAAAAGGTATGACTATAGACCACATTCAAATGATCGATTTCACTGTGATGTTGTTGGGAAAACTATAGATTAGAATACCTTCTTTTTAGAATGGAGATACGTATAGTTCTTAGTGTCAAATATGGTAGAATGGTACTACCAAGAAGATGTGTCCCTTGGATCCATATTTTCTCATTTCTAATGGATAATGAAAGGTTTTAGAAATTAAATACCTATTTAAATTGGCTTATGTTGTAATGAATACTCAAGAATATTTCAATTACCCCAAGGTTATTACACCATATATTGATCACATTCTTACGGATAATGGATATAACTAGAAATAAGGATCTGGAAACAAAAATTAGGTTCAAACTACTTCCTAGAATATTGGGTCTAGTGAGTATAGATTCGATTTGAAGAGGGATATATAAGAGTCCCTACAAGATTTTTCCACTTTCTTATTATTCTATATCTTTTACCTTAAGTCATAAAAGGGATGACATAGTGACCATAAAATTTAATTTTTCTCAGTCCTCCCTTTACAAATTATTAACCTAAAAAGTCGTGTGCCTCTTTCATTTACAGTTTAAGAGTAATGTAATTTGGATCATTAGGGACTAAGGTTTAAGGTCATATAATTATAACCTAATGTTTAAGAGGATTAAGGTCACACATATTTTACCAAAAGGTGAGAGGGTATATTTGGCATGGGTTCCAACAATCCTATACTTGAGTGTCCTTGGATCCTTCTTGAAATCCAAAAGACTCGTGTTCAAGTCGGGGAAGGGGTGGGTTTTTGAGTATTTTATTAGTACTATAGCATTTATAATAACAGTGAAATTATTCTTTTGATTTTTCCTTAGGGTCCATAGATTTTTCCTTCAGGCCGTATGACCTTAGGGCCACTATATACTTTTAGTCCATAGGTATTTTGAGTCAAAACATGACTTTAGGATATAGGATTTCAAAAGACCATTGGGTATTTTAGACACAAGGCCTCTAGGCCATGAACTAGTCAGGTCATACAACATTTGAGAATACTATAGTTGAGTAATTGTAGAATGTATCATCCACCAAAGAAAAGCTAACCAGATTGGTAATGAAGATAGAAACATTAGGAAACTATTCCAATGGGACTAGGCACCATGAAGTTCTATACAATCCAATTCCAATTAATCATCCACATGAGGTGGGGATATAGGTGCTAAAGATAAATAAGATATCAAGGAGGGTTAGTTATGGTGTATTCCAGGTTTTTAGGTCTTTGATTCATGTACTGGGGCTTGTGACTCTTGGACTATACGCTATGTATGTCCTTTTTTCACTTTTATTTAGGGTTGTGTAAGGTTCCCTCTCAAAAAAGTTAAATAGAGGATAATATATATATATATATATATATCTCCTTTTGGTCATTACCACCACCACCTATATATCCTGGTCAAGTGAAAACATGATGTAAATAGAAAATCCCAGTGTAACCTGAAGACCATATTAAATAATGGAACACTCCGTTTGAATTCCTAGTACATGGACCACTAATTTGGGGTGTGATATGATATCTTAGATGGGGTTTGAGATATAATATCATATTAACACGTTTAAATGGAGAATTATAGTACTATAAATCATGAACTTAGGTATCTGAATTAGGAAATGATGATATGGGACAAGTATTTTAGTGATTTCCACTAACCACAATCAATTTATGGGTTTCACTACAATGTTTTCTAAGGTGTATTGGTATTAAAGGACCTTCACCTCATGATAATGATACCTTTGATTAGAATTTAAAAATATATAGGCATAAAGTTTACTAATAAAATCTATCTTATAGACTTTGAATCACTCAATATTGATATCCATGAAAGGTTTTTAGATATTCAAAATCATTAGTGTGTGAATTTTGGTATATAGATGGGAACATTTAATAGGTTTTTTGAATATTCTATTCTTGAAATAAACATGACTGGGTTATTCAGGGATGATAAGAGGAATGGATATGGATGGTGATTTATGGTTGGATTTGAAATATATTATTCAAATGTCACTATATAACCATATTTAGTAGGGATAAATACATATGTAGTTATGATAAAAGTTAATCCATTTTTAGATATATCTTATATATAAGGAAGGTGAATTTTTCATTCTGTTATAAAATTAGAACTAGGGAAATCCCCCAAGAATAGAAATGGGATATGAGATCCTTGTTTTCCTCATATAAAAGACCTAATACATATATGGAAAGCCTAGTATCTAGGACATTGTTCTTAGGAATAGGAGAATTTCATCCTCAACAAGGCTTATGGATGGTATCCATACGCCAACCAATATTTTTTCAATCTAGATCTCATGTATATTATCTAATACATATAGGATGGATCACTATAAATAGTTAAAGTTCATGCAGGGTAGTCCATATATAGTCATTAAACAAGGACTCTAATGTATTTTGTTTTAAGTTCACGCAATGATGACCATATGTCATGTAGTTTAACATAATATGATTTAATATTATGAAATGAAGAATAATTTCAATTAATTTGGATGTATTCATAGTGGAATTGGGTGTCGTGAAATGTAAGGTCATTTGATGAGGACCCTTATGAAATGGGTTTTACATGGATCTATATTATGTTCAAAAAAATAAAATGGAATCATCTTGGTGTTGTGCTAGTAAAGGGAAACTCGGCATTACAAAAGTGTCCTAAACAACAATTCATAGTGGGGGATTTTATTTGAGTCAGAGTTAGGCCCAAGATAGAAAATATAGGTATAACTATGTTTATGGAGTTAATAATAATCATTTAACACAAATTTATTATATTTTTTCGTGGAATTATCCTACTCGTTATTTAGGTGATTCATGATACTAGTGTGGGAAGACGTATCCATATCCACAACATAACAATGAAACAAAGCTCCCATGTGGGGTGATCCCTTTCTCATGGGTACATTTTTACCTACATAGATTAGGTTCATATTTAAAGGATATTCCATGACCATAGTTCAAATGGGATATATCACTCTTAGTGGTTTAAAGTCATATGAGTTAGACCACCTTAAATAGTTTGAGGTTAGGTAAGGTGAATTTTATATCAAGAAGTTTAATTTCATCAGATAAGGGATCATGTTCCATGTAGTTTAGGGTCATACGACACTGATCTTTATGTGGGGGAGATTTTTTGTATAGATATGACTCATATTTAAGGGGAGGTAACCTTGTCTTAGTGCCAAGTTAATGACTAAAAGTTCATACACCAAGAACAAATTCTGGTTTGATTTGGATTTTTGGTTGGGTTTAGTGGTATTGACATCACTATGTATCTTGAGTTTGTAAGAATCAAGTCATTCATAGTTATGATATGAATAATTTCATTTGACTCATGCATATAAGATAATTATAGAAATGAATTAATGATCTAGTGGGAGGGATGGATAAAAATCCATCATGAATTAGGAACGGTCACATCACGAGGGCAGAATAATGTGTGGAACTGGAAGCTATAGCTGGGCCTAGGCTAGGATATCCTATAATCACTATATATCCAAAGATATTAGGAATCTATACACATGTATTTATTATAAAGGGAAAATATTTCTAGTCACGTGTTAGGATGTACATGACATTACGGTTGGCTAGTATATCTATAACCATTTTATCCTCAAAGAAAGAAAATTTCCTCCTATGTATGTAATTCTCTAAAATAGGGGAGAGTTTTTTATCTAGATCATATTGAATAGACCCTTCGAAGTACCTCAGGGTAATGGAAATTATGTCATATTTCAGGAAGTTTCATGTCCCAAAACATGGACTCAATGTCGCTCCAATACTTAAATGGAGCTCTATAAATTTGATAAAATTTTTCTCTGATAATAGGTTTATAGATTAACCATAACATAATGACCCATTCATATATTTTTATCATATTTAAGGGAAGTTATTTCCCACAATATGTACCACTATAACCATTCTCAAGTCTTGTAGGATAAACCATATTTCATACAATTTAACATCATATGACAAGGATGTGAATGTTATACAGTTTAATGTAATATGATGGGGAACTTAATTTAAAGGATATACATAGATCTAGATCATTTAAATAATGACATATATTTGTCTCAGTATTTGACCCATTAAACGAAAAATCTATGATAATTAGGGGTCCCAAATATCAAGATAAAGTAAAGATTTTATTAGAATTTGTGGGTATGCTAGGGATAAGTGATAAGGGAACTATTAAATATCTAGTGATGATGGTAATCAAACCATATATAGATCAATTAATTTCTTATTATAGGAGTTAATGGAGATCCCTATACTAAGAAAAAGAGAAAGTTTTTAGAATTTGTATCTATGCCCAAGATTAACAATTTGGGAATCACTACCAATATTATTGGGATAGAAATCAAGACACACATAGTTATAATATAGGGACCCTATACACACAAGGATCTTACATATGGGGATTTTATTTTCAAATATGACTCTATATAAGGATTCATAATTTTGGGAATCTTACATAAATCTATCTTGTACATAAACAAAACTAGGACCCATATAATGGGATGCTCTTGGTAGTTTAAGGTCTTATATTATGTACTGTATTTTATGAAATTTTATTCCATACAACAAGGATATAGATTCTATATAGTTTGATTTCATATAATTATGACCTTTATGAAGGTGGTTTTTCACTGATTTGGATCACGCTCAATATAGGATCACCTTTTCTTAATTTCAAATAAGTAGAGACAAACATCTGATATGAATAGGATAAAGACACTATTTCAAAGATAAATTGGTGAAATAATTGGAATTGAAATTTTTTCTAGGTGTAATAATTTTAACATCAGGAATCAATCCACATATAGTTCTCCTATAGTGAAGACATTATATCTCAGTGATGACTGGTAAATGGACGAATAGAACATGCACTGAGAAATATTACATCAATCTAACTCTTGTGTAAGGAGAATAGGTATCACAAAAAACCATCCCAAACACATTAAAATTTCATTTATAGAGTACCCTATGTTGTGTAGTTTAACATCATATGATTAGGACTAAAATGTTCCATGATTTATGTTCATAAAATAAGAACCTATACCAAAATGTTTAAAGTTATTTTGAATGGAATTAAACAAAAAAGTTTAACATATTGGGGTGAGGATATAATTCTCCATAGTTTAATGTTATATAGGTATTACATAGGTGATATGTAGTATCTAGTCATATAGCTAGGGATTATGGGAACATATTATGAAATTATGAATATTATTTATTAATAAACCCTTCATTATTGGATAGCATGATACAATCTCTATCTATTATGATCATGGACTAGGTTGTGTTGGAGTATACCTCATTTATGGAATAATGCACTCCCTATTTTGGTTTATCCTTTAGAGACTTCCCTCCAGGCATCATTAGAGTTCTCCAATCTAAAAACAATTCTCCTTACAACAATCAGTAGTGGTGAACCTTCTTGCTGAATTAAAATGTTACTTATTCCTGGGGGATTTCAAGGTTATTTAGTGTGTGAAACCATTCCTCATTTAGTTTCTCAAAATCATCTAGTTAGATCTAAGAATTATCATCATAAAAAATAATTAAATTGGGAAATGTTGAGTAAATATAGTTGAACCTCAATGGGATGGGCCACCTATATCCTATATACAATATAATATAGGTCTTGGTGAGTGGAGATATGGGTTGTGGTGTGATAATACCACAAACAATATTGTATTCTATCTTTCCAAGAATTCTTTCCCGTATCCACCATCTGCTAAAGGATATTACATAGATTTTTCTTGGAAAACTCTATATACTTAATCATTATATTATGGTAAAACAAATATGGTTGGACTACATATTGTATTCATGATGTGTCATTTTAAACTTCTAAGAGAATAAATTAGTGTCATTTTATAATAATATTGTGTGCGGGACACAAAATCCAGTGATAATATTGGTATTTATGAAATTGATGACAGTATTTATTCCAACCACTTTAAGTTATATAACACAAGAAATTTTGTATAAGAATTCAATTGAAGTAAGGATGTACTTGAACTACCTAGTTTTAGCTATGTGATATGACCTCATTACATCAATTTCCCATATAGCAAGAAACTAATAGTATATTGTTGTGGGCAATAATTTTTGGCGTCAATGGAATAAATATGATTGTATATGAAAATAATATCATTTATTCATGAAATCCATGCATATTTACACCATTAATTACTAGAATTAACTAAGTCTTTTGATTTTATGGAATATTTTGGCTCTGGACTTCTGATAAATACATACACCAACAAGGACTTTCTATATAATGGTGAGAGTCTCTCCTCCTTCAATGCAACTGGATATAACTCCCTAAAAGACTCAATTATAGAAGATTTTTTTGGAATTTATGCCAATATAGAGGACAAAGTTTATTTCATTCCACTAGATATCTTCTTTATTATCCTGATATAATATGATAATTCCACTTTAGAGGTCTTCTATTATAGGATACATCCATAAAATTGTTTTATCCATTAGTGAGGATATTGAATCACCTCAATCATTAGTGGTATTAATCTCATTGATCTCTTCTATGTCATCATTTATGAATTGAGAGACCCCCATGTGATATTTGATATGGATTAACATATCATCGTAGTATGGATCCTCTAGTACTATAGATGAATTAGATAATGTATCCATAATTTTTTGAGCATGGGATGTGAGACAGTGTCATTTCAAAGGAGATTTTGGCCATCGACCCCAATACAAAATCAATAAATTCAATCAATTCCTCCTTTGTAATATAATATTAACCATTAATATACTTGATAAATAACTCTAAGTCAGTCCCCATTAATTTTCAAGTGGACCACCTGTATTTTTAGAGCTAGTTCTAATCCTAAAATGAGGGATCATGTCACGACCCGTCTTCGGGGCTAGTGTCGTGACTACCCCAAGCCTGCCTTCCATAGGCCAGGGGCTGGTGACTAGTACCAAAGGGGTAAATCCCGATAACTAGGAAGGCATTGCCTTTATAAAAGTAAACAAACACCACAGAGTACAAGCAGAAGTAATACATGTACAAAAGAAAGTGTTGTAAAGTAAATAGGCCAGAATAAAAACCCAACTAAAAAGTACAGCTACAACTGAATGAAAGTACAATAGAAAAGACAAACAGCTAGAAAAATAGAAGCATCTCCTGGGTCGTCCACCTCGGATCCTACCTGAAGGGTAGGTACAGATAGCGTAGCTCCTGGATCATCCACCATGGATCCTACCTGAAGGGTAGGTACAAATAGCCTCCTCAATGCTCTCGCCCGTCAACCTCCTCTGAGTACCATCTCTTCATAAAGTCTACCTCCGGATACTGACTCGTCATGAGGTCCACCTTCGGGTACCGTCCAGTCCTCGAACACTCGTCCTCATTCAACGCTATCCACTGTCTGCATCCAAAACAACAAGGTGCGGGCATAACCCATGAATGGGTGTGTATAATGATACTCAGTAGGGACCCCGAGACCCTCAAGTTCTCACTAAATCCAACAAGGATAACCAAAAATAAGGATCTAAATAGATAACCATTACTTAGGTATAAGCCCATACTTATACCTAAGTTATCAAGTAGCCCATATCTATCATGAGGTATCACACAGATATGAAATCAATAGATAACCCCAACTTAGGTATATGCCCATACATATACCTAAGTTATCAAGTAACCCATCTCAATCATGATGAATACACAAAGGTCATTGACTCAGCTCAAACCAGAATATTCGTTAATGATATCGAAACCACAACTGCTGAAGATCTCCTCCTCTGTCGTGTACAGTGATCCTGTCATGACTCCGAAATGTTGCTCACTAACCTTAGACTGCTGAGATACTCCTCCTGTCGAGAACTGCGGGTCTTCCACCCAAACACAGTAGTACTCCCTGCCATGGGTCTGCCACCCCAACATAGTAGTGCTCCCCCTAATAGCCTACAGAGGTACTCCTTCTGTTGAGTACCACGAGTCTTCCTCCCAAACACAGTAGTGATCCCCGTTGTTGGTCTACCACCCAAACACAGAAGTGATCCCCACTGGGCCATACAAGTCACTCCGACTCGAATCGGACAAGCAGTCATCAGGTCTCAGCCAGCTAGAATGTCTATGTACTCTGTATGCTCGCCTCCAGGAGGATCTGCTCCATGAGCTACTGGTCGATACTCCAAGTATCACAAATTCCCATGAAGAAGTATCACAATGAACCTCCTCGTCACAGGGGTCTCAACGAAACAGACGGTGCGTCAATCAGATGCCCGGACTGTGAGTTATTAACCTTTTCGTCCCGAGGGCCTGGTTGGTTTCGTGTACGAACCAACCCGACTGTATCTCAACCGTACCCCGAACTCTCATAGGGAATACTCAAAGGGACCGTTTCTCGATGATATTACCAACGTCGTTGACGGTTCGTCAAACGAACGTCCGGTCTGAAAGTTATTGGGTTTTCCGTACCAGGGGCCCGGTTGGATTTCGGGTACAATCCAACCCAGACATACTCCAACTACGTCCAAACCACATGTTCAAGTGTACCAAAATATCTGTCTCCATAAAAGGAAACCGAAAAAGTTGACGGCATGTCAATCGGACGTTCAGAACTCATGTTATAAGCGTTTCCACTCCGAGGGCCCGGTTGGTTTCAAGTTCAAACCAACCTGGCAGTACCAAAACTTCACTGAAAGATTAAGTGTAACATACCAAAACGACCATCTCGATCTAAGGATCCCTACGCAACTGACGGTGCATCGATCGGAGGTCTGTAGCCCATGTTATAGGCGTTTGAATGAACCTTGTTTGAAAATAGGGGGTTTGGGCCGGGTCCGACCCGGCCCAATACCCCCTGTGTCTGCCCGAACCGGGTCAACCCAACCCAGGTCCGGGTTCAGCCCAACCCAGCAGGCGCAGCCCAGCCCGGCGCTGGTGGCCCGGCCCGGCCCGGCATTGGTAGTCCGGTCCGCGTGGCCGGGCCTGGCCTGGTCGGGGGTCGTTCGCGGCTAGCTAGCCGATCTGGCGGGTGGCGCCACCCAGCGGGGCCCGCCCTAGTAGATGGTCGGGGGGTTTATATCCCCCCCCCCCCTCGGTTCTTCAAAAACAACCAGCCATAATGGCCTACCCTTTGGTACCTGCGGGACCCCCTCGGGTCCCGCCTTTAGGTAGCGCCGGCGGCCGGCACGGCCAAACACCCTTGAGTTCTGCCACAGCTCTGTTCGACCGGCGCGACATCGCGCCGCACCCCACCGCCGTCGTCCCAGGATCCCGTGAGGCCTCGAAATCCACCGCATCGCACCGCCACGACTTTCTGCGGCGGGTCTTCTCCGGTGGCGCGCTTGGGCGCCGGCGCCTCCAGGCGGCCGGACGGCTCCGGCCACTGCCTCCGGTCGCTGTCGCCGCCGTTCCGGCATGGCGTTCCGGCAGCCCCTTCCACAGACCACCGAACACACTCTGGTGGTCCGATCCACCCATCGCTTCTGCCTACAGCTCCCCCGGGATCCACTCTTCACTATGACAGCTTCTAAATGCCGTTGTGGTCCCTTTCACCATCGCCCGTCAATTGGCACACAAAATAACAACCATCAGAGGGTCTGGGCTTGTTCGTTAGCTCGTGCCCTCCGCATTAGAGGCTCAAACCAAAATTTATCAACTTCAAGAGTTTAATTTATTCAAAATAAATTATTCCAACACACTAGAAATTAAATACCCATGCACAAGATATAAATCACTTATATACTAAATACGAAAACCCCCTATCTCGTGACGTGATCACTCGACGGATCTGCAGAGAGGTAGCGTCGTTCGTTGACGTCGGAAGGTGACCTTGTCATTGCAAATTCCCCACGGCAGTGTCTTCTCCCTTGATGGAGACTCGGGGAGCATTCTTTGTCGAAGGTCTTGGATGGCCCGTCATCGCTGGAGTGTACCCAAAGATGTGACGTCCCCCTCTTATCGTGAAGAGAAGTAAAGATGGCACGTTCTTGTTCTTCATCGGAGGGTTGGAGAATGAAGATTCTCTTATTTCTTCAGAGGTTCCCCCACCATATTATTTTCCAAAAAAATAATGCATCAGCCTTCTCCCATTTAAAGACAAGCCACCCTTTTCAAATTAATTCAAGAATCAACTCATTAATTATGTGAGTAGGCTAGCTTTAATGAAGGAGAGAAAGGTGGAGAGGCTACATAATGGAATAAGAGTTACACAAGTTAAAGAGGTGTTATCTTATTAAATGAAGGGGAGATTAATGGGGGGTTTAGGGAAGGTTAAGGGAGATGAGATGTTGGGGTTTGTGTAGACCCCACCTCTCAAACATCCTCACATGGGATGTTAGGTGGTTATGGGTCCCACCCTTAACCCCCTTTGTAGGATATAACTACCAAAGATACAAATCAAAGTCTACACGCCAATTTTATTTATTTCAAGCTAAATCCCCAATTATTAAATCTCATCCCACTTAAAACGCAACTGCAGTAAAGGTCCCCTTAAGCAATTACCGGTGCTATGAGTTCATCGGTGCCCTCAGATTTCAATTCTGAGCACTGTTTCAAAAGATAGAAAAAACTGCTCCTTCGTTCACTGAATGTACCCGAGCTAAACTTCATAAATTTATTCCGGGCACACTGGGCCTCAGAATCAGGTTCTATCAGAAACTGTATACTCGTGAAATCCCAAAGAATATTAAAAAAAATCCCTTGAAATTTACGGGTCTTTACATTACTCCAACATCAAGGCTTTACGTCCCCGTAAAACTATTACACAAACTAGGGAAACTAAAGGAGGTACTGAGCACACAACTGAGACACCCGCTCCCATGTGCTTTCCTTGAGGTTCTCATGCTGCCAGCGAAATCTCACATGAGGAATCGACCATCCCCATAGGACCCACTCCTGTTGATCCTCAACCTCTACTGGAACCTTGAGAAAGTCGCCCCATCATCGATGTCCAGCTCTCCATGGTCGATGATGACGGCTAGGTCATGCATACATCTCCTCAGTTGAGATAAGTGGAAGATGTCATGCATATGATGCAACTGCGGTGAAAAGGTCAAGTGGTAAACCACCTCGCCTACCATGCTGAGGACCTAGAAGGGTCAGATGAACCTCGGAGATAACTTTCCACCTCGGCCAAATCTCATTATACCTCGTCGAGGTGAGACCCATAAGAAGACATGGTCTCCAACCTCGAACTCCAGTGGTCTCCTGTCGACTCTGTAAAGTCTCATATTTAGTGATCCAGAGGCGATCACTGCCCACTCCTACATCAGGACACACCCGAGTCTGGTCCCTGATGCGTCGCAGTGAACTATGTAACGAACGCCCTCAGGTTGGGCACACTGGTCAACCTCTACCCCAGCTCCTGAAAGATCTGCTGGAAGTGGTGCCGCAACTCTGGATAATTCTGGCACAAAGGTAAGTTTGGCCATCTCCTATGTGATCGAATTCACCCTCTTATGAATGATTACGTCCTATGATGCCTGGGTTTTCCTTTTCTCCGACCAAGGAAAACCTCATCCCAACATTGTAGATAAACCACAACCTTTTTTCCTAATACCATCAATCCGTGTATGAACTGTAGTTGCCCAGTCTATACCCAAACTAACGTCGTAAGACCTCGATGCTGCCACCAAGAGGTTCCAACCCAAACTCTAGCCTCAAGGGTTATATCACATTGTCGGCATAAGTGTGATTATTGAGTCTCCTCACAAAGGTATCTCCAGATGTGAGGATCAAGTCAACGGCTTAACCAGAAACTCTAGGTCTGGGACAAGATTCGTGGAAGGTAGGAATGATTGGTACCTATGTCTATTGATACGATAGTTATTAGTAGACACAAACCATACCTCAAATCATTCTTAGAGCCCTTGGGGCATGCTCATTGAAATCATGTAGTTATTATCTTCCCTTGACCCCCCCCCCCCCCCAACTCCTGGAGCCTGGAGGAGACTACAAAAGTGGGTGGTTGTAACATGTTGAAATGTACACCAGCTCATGATGCACTCCTAGCTCTGCTTCCATGTCTGCTGCTCTGCAGATACATCTGTCCTTAACACTTCCTCTTCTTGACACATTTTACATGCCCAAGTCTTTGAGACTGGCACCAGTTCCATGCTCTTACACTACTAACATTATCTATTTGTATCCGTTCAGCCAAAGAACATTCAACCACAAAGGTTTTCTCTAGCATCTTGACATAGGTAGGAATTCATAGAGGATAAGTTGTTGGCTCGGATATCTTTAAACACACCACACTCAGTGGTCTGAGCTCTATAGAACTGATCAAATTGTATTCACCGAGTACCCGGAATGATCGGTATGCCTCGATGAATACTCAGCTACAGACACATCATTCTGTCGTAGCTGTATAAGCTCTAGAAAAACTCTCAGCCACTTCCTCAAGCCATTACTCAACCACCTGAGAGTCAGGAACACCTCGGAACTTGAGGGTATCTGATGTTGGAACATGTGTAAGGAAGTAATCCTACATGTGTCACCTACTGGTACCGCCAGTTGTAACTGCTGGCCAACAGGTAGTGATGTATAGCTGACACACTACCCAAATGTACTATCTCAGACATCGGTCCACATACCAAATCCTCATCACTATGCGGACCATCCTTATATTCACTCACTGGAAAACACTAGTATCCAAGTCCACCATCCACTCTTCTGGTGTCTCAACTAGGTGGAAAACTCTTGAAATTGTGTCCATCCAGTCCTCTACTGACTGGGAATCGGTCTCACCTCATAACCTCAGAGGCATCTGCTACTGGAACTCATGCAACATGCTCTGTTGGCGTGCACCGTCCGCTAATACGGCTGATGGCATCTGCTAACCAATGGGTGGTGGTGTTGCGGGTACACCACCTGAATGTGCCAACATAGTAGAAAGGGCCCTGCACTAGATCCTTGTCGCTCGGTGGGCCATCATCATGTACTATCTCAGAACTCCAAATGACTGTTTGTGTGGAGGTATCCTGTACAGATGCGACATGTTCAAATGATTTAAACCTAGTGAGCTGAACTGGTTGAGCTGGCTTAAGGAAGATTTTCACAAACACACATGCAATCATTGTTTTCATGCACTAAGTCAGAAATCAGTAGTCAGGGTCCTAGTGTATGGATACGTCGGGTGCCGCACCAACACTAGACTCCCTGAACTGAAGTCCAAACTCGGTACCCTTAACGGTATTGCTTCATAGAAAATAATTATCAGAGTCTTAAGTTCTGCGGTAGAACCGACTCCTTTGATACCAATTTGTCTCAACCCGTCTTCGGGGCCCGTGCCGTGACTACCCCAAGCCCACCTTCCATAGGTCAGGGGTTGGAGACTAGTACCAAAGGAATAAATCCTAATAACTGGGAAGGCATTGCCTTTATAAAAGTAAACAAACACCATAAAGTACAAGTGGAAGTAATATACTAAGTATAAAAGAAAGTGCTGAAAGGTAAATGGGCCAGAATACAAACCCAACTGAAAATTACAGCTACAACTGAACGAAAGTATAACAGAAAAGACAAACACCTGGAAAAATTGAAGCAGCTCCTGGGTAGTCCACCTCAGATCCTACCTGAAGGGTAGGTACAGATAGCGCAGCACCTGGATCGTCCACCACGGATCCTACCTGAAGGGTAGGTACAAATAGCATCTTCAACACTCTTTCCTGTCAACCTCCTCCGAGTACCATCTCATCGTGAAGTCCACCTCTGGATACTAACTCCTCGTGAGGTCCACCTCCGGGTACCGTTCAGTCCTCAAACACTCGGCCTCCGTCAGTGTTGTCTGTCATCTACATCCAACACAATGAGGTGCGGGCATACCTCGTGCAGGGGTGAGTATAATGATACTCAGTAGGTACCCTGAGACCCTCAAGGTCTCACTAAATCCAACAAGGATAACCACAAAGAAGGATCTAAACAGATAACCCTTACTTAGGTATAAGCCCATAATTATACCTAAGTTATCAAGTAGCCTATCTCAATCATGAGGTATCACAAAGATATTAATTCAACAGATAACCCCAACTTAGGTATATTCCCATACATATACCTAAGTTATCAAGTAACCCATCTCAATCATGAGGAATACACAAAGGTCATTGAATCAGCTCAAACTAGGATTTTCATTAATGATATCGAAACCACAACTGCTGAAGAGATCCTCCTTTGTCATGTACATTGATCCTGTCATGACTCTGAGACGCTTCTCACTAACCTTAGACTGCTCAGATATTCCTCCTATCGAGTACCGCGGGTCTGCCACCCAAACACAGTAGTGCTCCCCGCCATGGGTCTGCCACCCCAACATAGTAGTGCTCCCCCTAATAGCCTATAGAGGTACTCCTTCTATTGAGTACCATGGGTCTTCCACCCAAAAACAGTAGTGCTCCCCGCCGTGGGTCTGCCACCCAAACACATTAGTGCTCCCCATTGGGCTATACAAGTCACTCTGACTCGAATCGAACAAGCAGACATCAGGTCTCAGCCAGCTACAAGGTCTTCTTACTCCGTATGCTCGTCTCCGGGAGAATATGCTCCACGAGCTACTGGTCAATACTCCAAGTATCAAAAATTCCCATGAAGAAGTATCACAAAGAACCGCCTCATCACAAGGGTCTCAATGCAACAGACGGCGTGTCAATCGGATGCTCGGTCTATGAGTTATTAGCCTTTTCGTCCCGAGGGCCCGGTTGGTTTTATGTACGAACCAACCCAGTCGTATCTAAAATGTACCCCGAACTCTCATAGGGTATACTCAAAGGGACCATTTCTCAATGATATTACCAACGCCGATGACGGTTCGTCAAATAGACGTTCGATCTGAAAGTTATTGGCTTTTCCGTTCCAGGGGCCCGGTTAGATTTCGGGTACAATCCAACCTGGACATACTCCAACGGTGTCCAAACCACAGGTGAAGTGTAATAAATGGTCCATCTCACTAAAAGAAACCAACAAAGTTGACGACATGTCAATCGGATGTCTGGAGCTCAAGTTATAAGTGTTTCCCCTCCGAGGGCCCGATTGGTTTCAAGTTCAAACCAACCCGGCTATACCCAAACTTCACCTAAACCATGATTGTAATATACTTAAATGACCGCCTCGATCCAAGGATCCCTACGCAACTGACGGTGTGTCGATCAGAGGTCTGTAGCCCAAGTTATAGGCGTTTTAACAAACCTAGTCCGAAAATATGGGGTTTGGGCCCGGTCCGACCCGGCCTAATACCCCCTGGGTCGGCCTGAACCGGGTCAACCCGACCCGGGTCTGGGTCCGGCCCAGTTGGACGTGGCCCGGGCCGGCACTGGTTGCCTGGCTCGACGCTGGCGGTCCGGTCCGTGTGGCCCGGCCCAGCCTGGCCGGGGGGGGCGTTGGCGGCCAGCTAGCCGACCTGGCGAGTGGCGGCGCTCAGCAGGGCCCACCCTAGCCGTTGGTCGGGGGGTTTACATCCCCCCCTGGTTCTTTGGAAACAGCCAGCCCTTTGGTATCTGCAGGACCCCCTCTGCCGCCTCCAGGTGGCCGGATGGCTCCGGTCGTCGGCATCCCCTTCCACGGACCACCGGACGCGCTCCGGTGGTCCGATCCGCCCATTGCTTCTGCCTGCAGCTCTCCCAGGATCCACTCTTCCCTGTGATGGCTTCCAAACGTCATTGCATTACCTTTCACCATCACCCGTCAATTGGCACACAAAAGAACAACCAGTGGAGGGTCTAGGCTTGTTCATTAGCCTGTTCCCTCCGCATTAGAGGCTCAAACCAAAATTTATCAACGTCAAGAGTTTAATTTATTCACAATGAATTATACCAACACCTTGGAAATTAAATACCCATGCACGAGATATAAATCACTTATACACTAAATACAAAAACCCCCTACCTAGTGACGTCAACACTTGACGGATATGTGGAGAGGTATCATCGTTTGTTGACGTCAGAAGGTGACGTCATCGTTTTCGAATTCCCCGCGGCGGTGTCTCCTCCCTTGATGAAGACCCGGGGAGCGTTCTTCATCGAAGGTCTTGGAAGGCCCATCATCACTAGAGTGTACCCGAAGATATGACTTCCCCCTATTATCACGAAGATAATTAAATATGGCGTGTTCTTGTTCTTCGTCGGAGGGTTGGAGAATGAAGCTTCTCTTATTTCTTCAGAGGTTCCCCCACCATATTATTTTCCAAACAAATAATGCATTAGCCTTCTCCCATTTAAAGACAAGCCACCCTTTTCAAATTAATTCAAGAATCAACTCATTAATTATGTGAGTAGGCTATCTTTAATAAAGGAGAGGAAGGTGGGAGGCTACTTAATGGAAGAAGAGTTGAACAAATTAAATATGTGTTATCTTATTAAAATAAGGGGAGATTAATGGGGGGTTTAGGGAAGGTTAAGGGAGATGAGATGTTGGGGTTCTTATAGACCCCACCTCTCAAACATCCTCACTTGGGAAGTTAGGTGGTTATGGGTCCCACCCTTAACCCCCTTTGTAGGATATAACTACCTAAGATACAAATAAAATTTTACACACCAATTTTATTTATTTCAAACTAAATCCCAAATTATTAAATCTCAATCCCCTTTAAATGCAACTGTGGTAAAGGTCCCCTTAAGCAACTACTGGCGCTATAATCTCATCGGTGCCATCAGATTTCAATTCCGAGCACCGGTTCAAAAGATAGAAAAACCTACGCATTCGTTCACTGAACGTACCTGAGCTAAACTTCGGAAATTGATTCCAGGAA
The DNA here is from genome assembly GCA_963277665.1 of Viscum album. Taxonomy (NCBI): domain Eukaryota; kingdom Viridiplantae; phylum Streptophyta; class Magnoliopsida; order Santalales; family Viscaceae; genus Viscum; species Viscum album. Next base: position 1,137,042,815 of record OY728122.1, read on the forward strand.
CACTGGGCCTCGGAATCAGGTGCCGTCAGAAAATGCGTACTCGTAAAATCCCAAAGAATTTAAAAAAAAATCCTTTAAATTTACAGGTCTTTATAGATCATTATCTTTCCTCATTTTTTCTACATCATTTTGATATAAGGAAGGTGTAATTAAGAACTTATTTGGATAGACAGATGAGTAAAATCCCTAGGAGAACCTGATTATTCTTTGGGGCCCTCATACTTCTTCTTTTTCGGATTATATAAGCACCATAAATGTACATCTCTCATGTATGGGGAGTTTCATCAATTGAGAGAACCTCTTTGTTAGAGAGTTATATATTCAGTAGTTAATTATATATAATAGTGTGTATAGTGATAAAATCAACTAACTATTCTACTATATCAACCTTTTAGACATGAAATGGATGTAAATATCCTTTATAATGACCACTCATCATACTAAATGTCAAGTTAACACTAGGAAATGAAGAATATATTTTATTTAGTTCATAAGAGAGACAAGATGAACCTTGTTATGTTTTAGGTAACACAACAAATTTTGTACTAAAAAACAAATTGAATGTAGTTTTTCAATATCAAATTATTTATACATGACATATAATTTGATATTTATGAGATAATAGCATTTTTATTCGTAAATGTATCATTCTTATAAGAAAATATATCACTGGGAGATCACTCTTGGGTCTCTACATAAACGATGACTGGTTTTACTTCTATGGTAGGCATCAATATTGGTAGGCCTAGATTATATTATTTGAGATTATAAAAATCTCCATGATATCCCTCATCCAATGGATATTCATCCCATTTTCGTCATCATCCTCATAAAGGTTATGAATTTACCAGTGATATTGGAAATAAAAAATATGATATAGGCAAGATTCCCTTTGAGACCTATCAAATCTAAAATGTTTTAAGGAGATAGAATATTAAGGATTTCACTATTCTTCTTAGTATTTACATTAATTTCATGATTTCATGCCACAAAGACAAATAATTTCCATGATGTTACCCCAAAATAAAATTTCAATGGGATTATCTACATGTTTTATTGTCACAGTTCTTGAAAATTATCTCAATATCAGAAATATAATCACATCATTGTTATGACTTTACAACTAGATCATCAATCTAGCATAATATGATATTTTCTAAGAGGTTATTTAAGTTATAATGAATTTAATTTTTTGTATATACCTCCATCATTATTCAAGAAAAATGGTATCACTTGATAGAAATATACCTCTTGGGGTTCCCTAAAGGAAGTAACCAACTCAACATAGAGGGAAATATAGATTTGGTTATATACTGAATACTCTTCCACAAGTTAGAGTACTATAAAATAGTAGTTACATTTATCATTTATTCTATGATAGATATTGGGAAGTAATACTTTGTTAAATGTCAGTTGAGATCCCTAAATTTGATGCATACTTGGATTTCCCCATAATTTTTTATAAAGGGGACAATATTGATGAGAAATTTCAAGTATTAAACCTCTTGAATGAGGTTTTCCTTGATGAGTGTATCAACTTTGACTTCTACCTTGGTACTATGGGTTGGATTCATCCTCCCGGTTTCTATATTAAAACAATAGTGGTCATCTGGAAAACCCTATAGTTGGGTAGACACATCATGATCCACCTAGGAATTTATATATAGTTCTATGAGAATACATTTTATCTTGTTTGAAGAAATAGATTTGTGTATTATTTCTTCTAGGGTTATGGATTTTTTATCAATATATTCTATGGATCTTCCTCTATACCCAAATTATCCCACTATAGTTAATCAACAGTTGTGGATACACCTTCCTAAAATATTTTATGGGCATCTACATTGAATTATTTTCTCTCACCTTCATCCTCACTAATATTGGTAGTAAAATATATATGAGTATTATGTGATCCAATAGATGATGTAGGGGGGCCCTTTAGATCTTGAAGCGTATTTAGGGATGTCCTAAATATTTTCCCCTTCCTCTTTACTATCATATGGGGTAAATTATTCACTGATATCTTCATATTTTAAATATATCATGTGGAAATTGTTATCAAGGGAATTATTTTTCCTTCTAAGATCATACATATCCTCTACATGGACGGATTTGGTATATTAAATCAATATCATAAGGATAGTGGGAATATTACTAGCCTTTATCACTTCCTTATTCTTTATAGATTTATATCAACTTGGTTTAAAAGTCTTGATATGTGAAATAATACTGAATATTGGTCAAACCTGTATAGTGATAATTATTTTTTAGAGCTAGTTTGATACGCATGGATTATGATATAATCATTCATTCCTTGGTAGTTGATTCTCCATGAGAAAATTTTCATAACCAACATATAAAAAGAAAATTATTCATATTCTTTAGGTAAATTTCAAATGAAACTCACATGAATCTATATCTTCCTATATCATGAGTTATTACCTTAATCCATCTAATGGAAAACATGTAATCCTTATTAAGTTCTCTCCATAGGTTCAGGGGGTCCATTTCTAGTATATTTGGAGTAGTAATCTGAATATAGTTATCTACCGCTAGTTTCTTTACCTACTAAGTATAGTACCTTGTGACTATATATACGGAGTTATAGAACTTAAAGGGGGAATTATCACTATATTATACCCTAATATGTCCACTGACATAGAATTTGAGGAACTGATGGTATGATGTGGAACTATCACATGCATGTGAATCCATGGCCTTACAAGAAATATGTTAATGGTCATCTCGTGGAGAACCACCACGAATTCAAAGTTATATATGAGATAACCAAATTGGGATATAAATTTAATCATCCCAGGTTTTTTTATACCACAAATATTGTACCTTTAAATTGATTGGTTATAGGTAGTTAAGTTAGCCTCATTATAGCCCAATCATTTAAGGGTATGGAATGGTATGGGGTTAATCCTAGAAACATTATCAATCATATCATGATAGACATCAACGTCACCCATCTTTACAAATATATAAAAGGGTCTTATGTGACCAAGTATGGATACTTCTTAGTATTTATCTATAAATTAAATGACCATATAGAACTTAGAAGGACCGGTCTCTAAAAGATATTCCCCTACTATAATAAATTTAGACTTTAAATCTTATAGGATTAATAGGGATTCAGTGAGGGATTCCTATAATTGTTTGAGAGATAAAAGGCATCCCAAATGGAGAGAGCATGCAGAAAAATATCTAACTACTTCAGGATATCATATTTCTAGGCTAAGGTTCTATGCTAATTTTCTTAAGGCTATTCTCTATCAAGGGTTATAGAGGTCATTGCTAACTGTTTCAACAACTCTCTCTCATAATTAAAATATGTTTCATTTTTCTATCTATGGTTTTGTTTGAGTTGGCCTTTCCATAATCTTATGTTGACTAGAAACATATGTATCCATAACTTGATCCTCTACTAAAATTAGATTTGAACTATCTCTGGATGATTCAATATTAAATTAATTATCCTTCTAATATTGATGTTGTGATTTCCTTTGGCTTTATAGGGTATATATATCTTCAACAAAAACATTTTCTGAATTTTAACGTCCATCTCAACCTCATCTTCTTAGACCTCATGAACCACTATGATATTTCTCTCTATTATGTATAGGGAGATTAGAGTTTTAAAATACCTTATATTCATTAGTTAATGTTTCCATTAAGTGGATAATATTGACTGATCTATATTGTGACTCTTCATCTAAGGAAGACTATGTTTAGTGGGATGATGCTTGTGGTATTTTTTGGGGTCTTTGTGATCATCCTCCTAGTAATGAAGATAAAAAGTCAAAATTATTTTTCCCCTCCATAGGTTCTTGTATGAAATCTTCCTCATTTTACTTCTTATAATAGTGATAGTTACATGAAATTTTATAATACTACTAATATGAATATTTAATATTTGATATTATATGAGAATGGGGTGACAACTAGCTAGTTCATTTGTTCCCTGAGTGTAGCATGAATTGTGTTGACTAATTTTCTCAAGATCTAATTTTTAAATTTCTACACATGCCATCTCATAATTTTCAAAAATTCCACTTCTTCTTCTGGTGGAGAGATAAAAATATGGGTCACATGTGTCATGGGTTTTCCTAGTTTTACTTATCCAAATTCTAAAAGATTATAAATTATATCCTTGAAGATTAATTATTCATGGATACTATTTTCTGTAATCTAATGGAAAGGGTGGTAGATATGAAAATTATTTCTACTAACAACATTAGGCTTCTTATACTCTACAAACTTGATCAGGTTATTCTTTATTAAATTGAAATATTATCCTGTAATCTACTCTATTTGGAAATAATAGGTTTTATTTCTATAATCCTCATACTTTAGTCAAGGTTGATCCCTTTACCAATCTCGATTATGGAATTTATTTTGTTATTGTCATTCCAGAGGAGGTTCCACAAGATTTTGTGTGAAATTAAGTGACTAATCTAACATTGGAGTTGGTTTTAGCATGTTGGTTATGTTCTATACTCTTCCAAGTTTCATTGAATATGTTGTTGATGTCGTCATCCAGGATTTTACCTTATAATGTTGGATATCATCCTCCAAGTGTTGTTAAACTACGGTAGACTCTTAGAAATAAATAGAGTGTTTTAAAGGAATCAGTGGTGTTTTTAGTTGATCTTGTAGATTTACTATGCAAATATCTAGTAGTTTATTTTGAGGAAGATGCATGTCCAAGGATCAGTTTAGTCTATTTTATATAGATATAAATTATGTTAACCCCTCATTTTTTTGTTGGTTGTAGTTTTAGAGGTTGAGTATAGTTTCCTTCTTTAATTTAGAATTGAATTGGTAAAGTAACTATCATTATAAATATACCCAACTAAAAATGGACCCCTCTGGTAAATTTATATACCAAACAAATGATGGTACTTCCAAGGTATGTACAAACCACCTCAGTTTTTATACTTTTTATTGTTCCAATGTTCCCATCAATGGACCACACTGAGACACGAAGTGTTTTGGGTGCTACTATAGGTATCCCATGTCATTGAAAATGGGGAAAGTGGGATTCCCAAAATTTGGTGGAGGAGGAGTAACATCCAACCAACCAAGATATAACTTTTTCTCTAGTTTTACTAGTGTATTTCTCCCCCACCCCCCATAACCATTATTCAAGTTTCAAGGGACTTGATGGAGTTAACGACCTCTAATGAAAACATCGACTTGGTTGATGCCCTGGTGGTAGTGAAAGGTGGAGCTTGATATGGTCAGCACACATACATCAGTTTTTGATACCCAATTTAGACTTTCATGGGGTATCATACTCGAAATATAATTATCTACCTTAGTAGAGGAAAGTCATAATATTATTTGACCACTAATTTTAGATAAATAGATAGTATAAACCCTGACCTGGTAATTTGGTTAGACTATTCTCTTATTATTTGATCATTTTCTTCTTATTGGATATTTCCCTTTCTCATTGGATAAAGCATACTAAGTATATTTTTGGTAGATTATTTGGTAGATATATCATATTTTGAGAATGCGTTTGATTCTGGGTGTTCACACCATCTTTGTCTATATGAACAATGTCTCAAGAAGATGCCTCTTCATCATCCCCTTCTATGTCAAGGTCATGTTATGGGTTATTCATGATATAGATATTAAGGGTGTTTATTGATGAAAATCATGCAATAATAATCATCTCATCATCCTTTGTGGATTATTAAAGGTATTTTTTCCCTTAGAATATCCACAAAGTGGTGGATTTTAATCTTTATTAATATTAACCTCCTTTGTGGGTTTTTTCACTTACATCCTCTATATAGATTTAGATTCACTCCTTAGTGAATGGTTAATTTGAGAGACTATTATCTGACTTTCACCAATTAGTACCCTAATTATGGAGATGATGGTTTTTGGTGTAGTGGAAGATCCTTTTGTGGGAATTAAATTAAATTTCATTTAATTTAAAGTTTCTTGAAACTCCAATATAGGATTTTTCACATTAAATTTATAATTAATTTATTTAATTATGATAGAAAATGTTACCTCATCTTAGGATTGTATCTTGGAAGATGTATTTGATCTTTCAAAATCACTTATGGATTACCTTCATTACGCTATAAGTATTCAATTGTATAGTCCCTCTAATGATGATCCACACGTGCTCCTTTAATATTCGAGTAACGCCAATTGATTTTATTATTCTAGCGTAGTGAATCAATTGTCCTTCATTGTTAAACTTGATCGATCCTATATATTTTGAGCTTAAAGGACTTCTTCTCATTCTTGAGAAGAAGAGAGTAAGAATTTGAGAGAGAGAGAGAGAGAGAGTGAAGTGCATTGTGTGAAATGATTCTCTATTCCCAGTTTTCATTTAACCCTATATAGTAGACATAGCCATCTATTTATAGAGATAGGTTTTAGGTTAAAATATTATTTAATTATGTACCAACCATTAAATAATATTATAATATTTATTAAACCTCATGCCACATAATAATATTATTTTTATTATTATTATTTTATGTCATGTGCACTAACTAGCGTAATAATAAATCTTACTTTACCATCTTGTAAATTAATATTTAGCACCCGATGTTGTCTTGGTCCATTTGAACTCATCAACTTTCATTGAATACCTGTATAAATATTTTATTCATAAACAAACATTTTTATAAAAAAACAATTGAATAAATATTTATTAAATATTCAATAAAATAAATAATTTTATATTATTCACAATTTGATGAATAAATATTTATTTAATTTATGTGATCAATAAAAATTTTACTCATCCTTTAGAATAATATTTATTCCATTAATTAAATTAAAATAAAATTTAATCAAGATCAACAGATTCAATTATTGTGTGGCCCTCTAGGATTCTTTATAGTTGGAATTAGGTGGGTATGCCTAAATTCCAAGATTATTATCTACCAACGGTTCAAGGAACCCAAGAGAAATAAATTAATGCCATAACATCAACAACCATGTATGAAGTATCTATGTGTAATATAATCCCTTTGTCTCAATATCTCATCAAAAAGGTTGTATATCTATGCCATAAACATATGTGCTCAATACAACTTACTTTGACTATTTAAAATAAACATGTCATTACACCATGGCCATGGAATTTAATGTGATCGTTTTATTCTAATAAATGGTTCAACATATAGAGTCCTTAAATATGGAAGGGTAAAATCCTTCCTCGACTTATCCATTATTAACATGTCATTCATGACCCACCCAACGTTCCATAATTCCCACCAACATATGGCATAAAAATTTTTTGTCAGTAAATCTTAGTGTTTGATTCATGAAATTTATTAATGATAATATTAAAGTATATGGACCATTACATACTCACACTTATAATAATATACAAGGACAACAAAACATACAGAATTCTTATAGGTAGGTCTGTTCTCATAGTCTCCCATCTTGGAGATTACCATTTGTAAACTTCATGAGATGAGGCCTCATCCTCTTATGATTACTCACACCAAATAATCACATTCAATGTGTCCCATAATATAATTTTATCTAACCATAGAACTATATTTAAGATATATATTCAAAGTATCTCAAGCTTATCATCATATCGGGGAACTGTTATGACCTTATCAATGAGATAGATACTCTAGGAAATTATCACATAACTATTATGTTAAAGAACAATAAATATTTTATAGGATATTTTTATTAATATTCAATTATTTTAATGTACATGTAATATAAGGTACAAAGTAGTTGGTTCTAGGGAACCCACTCTAACAAACTCTCACTTTCACTATATCCAACCACTAATGACTGGTTATTCCTCACATATAAATCATGATTCTACTAAGTACGGCTATAGCTGCTAGTCCTACCTCATTTTTGTGGCTAGGGTTAGTAAATCCACATGTTTATGTAGGGAGTCGATTTACTAAAACACTATAATCTTGAGAAAATCCATAAAATAGTTATATAACCAAGTATCCACCTATTTTTCCCATGTTAGAATCCTAACATCCTAAATAAATCCACAGTGGGAGATTATTATAAAATTATAAATCTCTTTCTTATGGTATAACCTAAAATGGGTACAGGATGTTGTTGAACAGCTTCTTAAGCTATTTCAGAAGCCACACCATACTTATATGTTATATATATGGAAACCATTGGCTGTAATTGGTATTTATTTCTTATTACTATATATATATCAATTATACTATATCAAACTGAACTAAAAGAAGTTCGGTGTTCAATTCCATTTATAACTATTATTCTCACTTCTTCAGACACCTAGAAATCATCATGTTTTACCTTTTAAAGCACTCTCACATAGTTCTAACTAAAAGTCTATCCAATTATGTAAGATATATATGATATTAAATTATTAGGATTTATGCATTAGTAATATAAAATTTCAGTATGTATCATGGAAGATGAGATGAATTCCTATCACTTAATGTTGGGAAATTAGTTTAATCTCCATAATCTCTTCTTATTCCCATGAATGTTCTATTTAAAAGATTATCCGGAAAAAAATTGATTTTGAATTCATTAAATTTTATTTTTCAATAATATATTAATATATATACTATGAAATGATTTATAAAACTCATGGATCCATTTTGTTGATATTTTTTCTGAGAACATGGTTTATAATTTTAGTTATACTTATAGAAATATCATTACTTAGTGTTAAAAAATTAGTAAGGTAGAAAATTTGTTTTCATATTTTATCAACATACTTATCATAAAAAATTATAGTGCTCCCACTAACCAATGTGAAACATGTGTCACTCATTTATTTCAAAATTAATATTCTATTATCACTAGGCATGATTTATACATGAATTAATTTATGTAATCTGCATATAAACTTGGATTTATTGATGTCACCAACCCTTTTAGTTATTCCTAGTAGACATAAAAAGTAGGGTCCCCATTTGGTCAATTCATAGAGAAATATTACATAAGTAATCCTCTAAATGAGGTGTCCTTGATAATAAATAATCCAATAGTATTATCATAGAAATATTTTTTGATAAAGAGAATTAAAAAAAAGGAATTAATTCATGATGAGTTGTGTATATGTTTTTTCCTAGACTAAAACTTTAAATAATATATGATTATATATTAGTAATATCTTGTACCATCCTTGTCCAGTATCTCTTGAATACTCACTAGTGGTATCAAGTCTTAAAAACATAAAAAAAATATAGATTCACCAAAGAAAATATCCTCTTGTTCATTCTTTATCCCTCGAATCCTCTGTCTCTTTGATGGATGTCGTATGGTATCTTTTTTGCATTATATTTTTCATTAGATATCCAAGATTTTTTTTCAAAATTTTCACCACAAGGGGTGGAGAAATAGGTTTCAACCAATCCTTATTATCTTGGTGAATTATAGAAAAAAAATCTTGAGTGACTTATCCATTTCATTTATCTGATCTCGGAAAAATAAAAATAATCTTGGTGGTAATGATAATAAGATAAGATTAATGGATAATTTTGTGTCCAAGTGGAATCATAATTTATCTAACAAATTTATATACCTGATCATTAATGAAATCATGATCAGTAGCCTTATTTTCTTCTTCAAATTTTAAAATGATATCATTCATTGAAAAACTTATTTATCTCAAGCCTTTATTTCTCTTTCTTAAGATACAATAGATGAGATATTATGGTCTAATAATCCATATCTTTAAATTTTGTCAACAAATCTCCATAAATATTGGTTAATATAATACAATGAACATAGTAATCATGAGCAACATATCTCTGGTGGGATACATTTTCACATTCACTCACTTACTGGGGTGGAAGAATATAAATAGGGTATTCCAACACAAAATATAGTATTTCAGAAAATAGTGCATCACATAAAAAATTCTACCATATCCAAAAGTTTGTATTTGTAAGGACATAGACTGAGTTAAGGAATGATTGTGCTATTTTTATAGTTTTTCATTCCATTTCCTATAATAATTAAATTAGATGATTGGTAATTTACTTGATTAACAATTTTTTGAGAAATAATAAACTAATTGATTTTATTAAATCTTAATATATTTTATCATGTCCCAATAGACTTATCCATTGAACTTAGAATGTCTAGTTTATATGACATTCTAGTGTAAAGGATACATATAACCCATCACATATTCCCAAAAAGGGTTGGTCAAGATATTTGAAGGTATTTATCTGGGAAATAATTTCCTAACTTTGATCTTGCAACTCCTTGATCCATTTAATGGATTCCCCAATCTAAAAAACCCGACTTGGATTTCCCCAAAACTTTCCTCCAAATTACACTAATTCTAGAAAGCAATACTCTTGAAATAAAATGATTAATTCAACTCAAAACCTTCATTAGAACTCCCCTTATCAAATTTAGTGTTCTAACAAGGGTTTTCCAAACACTTAGTTCTACTGGTCTCATTCCTAATCAAGTAACAAAATTCCAAGTTTGGATTAATATATATTTTAGGGATTTAAATTTATTATGCGTATATTTTTATATTTTTTATTATTTACATGACTTGTTAATATTAAGTTTATTTTAAATAATTAATTAGTTACGTTGGATCAAATATTTAGGCATAAACCATTTATTTATATTACATATTTTCACATTAATTAATTTGTTTATGTGATCGTGCTCTAGCATCCATAAAAAAATAATGCATGAGACAAAATTAAATATATAAATAAATAAACCAATAATGAGATTTTTTATTTGTTGATTTATTGAGTAGATAATAAATCAACCTATGTCCTAGGGGAATAACTCCTTATGTCGGTCTTGGCGTGATTTTGGTCATTCCACCTATCCACCTATGTATCACCTGGGTTGGTATCATTACGTTTCCATATTTAACCACATATTCACACCTTGGTATACTATATTAATTACAAGTATTTATAACTCAAACACATGTGAGGGGAACCAAAGGATTAGTTAAGGGGGAGAATATAAATAACCTTGGACATGTAGGTCCTTTTTAATAATGGAGGGAGGGAAAAAATGTAGTCCACAATATTTAATTTAATAATTAATAATTGAAAACTCATTTAATAATTAAATTAAATAAAGCCAAAAAATACACAATTCTTGGTCAAGCTCATGAATGATCATGAATTTTCAATGAATACGCAAAATTAAAACTGGTAAACATTCATTTATTATTCATTCTTTATTACTAAGATAAATTTGCTTGAATTTTTTATTTTTTTATTTTTTTATTTTTTTATTTTTTTATTTTTTTATTTTTTTATCTAATTTCCTTTAATATTAATGACTATAAAAATTCATTTATATATACTCATAATTACATTAATTCAAGGAAAATCCACTGCAAAACTAATAATCTCAGATTTACTAAAATAAATTAAATGAGTATTTAAAATTCAATAAAACCATTATTAAATTTTCATAAAATCTAGGTAGGTTAATAAATACAATAATATTTTAATGCTTCAATTTTTAAATTTCATGTAATTTAATTTTTTAAATTATTAGGAGACTATACGACATGTACTTACGAGCTACATGCTGTGTACCTTGGTTATTGTGTACCTGGGTTAAATGCTTAGGGATTCGGTCATGTACCTTGGATGGACTACATGGAATGAACTAGACCATTACACACCATGTGGTGAATATTTTGTGTGTTTTAACAACCTACCAAATAAATTGGCATGCTCTTCGCTTCCTACTACACGACATGTACTGGTCTGTTACACATCGTGTATCACTCATTCCATGTGCCTAAATAACTCACTGAATGGATCGACATGTATTTCAGACATGGTAAATGATGGAATACATTCCATGTACAGCAGATACATGTAATGTATGTCACTAATCCTCTAGTATATTAGTCTTATATGGTTTGACCATGTATAATGACACTACAGATTGTCTAAATTTTTCAACTAACCTGTGTAGATGGCACAACGTGTACGCCAGCTATATGTCGTGTAATTTGACAACTTGTGTGCTAGACTGGCCTACTCTACATATATTATGTAATAAATGCATAATTTTTAGTTACTATTTAGAATGTAATTTATCCCATGGCTTCTCTAGATATAGTGTACTTGGGTATACAGTGTGTACTCTGATTACATGCCATGTAACCCAGTCTTACTGGCTAAAAATTAGGATCTTCCTGATGGCATCTCCAGTTCTTATTCTTCTATTATTAGACTTTTAGGAAAATGAGACACTTAATTAATATGATTAATATGTCAATGAATGTTAATTAAAAATCTAATTAAGAATGAATAATCATGAAATTTAAATATAATCAATATTGTTCATATTTATAATTAATCATATGAATAGTTATAAATTTAAAACACAACCACTTCAATACTAATTAAAGGTTTTGGAACTAGCTTTCCTACCTTTAGTGGCTATTAAATTAAAAATTATTTTAATTTATATTTTCCCAAAACACCAATAGAGGATCTTGAACATTAAATTTATAATTATTTTTTTTAATTTCGATAGAAATTATTACCTCATCTTAGGATCTCTTATTTAAATAAGTTGTTAATCTTACAAAAACCCTTTCAGATTACCTTTGTTTCACTATAAGGATTCAATTGTAGATTCCATCTATTAGTGATCCACACATGCTCCATTAATCTATGAGTAATGAAAATTTATTTCAGGGTTCTAGAGAATCTTATCAATTGTCATGCATTGTTTATCTTGATCTCTCCAAGATCCTTCAAGCTTGAAGGATTTCTTATCATTATTGAGAGTAAGATATGAGGAAATTAAGAAAGAGAGATAGAAGTATGTTATTCACAATGATTCTCTATTCCCAATTTTTGATTAACCCTACACAATAGAAATAACCATTTCTTTATAGAGCTAAGTTTTATGTTACAATATTATTTAAATGTGTACCAATCCTTAAATAATATTATAATATTTATCAAACCCCATTATACATAATAATTTTAATATTATTATTAATATTATTATTATTATTATATGGTGTGTGTGCTAACTTGTTCAATAACAAATAAAATTTTACCAGCTTATAAATTAATATTTATCACCGAACTTGGACTTGGTCCATTAAAACTCATTGACATTTATTGAATACCAATATCAATATTTTATTCATAAATAAATATTTTTATCCACAAACCAGAGAATAAATATTAATTAAATATTCAATAAAATAAATATATATATTTTATTCACAATCTAGTGAATAAATATTTTTTCAATTTATGTGATCAATAAAACATGAATAAAATTATTCCTCAGTTTTGATAATAATATTTATTCCATTAATTTAATTAAAATAGATTTTAATTGTGATCAACAGTATCACATAGTGTGTAACCCACAACGATTATTTCTTATTAATAGTAGGCGTGTTCGCCTAAAGTCCGAGATTGTTTTCTTGAAACAGGTCAAGAAACCCAAGGGAAACAACTTAATGTATCAAAAATAACAACTACTTATGAATGCTCATTGTGTAATGTAATCCCTTTATCTCAATATCTCATCAAGAAGGTTTCACATCTATGTCATCAAACTATGTGCTTGATATTCCTTTCTTTGATTATCTGAAATAAACACGTAATTAAACCATAGACATGGAATTTAATGTGATGGTTTTATTCCAAATAAAGGGTCCATATATTATCTTCTTTTAAGATGGAAGGTAAAAAACCTTCCTCTACTTATCCATTAATAACATGTCATTTGTGATTCACCCAATGTACCCTACTTCCCGCTAGCATGTGGAATGATGTTTCCTTTTTTAGTAAATCTAAGTGTGTAATTCATTATATGAATTAATAATAATATTAAATTATGAGTTCCATTACACACACTCACATATAGTAATATCCTATGACACTAAAACATGCAGAATTCCTACTAGCATGTCTATTCTCATAGTCTCTAGCCTTAGAGATTACTACGTGATAACTTCATGATATAAAGCCTCATCCTCTTATTAGTAATTTCACCTAATAGTCACATTCTATGTGTCCTATAATAGAATTTTATTTGACCATAAAACTATAATTATGAGATATAATCATAGTATCTCAAGGTTCTCATCGTAGTGGGGAACTTCTATGACCATATCAATGAAATAGATACTCTAAGAAGTTATCAAATCAGTATTATGGAAAAGAGAAATAAATATGTGATAAGATATTTAAATTAATATTCACTTCTTGGAATATTTATGTAATATAAATTATAGAACATTTGGTTCTAGGGAACCAATTCTAATACATGACAAATTTTACATGGGAGAATTGTGTGAGAACTTCCTATGAAGTCAATCCTAATCTAGATTGGACTGATTTCCTTGTAGAAATATGAGGGGGTAATAAAAATTCACCCATACCTATGGTATGGGGTTGAGTTGGTTTGTATACCATTATATCTTGAATCCACTATGTTCATGATGATCCAAAGGGGTATAAATTCCTCCATCCATGTGGAATGGATTACTCATGTATTGTTTTAGTAGAAGCTATTATCACAGCTCTTCTGGTCTTCTAGACTTCTACAAGAGAATGATCTAGATGTAATTACATTATGGGATGAGATATTATTTCCATTTAGGTATTTTCTATGGTTATATTAGTGAATTTCCTCAAATTTTATTCAATTTTTACCTTTTTATAAAATTATTGAAGAAGTTGGTCAATATTTCACTCTTATCAAGTACAACACTTCTAGGCCTTTCAAATGGAGGGATTTCATTTGATAGACTATCTAAAATATATAGATCTTAGGAATGATACTTAAACTAAGGTGAGGAAATTACATATCATTCTTCTTGATGAATTGGGTTGACTAGAGAGTTGGGTGAAGTGTAGAACTTCATACTATCCCCAACCCCATAAGTAGACATCAAGTAGAGATTTTGAAATTAACTAGTGAAATTACCTGATACCATTAATTCAAGACTATTAGAGGATATCTTACTGGTTTTCCACCTTGCAGTTTTGGGCCACTAAGAAGTTATTCAAGTCAACTTAGTATCATCTCTCACACAATACATTAATTTGGTTAGCATATTCTATGTAAGACATTTGTTCACCCTTAAGATGGAGGAGAGTCAAATCAAGGTTTTGGCATAAGTAGAAAATGAATTACTATTTTAGTGACTATATGATGTCATATCAGGGGATATCTAGGGTCTAAAACATGAATAGTATATTATACCCATCTAGTTATTTCCACATGATCATGGAATTATATTCATAATAAAATAGGGAATCCTCTTCTTGATCTAACCCTAGATGCCATTTTATCATTGCCTTATCAAGAGGAGTGGGATTACTTGGAACCTACCTACTTAAATTAGAATATAATTGGTCTATGTGAGGTTTAGATGAGAACAAATTCCATATAATTTCATTCAGATAGGATGATATGTCTCCATTCAGTGATGAGAAACTGGTTATAGTTGACCTTGAGTTATCAGGTTCCTCTTGATACCAAGGTGTCCATAAAATAATTTTTTCATCGTGAGGACCTATGTTTTGAGATATGTCATTGTGGGTAGTACCTTCACAACAATAACCATGGGGAGGATATCCATGCTTATTTTCATGGCTTCCATGGGGATGATCTATGGGGTTAACAAATTTTTATGGGTTGTAAATGGGTGGAAATTCTTTCCTATTGATCTTAAATCCATGGAGAGGACTTCTATGACTTGTACCATGAAAAGGACCATCATGGTTGATATGTATTTTTTAAAAGGAAGGACCTTCATGGATGAAACTCTGAGGAGCACCTCTATATTTTTTTATATTTATACTATGGGTAATACCTCTTTGTTCATAGTTTCCTTCTCCAATAGATAAAAAGGTGGAAAATTATTGGGCTGCAACTAAGATGCATTGAAGGGCTTAAATAATTTCAAAATTGATTAGGGATGAAACATAAGTCTACTCTGAGGATATATGATACCCTTTACAATGCCTCCTAGATCTTCTTGTTTGGATGATCAGGTTCAAGACCTTGATCATGATCATGTTTTTATAGTACAGGAAAGAACCTTTATGTTGATGAACACTCCTTAGTGAATGTATGCCTATAATTGATATATATTGATGAATTCCTTGGATGGATTCCATAATATATCAGTGTGATTTATGATAATTTTGAAGAATGGGGATGTGAGATCATTTTTTGTCTTCACCCACTATTAACATATGCAAGAAGGCTTCCTGGGTGATGTCAATAATATGAGCTTGTTCATTAATGGGTGACACCAAAATATTTCATTGAGATTCATATGTGTGGGTAGAAATATGAGAGAATCCTTGTGTTATTTTAATTATGTGTTTTTAATATCCTTTAATTGAATTAGGGATATGATCATGCACAAGAGTGATTTACAGTATATATCGATGAGATATTGTGGTAGTAGTAGGGATGTGAACATGTTCCTAGGTAACCATCAGGATATGCTAAAGAACACTAATTTTAGTGTTAAGGTTATGATATTCATCTATAGTGTTTAATTAGATATTTATAAGAGATAATATGATGGTATTGTGGATATGATCCGGCTCTTGGATGATTGTTAGGACATGCCGATGAACCCTGGTGGTTGTGGGAGGGATATGGGTCTTTCTTAAAGTGACTATCAAGACATGACAACAAACACTAATAGAATCAGTTATATAAGCCTATCCATGATCTTTATTTCTCCCTGATACATATCAATTACACTCTACAATAGGATCAAGAATATAATCCCACTCTTGAGTAGACTCTAGGGTGTGACGATGGGTTTCTTCATATGTGAGAGGAAGGATATGGGATTTCCCCTGGTTTTTGTTGGGATGTGATGGAATTCTAATTTTGATGCTTTGAGGATATATTGGAAGGATTACTAATAGAGATCATAAATATTATTATTCTCTTAAATTGACTCTAGGATTTGTTGATGGACTTCCTAGGTGGGAACAATAATATAATCCTACTTCCTTTTCTCATTATTCTATGGTCCTTAGCAGGATCCCCTCGCGGGAATTCTAGTATTGGTGAATCAGTTCAGTTACTCCAATATGGCCTCTTAAGTGGGTTCGTAAGGTATGAGGCTATGTGTAATTGGTGGTGAAAATTGATAATTGAAGGATCCCTATAGGATGGATCTTGAAAAATAGTAGGTATATTGGTGACATCCTTCTTCATATCCCTAAGATAAGGGATATGGCGTTATCTTTCCCCAAGGAAAGATGCCTGAAGTGGTTAGAGATGGTCATAGGAGACACATTATTCAACATGGATATTTATTGATAAAACCATCAGTGGGGCTTCATATCTTGTTAGGATCTCATGAACCTCCTCCAATGATGGCATGTAGCTTTAAAAATGGTACCCCCAAATCATCTCTCTCATCACCTAGTGTTACGAACACTGGGATAGGGAGAATGTCCACCTTGGTGGATACACCAAATCTATCATCACCACTAATTCATGTATCTATCTCCTTGGATGGTAGGTAGAAGTAGTTTAAGGAATTAAATAAAGATTACCATTTTTTACTAGTAGAATGATAGGAGATGAGGTGTGGCTAGATGTTGTTATTTGGATTGAATGTAGCTCTATAGAATTCACTAAATGTCATGATGTTACTTAGAGTCATGAAGGGATTAACAACTAAAAATAAGAAACCCATCAATACATGATCCTAAGTATATCATGGTCGATCAATCACTTGTACTAATAAAAGATTCATATCGGGTTCAAAATTTTATTTATAGTATAAATATGGTTCCAGATGAATGGAATGTTGTGCACCCATTTTATTTTTAATCATATGAGTTTTTTAATTTGATCACTCTATTTTTAGAATGAAATCGAACTAAATTCATTTTTATATAACTTGGACCTCCTTTCAAAAGGTATGTAGTCTCTAGGTCTTTGTCATCATCACTTCATATGTTAATCAATAAAGATGATGGGAGTTCATGCTCATATCACCCTATTAAGGGGAATTATTTTTGTATTCCAATGATCTCTTATAGATTTGTAATATGATCATGAATTTTTCTAAAATCCTAGTGTGGTACTGGTTATAATTATTCTAAAAATTTGATCAAAACCATGTGTCAAATTGAATATATATATATCATAGGTTCTTCATCTTCCTCTTATTAAGTAGTGATGTCGTGGTTTAAAGAAACACATTTGGTGCTCTGTAATTTATCAACATCCAAGGAGGTATTAGTTATTGTGGTGTTGTGATTGGGCCTAGGAAAAGGGATTCATATATATCCCTATAAATGGTATCAATTCTTTTATATTTCTGTTCCACTTAATGGGGTGTGTCATATCTTCTAACTTTGTGTGGCGAGGACTATTGTGGATCCTATTATGGTAATGAAACCATGAAAAAATGAAGTTAATTTTATGGTCATGTATCCAGGACCTATTTTTTTGTCAGTATTAAAACTTAAATAGTAATCTTATGTATTTAGGTTAACATGAATCAAATCCCATATAGTTTATATTCTAAAATTTATGGTCATGTGATTGGACCATACCGTATCATTTAATGTCATGTGATGAGGATGTATTATATATAGTTTAAAATCATGAATTTAAGACTAATACCAAAAATAAGGATCATTGAAATGGTTACTTCGGGACATATTTATGAATGTTCATTTCTATTTCATCTCACATGGAATATATCCCTTTATGGAAATGACTCATAGGGTATATATCCCTTTGAGGAGGGATGATTCACAGGGAATATATCACTTCATGGAAGGTAACTCATAGGGTATATGGCTCATTGAGGAGGGATGGATCTTAAGGAATATGGCCCTTTTAAGAAGCTTACTCATATGGTATATAACCAATTGATGAGTGAAGTCCCACAGGTAATATTACCCTTTAATAAAGGTAACTCACTGGGGATATGACCCTTTGAGGTTGATGTGGGGATTACACATGGGTTTCTATTTACCTCATCCAAGATCATTAAAAACCAAAGGAATCCACTAATCACCCTGGAAGATCAGGTGTTGGAATGGGTCAACCAAGATGAGTAGAATGAGATAATAGAGGCCTCAATATCATCCTAGTGTAATGACCCATGTTTTCATGGCGATACATGATTTTAAACTCCTTTAGGGGGATCAATTAGGGATGATAAGCTGGATATGTATTTTATCATGGAAATACATTATCGATGGGGTACTCACTAGGGTTCACAACTCAGTTTTTATTTTAGGAGTCCATGGAGGGGGTCTAGAGAAGTCCCACATGATAATGATTCATCCAATTCTAAAACGTTCCCTCAATGATCTTTGGGAAATGATGTTATCACATTTAAGATAATTTGGTGAATGGGGTTCTTGAGAGGATATCATACATGATTACCATAGAATAAAATTCAAATGGAACCCTAATAGGGAAACCTAGTTGAATATAGAACCCTAGTAAGAGGTAGGGATAATTGTCACCATAGTAGCAGGTAGAGATAAGTGGTCTTGCTAATATGGGGTTGGGTGAGGAAGTTTCCCAAGTATATGTCCACATGGTAAGGTGAGTATGGATCCCTATTAGTAGTAATGGGTAAGATTTATCCCTAATATAGAATAAAGGTAGAGGGTTATCACTAGAGATATAGTATAGGGTGAATATGGTTCTGTATAAGATTATGTTGAAGTGGCTCCCTAATTGTAAGATTGGGTGATGGTTCACCCTAATATGGTGGAATGAGAAAGGGTTTTACCTAGTGATATTTTGTAGAGTGAATATTGAACCCTATTATGGTAGGGGTGAATTAGTATCCCTATTGGTAGGCCCTAGGGATGGTTTACTCTAGTTAAAAGTCCTATGGGTATGACTTGGTTGAGTGACTCCCTAATGAGTCATCTGGAGAGGAGTCTATGATATCTTACATCATCATGGATTGTAATAATAAGTGGAAATTTGAAATCTCTTATTACCATAAGTTCTTAGGAGTAAATTGATAAATTATCTTGTAATTTGATCTTGGATAATTTTTATGACCACTCTGTTTGTCCCAGAATAGAGTGTTTATCCTAAAATAGGATTTTGGTGAAAATATGATCCGTTTGAATTTTCACAGAATATTTATTATTTAATTAGTTAAATATTAATTTATTCACTTGTATTAATTCGGTTCTATCTTATAAATGGAACATCATATTTATTTTCTATCTCTTAAATTGATTCTATAATGGATTATTTGGTCTAGGTGAGGCATAACCTTATGTTAAGCATGAGGGTCGGTCCCATGCCCATTTTATTTTCTTTTTCTTTTTATTTTCTCTCCTTTTCATTTTTACTTTCTATTTCCCCCCTTTACCATTTTTAATCATAAGAACACACACTAGGATTACCTTTAAAGGACCAAGAGAGGGATATTGATAGTAGAGGTAGAGGGAAGGGTGGAGGTTCTATTGTGGAGCTTGGGTCATGTTGAATCATCATGCAGTAGATAT
The DNA here is from genome assembly GCA_963277665.1 of Viscum album. Classification (NCBI taxonomy): domain Eukaryota; kingdom Viridiplantae; phylum Streptophyta; class Magnoliopsida; order Santalales; family Viscaceae; genus Viscum; species Viscum album. Next base: position 1,137,063,298 of record OY728122.1, read on the forward strand.
GGATCACAGATCCGATTGAAGATCCAAAAATTTCCACCTAGAGGTAGTAATGTTTTATGTTTTATGATAAAAATCCCCATATAATATATTTTTTGTTTTAATATCATTTATGAGTTTTTAGGGACCCTTATGGGGGTCGATCTATGGATTTTGGGGAGAAATTTGAGGTTTTGGGCCATTTTGAGGGTTTTCATTCAGGAAGCCCATGTACACGGAATGTGGTATTGAGAACATAGGCCATGTGATATTCATGTTTAGAGAAGATGAGTTTATAGAAGTATAAAAAATGTACTTTAGATCCATTCCATGTAGTAGTACATGGAAATGTACTAAGACATTTGGTAGAGTACATGGGCAGATGAAGTTTTGGGAAGTACATGCCATGTACTCTAGGTACAAGTCCTGTAGTAGGACTTGTTCATGTGGACTTGTACTTGTAAAGAAACCTAATATATTGGGAACATGGTCATCTAATTGTACAAAGGAAAACCCCATTACACCATCTTTATGTAGTGGTACATGGGGAGACCCCATGTCTGCTCCGTCCTTATAGAAGTACATGGAAAAGTGTAGCTTTGAGAGTACACATCATATACTCATAAGTACATGTCTCGAACATTTTCCTACTTGTCTTTTTTTGGGTGTTTTGTGCCCTATAGTTATAATTAGACTTATGAGTAGTCCATTATAGTTTTTTTATTGATCATTATGGTGGAATCCTTTCATCATTTAGAGGCCATTTGGATGGTGTTTAGATAATATATAATTTTTAGGAGGATTACTTTGCGGTCTAGTTACAGAATCCTATTGTTTGTTGGGTTTTGATCTATGATTTCATGACCCAACCCATATGGGATTGAGCCTCAACAACCCCAATCCCACCTCTATAATCAAGGGTGTGGCGACTAGTGCCAAAATTCCTAACTAATAAGGGAGCCTTTTTTTCTAATGTACCTGTATACACACACACAACCATCTCCATGAAGAAGTGCATAGAAATAATAATAAAAATATGAAACATCTAGAGAATTTACATGAAAGTAAAAAAATCTAGGGAGTACAATAGTATGAATTTTATACTAAAAGTAATGTTTAAAAATACATACCTAAACAGAAAGATGTCCCAACCTAAAAAAACTAAAAAAAAAATTAAATACTGAGAGAGCCCAGATCTGCATATCCAAGATCTGGCCACTATATGTGGTAAAATGCACCAAGTATCTCAATGGTTCTCTAGAATCACCGCTAACATATCCATCATCTACATAATACATGACCCATTTGGGAAAATTTCATATAGGGGTGAGTATATACATACCAAGTAGGACACATCAAAAGCTAAAGGGGGAGTAATAAGAGACATAATACGAATATAAATCTTAACATAAACCAAGAGAGTAAAAAAATAAAAAAATGTGAAAAAATATATATATTCTCATACACGAATCCAAAATGAGAAAGAAATGGGGTCTCCATCTCATTAAATAGCCTAGTAATGAGTACCATCAGTTCCAAAGGTTCGTCAATGATGCCCAACATCTTGAAAATCTATCCAAAGAGACATCCATGTTAAGCCACACCTCTTCACTATACAACACATTTGAGGGTCCATAATCTCTTGGTAGAGGACCCATTCCCTATTACAATATGATTTTCCACTTTGGTAGTTAATGTAGTACCCATTTCCTACCCATTAGGAGAGTTTCACTTTAGTGGTAGAGGAACCATTCCCTATCTCTATCAGAGGGTCTCACTCTAATGGTAGATAGAGGAACCATTACATGCCCATCAAAAGGGTTCCACTTTAATAGTCAATCGAAGACCCATTACCTTCCCAGTAGTAGGGTTCCACTCGGTGGATTGGTAGGAGACACATTCCCTATTTCTATATGAGTTTTCCACTCTACTTGTCGATTGGGGACCCATGCACAACCCAATATAAGGCTGAAACTATGATCTCTCTAATGATCCTTCCTAACCACTATCAACATAGAACGTCACCTAATGAAGCATCACACTAGGAAAATCTTGTATCATATCTCAACATCCACCATGAATACTACCATTATGTTCTATGTGGAAAAAACACTCAGTATTGGATACTTATAGGACAAAATATGAGTCCAACAAAAGGAGATATGAGAGGTAGATGTTTCCTCAAAAGGGAAGTAAGGTTACATGGTGTGTAATGGGATCCACACATCGTGTGGTCCCCCTCCACTACATGGACATGTCCCTTCCAGTACATGATTCACTATCCATATAGCACTATACGGTGCATAACTGGGATACATGGTGTGACTCAGCTACCCGAGGTCCTATACATGCTCCTAGCCATGTCCATTTAAACTTTCTCATGACCATATACTTTCTTGCATTGTTTTTCCTCATACACAAGGTCCTGACTATGTCTTTTAGGTAGTTTACATGTACCTTGTATGTGTTCTAGAACATGGCATGTGGATAGCCATGCCCATTTCACTATTATCCCAAAGAGCATGTTGGGTCACCAACATCAATTCACACAGTGTGTGGGGTCCCACACGGTGTGTGATACTTATAATCTCACTAAACCCTAGAGCTACATATTTTCAAGGAAAACATCATGTGTTCTTCCTAACTACACAACATATAGTTTATTTTTTTTCAAAAACTCATATTCACACCTACGTATGCCAGATTTACCTCCTCCACTTATAATATTTACCCCATGATTCCCAAAATTAAATAGGTGGCCTTTGTTGATTGTTTTTCTTCTATCATTTGGCTAGAAAACTAATTTTGGATTATCTTGTTCATACTTGAATGCACCTCATTTTTCTCCCATGCCTCCCCATATCTACTTTAGATCCTCAATCCATAAATTATATATTCACACCTGAAAATTCTATGAATCCATCCCCAATTCATCAATGAAGTTGTCGCATGTGAATTAGCCATGAATCGGGGGGTCTGATCGGTCTCGATCCCACCTAAAAATGTCCAACTGAGGCACCATAGTCCAATTTATGAAGAACACAATTAATGGAGGGGCAAACTAATAGGAACATTTTGACCAACAATCATTTTCCAAGAGTTTTTTGGCCAAAAAATACAAATTGGGATTCTAGGGGTGATAAAAACTGAATACAAAATTTAAAAATTGGTTCATGGGCACATGAAAATGATCACTTTGAATTCAAACCAAAGAAAAAGTATGATCATAATCAATGATTTAATAAATTGTGTCATAATCCACAAATTGATGAGTCCTACCTCAAATTGGATCATTCTTTGATGAAGAATGTGCTCTCTATCTAATGAGATAATTTGTTGTGTTCATTGCACCACGATCTACCTAGATCTAGAGTCTCATTGTTGTTTGATTTCAATATACCAATGAGAAGTGGTCATCTCAATGATCCTAGGGTTATGCGGATAACCTTATAGATCCTACATAACATTTCTTAAATATGGGGAATTAGGTTTTCAGGGGTTTAATGAATGAATTAATTAATTAATTAATTAATCCACTGAATACACCCACCAACATTAGTTTTATCTGAATGCCCTGTGTCAACCCTATTTAGTTCATACCTATGGTAAAAATAACATTTGAGATTCAATCATGCTCTTAATTTTTTTTATTTTAGTCTCCATTTAGTATTTTTCTTATTTAATTTAATAAATCATGTGTTCGTGATATAAAATATATTTAATATTTTTATAAAATTAATTCTAGGCACACGAAGACTTAGAATCACGGGTCGTCTATATGCCTAAATCTGAAAATATTTATATGTATGTATATATATATAAATATATATCAATTTCTTAAAATAAACAAAAAGTATTTAAATAATTCCCTCCTTCAAGATTTATATCCATTCATTCATTTATTAATTCATTAATTTATAAAAACAAATATATATTAACACAAAGAAGCCAAGGAAACACTGGAAGCACTGAAAAGGACCCTAAGGGAACTACATAGGCTTGAAATAATACATACCTAAAACATATCCTCTGAACAGGTTCTTAGTTTCAATTGTAAAAGAGTGAACATCTTAGGAAAGGAAAACCCGAAGACCTTGTGAATACATAGCATCAAGATGGTCGGACACCTTCTTTCCCTCCCTCTAAGTGTGTTAGAAAGAAATTCCATTGCTGATGAGCCTCTTGGACCTCTTCAAGACATAGTGTAAGGACCAGGGATCATTCCTCTTACCATACTCGGGTCATGCATGATGAGAGAGTCTGTCTCGACCGCTGTAAGAGAAATACTCTGATGCCTATAGAACTAGAGACCTGTGAACATTTCCATTGCATCAACTAGAATGGAGTGACATTTACTGATGTGAGTAGAGAAAGCAAGAACAACATGTCCCATGGGATCCTAGAAAACACCACCACCCTTCATCTCATTCATAGAACATGATCCATAAAAGTTGAGCTTCAAACCAATCGGATGTGGAAACCATCATACCCAATGGCCATATATAGTGGGATAAACCACAGGGGATCCCACCTGAGGTGACCTAAAAGAGGGGGCCTCGTGCTACTTGATGTAAGCACTAACCATATCCAAAAGAAAAAATTTGATTATGGCCACCAAGTACCTGCCTGAGTCTTGGATCCCTTTCTGCCTAGCTTTGTTTTGAGCCATCCATATGCACCAGAAACCTGAAGCCAGAATGATGTTGTGGGATTTCCTCTCGGGACCAACATCCCCCACACCATGAAACTAATGGTATCTTATAATCTCTCATACTACCACAACACAGTAACCAAGTGGATGATCCATCCTTGTAGTGTCCTTTCCTGTTGATCCTTGATCGCCATTGGGTGATCTGCAAAAGTGGTTCCATCCTCGATGTTCATCTTGCCCCATCTAATAATGTGCATGGGTTCGTGTATGTATATCCTCAATTATGATGCATGGAAGATGTTTAGACCCACTCGAACTATGGGGTAGGGTGTATAGTGACGCTATCCCTTTACACATATTATTACATGATTTAAAGAATAATTGACCATCAAATACAAACCAAGGATCATAAAATATAGTGTCTTTGGAAGATTAGGTATATAATTAGAAAGCATGGAAATAAAATAAAATAATATTTTATTTAATCTCTACAATGAGATCCTAACTTCTTTTGAGCTCTTACATCTTCATAGGATAACCAGGGGAATACATGAACAAAGGTATGATCTAAAAAGCCCAGTAAGTGACTAAAAATTGGATTAAATCATAGAACATGGGTTAGAAGGCATAACATAATGACATAAAAAGTCATGGAACCCAAATAAAAATATGGAATAATAACAATTAGATCATGGGATCATGTAATCATGTCATCATAAGAATGTTTCAATAATATACAACAAGATATAAACATGGGTCAAGGCTAACTACTAAGACTATATCACATGGTGGATAAATTCCAAGAAAGAAATCTGATTTACTCCATGTCCAAACATGACATCTCAAGAGACTAAAACATTACCCAATGAATTAGATCACTATCTAGATGCACCCATCATAACATGTTCATGCATATTTTTGCCGCATGAAGAATCAAACATAAACATAAGGTTTACCCATGGAAATAAATGGGTACCATTATCATTTCATAAGGTATAACCAATGGGAATAACATAATGGTGTCCATAAAATAATGGTTGGAAATTAATAAGGTAAAATAGGCATAGAAAATGATAAATAATGTCCAATAAAATTGTAAACATATAAAAAGAGTTTTTAAGAATGTTTAGAAATAAACCATGGAAAATATTAAAGATACTTTAAAGAGGGAAAATAATGATTTTTTTAAAACCAAAAATGAAAAAAGGTAGTTTTTCATGTTGAAATGAGAGATTGGTAAAAAATAATGGTGGATTAAAAGAGATTATAGAGTGTGATTGAAATTGGGTAGGAAATTGTGGATTTCCTGTTAAACGGGCTTGGTTATTAGGAGTAATTGAAAATGGGACCTTATAAAACATGTATTTACCTGTAAAAGAAAAGATAATTGAGCTAGGTGCATATATTAAAAACATAAAAACATAATGTAAGAGGATTCTAAAAGATTAATTAAAAATTTCATTGGGGTAAATAGAGATAAAGTGTATCCTAAAGTAAAAAAATGGGGGTTTGGAGGGAATCCCTAATCTTATGTCTGAAAGTGTTATGAACTTGTACTTAATTTCATGGTTAATCAAATTATATCAATTAATTACTTAATTAAAAACATATTATACATTTATTTTAATTATTATAATTTTATTATGTTCATTTATGGAATTTTTTATGAGGTATAATATTCAATTTCGTCATTGTGGGAGTGTTCATTTCATGATTTTATGATTTGTTCCCTTGAGTTTAATTGTGGGAGTTCTTTTCAAATGGAAGAAAAACACCAAAAGTGTATTTATATGATATTTATGAACCTTCATAATTTTAAATGGAACCATATACCATTTTTTAGATATGATAATGATTCATTTGATTAAATGTTAATGATGAACGTTAGTTTATTTTGGTTAATTTTTTATTATCAAAACTAGTTTTGTTTTATTATTTAATATTATTTATATATATTAGTTCCAAAATAGAAAAAACGTTGTAATATACATTTTAAAATATTTTTTAACCATTATAATGGTTTTATTACCATCCATAAATTAGTTAATATAAAACAAAAAATCATTATCCCTGAAGATAGTTAATCAACACATCACAGATGATGTTCTCATTTTTAAGATAAAAAGGGGGAAGATAAGAGATTTGATGATGGATATCCCATTAACATAATAAAATTACCATATATGTATGATAATGGATTTATAATTTTACTTTGGACAGGTTGGTAGAGGGAATAATATGAAAATAAAATATATTAAAAGAGAAAGGGGGAGGGTTTTACCTCTTGAGTGTCGTCTCCTTGAGAACCTCCATAAATAACTTGGAAATGGTCTTTTGGTGAGACCATAAAGACCAAAACTTGTGAAAAAGGTTTGGTATATTAACTGGGAATAATATTATCATGATCCAAACCTTATAATGTGTGAGCAGAATAGGTGGTGAGAGTTGGTATTTATAGTTGGTGGAGAGGGGTTTTTTGATTAATTTATTCATTTATTTATTATTTTGGAACAAGACTGTCAATAGCATTTATTTTTGGTACTAAGTATAATAATGATAGCATGTGATTTTGAGATAATATCCAATTACATCATCCATGATTCAACAATGACTCGAAAATTCATGAATTTACTTATAATGTTAAATACTGTAAATTATTGTATTTCACTATTCCCCAAAAATTCGACTATATTAGAAAAATCCCAAAAATTCACCCTAACGATTTCTTAATGTGTATATTTAAAAAATGGACTCCATTTCATGAAAATAATTTTCTAAATATGAGAAAATTAATTTTTAATTAAAATAATCATTTATTCAAAAAAATATCGATTTTAAAATTATAAATGATTTTATGACTCTGAAAAATTAATTAAGGTCTCCGAAAATTATATTATAATCATAATAAAGTGAAATATTAATATATAAATTTATTTTATGGAAATAAATTTTATTTTAAATCATTATATTAATTAAAAATTTGTAAATAAATATTTTAATTTCACAAAAATACCAATACTTAATTTATCATTTTTAAAACATTTATTTACTTATTCTATGATATAAATCTATTATATTTTCATTCAAAAGATACATAAATTTTATTTATACTTTGATAGGTGTGGTTACTATTATAGTGTATGGTTTATTATTCATAATGGTCACATTACTATTACAATGGTCAAGTTACTATTCCATTGGTATAGGTTCCTTAATTTCTAGAAATACCTCTTATTTCATTCATTATTCATTTATAATGTTTTTATTGGGTTCTCTATGGGATTTTATGTGATTTATACTATATGAAATAATTATAAGAATATATTTTCCATTGATAAAATTCAGAGTCATTACATTCTTCCCCTTTATGAACTTTTACCCTCAAAATTTCATTTTACATATTAAGTTGAAAACATGTGAGGGTATTTATCCTTTATTTCATTATCTAGTTCCCATATCGCCTCTTCATACATATGGTTCATCCATATTACTTTGACCAAGTGATTAGTATTTTTTCATAGAAATTTATCTCTATGGTCCAAGATCCTCACTAGCCGCTCTTCATATCATAGGTCATTATCTAGTTGTACCACCTCTAGATTTAGTACATGTGAGGCATATGGTTTGTACTTACTCAAGAGGTATATGTATAATTAATTGTATTCTTGAGACATGGTAGGTGGAAGACCTAGTTGATAGGCCACAACTGCAACATGATCAAGAATTTTGAAGGGGTTGATGTATTTGGAACTCATCTTTCTTTTCTTCCCAAATCTAATGATCTTATCCCAAGGAGATATGAAAAGGAATACTATTTCTCTAACCTCAAACTCGAGGTCTCATCGGTGATTTTATGCACAGCTCTTTTATCAACTTTGGGCTTCATTGATGTGTTGATGAATGTTTTTCACCTTTTCTACCATTTCTTAAACCATTTCAGGTCCTTGTACCTTAAGTTCACTAAATTCATCCTAGAATTTTGATTCTATGCATATTTTCCTATAAAAGGCTTCATATGGATCCACTTGGATTCTTGAGTGGAAACTAATTTTGTATGAGAACTCAAATAGAGGCATATATTGGTCTCATCCTATTTTGAAGTCCATAAAACATGATCTCAACATGTATTTTAGTGTCTGAATAGTCTGATCAGATTGGCTATCAGTTTGAGGATGATAAGCCATACTAAATTTCAACTCGGTGTTTAGAGCATGTTGAATACTTTTCCAAAACATGGATGTAAATCTCAAATATTAATCAGATAAAATCTATAGTGGTGCTCTGTGTAGCCTCACCACTTAATTAATGTATATTCGTGCAAGTTTTTCAAGTGATAATTCCTCTTGAAATTTGATAAAGTGATCTTTCTTTGTAATATTATCCACAATAACCCACACAGCATTGCATCCTCTGGATGTATTTGGAATTCCAGTGATAATTTCAATGGTGATGTCTCCCCATTTCTATATCGGTATGGGTAATGGTTCCTTCATCCATTTAAAAATTTACCTTCCATACTTCACTTGATAACATACCAGGAATATTGATATATATTCAGTGATATCCTTATTCATATTTTCTAATTAATAGTTCTCTCGAAGATCTCAATACCTATTTGTACTCCCTGGGTGAAAATATAAGGTTGAGCTATGTGAATCTTTCAAAATATATTTCTTTCTCTTTGTATTAGATGGTACACATAAACAAGACCAAAATATTATGAATCCTTCCTCGTCAAATTTTAACTATAATGATTTCCCATTTCTGATAGCTTCCACCTTTTTCTAAATTTCCACATCATTTCTTTGAGAATAATTTATTTTATCTAAAAAAGATGGTTGAGTAATCATTTAAGAAAGTATTTATGGTGTTCTTTCATTAAATATTCCCATTTCTATCCTTTTAAGGACGAATAATATTAGATCCTTATCAATTCTCATCTTTGTTAAAGTTTCAGGTTACTTTTTACTTAGAGCATCAACACCTTTATTTTCTTTAATAGGATGGTAGTGGATGGAGAAATCATAATAATTGATTAGATCTAACTATCCTCACTGGTGAATATCAAGTTCCTTCTATGTGAATATATATTTGAGACTCTTATGATCAGTATATATCTCACACTTCTCTCCATAGAGATAATGTCACAATATTTGTAATGTGAAGATCACATATTCCAACTCCAGGTCATGTGTGGGATAGTTTTTCTCATGAAATTTCAAGTTCATTGAGGTTTAGTCTATAACTTTATCATTTTGAATCAATACACATCATAATACATTCTTTTAATCATCATGATATATCACAAAGAGTTCCCCACTTGTTGAAACTGTGAGTAATGGTGTATTGATTATCCTCTTTTCAACTCTTTGAAGTAGTCTTCACATTCAGTGGTCTAGAAAAAATTTACTCCCTTATAAATCATCTTGGTTAATGGGTTTTACAATCATGGGAAGTAATTTAAAAATCATCAGTAATATCTAGAAGGACTAAGGAAATAATGGATCTCTATTATAGATGTTGTCTTGGGACACTCTTCAATTGCCTTTCTCTTGGAAGGGTCCATAGATATTCATTTAATTGTGATAAAATTCCCCTAGAATGATAATTCCTCCATCTAGAACTCACATTTATTGTACTTTTCATAAAGTTTCTCACTTCACAAAGTCTTTAGAACAATATTCAAATTCTCCTCATGCTCCTCCTTTCTTTTAGAGCATAACAAAATATCTTCGATAAAGACTACAAAATATTTTTCAAGGTAATATTTAAAGAATCTATTAATTAAGTCCATGAACATTTCTTGAAGCATTTGTGAGTCCAAAGGGAATCACTGCGTACTTATAGTTTCCATACCTTTTTCAAAAGGTATTCTTGGGAATACCTACCTTTATTACCTTTAATTGGTGATATACTGACTGAAGGTCTGCCTTAAAGAAATAATTGTCCCCCACATAGCTTATTTAAAAGATCTTTATATGTGTTAGGGGATAATTTTTCCTTTCCATAATTTTTTTAACTCATGATAATCAATACAGAGTCACATTGATCCATCCTTATTTTTGACAAATTACCGGTACACCCAATAGTGAAGCACTCAGGTGTTTAAACCATTGTCTGTATTCTCTTATAACTATTTATTTAGTTCTTAAAACTCAGTGGTGTCTCCTAATTAAGTATTCTTTAATATTTAAATATGACTAGGAATATGTTCAATTAAAAACTCAACCTATCGGTTAAGAGAAAGACTATAAAATTATTTTGGGAACACAACAGTTTAGTCCCTCACAATTTAAATGTCTTCGAGAATGATTCTCTCCTTTTTATCAATCGTTTGAGATAGATGTAATTACTAATAAGGAAATAATATACAAAATTGAGATGACAATTATGAACGAGATTTATCATCCTCCTTACACTTGTACAAAATTCGAGGATGCCTCGGGATGTGAAGAGTGATCTCCCTTTCCTAGAACTATATGTTGTATTTGTATAAATATAGACAATACATTCCCAAAGTAGCATAAAACTCCACTAAAGTAAGTAAGAAAAATTTTTTAGGAAGGTTCAGTCCACAAACATCAACTGGGGATGAGTTATATACTATGTATGTAATAATTTTTCCATTTGTTGTTCTCATAGATAACTCTAACTCTATATTTTGAGGTGGTGTTTGAATAGTTCTACTAAATTTTCAAGATATGAAATAATGAATAAAACCATAATAAAATATGACATTTTTTATTTTTGAATTAATAATAAGAAAACATGTCACCATATCATTATTGGGTTCCACCTTAATAGCAGTGATACCATGTTCTCCTTCATGTTTTCTTATAGGTTGTCATTGTTGATTTCCTCTGACAACCATTATATTAGGGCATTGGATCATATAATTACCATGTTCCTTGTTGCTGAAACACTACACTACAGGATGAGTGATGATCAGAATCTTCCTTTCTTCCTCCAGATTTATGGGATTCTTCATATACCTTTGGTAATTATTAGTGAGTTTCCCCTCTCTTACACATTTGAATCATATCCTAGTTCCCCTTAATTAGTTTCTAGGATACTTGTTCCCAAACTTTTGACACATGTGAAGTTGGGTTTTCATTCTATCATGGGATTTATCTATTGATATTCACATATTAAAACCAATTTTCCTATTTTTATCTTTAATCCCATGAGACCACTAAGAGTCTCTTAACTCCATTTCAACCTTAAGGTCCCAATGTATAATCTCCTCATAGCTATCAAAGTATTGAATTTCTAATACTTTTCATAGACTCTAGTTTAGTTTGTTAAAGAAGTTATCTACCTTGATTTTAGTGTTCATGAAAAATCTATAGCCATATCTTGAAGGCCTTGTAAATTTTTCTTCATATGCACCGATAGGCACATTTTCCTTTTTCTTCTATCTGAGGAACTCCCTTTCCCTCTTAAGATGGATAGTTTAGGGAAAATATTTATCGAAAACATTTTCTTAAAATCCTTTCATTCCATGGAATAAATTTCCTCATATTTTTTTTGATTATTTTCCACCACTGATCAGCTTCCCCATCAAAATGATAGACCACAAGTATGAATTTCTCTTCTTCGGAGCATTGAAGTGTAGATTATATCTTTCAATGGAGTTAATCCATTTTTCTGTGATGATGGGATAAGAATATCCACTAAATATGGGAGTCTTATTTCACATAAATGATTTAACCTCAACTTTATCTTTCTTAAGATAAGGATGGAATTACACACAATTCATGTTATTATTCATAACTTGATCTAGTTTTGCAAGTACTGCCATGAATTTTTGAGCACCTATTCCCATCAGATTTGGAATTTCATTAGGTAAATTGTCACATTTCTTATCACAATGATTTTTGGCACGGGTTATCCTATTTCCTTTAATTAACTAAGAAAAATAAATCACAATTAGAGGGTATTCAATACTTATCTAATAAGAATATAACAAAGTAAACTCTAAAAATATAAGGATAAAATTTCAATTGAAAAGTATATCCTAACATGTGATTCTATATGTTTTAATATAGGTTATACATTATGATATAATTATCCCTAGGTTCTTACTAAAGTTTTCTAGTCCGAATCTTAAAACATAATTATATCACCCTATGTTACCAACAATAGAAACCTTATCTCTATAAACATAATATTACATGATTTTAATAATAATTAATCATCAAATACAAACCAAGGATCATAAATTTTAGTGTCTTTGGAAGATTAGATACATAATTTGGAATCATGGAACTAAAATAAAATCATAATTTACTTAATCTCCATAATAAGCTCCTAACTTCCTTTCTAGTCTTAAATTTTCATAGGATAACCTGGAGAATACATGAACAAAAGGATGAGATCAAAATCCCAGTAAGGAAATAAACATAGTAATAAAGCATATCACAAGGGTTAGAAGACATAACATTATGACATAAAAGTTTGAACTATGTATTTTATTTTCTGGAAATGGAGTATGGTTTGTGTTTTTTGTCAATCCTCACATGGAATATCAGGGAGCTTGCATAGAAAAGGATTTTATAGTTTAAGCTGAGAACAGTATTGAAGGTGGTTTCATTTCCCAGTTTTTTCCAAATTTCTGGGGTCCAAAAATTTGGATAATGGATATCATTGAAAAAGGTGGATTTTATTTAATTCCTTATGAAAATATGGCAATGGAATGAGTTTCAGGAAGAAGTTCTACATGAGTTGTGTTTCACAAAGGATTCATGATTTTTGATGGTGTTCTCCACGATTATGATGAGAATTTTGAAAGGTAGTTTTTTGGAATCAACATTTCATAAATATGGTAAAGTAATTGATTTCTCTAAGATTGCAATTATTTTTTCGAATATGAGGAGCATCGCAAATAGAGATAGTGTTTCTATGAGATTATGAGAAGAGGAGCATTACGAATGTGTGATGTTTTGATGGAAGGATCTATGAATATGATGAGAATTGTGAAATGTGAATTTCATTAGTGTATAGCAAAGGGAGTATCACAGTGAAGATGTTTTTTTAATGATATGGAAATCACACTGGAGGTGGTGGACCTTTACAAATGACTGAGCTTATAAATAAGAGGCTACCCCTCTTTACTCAGAACAAAATAATTGAGAGAAAATATGGAATCTATCTGATTTCATTAAGCAAGGGGAGATCTGAAAAACATGGATTCTTTGTGATCTTTAACATAGTGAAAAGGATTTTAATGTCTCAACTGATGCCAATTCTTTTAAGAAAAGGGTGCTCCGTGATGATAGGGTTTACCATGATAACTTTGTGAGATTTACGAAGGAGTTTGTTCTGCGAAGGAAGGGATGGTTCATGAAGTTAGTTTGTTCCATAAAGGAAACAGAGCTTCATGAAAGGTAGTTTTTAACCTTTGGTTTTAAGTGAACTGTGATTTCAGAGTGCATAAACTCTAGTCTATGGTGCAAGTAAAGTCTCATGCTAAGTCAGGGGCAAAGACTTTAATTCCAAACCATTGAAGCGACCCTCAATTCAATAAACTATGTTTGACTTCTATCAAAGTAGTGAGTTAGGGGAGTCAATGGAATTGTTCCAATAGATACAGTTATTTTCTAGAAAATATTTTAAAGTTAGTGATCTTGGCACAGATTGACTATGTCTGAACATTGTATTCCATAACTAGTGATGATTAGTGCATTTATGTATGATCAAAAATCTATCAGTGTATGCTCCTTGGACTAGACCTTAGTGGTGTACCAAGTAAAAAATGTTGTGTTTTATTATTGTGTGTAAATGTTTTAATTATTTCACATTACCATGTGATAGGATTAATAAGTTTTTACCAATTTTGGAACAAGACCCATCACTTTAGAGAGAGAAAAGTTGACACCCTGATTTACCCCTCCCCTCTAAGGGTGTTTTGGGGTCTTTCAATAAAAACGCATGGAATGTGACTAAACATATGTAATAATAACATATAGATAATTATATCAAATAATAATAGCATCATATGAATGTGTAAGAAACATACAACATGACATAAACATGAGTCAAGTCTTTCTTCCAAGACAATATCACATGGTGGAAAACATCCCATAAAGAAATCAAGTTTACTCCTTATCCCAAAAGGACACCTCATGATACTAAAACATTACCCAATACATTATAGTTCTATTTTGGTTCACCAATAATAAAATTTTCATGCATATTTGTTCCACAATAATAATCAAACAAAAACATAAGGGTTACCCATGGAAAGAAATGGCTATCGTAATCATTTCATAAGGCATAACCAATGGTGTAACATAATGGTGTCCATGAGAGAATGGGTTGACATTTATAAGGGAAAATAGGGAAATATCATGATAAATTATTTCCAACTGAAGTGTAAACATTTAAATATGGTGCTTAAAAATCTTTAGAAATAATCCACTTTAGTACAGTTTAAGGGAAAATATTTAAGAGGCTTTAAAGAGGGAAAATGAATAATTTTTTGTATAAAATCAGAAATGAACAAAGATATTTTTTCATGATTAATGATTTATTTTAGAAAAATAATGGTGGATTAAAATATACTATATAGTGTAGTTTAAATTGGTTAATAAATCGGGAAATTCCCTTTAATCAGGCTTGCTTATCGAGAGGAATTGAAAAGGGAATATTATAAAACATGTATTTCCCCATAAAATAAAAAATAATTAATATAGGTAAATGTTTTTGGAACATAAAAACAGAATTTATGAGGAGTACATAAGAAAAATTAAGAATTAAACTAGGGTAAATAAAGATAAAGCGTAGCTTGAATGAAAAAAATGGGGGTTTGGAGAGAAACCCTTTCCTTCTGTCCAAAAATGTTCTAAACTTTCACTTAATGCCTTCAATAATCAAATTAAATTCATTAATTATTTAATTAATAAGATATTATAAATGTATTTTATTTATTTTAATTTTTTTAACTACATTTATGACTTTTTTACAAGTTATAAGAATCACTTTCTTCATTCCAATAATGTTCGTTTCATTATTTTATGATTGGTTCCCTTGAGTTTAATTATGGGAGTTCTTATCAAATGGTAGAAAAACGCTAGAAGTGGAATTGTATGATATTAATGAACCTAAATAGTTTTAAATGATCCCATATACCATTTTTTATATATGATAATGATTCTTTAGATAAAATGTTAATGATGAATGTTAGTTTATTTGGGTGAATTTTCGATTATCATAACTTGTTTTGTTTCATAATTTAATATTTTTTATATATATTAGTTATAGAACATAAAACAAGTTGTAATATAAATTTTAAAATATTTTTTAAACATTATAATGGTTTTAATACCTTCCATTAAGGTGGTAATATAAAACAAAAAATCATTATCTATGAAGGTGGTGAATCGACACATCAGGGATGATGTTTTCATTTTCAAGATAAAAATTAGAATAGGAGATATTTGATAATGAAGATAACATTAACATAATAAAATTATAGTATATATTTGATACTATATTTATCATGTTACTTTTTATATGGTAGGTGAGGTAATGATAAGAAATTAAAAGAAATTAAAAGAGAAAGAGGGAGGGTTTTACCTCTTGAGTGTCATCTCCTTGAGAACCTCCTTAAGGCACTCTGAAATGGTATTTTGGTGAGACTATCAAGACCAAAATGTGGGTAAAAGGTTTGTGAGAGTAATTTAGAATAATATTTTAAATATATAAATCTTATAAGGTACAATAATAATATATGTTGAGAGGTGGTTTTTGAAGTTGGAGGAGAGGGGTGTTTTTGATTATTTTTAACATTTGTTTATTATTTTGTCCCAATACTATCAATAGTGTTGATTCTTATGACTATGTACATTAACTATATTATGTAATTTTGATAAAATTTCCACTTACATCATCCATGACTCAACCAGGACTCAAAAATTCATTTATTTACTTATAATGTTAAGTACTGTATATTACAGTATATCACTATTCCCAAAAAATTCAACTCTTTTAGAAAAATAAAAATAATTTACCCTAACCACTCTTTGATATGTATATTTTAAAAATGGACTCCATTTATGAATATAATTTTCTAAATATATGAAATTTAATTTTTAATTAAAATCTTCATTTATTCAAAAAATACATATTTTCGAATTATAAATGATTTTATGATACTTTAGAAAATTAATTAAGGACTCATAAAATTATATTATAATCATAATACAATTAAATATTTATTTATGAATATATTTTATGAAAAAAAATATTTTAAATCATTATATTAACTATAAAATTTTAAATAAGCTTTTACATTTCAAAATAATACCAATACTTAATTTTTTATTTTTAAAAAATTTATTAGCTTATTCCATTATATAAATATATTCTATTTTCATTCATAAGATACATAAATTTTATTTATACTTTCATAGGTGAGTTTACTATTCTATTGGATGGTTTACTATTCCTAATTTTCACATTACTATTCCAATGATTAAGTTATTATTTCATTAGTATAGGTTTCTTAATTTCTAGAAATACCTCTTATTCCATTCATACTTCATTTATAAAGTTTATATTGGGTTATCTATTTAATTTTATATGATTTATACTATATTAAATAATTATAATAAGGTAATTTACATTGATAAAATTCTGGTTCATTATAGGGAGAGGTGATAAGAAACCTCGCTAACCCAATGCAAGATCTCAAACAACATGATGAGCCTCAGGGATAGCTTGCCTCCCCAATATAATATCTATGACCCATATCATGGGGAGACTCTTTGGAAATCATGGTATCCATGTTCAAGCTCTAATGTCCTATAACATTGATTATCATAAGATTTATACCAACATTGGGTTTTCCTAATCAACTCACGGATGACTTAGACCTTCTCAATCATTGCCTACACCATCTCTAGCCCAACAAGAGATGTATCACCAATATCATACTATCATATGGGTTACCTTAAGGGTCTCCCATAAAAGGCCTTTAAATTTTTCATTCTGATATTAGAGTGGAAGATTTTATTTTATTAAAACTCTACCAATGGAAATTGATTCTCCCAACTTTGGATGAAGTCTAACATGAAATACCTCAGCATACCCTCCAACACCTAGATATTGTTCTTGGTATGACCATATTTCTAGGGGTAAAAAGATGTAATCATCCTCATATGGGTACTGAATGCCTCTTTCAAGCCTCTCTACAACCATGATATGAACTACACATCATGGTTAGAGAAAATAGTTGAGGGTACCCCATGAAGGAAAAAAAATATCTTGCATGTACAACTATCTCAAACTATCCACCTAACTTTGCTCCCTGAGTTAAATAAAGTTCACCAAATTCATGAATGTGTAAACTATCACCGAGATGGTTTCATGGCCTCTAACTATCTTTAGAGTTCCTATCACCAATTCCATTGATATGTCATCCCATTTTCACTCTAAAATCTCAAGGGGATGCAACAAACATACCAGAACCTGGTGCTCATCCTTCACATGCTGAAAGGTGAGACGCTGAGATATGAACTCAACCACACTCCATCTCATTCTAGCCCACTAAAAGTTTCACTAAAGGTATCTGTATGTCATCACTACACCAGGATGTACAAAAAAAGGATAATTTTGAAACTCTCTCATCACCTCCTCCCACATCATGACTGGGGTGACCGTCCATCCTTGTAAAAGGATGACATGATTCCTTATGTCAAAAAATTCATCAAGTGAATATCATGTGGATATCTATTCACATAATTCCTCATATTAAATGTCTCATTAGTGGGACTCTAAATCACTAAAGGAGAAAAGGATTCAACACCATCGACTAAAGAAACTTTTTACCCTCATTCTTAGATAGGTTTAGCTACAAGGATGCCAAATGATCAGATCCCTCCTGCACCAAATAAGCATGGGACTTGATACTAAGGTAATCTTCCACCACATTAACCTTATTGGGAGTGTATAATATCTCAAATTTATATTCCTTTAATAACTCCAACTAGTGCCTCTTCCTTGGGTTTAGGTCTCTCTGGGAGAAGACATACCTAATTCTCTGATGGTATGAGTAAACAAAAAAGATCTCTCTCAGAAGATAGTGCCTCCACATCCTCAGAGTGAATACTACTACTTCCACCTCTATGTTGTGAGTCACATAGTTTTTCTTATATTTTATCAACTTCCTCAACCCATATATGATAACTATCTATATCTATATCTTCACACATTCGAGCCTAGATCTTGAGGCATCGTAATACACTATATACTCTACACCCTCCTCTGATAGTCTCAAAATAGAAGAACTCTTCAACCTCATCCTAAATTCCTTAAAGGGTCTCTAACACTACTCAATCCAGGTAAGCAGATCTCTTTCCACATATAGGTGGTCAAATGTACTGAAATCCTAAATAAGTCTTCTACAAACCTATTGTAATACCCCATCAAGACAAGAATCCTCCATAACTTGGACACTCTATTCGATGGATCCTAATAAATCATTACATCAATATTTACTGGGTCCATAGATAAACCATTATTTGAAATGAAATGCCCCAGGAAATGAACCTCATATATCCAAAACTAGAACTTCAAGATCTTACTATAAATTTGGTGCTCCCAAAGTAAATTTAAGACTATCTTCAAGTTCTCTGCATGCTCCTCCTCTGATGCATAGAAGAAGACAAAAAAAATTAGTCCAAGTATGACTAGAAGATTAGGTTCATCAAATACATAAACATTGTGGGGTAATTTCACCCCAATGGGAATTACTAGGAAGTCATAATGTCCATAGAGACATTAGAATACCATCTTCAGAATATTATCCTTGCAAACTCTCAACTAGTGGTAGCCGAACTGAAGATCGAACTTTGAGAACCAACTCACACCTCAAAACTTGTCAAATAGGTCATCAATTCTTAGAAAGGGGTACTATTTCATTATCCTGGCGTGGTTCAGGTGACTATAATCCATAAAAAGACATAAGCTCATGTCCAAAATTTTTCATGAACAAAATTATACCTACCTAGGGGGACACACTGGGTTTGATAAAACCCTTCTCTCATGGTTCCTTCAACTATATTTGTAGCTCCTGGATCATAGTAAGGTCTATCGGATATAATTTAGACAATATCATAGTTTTACCATGATGAAATTCAATAAAAAAAATCAATCTCCTTCCATGGTGGTAGTCCTGGAATGTCCTCAGGGAATACATCCATAAAATCATCCAAGACTAAGGAATCTAGATAACTGAAGATCATTATGCACCAAGGGATACACTCTCCAAATGATGGGTGATGGTATATTGCCTCCTACTCACAAAACCCCCTCATCCCACTATTATATCTCTCTCCCATAAAGTAGAATCGCATCTCATTAGTGTGAATGAATTTAAATCATCTACATTAATTTCCAATCTGGGATTATACTATGGATACCAATCCATACCCAAGATGATGTTATAGGGTCCCATCATGAAGACCAAAAGGTCCCATGAGAACCTCTCTCCACCAAGGGATATCCCACACTATTGGAAGATAAAATATACAGAATAAGTTTTACCCGTAGGAATCTCAATATAGAGTTGTTGGGATAAAGCCTCAACTAGGAACTCCAGCTCTCGAACCATGAGTAAATAGATAAAGGACTGACTCATACCTATATCTACTATTTCGGATGAAATATTATAATAAATAGATATTTTACCTATAATAATCTATTTTTTTCACTAGTTC
This sequence comes from Viscum album, assembly GCA_963277665.1. NCBI lineage: Eukaryota > Viridiplantae > Streptophyta > Magnoliopsida > Santalales > Viscaceae > Viscum > Viscum album. The sequence goes on from OY728122.1 coordinate 1,137,083,644, forward strand.
ATACACATCCATAGCCTATATCTATTCTCAGGCCTGATCTCCAGCTCTCTGAGCCTAAAGTGGTCTCCCTAGTGGTGGTGGTGGAAGGATATCATAATGTCATCTGTCAACCATAGCTCATCCTCCTAGAACTCCACTTGCTACTCTACCATCTCCACCTCCCTGGGGGGCCACCCTACCCTTTCCTAGAAGATCTATGATCATGGAGTTGCATCATCTATGGTATTATATCTGCTATCAACCCGTGCTCCTCATCAAGTTGGGTCAGGAAATCATGTACCATGTGACCTCACCCATCACATGCATAGCACCACCCTTCTATGGGATGCCATGGTCCTCTATGCTTCCCCTTACCACTTACTAGATTCTGATCCAAGGAATATATCTTATGCTAATATCCTATTAATTGGAACCTGTTAACTATTTTAGAAGACTCGAAAATATAATTCCCACTACCAGCTCTAACTTCTTGGCACCCTTCTAATAGAAATATATGTGTCACCAGTGCCCACTCCAACCCCCCATCATAGGTGGGAATTCTCAAGGGTACTACATTATCAGAGATATCTCTATGGAGACCCTTCTCAAACATATGTTCCTAGAATTATCCATCTTGAATCATGTCAAGGGAGTACCACGTAAGTTCTATGAACCTCGTAGCATAATCATCAATTATCATCCATCCTTGTTGAAACACCGGAATCTCCTGAATCCAAATTGAGTGAAACCATGAAGGGTAGTACTCCTCATAGAACAACTACTTGAATTTGGTCTATGAGAGTGTCAAATCATCATCAATTTACATAACTATACTCCACCAATTGCCTATTAATGCATGGAAAAGGCTAGATTCTTGCATAACCACATGATCAGTCAGTGTATGGATAATGCTGAAAACATGAATCACTAACTATGTCCAATCAACTGTCACCTGGGGATCTAGATCATCCCAGAACCTCATCGTCCTCTAGCATTGGAACTCATAGAGTGTGAAAAGCCTATGTGCATCCCCATTATACTTTACTAGTATGATTTACTACTCAAGAGGTTTTGTTGGTACAACCTATCCACTTAGAGAAATATTCTAATGTGATGGACCCTGAACGGAGGCCTAATCACTCATACTACCCTCATCTTGATCTGAAATAGAAAACCGAGCTGGCTATCTTGGAAGAGGATTCCTAAAATTTTAATCAGTATGTACTACAGTCATATGATAATATATATATATATGGGGAGATTAATCAATAAGGACATTCAAATACTCAATCCTATATAATTCACATGCCATTGATCCCTACGACCAATGTCTTGGTATGCTGAGTTGACAAGTAGGTACTTAGAGTCTGGGTGAATGGATACATCAGTCATTGCACCAATACTAGGTTCCCTAGCCTGAAAGTCACACTTGAGACACTTTTACACTATTTACCTAAATCCCAAATAAATCCTTATAATGGGACCACTCCAAACACCTTCCCATGGAATGAACTACTCAAATAACAATCTTCCATGACCCGACCCAACGAGGCTTGAGTCGTAACTAGCCAAATCCCACCTCCATGGGACAAGGGTTGGAAAATCATGTTGAAATTCATAACTAATATGGGATGCCTTTTACAAATGTACTTTTACACACACACCTGACCATCTCCATGCATAATTGAAGTGGAATAATAATAAAAATATGAAACATCTATAGAATAATCATGAATGAAAAAAAAACTCTAGGGAGTATAAGATTATGATAGTGTAAATTGAAATGTAAATGGGAAAAATACATGACTAATAAGAAAGATTTCCTAACCTAACAAAATTAAAAAAACTAAATGTTGATAGATCCCAGCTCCAAATTCCCAAGATCTAGCCATTATATGTGTTCAAATAAACTAGGTATCCCTATGATCCTCTGTAATCACTGCCAACATGTCCATAATTTTTATAATACATGACACATGTTGGAAAATCCCATGAAAGGGTGAGTATATACATACCGATTCAGATGCCCCAAAATCCGAAGGGGAGTAATAAGAGACAAGATAGGCATAGACAGATCAACCCAAATCAAGAGTGTAAAAAAAATCCTATAACATGGAAATAGATATATATATACTCATAAAAGAAACCCAAATGAGAGAGAAATGTGATCTCCATCTCACAGACCCACCCCAGAAAGAGTACCATCAATTCAAAATTTCCATCAATGATTCCTAGAATCTCACATGTCTATCCAAAGAGACATCCATGTCAAGCCACACCTCGTCATTGTGTCATGTATTCAATGGACCAAAATCTCTAGGTATTGGAAACATGCCTTGGTACAACAAAAGGGTTCCACTCAAGTAGTTGAGAGAGGTCCCATACCCTACCCATTTGGAGGGTTCCACTCTATTGGTAGAGGAACCATTACTAGTATCTATTGGAGGAATCTACTCTAATGGTTGATAGAAGACCCATGCTCTGCCCAGTATAAGGGTGACACTCTAATATTCAATTGATAACCTAGGACCCATCCAGTAGTAGGGTACCACTCATTATTTAGGTATAGGACTCATTCCATATCTCTACAAGAGGGTTCCACTCTAATAGTCAATTGAAGACCAGTGCCTTGCCTAGTATAAGGGTTCTACCCTGATCTCTCTTGTGATCATGAATGATCACTATCATTGTCACCGATCATATCCTTATGAATCATAACTCTCATAAAATCTCATAACATATCTCAACAACCACAATGATTTCTAAAATCACATTCTACATGGAAAAATCCTAGGAAAGGCTACTTGAATGCTAAAATCCAAGTCCAATTTGTTGAAAGTGGGTGCCCTAGACCCAACTTGTTTTGTACTTTGATTACTACTACATGTATTCCATTTGTTATAATACATGTGTTTATCTTATCATAATATTGTAGATACTTTTTCATCCACTTTGTTTATGTCAATTTCCTTATACTATTGTCGCATCAAAGGGTTATAGTAGATCATAGGCTATAATGTGAACCCTAAGATGCCATGAAAGTAATATTAAAGAAACTTCCTATGGTCCAGTTATATCATTATGAAAGGACACATATGATGTGTGACCATCAGGTGCTGGGGGCTCATAATCATTGAGACTTCTTCTCATGAAGTTCGCACTTGATGATCTTTAGTAGTTGAGATCATGAAGATAGACCTGAATAATAAGAACACCACATGATTTAGGTTTAATTGGTCGTTCCTATCTACAGACATCTGTAATGGTATTTAGACTTGAGATCATTGTCAATGGATGTCATTTAATTATGTACATTTTATGCAAGGAGAAAACCACGATGACAAAATTGTGGAGAGGTAGTTTGTATCGGGTATGTCATTAATGGCATGGAATTGATTGAATGATCAAGAAAGGATTTTTTTCTTCTGAGTTCAGGAAGAGATATGTCGGTCCTGGTTTATTAGGATGGTTTCACCTTCATTAAATCCATGGACATGGTAGTGGAAGGTAATATCGTCTGGAAAAATCAACAAACAAAATAAATAAAATAAAGAATGGTGACACTAGTGTGTATTCTTCTTTATTGAGATATCGATGAAAAGGAGATTATATTACACTGACCGTGTTCGTAGGAAGACAGTCATTTCTTTGACTTTTCCTTATCTATATAGGGGCCTCTATGGGTTGCTAGACCCCACTCTAGGTCGGTGGATATTATTCACTACTATTGATGTAAGGTCCTAGAGGGTAACACACAATAGCGCCTTGAGCATCTGCCCTATTTTGTGAATAGGAATATATAACTTGGTGGGCCCTGCTAAAGGTTCTGAGCACTATCCAAGTTCTATGGATCACCAAAGAATAAATAAATTTATTGATTATTCAAGTTCAGAATAATTTGTTCAATTTATTTATAACATGTATTTACAAGTTATATAGTAAATACAAGTATTAATATTATTCAAATGGATTTTAATATCCTAGGTTTGTTTAATATTAGCAGGAGGTATGAGTCGAGTTAAAGTCTCAAATTTATCATGTAATAAATTTATATATTACAAGTATGTGATAAATTATAAATATTATTTATGTCATAATTTTATTTGTCATAAATAATTATTTATAACACTTATATAGCAGACGTCTATTACACGGGGGGTCGGGAATCCATACCGCTTATTTTAAACACTCCTTATATAAGTGAAAGAGAGACTCTCCCATGTTAACTATTCATGTGTTAAGATTGAGATATTATCTATCCTCCTGGAATCTAGAGAGAGAGTATCTCATGCGAAGGAAGATCTTCAAGTTCATCCATATCGGATTGAAGCCTCTTCCTTTGCGGTGATCTTCGCTATGCTGAAGTGAGTGTTGAAGATCTGCGCTATCACCCGGATCTTGATGAACAGCATGCAAGAAAATTTGAGAGGTGTGTGTGGACAATCTATAGGGCATCGACGTTGGAGTCTTTGAGCAACGATCACTGGCGTCCTGCGGTGGACTTACACATGATATTTCTGAACAAGTTACATGTTCAGTTTAATTTTGTGATCTATTTAAACCTTGTGAGATCCTCAGACCAAATTGGGATAAGATCACCTGGGTTGACAAGGTTACGTCACTCTGGTGATGTAGAAAATTTTAAATTCTCGGCCCACCAGATTCTTCTATGCCGTCTTGGTACCCAACAATGGTATCAGAAAGACCACAAGGTTTTTTTGAGTCAACAAAATTATGATTCATTAAATTTAAGTGTGGGGTGTTAAGACGGTTCATTCGGATCCGATCACATGTCGTTTCGTTTTCAAATGATCATTCTACGATCATTTAATATTTTTAATCGGATTGATGTTGTGGTTTATTTTTCGTTCATTTGATGTTAATCTCAATCATAATTTAGATAAAATTAAATGTAATATTTTATTAATATAAAATATAATATAATATTTTATTATAACATATTTTCCACAAAGATGTGTGGAAAATATTTTTGATAATTAAAAAAGGAAAGCGGGGAGACTAAGACCCCAATTTGGGGTTTTCTTGCTTTCAAAAGAAATTAGGGAAGACCAAGACCCCAAAATGGGGTCTTCTTCGCTTTATTTAAAAAAAAGGGGGTGGTGGCATCTTTTTGTCTAAGGAAAAAATTAATAAATAAAAAAAAGTAAAGGGAAATCCAAAGGGGTCTCCTCCTTCACGTGGCGCACAAGGGGTGTGGCCACCCCTTGGAAACCCTAGCCACCACCCCTGTGCACTAGACTGCTGGACCATGCCACCTCCCAGACCACTTCGCACTGCCTAGAGCCGCGCCAGCTAGCCATCTCCCACCTGTCCTCTTCGTGCTGCCCCGAGGCCTGCAGGATTCCTCCTCGCACCGCTCTGAGTCGCGCTGGACCACCACTCCACTCCAGAACCCCAGCCGCCCTGAGCTCGTCGGAACACCTCCGACCGGACTTGGTCACATCGCACCGCCCCTAGCCGGACCTCCTGCTCATGCCGGCCGATAAGAGCACCAGTCGCGCCGGTCCAGGCCATGCTGGAATGGTCCACCGCCTCGCCGGCTCACCGGAGTAGCGGGCTGCCAGCCATGCGGCTGGTCGGTATGCATATCGGCCTCCTCCCGCTCCCTTCGGACTTCACCGGAAGTTTCTCCCACTACGAAAGTTGCTAGACCGAGTGGTCACGCCGCGGTCATGCCGCGGTCACTTCATGGTCACGCCGCGGTCACGCTGCGGTCACCCCACGGTCATATCGCGGTCACGCCGCAATAATGTCATAATTGGCCCTATTCTAGGACGACACCCCATGGAGGTTTGCAATCCTGTCGAACTTTCCGGATAGAGGTAACCCTGCTTTAAATTAATTTTAATTAATTTAGTTTTTTAAATTAAATTAATTAGAATTAATTTTTGGTTTAACTTAAGCTAATCTGAAATATTAATTTAATTGATGTTTAGAATTAAATTAATGGTTTAATTTAATTTTTAGAATTAAAATTAAATTAAACAAATGAAACTGATAAAATAAATTATTTTAATTTAATTAAATTCATTTAATTTATTATAACACCATCGTGTTATTTAAATTTATTTCAATTTAATTTTCTTGTGCATATTTTACCCTGACTGGTCTTGAGCAAGTGACTGAACTGTGCATGTCTGGTATTTATTTATTTATTTAATTATTTATTCAATGCATGCAATAATTGTAATAATTAATTAGATAAATGATGGTCTATGAATCGTCTCTTTTAATTCAAATATGTATAAGGGACTACGTGTCCATTGCACGAGGTGAATTTTGTACCCCTAGACCCCCTCGCCTGTGTGCGAGTACATTTTTAATTAAATGATGATCTGAGACGTATACCCCGCCAAGATGAGGGAGTAAACCAGACGGGAGCCAAGCATTTTGCACAGGTAAAGTTGTGACGTGAGTCAAGTCACGACTCAGGTATAGATGCCCCTAGGTCAAGATTGATCCGTTATGGATCGGTCTTTATAGAATGCTCAAGACCAGTCGAATTGCATGATTTACTTTATGCGTAGTTTATTATTTTATATGTGTGCTTGATTATTGCATGATCACATAGAATAGTAAACAAGATAAAAATGCATAAAGATGTGAAAAATTATATTCTATTGCATGTTCAGTTATGAGCGTGAAAACCTAGTTTGAACATAATAAATAAAAAAGGATTATATTTGTCAATAAATAAATATAAAAATCCCTCAAAGATATATTAAGTCTAAAAGCCTTCCATTTTTCCCATCTAAAAAAAAATAGGTGTTTGGGGTGCTCGTCAGCCTTAGTTAAGAGTTCCTCTTACTACCGGGGCATTTTCATAAGAGAAATGGGTTGACTTAACTTAAGTGAGTAGTCAAGGATTAGCCTTAGCTAACTTGCTATCACTTTAGAGGCAAGATGTTGAGGTAATCAAGTTCAGATTCCAAAATATGGGACTTTACTCAACAACACAAAGAACCACAATAACAAGTAGTTGGCCAGTCTAGTGCCTACCTTGAAACCCTCCAAGTAGTGGTGTATCCCTATCTTGTAGAATACGAGGGAGGTTTCGAGGATCCTTTACACTAGAATACTCAAGTGATAGAGTATTCTAAATCTAATAGTGAGGGATATTAAGGTTCACCAAAATATTGGGAGACATTAAAATGATATAATAATTTATTAATCATAAATTTCAAAAGGTAATCAAGACAAAGAACTAACTTATAAATGTTTACCTGATGTAGATTCAAAATGGAAATCACAAACACCACAAGTACTTTATCACTGTGATCGATCTTGGATAAAGAAAATATCCTAACCATAAATAACTTCCAGGAGTGGTACAGGTGCTTTCACATAGTACTACACCAAGAAAGGAAGTTATATGTGCTGGAATCTCCAAAACCTGTTGAGCCTCCTTAGGGATCAAGTAATGCGGAAAAAGATAAATGGATAAAGCATGTAGACAATGCACTTGATGTATAATGCATCATGTTTTCATCCTTGTCCGGCCAATTACAAAACATTCATGAGGATGAGGACACCTACAAGATGCTTTCACATCTCCAAGAACTTTATGAAGAGAGGGACAGGTAAGAAAGGTATGAGATCTCATGTGCGCTTTATAAGTGCAGGCTAGCAGAAGGGCACCAAGCCTTTCCTCACTTACTCAAGATGATTGGGTATATTTAGAGGCTTGAACCCCTTGGGTTCAAACTAAACCAAGAACTAGCAGTGGATCTCATTATTTCCTCTTTATCGTCAATCTTCTCAACTTTTATTGTAAATTATAATATGAATGATATGACAAAGTCACTCCCAAACCTTTTGGATTTAGTTCACCAAGCTGATAAGGATATGAAAAATACCAATTCATTTGTCCTTATGATGAACAAGAAAAACAAGGGCAAGGAAAAGGGGTCTAAGGCCATGTCAATGCCAAAGACACCAATCCATCTTCTTGAAAAGAATCCAAAGATTTAGAGGCAAAGTAATGAGTAGGAAGTTGTTGGCTTTGGATGTGGCAAGAAAGGCCACTGGAAGAAGAATTGAAAAGCTAGAAAGAAGAAGCAAACTGGTGCTTCTACTTCATGTGTTTTTGTCATCGAATTCAATATATCTTTATCTACAAGTTGGGTATTGGATACGGAATGTGGCTCACACATTTTTATTTATATATAGGAACCAAGTAGGTTCAAGAAGATTGCAAAATGTCAAGTGGATCTCTGAGCTACAAATGGTGCAAGTCTGGCAGCCTTGGTAGTGGGAGACTATCATTTAACCTTTCCAACTTGTATGGTTCTAGTTTTAATCAATTTCTATTATGTACCTTATGTTACCAAAAACATTATCTTTGTGTCAAGTCTAGACACGATGGGTTTTTATTTCATGTTTGGAAATAAAAGTTGTCTCTTTTATAAGGATAACATATGTTATGGTATAGAACAACTTAACAATGGTTTATATATGTTGGAACTATAAAAATCAGTAATGGAAATCAATGAAAAAAATAGCCAACATGACTCAAATAACACCCGCCTATGGCACTTCAGGCTTGGTCATGTAAATGAGAAGCGATTACGAAGATTGCATCTAGAAGGGTATCCAGACTCGGTACAGTTAGAACCCTTAGATGTATGTCAAGCTCGTTTATATGGAAATTTGACCAAAGCACCTTTCTCAGGAAAGGGATAAAGATCCAATGCAGTGCTGGAATTAATACATACTGATGTATGTGGTCCATTTCCAATAGAGGAAAGGGGTGGTTTTCTATACATCATTAATTTTACTAACAACTATAGTAGGTATGGCTATATCTACTTAATGCGGTATAAGTCAGATTCCTTTTAGATATTTGAGGAATAACAAAATGAAGTAGAAAACCAACTTGGTAAGAAGATAAAATCACTTTGCTCTGACCGAGGTGGAGAATATTTTAACCAAGATTTCATTGATCACTTGAAGGAGTGTGGGATAGTGTCCCAACTCACTCCTCCTTATACACCACAATGGAATGGTGTTAGTGAAATGAGTTATAGGACCTTGCTTGACATGGTCAAATCAATGATGATTCATGAAACCCTTCCATTATCCTTTTGGGGATACGCCTTGTAGACAGTAGCATACACCCTTAACCAAGTACCAACTAAAGCTATAGATGGGATTCCATATTAGTTATGCTATGGAAAGAAACCCAACCTGACACACATGCGTGTATAGGGGTGAGAGGAAATTTTTGAAGACTTTACCAAGTGACAAATTAGCATCCATAAGCACTAAGTTCATCTTTATAGTTTATCCTATGGAAACTAGAGGATATTACCTATATAATTATTTAGATAGAAAAGTAATTGTGGAAAGATAGGCCACATTTATAGAAAGGGGACACATTTCTATTTGAAATAGTGGAAGCAATATTGACTTTGATGAAGTTAATGCTCCAGATGCGCAAGAGTTGGTAGAGGAACAATCTCTACAAGAATAAGTGGAATAATAAATTGTTCCTGAGACACAGATACTGCGTAGGTCTATGCAAGAGGTTATAGAACTAGATTTTTATGGTATTCTTGTCACTGAGTTAGGTGAAACATTAGTCCTTCAGGATAATGAACCTATAACCTACAAGGAAGTAGTAGAAATCAAATAAGATGCTAAATGGCAAGAATCCATGAATTCTGAGATGGATTCCATGTACCAAAATCATGTTTGGATTTTGGTAGACCCTCCAACTGATGTAAATCCAATTGGATGCAAATCGATATTCAAGAAGAAGCTAGATATGGATGGTGAGGTTAATACCTTTAAAGAAATACTGGTTGAAAAGGGTTTCAGGCAACATCAAGGCATTGACTATGATGAAATCTTATCACCAGTAGCAATTCTTAAATATATCAGAATATTGCTTGCAATAGCAGCCTTTCATGATTATGAAATTTGGCAAATGGATTTCAAAACTACTTTTCTAAATGGGGTGTTGGTTGAAGACGTCTATATGACTCAACCTGAAGGGTTTGTCTAGTCAAAGAATGACAATAAAGTATAAAAGCTGCATAGATCCATTTATGGATTGAATCAGGTATCAAGATCATGGAATGTTCATTTTTATGAGGCTATAAGAGATTTTGGTTTTGTCAAAAATGAAAGTGAGCCTTGTGTCTATAAAAGGTTTGAAGGTAATGCCATAGTTTTACTAGTATTATATTTTAATGACATATTAATTATGGGAAACTAGGTGCAAGTATTACAATCAGTTAAGACTTGATTAAATGAATGCTTCTACATGAAAGACTTAGGTGAAGTAGCCTACATTCTAGGGATCAAGATCTATCAAGATATATCAGAAAGGTTGCTTGGGCTAAATCAAAGTACATATATTGACAAGGTACTCAAAAGTTACATTATGGAATAATCCAAGAGAGTATTTTTACCTATGTCACATGGTGTAAATATCTCCAAGAAAATGTGTCCACAAACATAGGAAGAGATTAAAAGAATGAGTAGAGTCCCTTATGCTTTGGAAGTGGGTTATATCATGTATAACATTATATATACTAGGTTTGATGTCACCTTTTCTTTATGAATGGTGGTTAGATATCAAGCCAATCTAGGAGAACTGCATTGGACAGCTGTTAAAACTATACTAAAGTACTTGAGGCGTACTAAGGATATATTCATGGTGTATGGAGGAGATGAGGAACTAGTTCTGAGGGGATACACTGATTATTGTTTCCAGACAAGTCATGATGATATGAAATCGCAGTCAGGCTACATAATTTTCCTGAATGGTGGTGAAGTGATCGGAAGAAGCTCGAAGAAAGCTGTGGTTACAGATTCTATAGTAGAGTCCAAAAATATTGCAGCTTTTGATGCAGAAAAGGAAGTAGTTTGGATATGCAGCTTTATCTTATACATTGGTGTTGTACCTATCAGTGCATACCCTGTACCAGTATATTATGATAATACTGCTGCAGTGGTGCTTGCCAAGGAGCCCAGGTCTCACCAAAGAACAAATCATATTCTTCGAAATTTTCATCTCTTGAGGTATTTTACTCAAAGAAGTGAAGTTACAGTTAGAAGAGTAGCCACAGAGGACAACATGGTAGACCCCCTGACTAAATCCATTTCTCAGCAGAAGCATGAAACACATGTGAGAGCTAGTGGATTGAAACCTGTTAGCAATTGGCTCTAGTGCAAGTGGGAGTGTTGAAAGTGGGTGCCCTAGACCCAACGTGTTTTGTACTTTTATTACCACTACATGTATTTAGTTTGTTATAATACAAGTGTTTATCTTGCCATAATAGTGTAGGTACTTCTGCATCCACTTTTTTTGTGGAAATTTCCTTAGATTACTTGTCGCATCAAAGGGTTATAGTAGATCTTAGGCTATAATGAGAACCTTGAGATGCCATGATAGTAATCTTAAAGTAAAGTCCTATGGTCCAGTTACATCATTCTGAAAGGACACAGATTATGTGTGACCACCAGGTGCTGGGGGCTCATAAGCATTGAGACTTCTTCTCATGAAGTTTTCACTTGATGATCTCTAGTAGTTGAGATCATGAGGACAAACCCTCATAATAGAAAAACCGCATGTTTTAGGTGTCATTGGTCATTCCTATCTATGTACATGTGTAATGGTATTTGGACATGTTATCATTGTCAATGGAAGTCATTTAATTACATACATTTGATGCATGGTGAAAACCATGGTGACAAAGTCATGGTGAGGTAGTTTGTGTCGGGTATGTCATTAATGGAATGGCATTAATTGAATGATCAAGAAAGGATTTTTCACCTTTGAGTTCAGGAAGAGATATCTCAGGCCTGGTTGATTAGGATGGTTGCACCTTCATTAAATCCATGGCTGTGGTAGTGGAAGGTAAGACCATTCGGACAAATCAACAAACAAAATAATGAAAATAAATAATAATGACACTAGTGTGCATTCTGCTTTATTGAGATATCGATGATGAAGAGATTATATTATGCGGACCATGTTTGTATGAAGGCAGTCATTACTTTGACTTTGTCTTATCTCTATAGGGGCCTCGATGGGTTGCTAGACCCCGCTCTAGGTTAGTGGATATTATTCACTGCTATTGAGGTAATGTCCTAGAGGGTCACACACAATAGCGCCTTAAGAATCTTCCCTATTGAGGGAAAGGAATATTGAACTTGGTGGGCCCCACGAAAGGGTCCGAGCACTATCCAATTTCTATGGATCACTAAAGAATAAAAAAATTCATTAATTATTCAAGTTTATAATAATTCGTTGAATTTATTTATAACATGTATTTACAAGTTATATAGTGAATACAAGTATTAATATTATTCGAATGGATTTTAATATCCTAGGTTTGATGATATTAGCTGGAGGTGTGGGCTGGGCTAAAAAATCAAATTTATCATGTAATATATTTATATATTACAAGTAAGTGATAAATTATAAATATTATTTATGGCATAATATTATTTGTCATAAATAATTATTTATAACACTTATATATCAGACGTCTATTATATGGGGGGTTAGGAATCCATACCGCGTGTTTTAAACATGCCCTATATAAGTGAAAGAGAGACTCCCCCATGTTAACTATTCAAGTGTTAAGATTGAGATCTTCTCTCTCATCCTGGAATCTAGAGAGAGAGTCTCTCATGAGAAGGAAGATCTTTAAGTTCAGCCATCTCGGATTGAAGCTTCTTGTTTTGCGGTGATCGTCGCTGCGCTGAAGTGAGCGTCAAAGATCCGCGGTAGCACCCAGATCTTGACGAATGGATATCAAGCAGATTCGAGAGTTGTGTGTGGACGATATAGAGGGATTCAACATCAAAGTCCTAGAGAAACGATCGTCATTATCCTACAGCGGACTTTCACACGCTAATTTCAAACATGGTACATGTTCAGTTTAATTTTATGATCTGTTTAAACCATGCGAGATCCTCAGACCAAACTGGGACAAGGTCACCAGAGTTAATAGGGTTACATCACTCCAGTGATGTAGAAAATTTTAAATTCCCAGGACACAGGCTTCCACTACTCCATCCTGGTACCCAACACAATTTATGGAGATATGATAGGTAGAAGTTTCCTCAACAAGGAAGTAGGGGTACATGTTGTATGGTCTCACTCCACCACCTGTTTGTGACTCTTCCAGTATACAAAACACTTCCCATGTATCCCTAGATTATGTTTAAGGGGAATAAATGATATGCATTAGCCACTCAGGGTCCTTCCCATGATTCTATCCATGTCTATGTAAACTTTCGCATGACCATATACTTTGTTTCATGTCTTTTCCCCCTGCACGGGGTCCCACTCATGTCCTTCAAGCTATGTCTGGTACCCTAGCCATGTTCTATAAAATGGGATGTGACTTTTCATGCCCATGTCTATGTACTCTTGGAGTACATGTCAGTTCAAATTCACTGGATCACATGGCATGTGGGGGTCCCACATAGTGTGTGGTACTTATTATCTCGCAAAACCCTAGCCCCATATATTTTCAAGGAGCACATAGTGTGTTCTTACAAAATGCACGATGTGTAGTCTAGTTTTTTTTATAGAAACTCAGATATATTCCTTCATGTTATATATCTACCTTCGTCACTTTGAATATTTCCTCTATGTGGCTCAAAATCAAATGGGAAGCCTTCTTTCATCATTTCCGGTCATCAGTTAGTTGGAAAATTATTTTCCAATTCACCCTTTCACGCCTGCATATTTCTCATTAATTTATCTATTTGATCCATCTCCACTTTAGATATAGGATCTAAAATAAGTCATATGAAATCCATAAATCCTCTGAATCCATACTTATTTCATCAACATTTTGTCTCATGTGAATCCACCATGAATCTAGGTGTCCAATCAGGCTAAATCCCACCAGAAAATGTTTAATCGAGACCCCATATGCTAACCAGTGAAGAAAAAGAAAAATAGATAGGGAAATCATAATAAATAGATGTGAAAAAATCATTAAAAAATCATTCTTGGTCAATGAATACAAACTGGGATGCTCTTTGTGAGAAAAACTGAATAAAAAATTTAAAACCCGGTCCATGGTCTCACATAAAGTCTCCATTTGAACTATGATAAATAAACAATATGATCATGATCCATAATTTAATAAATAGGGGAAGAATACACAAATATATTATTCATGCCTCAAATTAGATCATTCTTCAATGAAGAATGCACTCACAAATGAATGAGAGAAATCTTTGGGTTCACTGCGACTTTATTCACCTGGGTCTAGAGTCTTGTTGTCATTAGATTTTGATTTTCCAATAATTTGTGGTAGATCTATCCTCTCAATAATCCTAGGGTTATGACGAAATCCCTATAAATCCACCATAACATGGATTAAATATATTAAATTAAGTTTTATGGGTTTGATGAATTAATTAATTAATTAATTAATCCACTAAACACACCTTCCAATATAAATTTTATCCGAACATCCTACACTAAACTGTTTTGGGTCACTTATTAGGTAAACCTCACATTCTAGATTCTACCATGGTCTCATATTTTCTATCTGAGACTCATTTTAATAGTTTCCCATTATATTTAAGAACTCATATGTGCGTGATATAAAATATTTTTAATATTTTTATAAAATTAATTCCAGGAACATCAAACTGTGGAATCGCATGTCGTATCATCTCTTGGCTCTAAAATTAATATGAGATATATTTCAAAGTATTACAAGGAAAGAATAGGGTCTCTATATATGAATATCATTTGAGGTTTGTGACTCGATGATCAGTTTGGCTTGAGTGTTTCATGGTGACCTTTTTTAGACTCTTTCAATGGATTTCAAAGGATAGGATCATGTAGTATTTCTGAGTAAATAATGTTTTTTTTCTATATGTCAAGATGGATTTCATGAGGTTTGATAAGTGAAGGTTTAGATTCTAGATTTGAGGACTATATAAATAGGAGCCTTTGGGTTTAGTTGAAATTGTTGTATGGTCATTACGGCTAGGTGTTGTTGAGATATTGAAATGAGTCTGAATGGTTCTTGAGGATGCCCTTATGGGATTATTTTTGATAAAGTGGTTGGTAGTTGACATAGTCGAATATTGAGGGTGCATGTGTTTCATTTTGATGCTTGGTTTACCCTTCTAGGTGATTTAGTACCTATGGATGGTTTTTTTTCAAGGAATTCTGGCAGAGGTTTTCCTATGTGGTATTTTTATTGAGGTTTCACTTGTGATGAGGACCCCTTGTGGAGGTTCCTTCTTTGAGGTGGCCATGAGGATCATTGATTATAGGAATGTGATATTATTTTTTATTCCTATTTGGTGTTCTATTGATCAAGGATCATTTGGAGTCCACTAGGGTCTATTTGGGATGTTTCTATATTGGGCATGTCATGTGCTTTTCAATGGGCTAAAGCAGTACCTTATAGGGTTTCCTTCTCATTATGTGGGCTTTGGCCCATTTTTTGATCTTTTGATAGGCATAGATCAAGATCTTTGGTGCAGTAGGGGATTCGACAGTAGGATGACACTTTATGTTGTGACCTAAGGAACTGTGGGAGCCCTGAGTTTTGGTTTGGCCCTATGGTGGGTCATTGAGAGCCCATGGTGGTTATTTGGTTGGATGCAGAGATTCAAGGTGCTAAGAGAGGCCATGTGACTTGTTATCCGAGAGTTTATTAGTTCTACTAGTTTATCTATTTGGATAGTGGATTAAATGTGGGATCATCCATTATTTTACTATCCATGTTCATGATGTTTGAGGTAGCTCTACTCAAGACTTTGGTTGGGGAGGAGACCCCTAGGATATCTTGAATCGTGCATTGGACATGATTTTACATCTAGTTCTCTACTCTTTTGGTTGGATATCATTAGATGGTATTAGAGAGATAATGGGTGATCTAGATGAGTGAGACACCCTTCTAGTTTACTATGTCTCCCTAGACAGAGTGTCTTCATGCTCGTGAGGTGATGAGTCACTCATAGATTGGGTTTTTTGAACCATGGATATTGTGCTCTCAGGAATGTGGATGTCAATTGATCCTAGATTATAGTATAGATCCCACCTTTTTGGGTTTATAGATAGTGCTCAACTCATTATATAGAACTTTTGGGACTGATAGGTCCTCTAGTTATATCAAACTAGATATTCTTATCACCAATTCATATTATGCTATTGGATTCCTAGATCACGGTAGAAGTTCTTTTCATGTGGACACCTATGCTTACCCATAGGGATCAACATTCATTCCTTTTATTTTAGATGTCTTGGAGATCCTATTTATATCTAGAAGGCATGTCATGTGTCATGTGGATGGGTGAGAAACGTGCTTTAAATCCTCTAGTATGGTCTAGAGTGGGGGTATAATTACCTCATGTGTCAAAATAGAACCCACGGTTGGATTTATTCCTATTTGTTCCCTTTATTTTGTATAGTATTTATTTTTATTCCAACTATTTTTATATTTTAACTAGGTATGGAATATCATGTGTTCATGAACTTGTTATGATAGAATATTATAGGCACACCATTTGGGGTGGCCTACTGAGATTTATTTATCACCCCTATACATGCACCTCAATGTGCGTGTAGACCAGGTGTCTTATTTTAGGATAGAGAACATGTTGCACGATGGATGGGGATGAGGCCTAGTGTTTCTTGATCGAGAGGAGATGATTTTGTGGAGTCTAATGACTATGATAGTGTTTATTGTTCATTTTGGAGACTAGTTATGTGGTTTATCTATGTTTTAGCATCATATCCAATTGTATTTTTTTTAGTTTTTTTTATTTTCTATATGTGGTTGGCCCATTGGAAGACCGAAATTTTTATGTTATTCATGATTTGTTTCTATATGACTATATACTACATTAAATTTATTATCGCATTCTTTTGTTTTTTAAATTTATTATATATACTCTAATGTATATAAATGTGTATGAATTTGGTTATTTTCTGATGTTATTACACTCTGACTAGAGGGTATAGTCCCCCCGTTGTATCTTTTAGAACCTCACTACTGGTTGGAAGCGTCTAGCATTTAGGGAGGAATGCTTGAGGCCTTATTAGAATCTATATTAGGTGACATGTTAGGTCAACATGGGCTGGTTCATTATAGATTCCTTCATCCTATTCATGGAGAACTGGGGAAGAAGAGGTCTCCTGCAAAGGTTTTAATGTGATAGGCCTATAGGTAACACAATTAGCTGGATTTTTTGTTTTTTTCTTAGGTTTTTGCCATAATTAGTCACATTGAGGAGATAAGGAAGTTATGGGCATGTAGAGGGTAGTATAGAGTGATAAAATGAGGCTCTTGGTGTTTCTTCATCTTCCAAAAGGTTTATTTTAACTCAAAATGGAGACCGAGGGGTCTATTTATAATGACCCAGACATTTAAAAATAAAATTCTCCTTTAATTTTAATTAAATGTATTATTATATATTGGGGATATAAAAAACACATGAACTTAGTTGGGTTTTATTATATCCTATCATGTTTAAAATACTGTTAAACATCATAACCATTTATAATATATCCATTTAACCATGATCATATGATTAGTATAAGTATAGGGTTTTAACAAATCCAATTGACATAGAAAAAGGAAGTCATGGACTCAAAAAGTAGGATCATACCCTATAAAGACCATTTATCATAGATTTCAAGGGAGATAGAATCACTAGTTTTTCCCTTGACCAATCCCAATAATATAACCAACAACTTAAGCATGATAGGTACTATTTATGGGAGAATTTCAAGCTCATCGAGATCACATCCCAAACCATGTATGTCGAACCACCCCATGAAAGTTTCAACATCGCACAACTTACCTATAGGGAATTTTTTTTAGTGTAAAAATGGATATGTATCAAGACCATAACAATATTAATTTTTATATTATATTTTTAATTGTTTAATGGTTGTATTTACTTCTTACTATTTCTACTTTATGAATGATTTTGGTTTTGATATGTTTAAACACAAATTGTATTTTGGGATAATATTCAATTTCAATTAAAAAATTTATTTTGATGAATTAATTTTTTTAACTAAATAATATTTTACTATTAACATTAAATAATTCTTTTTAAATATAAATGATCATATAATTTTTTGGAAGTCAAATGTAATTTTTATAAGGGTTCAAATACTGTTATTATCAAAAAAATCCCAAAATTTCTCAATAAATGTTGATTATTATTTTAAAAGTGAAAATTCAAATATTTAGAAAAATATTTGGATAAAATAAATATTGTTTTTGTAATAAGAACATCAAAATTATCCAATGGTGAATTTTTCATAATTTTCAAAAACAGCCAACTATTTAGGTGAAAATTAAATGAGTTATAAATATATGATGTGTATTATGACATCACAATGACCAAAACATGATGTAATAAATACTATAAATGGTATACCTAAAAAAATATTTTTACCATATAAATTAATATTATTTTAAGTTTATTTAGTTACTTTTATAAATACATTATGAATCCTTAAAACCCTACAATGTTTGTAAGGTTTTAAAATCATTTCTTTAAGGACATGACCCACTTCCACATAAGTGAGGATAATATTTTAATAGTTTCGGCCCTTGGACTTATAAAATAATTAAATCTATCCCTATTTTGTAGAAACCATGTAAAAAACCATGGTAAGGTTTTTGGTTTTGGTTATTTTATTATATAGAGTCAAAAAGCTGTGTTTGAGAAATAATAAAGAATTCCCCACCCATTTCCTATATAAACCCACCAATATCCAATTTATCTTCACTAAGAAACCTAGTAACACATCCTTAGTCTTACATCCCTTATCTAGAGTCCTTAAAAGGTTCTAAAAATCTCTCAAGAATCTCCTCACAAGCATTTGGAATCACCCTCCCAAGGTAAGGGATCCTTGCCTTTTCCTATTTATTCAAGTATCTTCATTACCTTATTTCTTTTATTTTCATTTGATAATGTTGGTATATGTTATTACATATACCCATTAATTACCTATGATTTATAAATTATTATATAACCCTTTTTCTCTCATTAATCACTCCCATGAACATTTATACGCCCTGTTATGATGCTGAAATTTTACCGTTATTTTCTATGAAAAAACAATTGTGTAGTGAATACCCAAACCCATTTCATTTGAAGGGTTTTAAACTTTATTAATTATAATTATTTCATTTGGGACTTAAATTTATGTATTCCACACTCCTTTATCATGTAATAAAATGTGATGATAAATTATTCCATTTTTTGTGATCTACGTAGCACACTTATCCATGTGAATGATATGAAAGTGGTGGGTGAACCTTTAATTATATAGCGATCCAATGCATTCGGTAATATTTTATTCTCATAATACATTATAAAAGGGATTAGGGTGTGAACATAATATATCCCAGGACATTATCTATCATGATTTCTTGGTATTTTTCCATGACATGTGTTTATGATTCTATGTTTTAAGTTGTTCCCACATTTCCCATGTTGCATTTTTGTTATCATGCTATATCATTCCTCATTTATGATTATAACCCATTTTATGTCTCATTGAAATTAATATTTTCTAACATGTAATACTTTCTTCATGTAATTCCATATTAAATCCCTTAATGGTCTTTATAGGTCACCCCTTTCTTATATATGTCCCCAGGTTATCCCATGCAGTTTTAATTACAGTGGAATAATATGAGCATGTTAAGAAAGTTTTCAATATGTTGTTATATCTCAAGTTGTAAGTTGTTATGTAATGTACGTAATTCAAAAATACAGTATACATATCAATCTTCCAAGTTTTATTTTGTCTAATATTATGTATTAAATCATGAAATAAAGTGTAATAAAGAGTAGGGTTTCCATAGTTGTTATAAAAGGAAAGTGTAGTTATTTTTTCAGATTAGTATTAAAAAACTCTAGAAAAAGAATTAAGGATAAACTAAGTATAATAGAACATCCCTAAATTTTATTAAAGTATAGAGTGAGTGATTTATCAAGAAATTACATTGTGTTCAACTGGACTTGACCAGGAACTTGTGCATGAAAACATGTCTTACTGAACACCTATTTTGACACTCGTAGGGGATATTCTTTGGTAAATTCACAAGATCGCTACAAACCAATATTAAGGATTAAAAAATTCCCGTAATATTATATGCTAGGAAATATATCGTGGATAACATAGATTGAAGCCTAGAAATCCATACATTAAGAAAATACGTGTCATTTATAAGTTATCCCTTTAATTTCATCAGATTACCATTTATGTTTTTAATAGTTTAAAATTACTAATCCCTAATTTTCCCTTTATTTAATACAATGGACGAGAATATGGGGAATCAGGTAAATAGCCAATGTGTAGGGAAACATGATGACTTACCAAATGAGATTCCCAACCCGGTGGGAAAAGGAATAGAGAATTTTTTGATGATGATCTCTCAGCTGACTCAGGTTATGAATAGAAACCTGGATGAGGAGAAGCTCCAAAATCCCCCTAATAAAGAACAAGTTAAAATTTAGACCTTTATGAGACAAAGGCCTCCAATTTTTAATGGATCATCTATTCCCTTAATCAGGTAAAAATGGATCAAATCCATTAAGAAGATCTTATCCATCCTTAAATGTTCCACGAAAGAGAGTGTTTTAATGGTTTTTTATTGTATGGAGGGATAATTTTATTAGTGGTGGACATTGATAATTAATACAAAGCCTAATAAAGATATAAAAGTGATGAGATAGAAGTAGTTTTGTAAAAAAATAAAAAAATATTTTCCTATAACTCTCTAACTTAAAATAGAAAGGTATTTCCTTTCACACAAGAAAAAAATGAAAAATATATTGGGTCATATAAGGAAAACTTCACAAGACTTACATAATATGCCTCTTTGTTTTTCATTACCCCCAAATTAAAGTTTAAACTCTTCTTTGGTGGGATAAAACATAATTTATGAAAACCCCTGGTGATTCGAGACCTTGATATCTATGTGGAAATTGTCCAATATTCCCTCAAATGTGAAATGAAGATCAGTGAATCACAAGGTTATCACAGGGATAATAAGTGGAACATGTATTTTTATTCTAGTGATGAAATGGATAAATCTAATGGTGTTAAGAAATTTCAACATCACACTTGTAAAAAGTGATGAAAGAAGCACCCCGAAAATTGCTTAAGGGGGTGTGGAAATTCTTTAGGTGTGGGAAGGAAAGGCACATATCTAGAAATTTTTTATAAGAGAAAAAAACTACTATGATACAGGAAAGTAATTCTTTGTTCAAGGCTTAGTGCATTGTTCATTGTTTCAACTTCAAGAAACCAGGTAACTTTTTAAACCAATTCACTAAGACAAGGGTCTTCTAAGACAACCAACAACCTCCAAGGTAGAAAGGGTGACCTTATGCCAACACAACTGCGGAACTGGATCCCAAAAACAAAGTGGTGGAAGGTGAACTAGTTATTTATTTAATAATAGTGAACATACTTCATGATTCTTTTTCTATGTATTCATTAATATCATATAATTTTAGTAGAACTATTCAAACACCACCAAAAATAATGGACGTAGATCTCTGGTTGAAAATAGAAAATGGGGAAATTATTGGATCCCAAGTATATAAAACCTCCCCTATAAAATTTTGTGGGATAAACCTCCTTGAAAATATTTTGATACTTCCTTTAGTGGAATTTTATAAAATTTTGTGCATGAATTGGATCTCCTTATTTAGATCCAATATAAATTTCCATGAGAAGGAAATTGATGTCTATATTGAAAATTATCCTCTGATTCTCTAAAAATGTTGGAAAAAAGAGGAGTCTTATTTAGCACCAACATATCAATAATGGATATTAATTCCATAAAATATATTTTATCTAGCTCCAATGATTTATTATAAGTAAAATATTTACCATGAAGACATTCCCATTGTGATGGAATATGTTGTAGTGTTTCCTGAAGAATTTTCTAGTCTTTATCCTTACTGAGAGGTTGAATTTTCAATCAAACTTATAAATGGGGTGTTTTCATTATCAAAGAACTTATATAGAATGGATTTTGTGGAACTTGAGGAGATGAAGAAACAACGAAATGAGAATCTGGATAAAGGGTTTATATACCCAAGTGCTTCACTATGGGTTTCCCTCGTCTTTGTTGTCAAGAATAAGGATGGTTCAATATGCCTTTACATTGATTATTTTGAGATAAAAAGATCATGATAAAGGAAAATTATCCTCAACCATATATTGATGAATTTTTCAATCAGCTATGTGGATCATAATACTTCTCTATGGTGGATCTTCAGTTGGTGTATTATCAAGTAATGGTGAAGAATGGGGATATCCCTGAGACCACTTTCCATACAAGGTACGAACACTATAAGATTATAGTAATTATATTTGGACTCAGTAATGATCCATAAATATTCATGGACTTGATTAATAGAGTCTTTAGATATTACCTCAACTAATTTTTAGTAGACTTTAAAGATGATATTATAATATACTCTAAAATTAAAGAGGAGCATGAGGAGTATTTGAGTACTCTTCAAAAAACCTTTATAAAGTAGTCTTTATGAAAAGTATAGAAAATGTGAGTTATAGTTAAAGGAATTATCATTATTGGGGAATATTATCATAAGTAATGGTATATCTTTTTACCTTTTAAAGATATAAGAAATTGAAATATGGTCAAGGCCAACATTTTTAATATATATCCATAGTTTCATTGGAAAAACTTGGTACTATCGTCAATTTCTATGAAATTTATTGCAATTTTCAAACCCTCTAACCAAGATAACTCAGAATAGTTCCAAGTTTGTTTGGAATGATGATTGTGAAGATAGATTCTAGTATTTGAAAAATATTCTTATCACTACACATGTACTCACACTACCCACAAGTGGATAAATGTTTTAGGTATTAAATGATACTTCGAAGAAGGGCTTGAGTTATGTGTTAATGCAGAATGAAAAAGTAATATCCTATGATTCCAGACAATTGAATGTTCACAAAAAAACTTGCCAATTTATGATCTATAGTTGGATCTACGGATATTCACTTTAAAAATATGGTGGAATTGTCTATTTTGGGATAAGTGTTCAATATATATAGATCCCAAGAGCCTCAAGTATATATTCACACAGAAATAGATGAATATAAAATAGTGAAGGTGGTTAGAGATAATCAATGACTATGACTTCTCAATCCACTACCATCCTAGGAAAGTGAATAAATTTGCATATTCTCTAAGTATAAATGATCCAAAAAAATCATTGATGATAATTGAGAAAGATTTTATCTACTTATATTTGAAAAATATTGACATGGGTATCATAATGGAATGAACATAATCAATCCTTTCACAAATGATTGTTAAATCATCCCTTATTGTGAAGATCAACGATTCTCAAAGAGATGATGTGGGAATTGTGAAGAAAGTGAAATCTATAAGAAAATTAGAATCCTTGGAGTTCAATATTAATTAAGTAGCTAGGATATTTTGGTCACAACTATGTGTACCATAAAATCCTGAGATAAAAAAAGAATTTTATGGATGATTCACATAGTTCTACTTCCTCCATCTATCCTATAAGTATAATGATGTATAGAGATCTCCAAGAGCACTATTGGTGGGACAATATGAATAAGGAGATCTCATAATATACATCAATATATCTTGTATGTCAGCAAGTGAAGGTGGAACAAAAGAAAATCCAAGGTAATGATGCAAACATTACCTATAAATACATGGAAATGGAAAAAAATCACCATGGACATTGTCACTAGTCATCGAAAGACATCAAGAGATAATAATTCTACATGGGTTGTGTTGGATCATCTCACAAAGACTGCTCAATTCATTGCAATTTGAGAGGAATTCTCACTCGATCAACTTGAAAGTATATACATTAGAAAATTGGTGAGGTTGTATGGAACACTTATTTTGATTGTATTTGATTAAGATCTTGGATTTACCTCCAAGTTATGGAAGAGTATCCAACATAATATAAATACTGAGTTGAATTTCAGCATGACTGGTCACCCTAAAACTTATGGCTAATATGAAAATACTATCTAGATACTTGAAGATATGTTGATATCATGATTAATTGACTTAAAAGTTGAATGGTATCAACATATTCCTCTATTTTAGTACTCATACAATAAAATTTTCCACTTAAGAATACAAATAGATTCCTATGATTATAGGAATATGTGCAGAACACCAAAATTCTGGGATGAAGTTGGGGAATGCAAAATGCTAGGCCTTGAAATGGTTGAGTAAATGGTGGAAAAGGTCAAGACCATTCAGTAGCACATCAAGGCTACTTGGATTCAATAGAATATCTATGCTGACAATCATCGATGATACCTTGAGTTTTAGGTTGGTGATATGGTATTCCTCTGCATATCTCCATGGAAGATAAGTCATGAGATTTGGCAAGAAGGGAAATATTATTCAAAGATATATCTTTCTTTTTGATAACGTTGATCACATCAGAGTGGTGGCCTATCGATTAGCACTCCCACCTATCCTATATCAAGTGCATGATGTGTTCCAAATATCACTCTTGAAGAAGTACATACTATACCCATAACATGTACTCAATCCATAGGTGGAACCTTTGGGGAATGATATTTCATATGAGGAGAAGCCAGTGAAGACCTTAGATTAATGAGACAAAGTTCTACAGAATAAGATAATTCACCTGGTCAAAGTGATGTGGAGAAACCAAAATTTTTAGGAAGAAACATGTGAATCAGAGGAAGTGATGAAAAAATATTACCCTCATCTATTTTTATGTGTGAAATGAAAATTTTGATGGTGAATATTCTAAAGGGGGGAAGATTATAAGGACCCAAACTTTTATAAATAAAATTCCCCTTTCATTTTAATTAAATTTATTATTATATATTATGAATATAGAAAAACATGATCTTATTTGGGATTTATTATATTCTGTCTGATTTAAAACACTTTTAAGAATCATAACCATTGATACTATAGAAATTTAATAGTGATTATACGATTAGTATAAATATAGGGTTTTAATAAATCTAATTAACACAAAAAATGTAAGTGATGGCCTCAAACAGTAGGATCTTACCCTACAAATTCCATTTATAAGAGATTATGAGGTAGATATAATTTCTATGATTTTTCCTTGACCAATCCTAAGATGAAATATAACAACTTAAGCATGATAGAAATTTTTTATGAGATAAGTTCAAGCTCATCGAGATCATGACCCAAACCATATATGCAAAACCACCCTAGGAAAGTATCACCCTCATGAACCTTTCCCTTAGGATGTTTGATGGTGTAATAAAGGGATATGTATCAATTAAATAATAATATGAATATTTATCTTATAGTTTCAAAAGAATAATGGTAATATTTACTTCTTATTGTTTCTTCTTTACGAATGATTTGGATTTTTATATGTTTAAACAGAAATTTTATTTTTAGAGAATAAACAACTTTGATTAAGACATTTTTTCTGATGAATTAATCAATTTTGGAAATAAATAATATTTTTATATTTTTATTAAATATTTTTTTTAAAATATTAATGATCATATAGTTTTTATGAAGTCAAATGTAATTTTTATAACAGTCTGAAAACTATTATTGTCAAAAAAACCCATCATTTCTCAAAAAATATCGATTCCTATTTTAAAAGTTAGTATTCCCATCATTATAATATCATTTCGATAAAATAAATATTATTTTTTTAATATGAATATTCAAATTATTCAATGGTGAATTTTTCATAATTTTATGAGTCATTCATATTTTTGGGTAAAAATTAAATACGATAAAAATATACGGTGTGTATTATGACATCGTGATGACAAAAAAATGATATAATATACAATATACATAGTATCCACGACCAAATATATGTTTAGAATTTAAAATAATCTAATTTTAAGTTTATTTAATTAATGTTATAAAAACTTTATGAATCCTACTAAACCTATAATACATTTTAAGGTTTTAAAATCATTTCTTTTAGGACATGACTCACTTCCACATCATAAAGACTAATATTTTAATAATTTAGGCCCTTTTAATTATAAAATAACAAAAACCACCCCTATTTGGAAACAAAATGGGAAACACCATGGTAAGGGATGTATTTTTGGTTATTTTATTATATAGAGTCCAAAACCTAAGTTTGAGAAAATATAAATAATTCCTCACACATTTTCTATATAAACATACCAAAGCTCCCATTTATCTTCACTAAAAATCCTTATATAATGTCCTAAAACTTTCCTAACCTATATATATTCCTCCCAAGGTTCCCCAAAACTCTCAAGAAGCTCCTCCTAGGCATTTGGATTCACCAACTCATGGTAAGAGATCATTTCCTTCTCCTCTTTTGTCAAGTATCTTCATTACCTTATTCCATTTATCTTTATTTAAAAATGTTGGAATATGTTCTTACATATCCCCCTTACTTACCTATGACTCATAAATTATGAGATACCCCTTTAAATCAAATTAGTCCATCCCATGAATATTTATATTCCCCCGTTAAGCTGCCAAAATTTAACCATGATTTTCGATGCCAAAACAATTTTGTAGTGAAAACCCATACTCATTTCCTTTAAAGGGCATTCACATTTATGAACTTATAAATATTTTATTAGGGGATTAAATCTATTTATTCAACATTCATTGATCATGGAATAAAATTTTATGATAAATGATTCCATGGTTTATTATCCATGTGGCATACTTATGTATGTGAATGAAATGAAAGTGGCGGGTGCATCGAGAATTTTATAGCACTCCAATGCATTGGGTAATGTTTTAATATCATGAGACATAATTAAAGGGATTAGGTAGTGAACTCAATCCATCACTGGACTTTTACCATCATGATTTATAGCTATCTGTCCTTGAACTATGTTTATGATGCCATGTTTGAAGTTATTTTTACATTTCCCGTGTTGCATTTATATTATCATGATATTTCATACCTCATTGTTCATGTTTATGATTCTCACTCATTTTATGTCTCATTGATATGACAATGTTCTATAATAAAATAATTTATTCCTGTTATTATGTTTTTATTCCCTTACTGGCCTTTATGGATCACCCCTTTCTTATTTATGTACCTATGTTATCTCATTCAGTTTTAATTACAACGGAATAATATGAACATGTTAAGGAATTTTTCAATAATGTTATCATATCTCATGATTTAAGTTATAATATAATGTACTAAATTCACAAAGAAACTAGACTTATTGATATTCCAGGTCATATTATGAGTAATATTATGTTTTAAATCATGAAATAATGTTCAATAAAGTGCAATGTTGACATACTGTTTTTAGGAAAATAATGGGATTAGGGTGTATGTCCTTCTGAGCATGAGAGGAAGTAGTCGTGGACACACTCACGAAAAAAGAAATTTGAAATCAATAGGTTTACTAATTTATTCATGTAAAAACACTAGGGTTCACCAATAGACTTTCTTGAAATGACTTCGATTCAAATTTGAGGATCTGGGTGAAATGAGTTGGGCATGAGTCTAGAATCCTATGAAATGTAATATTTCTCATCTCATGGATTTTATTTTTTTCAATATCGATTTTACCATACTTTTTAAAAAAGGTTCAATAAAAATATTAAGGAATCATCATCCTGAAATAAATTAGATAATTATGAATAGTATAATATCTATAGATTCTATATTTATATGAAAAAATCATTATGGAAAAGGTGAGTGAATTTTTAACCACTATGTCATTAAATTATGCACATCTTTGGAATTATATAGAAGAATTGATCATAAAAAAACCAATGATTACAAACATGAGCATGAAATCATATCAAATCTCTTTGAGAAGAAGTATTATCTAGCTAATGACTATTATGATTTGGAAAAAATAAATAATGAATGTAGAAGTTTCTTCTAGACCTATAATTTCTCAAACCTCCAGTAACCATGAAAAGAAATTTTATCTAACCATAGATAAAGAAATAAAAAAATAAGGATTTCACCAAATTTACAGCATGTATAAATAATTTATAAAATTTTATTACTACCTAAAAACTTACAAGGTGAAAATGGACTTCCATATTCAGTATTCCCTAGAAAAAAAATTATCTATAAAAAAATTATCTAGTAACAAATTAATGCTCAAATGTATAAAATTTTCACTTACTATCAAAATTGAGGGCACTAGAAGAGCATATTATCCTTAAATAAAAATAATCCCTTTAGTGTGAAAAAAATTTATTTAAAAGAAAATTATGGTCTATGGGCATTATAAGGTCAAACAAATATCGGTTCTAAAGGATTTAATTGCTAATTTTTTATGACTTAAGAAAGTTTGGGTACCAAAATATTTATTAAATTGATTTTCAAGATAATTCACTAAATACAAATTAAATAAATAATAATATTAGGTATATGGATAATAGTTTCTCTTTACCCATGATAAGTGAAAAATAAAATTTCTATCACTTAATGGAAATGGTTGGATAATTTTTCACTTCCAGAGAAAACACAAAAAAGAAAAATTATGGGACATAGTAATATTGATGTATAAGGTAATCCCTTATTCTAAAATGTACTTAATTTTATATAAATTGTGAATAAATTCATTATTATAGTTAAATTAATTGATTATGTATATTCTATTAAGTTTTAAAATAAAAACTGCTCAAGGATAACTCATATTGTCTGCACATCTCTATGATATTCATTATATTCTAAAATATAGTGACTTTTTAAACTAGGTAATTCCTCACTTTTAGGAATATAGAAAATAATTTATTGTTATGACATAGATATCATGGAAATTTTAACCTATAGATATTTACTAAACTCTTTATAAATGACCATGTTAAGGACCTACTAAAGCTAAAATTTGATTTCTCAAAATTTTATGACCCGTAACGATTTAATAAGAAATGAAAAGTTATCCTAAAATCAATAAGCATTGTTTCTGATTTTTAACCACTTAATAATTTTGAAATAGACCTTTTTGGATATTTTTTAATTGTGTGTATCATATGGAATCACTATGTTTATGTTATAGTTGATGACTATACTTGCTATACTAGGTTTTTTTCTTTTTCAAAAAATAGAATCCCTTAGGTTTTTCATTAAATTATTTGATTTAGTTAAAAATTAAATCACTTATAATTTAATAATATACAATGTGATCAAATTGGTGAGTTTGAGATTTTGGATTTCATATCATTTCCTAGAGAAAAAATAAATAAAACACAACATTTCAGCACTAAGAACACTATAATAAAACATTACTGTCAAATAAATAAATTAAACCCTATGGGATATTTTCCAAATTATTTTGTGCGAATATAAACATCAAAATTATTTTAGTCCATGACTATGAATAATTACATCTACACTATAAATTGAGTTTTATTTCATTCTCTTTTAAGAAAAAATCCTTATAAACTATAGAATAGAATAAAGCCTAAGATCAGACACTTTAGAGACTTCATATATATAAAGTATTCGATATAAACACTAAGGAAAATATTAGAAAGTTTAATTCAAAATATGATGAATTAAAAATTCTAGATTTCTTTACCATAAGTAAGGCCTATAGAGACTTGACTAAAAGGAAAAATACCATTGAATAAATAGTATGTGTAAAATTTTAAAAATCGGGTCCTTTTAAAAAATGTATTTCAAAACTTGTAGAAAATGATTCAAATTAGATTCTATAACCCACTATTTATTTCAAAAATTATAATATTGAGACTACAAAACCATAAAATTATGAACCAAATAGTAATTAATTGAAAGAATAGGGAAAATATTATTTACATCCTAAAACTCGGAGATTAACTAAGGATCGTCCGATTGATAGTGTCATTGGTGATATAAATCATCCAAATTTAACTATATTTGGTCTCTAAAATGAATGTGAGCACTGTTCATTTTTTCCCTAATTAAATAAATATATAGTACATGAAACTATTGGTGAATAAAACTAGATGATCATAATACAAGAAGAGATTAATTCATTCACAATTAACTAAGGATGAAATCTAGTTTAAATACATAAGTATTGTCATGTCATATGATCTAAATAGGTCTTCTAAAAAAAGTGTTATGAATATAGTGTGACTCTATAGAAAAAATACAAGTTCATTTATAAAGGTTATAATGAGGAACAAAGAATAGATTATAAGTAAACCATCACTCTGATAGCTAGACATGATTCTATATAAATTTTACTGGCCATTTTAATGCATAAATTTTTTCAAATGGATAATTAAAATGGGTTCATTCATGGGAAATTATATGTTGAACAGCCTTCAAGTTTTGAAAATCTATATATGTTATGCCATTTGTTTACACATTACAATGCTATTTATAGGCTTAAGTGACCTCTATGGGTTAGGTATGAGCATTTATTAAATTCACTTTTATAAAATTATTTTTACTAAAGGAAAAACGTATCCCACCATTTTTATCAAAAAAATTAAGGAAACCATAATTTTTTAGTTCTATGTGGATAATATCATCTTCATATTAACTAAAAACTCACTTGTGGGATATTTTTAGGAAACTTATTTAGAGTGATTTAGAAATGGTTATGATGATAAACATAATTTTTTCCTTGGATTTAAACTTGTAAAAACGCTAGAAGTTAGCATTCCAGCACAAAAATGATTATATTATTTGAAGGTTCCGGGCGCAGTGGAAGCACGTGGGTGGATATGCCCACTTGGATTTTTTTCATTAGCAATGATCAATCCGGGATCAATACGACATTAAATGTCAGTCTCCATGGATCGAATCACAGAAAAAGACAAAGAAGATGGTTTGTCCCAGAACCACAAACAAGGATCGTTACAGGTTGATTATAGTTAATTTAATTAATTATAAAGAAATACCTTTTGGGTGTTCTTTCTTCGTTGATGTTCTCGATCACATTGTCGATGTGATCCATCGTTGCGTCGTAGAAGCCAAGTGTAGACTCCCTCTAGCGGTGATCCACACATATACCTTGTATCTCTGTACGTCGCCAAAGGATTCTCCGGGTGCTAGCGTGGAGAAGCCTTTGCTTGCGTTGTCCACTTTAGATCGTCTTGATCCAATGAAAGAGGATCTCTCTCGGTATTGAGAGCATTCTTAGAGGAAGAGGTTCTTTTAGTCTTGAAATAATTCTCCAGAGATGTTGTGAACAAAGATTCTCTTGTGTAGGAAAATAGTTGGGTTGTGAGGATATTTATAATCGAGTTTGAGGTTGTAGAGTTATGACAATAAATAAACGCGTTATGCATTTCATTTATTTCATTAACTCTTATTGAAAACCCCATGTCGAATAATTAATTCCTTGACATGCGCTCACGCTGATTATAATAAATATCATTTAATAAAATGATATTATATCCTCAAAAACCCGACTGGGAAAACTACACGGCGTGTAATAATAAATACACGGCGTGTACTTGTTTTTCATTGAAAACTACATGGCGTGTACATTAGATGTACACTGTGTGTATATCTTGTTTTCATTTATTCATTTTCTTTTCAAAATAAAACTACATGGTGTGTACATTTAATAATACATGACGTGTACTTATTTTGTTTTTCCTCCATCATTTAAAACAACTTAGGCTTCCTTGAGTAATTATTAAACCAC
Source organism: Viscum album (assembly GCA_963277665.1). Classification (NCBI taxonomy): domain Eukaryota; kingdom Viridiplantae; phylum Streptophyta; class Magnoliopsida; order Santalales; family Viscaceae; genus Viscum; species Viscum album. The sequence goes on from OY728122.1 coordinate 1,137,115,262, forward strand.
GTATGGGAATAATCTTTATTCAACTTGAGATACTTGGATACACTTAGTGTGTGAACCTCTAGGCCTCTTTCTCGTTGGCATTAGGCAGGCTTGCCTAAAGTCCAAGATTACTATCTAGAAACGGTTCAAGGCACCCAAGAGAAAGAAGTTGACGCCGCATTAACGTATCACCTCATATGAATGCTTACTGTGTAATTTAATCCCTTTCTCTCGATATCTCATCAAGCAAGTTTCATGGCAGTGTCATAAACCTATATGCTTGATCTGTCGTTCTTTGACTACCTACAATAAACTCGTCGTTTACACCATGGCCATGGAATTTAATACGACAGTTCTATTTCAATCAAAGGGCCGAGATATCAACTTCCATAAATGGATGGGAAAAATCCTTCCTCGACTTATCCATTAACAACATGTCACTCATGATGCACCCAACGTACCCTACTTCCCGCCAACTATCTGCGTGATGGTTTTTGTCAGTAAATCTAAGTGCGCGAGTCATGACATGAGTTAATGATAATCTTTCAGTCTAAGGACCATTACACACACTCGTAGATAGAAATATCTGATGACCCCAAGACATGCGGAATTACTACTGGCGGGTCTGTTCTCATAATCTCCCATCTTAGAGATTACCAAGTGCAAACTCCATGAGAGAGAGTCTCATCTTCTTACGAGTACTCGCACATGACGGTCTATATACTATGTGTCCTATCATAGTATGTCATCCAACCGCAGAACTTTATTTAAGAATATTGTTATAGCATTTCAAGGTTCTTATCATAGTGGGGATCTTCTATGACCTTATTAATGTAACAAATATTCCAGGACATTATTATATTATAGTCATGCAGAACAATGGACAATATATAATAAGTGAACATTTATGTAATAAAAGTACAAAACAGTTGGTTCTGAGGACACCAACCCTTACAAACTCCCACTTGGACTAGAGCCAACTACCTATGACTTTTAGTCCTCTATACCTCACATGATGATCATGTTTCTGCTGAGTCAAGGCTTTAGTCAATGGGTCCTCCACGTTGTCTTTCGTGGAAATACTGCTCACTGCAACTTCACCTCTCTGAGAAAAATCCCTCAAGAGATGATACTTCTGAAGTATGTTCTTTGTCCGCTGATGTGACCTTGGATATTTTTCAAGTGCCACCGCTGCAGTATTATCACAATAGAGTGTGATAGGATCTTTACTGCTCGGTACTACATCCAGCTCTTGGACGAAGCTTCACATCCATACTGCTTCTTTAGCTACCTCAGAAGCTACGATATACTCGGACTCTGCTGTAGAATCTGCCACCACACTTTGTTTTGATCTCTTCCAGCTCACTGCACCTCCATTCAAACTGAAGATGTATCCAGTCTGCGACTTCATGTCATCTTGATCAGTCTGGAAACTAGCATCTACATGTCCTCTGATGACTAGTTCCTCATCTCCTCCATAAACCAGGAATATATCCTTAGTACGCCTTAGATACTTAACGATAGTCTTGACTGCCATACAATGGCGGTCTCCTGGATCAGCTTGATATCTGCCTACCGCACTTAATGCGTAAGCAACATCTAGCCTCATACATAGCATAACATACATGACTGACCCAATCGCGGATGCATAAGGGATCCTTTCCATCCCCTTTCTTTCATCATGTGTCTGAGGACACATTTTCTTGGAAAGATGAATGCCATGTGACACTGGCAACAATCCTCTCTTGGACTGTTCCATACTAAATCTCTTCAGTATCTTGTCAATGTATGTACTTTGACTCAGGCCCAGCATTCTCTTGGATCTATCATGATGGATCTTGATCCCAATAATATATGCCGCCTCACCCAAGTCTTTCATGGAGAAGCATTTATCCAACCATGCCTTAACTGACTGTAAGACAGGTACTTCGTTTCCAATTAGAAATATGTCATCAACATATACTATTATGAAAACGACTGCACTTCCACTAAACCTTTTGTAGACACAAGGATCACATTCATTCTTAACAAATCCAAATTCTATAACAGCTTCATAAAAATGAATGTTCCATGACCTTGATGCTTGATTTAATCCATAAATGGATTTTTGCAACTTGCATACCTTATTGACATCCTTTGGAGTCACAAACCCTTCAGGTTGTGTCATGTAGACATCTTCCTGGAGGTTCACGTTAAGGAAAGCTGTTTTGACATCCATTTGCCAAATTTCATAGTCATGGTAAGCAGCAATGACTAATAGGATTCTGATGGAATTCAGCATAGAAACCGGTGAAAAGGTTTCATCATAGTCAATTTCTTGATTCTGTCTAAAACCTTTTGCAACCAGTCGTGCCTTGTAGGTGCTGACTTACCCCTCCATGTCCAGTTTCTTCTTGAATACCCATTTATTACCAATAGGCTTTACATCAACTGAAGGATCTACCAAAATCCAGAGTTGGTTTAGGTACATGGAATCCATTTCAGAATTCATGGCTTCTTACCACTTGGAAACATCTGTGCCTTCAACTGCTTCCTTGTAGGTAAGAGGATCATCATTGTCAACCAATAATGAGTCACCATCCTCGGTGACAAGAAAACCATATCGTTCTGGTTCTCTCACCTCTCTCATGCTCCTATGTAGTTCTTGTTTTTCTGGAACATATTGTTCTTCCATGGGGCTTTGTGGAATCTGTTCTTGTACCAACTCATGTGTATCTTGAGCCTCGACTTCATCGAAGTCTATCTCGCTCCCACTATCTCTTTTGGAGATGTGCTCCCACTCAAGGAATATGGCGTGTCTTTCCACTGTAACCTTTTTTCCTGAGGGGTTGTATAGGTAATATCCCCTTGTTTCCTTGGTATATCCTATAAAGATACACTTTGTGCCTCAGGGTGCAAGTTTGTTACCTGAAGAGGCCTTAACAAATGATTCACTATCCCACACATGTAAATTCGATAACGTGGCTTTGCATCCACTCCATAATTTGTATGGAATACCATTTATCGATTTAGTTGGTACTTGGTTTAGTATGTGCACTTCTTTTTTTAATGCATATCCACAAAAGGATAATGGAAGACTTTCATGACTCATCATTGATCTCACCATGTCCAACAGGGTGTGGTTCCTCCTTTCACTTACACCATTCCACTGCGGTGTGTAAGGAGGAGTGAGTTGAGATAGAATCCCAAACTCCCGTAAGAAATCAATAAAGTCTTGATTAAGATATTATCCTCCTCTGTCTGAGCAGAGTTTCTTAATCTTCTTACCAAGATGGTTCTCAACTTCATTCTTGTATTATTTGAACCGATCAAAAGAATCTGACTTATACCTCATTAAATAGATATATCCATATCTACTAAAATCATCAGTAAAAGTTATGAAGTACGAGAACCCACCAATTGCTTCAACTGGAAATGGTCCACACACATCTGTGTGAACTAATTCTAGAAGCTCTTTAGCTCTTTCACCTTTCCCACTAAATTGGGCTTTGGTCATTTTGCCTTGTAGACACGCATGAGATACACCAAGTGGTTTTAGTTCGAAAGAATCTAAATACCCATCTTGATGTAATTTTGTCAAACGTTTCTCATTGACATGACCTAGCCGGTGATGCCAAAGTTGGGTGTGGTATGAGTCATGTGAATTAACTTTGTTATCGATTTCCATTACTTGGTTTGTGTAGTCTAACACATAAATGCCGTTATATAAATGTGCCCTACCAAAACAAATTCTATCTTTATAAAAGTAGAAACATTCATTTCCAAACTTGAATATGAATCCATCAGTATCTAATCTGGATACTGAAATAATTTTTTTAGTAACAGAAGGCACATAATAACAACCTTTCCAAACCAAGACTATCCCGGTAGGCAATGTGAGGTGGTAGTCTCCGACAGCTATAGCAGCGAGTCTGGCTCCGTTGGCTGCTCGTAGATCTACCTCCCCTCGATCAATCTTCCTGAATCTACTTGGTTCCTGTATTTGGATACAGATGTGAGCACCACAAGCAGTATCTAATACCCAATTAGTAGAAACAGATAGATTGCATTCGATAACAAATGCACCTGAAGCTTCCCCTTACTTCCTTGGCTGGGTGCAGTTTTTCTTCCAGTGGCCCTTCTTGCCACATGCGAAACAAATAGCATCATGTTCCTTTGCCTCCCCTTTGATCTTCCTTTTCTTTGAAGGCCTTGAAGAAGATTTGGGCTTAAAGATCTTTTCCTTCCCTTTCCTTTTATTCACCATAAGGACAGTAGGCTTTTCACGCTTCATGTCATTGTCCAGTTGGCGAATAAGGATAAGAAGATCAGATAAAGACTTCTCAATATTGTTCATGTTAAAATTAACAACAAAGTTTGAGAAGCTCTGGGGGAGTGATGCGAGAATGAGATCAGTACCCAGTTCTTCAGGGAGTTTAAACCCTAGAACCTCCAAGAGATCAATGTAGCCAATGAGCATGACTACATGAGGCCCAGATGGGGAACCCTCTCCAAGCTTGCTCTGAAACAGAGCCTTGGAGATCTCAAACCTTTCCTATCTTTCTCTCTCCTGGTATAAACCACGTAGGTGCTCGAGCATGTTGTAGGCATCCACGTCTTCATGAGACTTCATGAGCTCACTAGACATAGATGATAGCATCAAACATTGAACATCGAGATCATCATTCAAATGTTGATCATAGACTAGGAAATCTTCATCACTCGCCCCAGGGGTAGGAGAATCAGGAAGTGAGGACTCCAGCACGTAAAACTTCCGTTCATGGCGTAGGATAACCCAAAGGTGCCTAAACCATTCCTGAAAGTTACTGTCGGTGAGGATGTTGTCTTTATCCAGAATTCATCACAGAGAAAATGTGGTTGATGTGTTTATCATATTGATTCTACAAATTAAAAGAGCAGATTCATTAGTACTTTCTTGATTACATTTTATGAGAAATAATAAATTTTATTAAGTCTCCCACTATTTTATCAAGTCCCAATATCCCTCACCATTGAACTCGGAATGTCTAGTTTCTTTGACATTCTAGTGGAAAGGATCCATATTCCCCTTCGCATAACCCCAACAAGGGTTGGTCAAGCTATTTGAAGGTATTTAGGTAGGCAGGTCTTTGCCAACTATGAGCTTACAGTTCCTTGATCTGTTAAGCGGACTCCCCAATCATGAAATCCTAACTTGGATTTCCTCAACTCTTGCCTCTAATATTACATCAAGTCTTGCAAGGGATACTTATCTTGATGTAATATGGTTAAGTCAACCTGAAACATTTCTTAAGGGCTTACTTTATAAAAGTAAGTGTCCCAACAAGGGTTGGTCAAACACATAGTTTTATTGAGTCTTGACCTTAATCAAGTAATGGAAGGCTTGGTCCGACTTAATATGGTATTTGAGGGATTTTATTATTTATGTGTATCTTTGCATTATCACATGATTGTTAATATTAAGTGATGCTTACTTAAGTGATTAACCATGTTCCGATAATGTTTACGCATAGTCCAGTTTTTATTTTATTCCATCTTTGAATGCTTGTTCATTTTATTAATTATGTGATCGCGACAACACATACATAATAAATAAACCATGCAATCAGACAGAAATAAAATAATATGGCATGATCATGAGCTTCTATTGGTTAGCTTATCTAGCAGTTTTGATAAGCTAACCCTGACCTAGGGAAAACACCTTGAACCTGATGGTTCGTGTTTTGCAGCTCCCACCTGTCCACCTTTGTATCTTCTTGTGTCGGTTTCGCCTCGGCTTCGGGATTTGAACCATCTCCTCTGGCTTGGGAGATCCTCCATTTCATGGGTTTACATTAAATAAACCATGGGCACACAGGCCCTACATTTTATTGGAAGAAGGCTCGCAGGCCAACAAATTTAAATTAAATAAATTTAAATGAAACCATAAACATACAAAGTGTCTTTGGTCTATCTCAAGATCATCCATAGTATGCAACGATATTTACGCATATTTATAATTCAAATTCTTTCAATCGTTCTTTTATTTAAGATAAGACGCGCTCGAATTCAATTAATTATGATCTTATAATTAATCAATTCTTTATCTTAAATTCCTTTCTGAATTTCCTTGAGATTCTTCTCGTCCATATTCCTTGTAAGGGTCTTTGTACATTGGAGGAAACCTGGTGAAATTCCTTTTCTGGAAAGTACACGGCATGTAGTTTATAATTACACGGTGTGTATTTTTCTTTTCACCTTTTATCCAAAGTACATGTCGGGGCTTTGGCGTGTTTTCTGTACTTTGGAAATTTTAGAGTACACGGCGTGTAGATGAATCATACATGGTGTGTACTTCCTTTTTACATGGTAACTGGCCTGGCGATCCCGTGTACGCATTATGCGGCTTATCGTTGTACACGTTTTCACCTAGGTTGGAACGGACTACACAGCATGTTGTTCCAACATACATGTCGTGTATTCCGGTTTCCACGCGTCGTTCTATTCTGGTCAACACGGCGTGATTAAAACTTAGGCATAATCAATTCACACGGCATGGTTTGGAAGACTAGTGCCAGTTCGTTGAACCTAAGTACATGGTGTGTAGTTTTAATTACACGCCGTGTAATCCCATGTTGTACAGACAGAAAGATCAGCTCCTCCGGATGAGTTCCTCGTTTTAATTTTAATCAAAATTAAAATTAAAAGGTCATTTCTGTGATATGAATTGAGAAACAAAGGAGGAAGAATAGATCTCGTTAATTCAGATTTATAGAATGATTTATTTCGAATTGAATCAAATATGAATGCGTAAATTATCAACGAAAATTAAATAACTATAATAAACGTTGTAACCTCGCTCTGATACCATTTGAAGGTTCCAGGCGCAGCGGAAGCACGTGGGTGGATGTGCCCACTTGGATTTTTGTCATTAGCAATGATCAATCCGGGATCAATATGACGTTAAACGTCAGTCTCCATGGATCGAATCACAGAAAAAGAAAAAGAAGATGGTTTGTCCCAGAACCACAAATAAGGATCGTTACAGGTTGATTATAGTTAATTTAATTAATTATCAAGAAATACCTTTTGGGTGTTCTTTCTTTGTTGATGTTCTCGATTAAGTTGTCGATGTGATCCGTCGTTGCGTCGTAGAATCCAAGTGTAGACTCCCTCTAGCAGTGATCCACACGTGTACTCGGTATCTCTGGACGTCGCCAAAGGATTCTCCAGGTGCTAGCGTGGAGAAGCCTTTGCTTGCGTTGTCTACCTTAGAACGTCTTGATCCGATGGAAGAGGATATCTCTCAGTCTTGAGAGAGTTCTTGGAGGAAGAGGTTCTTTCGGTCTTGAAATAATTCTCCAGAGATGTTGTGCACAACGATTCTCATGTGTAGGAAAAGAGTTGGGTTGTGAGGATATTTATAATCGAGTTTGAGGTTGTAGAGTTATGACAATAAATAAACGCGTTACGCATTTCATTTAGTTCATTAACTCTTATTGAAAACCCCATGTCGAATAATTAATTCCTTGACATGTGCTCACACTGATTATAATAAATATCATTTAATAAAATGATATTATATCCTCAAAAATCCTACTGGAAAAACTACACGGCATGTAATAATAAATACACGGCGTGTACTTGTTTTTCATTGAAAACAACATGGCGTGTACATTAGATGTACACGGTGTGTATATCTTGTTTTCATTTATTCATTTCCTTTTCAAAATAAAACTACACGGCGTGTACATTTAATAATACACGGCGTGTACTTATTTTATTTTTCCTGCATCATTTAAAACAACTTAGGCTTCCGTGAATAATTATTAAACCACGTACGAGAATAATCTTTAAACCACATACGGGAATAATATTTATATAAGATGTTTCCTTTTTAGTTTTTAACGTGATATTCAATAAGTATTTTTTGAATTAATAATATCATATGTCGATTCCCAAGATAATGTTACACATACAAGAAAGCTCTATACTTATCCAATTTTTCAATGAAACCCCAAATAATATCTTAAATATCATGTAAAATATTTTCCTTTATTGAATTTCATTTATCACTTCAAAAAATATGTTATATATTCCTGAAATATATTATATATATAATTAGTTCAACACTCATCCACTTTTTTATTCTTAATATAGACTTAAAAATGCCATGGAAAAACTTATGCATGGCATTACTTGGCCAATCCAACTCTAATACACTCAAATATATTATTCATACAAGGAAACTCAATACTTTATCAATTTATACTTCAAACACCAAAATCTATAACTTTTAGAAAACAATGTAGATCATCCTCAATACCTCTTGTGGATTCTTCAATTAGATCAAGAACATTATTAACAACTTCAAAGACAACCTCAATAACTTCCAATGATTCTCACTCAGTTTTGATAAAAAAAAATACAATATCTATTCAAAAATTCTATAGGTTCTTCAATATCCTCCTTTAGATTTTCTTTCAATACTGACAACTCACATCAAGATTTATCAAATCATAGCCTTTCTCAAAGATAATATTATTAACAACACGCTACTATATAAATCAATTTTTTAGATAATTTCACCTCTTAGTGATAAGGAATGTTTTGTTGTGTGACTTAGATACTCTCACCCAAAACCCATTCACTCATTTAGATTTTATCCCCCTTTTTATAATAACCAAATCCTCATATTAAAAAATGATGGTAAAATAGTTACATAACTTTCTCCCCCTTTGGAAGTAGAATCCCAAGAATTGTGGTGTTATGCCCCATAAAATCTCAAGTTATTGGGGAAGGTTGTACATGAATTTTTTTCTATAACTCGAAAAATATCACCCTTAACCAAGATTATGTAAACACATCAGAAATCTCTTCATTTAAAGGAATCTATTCCAACCAAACATCCCCATTAGAGACTTTATACTTAATAAATTTATATTCAATATCAATATAATTGGATATGGAATGATGTAATTGATTCTTGGATATATTAATGACACATTTATGTTCACAATGAATCATCAATGTCTTATGAACTTCTACTTTCAAGTCCTCCATTTTCACTTTCATCCAAAAAAATTGTGTACATACATGTGTTGTAGCTATATATTTAGCATTAGTTGTACACAAATTAATTGAATTATACATATTATTATTCTAGTTCACACAGTTTTCACCTAAAAAGAAATTTCCACCATATGTAGATGTTCTATCACTAAAATCACTATCCTAATTAGCAACTTTGAATCTCAATAGATTTAGTTCTTCAATTTTTATGTACATCACACCATAGATTAATTTTTTTTATATACCAGATTATTCTTTCATAAGACACCATGTGTTATTTTATTGGATCACCTTAATATCTTTCACATAAATTCACAACATATACAATATATATTATTCATATTATAAGTTAAAGAAAAATTCCAATGAGATATCGAAATTCATTCAATTTTACCTTGTTTTGTGCTTTATATTTTCTCAATTTCATACCAACAATTAGGGGTGTAGAGACTTCCTTAAAATCTTGCATGAAAAATATCTTAAAAGTTTTACTCAAATATTTTTCCTTGAAGATAATATGTATTTATCTACTTTCATAAATTATAAACATAGAAGGTAAGTCTTCTCACCCAAAACTAAAATTTTAAATTAAATTTTCATTTTATATGAAAATTACTCATAGTCATACTGTTTATAACCTAAAAAAAATCAATATAAAATATGATAATAAGAATACTTATACTCAAATCCTTCACATATAAGTTGATATCTACTTTTCATTTTGAATAGTTAATTTTTTTGGAAAATTTCTTATTTGGACTACCTGAATATATGAGATTGTTTTAACCCATACAAATCTTTCTTTAATCTATATAGAAATATTCCATCACTTTCAATTAAAAATCCTTATTATTACCCAATAAATAGTTCTTCTAAGTCTGTATTAAAAAAAGAAAATTTAAAATCCATTTGATAATGATTTTTGTGAATGTGTGCTTTAAATACTATAAATATCATGATTAACTCATATATTGAAACTGGTGAAAATATTTCTTTAAATTATCAACCTTCCACCTAAGAATGAATTTTACATACCAACCTGAAATTGTTCCTCGACACCTCCCATTTATCATTAAGTTAATTTTTTAATACCTACCTAGTAATAATGAAATTTTTTCATTTGTTTTTGGGAATAAGTTATAAAGTTTAGTTATTCCCAATCTGATCAAGATATTTATTCTTAGAATGTGTCCATTCCATTTTTTTAATGTCCTTAACAACTATTTTGGGTTTAACTTCGGAAATAGAAGACGTATATTTTTCATTCCCAGTATTATTTTAGTATTCACTGAAGCATCATGAATGCATATTATAATGTATAGTTTCACATTCTTCTTCAATATATATAATTTCAATTTCTCAATTCCAGTATCTTCTTCCAAACCATTGTTTTGAACTGAGTCAATGAAAACCAAATTTAGTCCCTTTCAGGATTCTTGTTCATTTTCATTACCATACTTCTTCATTATGTATAATTCATTTTTTAAAAATTATTATTCATTTTTCATGGCCATATTGGTTTTATTTTCAATTATTTTCACATCAGAAAAATTTACCAACTTGTGCAGCCTTTTATTACAGCATATTCAGCCTCTTCCATTAGATAGATATCCTCTAAAGATCTCTTCTTCATATTTTTTCTTGGATTTTCCAAGATTTTAGTTTTTAATATTTAAGAAGCATGCACAATAAAAATATCTAAAGTAATTCACTATAGGAATTATTTTTCTTCACATTTCATATAGATTAATGTAAGATTATGAAATCAATAATCATCTATTATAAATATACACAAATGTACAAACTACTTCTCTATAGAATAATTTTAAAAGTTTGTGTTTAGTTAGAATTATTCTACCCATTTCAACAAAAATCTTCTTATTTCTTTTTGAAACTCTATTTTTAAAGGGACTATAATGAGTAGAGTATTGATTTTGTATTCTATGTATAAAAAGATATGATTCAAAAGAGTTACAAGTAAACTTCTCTCCGTGATATTTCCTCAGCCTTTTGAAAAAGACTCTAAGCTTTTTCTTAAAAAAGTATTCTAAAAATTTGGAACATTTATACTATAAAATTCATACTCTTAAAAATATAGCATTGTCTATCAAGGTGAAGTCATAAATAAATGTGATAAATTAAAGATCACAACTATAATATTTATGTCTCATAGGCCTTCAAAAGTTATAATGTATTAGCTTAAGTGACCTAGGGTACTGAATTTCCACTATATTATGAGTTCCTTGAACAATCTTCTCCTTCTAACCAGTTTCAAAAACAATAACTCTATCTATATATCTATTTATATATATATCTCTTGAGTTAGGGTATATTTATTACCTAATAATTCTTTGAGATGATTCTAAAATTCAATAACCAAGATAGATAAGCCTTATATACCATATATGTTTTCATCCTTGGCACTCATATAAAATAAATTAGTAGGATTTATAATTTGAAAAAAATTTATACTCATTATTTGTCCCTTGGTGATAAGTCTTCTATATTTTTAATAACTTATGATTCATTATTTTTCTTGAATATAACTACATTTATATTATCATAGATTAGTCCCATGCATAATATAATGTCTTAAATACTATTAATAAAAAAAACATCTACGAATTTTATCCTCTGAGCTATAATTTTGATTATACCAAATCCTCTAATTTTTATAAATATTTCATTTACATGGGTTACTATCCCTCTGTAATACTCTTCAATATTCATTGGGATATTTATATCACCATTCAAGTGAGTGGAAAAACATTTTTCAAGAATTCATTTATTACTTTTATTACTATCTTTAAAATTAACTTTAACAATGAATAACTTCTCAACCTTGGTCATTTTATAAATTACATTTCCTTTTTCACAATATGAAATAATTCAAATCAGTGTATTCATACAATCCTTTATAAAATTACCCTATTAGTCACATCTTCTATACATAACTTCTGAAAAATAAAATTTATTCAGAGTGGATATATTTTTTGGGATTTTATTCATAGTTTTTTAATTCCATGAATTATTCTTTAATGTCCTAAGATTAATTATTTTCTTTTCAGAGTTTTCCCCTCTCAACTCATTCCTTATAAAAATAAGGGAGATGTTATACCAATATGAATAGAAGTTGTTCCCAAAAAATCCATAGATCCAAAAATAACCTATAAATTTTGATCTTCCAAATTAATAGAAATTATTAATAAAAAACTATTATTATTATCCTACCATATTTTTAGTTCTATATGTTTGGGAAAAATAGTTATTATTGATATATCATTATCTTTCATTAGAGTATAATAATATTTATTATTACTCTTCATTACCCAAAAAATTCCTAGTGTTACTGTGAGATTTTGAACTATTATATATAATAGATTCATTTTGTGGCTTAACAAGGGAAAATTTTACCATGCCTTTTAGGAAAAAATTATAAATATTTTTCAATATTTTAGCTTTAAATTACACTTATTTAATTAATTCCTTAATTGATTTCATCATACAATTTTTCATCTTTAAGAAATTTTGGTTATGTCTTATTTAACTATTTTTCTATTATAGCAAATTTTTCACTAAGATCACTTACCATTTTCTATCTCTATAACCTTTATCTTGAGATTTATAATTGTTTCAATGTAATCATGTCCCTTTTTGATAACATCATCCTTGAATTTATTGGTATTTTCATTATCTTCAGTTAACAACCAGATTTTCTTCTTGGATTTTTTACTTTTTTAATAAAGACTTTGATTTTAGATTCAACATATGCCCTGTATATGTTATTTTAACTTCTTATTCTTTACTAAATGAGTTTTCCCCTTTTCTTTCAACATAATACATAAAGTTATTAAATTTTTAAAGAACCTCCTCTTTAGAGTAGCTACTTAAAGTTCATTATACTTATTCTTCTTTATTCAATATACTACATCTCTTCTTGCTAGTAAAATTTTCTTTCAATCGTAATATTTTGAGTATCCCCTTCAAATTTTCCTCTATTTATTTTTCTAAGTTATTTCTTATTACTAATCAATCCTACACTTACCACATTTCTTATTTGGAAAATTAATTGAAAAATTTAGAACCCCTCTATAATTGAAATATTTTTTTGGAATTGTTACATTATAAATACCATTTTTTTAATTATCCTTGAGATAAGATCCATAATTCTATTATACTCTTCATCTATTTCTTATTAATCTTTAGAATCACTTAAGATATAAATTTTTTCTTCATTGGGATTGATTTTTCTCATGGATTCAAAATACATTTCTTCATTGATCTTATTATTGGATATTGGAGCCTTCAATATCTCATAAGAAATAAGAATATTATATATTTAATAAATAGATAAATCATATTTATATTATAATATAGAAATTATAGGATCTAACCTATTTAGAAATTTCCTCATCGGTTTCTTGATAATAGTGGAGTCTTACCATTTTTTAATAATATATGATATTGATAACTATTTCATTAATTATTATAAATTAATCATCAATGGATTCATTATAAATCATCCCCAAATCTTAAAACCTATTTCTCAAAGTTTATTTTTTTCTTCTTTAACTATCACATTCCATTCGAAATAGCTTTACAATTTTTCATAAATCTCATTTTCTTTTTGAACTCCCATTACTTTGTTGTAAACTTTTTATGAAAAATAAATAAGAATAGAGTTTCTTATATTTAAAAATACTTTTAGGTATCTATTTTTAAATAAATACATGGGATCATATTCTTCAAGTTTTGGTAATCTGATAGTAACATCATTTATGACTTCTTGGTCAAGTTTGATAAGATAAGGAATCATCATATTAGTCTATCAATGATATTTTTTTCATTAATGGTTGGAATAAGTTTACAATTAATAGAATTAAAATTCTTTACCCAAACTAAATATGGATATTTCCAATGAAACTATGATTATCTAATATCATTTGAAGTTCCCAAAAATGGTTTGTACCACTGAGAAATAGGGTTTAATTAGTATTACCTCTTTTATAATTTATTTTCATTAAATAAACATTTGTTACTTGTTTGAGAATGATCCACTAAAATTTAAAATAAAAACTTTCCTGAATGAAACATAAATAAGAACAAAAAATGGTGTATAATATTTTTACAAGGTTTACCCACAAGGTGGTTGAATGTCCTTACTATGATCTGGTTGAGTTTGACTCATAGATTTTTAACTAATAATAAATATGAATTTAATTTGCTTTGGAAAGATATCATCTTGAACCAAAAAAATCCCAATACTTTGTCTCTAGATAATTCTTATAAAATTTCCCACTATTTAATAAAAAAAATCTCTAATAGTGAAAAATATCTTCATATAAGTTCCAAAATATCACATCCTCACCATATGGGATCTTTTTATTTTACATATAGTAATTCTATTGAAAAAAAATTTATAATCACTTCATTTACATAATCTTTATTCTTATTAAATAAGAAGAAATTATTCATATTCTTCAACATTATATTGAGTTCTCTTCTCAATATATTTGTTATCTCACTTAAATATTCTCAATATTTAGTACTTGAAACTTGATTATTTATTCCATACTCTCTTTATTTTATTAAAAACATATAAATCTAGATAATGTGTGTCAATAATCTCACCATGACTCTAGTAATTCACTTTCCCATGACTTACTTCAATTAATCATGGAAAATTTCCTTAAAATTTACAAAATTATTGATTTCAATTTTACAGACAAAGTTTCATCAAAAAAATATAGAGAACCAAATGTGGAATATCCAGTCACAGTGTGAATCTCTCCTATAACACTTAACTCTATCACCCATAATGGTTTCTCCTTCTCTTCATAGAGTGGTTGTTATTAAATCATAAAAAAATATTCAACTATTAGGTCAGTCTATAACTACTTCCATGATGTGGTAATGTTATCCATGGAATTTATATCATATTATAAGCTTAAATTACAATCCTTTTGAATAATTTTGATGTTTAACAAAATATAGAATAGCTTCAGCATATTCTAAGTAATATTCTAGAAATAAATTTTAGAAAACTCAAATCCATAAGTTTTTTCAAAACTTTAAAACATTACACAGGATATATATTATCTTACACATCATAAAAATTATTATTCATTATTTCAAATATCTTATATATTTTCAAAATATGTTTCCTTTTTTTTATTATTCTCTTCCAAAAAAATCTAAAGCATGAAAAAATACCATATTAAAACCTTTACTTTTCAAAATTTCAACACACAAATTAAATAAATACCTTATATATATTCTCAAGACAATTTTATATATATAAGTAATCCCCATACATGGAAATTTTTTCAGTACACTCTAGATAATATCTTATGTATCACATAAGATCCTTTTATGTGCTTAATTATAGTAATCACTTCACAAAATATATTAAATATGTCTTAGGTATCTTATATAAATACTAATTTCAAATATTAGACACTTAATTATTCTAAAGAAAAATATTCACATGCCAAGGAAAATTTTATGCATGACATGTCTTATCCAATTCTTTTCAAAGACAATCAAATATATTGTGTATACATGGAAACTCCACACATTGTCGATTTTAACCACAAACAAAAAATTCCATAATATTGGGAAATATCTTAGAACATATTTAATGCCTCTTAGAGAATCACCAATATTCTCAAAAACATTATCAATATCATCAACTAAATGCTCAACTTTCAATGAGTCTCACTTAAGGTTTAAAATAAATACAATATCCATTCTATAATTTAATGGGTTCTTCAAAAATCATGGTTTGTTTTACCCCTCTTGAGAAGATTTCTATATCAAAATCTATTCAAATATATACCTTGATGGATTCATATTAGATAGAAAATTTAAATATAATTCTTTTCATTTATCTTATATAATAACATTCCTTGGTCTATAAATAAGTAACAGTTCGTTTCAATTTCCACTACAAATGATAAATATGTCGCAGTCATAAGTTAATGTGTGTTATTATTGTAGTGGAAGTATATAATTGATTGTTTTAGATTTAGATACACTCATGTATTGATTATTTATGAAAATAATTATACCATCAATCTATCTAAAAATTTGACACTTCACTCCAGGTAAAAATACATTGATATATAGCATCACTTCCTTTGGGACCATAATATCACTCTCATATTTATTGAAATATATCATAAGTTAGCTACTTTTTTCACAAAAAAATTAAACTCAAAGATATTTGACTTTATCAAATATAAATTTTGATTAATTAATTCAAATAATCAATAATATGATGTATTCTAAAAATGAATATATCTATGAGAAATATAGAGAACGTTTTATCTTTAAACAATACTTATATTTTCAAGATATTACCAAAATGAATAGATGTTTATCATTTAACAGAATAACAATCATCTATTGAACAAACAAGAATATAGATAATACTTCAAAAATGGTACTAATATTTAAACGTAGAAATTATTTTTTAATCATTTGAGGTAAACCCATTTTCTTATCCTTATTGAAAAATTTAGTCATATGTAATTTTTATTTAATGCTTTGATTCTAAAAATGTATCCTTAATCATATCTATGTCAAATCACCAAATTTATCCTTAGGATTTGAATTAAGAAAATTATTATTATTGGAGATTATTTATTTGATATGATAAAATATGTCACGAACCGAATCTGGTCGCCTACAAAATCGGCACCTGACCCGGTCCATGGCAAGACCCGAAGGGCGTTCCTGATCCCCATGGGCTGGCACAAGTGCCTGGGTATCATAAAATGAAAATTGGGAACGATTTACCCGAGTTTATAAACATAAAACAACAAAAGAATCCAATGAAACAAATCTGGATTTTTCAAACCAAACAATCTTTTACAAAAATTCAGAACTGAATTACATGGATTAAAATAACTCAAAAGGTCTATACCAAAGTTAAAAATCCAAATAAGGACAGCCCAAAAACCCTCATGGCAAGGGGCACCTCCCACAAGCCACCTCCACAAGACTTCACCACCAAGGACCTGCTAGAAACCCGAACCACTGGAACAAAAAAAACTGTACCCAACCTGCGACAAAAAAAACCATGTCTACTTACACCCAAGGGTGTAAGTAGGGTGTGAGACAATGCCCAGTAAGATACCACCACTAAGAGATTCCATGTGATAAACATTTAAAGACGAAAAGCATGCAAGTTTTCAAAAACATGGAAAGCTAGTTTCAATTTCTAAAAGATGCTACTTTGAATAAAAACAGTTTTCAAGTGGGCTATCATTAAGAATCAACACTTTTAAAAAAAATGTCAACACTACTGAATTTTCCAGCCAACTATACCGTATGCCGACGGTAAGTACAAAGTAAACAATGAGCACAAGAAATAGGAAGTAACACTTAGGCACTAGCTAGCTGTGGGTCCCAGGTACCTCGTATCTCGGTGAGAGTAACCATCACAAATATCCATTCTCGTGCACGAGCCACTAGTAGGGAACATACCCATAACCTAGTGGTCCCCAATCATCATCATCATAGTTTAGTTAGAGTTGTAAGCGTCAATCTTGCTAAGTGAAACTGAGGCCAAACCCCACGGATTCACTAGCATACTAGTACACGTCCACCCACCTAGATACCCAGGTTTTCCCCTTGTGCTCAAACATGTTCAACACATCAAGAAATGTACATTGAACATGAAAATATCATTTCCACATCACAAATTCACCAAACAGCCCATATGTATACCACACAAGTCACAAAAAATCCATTTTCATTCAAAATGATTTTGAAATCCAAATCACACCAAAATAGACCACAACACATTTCACATTTCTTCAACACTTCCACAAAACCATTAAAAAATTTTATAAAACAATTATATGATATTTAAACTCATATAACAGCCCACAGACATGGAATATAACACTTCTTTCATATTCAAAAATACAATTTTTCACATCACACTCACACAAAACACTCCACATCACTTTCACTCCAAAATATCTCCTTCAAACAATTTAATAAAATATTTCCAAGATGATACATATCACATAGCAGCCTTTTCACAAATTAAATGGACCTTTTAAAAATATACTCCTACCAAAACAGTTTGGTGATATAGTTTCACCTATTACACAACCCAATAAAGCATTCAAAACTTTCATAAAACAATTATAAAGAGTATACCCAAACTTTGCACATAAAATCCATTTCAAAAATCCCTTTTTAAACCAAAAGCACACCAAGACCCTACCAAAATAGAATTGGCAGCCCAATAAACATGAAATAATCCACATTCAAATGTTATATAATCACGTTGAATAATATCACAAAAGATACCCATGAGAACACACAAATCCATAAAACACTTTCAAGGAGTATAACAAGGTTATACAAATACACCCCATTTTTAGGCCCACATGGAACTATATCATTACCTAACCATAATTGTCAGCCCCTTTCAACAACTAATAAATCACTTCCACATTTTACAAAACTACCACAAGATATAACACATGAAATACATTTGAAAAATACACACTTCAAGCAAAAATGTAACTCTAAAAACAAATTCTTTACTATTGCAACCAAAAATGGTTTTCACATAATGCACAGCACATAAAAAACATTCAAAATTATTTAATCAAGCAAACTAACTCATCATTAAATGGTTACCCACGGAATCACCTACTGAATGTGTCGAAACCCTCAAAACTTGGTGCGAAACCTTAAGCGCACCACCGTTGCACCAAAAGGAATACAAATCCAGACCTAAACCACAAAAATTTACCCAAAAGACACCAAATAATACATTAGGATCGAACCCCAACTTCTGGACATGAGGAACTTCAAGAAAAAGGAAATAAAACTAAAAGAGGATGGAAGGAACCAAGAAGGAATTCCCTTACTTGAAATATCTTGAAGGAATCGGCCCCAATCCACAAAATAATGAATCCCCAAGTACCCAAAACTGGTATTGAGGTTCGAAGGATTCACATTAGGTCATGTGGGGACTGAAATGGGGGAAAAAGGATGAAAAATGAAGGAGTTATGAAAGGATCAATTTACCTCTCCAAATCTGCCCGATTTTTGAAACCCTAATAAGTTCAGTACTAAATCGCGATGAAGAAGTGCTCAAAAGAGGGTAGAGAGAGCTTGGGCGCGTGTCTGGGTTCAAGGGGCGCATATGAGGCTTTGAATCACCGACAAATACTTAAAAATGAATAAGTTATTAATTAATCAAATATTATTTTTAAAACTGGAATTGGGCTTTCGGGCAGGCCGAATTCCTTAAATAAAAACCAACATAAACCTTGGTTATGGATTTCCAAAGGCTCCAAATTTTAATTTTGGTGTTAATATATCAGGGGATGACATTTAGGAGTTGGAATGAAGGACAAATATTAAAAAATGAAAAAGTTATAAAGGAAAAAAATTTTATTTTTAAATCTGGAATTGGGCTCGCGGTTTGGCCCAATTCATGAAAACTCATCTATTTCTCCATAAAACCATTGGAAACCATCCAAAACAAATAATGAAAGGAAAAAAATGAAATTTAACTTCAAAATAATTCATGTATGTGACAATTCTCCCCACCATGAAAACTTTCCGTCCCCGGAAAGCTACAGAAAGGCCAGATACGAAAGCCAAACCGAACTGATAAACCAAGATGTACTCCCTTTCCAGGTTTCGCCCCCCCAAAGGCCAAAACACCTCCATTGATCAATTAAGGAAGGAATAATTCACAACAAAATCATACACCACTTTCCTGAAACAATCAATCACATTCAGGCTTTATCCCAAAGGAAAACACCTCAAACACTATCAGAATAAGACTCAAGCAATTCACTCAAACGAACAACAACATCGAACAAGGTTACACTTACCTTACTTTAACTAATACATTGGGCACTCTCCAGTCCCAAAGTTTACCCAAGGAAGATGTAAGTAGTTAGATATATCCAAATGATATTACTTACTTCCCATACAATACCAAGGAAAAACATGAGTTACTTGTATGAAGAGACACAAATGAGCTCCCCACCATAAGAGACAACTTAATTTTTTTTTTCCCGAGACAGAATCAAGACAGTAATAGGGGGAGGCCCAAACAGACTCCCTAGTACAAGGGGTGTACATCCATTAGAAATTTACAAAATAATATGCACGATACCCATGGTGGGTCTTCCCACAAAAACAACATCTTCAAAGACCCATAATACAAACCATCCCAAAACTATTCATCAAGACATCATGTTTTTTTTTCTTTAAAACCATTTCATTGAAATCAAGCGGCTCAGCGGTAAGAGTATCGACCAATGGTACCCCATGGGCCTCACACATGCATGTTTTTGTGCCACACCATACACCCTCCTCATATCTGTCCCGTCACTCATCCATTCATGCCATCAACCTTCCATCATCCCATATAACCCCATGCATGTGGTCACTAAGGGAAATACCAAAGGTTAAAACAAAAATTCTTTCCACTTTTCAAAACCAACACGGTCAACCAACACATCCCTTTTTTTTCATAACCGCTAACCATGAGATCAAAATCCCAACTCACATCTTACAAAAATTTCAGAAAGTCACAACCATTTAGAAAATAACTCACATTCAAGATATTCACATCAATTTAAAAACATCTCATCCCATTAAAACACACTCTGATTGTTTAGAAAACTCTATTGGAAACACTTTTCAAAACCACCTTCAATACAGTTTCTGCCTTCAAAAGAGGTGTAATCACACCATTTTCTATTTCAAAATAATTCTGAAAATTATGTTCCGCCATTTCATAAACCAAACCATTCCCTCTTTATTTGAAAATCATTTCACAAAAACTTTACACCTCTTAAAACCAAAGTGCTAAGGTTTCAAAACCTAAGCACAAAACAGTGCAAGAGGAAACTAGTTTCAGTGGGTGACTTGGACATATGGTTCGCGGCCATATTCCAATCACTTCACTGTCACAGAGAGTGTTCTAGGGAATATCCCCAGCTCCACATGGCTTGCCAGACCCTGCGAGCTCATTGAGACCATTAACCCAACTCTCTTTTCATTTCCCCTAATCATCATCAAACCAAGAAAACCAAAATACATAGACAAATCCCAACTTCCCCTGGCGACTTGAATCCTGAAATGAGGTGTGGTGATCAAGCACACTACCCATAACCAGAATTCCATGTCCCAACAATCCTAACTCCATACTATCCTGACTCTTCCCCAAATAACATGACCCAAAGAGTTAACTTGAACCTCCTTTGATACCATTTTGTCACGAACCGAATCTGGTCGCCTACAAACTCAGCACCTGACCCGGTCCATGGCAAGACCCGAAGGGCGTTCCCGATCCCCACGGGCTGGCACAAGTGCCTGGGTATCATAAAATGAAAATTGGGAACGATTTACCCGAGTTTATAAACATAAAACAACAAAAGAATCCAATGAAACAAATCTGGATTTTTCAAACCAAACAATCTTTTACAAAAATTCAGAACTGAATTACATGGCTTAAAACAACTCAAAAGGTCTATACCAAAGTTAAAAATCCAAATAAGGACAGCCCCAAAACCCTCATGGCAAGGGGCACCTCCCACAAGCCACCTCCACAAGACTTCACCACCAAGGACCTGCTAGAAACCCGAACCACTGGAACAAAAAAAACTGTACCCAACCTGCGACAAAAAAAAACCATGTCTACTTACACCCAAGGGTGTAAGTAGGGTGTGAGACAATGCCCAGTAAGATACCACCACTAAGAGATTCCATGTGATAAACATTTAAAGACGAAAAGCATGCAAGTTTTCAAAAACATGGAAAGCTAGTTTCAATTTCTAAAAGATGCTACTTTGAATAAAAACAGTTTTCAAGTGGGCTATCATTAAGAATCAACACTTTTAAAAAAAATGTCAACACTACTGAATTTTCCAGCCAACTATACCGTATGCCGACGGTAAGTACAAAGTAAACAATGAGCACAAGAAATAGGAAGTAACACCTAGGCACTAGCTAGCTGTGGGTCCCAGGTACCTCGTATCTCGGTGAGAGTAACCATCACAAATATCCATTCTCGTGCACGAGCCACTAGTAGGGAACATACCCATAACCTAGTGGTCCCCAATCATCATCATCATAGTTTAGTTAGAGTTGTAAGCGTCAATCTTGCTAAGTGAAACTGAGGCCAAACCCCACGGATTCACTAGCATACTAGTACACGTCCACCCACCTAGATACCCAGGTTTTCCCCTTGTGCTCAAACATGTTCAACACATCAAGAAATGTACATTGAACATGAAAATATCATTTCCACATCACAAATTCACCAAACAGCCCATATGTATACCACACAAGTCACAAAAAATCCATTTTTCATTCAAAATGATTTTGAAATCCAAATCACACCAAAATAGACCACAACACATTTCACATTTCTTCAACACTTCCACAAAACCATTAAAAAGTTTTATAAAACAATTATATGATATTTAAACTCATATAACAGCCCACAGACATGGAATATAACACTTCTTTCATATTCAAAAATACAATTTTTCACATCACACTCACACAAAACACTCCACATCACTTTCACTCCAAAATATCTCCTTCAAACAATTTAATAAAATATTTCCAAGATGATACATATCACATAGCAGCCTTTTCACAAATTAAATGGACCTTTTAAAAATATACTCCTACCAAAACAGTTTGGTGATATAGTTTCACCTATTACACAACCCAATAAAGCATTCAAAACTTTCATAAAACAATTATAAAGAGTATACCCAAACTTTGCACATAAAATCCATTTCAAAAATCCCTTTTTAAACCAAAAGCACACTAAGACCCTACCAAAACAGAATTGGCAGCCCAATAAACATGAAATAATCCACATTCAAATGTTATATAATCGCGTTGAATAATATCACAAAAGATACCCATGAGAACACACAAATCCATAAAACACTTTCAAGGAGTATAACAAGGTTATACAAATAAAACCATTCAAATACACCCCATTTTTAGGCCCACATGGAACTATATCATTACCTAACCATAATTTTCAGCCCCTTTCAACAACTAATAAATCACTTCCACATTTTACAAAACTACCACAAGATATAACACATGAAATACATTTGAAAAATACACACTTCAAGCAAAAATGTAACTCTAAAAACAAATTCTTTACTATTGCAACCAAAAATGGTTTTCACATAATGCACAGCACATAAAAAACATTCAAAATTATTTAATCAAGCAAACTAACTCATCATTAAATGGTTACCCACGGAATCACCTACCGAATGTGTCGAAACCCTCAAAACTTGGTGCGAAACCTTAAGCGCACCACCGTTGCACCAAAAGGAATAAAAATCCAGACCTAAACCACAAAAATTTACCCAAAAGACACCAAATAATACATTAGGATCGAACCCCAACTTCTGGACATGAGGAACTTCAAGAAAAAGGAAATAAAACTAAAAGAGGATGGAAGGAACCAAGAAGGAATTCCCTTACTTGAAATATCTTGAAGGAATCGGCCCCAATCCACAAAATAATGAATCCCCAAGTACCCAAAACTGGTATGGAGGTTCGAATGATTCACATTAGGTCATGTGGGGACTGAAATGGGGGAAAAAGGATGAAAAATGAAGGAGTTATGAAAGGATCAATTTACCTCTCCAAATCTGCCCGATTTTTGAAACCCTAATAAGTTCAGTACTAAATCGCGATGAAGAAGTGCTCAAAAGAGGGGAGAGAGAGCTTGGGCGCGTGTCTGGGTTCAAGGGGCGCATATGAGGCTTTGAATCACCGAAAAATACTTAAAAATGAATAAGTTATTAATTAATCAAATATTATTTTTAAAACTGGAATTGGGCTTTCGGGCATGCCGAATTCCTTAAATAAAAACCAACATAAACCTTGGTTATGGATTTCCAAAGGCTCCAAATTTTAATTTTGGTGTTAATATATCAGGGGATGACATTTAGGAGTTGGAATGAAGGACAAATATTAAAAAATGAAAAAGTTATAAAGGAAACAAATTTTATTTTTAAATCTGGAATTGGGCTCGCGGTTTGGCCCAATTCATGAAAACTCATCTATTTCTCCATAAAACCATTGGAAACCATCCAAAACAAAAAATGAAAGGAAAAAAATGAAATTTAACTTCAAAATAATTCATGTATGTGACAAAATATCTATGTTATTTGAAACCATTGGTAAAAAAGATTCAATTTTTTATTTTCATCCTTTCCAAATCTATATTTTAGGTGATCCCTAGTTTCATTAAATTATATTTTTTTTCTTCCTATCATATTTTGTGAGAACACCCTTTGTTGAAATTAACCTATATTTCCTCCTAATATTAATCCTCCTTTCATTTATCTCCCCTAAAGTATATAGTGTATTATCATGATAATGACTTTATGTCTTGGGAAGTCAGTTGTTGTAGAGTCCTTAACAAGGATAGGTTCAAAACCTACTCTTCCATGATCAAAAGAGTTATATACCATAAAAAATGGTAGAAGATTTATTTTCTCTACACAAATCATTTTATCTACCTCCCAAAACATTATCTATATTTCTATTCCATTATCTACATTGTTGGCATTAAAGGAAATTGACGGTTTACCTTTACAGTATAGCGTAACGATTTTTATCTTTCCTCGGAAAAAATATCTTACCATATCGATGTTACTCTTATCAATGAAAGTATCATCATCTCCAAAAAAACTCTATGATTAATATTGATCATTAAATAAAGAATGATTCTATGATGTGTCTCTTTATCATAATGGGAAATGGATTCAATTTCAATGCCTTTGAACTATAATTATAGATTTTGTGGAAGTGGGTGTGGACATTACTAGTTCCTCACCAAGTGGACATTAGAATAATAATATTATAATATCTCTATATCCTAAATGTTTTTATTAGAATTTTACAGTTAAATTTCACATGGTTTATATATAAATACATTATTTCTATCACTTTCGAGATTTTTAGAGTTAAGATTCTATCTTATAGAATAATAATTTCTCAAATTCACTTCATTCTTCTTCATAGTCATTAGAATATAGAGTTGGGTCATACCTCTCACATAATAGGTCAAACCATAAATTATTATAGAATCACATTTATGTGCCTTATTCTTTATACCAATAATAAATTCTTTTTTGATGAATATAAATGGAAGGATCTTATTTTTTTTTAGTTTCTACCGTAGTGTTTCCAGACACATTATCTCCTTAAAAGAATCTTGATTACACTTATAATCCTTATGAGTTAAAGTATATAATTCTAGAAAATTATGTATTTATATTTAACCTATCTTAGTAAAGGGAATCTCTCACTTTACATTCTATCAAATAAAAAGAATATTCTACAGATCTTAAACCCCAAAAGTAGAAAAGAATGAAAAAATCATTAAAGGAAAATGTTCTGAATGAATATGGAGAAGGAAACCATCCGCTATATTACATTAAAAAACCTTACCATCCATATTGTTCTTATCCATAGCATTCATTTTATAACCATAAAATCCAAAACATACCCAAATAAGGGTGAATTAGGGTGTGGATTCTTTTTCCTCAACTTCTAATGAGTCTTTTTTCCCACATTTTCCAGAACACTTTGAATCTATAATTTTCAAGAATTAAAAAATAAATCTAAATAAGTAATGTAAATGTTTTCAAAAGGAGGTTTTAATTGGTTCACATTTAAGGTATACTCAAAGGATCATCCTTCAATGGTGTTTAGATGTACCAAAGATATCACTCATCACTGTGTTTGATTATAAGTTTAGGAAGGACTCAATATCAATCCAAGGTCCACTCCCTCTACATGTCCATCCATGAACTACTTTAAGATGGGGAACATGAGAAATTTTCACACACGGTTCACTCATAATGATCTCCACTAAAAAAACAACACCAAACAGTGATGGTGTTTGCCTTTTTCTTCAATATCCTCTATAGAATCCAAATCTTTAATTTATATATTCCTTGGTAGTAGTTCCTCTTCAATATATTATGGATCTAAAAATTATATTCTATATATTTTCTATGTATTATTAATTCTTATTATTTTCTATTCATAATTTCTTTCCAACTTATCCTCTAATAATTCTCTACTTTTCACATGCTGATTGGGAATCAAAAATCACCACTAGGGTCATATTAAAACATTATGGTAATAAACCAATAACTACCACTTTAAAAGTATTTATAATTTTAAAATAATCTAGAAACTACCCCTTCATTATTTGGTGAACTTCATTATGAGATAAACTTTATAAATTAAAAATCCTCTATAAACATTCATCTATGTTATAGCATGACATGAATCATTATAGTGTGAACCACTTAACCAAATCCAACTAGAGCTACACTGAATTTTTATGAGATCTCTTTTATGGAATGAAACAAACTTAATCAACCCATTTCAATTATATATTATGGTGTGATTTTATAAATTTTTTCCTGATATAAACTTTCAAAAAAATCACATTTTGATGTGATCTAAGTCATTATGGAATGGTCATTTCCAAATAACCTTAATTGATATCCATTTATTTTTATATGAGGACTATTTTGGCATGGTAACTCATGTTGTGGTATGAAATAATTTCCCTAAATTTAATTTACCTTTAAATATTTAAATGATTCATTAAATAATTCGTGCACCATAGTATTTTAATCTCACATGGAAATTTGACAATCCATATTAATCTTACGTAACTCCTTTACCATATTTAATAATCATATATTGTAAATTGATTTCTCATATTACATTTATATTTAAAATGGGAAATTAAATTTAGACTTATATATCACCATAATTTTCCAAAACTTCACCAATAATTCTTAAATGTCTCAATAATATCCAGAACGTCACCAGAATTCATCAAACCTACATTACAAGCCCAAAAACATCAATATGGTTTATTACTAGAAAACAAAACACCAATTATAAAATTAGATATTAATTTTAAACATTATCTTAATTTAATAATACAATATCCAAGATCCTTCAACTCAGATAAATTTAGTTCCAACACTTCCCCTCCTCAACCTTCCCTTACCCTTCCACTTATCCCTAAATATTCAATTTCTAAACACCTTCCTCTAGATCTTGCATCCTATAAACTAACATTTACTATTATTACCACCAAAAAAAGCCTCTCACATTCCTATATCTATTTTTAAAATCATCCTTAATCCTTTACATCCTTATCCCCCACTACATCTTCTACCATTATCCTTACCACCTTCAATCGTAAAATCATTTTCATGTCCTTCAAAACTTATAACATTCCTACCATTATAGATTCCTTATTTTCCACTCTCATAGAAAATTATTCTTGTATCCAACCATCATCCATAACCTTTGTTGTTTAACTTCATCCTTCCACTTAGCTAGCCATTCACATACACTTTCTACTTATTCTCAAACCACCTCATTTCCCTCTCTTTCATTGTCCACCTAACACATTATTCATAAAGAGCCCACTTTTTGTGTGAGTTATATTTGTTTAAATGGTGGATAATGAAATGAAAATATTTCATTTATTTAAATATGTTTAATAAATTATAAATAAATAAGTTACTATAAGTAAATAATACAATAATGGATGAATGGATGAATAAGAAAATACTCAAGTCTTATAATAATAAGGATGTTCTTTTAAAGACTTTGATTTTATAAGTCTGACAATTGTTGAACTAATATTCATGTTAAAGACTTGTGTCAATGGTGACACATTGTTTACAATAATGAATAAGATGATAAGAATGGTTATTGTTTGATAAAGATCTCTTTGGAATTGATATTCCAAAAAGAAAATAGGAATAAATGAAGATCATGAAAAGAAGGTGATGAATTAAGTAATACCATGAAAATTGTTATTTTTCATGATCGTTTGTGGATATGTGAAGGAATTTAAGTATCTTGTAATTTTTTGGTGATACATATAATTAATATTTCATAGACTTTATTTTTGAATGGATAAGTCTTTTAGGTGTCATATACCAAAAAATAAGGCCAACCACCTAGCTAGACAAGGGAACCCCGTAGCTACTACTTATGTGGGAAATTTCAACCCTTATCTATTCATAGTGGTGTGAGAGTGATTATGGATGCATTAAGTGTGACTTTACAGGTATACTGGAGTGTTTATAGTGCATAAATGGAGTGCGTAATGTGCTCATAGACTATATAATGGTATATTATGTCCCATGTGGGTGGGTGTGTGTAAAGTATACATAGGTACTGACCCTAGTGCAATCATAGAAACTTGGTGACATGAAAAAATCTTGTAAATAGGATCCCAACCATGAAATAGTTCAATACGAGATATCACATATATAACACAATTTAATTGTGTTTAAAACATACATATATATCACGTCCATCAGATTAATAGATATATAATGACTATCTAGCCTCTATGTCATCATATAAAAACATTAACTCTAAATTTTTTCTTGTAAAAGAGTGTGAAACATTCTAGAAACTCAATAAATATATCCAATCTTGAGATCATTGTGCACTAAAGATCTTTGTTTGATCATATACTTATTTATTTAGCATGAGTCTGAAAGGTTCGTGCAATCAGAAGTTTGAATAATTTTCTTTTGATGAGGAAGATAAAAAATTATATCAAGTAATTCACATACTCAAATGTATGAAATCTATGTCATGAATCTATTATACAATCATTTAAGGAGTTCCTATGTGAAAATGACATGATTTTCGGTATCACGTAACCTACACTCAAATAATTGAAATTTTTAGATCTTCATGTGTTTAAAGATATTAGTATCAAAAATATTTGAAATATCATTACTTGTGATATAACATCTTGTTACCATTCAAATTTTTACTCCTTAAATCTTATTGTGTTTTTCCTTTTCATTTGTTTGGGAAAGGGTTGAGTTTGAATTGGGAGGATACCTTTAATGGTGAAGTTAGAGGTTTGTTGGTTTTTCAGCCTTAACAAATATTTTCTCAGATTTCCATAGCATTGCATATCATGTAACATCATTATAAATCATGTAATAGTTCTTAATTCAATCCATGAACTCCTTCATGTTCTGATGGGTACATGTCGTGAGTAGTCACTACACATTGTGATGAAGTTAATGGTCGGTTTTTAACTCAAAGCATCAGGTTTTAATGAAAAATGGTATGTGTTTATATGGTAAAAATAATAATTATTCCATGAAATGAATTGGTGTTACACATCATGTAATACCCAACTTTAAAGTGGCATTATATTTTATAGGTGTCTTTTCCATTATGGTATTTAATTTAATCACAGTGTGTAACTGGAGTACACACCGTGTAATGACTCGATAGAATCTTATAAAAGGGAGGAAACGCTTGGTTATTTCTTAATTGAATCCTCTACAATTACTATTCCATATACCCAGATCTTTACCTAGTAATTCTTGGAGCCTCCCAACTCTTTTGGATATATTCCTTTGTAATTTGATCATCGTTTTTATTTTGGTGTGATTTCTTGGTAAGTTATCTCCCTTATTATTCATGTTTATCTCTTTATCCTCTCTTGGGTTTTCAATGTATTATCATAAAATTTATGTATCTTTGCCACATGATGTTGGATCTCACTTCTAGTTTGATTTTCTAGATCTTATATTCCTTCGTTATCATTGACAGGTGTCGTTGCGAGTATTGGCTTTCGAAAAAGAGATAGGTGGTTCCATCCCAATTTGTCAAAATGATTATCCTTGTATTTATTGATTTATTTAAATTTTTGATTTAAATTCAATTGCTCAAATTTTCATTCAATTAAATTGATAAAAACCTGATTCTTGTGAATTGGGAGATTTGAAATGGTTTTGGCATGGAAATTTGGAAATCTTACAATTCCATTAAATTTGGGTGTGTTTATAGAAATTGGATGGTTTAAATTGTTGAATTTAAATTATGGATTTGATAGAAATTATTTCAATTAAATTTTTGAATTTAATTGTGGAAAATGTATTGTGAAATGGATAGAATTGGTTTTGAATGGATTTCAAACATGTGAAACTGGATTAAAATGATTTGATAGAAACCCAGTGGTTTTATCTTGTGAAAAAAGTCATGTTTTTTATTAAACCCCTTTTTTGTTTTTAAATGGAATGTTGTAAATTTTAAATGGAATAATGAGATTTAATTGTTTTTTAATCAGTCTTGAAATAAATTTCCCATCATATAAGACCGCATACAAGCCTTAGATAGTTAGTGAGTTATTTGGATACACTATACACCATTACAATGTTATAAAACGTAATTGAAGTGGGTCACATCCTCAATAGGAGGGTGACGATTCACCTCTGGATAGTTTCAATGGGATGTGAGTTTACTTATTTTTCTGAGATCACTTGGAGAGTTAGGAATCCTATAACTGGTTAATACTATCATACCTTTTGGAAGATTACCATGTTTCTCACTTGTTTATTTATATTTGAGATATAAATGAATCCAAATGTTGTAAAACTACTTTACATGTAACACCCCAAGCTTTCATGGTACGCTTCTTTTAAATAATTCAATGGCTTGTGTTGTACTCAACCCTGAGTTCAAGCACACCACGCCCTATCCTAGTAGCCATTTAAAATGTAGTTATGAATAATATTAACCAAAATATTAAAATTTATAAACTTTATTTTTTAAAATATACTTCATTTTTTAATTCATAATATTAAAATTATCTTAGGGTTAAATTTTGGTAATTTTCAAAAAAAAATCCATTTTTGATGAATTGTGAAAAATACTACATTTTAATTCAAAACTATCTTTTCATGTAATTTATTTATATAGTTAGATTGTATTTTTAATTGGTTTTAAAGTTTATTTAGATTAATGTTTTATCAATTAATACAATTATGGTCATTGGAAGTAATTTCACATTTCAATTGTACCTAAACACATGTCAATCTTTTGATAGTTTTTACTTCTTAAACACTCGCTTTCTAGTTCGAACAACTGGAATTTATTTTAAATTAATTAATGAAAATTTTTTGTTTTGAATTTGGAAAAATGGATTCCATATTTTTAATCATAAGTTCTAAATTTTATAAATAGGTGACTTTTATTTTTAGAAATTATTAATAGTAACTTCAGTAATTATTTTTATTTACCATGGTTAAAAGGTAAATCAGGTAAATAAGGGTAATAAAATAATATTATAATAATATAAAACTATCCTAAAACGTGTCTTAATACTATTGTATGATATATTTACAAACATTATCATCCTAAAAACTATTTTAGGAACCCATAGAACCACTTGGGTGTGATAATGACATATTATAAGTATTAATTTAAAGTAAAGAGAAATATAACATTAACATATATATTTTACTAAAATAATTTTATAATAGGGTTATATAACCTATATATTTGCCTATAAATATTAATTAGAAATATAAAATGATTTACTACATCATGGTATTTTATTTATAAATTTTAAACATTAAATAAATAAATTTATTTATGACACAACGATGAAGCAGTGATTACCTTATTTATGAAAGATTAAAATAAATGATATTGTGAATATTAAAATAAATGTAATTTTAAAATTTTTATTCCATAAATTAATTTTATTGATTATAATGACATATTATATTTTATTTAATGGATTTTGTTCTAATCAATAAAGTTTTTATTATTTGAATAAAAATCAATTACTAAATAGTGTCATAATTGACATAAATGGGTTTTTAAAACAAATACTATTTTATTAAATGATATAACAGTCCTAAAAATATAATATTCAGAAAACTGAATTATATAATGTTAGAAATTTAATTAATTATCTACTTTTTGTTCTATTATCATTTTATAGTAACTATAGTAACCATATATTATGAAAATACAAGAAAACATGGTAAGAGTTAATGTTTTTAACTAAGGGTTAAAGCTAAAAGATAAGGTTACTTCTATGACCTAAACTTTTCAAAAACCTATTTTTTGAGAGTATTTAGTCCCATTATCATCTTATAATCTAAATATATCACATTTTAACTATTGTAATTAGAAAATCATTTTATAATAAAATAATATTTCAAGACTTTCCCAAAGTCCCCCTCCTCCCTCTTATAAAAGGCCACCACCTCTATCTGCTTACTCACTCATCTCAAGTCCCTTGAATCATTATAATTCTACTAAAATAATCTCCCAACATCCCTACATTAATAATATAATCCTTACCTTGGGAATAAGGCAATTCAAGAAATCCTTTTGGCTCAAATCAAAAGAAGTTACCTGATTTAGAGGTAATGTCTTCTCTCAAGTTCCTTTCCTTTATTTTCCTTCTACACTCCCTATGATCTTCTTATTCTATGACTAAATAACAAAACCAGTGTCCACAATATACTATAATGTTTTTATGGGTGTTATTCTAACTAAACTTACACATACCTTCATCTAATGGATATGAACATATTGTTTCTTTGTACGCTGACCTACTGCATCATGAAACGATGATTGCTAAATTTTCTCCTACCACCTCTCATGGTGGACATTATGATGGAACTGTATCTATATATTATATATATTATATTTATTTTGTCTCTATACTTATGTAATTTTTATTTACAACATAACTTTATGCTTTCCATAATATGTAAATACGATAATTTCATTTGATGAAGTGAGGACTACCACCCCCTCAAAGTGATATGACTCGTTCATTACATACATGGAATGTATAAAGTATGGAGTAAATGAACTTATGTAACATATAAAAAATATACACTATACTATAATTATAACATACCTATGTATCATTTAGTTTTCATTCCTTTAATATAACAAAGAAATGAAAGTATTGTTCATGTGTATGTATGGCCTACTGTCTCCATGAATGGTGTATTTCATTTCTTATATACAAATGTTATGGACTATTATAAATACATATATACTGGATATATATGATATTTAAATCATGAATGATATTCTGGAGTTAATGTACTTAATACCACATGGAAAATTTACAACAAAACAAGTTCATTTTTGACTCAAATACCGAACATCAACAAAATGTCTGATATGAACTTAAATAATTTAGTGATTGATATAACATTGTAATAAGTGATATAAAAGGAATAATAAAATTGAAAAAGGTTCTAAGAAAGTAGAAATTAAATTAAGTTTATTATTCATGAAGAACAAGTAACATATGTGACGAGTCAGACTCAAGGTAAGGGAAATCTTAACTCAATCTCCATTCCTTGAGTTAAATATCCATGTAATTGGTTTTGATTTTCAAATAATACATGAGAATAACCACTTATTGTTTTAAAATGAATATCCACTTATATCGGGTGTATTTATATTTTCATAAAAAATATTATTATTGATTTATCCTTAATCTAATGATACAATCTTTGTAATGGATTTCATCTCAATTTCATTTTTTTGAGGCATATTGTAATTTAATGAACCTAGTTCCTTTTATATGGTGTATATTATACCTTTTGATTTTTTATCATGAATATCATTATTTTAATGATATTATATTATTTCCTTTATGGTAATTATTGATAGATACATATTACTTATTCAATATGGTTATTTGATAAGGCATATTATTTATTTTGGTTATTCAATATGAGAAATACTTTGGACTGGAAATGAAGGGTGGAGCCTAGAATTTATATATCTCCTCGATGCATCGACAGGTTCTAATGAGAAGAATAAGTTGGCCAAATTTGATTCTACCCTTAGTTTTATACCATATTGTGAAAGGTCTTGATGGTAATAGGTTTTCATGTTCCTAAGACATGGCATCCTTAAATAAAATATTTCCATCATTTAATTTCCGTTATTATTTATCAATGAGATTTTGTATCGACATATATATGGAATTAGCTCATTCTTAGTTTATTTATTCTTAGAATATGTTTAAGTTTCTTACTTTCCATAAATTTTTTTGCCTTATCTAGTTTTATAATGTAATTTTTTATCAGATATTTACCTTTCCATATAGATTGATTTTTTCATCTTTTTTACATACCCTTACTAATTATTTGAGCTCACCTTTATTATTTTTCTCTCTCCAAGTTATAAAGAAGGGAACTTTGACTAAGTTTTCAGGGATGTGGTTTATTTCAGTTATTATGCATCATGTTTTATTTTATTTTCCCAATGTATTATGGGTATCATGTTTGTAATCTATATTTCCAAGACTTAGATACTATATGGTCCTTTGGGATTTTCTTCCTTGTAATAATACTAATGAAATGTAATAACACACCATCTTCATGTTATCTAAGGATGGGGCATTACATTACATGTCTTTTTTGGATTTACATAAACTATTTTATGTAATTGTTTTATTTAATCCATTGATTTAGAAATATTCCATCTCTTTTAAAGTAAATCCTATGCTTAAAAATTATTTTTTCATCATTTTAAAACTATATAGAATGTTTTGTTTAAATACGCTCTTAAATTTCCAAAACTGATTATTTTAAAAATTTAAAGATTTTCTTTGGATAATCTATTTTTGGCATCTATTATGGAATCTTTGGTGGTATCCTACTGGGATTAGGATAACACCCTACTTTTACCTTTGGGTATTTGTAGACTTTCTCCTTCTAGGTTTGAGAAAAGGGAAGGGATCTCTTGGAGGTGGATCCTTCTTGTGAGATTGGACTTAGTGAGTTTTGTCTTTAGGGACCTTGGGGATTTTTTACCTGTTTTTAGTACTTGGGTTGTAATAATTTGTTATTTTATTCCTTATTGTGTTCTGGTACTTTAGTCCCTATGGAGTTTCTTTTATATGCATATTGACTTTCTTGTCTTTCTTCTACTTTGTCTTGTGGAAAATTTGTTCCCGCTTTCATATTATATGATGCTAGGGGATAGTCTTCAACCTGTGGGGATCGGGAATGCCCTTCGGGCTATATCAGGGCTGACTCGGATATCGAGTTACCAGGGTACCCGGGCTGGTTCGTGAAAAATTGGTATCAGAGGAGGTTGTTCAGCTTTTTTCTTGAAGGCATTGTGCATTTTTGAAATATTTCCAAGACTTAGGAGGTAGTTGAAATTGAGTGTCTGGCCAGATCCCACCACAATGAACCTTAATTCAATAGCATTGGTTAGGGAATGGAATCACATAGATTAGTTCTAGTCATTTCACTATTCTGATTTGGATGGAGTGGAATAAAAATTTGGTCATTCCATCTATTGGGATTAATTTCCCTCATTGCTTTGTTTAAGCTCTACCTAATGTATTCAACATTGACTATTGATATTGTGTAGAATAATGCCTCTGATAAGGCATAATAATCATATCTAGGAGGAAGCTATTGTTGAACCGCAACAATAGAATCCTCCAGTGGACCCAAATCTATTCAAGGTAATAGTGTGCACTTTCCAAGCTCAAGGATAGGTATGGCCATTATGAGTATATGGTTATGCCCTTTTGTCTAACAAATTCTCCTTCAGTTTTCATGACTTTAATGAATAGGATTTTCCACATGTATCTTGATGATTTTTTGGTAGTATTTGTTGATTACATCCTTGTTTACTCTAAATACGAGCAGGACCATGTGAAACATATGAGAACAGTCCAAATTCTATTGAGAAATCACCACCTTTATGCTAAGATCTCAAAGTGTGATTTCTGGATTCAGGAAGTGAAATTCTTAGGACATGTGGTGTCTGAAGAGAGTATAAAATTTTATCTTGATAAGGTAAACTCTATTATGACTTGTGAGCAATAATTAAATATCTTTGAAATTAGAATATTCTTAGTCTTATCTAGATATTACCGCAGGTTCATGAAGTGCTTCTCAAATTTGGCTTCTCTAATGACTTCTCTAACACGAAAGGGGGTGAATTTTATTTGGGATGATAAATGTTATATTTATTTTCATAGGTGAAATGCCTTTTGACTACTATTCTGATGTTGACACTTCTAGAGGTCGATCAAGTCTATGTATCATTTTGTGATGCATCGGGTTCAGGTTTGGTTGTGTTCTTATGTAAGGTAATCATGTTGTTTCCTGTGGATCTCATAAGCTTAGGCCACAAGAAAATAATTATCATACCCATGAACTTTAACTCGTACTTGTGATGCATGTGCTTAATATTTGGAGGAATTAACTTTATGGAGAGAGGTTTACTGTGTATTCATACCCTAAAATCCTAAGTTATATCTTCTCAAAAAAAGATTTGAATCTTAGCCAAAGGAATTGGGTGGAGTGCCTATAGTCTTTGGACTTTGATATCACTTATACCCTAGGGAAAGGGAATGTCACTGTAGATGCATTGAGTAGGAAACTTCCAACCCAGGAAGTGAAGTAATATTTAGAGGAGTGGAATTTGATGGCTCTATTTTTAGAGTTGCATATTGGAGTTCGGGAGAAAGGGGTTGGACTTTCTTTAGCAAGCGTTCAGTTGAAATCTACTCTTCTCAAGTCGATTCTTTAGGACCAAGAGTTTGATGATGAATTATATATAATTAGAGACTCTCTTTATGGTTCAGAGATAGTGTATTAGTGTTCATTCTCCATGGAAGGCATTCTTTGTTATCAAAAATGCTACGTTGTGCTGTTAGCAGCAATGAAGGCTTTAATGGGGGATTTTCATAATTCCAAGTGGTCAGTGCACCCAAGAACCAAAAAAAATGTTCTATGATAAGAAACAGTAGTAATATTGGCCAGGGATGAGGAAAGACATTATTGATTTTTTCTCTAATTTTCTATACATTCCAATAGGTGAAAGCTAAGAACTATAAACCTTCAAGTTTAATTTAGCCACTTCCAGGCCCTACTTGGAAGTGGGATGAGATCTATATGGATTTTTTGGTTGGGGTTCCATGTACCTAGAGAAGGAATAATGTGACATGGGTTGTGATTGATAATCTGACAAAGTCATCTCACTTCATACCTATTCAAGATACAACCATAGCTGAGGAGTTGGGGAATCTCTATGTTAAAGTGATTTTTCATTTTCATAGAGTTCCTCCTGCTATAGTCTCTAATAGAGATCCTCGGTTTAATTATAATTTTTGGAGAGGCCTTCAAGTGGCACTGGGATTTTAGGTTCATTTGAGAATGGCCTACCATCTGTAGTCAGATGTCCAGACAGAGAGAGATATATAGTTTCTTGAGGATATGCTTCGTCCTTGTGTTATGGACTTCAATGGGGCTTCAGATGATAACTTGGGACTGGTTTAGTTATCTTATAACAATAGTTATCAGTATGTGATCAAGATGGATCCTTTTGAGGCCTTTTATGTCTGACCTTCTAAATCTCCATTGTGTTGGTCGGAGGTTGGTGAAAGTTCCTTAGTTGGACCAAGATTGGTGCAGCATACGACAACTAAGACTCAGATGATACATCAGAGAATGTTGACATCACAGAGATGATATAAGTATTATGTTGATCGATGTAATAGTCCTTTTTATTTCTTAATTGATGATCAGGTTTTCTTTAGAGTTTCACCTCTTTGGTTTCATCAAATAATTGGGATGAAAGGGAAGTTTGCTCCTCGTTTTTTGGGACATTTTGAGGTTTTTAAGTAGGTGGGGAAGGATTCTTACCATATAGCACTACCACCATAGCTGATATTGATACATAATTTATTTCATTTATTTTAGCTAATAATGTATCTGTAGGGTCCATCTCACGTTTTTAGATGGAATAATATTGATATTGAGCCTAATTTATCTTTGACTAAGCAACCAGTTAGGATAGTTGATTTTGAGACAAAGGTACTTCATGGTAGGATGATACCTTTGGTTCTGGTGCTATGGTAGTATGGTTTTGATAGTCACAACATGTGGGAATTCAAGTCACTGATGAGAGATCAGTGGCTTCATCTCTTTGGCATGGAAGCATCTACTTAGGATTTATGGGGATAGAAATTTCTTTTGGTGGGGAGGTTGTAACATCCTGTTACCATTATAATAGGCACACTTTAAATCTTGTCTTGGTTTTCCTTTTCATTTTTTTGGGAAAGGGTTGAGTTTGAATTGGGAGGATACCTTTAATGGTGAAGTCAGAGGTTTTTTTGGTTTTTCATCCTTAACAAATATTTTATATAGAATACTAGAGAATTACATGTCATGTAATAGTATTACACATCATGTGATGGTTATGCATGAAAGTTGTGAGTTGCTTCATGTTGTGATGGGTACATGTTGTCAGTTGTCACTATACGTTGTGATGAAGTTAATTATTGGTTTTTAACTCGGAGTGTCGAGTTTTAATGCAAAAAATTATTTGTTTCTATGGTTACAGAAAATAATCATTTCACAATGTGAATTGGTGTTACACATCTTGTAATACCCGAATTTAATGGGGCATTACAGTTTCAACACATCTTTTACGTTACAGTTTTTAAGTTGGTCATAGTGTGTAACTAGAGTACACGTTGTGTAATGCCCCAATAGTATCCAATAAAAGGGAGAAATTTCTTGGTTATTTCTTTATTCACTCCCCTAAAATTCATCTTCCCTCAACCTAGATCTTTACCCAGTAATTCTTGGAGCCTCCCAACTCTACCAGATCCATTCCATCGGCATTCGATCGTCGTTTTGCTTGCAGTGTAATTTTTGGGTAAGTGTTCTCCCTTTTTCTTTGTGTTTCTCTCTTTATCTTATCTTTGGTTTTTAATGGATCATCCTGAAATTTATGATCTTACCTCCATGATTTTGTATCTCACTTCTTGGTTTAGTTTTGAGATCTTCTATGCCTTTCTTCTCATTGACGAATGTCTTTGCGAGTGTCGGGTTTCGGTAAAGAGGTAAGTGGTTTTGTCCTGATTAGCCAAATTGATTATCTTTATATTTCTTGATTTATTTTAATTATTTATTTAAATTTAATTTCTCAAATTTTCTTTCAATTAAATTGATAAAAACCTAATTCTATTGAATCAGGATACTTGAAACGTTTTTGGCACATAAAATTTGGAAAACCCCCAATGCCATTAAATTGGGGTGTGTTTATAGAAATTTGATTATTTAAATTGTTGAATTTAAATTTTGGATTTGATGGAAATGATTTCAATTAAATTTATGAATTTAATTGTGTAAAATGAATTGTGAAAAGTATTGAATTGGTTTTTAATGGATTTCAAACTTGTGAAAATGGCTTAAAATGATTTGATATAAACTGAGTGGTTTTATCTTGTAAAAAAGTAATTTTTTTATGAAAACCCATTTTAGTTTTAAATGGAAAAGTTATCACTTTGAAATGGAATAATGTAATTTTATTTTATTTTAAGAATTCTTGAAATAAAATTTCCATCATTTAAGAGTGCATGTAATTCTTAGGTAGTTGATGAGTTATTTGGATGCACTCTATGCTATTACAATGTTCTAAAACATACCTGTAGTGGGTCATATCCCAAATGAGAGGGTGATGATTAACCTATAGTCAGTGTTAGGGGGATGTGAGTATACTCATTTTACTGAGATCACTTAAAGAGTGAAGAATCCAATAACTAGTTAATATTATCATACCTTTTGGAATATGACCATGTTGCTCTCTTTTTTATTTATATTTAAGATATAAATGTATTCCAATGTTTTAAAACTACTTTACATTACTTTTTTGGATTTAAATAAACTATTTTATATAATTTTTTTATTTAACACATTGATTTATAAATATTCTATCTCTTGTAAAGTAAATTTTGTGCTTTAAAAGTATTTTTCCATCATTTTTAAACTATATATCTTGTTTTGTTTATATATTCTCTTAAATTTACAAATCTATGTATTTTAGAAATTGAAATATTTTCTTTGGATAATCTATTTTTGGCATATGTTATAGAATATTTAGTGGTATCCTACTAGTATTAGGCTCACACCCTACTTTTTCCTTCGGGTGTTTATAGACTTTCTTCTTCTAGGTTCGAGAAAAGGGAAGGGGTCTCTTGGAGGTGGATCCAGTTTCTGAGCTTGGACATGGTGAGTTGTGTCCTTAGGGACCTTGGGAATGTTTTTCCTATTTTTAGTACTTGGGTTTTTGTAATTTGGGCTTTTATTCCTTATTGTATTCTGGTACTTTATCACCCATTGAGTTTATTTTATATTCATATTGACTTTCTTATCTTACTTCCACTTTTTATTCTCGCAAAATCATTCCCACTTGTACATTTTATAATTACAGGTGCTAGTCGTCGACTAGTGGGGAACAGGAACACACTTCAGGATATTTCAGAGCTATCTTGATTATCATTTTATCAAGGTACCCGAGCTGGTTCGTGATATGTGGATATTTTAAGCCAGTGAATGAATTGAGAGAGGTGTTGAAACCACTCTATAAATTTTAGTGGAATTAGGAGGAAAATATTGTTTCTTATCACATATTCCTTTAATATCTCCCATTTTTATAAAATATATCTTCTCTTATTTTCTTATATTCAAAGAGGTATATAGTCCCACGATCCACTTTTCTATGCAAGGAAGTGGAGTTCTACACTCATCTTTAGAGTGAAGAAGAACTGAAAACTACTTTCATTAAGTAGAAGATGTGCTCCATGCTGTTGTTTTATGTTTCATCCTTCATGAATACATGATGATTTATGTGTTCCATGAACTAGTTTTGGTATAAGAATATCACATTGTTTTACATGTAGAAATTGTTACTAAAGTTCCATGAATCTATACTAGTTTTTGTGAAGATACTTGAGGGATATACTGAGAATATTTATTAGTTTGTGTGAAGGAACAATGTACTTATAGAATACCTAACCTTCATGAAATAAATTGTATATGAAAAAGTATCACTGAGGTTCTGTGAACCATACCTAGATTTCATGAAGGGAGAAGGAGATTGTGCATACATTAGATTATATAAAGGTTATAGTTTTTTTATGCATATATACTTGTGTACATGTAAAATATGACATCAAATACCTAATTAGTTTTAGGAGAGGGATAAAGTGTGTGCATTATTGGGTTTGATAATATTCTTGAATATGAACAAAGATACCCAACCATCTAAAAGGGATGTTGAAACTGAAATCAAAAGGAATCCTCAACTGAGATACTAAATATAATTGAAATATCATATTAAATGATAGGAATAATATATTTTATACACAATGGTTAAAAATCATGAGAGTTCCATGAAACACAACCATGATGTTCCTTTAAAGTATTTAAAAAAATTAAGTTATAAAAGATCATTATTTTGTGAAATAATATTGAAAATATGGTGTGATTCATTTTCATAAATATTTTTTACATTGGGAAGAACAAAGGAGAACTAATACTACATTCATTATTGATATTTTATCAAAGAAGAAGAAGAAGTAATTTTGACGATTATAATTTGAACATTCCTTATTTCAATAATCACAAAGGTTGTTTTTTATTCAATAAATATAATAAGATAGTACTATTAACATATGTTTTTATAAAGGAAGAAGAATAAGATATAGTAGCTTTTAGTTTTCTACTATGAAGAAGAAGCTTAGTTGATTTCCTGTTTCCATGAAAATAACAAAGTGAAGAAGAATTAAGTGTAAGAAAAAAGTGTCACTGTAATATCCAATAAAAGTATCAGATAGTGGAGGAATTTATTATATTTTCAAAGTACCATAAAAATAAGGTGAATACTATCTTCAAAAGTAGTATAAAGAACCATCACACTATAGTGTGATGCAAGTGAATGGTTATTCTTTACTTGTTGTAACCATATTTAAAGGGTTATTTTCTAGTGTTTGTGTGTTATTAGATTATTTATAAAAAATTACAAGGAATATATAATCTTATTGAGTAGTTAAGACACTCCATGTGTCATGGTGTGGTTTATATAGTGTTATTTTATCTTTTCTTAAGTACTTTTGAGTATTTTTTATTTTTTCCCAAAAAATAAAGTTTTCAGGAATTTTTAGAAGGATAACAATTAGCATGAATGTTTATTTTTAACCATGAAGTTAACATGTGTATGTATTTTTCATTTTGATAGTGTTTTTTTATGGACTACACACAATTTGAAAAATCATGTGGAGATCCCTATAATCCATAAAGTACTTTAGAAGTTTCAGGGGTGATTTGCATGGTTTTTTCAAAAAATGTGGCACATTAGAGTTATAGTCAAATGGGGTGTCTCACCAAGGTAGTGTCCATCACATTATAGGCACCTTGATTGGAAAACCATAAAATCTTCCTAGGTGTTTAATTTTTAGGTTTTCCCATTTTTTCCCTCTTCAGTTTTAAGGGGTTTTCAACCATAATTATTCCCTCCTACATCGTACAACCCAAGAGAGCTCAAGGATAAGCTCCAAAATCCTCCACCTTGGATTATTTCCTTTTATTTAATTATTTACAATAGGTTTTAGGTATGTTCTTCTTCTCTTTCCACATTATTCTTTTTCCTTCTCCTCTCTTGGTTTTGGCTACTCCCATGAACCCTAGATCCATTATGATCTATTTTGGTGTTATAGGTGGAACTAATGATGGGGTTTTAGTTTTTAGGGTTCATATACACTATTTATCTTCTCTTAACTATAAAATCCATTGCAGGAAACATGTTCTAAAGGATTTTGGCTATATTCTCATCTGTTTAATGTTGGTGTTTCTATAAAAAAAATCATTTTTGATTTCAAACTTTTCTTTTACTTTCTAAATATATTTTGTATGAATAATGGTTATATGTGATGTATTTATGGGGTTTTGAAACCAATTCATGTTGATTTAATCTTGGAATATTTGGTTTTCCATGTGAATTCCAGGTTTTCATATTTGATATGGAATTTTAAAGATGATAATATTTAGTGAGGTGCCTCTATGGCTTTTTGGAAATGGATTTCATTTTTATAACGGTTTTTTGTCTTAGTTTTAGTTTCTAATGGGTGAAAATTATTTTTTAAATGGAATTGGGTTTTGAAGTGAGGTTCTTATCTCTTAATGGTTTTTAAAGGGGTTATTTAATGTATTTCAAATGGTTATTTGAAATGTGTGTGCAGTTATCCCCTTGTGAAAATACTGAGATAAATTATTTGAAATGTTTGATTAAAATGGGTGGTCATTGGCCTTGGGTGATGCCCATGTGTTATGGGTGGATTTGAATTGTTTTAAATAGTGTGAGTGATATCCATCATTTTAAAGAAATGTTTTAAATGGTTTTCTATGAAATGATAAAGGTCTTGGAAATATGAGTCAAATTTTGGTTTTAAAGGATTTATTAAAACATTTGTTTTAAAATTATTAGAGGCACCCCTTGATTTCTCCATGCTTGTTTTCCCATTGTGTGGGTTCTTGATCACTATGTGATATGTGTTTTATCCCCTTGAGAGGGAATGTTCTTGTTATACCATAGGTGTGTTTTTATATGGGGTCTTTCATTATTTTATATTATGGGTGATGGTAGATATAGTTATTCCTTATGTCTTAGACTAGGATTGATTGATCACACAC
This sequence comes from Viscum album, assembly GCA_963277665.1. Classification (NCBI taxonomy): domain Eukaryota; kingdom Viridiplantae; phylum Streptophyta; class Magnoliopsida; order Santalales; family Viscaceae; genus Viscum; species Viscum album. The sequence continues at coordinate 1,137,158,671 of OY728122.1, forward strand.
CTTACTTACTATATTGGTCATGGGAAATTTATTACTAAGGGGAAGACCTATCTTGTTCTTATAGTTAGTTCAAACACCACTAGTTTCCCATTAGTCAAGCTATGAAAAAGGGTTGGGTGGGGGTTGATCTTCACAATGTTTCTTGTGTGGGATAATTGGATGACTAATTATTTGAACTTCAGTACATTCTGTTATCAAGTTCTCAAGTGGTATAGTCTTATAGAGTTAGGAGCTTTACATGTTAGGGATCCAAGGTAAAATCCCATGACACACTTGATTTCATTTTTATTAGTTAGTGATTGATGGGATTTTGATCTGGTGATTTTTTGTATCATTTTCACTTCATCATTGTTATGGAACCTTCTTTACTTTGTATATTATGTATTCCTTGTCATATATGGTGTCCACTTATAGTACTTGACCTGTGTGAGTGTTTTGGTTTATTACTTGAGAAATCATGTTTTCAAAGATGTTGTTAAATCTATTTTGAAATTTAATAATCTTATATGGTTTCTTTAAAGTGGGTTTAAAAATGGGTGTTTTAATTTTTAAATGTATTTATCCAATTGAATTATTAAAATAGAATGTTATAATTTTAGATAAAAAATTAATTGTTTGAGAAATGTTAATTGTGAGTGTGTGGTTTTTAAATGTATAAGGTTGGTGGTTTTGCTTTCAAAATTTTGTGTTTGGTTTTAGATGTTGATTTCCAAATAAAAATTAAATTTTGAAAATTGATTTGTGAAATTCCTTTCTTGGTAAGTTTGTCTTACACCAAGGTTTTTTTATTCTAAAAATGGGTTGGATTGATTTTAAGCATGTTCCTTGGTGGAGGGAAATTTTAAAATTCCTTGTTGGATTTTTTTTGCCTCATTTGAAGGCTTATTTTTTAGATTGATTCATGGATTAGTGGTATCATTTGTATTTTTTTAAGGCATGAATTGATGATGTTCATGTCTTCATTGTTATTTTCTCCCAAAATAGTCAAGAGGTTTCTCTTGTTTTAGTTCCTACCAAGAATCTAAGTGGAGTGGTGGTCGTCGAACCTTCCTTATTCTCAATCCCCATTTTGGACTTCTTGGATCATTATATACCCTTTTTCAATGGTGATCAATATTTAGTGGAATTAGTGTGGTGGTTATTGGATATTGAGGTGATCTTTGATTCTCATGGAACACCTGAAACATTATGAGTGAGATCTGTTGAGATATTTCTAGTCAATTTAACCGAGATTGGTGTGATTCTATGGTAACTCCTTTATTGTGAGAAGTCATGTATTTAGATATTTACAAGATATAAATTTCTAGTGGTTCTTCCCAGATGTTGTGAAAATGAGAAAGAGCTTGATCTTTCAAGCCTTTGTCAGGGTGACCAATCAGTGAGGGATTGTGTTCATCAATTTTTGAAGTGGTTCATATTTTCTTTGAGTTTGAGGGTTAGTGATTTTGAGAAATTTTATTTCTTTATAGGTGGTTTGTACTTAGATATTGGTTTATCAATTCTGGTTTTTGGTCTTACATATTTTTAAGAAGTTTTCAATGAGTCCATTCGAATAGAATTTGACCAATATTGATGTCATGTTGTGGGTGATTCCCTAGTTCCAATTAGTATAAATAAGGTTAACACAATTATTGAGGAGTAGAAGTAGGATGAGCTAGAGCTTGGGGAAAGGGAATTTCTCATAGGAAGAAGAGGTCTCTTGTGTGCTTCCAGTGTGGGGATCTGGGAATTATTGTACTCCAATATGAAGTATCATTGACTTTTACTCCTTTATATCCATTTAGTCCATCATAAAGAGTTTGTAGGCATAGATTTTAGAAAAGATATTGGGTATTATCCTTATGTGCATTCTATTTTGAGGACCCCTCCTTAGGTAGTGGTAATCTTAGTTTCTAAGATTTGGAAATTGGAGTTGGTATTTTTATGTGGTTCCATTTTGAAATTTTTTGATGGAATCTTTGAATACTATTTAATTGAATTCATTATTCTTTGATAAATACTTATCCCCCCTCTTAAGTGTTTTTTGGTTGGCTGTGAGTGTAGGTTATTTAGCCACATTATTTGGTTGGATCTTATTTGAGAATTTTGGTTTCACTCATTCCTTTTTTGATCCATTATGTGCTTTTTGCTTGGTAATTAGTAAGGCCATGGGTGTAGGATTGGGTAACTAGGGTGCATAATATTCCAGTTGAGTTTGGAATACTAATTGGTGTTTGTCTTGTATCATTTTTGATACACTGTGTGAGGGTGATCCAGTTTTGACTAATCCACGTGTGTCATGGAACAAGTTGAGATATCATTTCATTCGTTTAAGGATTTTATGCTTTTTCTTCCTTCCTTTTGGTTTCGAAGATCTTGTGGTTGGGAGTGTGTTTCCCTCATGGTTTTTGATTATTCAAGGACGTGTCTCTTAGTAGATTTTCTTTCGTTACACCATGTTATAAGTACTCTAAATAGTGGGGTGGCCATGTTAGGTCTCCCATTATTTTTAGCACTTATTGTTTTAGGTTATCATTATGGTTGTGCTTGAATATGTTTAGTAAAATTATATTTGACCAGATTGATTGTATGAGGATATCATTTGTTATTTTTGAAGTTTTTTACTCATGAGTGGTTCTTTCGAGTAAGGTCCTCTTTGGATCTTTCTTTTCTCTCATCTTACTTTTCAACCACGGACTTTTTGGGGGGGAAAAGTGGCGTGGTAGGGAGTTTGTGAAACCCCTATATCATGATGTGGTTTATTTTTTACTATTATATCTTTTCTTGAGTTTTTATGAGTTTCGGTTGGTTACAGGCCAAAAATTTAAGTTTTGGAGTCCTTTTTAGGAGGATAATGGTTAACCCGCATGGTTATTAGTAACCATGTGGCTCCCATGTGGGTGAATATATTATTTTTATTGGGATATTTTTTCTAACTTCATCATGGTTTATAAAACTATGAATAGCTCCCCAAAATCCATGTGAGGATTTAGGAGTTTTAATGGTGTGGAGAATTATTTTTACAAAACCATGTGGTACCCATGAGTAACCATACAAGGGGGTGTCTAGCGTCATTAGTTTTCAGTTCATGGTTTGTGCATGGTTTGGAAAACCATGTGGTCTTTCTAGGTGTTTAATTTTTTGGGTTTTTTCATTTTACCCCTCTTCTATTTTTATGGGTTTTCACCACTTATTCTCCCCTCCTACATCATCTGACCCTTGGGTTCTCAAGTATTATATTTATCCTCCTTCACCTTAAATTATTTATTTTCTTTTTATGATTTCCAATAAGTTTTTGGTGAGTTATTCCTCTCTTTTCCCCTTCTTCCTTTTACTCCCTCTCTTCTCATTATTTTGGATTCACCCATGAACCCTAGATCCCTTATGCTTAGATTTAGGGTTCCAATTGGATCTAATGGTGGGTTTTTTAGTGTATAGGGTTAATAGACACTAGTATTACTCCCTTGGGTTTCATCTCAATTTAAAGCGGCATATTCTGAAGGGTTTAAAATTGATTCTCATCTCTTTGAGGTAGTTGTTTCAATGAAATTGCTTCATTTTGGAATTCAAAGTGTGATTGTGGTTGATAAATTTATTTTTTATGAAATTGGTTAAAATTAAAATAATTTACCACCATTAATGTTATGAAAAAGGGCTAGGTGCGGTTTGGTCATTATAATGATGCTTGTGTGGACTAATTGGATGACTGGTTATTTGAACATCAGTTTATGTTAGTAGTTGGTTCACGAGTGGTATACTCTTATACGATAATGTTCTTTTCACATTATAGATCCCATGGTGGATCCCATGAAACAATCAATTACATGTTTCTTAGTTATTGATTTAGAGTACTTTGATCTAGTTCTTGTTTGTATCATTTCCAATGATTCATTATTATGGAACCTTATTTTCTTTGTATTTGATGTATGCCTTGTGATATATGGTTCCTGATTTCCATACTTGACCCATGTGAGTATACCGGGTAATTACCTTGGAAATTTAGTTTTCCAATATGTTGTAAAACCTACTTTAAAATTAAATACTCTTGTGTGGTTGATTTAAAGTGGTTTTCAAAATTGGTATTTCTTTGTAAGAATCTCTGATATCATTTTTAATAAACACATCCTAAAATTAATTTAAGAGGATTTTTTCTAATAATATCTCCAATTTTTTTATTGATAATGTTTCAACACATCTTAATCTGAAACATATTAAAATTTTATAGTGTATAAATTATTTACTAATTATTTTCTTTAGTCTCATGTGAGTCAATATTTATGTGAGAATCAAGAGTTAAATGGAAATTTTCTCATGAAAAAACTTATTTTATCATCTTTCACTTCAACACCCCTTTGTGTTGTAACAAAATACAAAAAACTCACCCTAAATAGATATTTAAATTATCTCCCCTCAAATAACCCTTTTCACCTACTTATTAGCATGGAATATCCCCCCCCCCCAGACAAGAATAAAGAACAATTCCAAACAACTCCTAATTATGGAAAACTTATCCCCCTTTATCAGTAAACTTAAATGTACTTCTATAAAATTTGACAAAATTGAATAATAAATCCAAATAATTAATCCATGAGAACCATTCTACCTTTTCATGAATATCAGTTCCTTAAGGGTGTTGGTTCCCTTCTCTAAACCATCTATTTTGATGAAGACAGCTGGACTCTAAGATCTAACTCATTCCTTTGAAAAAATTCCTTGGGTACTATCTTTTTCATGATTTCAAAGACTTTATTTTGTGTATAAACATACTCTAACATAACTAGTCCTTGTCCAAAATTTTCCTTAATGAAGTGATACTTTTTTATTGATTTGTTTTTTCCTTGAGTGAGGTATATGATATTTTTTCTAAGATTGATAGCACTTGATTTATCATAACTAATTAAAATATGATATTTCTCATAAACTCTAACATGTTTCATATGTTTCTTTATCTATAGAAATTAAGAACATGATTAATTACCCACAATGTGTTGAAATTATATAATTCTTAATCAAATGTTATATTGTTTATTATTTATAAAATAAATACATAATTATATATTATATAATGCACTTCCTAATATCAACTTGTAATCATACCCAAAACTAGTCCAATCTGCATTCATAAATCCCAATATATCCTATTTTGGGATAGCATTGTAAAATTATCCAAAATATTGGATTCCATTGAAATATTTTAGTATTTTTTATTGCTTTTATTTGGATTTATTTGGGATAATTTTAGCATTATATTGTTTGAAAGGTGGAAAATAAAATTTTGTTTCATGTAGTTGTTAAGTGAAATAGGCACCTAATGACTTGTCTATATTCTATCACATCGACCACTCTTCTGAAATTTCCCTTGGACAAGTAAAGGAACTCTACATGCTGCAAAAGAGTGAAAATGAATAATTTAAAATTTTGGGTTGGTATTATTGATAAAAACACTAAAACCAAAAAATACCTTACCTATATTTCTCAAAGGATCATGTGAAATTAAATTTAATCATGAAAAATAAAATTTAATGAAACCATAAACGGTACCTTGTTCATTTAAAATCACCAATTTTATTTTCTCTCCATTAGTGTGTCGTGGCTCAAAGGTTCTAAGCTAGGAATCTTATAGTTCATCAAAATTTTCATCATACCTCCTAGGTCATTGATCTACCATTCATGGGTGCTATCATGGTAAATCATTGATCTCTATAATATCCCTTCAGTCACATGAAGAACTCAGACTCAATCAAGAAGATAGGATAAATCCAACCTTTTTATTTATTTGGTTCATCACTCTAAAATTAATATAGTGGATAGGAGAGATCTAAAATTATTGAAACTGGTTTATTTCACTATTATTTAATCTAAAATTCACTTATATACTTATTTTATACTTTATAAAATTTCACTTTGGTCCCTAGAAAGTTATAACCTTTATTTTATAACATTTTATACACTTTTGACTTAATTAAACTTGTCATAAATGTCACAAATATTTTACCACTCACTTTTAACTCATTATAATGCTAGGTTATAAAATACAAACTGTTAAATCAAAGCATAATATCCCCATATAATTTAACAAACCGTGAACATGTTATGTTAATTAAAAAAATTATATTTTATCATATTCAAATTTATGATCAAAAAAATTTCAATTACTTGAGAAATAAATTAAATAATTATTATTATAAACTCCAATAATATTACTTAATTATTTTACTTATGATCACTCAAACTCAGAAGTTCACCCAACCCCATATGTGGGACCCACTAAAACCTAAACTCTTATTCATCTGAATATGTAGAACTTGAGGAAACACTTAGTATGTGATCCTATATGTCTTTATCTCAATAGAAGTGAGTATAACTCATAGAACACGATTAGATTATAGAAACCGATAATGGCCCCTAAAGAGATAAGAAATTTCATATCAATGACAACCTCTTATAAACACACTCTGTGTTATATAATCTATTTGTCTTATGATATCTCATAAAGAAGGTACTACCATCCTGGTCAACTTGGGACAATGAGATGTCTCTTCCTCAACATAGAAGTGATAAATTATATCTTGATTATTCAACCAATACCATACCACTAAATATTTACCCAACACAAGTTACCTCACCACAAATTCAATATCATGTTTTTCTCATTTCATAAAATTATGTGATCAAATGGTATACATTGATAATGATCTCTAATCAATAGAAAAATACACATGTTTTTATATAGGAACAAAAAATTAAACTTCAAACATATGGTGTTACAATTGTTGGGTTAGTCCTCAAGATCTCATCAACTTGAGATCACTAAGTTAAAATATTATGATAAGGAGTCTCAATTATTAAGAGACCCTTGAACCTGATAGTTAGGAATCACATATGTACCTTCAGTATGATGTCTCTATACCATATTAAATATATTTAAAATTACTCTCACAGTATCTCAAGGTTCTCATTATAGTTGTGAACTAATATAACCTTTTTTATATGGCATGTGATCTAAGGACATTACCATGTAAATATTGGGTTAATAAGTATCAAAAATATTTTGGTGAGAATAAACATATGCATATATAAAACAATATACATTTAATGGTAATCAAATTACATAAAGGAGTTGGGTCTAGTGAACCCACACACAAAACTCCCACTTTCTCTAGACCCAACTGCAATCAATTCTCAACCCTCTAGCTCTCACACGAGTATCTTACTTATACTAAGATATGGATTTAGTCAGGGGATCATCCACATTGTCCTTTTTAGCTACTTTTCTAACTACAACTTCACCTCTATGAGTAAAATTTATTAAGATATATAACATCTAAAGTATATAATTTTTCCTCTGGTGTGACCTAGTCTCTTTGAAAATAAACATTGTTGTAGTATTGTCACAGCATATTGTAACATGGTATAAACTTATAGGTACAACTACAAGCTCAAAAAATAGCTACATATCCAAAAAAAACTTCCTTAGATACATATAAAAATGCTATATACTCAAATTCTACTATATAACCAGTGACCATGGACTGCTTCAAGATTCTCCATCTCACTACACCACCATTTAGAAAAAAACATATAGCCTGACTATGATTTTAGATCATCTTGATCTATTTGGGATATATAATCACTGTATCCACTCATGAATAGCTCCTCATCCCCTCTATACACTAGGAAAATGTCATTTATATATCCTAATTACAAATTCATATTTTTTACATATACCTAATGTAGATCTCGTGGAATAGATCGATATCCTCCCACCATTATTAAATCAAATGAAATATAAAATATAGTATATAACATGGAATGCATTATATATCCCACTACTGAAACATAATATATTCCTCTGATTCCTTCAATCTTCTCATATTTCTATGGACACATTTTATTGGAGAGATTAATCCCATGTGATGTAAGAAAAAAAAGTCTTTTGGATTATTCTATACTGTATCTTTTAAGTACCTTATCAATATATGTACTTTGACTTAGCACAATAAGCCTCAAATATCTATCTCTATAGAACTTTATCCCTAGAATATAGGTTTCTTCACCTAATTCATTCATCCAGAATCATTCATTTAACCAAGTGTTCACTAACTATAATACTTTAACTTCATTTTACATTAACAATATTTCATTGACATAAAATACTAGGAAAACTATGGTACTCCCACTAACCATCTTGTATTCGCATAGCTTAATTTCATTATTAATGAAACCCAATTCTATTATGGCCTCGTCAAAATGAAATTTCCATGATTGTGATTCCTACTTTAGTCCATATATTTATCTCTATAGATTTCATAATTTATTGTCACTACACGACATAATAAACCCTATAGGTTGTTTCATATATATATATTCAACCAACTTACCATTTAGAATAGAAATTTTTACATCTACTTTCCAAATTTCAAAATCATATAAGGTTGTTATTACAAATAATAATTTGATGTATTTTAGTATTGTGACTAGAGAGAAGGTTTCATAATAGTTGATGCCTTGACTTTTCATGAAACACTTTAATATTATTCATGCCTTATATGTGCTAACATGACCATTCATGTCCAGATTTTTCTTGAATATCAATTGACACCCAATAGGTTTTACATCAACCAGTGGTTCTACCAAAATCCAAACATGATTTTGTTTCATGGACTCCATTTAAAAATTCATGGTTTCTTTCCACTTAGAACAAACTTATCATATACTTATTACTTATAGTTTAGAGGTTTATCATTATCTATGAGTATTTTGTCACATAACTCAGTGATAATAAAAATCTATCTATTTGTTTCTCTAACCTATCTAGTAGACCTATATAGAACTTATCTCTCTAGAACATATTCCTATCCCAATATATATTGTTGATATTGTTCTCATACCAACTCTTAGGAATCTGGATCATTAAATTCATCTAAGTTAATCATTCTCCCACTATTTCCATTGGAAATGTGTTCCACTTCTAGAAATGTAGAATTCATTACTATAATAACTTTTCTATATGATGTTTTATATAAGTAATAACCCTAATTCTCCTTAGTATAACCTATAAATATTCACTACTTAAAGATGCTAATTTTTTACTAGGTATAGTCTTAAAAAAGACTTTCATCCCCATACATGTATATGTGATAGAATGGGATTATATTCATACAAAAACTTGTATAGAATACCAACTGATTCTTTCGTTGGTACTCATTTGAGTGTATATACTGCATTCTATTGTGTATATCCCCAAAATAATAATGGTAGAGTTACAAGACTAATCATCAATATAAAAATTTCAAGAAGGGTATAACTCCTCCTTTCACTAACATCATTCCACTGAGGTGTATAAGGAGGAGTTATTTAGGGAACTATCCCGCACTCCTTTAGATGATTAATGAAAACTTGGTTAAGATATTCTCCACTATGGTCTAAGAGGATTTTTTTTAATCTTCTTACCAAGTTTATTTTCAACTTTGTTATGATGTTCCTCAAACATGATAAAGTAATCTGACTTATACCACATTAAGTAGATAGATCCATATCTACTATAGTAATCAATAAAATCAATTAAGTAATAAAAAACCCCTTATCTCTAATATAAATGTACCACATACATTAGTATGAACTTATTAAAATAGCTCTTTATATCCTTCTCCTTTCCCCCTGAAATGTTCTTTGGTCATTTTACTTTGTTAATAAGTATGACATGCATTTAAGGGTTTTAAATAAATAGAGTATAAATTACCTTCATGATTTAGTTTTTGAAAAAAACTTCTCATTTACATGACCAAGTTTAAAGTTTCATAGGTAGGTAGGATATGAGTCATTCTTTCTGTATTTTTCATTGATTGCCAAAACTAGATTTTTTAGTTCAAGTATTTATAATCCATTGTTAAGATGTTCTATACCATAACATATGTTATCCTTACACATAAGAAAAATTTTATTCCCAAACATGAATAAAATCCCATGGTATCTAAAATTGACACTGAGATTATTTTTCTAGTAAAATATGGTATATAATAAAAATTATTTAGTAGAAAACCATTCTATTAGGAAACTTAAGATGATATTTTCCCACTACAAATGTTGATAATTTAACACCATTTTCAACTTAGAGATATACTAAACCTTTATTAATTATATATAATCTAATTGGTTCTTATATTTGAATACAAATTTTTGATCCAAAGGAATTATCCAATACCCAACTTGTATAAATGGACAAATTTCATTAAATGAAAAATGTACCTAAAGTTGAAGCATCACCTTACTTCCTCTTGCTAGGTGTGTAATTATTATTCAAGTGGACTTTATTTCCAAATTAAAATATGACTTCCACCTAATCATTTCTCTCCATCTATATCTTTAGCTTCTTAAAATGGTTGTTCATTATTGTCTTTAACTGGGAATTAGCCTTTGAATCTTTTTCAATGCCTTTCTTCTTCTTGTTCACTATAAGGACCAACCAAAGAGTTTGAATTCTTTATATATTTATCTAATTGTAAAAATAATTCCAATAAATCTCAGATAAAATTATTCATTTTATTCATATTATAAAAAATAATTAAATTCAAGAATATATATTAAGGAAGAAAAAATGGGATCTGTTGCTAGTTTTTGATTTATTTTAAACCCAAGGGTCTCCAGTCTCTCAATGTACCAGATCATCTTGAGTATATGATGTCATATTTTATTCCCTTATACTAGCCTATATATATACAGAGCACTAGATATCTTATATATTTCTTTCTAAGCTCTCTCTTGGTATAACTCTTGGGGATAATATAGTACTTGAAAGGCATATTTGTCTTTATACATTTTTTTCCTCTCATGGAACAGTACTATGCACAAGTGAATGTACCACTCATGGAAGTTATATCCATTTATTATATTCCCTATATCTAATATTATTCATAGAAAAATTGAAATTTTATATATTTTCATTTGATCTATTACAAATAAACTTAGCAGATTATTACTTTATCTTCATTACCCATAGACATTATCAAATTATTAATTTTAAAAGTCTCCTACTATTTTATCATATCCAAGTTTCTCTCAACGACTAGATTAAAAATACTTAATCACATGACTATTATAGTGTAAAGGGTCCTTAAAACTCTCTTCATAGATTTTTATATTGAATCACCACTACTTTGAGAGTCTAAGGTATTCTTTTTATTTTCAATTTTCATTAACTCATAGTTCCTTGATATATTGAGTGGAGTATCATCTCTAGAAAAGAATTAATTTTAATTTCCCAACACTTTGCCTCTAAATATGAAACAAGCTATATATGGATACTCCTTTATTTAAAAATTTTGTTAAGTCGACACACTGATCTCATAAGAACTCCCCAGTAGTAAGAGAAACCCTCAACTATAGCTGACACGCACCTCAAATAATTGGTTGTGTCCAAATTCAAGTGATAGAAGTAATTTAATGAGTTGATATTTTCTTTGAGAGATTTGTTAATTTAATCTTGGTTAATGAAATCCTTTTCTATTTAACATTCATGTTATATATGATTTCACTCATAGAATAACCAATTTTTGAGTAGAAAATATTCACCACACATGTTCATTTTATCTATGCATACTTTTTTATTATTATAATATGTGATCACATGTAATAAATACACATTTATTAAATAATAAACCATGCATGTGATAAAATAAATAAATAATGGCATGATCATGAGCTATTAACTATTGTTTAATTCCTCAATTGAATAATGTTTTAACTGTAACCCTAAGAGAATTCCTTGAGTTGATACCTCACTAAAATTATAGTGCTCACAACACTCATGTATGTCACTTGTTTGGTTTACACTAAATCTAAACTCAAACCTATTTTACATGAACTCCTTTGATCTTTACAATGTATACTCACATATATATTAGGGGAACTCAAGGTGTGATGTTACATTTTATTACTTAAATGTGGACACGCAATCCCTTATACAAATTAAAGATGGAAGGATGATGTATAGATCATCAAAATAAAATAATTATTACATTTTAAAATATAAATTAAATAATTAAATTAAATAAATAATAAACCAAACATGAATGGGTCAATCTTGGATCATGATCAATCATCATGCAATTATATTTCATAATAAAAAAATATTCACTAAAATTCAACTTGATTGAGTTTTTAATGATTTAACTTGAATTAAAATAATTTTAATTAAATTTTGATATGTCTCACAAGACCCAAAATAATTTTATTAAATTTCATAACATTAAATTTAATTCTTATTTTTCTATAATTTTTTAGACCCATTTAGACTGAAAATAGATCCTCAAAAATAAATTTAGGGCTTGCGATTGGGTTGATCGATCGGTCATGTTGGATCCGGATTAACCAAACCCAACCCAAGTCTAGTTCGCGCATCCATGTAAGGTAATATATAAACACAATAAATATATATATATATATATAACATTATATGAATATATATATAAATTTTCACCACCCAAAATGATATGGTGGACAATCAATCATTCAACCTCTCTATAATTGAAAAGGGATAACAAGTCCACTCCCATTTACGAGGTGGAATCTTGTTTATATTTTTTTATTTTATTAAATAAATTGTATCCCTATATTTGGGTGTGTGTGTGTATATACATTATTTTTATATGTTTTAATTAATTCTTGCATAGCAAGACATCAAGATAATAAACTACCCAAGTCATCTACCTTTATTTCTAGTAAACTTGAAATGCACTTCCATCACTATCTGGACAAAAATACATAGCACCAGTAGTCATAAATGATGAATAAATAATAAACCTATAAATATCATCACTATTTTTATGAAAAAACCCCTTAATATTTTATTGGTAATATATTTTTTTATACAAACTCATATCAATTATTCATCGGTTTCATTGGGGTTATATTGAAACCTTATTTCTAAATCATAGAAGATTTAATACAAATTTCACAGTTTTTTTACTTAAATAATTAAAATTTTCTCTAATAAGAACCAGGTGCACATCAGAAGTGTAAAAAATATGCAATTTGAAATTTTGGGATTATATTCGTGTCTAAAAAACTAAATCAATAAAACCCATTGCCTAAATTTCTCAAAGGATAATGTGAAATTCAATTTAATAATGAAAAATAAAATCAAACAAAACTATAAATGTTACATTATTCATTTAAACTAAAACCAAATTAAAATTCGTATTAGTAGCTAATGATGATTTCATTTCCTTGAAACCCTCTATTATAAATATTTTGACTAACTCTTTAGAATGTTTATAGGTTTAATATTTTTATTGTGTCAACCTCAAACCCATGGGAAATTTTAAATAACCAAACATTGATATTTTGATCTCACACCTTATGAATTTTGTAAAATATTTAAAAATTGCCTCATTCAATCCTTTGAATATTATGTCAGTAATATAAATGATCACCATAATTATTTACTCATTATTATTTTTTATATAAATATTTTGAACAACTATCCCTAAGTAGAATCCAATATTTTTCAAGTGTCAGTAAAGCCTAGAATACCAATCCCTAGGTACTTGATTCATCCTGTACAAATCCTACTTTAACCAAAAAAACATCATTTTGATCTTAATGAAAAATAAATTCATTTAGTAATTTTATGTATATCTCTTACTCAAGATATCCATTAAGAAATTAATATTTAACATCCATTTAGAACATCTTGAATCCACTTTTCACAACAATGACTAAAAAGTAAAATTATCTCTAGTAATGCCACTATAAAAAATTCTACATCAAAATTAATCCCTTAAATTAGGTAATACCCCTTTAAACCCATTTATTTCTTGTTACAAACTACCAAGTCATCTTCAATGAGTTTTTTAGGTAAAATTAACTTTATTCCAATGAAATTCCTATCTTATGACATTGAAAAAAAATATTGTTTTAGGTTCTTCTAAATTTGACCAAGATCTTTATGCATCTCCTTGATCCAATATTAATTTTTAGTAGCCTATTAAAAATTATTTGGCACAATTTAAGATATTAATTATGTTTTTTATAGATTCTAAATCCTCCTTGATTTTACCAGTGATATCTAGTTACCAAAAGTTTTCTCTCTAATAATCTCAACCCTTCTTCTTTCATTTTTTATATCCATTGATATTTATTAATCAACCTAATCATTATTGTATTATTTAGAATAATCTAAAACTATATATTCTTCCTAAATATAATTACTTCTACATCACATTGATCTTAAATGTACTCACTATTTTGGGAATTCTTCTTTTTTCCACAACAGTGACATCTTGGATTTTAATGTTTTTTCTATGAATTTTATTAAAAAACTTTAATTACATTCTCTTAGATTAGAGTGAATAAATATAACTTTATATCCAAAATATTCATACTTTTTATGTTTCTTATTATTAATAATAAAATGCTTTCCCTAAAAGATGTGAAAATATTTCAACATCAGTTTTTTTTCAATACCATATCTCGTAAGGTGTCTTCCCTTAACTAAGATACAAAAGATAACTATTAATAATATATATTGGTATCAATATATTAAATAATTTTCAATGATAATTTTTCAATCCATGTTTCTAGTAATTTTTTCCCTCCTCTCAACAACATCATTTTATTGATAAGTTCTCACTACCAAGACTTGGCTTCTTATACAGTGCTTATAGAGATAAACTTCCACTTAACTATCATTAAATTTTATTCCATTATCTATATAAAATTTATAAATTTTAATCCTAATAATATTCTATTCCAATATCTAATCATTTTCAATACACTTAAATATTTCAAATTTATGATTTATAACCATCTACTAATCTATCCTTTTATTATCATTGATGAATAAAGCATAGTAACTTTTTATATCCATGTTTATAGGTAATATTATTAGATGTTAATCAATATAAAATATCTCCAAAATAATCATTGACTTATTATCCTTAACTTTTAATTATTACAAATAATATTTCCCTTTTAAAAAGTATCATATTTGTGGGAAATATAATGTGAAATTTTAGGGATCTCATGAGCTCCTTCATTTTTTTACTAAATCATATAAATATTTTTGTCTCAAGTGGATAAGAATTTTATAAAAAAAAAATTCATATTCCTTATCATCAAAACACATTTATTTTTCTCTACTTATGATGAATAGATTCCCCTTTGTGTGTTTCCATTCTTTAAAAATCCTATTTTATTGGAATTTAAAAATTCAATCCTTTTTTGTGAAATTGATTGCATGCCTAGAGTCACATAATTGACTTACTCTTATCAAATTATGACCAAATACTTTAACTACCAAGGCATCCATGTGTCTCAATACATTTCCACTAATTTTGGATTTCTCAAATCAAATAATTTTCAAACCATTATCATTTCCAAATCAAATGAAACCTTCTTTATCATAATTTATTCCCATGAAAATATATTTATTTTCAACTCATAATGTAATTAAATATATTGAAAAGGATCCATACTCCAACATATTCCATTAATTTCAATGCAATCTCTATGAAATCCGCATTCTCTACCCTTCATTTCGTAATCCATCTCTTCTACTTCACCTCATTAGGGGGTGAGTATGTTTGTTCCTCATTTTCATATGGTTGATTAACTTCGTATTATAATTTTAAGAATTTTTTTTCATTTTAATTACACTTTATTCTATTTTTTTGTGATAATAATTTCTTCATTAGTTCCTCTTTGACATAGTCTTTTTCATTCATGATGATAAATTCCTGACTTTTTGTATATAAACTTCATACAAAAAATAATAGACATTAAAAACATACTAATTATAATAATTTATTCTTTTATATTTTTATTAAAGTGGTTCCCTGAAGTGTAACATCCTGATATTTTAAAAAATAATCTATTGTTGATATCATGCAAGATGCACAACATTGAGCTTAATTAAACCATGAAATAATATTATTTTAAATATGAATAGTATAACCTAAATATTAAATTGGTTGGAATGAATAATATTAACTAATTTATGAAATATATAAATTTAATAATAAATATAAATTTATTGATAAATTCTAATTAAACAATCAACCAATTTTTAGTATAGTAATTTTATTCATCAAAAAATGTTTTCTTCAAAAATGATTTTTATCGCTTTTGTGATAAAATATTATAATTAATTTCGAGATATTTTAGAAAATTTATAAGATAAAATTAAAATAATTTTTAAAATAATCATATCAAAGTTAACTTAGAGATTAATTTTGGAATTTTTCTAAAATTATTGATTTTCTAGTGAATAGATAAAAATATCAATTTTTTGTAAAACTATCATTTCTTTTCAATAAATTATGTAATTTACAAGTATCATTGTGCATTGGATTTGATTTAAATAAAAATAAGTATTATTTAATTATATTTAATACAACTAATTAAATATTATTCATCTTTAAAATATGATTTAGTATAAGTTTATTTTTGGGTTTAAAAATCAGTTTTTTCTGAAAACTGTTTTAAAGTGAAAAATGTTTCTTCATTTTAATTAATTAAAAAACCCCTGATGAAAAAAAAATCAATTAAATTTATATATTATATATCTATAAATATTAATTGAGATTCATATAATGATTATTACTAGTCATAGTGTTAATATAATATCATTTTTTTCTTTAAAAATACGTTCTGGGAGAACCGTTTTTCATCGCATTTAGTGGGTTTAATTTAAAAAAAGCTACGCCAATTATATTAATTGAATTAGATAAAATGGATTAAATATTTGGAATAAGAATAATTTATATTATATAATAAGTTAAACTTAATTTTTTCTTATAATGAATAGTGGAAACAACAACAAAAATATTGTGGTTAAGTTGAAGCAGCATTCATGAGGGAATTCAACTAAAATGATAAGTATTGAAATGGCATAAAATTTATCTTAAATATATTGGATGGAAATAATTAGACCTTAAATAATCTAATTATCCATAATGGTCAATTTTTTATCCATTTTTAATCTAGAAAATGTGGGTATCACATTTTATTTTCAAAAATTACAAGTATGTCACTCACCTCACTTATAAAAGAGAACCCCCTCTCCTCTCCTATTCACACCTTAAATTAATTTTGGATTGTATAATACCTACCCAAATAAATTTACTACTTCCATAAAAATGACATATATCCCCTGGTTTTATTATAAATCCATCCTAATAAACATTTTTTTGCTAACCAATGGAGGTTTTTCGAAGTAGAGGTATTGTCCTTAACTGGGCATTTTTATTTTATTTTTTATTCCACCTTCTTAAATAATTATTAAATTATGATAATTATATAAAAATTTTATATAAAATATAATTTAATTTTATTATTTTAATTTAATAACCAATATCCATCCCTTCTTCTATTAAATGGGTAACAAAACCATCATTCGTGTGTGTACCAGACTACCACCTTGCAGACCAATGTAATTTATTTTCCATCATATTCTATCAACGATGTACATAATGATGGATTTATAGTATATATATGATATTTTTAACATATTAATACTTATGGAATTATTATACCACTTATACCATCTTACTTTGAATTCCATGGAGGATACGATAATGTTTCTTGTGTGTATAACGGACTACTGCCTCACGAAGCGATGTGGTTCATTTTTCACTAATGCTTTTCATAGAAGGTAATAAGGATATATTTACATGATATATATGATATATATGGAATAATCATTATATTCATGAAATATTTTTAATTCTTAAAATATAATATGTCATTTTATTTCTTACTTTTCCATTAATTGTAAGATGATAACATCATTCATGCATATGTGTAGATTACTGCCTCCACTAAATGATGTGATTAATCTATCATAACCACATCACATGGATGATATATATATATATATATATAAGTGTATTTAAGTAAATAATTTTATATTTATGATATAATTATAATAATTTAAGGATAAAATAACACTTAACTTTTTTCCATAATTATCGTGGAAAAATGGAAGTGTTACTCATGCGTATGTATGGCCTTCCGTCTCTTGGGTCATAACGTTGTCCATTTTTCACAACAATTATTAATATATTGTTTTAAAATTATAATTATTTCATTATTATTATTCCATATATTATATAATAATGACATATTTGAACATGGTCAACATACCAAATTCATTTTGGAAATATGAACCAAACATCCTCAAAACCCAGGGCATGGACTAAACTAATTAAGGATTTAAATATGTCACTAAAATAAATATAATTAATTAATTAATTATAAGTAATTAACCCTACATATGGTTATTAATAAATAAATTAATTCATATAATTTTATTATACATGAGTTAAAGGACATACATGGAGATTCTAGACATGATGTAAGGGACATCATCTCAATTTTCTTTCATTGAGGCATATTTTAATGTTATACACCTAATTTATTTTATATGGTATATATACATACCCTTTTACATGTAATATCATTAATAATTTATATATCTTGTTATTTTATGTTTCAATTTCATTTATTTCATTCAAGGGGATTTTACTTAAAAGTTTCCAGGTTGTAAGAAATTTCATAACTCAATTACTTTTCATTGGGTTATATTACTTATTCATTGAATTTGATATGAAATGAATATGTGTGAATTGATATCTAAATTAATTTATTATTTAATTAAAAAAAATTGTGTGTATTTACATTTTTATACATAATCTCTCTATTTATTAATTCTCAATTCAATGACATGATCTTTGTATGGGTTATTCTCCTCAAATACTCTTTTTTTGTGACATATGCTAATTTTATGCACCAAAATTATTTTATATAGTGTATATATTTACAATTTTAAATGTTATATAATGAGTATAATTATTTAAAATATATTTAAAATTTAATTTTAATTTATTCTTTCATCAATATATGTCATGAATCTTTCGCTTCAATATCCATGTTTTCAAAAAGTTTTCAAAAAAATTCTTTTTTTAAAAAAAATGATTTCTTAAATCTATTTTACATGGTCTTTGAAATTCTTTTAAATTTTTTTAAAAGTAAATTTATTAACTTCTTCTTAATGGTACACTTTAAAATCCCTTTGAAAATGTTTGAAATAATATTTATTTTAATATTTACAACAAAAATGGATTTTATCACCGTCATGTCTATTATTTTCCATGAAGTTTCTTTTATATGCTTCCAAGATTATTTTCAAATAAATGTATTTTAAAAATATTTTTTAATTTTTATTTTTAAAATTGATTTTCAAAGAAAAAAAAGGTATTTTATCCCTAAATTTTTTTAATGATATTTTAATGGAATTTTCATTCATCAACATCAATAACCCATGATGTTACTTATACTCCACTAGGGAATTTTGTAATTATACCATAATCATTCATTATCAAGATAGATTTAAATTCTTTAAAATAGAATTTCATGGAACCCATTTATTTTCCAAAAGTTAATCATATTTTAATGGGATTTTCATAGAACCCATTTATTTTCCAATCTTTAATCAATTTATGAAAATAATGATTGATGTTTTTATGAGTTTTATATACAGATGCAATTTTTGTATACTTTATTCATGTTATGGTTATTGGAAATTTTTTATTAAGGTTTGAGACTCATTATAGGTCATGGGTGATCCTAATATAGATTATGTAATGATTTCACCTAGAGAGAACTAAGTGAGCATAATATAGGTTATATGATGGGCATGACCAAATAGTGCTTGGTGGGCCTGATACAACTTATGAAAATGATTGATCCAAATTATAGATCCTAAAAAAACCGATCCTGATATATCTTATACTATGGATGAGCCCTATTATATCTCTCTAATTCATTGGGTAATATTCCTTGTCTTTAAAGGTAAGAAGGAGGGAGTTACCACAGGGTTTCTTCTATTGATTTAACTTTGATCCAGTTATTTTTGACATGGGTTTAAAATGTGTTTTTTAGATAATGTTCCAAATATACCAACATGTTTTCTTTATGATTTCTATGGATTTTTAGTAATTCCTTTGATCAAGATTAAAATCTCACGGCTTGTGGTTATTGATTATTAGGACTCTTTCCTTTCTTAAAGATTTATTCCATATTTAATGTTTGATGATCTAGGTTTTTAATGATATTAATATTATTATGTTATGCTAATTCATTTTTATTAAGTAATCATACACTTATACTCTTTTTATACTCGTTGATGACATTCAATTCTTAATGATTATATTTACCCTTACAGATAATTTGAGCTCACTCTTCTTGAATTTTTATTACCCAGGTTATAAAAAATGGTGATTAAATTATTTGGGTCTATAAAGGTTTCTAACATGATAAATTTTGTGGGAGATTTAAAAGAATTAATATAGAATTTTAAAATTTGTGTATAGTGAGAAAAATACACCCTTGAATTCATGGATATTATTTATGTAAGATTTTTCCTAATTCTATAAAACTATAAACCTAAAAGTCCCTTGGGTATATAAGTAATAAAATATATTTTTTTTATGTTGTAAGTCTTAGATATTTTAAATTTGGTTACCTTTATCGGAATCAAAACATTAAATGTAAATTTTATGATTTTAGCACCAAATCCAGGAGTGTGGGTTTGAGGCTATCATAGTTGGTATTAGATCAAGGTTAAGATAACTTTTGAGATTAGGATGTTTTCATGTGAGGTTATCTTAAGTTTTATGGATACCATCATAGGTTTGTGTGTTTAATTTTTATCACAAGTTCAAAGTCTTAGACACCTATTTTGAGGTTTTAAGTGATGATATATTAAAGAGAATAATGTCATTTTAGGAGACATTTTATTGGGAAAAAGTATATGTAAATATTTAATTTAATGTGAAGTATGTATTTACATTTTATGGAAAAAAATTAATGAATTAATAACCTTTAGGGCTTATATGATCTTTTATTTTTTGGTAATTATGGGAATAAGTGTTTTATCATATAGATAACCATGGGATTTGAAAGTTATTTAGTTACTAGGTGATTAATGTTATTTTAGAAGAAGATCACTATAATTTTGAGAATATAAGATGAAAGGTATGAGATAACCTTTTTGGTTAAAAGAATATTTAATGTTGAGGTTATTATGTTTATTTGGGATATAGGTTTATTTATTTATAGAATAATTTAGTTTAAACATTGGGTATTTCTGTGGATTTTGGAGATTAATTTATTATTTCCTCATATGATGGTTTATTAATTTTTTGGAATTATCTTTCCATGTCCTAACTATTTTTGTTTTAGTTAATTTATAAAGATAAGTGTTATATATTGATTATCCATTTTATGATTATGAGTTCATTTAAAAATTTATTTTAGTTCTTCATATATAAAAACCCATCTTGAATTCTCATCATTTGGTGAAAAATATGATATTGTGGTGGAAATTGATTAAAGTAAGAAATAAAACTTATAAAGTAAGTATATTTTCTCATGTTACGTATATAATGGTAAGGAATTATTCAACCATATGAAAAATTTTGAAAATGAAAATTTTATCTGATTATGTTCACTTTTGATGAAAGGATGGTCTTGTTCACACATCTTTGGTTTATGGTTTTTTGGATGTTGACTTTAACATGATCATTAACTTTCTTGTCATCAATGATCTTTTTTTCTATCCCTGATTATTTGGGAATTATTCATATCTTCCATGTCCAAGTATTCAGTTCCTACTAATTTTACCCTATTTGGAAACCAAGTATTTGTTATTCTAGATAACTATCATACTTCTATTTATCCCTTATCAAGAGGATGATTTATTAACCCTTTTTATGATATGGGACCTCAACAAAGGTATTTTCAAAATGTCCAATCTCCAATTACTGAGTTAAATTTAAAATTGGGAGGAAGAAATTTAATGAATGTGAAAAATTCAATACACTTATATTTTTTTAAAAAAACTTTATACTCGATATCATATAATACATGCAACACTGAGCATAGAAGAACCATGAAATAATAGTATTTTAAATATGAACACTACAACCTAGTCATAAAATTGGTGGACATAAATAGAATTAAATATTTTATAAAATATATATATAAATTTCTTAATAAATATAAATTTACTGGTAAATTATTATTAAATAATCAATCAATTTTTATTAAAGTAATTTTATTAATCAAAAATATGTTTTCTTCAAAAATGATTTTTATTATTTATTTTGAGAAAAAATTATAATTAATTTCTTAATATTTTAGAAAATTTATTTGGTAAAATGAAATACATTTTTTAAATCATTATATAAAAATTAATTTATAGTAAAATTTTGGGTTTTTTTAAATATTTATTTTCCAAATAATAGTGAGATATAAAAAAAATTCTGTAAAACTATCAATTCTTTTCAATAAATTATCTATTTTAAAAGTAACATTTTTCATGTAATTTTTCTTCAAGTAAAATAATTATTTTTTGGTAATATTTAATTCAAATAATTTCATTTTAATCATATTTATACTATATTTTAGTATAAGTTTTTTTGGGTTTAAAAAAAATTTAAGACAATTTTAAAGTACACAATGTTTCTTCATTTTAATTAATTCATACAACCCATAATAGAGAATAATTTAACTTAAATTTATAGATTATATATCTATAAATATGAATTTAAATTTATATAATTATTATTACTATTTATGGAGTTAATATAAAATCAACTTTATCTTGAAAAAAATCTTCGAGAAAACCTATTTTTTCATCGCTTCTGTGGGTTTAATTTTAAATTAAATTATGAAAATTATATAAATTTAATTTTTTAAAATGTATTCCATAATTGAAATAATTAAAATTTATATTATATAATAATTTCAATTTAATTTTTTGTTATAAATAATAGTGAAAACCATAAAAATATTTTACCACAATTAAGGTGAAAACAGGTTTATCAAGGGGTTAAATTAAAAATATAATGGTTAAATGACCTAAAAACTTGTCTAAAATCTATTTTAAGTTCATATTTTGATATTATATCATATAATTCTCTATAATGGTTCATTTTGGATCCTTTTTTCATGTGAAAAACGTGGGTATCGCGTTTTATTTTTAAAAAATACAAGTGTGCCACTCACCTCACTTATAAAAGTCCACCCCCTCTCCCCTCCTTTTCACACCTTAAAAGACATTTAGAGTGTTCAATACCTAAATAAAATACTATATTTAATTTCCTACAAAAAAAATACATCCGCTATTTTTATCATAAATATATCCTAAGAATGATTTTGGTGATAACCTAAGGAGGTTGTCCAAAGAAGATGTATCATGTTTAACTGAGCATTTTATTTTATTTTTTCTTCCACCTCCCTCAAATATTATTCAATTATGATGATATAATAACTCCAGTATATCACATATACATAGATTTATTTATTTTAATATCATAATCTACATTCATACCCTCTTCCATAACATTTTAAATGAAATTGTCATTCGTGTGTATTGCAGACTACCGGCTCACGGACCGATGTAATTCATTTTCCATCATTACATCCCAAGGATATATATAGTGATTTATTTAAAGTATATATATTATATTTTTAATATAATAATACTTCTATAATTACTATATCATATATACCTTCTTAATTTCAATTCCATGGGGGATATGATTATGTCGCTCGTGTATACGGTGGACTACTGTCTTGCGAAGTGATGTGATTCATTTTTCATTAACACTTTTCATGGAAGGTAATAAGGAAAAATTTAATAAATATATGTGATATATATGAAATAATTAAAATATTAATGACATATGTATCATTATTAAAAGTTAATATATAATTTTTATTTTTTTACCTTTCCATTCTTTGAAAGATGATAACATCGTTCTTGTGTACGTGTGGACTATTGCCTCCACAAAGCGATGTGATTTGTCTTTTATCAGAAAATACCATGGATTATGTGTGTGTGTGTGAGTATATTTAAATAAATAACATAATATTTATGATGTAATTATAATTATATAAAGATAAATTAATGTTTATCTTTTTTCCGTAATGATCGTTGAAAAATAGAAACATTACTGAGGTGCACATAAGGCCCGCCATATTTGTGATCGTAACATTGTTCATTTTTCATAACCATTATTCATGGATGATTTTAGAAGTATAATTTATTTATTAAAATTATATTTATTTAATGATTATTATTCTTAATATGATGTAATAATTACCTCTTTGACCATAGTTAACTATACAAGTTGTTTTGAAAATATGAAGCGGACATCCTCAAAACACACGACATGAACTTAATGGATTAAGTATTTAAAATATGACATTAAAATAAATAAATAAAATTATTTATTTATAAGGTATTAATCTTGGAAGAGGTTTTTAATAAATAAAATAATTTATATAAGCTTATTATACATGAGTTGAAGGACATGCATGGAAAGTGAGGACTTGAGGTAAGGGACTTGGTCTCAATTTTCTTTCATTGAGGTATATTTTAATGATATACATATAATTTCATTTATTTGGTGTATATATTGCACCTTGTACATTTAATATCATTAATACTTCTTACATCATGTCATTTTAACTTTCAATTTTAATTATTTCATCCAAGGTAATTCGACTTGAAAGTAACCAAGTGATAATAAATTTAATAACTAAATTACTTTTCATTGGGTTATATTAATTATTTTTTGAATTTGTTATGAAATTATTATGTGTGAATTGATTTATAAATTGATTTATTTTGTACCTCTGCTATTTTTGTATTTACATTTATTACACATAATCTCTCCATTGATAAATTATCAATTCAATGATCTGATCTTTTTAAGGGTTATTTAACTCAAATTCTCTTTCTTTGGGGAATATATTGTTGTTATAAACCTAAATTATTTTATATATTGTATATACGGCCAATTTGACATGTTATGTTAGGAATATATTTATTTTCATTCTATTTAAACTTTCATTTGATGTTATTATTTCTTCAATATATCTTGGTAAACTTTCTCTTATATATATATTTTTTATAAAATGTTTTTAAAAATGTTCTTTTCTAAACATAATGATTTTTTAAATCTATTTTACATGATCTTTCATCTACTTGTAAATGGTTTTAACATTAAATTTATTAACATTTTCCAAATGGAACACTTTTTAATCTCTTTACAAAATGTTTAAAAATAATGTTTATTTTAACTTTTATCATATGAACATATTTTTCCACTATTATATTCATTATTTTCCTTGAATTTTACTTTATATGTTTTAAATATTGTTTTCAAATAAAATTATTTTCAAAATATTTTGTGAGTTTTTTTATTTTAAAATTTATTTTTAAAATAAAAATGGTATTTTCCCCAATAATTTTTTTAATTGACTTTAAATAGTATTTCCATTAATCGATTCCAACAACCCTTGAGGTTAGAAACTCTCCTTAGGGATATTTTTTAACGATACTATCCTCATTCTTTCTCGAAATGAATTATGATTATTTCAAATATATTTTCTTGTAACCCATTTATTTTCCACTTCTTAATCATGTTTTAATGATATTATCATGGATCTCATTTCTTTTCCATGGTTTAATCATATAATGAAAGGAATAATGGATGTTTTTTATGAGTTTTATGATGAGATGAAATTTCTATATACATTATTCATGTTATGGTTCTTGGAATTTTTTACGAAGGGTTGATCCCCATTATAGATCATGAATGAGCCCAATATATCTTATATGAATAGTTGATCCCCATTATAGATCATGAAAACCAAGTGATCCTGATATATATTATATGATGGGTGAGCTCCATTATAGGTCTACAATGCATTTGGTAATGTTCTTTGTCTTTATAGTTAAGAAGGAAGGAGTTACTAATGGTTTTCTCCTATAGATTTAAATAGGCTCCAATTATTTCTTACATGGTTTTAAAATGGGTTATGAAGATAATGATCCAAATATAAAAACACGTTTTATTTATGATTTATATGGGTTTTTAATAATTCGTTTAATCAATATTGAAATCACATTTCTCATGATTATTGATTCTTATGAATAATTATTTTTAAATAGATTTATTCCATGTTTTATGATTGATAATAAAGGTATTTATGGGGATGAATATTCTTATGTTATGATCATTCACTTTGATCATGTCATCATACCCTTATTCTATTATTATGTTCGTTGATGACATTAATTTTTAATTTTTATGTTTACCCTTACTAAGAATTTAATCTCTCCCTTCTTACGTTTCATATTCCCCAAGTTATGAAGAATGGTGATTTAATGATTTGTATCTAGAAAGGTTTCAAACATGATGAAGATTATGGGAGATGTTGAATACTTAATATGGAATTTGAAAAGTGGGGTATAGTAGGAAAAATACTCCCTTGAATTCATGGGTACTTTTTATGTAATAGTTTCTCTTAATTATATAAAAATCTAAAACTAAAGTGTCCTTTGATATGTGATTTATCCAATATTTAATTTTTATGTTGTATGTTTTTTATGGAAAAAATTGGGTCACCTTCATCAGTATCAAATTCATAAATTTAATGTTTATGAATTTAACACCAGATCTAGGAGTGTGGGTTTGAGGTTGTCACATGAAGTGATTATTTACTATAAAACACATGTATTAAGTATATATTATCTTTAAAAAACAATAGAACCAAACTTTTTATTTATTTTTTATGTTTTATTTAATATTTTAATTGTCTCTTGTGTATTTTTTGAATCACCCAATTCAATCCTCCTCTGATTTGTGGGTGCTTAAGGATTTTCATCAACCATCACCAATTTTTTCTTATGGTAAAACCCCACTATAGTATTTCATATATTTTTAAAACATATAATTTAGAGTAAATCACAAAACTTATTAGTTGGATCACTTGGTTTCTCATCCAACATTTCTATAATCTATGCATTCTATTTTTTTGGTGTTATACTGGGAGTTAAGAACCTTTCTTAATATTTAATATTTCACCATAAATTGATACTTTATGCTTTAATATCATTGATATATTTTACTTTTTGATTCACTATATTAGTCAACCTATCAATGATACTCTTCAATTTAGTTTTTTTTCAAACTATGTCCCAAAAGTTTTATATATTTCTATATTTGATCCATTAAATGTCTACCTCTAACTCGGAATTCTCCATAAACAACCCTATTTTCCTTTTTTGTAACTCCAAAAAAAATCTTAAATTGAAGCTTTCATCTCTAAATTAGGATCAACTCTTCCCTCAAATTCATCATTGAAATCTTATTTTGGTTTCTCAATGAAATCCATAGGGGATTATTCATTGAGTTCTTTGTAGTCCTCAATTTCTTCTACCTCTATCTATTATGATCTAGAATTCTGTTGTGAAATAAATTTTTTATTCTTAAAGAATTTTTAATATTAAATCTTATTTAAATTCACATTGTTTGAGAATTTATTCATGATTGATTCATCTACAATGTCATGACCCAACCAAACAAGACCTTCTTGGATGGCGGTAAGTCGAGTGTGACCACCCCAAGCCTACCTCCAATAGGCCAGGGGCTATCGACTAGCACCGAGTAGGCATATCCCTTATATGGGAATAATTATCCTAATTACTTTTATAACCACAAAAACATCTCCAAGACTACAAATTTTTGAAATGTAAACTAACACAACTAATACCAATGCATGAATACATATAAATCTCACCATCAGAGTATGAAAAAAGTACTAAAAGTGATAAAGGGTCCAAATAAAAGGCCACCAAAATTGGAAATAGCATCCAAAATACTCATAAGGAAGGGACTAATATCTAATGAAACACCTATAAGAACCTAAGTCTGTCTAGAACAATACTAAGCTCTAACTTCTCATGGTCCTCCTATGACACCATTAAATGGTATGTCATCTGCATAAGATATGACAAGTGTGAAAAGACCCCATATAGGGGTGATTGTAAAAATACCATGTAGGAAACCATGAAATAACCAAAAATAAATAATAAATTATAGTCATCTAATTATTATATATGTATGTCCTTTAATATATGACATATAATGATAAACAGAGAAAAACCCAGATATACTCATAACAGACAACTGAACTCAAAAGGTCCTTAATAAATACTAATAGCCAAAGGATTCTTCCCGAGGATTAAAGGTAATTCTCATCATGGTTATATAGATCAATTATCCATGCTATCACTGATGACACTCCTCAAGAGGTTGTAATCATCTAGCCTCACCAAGATGTACATGCTAGATCTCATAAGATCATGCTACATAAATAGGGTATCACTCCCTGGTCCATTGGCATATTCTAAAAACCCTACTAGATCAAACTTATAGATAGTGTATTGATACATTAGGCATTTTTTCATGCTAATACCACTATCCCAACCT
Organism: Viscum album; assembly: GCA_963277665.1. Lineage (NCBI taxonomy): Eukaryota > Viridiplantae > Streptophyta > Magnoliopsida > Santalales > Viscaceae > Viscum > Viscum album. The sequence continues at coordinate 1,137,186,999 of OY728122.1, forward strand.
AGAAATTATATAATAAAGGATCCCACCCTAAGCCTTATGGAGGGATACCGCAAACTCTGTCTGAAATAGAACCTATAGTGGGGATCACAATTCTATATAGAGGATGTAATTCCACATTGTTCCCTCATAGGTATGGATTAAGGGGTCTCATTCAACTGGAACCAGTATGTACTGAATAAACAGAGGGACTCACACTACCCTATAAAAATTACACCGCGTGTACTAGGGGTACACGGTGCATCTATCCTGCCCGGGGTGTCTACCCATGTCTTTCCATCTCACATGTAATGTAAACATCCATATAAATGGAATGTTATTTAGGGGTACATGGTGTGTAGAGGTTGGGTTGTAACTCTTCATGCCACCATCCCATTACCTTGTATATCTAACCATGTTTGTGTACTTCGGGTTGTGCCTGTATATTCTATTTGTGCCTGCGTACTGAGACATGTTCAAGTATCATCCATGACCATGTACTCTACCCAAGCCAATGTTCTTGGCTATGTCTTTGCCAATATATCCTATAGGACACACACTGAGCCTCCAATATAGGGTCACATGATTTGTGACACAAGTCACGTGGCATGTAACACGTGTCACACAGCGTGTGATATTTTATTTCATATGAAACCCTAGTGTCACATTTTGAGACCTCACAAGGTGCATGTTATTCATGTACACACAACGTAATGTGGTAATTTATAGTTTTATAAGTCATAAATTTTATATTATTTTTACCTATATACCGTTCAATGTTTCGGTGCTCTGCTAATGTGTATAGCGGCACTCGGGTTGATTCCTTAATGATGGTACTATTTTTTAGAGTCGGTTGTTTTTTTATTTTCCTTTTGAATGGGGGTTTGTTTTAATTTATTAATCAACTTTATTTTTGGATGAAGATTGTTTTAAAATTTTGAAAAATATCTGGGTTAGTTCATTATTTGGGACTTAATATTATGATATCCTTGAGATTTTCATTTTATTGTATTAAATTAGCACCAACTTCATAAGATGATTTTGATCATAATTACCAAGTGTTGAGGATTTAATACAAGACATAACTTAACTAGATTTATAGTATCAATAAATACTTATTTATGGTATTGTATTTATAGATCCAATAATTCATGGAATACACATGTTAAACAAAACCTTTCATTAATCCCTGGAATTTTAAGTTTATCATATGTAATGTTAACCTAAATAATATTTAATAAAAAATAGATCTCAATAATATAAATTCCCCAAATTATAACTCACCCCAATGTGATATTTACTCATCTATTATTATGGTTATTAATCTGGTTGGGAATATTATGATGATTTTTTAAATGAATTAAAATAAATGATTGAAATGAGAAAAATAATTGTGCGTCGAACATGCACAAATGAAGGGAGGTAAATGTAGGATTTTTATTGAATAAGAAAGATAAATAATGAAAGGATTTTATTTGATTGATTTAAACTATATTAAGACCATTAATATTATAAAAAATAAGGTGTAATATAATAAGAGATGATGAATAAGAAACATGTATTAAAATTTAATTAAAATGAAATCAAACTTACACGATTATAATCAAAAACAATAGAAAATGAACATGAAATAGAAAGTGGATAATTGTTTTATCATGTTAAAAAAGGAGTCTAGAAATTCCTCTTAAGACCTTTTAAAGTCTATTTTCATTCCCATTTTCCTCCTTGTGTTTTTAAAATTCTAACCTCTTTCAAGGATAATAGTGTATTGTATTTATAGCCCAATGTGGTGGATTGTTTTCCTTCAAAAATTTCTCCTCAAGTTGGATTTATTATTTAATAATTTATATAGATAAATCATGAGAAATAACCTTATTTTCAATTGTATATATGTATATAGAAAGTTCACCCTCAAAATTTAGTGGCCATTATACTTTCATAACAAAAGTTATAGCTATTTTACTAAACCATGTGGTGTTGTCCAGTTTTGTGTCTAATTTATCCATGGTCTAAATGTGAATGCATTTATGGATATTAATAGGCTATAAAATCAGAAAATTTTCTTATATAAATTTTAGAACATATATATTTACTTTCTCTACACAAAATTTCAACTCAATTGGACTTCTATATTGGGATAAAAGTCATGAATTGTGGGTTGTTTTCAAATACCTAATAGAATTGTGGGATGGAATTTCATGCATCAATTGGGCCCTTTATTGGTTTATTTGGGCATTGAAATTTTTTTCCAACTTGTAATTGAATGTCCTTGTACTTTAATTACAGTGTAAATTAATTTATATTTCTATATTGATCATAGAAAATATGACATCATAGCTAGTCCAGTTTCCATGAAAGATTTATTAGGCCTTCTTGTGTGGTTCAAATGGACCTTTATATGGCCGAATTATCCAATTCTTCAGTTGAATTATTTGACAAAATTTTAATTAGGAGAACTAAAAAACAAGAGTCGCAAGATTTGGATTATTATATTTAAATATATAATCAAAACATTAAAATGTAGTGTAATTAAATGAATTCAAATAATTCTCTTCTTATATGTTTATGATAAAAATATAAACATTGAATCACCATAAACAATGTTGTCATTATAAAGGTTTTTTCTGATTATAGGGGGTTATAACCCCTTCTAAACACATTTGTATAGGTTTTGATAAATCTCCACTAATTTGGATTCCTCATCTTTTTAGAGGTAGTTTTCATGAACTGTTGGTAAGGTAAGGCCAAATTTATTAATCATTATTTTGGAGGGGGTTTAAAACCCCTCTAATTTTTACTTAAATATTTCATTATCTGGTAAATTAAAATTTATTTGAAATACCTATAATCCATTTACTAATTTATAGGAGCTTTAAACCCCCCCACTAATTCAGTTTTAAATTTATAGAATCCAGTAAAATAGAGGCAATTTGAATCACCTCTAATCTATTTACTAATTTAGAGGGGGTTTAAACACCCTCTAATTCAGCTTTAAATTTACATAATTTGGTAAATTATAGGTAGTTTGAGCCTTATCTAATAAATTCAATAATTTATAGGGGGTTTAAACCACCTCTAATTCTATTTTAAATTTTCAGAATGTGGTAATTTAGGGGCATTTCATAACATCCCCTAATTGATTTTGTAATAAGAAATTTAGGTGTGATTATGAAACCCCTAAATTTTCTTATTTTTTTAAAAACCTCATCTATTTTTTTACTGCCTTTTAATCCCACACGTCCTACTCCCTTGTTCAACCTCCAACCCTAGCAGCTAACGTGAGTCACCGGCCCCATATATTTACTATATTAATATATAATTAATATGGTATACTAAAATATATATAATATAATTATATAATATTTATATTTAATTTTTTTTATGCTATATAAATTTGTGTAAATGAAATAATATATGAATAGTATAAATCAAAATTTAAATGTGTAGTATTTATAAAAAATTAATTTTTATATATTTTAATAAATATATATATACATATATTTATTATTAAATTTATATTACGTACACTAATATGTATATATATATATATATATATAAATTTTTTTCTATATGTATAAGTATTTATTTAAAGTATTTATATAATATATTTATATATATTTGTGTATTTATAATGTATTTAGATACATTTATATAATGTTTTTATGTAATATATATAAACACACACACTCAAAAACATATATATTATAAATTTTGATTTTTTTTCAGAAAAAAATTAATGGGGGTTAAATAAAAAAATTAAAAAAAATAAAAAAATGATTTTAAATACATTTATATACTGTTTTTTAATTATATATATACATATATATATTAAATTTTTTATTAATAAAATAATGGGGTTCAGAACCCACTCTAATTTAATAAATTAGAGGGGGTTTTGAACCCATTATAATTTTAAAAAAAGGGTAGAGTTTTGAACCCCATCTAATTTATGAAATTTTATGGGGTTTTGAACCCCCTCTAATTTAAGATATTATATGGGGGATTGAATAACCACAAATATCAATGATTAGAAGTGGTTATGAATTCCCTCTAATTTCTTAGATTAGAGCGATTTGTAGACCTCCAACATTTTTTTTTAAAAAGAAATTCCATAATATATATATAGACTCTAAAATCCAACTAGATGTATAATATATATATAGCACCTCTAATTATTCAATTATCCGTGTTTCTATCACAAATACCTCTAAAATCCAATCGAATATCAAAAAACTAATGATATAAAATTTATAGGGGGTTTTGAACTCCCACTATTTTCTTAAAAAGAAAAAAATTACATAATGTGTGTGTGTGTCACCTCTAAAATCTAATAGAATATATAACACCCCTAATTATAAACTTTGCACTGATTTTTCACAACCACCTCTAAAATAAAACTGAATATTAAAAAAATAATGACCAAAAATTTAGATGGGGTTCAAAACCCCCCCCTAATTTAAGAAATTATATGGGCTTTTCAACCCCTGATAAATAAAAAAATTGAGGGGGTTTTGAACCACCTAAAATTTAAGATATTGTAGGGGGTTAGGAACCCCCTATAATTTCTTAAAAATAAAAATTCCATAATTTATATATATATAGTGAATCTAAAATATATCCAAATATAATATATATATATATATATATATACATATATATAGTACCAATATATTTAAAGTTACTATATACATATATAGCATTTTTTAAATCGAACTGAATATATAATACCACTAATTATTAACTTTGTAGAAATATTTGCACAATCACCTCTAAAGTCCAAATGAATATTCAAATAAATAATGATAAAAAAAATTAGATGGGTTTCAAAAACCCCCACTAATTCAAGATATTAGATGTGATTTTTAATACCCTATAATTTAAGAGATTGGAGGGGGTTATGAACCCCCACTAATTTCTTAAAAAACAAATTCTAAAAAATATGTGTGTGTGTGTAACGCATCAAAAATCCAACTGAATATTATATATATATAATTTATATATATATATATAACCTCCAAAATCCAACCAAATATATAGTTTTGATAATTATTAAATTAGAACCTTTTCTAAAATCAAAACAAATAATAAAAAAAATAATGATAGAAAGTTTATAGGAGGTTGTGAACCCCTTATAAATTTAATGATTAGTAGGGGTTGTGCATAAACCCCTCTAATTTATGCAGAAAATGAATTTATAGGGTTTTTTCGTTATCCCATCTAAATGACCGCCACTAATATACTTTTTTATAGTGAATGGAAATTAATCTTTTTTTAGTAAAACTCATTGATGAGAGTAATGTAAAATCCTGAATGAATATAAAATATCAAGGCTCTTCACACTTATTTAATCCACACCACCACCGCTACTAAACCAATTAGAAATCCCTCCTGTGGATCCCAGATCTAGGTAAAAAGAGATCAAACACTACTTGTGGCTAGATTATGGCTACTAATTCACTTAGGAAAAAAAATTTGACACCTTTACACCATCTCACAAAAAAATCACAACCAGGAATCACTAAATTGGTCTCGATCCTCTTCAGATATCCCACCACCACCATCACACCTTGATCAGACCCTCGATCATGAACCAAAACTGTGGTATCAATCTATTATGCTAAAGAACGGTCATGAAATGATCGAATACTAGGTATTTCATCAAATCACCATCCAATAAAATACCAGTGATGAATCATGTGAAGAAACATGGGATAAATGCACAAACCAAAAATGAGGAATGGACCTCATCTATGTTTGGGTTATCCTTGATTTTCTATTTTTATAATGATAAATGAATAGTAATAAAAATCAACAAATCAATTCCATAAATCCCGTGATGAAATAAACTCAAATCCACAAGAATGGTCAACCTATGAATCAAACTATTAGAATAATTTATTCACATTCATTGTTGGACAAAAATATTGAAATAAACAAAACAAAATAACTTCCTACCTTGGGTTGGATTGGTCACTAATAAATAACAAAAATACATCACCGTCATTATCAAGATCATCAAACTATGTTGGTTAAAATTATCCTTGATCCATTGTAGTTGATTTCAAATCTCTCCTCCAATTATCTCTCTCAATCGTCAGAGTTATACAGCTAACTTTGGGAATTTTCCATAAGTGTGTTTAAATAATAAGAGGGTGAGGCTTCTATGCTAAAAATAATATATTTATTTATTTATTTATTTCATTATTTACACCTGTGATAACATTTTCAAAAAATTCCTAATGATAACATAGGTTATATCACTTTTAGGGTAAAACATGTGTTCCAAACTCAATGGTGGTCTCATATTTCCTATCTAAGTCCCCATTATGGATTTATTCCACTATTTCAAGAAAAATTTGTATGCATGATATTAATATATTTAATACTTTATTAAATAATTTTTGGACTCAATGGGCCTAGAAAAATCATTTCGTCTCAGTGCTTGGATCCAAAAATATTATTATATATATTCCAAATATTTATAAGGAAAAAACTGAGATGTTATATTCTCACCACCTTAGGTATTTTCGTCCCAAAAATAAAAAATTTGATACTAGAAAAGTATATGTATTAAGCCTGCATATGGGTCTATAACTCTAAAGTGCTCTCCTAAAGATTCACATGATTCCAATGGACATGCACAAAATTAATCTCCCTCCCATAGAGAATATTCTCTTTCTAAACATTAACCTCCACTAGGTACTCTGTAGAGGTAGTTTTATCCTCAATGTCTAGATTGACCTAGTCAATAACATGTGATGGATTGTGCACGTACCTCCTTAGTTGTGGCATGTTTAAGACATCATGCACCTAGTCTAACTAGGGTGGTAGGTCTAAGATCCATGCCACCTCTCCAAACCTATGACGTATCTAGAAAGATACAATGACAAATTAAGATAACTAGCCACCTCATCCAAATTTCTTCAATCCATGTTGAGGTGAGACCCTCATGAACACGTGGTCTCCCTTCCCAAACTCAAAATGCATTCATCATTGGTTTTTATAGGACTTATGATGTATTTGAGTAGTCCTCATTCACTCTTGGATGATCTTCACCGTCTCTATTATATCTTTCACTAACTCTAGTCCCTTGAGTGCAATATCATCTAGATCAGTCCAACATTGTTGTGACCTATAGGGTTTCCAATAAAAATACTCAAATAAAACCACACCAAATATGGAATGGTAGTTATTGTGTTATGAAAACACCATAGGGGGTGGGTGATATTCCCAACTATAGACAATGTTCAACATGAAAACCTGAATCATATCCTTCAAATCATGTATGGTATTCTAAATACAGCCATCAATCAGGGGGTGCAACATTATGTTCAAACACAACAGAGTCTCAAAGGCCTATTCCAATCCTATCTATAATCCTAATGTAAAGAATGAATCATGGTTATAAAAAATCATCAACATAACTTCTTGGATCCAAACTATTTTATGTATGCAAATACATCTCAAGATCTCTATTGAACTCTACGCTCAGATGGCTAGGAATTGGGACAACTTTGTGAGTCATTCTATAATCACCTAGATGGAATCATGTACTCTAGACTTCTATGGAAAAATTATCATGATGTCTATAGATATACTATCCCACTTCCACTCTAGCACCTCAAGAGGTTGATCTAAACTCACTGGAACCTAGTGCTCAGTCTTCACTTGTTGACAAGTGAGTCATCGAGAGAAAAAATATGGTATACACTTCTTTATACCTAGTCACCATAACAAAACCTGGGGTTCATTATATATATTTTACATGCCAATATATTCCACCAAAGGGGGTGTAATAAACTCCCTCAACACCTCTTCATGAAATATAATTGGTACCATCTTCCATTCTCTAAAATGGATAATGTTCTTCCCACATTTAGAAAATCCATCATGAGAACGTCTAGTGGATATCTGAGCATGTAAGGTCTCGTAGACATTATCTCCATGTTGAACCTCCCTAAAACACTATATAATTATTTGGGAATAACCATCAACTATATATATATTTCACCATCCTTTTCCACTGAGGAAAACTACAACAAGGCTAACTACTCAAAATCCTTGGTCAACAATTATGAACAAGATCACCTACTAAGATCATTTTCTACTATGTTCCCCTTCTTAGGATTATAGGATATCTTGAATTCATGATCCTAAAAGAACTCTATCCATTGCCTATATCTCAAGTTAAGATCCTAATGAAATAATATATACTTGAGAATCTTATGGTTAGAATAGATGACAAACTACTCACCCATAAGGTAGTGTCTCCAAATCTCTAGGACCAAGAATATTTATATCAACACTAGATCATGGGTTTTGTAGTTCTAATCATGCGGTATCAACTACTGAGACCCATATGCAATCACTACACACATATACATCATAAAATTAAACCAAATCCAATCCCTGAGTCATCACAAAACACTACATACTCGACACCCTCCTTTGGAAATATTAACATGGGAGTGTTTCTCAACCTATTCCATGACTCCTTAAATGCCTACTAGCACCTCTCTATCCAAAAAATGGTTACCCATTCTAGGTTAAAGAATTCAAAGGCTAAATATCCTCATGGAATCAAGAAAAAATATCCTATAATATTCTATAAAATCAAGGAATCTCTACACCTTCATCACACTCATGGTTGGACCCCAAGCTAATACTACCTCAACCTTCACTAGGTCCAATGATACACCCTTTCTTGAGATGAAAAATCCAAGAAAGTTGACCTTATGAATAATGAATGAAAACTTTAAGATCATCCCATAAAATTAGTGCACACAGAGTATGTATAAGACTATTCTTAAGGGTCATGTTTACTCCTCCTTGGATGTCAGGTGCACTATAATTTCATCCATGAATACCACCAACAATCAATATAGAAAATTCTGAAAGATCTATTTCATGAGTCTCATAAACAATTTTATGGAAATCATCATTCTGAAAATCATCACCAAGTTCTCATAATGATTGTAGAGACATTTTAATTTTTCCTTTGGTATATCCTCATATCGTACTTAAAGATGGAGATAGCCAGATCTAAGGTCAGACTTTGAGAACTATCATGACCCTCTAAAATGGTCAAAGAGGTCTTTTATCCTTAGTAGTGGATACATATTCGTCATAGACATCTATTTCAGGCACTAATAATCTATTAATAACCTCAATCACCTATCTTTCTTCCTGGAGAACAACACCGGAGATACCCAAGGGGAACATAAGTTATAACAAATCCTTTCCTCTTCAATTCATCCAAATACACCTTTGGATTTCAATGATTTTTGGGATCCATTTGATATGATGGGAAAATATTAGGGCATTCCCAAGGTGTGTAAATGTATATTCCTATCTCTCGGTCAAGAGGTAAACCATGCACGTCCTTAAGAAATATGTCCTCATACTCCACCACCATTGTAGGAAGCTAAAATCCCATAGCATCCACTAATACAAGGGAAATACTATCCAAAATATGATTAATTAGTTGTATCACCCTATGTATGGGCCCGTTCTACTCTTATTAGGTTTTATTCTCACCCATAATAGAAAATATTGATCCATCACCATGGATACATTGCATTCTCTACTTGAAACATTCAATCTGGGTATGAACTGTGGATAGCTAGTCCACATATAAGATGACATTGTAAGGCCTCATCACTTGTACAAAGAGATATCATATTAATCTCTCACCTCCAAGAATCATGTCGCACTATTAGTATAAGTATGTGATCATTGATCAACCTCTAGTAGGAGTCTCTAAGTGAAAGGGTTAAGTCAGGGTCTCAATCGGGATCTCTAAGTCTCGAACCACATAAATGGAAATAAAATATAATTTAGAACCTATTTTTTTAGTACTATATCTTGAGTAGGTAAGACACAGACCACAGCCCTAATCTTACCAATATCCTCAAGGTCTTTGTCCTCCACTGCCTACAGCTATCCTCTCCCCTGACCATAGCTCCCTGAGTCTGGTGTGGACCACCTAGGGTTATGGTGGAAATAGTTCAAACCACATACCACCTATTTCTACTCTACCTACTCCTCTATCATGACTTCTACCCTATGGACCTCCCTCCTCTAGACACTATCTCTATCTGGATGATCTATCAACCATATCCCTATTTTTTATAAAATGGGTCAGACAATCCTGAGCAAGATGTTGGTTATCTCAATAGAAGAACTGCATATCCCTAGGATTAATTAATCCATCTTGAGAACCCCAATCCACTAATATAATATCATGGGATCATGTCCTAAAATTTCTCGCATTCCCTTATCCCTATGACTATCATAATCTTCAAGTTTCTGAGGTCTCATCACCTACGTGATCACTACCAGCACCTGTTTTCGGTTTCTACTCTTCTAGGAAGATCACCACTACTAAAACCTACTCAATCACTCTATCATAGGAGGGAATGTAAAGAAATATCACTATAGCATTGATATCTTGGTATAATCTCTTCTCAAAGATTCATTCTCTAAAGAAAGGATCTTGATACATATCTAGAGAGAATCAAAAAAGGTCATTGAACCTTGCTGAATACTCTTCCATGGTCATACTACCCTAGTAAAACTATTGAATCTCATAAATTTTCACCATTTGCAACATGGCTGGATAGAAATCCTCCCTAATGATATACTTGAAATATAACTAAGAGAGAGATATCTCATCATTTGAATGAGTCTCTAGACTCCACCATCACCCAGTGGATTCCTAGAGAAGAATTTATTCTAGGAAAACTATATGATCTATAGGTTTCCCCACAAGGTATAAAAATTGGGTCAACACCTCAAGCCAATCCTCAACCTTAGGTCCTGGCTTACCCCCAAACCTGTGAGTTCACTACATCTAAAACTCATTGAGTTTTATCAACATGAGCACATCCTTGGATGATACTTCTGTCACAATATTCTTCTCAATGGGTGGTGGCATAACTGGAAAACAAACTGGAGTTACTACGTCCTATACAATCCCCTACACTGAAACCCCATTACTCAGAAGATCATCCTTGTGATAACCTAATGGAATCCTATCTGGATGAATTCATGGAGGCATCCATAATTAAATAAGATTCACTATGATCAATGAGTATATTGGGGGAGTTGACTCAAGAATTACATGAAAAGCACAACTCATTCCTATAGGAAAAATGTAAAAATATTTTTCTCTACAACCTATACCAATAAGTACTGAGTCAAAATGTAGGTTATCAGAGTCCTAGTGAATGGATATGTCAGCATACACACTAACACTGAAGTCCCTAGCCTAAAAGGAAAACTCAAAATAATTTAACATTGTTACCATAAATCCCAAACTAAACCTCATAGGTAGAAAATAACTCTAAACTATGTAAATATAGTAGAACCCATCTGATACCACTCTATCATTACCCAACCCATCAGGGCCCTCCTATCCATCGATTAGCTAAGTGTGACCACCCCAATCCTATATTCAATAAGCTAGGTGATGGTGACTAGAACCGAGTATAAATATCTCACATATGGTAGGAACTATCCTAAGCACTTGTACACACACACACCTCAAATCCCACAAAATGATTAAATGTAAAACAAAACAAAAAATACCAATGCATGTGTACATCTAAATACCACCATCAGAGTACGACAAAAGTGATGAAAGTAATAAAGGGTCCAAATACAATCCCACCAAATAAACTGGAAATAGAGTCCAGCTTGCTTAGAAGGAGGGGACTACTATCAAATGAAACACTGGTAAGAACCTCAGTTTTTATATCCCAATACTAAGCTCTTCCAACTCTTAATAAACCTAGTACATTGTCAAATGGATTGTTGTTTATATAAGATATGAAATGTGCAAGATGATCCCATGCATGGGTGAGTATAATAATATCAAGTAGGATACCCAGAAATAACCAAACATAAAGCATCAACAATAATTATCTCATAAGTACACAGGTATTTCAATCAATATATGATATGTAATGATAAATAGTGAAAACAATAGTTATACTCATAAGATAACTGGTCTCAAAATAGAATCATCCAATATTTCTATCCATGGGATTCTATCTGAGGCTTCAAGGTAACAATCACCTAGTAGAGATCACTCCATGAGTCATGTTTTCACTGATGACACTCGTTCTAGAGTTCATTCTCACCTAAACTCGCCAAGATATACTCACTAGATCTTATAATATCATGCTTTCCAAGTAGGGGATCACACCTAGGTCCATTGAGGGAGGTCGCCAACCCTACTGGATCAAACTACTAGATAAGGGATTAAATACTTGTGTATAGTGGTCACATCGATACCAAAAAAACCACCTAGGAATGATATGAGAGAGGATGCCACTCTAGGCCTCACGAAGGGATACCAAAAATTCTGTACAAAGAAAAACCCATATAATGGATCAGAATCCTTCTCATAGGAAGTAATTTCACACTATACCATCATAGGTATGGGATATGGGATCTCACAAAACTAAACTTGGACTATAGTGAAAAAACAGGGGGCCTCAAACTACCCAAAAAAATACACAGTGTGTCTCACCTTCCGGGAGGGTCTACCTGTGTCTCACCGTCTCACATGGAATGTAAAACTTCATGTACACATCATACACTTGAGGGGTACATGACATGTAGATGTTGGGTTGTTACTCGATATGTCACCAACCCATGATCATGTACATATGACAGTGCTCATGTACTTTGGTTTGTCTCCATGTACCATGGTCAAGTCAGTGTATTGTATCATGTATGAGTACCTGGTCATGCCCATTTACTCTACCCATTCACATGTACAAGGGCTTGTTCATGTCCATGTATCATATGGGATACATTTTAATCCACCATTTTAGGGTTACAAGACATGTGGAACATTTCACACAGTGTGTGAGGTTTTATTTAATGTCCCTAATGTTGCAACCAATGACCCCACATGGTGTGTGTTCTTCAGGTACACACCATGTAATGTAGGATTTTCTATATTATGTAGACTCTTCACACATCATCCATATGAACCACCTCTGATGTTATATTTACCAAAAATACCTAAAATGGATCATGGATCAAGGTTAACCAAGCCTAACCATAACCAGTGGCCATATTCTATCCACTAATTCTCTCAATAAAATCTTTATTGTCACACCTTGCCACTATCACACACCCAAAGAACAACTTTGAATCACCAAACTAGTCTCAATCTTTCTCTTATCACACACCATCATCATCACAACATGATCACACCTTAGATTGTAAAATTTTCCTACGGTATTGAACTATTGTGATGAATAATGTTCATTAAAATATCAAATACTGAATATTGTATAGAACCACTTGTTAAGGAAATACAGGTGATCAATCATGCAAAGAAATAGGGGAGAAATTAACAAACAAAAAATGAGGAAAAAAACTCATCCATGTTCAGGTTTTCCTCAATTAATTTCTATTATAATGGTTAATTAATAGTAATAACCATTAATAAAATAATTACACTAAATCCAAAGAAGAAATAAACCCAAACCCACAGGCACAATTGACCCATAAATATAACAATTGTAATAATTGATTCATGTTCATTGTGGGATAAAAATGGTGAAATAAACTATATAAAATAATTCCCTAAATTTTTTGGATCAATTGCTAATGAATAATAAAACTATTTCATCATCATTGAAGATAACCTCAAACTGCATCGGCGAAAATGATCCTCGATCTGTAACCGTCGATCACCAAGCCCTCCAATTATCTCTCTCAATCCTCTTAGTTAGGTGTATAACCATAATAATTGACCATAATCATGTTTAAATAAGGAGTGGATTTGTTTTATATAGTAAAAATAATAAATAAATAAATTTATTTATTTATTTCATTATTTTATCATGTAATAACATTTTTTAAAAACATTTGATACTGAAATAGGTTATGCCATTCCTAGTGTAAAACCCATGTTTCGGAGACAAAATAGGTCTCATATTTCTCATCAGAGTCCCCATTCAATATTTATTCCACTAATTTCAATAAAAATGTGTGTGGTGATATTAATATTTTTATTATTTTTATTAAATAATTTTTGAACTCATCGGGCCACAAAATCTCAAGACATCTCAGTGGATAGATCCAAAATATTATTAGATATATTCTTTATATTTACATAGTAAAAATAGTGATGTTACATTCATCATAATTTTGTAAATTCTTTGGATACTATGTCGTGAGGCTCCCAACCTTTCTGCATCAAATGTAAGAAAGTGTAATCTTTCCTTCAAATTTTTCTTTTTCCCATTTTAAGTTAGAGGAAAGGAAATATATAACTATTTAAGCTTACCTACACTTAAGATCATCTTATAATGTGAGTTTATTTATTTAATTTAACTCCACTTATTGGGATATAACCTTTTATGAGGACTCATTATCATTATTCCCCATCTCATATGCAACAAGATTGTTGTGAAAACTATCCAGTGTAACATCCTTTTGATATTTAATTCAGAAACCAAGAATTTTTCATTAAATCATGGTAGAAATATTCTCTATATGATCTTGAATATTTTTATATCATTAAGGATTTCTATAATTACATGAATTGCCTCCAAAAAATATGTTATTCTTATCAAATAATACATCAACAAATTCATTTGTATCTATCCTCAAGTCTTCATAATTATTCTAAAGAATTTTCAATTTATATTCACGTATCATGTAATTTAATTTATAAATGTTAAGAAATTTTTCCCACATGGCATGTGAGGATTTACATGACATCACCTTTGTATAGATTTCATTAAATAAAGATCACCTAATGAAATGAATCCTATGGAATTGGCATAAATCTCCCTTCAGTCATTTGATAATAATGCTCTAGTTTCAATATCAATCAAGATCTCATGTATGGAATTCATATATCCATCCATACCTAATGATCATAAATAGTATTTTTTATGAATATTCAATAATTACAAATTATTATCATCATAGATAGAAATTAAAATTTTATTGATAACCACTTCTATAGCTTTAAAGAGAGAATTTTCACCAAGAATCATCTACTCTTATACAACTTATTGGTCCCAAACAATGTAAATACCCTGAGAGTGGGATGAATCAGGGTATGATGAATTGTATTCAATAAAACCCCACTAATGACCATGTTTCCCTATTTTTGAGAACAATTCACTCCCTTAAAAAGAACACAAATAAATAAATAAAGTAAAGAGAGACACATGAAATTTTTACTCGGTTCTCCTAAGTTGGGATATGTTCAATGATTATAAAATGGTGATGCGTCGACATACTAAATTCACAAATCCTGCTAGTTGTTTCTTTACAATTTACAATGACATAGGTTTATAACCCTCATAAACTATAGAACTTCCATATCTCAATCAATCAAAAATCTCACTGGTCCTCAAAGATAATTCAACTTGATCTCCACAACCCAAGAATGTAGGTGACACAAATGAAGATGTAGAAATCATCTCCTCTTCATCAACATGATAAAACTCTTTGATCTTCTAATGATATATCCTCCTGGATCTTCTTATCCCCTATTTTTAGTTCTATAAAATATCTATAATTCCACTTATTTTTATTCACAATCCGAATTCCATTTTTTGAAATGATATCTCTTTAATATTGAGAAAATTTCTAATTTTTCCATCCAATTAATCTCCAATTAACCTTGGTTAAAATATGAGAAATTTTATAAAATGGATCTCTAATTTCAAGTCGTCCTTCCACAATTTGATTATCCTAAAATCCCTAAAATATATAATTTAAATTATATAAATTTTTCCTGACTCGACCCTACTATAATGTTACCATCATCATCATTATGAAATTACTTCCTTCATATAAAAAATAAAAATTCATATTTATCTGATTTAGGAATCATCACTGTGTATTTACCTTAATTTCAGAAATAATCACTTCACCTACAAAATTCATGTCTCATAATCCAACATTTACTATATAGTGAAATAATATGAACAAATCTTTGACTAACCATCCATGATGAAATAATCTCTTCACAACACAAACTCCATATTCTAGGAAGAACATGAGATATAAAATTATTTTACTTCATGGAATAAAATTATCCTTTCATAGTGTGATTCACCTTCTAGATCGATTGTGCACTACTTATTTCTCATGGGGAATTCATCATGGTGTGAAGTTTTCTCATAATACTTTCCTACAAAAATTTTTAATATTATATATTAATATTTTAGTGTGACACGTGATTTTTTGGAGTGATCTGTTAACATTTAATATTATGTGATCTTGAATTACTCTTACATATCCTTTAATTATTCTTACACAAGTTTTTTGTACAATAGATTTATTCTTTATAGTGAGAATAGTATTTCATCCATAAAACAAATTATCTCACATGAAATGACTTTTGGGGTAACACATAGTGTTGTGGTGTGCTAGTTTTCTTATAGGAATAACTTTTAAAGCTTCTTTTATTTATATCCAATATCTATGGTATCATTCCTTCATGACTCTTTAAGCCTATTTGGAATACTCTCCATCAGTTTTGACAAAAATAGAACCCAAAAATACTTCAAGAGTATTTTTTCTAATATTTTGAATAAATGTTGTTACAAAAAATAACTTCTCTGCCTCATGATGTTACTCACTCTAATGGGAAAATTTTTAGTGATTTTGAAGAAGATAAAAAAATTATTCCTAGTAAAAATAATAGAAAAAAGAGCATCATCAGATGAAGGTTTTATAAAAATTAATTAAAGAAAAAATTATATGTTAAATATTTTATGTTTGATGTAATGATCATGGTCAAAAAATTGAACTTAAAAAATCATTATTCATTAGATATATTGGGGTTTATACTAGATTAAACATTCAAATAAATATAGATACATTTCATAATGGAATATCTATAATAAAGATAATCAATTTACAAAACTTTTCCATAATGCTTGGTTTCTACTTCTATTAATAGTTGGTATACATGCCATCTTTAAAATAATTTTATATATAAATTTATGCATGAGATATTTATACATTTAAATATATTTTTTTATAATTTTATAATATGTAAAAATATAGGTATTTATAACTATTTGTCATTTAAGCATGGAATGTTTTTAGGGATTTATATTTTTTCCTTTTTGATAAATTTCAAAAGGGGAGAGAATATTAGTGTTTCAAATAAATTCTTAGATTTGTAATTTAAAAAAGGTGATATTGTTAGTATTTTAACTTGGGTGTTTATATTTTTTGTTGGTATTTAAACTTGAGTGTTAATATTTTATTAGTTTGTTTTTATAAACTACCAAATCCTCTCCTCCTCCAAATACATTTTTTTCATTTTTCAAATAAACCACTTTTTGGGTTAGTGGGAACCTCACAAACACAACTCCTTAGAGGCCAGGATCCAACCCAATTGCAGAACCAACATACAAGATAGGGAAAAATGATTCCCAACTGCTCCACAACACCAAAAAAGATTCAAAAATCAAACCAAGCACAGACACAACCATCTTCCAGAATCAATCAATTCCATTGAAAATACACCATGACCGAAATAAAAAACACCAACCAGTCGAAGCTACTCCACAATACCATAAAGAACTAGCCGTAGGGACACAAATTCACAGACGAAGCCATCACAAACACTACCTCCTGGAACTTCGTCGATCGATTAACTAAACATCCCAAAACATCATGAAACCCATCACTCAAGTCTGACTAGGAGAAGAGTGTTGGGATTCTGGTTCCAGAGCATATTAAAAGCATCGATAGGGAGCCAAAATCGTCGTTGTGACTAGAAACCTCGAAAAGAACCACAAATAAGAGGACCAACGGAGATAGAATGGACACTTTTGGGATCGAAAGGTAGAGTAAATCATGAAGAAACAATAACATAGTCAAGCCCTTGAGCTATTTGAAGAGGTCGTAAAATAATCTGTGGAATTGGAACTGTCATATCTGAGGAATAAATGCTTGCCTTTGCCTTCCGACAACAGATGAAGCCTCTCCACAACGCCGCTAGGGAAAGCATCGTGAAGTCTTGTGTAGGTCAAAATCACCTATAAACGGACTTCTAAGGTGAGATTTCTTTGGTGGAAGTCGATATACTGACCCAGTCACCTCTCCCTCCACAAAAAACAAACAGCACGAAGTGAAGCATGAATGGTGTGATGAGATGATGGTAAATATTTTTAACTAAAATAATCTTTATGAATGTGTGATGGAATGACAGTAAATCTACATGACTAAAAGAATTTTCAAAAATGCATTAAATTTCATTGGAGCTTCACAAATGAAGGAACTTCACCAACCTAAATTTGGAGGTTCATGACAAATTTTTTAGGAGCTTGGAATCATTGCGAAAGTTTTGGCCCATAAATAGGCATCTACCCCCACTTCATTTTACATGATAATAATTGGAAAAAAATTTGAATCATTTTGAATTCATGAAAGATAATAGATTCAAAAATCAAGTATTCATTGTGATCTTGAGAATCATGAAAATTCTATCTTCTTCTTAACTAATTCATAGGTATCTAGAAAAAATGAGTTTCATGATGAATGGTTATTTTGTAATGACTTTGTGTTCCATGATGGAAGTTTTCTTCATGAAGGTAGTTAGCTTCACAAAGAAGCTTCATGAAGGATATTCATGAAAGTTCCTAGGTTTCAAAGAAAATATTTCATTGAAACATAAAGGGGGTTTCACGAAGGCAATGATCTTTGTGGATAGCATTGTTAAACATTTGGTTTAAGTGAACAGTAATTTCAATTGTATCGAATCAGGACTATGGTGAAAGTAGTGTTTCATACTAGTTAGGGACAAAGAATTAAATTCAAATATACTAAGGTGACCTTAAAGTCATTAAACTGAGTAATAATTCAACCAATACAGTGAGATAGGGGGATTCTATGGAAGTGTTATAAGGGAGGCAGTGTGATTTCCATAAAATATTATAAAGGTAGTGTGCCTATAACATAGTGACTATTTTTTAACTTTTGTATTCCACAACTAGTGAATATAAGTGGATTTAGGTATGACCAAAATAATATCAAGGTATACTCCTTGGAGTATCCCTTGGTGGTGAACCAAGTAAAACTATCATGTTGTCTCGCTGCATATGAATGTTTGATTACTGTATGATTCTATTAGACAAATTTAACATATCCCTACAAACATGGGACCAAGATTCATCACTTTAAAAGAAAAACCTGACACCTTGATTCACACCTCCCCTCTCAGGGTATTCTGGTGTCCTACAAGTGGTATCAAATCATACTAGTTGTTGGAGTTAAATATTTCCTATGTTGTTTTTATGGAGAATTCGGTGAATGTCATGGGAGTCCCTCTCATGATGGAAGAAACTTCCAAATTTGGAAGAATAGGATGAGATATCTTTTGAGATCCCTTTTCATGGAATTTCTTTTTTCCATTGTATAAGGGATTCAGATCACTTATGTGATAGGTCTTTCTATTACTGAAATAGATAGAAAAATGCTTGATGAAGATACCAAAGGACAAAATTCAATTACTGTAGCTCTATCTAATCAAATTTATATGAAGGTGATGAGTTAAACATTACCCAAGTATATGTGGGAAAAACTAGAAAATATAAATGAATGTGGTAACAAAGGGAAGGAGGAAAAACACAAAGTTTTTCATAATAGGTTTAATGATATGAAAATGCATCTTGATGAAAATGCAGATATATTTTTTAATATAATTTCTGAAGTTATTAAAGAAATTTTAGGACTTTGTGAAGAAATTAAAGATATTAACATAGTGAAGAAAATATTTATAATTCTTCTACATTTATATAATTCAAAAGTGCTAGCACTTAAAGAAAGGGATTTGTCTAAAATTTATCTTTATGATCTTCTAATAAGTCTAGTGGATTATGAAATGAGAGTCAAACCAAAGTATGCAACAGCTTTAGTAATAAAAGGAAATAGAATTCAAATCCATGGGAAAACTTGATATTTCCATAGATAGTGTTAATGAATATAATGAGGAAGATGCACTTATTTATCTTTTTTTCAAGAAATTCAAGAGAGAAAAAGTTGTATTTTAAGGAAAGTTTCCTCTGGATAGTTTTTATTGTGGTAGAGTTGGGAATATTTCCTCTTAGTAATCAAGGAAGTAAGATGATAAAGAAAGTGAAGATAGAATAATTATGAATACTCAGAAAAGGATCCCCCAAAATGAAGACTTAAAATTAGGAAAGAAATTTCATGCAAAGAGTTTTGTCTGTAAATAAGAAAAAGATGATAATGACTTTTTGGAGGATATAAAACCAGAGTTTAAATCTGAAACCCAAGAATCCATGATGGCTATAGTTGAAAATGTAGAACCTTTAAAATATAAAGATAAGAAGTTGATTTTTTTTATCTCAATGTGGAACTTGAGGGTTCTATTGTTATTAATGAAATTCAAAGAAGAAAAAATAAATATGAGAGACATTTTAGAAGATTCATTAGAGTATGATGATTTCCTTGAATCAAAAATTGATTGATTAGAAGCAGGGGTAGAAGAACGTTTAACAACTCTTGAAATCTCAGAAGAAGTTTTGGAATTTAAGCTCAAGATTGAAGAGTTGTAAAATTTCATCAATAACCATACATCTACACTGGAGGAAAAGGATAATAGAGTTGAGGTACATGAATAATAATTTTTTAATCAAAGGATTAAAAATAGAAACTGAATCAAAATCAATGGAAAAAAATAGTTGTTAGAAATAGATCAATGTGGTTCTGAAAGAGTAGAGAAGGCCTTTAATTATCATAGATCCACATGCATAGGAAAAATTGTAATTCATTGTGATGTTTAAACACCAATGGTTAGAAATGAGATGATCTAAAATAAAGGGAAGCATGAAGTTGGACATATCACAAAGGTGTCTGATTTCCTAACAAATAAATCTTCAAATAAAATAGAAAAGAGAGATAGAAATTATCCAAAAGTATCTATAGATGATCTAAATTCAAATAATTTTACAAAAGAAGGATATCTGAGGAGTAATGGAAGTTATAAGACATTTCCTCTTATAAAATATCAATTTTTTTTCTTTATGGGTCATACCATGTCATACTGTGAAGAGGAAAGAGGCTATATAAATGGGAAAGAAATTGGAAATCAAAAAATCATATTAAGACCATATCCTTCATCATAAAGAAGAAATATTTTCTATAGATATTTTTTCACTATTCTTACTATTCCCATAAGGCTATTCATTATATATAGAGGAAAGGCAGGAACATTACCTATAGAACTCAGAGAAAAGCTAATACCCACCAACCAACAGAAGTTACTCTAGTAAATAGGTATTCTCCTCTAAAATAATAATATGATTATGATGAACCCATTCGTATTGAAAAGATATTGGAAAGTATATATTTATCCTCCACTAAAATAAGTATCTCATGGCAAGAAAATAATAAAATCATGAAATCCAACCTTGTAAAAATAGCTCTCAAAGTTACAAAGAATAGTAGCAACTTAATTCTTGACAGCGGATGCTCATTCCACATGACTTGAAATACAAATTTTTTGAATAATGTTAAGAAAAGTGTGAATGGAATGGTGATATTTGGAAAATATTTTACTTTAAATATCATATTCAGTGGAAGTACATAACTAGAAAATGATAAGCTAAGGAAAAATGAAGTTCTTTATGTAGATGGTTTGAACCAAAATCTCTTGAGTGTGAGTCAACTCTGTGACTCAAGACTGGTTGTGAAATTTAATAAAAATAGGTTCACTATCAAATTAAATATAGTTAATTCTATCATGAAAGGATGTAGAATGAAATTTATACTAGGTTGATAGTAAAGAGAATATTTTTTATGTAATAGTTGAAGAAGAAAATAACTTTTGGCACCATAGGTTGGGACACATTAATCAAAAGATCATGGAACAGATATCTAATCTTAAGATTTTTGTCTTAATTCCCAATCTAAATCATGATCAAGAAAATTCATGTGATTCATGCATGTGTGAAAGATGTTCTAGAGTTCATATCATCCTAATAACAAAAGGGCATCAAATCTGCTTGATCTTATCTACGTAGATGTATGTGGTCTAATAAATGTGCCTAGAACATATAGAGAGAGGTACTTCATTATTTGTATTGATGATTATAGTATAATGTATTGTGTAGTGATTATATAGAGAAAACATAAAGTGCTTTTTTGAATGAATAGTTATCATCAAATAGATGAGAATGAAACTGGCCACACAATCAAGATTCTATGATATGACAATGGAGGAGAATACACATCCATTGAGTTTGAAAATTACCCCAAAAAATGTGGAATAAAATATGAGATGGCTATAGTAAGAACCGCACAATAAAATGGAGTTTTTAAACACATAAATTGATAGGTGAACAATATGGATAGAACTATGTTTATTGAGAGTTGTATTTCTCATAATTACTAGAAAGATGTTGTTTAAGTAGCGATGTACACTCAAAATCGAACAAGGCTTTAATGGAGAAAACAAGACACCATATGAGTTATGGTGTGTAAGTAATCCCTCTCTAAAGTATTTTTATGTTTTTGGAAGTAAATGTCTCATTAAAAATAAAGAAGTAAATCAGGGAAAGTATGGTGACACTGTAGATGAGGGAATATTCTGGGGATATTCAATGAAGAGTAAAACCTACAAATATTTTAATAATAATCTCATAAGAATTTTAACAAGAAGTGATGTCAATATAATTGAATATAAAACCATAATACCTTGAGGATATCTTATGATTATATGATAGAATATGAAGAAGAAAGTGGACAAGGGACATATTCAAATGTAAAAATAGTGAAGTAATGAAAAATATTTAGCACTCACAAAATGATGATGATTCAAAATAAGAATCATAAGATGAAATTGTGGATAATTAAACTTCATTAGAACCTCATAGAAGAAATAGAATATAAAAAATTGATCAATCCAATATCATTGGGTATTGTACTGCACCCACATAGACAATATTAATGAGGATTGAAGCTCATTATTCCTTCCTATCAATTGTGAAACCAACCTCGTTTTAATAACCAACAAAGTATGAATCATGTCTTAAGGCCATGAATTTATAACTGGATCATATTGACAAGAACTAAACATGGGATCTTGTTAAGAGACCTGAGAATCACAATGTGTTTGGAATAAAGTGGGTCTTTAAAAAAATTGATGATCATGGAAATCTGATTAGAAAAAAGTCACACTTGGTGTGTAAATTATATGAACAGATTGAAGGTACTAATGTTTAAGAAATGTTTTCTCCAGTATCTAGACTAGAGTTGATCAGGATTTTCTTTTCCATAGAAATTCTAAGAGAGTACAAATTTTATCACATGGATGTCAAAATGGAATTCTTAAATAGAGTTCTTGAATAAGAAGTCTACATTGAAAAACCAGTGGGATTTCTAATTGGAAATTATGAGACTAAAGTTTTCATATTAAATAAGTATCTATATGGTTTGAAGGAGGAACCCCAAGCATGGTATTCTTGAATCAATTATTATCTCAAGAATCTTGAGTTTAAAAAAGAAGGTTTTGATCATAATCTATATATGAAGAATTATCATAATGATAAAATTATAGTTCTTGTGTATGAGGATGATATTATTTTCTGTGGAATTAGGAATGTATAAGTGAAATAATTTTCTAATCATAAGAAATAATAATTTTAAATGTCCAGTATTTATGAAATCACATACTTCTTGGGGTTTCAGGTGATTCAAAAGAAAGATTACACCTTCATTTCTTAGGGAAAATATGAAATAGAGCTGATGAATAAATTCAAAATGCATGACTCCAAACCAATATCGACTTCGATTTTAGTTGGGATAAAACTTCGAAAGTATGAGGGTGTTATATATATGGATTCCACCCTGTATAAGAGAATCATTGGAATCTTTTTATACTTGACTACAACATGGACAAATATCGTCTTTTCAACATGCTTAGTGGCTCTCTTTCAAATTAATCTGAAGGAAGATCATTTGGAAGTATCTAAATTAATAATGATGTATATTCATGGTACACTCCATTGTGTATTATAATTTTCAGTAGGAATAGATAATAAATTATTAGCTTTTTATAATCTTGATTGGAATGTAGATATGGTGGATCTAAAGTCAAAAAGTAGTGGTTCTTTCATCATAGGAAACAAATGTGTGGGATGGTTGAGCAAGAAATTGGAAAGTACTTTTCTTAGTGCAGCTGAAGCATAATATATCTCTACTAAAAATTCTTACACCCAGCTATTGTGGATGAAGCAACAACTGGTGATGAGGTGAAACATCCAATGGTGATTCACTATGATAATAATATTGTGATCAATATTATTAATAATCTAGTTCATCACTCTTGTACCAAGCATATTGAGATCATATATTACTTAATAAAAGATAAAGTTGAACAAGTTGTGATTATAATGGAGCATGTCAAAACTGATGATCATGTGGCTGACATTCTAAATAATCCTTTGGAGGCACATATTTTTGAGAAACCTAGGTTTAACATTGGTGTTTAGCCACCTCCTAGTGTATGATGAGGTTACAGTTCATCCCCTCTACCAATTTGAGTTAAGTATTTTAAACTATTTGTGGAATTGATGTAGTTTTATATGGGATATATGATCCAGGGGAGTTTATTTTGAGATTTACAAGTATAAATATAGGTTTTTTAGGTTTATTTTTGTTTCTATGGATAAGAAATGACTGGGGAAACCCTCACTGAGGTGGGTTTGGTTGGTCTTGATGATTAATTTTGGGGGTTTTGATTTATTGTAAAGTCATTAACATCAGTTCATTTCTATTATTAATGGAAACTCCCAATAGTTCCCTCATCCATAACTGGGTATGGACCTACTTTCCAAAGGTAGGTGGTCAGTTATTCTTTCAGACCCAATGACACTTAGGGACTCACATTGGTCAAGAGGATGGGAAGTCGGGCTCATCACACCCTTGTGGAGGGAATTTTTTCCTACTTTGAGACACTCTTTTGGATTTAAGATATGTTTGTTAATATCTTCCTAATCCTAATATGGTACCAATTAACCTAACAAAAAGATTTATAGGATAACTCCCCTTATATGAAAAACAAAAGGTATCTCATTGATGAAAAAAGGAAAGGGGATCTCATTAACAAATCCATATATATGTATCTGAGGTTCTCCATCCATTTCCCTAATTATGGGTGGATACTTTATATATTGAATCCATATAACCAAATTCTTCATAATATGCTTCTATGTAGGGAGGTGATTTAATATTTTGAGGAGGGGATTGATCCATTATGAGGAATCTTACATATCATAGTTATTGTAAGAATAAAAACCCACATAGTTCGATAAACCTATTCAGTTTAACATCATACAGAGAGTAAATATGTGTGGACACTGAGGCACTAGATATTTGAACTTAATCCCCAAAGAGACATCCAACATATCCTGGTTATGGTAGGAATCATATTTATCATAGTTCGATCATGACCTTGGGATTGGCCCCAAGGTAGATACCCTTATATGAGGTTTGTTCATATCATTCCACTCATTAGGGATTATATACTGGAATTTCCCTAGATAGAGGAGATTTATGATGCTAATAAGGTTTTAATTACGGCTCTCTAATCCCATGTGAGCTATTCTCAGTGTGAGAAACAATGGATGAAAATTGCTTAACCTCGTCATGTATGGGTGTGTAGAATTATGTACTAGGATTACTCTCAGGATGTTTTAACATGGATCTCAAAACTTAAAGAGGCATTTTATGTATCCTAATTATGGTAGGAATCAGAGTCATCATAGTTTGGTTAATTTCTCAGTCCACTGATGGATGAGGTAGAGTGGTAAGACCATGGTAAAAATTGGGTCCTGATGGTTGAAATTTCTAATACATAGGGATTACATTGAAATGGATGTTTATTTTAGATCAGGCTTAAAAAGTCATCCTACATATCCTGGTTATTGTAGGAATAAGAGTTCCTTTAGTTTAAGAGGTTCTCATTCCACTGGTGGATGATAAATATGATCACCCCATGCAAATTATGGGGACCTAATGGATGAAATGTTGAAGACATTGAGGGACTTACACTGATGTGGATACCCATTTTTTTCATACTCAAGCCTTATTAAGGCATCCTATGTATTCTAGTTATTGTAGGAATCAAAGTCATCATAGTTCCCTTGATCGAGGATTGCACTTTAAGGTATCCCCTTTCCTCCATAGAGGCTTATAACGTAAATGATATGATTATTATGGTTCTTTAATCCCACATGATCTATGCTCGGTGTGAGAAACAAGGGATGGTAAATGATCAGTCTCATTGCTTATAGATGTGGTATTTATGTACTGATACATCCCTTGAGGTGTTTTAATATGGATCTTGAGCCTTGGGGAGGTATCCTACATATCCTGGTTACTGTAGGAATCAGATTCATTGTAGTTCCCTTGATTGGGAGTTACACACTAACATTACCCTTTTCCTTTATAGAGGCTTATAACGCAAATGATGTGATTATTACCTCTCCTGAATCCCATGTGATCTATGTTAGGTGTGATAAATAAGGGAAGGGAAATAATCAATCTCATTACTCTTAGATGTGGGCTCTATGTACTGATATAGCCCTTGAGGTGATTTAATATGGATCTCGAGCCTCAGGGAGGCTTCCCATGTATCCTAGTTATTACAGGAATCAAAGTCATCATAGTTCCCTTGATCAGGGCTTACACACTAACATTTTCATGTGGTCAGGGTTTATACATCGATGGTGGAAAAAAGTTATCAATCCCTGGGATGCCCTATTGACCTAACCTAATTGCATTCCTGTCATGCATTGATTTTCCATTCAACATGCCTTGGTTTTCTGCCTGATATATTGAAGAATATCTTCCTAACATGTTAAAAGGAAATCATGTTATCCATTTGAATTTTTCATGGGACTTCACATATCCTAGATGGAATGTCTTAGGTTTTGTCACATAATTATGGTTGTATTGTCTAGACTACATCACAAGACTTGGGTGGTTTTCCCTAGAAGCCATTGCATGACCTGGCTAGCTTGTTTAGAGGGTGTCTCGTGATCCAGCTAACTTTCCTTGGTTTCATCATGAGATCCAGTGTGACATCTCTCATAGGGTGTCACATGTCTTGGATGATATTTCTGGAGAGCATTGTGAGACCTAGATGGAATGCCTAGATAGTGCCACTAGAGTCAATTTACATGCTTAGTATCTACCACGAGATTTAGCTGATCTAAACTAGTTTCATTATATGATTTAGCCGATATGTCTTAAATTTCATCACAAGGCTTGAGTGGTGAGCCCGTAGGGCATCGTGAGACTAGGGTGACATGCCTGAGGAGTGTTATATTAATTCCTTAGACATGTGTAGAGGACTTTGTGTGATCCAAATAGTATTCTCAAGGGGTGTTGCGAGACCTGAGCGACATACTCTAGTGTTGTCTCATGTCCGGGTTGGTTTGTGCAGAATGAATGGGGATTATCACATAACTTTTTAGTTATGTATCACATTTATTGGTATTAGTTATAGCCTTTAAATTGTTAATTCATTATATTTGTTCATTATTAGCTTATTTTAAGTCTCATGTGTTCAAGTAGGTGTGTGGTATGTCCTTTGCATGTCCTACAACAATTCCTTCAAAAGATCTATTAGTGATCACGCAAAGTGCCTATGCATTTTGTATAGTCTCTTCGATTGTTCTCTCATATCTTACCAGATGAGAAACTTTCAATTCATGAGATCCACCACTCCAAGAAATTCTATCAAGCATCAGTATGAGGTTCTGATGGTTCATCCATCTGCCAAGCATCAGGTTTTTCATACTGGGGTGGTGGATTTATAAGCCTCTCCACCTTAGTTCTTCACCTATTTTCACATTGTATCTTGTACAAATCTAGGTTAGAGTCAGTGAAGGACCTTGGTATCATGCTTCTTCGCAAGTCCCTACCATGGATTTCCCTGATAGAATCACCTGATTTTTAATGACCATGAGTCCTTCCTGTCAAAGTCTCTTTCATTAAATTATCTCTAATTAATGGGGACTCATTTAATTATATGGGTATGAAAAGAACTTCCTTGTTTTCATATTTACATATCCAAGGGCCTTCAAGAGATCAAAGTGTCTACTTAAAGGAATATTTGAGACACTCAGCCTTTCTTGGGACATTTCATGAGGCAAGGATAGATTTTTAAGGTATTTCAATGGATCTGGTCAACTTTTTAGGGAGTCTCATGAATTCATGCTACATAAGTTCTTAGTGCGTAGAAATATTTTTATGACCATGAGAGGCTCCCATCTCCTCTTATTTTTATTTAATTTTTTTATTTTCCAAAGGTAGAGGTTCATGTGGGATTACATGAGTAAGGTCAAAGACAATTACTCTGCCTCTTGAAAATGCATCGTGTGACAAACAAAGGACTTATGAAGATGTGTGAACATTTTCTGGACAATCCAATATGTTTGTCCTTATGGATCTAAATGGGGGTGTGACATTACTTGTACATACTCAAGGTCTTCGCGCATTGAATATTGAATGTTGGAAGTCTTTAATGAGATGATGTGTACATGTCGTCTGAGTCTTTTGGTGTCTCACAGACCACTAGAGGTAAGTCACCTCTCTTTTACAACCGTGAGTGGTTTATTCATCCTCCCCTTTTATTTACTTTGTTTTATTTTACAATGGATGTTAGGTTTCACAATTTCTCTCAAATGTTTTCAAGTATAACAATTCTCTCTATCGGTGATCCATCACGTGAGTTTTACAACCACAAGAGGCCTCCTCCTTTTGGATATTTTCCTCCTATTTCTAAAGGATTTTTTGATAGGTTTTTAGGTGCTCACTAGTTGATAAATTGTGTAGCCTAAGGGATCTTATCAAGATAACATTACGCAACCATTGGTTGTCCAAGGTTCCTTGTTAAGAGAAAAAGGGCTTGTTGAAGGGTATTTGTGGGATCCTTGTTAGGCTATGTGTTTCACTTTGTTCTTCCATGTGATCTTATGATGGTCACTTTATCTCAAACCTCTTGAAATATTATGCAATCCTCTAGCTTTGGCCACATTCTCCTTACATTTCTTTTACTAGAAAAATAATACTCATATCCAGGTATTTATTCCTTTGTGTAATTTTCAATGATCATTTGGTGGGAATCAACAAACTCCACCCCCCCCCCCTCATGAGCAAGATCTATGGGGACAAAGGCTCGATTTTGATGAAATTAAATGACCACCTATGTTTTTGGTGTTCTTGTGAATCAGTATCATGGGTGATGTTTGGTCTACCAGGTGAAATTTGTTATTCTGTAATATTACCCATATATAGAGGGTGAGATCCATTCAGTTCACTAACTACTCATCCTTCAGAGTGATCTCACCTTTCCTTCGTCATGTGGCTCAATCATAACACCATTCCACAAGTCCTGATCATGAGACCTATTTTCGAGCCTTCACCATAAACCCATTTCACAAGAACTATTTTTCAATAACTCTTTTTCTTAGGTTCCTACTTAATCCAACTATAAACCATACTTGGGTAATTGCTTGAACTTCGTCCATGAGGACTTCAATGGTCGTGAGGGTTTCACAGGATTTGCTAGCTTGGCAGTATGATCTATCGATTATCATATGATTCATGTGACCATGTCCAGGTCACACGATTGAAATTATTCCATTGGTCATTCAATTATGTGATTCCCTATGGGATTATGTGACCCGTGAGATCTTTGGGGTTAGGCGATTCATGAAATCCTTATTAGATTCCAAATCCCTTTCGGATTCATACGATGCGCATGATGCTACTAGTTTATGTCTTTTCTTTGATAAGATTTTATTTTTTCTATATGACATATTGAACTTACCTTTATTAAGATGGCTTCTAGTTCCCGTATATCTTCCCTCAATCTTTCTAATAAGGAGGCGGAGGTAGAAATATCCAATTGTGATGTTATAGTGGCGAGTGTACATCTTACTTATCACCATTCTGTTGGATCAAACCAAATGAATCTGATAACATTCATGGGTTTAAAATTTTCAGATTATCTCCAATTAGACTTTTTTCCTCTTTATGGTTTTTTTATTATAGATGATGCTCCCATTACTATGCCCAAGTCATCATTTATACTCGCTTCTTGGATTCAGATGACCCACAACACTTTCTAGTAGAATATCTCATATGGGGTTACATTGTCTCACAAGGGGGCCATGAAGATGGGAATATACTGACATTCACACCCATAGATATTAATGGGACTAATTGCGCATGTGATGAGGAATTATATATGTATCGGTTAATAATGTTGAAATATTCTTCCAATTAGAAGTTCGGGTGGGTTACTAACTGGGACTTCTGATCAAGAGGTAGTTCTAGAATGGAGTGGATATGTCTCTTATGGGTTCAATATATTTCTTCTAAATTCACTAAGGAGTTGAAGAAAATTGGAATGTATGAGGCTATCTAGATATCACAAACTTCCACCTACTGTAATAAGGGTTTGATGATGTATTTTTTTAGTCGTTGGAACCTATAAACAAAAACTTTCCACCTTACACATGGAAAGGTGGGAATCAGTATTTAGTATGTAGAGAAAATTTTTGGTGCACCTATATAAGGTGGCATGTATGATGAGTTCTTTCCCCCATAATCTAATTGGGATGATGTAATGAGGACTCCTCCTATGACTCGGGAGCTGATTAAGATGGCTGAGAAGTCCCTCTTGAAGGATCTGCTTTCTAGAGAGGATATCTCATTCAATACATGGGTGGGATACTTCATCAATAATTTCATCCATTATCCAAAAGCTAAGAGGTTTAAGGCCTTTATTATGAAGGACTCTCATGGTGCACCAGGATCTTATTAGCCTATAGTCAAGGAAGGGAAATTTAAAGAATAGGGATGGAGATTGTCTCCCGTATTGATCGATCCATTCAACTAGGTGGTTTCCTCACCATATACTTAAGCGAGTACTTAATTACCACAAAGGAGAAAGGTGGAGTTAGAGT
Source organism: Viscum album (assembly GCA_963277665.1). Taxonomy (NCBI): domain Eukaryota; kingdom Viridiplantae; phylum Streptophyta; class Magnoliopsida; order Santalales; family Viscaceae; genus Viscum; species Viscum album. The sequence continues at coordinate 1,137,217,982 of OY728122.1, forward strand.
TTCCACTTTTACAATGGCAACCTCTATGGTTGGGGAAGCAAATCGGGCTAGTCATCCATGTGTTGGACAAACTCTATCAGCTTCTTCATCATGTTTATAATGTAAATTACCATTATAGGATCATGGTACCCTTATAAGTATTACTGGGTTTTATAGGAGCTCACCTGGGAGGTTATGAATATTTGAACATTCAGGGTATTCCTAATGTCTGCTATATACCATACCTGCAGTGCATCAACAAGGTGAGGCTCATCCCACTAAAATATCAGGATGTTAGGGATTATATAATATAATATGATCATTTCAACTTCATTCCATACATTCCAGTGTTTATAGGTGAAATTGTTGATATTGGTGATGTCATCCTTGATGTGCAGGCTTATGTGGTGTCGCTTCATGAAGGATTTCTTTCCACCTGTATTTACGAGGAACGTATCAACAAATAGTATGCACCCTGCTAGTTTAGAAATCAATTATTATATGTTTGGTGGAGATTTACTCCCTCTATTTATGTTTCATATGAGGATTATTCGATGGTAGCTCACTAATTTTGGTTTATTTTTTCCATAGAGGATACTGGAAGTAAAATAAAACTTCCTCCATGAAATATGGTGATTGGTTTATCTCATGAATATACATATATTTAGATTATATCATATCCTAGTGAGAAATTATCCAAATTTTCAAGCAAGGATTTCCAACCACCAACTGTGGTGCACAATCCCAAGCCTAGGAAATTACTGGATTCTAGAGGTTCGATAGTCCCAGAATCACCTCACAAGGAATTAAAATACTTAAAATCACCAGAAGAAGAACCTAATAACATGGCTACAAAAAATGTAGTCATAGGAGGTGAGAATATTATAGAGTTATTATTTCCCATTTCATCTCAACAGCAGGTAGTTTAGAAGGCACGGAGCTCATAGGCTGATCTTTGGGGTTTATTGTGTCACGTAGAGGTGATTTTGGAAGGTTTTTCCTATATCACTACCCCTCTAGGAATGATTTTTGAATATAATCCTAAATATGTGAGGTATTTTATATGATACCTTGACATGGCTTTGGAAAGCATCAAAGGTTAGATATTTTTTTCCCCACTAGTCCACCATCTAGTTATCCCAGGAACATTTCAAATTATTACGAATGAATGGGGTTACCTTGTCACTGAGGAAGTGGTAAGTCCAATTTTACTATGGTTTTTAAAGTTTCATATTTCCTTTTCAACTATATTGACATCCTTTATACATATTGACATAGTGGGAGGCTATTGTAGATCATTCAATGTTGTCATCCCCTAAATATACTCCTCACAGTATGGTCATGGGAGATGAATTGGGCGATAATAATAGAATTGATGATGAAGGTTCCTCGGGTCTACAGGATTAGATGAAGGCACATATTTCTATTTCAAAAGAAATAGTTCTAGATTTGGAACCTTCTAAAGGGCCTTCTTCAAAAGTGAAGAAGAAAAAGAAAAAGAAGAAGTCTGCATTTTCAGGTCCTTTTCCTCTAGAATCATCAAGTGTGCAATTTCACTCTCCTTTTATCTTGGATAATCTTGGTAGAAAAATTTGATTTGAAAAAATGTGCAGGTCCCCAGTGAGCTTGCATAAAAAAGCATGTGTTCGCTTCTAAGGATATGGGCGAGCATTTGGTTTCTCTAGCATAACCTTCTATGTTGGAACCAACCCATCAAGAAGTTAATGTGTCCTAGGTGCCTATTCAATTGTGTATATTTCCTGTAGTATATGTTTCAGTGATTGTACCATTTGATCCAGCATCATTGGATGCACTTTTGGATGATTCTGACACAGGTATCTATTATGCTACCATGTTAGACTTAATAGAAGAAATTTTTTGAGAAGGTGAATACTAATTCAAGAATGTACACTTTTTTTACTAATTTCATATCACCTAATATTATATTATTTTCTTGCAGTCCTCAAGAGTGGTGAATGAAGCACATATTTAGTAAAAGAACTATATGTTCCACAAAGTCATTTATCATGAGAATTTGTTTCAACTTCACTCAAGGATAGGGTTGGGGTAGCAGATGTCGCTAGTGATGTGACTGAGAAATGTTTGTTTCTAACCTCGATCATATCTATTCATTACCTGGTGATACCGTATTATTTATCTTATAACTAATAATACCACGTTATCTTTACTGTAGTATTTTTTCCCCAGAGATCAAAGGATTTGGTTCCTGCTCCCCCAGAGGTCCCTCTGACAGGATCAACCAATGTGAGGGATTGTTCCCTTCCATCATCATCGAAGACTATAAGAACAACCCTTTCCATTATTGATCTAGTCCTAGAATATATTCTTGTTCCAAGTTAAATCTACACCAAGGACTTGGGTCTTCATTACTTTATCAGTCAATTCAGAAATAGATGTGGAGGTAGGTCTAGATTTTAGCATTAGAAACCCCATCCGACGAGCTGAAGGACCAATTGTTTCATCATCGATTCATGTTTCACACTATTGGTTATGAGTTTTTTGCCTATTAATCCCTTTACTCTTAGGAAAAAGAGGTAGTTTACATGAGATAACAAAATAGGGGCCTCAAATTGAGCACAATATCTGTTGAGGCTTCTTCTTTAGTAAAGATAAATTGGGATGAAGCTATAAATGAAGCTTCCTATCATGTGGTGGAGTCGGATTCTCACTAGGATGTAGTCAATATTGGGAAGACTGAAACTGACCATCTTCAGTCTGAAATCAACCATCTTTAGTTTGAAATTAGTCTTATCTAGAAAAAACTATCCTGATTCAAATATACACTTTAGATATTATGAAAGACCATATTAGAGGAGTAGTAAATCTTTAATGTGGCTGAGAAAACTAAGCTTGATACCACTGTCTGGATGGAGTAGTTGTAGCGGGTTACAGAGGAAAAAACCGAGTCTGCTGACTAGATACACCAATGTATTACTGATTTAGAGAACATACTCTCAGATCTCAAGGACTCATCCAAGTATATTTTATGTTGTAATTTTAATATTTCAATCTTTCTTTTGTTTGTATGCTCATGATAAATACTCTGATATATGTAGATTCTTCCTCTTTTCATGGTATCAATGAACATATTTTCCGAACTTTATATGTGTTTTCCAATTTTCGTTTCATCTATGACATGCATTACATTTCATTTCTCATATATTATATGACTTACCAATGATACCCATCCTTTTCATAATATTAATAAAACATGAATGTCTAGATTTGAATATTTAAATCATAACAGATTTGTTTCAAGAAGCACTCACGAATTCCCACCAACATGATGTTCCTTACTGATAAATCTTCTCCAGTTATCTTAAGATCACTTTATTTGAGAAAGGATAATTGGGTATAATATAAGTCCCAGAGGGATTTAACTCTTTCTTTGCTGAATATTATGGTCTTAGTAAGAGTGGCCTAATTTTTCTAGGTCCATATGGTAGGCCTTTCAATATTTTCTCTTCTTTGTAGGTTAAATCGCAGTTGTGTTGTAGTTTAGGGTATTCTATCTTAGACCTAATATTTCTTTAGTTTAGGGTCTTCCATATTAGACTAAATACTTCTTTAGTTTAGGTTTTATTGTGTCTAACCTAATATTTCATTATTTTAGGGTCTTTTATCTTATACTTGATATTGCTTTAGTTTAGGGTCTTTTAGCTCCAACCTGATATTGCATTATTGTATGGTATTTTACCTTGGACTTTCTATTTCTTTTAGTTTAGGGTCTTTTATCTTCGACTTTATATTTCTTTAATTTAGGTTATTTTAGCTCAGACCTGATATTTCTTTTAGTTTAGGTCCTTTTAGCTCAAACCCGATATTGTTTTAGTTTATGGTCTTTTAGAACAGACCTGATATTTCTTTTAGTTTAGGGTCTTTTATCTCGGACCTAATATTTCTTTATTTTAGGGTATTTTATCTTTAAACTTATATTTCTTTAGTTAAGGTTATTTTATCTAGGACCTTATATTTCTTTATTTTAGGGTCTTTTAGCTCGAACCTTATATTTCTTTTGTGTAGGGTCTTTTAGCTCGGACCTGATTAATGATCATAGAATATGGTGCATACATGCAAAGAATGACCCAAAACACTCTAGGGTGTTGGCTTTTTCATGGTGTTATAAGGGATCACAAGGATCAGAAATCAATTTTGTATAGTGACTCATTTGGTTGATGACCATAGGCGCATATGCAGAAGACATAGGCATACATGTGTATTCAAATAAAGGGTCCTTGAAGCCATGTATCTTTTCCAAGGAATATGGAAGATTTATAGAGTTATTATTGGTTTGAGGGTAAAATACTAGGAATGATATGTGCACCTGAATAGTTGGAATATGGGTTATGTAAATCATAACCCAAAAGTTTGAGTCTATGAATATGTGATGGTGAATACATGTCAGGAATGTTCCATGACATTCTAAGATTACAGGTTCCACCGAGGTGTTTCTAGGGCTCACAAGGATTGAATCTCCCTTTTGGAAAGTAGGATATGCCTTTATTTGTTGGGTCTAATACCTTATGATTCTGTATCATGGTCGAGAAAATGATTATCTCCACTCCATTCTGAGGGCCATGAAAGATTAGTGAAGACTCAAACATCAAAATGATGAGGTTGGGTATTGAGAGAAAGGCTATACAGGAAGGTTTTCACTGCCCTATGGAAGTTCATCTCATGATTGTGAATCTCAATCCCTATTCCTTGTAGTTTCAAATCATGAGGTTTGGGCCATAAAAGACTTAGGAATTAAGCATCATAGTATATCCTTTAGAAATGGTACGAACCATAGTGATTTATTGTTGAGGATGTTGAATCCACTTGGATAGTTTGGTGAGGGGATTTTAAGTCATGGAACAAAGTTCTTGGGTTGGGATAATGATATGGGACATTCATATTGGGAGAGGTTCAGATCACACTAGGATGTTGAGTTCTACCATAGTGATGTCAGGGATTATAAGGATTGGAAATCCCTTTTTTGCAGAGTGGTGAATTTTTTTATGGTTATAGGCTTATATATAGGAGAAATGGTCATGTATGCATAGTCAATCAAAGGGTCCATTGAAGACAGGTATCCTTTCCAAGGGCCATGAAAATTTGTGGTGATTCTAGGCACCCAAATCGTAAAGTGAGATTTGTGTAAAGTATAATGTACAAGAATGGTTTGAGTGCCCTAAAATTTTTTCTTCAACCTAGAGAACATATTCTTGTGGCGAGGAGATGTGAAAAATCATTACCATAACTTTTTCCTAAACTAGGGGGTCCAGTGAGTGTAGCTTGACTTTTATTAGGGTAACTGAGTATACCCTATGATTTTTATGCCTTATGTATTTTCAACAAAGTTTTTTCTTAAACTCTAAAGGTGGAGAGTTTAGTTAATGAATAATTGAATTTTTATTGGTCCTCCCTTTGTGGGTTTTCATTTTGAAAATTATTGAGGCTCATTTCCTAATTGTTTAAGTTCTTTCGATTTTTACCATTATAGGCTAGAGTTTTAGGTCATACAACTTTGACCAAAGTGTAGGTGGTTTATGGTCATGACTTGCATGGAATTAATATGGGTGATGATACACAAGATCCTAATTAGGATACCCGACATTAGGAGTACCCCATCATCCTTCTGAGTAGGAGATGAAAATATTGTAAATCATGGATCAAGTTTCTTAGTTTATGAGTGATGATATGGGATAGTTAAACTAGGAGAGGTTTATATCACTCTGGGGCATTGAGTTCTTCCATGGTGATGTCAGGGATCACAAGGATTGTAATGTCCTTTTTATAGAGTAACACATTTGGTTGATGACCATAGGTGCATATGCAGGACCCATAGGAATACATGCATAGTCAAGAAAAGGGTCCCTTGAAGTTGGGTATCCTTTCTAATGGTCATTAAATATTTATGGAAACTTGAGGTGCTCAAGGTATGGATTATGGTTTATGGATTGAGGTAATTTAAAAGATGATGGATGAACCCTATACTCTAGTTGACCGGGGTAAGATTCTTGGGGTCATTTGATAAGGAATGAAACATGGGTAGTGGTCTACATAGTTTATTTTCATGTAGTGGGGACGTATTTTCTTCTATACAGTTTAACATCATGTGGTAAGGATGTGTTTTGTGTAGTTTATTGTCATGAGGTAAGGATAATTGATGTGAATTTTAATTTCATATGGTAAGGATTCTCTTTTCATGCAGTTTTAATGTCATGTGACCATGATGTTTTCCTTGTAGTTTAACGTCATGTGATAAGGACATGGGAACTGACCTGATATATTTTTACATGATATATTATTTTTAAAATCATCCTACTTTTTTATAGGTTGTTGTAGCTGGACCCATAATTGGGGATCCATGAATCACTATGTATCCTTTTATGGAAAGAATCAAGCCACACATAGATCATGATGAGCCATGCATTTTATCATCATGTGGTGAGGTTGAAGATGAACCATCTTGAAAGCATGGTAATGTTGCAGCTGGGCCCAAGGGTGGAAGTTTAGGCATCACTACATATCTCATGAGGATGATAATAAAGCCACATATAGTTCTAAATGAATTATCCTATACAGGTCTAACCCATATGCCAAAAGGGGGGCATTGTTATACTTTTCTATTATGACCAGGCTCAGATTTGGAAGTTTGGGTGTCATTGCGTATATTGTGAGGATATAAATCAAGTAATTCATGGTTCTTGAATAGGAAATAATATATGTAGATCTAAACCATACCTGGAGGTGGTAATTATTTCCATTTAGTTGGGCCCATGGTTGGAAATATAAGTGTCGCTACATATCCTATAATGATATGAATCAATCCACCCATAGTTCTTGAAGAACTGTGTAGTTTAACATCATGTGGAAAGGAAGTGGGCTCCCATACATCAAGAGGCTGACAGTGGATAGTCCCAGAGATAGATATCTGGGTGTCACTATGTATCCCACCATATTAGGAATCAATCCATACATAGTTATTTAGATGAATATGTGGTAGAGGACCGACACCATGTAATGTCAAGGAATTTCCATGTAAATTTTTTTAAATAATATGTAGTTATTTTGAGACTGCACGCTTTGAAGTTACATGATTCTAAGGCCCAGTGACCTCAGAACAGAATTTTGATCTATTTTAAGTTCACTTAAGTAAACGTGCGAGCAGATTTTTTTAACATTTGAACCGGTTCTCGGATCAAAAATGTGGGGGCACTTTTGAACTCAAAATACTGGTATTCTCCTAGAAATGACTTAACTTCGACCAGAAAGGGTCAAATGGAATAGTTAATTTTTGTAATTTTCATAAAATAATAAAATAAATTTAAAAAAATTATTTTATTTTATTTCACACCATTGAGCGGCAGACAACGGTGCTATGGTGTGGCGAAAAGGTGATGACAAGGCCAATTAAAGGAATCTCCTTAATGGATCATTAATGCAAAGCATAACGACGTGACGTCACATCATAACATAAATACTGAAACATTTTTTCTTATAATAATCTAACACATTGAGGGAAATGAGAATTAAATGGTAGAAAATTCTATGATGAACCACCGGCAAGTTTTCTCTCCAATGAATAATGACAAACACTGGAGAACGTTAACAACTTTGACGCACCTCGAATAATAGATCCATGAAGCAACGAACTCCTTAAAATTCTTAAATCTTCACGGGAAGACTAATTCAATGTATAAATGATTTTAGTTAGGGGTTTTTTTTGTTTATGTTTCCCCTATTCTTCATTCTAAACAATGAATGCGGATCAACCCATGAACAGGTTGATCCACATATCATCCTTTCTTGTGGTAGGGTGATGTTTCCTAGGTTTTCTATTCAGGATTAATTTTATTGTAGATAGAATTGTAATCCCAAGCCTCCCCTACTTTAAACTTATAACGCGGAGGGTGCAGGCCAATGCGAACAATGCCCAACCCCCCTCTACCTTGTACGTTCTTGGTCGACGAACGTTCGAAGTGGAGGAAATGCAATTTTGAGGCCATTGTAGGGAAGGAAGTTCCCCACTAAGGCCGGAGGCATAGGTGGTGGGAATAAAGAACCATTGGTGCAGACCTGGTGGTCCACGAAAGAGTTTTTTGGCACATCGGTGGTGGCATGTGGCAGCGGGCATAGGCTGAAGGTTGCACACCATGACAGCATGTTGGGAAGACTTGTCAGCTGGGTCGGCGGCTGGAGGTAGAGACGCGGCCCTTATCCGCGTCGGTGGAGCAGCCTGAAACCATGGGTCTTAGGTCTTAGAGGCATTTGGTCTTCAACAGCGTGTGGGAATCTGGGCTAGTCAGATTGGTCAGCCACATCGCAGCAGCAAGCTATGGTCATTTGACTGCGGCAAAGGAAACATCCATGCAGCGACCGTGAGGCGAGCAGGGTGCCAGAGGCAGCTTCCATCCGCATCCAGGCCAGGTGGACCAGGCAGGGTGCAGTCCGAAACCACCCCAGGGGGCCGGACCTACGACCCAATAGACTGGACCCAAGCCGAGCTGGGTCCAGGTCAATTCGGGTCGGTGGACCCCAGGCCGGGTCAGGTCGGAATAAACCCTAACCAAACCGACCCCTTTTTGTAAAAACATCAATATCTTGAAAACTATGCATCTAATTGACGATCTGTTTGCAGTTTTGGAACCCTCACAATGAGGTGGATATTTTGGAATACTCTATGGAAGATTTCATGGAATTTGGAATTCAAAGAATGGCTTGGGGAGAGGTTCTCCCGAGATCAATCATGCTACGTGCGGAAACCCTATGTTTGGTTGAGACCTAAAGACTGCTAACGAGCGACCCTATATGGATCGGAAAATATAGATAAGTGGGAAGCAGCTTCTGTGTGAACCAGTAGTCCCATGGTGGATAGAGGATTATGTATGACCCAGTAAACCCACGGTAATCAATAGGAGGAGTACCTCAGTATGGACATAGGTGGGAAGAATCTTCTACGTGACTTGGCATGCCCACGGTGGAGATGGGATTATGTGTGACACAGCATACCCATGGTACTCATTATGGATGAGTACCATAAAAGTCCTAAGGTTAGTGGGAAGTAGCTTTTGACTGACCCAGCAGGCCCATTATACTCATTGAGGAGAATTTCTCCAATAGCCCATGGTGTTTGACGATGTGACCAATGGTTCTACTTTCCTACTCAAGAATATACCTGGTGTGAGATGTCTTACTTCATGATCATTCTTGGTGATCATGATTTTTTTTTGGTTGTGGATTGCTTTGTGGTCTTTCCTTTGTTGTTTTGGGGTCCCTACTGAGTATTTTTTTACTCACCCCTACACGGGCTACACCTTTATGTGTTGTGTCTAGTTCAGATGACCGCCGAATTGACGGAAGACTTGGTGGACGAGGACTCGATGGTGCATAGTGATACTAGGAAGGAAAGGTGTTCTTCTATAGCTTCCAGCATCTAATTTGTACTTACCCATCAAGTGGGGTTTTCAGTGGATGGATTCTAGTGTTTCTCTTGTACTTTCCTATTTTCTAGTTAGTCTTTTGTTGGGTTTGTATTCTGGACCATTTGAATTTCAATTGTACTTGTAATTAGTGGTTATTTATAGTTTCTTGGTTGTTTTACTTTTCTATCTTTGGGATGAGGATGTGTGTGTGTGTGTGTATAGGTACTCAGAAAAATGCCTCCCACTTACAGGTTTACTCCTTTGGTGTTAGTCTTCCACCTCTAGCCTTCGGGAGGCGGGCTTGGGGTATGTCACAGTATGGGCCCCAGGGAATGGGTCATAACCAAGTGATATCAATGTTGGTTGGTTCTACCTCAAATACTGAGAGTCTGTTGTTTTGTTTTTGGAGAAATGTTAATGAATGTTTCGAGTTCTAATTTCAGATTTGGAGAGTCCAGTGTTGGTGTGGAAGCCGACATATTCATACACCAGGACCTTGAATTTTTCTTTTTGGCTCTATAAATGAAAACACTAGTTGCATAAGTGTCTCCTTATGATCTTTTTGAATAAGAGTCAGCTCACTAGGTATAATCTTCTGACTGTGGTACATCTTTATCTATTTCAGGATATCTCCACACAGATAGTCATCTAGGCTTCCAATACATGATCATGTGGACATCCCACCTAGTGATGAGGTGTCAGTTCAGGGACCAGTTCTAGAGATGGACCCATCAGGTGGTGCACTGGTGTTTCCACCATCTGTTGATCAGTAGTTACTACCAGCATTACCATTAGAGGACGCATGTTGGATCAGTTCCGTTCATGATTTCCAAAGACAGATACCTCTCAAGTTTAGGGTAGAGATAGATCCTTAGGTCGTTGAGGACTGGATGGAGGTACTGACGTGGGTCTTCCACTTAGTGAGGACACCACTCAAATATATAGATATCTTAGCTATGAGCCTTATTCAGGGATTGATAGTGATATGGTGGAGTCTGACAATTCAGACTCATGATAAGGTGACCCTCTCTTGGGATTACTTTGAGTGGCTTTTCTAGGAGGTGTTTTTTCCAGCGACCTTGCACTCTGTGCACATCCAGGAGATACTTTACCTACAGCAGGGCAGCCTGTCAGTGGATGAGTACTCTATGAGGTTTACAGACCTCTTTTTACTCCACATACATGGTGTGAGACTCTTTTTTAGGGCACGAACCATTGATAAGAGACTCAGATAGGAGATAAGGGCATTCATGGTGTCTCTCAGCATCCCCACTCAGTATGGAGTGCTAGAGAGATCCCTTCTTGTGTATATATTTCTAGAAAAGTAGGCACCGATAGCCGGATCCATGAGCAAACACCAGGTGGCAGAGTCTTCAATGGTGAGCAGCAGACAGCAAAAACAGGGACCCAAGTGGGATAGGTCTTTCAGGGGATGACCCAGGACTCAAGGTCAGTAGTGTGGGGCTCCCAGACTAGAGGGAGTCAGTAGGGTATCAGGTTGTGCTTCACGTGCGGCGGGCAGGGACACATGGCTCATGACTGCCTGACCTATCGTGTAGATGATCAGCAAATGGTCAAGGGACCACCAAGGCAAAGGTAGAGGTTTGAGAAAGGAGGTCCATAGGTAGGCAGACGTGGCAGGGGAGCAGACCAAGTGACAAGTGGTGGATGACGGATTGAGGTGCTACCTCCACCACCACCAGGTGGTCCACCATAGGCTCAGGGAGCCAGTGGATAGGGGAGAGGCCAAATTTAGGTGATGGAGTCCTATGACCACAGTACTCTAGATATGATTAGAGGTATAATCTCTATCTTCTCCACCTTAGTTGTAGTTCTTATAGACATAGGTGTTGGTCACTCTTTCCTTTCCATGGACCTCGTTCGAGGCTCAGAGATTCCAGTGGAGTCGCTGGCTCAATCCTTACGATTATAGACTCCTATAGAAAGGGATTCGACAATTACACACTGGTGCTAATAGTGTGAGATTACTATAGGAGGTTAGATATTTGGTTGGGATCTCCTAGTAGCAGCATCGAGGCCTTACAAATTCATCTTGGGTATGGACTGGTTATCCATATTCCATGCTCATATTGACGGTTTTAGGTGTAAAGTGTGGTGTGTCTACGGATATGGGACTAGGTTTTCCTTCACAGATGAGAAGGGAACCTTTGTAGTATAGGATGGACTTTCTTGAAGGTGGGTTCAGCCGATAACTCACCATTTGTATAGACTCACCCTCAGTATGGTGTACAAGGGGAGTCTGACCTTTCCTGTAGTGGTGGACGAGTATGAGGATGTATTTATTATGGATGTTCTGGGACTACCTCCTCACAGGGAGGTAGACTTCTTCGTCAAACTATACCCTATGACGACACCGATATCCACACTAGAATATTGGATGGATCCCACAGAGCTATAATAATTAAGGGTATAGCTGGAGTACTTTTAGGATAAGAGGTTCATAAGGCCTAGTGTTTCACCATGGGCAGCCTCAGTGTTGTTTTCTAAGAAGGCAGATAAGAGATTGAGGATGTGCGTGTAATTTCGACGCCTGAACCAGGTGACTATGAAGAACAAGTACCCACTACCAAGGATTGATGACCTCTTCGATCAGCTGAAGGGAGTGAGGTGTTTCTTGAAGATTGACCTCAAATCATGCTATCATCATCTTTGGTTATGGTATGAGGACATACCGAAGACAGCCTTCAGATGCCGGTATGGCCACTATGAGTTCTTAGAGATGCCCTTCGTTGTGACCAATTCCCTAGCAGTGTTCATGGGACTCATGAATAGGATCTTCTAGACTTACCTTGATTGTTTTTTGGTGGTCTTTATTAATGACATCTTGGTGTACTCGGCATCAGAGGAGGAGCATGTTACGCACCTGTAGATAGTCTTAGATACACTCCAAGAGCTCCAGCTTTATGGTAAGTTCTCAAAGTTCCAGTTCTAGACTTGGGAGGTCCACTTCTTGGGACACGTCATCTCAGAGGCTAGAAGTTGTAGTGGATCTAGAAAAGATAGAGGAAGTGCCTGATTAGGAACCACCCAAGAGCGTGACTAATTTTCGGAGTTTCTTGGGGTTGTATGGATACTACTGAAGGTTCATGCCTGAATTTTCTAGATTATAATAACCTTTATCATCCTTGAAACAGAAGGGAAATATCTTCATGTGGAAGAATAAGTGCTATCAGAGTTTCTAGGAGCTGAGACAGTGACTGATTATTTCCCCCATATTGAGACTACCAGAAGAAGGCGTTGGGTATGTAGTATTCTACGACGCATCAGGTATCGGACTGGGTTTTGTCCTAATGTAGGAGAAAGTGTTGATCACCTATGGCTCACGAAAGCTAAGGAATCATGAGAAGAACTATGTGAACTATGACTTGGAGTTAGAAGTAGTGGTCTTTTCCTTGAATATTTGGTGGAAATACTTGATGGGTGAATGGTTTACCATCTACTCCGACCACAAGAGTATCAGGTATATCTTCTCATAGAAGGATATGAACTTGAGATAGTGGCAGTGGATGGATTTCCTCAAGGACTATGACTTTGAGATAGTCTATACTCTTGGGAAGGGGAATGTGGTAGCAGACGCGCTCAGTAGGAGGTCTTGTTTACTGCTGCTGAGTGAGGTGACGGAGTAGCTAGCAGTGATGCAGATATCCTTCATGGATGACAATAGAGTATATTACCTCTAGTAAATGACTTTCACTCCCCCACTCCTTCAGTGAGTTAGAGAGGCACAGCTTGTGGATGTTTACTGTGAGGCCTGATGTGCTCAGTTATCCTCAGGATAGGCTCCTGATGGATTTTTGATAGGTGGATATCACGTCATATTTTTCATAGTATGTACCGTAGTACCAGTGACATTTTGGGAGGAGGTGTTGACAGAGTTCCATACATCCCCTTTGGCATTGCAACCTAGTGTGAAAAAAATGTAACAGGACCTCTGACATTAGTTGTGGTGTCCAGGGATGAATAAAGAAGTGGTAGAGTTCATTTCATAATGTCTCACTTGTCAGAAAGTGAAGGTCGAGCATCAGGTCCCAATAGGCTTGGCACATCCACTTGAGGTACCAAAGTGGAAATGGGATTGTATCTCGATGGAATTTGTGATGGGGTTACCATGCATGTTTGGGGTCCAAGATTCTATCTGGGTGATCATTGACTGATTCACCAAGTCAGCTCACTTCATACCCATCTAGGAGCAGGTATCAGTAGAGGGAATGGGATGCCTCTATGTCTAGGAGATAGTGTGACTTCACAGGGTTCCTTTGAATATCATATCAGACCATGATGTACGCTTTACATCCCAGTTGTGGAAGGGGTTGTAAGAGGAGTTTGGGACTCAGTTGTACTTGATCACACCATTTCACCCCTAAATAGATGGTCAGATGGAGTGGACCATACAGACCTTGGAGGACATGCTTTCTTCTTATGTCCTTGATTTTGGTCATAGTTGGGAGGAACACCTACCACTGGTGAAGTATTCATACAACAATAGCTATCACTCTACCATTGGTATGGAACCATTTGAGGCCATGTACGGGTGTCCATGAAGATAACCTCTATGCTGGAAAGACCCAGGGGAGTCAGCACTTGTGGGCCCATAGTTGGTACAGGCTATGACTGAGAAGGTGCAGATCATCTAGGAGTGAATGAGTATTGCACAGAGCAGACATAAATTGTATGCTGACAGGAGGCGGAGACCCTTGGAGTTTTAGGAGGGAGACCATGTGTTCCTTTGGGTCTCACCCCGATGGGGTTTGTGGAGATTTGGCTAGGGAGAAAAGTTATCTCTGAGGTTCATCAGACCTTTTCATATTCTTAGTAGAGTTGGAAAGATGGTGTACCACCTAGATCTTCCCCCACAGATGCACCTAGTGCATGATGTTTTACACATGTTGCAACTGAGGAGGTACATGCATGATCCATCACCCGACATAGACTAGGGAGAGATGTACATTGATGATGGGGTGACGTTTTCGGAGTTCTTAGTGGAGATAGATGATCGACATAAGAGAGTAATTCATAGAAAGTTGATTCCTCTAGTGCGTGTTTGGTGGCGGAATGGGAATCTCCAGGAGAGCACATGGGAGCGGGAGACTTGGATTCCTACTCAGTGCCCCCATCTGTTTGATTAGTCTTTTTTGGGCTTTCAGGGATGTAAATACCTAAGGTGGGGAGAATGTAATGTCCTAGAATTTTCATGTAATTTTTTTAAAATTTTATGGAATTATTTCAAGACTTCGTGCTTTCACAACACGTGATTCTGAGGCTCGATGATCCCAGAATGTAATTTTGAAACTTTTTAAGTTCACTCAAGTAAATGTTCAACCAGATTTTTCTAAATTTTGAACTAGTGCTCAGATTTAAAATATGAGGGCACCATTGAACTCAGAATGTTGGGATTCGCCTAGAAAGGACTTAACTTAAACCTTCAAGGGTCTATTGGAAAAGTTAATTTTCAGAATTTTTAGAAAATAATAAAATAACTTTAAAAAATATATTATTTTCTTTCACACCATTGAGTAGAAGATGGTGGCTTTGCAGTGTGGTGATGAGGTGATGACAAGGCGCATTAAATTAAGCTTCTTAATGGATCGTTAATGTTAAGCATAATGATGCGACATTGCAGCGTAACAGAAACGTTGTGACGTGTTTTCTTTTAATAAGCTAATGCATTGGGGGAAACAAGAATTAAACAGTGAACAATTCTCTAACAAAACATCGGCGAGTTTTATCTCCAATGAAGAATGTTGAATGGAGGAGGAATTTTAAAAACTTTGACACACCTTGAAGAATGGATCCAGGAAGCAATGAACACCTTTGACTTCTTGAATCTTTGCAGGCAGACTGCTTCAACTTCGAACTGCTTCAAGGTAGGGGTTTGTTTTGGTTTATTGTTTCCCCATTATTAATTCTAAACAATGAACATGGATCAACCCATAAATAGTTTGATCCTCGGATCATCTATTCTTATAGGAGGGTGATGTTTCTTAGGTTTTCTATTCAGGATTTATTTTATTGTTTATAGAATTGTATTCTCGATCCTCCCCTGATTTAAACTTCTAACATGGAGGGTGCAGGCTGACATGAACAAGGCCCAACCCCTCCTCCTTGGTCGTTATTGGTCGATGAACATTATAAGTGGAGGCAATGTAATTTTGAGGCCATCAAAAGAAAGGCAGTGCCCCACAGAGGCCGAAAGCGTAGGTGGTGCGAAGAAAGGACCACTAGTGCAGACTTGGTGGTCTGTGAAAGAGTCTGTCAATGCTGGAAACCACTAGAGGGGGACCACAGTGGCAGCCATGATTTGGAGGCAGTGTGCCGCGATGGCCCATTGGGAAGAGACGGTGGCTGGCAGTAGAGACATGGCCCTCAGCCGCAACATTGGAGCGGCCCACAACTGCGGGTCGCGGGTCTCAGAGGCAAGCAGTCTTTGAACACATGTGGGAATCTGGGCCGGCCACGTCGCATTAGCAGGTCATGGTCATTGGACCACAATGGAGAAAATTTCCCTGTGGTGACCACAGGTCAAGCAGGGTGTCGGATGCCGCTTCCAGCCACATCCAGGCCAGGCGGATCGGGCAGGGCATGGACCGGACCCACCCCAGTGGGCCAGGTCTTCCCCAGCAGGCTTGACCCACCCAGTGGGATAGGCTGGTTCTAGGTCAGGTCAGCGGATCCAGGTCGGGTCGGTGGAACCTGGTCCAGGTCGGGTTGGGTCAGACCAGACTCGAACCCAACCGGCCCCATTTTGGAGAAACGTCAATATCTTATTAATCAGGCATCCAATTAATGAGAAATTTGCAGCGTTGGAACCCTCATGATGAGGAAGATATTTTGGAATACTCTATATAGGATTTCTTAGAAGTTGGAATTCGACAAATGTCTTCGGGAGTGGTTCTCCTGAGATCAAGTGTACTACCTACGAAAACCCTGTGATTGGATGATACATAAAGATTACTGACGAGTGACCCTATGTGGATCAGATACTATGTCCTAGTAGGAAGCAGCTTCTATGTGACCCAACAGGCCCACGGTGGGGAGCAGATTCTGTGTGACCCAATAGACCCATGGTACTCGACGGTAGTAGTACCTCAGTATGGCCATAGGTGGGAAGCGTCTGTTGTGTGACCCGGCATGCCCACGGTGGGGAGCAGCTTCTGTGTGACCCAGTATACCCATGGTACTCATCAAGAATGAGTACCACATCAGTCCTAAGGTTAGTGGAAAGAGGATTCTATGTGACCTATCAGGCCCGTTGTACTTATTGAGGAGGAGTTCTCTAGCATCCCATGGTGTTTTATGATGTGACCAATGGTTCTACTTTATTACTCTAGAATATACCTAGTGTGAGTTGTCTTACTTTGTGATTATTCTAGGTGATCATGATATGTGTTTTGGTTGTGGATTGCTTTGTGGTCTTTATTTTGTTGTTTTGGGGTCCCTACTGATTATTTTGTTACTCACCCCTACATGGGTTTTGCCCACATGTGTTGTGTCTGGTGTAGATGGTCTCTGACTTGATGGAGGAATTGGTGGCCCAAGACCTGGTGGTGCCCAGTGAGACCAGGTAGGTGGGGTGTACTTCTACAACTTCCAGCATCTACTATGTACTTACCCATCAGGTGGGGTTTCCATCAAATGGATTCCAGTGTTTCTTTTGTAGTTTCTTGTTTTCCAGTTAGTCTTTTGTTGTGTTTATATTTTGTCTCATTTTACTTTCAGTTGTACATGTACTCGGTGGTTATTTATAGTGGATTTTGAGTTTTACTTTTCAAACTTTGGTATGTGGATATGTGTGTATGCGTACAGGTACTCAGGAAAATACCTCCCACTTGCAGGTTGATGCCTTTGGTGCTATTCACCAACCCCTGACCTTCGGGAGGCAGGCTTGGGGTATGTCACGGAACCAGCCTCGAGGGACGGGTCATGACACAACAACTGTAGTGGTCCTCTCAATAGAGGTCCATATAATTTTTCATTTTTATTTCATATAGGGGACATTAACCATGAAGTTTAACATCGTGTGGTGAGGACTCATGGTATGACTTTTAAGGTCCTGCATTCAAGACTGAGATGAGCCTGTTGAAATATTTTATGCCTTTTTATTTCTGGGAATCCCTTACTGAAACTCCTAATCTCATGTGATACATGCTCAGTATAAGAAACATGTAACGGTAAGAGTTCCCTCACCATGCAGAGGCATTTGAGATCGAGACAGGGTCATTTTGTATCATGTGGTGGCCATACCAAGATATGGGATCAAGATGTCCCTGTGTATCTCATTAAAATGTGAATCAAGACATATGTAGTTCTAGAAAATCTGCATAGTTTAATGCCATGAGGAAAGGTCATATTCCATGTAGTTTAATTTCATGTGGTAAGGAAGAGCTTGTAAGTTTTAACGCCATATAATCAGGATGAATGGTGGGACTTACACTGATGTGGATGACCATGTGATGAGATCTATGAAAAATATTTATTAATAAATCTAACATTGTGGGGGGTGACACGATCCCCATCCATTGTGGCCAAGGAGTAAACACCATTGTGATAGAATTTATGTATGATGTAAGGTCCCTCTTATTTTGGTTCCAGCTTAGGGGGTTTATTTTCTGGTATCATTAGAGATCTGAGCACCAATACCAGTTATCCTTGGATGAATTAATGTAGGAGGACCTTTTTATTGAAGGATAGTGAAATCCGATTCTGATGAAATTCAAGGTTGTGTAGTGTGAGAAACCTATTCTCATCGAGTCACTCTAATTCATCCAGTTGATTTTGTGATTGCTTGTCATCTAATAGGTGTCTGCAAATGGCTATTTGGGGTAAGGGAATATGGACTTTTACGGGTAATACTAACTTGGTCTTGTACACCAATGAGTATGGTTTTTATTGTGTAGCAGTACATGTGGTAGTACAGTAGGCCCATAAAGCATGGAGGAGTTTTTTTTGTCAAGAAATTTTATCCTTGTTCACCATCCTCTATTGTATATTTGAAAGAGTCTTATTGAAGGCCTTTATCTATCCATTTTCCACTACATGATAGTAATATGAGTGATTAAACTCAATGTTTTACTTCTTATAGAGTTTCTTAGACTTCGTAAAGTAGAATTTTTTGTCATTGTCTGTCAATATTATGTGAGGGACCAAAAACTTGGTGATAATATGGGACTTTATGAAGTTGATGATATTCTTCATCTCAACTTTCATGAAGGGTATTACCTCAACCCATTTAGAAAAGAAGTCAGTGTTAGTAAGGATGTAATTGAACTACTTAAATGTGGCTGGGGGATATGGCCCCACGAAATCCATCCCCCAAATGGTGAATTTACAGGAATATTTAGTTTTATGTAGTAGTTTCAGGGGTTGATGGATGAAGTTTTCATGGGTTTGTCATGCATGAAATTTCTTAGTGTGTTCTACAGAGTCCTATATCATGGTATTATAGTATTAACCCAACCTCTTGATTTGGTGGGAGATCCTAGTACCAAATTGATGGGTGCCACAAGATCCCACATGGACTTCTTCCATGATAGTGGAAATCTCTCTTTATGTTATGCATCTGAATATGATTCCATCAAATAAATGCGTATATAGGGTTTTATTCTCATTTAGACCATCCTGTAGGGTGAAGTTTGTTTCATGACACTGAATTTGTTCCCTTTTAGCTCTATATATCAGTATAATGACATTTTGAAGATAACTTATTATAGGCTCCATCTATATAGGGGAGGTTATTGGTTCATCACACTCTAGGGTGGTGTTGAACTGATTGATTTATTCCATGTCAAAAATGATGACCGATGAGACCATTCTTCAATGTGTGATATGGAAGACTGATTCTTCTTGATCAGGGTCAGCCAAGATGGTGTCTTCGTTGGACAATGCATTGGCACGATCATTCTATGATCGAGGAACATGGTGTAATGTGAGCTCAAAAGGGAACTCTGTCATCAATTCCCTGATGTAGCTAGTGAGAGGGTCTAGTTCTTCCTTTTTATGGAATATTCACCATTGATATTCTTTATCACTAATTCTAAATATCCTTTTATATTTAGGTAGGTTATGTGATGCTTTAGGGCTAGTTCCAACCCAGCAATGAGGGCTTGATATTTTACCTCATTATTTTTTCAACCTTCAGACAATGAGAAAGAGTTGGGAAAAATTAATTTGTCAAGAGAGACAAATACAATCTCAAATCCAACCCAATTAAACTTTAGTTTTTCCATCCTTGTGCCGATAGGACTTCATAAGGCACCATCAAAGTACATCTCCCATGTCTTGGGAGTGTCATGGGTGTAGAATACCTCCTCATCTCAAAGCTCAATGTCTTTCAATGTATTTTTTGGGGTAGGATATTCTTCAAGGAAATCAGACAAGGATTACCCTTTCACCAATTTTTGTGATATTAACTTAATGCCATATTACTAAAGAATTTTCACCCATTGGGCTAGGAACCCAATCAACATGGTATGAACAATGATGTACAAGAGAGGATCTATATGAGGGACTAGATGGACTTTGTGGTGTTGCAAGTAATGCCTCATCTTTTTCATTATGAAGATGAGTGCAAGGCAGTTCTTCTCGATAACAGAGTACTGAGAATCAGTTCCTAGAATCATTTGGCTAAGGTAATAGAGACTTTTATCACCCCCCATATCATTTTTCTTTGTGAGGAGGGCACACAATGATTATTCCATGGTGGCCACATACAAGTTGAGTGGCCTTCCTTCAACTAGAGGAATAAGAACTGGATGTTGCATCAAGTATTACTTGATACTATCGAAGGAATCCTAGAAATCATTATCCCATTGATAGTAGATTCACTTCTTTATTATCTTGGTGAAGGGGAGAGATTTTCTATCCAGGTTGGCAATGAATCACTGAATGTAGGTGAGGTTCCCTTAGAGACCCCTCAATTCATTAAGATTTATAGGGGTGATATTGATAAGATAGCTCTAGTCTTATATATGTCGAACTCAATACCATAATTAAATACCAAAAATCCAAAGAACTTCCCTAATGTTACCCCAAAATCACATTTCAGTAGATTCATCTTTAGACTGTTGTCGAAGCTTTTCAAATAGTGTTTGAAGGTCCGTGAAGTGATCACATCGCTATCAAGATTTGACCACCTGGTCATTTACATAACATTCAGCTATCTTTCACAATAATTTCTTAAATATATGATTCATGGAATGTTTATATTTGGGGCCAATGTTTTTAGGCCTAAGGGTATGACTTGATAGAAAAAGATCCCTTGGCGATCTCTAAAGGAAGTGGATTCTTAATATTTGGGGTCCATCTTTATCTAATTTTACCTCGTGTACCCATCCATGAAATAAAGGTATTGGAAGCTAGTAGTTTCTTCAATCAAGAGTTCTGTGATTGGAAATAGGAATCATCCTTTGGGTAGTACCAATTAAGGTCTCTAAATTCAATGAAAATATTAATCTTCTCATTCTTCTTCTTTATGGGGATTATGTTGGAAATCCATCTTGGGTATTGAATTTATCAGATAAAGTTGGATTTGATCAATTTGTCAACATCCACCTCTATATTGGTGGAACGATAGATTTTAACCCTCCTGGATTTCATCTTGAAGCCTCAATGCTCATCGGGTAGTCTGAGATGGTGCGTAACCACATCTGGATTCAGTCTGGTCATTTCTATGTAGTTACAAGTAAAAAAAATTAGTGTTTCATCATAAATACAATATAAATCTCTTTCCCTTTGAGGGGCATGGAGGTACTAATCGTAGTAGGTTTCGGGTCTTCTTTTTTTCCCAAATATTTTTTTTCCTAAGCTCATCAATGGTGGTGGAAACACCTTCCTCGAATGCAGGAGGGGTGTTCCTAAGGTTATCCTCATCTTCCTACATCTATAAGTATATGGAGAAATATATATATGAATTTTTCAATATAGGGTAATCTATATCACCATCGGGGTTAGAGAGTCAATGAGAAGAGACATTATCATCCCCTACTACCAGAGTCGTTGCAGAGATATTCCAAAGCAGATTGTCTTCTATGCTGTCACTGGGGATAGAAGAAGCTTAGACCTTTGAGATCAAGTCTATTACCTTGACCAGATTTATAGGGAGTATATATTCATTGTTGAACATACTCTAGTTATTTATATGGGTTGACCCCAATCCTTTGGGGGCTACAAACCATGTATCATCATCATCCATTGGTTGAATGCCTCCCCTTTTGTAGAAATATGCATCAGCATATGTGGCTCTGAAAGTATTGAAGGGGGAACTTTCACCATGCAGTATGCCCACTTTTCCATAAATGGGATACTTCAAACACTGATGGAATGTTGAAGGTACTGCTAAGTTTCTAGGGATTTAGGGTCTTTTAAGAAGGATATTGTATGTGGTGTCTTGCTGGATAACCATAAACTCAGTGTCTGATGTAAAATCCCCAAAATAATCTTTGAGCTTGATCTTCCTGATAGTTCGTTTCTCACTCTTATAATACCCTTTAATTTTCATCCTTGTGGGAGAAAACTCCCATTCACCATATCCCAAACATCATAGGGTTTGAACCAGGATGAGGTTGATCCTGGAACCATTTTCAATCAGATCCCTTTGTACATCAAAATTATTCAGCCTGCCTGAAACATATAGGGTCTCAATATTCCCCTAGATGACCTATTCATAATCCTAATTAGTGAATGATATGGATACATGACATTCTGAGGGCATGGTCTCCACTCGGTAAACCTCGGCTGTAGTGACTTCTGTCTTGAATTCTTGTGGGCTCAAGAGGGCATCAACAAGTGACTCCATGAGTTATTTTGAAAGATAGAGTGCATCAAGGACTGATAGCTTGGATGGTACCACCAAAAACTATTTTAGAATGTTGTATTTTTTCACCATAGGTCTTCGCTTCCTAATGTGGTGTTTCTCTGGGATATGTGGCTCAGGAGCTGAGACATTTGGGGTCGATGGGTCTGGTGATTATGTAGAGTTCATGGTATCATCCGCTACTAATAGTGTGGATCATGTTGGCCTTCCCCTTTGTCCGGGTTGATCAAAAGATCAAACCCCCACTAGGCGATCGTGTATGAAAATTGGGTCTGGATATCCATTGAAGGATTCTAGGATGCCTCCATGCCTCTTTTGAGCCTACTGGAGAGCTTTCCCACATGTATTAGTTGTATTTATATTTTCCATGGGGATATGACTAGAATATTGGGCCTGACCACATCAACATTGTCCCTTGTATCCTCAGTTCCAATACATGTGGCATCCCGTTATCTGGTTATGTGAGGGAAACTCTTGTTCTAGGGCATATTCATCATCTGATAAGGTGTCTTCCAAGTGTATCATTTTGATAGAACCAAATATGATATCTTCATTTGATGAGGGTTTCATTTTTTGTGGTGATTACCATGTTGTTGATGTTGCAGGGAAGAAGTCTTCAAGGGTCGGAGCTTGCATTGGAGTAGAATATGACTCTTCCTATTCTATTTATTCCTACTTCTAGTGTTCAAACACACCTTTTAGAGTATATTTGTTGTTACCACCTTGGGTGGTGGAGCTATTTTGGGTCTGTGTAGCTATGCTCTCAGGGTGGCATGAGCTCAGTCAACTGTTTTTCAAGTCTTCTAATTTTCCAAATTTTACACATGCCTTGAAAAAAATTTATTCCAATCACCCTCTTATTCTTATTGGGAAACACTTATGCAATACACATTCTATAAGGATTTATCTAACATCACTTATCCATAATAGACCATTCCTTGAAGGATGTATTTGAAGATGAAGCAGTCCGGGATATTAGGACCTAGACTTCTATGGAAAGGGAAATAGTCGATATGGTCGATGAGGTTGACCTCATCGAGCCTCTTAGGATGTGGTAGTGTGATAAGGTTATTATCCATGGCTGACAATAAATAATTGAGGACTTGTTCATTTTTTAAGGAGTATGATTTATTTATATGTTCTTAAAATCTTGAGAAACCCCGATTTCTCTATGCTTTTAGCCGAGGGAAATTATGTAGTTGTCTCTACTTAACAGGAGGTGTTGGGTGGTTTGGGACCTACCTGGGTTCTTAGATAGGCACCACTACCATCTTGAGAGTGATTATTGTAGCTTCTACTTTTCCTGGCCTTTTCCCCTATGTTGTTGACATGATTCGAGGTTTGGATCGGTTTCACTGAATGGAATCCTCAAGATGTTGTTCCATTTATGAAAACTCATGGAACCCACTTGGATGATTCATTGGGATCATAGGTGTAGGAAAATCATCCTGGATATTTTCAGCATATATTTCCAATAGTTTCTTCTAAGAGAGAGGGATGGTGAAAGAATAGTTTAAACCTTTCTATATCACTATGAAGTCAGACACCCTATCATTTTCACATTACTTGTAGTTTTTTAGGTATATTATCATCAATTACCTCAATGTAGAAATTAATCAATAAAGGAATTGATGATTAAGGTCTTCCCATCCTACAATGGATCCTTCTGTTAGGATTTTATACCAAAAAAAGGTTGTCTCTATCATAGTTTGTACAAAACACCTCGGTTTTGTTGCCTCAAGTTAATATCGAGGGCCCGTCATCATCCCACATCAGGATAAGAAGTGTGTGATATATTGTTTAGGGTCACCCACACTATCAAAGGTAGAGAAGGTAGGATTTCTAAAATTGGGTGGAGCCAAGGTTTCATCCACCCATTCAGGATATGGATTTCTCTCAAGCTTCATAAGTGTGCATCGCCCCTCCATGGCTTCCATTTGAGTAGATAGGGACTTGATGATGTCAAGAAACTCTAAGGGGACTACTGTCTGAGTCATCTCCTGTATGCAATGAGTGGTAAATTTTTTATGAGGTGTCCCCACCTTTTTTTCACTCATTTTTTATTTTTCCCAAGACTGAATGATTTCTCTGATGAAGGAGAGGTAGTAACCGAAATGTATGGAAGTAATGATTGTTTTTTACTTCATCATTTATATAGACCGGTTTCCTGCATCTTGAGCCAACCTAATTCTCTAATACCACTCTTTATAAAGTTTCATCCATGGGAGGGAGAGTGTTCATATCTTCCTAAAGATGATACCTAGTGGGAATATTTCCCCTGAGTAGCTCCTCATTGAGATGTCTGAGATCTTTTATCTCACTCTAATATTGTGGAAATTGTTCCTCCATGGAAGGAACCTCAACTATTTGGGTTATTAATCAGGATGTTCTTGTACAATTCCCTTTTCTTTGGAATCATTTTTCCATGGAGGTTGAAACATGATATTTGGAGGTTCTAGATTATGGATCCTTATTTGGTTCTGGGTGTGTTCATCCTCATTTGGTGCATCTAAATCACCCTCATACTAGGGTATTTTTTCTAATTTTTGGCCCTCTATATTTGTTTCTTTATCCATGATTTCTTCCATGTTGACAGTGATGACATTCAAAGAGACATATCAAGAAATGGTGGTTGTGCCATTACTTTCAATGCAATAGGCTAATTCTACAAGGCCTTTCTCATGATCGGTGTTTGAACCCTTATCCATATTGGGATGTTTTGTCTTGCGACCTTGATAGGGCCTAATTTCATTTTCCATATGTTCCTCTCTTATTAGTCTGTGAATAGTGACCTTGAGGGAGTTTTTGGTCAAGATTTTCAAACGGGACCTGACCATAGAGGTTTTACTTATGGTGGGAGGAAAGGTTGGGATGTCGACTGTTGATTTTTCCCTCCAAATAAGGAGAATAATAATTTTCTATATGGTGATAATGATGATGAAAATTCCCCTAGATCTATGGGATGGTGGTTTTGGGGGCCAAAATTATCATTGATTGGTCATGTTGTTGAGGATCCAAGACTTCATGTTGGGTATTTGATGACTCTCAGTATGGACATGAAGATATAAATTCCCCCAACCCAATGAGATGGGGTTGATCTGGAATCTCCATTGATGTCCCCAAGGTCCTCTTAGGGGATGATGAACCTGGTGATGGTGATTGAGATATAAATTCCCCCAGCCTAGTGGGTTGGGGATTTTTCATAAATATTACTGATGTGTCCAAAATCCTCTCGGTAATTGATGATATGAGAGGTGGAGTTGGTGGTAGATATTACACCAACCTAGTGATTTGGGTCTGCTCATGGATGGATGATATGGTGGATGCAACTACGGATTTTTTGATGCAGCGTAGCTATGCTCGTGTAGGACCTAGGTGAGATTGCATCCCATGATGAGAACTGTTCTTTATGGGAAGTTTCCTAGGTGATCACAACTTCAGTATCCATGTATGAAATGAATTCCTATTGGTTTGAGGGTCCTAGTTTAAAATCCTATTCGATATCACCTCTATTTATTCATGATGTATTTTCACTATTGAAGTGGGATCATTCCATTGTAGTGACAACCTGGCTTGAACATTACTCATTCCCCTGATTTCACCAGAGGCTATGACATTACAGGATTTCATATCTGAGGGGTTCTACTATTCCATGGGTGAGAAAAAGTGTAACACTCCATAATGTCCCCATCCCCAAATATGGATGTATGACATAGATTTAGAGATCAGATGCCAAAGAGTTGTGATGAAATGGTGGAAAGTGTGTTGCAGATTTATGATGTGCTTTTATAGTTTTGGATCTTGGACCATAGAGATAACAACAAGGTCTGTCTAACAACAAAGTATCATGATGGTCTAAAGGTTACCCACTTATCCTGGATAAGATAGGTTCCTAGTTTTCAGCTGCTAATGATTAGCCCGCATATTTTAGCATAGATAAGGCATGCACTCCTTTTTTTAGTTCATATGGGCTCTCATAGTCAGAAGTGGTGAGGGGACAGAACATGATGGGGAGTTTATTTCTAGATAAATCTCTCCATATGTCAATTTTATCCTCCTCTTCATCAAACTTACAATCCTCCATCAGGTCAGACCATAGAAGATGGTTCTGATGGTCATCTACTAACTGGAGTGGAGTTCTTCTAGAAGTTGATGGGAAACTGTATACCATTTACCCTGATGTTTTGAGTACCTCTCTATAAGAATATTTTTTATTTTTGGACACCTCTCTATATTGAGGTGTCTGGGCAAGGGGGATTTCCTTTTCAATGGAAGATATCATCGTAGGGAGGCTGACCACGGTGTATATTATGAGTAGAGTCCCTACAATCCATCTTCACACTACCATGAGGATGACTATCATTGTAATGATCATCTTCTTCTTTGGTTAAATATTTTATTTACCCTTAGAGTGTTGAGAATGTGTCAAAAATGACCTCAAGGACACTGGCATTGAGCAGATTAGAAATATGGGTCATGTTATGCGTCATGGTTAGAATATTTTGACCTACATTTTGGGACTGTGCAGGGCTATGAGCCTACTATATGAAGGTTTTCAAAACTTTCATATAATTTTCTGATGCTTTGGGAGTATGAGATCTCTTCTAAGAAGCTTCCAAAATATTCCTATGAGCTATCTCATTATTGATATGAATAAGAAACTATCCCGAGGCATATTTCATTCTCACTTGGTGAGTCTCAATCAAGATTGGATTATGAGCCCAATATTGAGCCTTTGGGATATTCCACTGGTCTTTCTTTGTAAGGATATGAGCCTACCCTGAGGTATGTTCCTCTCTCACCTAGTGATCCCTAATTGGAATAGGAATATGATCCTTGTATGAATATGAATTCCCCATCAGAATATGCCGATGGACCTCTAGAATGGGAGAAGGGATATGAGCCTCCTCTTGTATTGCCTCATAATGATGTTGGAATAGTTGTTAATTGAAGGAAATAGGAATATGAGTCTTACTTCCACGATCTATTGGAGTAGACCAAGAAGATTCACTAATAGGAATATAAGCCTATCTCGAGGATTGTCCTAATCTCACTTGGTTTTCCTCAACCAAAACAGAGATATATACCTGATCTTGGGCCTTTTTATTATGTATTTGGACTTCTTTGATAAGAATATGATCCCTTCCTAAGACTTGTTTCCCTATAATGTGGTTATCCCCATCCAGAATGGGGATATGATCCTGATCCTAGGTCTTTGTAATATTTCGTTGGACTTTTTTGACAAGCATGTGCCCCTATCCTGAGGCATGTGCTACTCTCACCTGGTGATCCCCAGTTGGAACGAGAGTATTAGCCCAGTATGATTCCTTGAACTTTATTGGAATATGTTGATAATCCTCCTTGATGGAAGCAAGAATGTGTGTTTTCTCCAGTGTAGCCACTTGATTGTGATTATCAGAGTGTTGAGCTATCCTGCATGCAGGGATAGGAATATGTGTCTATCGCTTTATCTGCAATAGTACTGAAGTTTTTTAGTGGAGTTATTAAGTTTTTGTTAAAATATATTGGCATTTTTTCTAAAGTGTGTGTAGGGATATAATCCTACACATTTTTCATATCCATTATACATTGGCAGATGTATTCGATTAAATCAAGAATATGAATCCACCTCTATCCTCCCTTTTCCACTAAAATATGTCGATAGACTTCATACACATGGGTAGTGATATGCTACTATCCCAGGCATGATGGGGTAATATTTCCATATACTTGTTCCAAGCGAGTAGGGATATGATCTTGCTTGCTAGTTCCTATTGAAATATGCCAGCAGGTCTCATCAATAGAAGTGGAGATATGAGCCCTCTCCTAAATATCGAATGTCATCCTCCCATTCTGATCCTTCCTTATTGCTCGTGAATTGGAATTAGAGGTGGAAATGTGTCATTTGGTACCCTCAGTAGGCGGCTGGTGGGTATCAGAGGGATGGTGTTGGCGACAGTGGTTAGCAGGGGCCCTCCTAGTGTGGCCCCTAAACTGGAAGGGATCTGTATTTGGATTTGTGGTCCACCTTCATTAGATATAGAAGGTGGATGTTTTCACACTCCAGGGAAAAGCTCTTAAAGCTATTGGTTCTAGCGAGGAGGTCCACTGACATAGTTTTAGTTTTCCCTAGGTGATTCGGACTCACTGGTTCTTATGCTTAGAGAACTACATGGGTTGCTTCCAAGTTCGGGATTATACAAATTCGGTGGTTCTCCAAGACCATAGTGTTCTCCACCTGATGTTGGAGATATTGAATAGGTGAGATCATTTTTTGACCCAAGGGGGGTTCATCCATATATGATTTACCAAAATGATTGCTTGATAAAGAAGGTAAAGTATCATATTGGGATTCTAGTGATGAGAGTAGTATATGCAGTCATGCAGTAAATAAGGAATAATGTCACTAATTAGTGAAATATTGTAAGCATAATGTGGTCAATTAGATATTCATGGTTAACACAATTGTCTTTTTATTCCCGATTTGTCCATTTTACTCATTTGGACTTGTCAAAACGAGGATGGACTTATTTTGTGAGAACCCTAGTTACAAAGGATCGTTGGAAGGATCATGTCAGTCTTACTTCTTTGTTTGTATAGGGTATATAGAACAAAGTGGATTGATGCATAATTCACTAATAATTCTATTTCATGAGATATTCATGTTGATTTCACCATTTTTGTTTATATATGGTGTGTAGAAAAAATGGATTGATGGAAAAATCTAGTCATTTTTTATTAGAGAGATTCACGTTGGGTTCCCCATTTCTATTTCGAAAGATAAGATATGACCGGTTAAAGACTCAATAATGTGGATTCAGTCGGGCATGTTGATTGATTATGGGGGGTTTTATTTCTTGTACAATCATTAACATCGGGTCATTTTCATTCTTAACAAAAACTCCCAATGGTTCCCTAATCCATAAATGGGTATGGACCTACTTTCTAAAGGAAGGTGGTCATCTGGTGGTTCATACCCAATTACACTTAGGAACTCACATTGGTCGAGAGGATGAGAGTTCAGTCTCATCACACCCTTATGGGGGGAATTTTTTCCAACTCTGAGACTCTCTTATAGATTTAAGATATGTTCATGAATCTCTTCCTAATATCAATATTCTACCAATTACCCTAACAAAATGAGTATAGGTTAACTCTCTTTATATGTAATAGAAAAGGAATCTCATTTATGAACAAAGGAAAGAGGATCTAATTAATGAATCCATATGTATGTATCTAAGGTTATCCACCAATTTTCCTAATTATGGGTATCTTCTTTATATGATGAATTTTTATAACTATATGTTTCATAATATGCTACCACATGGGGAGGCAGTTTGATATTATGATGAGGGGATTGATCCATTATGAGGCATCCTACATATCCTAGTTATTATAGGAATCAAAACTCACATATTTTGTTAAACCTATATAGTTTAACTTCATGTAGATAGGACATATGTGTGGGTACTGAGGAACTAGATATTTTATCTTATACCTCAAGGATATGTCCTATGTATCCTGGTTATTTAAGGAATCTATGAGGGGTGTTAATATCGAGCCACTCATCATAGCTTACATATTGGTATTTCCCTAGCTGGTGGAGATTCATGATGCTAATGAGGTGTTCATTGCAGCTTCCTAAGACCACGTGAGTTATGATCAGTGCGAGAAACAAACAATTGATCAACCTCATGATGTATGGTTGTGGAGAATTATATATTAGGATTACTCTTGGTATGTTTTAACATGGATCTTGGGCCTTAAAGAGTCATCCTATGTGTCTTAATTAAGGAAGGAATCAGATTCATCATAGTTTAGTCAATTTATCTTTCCATTAGGGGGTGAGGTAGAGTGGTTAGCCCATGGGAATGATTGGGTCCTGATGGTTGAAATTTCAGATACAAAGGGATTACATTGAAATGGATTTTTATTTTATCTCGAGCTTTAGGAAAGCATCCTACGTTTCTTGGTTATTACAGGAATCATAGTTCTCATAGTTTAGGAAGTTCTCAATCCACTAGTGGATGAGGAAAGATGGTCAACCCATGGGAATGATTGGGTCCTAATGGTTGAAATTTAGGAGGCATGGAGGGACTTAAGCTGATGTGTATTCCCATTTGTGTACAAATTTAGGCCTTATTAATTCATCCTATGTATCCTGGTTATGGAAGGAATTAGATTCATCAAAGTTCCCTTGATCGAGGATTACACTCTTAGGTCGCCCCTTGCCTTTGTAGAGGCTTATAGCACAAATGATATGATTTTTTAGTTCCCTAAACCCATATGATATATTCTCGGTGTATGAAATAGGGGATAGAAAATGATTAGTATAATTGCTAATAGATGTGGGATTTATGTACTGAGATAGCCATTGAGGTGTTTTAATATGGAGATCGGGCCTTAGGGAGGCATCTTACATATCTTGATTATTACAGGAATCAAATTTTTCATAGCTCACTTGATCAAATCTTACACACTGAAATTTCCATTTTCCTTTACAGAGGATTACAATTCAAATGATATGATTATTGTAGCTCCCTAAGAACATGTGAGCTATGATTAGTGTGAGAAACAAGGGACAGAAAATGATCAATCATGTTTTTTATAGATGTGGTCTCTATGTAGTGATATAACCCTAGAGTTGTTTTAATATGAAGCTTGGGACTTAGGGAGGCATCCAACATATCCTAGTTATTATAAGAATCAAATTCTTCGTATTTCCTTTGTTTGAGGATTACACACTAACATTGCCCTATGGTCAAGGCTTACACGTTAAGGGTGGAAAAAATTATCAATCCTTGGGATTCCCTATTGACCCGACCTGCTTACCTACCTATCATGCATTTATTTTCAATTTGACATGCTTTTGTTTTCTTCCTAATATGTCATAGAATGTTTTCATGACATTTTAAAAGGAAATAATGTTTTCCAATTGACTTTTTCGTAGGACTTCACGTATCCTAGATGTCATGTCTAAGGTTTTTTTGCATGATTAGGTTGTCTTTTCTAAAGGAAATCAAAAAACCCACGTGGTTTGTCTCAGAAGCCATCCCATTACCTAGATGGCTTGTTTAGAGAGTGTTTCATAATCCAACTAACTATCCCTAGTGTCATTATGAGACCTGGCTGACACATATGGAGTTCATCTCAAGATTCAGTGTGATATGTATTAGAGGGTGTCGCATGTCTTGGATTACATGTTTATAGGGCATCATGATACCTGGCTGGCATTCCCTAAGGACACTGCGAGAGTTAGTTCACATGCTTGGGTGCTACTTTAAGATTTATCTTATCTGAACTAGTTCCATTATATGATTTAGATGACATGTCTTGAAGGTTATCTCAAGGCTTTAATGGTAAGCTCAAAGGGATTCACAATACTAGGTTTACATGCCTGATGGTGCCATATGACTTTCCTCGATATGTCTATAGGACTTTACATGATCCAAATAATACACCCAAGTTTTATCATGAGACCTGGGAGATGTACTATGGTGTTATCGCATGTCCTGGGTGGTTTGTATGGAACTCATGCATATTAGTTTATATTTCATCACTTATGTATCTCATTTATTGGTCTTAGTTCAAGACTTTAAATCATGAATTACTTACATTTGTTCAGTGTTATCTTCTTTTAAGTTTCACATAATCTAGAATGTTTGTGGGATGTCCTTCATATGTTCTACTATAAGTTTTTCACGTGATCTATTAGTGATCATGAAAAGTGACTATTCATGTTGCATAGTCTCTCTGGCTATTCACTAGTGTCTTACCAGATAAGGAACTTGCTGATCATGAGATACACCACTCCAAGAAATCCACTCTAGCACCAGTGTAAAGTTACAAGGGTTCTTCCATCCACCAAGATTTGTGTTTTTTCATACTGGGGTGGGGGATTTATAAGAATTTCCACCTCAGTTTTTCACCACTTTTCAAGGTGTATATTGTGAAAATATAAGATAGATTCAGCGAAGGGACTGGGTGTTACACATCTTTACGAGTCCCTATCGTGGATCGGCCCAAGGGTGAAGCCTGATTTTTAGTGACCGTAAATCCCTCCTGTCAAAATATCCTTTATTTTATTATCTTAAATTTATGGGTATCATTGAATTATACGCTTATAACGATAGACTTCCTTGTTTTCATATTTACATGTCCAAGGGCCTTCGCAAGATCAAAGTGCCTACTGAAAGGAATCTGTGAGAATCTCAAAGCCTTGACTTTGACATTTTGTGAGGCAGGGATGGCTTGTCGAGGTGATTCGTAGGATCTGGTTGACTTGTTAGGGATTCTTGTGAAGCCATGTTATAGAATACCTTAGCGCATTGCAAGATTTTTACAACTGTGAGAGGCTCCCCCCTCGTATTATTTTTATTTCCTTTGTTTATTTTTCCAAATTTCATGGGTTATATGAAATTACATGAGTAATTTCAAAGACAATTACTCTACCTATTTATAATGCATCATGTGACCAAAAAAGTTATTATGGAGATGTGAAAACATTATATGGATAATCCTATCTTTTTATCCTTAGGGAGACAAGGGGGGTCTGAAGTTTCCTGGACATACCCAAGGCCTTCGCACGATGAAGATGGAATGTCAGAGGTCTTTTACAAGATGAGGCAAACATGTCATTGGAGTCTCGTGGTGTCTGGCATACCTTTAGGGGTGCGTCATATGTCTTTTATGATGGTGAGTGGTTTCTTCCTCCTCCCCTTTTATTTCTTTTGTTTTATTTTACAATGAATCTGTGGTTTGATGAGTTTTCATGAATGTTGTCATGGACAATCATTCTCTCCATCAATGATCCATCACGTGAGTTTTATGATAGAAATAGGCCTCTACCTTTTGGATATTTTCCTTCTATTTATAAAGTATTTTCAGATGATTTTTCTGGATCTCATCAGTTGAAAAACTGTGTGGCCTAGGGTATCTTATCCAGCTACCCTTGCATGACCACTAGTTTTCTGAGGTGCCTTCTCATGAGAAAAAGGGCTTGTTGAAGGGTCTTAGTGGTATCCTTTGTAGGTTATGCACTACACTTGGTTCATCCACATGACCTTATGATGGTCACACAATCACAAATATCTTGGAAGATTATAAAATCCAGGAGCTTATGTCACCTTCTCCTTCATTTTATTTTGTAAGGAAAATAATAATCATATCTAGGTATTTAACCCTTTATGGATTTTCTGATGTTCATTTGGAAGGCATCAATAATTTAAAAAGGGAGATAATAGATAAAATAAAAGTTATAAAAAATTGGAGTAATTAAAAGTTATAAAGATTTGTTTGTTTTAGGTTTTTTGAAAACCCATGAAATGCTTATATGAATTGATGAGAATCAGGTGTTATGAGGAAACAATTTTTTTTTCTCAGATCTTAGCTTGGATATCTTTAATCATTACAAAAACATGAGAAACCAATTCATTCTTCCACTCTTGTTTTATACACCAATCTTTTCTCACATATACATAGAGTGTTGGATGTGTTATTTATCGCCTTTTGGGTTTCTGTTCGAGGTTGGTACTTTATTGAATTTATCTAATAGATTGTTAGAAAACCCAAAGGGGGGATTATTAGAACCAAGGCCCATCACAACTAGTATCTAGAAATGGAATCTGGTTTGGGTTTGTTTTCAATCCACACTAGTTTGATTGGGGAGTTTTCAAAGAAAGTGATCTTACAGTATAAGATGACTACAGTGTTGAAGGTTGTGTCATTTCCCTGTGTTTGAAAAAAAATTAGGCTCAAAATTAGGAGGAAAGAGAAAGTTTTTTGAATGTATAGAGCTTCATGAACAACATTCACAAAAATTAGTTTTTCTAGATTGAATCTTCTCAAATATGGTAAAGGAAAGAGTTTCGTAAAGATTGGGTTTCTTAAAGGTTAATATTTGGGAAGATGTGGAGCATCATAAATAAGCATCATGAACGGCGTGATGAGATAACGATAAATCTTTGTGACTACAAGAAGCTTCGTAAATACATGATGGTGTGATGGTAAATCTATGTGACTATGAGAATTTTTAATAATGAATTAAATTTCACTAGAGATTCGCAAATAAAGGATCTTTGTGAACATGAATTTGGAGGTCTATGAAAAATAATATAGGAACTTGGAATTATCCCGATAGGTTGGGAGTATAAATAGGCAGTTACCTCCACTTTATTTTAAAAAAAATATTTTGATAAAAGGATAAATAGTTCTGAATTAATGAAGGATAAGAGACTCATAAATCAGGTATCCATTTTGAGCCCGACCATCATGAAAATATTTTCTTAGTCTTGACCAATGCTTAGGCATCTTGGAAAAAGGAGTTTCATGATGACTATTTATTCTGTGATGAATTAGTGTTCCATGAAGGGAGTTTTCTTCAAAAAGGTTGTTAGATTCACAAAGAAGCTTCACGAAGTTGCTTCATGAAATTTCTTGGGTTTGAAAGATATAATTTTATTTAAACATAAATGGGGTTCTTCAAAGGTTAGGAGCTTCGCGAACAGTAGTGTTAAACATCTGGTTTAATTGAATAGTGCATTCAAGTGCATCAACTCAGGACTTCAGTGAAAGAAGAGTCTCATGCTAGTCATAGACATAGATTTAAATACCAATCTAATGAGGTGACCTTCAATTAATTAAACTGAGTAATACTTCACCCAATACAGTGATCTAGGGGGAGTTGACCGAAGTGTTCCAAGGGAGGTAGTTTGATTTCCCTAAAATCTTATAAAGGTAGTGTGCTTGGAAAAAAGTGACTATGTTTGACCTTATGTATTCCACTACTAGTGAAGATTAGTGTATTTAGGTATGACCAGTTCATTTTCAGAATTTGATCCTTGTACTATACCTTAGTGGTGAACCAAGTAAAACTGTTGTGTTGTATCTCTTCATTTGAATGTTTGATTACTACATGATTCTATCTGATATGTTTAACAAGTTCCTAACAACATGGGAACAATATCCATCACATTAAAAGAAAAATTTGACACTGTGATTCACCCCTCCCCTGTCAGGGTATTCTGGGGTCCTACAGTTTTAACAATATAACCACATTTTAATATGAACCACATAGAAATTTTTAACGTAAATGGTTTTTAAATATTTGATTGAGAATCACATAGTCGATTTATACATATCTTATTTCAACATATTCAATTGAGAACCATAACATCTCATCCTACATGATTGATCAGTCCCTGAAATGTGCTTGAATTATCATGTGGAGGATGAAGTATCAACCAACAATAGATATTTCAAGTTATCGTAAGAACTACAACCTACCATGATGATTTATCAAGTGACTGCATGATTTATTTTCAAGTTACTACATGAGTTATTTTTAAGATACTACATGAGTTATTTTCAAGTAACCACAAGTTATTTTAAAGTGACCACATGAGTTATTTATCAAGTTAATTCCTGAGTTATTTTCAATTCACCGCATGATTTTTTCAAGTGACCGTATGAGTTGATTTCAAGTTATCACATGAGTTATTTTCAATCAACCTTAAGTAAGTGATTGCATGTTGAAATATCAATTGACCTCACTCTTTACATTAACTTAAGTGACCGAACATTGAATTTGTTCATATGGTTCACATATCAATCATATGATTTGATTACATGGTAATTTAACTAACCGCATGGTTTATACCTCATGGTCACTCGACACTCATGATCAATTCATTACTTTGTTTATTTTGAGAAAATATATATTTTATAATATACTCTTTTTTTTATATTTTGATATTTTAATTAACTAAAAGTTTACTGAAATTTTTCTAATTATTCTATTGCTTTATAGAATGAATATATAATCAAACAACTATATTGTAAATTGGTTAATGGAGAAATATAATTAAAAATTTTATAGAAATAATAAATTTCTTTTTATTTATTTTTAATATTTTTATATATTTCTATCATTAAATTAATGTATGTTTTTATGAGTGATTTTTATCAATTTATTTATTTTAAAACCTATCAGTTATTCTAGTAAACAAATTGGATGTGTTTAGAAGTAATTTCATGTATAAATAAAAGAGAACAAGAATTATCTAATAATGAGAGCAATAATTAAAATTACATGTAAATGATATTATTCTAAGTATTATTATTCTCTAACCCGTGACATACTATGATTGGTTATTTAGACCCTCCTTCATATTCAATAAGATCTTGGAATTAATGATGTAGGATTATCCTTTATAATGAGATCAAGGGGGACGTGATAAAATGAACTCGAAACAATTTATTCAAGTATGATAGATATAGAAAAATAAAATTCATATGAGAATTTTAAAGTTTTTTATTCGTACTATGAATAATTTTCATTGGTGTGATCATGAAGGAATTTATCATTTGATCATATACTACTAAAGTGATCATGGTTCTTAATCTATGTAGGTATTCATCTTTATCTTCTCCACCTCTATTATTAATTTCTTTTTGGGTTTTCCATGTTAAATATTTTCTTCTTATGTTTATTATAAAGATTCAGTTTATACTTTACCCAATCAAAATCAAGTCTCATATTAGTTATTCTACCAATCAAATGGAATTTTTTGGGTTGTTACTAATAAAGAAAATTCAGGTTATATTGGGTTGTGACTCTAGTAAAAATTTAGGTATTGTTTGTGCCTCCAGATATTGTAAAAATGAAGTTTCTATAAATATTTTATCACACCTTTAATAGTGAGGTTTATTATTGGGTACCAACCTTATTGGAGATTAATGAATATTGAAGAGTATAATTATATCTTGGTGATCTGAACTACTATAAAAATAATGTGTTCATATTTTATTTCTATTGCATTATTTTATGAACACTTCACAACACTATTGATTTATATAATAATAAACTATAATTTATTATTTTATTTAAAAAAATTAAGGACTATTCACCCCCCCAGTCTATTATTTACATATATTCTAGTCCAACACCATATCATGTCCCTAACCTATTATTCTAGCCATAACATCTCTCATCGGTATCTAGGTTTCTTCTGGCCCATATCTACCCTATAAGGGGTATGTCACATCCACCTGAATTAACCCACCACTTTGATATCCAAAATACACCTTTAATAGAAAACACACATAATATATACCATCATGAAACAATAAGCACATAAGGTAATCATAGTAAGGGTCACATAAAAAAGTACTCATGTTTAGAAAACAAGGTGCCTCCTATATGAGGTCCAACAAACCAAAATAATTCACCCATTTACATTCATATTTCCTTAATAAATGAAGTAAAATTATCCTTTAAATCCATTTCAAAGAGGCATCACATTTTATCTTACTCACGTCTGGACATTGGCACAAAATTTTAATCAAAAATTATTTAGAAACCCCCTCTTTGATTTCAAATGACCATTTCAAATCCCGGTATAAACTTATCATTTTTCCTTTGAAATTACACATAAACCAAACCCCTTTTTAATATCTCCTATTAATAAGGAAAAAACCATTTTTATTTAAAAATACAATGCATGCCATAAAAACATAAAGAGTTCAATTGGCACTTGTTTGACCAAGGTAAAACCATAAAACTATTTAGAAATTTATTTAGTCCATGTTGACTATTAATTCAATGTGAGTCAATCCCAATCCATGGGGGAATCACAAAAATTATGTAGCATGAAGAAAAATATAATAATAATGTCACACAAACATAAAATCACCAACTAAATAATAAAATTAGAAAATTCAAGGCCACCTACCTCAACCAAGTCCTTTTTACTTTTAATCATAGCCCAACAGATCCTTTCTAGTCTCATTCAAGTACAACTAACCTCCTCTGAGTCCATAAGCACCTATCTAATCAATAAACACCATAAGATTAATTAATTAACCATTTGAAACCAATTTCACAAATTTTCATAACTGATTCCAAACACAACGAGAAACCTCACGATTCTTAAACCATAAGAAATTGGGTGTATTCCACTCCCAAAACTCTCCCAAACCTAATCCACAAAAAATACCTAAATTAAATCCCTAAATCATTGGTTAATTTCACTCAGACTTTAAAAAACCCTAAATATACCTATTCAACAACATACCTCAAGGTGAACGATGAATGGTTGTTTTAATACATCCTCTTGGGACCTCCTCTATAAGGTGCACATGAAAGTATCATTATGTGGGATGATTTCCACCATGATCTGGTGAAAATCATCAAGGAACCCTATCCTATAGATAACTAAAATAAAAAAAACAAGGATGAATAATAATGGGGTGGAAGAAAAGTAACTTACTTTAAATCTCTACAAAATACCATGAAATCACCCTAAATCAATGTGGGGTAGACGGATCCAGGGGGGAGAGAATCTCCCTAACCACATGCACATAGGGGATGAAGAAATAGTGAAAATTATTAAAATCTTATGGGGTTATTTTTGTCATTTAATACTTTTTAATAAAATTACATAGGCTGCACAGTTTTTTCACATGGTTTTCCCAACCATCCATCAATCGTGAAATCACCACTATATCCCATCTATAAAACCTCACATGGATGTCTCATAGTTTTTCTATAATCTTTTGAAACTTATGAACCCAAATCCTTAGGCAAAAACACCCCCCCCCCCCACACACACACACAATTGTTTACCCCTAGAATATATATAGTTTCCTCCAAACCATGTGATAACTATACACATCAACAGCGTGCTTTAGAAAATGAACTGGAAACTCCCTTGGCCATAGAGTATGGCACGATTTTCCCCAAACCATGTAGACAAAACCATGTACCGTGGTGAAAACCATTCCAAAATTTCATATGAAGCCTCTGAGCTTTATCGGAGAACCTGAGGCACCTTCTGATCCTCGATACACATCCAAAAATATCACCCTTGAGCACTCCAACTCTTAGAATTCCAATCTGAACATTAATTCACCAAACATTCCTTAATCTAGAACAAAAAAATTAAAATTCAATTTGAATTTATTGACCCATAAAGATTATAATCTTTACAATATCTAACTCACTTTTCAAAAGTTTTTAGAAACTATCTATGAGAGTTTGTTTAGCTGAGCTGAATATATTTTCATTGACATAAATTGGAAAATGATAGTGTCCTTGCATTCTTTCTTGATATAAAGAGAAGCTTCATCCATTACTTTAAAAAATTATTTTGAATTATAAAATTGGAAAAAAAAAATATCATATCAGGATCTTAGAAATTGTTTAAGTATATATAAATATATTTAGTAAGTTCAAAAAAAAATTCTATAAAATTTAAATTTTAAAAAATAAATGTTTTTTTAACATAGAATTTATCCTGAACATATCTGTTAAGGAAGGAGAACTTTATATCCATTTGATATAGAGTAAAATTAAAATGAGCTATAAATTATATAAGGATGTGAATGGACTCGATCCTAGATATTGAAGAAAAATTTTCTCTATAATCTATGCCTTAATCCTGATTATAACCTATAGAAACTAATATTTCTTTATTATATAATACAATACCATTTTCATTACATTTATTCTAGAAGACCCATTTTACTCCTATAATAATAAAATATTTTGGATGATCAACAAAGTTCCAAACCTTATTCCATTTAAATTGATTAAACTCTTCTTTTGTAGAAATTATATAACTTTCATTACCCAAATATTTATCTTTTATTTTAGGTTAAAGTTGAGATAATAATTCAAGATTCTCACATTCTTTTCATAAGGAATACCTTTTTTAAACTAGTTTACTTGCATCAATAATGATGTTCTTAGTGGGCTGATTCTTAAAGACTATCTGATTCCTAAGTAAAAAAGTGAAACATTGATCTTCATCTATCGATGAATTAAAGTCCATTAAACTAACTTCCCATAGAATTACTTTTTTTAGTCTAGTTTATGATATATTAATCTCTAGTTGATTGGATTCAACTTATGGTAATGAAATAGAGGGGGTTTCAAAATCACATTTAGGATGTGTAACTTCCATGTGATTTAAGTTTGAATAAGGATCGTTTTTATGAAAGCTGACATGTATCATTTCTTCAACAATATGTGTTTTTTTAATACTATATAGACCTTACTAATAGTATAATAACCTAGAACTATACCTCCATCATTTTTGGGATAAAATTTATAAATATTGTATTTATTATTCAGAATGAACACTTTTTATATAAAAACCTTAAAGTAATTATGCTTAGGCTTCCATTAAGTACGCAATTCATAAGGGGTTTTACTAAAAACCGATTGAAATAAAACATGATTTATATTTTAGAAAACGGTACTCATGTCTTCTACCCAAAAATACTTAGCTAATGAGTATTTACATATCATTGGATGAGTAATTTCCTAAAGGATGTTATTCCTTAATTATACTATGTCATTTTGTTTTGGGGTTCTTGGTGATGATAATTTATGAGTTATACCTTTTCACAATAAAAAAAATTCAAATAAAAAGTTTACAAACTCACCGCCTCGATCACTTTGTATAGAGACTATAGGTAGGTTTTCTAAATTTTAAACTAGGAAAAAAAAAATTTAAAAATAGTGATTGATTTTGATTTAAGTGTCATAAAAAAAGATCAATTATATCCATTGTATTTAGAAACAAGGATATACACAATTTTTTTGGCCTCCAACCAGAGACTTCAACGACAAACTTAAATCTTGATTTGTGTTTCTTACCAAATTGGTATGAATCATAGACTTTGGAATAATTAAATTTCAGTTTTGGTAGATCCCTAAGTATCCATTTCCTAGATAGCTTAGCTAAGTTACAGAAATTATAGTATCCTAATATCATATTCCAAATCCATGAAGAAATTATACTACACTATAATAGGGTAAATTATGATTTATAAGGCCTTCTAAGTATATTATTTAAACATTGTCATGCCTATTGGTATAAAAAGGTGAGATTTATCCAAAATTTTAATAGTACATTTATCATTCCAAAAGTTTTTGAAGTAACCTTAATCACATAGTTGGATAATGATAATGAGGCTTTTCTTAAGTTATATAATAAATAGGTCAATAGAAATTAAATTCCTACCAAGATAAAAAATAACACTCATACCATAAATATGACCTTACACATTATCTCCAAAAGTAACTCATCCACCCTTTACTTTTTATAATTATTTGAAATTAAACTTGTCTCCTAACATTTTTCAAGAACAACCATTTTCTATGTACCAAATGTTCTGACTAATGGTACTCAAATTATCATCTTGTAAAGTTCAAAACGAAGTATTTGGTACCCAAATATTCTTGGGTCTGGAAATTTTAGAAAAATTACATTTATGAACCCACATATGTCCAACTCTTTGATATTGTACAGCCACAAGATCTTTAGAAATATAATCCCTATAATGTATGAGGTATTGGAATTTGTTAAAAGAATAATGTTTTTAAAATTTCCACCTCTTTGATATTTAGTATAAAAAGTTCCATAACTTTCCATAAAATAATTATTTTGATAAAGACATATTCTAGTGGATTTATGACCAAGTTCGAAGGTTTTCCTTCTTGGATTCAATTATTTATACAATTTTTAAAATAAATTTATTCAAAGTTTTAAAATAATCTTTTCAAAATTTCAATTTATGATTTCAACTTAACATTTTCATTCAGGTATTTTGATGATATTATTGAGATTTATTTAGTATTCAATTCAGTAGTAATAATAGAAATATCTCTCTTAGATTTATTCAATCCACTAATGAGTTTAATTTTTTCCTTATTCTTTTTATAAATTTTAATATCTTTATT
Source organism: Viscum album (assembly GCA_963277665.1). Lineage (NCBI taxonomy): Eukaryota > Viridiplantae > Streptophyta > Magnoliopsida > Santalales > Viscaceae > Viscum > Viscum album. Next base: position 1,137,259,968 of record OY728122.1, read on the forward strand.
TCTTAACTCATATGAAATCATATAAACTTTAGATGAAAAATTATAGATTCTATATTCTACTTTAGAAACATCTGTCTTAGCATGATTAAGTTATTCTTTCAATTTTTTATTATTATTTTATAGGAAAGCTGTATATTTATTCATTTCTTCAACTAATGGTATGTTATTATTAACTTATTATGAATTTGAAATATTTTTATTATCCTATTAAAAAGAGACATTATAATTAATAGATAATTGATCAAGTGTATTAGTAATTACCTTCAACATTTATTATAGATCATTTTGGGGAATACTTGAATAGAAACTAACAATATTACAGTTATCATTATCCAAATCATTACTATTATCAAATGATAAATCCTTAATAACACTACTCATATCATTATTAGTAAGTAAAGCCATTATTTCTTTACTCTTCAAATATTTTCCATCCTTAATATTTTCCTTCAACTAAGGAAAATTTATTCTGATATGTCATGGTTTATTTCATTTCTAATATATGGTGTCTAAAGACTCCTTATTTTCATTTTTATTTTTTCTATTCTTCTAAAAATTATATTGGTAGTTATTCTTTACTAAAATTTTATTCACCCTCCTCATAAGATATGTGAGATCTCGATCACTATTTTCTATATTACTATCATATGATTTATGATTAGATCTCTTTACAATAGTAGATTTGGACATCTAAAAACAAGAAGGTGAAGTTAATAAAACTCCATTTTTCTATTCTCCTTTTCAACATCTCTCTTTAACATTTTCCCATACATCATTAAGGTTCTGATAATATCATTAAGACCAAACCTCATCAAATTATTAGTTTCATCTATATTCATCCTCTTGGATTATCATTGCTTAGAAAAACTATCAATCACTTTTTCCATAATTTTTTCATCAATAATTTAATTATCACCAAAATACTAAATTCCATTAAAAATTTTCAAAAATCCTTGATGTATAAACACTACTAATTCTCCAGGTATAAAATCAAAGGCCTAATAATTAGTTCTCAACATAGCTATTTGAGTCTCAAGAACTTTGGAAGCTCCAAAATAAGTAATTTCTATCCTTTTCTATATTTAATTCAATGTCATGGATGATAAAATTTCACTATAGATATTCTACATCATCAAGAAAAGAAACATATTCTATGATTTATAGTTTGAATGAAACTCTAGGTTTTTATCATGAGTAAAAGTAGATAAATCCTTCTCCAGAATTCTGTAATTTTTTATCATCATGAGAAAATGGTCAAAACCCATTTTGATAACAAATTTATTCATCCTGAAACACCAATATTCATAGACTTTACCATCAAAGATCAGTGTTCATATTAGATTTAAATTATCAATGGTTCTTATTAAAATCCTTCCATATCAAAACAAAAATATTTTTCATCTTCTATAAATTAGTGTAATGAAAATATTATATGTTATGATAAAAGGAAAATATAATATAAAAATTTCAATGTCTAATATAAAAAAATATCTAGATCCACGTAAAGTATGTCTCTAATACAAATTTTATCATACAAAATTAAAAGAAACACTCTAATTCCAAGTGTTGTCCCAAAAGACAAGTGATATGAAACTACAAGAAGAAGGGTGAATTGTAGTCTAAAATGTGACTATAAATATTCATCCCACTCAAATTGTGAAGGTGGATAGAAAATATAAGTTCTAATTAACACAAAATTTATCAAAGTATAACATACTTAAGTATAACTAGAATAAGGTAAAAATAAATGGAATTTATAAAATTTCTGATAAATATAATAATACATCATAAAATAGAAAAATGGTACTAATTTACTTACCCAAATAAAATAAAAGTAAATAAATCATATAATAATACAATTAAATAAACAAAGCACAAAGTTAAGGATGAAAATCCTTAAACTCCTAAAAAGGATATTTATTACAAATCTAATTCCATTTCACATAAATCATAAACTTTTATTCAATGTTTAAGGTGGATATTTAAACTTTTTCCTAGTTATACCACTCCCTCAACTAGAATTTCCTTGAAATAAAAACCCATCAAAAATTATTTTTATTCTTATCCCTAGAATCCAATATCAGACAAAGGAAATATCAAATTCCATAATCTCCATCAATTGTAACCCTATTGAAAGGGACTTTTCTTACTATCCATGGAACCCCTTGATCAACTAGATCATAAAATATATCTTAAAAATCCTAAAATAACTTAGATCATAATGGATCGGATAAAAAATTATTACAAAAAATATAAACTTAGAGCATTTATAATGAAAACCTTGCACACTAGTGTTCTCAAAAAATCTATCTGAATAAAATACAGTCAAAAGTTCTAAATGGAAATGATATGATACAAAACTTAAAAATGACTGAATACTCTTTAGATTTATTAGGTAACCACTTTTTTTCCTCAAAGACTTGGGTTGAATTTATATACATCGGTATAAAAAACTCCAATGGTAGAATTTTGAGTTCTTTGGGTTTAGTTTCAATAGCATCGTGGGTTTAGTTTCAATAGCATCGAACATTGTAATCCATCATTTAATGGATGTATCTCAACTTATATCACCTAATGTGTGCATCTTATATGTTCCATTACAACACACTTTCTATGTTCTAGTATATATATAGATAGGTTCGATTAATTGAAACATAACATTCAAAAAATAAAACTACATATAGTAAAACTTAAACATCCAATATAAAGTAAAGTCAAAACCTTAATGAAGTGTATTTTGATTTTTTTAAAACAAAGTAAAATAAGATACATTGACTCAACATGATCTTGGTGTGAGTTATGGAGAGCATTTAATAGGGATCTTAGGTAGATGAGTCATCCATGGAATATTTGACATGGGAGTTTCTGTTATAGAATCATCCTTTTTTATAAAGAGAGGGTGGACCCTAGTTGGTGGAGTACTAGATAGTGTCAGTATAGAAATTTTTTTACCAGATTGAGACACCACTAGGGTAGAGAGTGAAGTTGGGTACATATATTCTCATAGGAAAAATAAAACACTAGTGATATTTATAAGTAAAGGAAGGTATAAATGAGGGGTAATGTGGAAGACCTTTGATGGGGTGTTCTTTGAGAAATTAATTTCCATGTCATTGAAGGAAAATAATGATCAGGAGTTCATGCACCTAGATTAGAGAAAGACTTTAATCATATATTATGATGTCAAGTTCAAAAAAAATTGAATTTTGTGCCAACATTGGTAGGAGATGCGATCTACAAGGTGCGACAATTTAAAGAAGGTTTATGGAATGAAATCAAGGTGCAGATAAACATCTTACGGTTGGGATCATTCTCAAAGGTAGTGAATTAATCATTGATAGTAGAGTGGGAATTTTTTGATTGTATTATACCAATCTATACCTTGTTACTAAGAAATAAAGGATATGGGGACCTGGGTAGCTAGAAGCTATGATATGAGGATACCCAGTAGGGTAGTCAGAGTAGAGATTCAATGATGCCACCATAGAGTGGTTCATCAGCATATTGTTACTGATGTGAGAAGATAGGTCAGGATTGAGCCTACTATGATCATCCATTTAAAGATTACAAGTCATGTGTCTAGATGGGACATCTAGAGTGATATTTCAGATGACCTCACATTCAATTGTGGTTCATGGATTAGGTTAGCCACAAACATATAAGGAAGGATTAAGAGCCATACCAGGATATAGGAGTCGAGATATGATAGTATGTGTGGGTCAAGGTAGTGAAAAAGATTCCCAATAGTGAGGGAATAGGTTGATAGTGAGTGAAAATCTACAGGTAGAATATTTTTCGGTCAATTAGGCTTTAGGTCAACCAAATGAGATCAAAAAACTATCTGTTGGAACCTCCTTGTTTTAATGCTCAAAAATCATGATTCCTATGTTTCTAATGAGATTAATGTTTTTATAGAATATTATTTTTTAAAGAATAATTTGAATAAATTTGGATAATTATTTAAAAGTGATACTATTAGTAAAATTGTTCCACCACCAGCTCTACCACCACTGGATATTCCACTACCGTCTTAGGCACCGTCAGTTTATTCTACCGCTAGAGTTTCACTACCAATGGAGTTTTTCTACTATCAAATTTATTCTACCATTGGATTCATGCCACCATCAGAAATACCACCTATAGGCATGTTCTACAACTAGCTTGTGACACCGCCAGATATTTTACCATCAAACGGGCCACAACCAAACTCCTAATACTATCATTTGTGCCACTATTAGAGTACTTCTACTGCCAGAATGGTGCTACCGTTATTTCATTTCTCCTACCTCCAGCTCTCTACAACCACCAGTTTTTCTACCATTGGATTTTTCTACCACTGATTTTTTCTCCCACTAGACCGTTCCACCATCAAACTTACTATTATTGATGTTCTACTTCATTTCACTTTAATACTTCCTAAGGATGGTTTATGGGGGTTAATTAATTGGGTCTATTTAATGATTATTCATAAATAATTTCATAGATGCATTGAAGGCCAAGTTAGTGGGATTCCTAATTTTCTACTCAGTATGAGGTTTCAATAAATTTTTAATATCATTCTTGAACTGATAATTCAAACCTATAGTGATATATATTTAAAAAGATATCCCTTGTGTGCATGTGAGTACAAACTAAATATTTCTAATACATTTGACTGTGAAAGTGTGGAAAATATCAAAGATCAAGAACCTTTTTATGGAGAATATTTTTAGAGCACCTATAAATTGAAAAAACATACTCCATGACACTATGTTTTTCAAAAATCCTAGAGAAATCCATTCGAGTTCCTCACCAAGTCAAATTAGAGGACCCTAAAGCATTTGGAGAAAAACAGACCGAGCAGTACTTCATTTCTAAATATCTTTTTATTTAATCCCTCTAAATTTTCTTTACTATTGAGTAGGGTATTATATTTCTCTATATATCTACATACACTAAATCCTATCCTTGAACTAGAGAATACCCAATATTCTCTCAAACCTTTTTATTTGTATAGCCACAACAATAGTGGAAGAGGTCCTATATGGCCTATGTTGTATTTATTACCATGTATAATTGTGGAAGAGGATTTGATCCTGGATAGATTGTGTATTCTTGGTTTTATACCTAATCCATGTTTTAGATCATATTATTGGTTATAATAATCTAATTCACAGTGGGTGATTTCCAAGTGAAGGGGATTAAGTCTCAGCTTAAGACTAAACCCCTTGTTTATTCTATTGTGTGATTGTGTTTTATTTATTTCAAAGCTAAAAATGAATTTGTTTTTAATTTGTAAAAAATAGCATGTACATTTATAGTTAATATTAACATCCTCCAATGGCCTGAAGACCTTCATTTTTTATTGATTTTGATAATCCACCTTTCAAGGGGTGAGGTGGAACCCTTACAAGGCCCGTAGGCGTAAGTATTACATGGCCCACAGGCCTTAGAGGAATTCAATGCCCATAGGATTCAAAAATTACATAAAACCCAGACTAACTACTTAGAACTGCTCCTCCCCAGCATCTTCATCATGAAATCAGCTCTCCACCTTCGCATGGATATTCGGGTAGGCATTCTTGTGCATTCATAGGCTTGTCCTGATGGCAGGTGCCATACCATCTCATTCTTGCAATCTGTTTAGCTTCTGCTGTGGTGAAAGCTCTTTGCTCATCCTCCTTGTAGAGCTTGTTCCTTGTAGGTTTTCTGGTTTGCATCTACACTTAAGATGGCCCAAAGGCCTGGAGGTGGCCCAAAGGCCTTACTGACCCGAAGGCCTGGGTGGCCCGAAGGCCTTACAGGAATCAGGGACCAAATCGGTGGCCCGAAGGCCCAAACGGGGGCATATTCCCTGCTGCTACAGTGCCAAACAGTGCCTGTTACAGTTCCTTCTATAGTACCTGCTATAGTACTGCACAATTCCCGGTACAGTACCTGCTACAGTGCTGCTACAGCACATGCTACAGTGCTGCTACAGTACCCGAAAATTCTGCTCCCACCTGGATTTGATCCCTGGTCTCTTAGATGCACTTATGGAGTCCTTACCAACTGGGCTAAGGCTCATGTGCATAGTTAATATTAACATATGTTTGTATAAAGGATTTGATTAAGTAAATCAATTTCAAAAGTTAAAGTAATTTCAAGTATTGTTTTAATTGAGGCATAATCATTCTTTGAGAAATATTTTAAAAGATCAAACATATATTAAACTATTTTTTATTAACTATGTATTTCTAATTAAATTGGGGGATTTATTTTAACTTTTTTTTAACATAAATTTTATTGGTAACTCAATTCACCCGCCCTCTTTAGTTACTCACACTGGCCAACATTTGGTATTATAGTTTTTTCAAATATCTTTCAACTGTTATTTAGTTGTACTTTAAAGATCATAAATTTATATTATTTCTAAATTTATTTCTCTATGGATAATACACAAGAGGTGTATTCTACCAATAAACCTTTTTATTTTAATGACACTAATTATACTCAGTAGAAAATTTAAATGAAAATTTATATTAAGAGAATGGGTTTTGAAATCTAGAATGCTATTGAAGAACAATATGAAATAACCAAAACTACTAGATCTAATTGGGATTATACTAATAAATATTCTTATAATAATAAATTTAAATCCATGAATTCTTTTTATTTCGATTTGTGTGATGGATAATTTAATCGATTTTCTACCTGTACAGCTTCTTTTGAAATTTTGAACACTTCATTTGTTTCTCATGAGGGAACATCTAATGTTAAATAAATATACTTAAATATTTATACTATTAAATATGATACTTTTAAAATGAAACTAGATAAGCCTATTTATAACATATATCTTGGGTTCAATGAGATCATTAATATAATTCACTCATAGAGGAATCTTGTTTCTAAAAAATACCAAGCCATGCGCCTATCGAGGTGTCTACCAAAAAGATAGAGAGGAACCTTAATGTTAATCAGAGAGTCGTGTGATTTTAGAAAGTTTCCTATTTAGGATATGATAGGAAAAATGATTATGTGTTAAGAATAATTAAAATTCAATAGATAAGAGGAGGATCAACCAAAAATAAAAAATTTATCCTTCAAGACTACTACTTAAAAACAAAAGGAGAAAATTCAAGCTAACAGATCAAGTGATGAGTAGTCACCTATTAACAGTGATGAAGAGATGAACCATCAAACTAGAAGATTCAAAAGGTTATATAATAAGAATAAGTTCTTTATGAAACCAAGTTAAAAAGGTATATATAATAATAGAGGAAACTATAGAAAGGATTGGAAGAAAGATGATGCTTTACATGAAATAATATGCTATGAGTGTAAGAGGAAAGGGTATATCAAATCTAATTGTCATAAGCTAAAATAAAATAAGAAATATAATGATAAAGATACAAGATACAAGAAATCCATGAAAACAACACGGATTGATTTTAAATAAATATTAATTTATTTAGACTTAACTTAAGAGGATAAGCATGACAAATCCAGCATGTGATTTATGAAAAACACATCTGAGGTGTCTTTTTTTCTATTTCTCCCATTAATATTTATAATCACTCTAGAGCTGAAAAATGATTAAAACGTGTATAATAAATAGATTTTACAATATTTTAATATTTTATAAGTTACTTTAAATTATCTTAAGTATAAATTAAAGATTTTAAAAAAATATAATGCCTTGACAGCTAGTTTTAATTCTGAGCTTAGTATTGAGAAAGAGAAAAATGGTCAACTGTTAAAGGAGAAAAATGAGTTAAAATTTTCTAATGATAAAATAACAAAAGATCTGGAAAGATTCAAAAATAGTATAAATACAATGACTTGGATGATTGGAAAGCAGACTACTCCCATGTACACTACTAGCATAGGGTATCAACCAAGATATAGGAGGATTGTTAAAAATAGTTTTATTCCTAGTTCCAGTTCTAGAAAATAATTTTACAATTTTTTATTCATCAGGACCCAATAAAGTATTTATTTCTAAAAGTTTAAAAATATTATTATAGGAAACTTTTTAATTAATTATGGTTTCTTAAATATTTTATAACTAACATTTCTAGACCCAAGAAGATTTGGGTACCAAATCATTTTTGGTGTAAAATTTGTTTTGTAGGGAACCTACTTGAAAACCTCCAATAAGAACTTATAGTACCTGGACAATTGATGTTCTAAACACATGACTAGATATTATTCAATATTCAATAATTTTATCAAAGTGTATGGTGAACATGTCACTTTTTGTGATAATTCCAAATGGAAAATTATTGGCCTTGGTCAAATCGGTAATTCTAACACTATTTTAATTTCAAAAGTTTTATTTGTAGATGGTTTAAAGTATAATATACTTAACATATCACAGCTATGTGATGATGGTTTTCGTGTTATGTTTGAAAAAAATTAATATTTTTTATTCTAAAAATTATTTAGTTTTTAATACTTTAAGAAATGAACATTTTTATGATGTTAATTTATACTCTTTACTTTCTCAGAACATTTCTTTCTTATGATCCTTTCATAAAGAATATTTTCTTTGGAATAGGAGACTAGGACATTGTAATATTCACTATCTTAGAAATATAACTAGGAAATTGTTAGTCAAAAATATTCCTAAACTAGAACTTCTAAATGAGAAAGTCTATAACCCATGTCAAAAAGGGAAACATCACAAAATATCTCTCAAAAAAAAATTCAACTTCTTAACCCCTAGAGTTGGTTCACAAGGACTTGTTTGTACCTTCTAGAGTTTCTAGCTTAAATAGGAAACACTATGTTTATGTTCTTGTAGATTAATTTTCTAGTAATACTTGGGTATTCTTTTTATCTCACAAAAATGAAGATTTATCTTATTTTAACAAGTATAAAAAATTTATAGAAAAGTTTAGTGGACTTAGAATTAAGACCCTAATAATTGATCACGATCGTGAGTTTGAAAACCAATACTTTTAATCATTTTTATCACAAAATAATTATAACCATAAATTTTCTTCTCCTAGGACCCCAAAAATAGAATGATATTATAAAAAAGTTGAAATAGGACCCTTGAAGAAATTTCCTAGACCATGATCAATGAGTATGACTTACCTATTTATTTTTTGTGAAGAGGCTATGAAATAGCTTATTACATAATTAATAGAGTTTTAATTATACATATCTTGAATAAAACTCCTTATGAATATATGGAATGATAGAAAACAAAAGGTTAATTACTTTATAATTTTTGGTTGTAAAGTATTTATTATTAAAACTAAGAATAATCTTGAAAATTTTGATTCCAATAGTGATGAAGGGATGTTACTTGGTTATTAAACTTATAGTAAATATTATAGGGTGTTTAATATAATAACCAAGACTTTGTAAGAGTTTTTTCATGTCATATTTTATGAATTAGATACACATGATCCCAAGACCCTTTTATAAAACACTATGGATGATCTATAAAATCTGAACATCAATGTCAAAACTTCTGAAAATTATGTGAAACAAGCAGAAAAATCATCCAGTTTTGAGGGAAAACCTGAACCTGAACTTATTGATGTCCATGAGATAACTATATATTATTTTCTTAGAGTTGTTAGGACTCATAGGTACCATAATTTAGATTTTGTAATTATATATCTATATAGAGGTGCACAAACTAGATATTCTCTCAGAAATCATGTATAACATCAAGCATTATTGTCACAGCTTGAACCTAAGAACATAAATGATGCAATTAATGAGGAATTATGGGTAATGGAAATGTAATAATAACTTAATAAATTTTAAATGAATAGATTTTTGGAATTATTATTTAGACCTAATGAAACTATAAATATTATCACTAAGTGGGTGTTCAGAAACAAGGTACATGAGTCAGGCACTATAGTCAAAAATAAATCTAGGTTGGTTATACAAGGATATAGTCAAGAAGAGGGTACTGGGTATGAGGAAACCTTTTCACCAGTGGCTAGACATGAAGCCATTAGCATACTTCTTTCATATACAACACAATTTTATGTCAAACTATATCAAATGGATGTCAAGAGTTCATTCTTAAATGGTTATATATTTGAGGATGTTTTTTTTAAAACACCTTGGATTTCTAAATCCTAATTTTATAAATACTTTTTTCAAAATAGAAAAAAAATTATATGGTTTAAAATAATATCCTAGATCTTGGTATGATAGGATCATCACTTTTCTAATTTCTAAAAAAAATTTAAAAGGCATATCTGATCCTACTCTTTTTTATAAAAATGTTTTTAAAGGATGTTTTAGTAGTTCAATTTTATGTTGATGATATTATTTTCAAATCTTCTAAAAATTATTTCTGTACTGATATTTCTAATATGATGTAAAGTGAATTTGAAATGGGTTTAATGGATGAACTTAAATTCTTTCTTGGTTTTCTAGTCTTTCAAAATAAATTTTTAATTATTTTAAATCAAATTAAGTACACTAAATATATTCTAAAACATTTTTGTTTCAATATCTCTAAAAGCATTAAAACTCCCATGAGTAACACTTATAAGTTAGATCTTTATGAATATAGAAAGTCGGTATATTAAACTAGTTATATTGGTATGATTGGAATCATGATATACATAACTACTATCCAACCAGATATTATGTATGTGTTCCCATTTTCAATCAAATCCTAAAGATTATCATTTACATGTTGTTAAATGAATTTTAAAATACCTCAAATATACAATAAATTTAGGATGGTTCTACCCTAGAGGATAAGAATTTTACTTAGTGTAGTAAAAAGAATATTTATGTTGCATTGTCTATTGCTAAAGCTCAATACATAGTTTCAGGAAGTTATTGTGCACAACTTTTTTGGATGTCGTACACATTTCTAGATTATGGATATCAATTCATACATGTCCCTATAAATTGTGACAACACAAGTGTGATAAATATATCTAAGAATCTAGTGTCTCATTTTAGGACAATCAAATTGATGTAAGATATCACCTTTTGAGATACCATTTTTTGTGTTAAATTTTTATTTGATTTAATTGTTTTTATTTATTATATTTTTTGAATTCAAAACCCTAAATGTTAAATACAACTTAATATCCAAATTTTATTCACTCTCTCTCTCTCTTATGCATACTCCTTCAAACCATTTCACCATACCTTTCTCTCCCGACCATCAACCTTCTCATGCCTTTACTTCACCTTTCATTTTTACACAATAGTGATATTCATGCATCATTCATATTTATATCCTAAAGTATTGAGTCATGTGAAGAAATATATAGGATAATCGAGTCATGTTGTTTTCGAGCAAAGAAACCCCCAGGTTGCAAAAAATATGGTTGTTGCAGAAAAAGAAGTGGATGTTGAATAGTTGTTGTTTATAAAATCATTAGTACTTAAGGTGATTTAGGACCAGGGAATGATAGATTGGATCTAAATAAATGATATAACTTTTTATCCTAGGTTGGTTCATCAGTTCTATTAATATAAAGAGTACAATTTTGGATAAAAGAAAGATTTTATTCAGAGTATGATTGATGGATAAGAGATTAGATTTTCTTTAAGATAGTGGGATAAGTGTATCAATTTACCTCATTGAGGTGTTTCTAATGAATATCAAGGATATATTACAAGTGATAATGAATATTTTTTATATGATAATGCACTAATGGAGCTGACTAAATATGGTACTATAATAAGGGTGAGTACTACTAAATTATATGGTGAATGTAGACTTGTCTTTAAGTTTATCCATCATATGTTGTGTCCCAGAAAAGGGGATTTTAGTACTATGAGATATCAGGATTTATATTTTAAATTCATTATGAAAATAGGGGATAAAGTCAATCTCGTTAGATATATTATGATCCACATGATGGAGATGTTCGAATAATATTCCAAGATGAATTCATTGATTTTCCTTAAGCTAGTTTAAGCTATGCTAGAAGCCAAAGGCTTGGTTGTTGAGGAGGAAACTGAAGTGAAGTTTGGTGGTTTCTACTTAAAAAAAATTTACCTATAAAAGGATGAAAGTTAATTAGAGTCCATGGATGAAAAATTGGGTTGAATATATTGATAAAATCTAGGAGTATTTTAATCCTGAGGAAAATTCTACGAGACCGAAGGATCTTATTAACCCTAGCTTAGAGCTAGATGTGATTGTGGATTATTCATATGAGGAAGAAGATGTTGATGTTGTTGTCATTGAATAAGAGGGATTTGATACTTATGTTGAATAATTAAGTGATACTTATATTCTTAATATCCTAGTTATGTCATATGGATCTACTAGTCCACCTGTTTCACTCCCTACTAGAGAGAGTTTGTTGAGTGAAATAGATGATGAAGAAACTGATGTCTCTAGAGAAGAATGAATTAATAGTTCTTAAGAGACATATAAAGAAGTTGTTTAAGTATTATATGGTTATAATAATGGAAATAATGGTAATGATAAAAATGATTATGATGATGATGTTGATAATGGTGATGATGGTAATGGTGGTGGACATTTTTTTGTTGTGGATGATGATGTTAAGAGGACTCATTCGCATCATCCATCCCCTATTGTTTTAGCTATATCTATAAGTGTAGAGAGATAAATTTTTGTTCATATAGTTGGTGATGATAATTCTTTGAAAGGTGATTCAGGTACATCTATTGAGGGGGGGTAATCCCTAGGTTCTGTCAGTCACAGAATTGATCTTGTAGATCCTGCTGATATGACTTCTTCTAGAGTTGAAGTGATTTCTCTTGATGAGTGGAAGAAGGTCCTATGGTATGTATATCTTGGAATAGAATACTCAGATCCCAAATAATTTATTAGAGATTATGAAAATAATTGATATTCATCAGTTAGTTGTAACACCCATAGTTTTTATAACACAAAACTACATTTGATAGCATATGTGATATGCAACACCGAACCTAAACAAACAATGATTATTTAAATATAACCATTTTAACCTTTATATTAAATTTTTGTATATGATTATGATTAAATACTTTATAATATATATATATATATCCTAAAAATATATTGATAAATTATTTGTAAAAAATAAATCAATTTTTGGTAATTACTTTTTTTTCTTCAAAATATGTTTTCTTCAAAAATGATTTTTTATTTCTTTTTATGAAAAAAAATATAATCATTTTCCAAAACTTTTAAAAAAATTATATGATAAAAAAATCCATTTTTTATATCATTATATCAAAATTAACTTAGGGTGTAATTTTGGGTTTTTTCATAAAATATTTATTTTTCAGTGAATAGTGAAAATTACTATTTTTATATAAAATTGTCATTTATTTTGATAAATTAATTAATTTAAAATTATTATTATTATTTTAATTTGATTTAAAGGTAAAATAATAATTCCTTAGATATATTTAATTCAATTAATTATATTTAAATCAATTTTTTTATTGAATTTTAGTATATATTTATTTTTAGGATTTAAAACGCATTTTCTGAAACTGTTTTAAAATGTATAATATTTCTCTGTTATAATTAATTAAAATAACCCCAAATTATAAATAATTTAAAGGAATTATTTATATTATATATCTATATTTATGAATTTAAATTCATATAATGGATATTACTAGTTATATAGTTAAAGTTAAATCATTCTTTCCTTAAAAAATGGATTTTTATGAAACTGCTTTACATCATGCCTATAGGATTTATATTAAATTAAATTCCTCCACATATTTGAATAAATTTTGATAAAATAGATTTTATACTTTGAATCATCATAATTAATATTCGGTAATAATTTTAACTTAAGTTTTGAAGAATATGAATAGTAACTGTAGTAAATATTTATTACCATGGTAAAAGTAAAATAATTTAATGAAGGGTAAACATAATTTAACAAGGACTAGAAAAATTATAACCCTAATAGTATGAATATTTTTACTTCCTTTTAATTTAAATTATGATTATATTTAATCCTTATTATTTTTACTTTATAAATTATTTAGAAATCAGTCTGATAAAAATTATATTTTGATATGATAAAACACATATTGTATTTTTGAGAAATATACAATTTCATTTAAGAAATTACTTTTTATGAATTAATTTATTTTTGAAATAAATAATATTTTAATAAAATATTATAATTAAATTATGATTGATAAATTTAATTAATAATATAATTTTTTTAATTTCCAATGAAATTTGTATAATGGTTGGAAAACTATTATTTTCAAAAAAACCCAACATTTCTCAATAAAAGTAAATTCTATTTTAAAAGTGAAAATTCATATATTTTGAAAATTATTTTAAAAATTGATATTATATTGGGAATCAAAACATCTAAATTATCCAAAAGTGAATTTTTCATAAATTTTCTGATCCATTCGAATTTTTAAGTAAAAAATAAATACTATATAAATATATAGTGTGTATTATAACATCATAATTACCCAAAAGTGATGTAATAAATACTATAAATTGTATTCACAAAAAAAATATGTGTTTTATTTTTTAAAATAATGGGATTTTTAGTTTATTTGATTAAATTTTTAAAAACCGTTATGAATCCTCCAAAACCTATAATATGTTTTAAGGTTTTAAAATCATTTCTTTAAGAGCATGACTCACTTCCACGTCATCAAGGGTATTATTTTAATAAGTTTGGACATTAAAATTCAAAATAATGAAAAATACCTCGTTTTCAAAAACTATGGGCAAAAACCATGGTAAGGTTTTTGGTTTTGGTTATTTTATTATATAGAGTCCAAAACCTATGTTTGGAAATTAATAAAGAACTCCCCTCTATTTTCCTATATAAAATCACACAATCTCCCATTTATCTTCACTAAAAAACCATGAATCACATTACTAATCTATCTTATACTCTCTATATTCCTACCAATGTGTCTCCAAGATCTCAATAAGCTCCTCCAATCTTTTGGAATCACCATCTCAAGGTACAGGACCTTCCTCTCCTCCTTTCAATTCAACTACCTTCTTTGAAATTAGTCTTTTAATTTCAATCGTTTATATTTTCATTCATTTAAAAACATTATATTACGATCCAATTGATTTTATTTGAATGGTATATCATTTATCATCTCTCATTTTTACCTTTATCTAAGTTTTTACAATGATGAAATTTCATAAGGGATATCCTTCTCTACTTCTTATTCAAGCACCTCTTTTATATTATGCCTTTTAATTACAATTTTTTCATGTTGGGATATGTTTTTTCATATCCCATTTACTATAAATTTTACGTATAAATGATGATATACCCATTTCTCTCTCATTAAATTCCTCCCATTAACCTTTATGTCCACTCATTACCATGTCGAAATTTAGTAAGGGTTCTTTTCTTTCACCTATTTATTCAAGTATCTTCATTATATTATTCCATTATTCTCCAATTCCTATTGTTTTTATATGTTCTTCCATATCCTCCTTACTTCCCCTATGATGATTAAATGATTAGATATCCCTTCTACTCTCATTATTCCCTTCCATGAACATTTATATTCCCCTATTATGCTGCTGAAATTTCATCACAATTTTCCATGCCAAACAAATGTGTATTGAATACCCATACCCAATTCTTATCAAATTTTTTCACATCTATTCACTTATTCTTATTTTATTGAGTAGATAAATTTATTTATTCCATATTCCTTGATCTTGGAGTAAAAATTGATGAAAAATTATTCCATGTTTTATTATTTATGTGGCACACTAAAGCATGAGAATGAAATGAAAGTGATAGGTGAACCTGGAATTATATAGTGCTCAAATTCATTAGGTAATGTTTATTCTCATGATATGTAATACAAGGGATTAGGGAGTGAACCTAATCTATCATGGAACTTTTTTCATCATGTTTTCTTGGAAGTTAGCCTTGACTTATGTTTATGATGCAGTGTTTTAAGTTGTTGCCACATTTATCATGTTTCCCTTATGATTATCATGTTATATCATGCCTCATTATTTATGTTTATGATCAACACTCCATTTATTTCACATTTATATTCCTATTTTATAACATGTATTACTATATTCATGTTATTATTTATTTATTCCCTTACTAGGATTTATAGCTCACCCCTTTATTATGTATTTCCCCAGGTTATCCCATGCAGTTTTAAGTATGAAGGAATATTCTAGACATTTTGAGGAGTTTTTCAATAAAGATGATGTATTATTTTTTTAAATTGTTTTTTAATTTACCTAATTACCAAATACACTAGACTTTTTGATCATCCAGGTTGTATTATGTGTAATCTTATGTAACAAATCATGGATTAAAGTGTAATAAAGTGCAGGGCTTTTATAATTGGTATCAAAGGAAAATTATAGTCATTTTGGGATTAGGATTAGAAAATTATATAAAAATACTTAGGGATAAAAATAAATATAATAAAACATCCATAAATTTTGGTAAGGTATAGAGTAAGTGGTTTATCAAGAAAATAAATCCCTATCTAGATACTACAAGTGGATGTGGATCTGGTATATATGTACATAGGGGTAAAACCTAAAAACACAGCATTGAGCTCAACTTGACCAGGAATGGGTGCAAGACAATGGGCTTTACTATACACCTTTTTTGACACTCCTAGGGTATATTCTTTGGTAAATTCACAAGATCATTACAAACCACTATTAAGGGACTAAAAATTCCCATAAGAGTATATGTTAGGAAATTTATCATGGATGATATAGATCAAAACCTAGAAATTCATAAGTTAATAAATAAGTGTCATTTATAAGTTATACCTTTAATGTTATTGGATTCCCATTTTTGTGTTTAATAGTTTAAAATTTTTCAGCCCTAATTTTCCCTTTATTCTAGTTTATGGATTGGAATATGAGGAATAACTTGTTATTCTTTGGTGTATTATTTGATCTGTTAGAAGACTATTCTAATGATTTAGACATAAAAAATTATCTTGATTTCTCATCATTTGGAGAAAAAGATGGAATTATAGTGGAAATTGATTAAAGGATGAAATTATACTTTTTAAGAAATTATATTTCCTTATGTTAATATTATAGATGAAAAATTTATTCCTTAACTCTAGGAAAATAATCTTGAATAAAAATGTTTTCATATTACTATTATTTCTGATGAAGATAGTCATTCTACCAATCACTGATTTATAGTTTTGTGTTCATTGAATTTATCATGACCATGTTTTGTATCAAACTCAATTAGTTTTTTGGTATTATATTTCTCTTCCATGCATATGTTTTCACTTCCTAAAAATTTTATCCTACTGGGAAACCTAGTTATGTGATAACCTTTATGCTTCCCTTTATCTCTTTTCAAGTGAATGTCTTATTAACCCTTTTTACAATGTGGGCTTTCAATAAATATATTTTCAAGTGTTAAAATTTTACTTACCAAGTTCAAGTTTAAATTGTGAGGATATAATTTATTAAAGGGGGAATAATATTGTAGTTTCCGGCCCTGAGTTCCACTAAACTATGCCCTGAGATGGTGGGCCACAAGACCTCAAGTGTATCTCCCCAAATTCCAGAGGCTTCCGACTAGAAGCGAGGGCCTTTGGTGTATCTGTGGGGATACTATGCCATCATATATCAGAGTATGAATAGTGGTAAAAAATAGAAATAAATGGTGGAATCAAATATTAGAAATATAATAAGTAACATGAACATAATGAAAACTATGCAAGAGAAGTAAACAATCAGTGAAAACATAATTTCAATAATAGATACAAAAATGGTGATGATGGTATGTCAAATGTCTATAAAAATATATGAGTATGGGAATCAGGGGATATAAGAATATACTACGTAATGGAAAAATATAAAAAAAGGAAAAAACTACTACAATAAGCATCTCGAGCATAGGCTTGGTCCTCTACCCTATGCTCAATCATAAAGTTGTAAATCAATCAAGCATCGAATGTCGCATGCTTCCCTTTATCCACAACTATGATCATGAAATATTATTGGGTTCCAAGGGTGGCCCAAGTAGGGTGTGAGATATAATATCAGTAGTTCAGAACCCATGGTGTTTAGGCCAATCCATTTCATGAAATAAATAAATGACAGTGTTCCATAATAGTAAAAGTAGGTAAAAATCAAATAAATAATAAACACTTTGGTCCAGGTTCCTAAATTGACACTCGACTGATACCGCCTACTTTATCTTAATTCGGTTATCTAAAAGTGGTACATTTTCAAGTCATAATATATACAAGACCGTTATAAACAAGGAAACTAAAGAAGGCATATCCCCAATATTGTTCTTTGGCTTGGGGTCCCATTTCCATTTCATCTCGTAAGAGATCATATAATAAATAAATAAGGGCATCACATGTAAAAAAGCCATAATTAATCCATAAAATCCATTGGTGGGGTTCCTAGTCCATCCAAGGTGATCTAAATAGAATCCCAAGGGTCACTATGGGTGTCTTAGATAGAACCAATACCTATGAGTCTGTCCAAGGCAGCCCATACAGCATCCCTTGTATCACTCAATGTATGGTGAACTCTGAGTTTGTGCCAATTATCTCACATAGGGGACTGGGTATCACCCATGGAATGGTATAGCCATCTTGCCAATGGGTCCATCCTTGTTTTATCCCTTAAGGAACCAGTTTCAATTGTGAGTATAAGTAAACTTTCCAGAGAGCCTATTCCTGGAAAGATAAAGTATCACTCTCGGTACGTCAGGTAGAATCCAACCAAGCACGGAGATTCCATCCATGGAATCCTCAAATCAGGTCCCATGTTCTCTCTCATCCTTTAGAAAGTGATCCATAGTAACCATGAACATATCACAGGGCATAACATTTATATAATTTTATTCCATCAATGAAACACCTCAATATCACATGTTCTCAATTAATCAAACTAATAATTTTAATCCAAACAAACATGGAATAATTTATATGGTAAAGGATCAAGGAATAAAACGTGAAAAATGAATGTCATGAGGCATAATCAACAAGTACTATAACATTTATAATCACACATCATAAATGAAATTTCAATATCCCAAGCTAACAAGATTTTCTAATAATAGCATTCAATTTAAACCACCCAGTTAGGGAATAAGAAAGAAGCACATGGAATTATACAACAAGCTCAAGGTATAATTCACATAGCATGGTATAAATGGAAGAAATGTATTGAGGTAATAACTAGAGTAATACAACAAATGTGTATAAATAATTCAATTATGAAGTGTGAGGCATGAAGCTCAAGGGGCACTCTTGTGGCCATCCATTTATCTTAATCCAATTTATAACTTAAGGCATTTAATCAAAATCCAACTAACATATGGTAATTAACAATTTGAGGCATGGAAAATGGACATTAAAGGTGGGAACACCCAAGGGGGTTTCCAACGACTAAAAAAATGACCCACGAATGGGTTTCACCATAAGAAGAGGTTATACATTACATGGAAACCTGTTTTACTTAATTTATTAAGAAAGAACGAAGTGTCACCGGAAAGTTCTGGTGTGCATCACAATGGCGCATCATTTAAAAAGAGGAAAAATGATAGGAAGGATCCCATACCACCTACCTTGATGTAGTAATTCTCCACTTGTCTGTTATTGGGTCTCTATTTTACCTAGAATGGAAGAAATCGAAGGTTTTTTCAAACACACCAAAAATAGGGAAAAAATTGTCACACCAAAATAGTGCAACAGATAGAAGAGGAACCTTGAAATAGAAGAGAGCATAAGTAAGAGCTTATTGAGGGATTTTTGTTTCTTCTAATAGTTAAGGATTTGGACCATGGATGAAGGATCTTGCACAAACCCTACGAATAGGAGAGAAGAATCTCCATGCATGAGGGGGGAGGAAAATTCCACTAGAATGGAGAGGTTAGGAAAGAAAAGAAGGTTAAAAATTTAATTAAGTGAAAATGGGTATTTCACCCTCAAAACACACTATGCACAGTTTGGACACATGGTTTTTCCAAATCGTGTGCCAAATTTTCATCAATCGCTACTATAAGGGGGCACCTCACATAGTTAGGTACACGATTTGACTAACCATGCACAAACTATACAAAACCCACTATCTAAAATTTGCAGATGTGTCGCACAGTTTTAGACAAACTGTGAGGCCCTCTACACCACCATTATTTTCAACTACATGGTTTAGGAAAACCATGAAGGCTGGGTGTCATGGTTTTCCCTAACTATACAACATACTCTGCACATTAAATTCTCAGTGCTCCTAGCTCAAAGCAGGCCTCCAAACACCCCTGAGACCCCCCCCCCCCTTTAACCTTTGGCATCACTATTATATCTATTTTAATGAATTATAAACAAAATTAAATGGTTCTTAACTTTGAGAAAATGTGGGATGTTATAAATGTAATTCCTCTAGATTTTAAAAGAGAAAACAATATTTGATAGTATATGTGATATGCAACACTAAACCCAATCAAACAATGATTATTTAAATATGAAAATTTTAACCTTTCAATTAAATTTTAGTATATTAGTAGGATTATCTAATTTATTAAATATATATATATATATATATTACCTAAAAATATATTGATAAATTCTTAGTAAATAGTCAATCAATTTTTTGTAATGACTTTTTTCTTCAAAATATGTTTCCTTCAAAAATGATTTTTTATTTATTTTTATAAAAATACATTATAATTATTTTGTAGAACATTTAAAAAAGTATTTTATAAAAAAACTCCATTTTTTATATCAACATATCAAAATTAACTTAGGGTGATAATTTTGGATTTTTTGGAAAATATTTATTTTTTAGTGAATATCAAAAATTTCTATTTTTATATAAACTTTTAATTTATTTTGATAAATTATTTAATTTAAAAGTAAAATTATTATTTTAATTTTATTTAAAGGTAACATAAGTATTTTTTAGTTATATTAAATTCATTTAATTATATGTAAATCATCTTTGTACTAGATTTTAGTGTATATTTATTTTTAGGATTAAAACACATTTTCTAAAAACTGTTTTAAAATGCCTAATGTTTCTCCATTATAATTAATTATAATAACCCCTAATGAGAAAATATTTAAATTGGTTATTTATATTATATATATATATTTATAAAATTAAATTCATATAATTTAGATTACTAGTTATATAATTAAAGTGAAATCATGTTTTCCTTGAAAAATGGATTTTTCGAAAAAATTGTTTTCCATCATACTTACAGGTTTTATATTAAATTAAATTCTTCCACCTTTGTGAATTTATTTTAATAAAATATATTTCATACTTGGAATAATCATAATTAATATTATTTAATATGGTCAACTTAATTTTTTAACAATATGAATAGTAACTGTAGTAAATATTTATTACCATATTAAAAAGAAAATAAGGTAATTGAAGGTAAAAATAATTTAAAAAATACTAGAAATAATGTAACCCTAATAGTATAAATATTTATATTTACTTTTAAATAAAATTATGATTATATTTATTCATTATTTTTTTACTTTGAAATGAATAAGAAAACATTTCGATAAAAAATATATTTAGATACGATAAAACACAAATAGTATTTTTGAGAAATATAAAATTTCATTTAAGAAATTAATTTTAATGAATTAATTTATTTTTAAAATAAATAATATTTTAATAAAATATTATTATTAAACTTTTACTGCTAATTTTAATTGATAATATAATTTTTATGATGTCTAGTGTAATTTCTATAATGGTTGGAAAAGTATTATTGTCAAAAAACTCAACATTTCTTAATAAATATCAATTATATTTCAAAAGTAAAAATTCATATATTTATAAAATTATTTTGACAAAAATGACATTATTTTTTGAATCATAACTTCAAAATTATCCAATGGTGAATTATTCATAATAATCTAAGATGGTCAAATTTTCAGGTAAAAAATAAATACCGTATAAATATACAGTGTGTAATATGAAATTATAATGACCCAAAAGTGATGTAATAATTAATATAAAGGGTATAAATAACCAAATATATATTTTATCTTTAAAATAATTTGATTTTAAGTTTATTTTATGAATTTTATAAAGCTTTTATTAATCCTTCAATACCTATAATATATTTTAAGTTTTTAAAATTATTTCTTTAAGAGCATGAATCACTTCCACATCATCAGGGGTATAATTTTAATAATTTATTCCCTTAGCCTTATAAAATAATAAAAAACACCGCAATTTTTTAGAAACCATGGGTAAAAAACATGGTAAGTTTTGTGGTTTTGGTTATTTTATTATATAGAGTCCAAAACCTAAGTTTGGAAATTAATAAAGAACTCCCCTCTCTTTTCCTATATAAATCTACCCAAACTCCCATTTATCTTCACTAAAAAACCATGGATAACGTAATTTATTTATACTATACTCTCTATAGTCCTCCCAAGGTGCCCCCAAGCTCTCATGAACCTCATCCCAATATTTTGGAATCACCCTCTCAAGGTAAGGGACCTTCCTCTCCTCTCAATTCAAGCACCATCTTTGAAATTGGTCTTTTAATTTCAATTGTTTATATTTTAATTCATTTAAAAATATTCTCTTACTTTCCAATTAAATTTATTTTAATGATATATCATTTATCCTTTATAATTTTTACCTTTACCTAAGTCATTACTATGCCTAAATTTCATAAGGGGCCTCCCTCATTTTTATTCAAGAACCTAATTTATGTTATGCCTTTTAATTACCTTCTTTTAATATTGGGATATGTTCTTAAATATCCTCATTCCTATCCATTTTATGTATAAATGATAAGATACCCATTTACCTCTCATTAAATCCCTCCCATTAACCTTTATGTACACCTGTTACCATGCCAGAATTTAGTAAGGGTTCTTTTCTTTCTCCTCTTTATTCAGGTATCTTCATTATATTATGCCCTTTTCTCCAATTACAAATGTTGTAATATGTTCTTAAATATCCTTCTTACTAACCATGTGATTCCTAAATTATTATATACTCCTTCCACTCTCATTAATCCCTTCAATGAACATTTATACTCCCCCGTTATGTTGTTGAAATTTCACCACTATTTTACATGCCAAACAAATGTGTAGTGAATACCCATACCAATTCCTATCAAGGGTGTTCATGTTTTTGAAATTATACTTATTTGGTTGGGAAAATACATGTATTTATTTCATAATCCTTTACCATGGAATAAAAAGTTATTAAAAATGATTCCATATTTTATTATCTATATGGACACTTAAGCATGATAATGAAATGAAAGTGAGAGGTTTACCTAGAATTATATAGTGCTCCAATGCATTGGTTAATGGTTTAGTCTCATGATACATCATAAAATGGACTAGGTAGTGAACCTAATCCATCATGGGACTTTTTCCATCATTATGTCTTGGAAGTTATCCTTGACCTATGTTTATGATGAAATGTTTTAAGTTGTTTCCACATTTCTCATGTTACCTTTATGATTGTCATGCTATATCATGTCCCATTGTTCATGTTTATGATTATCACTCCATTTATTCCCCATTGATATTCCTCTTTTCTAACATATATTATTTTCTTCATGTTATTCCATGTTTATTACCTTAATGTAATTTATCTCTCACCCCTTTCTTATGTATGTCCCCAGGTTATCCCATGCAATTTTAAGTACGAAGGAATATAATGAACATGTTAAGGATGTTTTCAATAAAGATCATGTATTACTTATTTTAAGTTGTTATGTAATGTACCTAATTCCCAAAGACACTAGACTTCTCAATCTTTCATGTTTTATTATGTGTAATTTTTTGTAATAAATCATGGATTAAAGTGCAATAAAGAGTAGGGTTGTCATATTGGTTTTCCTTAGTAAAGGATGAGGAAACATCCAAGGGGGAGACATCCCCTAGTTCAATGTTTTTTGGGATTTACTATCTGAAATTAGGTAGAGATTATGGTATTGATGATAATCATAGTAGTCCACCAGATCATGATGGACCTGTTGTCTCAGTTGTTGGATCATATCCTAAGAGATCTCTTTTATAGAAGATTAATGATGTTAGTGAGCTTCATGGATTTCCTTACGATATTATAGATACAATATTAGAGAAGTTTGAGGCTATTTTTCCAAGAATTTAGATATCTTATTCACCTTTTCTTGTTTCTACCTCAGTGACTTAGATTTTGTGACCAGATCTAATTTGGATATCTTTATAGAGATATTTCATTCTGATTTCAATGGACTTTTTAGATCTTAGGCATCTCATATCACTCATCTTAGTGAAGCTGATCCCAGACATCTTTTTGAGGTGGTTGTTGTCATATTCAACCCAAAATGATCTTTAATATTCATGAAGTTTAAATTTAATATAGGATATTGGACAGTGATATGGATTCCATGAGTTGTGTTATAGAGCAGATGAGGACCTCCTTTATGGTTAGTTAGGCTTATATATTGGAGAGGTTGGAGAGTTTACTAGATGTTTCTTATACCTCTTTTGATCTACCTCATTCAGCCTCAATTTATGGTGAGACAATCTTATCCATAGTTAGAGAAGAGTTTCAAGCTATTATGGGTTTTGTTCATACATCTCATTAGGAGGATCAATTCTAGATTTGAAAATATCATGAGAATGTATATAAACTATTAAAAGAGAGTTTGAATAAATCCTAAAGTGATAGGGAAACCATCACCAAGGATATAAAATACTTCCTTTCCGAGATATATATAAAGAATGAGTTGAATTATCACTTCAAGTTTTTATATGATAACATAAGAATTCCACCTGCTCTTAGGGTGATTAAGGAATAGGTAAATAAGTTCAATGTTTTGACCCCTCAGATCAAGTTGTTCATAGAAGAGAAGAAGTAATTCTTTAGTGCTATGGAGAGAGGTGAAAATATAATCATGGATTTTGTGAACCACATAAAGCCTTTCTTGTATGTATCTAGTAAAACAGTGGTTTCACCTAAGGCTATTCCCATGTTAGCCTTCACAAATGCCCTATCCTATGATCCTTTACCTCTTCATTATTAGTTGTTTAGTATGTCTCCAGCTAAAGTAGTCAGATATCTCATACTAGTGGTTATTCAAGAGCTAACTCAACCCCTTTATCTTTTACCTTAGTTCCTCTTTCCTCTGTAAAATTAAAAGGAATTTTGGTCCTACCTCTCAAATTGAGAGTGATTCCAGTTAGGCATAGTTTTTTATAGGGATTTTGTATTTCCCTTATTTTTATTTTCTAGAAGTAATTCTATAAATTATGTATTTATTAAAGCCTATATATTCCTATTTATCTCTTTTATTTTCTCTTTATTGTATTATATTTTTTATATTCCCAAAAGGGGTATAAATTATTTGGATGTCATTTACCTTTCAAGCTTTAACATTTCAATTTTACAACACTAAGTCCAAATTTAAGTTTTAAAATTTTAAGTGCTTGTTTTCATTTTTGTTTTAATCTTTAAATTCTACTTCAAAATTTAAACTTGATATCTCACATTATGAAATTTTAAATGATTAATTAGATCATTGATTATAATTCATCTATTTATTTTATACATGCTTTATAAAATGCCAATTTTCACTTTACACATGGTTTATTAAATGCCATGATTTGTGATTATCAAAAAGGGAGAGATTGTTTTCACCTCATTTTTTTAATGATAAAAAATCATTATTCCTATGTTTATAATGAGATTAATGTTTTTATAGTATATTTTTTTGTAAATCATAATTTGAATAAAATTGGTTAAGTATTGAAAAGTTCTACCAATAGTAAAATTGTGCCATCGCCAACTCTGCCACTGCCAGATCTTCCACCGCCAACTCTACCACCATCAATTTATGCTACCACCTGATCTTCACTACCACTAAAGATTTTCTATTTTCATAGTCATGTTACCACTGGATCCATCCATCATCAGTCCTTACACCTCTAGGCATGTGCTACCACCATCTTATTATACCACCAAACATGTTGCCATCAAGCATGCCATTTCCAAACTCCTACTACCATTGGGTGTTCCACTTCCAGAATCCTTATATTTCTAGAATGGTGCTACCATTAGTTCATTTCAACTTCCTA
Source organism: Viscum album (assembly GCA_963277665.1). Classification (NCBI taxonomy): domain Eukaryota; kingdom Viridiplantae; phylum Streptophyta; class Magnoliopsida; order Santalales; family Viscaceae; genus Viscum; species Viscum album. The sequence goes on from OY728122.1 coordinate 1,137,285,945, forward strand.
TAGATCTATAATTCTTCCAGTTTTTCTGCTATTGGATTTTTCTACCATTGAGTTGTGATACTACTGGACCATTCCACTATCAGACTTTCTACCATTACTTTTCTAATTCATTTGAATGTAATGATTTTAATAGATAGTTTATGGAGGTTAATTTAGTGGGTCTATTTAATGATTATTCATAAACTATTTTAAGGATTAAATGAAGAACAAGTTAATTATCATCCTGATTTTCTACTTATTATGAGGTTCCACAAAATCTTTAATATTATTCTTCAACGGATAACTCAAACTTGCAGTGATATATATTTCTTAAGATCTCCCTCATGTGTATGTGTGTGTGAACTAGATATTTATAATAAATTTTACTGTGAAATTTTGGAACATATTAAAGATCAAGAACCTTTCTTTGGAGAATATTTTCAAAGCTCCTATAGATAGAAAACCATACTCCATGACACTCTATTTTTCATCACTCCCAGAGAAATTTGTTCAATCTCCTCACTAAGTAAAATTTGAGGACCCTCAATCATATGGATCATAACAGAACAAGAAGTAATTTATTTATATATCTCTTTTTATTTTCTCTCTCTGATATTTCTTTACTTTCGAGCTGTGTGTTGTATTTCTCTGTATATCTGCACACACTGACTCCTGCACTTGAACTAGATAATACCCAATATTCTCTCAATCCTTTTTATCTGTATACCCACAATAACTATTGAAGAGGTCATGTGTGTTTTGTGTTGTACTTTTTTCTATGTATAACTATGGAAGAGGCTTTTACCCTAGAAAAATATTTTTTGTTGGTTTTATACTCAATCCATGTTGTGGATCAGATTATTAGTTATAATAATCTTCTTGGCAGTGGGTAATTGAAAAGTTTTAGGGGATTAATTCTTATATTGAGACTAAACCCATTTTTTATTCCATTATATATTAGTGTTTTATTTATTTCAATAATAAAAAAATTGTTTTTAATCTTTAAGAAAAACATGTACTTTGATGGTTAATATCAACTTGTGTTTGTATAAAGGAATTGATGATTAAGTAAATTTATTTCAAAAGTTAATGTAATTACATGTATTGCTTTAACTAATCTCAAATCAGTCTTTGAGAAATATTTTAAAATATAAAACTTATATTAAACTATTATTTTGATTAACTGGGAATTTTTAATTAAATTAGGTGATTTTATTTTAACATGTTTTTAACAAAAATTGTACTGGGAACTCAATTCACCCACTCCCCCCATCTCTCGAGTTACTCACTCCAACCAACAGTCTCCTAGAGTGGATCAAGGATACATTTATAGTAATTGGTACAACATGAGCATGTTAACTATAGTTTTTTATGATAATTACTGGTGCATGAGGTGATTATGTGATAAATGGGTCAACTAGATACTAATTATGGTATGATAATTGGATGTGATGTGTGATAATTGTGAGATGCATTTTCATCAGGTATGATGTGGGTTGAAAGTGAGCATCGATATGACACATTATGTTAATAGTTAATGATTGATGGTTATGTGTGAATGGTCAGTGCATGTAAGAATTTAATTTATGAATAAATATGACATCATCATTGTATCAAGTAGTTTATTCAAGGGGGGATTAAGTAGGTGATTCCTATGGTAAGGATTACCTATGGAAGGGATTAGTTTCTTTATATTGGATCTTAGATGAGATAAAGTAAGATATGGATGTGTTAAACATGATCTCAGTGTTTTGGAAATGTGGTGGGTGGGATTATTGGGTTTTTATAAGGGTTTTTTAGTGAGTGTCCTGAGATAGCTTGTGGGTGAGCTATCATATTGTGGGGAGGTTGTAATGTCTCAAGTATTTGGGAGTGGTAGTTCAGGTCAGATCCTTGATAAACAATGAGTATTTATACCTTGTCAAGGTTTCTAGGGTGTTAGTATTGGTCGAGGATCGGGTCTAAGAAGTTTTTCGAGGCTCAAGGTTTGATTTATTCTGAATTTATATTATAGATTGTGTTTAGAAGGAATTTAAAGGATGGAAGTATTTTTGGGAATGAAATTTGGAAAATAGAGTATCTTGATGTTTTGGGGATGAATTTGGACATGTTTTTGAAGTTGGAAAATATTTTTAGAAAAATGGAAATCTCCTATACACACAGGTAATTTTTGGATACATAAGGGTACTGGTATTTATGGAAAATATGAAAGTCTTGTAATGCATGGAAGTTTCTATTATGTATAGGTCCTCCATACATAATATCCCTCCTCTTCTACATAAATATATAAGATTTTAATGTCCTATAATACATATAATTAATTATTTGATATATAATATTCACCTTGCAAATGGTTGGGAAATCGATAATTATTATGAGTAAGTGTAACCCAATCGATATGTAAAAGTAACTCTAAGGTTTCCCCATTTATACACAAGTAACTTCTGGATGTGCAAGGTTCATCTTGTGATGTGAAATTTGGATAAGTTTTGGGAACCATGAGAAACATAAGATCCATCCATAGGTTACGTAAAGGTAACTCTAAGTACCATGTGATATATAAGGGTATGATACATAAGGGTTTCCTATGTTGGTATGAAAAAATGGTAAAGTATAGGAATCCCCTATAATGCATAAGGGTTATTTCCCTCAATATGTAAGGGTACTTCCCTGGTTCAAAAATTAGTAAAGTGTTGGGAGTTTCCCATAATACATAAGGGTATCATTTTGATACATAAATTTCATTTGAAATTTAAGTGTTAGAAAAATAGTAAATTATAAAACATAAGGGTCCTAAGGGGTGATATATAAGGGTATTTAGTGGGATATGTATATGGATCCCAGTGTTTGTCAAAAAATTTAATATTATGAGTTTTATATTGATTTTTCTAAAATAATTAAAATTTATTATTAATTAGGTAATTTTATTATAAAAGTGGGATTATGGATATTTTGACCAAAACATAATGGATATGCCCTAGATTGCTTTCTTATTCCCCTCTTCATCTTCAAATGATTTCTTCATTGATTCTTACTAGTTATTTGTGTCGTTTATTTTTGGGAGTATCCAAAAGTGAGGTTAGAATCCCCTAGGTAATTATTATTGGTTTCTCTTAATTTTTCCCTTTTTTATCAATTTTTCCCTAAATAGGATATTTTTTCAGATTACTTGATTTCCTCCAATTGAAGCTGGATCAGTCAGAGTTTCTTGACTAGTTTAATCCTTATAACTCTAGGCAGCTGGTGCTTAGATAATTCCTATGATATATGTGTAATTTGTGTAGTGTGGTAACCAAGTAAGGGTATGGTTATGTATTTGATATTGGGAACAGATCCACTTGTATTTTTTGTTGTTCATGATAGATACATGGGGTTAGTCTCATGTGAAAAATGTTAGGTTTGGCTTGGTATGGCTTGGTCTGCTTGGAGGTATGGTTATAGGGTTTGATGGGAAAGATTTTGTGTGTTATAAATTGGTGATCCATGATATGTGATGATTGATAATTATCCTTGGGAACATGATGGATGAGACTGATGTGATTGTAGGTGATATTAATCACTGGAAATAGAAAAATGGAGTTTTTTTATGGTGTAGCCTTGGGGATGATGATTGTCCCTCATATTAGGGTTAAGGCTTTTGGGATCATGTGAAAATAGAACAAGAACCATGAGGGGGGTTTAACCACTTATTTTTGTCATTATCCTCTATAGTTAAGCAATATAGGGGTGATGGTTATGACCATCATTATAAAGGAGGGATATATTGTAGATGACCATAAGGTTATGGTGATGAATGAGATCACTGAAAGGGAGCAAAAAACTTTTGGTTTATTTTGTTTGTGTTGGGATATTTAGTTGGTATTTGGTAAAGGTTTCATAATACCATGGATCTTGGGATATGGTTTGTGAACACATCGTGAAGGAAATGGGTTGATTAGGGATGATTATTAGTTATAGATCTATGTATGATTCCAATTAATAAGAAATTAGTTAAAAGTTCAAGGGTACTTATGGTATGACCGACTATGGATATATTGTTCCACTCTGACATTGTTTGAATCAAGTAATGGCTCACTCAATGTAGATTGAGTACAAGTGGTGCAGGTTATGTGTTATTTTTTGTTTTTTGTTTATTGTTCTTTCAATACACTAGTATACATGTGGATATTAGCTAGGTACATTAGTTTTGGGGGTCTATTGAGTTCATACTCGCACCCTTTATGGTACCTCCAAGAAATGTGTAGGATTTTTGGTTCATGGATTAGGAAAGGGTAAAGTTTCAATATCAGGACCCTAGTGGAGATAGCGGTGTAGATGGTTCATGGATTGGATGTTATACTTTTACAAATGGGTCAAGTGAACCCTTAATGTTAGGATAATAGTATATTTTGCTTACTTTTGGACTTATTCATGTATGATCGGCCTACAATAAATCTTTTCCACTCTTGAATAACTAGCATGGAATTTTAGAGGTTTATTTTGGCTTTTCATATGTGTATTTGTATTATTGTCGATTGTAATATAAATTTACTTCTGCTATTGTTGTGTTATTATTATTAATTATTTTATAAGGGTATGGTCTCCCTAATATCACCTCTTAGACAACCTACTTCTAGTCAACATACATTGGAATATGAGAAGGTGCACCTAAGGTCAAGTGGTGATCCATTCTGGTTATTATAGAGTGAATCGGGTCAAGAAATTACATAAGTGATTATAATTTATTTAACAGTAGATGTCTAAAGTAATCAATTTCTCATATTTTAATTTTTGAAAATAATAAAGGAGTTCAAATAATAAGAAATATATAAAAAATCCACCAAGATCATATTATAAACCAAGTATGAGGTATGTTGTACTTAAGAAAAAACTAGTACATTATTTGAATTTTTAATAAAAAATATTAAGTGATATGATAAAAAAATGATTGATTTAATTTTTTTGAGAATCATCAGATTCTACCACCACTTATGTCCCATGTCATGTGGTATAGAAGGATGCCTTCATTAATAAGACGGGTTAATTTATTGATGAAAAAAATAAAAAAAAGGTATGGGGGAATGGGAATGAATATGTGACACCTGCATATCACCATGGTTTATTATTTTATGTTATTTTATCTAATTTTGGTGTAATTTAAATTTTCAGAGAGTTCAATTTGAAATTTTGGAAATTATAGAAATTGTCTTCTGTTTCATAGTTTTTCTTCACAGGTAATCAAAAATCATGTGATTTCATGATAGAATATAACTTTATAGTTCATTTTTAATGTTCATGGTTTGTTCTATATAGGTAGCACATGGTTTGGATAAAACTGTGTGAGTCCCAAGAGAAACTGTGTGATGTGCAGTAGTTCTTAACCAATATGTTTTGTATAGTTTTCACATAGTAAAATATGTGTCCAAATCATGCATGGGAATTTTTCTTAGGTAGTTCCAACTACATGGTTGGTGCATCGTTTACCAAACCATGTGTATAAACTATTCACAATGACAATATTTAATTTAATAGGGAAAAATGAACCTTTTCCCCATTTAACCATTAAAGGGGAAACCCCCATTTCTTCCCCTCTTTCTCGATCAAACCAGTTCACCCAAGGGATCTCCCATCACTTCTTATTCCTTTAATTTTTTACCTCCCTCTTATTTCAAGAGGTTTTTCTATCTGGTAATCCCTCCTCTCACTCATTCTTCTTTTTTCCTTCCTTCCATATCCCTTTTATCTTGGGTTAGATGTCCCCTATAAACCCTAATAAGGTTTTTTGGTCATTTATAGGGTTTGGGGTGGTTTTTAATTTTGTTCATTGGTTTTTGGGACATACAGAGGGTGTGTTCTTACTTGGTTGATCATTCACTACCATAAGAAACACATTTTGGAATGGTTTTAGAATGGTTCTTCCCAATTTTAGATAGGTTTTTTTATTTTCCTTTAAATTAAATTTCATTGAATGCTTGATGTTTTTATTTCCCTATTTTGTTAAATAAAATGTATTTATGATAACTGGAGTGTTTTAATAAATGGTTTGAGTGTTGTCTTTCTTGGCGTAAAGGTGTCGAAATGGTTTTATTGGTTTCTAAAGATATTTTTTAATTCCAAGTATCTTGAAATGTTTAAAAGGAGTGTTTTAAAATCATAAAGGGTGTTGTATGTAATTTTAACCATTTTTTTGGGTTAAGAGTTATGTGAAAATATGTATTTCCTTTTAAAATGTCTAAAATTGAAAGAATTTGGTTTATTTCTCAAATTAATTTCCAAAATGGGGTTTTTTAGTGGATTGGGTTTAAATAATAATTTTAAATGATATTTTAGTTGGTTTATGAGTGTGATTAAAGTATCCTATCATTCCAAACTTACATGTTAAAGGATCTTTTGGAACTTTTAAGGGTTTTTCTCAAATGTGTTGTACCTCAATTTAGCACCTTGAATTTTTAATTAGTTTTGGTTTGACACACCCTTTGGGGTAATTTTCATTTTATCATATGTTTATGGTTTCTCATATATTTGATGTGAAAGGGTTTTTTTATGCGAGAGCGTTTGAAGTGAGATGCAGGATTTTATTCATTTCTTATTATTGATCATATGATGACCCATTTTCTTTTTTATTTCTCACCTCCACTTTGAATTGTCATGGGAACTTGGGTAGCTAATAGAAGAAATGGATGTGTTTTACACTAATTTAGTGGAACTCACTAGCTATTTCCCTAGGCGAGTTATTCTCTACTAGTGGTTTCTTTATTCTTAGTGACCCTCAAGAGGGTTCCAGATGGATATTGTGTTTGCTTCACTAGTAGGACCCTAGATAAAGTGTATTCTGATGATATCAGGTCAAGTGTCTTTCTAGTTAGAAAACTAGGTATTTTCAATAATGTTAGATCCCTTTGAAGATGATTTATGGTATTTCGTTATACAATTCGATTATATCCCCTACACATTGAAAGTTTATTAGAACCATTTCTTTATTTGGATACTTTATCATGTTATATTGATGTTTTTTTCTATATGTTTTTATTCATCATTTCAATTATAGATCTTAGTTCACCTTCAAATGGAATTATAAACTTTTTTGAAAAGTTTTCTTTAAAATGAAAGTGTTGTGTATTTTAAAAAATGGGGTTCTTATAAAGTCAATTGTGGAATAATATTTGGATTTATATAGATTACATGTGAATACCATTTTTTTATTTATATTTAAAACTAGCATTGATTAAATTCTATTTTTAAAGTAAATAACCCAAATTCTTTAGTGAAATCCTACTATACATGTTTTTATCACACCCTTCATACACTATTTAGTGTATGCAGTACTTATTTGTTCTATCATTTTCCTTGGTCAAGATATTTTAGAAGTTATTATTTGGGTTGGACCATTGCTAATTAGTGTTAGCTTAGTGATTTACCATGGTTCATAAGGAGTTGATAATAGTGGGTTATTTTTGTTTTTATTATTGGGTAATTATGTATCATTTAGGTCATCTGGGCCTTCCTTTTTGGTTTATTTTATAAGTTTATGGATGTTTTCCTTATGTTTAATTTGTGATTTGAGTCCATGTATGAGTGTTTTATTTACTTATACTACAAGTTACTCTTATTCAGTTATTATTTAATTTATATTATTCCTATTTATTTTTATGGCATGGACTCCAATATGAGGATGAGTCATGCCAGATTCTCTAATGGAATCCTAGGTGTTTAATATAATTTACAGGGTGAAACCATTCCCAAGTTTATGTTCTTGATACCCAAACACTAATTATCATCCCATATGGATCAGGAATGCCCTTCATCCCTAGTGGTGGACTGGGATTGATGTAGGTTCAGTTGGAAGATGGTTCAGTTCATTAAAAATGGCATCAAAGTCTCAGTTCATTAGGCACCTAGGTTATATAGGATCTCTATTATTATTTTGGAAGTCAAATGTTGTATATATAGGACTATCAGGACTCGATAGGTGGGTGTGGTGAGAGAATCATAAACTCTTTCTCATCCAGATCCTTTAGTCACCATGGGTAGTTTGGGTTTTAATCTTAAATTAAAGGTTAAGTTTGATCATTCTCAATATATTTTGATATGAGATTTTGGTATTTTGATCCCTAATGAGTGTATTAGTGATTTTGGGGGTATCTTGAGGCTTTTGGGGTGAAAATGGGAGTAGAACTAAAGTTGTATCGTTATCTTGTGATGTATAGAAAACCCTGCGGAGCCCATGAAGATGGTTCTACAAACATGACAATAGACTTTTACAAGGGAAGTACATAGGTCACTAAACAGTTCAGCCAAATTGTTCACAGTTCTATTTTCATCCAAGATTTTTTATTTTGATTCCCTTTCTTTCTGAATTGACACCGGTGATGCCTACCATTGGAATGAGGATAATTATGGAGTTTTATGGTGGTTTTATATTATTATATTGTGGTTTGGTTGATGTTTTGGTCCATTTTTTTTGTCATTAGTGTATTGAAAATATGTTTTATCATTATAAGAAAATTATTTCAAATGGGAAAGTGAATTTAAATGATTAATTTGATTTCAAAACCAATTTTTGGTGAGAGAATAAAAGAGTTTCAGTGCTTATAAAATGTTTTAAATGTTTTTTCTAATATTTTTTCATTTTTATTTAAAAGTTTTAGTTTCGAAATGAAAATATTATTTGTGAAGTGTGGTGGCTTTTAAAACTAGGTGTTTGGGTTATTTTAAAGAGGAAATTTTTTAAATTAAAATGTTTTAGAAGTTTTTTATTTCATAATATATTTTTGGTAAATATTTAAATCAATGTAAATGTTTTGAAATTAATTAAAACTTTTGTTTCAAAATATGTTGGATGTTTTGAAATCTTGTGGGTGTTTCTATTAATATCTTTTGCAATATAGTGATATTAATGGAAGGGATGTTGGAAACTTTCTAAATAATATGAAATGGTTTCAAAGGAGTTTTATTATTTTCAAGGAAAGTGTTTCTTGGGAAAATGGAGTTTTAAATAAGATTGATGGTGTTATCTTCCCTAGGGATTGTGTGTTTTTATTTTTCCCTTAGTGTACATTGTGACTATATAATTTGAGTATCTTGGGAAACATGAAAGGATTATATTCATGTTTCATTTATCTTATTTATTCCTCCCAGGAATGTTTTGATATGATATTGAAAGGTTATTTCCAAGGATAATCCTTAGGTAGAATCCTTTGGTCATTTGGGTGTGTCTCTAATAGTGGTTGGCTTTGTATGGACTCAGAATGGAGTGTTATGAGTCACCATCCTTTTTTCCCAGTTGATCATTATCCTCTTGAGGTTGTGTAATGGTTAGGTTATCTTTAGAAATTTGGTATGTTGAGATTTCCAGAGTGGTTTTTGATGATTATGTAAACTTTTGGGTTAGTGTTCATAAATTTGGAATGAATTTAGGAGCTTGTGGGGATTTTTTCTTTTTGGTTTTTTAGTTCCTAATTTATTAGGTGTTATTAAGGTGGATGTACATATGCCTCGATGTTTGACCTTATTTCTTGAGGTTTGTGTGTAATAATTTCATTGGTTGGATGTTTCTTGTATTATAAATGGGTGAGACTTAGGTTTGTGGTTATGGTGACTATGATGGATGTAGAACTAATTAATATTATGCACTGGCTGGTGTCAGTTTGGATCTTGTGGGGTTCATCATGAGATTTTGACATGGGTAGGATATTCTATATCACCCCTTTCACTCAACTATGACCCAAGGTCTATACCCATGTCATTTCTTGGTAAGGCATGTTTTTTAGATGTTTCTTCCCTTTTTGGTGATGTGGGATGTGAAGGTCTAAGGAGGACTTGTTTTGGTGATAATTGGATAATTTCATAGGGTTTGGTATATTTTGAGTATTTTATTCAATCTTATGGTAGTTTTTTGTTGGATGGTATTTTTATTTCCTTTAGAGATGTTTTGGGTAATCATAGTTGTTGTTAATGATCCCTTTTGTGGTTCCCATGAGATTTTGTATGTCATTTCCACCATTTTAGAAGATTCCTAAATAGTGTGGAGACCTATAATAGGTCTTTGTTTTCTTATAACCTTTAAGTCCATTGGTAATGTGATAGTTCATTCTTGGATATGTTTGTGAATGTTTGATTATTTTTTTAGCTATTTTGATGAATTTATCATGTGAGGTGTTTTTTTATCGTAAAGCCACTCAAAGTTTTTCTTGACCCTCTCATCTATTATGTAGGTGATGGATTTTTTGGTTTCCCATGATTATAATCTTATCAATGAATTTTTGTGAAAATAATGTTTCATAGTGGGTAGAATCTTAACACCCTTATGTCACTGTGGTTTATTATTTTATCTTATTTTATCTTATTTTTGGGCAATTAAAATGTTTTAGTCTTATTTTTGAAATTTTAGAAATTTTAGAAATTTTATTTTATTTCATGTTGATTAGACAATAAAAATACATATTTTAATTACGTTTTAATGGTATTAAATGTTCATTTTTGATCTTATGGGCCTGAGTTAGTGGATTTTAATTTTGAGCATCCATTCTTATCATTTGTGCACTTCATGCCTAATGTACACCAATTTAGGCCCAATGATTCATCTGATTTTAAGGATTGTAATTATCCATATTTTAATTTGATATTTTGGTAAATATATATACACTTAAATATGAACATTTTTCATTCAGGGGTCAATGGAGGATTCATAAAGGATGATGAAGATATTTGGAGATGAATGGAAGCAATTTTAGAGAAGGAAGATTGGACACCAGACCACTGATGAGAATTTGGGACCCACATTACAAACCCAATGAATCCCAAATTTCATGGGATGATATAATACATATATAGTAACAAATCATTCTTCAGTATCCATCACTAATTCTACCTCCATTGAGGCTATTTAGGCGTCCTAAGTTGAAGATAAAATTCTGGGCCGTATTCTGCGGCCCAGAAAAACAGCCCACCATTTTACACATATCTCGTTAACAATTGACTATTTTGGGCTGAAAATTTATGTACGGTTAGGGGAAATATGGATATTCATTTATTTATTCTATGTTCTATTCTAATTTGGCCATATATAATGTCTTACAGGCGCATCTGTTCGGTGGAAGCAAGCTAGCTGCCACCTTGAGTCAAGGGTGGAAAAGTCTTCTCTCCCTTACTTTCCACCACCCTGGGCCTACCATACTCAAGTGGGATCTTTTGTACAGTTTAAGACTCAACCCAAGGCTCCAAAAATTCCTATTTAAGGAAGTGGTGTTGGAGGATTTTATCATCTTTGAGCTTTTATTCATCTTAATGTTATGCTACCAATTTTTCTTTGTAACGTTCTTCCTTCACATGTAAGTTTTTTTAATTCATCCTAGTTTCTTAATAAAATTTATTCTTCTACTATTATTATGTTATTATCCATATAACTTTTATACCTTTTCCTCAAGGTATGAATTTATTCACACCAAACATTGTGAAATTATTCACACAATGGTGGAGTGATCATTTTCTTTTTATTGTTTTCTTTACTTCTTCAATTCCTCCCTCATGAGTCTACTTCCCACTTCCATTTAAACCATAGCATGAATGGACGTCTAACCCACTTATGGGTTGATCCAAGGGATTATAAATGGTCTGGATTGGATGTTATTTATCACCCCATTAATGTATAATCAATTCTTTTAATTGAGATTTTTATTTGATGATTTTAAAACTTCTTCATCCTTGTTGGATTTTAAGGCCACATACTTCAAGTGATAATACAAACCTTTACCTTGGAGTGATCATAAATTTGATCCTAAAAGTTTATAGGTGATTAGTATTATGGTTTGTTGGTATCAAATCAGTAAGTTATGAAGTTTTTTGATCTCCTTAAATGAACTCAACTCTAATATAAGAAATTGAAATAATTTAAAAGGGAATACATCCAATCCACCCCAAGTGATAACCTAGGATCAACTCATTATTTTAAATTGAATTCAATTAAGTCTCTTAGATTTCATTTAAAACCATATTAAATCAACCTATTTTGGCCACTTCATAGTCAAAAACAATCCATAGAATGTACGTGTCTGTAGGTACTTCTTAGGTCTCTGAGGATTCGACAACCCAAGCTAGACTACAAGGACCGTCCTACCTTCTTCTTTTGGGTAAATTTGAGAGTGAATAAAATTTTGGTGCCATTTATGGGGATCAAATTAATTCATCTAAACACCCATTCTATTCTCCCCCATTTCTTCTTTTCTCATACAAATTCTCTTATCTTGTCCCTTTCTCGTTTTTTTTTCTTTTGGCGCATGTCCGCCGACACCTGTGATCAATCAAACCGTCTAGTTAGGGTGGATAGTCCTGGGGTTGGGGAGTCAAGTACACCAAGGTAACTCTTTCCATTAGATCCTAATATTCCTAATACTCTAGATTCCAAAATTTATCCCATTTTAATAGAAGTTATTCAAATAAACCAACTCATAAACCCAGGTGGAAACCAAAATGGAAACCCAAATGAGGCAGCCCCAAGCTTGGGGAATGCAGTTGATCAAACCATGAATGACTACCTAACACCTTCCTGGACCAATTCCCCCTCATGCATTAGACACAAATCCCTAGTAGATGCCAACTACATCTTTAAACCCCGTGTCATAAACCATCTTCCCACATTCCATGGAATGGAGTCCAAGATGACCTACCTTCACATTAAGAAGTTCAATGACATTGTAGAAACCATGTGTCCCCCACATCAACTAGAATCAGCTAAGATGAAGATATTTCCTTTTTATTTAAATGATCGAGCTAAAAATTGGCTAAACAATTTGTGACCATTATCCATCAACTCTTTGGACCAACTACAAAGATAATTCTACAAAAAATACTTTCCCACCACAAAACAATTACAATTAAAAAGAGTATCCAAAACTTTTTTGAAAAAGAGGGAGAGTAATTCTATGAAACATGGGAGAGGTTCAAAGAAACTCTAAACATGGTTCCACACCATGGTTTTTCTATTCCTGAAAAAGTGAGAATTTTTTATGAAGGGTTGGGTCTGGGGAAAAAACAATGCATTGACATGATGTGTAATGGAACCTTTAAAAACAAAGCCCCAAATGATGCTTATGAGTATCTAGAAAGCCTTTCTGAACAAAACCAAACATGGGGAACTTCACCTTATTTTGAAAACCAACAAAGAACTACTGGAATTCATACACTTAGAGAATAGGAAAGCCTTAGGGCTAAAATCGAATCACTCACTAGGAAGGTTGAAGAGATAGACCTTAGGAAAGTCCATGAAATCCAAACTGTTGACCCTGTTTGCACAATTTGTGACAAACATGACCATAGGATAGACAAATTCCCAAACATTACATCCATCAAGGATGTTCTTTTAGGAGGACCCCTAGCGTAAGTAAATGTTTTGAACTTTCAAAAGCCTCAATACCAAAACAACTTCAACCCAAGGTATAATGATCACCTAGGCTTCTGCTGGAAAGATAACCAACAACCTAGCCAACCACAGGGACAAAATCCTTACCCCCATCAGAACTACCAAACCCATAACCAGTTCCAAACCCAAACTATCCAATACCAATAACCACCGGTCCATTTTCAACAAACCATCCCACCTCCAAAATATCCCCCCGGGATAAACCAATCTTCTCAAGCACCAACCCAAACTGTTCCATAAATCCTACTAGAACAATTATGCAAACAAATGGATAGGATCAACTCCTAAATCTCTTCCCTTAAACAAGAACTTCAAACCATCAAAACTGGAAATGCACCCATGACTACTTAGGCGGTTCCATCCTCAACCTCAAGGTGAGAGTCAAGTTGTACTCAAACAACTCATAAAAAACTAAAGGTTGTGACTATTTTAAGAAGTGTGAAATCAATTGAGAAACCTGAACAACTAATTCAGAACCCATCCAAATATTCAAACTTGGATGAAAATTCAAATGAACCACAAGATCAAACTGAGGAAATTGATAACAATTTGAAAGAAACAACTCTTCAACAAACAACCCCACATCCTGCACCATTTCCTCAACACATGATGGGGAAAACCAAGCCTGAATTGAGTAAAACATTAAGGGAAATCTTCTCACAAGTCAATTTGAACATTCCCCTTCTCGATGTCATCTAAACCATACCTTCCTACTCAAAGTAAATTTAGGATTTGTGCACTTTTAAAAGAAAATTTTCACATATAAACCAAGTCCTTTTGGATTCTACTATGAGTACCACCATTCAAGGGACCATTCCTCCTAAGTTGAAAGACCTTGGTTGCCCTTACATCAATGTTGAACTAGGAGAGATCAAATTTTTCAAGGCCTTGTGTGACCTAGGTGATAGTGTCAATATCACCTCCTATGTTGTGTACTTCCAGTTAGGCCTGGAAGAACTCCAACCCACATTTGTCACACTTCAACTTGCTGATCGTAGAAATAGGGTTCCAAAGGGGATTTTAAAGGATGTTCTGGTAAAGGTTGAAAACTTCATCTACCCTGCTGAATTCATTGTCCTTGACAACCATCCAAACTTAAGAAATAAGGAACAAATGTCAATCATCCTTGGTCGTCCTTTCCTTGCAACAATCAACTCTGTTATCCGAATCTGAAATGGAAACATGACCATCACCTTTGGAAACATGAGTATAGACATGAACATCTATAATTCAAGCTCACAAATAGGGGATGATGGGGACATTCATGAAGTAAACATGATAGGAAGCATTGATAATGAATCCATAGAACATCAAGGAATATTTGATGGATGTTTAAGTCAGGATGAGATTGATTTCCTTTGTTCACATGAAGGAAGTTTATATCCTTGGCTTGAATCATTTTCAAATTTCTCTTATGATGAAGTCTTAGGTCCAACAATCAGTGAAACCTTTCAGCAAACCACATTCATGGAGACCAATCAAACTTACTTCCCTAAATCTGATCAAACCAATCTTGTAGCTAAAAATTCTATATGTGGTGAATCAATCCTATCTAAAACTCTAAAAAAAGAAATTTATATTGATCCAATGTCCCAATATTCTGCTGAAATTTTGAACCAAACTAATCTTGAATTGAAGGAACTTCCCACTACACTCAAGTATGCCTTCCTAGGGGACAATAAAACACATCCTATTTTCATTTATTCTTCTCTTGAAGCCAATCATGAGAGGATGATTCTATATATCCTTAGGAAACATAAGAAATACATTGGTTGGACCCTGTCTGATATTCTTGGGATTAACCCACTTATCGGGACTCATAGGATTGTTCTAGAATCTGATTCAAAGCCATGTCGTCAACCTCGACGGTGACTCAATCCTAATCTCATGGAAGTTTTGAGGAAGGAACATCTAAAATTGTTAAAAGCTGTATCATCTATCCCATAGTTGAGAGTGAGTGGGTGAGCCCAATTCAAGTGGTTCCCAAGAAGGAAGGAATAATAGTGATAACCAATAAGGATGGATAGATTCTTCCAACTTGGTTGAGTAGTGTATGGAGGGTCTGCATTGACTATAGGAAGCTAAAATCATTCACCAATAAGGACCATTTCCCCTTACCATTCATTGATCAAGTCCTTGAGAGAGTGGCAGGTCAGGCCTTATACTGTTTCTTAGATGGGTACTCGGGGTACAATCATATTGAGGTATCCCTAGAGGATCAAGGGAATACTACATTCACCTGTCTATTTGGTACCTTTGCCTTCAAATTCATTACCTTTGGTTTATGCAATGCCCCTGGAACCTTCCAGCGGTGCATGATGGGAATCTTCTCAAACATGGTAGGGGATTTTCTAGAGGTCTTCATGGATGACTTCTCTGTGTTTGGGGATACATTTGAGGGATGTTTGCAGAATGTGGAGAGAGTCTTGTCAAGATGTGAAGAAAAGAATCTGGTCATAAACTGGGAAAAATTCCATTTCATGGTTAAAGAGGGACTAGTTCTAGGCCATCTGGTCTCAGGTAGGGGGATTGAAGTTGATAAAGCCAAGGTTGAAATCATTCATCACCTTCCATCACCCAAAACTGTCAAGGAAGTGAGGTATTTCTTAGGACATTTTTTTTTCTATAGAAGATTCATAAAGGAATTTAGTTCAATCTCTCATCCCCTTTGTGCTCTCCTAGTAAAGGATGCTCCATTTGTTTGGACAGAAAGCTGTGAGGGTTCATTCTCAACCCTCAAATCCTCTCTCACCTCTCCTCCCATTATGAAATCTCCAAATTGGAACCTTCCTTTCAAACTTATGTGTAATGATAGTGAATTTTCTGTAGGAGCTGTGTTAGGACAACGTTGTGATAAAACTCCTTATGTAATTGCTTATGCAAGAAAATCCTTAAATGATGCCCAAATCAACTACACCACTACTGAAAAGGGGTTACTTGATATTTTGTTTTCCTTAGATAATTTTAGGTCCTACCTCTTAGGATCCCCCATCACTGTGTTCACTGATCATTCTGCACTAAAATTCCTCTTCCAAAAACAAGATGCTAAGGCTAGACTGATTAGGTGGGTCCTTATCTTACAAGAATTTGAACTCACAATCAAGGATAGAAAGGGAGTTGAAAATTTTGTAGATGATCATCCCTCTAGGATGGAATTCAAAGACAAATCAAATCACCTTTCTGTGTCTGATTCATTTCCTGATGAACACCTATACTCTATGAGTGACTTCTCTGGGTATGCTGACATAGCCAATTTCATAGTTATAGGAGTCATTCCAAAATTCTTATGGACTCAAGCTTGAAGGAAATTCCTTTTTGATGTTAGAAACTATATGTTTGATGATCTATACCTCTATATGTTCTTCACTAACCAAGTCATTAGAAGGTGTGTCCCAGAATCTGAACAAGTTTCCATCCTTAAATTTTGTCACAGTGAGACATGTGGAGGTCACTTTTCCTATAAGAAAACTTCTTCTAAGACTCTTCAGTGTGGTCTCTTCTATACCACCCTCTCAAGGGACTCCTACACATTTTTTCAAAGATGTCCTAGGTGTCAAAAAGTAGGGTCCATCACAAAAAGAAATCAAATTCCACTCACTCCCATCTTAGTGGTTGAAATCTTTGACTGTTTGGGAATTGATTTCATGGGTCCCTTCCCAAACTCTAGGTGATATCTTTACATTCTCTTAGCTATTGATTATGTCTCAAAATGGGTTGAGGCCATTTCCACAAAATCAAATGATCATCAAACTGTGATTAGATTCCTAAAATAAAATATCTTCTCTAGATTTTGAATTCCTATGGCTATCATTAGTGATCGTGGAACTCATTTTTTCAATCATCCATTCTCATCACTCATGGACAAGTATGGAATTTCTCACAAAATGTACACTGCTTACCACCCATAGACCAATGGTCAATTTGAGTTATCCAATCGATAAATAAAACAAATTCTTGAGAAAACTATTAATCCATCTATGAAAGATTGGTCGATCAAAATCTTAGATTCCCTTTAGGCCTATTGAACCGCATATAAAACCATTTTAGGAATGTACCCATATAGGTTGGTTTACGGTAAAGAATTTCATTTGCTAGTGGATATGAACATAAGTCTTTTTAGGCAATTAAGAAAATGAATTATGACCTCTCATTGGCCGAAACAAAAATGAAATTAGATCTCAATGAACTTGAGGAACTTAGGATGGAGGCTTATGAAAATTCAAGGATCAATAAAGCTAAAGTACAAGCCTACCAATCTTGAAATATTAAAACCAAACACATTGTACCGGGTAAACATATTCTTTTGTATAGTTCTAAACTTAATTTACACCCAGGAAAGTTGAGGTCTAGATGGTCAGGTCCATACATAGTGTATAAGGTGTGCCCCCATGGGGCTGTAGAAATTCAAGATCCCACCAATGGTCAAACCTTTAAAGTTAATGGTCATAGAGTCAAACCATTCATTGAACCATTCAAAAAAAATGAATTTGATGAAAACTTGAGTTAACCAACCTTATATGAGGAAAATACTTAAATAATTAAAGGTCTAATTTGAGCTAGTGACATTAAACCAAAGCACTGCATGGGAGTCAACCCGTGATTTTCATCTTTGCGGATCATTTTTTTAAATAGTATTAATGAATCATTTTGATATTTTAAAAAAAATATCGTTGACCTATTCTTATATTATGAGTATGGATGGGTACGAAATGGTAGCACCATATTCATTTGTGTCACGTGGTGTGATCCTTGAGTAATACCTTACCCATAAATTAAAAAGAAGACAATGTATCGTCAGTTTATTTTATGTGTTTGTAGGTTAAAATAAAAATACAAAAAAATAAATAATAATAATAATAATAATAATAATAATAACAAAAAGGGACATGTCGTGGGTCATGGGTCAAACCCCGTCACAACAGGCGAAGCCGCAGGGATTCGAACCCGGGACCGATGGGAGACAGGGGTGCACGCTTACCACTGACCTATGGATTTTTTTGTGCTTCCTTATTCTATAATTTTTATATATATACTTATATTTTACTTTCTTTATTATATAAATATATATATATATATATAGTTTTTTCCACTGGGGAATTCTCAAAGTGACATCGAGATCAAGGGACTAAATTGGAGCAGCAAGAAATTCAACTTCAACCACCAGGTGACTTCATTCGATGATCCTCATATTTTAATTTCCTTTTTGAACTTCACTTATCTGCCTCTAATCCTTCTAAATTTTCATTTCTTCAAACACTGGGGTCAGTGTTATTTTAAGTTGGGGGGGAGATAAAATAAAAAATTCTTTTGTGTCAAAAAAATGAATGATTTGAAAAAACAATTGTGTAAATGGAAGGAAAAATTCCTTTAACTTTGAACATGGTAATAAAAATTTCACACTTTGAAACTGAATATCAAATAATTTAGCATGCCCCGATTCTGATTTTAATCCTTGTATAATTTCATGATAATAGATTTTGGAAAGTGTGGTTGTCCAATCTGATATTTCATCGTTTATATTTTCATCCAAATAAAAAAAATCACAATGCACGTCCTTTGGATAGTGGGGTATTAGTTTGAGTTCATGGGGTCCCCCAAATAAATAGCATAGGTTTAGTGATCATTTTATTTTTAATATGATTATTCAATAAAAAATTAAAAAAACAATAAATTTGTGCGTAGAGCAATGAAATGACCTAATGCATGGCTTTAGGCACTTAGAGATCGTGAATCCATAGTTGTCTAGACCATAGTTGGTAATTTTATCTCTATTTTTGGTAATTTGAATTTTTTTCACAGATTTAACTCGATATTATGCCCGATTATATGGGCTTCACTTGGTTCCCTAAGGTCTTTGAGCCTGGGAGTCATCGGCAAAGTCTCACTGCAAGGGTTGACTTTTTTGAGTGCAATTTAAATTACCATGGAAAAATTGAAAAAACAAAAAAAATAGTACAATAAAGAAAATTTAATACTCATATTAATATTTAAATGTGATTCCACCTAGCGCTTCCGTCATTTCCCCCTTGAATAAAGATGAACCCCCATGTCTATTTTGATTCACAACACATCCTCATACTTAATTGATATTGGATGAAATATGGCAATGAATTTGAACAAAGGAATGGGATTGGGATTGGGATATACTTATGAAAATATCTTGTATTAAAATATTTTGATGGGTTTCATGATTTTTTGGTATAAGGGTTTTGGTGATCATTGTGTATTAAAATGTTTTTGGAAAAGGGAATTCGAATTTCATATTGTTGAGATACATTTTGCTCGGGACTAGAAAATCTCAAGTTGGGGGTGTGATTAACCAATAAAAATACATATTTTAATTACATTTTAATGGTATTAAATGTTCATTTTTGATCTTATGGGATATATTTATTGGATTTTTAATTTTTAACATCCATTCTTATCATTTGTGCACTTCATGCCTAATGTACACCAATTTAGGCCCAATGATTCATCTGATTTTAAGGATTTTAATTATAGATATTTTAATTTTATATTTTGGGAACTGTATCTACACTTAAATATGAACTTTTTTCATTCAGGGATCAATGGAGTATTCATAAAGGATGATGGAGATATTTGGAGATGAATGGAAGCAATTCTAGAAAAGGCAGATTGTACACTAGCCCAATGATGAGAATGTGGGACCCACATTACAACCCCAATTAAGTCCAAATTTCATGGGATACTATAATAAATATATAGTAACAAATAATTCTTCAGGATCTGGTGCTAATTAGGCCTCCATTGTGGTTATTTAGGTGGCCCAAGTTGAAGATAAAATTTTGGGCCAGATTCTGCGGCCCAGAACAACTGCTCACCATTTTACATATATCTTGTTAACAATAAACTATTTTTGGCTGAAACATTAAAAAAGGTTAGGGGATATCTGGATATTCATTTTTTTCTTCTATTTCCTACTCCAATTAGGCCATCTATAAGGTCTTATAGTTGCATATGTTCGGTGGAAGCAAGCTAGATGCCACCTCAGGTCAAGGATGGAAAAGTCTCATCTCCCTTACTTTTCACCACCCTAGGCCTACCATACTCAAGTGGGATCCTTTTTAATGTTGGAGTATCTACCGAAGGCTCAAAAATTACTATTTAAGGCAGTGGTGGTGGAGGAGTTTATCATCTTTTAGCTTTTTTTAATCTTAATGTTATGTTGCCAATTTGTCTTTGTAACGTTCTTCCTTCACATGTAAGTTGTTTTAATTCATCCTAGTTTCTTAATAAAAGTTATTCTTATACTATTATTCTTTTCTTCTCCATATCACTTTGATATTTTTGCCTCAAGGTGTGAATTTATTCACACCAAACATTGTGAAATTATTCACACAATGGTGGAGTGATCATTTTCTTTTTATTGTTTTCTTTACATCTTCAATTCCTCCTTCATGAGTCTACTTCCCGCTTCCATTGAAACCATAGCATCAATGGAGGGATAACCCACTTATGGGTTGATCCAAGGGAGTACAAATGGGCTGGATTGGATGTTATTTATCACCCCATTAATGTATACTCACTTCTTTTAATTGAGATTTTTATTTGATGATTTTAAAACTTCTTCGTCCTTGTTGAATTTTAAGGCCACATACTTTAAGTGTTAATACAAACCTTTACCTTAGAGTGTTCATAAATTTGATCCTCCAAGTGTATAGGTGATTAGTATTATTGTGTGTTGGTATAAAATCATTAAGTTATGAAGTTGTTTGATCTCCTTAAATGAGATCAAATCAAATATAAGAAATTGAAATAATTGAAAAGGGAATACCTCCAATCCACCCCAAGTGATAAACTGGGATAAACTCATTATTTTAAATTGAATTCACTTAAGTCTCTTAGAGTTCATTTAAAACCATCTTAAATCAACCCAAGTTGTCCACTTCATAGCCAAAAACAATCCATAGAATGTACGTGTCTGTAGGTACTTCTTAGGTCTCTGAGGATTCGACAACCCAAGCTAGACTATAAGGACCTTCCTACCTTCTTTTTTGGGTAAATTTGAGCATGAATCACATGTCCTGTCTGGAAAAACTAATAGAAATTATATGAGGTATTAAGGGAATGGTCCTTTATAGTTCATTTTTAATGTGAATATTTTATCCTATATGGGTAGAACATGGTTTAAATCAAACCATGAGAGTACCAAGAGAAATTATGTGAGGTGTTTTATTTATTAATAGAGTTTTTATACATGGTTGTCACATAGTCAGTAAACCATGCAGCCAAACTATGTTAGGGAATTTTTCTTAGCCAGTGTTAACATTATGGTAGGTGTGTGGTTTACCAAACTATGAGGACTAACTATGCACGAAGCCCATATTTCCTTTAATGGTGAAAAATAACCCTTTCCCTTATGTACCTTAAAGGTGAAAACCCCATTCCTTCTCTTCTTACTTGACTAAACCAGGTTCACCCAAGGGACATCCCCTCCCTCGTTATTACTTAAATTTTTATCCCCCTCCTATTTCAAGATTTTTTCTCTCTAATGAGCCAACCTCTCTCTTTTTCTTCCATTATCATTCCTTAACTCTCCCTTTTATCTTGGGTTTGATGTCCTCCATGAATCCTGATAGGGATTTTCAGCCACATTAAGGGTTTAGGGTGGGTTTTAATGCAATATTTTGGTTTCTAAGGCTTACTGAGGGTGTTTTATTTAGTAGTTTAGAATTTTTCACCATAGGAGACACATTTTGAAAAAGTTTTGGAATGGTTACTCCCAATTTGAGGTAGTTTTATATTTCCTTTAAATTTCATTTCATTGGATTATTTAATGTTTTGAATGCATTGTTTTGTTAAATAAAATGTATATGTGATAATCAGGGTGTTCTCGTAAATGTTTTGAGGGTTTTATTTCTTGTCATAAAGGGTTTTAATTGGTTTTCTTTATTTTTTAGGATTTTTTTTAATTCCAAGTGTCTTAAAATGTTTAAGAGTAGTTTTTTTAATGTATAATGGGTATTTTAAGGAATTTTAACAGTGTTTGGGTCATGAGTTGGGTGAAAATACGGTTTTCCTTTTAAAATGTCTAAAACTGATGGAATATTCTTGATTTCTCAAATTGATTTCCAAAATTTGGTTTTTAAGTAGATTAAATTTAAAGAGGAATTATAAATGGGATTTAAAATGGTTTATTATTTTGTGTAAAGTAGATTTCTATTCCAAGATTATATGTTAAAGTCCCATTTGAAAATTTTAAGGTCTTTTTATCAAATTTGTGAGTCCCTTGATTTATCCCCTTGAATTGTATGTTGGTTGTGGATTGAGACCCCATAGGGGGTAATGTTTGGGTATTCATATATTTCATATGAAAGGGGTTGTTCCATGTGAGGTCATTGGAGGTGTGATGTAGGATTTTATTCATTATGTTTTATTATTTATCATGTGATAATCCATTGGCATGTTTTCTACTCACCTCCACTTTGACTTGTCATTAGAACTTAGGTAGAAAATAGAATAATTGGATGCCTATTACACTAGTTCAGTGAAGTAACTAGCCAGTTCCCAAGGATATTTATATCCTCCTGAGGGTTTCTTTTCTCCTTGTGAGGCTCAAGAGGGTCCTAGATGGTGATTTTCCTATTTTCACTTAGGTCCCCTATATAGAGTGAATTCTAATGATACCAGTTCTAGTGTCATTCTAGTTAAATCCTTAAGTTTTTTCCAAAATTCTAGATTCTTTTTAGGATGAATTAGAGTATTCTATTATACATTTCAATTTCATCCCATTCCTATTGATTTTTTATTGGAATAATTTATTTATTTGGATACTTTGGCATGTTTTATTTATGGTTGATGTTATGTTTTTTTATTCATCAATTCAATTTTGGTCATTGGATCACCTTCAAATGGAATTGTAAAATGGTTTGGAAATTGTGCTTTAAAATTAAAGTGTTATGTGTTTTATACAAAGGGGGTATTTTATAAATGAAATTTTAGAACGATGTTTGTTTTTAAATAAATTTCATGTGAAACCCTTATTTTCTATTTATATTTCAAAATATCATTCAATAAATGGTATTTTGAAAGGAAATACCACAAATTATTTAGTAAAGTGCTATCATGTATGTTTTTATCACACCCTCTATACACCATTAATTGTATACAGTTCTTATGTTTTCTTGGTCAGGTTGTTGCAAGAGTTATGATTCAGGCTGGATTGTTGATGGATGGTGTTATCTTGGTGAGTGACTATAGGTCATGAGGAGGCATTAGTAGTGGGTTTATTTAATTTTTATTGTTGGGACCATTATAAATCATTTTTATTAGCCATACCTTCCTTTTTTATCTATTGAATATGCTTATGGATTTTTTCCTTATGTTTAATTTATGATTTGAGACTATATATGAGTTTTTTATTTTATATTATTGTGATTTATTCTGATTTGGTTATTTTTTAATTTATATTTTTCCTGTTTATTTTGATAACATGGATGTCCAATATATGGATATGTCATGTCAGATTCTTAGTTGGGATCTTGGTTGGTTAATCTTATTCAGAGGGTGAAATCATTCCCAATGTTCTATTCTTGATACCTAGGCACTAGTTTCTAGGTTGTGGGGATCAAGAACACCCTTCAAACCCAGTGGTGGGATGGGCTGAGTTCCACTTCAAGTGGAAATCAGGCTGATTTGTTATAATATATATTTGAAAGTAGAAAAAATTATTGTAATTTTATATTTAGAAACATAATAATGTATAATAAGTTTTTATTTATCTAGTTGAAACATAACATGATTCATATTCCATATGTTAACAGGAACTAATTTTATGGTTTTATATCATCCAAAATAGTATAGATGTGTTAGATGGGTGGTTTTTTGAGTTTCATCAATAGACTATTTTAGGAAAGGGTGAGGATGGATTAATTTTGAATATGAATACCAAGAATTAAAAATACTAAGGATAATATATTGGAGTAAAACCATTAAAAATTTATGTATTTTTTATACAATATTAACTACTCATTAAAAAATGAGATGTTAATGAATCAATAGAAATCAGTGCACCAATAACTACAAACAGGTTTTCAAACACCAATTTTTTAGGGTATATTTTCACCTTGTATTCCAAACATACTAGAGGTAATCATTTTTTCACAGATTTGTATAATATATGTGTAATAAATAAGTAGTGATTATTTAATTTTTAAAATGTTTCAAGGTGAAATTTATAATGACTTATATCTATCATCACTCACACATTGCATCATTGCAATAGGTATAGTGCATAATATTCAAGGTGATACTTTTCATACTACAAAATTTGTTAGGATCACTTAGGATATGGTCAACACTAGGAGTGGGGTTGAATCAGTGTTTATGACTTATATTCAATTAAAACATTTTCCCTTCCTTATCTCTACACTTATTTATTGAATGGTTCCCTCTTTATATCTCTCTTTTCTTTACACACCTTCATTTTTCATGCATATGATATGAATAGGAAATAAATACAACAAAGGACACTAAGATTTGTTAATTAGGTTTTCCTATAATATGGATGATTACATACCCATAGTATAGTTGTTTTTATCCCACACACACACAAATATCCCCTTTTATTATCAAGAGAAAGCTCGGGCAAGGGTATATCCTTGGATTTGTATTCTTGGCACCAACCAGGTACAATAAAAGCACCTAATTGCAGTTATTTTAGACTCTGGCACCAACCAGGCCCCCCTCTATAAAACATAGGATTCAGCCTCCTCGTTTTGAAGTAAATCAGTAATGAAGGATTCATTTCACTCCTGGACCAAATGCATCTGGTCACCTCCCTCAATGTGCAGCAATCCAAGTAGTTATCTCTTTTCTTATTCTTTATCAATGCATGGGATCAATCCTTCATAGTAGTGTTTGTCCTCTTAAATTCTTCAACACACAAAATATGCAGGATAGATGTACTGTTAGGTCTCTCCACTATTTATTCTTCAAATTATAAAATCTTCAAGATCATAATAGAGAAAGATAACATATTTTTTTCTTCTTCTTATCAGAATATATATTCACTGATTGCATAAATATTTTTTTACTTTCAATAACCTTCATTTTTTTTCTTCAATATCATTAAAACTGATCATATATAATATCCTTTAATTCTTATCAATACTAGACGTTCATCACCACATGATATCTAAAGTATCACTGCTTTATCTCTCCACACAACCATTTAATTATCATTGGTATTTCCTTAAAACTTTATCAATAACTGCATGCCTTTAATATCCATTTTTACTTGAAAATTTTTAGTATACTTGTTATAGTAGTAAAGGTTTATCTCAACATGTGGCTTGAATCTCACCTATGGCATCTTCTTCACCACATACCATAGTGTGGAACTTATTCTTTATTCTACACTCTTCATTATTGAATATCATAGCTTAAATCCTAGATAATCACAATTATAATCATGATATATAATAGTTTAGTAATAGTACGGTATCTTTATACTTAAATTATAAAAATAATTTTTCTGTATATTTTGATTAACTTATGGAAATTAATCATATAAAATAACATGGTAACTTCTAGAAACCTCACTATTTTGGTTAAGTCAGTGGATTTAAATCATTCTGGAAATGAATCTTATGCTCGAGGAATTTTCCAAAATTCTAGATTTTCTACTCAAAAATAATTATTTGTTTTACCTATACCTTTAATTTACTAATCTGTTTTGGGAATTTTAAAAAAAATCAATATGCACCCTCAAGATGACTTTTATGTTTTGTAGTGAGAGACAGGAAGTAACTCTCATGAGTTATTCAGAAGAATATTACATTTTTAGTGATTTTGTAAGTGACTCTTAAAATATTTCCATATAACTCTTATGTTCTCATTCAATTTCCATTTTATTAGAGTTCTATAACAAAGTTTCTTTTATGAACCTATAAAATGGATCTTACGCGGCTCTTTCCTTTGCAATTCATCAATTCTTCTCATAGATTTACTTTTTCACGTTGAGAAAACAGCCCATAAAAATTAGATCCTATATCAATTTTCCACTTTTAACTTTGAAATTCCAAACATAACTCCATATTTCTCAATTTAACTCAAATTCTTTAAATTACTTTGGAAAAAATTCAAATCTTCTTCAATCAACAAAAGAATAATTCCAAATATTTTCCACCTCATTTCCAAAACATTTTCTAGAAAATAATAATTCCTATTGAATTATTTAATATATCATTACTTAGTTAATAATTACCAAATTTAATCCAAATATTAATGTATTATATAAATACTCCTTTTAGTATTTCAATGGTATTTAACTAACTAAACCATATTTTATTTAATTGTCATCTAAGTGTACTCTTCCTAAAACATTTTTATCCTCTAAATGATAACACTTATTATGGAACTTATAAGGTAGCTTCCTCATGTAGATATTATATTCATCTATCACTAAAATTCATGGCACTCTTCTTATCTTATGAAATTCTAAATTTTAGTGAATGAAACATCCTGTTATACTAATTTTAAACTATGAGTATACAGAATATATTCATATTCCAAGTAGTAGTATTTGTATCATTGTAATGAATATGAAATTTCTATTTGAAACTTTGTAATATTTCAAATAATATTTTCATAGTAGCTCATGAAGTCAGAGTAGGATTTTATGGACCATGGATCCTCAATGTTTATATATTAATAATATTAAATATAATATATCATGGGCACATAGTTTTTTATAAATAATGGAATAACACTCGGATGGTGTCTCGGGTAGGAAAACCAATACCTCTATTAAATATGGATCATGGGTTTTAACCTAGGTTCTATATAATTCATATTATCATTGGATGCTTTGATAAAGTGTTTTCATGGGAAGATTAAATGAATTAAATTAATTTATTAATTAAATTTTCATTTAATTTCCAAACCCTAATGGTAACTCCATTATAAATTCCTCTTTATCAAATTCCATAGGGTTATCCACATAACCCTAAAGTATTGAGAGGATGGAGATAACTCTGGTGGAAATCACTTTAGTGGATGATCATGGGGTCATAAATTGAGGATGAGAGTACTGTGAGTCTTGTCATAATATATGGAGTTATTGGATCTCACCAGAAGTAATGATGTAGAAATTTTCTTCTTCGATGATCAGTCCAACCCAAGGTAGGGTGTATGATTTTTTAGTTTAATCCTTATTTATGTTATGAGAAAAATGATAATTAATTCCTTAAAATTAATTCATGGATTGTCCTTCATTGGTTTTTCCAATGTTTATTTTCTCTTCTAAGATCAAGGAATTTAATGTTTATTTTCCATTGAATTTTTTTATTTGTTGATCCATCCTATTATTTGGATTCCAAATATGATGGACAATTGAAAATGACCATTGATCAAAGATATATTTTTGTTATGTACATTTCTCCCTTTGTTCTTCAATGTTCATCAATGAAATTTTAGTTGGTCGGTGATTCGACAACTCCCAGGTGGACTGATCATTGTGTGTTTATTATTTAGCACAAAAGATCATGGCCATGGGTTTTTTGGGTTTTGGAGATGTTATGGAGGAATGTTGATGATGATGGGAATCTGATGATAGTTTGGGTGATGGTGTATTTTCAAGTAGGATTGAGTAGATCTCCCTAGTAGTGTGATGATGGGTGTTACCAAGCTACGGGTGGCTGAAATCTGGCCACTAGAACCATTGTGGGTGTGGTCGACCCAGATATGGGTGTTATGGCATGATTCCCAATAAATTTGAAGGTAGCACAAAATGTAAAATGTGTGTGAAATAGGTTGTAATTTCTATGATATTCTATTATACACAATATTTATTGTAGAAGAACACATGCCTTTTTTACCCCTCAATATGGTGGATATAGTTACATGTTGAGTTAAATATCACATGCCATGTAGGAATCCCATGAATTATGCGACCCTTAGCTATATATCTCATCATTTAATAGGAGTACATGCCTATAAGGACCTATGGTCCTGCACATTATGTGTTACAGGGAACACCCTATTTACTTTAGAAAGTGCACGGGATTAGGAAGACAACACACGCCGAGTGCTGACCTGGCCTATACATACCATGTGTGAAGTAGAGTACACCCCATGTACTCTATAAAATACATGTTATTGAGAAAAATACACACATAGATAACCATATATACCTCTAAATGTCATGTTTTTTAACAAAACGTCATGTACCATGAGGGAGATATATCATTTGAGGCGGCAGTACATGGGAAGTACTAGAATCTATGAGACATGATGTCTACCCCATGGGAAATTTTGTATACTTATTCGAGTGAAAGTTAGATCCCTTGATCTTATCTGATCATTTTATGTATGATCTTGGATGATTTTCCTCAAACCATATTAGTGTGGGTACAATCCCTCCTTCAGTTATTCCAGAGTGAGTTTTCTTAGCCCTCCTCTATGAGGGTTTAGTGCGGTATGTAGTATTGAAAATTGGATGTAAAATCACCTTAGAAAACTTGAGTTGGTGTCCCTCTATGAGGCATGAGGAATTGATCCTAATTCCTATCATTCTCCCTAGGTAGGGTTAGGTATCACATAACCTACATACTAGTGTGCTCTATCCCCTACCTAATGGTTCAATCCAGTTAGGTTCAAGTGTCCCCCATTAGCCCTAGGTGTGATCCTTTATCTTTGAATCAACATTTTTTTCTTTTGTTATGTTATAGTATGATCGAGTGAGTATCATTGATGAGAACTATCATTTACCTTGGTGTTTATTCATGGTAAGACCTGACAATTATGCCCACTTGGATGAGTGTCATCGGTATAAAAAGACCTGATGAGTGAAATCTATCAAAAGGATGTTACCTTTGAGCATTTAGTATAATACAAGATTGGTAGTGAGTATGTGACCTCACCTTGAGACTCGGGGTCTTCCTTTGGTAATATCTTGTTATCTTATTTATTCCATTGGATTTTTGATTTAGAGATTACTCCCTCATTGGTGATTTTTGTTCGGTGATTTCATTGTGTCCTACTAGGTATGCTTATACTCACCCGTGCATGGGCTCTCCCCACACATGGAGTGTCTTTTGAAGATTAAGTACATTTCTATGGAGTCTTGGGAGGACCAGGAGTGGGTTGATATTAGTTGTTTTAGAAGGACTATGGACATTTCCAAGAGTTTTCATCTTGATAGTAGTCTCCTTTTTTTAGTGGGTTTGACTCTTTTGAAGTGTTAGTGGGATTTTATTTATCCCTTTTTCTTTTTCTTTTACCTTTATTGTACTATAATTTGGGATATATGTTACACAAGAATTTATAGTATTAGTTTTTCATATGTTTTGCATTATATTATTTTATGTAGATGTGTGCATGTATATAAGTAATTTAAGATAAAGCCTCCCATGTGTTTGATAGTCCTACTCAGCATTAGTCTTCTTCCCCTATCCTATTAGAGGTGGGTTTGGGGTGTCACTCTTAGCTTACCGCTGACCAAGTGGTCCATGGTGGGTTAGGTCATGACAGAGTGGTTTCATAGGGAGGTTCATCTTGGGATTGGATTTTGGTGATATTCTATTTGTGAGGTTTAGTTTGGGAACAAGGGAAATAGTTTTAAAGTGTTTCAAGTTTAGATTTCATGTTAGGGAACCCAGTGATGGTGTGGAAACCGATGTACCTATTCACTAAGACTGTGATAACCTACTTTTTTACTTGGAACATGTAGGCATTGGTTTCAAGGAAAAAATTTCATGAATCATGTAGGAATAAGTTATGGTTTCCATGTCCTTATTAAGATATCTCCCAAGATATTCTACTCTAACCGAGTGAATCTTGGTTATTTTTGGATACCTCCACAATGATATCCAGCTAAGATTCTATAGCAGTATCATGATTATGATCCACTTAGCAATGATTCTTTGATTTGGGGACCTACGCAGGAGGATATTTCTTCGAATGGATAGCGAGTGGTACCTCTACCCATTGAATAGTATGTTGACCCACATCTGAAGGCTCAGTTGGATTCTCTATTTCAGGTTGAGCAATGTTTGGTCCTGAAATTATCATCAGATGATGAACCTATGATGAAAGAACTTTTTTATTTTAGGAGACAAAGACTTACCAGGTTTTTTGGTGAGATAGATCCCCATCCACAGGTGGTATAGGAATGTCTTGAATCTTAGGTGTGGGTGTTTCACCTAGTTAGGACCCCTCTTAATGGTGGTCCTAGAAGTTTGACTTCTCCAAGGTGAAATAGGGTGTGGTAAAGCTCTATGTTATTGATGTTGATATGGATTTGGTAATGCAAATAAGAGGGACACTTCCCCCCACTGAGACGCATTCTCTTATCACATAATTTAAACTTGTACGGGTGAGTCGGTGCCACCCAAAGTGGATAGTGTCAATGTGTGGCAGATGAGTTCCTTTGATTTGTATGCTTGATACCATTTTTTATGTGCTAAGGTGTTAGTATGAGACCTATTTATGGAGAAAAATTGGTCAAGGGGAAGGATGGATTTAGGAAGTATAGGCTTTTGACTTGGAGGCTCTGAGTGTATTTTGAGGTATGACCTATGTATTCTCTACTCCAGGTATAGTTTTAGTACATAATCACAAGATAAATTTTTTAAACATATCCCTTATTTGAGACTACTGATTCCAGTGGATCATTTTTTCTTGACCCTTATGTTTGGAGGCTCCTACAGAGAAGTTTCAATGACCAAACACTTATGTCAATAGTGTGACCTGAATCTGGGTGGAGATAACCTCACATGGGATATTTCTATAGCATCAATGAGGCCCTATTATGTTTTCCATGATATAGACTAGTTTTATACTTTCCAAGTCCTGTTTTACTATTACTAGGGATGGTTTCAGTGTATCTGAGTTGGTGGGATTAATTTTTCCTTCTTTGGTGAGAAAGGATTCTAGTCAAAGAAGGATGATCTCGTAAGTAGGAGGATACATCCAATTACCTATCATTTGGAAATTATGACCCTAGAATCAACATATACTATGAGATTTCAGTTTCTTGTGGTGGTGGAGGAACATGATTTCATACTTCCTAAGGGTGATATAGGCTTAACTCTCATCTAAAGATCAAATTTTTCATATACCTACACCAATGGATGGTCCAATATTTGTGCCAACATATTGGATAACCCTATAGTGCTTTGAGAGATAAAGGTGAAGTTGGAGAATCTATATAGAATGAGGGATTTGTTAGACCCATTGTGTTACCCTGGGAAGCCTCAGTATTGTTCACCAAGATGGAAGATGTGATGTTGAGGTTATTCATGGATTAAGGTCACCTGAACGGGGTGACTACTTGGAAGGATTGTCCAACCCTGGAGAATCAATGACATATTCGACCAATGTTTAGGGGTGAAGTGGGTCTTAGAGTTTGACCAAAGGATGGGTTATCTCCAAATCTATTTTCAATAGGAGGATATAATGAAGGTTTATTTCTAGATCATCTACATTTACTTTGAGTGCTTAGTGATTCCCTTAAATATAGAAAATTCTCTAATAGATTTTATAGGACTCATGAACTGAATCTTTCATCCCTTCTTAGAACAATTTGTGCTGGTATTAAAAGATGAAATCATTATGTACTCAGTGTATGTGGAGGTGAAAATGAGACATTTGAGGATGGTCCTAGACATGCTTTGAGATTTCCAACTTTATGGGAAGCACTCAAAGTGTTAGTTATGGATTCAAGAGGTCCACTTCTTAGGATATGTCTTCTTGAATGTGAGAGTAATAGTGGACCCAATAGAGTTTGATGTGGTATTGTCTTGGAAGCCACCTAAGAGTGTGATCTAGGTTTGGAGGTTCCTTGGTTTTTCTGGATTACATAAGGGATTGTTCCCAACTCATCTAGGATTAGGGAACCTCTAAAAACATTGATGTAAAAGGGGAATCCATTGGTGTGGGAAGATAAGTTTCGGTAGACTTTCGAAGAGATACAATATTGTGGACACAAACCTCCATCCTGGGACTTATAGAGGATTGTGTTGAGTACGTGGTGTTCTACGTTGTCTCTAAATCTAGGCTTGGATGCATTTAGATGAAGTGGCAGGAAGTGATTGCTTAGGGGTCCTGTCAGCTGAGACCCCATGGGAAGAAATAAATGAACCACAACTTAGAGCTAGCAGAAGAATTTTTTTCCCTGAAGTCTTGGTGACACTATCTTAAGAGAGGTATTTTATGACCAGATATCCACTATAAATACTCCTATATTATTTTCAAAAGTTGGGGATCACATCATCCTTGTTCAAGTACGGATGATGGAACTAGTCACACTATGAGAGGAGCTTCTAAATAATTTTAATTCCCTAACCCCTATTAGTAAATTCAGGAGAGGTGAGGATGTATTAAGATCCTTTAGTATCAGTTTGAGTAGTCAAGTATTTAGTACCATGTTGCTGATCGTATCTCATGATTCCTCATCTACCAGCAGGAGAAGGCCAAGGTGCTAATATGGGAGTGGAATTATAGGTGGTGTCTCCATGGTTTTCATGATGGGACTTTCAGAATCAGTAGGAGTTCATGAAATTATCTGGGTTATTTTAGTATACCTCACCAAGTCGAATCACTTCTTTTCTACCCAATATCATAGCATATGGAGAGTTTGGGACTCTTATGCATGAAGGAGGTAGTCAGGCTTCGGGGAGTTTCCTATATTTTCATTTCATACCGTGATTCTTACTTCATGTCATGATTATGGAGAGTGATTTGGGATTATTTGGAACTCAATTTTGATTGAGTGTGGTGTTTTCACCCCCAGATAGGTGGCTAGGAAAAGTGGACCATTCAGTTTTTGGGATACATCCTTTAGGTTTTCATGCTAGTTTTGTTCATAGCTATCAGGATCATCAACCATTAATGGAGTTTTCCTATAACAATAGTTACCACTCCACCATCAATGAAGCACCATTTGAGGCCATGTAAAAGAGATCCTATAAGTCACAATTATACTGGTCATAGCCATGGTAAAAAATGCTTATAGACCCAGAGTTGGTACAAGTGATGATAGTGAAGGTGCAGCTCATATAAGGGTAGATGAGGACTTCCCAGAAATGTTAGGGGTCCTATTCAAACAGATGATGGAGGCCTTTGGAGTTTAATGAGGTAGACCACATGTTCCTGATTTTATCACATCGATGAGGGCTATAGAGATTTAGCAAAGGTATAAAACCATATTTGAGGTTCATAGTACCTTTTTCTTATTATTTAGTAGGTTTATCAAGGTGGTGCACCACTTATCCCTACTACAACAGTTAGATTAGGTTCATGATGTATTCCATGTGTCACAACTAAGGATATATGTGCACAACCTATTTCAATTTTTGATCAGGGTGATTTGGACATTGAGGGTGAGTTACCTTTTCAAGGATCCTTGTAGAGTTTTAGAATTGATAGGTGAATTCCCTTAATTAGAAATATTTTTCCTTCGGTATGTTTTCTTTATAGACATGGGAACCTCCATGAGAGATTGTGGGAGTTGGATATCCAGATGCGAGTTCATTATCCTCAACATTTAGATAAGGTTTTATCTTTTTGAGTTGAATAGTCTTAAAGGTGGGAAGAATTTAATGACTCTAAAAATTTCTATTTGAAACTTTGGAATATTTTAGATAATATTTTCAGAGTAAGGGGTGAAGTTAGTAAAGGATTCTAAGGCCCATGGAGCTTCAGTTTTGATATATTAAAGTATTAATTATAATATATCACATGCACATAGTTTTTCCAAAATAATGGAATAAATATCAAAAGAAATATTGTATGGGAAAACTAATACTAGAATTAAATATGGAGGGTGGGTTTTACCAAAGGCATGACATGAGTCATTTCAGTTTCAGATACTTTTATAGAGTGATATCATCGGTGGATTAAATGAATTAAAGTAATTTATTAATTTTATTTTCACTTAATATTTAAACCCTAACAACATCTCCTTTATAAAATCTTCTTTGGAGAATCCCTAGGGTTATCCACGTAACCCTGGAGGATTGAGAGGATGGCGAGAACTTTAGTGGTGAGCACTTGGGTGGATGGTCATGGGGTCATGAATCAAGGATGAGAGTACCATGAGGCTTGTCGTCATTAATGGAGTTATTTGATCTCACCAATGATAATGATGAAAAAATATTCTTTATTAGAGATCCATCCAACCCAATGTAGGTCATTTGATTTTGTGGTTTAATAATTTTTTATGTTTTGAGACTAACATGAATTAATTACCCCTAAATTATTTCATGGATCTTCCTTCATTGATTTTTCTAATTTTTGTTTTCTCTTCATAGATCTAGGAATTTTGGGTTTATTCTCCATTAAATTTTTTGATTTGATAATCCACCTTGTTGTTTGGATTCTGACGATGATGTCTAAATGAACACAGTTTTTGATCAAATCTCACTTTGTGTTATGTGCATTTATCCCCCTATTCTTCTATGTTCATCAATGTAATTTTAGTTTTTCAATGATTCGATGACACCTAGGAGGACTTATTTTTTTGTATTTATTCTTTGGAACAATATATCATGGTCATGAATTCCATTTTGGGTTTTGGAGATGTGATGGAGGTGTAACAATGATAATGAGAATCCAACAAAGGTTCAGGTGATTGTGGATCTACAATATGGAATGATTGAATCTCCATAGTGGTATGAATATGGGTCTTACCAAGCTACAAGTGGTCACAATCCTTCCACTGGTGATGTTTTGGGTGTGTCCAACCTAGATCTGGGTGTTATGGCATGATTCCTGATAGATTTAAAGGTAGTATTGGCATGGGTGAGATGTGTGAAACATGTTATAATTTCTATGAAATTTCACTATACACAGTGTGTAATATATAAGAACACATGTCATGTGTAACCCACTATGTGGTGGCTTGGGTTATGAATTTAGTTAAATATCACATGCCATGGGGGCATCCCACACACCGTATGACCCTTAGCCAGCTAGCTCGGTGTGTACATGAAGCATACACCCAGGA
Source organism: Viscum album (assembly GCA_963277665.1). Taxonomy (NCBI): domain Eukaryota; kingdom Viridiplantae; phylum Streptophyta; class Magnoliopsida; order Santalales; family Viscaceae; genus Viscum; species Viscum album. Next base: position 1,137,321,290 of record OY728122.1, read on the forward strand.
GGATATGTGGCCCTACACACCATGTGGGATGGATCACAACCCGTATACTCTATAAATTCCATGGTCTTAGGTATAATACACATGATGAGTTCCATATCGTCCTCTACACATCATGTGTGATGTAAAGTACACCCGATGTACATCAGAAAATACATGATCTTGAGAAGACGACACATGTCGAGTGTTAACCCAACCTCTATACACCATGTATTATAACCACGCATTTTGTATCATGATGAATAAATTTTTTGTGAGATGGAAAGACATGGGTATTTCAAAACTCAGTGAGGCATGTTGTGTACCCCATGGGACACGTTGTGTACTTCTTCAAGGGAAAGATGGATCCCTTGTTCTTCTCAGACCAGATGTGATATTATCTTGGGAAATTTCCCTCAAACCATAATATTATGGTTTTATTCCCTCCTTTAGTTTTTCTATATTGAGTTTTCTAAGTCCTTTTCCATGAGGGTTTAGTGTTTCATCTAGTCTTGAGCATTGTACATAAGATCCCCTTGGAGGACAAGAGAAGGTATCCTTCTGTGAGCCTTGGGGGTTGGATCCTCATTCCCATTCTTCTCCCTATGTAAATTCAGGTACCACGTGACCTATATACTGGGGTGTTTGATTCCCATCCTAGTGAGTTAATTTAGTTAGGGTCATATGTCCCACAACTGGAAAATTTATTTTTTGCAGTAGGTCATTTGCAATGGGATCATGTCACGAATAAACTTATTTAAGATGGTCCATCACAAAAAAAAAGATTATTTGTAATGGGTAGATATCACATCGCAAATAATATTTTCTGGTATATAAAAAATATATTTTATGATGGGAAGATTCACCCATCGCAAATAATTATTTTCGGCGCATGAACTTACCCATTTAAAAATAATAAAATAATAAATAATAATAATAAAATAAAAAATAATAATAAAAATAATAAAATACCAAAATTAAAAAATTAAAAAATATTAACAACAATATAAAAACGCACTATATAGAACTATAATATATGAATTAGTAAAAATATTATAAAAATTATTTATATTCAAATGTTTATCAAAATAAATGTGGAAAAAATACATAAATCACTAAGGGGGAATCTAGAGGAGATGGTGGAGGGAACTTCATCCCTAAACCCGGAGTCAGGCATCATATGTACTCCATCATCTACTTGTGTTGATTCTCCTACCATCGATGCATCTCCTCCTCCTCATGTTGTTGTCGATGGAGCTCTTCCTGGTCCCTACGCATGCTCTCTATAATATCACCTTGATCTCACAACTTCTCCTCATATTGTGAATCAGATGATGATAACTCTCCATGAGCTCCCCTTAAGCTGGACAACAGCATCACAGTGGTTCTATAATAACTCTAAGACTTCAATTGAGAATCAATACCAATAACTCATCCTTTCTCAAAGGCATACTGAGTTTTATACATCCATGTTGTGACATCAAATCTGGCTGCACTAGTGCTCTGATCCTTGGTCTCAACCTCGCTCTTATCCTATGTCTGAGAAGTCATGGCCTCATATGACACCTTCAATTACAATTTAAAATTAAAATATATAAAATATTATTTTCAATTAATTTTAAAACTCACAAAAAAATTATATTGATTACAATATGATGAGGGAAACCACCTTTAATCTCTCCATTGATAGTATTTTTGTACATCATCTTATAAACATTGAAATCCATAATATCGGGATGTTTGACTTCTTATATGAGTATAAAATAAATAGATCACATTTAAAGTTATATAAATTGTTAAGAAAAAGTACTTAATAAGATCCTCTCAAGCAAGAAACACTATTCATTTTTTTTATTCCTCATATGCACTTGTATTAAATCAAAAACCATTCACCACATATGAATTATAAGATTTAACCATTTTAGATGGTGGGTTACTCAATACAGACAATTGATTATCAATTTTATTAGCATGTTGAGATACCTTTAAATTTGAAAAACAATTATCAATATAATAAGTAATAAATTTATTTTATATGTTAATCCATAAACAATTTACTTTACCAGTTTTTGAACCAAGTATGGAAAATTATTTTTATGACATTCTTCAAGAATAGATGCTATAATTTGTGGAAACCATTTCTTGATATTATTATTATATAATCTAAAAATAAAATAATATTAATTTTATTTTTAAAAAAATATAGAATAAGTGATAGGATCACTCACTGTACAAATGATTTCATTTCTTCACAGTTGAGCAGAACATATGTATGAGCCATGTGATATTCATCATCTCAAATCCATCATTCATGAACTCCACCAAATCCAAGTTCTGTTTGATTAAAAAATGATAATTGATTGTTCATTTCATCATCAACATTTCCCTCATTATGGCCCATGCAGTTACTTTTTCAGGGATATTCATATTGAAAATAATGAGAGTAGAAAAAAGAAATTTCCTCATGTAAATAAGCTCCTGCAATTGATCCTTAAACTAATGATTTGTTATATAAATTTTTATTCAATTTCTGAGTGCATCTCTCATATGGTTACATCCATCAGAATTGTACCGGCCCTCCATATTTTTCTTCATGTGAAAAATGTAATGTCAAATTTTCCATTGAATCAAAGAAAGTTGATGGGAAAAAAATTTCTAGTTTACATAAAAAAACATATTCTTAAAGTATACTTAGTGCATCATAGTCTATTATCACCATACAAATGTCTTAGAAAAAATATTACATTTATGTTAGCACATCCCAAATCATATAATTCAATAAACCTTTAAATCCAATCAATAAAATTGTTTCCATTATAACATGACATTCTTGACTTTTTAATATGGTAATATGACCATTTCTAACACATCTAGACAAATTAGAAATATAAACATCCATAATCTTCAAATATGCAATACACTAACAAGTAATAAATTAATTTCTTTGAAAATTTTATAATCTCATTTTGGATTCATTAACTTCTATGATCTATCATTTTTAAACAGTTCAAGTTCTGGTTGCCTGCAAATTTGGGAAAAACCTAATTATGCTTTTACATTATCTTTGGTATTAATAGGTATGTCCAAAACTATATAAAATATATTATCAAAATATATCTTCTCAATATGAATGACATCCAATATATGATAGAACAACAAATCAAAATAATATAGAGGATCCCTAAAAATGATTCATTTTATCAAATTGTTTTTGTTCCCAAATCCATCTATTTTTCGTTGGTTTATAGTAGGTCCAAAGGTATTGAGATCTAATGAATATAAAATAGATTTTAACTCAATGACTAAGATCATTATTGTAGATCCATCTCTTTAAATTTCACCTTTTCTAAAATGATTTAGTTTCATCCTAAAAGGATGATTGGAATTAAGAAATATTTGATGTTAATAGAAAAACAAGGTTTTCTTCCATTGATGAGTATAAACACATTATTTTCACTCATACAGTATGAACATGATTTTGGACAATGTGTACTCTGTCCAGATAACATGCCATATGTTAGGAAGTCACTAATTGTCTGTATTAATGCAGCTTTCATTAGGATATTTTGTTTTGAAAAAATATCATATGTACTGACACCATTACTCCACAATAAATTTAACTCAATAATAAATGGATTCAAATAAACATCGATATTATTTTTTGGATGTCCTAGAATTAATAAGGTAAAAAAGATATATGTCTCATTCATATACATCCAAGGAGGTAAATTGTATGGAGTTATAAAGATGGGCCAATAATAATATTAATTGTCATAATAACCAAATGGAAAAAAACCATTAGTATAAAGAACCAATCGCATGTTTCGAGATTTTTAAGAAAAAGACAGATGTAATTGGTCAAAATGTTTCCATGAATCTCCATCACAAGAATGATTTAAGATTTTACCAGTTGAAATATTGGTTTTGTGCCATAAGATCAATGACATTGTGTTCTGAGGTATAAATAAAAGCTGAAATATGGGTATAAGTGAGAAATACATCAACTATTTTATAATAATCAATCCAAACTTCCCTATTTGATCCTCTTTGTACCTTGATTGTTCACATGTTGGACAACTAACTAACATCTCATTTTCACCATAATATAATATGAAATAATTTGAACATGCATGAATATTTTGATAACCAAGACCCAAATTATGAACTAGACTCTTGATCTTATAGAAATTTGTAGGAAACACGTTTCCTTCATGTAACAATTCTTTAACCAAATAGAATATATGATCAAAATAGTTATTTGACATTACATTATCTTATTTAATAGCCATAAATTTTTCAATGGCTTCAAATTTTCTTATCTTGCAACTAGGATATAACGCATCCTCAACAAATATAAAAACTCATAAAATTGATATGGTTCTAGATCAGGAGTTAAATAAATATCATCTTGAGTTTTAGTTTTTTGAAAAGACGGACTAGCCACATAATGTGCTAAATTTTGAAACTATGATGGATCTAGAACCATATTCTTAGTATATTCTCCAGAACTACATTCACCATTTTGATACCAAAAAACATAATATTTTAAAAAACTAAAACACAATAGTTGACCCCCAACATTGTCAAATGTTTCAAACCTCCTCAGATCACATTTATTACATGGAAACTTAATTTTCCCTTTTGAAACAACTTCTGGTTTTGATGATGCAAATGATAAAAAATATTCAACACCATCAATATATACAGGATTTATACCAGAACTATTTGGATTCCTGTGATGATTTTTCCAATCATGATCATGTAATAAAGATTATTGTTGACTTATTCCATATTTCACTAAAAAATATAAAATAAATAAGTACTACTAAATATTACTAAGTACTACTAATTATTACAAAGTACTACTAATTATTACTAATTACTACTAATTAAAACTAATCAATACTAATTAAAACTAATCACTATTAATTACTACTAAATACTTATGATTAAAAATAATTATTAATAATTAAAACTAAAAACTTATAATTAAAAATAATTGATGTTACTTAAAATTAATTAATGAAAAATCAAACTAACTAATTCTAATTAAATCAAATTACTGCTAATTAATATTTATTATTACTAATATAAAATAAATTAAATTAATTAAAAATAATAAATAAATACCTTTAAATTGAATCTTTTGGCATATTCAAAACCATAAAGTTCCTTCCCTATATAATTTAAAACTTTGAAAACTTTATGTAGGAGAATATGATAGAAGAGGAGGAGAGGGGAGTTTAGAGGAGAAAAAAATGAAAAAAAAATCAAGGGGGTATATATAGGTTAGATAAGTTTCAACAAGACTATTTGAAAGGGAAACTCATTGCAAATAGTATTAGTTTTGATGGGTCTAGTTGAAAATAGAACCACTATACTTAATTATGATGACGGTAAAAAAATAATTTATGACAGGACCCATCGTAAATACCCTCTGTCGATAGCTTATTTGTGACAGGAGATAATGTCATCACAAATAACACATAATTATAAAAATTATTTGTGAGAGGACTCACTGTAAATACTCTCCTACCAAAATTTTATTTGCAATGGTGGTTAACATCCATCACAAATAACAATAATAACAGAAGGGTATTTGTGGTGAGGGTATATTCCCATCGCAAATACCCTTCTCTGGGTTTGGCGCATAGTGTGCACCAAAAGTATTTATGATGGGAAAACATTCATATCGTAAATAAAGTTTTTTAATGGATATTTGTGATGGTAAATGAATCTGGTCATAAATAGTGTTTTTTGAGAGACTATTTACAATGGGCGATGGTCCTGTCACAAAAGGTATTTTTTCTCACAGTTTCCCCTATTGGACCTGGGTATGATCTCCTATCTATGTATCAACATTTTTTGTATTTTGGTATGTTTTAGTTTGATTGATTGAGTATCTCAAATGATCCCTCCTGGTTCCCTTGGTGCTTCTTCATGGAAATATCCAAAGAGTATGTCCTCTCAAATGAGTGTCATTAGTATAGAAAGACATGAAGAGTTAGTTCTCTCAGATGGAAGTTACCTTTGACTCTCTAGTAGAATCCTAGACTGTCAGTGAGGATGTGACCTCACCTTGAGACTTGGAGTCTTCCCTTGATAATATCTAGTTATATTTTTTATTCCCCTACCTTTGTGATTTAGAGTTGACTACCACTTTGATGCTTTGTGTTTGGTGATTCCAGGGTGTCCTATTGGGTATGTTTATACTCACCCCTACATGGAATCTACCCACACATGTCGTGTGTTATGCATATGATAGGAATTTTGATTGAGTCCTGGGATGACTAGGAGCAGGAGGAGTTTAGTTGTACTAGGATTGTGTATGGTTCTAGGAGTTTGCATCTTGATAGCTATTGGCACTAGAAAACGTGTCCACAAGATATTCCAAATGCTTCCATACATGATCCAAGAGCATATCCCATTTTACAAGATTTTATTTGACTGGTTTTATATCCTGAATGGAGTTATATATTAGGAGTTATGGAAATTCGAAGTTGGGTTGGAAAACTAGTTCACGGAGCCCATTCTCAGTTCTCCCTTTATGATCACGAAGTAGCGTGATGGAAGCCTCTACAAGTCAAAGGAACTTTACTGAAGCCTCCACAAGCACTATGAAGTCCATGAAAGGAGCATCTAAGAGTCCGAAGAACTAGAACGGAGCCTCCATGAGCACCGTAAAGGTCATGACGATAGCCTTTGCAAGTCCAAGAAACTTGACGAACTTAATGGATCTGCCTTAGATTACGAAACACTATTTGCTTTGCGATGCAATTTTGAGCATCATGAGAACACCATTACCTATAAATACCCCCTAATAACTTCATTTTATAGGTATACAATGCTGGTTCACACCCTTGCGCTCTTAATTCGTGGAGCTCATGTGCTCTACAAACACCCTCTTTCATGGAGCCCTCATGCTATGTGAAATATCCTTCCTTATGTTCTTGATATCCTCCACCCCAAATGGAGATGCCCTTCGCAAATTCCTATTCCCTTTGCATAGGAATAAGACCCTCTTAGGAACTTGAGGCTTTATGAAGCATTCTTCCTTCGCAAATCACTTCCCCTATGAATCAGGGCATACTCCACGAGACCCTGAGCTTTGTGAAGCCCCATGCTCCACGAGACCCTAAGCTCCATGAAGCCCCATGCTCTTCGAGACCCTAAGATTTATGAAGCCCCATCCTTTTCAAGACCCTGAGCTCTGTGAAGCCCCATCCTACGTGACACCCTATGCTCTGCGAGACCCTGATCTCCGCGAAGCCCCATGCTCTGTGAGACCTTGATCTCTGTGAAGATACTTCATGAATCCCTATCCTTCATGAATCTTTTTCCTTCGTACCCACCAGTCCATACCGCATAGGCTGCACCCCCTCACCCCCACTCAGGATCAGCACTGGGATATGGCCCCAGCCCTCCGAGTCAATCCCTTCGCTACCATCCCTGACCCCCAATAAAAATGTAGAGTCGCACTGCAAATTTTTTAGGTTGGGACGTTAACATTTTTCATTGCGCACCCACCTTCCACCTATAGAATACCACGATTCTAGATACTCCTCCACACTCTATGAAATACCTTGAGTCAACATATTACGTTTGGTCCCTTTCACATATTGTGAGTTGAGATTATTTTCATCAATTCCCTAAGTACCTTAAGTCGAACCACTCCTCATGTAACTCATCCAAACCCCATCACCTAACTCCTAAACCAGGATCCCCCAGAAAGGGAAACTCTTGCATAAGTCCCAACACCATCCATTTCTAGGTGCCTTATGCCTAATAGTCATATCTATATGACTTTAAACTGTAGTACACCCTATATGAAAAACATAGGATTCCTCTTTCTCTAAACAAGAGATGTCTTATGCACCAAGCATAAGATGTCAACAGTCCTCTCTATATGACTATAAACTATAGTACACACTATATGAAAAACATAGGATTCCCCTTGTTCCAAAAAAGAGATGCCTTATGCATCAAGAATAATATTCCAATAGTCTTATCTATACGACTTAGTATACCCTATATGAAAAACATAGGATGCCTCTTACTCCAAACAAGAGATGTTTTATATGCCAAGCATAAGATGCCAATAGTCTTGTCTACATGAATATAAATTTTAGTACACCCTATACAACAAACATAGTATGCCTCTTATTCTGAATAAGAGATGCCTTATGTGCCAAGAATAATATGACAACAGTCCTCTCTACATGAATATAAATTGTAGTACACCCTATGTAAAAAACATAGGATGCCTCTTGTTATGAATAAGAGATGCCTTATGTTCCAAGCATAAGATTTCAATAGTCCTCACTACATGAATTTAAACTTTATCATTCCCTATAATTCAATAATAGGGTTCCTTTTTTCCAAATAAGATATGCCTTATGTGACAAGTATAAAATTCCTCATGCCATGATTACAATGGCGTAATTTCACGACCGTTGGAATCCGTTCGAGCATTCCACCACTCCACCTCATGATTCATGTTTCCTTAATTCGGATATTCATCCTATTTCATGTCTGAAAGGACCCCCTAAATAGCCTGGTCCCATGACGCTTCGACTCACCTACCATTCTGAGCCAATGACCCGAAATACTTTGGATGACACTTCGAGTTTGACCCCATATTTCGAATACAGTCAGTGGTTGGACCTCTTTTGTTTTCTTCTATCTCAGGATAATGTGATTTGGATGTTTCATTTCGAATATGGTCAGTATTTATCTCCCTTCATCATGTCTCTATCATTATCTTCCTTCATATGATTCACACTTTTCATCTCCCTTTGTTCGGACTGATCCCAACACCCTTGGAATTATACCACTTGTGAACTAGTGCATAGGTGTAGGCCCCAATTATATGCCTTAACCCACCAGTGATTTGGGATTTCATCATGTTTAGACATGGGGAAGACATTATGGGATACTCCCATGTGTAAGTCCCTTCCATAGATGTCTCCACTTAGTGGCACCCGGGCTGCTTCCATGCATAAGCCCCATCCATCATTTCCACTTCTTAATGGAACTTGGGATGCTTCCATTCATAAGCCCCATCCATCATTTCTGCTCCTTAGTGGAACTCGTGAACCATCCATGTGTAAGCTCCTTCCATCATTTTTTCTCCTTAGAGGCACCCGGGTAGCATCCATGTGTAATCCCCTTCCACCGTCGTTGTTCCGTAGCATCGCCCAGTAAGCTTCCATGCATAAGCCCTATCCACCATTTCCACTCTTTAGCATCACTCGGGCAGCTTCCATGAATAAGACCCATTCACCATTTCCACTCCTTAATGGGACCCAGGCAGCTTCCATGCGTAAGCCCCATCCACCATTACTACTCCTTAGCAGCACCAGGGTAGATTCCATGCATAAGCCCCATCCATAATTTCCACTACTTATCAGAACCTAGTATACTTCCATGTGTAATCCATATTCACCACCCTTCATGGTTTCACCTTTGTGCCATGATTGTCAAGTATTTTGTTGTCTCATGTTTCTCACACCGAGCCTGACTCACATGGGCTTAGAGTAAGCATCAACCATGACATCCTATATGGTTCACCTTAGTGTGTAAGTCCCATGCCACTTTTTGTCGAACTACATGGACTTTGATCCTTACCCTTTTCAGGAAAAGTATATAGGAATCCTCCCTGAGGTTCAAGACCATCGTCCATCGGTCTTAACCACTTCACATCGGTTCACCCTCATCGTGCATGACGTTAAACTGTATGTCCCTTTCGTCATGTATGACATTAAATTGTATGCTTTCAAACTACATGGGTTTTGATCCCTATCTCCTAGATAGGGTGAATAGGAATCCTCTCTGAGGTTCAACCCCAAACACTAGTAAACATTGGTGTCCCCTTTGTAGGGACCCACATCCTTGGCCCACCCCATAGTGGTATCAGACTAGTTTCCAGGTCGTCTTAGCGCATAAGCCCCACATTCAATCCATACTCCTCTAACAAAGAGTGTACCTCTTATGATGGGTTTCTAACCATGAATAAGACCCATAATTTCTTTGATTTTCTTTCCTTTGTGTACACCCTGATTTTATGCTCCATCCTAAACTACATGGACTTTGATCTTTTCCCCCTTTTGAGAAAGATACATAGGAATCCTCCATGAGGTTCAAGACCATCTCCCATGTCCCATCCTGGTCTCTCCCTTGAGCCTTTGTGTTTTGGGAAGATCATTCCTTAACCTAAAGGTTCTACTTCCTTCGGGTCCCATACATGCATCCATTATCTTGAGTCACCTCCTCAGGTGACTCATCACCTCATCACAAAACTACGTAGACTTTGATTCCCCACTATAGGAATACATGGAAAACCTCTATGAGGGTTCAATCCCAATGTCATTATCTTCGCATCAGTTCCATACCTTTCATTTCACCGACTTCATTCAACCCTCCATCATCCATCCCGATTCTTACCCGAGATGCCACATCCTAGTGAGATTATTTCATACATCCAATTACTTCCCTTTGCAGCACCTAGGTAGCTAACCATACATAATCCCTACACAATCCATAACCATCCAACCAAGAGTGTCCCTATTGAGATGGCCTACTAACCATGTATAAGCCTCAACATGTCTTAGGGTTGTTTTCCTTTGTGTACATCCTGATTCATCACCCCCTTTGAACTATTTGGGTTTTGATCCCTGCCTTCTACACAAGGTACGTAGCAATCCTCCCTAAGGTTTAATCTCAGCCAATGGAAAACCCTGGTGTTCCCCTTTCTAGGGTGCACTCTAACTGATCCTCCCTCAGTGGTGTCCAGACCAACCTTCACAGTGTGACATTTTCCCTTTATGGGACACACCACCCTACGTACGCTCTCATTGAGAGTTTTGATCCATCCATATGGTGTCCCCCTTTCTGGGGTGCACTCTCCCTGATCCACCCTCAGTGGTGTCCAGATCATCCTTCATGGTGTGACATATTCCCTTTTTGGGACACACCACCCTTGGTACACTCTTATTGGTCATCCTGATCCATCCATCTGGTGTCCCCCTTTTTTGGGTGCACTCTCCTTTATCTGCCCTCAGTGGTGTTTAGATCATCCTTTACAGTGTGACATCTTCACTTTATGGGACACACCACCCTAGGTCTTCTCTCATTGAGCATTTTGATCCCTCCATCTGGCGTCCCCCTTTATAGGGTGCACTCTCCCTGATCCACCCTCAGTGGTGTCCAAATCAGCCTTCACAGTGTGACATCTTCCCTTTATGGGACACACCACCCTAGGTACTCTCTTATTGGGCATCTTAATCTATCCATCTGGTGTCCCCCTTTTTGGGGTGTACTCTCCCTGATTCTCCCTCAGTGGTGTTAAGATCATCCTTCATGGTGTGTGACCTTTCCTTTTATGGGACACATCACCTGGGTTCATCATTAGAGGCACTTCAACCCATCCAATGGTAAACCATCTAGGTTCTCCCTATATGGGATCCACCTCTCTGATCCATATTCATGGGATGTTCTGATCAATATTATCCTATCTCTATAAGATGTTAAACTCATGGCCTACCCCGTGTTGAACATGGGATGTCTGAGGAAAACCTCAAAAACTATGGCTTAGGCGTCCTTCTCCATAAGATGTTAAACTCGCAATATACCATGTGTTAAACATGGGAAGCTGAGGAAAACCTCATAGACATGTCACTATCATAAGATATCCTATGATCAATGTGGGATTCCTTGGGGTTTTTCCCCCTTTAGATTCCCTCCTATGAGGAAGAATACAATTGACCAATTTCCACGCATCCAGAGATGCCTCGACATGCCTAATGTTATCATCTACTCCAACTGAAGTTTTCTGTCCTATCAAGACCCCTTGGAATGTCCTAGCAGAAGCAATGTAATTAACTAGTATCCACAAAGACATGGAACTGGGAAGAGTTTCACGAACAACATCTTAATCTTTAAGGGAGACCCGGACTAGGTGACGAATTCTGAGGAGTAATCCACAGAAGGAGAGACTGAAATACCATCATCCCATTTCGATCAAGGAGAAAACATCCCTAAAGAAGTGATGGATGTCACCTGCCTTTAGAAATCAGGAATTCAAGGAAACAATTAGTGTGTCCTTGAGAGACGATGCGCGCCCCATTAGAAGTGTTGGAAACAATAGAAATTCCCATTTGTTAGTAGGTTGGAATATTTTTCAGTTTCGGTGGTCTTGTATTTGGACCTTTTTCTTTTGTCATTCCCTTTGTTGTACTCTGATTTGGGATATATGTTACACATTCATTTATAGTATCATTTCATTATATTTTCTACATTATATTGGTGTATAAAGATGTGTGTGTGTGTGTGTGTGTAGTTACTTTAGGCTAAGGCCTCCCATATGTGTGATATGCCTACCCAGTGCCAATCACTAACCCCTAGACAATTAGAGGGATGATTAAGGTGTCACTCTCATCTTACCACTGACCAGGTGGGCCTTAGTGGTTCAAGTTGTGATAGTCATCTTCAACTATATTTACCAAATGAATATCATTTATAAAAAATTATTATTGGTATCAAATAAAACACTTTTTCATTTATGAATAAATATCTACCAATCTAATGGAATAATTAAATTACTTACTTATTTTCCATTATAAATAGTGTAAATAAATCACTTATTTGTTATTCATTCATGAAAGTACATTCTTCCCTTTTAATGATAACTCTTTACCATGTAGAAACCAAGATGGAACTTCCACCTTCTTCTCACCAACATTCTTGGGAACTAAAAACTACTTCCTAAATTTACTTATTAATACATATTGACATAATGAAACCTTCTTATTCATTTAAAAAAATAAATCAAACACCAAGTGGGTCCAATAATCTCCCATTTTGGATTTGTTATCAATACCAATATTGAAAATGAATTTCAATATGTTCTTCATCCATTTCTTTCTATCAACCTATTGATAATAAATATAAAGACTCCAAAGAAAGGGTGGTATCAATTCATATAAAGAAATGTGACATCAATTATTCTACTATAAGTCTACTTAAGTCATGATTGGTGTAGAAAATAATATGATTTAAACTAAACAATAGGTTTTTTCATAATTCAATAGAATATAATAACAACTAAAAAATTCCTTTTCAGGGGTTGTTCAAATGTTTTTAGGATGATACCAAATTATTGAATGAATTATCATGAAAATTTGAACTTAAAATCCTACACTCATCTTAACAAATAGATTAAACACTTTTTAAATAGCTAGAAGGTAAAGCTTTAGGGATCATCCCTTGATTTTTTTCATATTAATGACATTGATCAATTAAAATTCTCCCCTTTAACATCATACTTTATCTTTTCAAATCATGGTTGAGAGGATAATAAAACATAACTCATCAATGAAATTTTATAATCACTTTCCATAAATTCTTACTTTTCATTAAATTATATATTCTTGAAACTTCTTAAAATTTATCTCCCTTAAAGGATAAACTTCATCTTATCTTCATCATGGTTGATATATTTATCAAATAAACATTAAGATATAAAATGTTGAGATCACATAAATATTTTGACTTTCAATCTATTTTCCAAATTCAACATCATACACATCTTCCTCATTTTTCACCTAAGCATTTTCATCACCTTCAATTCGTTTCATTAAAAGAACAAACAAAATATATGGGAATAGGGTGGAACTCCTTTTCTTATTAGTGAAAAATACAAGGTTAAGATTTTATTTTCAACCAATACACCCCTTTACTTTTATATCCATCTTTGGGAGAACCCTTTATGTTTTATTTTCTAATTTTCAATGAAATTTACTCTTTGGGTAGCATGGTTTCATTTTTTTTCTCAACAACTTATTTTTGTTAGTCTCTTTTTTGAATTAGTCAATAGTGAACATTCATTTTTTGGTGCTTGTTGTATCTTCTTTAGAATCTATATTTGAGTTGGAAACATGAAAAAGTAATCCTTTAAAATATGTATTGCATGCTTGAACCTCCCACAATGCTACTCATGAGGTCTTGAGTTGTCACCTTGTGACAACTTCTTGTGAAATTTGATTTATTCATATAGAATTATTTATTTTCCTTTTGTTCTATAACTTTATTGTTATTAATCCATATTTATTTACAATTATAATTAGGTTGTACAAATAATCATTCATTATTCATAAACATGGTCAACTTTCTTGGATCTTCTACAAGGATTCTCATGTATGATTTTCACCAAAATAGTCCCCTTGTTCTTATCTTGGATTGTTTTTTCTTTATTCTCCTACTTTCTTCCATTAATATAAATACCTATGTATTTTTTTAATGTTTCCATAGGGTGTTCTATTCTTACACAATAGAATCAGGTTCTTCTTTTTTGTGTAATTCCCTTCTTGATCATCTTGGGTATGATTGATTCAAAAAAATTATTTTACTTATAACCCAAGGATGACTCACCATTCTTATTCACTTTCATTTTCTTTAAAATTTGTGGTATTATTTATTTAGAAACATTTGAAACATGATTTTTTGATTTATAATAGAATGATTCTTCACTGTGATCACTCTCATTATAGATTCCAAATAATTTTTCAATACGCTTAAAATTGTTTGAGGTAAAAATTATTTTCTTTATTATGAAGACTTTTATTTTACTCGTATTTTCTCCCCCTTGGTATAGGATTTCCTTAAATCCCATGAGTTGAAACATTATTCAAATAGTCAATATCCTTGTGTTTTAACCTTATACAACACCAGTAATAACCAAAAAATCATATTCTTCTTTGAATATCAGGTTGATCATATTGGATACCATGACATTTTTTTGTAGAAACAACATTATTTTAGGCAGATCGTGGTGAACATATTCTATTACTCATGCTCAAATACATCACGTATGTATTAGTGTGTTCCTCATCATTTTTCTTTATCCACATTTTCCTATATTTTTATTTCATACCTATAATTTTTTTACAGAAACAACATTAGCACAAAACAACATTTTCTGGAATAAGTGGTAATTTTTTCTTTGATCTTGCAACAGTTTTTTTATCAAATGTCCTCAATCTCTTCTTTCCATGTGATAGAGGTATTTTGGAATGAATAACCGAATTTAAAGAATGAATGGGGGTATCCTTTTTCTAAACATCTTATAAATACATGGCTTAAACTATTACAAGATTTTTTTAGTTTAAACTCAAGCTTAAGGAATTTCATATTGAGGATATTTTTCTTATCCTCTATTGGATTCATTCTATCTTCACTCATTTATCTTCTCAATATCCTTCTCAGCATCATTATGTATCATATCCTTATCTTGTAATGAGTTGAAAAGTGATTTTATCACCTTTATCTTGAATTTCGATTGAACATTCTTGATATCAATAATATCCTTTTACTTTTTAAGAAATGAATGGGACATCTTCTCAATCCATTTTAAGGATTATTCATTCTCTTGAGTTTCCTTGAGAAACTACTTCTAAAATCTATATCATTTTTATTCGAGCTATAAATTCCATATAATTGTTTCCTCTAGTTTTTTTGTGAGACTTTTTAATAGCAGTTCATTTTGTTTCCATACCTTTTTCTTCATCTCTAATTCTTCCTCAAGGTAGGTGATATCCTCCTATATCTCTTTAAAATGTATAAAGATAAATATAGCTACATCATTGGGTAGCTTCTTTAGGGCTTTCTTCAAGTAAGAACATGATTCATCATATGCTTTATCAAGTTGATATTTAGAAATGTGATATTCCCCAATTTTTCTTGATTCATAAAAAGAAAAATCTTGATAAGGAATAATAGTTACCATATGTTCATGTAAAATTTTTGAATCACCTGAGGTAGAAGTGTTTTAAATATTTTTTTTGGTGTATTTTTCCATAAAATCTCCAATGTTCATGCTAGATCTGATATCATCACGATTGCATCATGTAGAAGTTGAATTTTATTCCTCTTTACATAATATGGCTTCATTATTCATATTTTTTAACTATTTATTATTTTTTTTCTCTAAATCATTAGAATTTATGGAACTTTTATCATCAATATATACATCTTATCCATGTATTCACTTCATGTTTACTTTGGAAGTGAATTTAAAACTTACAAAAAAACATTCAAATCATGAGGTTGTTGATCATTCAATTAAATCTATAAAATGTGTTTTGATACTAATTTTTAGGATAAATTGGGATATTTACAACACTGAGAGATGGGGTGAATCCATTTTAATGACTTATAATCAATTAAAAAACCCTTCTTTAAATTTATGCCTATTATGTTAATGGATCTCTCTCACTCTTTTCTCTATACACCTTTGGTTTTCATGCATGTGACATGAACAGGAAAGAAAAATAATAAAGGAAACTAGGATTTGTTAATCAGTTTCTCCTCCAAGATGGATGACTACATCCTTAGTGTATAGTGGTTGTTATCTCATACACAAATATCCCCCTTTTTTATTATCAAGAGAAAGCTCGGGCAAGGGTATATTCTTAGACCTGTATTCATAACACCAACCAAGTATAATGAAAGAACCACTTTTTGTTTATTTTAGGATTTGGAACCAACCAAGAATTCCTCAATAAAATATAGGATTCATCAAAATCCTTTGGAAATATATCAGTAGTGAAGGCTTCATGTTTCTCTTAGAGAGAATGGGTCTGATAACCTCCCTTAATGTGTAGCAATACAAGTGGTTACCTCTTTTATTCTTTTTCAATGCACATTATCAATCATTAACAATAGAATTGGTTCTATTCAATTATTTAACACACAGAATATGTAGGATGGATTCAGTTTTAGGTCTCTCCACTCTTTCATCTTAGACTCACAAAATCTTCAAGATCATAAAAGTATTGGATAAAATCTTTCTTCTTCTTCTCAGCATATATATTCACAAACCATGTGAATATTATTTCACTTTAAATCATCTTTATTTTTATTCTTCAATTACATTTAAAACTAATCATATATAATGTCATTAACTTCTCCTGGAGACTCAAGCTTTCATCACAACATGATATCTGAATTATCATTATTTTCTTTCTATGATACCCCTTAATTATTGTGGGAATTTCCTTCAAAATTCTAATATAACCATGTTCCTTTAATATCCATGTTTGTAAGAAAATATGTAGTTAACCTATTTTCATAATGTATAATTATCTAACAGTGCATCTTGAAGCTACCCTGTGATATCTTCTTTATCATGAACCACAACATGACACACATTCTTTCTTCTTCACTCTTAAACACTGAATATCATAGCTTGAATCATGGATAATCACAATTAGCATCATGATATGTAATAATTTAGTAATAATACAGTATCATCAATATTAAATACTTAAAATACTTCTAAAAATTCTCCTTAACTTCTAAAAATTAATCTTCTGAAATACCCAGGTAACTTTCAGTAACCTCGTGATTTTGGTTAATTCAGTGACTTTAACATATTCTAGAAATAAATCTTATTATTGAGGAATTTACCAAAATTATAGTATGTATTCTCAAAAATAATCATATTTTTTACCACTTACTCATATTTAATCATTCATTTGAGGACTTTTCCAAAATTTAGTATGCGCCATATGAATTACTCTTATGTTTTTCAATTAGATTTTGGAAGCAGCCCTTATGAGATCTCCATATAAATCTTATGTTCTAATTGAGTTTGTATGTGAATCTTATGAATTTTATAGATTAATATTACACTCTCATGTATTTTACAATTTATCAAAATTTTGAAAAAAAAATTACTTTTACTAACCTAGAAAATGACTCTTACATAGATCATGACTTTGCAAATTCATCGATTATTCTCAGGGATTTACTTTTACACATTAAGAAAATGATTCATATGGATTATATCCATTTTCAAATTTCTACCAATAACTCAAAGATTATATAATTAACTTCATATTTTTTAATTTAGATCAAACACCTCAAATTATTTTGGAGCAACTTCAAATCAGCTTCAATCAATAGAAGAATGATTCTAAATCTTTTCCACTTCATTTCAAGAACCATTTCTAGAAAATAATAATTAATATTGAATCATTTAATACATAAATAATTATCATATTTACTCCAAATATTAATTCAAAATATAAATAATCCTTAGAGTATTTAAATGTTATTCAATTTCCTCAACTAAATTTAAGTCTTCAAGAATCATCTAAGTTTACTCTTCATGAAATATCTACATACTCCATGGAACTCTTCTCAACTTATGAAATTATCAATTTTAGTGAATTTAGAATCCTTATATACAAATTTTACTCTATGATTATATAGAATACATTCATATTACAAGTAATATTATCCACATTGTCTTCAACGAGATTTTCCAAATGAATATCCTTTACACAATATTATTATTAGTAGAAACTCGAACCCTTTTCTATTTATGAATGGATATGTTCCAATAGAATGGAATCAAAAGCGTACTTACTTCATTACCATTATAAATATTGTAAATAATTCACTTATTTTTCATTCATTCAGGGTAACATGTTCTTCCCTTTTAGTGAAAACTCTTTAACATGGAACAACTAAGACGAAACTTCCACCTTCTTCTCATCAATATGCTTAGAAACTCCAAAATAATTTCAAGTTATAATCCCTAATATATATTGACATCATGCAAATTTCTTCTTCTTTTATAAAAAATATAAAAAACACTAAGTGGTTCAAACGTAATTAACAGTATATCATTTGAGAGTTGGTATTTAGGTAGCTCATGATCTGAGAGCTGGATACTTGTTATTGTTGGTGATAGTGATATTCAAATTGTTAGATGATCTATTAGAACATTCATAGCATGGTATTTCTTTCTTATAATGTCACATAATAAGAAAGGGGCATGCCATTTCCAATTTATAAGATATTCACTATCTTATAAAATGAATAAAAAGGTTATAAACTGTTATATGTAATAACATAAAGAGAAACAAACAACTAATACAAGGCAATAAAAGGGATTGATTATTGCATCATGAAAGAGGATTAAAAACCTTAATTTTTCTCCACCACGGATCCTAACACATTTAATCACATTAAAAGTTCATGAAAAACATATTTCAAAGATAATTTAAATTTTGAGAAGACATAAATGATAAAGAGTGTGTTGAGTTTATTGGCTTCCTGGTGAAATTTTGCAACACGACTAATTAGGAATATCCATTATAAATATATATGTTAGATACATTATCATAATTATTATGTATAATTATTGATATAATATTTATATTACAGCTATAAAAACATTCTCATTAGTCAAAATATTTATATTACCATTGGGAAGTCGTGTGACAATTATATCATCTTTTTTCATTTGTAAGTCACTATAATCAATCTATAAAATAAAACAACATGGAACAAGATTAAATTATAAGTAAATTAGAACATGTTGTCAAAGTGTTTGAAGAAAAAGAAACAGAAGATAGGTTTTTTTAATACCTACCATGAAAATGTAAAATTATATACCCTGATTACAATTATGATAATTTATTTTTCTTAATATATATAATCTAGGGTAAAGGTTTCAAACGCGGTGGAAGCACTGGTGGGGAATGCCCAACTTGTCTTTATGTCATAATCAATGATTAATCTAAGATATACATCGATGAAGAATAATATGAACAATATAACTAAATCAACAATTAATTTACATAAGAACATTGAAACCAAACATAGGATCTTCACATAATAAATTTATAATGAAATTAAGTAATTAATGAATTACCTTGCGATGAATTCATTCTTCATTGATGAATCTGACAACGTTTATATGTCATATTGTCATTGTATTGTAGGAATAAAGTTTAGATTACATATAATGGTGATCCATATGTCTACCAAGAATCTATGAGCATCACCATAGGAATCTCCAAGTGCTAGCACAGAATATCCTAATGCTTGCATCGTTCATCCTTGATCGCCACAAGAATCTCTTCCAAGAAGAATTTCGCTCGATATCTCTGTAACAAAGAGGGTTGATAGAGGAGGATCACTCTATATTCTTTATATTATTCCTAGGGAGGTGATTTATAGGTCTTAAGATAATTTTTCAGAGTCATTGTGCACAGCCAACATAGTGGTTGGTGTTAATATTGAAAATAATATAATTGGGTTTAAATAATGATAGAGTTAGAAAATAATAATTACGCATGTTCCCTTATTATTTCCTTAGTCCCTATGGAACCTCATGTCTATAATACTAATAATATTATTATTATTATTATTATTTAACATTTGAAAAAACAAAAAATTAATTAAATATTATTTCTGTAATAAATTATTTAAAATTTATTCAAATAATATTTAATATATATTATTTCTCATAAAACTTATAAACTAGGTCTACTATTATCCATAATATTTATCAGTCCTTGAATAATAACTATTTTTTTAATAAATAAATATCACTACATTATTCACTGATAAATAAATAAATATTATATCCACTAAATAGAAAATAAATATTTATTAAATATTTTTCTCACAAAATACTTACCGGAATAACTTATGATGGAATATATGAAATCAATCAAACATAAATAATTATTAAACCACATATAAAAATATTATTTATTAAAAAAATTAAATAATAAAAAATAATATTATTTAACTAAGGTTTTTCATACACTTAGTATGTGGACCTCTAGGTTGCTTTCTCAGTGTTATTAGGTGGAGCCGCCCAAAGTCCAAGGTTAACATCTAGCAACATGCCAAGAAACCTATAGAGAAGAATTTAATGTCACAAAAACATAAAACCTCATACAAATTCTTACTATGTAATATAATATATTTATCATGATATCTCAAATCAAGAAGGTTTCATACTAGTGTCATCAACCTATATTCTCTATGCCTCATTCTTTGATTTTTTTAAAATAAAATTGTACATAGAACACATTGGTCATGTATTTTTTTATTTTATTTCCTTTCTATCAAATATCCTAAGATACCAACTTTCATTAAAGAATATAAGGGAAAAATATTTTCTCGTATTATTCATTAATGTAATATTACTTGTTACGCACCCAACATATCATACCTTGCCATGAACATATGTCATCTTGATTTTCATCAATACATAAAAGTGTACAACTAATAATATCCATTAATAATAATATTAAAGTATAAGGATCAATAGAAAGGTCTACAGATTGGAATATTCAATGACACATAAAAATGTGGATTTCCGAATAGAAATTTATGTTCTCATAATCTCCTGTGTTGGAAATTACCAAGGGTAAACACCATGATAAAGTGTCTCAAAGTCTTATGAGTCTCCACATATATTAGCCTATATAATTTGTGTCCCATCAAAATATAGAATATAATTAGAGAAAATATATTTAAGAATATTGTTGTGGAACTTTTGGGTTATCATCATAGTGGTGAACTGCTATTACCTTTTAGTGCACTAATTAATATTAGGAAATCATCACAAACTATGTCACACATAAAAACAATCATGATGTAATAAGAAGTTTATTAACATTCAAAACAATGAATATAGTTAATCATAAAGTACATAAAAGTTATTTTTATGGAACCAACTCCAACAGACTCCCACTTTCACTAGATTCGACTGCTAACAACTTTCAATATGATAGATCTCACATGATGTTCATGCTTCTACTAAGATAAGGATTTAGTTAAGGGTTACTCCATGTTTTCTTCCATGGGAAATATTCTTTGTGCATATTCACCCCTCTAAGAAAAAATACTCAAGAGGTGATACTTCTGGAGTATGTGATTTGTTTGTTATTGTGGTCTTGTCTCTAATGAAAGAGTCGTCATTGTAGTATTATCACAATATAATGTGATATGGTATTTACTGTTGGAAACCACATCAAGCTATTAGAAAAAAAATTATATCCAAATAGATTATTTGGTTGCATTATAAGATTCTATATACTCAGAATCTACTGTAGAATTAGTGACAATTGGTTTCTTTGAACTCTTCCAAATCACAACTCATTCATTGAGACTGAAGACATGACTAGATTGTGATGTTAGATCATTCAAATTTGGTTGAAAACTAGCATCAGTAAAACCCCTAATGAATAGTTCCTAATATCCTCCATACATAAGGAACATATACTTAGTTATTCTCAGAAACTTAAGGATATACTTAACAGTAAACCAATGTTGTTTACCTAGAACATCTTGATATTTACCTAAAATGCTCAAGGTGTAAGCAACATCAAGCCTAGTAAATAGCATGGAATACATGATTAATCATATTAAATAACATGGAATACATTTTCTTGTAAATATATATACCATGTGACACAGGGAATAATCCTATCTTGGATTGTTCCATACTAAATCTATTTAGTATCTAGTCAATGTATGTACCTTGACTTAGTCCAAGAAGCCTCTTGGATCTATCATGAATGGTCTTGATCTCTAGAATGCATGTTGTTTCACCTAAGTATTTAATGGAGAAACACTTATTTAACATTTCCTCAATTGACTGTAATATGGTTATATCATTTCTAATAAGTAATATTTCATCAGCATATACTACTAGGATAATGACTACACTCCCACTAAACTGCTTGTAAACACATGGGTCGCATTCATTCTTAATGAAACCAAGTTCTTATAAAACTTCATAAAACCAAATTTTCCATGGCCTGGATAATTTCTTCAATCCATAAATGGATCTCTACATATTTCAAAACTTTTAGAATTATTTGGAGTCACAAACCTTTCTGGTTGTGTCATATAGACATCTTCCAGGATCTAAAAAAGCCTCAGACACTCCTAAAAACATCCTAGGATGCTGGGAATGTTTACAATGGAAAAATAATGGATTCAAACCAGAAAAAAATGAGTCATACCTTCATGAAAAATTGGGTCATTATAACCTCCCCTCCTTAAAGAAACTCATCCCTGAGTTATCCTTCAAAGGGTAAAGAGGGATCATATAAGAAAATCTCCGGTCATTAGGCTCAGACATTAACTTCATGCTCCTAGGTCTCGTCCTGTACTCGGTCGTGCTGTTTTCGTACCCATAATAAATGAACTAACTTTACTCGAAGTGTCTACACACTCTGATCCACAATAGGCACTAGGTACTCCTCAAAGGAAGCATCCACATATAACTCAACCTCATCAGGTTTTAAAATGTATGTTGGGTATGGATAATTCTGGAAGAGCTGAAATGTGTGAAAAATGACATGCATAGACCGTTATCTCTAAGGAAGTATTATCTGATAATCCACTAGTCTAATTCTCTCCAAGACCTTGAAAGGATCAATGAATCTAGGCAATAGCTTACTATTCTTCCAAATTCATTTATGGCCCAACCTAGTTGAAACTCGCAAGAAAACCCAATCCCCAACCTCGAACTCAAGAGGACGTCAGCATCAATTGCAATATGACTGTTGTTTGGACTGAGATATCAACATGCGCTTCTTGATTAGTTTAACCTATTCTAAATTATCCTCGATGAGATATGGTCTAAGAAAAGTTTCCTCCTTAACCTCTAACCAGAACAGAGGTGATCGTCAAGGCCTACTATATAAGGCTTTATAAGGGGCCATCTAGAAGGTATCCTGAAATCTATTATTGTAAGTGAAATCAACTAGGGGTGTATGTTTCTCCAAAGAACCACCAAATTCAAGGAAACATGCACAAATCATGTCCTCCAACACCTGAATCATACGCTCTGTATGTTCATTAGTCTGAGGGTGATAGGTCGTGCTCAGAAGCACCTATGTACCCAAGGCCTTCAACAACCCTTTCCATAACTGATATGTGAAGTGATTTTTCCTATTAGATATGATTTAATGTAGAGATCCATGAAGATGTATGACCCCCCTGAACATATAACCTCCCTAGATCATCTACTGAGAAAGTCTCTCAAACAAGTAAGGAGTATGCAACCTTTATCAACCGATCAACAACTCCACAAACTGTATCATTACCTCGAGTTGATATAGGAAAACCAGTCACAACATCCATGGAGACATCTTCCCATTTCCACTTGAGAATGAAAAACTATTTTAAAATTCATGTCATTCGTTGGTGTTCCACCTTCACCTACTGACAGGTGGAACACCGAGTGATAAATTTGGATATCTCCCATTGCATACTAGGTTTCCAATACTGGAAATGTAATTCTAGATACATCATGGTGACACCGGGATATACTTCCCAAACTGAGGCATGAAATTCTCACATCATCTCCTCTTGGATTTCTTCTTGGACCCATACATGCCCATAATAGCGTAAGGTCTCATCCTCATCCACAGTCCAACTCGAAGATGAACTGTCATCTAAAATATTTTCCCTAAGGACTAAGCCCTCAGGGTATGAGAGTTGTCTCATTCTCACATGTTCTTGAAGGGTAGAGGTCATTAATATTGCCATTAGTAATATCTAATTGTGATCCTCCTGAACCTCAACACTCATCTTTGAAAACAAGTCCATGAGATGCCACTCACCACTGGCCTCTAGAACTGCCTATGTTTAAGTCATTTGGCTCAGAGAATCAGTTACAGTATTTCCTTTTCCTAGTGTACAATCAAGCTCAAAATCGAAGGACTATAGATAATCAACACATTTGTGCTCTCTGAGATTTAGACCACACTTTATGAATATATACTTGAGGATTTTCTATTTAGTGAACATGACAAAATGCTCTCTGAGAAAATAATGTCTCTAACATCATAGAGAATAAACGACAGCTGCTAGCTTGACATCATGTGTCAGGTAATTCTGCTCGTGAGGCCTCAACTAATGAGGCATGTACGATATGACTCACTCATCCTATATCAAAACCACCACCGACCTAATACCTGATTTGTCATAATAAACCATGTAGATCATTCTTGGCTCTGGAAGAATCAATATCAACGCTGAAGTTAATCTTCCCTTCAACTCCTCAAAGGCTACTTCACAAACTTCTGACCATAGGAATTTCTCACCCTTCATATCCAAGCCTATAAGAGGAACTTATAGGTATAATAAATCCTAGATAAAACATATTTAATACCCAAATATCCCCAAGAAACTCCACATATCAAAGATTTTCTTTGGATTCTCCCAGGAAACTACAGCTCTCAACTTCTCTAGGTCTACTAATACTCCTGACTCTGAGATGATATAACCTAGGAAGTAAACTTTATCAATCCAAAAGTGGAATTTTCATAGATTTGTGTGAAGATGGTTCTATCTTACTGTGTTTGTCATGATCTCGAGAATTTGATAATGGTCATGTTGAGAAAGATAATACACAAAGATGTCATCCACAAAGACTACTAAGAATGAATCTAGAAACTGGTGGAAACACGATTCATTAAAGGCATGAAAACAGCAGGTATTTCCATGAGACCGAATGGAATTACTTGATACTCATAAATATCATACCTGCTTCGAAAAGTTGTGTGAGGTATGTATAAAGACCTGACATTCACCTGATGATAACCTAACCCAAAATCAACCATTGAAAACACCATCACTCCTTAGAGTTTATCGAAGAGGCTGCCTGTTTGAGGAAGTGGATGCCAATTATTTACCATGAACCGGTTCAATCATCGGTAATCCACACATAGTTTGAGTGTATTGTCTACCTTTTTTATAAAAAGGACTGGTGAACCCCATGTATAAGTGTTTGGGCATATCAAACCTTTAGCCTCCAAGTCTTCTAACTACTTCTTAAGCTCCAGAATCTCTGTAGGCACCATCCTATAAGAAGGAATGGACACTAGTGTCTCTCCTAGAACTAACTCAATGGTGAATTCAACCTATCTCACTAGAGGTAGCCAAAAAAATTTTAAGTAATATGTCCTTGAAATGATCTACCAAAGGAGGAAAAA
The DNA here is from genome assembly GCA_963277665.1 of Viscum album. Taxonomy (NCBI): domain Eukaryota; kingdom Viridiplantae; phylum Streptophyta; class Magnoliopsida; order Santalales; family Viscaceae; genus Viscum; species Viscum album. Next base: position 1,137,347,083 of record OY728122.1, read on the forward strand.
TATCAGGTCGTAACCCCTGATCATCCAAGAAAATATTAGAAATATGGGTTGTCACACTGCACAACCTCTGATGCTCAGGTATTTCTTGAGATGTATGAACATCCCATTCTCACTTTTGTACATTTCTACTACCCTCTAATGATTTGAACATCACCCTCTAGAAATAATAGTCAATATGGGATCTATAGATAACTAATTAGTCCATCCAGAGAGTTTCATCAAATCCCATCATGTCAAGGATGAAAATATTCCATATGAAGAGATATCTGCCTATCTCAAGGTGATAATCCTTATATCAGAGAACACTATCTAATAGGGTACCCAAAGGGGTGTTGAGTGTCATGAAACCATAGAAATATACTATCTAAAGGCCCAAAATCTCCAGAATTTCCTCAGATATAAAATAGTATGATGTTCTTGTGTTAAATAAAGTAGACACTAAAGTATAGGCTACTAGAATAGTACCTCTAATAGTAGAAGGTTCGACACTCTATTCCTTAGGCATAGGTTTCACTACGTGTAATTGGCTCGTACCGTATCCCTAAGTCACAACCAAACAACTCTGAGCAGTCCCACTCTACTAGCGCTGCAAGTCTTTAGTCTGATTCCCTCTATCTCGATCGCCACCTCGGCCCGAGCGGCCAGTGTTATTCCAGCTAGTTGTCTAGATAGATACTATTGTCCCCACTATAAAACATGGGGTGGGTGTAGACCCCCTATTACTGGGAACTGGTGGAAAATATCTACAAAAGCACTGGATATACCCCATCTTGACACTACCTCTGAAGGACCCCGAAACACCCTGAGAAGGGAGGGGTGAATTAGGGTGTCAATTTTTTCTTTTTAAACTGATGGATCTTGTTCCTACATTGGTAGGAACCTATTAAACCTGTCATAAAAATGCATGAAAAGAGATGATATGGAAATTTTACTTGGTTCACCACAAATGGCTACGTCCAAGGAGCATAAGCCGACAGTGTGTCGGTCATACCAAAGTCCATTAATCTTCACTAGATGTGGAATACAAAGGTTCGGTCACAGTCACTCTGTGCTAGGTGCACTATCTTTACAATGTTTTAGAGATAGCTCATCTTGTCCCTCATATCACTTCTATCGACTCCCCCTAGCTCACTTCTTTGAGAGAAATCTAACTCAGTTTATCGACTTGAAGGTCGCTTCAATAGATTGGTATTGAAGTCTTTGTCTTTGTTCAGCACGAGACACTGCTTGCATCAAAGACCTGAGTAATGCACACAAAAATCTCTATCCACTTAACTCGGATATCCAATATTGTCCTTTGTGAACTCCCATCACAAAGCTCAACCCTTCGCAGAGAACAACACTTCACAGAGCACACACCTTCGCAGAGCACACTGCTTCGCAGAGCTCAACCCTTCGCAAAGAACACTGCTTCGCATAGCTCAATCCTTCGTAGAGCTTTGGCCTTTGTAGAGAAAACACCTTCACAAAGCGCATCTGCCTTTTCGGAACCCACTGTCATCATGAAGCACACTTCCTTCGCAGAACAACTTCCTTTGTGAATCTCACTGAGCCAATGTGGAACATCCTATCTTCACGAAGCACTCAATACTTAGAATCATTGACTACATTCAAGACTAAAGTATTCTTCTCAAATCACAAGCTTTCATATAAAACCGGCTTCGCAGAGCACCCATTGCTTCACAAAATCAAAGAAATTCCATATTTTCTCTCTCAAGTTCATATTGAATGGAGAGGGGTGGCCTCTTATTTATAGACGCGGTCGAATGCGAAGCTCTTCTTCTTCTAGCGTGATTTCTAGATCGGACAAAAATCTTCATGGTGCATATACCTTTGCAAAGCTCTGTGAATATTCCCCATTTGTAATGCTCATCATAACTACAGAGATCTCCATTAAATATCTTTACAATGCTGTAATGCTCCACTCGCAAAGTCTTCCATCAAACCTTCATGCTGCCATAATGCTCAAATTCTCGTAATCGTAGAGCACACCGTCATAATATTAATTTCTTCGTGAAATGAAATTAATGAATCCCATCTCTATGAAACTCATGCATTTTCCATATTTTCATGAGATCTTTAGGAAAAACCACTTTTCACTATGCTTTCCATTCTCCAAATTTTGGACACCAAAAATTTGGTAAACACTGGGAAATGACGTCACCTTCAATATTGCTTATGGATTGAACTATATGATTCCTTTCCTTGTAATCTACCTGATCATCCATTAGAGGATTGACAAAAAACACAAAACATACACCATTTCTAGAAAAGAACAGCCTTGGTTCCAATAATCTCCCCCTTTGGGTTTGTTTTCAATCTACAAATAAATTCAATAGAGTATCATCCACTATCAAAACCTGAGACACAAGAATCAACTCATCCAATACTCTAAGTCTATGTGAGTAATGGTCATTGTATAAAATAAGAGGGAAGACATGAATCATGTTCTCATGTGTTCGAATGAATACTCTAACTACTTCCTCATGACCCCAAAAAGTTTTCTCCCTTCACATTCTCTCTATTGAAATTCTACATTCTCCTGCAACCAGTCTGCAACCATAAAAAATTTCATCCTCCACAATTTCAAATTGAATTTATCCATTTTTCCCCCACTGTAAATAAACCCAAAGACTGGTATTTGAACATTGTAGATCTCAGAATATACTCCCCCAGGATCGTATCTCCCCCAAAAACCTGCATCACTTCCACACATAGATTAAAACAGTTAAAACAATTGGGGAGAGGGGAAAGTCTGTAGCCTCCTCATGAACTTTGAGGTGGCTGAACACCAAGGTTAAACCGATGTTTCTAAAAACATATCCTCTAACAGTGGCTTGGTCATAATGTCATCCACTTGGTCATCAGTTCCCACATGGTCCAATTTGATCACGCCTTGTTCAACTTTTTCCTTGATGAAGTGATATCTGGTTTCAATATGTTTTGTATGAGAATTCTAAATAGGATTCTTTGTAAGATTAATTACGCTCATTTTATCATAGTAAATCACCATTGGTTGCTTCACCTCATCATCTATGTCAGTCAGTTTCTGCTCCATCCAAAGTAACTAAGCGCGCGTCTTGGTAGCAGAGATATATTTAGCTTCAGCAGTACTAAGTGATGTACTTTCCTATTTCTTGTTCAACCAGACCACACATTTCTTCCCAATATAGAATTATTCACCACTAGTGGACTTTCTATCCACTACATCTCCATCCTAGTCAGCATCAGAAAATGTTGATAGTTCATTGTCTCTTCTTACAGCAAAGTAAAACCCATAACTATGAGTACCTTGAATGTGCCTCGTGATTCTTTTCACTATCACCATATGTTATTCATTAGGATTAATCTGAAAGCGGGTAACTAAGAATGTTTCAAAGAAAATATCTGACCATGTTTTTGTTAGGTACAGTAATCTTCTAACGATTCTCCTATACATTGTGGGATCCACAGATGTCTCATCCTCATGCTTTCTGAGTTTTCTTCCAACCAGAATCAGTATCGTCATTAGTTTGGAATCTTTCATATTAAATTTCTTCAATAGATATTTTGCATAATTTTCCTAATAAATAAAAGTGTAATCCTTCTTTTGAATCACCTGCAACCCTGATAAGTATGTAATTTTTCCAATCATCGACATTTCAAATTCTGATTTCATGTGATTATAAAATTCATCCACTGATCCCTGCCTGCTTCCACCGAAAATAATATCATCAACATATACCAATACCATGAACTGATCTTTCTAAGAATTATTCACATGGATATTTTGATCCAATCCTCCTCTTTTGAATTCAATCTTTTTCAAATAAGAATCCAGTCGAGAGTACCATGCCTGTGGTGCCTGTTATAGTCCATAGAGTGCTTTCTTTAACCTATATACCTTCATTCCATAATTTCCAAGTAGTAAAACCACCGATTGTTCAATGTAGACTTATTCTTCAAGAAAACCATTTAATAATGTTTTCTTGACATCCATTTGATACACTATATACCCTCTTTGGATTGTCATGGTAAGAAATAGCCTGATTGACTCCAGTCTAGCTAGCAGAGCAAATGTTTCCTCGACATTGACACCTTAAATCTATGAATATTCCATGCACACCAGTCGCACCTTATTTTGGATCACATTTCCATAGTCATCATATTTGTTCTTAAAGATCCGCTTTGTACCAATCACATTGTGACCTTCAGGTCTCTTGACTAGATCTCAGGTTTGATTCTTGTCAATCTGATCTAAATCTTCATTCATGGCTTTCACCGATGATTCATCTTTTGAAAACTCTTCAAATAATGATGGTTCCACAACTGATAAGAATATAGATTGTGAATTATTCCTCATTCTCCTTGTTTTTGTGGGTGCATTCCTATCCCCAATGATGTTGGATTGATCAATATATTCTCTTCAATTTCTCTTGTGAGGTTCAGTCGAATTCTCTTCAGTCATGGTTTCCTCTTCTGATTCCTCTTCTAATTCAACAGCATTATATAACTCCTAAGAGTTTTTCACACCTTACTATACTTATTTATTTCCATTTGATCCATGTTCACATTCTTCCTCATCTTCTATCTCATCAGCATAGGAATTCCTTGAAGCATTTTTGGTTTTCTCTTCAATGATATTAACATCACTGCTTTCCAAAATCATTCCCAAGCACTTATTGAAACACTTGTAGGCTTTACTGTTCATTGGATATCCAAGAAATATTCCTTCTTCTATATTGTCACCATATTTCCCTTGATTTCCTTATTTGTTTCAGATGAAACATTTACTTCTGAAAACATGAAAATATTTCAAAGAAGGCTTCCTTCCATGCCACAATTCATATGGCATCTTTGTCTCTCCCATATAAATCCCCATTAGATTTTGAATGTGCACTATAGCTTAAACAGCTTCTTTCCAGTAATGGAGAGAGATACGACTCTCAATCATCATAGTCATATCCATGTTGTTCACCTGCCAATTTCAGCGCTCAACTACTCCATTTTTCTGTGGAGTTCTCATAGCAACCACCTCATGTCATATTCCATGTTTTTTCAGGTGATTTTCAAAATCAATGGATGTGTATTCCCCTCCATTGTCAGATCGAAGAACTTTGATCATCTATCTAGTATCATTTTTAGCGACTCGGTGATAAGTTTTCATGAAATAAAACACTTTTCAGTTCCTGTGTATAACCATCAAACATGCCATTCTGTTGTAATCATCTATGAAAAGAACGAAGTAACTTTCTCCATGGGTTCCGACAACATTTATCGGGCCACATACGTCTGTATGAATGAGGTCAAAAATATTATATGTTATTTTCTTCCTTGGCCAATAAGAATTGCAGACCATATTCTCTCATATGAAATCATCACATGCCTTTTCTCATTCATGCTTCAGGTTAGGGATATCCATGACTATCTTCATATTAGATATCTTTTCCATGTCTTTCTGATTGATGTGCCCCAATCTCCGATGCCACAGGGTGTTTTCTTCTTCAACTATTAGATAACAAATGTTTGTTTTACTACCAACCTGATATAAGTTGACATCTGTTCTACAGCCTTTCATGAGATAATTCTTTGCCTTTCCCTTTATAGTGCATCCCTTTTGATTGAATGTCACTATAAGTCATGAGTCACTTAGTAGACTCATGCTGAGGAGATTGTGACACAAACTGTCCACATAAAGGACTTCGGTTTTATTCATCTCTCCATTAGCTTGATTAGTACTTCCACTACCTTTGATCTTCAACGCACCATCATTACTAAAACTTACTATTCCATCAACCCTTTTATTGACATTCATTAATAGGTCAGAATTACCAATCATGTGGGATGAACATCCGCTATCAAGAATCTAGGTGATGTTGTTCTTTGTAGCTTTGAGGGTTACTTCTACAAGATTGGGTTTTTCAATTTTCTTATTTTCTTTCCATGAGATATTGGATTGAATATAAGAAATTGAAAGCCTTTCAAATCCCTCTTCTATGTACATGGGTTCTTCACATTCATACTCTTCTTCCAAAGGAGAAAACTTGTTTTAGATAGAAACGCCATCTGGTTTCCGAGTATTCACCTATCTCTGAGTGTTGTATGAAAATCTCCTATAATTCCTCTGCATGTAGTGTACATCTTTATGGCCAAAGTTAGAACAATAAAAACAGTATACATAGAAACTATTTCTTCTATAAGATGTAGGATATGGATTTTTTCTCCTTCTTTGAACTCTTAGCTCTTCCCCATTCAGATAGATCCTTTCCTCTTTGAAATATGACATGGTGTGACCTAGGTATCCACATAAATAACATTTCATGAGAGGAAATGTCTTCTCATTTCTATTTATCCTCATGACTTCTTCCATGGGAAAATAGTTTGACTTCCCATTATTTCTGGAATCTTGAGGATAATCTTCAATTCTTCTTTCAGGTTGATTCAAGGGTCTCTTCTTTAGCACTTCTGATGATTTTTCAACATTATCAACTTTTAGTATGCCTTCATTCTAGTCCACTTTATTTGCAGCATTTGATGTTTCGGCATCATAACTGATTCCACTTTTTCCCATGCATGCAGGTATTTGATCACTCAAAATCTTTTCAACTCCATTAGAACCACGTTTTTCTCTCTCCAACAGCTCAACATCTGAGAACCTACCAAATTGTATTTTTTATATTTTCTTCTTTTAAATTTGATTCACTTTTGAGTATACTCCTAAGAGAAACAACTTCTTCTTCGAGTCCCTCAACAATTTTGGACTTCTCCTCCAGTCTCGAGGTAAGTTCATTGATGTCATTTTCCTGTTATTCAATTCTGAGCTTTAGTTCCACTATATCATCAGTCCTTTAAAGGATTAATGACTGTACTTTCACCAGTTCTTCCAGTCATTCAATTTTAGATTCAAGTTGATCAACATATTCTGATGATTCTTCCACCATTGTTTTCCATTTATTTCATCTCTTACACTTATTTTCAAGCTTACCAAAAGCATCATTAAGTTGAAACTTGTGATTGACATTAGTTTTCAACTGGTTATATCTAGGTTTATCTGTTGATGGTTTTGACTTTTCAATGGCAGCCGTTATGGAAGCATGGTTTCCAGTTTTAAATTCTAGTTCTTATTCTTCATAGAATTCATTATCATCATCTTTCTCTTCACAGACAAAACTCTTATTCTGTACTTTCTTTCTAGATTCAAAGTCTCCCTTTTTGAAAAACCTTTTCTATGGTTTCTCAATGTTTTTAGCTTCGTTCTCTTCATCTTTAAACTTTCTCAAGCACTGAGAGGCAATGTGCCCAACTTTTCTACAATGAAAGCAATCCAAAGGTAACTTAGCTTTAAATTTCCCTTTTCCCTTCTTGAACTTCTTGGTAATGAGAGAAAGAATTTATTTTTCCTCATCATATTCACCACTACTATCTTCTGAAATTTTTAGTTTTTCCATGGCTTTGAATGCCATTTACTTTCTCACACGATTTGTAGAGTCTTCTGGTTTGACATTCATTTCATATGCCACCAGGATACTTAGTATATCATCTAGAGAAAGTTCGGAAAGATCTCTTTACTCAAGGGTTGACACCTTTGCATTGTAAATGGGTGGAAGTCTTCTCAATATTTTCTTTAAAATATCAATGTATTTTATTACTTCACCGAGACCTCGAATTTCTCCTACCACTTCAATAATTTGATTGAAGAAGGAATCTGTATTCTCATCATGATGCATCTTCATATCGCCAAACCTATTGTGCAAGACTTGTAGTTTCTCCTCCTTCACTTTTCTGTCTCCTTCATAAATATTTTCAAGTTTATCCCACATAGACTTTGTTTAGTTGGAACTCATCACCTTTAGATATATCTAATCAGACAAGTTTGCAGTGAGAGAATTTTGTGCTTTAGCATCTGCATCAAGAATTTTCATGTTTGTATCAGTCATAGCCAGCCCTATTGGATCAGTAATTTGTATTCCTTGTACAGTAGAAAAGAGGACTTATATTCCAAGATATCTTAGATAAGATCTCATTATGTACTTCCAAATCATAAAATCACTTCCATCAAAGAGGGGTAATCCCCTTACATTGGCTGAATTCTCCATGAAAACAAAGGATAGATCTAACACAAGAAACCTCCCTCTAATACCACTTGAAGGACCACGGAACACTCTGAGAGGGGAGGGGTGAATTAGGGTGTCAACTTTTTCTTTTTAAATTGATGGATCTTGTTCCCACATTGGTAGGAACCTGTTAAACATGTCATACAAATGCATGCAAAGAGATGACATCGTAATTTTACTTGGTTCACAACAAAGGGATATATCCAAGGAGCATACACCGATAGTGTGTCGGACATACCAAAGTTCACTAATCTTCACTAGATGTGGAATAAAAAGGTTCGGTCATAGTCACTCTGTTTCAGGTGAACTGCCTTTACAATGGTTTAAGGATAGCTCACTGCATCCCAAGGATCACTTTCGTCGACTCCCCCTAGCTCACTACTTTGAAAGAAGTCTAAATTATTTTATCGACTTGAAGGTCGCTTCAATAGATTGGAATTGAAGTCTTTGTCTCTGTTCAGCACAAGACACTACTTGCATCAAAGACCCGAGTAGATTCACACTGAAATCCTTGTCCACTTAACCCGAATATCCAAAATTGTCCTTTGCAAACCCACTTCACGAAGCTCAACCATTCGTAGAGAACAACACTTCACAGAGCACACACCTTCACAAAGCACACTGCTTCATAGAGATCAACCCTTCACAGAGCTCTGGCCTTTGTAGAGAAAACATCTTTACAAAGCACAACTGCCTTTACAGAACCCACTATCGTCGTGAAGCACATTGCCTTCACAGAACAACTTCCTTCGTAAAGCTCATTGATCCAACGCAGAACATCCTATCATCACGAAGCACTCAATACTAGGAATAATTGACTTAGTTTAAGACTAAAGTAGTCTTTTCACAAAGAACAAGATTGCATAGACAACCATCTTTGTGGATCACCCCTTGCTTCAGGAAATCAAACTAATTTCGGATTTTCTCTCTCAAGTTTGTATTGAATGGAGAGGGGTGACCTATTATTTATAGGCATGGTCGAATGCAGAGCTCCGCTTCTTCCAGCACGATTTCTAGATCGGTCAAAAACGTCTTCGTGGTGTATCTCCCTTCTCAAAGATCTATGAATATTCCCCATTCACAATGTTCGTCGTAACCGCATAGCTCTCCGTCAAATCTCTTTGCACAGCCACAATACTCCGCTTGCAAAGCCTTCCGTCAAACCTTCGCGCTGCCGCAATGCTCAAATTCTGATAATCAGAGATCACACCATCACAATCTTCATTTCTTCACAAAACACAATTAATAAATCCCATCTCTGCAAAACTCATGCCTTTTCTATATTTTCATGACATCTTTAAGAAAAACACTTTTCACAATGCTTTCCATTCTCCAAATTTTGGACCCCAAAAATTTGGTAAACACTGGGAAACGACGTCACCTTCAATACTTTTTATAGCTTAAACTGTGTGATTTCATTCCTTGAAATCTACCTCATCATCATCGATTCAATTTTTTATTCAAAAAATCGTTTAAAGAAAAGGCAACTCTAAGGAGGCCGAAAATAATGCAAACCAAGGGCATCACCCCAAATCAGGTTCACCCCCTCAGGTTTAAATTGAGAACCACTAGAAAAATAGGTGACCGAGATGACGTCACTCGCCAAAGATTCCAAATGATTCTTCATTTTTTTTCCCTCTCTCCATGTATGAGTAACTTTTGTGCTCCTAGACATTAAGGCTTTGCATTCCCTAATCGTGTAAATAATAGGCCAGGGGCAGAGACCTTTGCATCGGAGCGCATCGAGGATGACCTGGGAGTTCGTCTCCACCTGCGATAGACTGATTCCTCTCTGGAAACACAGGGAGAGGCCTGCAAGCACTGCTCTCGCCTCTGCCTGTAGGGAGAAACCATTCCCAAAATTCGCACAAAAGGCCATCACCACACTCCCCGCCTCGTCCCGAACAGCCCCTCCCCCTCGCATTATCCCCTTCCGGCATGACCCATCAACATTCAGCTTCAAACCCTCCTCCGGCGGATGCCACCACACCTAGTTCCCCTGCCTCCCGACCCGTGACACCTGGACCAACCCTCGATCCCCATACATCGCCCGCAACACTGGCGTGTCCTTCCAATCACCTGCAATGTGAAACCAATCCACCAATATGAAGCAAACCCTGGTGACGATCGCCCAGCCCGAGGATGCTACCTCCTCGAACCCCGCCTGGTACCTGGCCTGTCACAACGCCCAGCATCCTGCACTCAGGGTGACGGCCCACGCCCCCTTCTCTTTCTCGGTCGCGTCCACTCCCTGGAACCGGTCGGAAAGAAAATCCTCAACTGTCTCCACCAGGAGGGACAACCCAAAGAAACCACTTATGAAGACCCACACTGCACGAGCCCAATCTCCTGCTACAAAGATGTGAGACAGCGTCTCCTCACGGGCACCTGCACAACAGACGCACCGAGAGGCCATACTAATCCCCAGGCGCTTGATATTATCATCAGACGGCAGTGCGCCATTCTGTATCCTCCAGGTGAGGAAAATGAACTTAGTTGGAAGGGCGTTATACCATAGCCAGCCACTCCACCCTGCAGGTTATCCCTTGGGGACGCTACTCCTATGAAAATCTTTCAACAAGAACTTCCCCGTGGGAGCAGGTGTGAAGACACAGCGGTCACGCTCCGCGCTGGTGCAAATAGAGTCAAAGATCTCACGCTGATCAACATCTAGAATGGCTCTAAAGAAAGAATGGTATTGCGTCACCTCCTTGAAAGTGATCATGGGCGCTGGACATCTGGGATATCCGAGAATGCTACCCGACCAGTTGTGATGCCAAAACAGAATTTTTCCCTCCCCAACGATCCACCGAGAGTGCTGAACCATGTTTGGAATAATGGTGTTAACCGCCGACCACAAAGGTGATCCACTCGCCGAAGAAAGGCCAGCACTGCCCCTGAACCTGCCCGACATGAGGATCCCCTACAACGACCGTTCTTCAATGACCTCCCATGCCAACTTCGCATGCATATAATGGATCGTGACATCTAATCTCTTCACATTGATCCCACCCTCCCGAGTAGGCCGAGTCATCTTCCTCTAGGAGACCCAATGCCTCTTCCCCTCCAAAGTTGCATCCCAGATAAACTGAGCCAGCATCTTATCAATAGATCTAACAACCCCCTTCGGGACATTAGTTTCTGAAAGTGCATGGATAGGAATGGACGATATAACACTATTCACAAGCGATATGCGACCTCCAAAAGATAGAAATTGGTTTTTCCAGTTCAGGACACGCCCTGAGATCCGACTCACCACCCGGTCAAAGTCCCTTATCCTCAACCTTCCAGCCTGCACTGGAGTCCCAAGATATTCAAAGGGAAACGACCCCTGCCTCATACCCAAACAAGAACCCAAAGACATTGCCCTACTCCCGGAGAAATCCTTGGACACATAGAATTCACTCTTCTCCCTGTTGATGATTTTCCCACTCCAGTGACAATACTTCTCCAGAATCTTGATTATACCATACACCGATTTCCTCCCCCCGTTGCTAAAAATAATGGTGTCATCCGCAAAAATCAAGTGCAATATAGATGGCAATCCCAACTTCCTCCTGAAAGGCTGAATATCCCTATTAGACATCCCTCTATTGATCATTATGCTCAGCGTGTCCTGCATGAGGATAAAAATGCTCGGTGAAAGAGGGTCACCCTGACGAAGACCATGCACTGACTTGAAGAAACCATAGTTTCTCCCCATGAAGGAAACGGTCAGCCAAGCAGAGCTGAAACACCTGAAAATGATATCAGTGGACCAGTTGGAAAAACCCTGCTTGTTCAGGACTCTGTTGATAAATCCCCATTCAACTCTATCATATTCCTTATTCATATCCATCTTAATTTCCATTTTGTTCCCACGAGCTTTTATGTTAATGTCTTTCAATATCTCCTGAGCCAAAGCAACAGCTCCCTGGATCGAGCAATCCTTCACAAACCCATGCTGCTCCAAAGATATCCACTGGGGGAGAAGGTCTGACAACTGCCTATTGATGATGCTTGCCAGAATTTTGTAAGGGAAGTTACACATGCTCATTGGTCGGTACTGGGAAATGGAAGAAGGGTCCTTAACCTTTGGTAAGAGCACCAGAGTTGTGGCAGCCGCAATCCTAGGCAAGCTCTTGCCTCTAAAAAAATCTTTAATGGAAAATCAAACCTTGAAATCTACCTAATCATCCATTAGAGGATTGACAAAAAATACAAATCATACTCTTTTTCCAGCAAAGAAAAGCCTTAGTTCAAACAAACTATACACTCCACTGGATCACGCATACACTAAGGTTTTTTGTGTCCTGGATTCCTGCACTGGTGACATATAAGGAAGTTTTCAATACGAGTTTTCTGACTGTTGCTACCCCCACGAGAAACCTCAAAACGCTGCTTCTTCCTTCTAAAAGAACCACTAGCAGGTCTGGGTGTTGAACCACCCTGGTTCCCACCATCTGCTTCCCTCATATTCCTCTCAGTAATGAGGGTATGGTTGACTATTTTTGAAATATTGGTCAACCAGAAGACATTAACCAGTGAATGGATGGTGTACACTAGCCCATCCTTAAATCACCTCATAGTCATAAGATCATCACCAGATAAGGCTAGTGAGAACTGATATAGCTCAGTAAAACGAGCAGAATATGCCATGACAGATATGGCTCCCTACTACAGGTTCATGAACTCTCTGGCCCGATCATCCCTCAATGTCTATGGAAATAATTAATTGTAAAAGACTGTTTGGAATAGTAATGTGAAACGGACGGGGCGGGGCGGGGCGGGCCAAGCCCACATGGGTTTGAGCCCGCGTGGGTTTGTCCGCAAAAGCCCGCATATAATGCGAACAAAAAAATTCAAGCCCGCCCCGCCCCGCATAAACTCGCGGGCTTACCCACATTTACAAACAAAATACTATTTATAATCATTTAAATACTATATTTTTTATCGTTCTTAAAGGTATTTGTGGGGAGAAGTATGAATTAACAATAACTAGAGTTTTAAAGGATGTGATGGAACATTTTTTTGTGGGTTAATGGTGGTATGCGGTAATGCCGATGTGGTGGTGAACTGTTGCGATAGAAAGTAGGTGAGTGATCGGTGATGAGTGATAAATGATAATGTTGGTTGTGTGGTGATGTGAACAACTAAACCTATGAATGAATGAAGTCTCTCCAGGTAACGATCAGTTTCAAAGGAAGCTATTAGTGTTTTCACGAGGTTCTATCCAATTCTATTAATAACAAAATAAAATTAAATAATAACAAAATTAAATCGACCTAAAAAATATTATGATTATAATAACTCTTATATAATTGAAACCATGCACTGGGGTGATGAGTTCCATTTTTCGAGAGATGAGTGGACACACTATGTGAATATGGTTAATAATTACTATATAAATAATATAATATCATATTAAAACAATAAATATAGGCCTATTTAAAATTCACATGTGAATAAATGGTGAATTAATATGACCATTACGTTGAGAAATCATATGTCACCGTTTAACCATGATTTTTTTATTAAAAAAAACTAAAATGTTAAAGAAACATATCTTGTAAAAATAATATTTTTTTTAAATCAGGCTCATGGGCAAGCTCGCACCCACGCGAGCTCAACCCACATTGGCCCGCACCCGCACGGGCTCAACCTGCATTGGCCCGCACTCTAAACAGTCAAAATTTTTAGGCCCGCTCTGCCCCACATCCACCCCATACCCGCAAAGCCCGCGGGCCGCGAGCCCGCTTTGCATCACTAGTTTGGAAATCCCCCCAAATCATGTATCAATGTCATTCTACTTGGGTAATAACATCCCACCATTGCTTGGAAGAACTGCATAACATATAAGCAGTGAGATTGACCCTCTGCTCTAGAGGCATCTCCATATGTTTTAAAATAGAAAGCATGGCCTCTAGCCATCACTATTGAAAATTTGGCCTTTAACGATGCTAGTAAAAGGGTTTTATCTACGCTTAAAAAGTGTTGATATTGAAAGCGATGTTAAAATCTAATCTTTATCAGCACTAAAAAAAGTGTTGATAAATGCACCCTTTATTAGTGCTTTTTTTATCTTTGTTAAAAAAAAATTAATATATATATATATATATATATATTGTTTTCACATACCCAACATCCCACCCTTTCTCAGCACTTTCCACTCCCTTGCCCCACCCTTCCTCAACGCTCATGAACACCTCCCCTTCCTTAGTGCTTGAATGCTCCCCCAAATACATGTGCGCGCTTGGATTTGATTTCATGACCTCCCTTAAGCGACTGGATGCCCTTTACCACTCTCTCATGCTTGTTTTGTTTTGTTTTTATGATATTTTTATTTATTTTTATATATCTAGAAGTGTGTGATATATATATATATACTTATATTTATTTAAGTATATTATATATTAATATTCATTTATAAATATATATATATATATATATCTTTGTGTGTGTTTATTAATACACACACGTACGTTTATATATAAGCATGTTTACTTTTATAAGTATATATATAAATATTAACTCATTCTTATAAGTTAAATAAAATGGATAATTATTTATTTTAAATGAAATTAATAATAAATATTTATTTCCATATGGATTATATATTTAAAAATAGAATTTTATGTAAATATGTATTTATACAATTAATTTATTATAAGTAAATATAAGAAAACATGCAGGTATTTAATTATAAATAAAACTACATTATGAAGAATGATAAAAATTCAAACCCATAATATCAATATGAAGGTAAGCTCTGAGAATAAATTTATTCACCACTAAAAAAATACAATAAGAGCCCCTTAAACGATGCTGAAATTCCATCGAATGTTAAAAAATTGGGATACCCCGACTAAAAACTTAGTTTTGGACACCTTATAGCCCTTTTAGCCTTGAAAAATATGATTGTGGGCTCCTTAGGTCACCATGGTGTATATCTCTTCGCAGACTTCGATTTGATATGTGGTAGAGTCCAAACGGATACCCGGATCAAAATTTATGGTCGTTTGAAGTTTAAGTCATGTTTTCAACTTATCTTAGACCGTTCATTAATTCATTTAATTCTTATGTCATCCAATTGTTATTAAGTGACTATTACTTGATAATAGTTAGAAAATTATTAATTAAAATTATTTTTTAATTATTTTATAAACCATTTTCACTAAATATCTTATATATTAAGTGTAAATGCATATTTAGCCTTACCTAAATTATATTTAAAAATATGTATTATATTTATATAAATATAAATATATAAATATATTATTTTTAATGAAATATAATTTTTTTATGAAATATACCCTTTTATCAGTGCTAAAAAAACGATGATAAAGGGGGGTCTTTTATCAGCGCTTGTAAAAAACGTTGATAAAGGCCCTACATTTATCAGTGTTTTTTTACTAGGACTGATAAAGGCCCCCTTTATCAATGTTTTTTTAGTAGCGCTGATAAAAAACTCCCCTTTATCAATACTTTTTTTCTAATACTAATAAAGGGAACGTTTATTAGCACTTTTTTAGTAGTGTTGATAAAGGGTCTCTTTATCAGTGATTTTTTATTAGCGTTGATAAATGACCCCTTTATCAGCACTTTTTTTAGCGCTAATAAAGACCCCCCCCCCCATCAGTGCTAAAAAAATAACTGATAAAATGGGTCTCTTTATCAGCACTTTTGCTAACAATGATAAAGGGGGCCTTTATTAGTGCTTCTAGCTTGCACTGATAAAGCCTAAAGCTGGATAAGGCCAGATTTGTAGTAGTGCATGACTCTACAGCAAGTGGTTTGTCATCCCTCGAAAAGGTGGGAGGATGCTGCTACTGAAATTCTCGAGTCAGCTCTGCCATAGTTGGGGCAGGTCGAGCAACACCTTGTATATACTGCATCATACGAAGAAAATCCTCTCGAAACTATGTGTTGATGCCCATATCAGGAACAAGAGGTGGTGTCATAGGTGGCACTACAGGATGTATCATTGGCGGCTCAGGGCCTACCACCTCCAGGGCTGGTCTTCACCACCTTCCTAGCGTATAACTCAAGGTTTTCATGGCGGCGTGATTCTACAATGCCAAGTGCACACCTCAGAAAAGAATTTAGTAGTTGAAAATTTTGTAGATAGATAAAAGGACAGACACAAAACCTTCCTATAGAAAAGGTTTCACCTCTTTGCCTGCTCCAAAATCCAGGTCTAAGTGGTATGGAAAAACTATAATAGGTCATAAGAGCATAAGAGACACTCCCAACTACCCATTACTAAGGTTGGGCTTGGGTCAAGTTCTCATATAACACGACAAAGGTTCTGATATATAGAGTGTCAATTTCAAGGTATAGAGGAAAACACTCTTTACTTTACAATTGGCATCCCATTTAGAGGTAACCTTTTATTTAAAAGATTAAATTTGATTAACTTTGTACTCTTTTATATAAATATATAAATATATATATATATCATGGTCTAGTTATATGCGTCTTCATTACCAATTTATAAAATTCATACTCCTTATAAATTGGAATTGGCATGTCATTTAATTGCACTCTGACCTTTACATCTGGTATCAGGATGTAACAGGTCATAGACAATGTTTTGATTACTTGAATCACCTTCAGGATTTATAGAAGTACTTGCTCCATAAATAACCTTTGGCATTCAAATAGTCCAATCAACTAACGGTGTTCTGTTCCATGTAACTCGTAGGTCCATGACCCACAACATGGTATAATTGGTCAATTAAGGTATCATCGCCAATATATGCGAAAAAGCACCTTTTAGATTGATGTATGCACTTTAATTAATCCAATTATATTATCCCTCAAGAAATGTTAGCACATTTCAATATATAAGAATCAAGGCACTAATTATATATAGCAAACAAATGCACGTAGAAAGTAGACGTGACATGGAAAAATTCATGGCATATTAGTCGTAAGGTGCCTATAATGATGCATGAGATACTAATTCCTTACCTTGGTCGACCAAGGAAAACAAAAAATTTTTCAATAACATCAACAATAATAATATCACAAAGCATGTGTGTCACCCAACGAGGAAATCGTATCAACTATAACAGGCGTAATCCCATGACTGTAATAACCCATCCCAGGTAATTTGGGTTTCCCCTATACGTGGGTTAGCTACTCTCAGGCACATGCTCGTTACCAAATTCAATTACATTCTAGTCTCCTGTCTATCACCCAAACCGCAAGACTAAAGGAAAAATTCTGCTTTAATGCAACTTTGTAACGTCCCGACTCAGGAGCCACTAAACGGTGCTTCAAGCTAGTGGGTCACAAGACCTCAAGTGTGTCTCTCTTTATGTTAGAGGCTGTCGAATAATAATGAGAGTCCAAGGTGGTATAATGGAGAGACTATAACCTCATATCAGAGTGACACAACGAATATAATAATTAAATAGAAGTAACAGAATCATAATGTAACAGATGGCACGATGGAAACATGTATAATAATCAACAACTGAAGCATAGACAACCAAGCAATTATAACAATAGTCAAAATCCAAAGGTTGAGTCATATACCTGAGGATGTCCTGGCATATTGATATACAAAAGGGGGAAATAGAGGATACATTGTACAAACGTATACATCATGCTCTACAAAAATACAAAAAAAAAAGCCAAAAGACAGTTCCACTAGCATCACGAGCATACGTTCGGTCATCTGCTCCCATGCTCCAAGCTATAAGTGAAATAAATCAATCATTCATGATAGGGCATTTGCCCTTGTTCGCACCTGCAGTCATGAAGTCTACTCGGATACCAAAGGCGACCTGAGTAGGGTGTGAGATAAATTCAGTAGACCGCCACCAACGGTATCTAGAATAATCTAGCTAGTGTACATAGCATAGCAGTGTGCAGATATAAATGAAAAATAAACAATGTTGAAGAATAAATATCAACCGACTCGGGTTCCTATAGGACACCTGGCTGGCTCTACCTACTTCGGCGTAGGTCGATGCATGTCTAATCCTGGTAACCATTTTTATATAATAATCACATATATATATCACTACGGGAAAAATGAGCAATTGCGACGGGTTATTTGCGACGGGAATAAATCCCGTCGCAAATAGTCATGTTAAAAACTTATTTGCGACGGGGGTATTTCCCCGTCGCAAATAAGGAGGCTTTTGCGACGGGATTGCTTTCCCCGTCGCAAATAGTTTTCCCGCGATGCGCGCCAAATCGCGGGAAACTTATTTGCGACGGGGGAATATTCCCGTCGCAAATAACCGGCGGCGGTAAAAGGTATTTGCGACGGGAATATTCCCCCGTCGCAAATACTATGTCGGCAGGGGTTATTTGCGACGGGTCCCGTCGCAAATAACTATTTATCGGTTGACCGTAATAAATGTTGGCTAAGGTATTTGCGACGGGTACCGTCGCAAATAATACTATTTGCGACGGGAATCCCGTCGCAAATGGGCCCGTCGCAAATAATCTAACCTATAAATACCCCCATCCGTTTTTTTCATTTCATTCTCATTCCTTATCTTCTCCTTCTCTCAAAATTATATTTCTAGAGTTGAGTTTTTCTCCAGTTTAATTTTTTTCTCCGGAGCTGATATTAAAGTTTTGAAGAACGATCAGAACAGATCAATTTTCAAGGTATTTATCTTCATTTTAATTTTTTATTTATTTTTAATTTTTTATTTATTATCAATTTTTTATTAGTTTCAATTATTATTAATTAGTTGTAATTTAATTATGTTTACATTGTTTTATTACTTAATAAATTTAAATTATTAGTATTGTTTATAGTTAATGGTAATTAGGAATAATTAGTAATAATTTTTAATAATTAAGAATAAATATTAATAATTAGTAATAAATACCAATAATTAGGAATAAGAACATTATTACATTATTAGTTTATTTTATTATTAATATTAAAATAATATAATTTTTTATATATATACAATTCTTTTTTGATCTGTGTGTTTGTTGTCTTCACATGTATTATTTGTATGTGGAGATAGAAAACGCACAGATCAAAAAAGAATTGTATATAAATTAGAAAATTATATTATTTTAATATTAATAATAAAATATATTAATAATGTTATTATTTGTAATTATTGGTAATTATTTCTAATTATTGATAATTATTCATTTAATTACTAATAATTAGGAACAATTATCAATAATTATCAATAATTAAGAATAATTAGTAATAATTAGTAATAATTACTAATAATTAGTATTAATTACCTATAATTAGTATTAATTCCCAATAATTAGTATTAATTACCAATAATTAGTAATAATTAGGAATAATTAACAATAATTAGTAATAATTAACAATAATTAACAATAATTAGTAATAATTACCTATAATTAGTATTAATTACCAATAATTAGTATTAATTAACAATAATTAGTAATAATTAGTAATAATTAGGAATAATTAGTATTAATTAGGAATAATTAGTAATAATTACCAATAATTAGTAATAATTACCAATAATTAGTATTAATTACCAATAATTAGTATTAATTATTAATAATTACCAATAATTATCACTATTTAGTAATAATTAACAATAATTGCCAATAATTACCAATAATTAGTAATAATTATCAATAATTATTAATAATTATCACTATTTAGTAATAATTAACAATAATTGCCAATAATTACCAATAATTAGTAATAATTATCAATAATTATTAATAATTACTAATAATTATCAATAATTAATAATAATTAGCAATAATTAGTAATAATTAGCAATAATTAGTAATAATTAGTAATAATTAGTAATAATTAGCAATAATTAGTAATAATTAGCAATAATTAGTAATAATTAGCAATAATTAGTAATAATTAGCAATAATTAGTAATAATTAGCAATAATTAGTAATAATTAGTAATAATTAGAAATAATTAGTAATAATTAACAATAATTAGTAATAATTACCAATAATTAGTAATAATTAGAAATAATTAGTAATAATTAACAATAATTAGTAATAATTAACAGTAATTAGTATTAATTACCAATAATTAGTATTAATTACCAATAATTAGTAATAATTACCAATAATTAGTAATAATTAGGAATAATTAGGAATAATTAGAATTAATTAGGAATAATTAGGATTAATTAGGAATAATTAGTATTAATTAGGAATAATTAGTAATAATTACCAATAATTAGTAATAATGATTATTAATTAACAATAATTAGTATTAATTACCAATAATTAGTATTAATTACCAATAATTAGTATTAATTACCAATAATTAGTAATAATTACCAATAATTAGTAATAATTAGGAATAATTAGGAATAATTAGAATTAATTAGGAATAATTAGGATTAATTAGGAATAATTAGTATTAATTAGGAATAATTAGTAATAATTACCAATAATTAGTAATAATGATTATTAATTACCAATAATTAGTATTAATTACCAATAATTAGTATTAATTACCAATAATTAGTATTAATTACCAATAATTAGTATTAATTACCAATGTTTAGTAATAATTAACAATAATTGCCAATAATTAACAATAATTAGTAATAATTAACAATAATTAGTAATAATTACCAATAATTATCAATAATTACTAATAATTATCAATATTTAATAATAATTAGCAATAATTAATAATAATTAGCAATAATTAATAATAATTAGCAATAATTAATAATAATTAGCAATAATTACTAATAATTAGCAATAATTACTAATAATTAGCAATAATTAGTAATAATTAGAAACAATTAGTAATAATTAGAAATAATTGGTAATAATTAGAAATAATTAGTAATAATTAGCAATAATTAGTAATAATTAGCAATAATTAGCAATAATTAGGAATAATTAGGAATAATTAGTATTAATTAGGAATAATTAGTATTAATTAGGAATAATTAGTAATAATTACCAATAATTAGTAATAATTAGAAATAATTAGTAATAATTAGCAATAATTAGTAATAATTAGCAATAATTAGTAATAATTAGCAATAATTAGTAATAATTAGCAATAATTAGTAATAATTAGCAATAATTAGTAATAATTAGGAATAATTAGGAATAATTAGTATTAATTAGGAATAATTAGTATTAATTAGGAATAATTAGTAATAATTACCAATAATTAGTAATAATGATTATTAATTACCAATAATTAGTATTAATTACCAATAATTAGTATTAATTACCAATAATTAGTATTAATTACCAATAATTAGTATTAATTATCAATAATTAGTATTAATTATCAATATTTAGTATTAATTACCAATATTTAGTAATAATTACCAATATTTAGTAATAATTAACAATAATTGCCAATAATTAGCAATAATTGCCAATAATTAGCAATAATTAGTAATAATTACCAATAATTATCAATAATTACTAATAATTAGCAATAATTATTAATAATTACCAATAATTAGTAATAATGAGTATTAATTACCAATAATTAGTATTAATTACCAATAATTAGTATTAATTACCAATAATTAGTATTAATTACCAATAATTAGTATTAATTACCAATATTTAGTAATAATTACCAATATTTAGTAATAATTAACAATAATTGCCAATAATTAACAATAATTAGTAATAATTACCAATAATTATCAATAATTATTAATAATTATCAATAATTAATAATAATTAGCAATAATTAGTAATAATTAGCAATAATTACTAATAATTAGCAATAATTAGTAATAATTAGAAATAATTAGTAATAATTAGAAATAATTAGTAATAATTAGTAATAATTAGTAATAATTAGTAATAATTAACAATAATTAGGAATAATTAGGAATAATTTGTATTAATTAGGAATAATTAGTAATAATTACCAATAATTAGTAATAATGATTATTAATTACCAATAATTAGTATTAATTACCAATAATTAGTATTAATTACCAATAATTAGTATTAATTACCAATAATCAGTATTAATTACCAATAATCACCAATAATTACCAATAATCACCAATGATTACCAATAATCACCAATAATTACCAATAATCACCAATAATTACCAATAATCACCAATAATTACCAATAATGACCAATATTTTCCAATATTTTCCAATAATTACCAATAATTACCAATATTTTCTAATAATTACCAATATTTACCAATAATTACCAATATTTACCAATAATTAGGAATAACTACAAAAAATTAAGAATAACTACCAATAATTTGGAATAATTACCAATAATTTGGAATAATTACCAATAATTTGGAATAATTACCAATAATTTGGAATAATTACCAATAATTTGAAATACTTACCAATAATTTGAAATACTTACCAATAATTTGGAATAATTACCTTATTACATTATTTGTATATTTTATTATTAATATTAAAATAATATAATTTTCTATATTATATACAATTCTCTTTCCATCTGTGTGTTTTCTGTCTCCACATGTAATATTCGCATTCTTTTTCAAAATTATCAACCTAATCGCCAATGGAGAGGTGAAAGTGAATGCGAATATTACATGTGGAGACAGAATGTTAAACACACAGATGAAAGGAGAATTGTATATAATATAAAAAATTATGTTATTTTAATATTAATAATAAAATATACTAATAATGTAATAATGTTATTATTATATAATTAATGTTTATGAAAAAATTATATTAGTATTATTAAAATAATAAAAAATCAATATAATATTAAAATTATCAATATTTGTAACATGTTTTGCTTTATTCTCAATATATTCAATCTTTACTTGAGTGTTTTTTCTAACAAATTATTCAAAACCAGTAATGCTTTTATATTTTATAGAGAAATATGGAACAACGAGGTCGTCAACAATCATTATTAGGTGACCGCATATGGATAAATCAACGTAGAAATCCAAACGGTTCTGGTTTAAATCCAGTATATGTTGAGGGTGTGGAGACTTTTTTATCATTTGCGGAATCAAATTCAGAATTTGTTTCAGAAGGAAAAATAAAATGCTCTTGCAGAAAATGTGCATTGAGAACGTTTGACACGTTTGACAAAGTGGGGGAACATCTCTTGCGTTTTGGTTTTCAAGCAGATTATGTATTTTGGTATCAACACGGTGAACGCAGTTCCAGAGCAGGTGATACCAACTTGATTCCGGATCCATCCCAGTTTCAAGATTTAGTACATGATGTTGCAGGTTCATCTGTTCAACATACAGAAACTCCGGCTGATATAGCTTCAAATCCTGAGTTGGGACCGTCTGAATTTTATGAGTTGTTGAAGTCTGCTGAGGATGCATTATATCCTGGCTGCAAGATGAGCAAATTAGAAGCAGTTGCAAAATTTATGGCTATCAAATCAAATAACGGAATGTCAAACACCTGTTTTGACCAGATATTTTCTTTGCTGAAAACACTGTTACCCGAAGGAAATGTTTTACCTGCAAATTACTATGAAAGTAAGAGGTTGGTTCGAAATTTGGGACTTACTTGTCAGAAGATTCATGCATGTTCAAATGACTGCATTTTATATTCAGGGGGAAATGAGTCGTTGGATAGTTGTCCCACATGTGGGCAACTGAGATATAAAGAAGGACAACACGGGAAGTCTGGTTTGATTCCTGTAAAACAGTTGAGATATTTTCCGCTTACATCCAGACTTCAGCGTTTATTCATGTCTAAGAATACAGCGACAATGATGTCATGGCATAAAGAGAATAGTTCAACCGATAAAAGCTTGAATCATCCAGCCGATGGTGATTCATGGAAACATTTTGATAGAGTGCATCCATCATTTGCTTTAGAAGCTAGAAATGTTCGACTGAGCCTTTCCACTGATGGTTTCTGCCCGTTTGGATCTTATGGTAGTCAATATTCATGTTGACCTGTTTTTTTAACTCCGTATAATTTACCTCCATGGATGTTGATGAAGGAGCCATATATCTTTTTGACTTTACTAATTCCAGGACATCCGAAGAAAAATATTGATGTTTATTTGAAGCCATTGATTGATGAATTAAATTTATTGTGGAGTACTGGTGTCAGTACATATGATGTTGCAACGAAACAGAATTTCATACTGAGAGCAGCATTGATGTGGACAATAAGTGACTTCTCGGCTTATGGGATGTTATCTGGCTGGAGTACACATGGTCAGAAATCATGTCCTTACTGTATGGGAGAGAACAAAGCATTTATGCTCATTCATGGAAAGAAACCGTGTTATTTTGACTGTCATCGCGGATTTCTTCCAGCTGATCATCCTTTTCGCAGAAACAGATCTCATTTCAGAAAAGGAACAGCTGAAAGGGATGGACCTCCAAAAATGCTATCAGGTTCGGAGTTAAAATTGGTTGTATTTTCATTACCTCCCATCACTTTTGGTCCCACAATAAACCAACAGAAAATTTCTGGTTTTGGGAAAGAACACAATTGGATTAAACGTAGCATATTTTGGGATTTGCCATATTGGTCTGATTTGTTGGTCCGACACATGTTAGATGTCATGCATATTGAGAAGAACTGTTTTGATAATTTGTTTCATACAGTTTTGGATACGCCAGGAAAGAGCAAAGACAATGTAAATGCACGTTTAGATCTTGCCCAAATTTGCAGGCGTCCAGAATTGGAACTATTTGAGAATGTCAGAACAGAAAGGTTACTGAAACCAAAAGCAGCTTATACACTGTCTAAAGAAAACCGTTTATTATTTTGTCAGTGGATTGCAGATTTGAGACTTCCAGATGGCTGTGCTTCCAATTTGGGTAGATGTGTAAAGAATGGTCATATTACTGGATTAAAAAGTCATGATTGTCATGTTATAATGGAGAGACTTCTACCCATTGGATTAAGAGGTCTGTTGAATTCTGTGATTTGGGATTCCATAACAGACATGTCTCATTTTTTTCGGGAAATTTGTGCGGCTACGGCAGATTATGATGCTCTAGGCAAACTTGAAAAAGATGTTGTTGTAATTATATGTAAACTTGAAAAAATATTTCCGCCGTCTTTCTTCGACTCAATGGAACATTTGATGTTACATTTGCCATATGAAGCCAAATGTGGAGGTCCGGTACAGTTTCGATGGATGTACCCATTTGAAAGATGCATGCAAAAATTGAAAAGAAAAGTACGCAACAAAGCATCTGTTGAAGGATCTATTGCAGAAGCTTATTTGCAAGAGGAAATATCTTTTTTCTACTCCCATTATTTTGAATCTGAGTATCCTTCAAAACACAACCGAATGGGACGGAATGAGAGGAATATTGATGAAATCGACAATCAATTATCTGTTTTCAACCAGTCAGAGCTTGGTTTTGGTGGAGTTTCTGAACGCTGGCTTTCAGATGATGAACATCATAGAGCTCATACGTATGTTCTGCTCAACTGTGAAGAGATGACATCAGTTGTACTGTAAGTGTTTATATCACTTATTCTATCATTTATGTTACAGTAAATAACTTTGGTTTTTATAGGTTGTATGATAATCATATCAAGAAACAAATTCCACAAATTACAGCAGCTGCTCTCGAAGAACGTCGACTGAAAAATTTCTCTCAGTGGTTTCAAAAACTGGTAACATAAATTCTTTATCTTTTAGCAACTCATTCAATGTATAGTTTACTATATTGATAATTATTTCACAAATCTTCAGGTGTCTCGACATGCTGATAAAATTGACAAACGGCTGTGTGTATTGAGTAACCCACCTTCCAAACTTGTTAAAACTTATAATGCATATGTGGTGAATGGATTTCGATTCCACACACATGCATATGGGGAATCGAAAAAAACAATGAACAGTGGAGTTAGCTTGAGAGGATCTCATCATCGAGAAAATGAAGTTGACTTTTATGGCATACTTGATGAAATCATTGAACTCTGTTATCTTGGACAACATTACATAACCATGTTCAAATGTCAGTGGTTGGATACAGAGAGAGGCGTGCGTGTTCATCCGACTCATGGAATCATCGATATTAAATGTAAAAGTGTTCTCGCAGTAAATGAACCATTCTTATTGGCTCAACAGGCATATCAAGTTTATTATACAAAGTACTGTGCAACATCAAGAGACTTGACTGATTGGTGGAGTGTAATAAAAATCAAAATTCGAGACAATCAGTTTAGTCAAAGTGAAAGTGCTTTCACTGATGTGCAAAGAATTGAAGTTTTTCAAGAGAGTACTCAAAATCAATCTTTTTTACAAAGAGACATGAGTATCGATGACGACACCCCACATTTAGGAGTCGGTGATGACGATGATGTTAATGATGTCACACATGAATTTGAAATGGTAAGAGATGAAGCAACTGCAACTCGAATGGATATCGATGATGTTGAGGAGGAATATGAAGATGACATTGACATATATGAAGATGATGATGAAGATGAACACTTATAGAATTCCATGGTATTTATATACAATCATAATATGTATATATGTATATATAATAGTAATTATCAATTATTTGCTAACATTAACATTTTCTGTTTCAGATGGACGAGGCCACATTTCGTGAGTTGGCGGAGGCTGACCTGCCTTTCGATGCGGATGAGTTGCTGGCAGATGACCCTCAGCCTGCAGGCGCTCTAGGGAGTACGCGGAGGGGGCGCGGTCTTGCACGATTGATGATTCATGACCCCGTCCCCGAGCGACGTCCACGTCTTGGGTTTGATCCGCGCACCCGGAGGTGTGATAACCTGTGTGATAACCTGTGGATTTGACTAAGTTTTCATTAATCTATTCACATAATAAATGTTTATTATTTTTTCAGTTTTCCGCATATAGCAGTCGGACAGGGCAGCGCTATTTTGCGCAACTATTTCTCTCAGCCGTGGACCACATGGGAGCAGATTCTCATTGATGTGCAGCAGGCCATGTTCGGCCATTGGTTGGTACGTACGTAAATAAATAATTTTTATTTTGAAAATTATTTCATTTCTAACTTGATATTTTGATTTATTTGTAGGGTTTATGGTATCCGATCGAGGATACCATGCGTGACGCCATCCACGAGGCATGGGAGGTGGCCATGCGTGATCGTCTTCGTCAGTTTTTGCACAATTTAAGAAAAGCTGCGATGAAGAAAGCAGGAGTGTCAGATTTTGAGGAGTCATGTAGAGCACACCGACCAGAGTATATTTCATCCCATGTATGGGATGGATTATGTGCGCACTGGTTGAGTGGTGCCTTTCAGAGGAGATCATCGGTGGGGAGGCAGAATCGGGGGAGACAGGAGGTGACTCATCGAGCTGGGAGTCGTTCTTTCAGTACTCATAGACAGCATCTGGTACGTACATTATTTATAAATATTTTATATAACTATAAATATTAACAGTTTATTTTTTATTCTTATAGGCTGTCGAGCACCCCGATATTACAGAGTACGACGTATATCGGAGGATGTACAGTGATCCTGCTACTGGGGAGCTCAGAGGTGATCATCAGCATCACATCGTGGTCAGTATTATTTGTTTTCAAGTTTAAAAATTAACTGCATATAATATATTCACAATTTTAATTTTAAATTGCAACTATAGGAGTCATATGAGGCCGCAGCGGCACAGGCCCGACCTGAGAGTCAGGCCGAGTCATCAGATCAGACCACTGCCCGTCAGTTTAATGAGGCGGCATGGATGCAGGCCACCCAGTATGCCTTCGAGAAGGGCCGAGTAGTTGGTATCGGCTCTCGACTGACTCCCGGAGATTATTATGGCAGTGCTGCGATGTCGGCGTCCAGCTCGAGAGGAGCTCGTGCATCTTCTTCTACACAGTATGAGGATCAGTTGCGATCTCAGACTGCACAGATAGAGAGTCTCCGACAGGAGCAGGAGCAGATGCGTCAGCAGCATGAGGAGGAGCGTCGACGCCAGCAGCAGCTGTACGAGGAGCAGACGAGTCAGTGGCAGCAGCAGCATCAGGAGCAGATGGAGTACATGCGCCGACTCACTCATGCTTTAGGGATGGAGTTTCCTCCACCACCATCTGCAGATCCCCCACCCCCCCTCCTTCAGATTAGAGTTTGTATTTCTGTTATAAAATTTGTGAAATCAAAATATTTTTTTTTCTATTCGTAGTTTCTGTCTCATTATAAAATATTAATAATATTATATTTTTAAATAACAATATTAATATGAATAATAATATTATTTATATTTTATAATATTAAATTTTATATATATATTAAAATTATATATATATATTAAAATTTTATATATATATTAAAATTTTATAATATTAAAATTTAATTATTTTTTTTGTAATACTTGAATTATTTTAATATTTGAATGTAAAATAATTCTATTATTTTTATATTAATTAAAATAACTTATTAATATTTTTTTTATTTATGAATTATAATTGTAATATTATTATATTAATTAAATTATTTATTAATATTCTATTATTTTTATTTTTGAATTATAATTCTACTATTATTATAGTAATTAAAATAATTTATTATTTTCATTTGTAAATTATAATTCTATTATTATATTAATTAAAATAATTTATTAATAATTTATTTTTTTTATTTTTTTTATAGTATTTGCGACGGGATACTATGCCCGTCGCAAATACTAGTATTATTAATAGTTTTTTATTTTTTTTAAAAAAAAGTATTTGCGACGGGCCCCGTCGCAAATACTAGTATTATTAATTTTTTTTTATTTTTTTAAAAAAGAGTTTTTGCGACGGGACCGTCGCAAAAGCCATTTGCGACGGGACCGTCGCAAAAGGTATTTGCGACGGGTCCCGTCGCAAAAACTGTTTTAAAAGTTTTTTACAAAAATACGGAATACTATTTGCGACGGAGAGAATGCTCGTCGCAAAAAAAGTCTTTAGCGACGGGCCCGTCGCAAATAAGTGTAGTTGCGACGGCGTTTTCAGCAACGGGCTATTTGCGACGGGACCCCGTCGCAAATGGCTATTTGCGACGGGATCCCGTCGCAAATACCTGTTTTTCTAGTAGTGTATATATAATATACATAATATGTATACATGTATATGCATTATATACGTGAGAACATTTATAAGCATATACATGGATACTAGGTGCTAGCTGGACCCAGAGCGTAACTCAGGCGTCCATAACTAGTCTAGCGAGCCAATGGCTCCAACAAGGGTACTAGCCCCAAATCTCATATGAATGTGAGACATCTTGCTCATCACTCGAGATGGTGGGGTGAGTCGTCATACCCAACACCCGATACAGAGGAGCGCAGAACGTCATACCCATCACCCGAATATAAGTAAACGATGTGGAATGTCATAGCCAACACCCAACGTAAGGAAGCGTGAAACGCCATGCTCAACCGAACCCTTAACCATTGTTCAACAGCTAATAACTATGGCATAATAATAATATTAGTAATGAGGGTTTTCCTCTAAAACATTTATTATCACTCAACACAATTAACCAAGGGTGCTCAATTCGTATAATTCACATTCATATATATATATAACATGTGGTGTGGCCTTTCCACCCACTTTCATTTAATTAACTCAAGCCGTTTGTTTATCAAAGCAAGGCAATTCCAATTCCATGTCAAGTCGAACACTTAGGCGGTGTTTCGTCATTTAAACATTTATATATAAGGAGGGCATTTCATTTAGCACACCCAAATGGGTGGCAATCAACGAGGTCGACATCCCCTAATCATTCAATATGGTCCATGGGAGTAATTAGAAATGGAATAATTATTAAGAGGTTTAACACATTTTAGGCAAGGTGTGGGAAAGTTCGACGTGCGGTACTATGGAAAAATACCAGGAAAAACACTTAAACTTTTGAAAAAGATTGTTAGACCACCTACCTTAGGTCCATAGACGGTCACTCGTCAAGTATCAACCTTTGATTTGAAGAACAAAAGAAAACATAACAACAATTCAACACCCTGAAAATAAAGCACATGAGCTCGCACCAAAATAGTGCAAGAGACGGGAAGATATACTATAATAAGAAGCAAGAGGATTAGGGATCTTACCGTTGCAGATCCAACGCTTCCAATGACGGTAAAAACGAAGTTCGGTTGAAGGAGGAATCAAGATCCCTAAGAGGAGGAAGGAGAGCTCGCCGAGGGGAGAGGGGTGTTGCACGTCAGCTGGAGGAGGAAAAAGGGTGGGAGGGTTTAAAGATTAATTAAGGGCAAAACCGTAAAATCACCCTCAAAATTGAGTCGCGCGGTTTGGTCGCACGGTTAGCCAAACTGTGCGTCAATCATGCTATCTCCACTGTCCAAGAACCCTCCTCACATGGGTTAGACGCACGGTTTGTCTAATCATGCGCAAGCCATGCGAAATGGCTCTGAATTTTGTCTGAGACAACTTGTACGGTCGTGCGGCTTGGCTCGCACGGCTGCAGACAAACCATGCGGCCTCTCCTGTGAATTGGGTACCTCGCACGGTTAGTACTAACCACACGCTAACCGTGCGGCCCACTCTGTTTGTCCAATTTCTGGAACTTCGGGCTCTGAACAATCCTCAGACACTCCTGAAACCTTCCTTAGCCGTAGGGCATGTTTACCAAGATAAAACAAAGGATTCAAACTAAAAAACAAACAAGTCGTATCTTCGTAAAAAGTCGGGTTGTTAAACACGCATCACATCCATCGCATAACCACAACCATCACGTACCACAACCACTGCGCCACAACCACTATGTCGCAACCTCTGCACCACAACCACTGCACCAGAACCACATGCGCCACAACCACCGTGCCACAAGCACGGCGCCACAACCACCGTGCCACAACCACTGCGCCACAACCACCACGCCACAACCACTGCACATCACATCACACAACTGCCCACAACACATTCATGTCAACCAATCGTCGCATCACTGCCCTTGCACACCCACCAGTCGGCCACATCTATCATCGCATAACACCTCAAACCACGCATGACAACACAACAAGCACAGACACACATCACAATACACATTTCGGCTTCCATATTTATTCAGGGGCATTATCACATATCTTCTTTGTCTAGCATGGGTAATATTACACGAACTAGATGTCCAGAGGCAACCAATTATTAGTCAAATATACGTTCTTTAATCTTTTATTAAGGTGAGATCACACAACAACACACCAAAAGTCATCACAACATAACAACTACAACACAAGCAAGGCTCCCAACAGTCGCTATTTTCAGAATTGGCAACAAACATGCATAACAATCTCAACAACATATATCAAAGAAGTAAATCATGCGATGACTCCTCATAGTCATCAATTTTAGACATATCAATTAATTATATGATTATGTCAGTCCTTATTATCCACCCAAAGGTAAGCAAAATCATGCAGATCCCACACATGGCACGTAAGAGTGAGAATAAGGATCCCCTGCCTCAAAGAAACTTTTCAATCTCACTGTGCACCGCAGGACGAAGAAGAAACGCCTGCAACCACAACCGCACACGGAAAAACTGTGGATCAACCCACACCGCACCCAAGGATCATCTAAACATAGTTCAAACAAATCTCAAACCAAAATTGCACCACCTTAGCGGATCTCCGAAGAATGGAAGGAAACACACGACACTACAACAGAAACAGTTTTACGTGGCGTCACCCTTTAACAACGCTAAAAAAACACTGATAAAAGCTGATTTTAATAGTGCTAAAAAAAACAATGTTAAAAGTACCTCTTTATCAATGTTTTTTTATGAGCGCTAATAGATGATAAATTTCATAAAAAAATTATAAATCATTAAAAAATATATATTAACATTCAATGGACTTTCAAGCTCGTTTAAGAGGGTCTTTTTTTTCCATTTTTAGTGGGAACTGAATTTATTTCTAAGGCTTACATTCATATTGATATTATGGTTTTGAAATTTTATCATTTTTCATAATATAGTTTTATTTATAATCAAATATATAAAAATATATACATATTTTGTATATATTCACATGTAAAGTATATTTCTAAATATATAAACCTTATCTAAAAAAAAATCCATTTTATTTAAAATAAAAAAGTATGAATATTTATATACATATACAATTAATGTATATATAATATTTATATATATATAAATATATTTGTGTGTGTATTGGCAAACAGATATATATTTATCTATATAATCTAATATATGTAGATAAATATTAATATATAATGTACGTAAATAAATATAAATATGTATAATTATAATTATAAATGCACACATATATATAAATATATGTATGTATGTATTTATAAACACACACACATACACACACAAAACATATTTTATATATGTATTTAAATATATAATTATATTATAAAATAGAGAAGAAAAAAATATAGGGCAGTGGAAAAGGTGTGAGTATGAGGTGGGATCTCAGGTTCAAAACTCACCAAAGGTAGGGGCGCGCGCGAGCGGGTGAAGCAGATGCCTAGTGATATTAAAGGGGGGTCCATCTTCTGATTTGTAGGAAAAAAATTATTATTTTTTTTTGATTTTTATCGGTGCTTTGTTTTAATGGTGATAAAAGGGGTATTTATGAGCGTTTTTTTTAACGATGATAAAAGAGACTCACTTTAATAGCGCTGATGACAACAATGATTTTTTAGTGTTGTAAATGTCTTTTTTGCACGCTGTTAAAGGGCTGATATGCAGTAGTGTGAGAAAGCGATAAAAACTCACCATAAATCCAAGACGGGAAGTCAATGATCGGCCTCCGATGAAGGAATATGAAGATGCCCGAAGAGAGGGTCAATGGATTGCCTGGAAACAATAGGAGCATAGGGTTTGAAGAAAAACCCGAGGTGCTCCAACCTTTATAGTTGCGCTGCACATGGGATTTACACGGCGTATGAATGCTGAGTTTTAAGTTTCACCAAAATACGTGTCATCTAAACCATTTAATCCCGAATTTATTACACATTTTGTAACACCCCATGAACCACCCTTCACAAGCCATGAACCTTCATTTCATGTCATGTACACTTTACACAATGTGTATTCCTTCACTCCAGCTTTTTAATACCAAACACCTCCGGTCTCGCTCTACGCCTTCTCCGAGCACCACGAAACCACCACGAAACCACCCCAATCCTCCCCTAAAACACCTTCAACATTTAAAACCGGCAAAATAACGACACAAAACGCTACACAGAGCATATATTCTACCCTCAAGTAAAATGTTTTGTGTGTGGTGTGTTTATATCAAATGTTATTTATATGTGTTTGTAGGTATGTTACGTGAGATGCATTATATAAATATTTTGTGTTCTGTCTATATTGCTCCGTGTGTGTGTGTTGTGCTATATACTATATAAATGTTTTGTGTTGTGTTTATGAAAAAGTTGTGTGCGTGTTGTGTTTATATATGAATTTTATGCATTGGGTTTATATAAATAATATTTCCCCAAAAAGGAATTTAGCAGCGGATTTTCCTTAAATTTATAATTCTTTATTACAAACTTTTTAAAATAGTTTTTTTTTTTTTTAATTCCATCTGATAGATTTTCCTCATGACTCTCCATCAATCAAATGGTTTTTATCCCTTTCCAGCCCCTCTGGCTTAATCAATAAAGCATGGGTTGCCTTGCCTTTCAATTCAAAGCATCAATTCCTAAGCAGTTCCTACCCAGCTTCTCCCATTGCCTTCTTCCCCAATTTATGTTCGCTGGTCCCAACATTCATGGCGGCAAAGCTTATACCTTAAGCTTACATCAATGCCCACTTACCCCCAAAATGCAAGCACCCACTTACTCCCTCTTTTGATAAAATATTAGACAAATAATGCCCACACTAATCTGTATGAATTAAAGGTCACAGTCACGACAATCGCCCCCTTCCCTGAATCCCAACCCAAAGTTCTGCAGGTAAAAGCGAAAACAGGGAAGCTCACTTGGAATGATCATTAAAGTGTCCAACATCGGTCAAAATGGAAGCTTGCTGTTCTTCCGTTTCCACAGCTTTGAATTCCGCTCCGTGCTGCCGGCCGATCATGCTGTCTCCCCCACTCGACATGTTGGATGAAATGCCCTAGAGAAGAAAGCAACAGGAAGCGTCGACAAGTGTGCGTGTTCAAGGGCTCGGAGCGCCCACCCTGCCTGCGCGGCTTTTCGTACCCGGCGTCACGTTTCCAGGACACAAAATAAAAAAGAAACCCTGAAAAATTATATATTAAAGAGCCGTAATGATAAAGGTGAATAATTTAATATAATGTTTGCAGAATAATTCAAAAACCTCGCTCCAAAAAAGGTAAATTCCGTGTGCTTCACTTCAGTGATTGGGAAGCTTGCTATCTCTGCTCGGTTCGCTCGGGTCGCTCGGGCTGCCCCCTTCGTCTTCTTCCCCACTCCGCGACCGACTCTACCATGCCATCATGTGCTTAGTTAGGGTTAGGGGGAAACTGCCGAACATTATAATGTGATGTTATAGCTGGCGGGGGGTGCTAGGGTTGGTGGGGGTGGTGGCTTCAGGTTCGGTGCCTGATCAGTATCCGCTGGATGGGTAACTGTTGCAGATCTCCGGCGGCGGTCGCCAGGGAGGACGTGAAGTCCTCCAACTTCTCCGCCGACCATGGCCGGAGGGAACGAGGGGGTGCCGGCGCCGGTGCCGGAGCCAAGAAGCCGGTCACTGTGCTGTCCGAGGCGTCCAGGGTGGGAATCGAGGAGAAGTACATGGTAGACAAGGAGCTTGGGCGGGGGGAATTCGGCGTTACCTACCTGTGCATCGATCGCGGCTCGCGGGATCTTCTGGCTTGCAAGTCGATTTCTAAGAGGAAGCTCCGGACGGCGGTGGATGTCGAGGACGTCCGGCGTGAGGTGGCCATAATGAAGCATCTGCCGAAGAATTCGAGCATTGTGAGTTTGAAGGAGGCGTGCGAAGACGAGAATGCGGTGCATTTGGTGATGGAGCTGTGCGAGGGCGGCGAGCTGTTCGATCGCATTGTTGCCCGTGGGCATTACACTGAGCGGGCAGCTGCAGCGGTGACCAGGACGATTGTGGAGGTCGTTCAGCTCTGTCACAAACATGGAGTGATCCATCGGGACTTGAAGCCAGAAAACTTCCTGTTTGCCAACAGGAAGGAGAACTCGGCTTTGAAAGCCATTGATTTTGGTCTATCGATATTCTTCAAGCCAGGTGAGAATCTTTTATACTGCAATTGAGTTTTTCAGTTGCTTGTGTTTTGATGATCTTGTTCCTTCCATGTATGAAGGAAAACAACACAGTCTAGGTTTTGCATAGTAATCCATACCTGTGAGATCTCTGTGGTCGAATCATCGTCTGGCTTGATAATTCCTCTGTCTCTCCAAATATTCACAATCATGCTTGCAGTGTAAGAATTTCATTGGTTTCCAGTGAATGGTACTTTCTAAGGTGTAGAGCTCGTTGTTATCTTTCTGGAACCCCATTTTAACTTCTACAGTTCTAAAACTTGCAAATGCTCAATTACTTTCTTGGAGGCTAATTAGAAGGTAAAGTTGTCTTTATCTGCTTTGATTTTTTTAGTAGACAAATACAGTATGGTTTTCTGATCAAGGTTTTCAAACTGGAACATCAATTAGACCACATATTAGGAGTTCTCCAACGTAAGAACGATCCAGGAAATTTAATTATCTGCCATCAACAAATTTACCTTGTTTTGAACTAATTCTCATAAATGGGATGAAAGCAAATGGAAATCAGGAGAATCTATTACTTTCACTCATTTTGTAGAGATGAGCATAGTCTCTCTAATGCTTATGGCTAAACCTTATCTCTTTTATATATATGCATACTTATATTTATGTGTCTCTGTGCGCACGCATTTTGCATTGTGCTTTCTTGTTTTGCATTTGAATCTGACATTGGCTAATACTGTAATTTGGGATGTGTGTAGGTGAGCGATTTTCTGAGATTGTTGGAAGTCCCTATTACATGGCCCCAGAAGTTCTCAAACGTAGTTATGGACCAGAAATAGATATATGGAGTGCCGGAGTTATTCTCTACATATTATTGTGTGGTGTTCCTCCTTTTTGGGCTGGTATGTGACCATTGCACATATTTATTTTCAATTTGGCATGTGCACATGTACACATGCATTATCTGTGGCAAATATTTCAAGGTTTTTATAAACCAGTGCTCACATATTATTCTTTTTTGAATTTTCAAGTTAGATTATCACTGTTTATTTGGGTGCTAGTGGAAATGTAGCATACTGGTTCCGTGTTCTTGTACTGTTAAAATAGTTATTAAATTTATTGCAGAATCTGAGCAAGGGGTTGCACAGGCCATTCTTCGCGGGCTTATAGATTTCAAGCGGGATCCATGGCCAAATATTTCAGATAGTGCAAAGAGCCTTGTTAGACAAATGTTGGAGCCTGACCCGAAGCTTCGCCTAACAGCAAAGCAAGTTCTTGGTATGTGGCAACTTTATAACTAGACGTTCAGTAATTCTATAGAACTTGATGATGGATCTTTTATTATTGCTAATAACCAAACATGTCCCTAACCTGATTTATATAATTTGCTTTGTCTGCATGTTGTGTGGCGTGCTCCACTTCCACAACCTCTTGTGTCACTCAACTTTAGAACAATTCATCCTATCACATGAAAAAAGTCTACAGTTGTGATTGTCCTTGTTTTTTGAGGCTTCAGGGCGAGCTTCACCTTATTAATTTATCGATTTATTTGTGTTTCTTTTAGAAGTTTTTTTTTCAACAAGCACTAAACTTTCGGTGCTAAACATTTACTAACTACTAGAATTTTTGTGGAGGACACTAGTAATGGAGGGGACATGTAATGTTTGACTTTTATCCGTTGAGACTGGTAGAAATGAAGAAAGGGATATGAAATTAAAAATGTCATTTTTTCATGCATTTAAATGTTTTTTTGCTTTGGTTTTCTAAGAGGTTAATGCTTGTCTCGTTGTGTATGCATGTATTTACGTTTATATATTGATAAATATTTTACTTTGTAGCTTTTCTTTTGTCCTGGTTTTGGTGAATATGCATTATAACCAGTGCTCATAGTCATATTTCAATCAATTTGTTGTGTCCTTTGTTTTGAATCCCCAAGTTTTAGCGAGGAAGGTAACTGAAACTTGATAATAAAATTTAGGCACCCAAAAAACTACCAAAGTTAAAGAACACAATAAACTACGAAAAAATATTTATCAGCCCTTTCTGCTTGTTCTGTATCAAACCTTTAGAAATGAAACTTCAAATAATTTATCATGCTTAAGATTTAATTGAATGTTGTTAAATATTAATATTATTTAATATATTCAATCACACATTTTCAATGCATACCTACTGATTCGCCAGTCACTTTCTCATTCCCTCTCATGCTTTTTCTGTTTCCATCAGAAAGACTTCTCTCATACTTCGGCCTTAATGTTCATTTTAATATCATGAATCATCTCTGCCGAATAATGACAATTGTTTCTCATTATACCACCATTCATATTTTCACTAATTCGCATGATTCCATGAGCAAGTGTTACCGTGGACAATGAAATATCAGTGTACATTTTAATTACTTACAAAAGGTTTTCCCTTTGCCTGTTCCCTCAATTCCTTAAATTTTGATGCATGTATTCATCATCTGCTTATTCTCCTTGCTTCATTAGTTCCCCAGATTATGAACCACATATCTTGTTAACTGTATCAAGGCTCTGCTTATAACACTCATTACTTAGATGAATGTTTTTGTACAAGCATTTCCAGATTGCTTATTGGAAATGTGCTTTTCTGGTACTTTTCTGATACTTTAAAGTGCAAATGTTTTTGCATAAACAGAATAAACACCACTTTCAAAATGGTTGACCATGAAAACCACATTCTAAAGAATTCTCGTTCACCTTTCAATTGGCAATCATTGGGAAAGACTACATTTTGACTTGGGAATTTGAACAAGATTGATGATTTTTGTTGTGGGTTACCTAATCTCAATGTCTTTCCATGCACAGAGCATCCATGGCTGCAAAATGCTAAGAAGGCTTCTAACGTTCCTCTTGGAGATGTCGTCAAGTCGAGGCTGAAGCAGTTTTCAATGATGAATAGATTTAAAAGAAAAGCATTGAGGGTCGGTTGATCTGTCTGGTTGCTTCCTGTCATTTGTTTCTCTCTTCTTTTTTCCATTCTTATTGAGAACGTGTTAATGGTGCATCATAATAGGTTATTGCAGAGCACCTGTCATCCGAAGAAGTTGAGGATATCAAGGAAATGTTCAAGAGGATGGACACGGACAAAGATGGTATAGTTTCGATCGAGGAACTGAAGGCAGGATTTCAGAAGACTGGTTCCCATCTGGCCGACTCTGAGGTCCAGATGCTGATCCAGGCGGTGAGTGTTTCGTCCGTGCTTTGTATACTCATATTCTGTATTGGAATAGCATTGTTGATAAATGATAAAATGGAAAAGAAATGAGAAAGTGATCGGTGAAATTGATGATCATTCCATCCAAATTTCATTAAACTTTGAAACTAACCTTCTCCCCATGTCTTCCTCTGTCATGTACTAAACATGATGATCACTCCATCCAAATTCCATTAAACTATGAAACTAACCTTGTCTCCATGTTTTCCTCTGTCATGTACTGAACATGATTTTGACTGTTCACTCACTCGTTCACTGTTCCTTCATACTATTGGATGAGATTTAATGTAACATAAAAAATGTTGATGGTAGGTCGACGCACATGGGAATGGAAGACTGGGATACGAGGAATTCGTGGCGGTGTCGCTGCATCTGCAGCGGATAGCCAATGAGGAACACATTCACAAGGCCTTCTCCTACTTTGACAAGGATGGGAACGGTTACATCGAGCCGGAAGAGTTGCAGGACGCCCTGATGGAGGATGGCGTGGGAAATTGCACAGACATGGCCAACGACATCTTCCAAGAGGTGGACACGGACAAGGATGGGCGGATCAGCTACGTTGAGTTTGCGGCGATGATGAAGACAGGGACGGACTGGAGGAAGGCTTCCCGGCATTACTCGAGAGGCAGGTTCAACAGCCTGAGCGTCAAGCTCATGAAGGACGGCTCTCTCAACTCGCGGAACGAGTGAAGTGACACGCATGCAGGAGGGTTAGGATTTGAGTTAAAAGAGCCGGGGGAGGAGGAGCACCGCTCTGTGTCTGTAACTGTGACTTTCGTCTGAGTCCCCTCTCAATTCTTCGAGAGAGTTCGAGCCGCGGCGCAACGCTTGGAACTGGATTCTTCGTTTCGTCCCTTTGCCGCCGGGATTGGGTGGCTTCCCACCCCTCTTTTGCAATCGAAAAGAATGCCTCTGGTTTGTGGTCACAGGTCATGTCTCCCCATGAAACACGGACACGGTTTTTATTTTGTTTTATTTTTGCCCTCAACTGAATGAATTATGCAAATCATTATCAAGTTTTGTACGTAATTGATGAAAAATGTTAATTTTAAAAAATATTTTCATTGGCAAAAAAAAAAAGCGGACATCAAGATTCTCTGAAACATATGTGATATCAGGATGGTGCAAGTGTCATAAAGCAAGATCATTTGATAGACTTGCATGAACAAAGTTTAAAAATATGATAATTATTTATGATGGATGCAAGGGATTTAAGATTAGAATTTTGGACTCTTAAGTGATTTCGTCTACCATTTGATTGTTGTTTTGTCATTGTCTTGACTGAAGAAAACAACGTAATCGTTAAAGTCACTACATTGTGGGAATGTGCATGATAGTGCATGCCTTATTATTACACCGGTTAGGGGGAATAAACAAACAAAAACCTATCTAATTGCATGTAGGGAGTCTCAAAATCGAGACCTTCCTAAACACCACCACAGGATGCAACCACTAGGTCGTGCCCATGGAGCTAATAGTGCATGCATGATTTGATTGTTTTTTCCCATCCAATGGCCCGAAGGCCTTCATTTTTTTATTGATTTTGATAATCCACATTTCAAGGGGTGAGGTGAAATCCTTACAAGACCCGTAGGCATAAGTATTACATGACCCGTAGGCTTTAGAGGAATTCATTGTCCCTAGGCTTCAAACATTACATACAACCCAGACTAACTACTTGAAACTATTCATCATCAACATTTTCATCGTGAAATCAGCTCTCCAGCTTCGCATGACTGTTCGGCTAGGCTTTCTCGTGCATGCACTGGCTTGTCCCGATGGCAGGTGTCATACCCTCTCTTGCAATCAGTTTAGCTTCTGCAATGGTAGAAGCTCCTTGCTCATCATCCTTCTGAAACTTGTTCCTTGTAAGTTGTCTGGTTTGGATCTGCACTTAAGGTGGCCCGAAGGCCTTAAGGTGGCCCAGAGGCCTTACTGACCTGAAGGCCTTAAAGGACACGTTTTCCTATCCTAAACAATTTATAATTATTAGATAGTGTGATTAGGGACTTTGATCGTTCATATTAATTGTTTAAACATTAAACAATTATATAGAATGTTAAACCAAACATTGTGTGTGGTCAAACATTTATGAAACATTTGGAAACCAAGGAGCATCCTTGGGGGCTTATATAAAGTGGCTCAAGCCATATGAAATGTTACACAAATGTGATTCAATCATTATGAAACTCTTTGAAGTTGTAGTTCTCAATCTCTCTCCTCCCTTTAACTCAAAGGTTCTAGCAGGTCATGAGTGTGAGAGTAATTCCACCTGAAGGTGATTGATACAACCCGTAGATATCTTTGAAGGAGTTTATAAGCTTCCATTGGATATCCTTCAACCACGTGTTAAGACAAGACTCAGTTTCTTCACAAGCAAAAGATATGCCGTTGAGGGGTCTCAGGGTCGAGTCTCCCTAAGCATTTTATAGGTGTTGCTAGTTTTTCTTTGTATTTGTCCCCCTTTCCCGAACCAATGTAAATATATTTATTTCAATCAAACTATGGTTCGATTTTATGGTCAAATTTTTTTGTGTTTATCACCGTTGTATTTGGACAGGTATTATCCCTACTAAATGAAGATTCCGAGCGGAGCAGAAGCGTCAGATGGGTCATGTCCAACTTTGTTTTTTGTCGCGATCGATGATTAATTCGAGATTTACACGACGATAAACAATGTGATCAACAAAATTAAATCAAAGAATATAGATAATGAATAAATGTAACGAACCAACCCGAGTTACCCTCAAACATGACACCCGACCTAATCCGTTACATACCCAAAGAGCGTTCCCGATCCCCACAGGCTGGCAACAAGCACCCATGCATCGAACAACACACCAAGGGAACAATTTTACCCAACCCAAACGAAGAACATGGAAAGATATACATACTCAAAGCAGAAAGAAATAGCAGAAGACTGATGTATATAGGTGCCATAACCGTAAGAAGAAAACGAAAACAAAACAACCACTCAAATAGCTACAAACTCAAAAAGACAAGTCCAACTGCAAATGACAACGAAAACAAGTAACTACTCTATGTGATAGTGTGGGAAACTTCCCACCATCTCACCACCAACTACCCAACTCATTTGACACGCAAACCCACCACCTCACTATGACGCTTTGCCTTATCCTTGCATCAAAAGACATACAAATGTCTGCGCACCACCAAAGGGGTGTGCAGAGTGTGAGCTAACAGGTTCAGTAGGATCCCACCCAGGTTCTCCATAACAAGTCTCTGTATGACAATT
This sequence comes from Viscum album, assembly GCA_963277665.1. Classification (NCBI taxonomy): domain Eukaryota; kingdom Viridiplantae; phylum Streptophyta; class Magnoliopsida; order Santalales; family Viscaceae; genus Viscum; species Viscum album. The sequence goes on from OY728122.1 coordinate 1,137,388,718, forward strand.
ATTATATGATCATTTCAAATAAAACATGACATGATAAGCAGTAGAGCAGTTTTATAGAAAACATGATAAACATTTCCCTTTTTCTATAGTTCTAAAACAAAAGAAGATATATCAATTTCAAAGCATATTTTCCATATAATCTTTCACAAGCATCAACATGCATATCAAGGTTAAAATAGTGCACAACCAAGAAGTTCAAAACAAAAATAGCAGCATAGGTATCACAACACTAAGGAATACAGCAGGTCAGACAACAGACTATCCGTACCAAAAAATCTACGAACAGTGCACTGCGGTACCTGAAGCCGATTATCTACACTCCAGGACTAGGGAGACACCCCAACGTGTGAAACCCCAACATCATATACATACCTAGAGCCAATAATCTACACTCCAGGACAATATGAACATTCAGAAAGCGAACCCCCACAATGGACAATAGCCTCAAGCTAAACCTTCCACCTAGTACCCAAGGTAACCCATAAGCTCATTTTCACAATCATCTCAATGTTTTGAAAACCATTTCAAAACCATTTATGCAATTCAACATTTAATAGGGTAACCATACCCACTTCTTTTTCACAAATCATTCAATGCTTTGAAAATACCCCTTTTCTTTCCATTTATCAAAAACCAAGGAAAACCCAATTTTCATCAAATCCATTTCCAATCAAACACAAACAATCATTCCAATTTCATAACAACTTATTTATAAATCAATTTATAAAAACAGAACAATACGGTTTATCAAATATAGGCTAGAGACGGAACCACCTACCTCAAAATTTGGGTCGCACACGCCCGCGACGGGATCCACCAACAACGAAACCCAACAATGTCAACGGAAACCCTAGAATCCAATCCACATCTCAAGATAGATTCAATTTAGAAAAAGGGGTCATCAGAAATGAGGAAATCCACATACCTCAATAACGTACACCCGTCGCACCAAAACCAATGAAGAATGACCAGAACAAGGATCAATTGTTGAACAAAAAGACCCAGAGGGGTTGGAGGGCTCCCAAAATCACTTGGGGATGGCTCTAGGTTGAGAGCAAGTAAGTCTAGATGAAGAACAAAAGAGAAACCGATTGGGATGCCTGCTTGAAAACAATCATTGAGACTTTACATGATGTGTAACCCAGTTACACGTCGTGTAATTGTCAACTCCCATAACCGTCGAGAAATATGTCGCATTTTGATTAAAAACATATCTAATTTCATTTATGAGTTACACGTCGTGTAACCTTATTACACGTCGTGTAATCCTCCAGTATGCTACAAAATTAGTAGGTTTCATGCTATAAATTCCAACAAAATTTTGACTTCTCCATTACAGGTATCCTCCCATTTCCTTCTCGGCCTTACCCAGACAATGAAAAAGGAAAACCATGAAAAGTTTAAAAATATACCTATCAGAAGAGTAACGGGATGTTACAACCTCTCCACCATAAAAACTTTATGTCCCTAGAAAGCCTACGAAGAAGCCTCCATGCTTAAAAAATGAGGTCACTACTCTCTCACCAGTGTCTCACACTCCTACATCTCATGAGAATCAGAACCATGTTGTCATAAAACTAAAACCAAAGGTATCATCCTCCCATGAAGTACCTTGGTTTCAGAATTGACTATCCCGATTGGCCGCTCAGTCATGGATAAGTTAGGCTCAACTTCAAGATCACGCTAGCTCAGAACATGAGATTGATCAAATATATACTTTTGGAGCTGAGATACATAAAATATGTTATGTATCGACATGAGCTGTAATCATCATCATCATCGAGTAAATTTTTATTAAGGGAAAGAGGCACAAGGTCCACAAGAAGATATGGCTCACAGAGGCCTGAAGTAGTGCAGACTGAGGGCATCCTCTCAGATCAAATTGACCCCTTCGGGTTTCAAGGATATTATATTGTGGAGGACCAGGGGGCCAGGGCCAATAACATTAAAGGAAGAAAGGTGGTCCGCAACTTGGTTCCCCTCTCTCCAAGTGTGTATCACCTTGGTATTGCTATCGAGCATACCCATGCACTTTCTTATTATGTATTGAATCAACCAGGGAGAGGGGATAAAGACCAGAAAAGCATTATAAAGGATCTTGGAGTCAGTTTCAACCTCGAATAACTCGATGTTCTTCTAGTGGCACAAACTAATACCCTGGAGTAGAGCCTTGGCCTTCACTTAAAGGGAAGAACCACTGCCATGGCGGGAGGAGAAAGCAAGTATCACAGAACCCTTATTGTCTCGGACCACACCTCCACCGCGAAGGACCCCCATGCAGCAGGAACCATCAGATTTAATTTTGAGACCCTTGGAGGGGGGGGGGGGAGCCCTCAGACCCAGTGGCCTCTGACGACGCTGGTTTTTGGCTGGGTTGCATGGGAATTCCTTTGAAGAAAATGAAGTGATGGCGCTTCCCACCAGTTTTTGAAGGTGTGTTCCACATCCAGTAGTAAGTTTTTGGTCATGATGATGATGGTTCCACCGGATGAGAAGACCACATTTTTACTTTCCTTGTTTCTTGCTTGCTAAATGCTCTAGAACCCCGCGTGCAGAATAATGGTACGTGCCTCCCTCTCCGGACCCCTGTCTCCCGAGCCGTGGGACCACCTCTCTAGGAACAAGGTGTCAGCCATGCTGGGGATACAAAGGGTTGTGAATTCTCTAAGGGCACTCCAAATATCACTTGACCAGTCACCTTGGAAGAAGAGGCGATCAACAGTTTATTCTTTGTTATTTCTGCAGCAGTGACACCGAGAAACCAAAGGGATACCACAACGTTTGATGTTATCATCCGTCGGGATTGCTCTATTTCGGATACGCCAGGATAAGAAGTTATATTTCAAGGGGATAAACTTGGTCCAGAGGGTCTAGTCCTAGGGTATCTATCCTTCTTGAGGGGACAATGTGCTACGGAAGTCCCAGGTGGAGAAGGACTCCGAGGAGGATGAAGTGAAGATACAACGCTCAGGATCTAGGAAGAGTTTGATGATATTGAAGGTGTATTATTGATTTTCATCCAGCACCGCTTTGGTGAAATCCAGATAGCATTTCTCTTCTTGAAAGGAGATAGAGGGAGCAGGGAAACCTGGGAACCCAATGACCTTCCCAGCCCAGTTGTTGTGCCAAAAAGAAAGATCTCCCTTCCCCATGAGCCACCGAGAGTTTATTTGAAGGCTAGCAAGGAGGGGGTGAATTGATGACCATAGCGGGGATCCTTGACTGGCCTCTGATGGGGGGTTATGAAGATGTGAGTTGTACATGGTTTTCCCCCACAGTGTACGTTGTTCAAGGATTTCCCAGGCGAGTTTCGCATGCATGCAGAGGATGGTGTCTTTAAGGGAGCGGATGTTGATTCCACCTTCCCTGGCCGGACAAGAAACCTACCCCCATGATTCCCAGTGGCATTTACCTTCTGAAGTGTGGTCCCATATGAAGATTTACATGATCTTTTCAATGCTACAGATCACCCCCTGTGGGACAATGATAGAAGAAAGAACATGGACTGGGGTTGCAAGAAGCACACTGTTAATAAGTGCAATTCTGCCTCCAAAAGAAAGGTACTTGTTTTTCCAGTTTAGAATGAAGTCTGTGATCTTACAGGTAAGAAAACCAAAATCTCTGACGCAGAGTCTACTCGGAGAAACAGGGGCTCTGAGATAGTCCATGGGAAAAACTTCTATGTTCATTTCAAGGGTCTGTTGGACCACTGTGATCTACCCATAAGTGCAGGTGTTAGTAATATAGAAGGTGCTTTTATCTTTGCTGATCACCTGACCACTCTAGTGGGAATATTCCTCAAGCAACTTCTTGAGGCTTTTGATGGATTTGATCCCAGTATTCATGAAGATGAGGATATCATCTGCAAAAATAAGGTGGGAGATGGGATTTTCTCTCTTGTTTCTTTTGAAATGGATTAACTCTCCATTGTTGAAACTTCTGTTGATATGTCGACTAAGGATGTCCTAAGAGAGAACAAAAAGACTTGGGGAAATCAAATATCTCTGTCTGAGCCCACGGGTGACTTTGAAGAATCCATATAACTTTCCCATGAAGGTGACTACCAACCACGAAGAGCTGAAACACCTAAAAATAAGATCAATATTCCTAGAGGCGAGGCCCATACCTGCCAGAATTTTGTTGATGTAGCTCCACTCCACCTGGTCATATGCTTTGTTCATGTCCAAATTGATGGAATAATTAGAGCCGCAGGTCTTGATTTTCATGTCCTTGATCATCTCCTAGGCGAGAGCGACATAGCCTTGGATCAAGCGGCCCTTAAAAAAATCGTGTTGCTCAATTGAGATCCATCGAGGGAGATTCACAACGAAGATTTACAAGGCTGACCATACAAGGCCTCAAAAGTAGCATTCTGATAATGGATTGGTAACTGTTGTTATAAGAAAACTCAACCAGTCCCAAGTGATCATACCAAGCCCCACCAAAGCCGAGAACACAAGCATGAATCATATCCTCAAGAATCTGTATATCTCTTTCTATATTTCTATCCAACTGTGGATGGTATTCCCTACTCAAATGAACTTGAGATCCTAATGCCTTCTTAAGGCCTTCCGAAAAGTGAGAAGTGAACCAGGGATCTCTGTCATAAACTATAGTATATGGATCTCTGTGCAATTGAACAATCTCTTTCACATAAATATTTCCCAACTCTTCAAATTTGGCTGTATCCTGAATGGTTTTAAAGTGATCCCATTTTGTCAGTCTATCGATCACAACCCATATCAAATTATTCTTTTTATGGGTATGTGGAAACCTAACCACAAAGTCCATAGCGATCTCATACCACTTCCAAGTAGGCACTGAAAGTGGCTGAAGCAAACCCAAAGGTTTTTGATGCTCTGATTTCACCTGTTGGCATGTATAATGATGAGAGACAAACTCAGGAATGTCCTGTCTCATACCAGGCCGCCAAAATTTCCACTGTATGTACTATAACATCTTTGTGGTTCCTGGGTGCACTACCCACTGGGAACTATAGAAATAACCCATAATAGCTCTCCTTACCGATTGTGCTACTACAAAATGATTTTGGAAGCAAAGAAAATCCTCTTTGGAGGATGACCACTCATCAACGGTCTCCCCACCTTTAAGAGATTATCTAATGCCACATAACTCATCATCAAGATTTTGTTCCTGAAGAACCAACTCAAGAAGAGAAGAGGTCAACTAAACACTAGTCAAAAAGATCTCTTCCCTTGATTCTTGGACTCTAATGTGAAACTGTGCAAAAAGAGCCATCAAGTTCAACTCTTCCAATGATTCTTTCACTGCATGGTTTAAAAGTTTCCTGCTCAAAGCATCCACAAAAACATTCCCCTTCCCCAGAGTGTAAGTGATATCGAAGTCAAATGTCTGAAGGTATTCTAAACATTTTCTTTGTATGAGATTCAATTATTTTTGAGAAAATATATAGCTCATAATATTATGGTCAGAAAAGACTATGAACCTCTCCCCAAAAAGATAGTGTTGCTAACACTTAAGCACATGCATAACCGCGACAAGCTCTAAGTCATGAGTGGGGTAATTCTTCTCATGCGGTCAGAGTTGATGAGATACATAAGACACCACATGATCATCCTACACAAGCATGCAACCCAAACTAGCACCAAAAGCATCACAAAACACAACTTATCCCTTACCGGGGTCAGGTAAGATCAAGATAGGAGACAATGTAAAAATTCATTTCAGTTAATTGAAAGAAGACTGATACTTCACATCCCAGGTGAATTTCTTTTCTTTCTTGATAAGGAATATCAAAGGTGACACCAGTTTAGATAAATCTTTAACAAACCATTGGTAATATCTAGAAAGACCAAGGAAACTTCAAATCTCAAAGACATTATGTGGTTATTTCCATGATAATACAACCTTCACCTTTTTAGGATCAATTAATAATCCATGTTTAGAAATCAAGATCCCTAAGAACTTCACTTCTTGAATCTAGAAACTACATTTTGAAAGATTTCTATACAAATGGAGACTTCTTAGAATTTCTAAAACCATACCTAGATGGTGCTCGTTCTCACACTCAAATTTCGAGTAAAACGAAATATCATCCATGAACACTACCACAAAAATTGTCAAGATATTGATGGAATATCCAATTAATCAAATCTATAAAAACTACAGGAGCATTAGTTAGAACAAAAGGAATAAAAATATATTCATAATGGACATGCCTGCTCTTGAAAGCTGTCTTCGGTATATCAGACTCCTGAACTCTGAGCTAACGATAACCCGAACAAAGATCAATATTTGAAAAACACATTGCCTCCATTAACTGATCAAAGAAATTATCCACATGAGGAAAAGGATACTTGTTCTTAACTGTTACCCAGTTCAACTTACGACAGTCCACACACAATAAATGTGAACCATCTATCTTCTTGGAAAATAGAACAGGGGCTGCCCAAGGTGAAACACTAGGGCGAGTAATATTTTTTCCAATAGGTCATACAATTAAATTTTAATCTCTTTTAGCTATTCTAGTTACATATGATAAGAAGGTATCGATATCGGCTGCGTCCTTGGAACCAAGTCAACCGTAAAATCTACCTCTCTTTGGAGGAAGTTTAGAGAAGTCATCCGGGAAAACATTAAAAAAATCCCAAATAATAATGGGAAGATAAAAAATAGAAGAAACATCATTGGGATTAATCACAGCAACAAAAAAACTCCTTATCTCTAGGTGGGAAGGCCCTGCATGTCTAGACCTCGGGTCCCACTCCCCCTAAAACATACGAGATCTCCAATCAACAACAAGAAATGAAACACACTGATGATAACAATCAACCTTAGCTTGATGAGAGACTAGCCAATCCATACCAATGCTGACATGAAATAGATCCAAATGAATAATGATAAAATCTCAGACCAACTCTGTATCAGCTATTATTAATGAACAAGGACACCAAAACCCTTACTCTTTCCTCTTACCAAGGGGTGTCACTAACTTCATAATAAAGAAAATAAGTTTCATTGAGAGTTTAAGAATATCAAAAAAATTTGTATATATAAATGAGTGGTAGGAACTAGTATTAAATTAATCAATCTTTATGGAAGATGCGATAAATATAGTACCTATCACTATCATTGGACCTACATCGACTTCAGTTGGACACTCATCTACTACGTGAAAGTGCTTCACTCTTGAGGACTCTAGATGGAGCCCTATAGTCTTTGAAGCATCTGACTGCCTCGTAGTAGCCTTTGGATCCAAAAAACCCTGATCATAATAAGGCTTAAACATAGTCTGACAGAAGTTTTGTAAATGACCAATGCATCCATAGCCATTTCACATCTTTGTGGGAATAAGAAAAAACGTTTTGTGTGTCTGACATTTCCACACTGATAACAAGTCAGAGGTACACTACTGGATGTAGCAGACGGTGTGGAGGAGGCTCACTGCTGAGACCCACCTCCACCACTCCTGTGATGATCTTTTCACTTCCTATTCCTCCCATGTTCGTCGCTGAAGGTGCCACTAGATGGAATAAAAGAGGTGGAAAATCCAACCTTTCCTACCATATTTATCTCTACCATCATATCTTTTTCTACCATCTCTACATAGGTAGAAATCTTTAACATAAATACTTGTGATATGATATCCAGTCGAAAACCCTATAGGTACTTTTGAGCCTTTAACTGGTCATTCTTTACCATGTCTGGAGAAAAATGGACATGCTCATCAAAACAGTTGATGTACACTGATACTGAATGCTCTCCATACTACAAAGAGAGGAACTCCAAATATTTTTCCATCATCAGTGACTCTGGACAAAATTGTTGGAGGAACAGGGTTTTGAAACCCTTCCAATCCAAGCCCACGCATCTATATGCCTGGACTATGGAATCCCACCATCACTTACCAGAACCCTCAAGCCTGAATGCTGCACACATCACCTTGATATTTTTAGGTGTCACTTGAAAGTCAAAGATTTGATCGATCTTATCCAACCAATCCTCTACCTCTTTAGATTCATTCATTACTTTAAAGGATGATGAGTTCTCATATAAGAATTCCCGTGATCGATCTGTCTCTCCTCCAGCTCCTGGCTATACCTCAACAACTGTGTTTTGAACTCATGGTGAATTATGATCAACAACACAAACTTACCATTCTATAGCCTTGATGAGATTCTAATATATTGGAGGATTACCTTGAGGAGCATCAACTACACACTCCAGAGGAACTCGTGGAAGATATCTCTGAGGCATAATACTGAAAACTAAAACAGAAGGAATGATCATACAATAGAGTAAATATTAGTTTACACTATAAAACCCATAATAAGAAACTGAGATTTAAAGAAAAACCCAACACTAGAGACACATATCCAAATGTCCCATAGAAACTTGAGTCTCATCATGAAAAGATCTGGATAGACACTTATCACAACATACCTCTCAAGTACCAAAAAACCTATCTCCAGTTTAATAAATGTCCCAAGACAAGGACCCTTGAGGAAAAACATTCTCTGATACCACTTTTTAATGAACCAACCTGAGTTACCCTCAAACATGGAACCTGACCTGATCCGTTACATACCTGAAGGGAATTCCTGATATACACGGGATGGAGAAAAGCACCCGAACATCGAACAACACACCAAGGTAATGATTTCAACCAACCTTAATGAAGAACATAGAAATATATACATACTCAAAGTAGATAGAAACAATAGAATATTGACATATATAGGTGCCATAACTATAAGAAGACAACATAAATAAAACAACCACTAAAGTAGCTATAAACTCAAAGAGACAAGTCCAACTGAAAAGGAAAACAAAAACAAGAAACTAATCCATGTGATAGTGTGGTAAACCTCCCACCATCTCACCACCATCTACCCAACTCAGCTGACATGAAAAACGGCCACCTCATTGTGACGCCTTGCCTTTCCCTATATCGAAATACATACAAAGGTATACGCACAACCAAAGGGGTGCACAGGGTGTGAGCTAACAGGAACAATAGGATCCCACCTAGGTGATCCATAACAAATCTTTTTATAATAATTCTCATATGCTCGTTTCAAATAAAACATGGCATGATAAGCAGTAAATCAGTTTTATAGAAAACAAGGTAAACATTTCCCTCTTTCCACAATTCTAAAACAAAAGTAGGTATATCAATTTCAAAGAAAATTTTCCATATAATATTTTACAAGAATAAACATGAATATGAAGGCTAAAATTGTACAAAGAAAAGTAGTACAAAATAGCAGTATCAACACAGGTATCACAACACCAAGGAATACAACAGGTCAGGCAACAGACTACTCATACCAAAAAATCGATGAACAATGCGCTACAGTACCTGAAGCCAATTATCTACACTCCAGGACCAGGGAGACAACCCAATGTGTGAAACCCCAACATCATATACATACCTAGAGCTAATAATCTACACTTTAGGACCAGAGGAACACCTAGAAAGTGAACCCCCACAATGGACGATGGCCTCAAGCTAAACCTTCCACCTAGTACCCAAGGTAACCCATGTGATCGTTTTCACAATCATATCAATGTTTTGAAAACCATTTCAAAACCATTTATGTAATTCAACATTTAATAGGGTAACCATACATGCTTCCTTTTTACAAATCATTCAATGATTTGAAAATACCCCCTTTCTTTCCATTTATCAAAAACCAAGGAAAACAAGTTTTCTTCAAATAAATTTCCAATCACACATAAAAAATCATTCCAATTTCATACCAATTTATTTATAAATCAATTTATAAAAACCGAAAAATACAATTTATCAAACATAGGCTAGAGACGGAACCACCAACCTCAAAACTCGGGTTACACATGCCTACAACGGGATCCACCAAAAATGAAACCCAACAACATCAACAAAAAACCTAGAATCCAATCCACATCTCAAGATAGATTCAATTTAGAAAAAAGGGTTGGAATAATGGAGGAAATACACATACCTCAAGATTGTACACTCCCCGCACCAAAACCAATGAAGAATGACTGGAACGAGGATCAATCGCCGAATAAAAAGACCTAGAGGGGTTGGAGGGCTCCCAAAATCACATGGGGATGACTCTAGGTCAAGAGAAAGAAAGTATTGAGGAAGAAAAAAAGATAAATCAGTTGGGATGCCTACTTAAAAATAGATATCAGGACTTTACATGACATGTTACCCAATTACACATCATGTAATTGTCAACTCCCATAATTGGCGAGAAATATGTGGCCTTTTTATTAAAAATAGATTTAATTTCATTTATGAGTTTCATGTCGTGTAACCTTATTACACATCAGGTAATCCTTCAGTAGGCTACATAATCAGTAGGTTTCATTCCAGAAATTCCAAAAAATCTCTAACTTCACTATTATAGGTATCCTCCCATTTTTGTCTCAGTCCTACCCAGACAACGAAAAAAGAAAACCATGAAAAGTTTAAAACCATACCTCTTAGAAGAGTAATAGGATGTTACAATAAACACCAGAACCAAAGTGCAGGATCATCACATATTATTTATAATTAATTTAAGCAATTAAAGATTTACCTTATGTGAAATTATTTCTTTGCAAATTAAATAAAATACTATTAAATAAAATAATATTCAATATATATTATTTCTCATGGGACCTATAAACTTAGTCTGCCATTCCCCCACAATATTTATTGGCCCTTGAATAATGAATATTATTTAATAAATAAATATCACTACATTATTCACCAATAAATAAATAAATAAATATTATATTCACTAAATATAAAATAAATATTTATTAAATATTCTGATCATATAATATTCTCTTGAGTAACTGGTGGAAAAATATATGTGATCAAACAAACATGAATAATTATTAAACCATGTGTGGGAGTAATATTTATTCAACTTATTAAATAATAAATAATAATATATTATTGAACTAAGATTCTGGATACACTTAATGTGTGACCCTCTAGGTCTCTTTCTCAGTGGTATTAGGTGAAGTAGACTAAAGTCCAAGGTTATCATCTAACAATATGCCAAGACACCCATAGAGAAATAATTTAATGCTGTAAGGATATAATACCTCATACAAATGCTTACTGTGTAATACAATCCCTTTATCATGATATCTCTAATTAAGCAAGTTGTATACTGGTGGCATCAACCTATGCGCTCGATGTCTCTTTATTTGAATTTTTGGAAATCAAAATTTCCTATAGAGCACCATGACCATGAATTTATTTAGGCTATATCATTTCTATAAAAGGGTATGGGATATCAACTTGCATTAAATAATAGAAGGATAGAATCATTTCTCGCATTATTCATTAATGAAATATTAATCATGACACACCCAACGTATCCCACCTCACTGTGAACAGATGTCATCACAGTTTTCATCAATACATCAATGTATGTGACTTATAACTATAATTAATAATAATATTAATGTATAATGAACAATAAAAAACCTATAAATAGAAACATCCAATGACACACATAAATGTGAATTTCCTATTAGCGGGTCTCGTTCTCATAATAACATACATTGGATATTACTAAGGGAGTACACCATGAGAAGGTGACTCAAAGTACTATGAGTCTCCTCCCATGATATCCTAAATCATTTTTGTCCCTAAAATGATTTCATCCAACTATAGAACATATATCTAATAATACTATTGTGACACTTCTAGGTTCTCATCATAGTGAAGAACTGCTATTACCTTTCAGTGCAACAACTACTTTTAAGACATTATCACATACCATGTCATGTAAAATAACAATTATGATGTGATAAGGAGTTTATTAATATTGAAAAAAATGAATACAAGTTATCATAAAGTACATAAAATTTGGTTATAGGGCACAAACTCCAACAAACTACCACTTTCACTAGAACCAACTGCTAAAAACTTTTAATCTGATATCTCTCACATGATACTCATGCTTCTACTAAGATAGGATTTTAGTAAAGGGGTCCATCATGTTTTCTTCTATGGGAACTCTTCTTACTGCAACTTCACTCCTGTGATAAAAATCCCTTAAGAGATGATATTTCTGGATTATGTGCTTTGTCCGTTGGTGTGACCTTAAATATTTCATAAGATCCATTACTACAGTATTATCACGATACAATGTGATAGGGTATTTACTTCTAGGTACCACATCAAGATCTTGGACAAAGTTTTGTATCCAAATGGATTCCTTGGCTGCATCAGAAGCCTCTATATACTCAGACTCTATTGCAGAATCAACAGCAGTTGGATTATTTGAATTATTCTAGCTTATAGATCCTATGTTGAGACATAAAACATATCCTGATTGCAAATTTAGATCATTCTAATTTGTTTGAAAACTAGCATCAGTATAACCCCTAATAACCATCTCCTCGTCTCCTCCATACACCAGAAACATATCTATAGTTCTTATCAGATACTTGAGGATGACCTTAACAGTAGACCAAAGTTGTTCTCCTAGATATTCTTGATATTTTTCTACCATTCTCAATTCATAGGAAACATAAAGTCTAGTATATTTCATGACATACATGATTGATCCTATCACTAAAGCGTATGAGATCTTACTCATTATCTCTTTAACCTGTTGCGTTTAAGGACACATTTTCTTAGAAATATGTATACCATGTGACACTGGAACCAATCCCCTCTTATATTGTTCCACACTAAATATATTTAGCATTTTGTCAATGTATATACTTTGACTTATTCCAAACAGTATTTTGGATATATCACGAATGATCTTGATCCCTCAAATATAGGCTTATTCACCTAATTTCTTCATGGATGAACACTTTTTCAACCAATCCTTAACATACTGTAAGACTGGTATGTTATTTACAATAAGTAATATGTCATCAACATATACTACTAGGATAATGATCGTATTCCCACTAAAGATCTTGTAAACACATGAATCAAATTCTCTATGAGGATCCAAGGATAGAATCCCTCTAGTGGTGATCCACACATTCTCCAATGATCTCCGAGCAACACCACTTGATCACCGGGTGCCAGCATAGCGAATTGAATGTCTTTCATTGTTCATTATTGATAACCCATTCTTTAGTCTTGAAGAAATATATCTTGATATTATCTCTCTTGAGAGGGAGAGATAAAGAGGAGTCAAGAGAGAATTCATTGCACACAACAATTATCTATTCTCAATTTTGGATACAATATACAATAGACATAACCATTTATTTATAGAGTTAGGGTTTAAGTTAAAATATTATCTAATTGCATGTCAACCATTAAATAAAATTTTAAACCTTTAATAAACCTCATGAAACATAATAATAATATCATTATTATTAATTTTTGGTGTGCATCAACTTATTCAATAAAAAATATTATGTAGCGGTCTTGTTAATTAATATTTTACCCCATACTCAGTCTTGGTTTGTTTGAACTCCTCTAGCATTTATTGAATAATAGAATAAATATTTTTTTCATAAATAAACATTTTATTCAAAATCTAACGAATAAATATTTATTAAAATATTAAATAAATAAAATAAAAATTTTATTCACAATGTAGTGAATAAATATTATATATATATTCACATAATCAAATAAATTATTTATTAACAAAAAATAATTATTTTTTACAATGTGAATATTAGTGATCAATAAGACTTGAATAAAATTATTTCTTAGTATTGAGAATAATATTTATTCTAATAATTAAATTCAAATAGAATTTAATTGAGATCAATGAAAACACTTAGTGTGTGAACCTCTAGGATCATTTCTCATTGACATTAGGTGGGCTTGCCTAAAGTCCAATATTACTATCTAGCAATGGGTCAAGGCACCCAAGAGAAATAAATTAATGTCACAAGGATGAAAACCATGTATGAATGCTCACTATGTAATATAATCTCTTTATCATAATATCTCATCAAGTATGTTGCATATCCGTGTCATCAACCTATATGATCAATATGTCTTTCTTTGACTATCTAAAATAAACACATTGTTACACCATGGCCATGGAATTTAATGTGGCAGTTCTATTCCAATCAAAGGGCTGAGATATCAACTTATATAAAGATGGAAGAGGTAAATCTTTCCTCAACCTATCCATTAATGACATGTCATTCATGACACACCCAACATATTCAACTTTTCCATGAACTATTATCATCATGGTTTATAAAATACATCTAAGTATGCAAGTTGTAACATGCATTAATAATAATCTTAAAGTATAAGTACTATCACACATGCTCGCAGATAAGAATATACGATGACACCAAAACATGCATAATTCCTACCAGTGGGTAAGTTATCATAATCTCCCATCTTAGAGATTACCAAGTGAAAACTTCATGAGAAGAAGCCTCATCTACATATGATTACTTGCAATTGAAAGTCTATGTACTATGTGTCCCATCATAGTACATTATCCAACTGTAGAACATTACTTAAGAATATCATCATAGAACATAAAATTTATCATAATAGAAGGGAACTACTATGACCATATCAATGAGATGTATATTCTAGAACATTATTACATTATATTCATGTAGAACAACAAAAAATATTTAATAAGTAGTTTTATTAATATTCAATACATTGAATATACATGCAATCAAAGTAAAAAAAGTTTTTCCTTGGACACCAAATCCAATAAACCCCCACTTGGACTAGAGATAACTACCCATGACCTTTATCCCGCTAGACCTCACATGATAATAATGTTTATAATAAGTCAAGGATTTATTCAAGGGGTCCACCATGTTGTATTCTATAGAAATACTACTCACTGAAACTTCACCTCTCTGAGAAAATACCTTAAGAGATGATACTTCTGAAGTATGTGATTCATCTGTTGATGTGAACTTTACTCTTTTGGAAGATCCATTGCGCTAGTATTATCACAATAGAGTGTGATATGATGTTTACTACTAGGTACCACGTCAAGATCTTGGATGAAGTTTTTCATCCATACTACTTTTTTAACTACCTCATAAGTCACAATATACTTGGACATTACTATAGAATCTGTGACCACAACCTACTTTGAGATCTTATAGCCCACAATACCTCCATTCAAAGTGAATATGTACCCCGTTTATAACTTTATATAATACTGATTAGTTTGGAAACTATAATTTGTATATCCCATGATGACTAATTCCTCATATCCTCTATAAACTAGGAACATATCTTTAGTATGAATCTGATACTTAAGGATAGTCTTGACTGCCATCCAATGACGGTCACCTGGATCAGCTTGATATCTTCTTACCACAGTTAATGCATAGATGACATCTATCCTAGTAGACAAAATAGAATATATGACTGAACCAACCACTGATGCATATAGAATCCTTTCCATTCTGTTTCTTTCCTCATGTTTCTAAGGACACATTTTCCTATAAAGATGAATGTCATGTGACGCTAGAAACAATCCCCTCTTAGATTGTTCCATACTGAATTTATTTAGTATCTTTCTAATGTATGTACTTTGAATTAGTCCAAGAAACTTATTATATTTACCATGATTTATCTTGATCCCAAGAATATATGTTAACTCACCCAAGTCCTTCATAGAGAATAATTTATTCAACAATTCCTTAATAGACTGTAAGATTGGTATTTTGTTTCTAAAGAGTAATATTTCATCAACATATACTATTAAGAAAAAAATTGCACTCCCACTAAACCATTTATAGACACACAACTCACATTAATTCTTTATGAAACCAATTTCCATTATGGACTCATAAAAAAGAATGTTCCATGACCTAAATTATTTCTTTAACCCATAAATGGATATTTGCAACTTGCATACCTTTTTGGTATCCTTTGGAGTCACAAACCCTTTGGGTTGTATCATATAGACATATTCCTGAAGGTTTTCATTAAGGAATACTATTTTGACATCAATTTTACAAATCTCATGATCATGGAAAGCCACAATGGAAAGTATAATTTTGATGGATTTTAACATTACAACTGGTGAAAAGGTTTCATCATTGTTAATGCCTTAACATTGTTTAAACCCTTTTGCAATCAGTCACACATTATAGGTATTGACTTCACTACTGGAAAAATGACCTTACCCATAGTTTAAAATCATGGGTATAGCCCCCAAAACCATGGGTATAGCCTATACCCACGGTTTTGGGAACCATGGGAAACCGAGGCATTGGGATAGGTCCCCAGCCTATACCCATGGTTTGTAAAAAATGCGGGTATAGCTTTTTTTTCCACGCTGTCAAATCCTCATACCCATTTCCACGCTATCAAAGGCTTTACCCACGGTTTTAAAACTTTGGGTATTAATTGTACAAAAAATTAAACCTACAAGTGTTGAACCCATGACCTCTAGGACCTTCCCTTTTCATCCAACGCGTCTCACCACTAAGCTACAACACTTACAACTATATATATCAATATTTTGGTAAATATATTAATTCGTATCCGTATTAGAAAAAATGAAGGCTGGGGGTTTCGATCCTTGGTATTTCTCTCAAACTCTACTACGAATAACCAAACCATCTACGCCACTTGTGGTTAAATAAATCTACATTTAATTTAATATATTATTATATATCACTGTATTCGAAAAAAATAGTCTATGGGATTCAATCCCTAGACCGCCAGAAGTAACAAAGAGGGCCTCACCAACCGTCCTACACAGTTTATTTGTCTAAATATTTTTATCCATTTTAATATATTAATTAAAACCGTGGGTATAAGAGACAAAACCATGGGTATAGGATTTCCCACCAAATATTTTTTGTTTCCCGTGGATTTTTTCCCGCTAAATCTATACCCACGGTTTTACAAAACTATGGGTATAAGTATTTGAAAAAAAACCCTATGCCCACGGTTTCAACCTAAATCGTGGGTATATGTTCCCCCCCCCACGGTTTTGGAAAACCATGGGTATAGGTCATAAAAAAAATCTATACCCACGGTTTCACCCAAAACCATGGGTATAGGTGAACTATACCCATAGTTTTCATAAACCATGGGTATAGGTTCATATACTATACCTATTCCCACTGTTTTCCAAAACCGTGGGTATAGGGAACCCCTATGGACATGGTTCTAAGAAAAATAATGGGTATAGGGATGTTTTCTAGTAGTTCTTGTCCTTAAATGTCTAGTTTCTTCTTGAATATCCATTTACATCCAATGGTCTTTACATCTACTAAAGGGTTTACCAAAATACAGACTTAGTTTTGGTACATGGAATCAATTTCAGAATTCACAACCTCTTTCCACTTAGAAAAATTAGTTCCACTTACTACTTCCTTATAGGTTATAGGATCATTATTATCAACTAATAATGAGTCACCATCCTCAGTTACTAGAAATCTATACCATTCTAGTTTTCTAAACTCTCTAGTTTTCTCACACAATAATTGTTTCTATGGAACAATTTCTTCTTCCACATGGCCTTCTGGAATGTGTTCATGTTACAACTCTTGTATATCTTTATCCTAGACTTCATAGAAGTTTATCTTTCTCCTAATACCACTTTTAGAGATAAGTTCCTCCTCAAGAAATGTGGGACATATTTCAACCACAACCTTTTTTTCTTAAATATTATATATTTAGTATCCCTTTGTTTCTTTGGGATATCCTATAAAGATACACTTTGTACCTCAAGGTGTACTCTTTTTACTTGAAAAGAGGAATTAATAAATGATTTGTAACCCCACACATGTAAGTAAGAAAACATGAGTTTATTTCCATTCCATAATTGGTATGGTATACTACCTATTTCTTTAGTTGACACTCAGTTTAGTATGTATATTGGTGTTTGTAACGCATATCCTCAAAAGGATAATGGAAGACTCACACGAATCATAATTAATCTCACCATATCCAATAAGGTGTGGTTCCTCCTTTCATTTACACTATTCCATCAAGGCATATAAAGATGAGTGATTTTAGATAATATCCCAAACTCCTGTAAATAATCAATGAAGCCTTGATTAAGACATTATCCACCATGGTCTAAGCATATTTTCTTAATATTATTACTAAGATGGTTCTCAACTTCATTCTTTTATTCATTGAATTTATCAAAATAATATGAATTATACCTCATTAAGTTGACATATTCATATCTACTAAAATCATCTGTAAAATTTATAAAGTATGAGTATCCACCCCTTGCCTCAATAGGAAATGGTCCACACACATCAGTATGAACTAATTCAAGAATCTCTTTAGACCTATCACATTTCCCAATAAATGGGTTTTGGTAATTTTTCCTTGTAAACATGTGTGACATACACCAAGTGGTTTTAGTTCAGAAGAATATAAATACCATTCTTGATGAAATTTATTCAAGCACTTTTCATTTACATTACCTACCCGGTGATGCCAAAGTTGGGTGTGGTATGATTCATGTGAAGTAACTTTGTTATCGATTTTCATTACTTGGTTTGTATAATCTAACACATAAAGACCATTATTTAAATGTACCTTACCATAAAAAATTCTATCTTTATAAAATAATAAACATTTATTCCCAAATTTGAAAATAAATAAATCTGTATCTAGTCTGGATATAGAAATAATGTTTTCAATAACTAAAGGCACATAATAACAACCCTTTAAAACCAAGATCATTTTAGTTGACAATGTGAGATTGTAGTCCCTGATAGCTACAACAAAAAGTTTAGCTCTATTGGATTCTCATAGATCTACCTCCGCTCATTAAATCTTTCTAAATCTACTTGGTTCCTATATTTGGATACATATGCGATCACCATAAGTTGTATATAATACCCATTTTTTTAGAAACATATAAATTGAAATCAATAAAAAATGCACTTAAAGCTTCCCCTTGCTTATTTGGTTGGGTGAAATTTTTCTTCTAGTGGCCCTTATTTCCAAATGATAAACAAAAAACATCATATTCCCTTGCTTTCCCCTTGATCTTCCTCTTCTTGGAAGGATGTGAGGAATATTTGGGCTTAAAGATCTTCATTTTCTCCTTTTGTTTTTTCACCATAAGGACAAAAGGATTTTTACACTTCATATCCTTATATACTTGGAAAAGGAGAGTAAGAAGATCCTATAGTGACTTATCAATGTTTTTCATATTAAAATTTACAACAAATATGAAGAATCTCTGAGGGAGTGATGCTAGAATGAGATCGGTACCCGGTTCTTCGGGGAGTTTAAACCATAGAACCTCTAATTGCTCAATTTAGCCAATGATCTTGACTACATAAGGCATACATAGAGAACCCTATAAAATATTTATATGAAAGATAACCTTGGATATCTCAAAACATTCCAATCTATCTATCTCTCTCCTAGTAAAGACCATGAAGATGATCAAACATACTATAAGCATCCATGTTTTCATGAGACTTCATGAGTTCGTGAGACATAAATGAAAGTATAAAACATTGAATGTCAAACAAATTGTTTAAATGTTTTTAATATACAAGTAACTCTTCATCAATTTCCACCTTATCAAGCGGATCAAGCATTGAGGATTTTAGCATGTAAGATTTCCATTCATGGTATAACACAACCTGAAGGTGTCTAAACCACTCCTGGAAGTTACTGCTAGTTAGAAGGTTGTCTTTTTTCCATTATTTATCATAGGGATAGTGTGGATGATGAAATTTTCATTTTATTATACAATTAAAAAAATTAGATTATTACTAATATTCTTGATTACTAATTAGTTGAGATATAATAAATTAAATGTTTTTATTAAATCTCCTACTATTTTATCAAGTCCCAATATCCCTCAACATTGAACTCAGAATGTCTAGTTGCTTTAACATTATAGTGGAAAGGGTACCCATTAATTTTATTAATTATCTATAATTTTTCCATGAAAACCATAAGAAATTAATTAGGTAGGTGATATTGCCAACTGTGGACTTGCAGCTCCTTGATCCATTGAGTGGATTACCCTATCCTGAAATCATGTTTTGGATTTTCTCAACACTTTCCTCTAAAATTGTATTGAATATACTTTTTCCATTAAACTCAATACAAGTTTAGTTAATTAAACCAAAAACTCTCATGATAACTCCCCAATAAAAGTAAGTGTCCAGACTTTGGACATGTACATACTTAGTTCTGTGGTTTCATTCCCAATCAATTAATGGAAGGATTAGTCTAACTTAATATTAGGTTGAGGTATTTTAATTAATTTATGCATAATTTTTATCTTGTTTTATCCTTTACATACCTTGTTAATATTAAGTGGATGTTAATTAATTAATTAACCATGTTATATAAAACAGTTACGCATAATTCATTTATTTAATTTTCATTTTTTCATATTAATTCATTCATTTGTGTGATTTAGGTTTTGCATACATAAAATAAATAATGCACAAATAGAAATAAATAAATAAAGTAAATGACATGGTCATGAGCATATATAACATTTGATTTAATGATCAGAAATTAAATCAGCCTATGACCCAGGGGAATAACTTCTTTTTCCGACCATGGCATGAGTTATAACATTCCACTTGTATATTTGTGTATCAAAGAGTTGACATCATCATGGTTCTGTCTTGAACTTCATCCTTACCCTTGGAATGATCCATTAATTACAAGTATTTATTACTCACACACAGGTCAGGGGAAAAAGGATTAGTTAATGGGGATTACATAAATATCCTTAGACATGTAGGTCCGACATAATAATGGAGGGATGGATAACTCACAAGCCATCATTTAATTTAACATTAAATAATTGAAAACCCATGCAATAAATTAAATTAAATAAATGTCAACACATACATAAGTCTTAGTTAATCTTATGATTGGTCATACATGCAACGAATACACAAAAGTAATTGGCTAGCATTCATTTATTTATTCATTATTTATTATTAAGATAAACACACTTTAATTAATTAATTAATTACATTCCATCTTAATGATCATCCAATCTTAATTAGAGATGCCCATAATTTATTTCATTCATGAAAAATAAATAATAGAACCAATAATGACATATGAATTACAATAAATTAATTGAGCATTTAATATTCTTTAAAACCATTATTAAATAGTAAAACACATATTAGTGTATTGATCAGTAAAATAAGGTTTTAATGCTATAATTTTTAATTTAATGTAATTTTTAATTCATTCATTTAATGGGAGAATACAAGGCATGTACATTCTAGCTACATGATGTGTACCTTGGTTTCCATGTATCTGAGTCACATGCTTAGGGATTCAGTGTGTTATCTAATCTGAACTACATGACATGTACATGCCAACTAAATGCAATGTATCCTCTTTCCATGTTCCAAGTTGGCCTGATCAACACGTGGTGTGAAATAAATACACCGCAGTTAATTAACTACTTAGCACATCTAGGTAAAATGAACATGGGTACATGATGTGTATTATGACAATACACTGTGTAACCCATTTTTACCAGCCAAATATTTGAAACTTCTCGATGGAATATCCGATCATTCTTCATCTATTATTAAGCCTTTAAGAAAATGAAACAATAAAAAAATATGATTAATATATCGAATCATGTTAATTCAAATCATATTAAATAAAAAATAATATGAAATGAAAATTCAACCATGATTGTGTATGGATCAACAATCAAATAAATAATTAGAAATTTAAACATGACCGCTCTGATACCACTTGTTGGTTTCAGGTGTACTGGAAGCATGCGTTGGTGATAAATATAATAAAATTTCTTTTAATAATAATTGCCTGAAAACATTAGTGAGGATCTTTCACATAAAATTTATAATTAATTTATTTAATATTATAAGAAATAAATACCTGGGATTAGGAATTTTCTTCGTTGATGATTTTTGATCATTCGAAAAGACCATTTTGGATTGACTTCATTCTGTTGTGAGGATCCATGGATAGAATCCCTCTAGTGGTGATCCACATGTGCTCCAATGATCTTGGAGAAACACCACTCGATCACCAAGTTCCAGCGTGGTGAATCAAATGTCTTGTATTGTTCATTCTTGATCACTCATTCTTTGTTTTTGAAGAAATCTCTCTCATGCTTCTCATTCTTGAGAGGGAGAGAGAATTCATTATGCACAACATTTTTCTATTCTAAATTTTGGACACAATATACAATAAACATAACTATATATTTATAGAGTTAGGGTTTAGCTTAAAATATTAATTAATTTCATGTAAGCCATTAAATAACATTTAAAACCTTTAATAAACCCCATGCCACATAATAATAATATCATTATTATTATTGTGTGGCGCTTTCCAACCTGTGCAATAAAAAAATATTATGTAACGATCATGTTAATTAATATTTGTCACCGAACTTGGTCTTGATCCGTTAGAACTCTTCTACCATTTATTAAACAATCAAATAAATATTTTCTTCATAAATAAATATTTTATTCACAATCTAGTGAATAAATATTTATTAAAATATTAAATAAATAAAATAAATATTTTATTCAAAATCTAGAAAATAAATATTATATATATATTCATGTAATCAAATAAATTATTTCTTAATAAAAAATAATTATTTATTACCTTGTGAATATTAGCAATCAATAAAAATTGAATAAAATTATTCCTCAATCTTGAGAATAATATTTATTCCAATAATTAAATTCAAATATAATTTAATCGAGATCTATGAAAACACTTAGTGTGTGAACCTCCAGGTTTCTTTCTCATTGACATTAGGTGGATTTGCCTAAAGTCCAAGATTAGTTTTTAACAATGGGTCAAGGAATCCAAAAGAAACAACTTAATTCTATAATGACAGAAAACACATATGAACGCTCACTGTGTAATATAATCCCTTTATCATAATATCTTATCAAGCAGGTTGTACATTCATGTCACCAACCTATATGCTTGACTATCTAAAATAAACACGTTGTTACACCATGACCATGGAATTTAATGTGACATTTCTATTCCAACTAAAGATCTGTGATATCAACTTCCATAAATACAGAAAGGAAAAATCCTTCCCTGACTTATCCATTAATGACATGATACTCATGATGCATCCGACATGTCCAACTTCTCTATAAACTATTATCGCCATGGTTTATGAAATACATCTAAGTATGTGAGTTGTTACATGCATTAATAATATTCTTAAATTCTAAGGACCATCACACATGCCCGCAGATAAGAATATCCAATGACACCAAAACATATAGAATTCCTACCAGCAGGTCTGTTCTCGTAATCTTCTATCTTGGAGATTACCAAGTGTAAACTTTTAGAGAATAATCCTTGTATACTTATGAGTAATCACAATTAATAGTCTATATACTATGTGTCGTATCATAATATGTTATCTAATTATAGAATATTATTTAAGAATATCATCATAGCATATCAAAGTTCTCATCACAGTAGGGAACTGCTATGACCTTATCAATGCGACGTATACTCTAGAACATTATTACATTAGATTCATGTAGAACAACACAAAATATGTAATAAGTTGTTTTATTAATATTCAGTACATTGAATATACCTAAAATCAAAGTACAAACAGTTGTTCCTAAGACACCACCTCTAAAAAGAGGTTCATACTTTCCAACCAATAATGAGTCACCATATTTGTTGACTATAAAATCATATCTCTATGGTTCTCTTACCTCTCTAGTGATCCTAAGTATTACTCATGTTTTAGGAACTATTCTTCCATAGGGACCTGCAGAATATTTTCCTGTACCAACTCTTCTATATATCGAGTATCAAATTCATCAAATTTAATCTTTCTCCCACTATCCTTTTAAGGATGTGCTCCCTCTCAAGAAATACGACTTGTTTGTGAAAATCACTTCCTTGTATGAGGGGTTTTATAAGTAGTATTCATTTTTTCCTTAGGATACCCTATAAAGATACACTTTATGCCTTGAGGTTCTATTTTGTTTTCTAAGAAGGACTTAACAAATTCCCCACAACCCCATACATGTGTATGTGAAAAAATAGGTTTCTTTCCACTCCATAACTCGAAGGGAATTCTATTTTCTGATTTAGTTGGTACTCATTTTAGTGTGTATGTCATAGTTTGTAATGCATATCCCCAATAAGATAATGGAAGATACAAATGAATCATCATCAACCCTACCATGTCTAAAAAGGCATGGTTCCTCCTTTCACTGACACCATTCCACTATGGTGTGTAAGGTTGAGTGAGTTGAGATAAAGTCACAAACTCTCGTAAAAATTTGATAAACTCTTGTTTAAGATATACACCACCTAGATATAATTGAAGCTTCTTTATCTTCTTTCCAAGTTGACTCTCTAATCCATTATTGAATTATTTGAATTTCTCAAAGGACTCAGACTTATACCTAATCAAGTAAACATATACATATCTACTAAAGTCATCAATAAAAGTTATAAAGTAATAATACCCACCTCTAGAATCTACTATAAACGGTCTACGCACATCAGTGTGTACAAATCCTAATAAATTTATGGTCCTTTCACCCTATCCACCAAATGATGGTTTGGTCATTTTTCATTATAAACAAGCATGAGACCTTTCAAGTGGTTTTAGATCATAATATTATAAATAACCACCTTGAAAGATGTCATAGCTGGGTGTTATATGAGTCATTTGAAAATGATTTTTTATGTATTTTCAATACTTGGTTTTCATAATTTAATACATAAATACCATTATTTAAATGTTACAAACCATAACATATGTTGTATTTATAAAAGAAACAAATTTTATTTCCAAAATTAAAAATAAAACCATTTGTATCTAGGCATGATGCAAAAATTTTGTTCTTGGTAATAGTTAGTACATAATAAAAATCCATTAAAACCAATATCGATCTTAGTGGTAATGAAAGGTGGTAGTCACCAATGGTTAGAGCGACCATCCTCACACCATTGAAAACTCACAAATCCACCTATCCTCTAGTAATATTTTATAATCTACTTGGTTCCTGTATTTGGATATAGATGTGAGCACCATGAGATTTATCTAATACCCAATGTGTAGATATTGAAAGATTACACTCGATAATGAATGTACCTTTAACTTCCCCTTTCTTATGGGTGAAATTCCTCTTCTAGTGGCCTTTCTTTCCACATGAAAAACATACTTCCTCGTTTTTCTTTCCCTTCCTTTGGATCTTACTCTTCTTGGAAGTACAATGATTGGGATCTTTATACTTTTTATGAGTCTTGGGCCCCTTTTCCTTATTCTTATTTTTCTTATTCACTACAAGGACTGCAGTTTTGTCACACCCCATGTCCTTATCCACTTAGAGAATTATAATAATAAGTCTTGAAAGACTATTCTCATTATTTATCATGTTATAATTAATAATAAAACTAGATAAGGTATTGGGTAGTGATAAAAGTATGATATATGCGTGTAAATCATATGGGAGTTTAATCCCTAAGATTTATAAGTGTTTAATATAGATAATAAACTTGACTATGTCATGCCCAACTGGCAGAGAATATCTAAGATTAGATGAAAATAGAGCATTGGAGATATCATATCTCCCTTATATCTCCTTCTCTTAATAGAGATCTCAAAGGTGACACATCATATTATATGAACCTATGTCCTCATGTTGCTTAAAAAAATCACTGGTCATGGATGATAGAATGAAACACTAAAATTCTGAAGCATTGTTCAAATGTTTCTCATAGAGAGATAACTATTCCTCACTAGCCTCATTAATAGGTGCATTAGGAATAAGTTCTTATAGTACATACAATTTCCTTTCATGGTGTAGGATAACATATAAGCACCTTTTTCACTATTGAAAATTTGTGCCAATGGGATGGTTATCCTTATAAAGTATGGATCATAGTTCTATGTTTGAAGTCATTTTATTATTGTTTCTATAAATAATATGATAAGAGTTTTATCACTTTATCTGATAAAATTTAGAAAAATAAATATATATTAAATTTATTAATATCCCACTATTTTATCGAAACCCAATATACCTCACCATTGGATTTAGAATATACTATTACTTGGAAATTATAGTGGCATGGATCTATATTCCCCTTATCATCACCCCAAATTTTCCTAGTTAAGAAATTTGAAGGGTTTTTAGGTAGGCATTCCAAATTCCAACTGTATTAACTCATAGTTCCTTGATCTGTTGAGTGTACTCACTAATCCTAAAATCATTAAATTATATTTCATCAACCATTTCCTCTAAGTTACACAAAGTCCTAATTTAATAATCAACCCTTGATAAGTCATCCCAAAAATTCAAGTCATAATTCCCCCATAATTGAAAGCACCCCAAATTTGGATGGTCAAGCACTTTAGACCATGGATTGATTTCGCCTTGACTCCAAACATGAACTGCTTCCACTAGCTTGGAAGCTCCATCCATTACATATGATTTTAATCACATGAAGGTGTGTTGAACCAAAAGATTAGTTAAGTGGTTTACTGTTAGGTCCACAAGGCTGAATACCGTGAGAGGGGGGGGGGTGAATCAGGGTATGACTAATTTAAAATTAACGCCCGTTCTGATCTTGTTTCGCTGTTAAGCAAAACACTCTTATCTCTCTTTCCTGTTGCAAAAAGTAAATAGAAAGTAAAGCATGCATAGGAAACAACAATTTTACTTGGTTCACCGCAAAGGGATACGTCCAAGGAGCATACACCGACAAGTTGCTGGTCGTACCAATTCCACTAAACTTCACTAGCTGTGGATTAAAATGTTCGGGCTAGATCACTTCTACGCCCAGGCTCACTGCCTTTACAATGTTTAGGGTCAGCTCACTGCTTCCCCAAGGGTCACTCCCTATTTCTCTCTCTCTGGATCACTGCTGGTGGAGAGGATCACCTTCTCTCTCTTCCTTTTCTCACTGCTCTTGGAAGGAATCCACTCACAGTTTATAGACCTGTAGGTCTCTTCATTTTCATGAATGAATGCATCTTTCTCTGTATGTAGATGCTTTTTTGAAGTACAACTTTCACCCGTAGATGAATATCTCTTTGCACCGAAAGTATCGGGAAAACTTCCAGCTTCCACGCAGCCCAAAAATCACTGCTAGAACCAAACCTTACTTGGCGCGCAAGTCTATCTCGGCGCGCAAGTATCGGTGCGCAAGTCACAACTGGTGCGCAAGTCTACCTCAAACACTTACGCGACACAACCTTATTCAACTCCAAACTTGCGCGACACACTTCCTTTTACGCCCAATACAATATTGGTGCACAACTCCACACTGGCACACAACTACAAACACTGGCGCGCAACAATCACCCTGGCGCGCAAGTCCCACCTGCGCGACCACACACACCACCTGCGCAACAACCAAACCTGCGCGACAGGAGCTCTGATTTCTCAAAGTGTTGAACTCCGGTTCATAATGAAGAGGGGTGGTCCATTATTTATAGGAAAATTGAATACCCTAAGTGACGATGCGCAAGTCACCTGCGCGACCCAATCTTGGCGCGCAATTCTTCTGTCCTTTTAGACACTTGCGTGACCAACTCCCAAACTTGCGCGAACCTATTTCCTTATCCATATTTTGATCTTATGATCTTGAAAAACATATGGCATGCAAGTTTTATATACTCCAAGTCCTCGGCGCGCAAGTCCCTTTGCCAAAAACACTTTTCTTCATTTGTCGATTTTTAGGCCCAAAAATTTGGCAAACAATGGAAAACGGCGCCACCTTGTATCTGTTCTTTTGTACCGCCTCCAGATCATTCATTCCTTTTGTCGAAGTTCTTGAATTAAACATGGATCATTGACCTTAGCTCTTGAACTTGACATTCCATCATGAAATCCTCTTTTTCAACAAATTTGTATGTCATTGTTTTGCTTTGTCAACAATCACTACTCAGATGTCCACTTTGTCAACAAACACAATCACCTCAAAAATGCTTCAATGATACCTTGAGGGATTTTTGCCAAACAATCTCCCCCTTTGGGTTTGTTGACAACTCTTCTATAAAAAGATACGTCGTTGATTCTTCAGCCACCATTCGCCTCATTGAGATTCTAATAGCGATCAAGGATTTACTCACCACATACTCTAAGCCCACATGAGCAATGCTCGGTGTGAGAAACAAGAGTAAATGAAAAGTTCATCAATGAATCACTTCATCTCTGACATCCACTGTTGACACCAAACTGATACCAATTTTTACTAAACTGATACCAATTGTTGAAGGACCTGTTGGAAGACCAATTTTTGTTTGGAAATATTTTTACCACATTCCAACACCACTCTTCTTCTTTTATCATGATCCTAAGCTGTCGTGATATCTATTCTTTGATTGATCACATCTAGCATTGTCAGATTTAATACGCTCCCCCTTTCTGTTCACAACTTCATCCCTTGTCAGCTTCAAAACCTCTTTAGCCCTATTTCCTGTATTGTCCAAGCTAAGTTCTGACTAAGCACATTCAACTAGCTTCAACTCCCACTATCTGGCTGCTCCACCTGTCAGCTTCTCCCCATATCATTCATGATTTATCAAATCTCCACATTGTCTCCCCCTTGAATAATCACTATTTTCTCCCCCTTTGTCAACGAACCCAAATGACACTCCTTTGTAGTCTGTAACATAGTAGAGAACACATATCAACACATTAGGGAAAAACACATCATACCTCGGGGAGAGGGGGGGGGGGGTGTTCCATATCCACACTATTTCAAGTGCGGGGAATCGACTGAACTCCCAGAGCCAGTCAATGCCTCTCAAAAGCTTCCTTGGGTAAGGCCTTTGTCAAAATGTCTGCAACCTGGAGCTCTGTAGGCACATACTCCAACTTCACGATTCTATGCTCAACCTTCTCCTTGATAAAATGATACTTTATCTCAATTTGCTTTGTACTTGAGTGATGGACGAGATTTTTCCTAAGATTTATAGCACTTGAGTTATCACACTAGATTCCGATCGGAGACTTCACTTCAACTCCCATATCATCAAGTTGCTGCTTCATCCACAATAACTGTGTGCATGCTTGAGTGGCCGTAATATATTCAGCTTCTGCGGTGCTCAACAAAATACAATCCTACTTCTTGCTTAACCAAGCAATACATAGTCCACCAAGATAGAATGCACCTCCTGACGTTGATTTTCTATCATCTGCTGATCCGGCCCAGTCTGCATCAGTATATCCCAATAACTCTGTCTGAGATTTTTCAGTATATGTCAAGCCGAAATCCACTGTGCCCTGGATATACCGAAATATTCTTTTCACTGCAAGCATGTGGATTTCCTTGGGATTAATCTGATATCTCGCTGCTTGGCATGTGGTGAAAACAATATCAGGCCTTGTTGTGGTTAAGTACAACAGACTTCCAATAATTTGCCTGTATTCTGTGATATTAACTGCCTTGCCATCCTCATATTTTGATAATTTCATCCGGGTAGCAACCAGAGTCTTCATCTCCTTGGAATTATCCATTCAAAATCTTCTCAGAACCTCATTGGCATATTTAGATTGAGAAATGAATGTTCCATTCCTTCCTTGTGTCACCTGTAGACCAAGGAAAAATGTTATCTCTCCAATCATTGACATTTCAAACTCATTTTTCATGAATTCGGAAAACTGTCTGCAATGAGCTTCATCTGATCCGCCAAAAATTATGTCATCGACATACACCAGCACCATTATCCTTTGATTACTATCATTACTGAAATAGAGATTGTAATCAACTCCTCCACGCTGAAAACCAAGCTTCTTCAAGTACTGATCAAGCCTTGAATACCATGCTCTTGGTGCTTGTTTCAGCCCATACAATTCCTTCTTCAGCCTGAAAACTTTGTTCTCATCCTCATGAATGAGAAAACCATCTGGGTGATCAATATACACCTCCTCTTCCAGAACTCCATTCAAGAATGCAGATTTCACATCCATCTGGAACACTTTGAATTTTCTTTGCACTACTATGCCAAAAATAATCTGATTGTCTCTAGCCTTGCAACTGGTGAAAATGTCTCATCAAAATCTATTCCCTCTATCTGGGAGTATCCCTTGCACACTAGTCATGCTTTTTTTCGAATAACTGTGCCATCTTCATTCATCTTGTTGCGGTAGACCCATTTAGTCCCGATGACATTTTTGTTTGCTGGCCTCGAAACAATCTCCCAAGTTTGATTCTTCTCAATCTGATCTAGCTCTTCATTCATAGCCTGAACCCAGTTTTCATCTTCAGCTGCATCAGAAAAACATTTCGGCTCCACCTAAGATAAAAACGATGTTTGATGTAATGACTTCATTCTTCGAGTCTGAACTGGAGCTGTCTGATCACCAATAATATTTTTCCTATCAATTTCAGCTCAACTCTTTGGCTTCCTTACAGACACAGACTTGAAACTTTCTTATTCATCATCAGTATCTTCTTCTGAGTCAGCCTCTGCCACTTCTGCTCCCCCTGTGTTTCTTACCTCATCATCACTTTCATCCAGAAACTGTTCACTAGGTCGCTGAGTATTCTGTTCATTTTTGACTATAATGACATCATTGCTCTCAACAATTTTTCCCAGCCTCTTGTTGAAGCATTTATATGCTTTTCTTTTTCTTGAGTAGCCAAGGAATATCCCCTCATCCACTCATGACTCAAACTTCTTATGATTTTATTTGTTGAGAATGAAACACTTACTTCCAAAGATTCGAAAGTATTTCAACATTGGCTTCTTTCCGTACCACAGTTCATACGGATTCTTTCCTTGCTTCGGACACAATAGAGACCTGTTCGAAACATAGACTGATGTCAAAACTGATTCCTTCCAAAATTTCTCTGGTAGGTCCTTATCAATAAGCATTGTTCTGGCCATGTTGTTGATGATCAGATTTCTCCTTTCAACCACTCCATTCTATTGGGGAGTTCTCACTGATGAAACTTGATGCCTTATCCCATGTTTCTCGAGATAGTTTTTAACTTGAGTGTTTGTGAATTCTGTACCATTATCAGTACGGAACTTCTGAATTTTCTACCCAAGCATCTTTTCTGATTCCCTCTTATACTGCTTTATGCAGCTGAATACCTCTGTCTTATGGGTAATGATGAATACCCAGGCCATTCTGCTATAATCATCAATGAAAAGAACATAGTAACATTGCCCATTTATAGCTCGTGGTGAGATAGGTCCACATACATCAGCATGCACCAATTCAAGCACTCTAGTTGATTTCTGTTCCTTTGGCCTATATGTCTTTATAATGATCTTCCCTTGTTGGCAAGCATCACACGTATGAGTGTGATCACGTGATAGTTTGGGAAGGTCTCTCGCAGCATCACACTTTACCAGATCTTCCATAGATGGTTGGCATAGATGACCAAGTCGCTTATGCCACAACTGGTTTTCTTCTTCTCTGGATAAAAAGCACGAATCTTCTTCCCCACCTACCAGGTAAAGATTTCCCTTTGTTCGTTTTCCCTGTAGAATGACTACTCCATATTTTCCTTTAACAATACACATATTCTTGGTAAATCGGATAGAGTGCCCAGAGTCACATAGTTGACTGACACTAAGCAAGTTATGACTGAGACCCTCTACTACCAAGACATCAGCACGTCTCATTTCTTTTCCCTCAAAATTGGATTTCCCTGAGCCAACAATTTTCAGGCCTTCATCGTTTCCAAATCTGACAACTCCTTCTTTGTCATATTTTATGCCTGTAACAAGATCCTTATTACCCGTCATGTGAGATGTGCAACCACTATCAAGGATCCACACACCAGATCGATCTGATGCTTTAAAGGCAATCTCCGCCACCACATCCTTCTCATTTTTCTTCTTCTTGGTCCATACTTTTTCTTTCACACTCGGCATGGATTGAGACTTCTGTTCTTTCTCAGAGTATGATGGACCAGCCTCATCTTGCAAATCCGCAAATCTATTCTGCATTTTTAACTCACCTGTTGGTTTATTGATCTGCTGCTTACTAACGTTTTGATTCTTCTTTGGCACATTTCTCTAAATGGTCGAAGTGCAGTACCTAGCCATATGCCCAAATCCTCTGCACCAAAAATAGTGTCCTTCAAAATATGTTCTGGAAAACCGTTCTCTGTTTGGATGCCATCTCTGTTCTTGTTCCCTTCTATATCTTTTGTCTATGGAACATACATAGTGTGAATGTCCCATCTTTCCACAACAATAACACCTGATATAAGGTGCATTCCTTCGTGTTACTTTAGAACTATGAGTTTCCCCTTGGGATCTCTGAATATTCTGATTCTGCTTTGTGCCCAAATCCACCTTCAATCTCGGGACAGGTGCTTGCGGTCTGACTTCAACTGCCACAGATTTTTGTTTCTGATTAAGCCATGAATCAGCCTTAACTTCTGAGCTCAATTGCTGCTTATTTCCTGCTGAACTACTAGGCTCTTCTTTCTTCTTTTCAGTCTTCGTGATGACCTTCTTTCCCAAGAATGTGTTGGGATTCAAAGGTTTTTCCTGGTCTTTAACTTTTCTCCACAGACCGACAACTTCCTCTTCAAGCTCTTCAATACGCTTGACGTGATCTTTCACTTTTCTATTCAAGAAATCGATCTCCCTTTTCTGTTATTCAATCTTGAGCTTTTTCTCATCAACCTTTTCTGTGTGCTCTAGCCTAGAAGACTTAAGATTTTCAATTTCTTTCACTAGCTCAGAATTCTCTTCTTCTTGTTATTGCATGTAGAGTTTGGAATCATGTACCACCTTGTTGGATTTCTTTGTTTTTGCTCTCCAAACATCTATCTCTTCAAGAGATGCTTCTAATTCAGCTTCCATGTCAACTCTACCTTCTATTTCTTCTTCTTCCTCATCAGTTTCAGTTTCTTTCTTTTCTTGAGCACTACTGACAACATCCACCATTGTATTTTGTCCACGATCTTTGCAGTTTTCTATCTCTTCAATTTCTACACCCTCAGACTCATCTGAACTGTCTATTTCTTGTGAAAGAAGATTCTTCTTCTTAAATAAATTTCTCTTGAACTGCTTCTTCCCTTTCACATATGCTGAAGATTTTTTCTTGGGAATTTCAACTTCATCTTCATCGTTTTATTCTTGAAAATTTTTGGGGAACCTTGCAGCAAGATGACCAACTTTTCCACATCTAAAACAAGAAAGTGGAAGCTTCCCTTTGAACTTTCCTTTTCCTCTTAGGAGATTTGAGGGGAGGAATGACATTACCTCATCTGTCTCTTCTTCTTCCTGAGAATCTTCAATGGTAAGCTTCTTCGTGGCCTTAAATGACACCTCTTTGGACTTCCCATTTTCCACAGCCTCATTATCATTATTCCTCATTTCATATGCGACCAAGGTACTGTGCAAATTGTCCAGTGTCAGCTCTTTTGGATATTTATCTTCTAGTACTGAAACTTTCGGATTGAACCGAGGTGGAAGTTTCCTCAAGATGCGCTTTACGATCTTTATGTCTTCAATGACTTCACCAAGACCTCACATATCCTCCACAACAATGTTTACCCTGTCAATGAATGTGTCAACAGACTCATTCAGGTTCATTTTCAGATCTTCATATTTGTTCCACAACACCTGCAGCTTTTCCTCTCTGACCTTTGTATCCCCTTCATATATATTCAAAAGCTTTTCCCACATGGCATGTGGCGTTTTGCATGACATCACCTTCATGTAGATGGGATTGGAAAGGGCTCCCCCTAAGGCATTGATTGCTTTGGAATCAGCATCTAACTCTCTATGCTCAGCTTCTAATAATGCACCACTATTAATATCAGCTGTGATACCATGCATAGCTACTGAAAACACATCCATTCCCAAGGATCGAAAATAGTGTTGCATTCGATTCTTCCATATCTGAAAATTACATCCGTCGAAGATCAGAATCCCTTTATGATTAGTGACCTCCATTGAGAGAAGACCTAATATCAACCTTTCCCTATGATACCAATTGTTAGGTCCACAAGGCTGAATACCCTGAGAGGGGGGGGGGTGAATCAGGGTATGACTAATTTAAAATTAACGCCCGTTCTGATCTTGTTTCGCTGTTAATCAAAACACTCTTCTCTCTATTTCATATTGCACAAAGTAAACAGAAAGTAAAGCATGAACAGGACACAAAAATTTTACTTGGTTCACCACAAAGGGCTACGTCTAAGGAGCATACGCCGACAAGTTGTCGGTCGTACCAATTCCACTAAAATTCACTAGCTGTGGATTACAATGTTCGGGCTAGATCACTTCTACGCCCAGGCTCACTGCCTTTAAAATGTTTAGGGTCACCTCACTGCTTCCCCAAGGGTCACTTCCTATTTCTCTCTCTCTGGCTCACTGCCGGTGGAGAGGATCACCTTCTCTCTTTTCCTTTTCTCATTGCTCTGGGAAGGAACCCACTCACAGTTTATAGACCTGTAGGTCTCTTCATTTGCATGAATGAATGCATCTTTCTCTGTATGTAGATGCTCTGTTGAAGTAAAAATTTCACCCGTAGATGAATATCTCTTTGCACCGAAGGTATCAGGCAAACTTCCAGCTTCCACATAGCCCGAAAATCACTGCTGGAACCAAACCTTACTTGGAACGCAAGTCTATCTCGGCGCGCAAGTATCGGCGCGCAAGTCACAACTGGCGTGCAAGTCTACCTCAAACACTTGCACGACACAACCTTCTTCAACTCCAAAATTGCGTGACACACTTCCTTTTACGCCCAATACAATATTGGCGCGCAACTCCACACTGACGCGCAACTTCAAACACTAGCACGCAACAATCACCCTGGCGCGCAAGTCCCACCTGCGCGACCACACACACCACTTGCGCGACAACCACACCTGCGTGACGGGAGCTCTGATTTCTCAAAGTGTTGAACTTCGGTTCAGAATGAAGAGGGGTGGTACAGTATTTATAGGCAAATTTACCACCCTGCGCGATGGCGTGCAAGTCACCTGCGCGACCCAATCTCGGCGCGCAAGTCTTCTGTCCTTTTAGACACTTGCGCGACCAACTCCCAAACTTGCGTGAACCTGTTTCCTTAGACATATTTTGATCTTCTGATCTTGAAAAACATATGGCGTGTAAGTTTTCTATACTCCAAGTCCTCGGTGCGCAAGTCCATTTACCAAAAACACTTTTCTTCATTTGTCGATTTTCAGGCCCAAAAATTTGGCAAACACTAGAAAACGGAGCCACCTTGTATCTGTTCTTTTGTACCGCCTCCAGATCATTCATTCCTTTTGTCGACATTCTTGAATTAAACATGGATCGTTGACCTTAGCTCTTGAACTTGAGATTCCATCATGAAATCCTCTTTGTCAACAAATTTGTATGTCATTGTTTTTCTTTGTCAACAATCACTACTCAGATGTCCACTTTGTCAACAAACAAAATCACCTCAAAAATTCCTCAATGATAACTTGAGGGATTTTTTCCCAACATTTACATAAAAGAAACCATGGGTATGTATATAGCATCCTGACTTTTTATCACATAAACTTTCATTACATTTTACAAAACCGAGGATCTTTAAGGTTTAGTGTCTTGGAAACCAGGAACTTAAAACATGAAAACATAAAACATTATTCTTAAACACTTGAAAGGCTTCTCCTCATGTTCATCCTAGGTTCATTACTGCATCTCATAACCTGGGGACATATATCAAAAGAAAGGGTGAGGAGAAGGCCCAGTAAGGGAAACAAGAGAAACATTTTACATGTGAACTTGAGATGCTTCAATAAGGTCATGAAAAGAACCTTAAGGCATGAGAAAGAAATCATGAGATATATCATAATAAAAATAACATTTTTCATAACTTGAAGATGTGCCTACAACATTTAATATTGAAAATAATTTCGTTTCACCAAGGTCCATCCCCAAGGTGTCATTAAAAATTACCAAGGTTATTCACCAAGGTATCAGTCTAAAAGGTCATCTCTAGAGATTAAGTCTTTACCCAATGCATTGGAGCGCTATCTGGGAACACCCTTGACATGTATTTATTATCATGTGATCCACATATATCATCATCAATAATTTCATAAACAACCCATATAGCATAAAGTAAATGAGTTTCATTTCATAATCATAACGTTTTAAAAACTGCTTTAAAGACATGATCTTTATGTCACTTTAAACCCACAAAAAAGGGAAAGCGAGTTTCATGTATGTAAATCCCAGAATTAAAAATAGAAAATTTTGATATATATGTGAATATCCCTGTAGAAATAAGATCTTTGAGTATTCACTTAATAACATAAAAATAATTTTGAGATAAAGAGGGAGACATTTTGAGACGAAAACTATGCAGCATAACGTCTATGATACATGGTTTTAGAAAACATTGAAAAGAGAGAGGACATGGGTCACCCACTCAAAAATGATACATAAAACAGTAGGGGAACAGAATATAAAGTATTTAAGAACATGGTAATGAAATTTGAATGATATACCATATGAAACGAAGAACTTCAAAGGAAGACAAAAAAAATAAGATTTCTCTTATGAGAATTCGGCAGCCTAATGGCATTACTTAAAACTTCCAAAAATGGATTGACGAGATAAAATATGGTCTCTCATAATATGAACATAAATGATCAGTATGATAGATATAGAGATAATACCCCAACATAATAAAAAGGAACTTTAAATACTTGACATGAAAATAGATCTTGAAAGCGAGAAGGGTGAAAGAACCCCTTAGAAATTCGGCAGCCTAACATCGTCACTTAAACTTAAACAAAAATGAATTGATGAGATCAAATAGGGTCTCTCATCATATGAACATAAAAGATCATAATGATATATTTAGATATCATACCCCAACATAATAAAACGTAACATGAATGACTTGACAAGAAAATAGATCTTGAAAATGAGAAGGGTGAAAGAATCCCTTAAAAATTCAGCAGCCTAACGGCACCACTTAAAACATAAAAATACTGAATTGAAGAGATAAAATAGGGTCTCTCATCCTATGAACATAAAAGATCAGTATGATAGATTTAGATATCATACCCCAACATAATAAAAAGGAACTTGCAAGACTTGACATGGAATTAGAACTTTGAAAAAGGAGAAAGGTGAAAGAACCACTTAAAAATTCGGCAGCCTAACGACGCCACTTAAAACTTCAAAATACTGAATTGAAGAGATCAAATGGGGTATCTCATCATATGATCATAAAATATCAGTATGATAGATTTAGAGATCATACCCCAACATAATAAAAAGGAACTTTACCTTAAAACGTAACTCTTAAAACTCAAAGGTTGGGACCTTGAGGGCTTGGGGGCACCTTAGGAGGACTCCTTGGGAGGTAATGAGACCAGAACTTTGTTGGGGGAGAGTGGGGAGTCGAAATGGATGAGAGGATGGCTTGGTATTTATAGGGAAAGTGAGGGGACAAGGCATTAATGGCCAAGGGACACCTCAAAAGTGGTTTCCTCAAAACCATGTGCTCTCCCATGGTATTTCCCATGGAGTTAGGCCACATGGGTCTCCCCATACAATAATTCATCACCTTTGGTCGGAAAACCCATAAAATATCTCATGATATCATTATGACACAGTTATGATGTCATTAAACATACCGAAACCCTAAAACTGTATTTTTACTATTCACTGAAAATTCAACTTTCTCAGAAAGATCCCAAAATTTCACCTTAACCAAATATCAATGCTCTGATTTCAAAAATGAACTCAATTTTATAAAAATAATTTTCTAAATATTTTTAATTTATTTTTTAAATAAATACACTATTCACTGAAAATTCATTTTTTTCAGAAAAAACCCCAAAAATTACCTTAACATAATATCGATGCTCTGAGTTCAAAAATGAAATCCATTTTATAAAAATAATTTTCTAAATATTTTTAATTTAATTTTTAATTAAAAAAACTATTCACAAAAAAAAAACTAATACTTGAATAATAATTTATGAAACCGTTATTTAACCATTTTATTGAATCACATTACTTAATCAAGGTGCCTAGATTATATTAATACTTTCTTTAAGTGAGATTACTAATCCATTTGGTCACATTACTAATCCTAAGCATAAAATCACTATTCATAATTTACTATTCATAAAAAATTAAGTTGATCTTATTAGAATCTAAATTTTGTACTGAACATAATTGTAGAAAACCATTTTTCAAAAATCATTACACATTTTTAATTATTTAAGGTTTACATAAACATTTTTTAAAATATCCTTTCTCTAAAATTCACCAAAAATATGCATACTATATTTATCCGGACATTTGAAAAGTCATAAACATTATCATAAGAAGAAATCCCAATTTTTATTTAAAAAAAAGGATTACACAAGGCAGTTACGGTCTCCTTAAATAGCCCCTTATCATGCCAGCATAGGACCTAAGTGTAAGGTGTGCTAAGGTGAGAGAATCTGAGGGAGGCTCGGCCAACATTGCACGAGTAGTAATTTCTATCAGGTTGAACTTCTTGCGAAGACGATTCCATTATAGCTTCACATGATGAAGTTCGGCTTGGGTTTGGTCCAGAGAAAAGCCCAGTGGTGCTACCTCCTTCCCAAGTTCTGTTAGATGGGCTTCGATCGGTCCAAGACTACTGGGTGAGGCCATCGAATCTTCTTTCTATAATAATTAACCAAGATTACATGTATTTAGAGACAAAAATCAAAACATTTAGTTTCCAACGGTCATATTGACCAATGGTCATATAACAGTCAAAACCCAACAGACTCATTTTAATTATACTCATGTTATCAAATGAAACATTTTTGTTGAGTATAAAAATAAAATAAAATAACACATAAAATTAGGAAACAAGATTTATTCAAAATTTTGGTTCATTACAATCTTACCCCCTTAAGAAATTGCGTCCTCGCAATTTTTAAAATTGGGTTTTGAAATTTCATTGAAAGTACCACATCGGAAAAAGGAGTCAGTAAAACTATTACTTTAAAAGAAAGAAAGGGAAGTACAAAGATCACCCGAGTTAACCCACACTAGTATTCCATATAGGAAAACATAGACATGGAGGAGAAAACAAAGGGTCAAGTTCTGAGGGAGAGTGATATAAAACATGATTAGGATAAATTTAACCATAAGAAAATCCCAAACTTATGATGTGTGTAAACAATCTTTGATTACCTAGTAGGAAACGTAAACCAACAATGTTTTTGTTTTACGTTCCTTTTTATAATTTTGAGGAATTCATTTACTACATAGAACAAAAACATAAGAAAATATACCTACCTTCATGTAGAGTTTCATCCTTTAATAAGTTTCTACCCAAAAATAATCCTTTCTCCAAACGATGAGCATTCAAAAACACTTGGTCTCATCAAAACACAAGAATCATCTTCTTGAGAGTCACTTAATCCACAAAAGATTAACTATCAATTTCTCCTACCTTTAATCATTATCCCAAAAACAGAAAGGGTAAGATAAAACAACTCTTCAAAAAAGAAATAATCCCATAGGAAGGGAAACTACTTTTAAATCTTCAAAGATCCATGGTACTACCCAAAGTTCATCATAGAACATTCCATAAATAACTGTTCTTAAAATTCCTCAAAACAAACCAAACTAAGATTGAAACCCAAATACAAGAAGAATTTGATAAAATAGTCTTCCAAAATAAACTTCATTGTTAATCTCCAAAACACATCAACCACTCCTAACATCTTATAACAAAAGTAGCTTACCTAAACGTATTTTACCCCATATAGGTTAATCATTTCTATAAGTCACCTAAATTACTATACGTCCACCTTAAATTCATCAATTCTTCAAAATATAAGTCAACATTACTCCTCAATGAAAATACCGTAGTAATATATTTACCTCAATCATATAGGGTCCCCAAAATAGTGAACGTCTTCCAAAATAATAATTATCTTTTAATCCCCTAATCATCTCTGTCATATTAATACGACAATCTTCACATTTCCTATCACATTGTTTGTTGGGACACGTTCTTCCATTTCCCACCATTAACTAAGAAGAGAAAGTATAATTAGAGGCTTAAATACTTAACCAATAATCATGAAAAGGAACTTAAAGCATATAAGGATAACTTATAGAAGAAAATTATACCCTAACTTGTGATCCCCTAGGTTTCAAACTTGGTTATCCATGATCATATATTATTATGTGAATCTTTATTTTATTTTATCTTTGTTCCTTTAATAATGGTTCATACTAAGCTTATGAATTTACCAAAGCATATCCCCCGGGAGTGTCATAACCAAGAGTGCAGAAAGGCCCGTTGTCGTGTACCAGTTCCTGTTCGAGTCTAGCTCAAAGTGGTGTTTTAGGGTTTTACCCCTATGTACATCTGTGCCAGATCCACCTCTACCTACTCGTATCCAGACAGGGATGTATTTTCTTGGCAACCCCATACTCAATACTCAACAAAATACCAGGAAGATTTCCTATATTTAAACTTTTCTATAGGGTTCTTCCTAGAGTTTTCATATCCTAATTTCCACAAATAACTAAACCATCCTTTGATACCAACTATAGCATCCTGACTTTTTATCACATAAAATTTCATTACATTTTACAAAACCTAGGATCTTTAAGGTTTAGTGTCTTGGAAACCAGGAACTTAAAACATGAAAACCTAAAAAATTCTTCTTAAACCCTTGAAAGGCTTCTCCTCATGTTCATCCTAGGTTCATTACTGCATCTCATAACCTGGGGACATACATCAAAAGAAAGGGTGAGCAGAAGGCCCAGTAAGGGAAATAAGAGAAACATTTTACATGTGAACTTGAGATGCTTCAATAAGGTCATGAAAAGAACTTTAAGGCATGAGAAAGAAATCATCAGATATATCATAATAAAAATAACATTTTTCATAAATTGAATATGTGGCTACAACATTTAATATTTAAAATCATTTCGTTTCACCAAGGTCCACCCCCAAGGTGTCATTAAAAATTACCAAGGTTATTCACCAAGGTATCAGTCTAAAAGGCCATCTCTAGAGATTAAGTCTTTACCCAATGTATTGGAGTGCTATCTGGGCGCACCCTTGACATGTCTTTATTATCATGTGAGCCACATATATCATCATAAATAATTTCATAAACATCCCATATAGCATAAAGGAAATTGGTTTCATTTCATAATCATAACGTTTTAAAAACTTCTTTAAAGACATGATCTTTATGTCACTTTAAACCCACGGAAAAGGGAAAGCAGGTTTCATGTATGTAAATCCCAGAATTTAAAATAGAACATTTTGATATATATGTGAATTACCCTATATAAATAAGATCTTTGAGTATTCACTTAATAACATAAAATAATTTTGAGATAAAGAGGGAGGCATTTTGAGACAAAAACTATGCAGCATAACGTCTATGATACATGGTTTTAGAAAACATTGAAAAGAGAGGGGACATGGGTCACCCACTCAAAAATGAGACATAAAACAGTATGGGAACAAAATATAAAGTATTTAAGAACATGGTAATGAAATTTGAATGATATACCATATGAAACTAAAAACTTGAAAGGAAGACAAAAAAATAATATTTCTCTTATGAGAATTCGGCAGCCTAACGACGTTACTTAAAACTTCCAAAAATGGATTGACGAGATCAAATAGGGTCTCTCATAATATGAACATAAATGATAAGTATGATATATATAGAGATCATAACCCAACATAATAAAAAGGAACTTGAAATACTTGACATGAAA
Source organism: Viscum album (assembly GCA_963277665.1). Taxonomy (NCBI): domain Eukaryota; kingdom Viridiplantae; phylum Streptophyta; class Magnoliopsida; order Santalales; family Viscaceae; genus Viscum; species Viscum album. Next base: position 1,137,430,303 of record OY728122.1, read on the forward strand.
ATAGATCTTGAAAATGAGAAGGGTGAAAGAACCCCTTAGAAATTCGGCAGCCTAACGACATCACTTAAACTTCAACAAAAATGAATTGATGAGATCAAATAGGGTCTCTCATCATATGAAAATAAAAGATCAGTATGATATATTTAGATATTATACCCCAACATAATAAAAAGTAACATGAATGACTTGACAAGAAAATAGATCTTGAAAACGAGAAGGGTGAAAGAATCCCTTAAAAATTCGGCAGCCTAACGGCGCCACTTAAAACATCAAAATACTGAATTGAAGATATAAAATAGGGTCTCTCATCATATGAAAATAAAAGATCAGTATGATATATTTAGATATCATACCCCAACATAATAAAAAGGAACTTGCAATACTTGACATAGAATTAGAACTTTGAAAAAGGAGAAAGGTGAAAGAACCACTTAAAAATTCGGCAGCATAACGACGCCACTTAAAACTTCAAAATACTGAATTGAAGAGATAAAATGGGGTATCTCATCATATGATAATAAAATATCAGTATTATAGATTTAGAGATCATACCCCAACATAATAAAAAGGAACTTTAAATACTTTACATGAAAATAGATCTTGAAAAATGAGAAGGGAGAAAGAATCTGTTACAAAAATTTCAGCAGCCTAACGACGCCACTTAAAACTTCATAAAACGAAATAATGAGAGTAATATGGGATATCTAATTATATGAACATGAAAAGGTCAGTAAGAGGAGTATAAAAGAACATCCTTTAACATAATAACATGGAGAATAAAATAAATGACATAAAAGAGATTTCTTGAAAAGAAAGAGAGAGGTCGGATCCCTTACCTTAAAACGTAACTCTTAAAACTCAAAGGTTGGGACCTTGAGGGCTTGGGGGAACCTTGGGAGGACTCCTTGGGAGGTAATGAGACCAGAACTTCATTGGGGGATAGTGGGGAGTCGAAGTGGATGAGAGGATGGCTTGGTATTTATAGGGAAAGTGAGGGGACAAGGCATTAATGGCCAAGGGACACCTCAAAAGTGGTTTTCTCAAAACCATGTGATCTCCCATGGTATTTCCCAGGGAGTTAGGCCACATGGGGCCCCCCATACAATAATTCATCACCTTTGGTTGGCTAACCCATTAAATATCTCATGATATCATCATGACACAGTTATGATGTCATTAAACATACCAAAACCCTAAAACTGTATTTTTACTATTCACTGAAAATTCAACTTTCTCAGAAAGATCCAAAAATTTCACCTTAACCAAATATCAATGCTCTGATTTAAAAAATGAACTCCATTTTATAAAAATAATTTTATAAATATTTTTAATTTATTTTTTAAATAAATACACTATTCAAAGAAAATTCATTTTTTTCAGAAAAAAACCCCAAAAATTACCTTAACATAATATTGATGCTCTGAGTTCAAAAATGAAATCCATTTTATAAAAATAATTTTCTAAATATTTTTAATTTATTTTTTAATTAAAAAAACCATTCACCAAAAAAAACTAATACTTGAATAATAATTTATGAAACAGTTATTTAACCATTTTATTGAATCACATTACTTAATCAAGGTGCCTAGATTATATTAATACTTTCTTTAAGTGAGATTACTAATCCATTTGGTCACATTACTAATCCTAAGCATAAAATCACTTTTCATAATTTACTAATCATCAAAAATTAAGTTGATCTTATTAGACTCTAAATTTCGTACTGAACATAATTGTAGAAGACCATTTTTCGAAAATCATTACACATTTTTAATTATTTAAGGTTTACATAAACATTTTCTAAAATATCTTTTCTCTAAAATTCACCAAAAATATGCATACTATATTTATCCGGACATTTGAAAAGTCATAAAAATTATCATAAGAAGAAATCCCAATTTTTATTTAAAACAAAGGATTACACATGGCAGTTACGGTCTCCTTAAATATCCCCTTATCACGCCAGCATAGGACCTAAGTGTAAGGTGTGCTAAGGTGAGAGAATCTGAGGGAGTCTCGGCCAACATCGCACGAGTATTAATTTCTATCAGGTTGAACTTCTCGCGAAGGCGATTCCGTTCTAGCTTCACACGATGAAGTTCGGCTTGGGTTTGGTCCAGAGCAAAGCCCAATGGTGCTACCTCCTTCCCAAGTTCTGTTAGATGGGCTTCGATCGGTCCAAGACTACTGGGTGAGGCCATCAAATCTTCTTTCTATAATAATTAACCAAGATTACTTGTATTTAGAGACAAAAATCAAAACGTTTAGTTTCCAACGGTCATATTGACCAATGGTCATATAACAGTAAAAAACCAACGAACTCATTTTAATTATACTCATGTTATCAAATGAAACATTTTTGTTGAGTATAAAAATAAAATAAAATAACACATAAAATTAGGAAACAAGATTTATTCAAACTCTCAGGTCGTTACAATGTAGACCCTTACATAATGAGATGAGAGATGACACACTGGACAATAGTTTAATTTAATAATAAATTAAATGAAACCAATCACATACAATGGTCTATTATATACTCATGATCATCCAAATACACACAAATAATTATAAATTTAATAAAATTAGCATTCAATTCTAATGATTCTTATTTAAGATAAATCACAATCAAATAAATTAATTATATTATTTAATTATTCAATTATTTTATATTAAATATCATCCAAATTTCCTTGAGATTCTCATACCTCATAATTTTAAACAAATTAAATAAATTTATTTAAAATTAATTGTGTACAAAAATGCACCGTGGAGGTAACATGATGAGTACCCATCCAAACTACCTAATGTGTATTATACTCGTATACTGTTTACTCTTGAAAAAAGTGGAATACACGAATTATCATGTAATATCATGACATGTACTATCAACTTAATGATCACACAGTTTACATCATTTTTTTTATTTTTACATAGCATGAAATGCTTCAATTCATGTAGAGTAATAATTGTATTAGAACTTATACATGACATGTATATTTGAAGATTTCATAGAAATTAATTAAATATTTTTATATATATAAAAAATCATCACATGATGTGTCCTATCAACTTAATGAACACAAACAAGTACATGTTGATAAGGTTTTCATAGTATAATAAATTAATTTTAATTCAGTGTAATTTAGTAAAAGTACACAACATGTACATTTAAGATACACAACGTGTATTATTCTCAATATAAATTCGCAACACATGCCTAGGTACTTAGCATGTAACCATTCCATGAATTTTTTTGGAGTACATAGAGTGTACATGGGATACACAGTGTGTGGTCTCTAGGTTACACTACCACCAGTCATGTAGGTAGTGTAAGAAGACACATGGACTGTTTGTGACTAAAGGACTACACTCTATGTACAGATGTTACATGGTGTGTACTCTGGCTTAACATGTGCTAGGCTATCCTAGTCAATACATAATGTATAATTAAATCTATCGAGTGTAATAAATGTATATGACATTAATTAAAAACAAATTAATTATTAGTGTATTAAATACTAGTACACGACATGTACCTTCAGGCTACACACTAAGTACTCTTGTGTTATCTGACCAGGCTCCTTAGAACATATGGATGAGATATTTGAATTTATTTCATTCATAAAATTAATTGATTTGATTATATTTACTTGAAACGAAGATGAATAAATAGATCTCACAATTTAGATTAAAGAACAATTAAAATGGAATTGAAAACCAATAATAAATTCATAAATCAATGAATGATCATTAAATAATTATAAATAATTATGCACTTGCTCTGATACCACTTGAAGGTTTTGGGAAAAGTGGAAGTGTCAGATGGGTCATGCCCAACTTTGATTTTTTTCATGATTGATGATTAATACGTGATTTATGTGATGATAAATGTTGCAATCAATGGAATTGAATCAAAGAATATAGAAAATGGATAAACACTCGAACCAAAGCACATGATTGTCACATATTATTTATAATTAATTTAAGAAATCAAAGAATTAACTTACATAAAATTATTTCTTCATTGATGGATCTAACAATGGATTTATATCACATCATCATTGCATTGTCGGAATCAAGATTATATTCCCTCTAGTAGTGATCCACACATGGTCCATGAATCTCTGAATGTTTCTATATGAATCTTCGGGTGATAGCATGGTAGATCCTATTGCTTGCGTAGTTCACCTTTGATCACCTTGAAAATCGCTTCCAAAGGATTCTCCTTGATCTCTCTAGACTCGAGAGTAGAATGTGGATAAATATTACTCTCCATTCTTTAGATAATTCTTAGAGAGGGATCTCTCTAAAGATTTATAGGATTCTTTCTAGATTTCATTGTTCACAAAAAATGAATTATCTCTCTTTAAAAATAATACAATTGGGTTTATATACCACTATGGTTAGAACTAAATGATTTCACAAGTTCCATTTATTATTTATTTAATCTCTATGGAACCTCGTTTCTACAATAATGATAATAATATTATTTCTTGACATGCACTAAACTCGCTAATTAAATTAAATATTATTTAATCAAATAATATTCAATATATATTATTTCTCACGGGACTTATAAACTTGGTCCACCATTCCCACAAAATATTAATCAGACCTTGAATAATGACTATTTATTTAATAAATAAATATCGTGAAATTATTATCCAATAAAAAAATAAATATTATATTCACTAAATATAAAATAAATATTTATTAAATATTCTTCTCATATAATATTCTCTCGAACAACTGATAATGGAATATATGTGATCAAGAAAACATGAATAATTATTAAACCATGTGCAGGAATAATATTTATTCAACTTTTTAAATGATAAATAATAATATATTATTTAACCGAGATTCTAGATACACTTAGTGTATGACCATATAGGTCTCTTTCTCAGTGGCATTCGGGGAAGTAGCCTAAAGTCCATGGTTAAAATTTATCAACACACCAAGGCACCCATAGAGAAATAATTTAATGTCACAATGACATAATACCACATACAAATTATTATTATGTAATATAATCCATTTATCACGATATCTCTAATCAAGCAGGTTGCATGTTGGTGGAATCAACCTATGTGCTTGATACCTCTTTCTTTGACTTTCCAAAAATCAAAATTGACTATAGAACACCATGTCCATGGATTTATTTAGGCCATATTATTTATATAAAAGGGACTGAGATATAAAATTTTGATGAAGAACATAAGGTACAAATCCTTTCTCTCATTATTCATTAATAAAATATTATTTGCGATGCACCCAACGTATTCCACCTCACCGCAAACATATGTCATCATAGTTTTCATCAATACATCAGAATATGAGACTTATAAAACTCATTAATAATAATATTAAAGTATAAGGACCAATACACACATCCATAGATATGAACATCAATTGACACATATAAATATGGATTTCCTACTTACATTTCTTGTTAATATAATATTTGACACTGGATATTACCAAGGGCGTACACCATGAGAAGTTGCCTCAAAGTCCTTTAAGTCTCCACCATTGATACCTTGAATCATTTGTGTCCCTGAAATGATTTCATATAGTTATAGAATATATCTATATTTAATAATACTGTTGCAGAACTTCTTGGTTCTCATCATAGTGGGGACCTACTATGACCTTTCAGTAAGACAACTACTCTTAGGACATTATCACATACTATGTCATGAAAAATAATAATCATGATGTGATAAAGAGTTTAATAATATTAAAAACAATGAATACAGGTAGTCATAAAGTACATAGAAGTTGGTTCTAGGGAACTAATTCCAACACCAAAATCCAAAAATGGTATCAAATATACTTCTATTTCATTTGGATTGAAGTTTTTAATAGATAGAGAATATTAAAAAAAATAAGTTTCTTAAGATCTATGACATGTTGATCCAAAACAGTTTTAGTTTATAGTGATATTCATAACCAAGATGTTTTTCAATATAAAATGGCCATGGATTTTGTGAATTTATAAAACTATGATGTAGTTTAAGAAAAAACAAGCCATGGAAAATGGTTTCGAGAAATAGAGCACCTTAAAATCATGTTTTTTACCTCATGGTATTAACAGAAAATGATTATGGTTTGTTTGGAAATTAAATTTCCATGAAATAATTTCCAAAAAGGAAAAAAATTGTGGTTTATTTGGAAATTGTTTTCATATGTGAAGAACCATGTAATATTGAATAAAGAAACACAACCTAGTTTTATGATTTATTGAGAAACACTATTTTTCTTAAATTCTAAAAATAATTCACCGATGGAGGCCTAATTTTTTTGGTGGATTGGATCTATGTTTAAAACCTTGAATTTACATGGAATATGTTATTATTTTAATATAAGACCTTTATGTTAAAATTATAAATTAATTTATTAATTATTTATAAAATAAAAAATGAGGCTAAATATAAAAGAGTTTATAGAGTTTTATAAAATTTTCATAATTATATTTTAAATTTTTCATATTATATGAAATATTTTAGAAATTTATTCAAACTAGGGGAAAAAAGGTTTCAGGGGATGTGATAAAAGGTTTAAATAAGTAAAAAACATATGATATATATATATTATATTTAAATAAATTCAAATGGCCATGGATTATTAAAATTTATAAAACTACTTTGTAGTTTAATAAAAAATGAGCCGTAAAAAATGTTATAAAAAAACAGAGCATCATAAAATCAGGTTTTTCACCTCATAGTTTTAATAGAAAATGACTATGGTTTATATGAAAATTATATTTCCATATGAAAAAACATGGCATGGATGAAAAAACCCACATAATGGTTCATTTTAAAATTGTTTTTATATGTGGAGAACCATGCTGTGGTGACTAAAGAAACATGACGTGGTTTTATGATTTATTAGGAAAAAATATATTTATTAAATTATAAAAAAAATATCGACACATGCCTAAAATTTGTTTTAGTGGATTATATTTATGTTTAAAGCTTTTAAATTTACATGGTATATGTTTAATATTTTAATATAAAGTTTCTAAATTAAAATTATAAATTAATTTATAACATGTTTATGTTAAAATGTTAAATTAATTTATAAAGTGTTTATAAATTACAAAATAATACTAAATATAAAAGAGTTTATATTGATTTATAAAAATTTCATAATTATAATAAAAATTATTTATAGTAAATGAATTATTTTATAAATTTATTTAAACTAGGACAAAAAAAGTTTTAGTGGATGTGATCGGAGGTTTAAATAAATATAAAATATATGATATTTATATAATATAAATTGTTTATATCATTAATACGAAGTGTTCATAAATTAAGGAATGTGAAGGGTTTATATTTCTTAGAGAATATCATATTTTAATATGTAGTATTTCATATGAATTCCATATATATGATGAAATATGAAATTTTATATTTGTAATATAAATATTAAGTGTGTATATTTCTTATTTTAAGTAATGTTCACAAATACATGTCTAAATTATAAATTTCTAATAAATTTTTAATCTATGAAATTCTCATAAATTATTATCTCATATTTAAATATTTGAATTTCTCATTTATTTATCTATTCCATATTTTTAAAATATATTTGAATATAAAGTGTTTATATTATGAATGGGTGTATCACTTAGTTTAAATTATTTAAACCACTTCTTATAAATGTCATACAATGCATATAAAGAGTTACATGCTAGGTAAGACATAGAATTTAGTTACATTAAACCAAAAATATGATTTTTTTGGGTTATGAACTTAATAATAAAGGTTGGTTATGATTTATATATATTATATGTTGGGATTGTATTGGAATTATGACCACTCTTGAGTATTGATCTATGGATAGTGGAATTTTGAGTTGGACTTTTCAACGGTCTAGAATCATAGAATCTTTCCTAGAAAAGTGGGGGTTTTCTACATGTCACATAATACTTAATCTTGAGGAGATTTTGATTTTGTATAAATTTAAAATTTTACATTTACCTTATGCATGAGATGAATTTAGATATGCGAAGATATAATTAGTGTCACACCCCACCTACTAGGGCCAACCTGGCCGGTGAAATGCCAAGTTTGAAAACCCCAAGCTCACATCTAATAGACTAGGGGCTATAGAAAAGCACTGAGAATACATAACTAAAATGGGAGGAATTTTCCTAAAGTACTTGTATGCACACACACAACCATATCCATGAAAAAGTGCAAAAGAATACAAATAAAAGAGTGTGACATCTAAAGTAAAACCATGCATACAATAACCTCCAAGAAATATATCGGAGTATGATAGTATAAACCAAAGCATAAAGGGGAAAAATAAACTCCCAACCAGAAATGAAGTCTCAATATAACAACAAAAGGAATAAAGGAAAACTGAGAGAGCCTATCTCCTGATCTCCAAGTCCGACCACCATACGCGGTCACTGCACCCAAATATCACAAAGCTCCACCAATGTCACCACCAAACTGCCTGTCATTTTCATAAGACATGACACATGTGACAAATCCCATGTAGGAGTGAGTATATACATACCCAGTATGACACCTTAAAAACCACAAAGGGATTAATAGAAAGATACAACATATATCATCTCAACCCAAGACAAGAGGGAAACATAACCCAAGATATACATATATGATCATAAAGAAACATAGTAGAGGGAGAAAGGGGATCTCTATCTCATATACCAAACATAATTATTGAGTATTCCTATCTCTCTAAAAGTCCATATTTGATGTCCATAATCATACACAACCTCGTAAGAATCTATGTGTAGGGGCCCACCCCTCATCACTACGTTCCATAGCCAAGGGGGACACAACTCTTTTAGAGGATCCTCTCCCTGCCAGAGCTTGAAGGCATAAGATTTCCAATCTATAAATAGATGACCTACGACATACTATGGGTGACTACTGACTCTACCTATGTAAAGAGTATAGGGGACCCGCACCCCGATGCAATAGGGAAGTACCAACCCCAAAATCACTCTGATGATCCTACCCTAACCACTAACATCATCATGAATCTCTCTAAGAAGAATCACACATGGAAAACATAACATCATATCTTATATGCCACAAATAAGGCCACCACCATGTTCTACATGAAAATAACTCAGTATGAACAACTCATAGGCCAAAATCTAAGTTCTAAAGAAGGAGATATGAGAGGAAGAAGATTATATGGGAACTACACGACATGTATGAGGGTCCACATGTTATGTGACCTCACCCCTCTACCTAGACATATTCTCCCATAGACATGGATAGGGAACCCATGTCACACTACATGGTGTGTACTGGTTGTACATGACATTTCTTAGCCACCCGGGGCCTGCCTGTGCCCATGTACATCGGCCCATGTCTGTGTACATGGATGTGTCCAGGTATGCTAGACTAATCTGAGTAAATGGTCATGCTTGTGTACTCTGGATGTTCCCATGTGCTTATAAATGTATATGCCCATGTACTCTAGGAGTAAACATAGAGATAAAATCACAGGGTCACACAATGTGTGGTGGATCCACATGGCATGCAATATTTTTTCTTTGATAAAAAACCTTGCTATCACAGCCAGGGGATTGTGCGACATGTGTTCTTCACAATACACTCTGTATAGTCACATTGTTCATAGAAACTTAAGTTTCTTCACATGAATCATAAATATTCCATTTCCACCATCGATTTCACCTGTTGACCACTCAAAATCAAAGGTTAGGTCACTGGCTATCAATTTTCGACCTCTGATGGCTGAGAAATATGGAATCTAATCTCCCATACGAAACCGTGGCACCTCCAAAATGCCTCCTCTTGCCTATCTAGATAAAAATACATGGAGTCTTCACCCAAATCCTGCATTTATCCTTAATCCATATGCAAATTGTTGATATGTATGTCATTCATGCTACCGTAAGGAATCTAAGGGTTTGATCGATCTCGAACCCACCATGAAAATGCCAAACAGTGACCCCATGGGACAATGAAGAAGAACCTAATGAATAGAGAGGGTAAAATCACAAGAATGAGGTTAACCTACCATTGGCTGATGCAATCATGGCCATTTTTCAAAAGATAGGGAAAATAATGGGGTAAAGCATGGAACATGAATAAAAATAGATAATCAAGATTCAATGTGATTAATTCCAGTTGTGAAATTCATGAGATCAAATATATATTAAGCATATAAACAAGAATCCAAGATAAAAAAATAAAATAGGGTAGAAATCTATAAATAACGAGCCCTTCCTAAAAAAGGATTGACCATTGGTAAAGAATGCATTCACCAGCAAAGACGAAGACCTACTGCATTCACTTCCTCTTGATCCACCTTGATCTGATTTCCCATTCATTCTCTGATTTCATCTGACAATGAAGAATGCACAATACTCATCTCAAATGCTCCTGGGGTTATGCAACTAACCTTGATTTTTTTACAATTGTTTATTTACATAGGTTTAGATTTAGGTCATCTAAAATGAAAATAAATAAATAAATAATTTATTTTAATTAAACGCACCCACTAACGGATGATTTCCTTAGAACATCCAATGCTGGAAAATCTTAGGTCATGCCTAGGGTAAACTACATGTTCTGAAATCATGTTCTTAGATTTCCCATATGAGGTACAAAACAACGGGAAAACCAATCATACTAAAAATATACGCATACATGCAATAAAATATATTAATATTTTTAATACATTAAATTTGGGGTCCCAAGACACCCAAACACCACGCCGACCCAGAGGATAAATCCTGATATATACATAGAAATATTCAAAGGAAAAATCCATAAAAAACAGATTCACTACATTCTCCCTTCATTCAGGGTTTCTCTCATTGAAAAGCACAAGCTATATAAAAAAGGTGGGGGTACTGATTTTGTATCTAACTCTCTTGATCCCAAAAGCTCTTCTGCATGTTCCCGTACTTCCATAACACATGAACCAAGGGAATGATCCATTCACATGGGATCCTCTCCTACCAATCCTCGATCACCACCAGGCACTCTGTGAAGGTGGTTCCATCATCGATGTCCAGCTCTCCCCTACTAATAACATGCATCATATCGTGCACGTATATCCTCAGTTGCGACACATGGAAGACATCATGAACTCGATCCAAATATGGGGGAAAGTATAGATGGTAAGCAACCACACCAACCCTCCATAGGATCTCAAACAACCAAATGAACCTTGGATATAGCTTGCCTCCCTAGCCAAAACTTTACAATCCTTATCATGGTGAGACTATCAGGAAAATATGGTCTCCTTGCTCGAACTCCAAGGGCCCATGATGTCGATCTGTGTAAGATTTCTATCCACTCTAGGTTGCCCTCATATGCTAGTGGATCACCTACACTACTAAAAAATGTGCAATATACAAAGGTATCCTTTACCAACACTAGTAAAAAATGCTGATAAAGGTCCCGATCGGGTGTGTGATTCCCACATCAAAATAACAGATGTTCAGCAACTTCTTTATATATGATTCTGCAACATCCCAACCTCAGAATCTTACTGTGGGGATGGGCTCCTGCATAAATTCCACACACACTTATATGGGCCCATTGGCCCGTACGGGCCTTGGCCCACCCTTTGCTTCCCACGGGCTTTAGGCCACCCACATACACATGGTTGGGTCCTACATGACCCGACCCACCTGCCCCACCATCCGAGCCTATACACAGCCCGACCCACCTGCCCATTCAGGCCATGGCCTCTGCTTTTTATATATACTAATAAAAATTAAAAAAATAAAAGTATTAAAAATATTAAAAAATTGAAATAATTAAAAAAATAAAAAATAAAAAATAAAAAATTCAAAAAATTATTAAAATTTTATTAATTAAATAAATATTAATAACTTTAATATATGTATATATATATATTAATAAATAGTATATATTAAATATAGATATATAAAAGGAATAAATTGAAATAATTAAACAAATAAAAAGTAAAAATGAGTAAATTAAAAAAAATATTAAAAAAATATTAATTAAATAAATATTAATAAAAATGAATAAATTTAATATACATATATATAAATTATAAATATTAATAAATAGTATATATTAAATATAGATATATAAAATGAATAAACGGTAATAACTAAACAAAAAATTTAAAATGAATAAATTACAAAATTATTAAAAAAAATATTAATGCAACAATTATTAATAAAAATGAATAAATTATATATATATATTAATTATAAATATTAATAAATAATATATATTAAATATAAATATAAAAAATGAATAAAATGTAATAATTAAAATCATATTAACGACTTATTCATTTTTAATGGTTTTATACATAATTATTCATTAATATATTCAATATTTTTAATATTGAAATATGTTCATATATATTTCTCTCTCTCTATCACTCTATATATAAATATATATAATATTTTCTAAAATATGATTTATACTAAAGCCGGTGTGAACCATTGGCTATCCCATGGTTCTGAAATTTATTGAAAAAGAAAGACAAAGTACAACGTAAAATGGGGAATGTAAGCATGGCGATAAGTCACTTCACAACATAAAAAACTCATTTATGGAATTGGCCACCGCCTCTACCTCTTGGGTAACATCCCCTTCATCATGTTTTAGGCTGCTTCCATGTCCCATCATCAACATCATCTGATGAGGATGGATCATCCACTGGACTTGGGCCCAATGCAAACTTGTCTGTCTCAATGCCTTCACCTTGATGAGCATTACCGAATTCTTCAGAAAATACCTCCTCACTATTGGATATGTTCAGAATGTCAAGAAATCTAAGTGGCCTTACCTGAGAAATGGTCTATAATTAAAAATTAATATTAATTAAAAATATTGACTAATTGTATCGAGTAATGGACAATTAATTGAATGTCTTTTGATTTTTCAATTTAACATATATCAAATGAGTGTTACATTGATTTCAAACATACATATACGTAATTAATACATTTTTATATATAATGCACACTCACATAGTATTTCTACAATTTATTCAATTGTTAATATTCATTTTAGAATTATATTTATTAACATAATATATTTAATATATATTATGTTTCTAATCTGTAAATTTTATCATTTTTTTACTAAATATATACTATTTATTACTTTTTTATTATTATTTTTAAAATTTATTCATTTTTAATGTTATTCATTCATTAATAATCTTTATTTTTTTAATATTTTTGTAATTTATTCATTTTTAATTTTTCATTGTTCAATATGTTAGTAATTTTATCCATTTTTAATATTTATTATACATTTTTATTCATTAAAATTTACTTTTTTTAATATGGTTGTAATTTATATAATTAATATGCATTAATTTCCATTTGAACATATATATATATTCATTTTTTAATTATATATATAATTAATAATAGTTATTCATTTTTAAAATTTATTCATTCTTATTATTATTTATTTCATTAATATATGCTACATATTATATGTTTTCATTGCTCAATTTAACATATATCAACATTATATATATATATATATATAGACACACACACACACTAATTTCACACACACAAATATTTATGTAATTAATGGAATCTTATATAGAAATACATACACCTAATATTTATGTAATTTATTCAAATTTTAATATTCATTTTATAACTTCATTTAGTAACATAATATATATAATATATTATGTTTCTAATCAGTAAATTTTATTTATTTATTTTTAATATTATTACAGTTAGTATTATTTATTCATTTTTAATATCTTTTTTTCTTTGGAATTTAATCATTTTCTAATATTTATTTATACCTATTTATTTAATATGTTTTAGAATTTTCAATATATATTCATCTTCATTTAAATATATATCCATATTTTATTTTTTTAATAATTTGTATAATAAATAAAAACTATCCATTTTTTTAATATTAAGTCTACTCATTTTTAATTACTCAATTCCACTCATTTTTAACATTCATGCATTTAAAATTATATATTTATTAATAATATTAAAAGTATATTTTTTTAAATAAATATTTATCGATAAATATATTTATAAATGTATATTTATTATATTTATAAAATTATGTATTTATAATTATAAATAAATAAATATAATATTTTAAAAAATTATTTATATAATTATAAGTAAATAATTATATATATATTTTTTAAGAAGGTGGTGCCTCAGTAAGAGATCAAGTCACAATTTATTCAATAGAAAAAGGAGTTACATAAGTCTGGAGGATAAAATCTTATTACAATCTTTATAATATAGAGGGAGTAAATCATCGGGCAGGTCATCCCACTAAGTTGTGTCGTGGTTGACTCCCTTTTTCACAAGACCATATTCAACCATGTTCACTTCAAGAAAGGCATGAGTGACAATGTAGTTAGTCTTCAGAAGTGAAGTTAGACAGTTCATCCAACGGGTAATAAGCGGCCAGGCTAGATACACCACACCATTCCAAATAGTATATACAATAGTAGTTGAATCACTTTCAATCCAAACATTGTTCCAACCCTTTTGCTTGGAAAAGTCAACGGCATGGATAACACCCATCATTTCCACTTCTATAGAAGAGGAAACACCACAGCTACCAAAGAAGCATCTGTGACACTAACCAATAAAGTCTCTGTAAATTGAACCACAACCTGTTGGTCCCGGGTTGCCTTTAGAGGCACCATCAACATTCACTTTGATCCATCATAGAAGTAGGGCTTGCGAGAAAAACTTAAAATTGCATCTAGTTTATTTTTAGATACCATAAATCCAGATTCGACGGAGGATCTCAAAGTATCCAACAGTGTTGTCACAATTAGCCTTTTGAATCGAGGCAACATCTCGAACGACAATGAGAATCCGCATCCAACCTACATTAATACTGAATGAGAAATTATTATGAAGAATAACATTTATATCATACCAGATCACATGAAGGATCTCAGAAACCATAGCTAAGAAAAGATTCTTAATTTTATGAGAGGTTTCAAAGTCCATACAATGATTTAGTTGGGATCTGATTGTGTCAAGAAGTAACCATCTGCAAGAAAAAATGTCAAAAATATAGTTCCAAAGAGTTGAAGCTGTAGCACAAGACAGAAAGAGATGATTAGTATATTCTCTATGCTAGTTAAAAATATGACACTTGTATGAAAGTTTAATCCCAAAAGGCTGAATACAAACCTCAGTGGGGACTCTATTGTGAGTGATACACCACACAAGAGTAAGTCTCAAAGTTTTAATCCAAGGTTTTTCAAAGGATTTCAGCCAAAAAAAGTTAAAATTAGAATTTAAAAAATTGTGTTTGTAAAAACTTTTGGAATCAAGGATGCCATTATGAGTAGGTTCCCAAATAAGGAAATATTTAGAATTAGAAAAGTGATACTTATCAATCACATGAATGATGTTATCAGGAAGATTATTGTTACAAGAATGAATAAAATCCCTTATAGTGCAATTAGTGTTCTCTAGAAGAGAACTGGGAGGTAACATGGAGATTAAAGGAGTACCGGTCCAGTCGTCCAGCCAAAAATTCATGGAGGAATCAGATCTAACCATCCATCTAGAATTTTTCATGATGTTAGTGAAAATTTTCCTAATGTATGGCTAGATGGAAGATGAGATATAATTAAAATTTCATTTATTTAACTTATCGAGGAATCTTGAATTAAGAAAAGCAATGAAATCAGAATTATTGTGGAGAAACCTCCACGTGAGCCTAGATTGTAGAGCATCATTAAAGAGCTTAAGTTTTTTTATTCTAAGACCTCCATTTTCTAAGGGTTTACAATAAGTATCCCATGGAATAGTCATAAGTTTCCTTTCAATATTGCTTCGAGTCGAATTTTTTTTTGATGTACAAATTAATTTTCTTAAGGAGGCCAACAAGCCATTTGTAAACCCTCATTGAGTAGACCATTTTAGAGATAATTTTAGATTTCACAAGACATATTCTTCCTATCATAGAGAGGGATTTACCTTTCCAAGAGGAAAGTTGATTAATTACTTGATCAATAATGGTGGAAAAGTAACTGGATTTAGGCCTTTCCGAAAATATGGGTACACTAAGATAAGTTAAAGGGAAGGATCCTTCCTTGATTCCTAAATTGTTGATGATATTATTTTTTCTAATAGAAGAATTTTTTTCCCAAAGAACACAAAGGATTTGTTCTAGATTATTATCTGGCCAGACATTTCTTCATAATAGGACAAGACATTTTTAAGATTTTGAATATTCCTTTTATCACCTTGTAGAAACAAGATGATTTAATCCTCATATAAGAGATGAGTTGGCACAATCAAGTTCCTAGAAGACTGAATAGTTTTAAGCTTGTTTTTATCAACAAGGTGAGTGAGAAATATGCTTAAGTAATCTTCTGTAATTTCAAAAATAATGGCAGATAGAGGATCTCCTTGTCTAACTCCCCTGGTGCATTTAAAGAACCCTTTAGGTGAACCATTGAAAAGAATGGATATGGAGGCTGATTTGAATAAGGAGTTTATCCTAATTATGAAAGTATCATTAAAACCAAAGCTATGAAGGAATTTGAAAATGAAACTTCAATCAATGGTATCAAAGGCTTTCATAATATCAAGTTTAATGGAAATATTGCCTCCTTTGTTGGTTTTGTTAAGGATGTTGGTGAATTTTGAGGCAAGGAAGATGCAATCCTGTATAGAACTACCCTTGATAAAACCAAATTAGTTCCAAGAGAAAATTTTATTGAAAATAGTTGTAAGCCTATTATAAATAAGTTTTTTTAATGATTTTGTATAGATCATTAATAAGAGCAATAGGTCTGAAGAGATGAATCTCAGAGGCATTGTCCACTTTAGGAATTAAAGTAAGAAATTGATCATTTAGGACATGGGTAAGGAAACCATTGTAAAAAAATATTTGACAAGTTTTCAAACATAAAAATGAATAATCTCCCAGTAGTGTTTAAAGAAACCATTATTGAAACCATCAGGGCCTAGGGAACTATTAGGATTAAGGCTAAAAACAGTGTCTTTGATTTAATGATCAAGAAGGGTGATTAAAAGATAATCATTGTCTTCCTCACTCACCAAATATGGAATGACACCAGGAAGGGGGTCTTTATTAACATCCATACCATTGAAAATATTATCCAAGTAAGAGATGACATGATTAGAAATGGCCTCCTTAGTTTCAATGATGGTGTCTTCGTCTCTAAGAAAGGTAAGAGTTATGCAAACTTTCCTAATCCTCTGAAGAGAGTTGTAGAACTTAGTATTTCTATCACCATCCGAAATCCATTTAGTTTTGAAGATTTACTTACACATGTTATCTTTAAGAATAAGAAGAGTGCTGAGTTTCATAGAAATTTTAATTTCTAGTTGAGAATCCAAAGAAAATTTAGAGCTAGAGTTTGTGTTTTGAATTTTCATAAGTTCATTCTCAAGAGTAGAGATGTCCTTGTCAATTTGTTTAGATTTGGAACTACACCAATCTTTAAGACACTGCTTAAGGTGTTTTAATTTGGTGATACAAGAAAAATCATCATTGTAATGATTCATGGACTTCCAATTTTTTTATGATCTTAGAACATTCGGGTTCAGTGGACCAAGCATTGTTAAATATGAAAGGAAGAATGGGTTTGAGACTTTTGGTAAAAAGACTCAAAATAATGGGATGATGATATGAGTTAATCCTAGGAAAAGTTATACTAGAAATAGTGTCCCATTTTTCCAGGGTAGGGATATTTGTGAAAACCCTATCCATTTTACTATCCACTACTCTATAATAGTGTCTTCTATACCAAGTTAACTTGGCACCAGTGAGGTTAATTTCAATAAGATTACTATCTTCAATAGTAGTTTGATAATATCTTGAGGAGATAGAAGAATGGGATGGTCCAATATTCTCACTGGAGGTAAGTATCACATTAAATTCCCCGATCACAAACCAGGGATCATGGATATAGTTGTCTAAATTATAAAGATCATTCCAGAGAGGTCTATGGTCATAGTATGTATTCTTAGCACAAATCATGGTACAAAAAATGTGCAAACCATCAAAATAAAAATCACAAGTAAACATCTTCTATGATAATTTGAAAGCATTTACATCCTGTAAAGAGGAATGATAAAAAATCCAAATAGATTCAACAGTAAGACCATATTTGAAAGCACCTAAAAAATCATAACCATGAGAACAAAGATGCATAATTTTTGAAGAAAATTTGATTTTAGGTTCAGCAATAAAAGTTCCCTACCATGATGAGAACCTTGAAATGATATAACAATACTTTTAAATATAGTTCTACGGTTGGATGACATACTATAATGGGACACATAGTATACAGACTGTCAGGTGCGAGTACTTGTAAGTAGATGAGACCTCCTCTCATGAAGTTCATACTTGGTAATATCCAAGATGGGAGATTAGGAGAATAGACCTGGTGGTAGGAATTCCATATGTTTTGGTGTCATCAGATATTCCTATCTGCGATCATGTGTAATGATCCTTAGACTTTAATATTATCATTAATATATTTCATGAATCATGCACTTTGATTTACTGACAAAAACTGTCACGCAAATAGTTGGCGGGAAGTAGGGTATATTGGGTGCTTCATGAGGGGCATGTTATTAATGGAAAAGTTGAGGAAGGATTTGTACCTTCCATTTATGGATGTTGATATATCGACCCTTTGATTGAAATAGAACCACCGCACGAAATTCCATAGTCATGGCGTAATGACGATTTTATTTTAGGTAGTCAAAGAACGACATATCAAGCATAAAGGTTAATGCCACTATCATAAAACCAGATTGATAAGATATTGAGACAAAGGGATTATATTACACAGTGAGCATTTGTATGTGGATGTCATTGTTGTGAATTTATGTTCTTTCTCTTGGGTTCCTTGACCCGTTGCTAGACAGTACTCTTGGACTTTAGGCAAGCCCACCTAATGACAACAAGAAAGAATCCTAGAGGGTCACACACTAAGTGTTTCTTGTAGTCTTAGTTAAATTCTATTTGAATTTAATTAATGGAATAAATATTATTCTCAATATAGTGGAATAATTTTATTCAAGTTTAATTGATTACATAAATTAAATAAATATTTATTCACTGGATTATGGGTAAAATATATTTATTTATTTTATTGAGAATTTAATAAATATTTATTTACTAGTTTGTAAATAAAATATTTATTTAAGATAATTTATTTATTTATTTATTTGGTTGTTCAATAAATAGAAGTGGAGTTCCAGCAGACCAAGGCCAGTCTAGTAGTAAAATAATTATTTACAAGATGGTAAAGAATTATTTAACTAGTTGGCACAAATTAAAATAATAATAATGCTGCTATTATTTTGTGACACAAAATTTTATTTATAATTCCATTTTTCACAAGTTGGAACACCATAAATAATGACGCAGTATTATTATAAAAATCATGAGTTTTATCTAAGGTTATGAATGTATTTAATTGCTGTTACGAAATTAAATATTGTAACTGAATCCCCATGTCGATAACTAGACACGTACATTTATTATGCCATGTACCGAACTGCATGCCTGGTGAATTGATAATTGTTGAGCTAAACAATTTCTCTCTCTAATCCTCTTCCTTCCCCTCTCAAGAACGAGAGACATTATTCAAGGCCAAAGAATATGTGATCATGAACGACCGATATAAGACACTTGCTTCACCGTGCTAGCACTCAAAGAATGAGTAGTGTCGATCAGAGGCCATCAGAGAATGTGTGGATCACTGTTAGAGGGATTCTAGTTTGGATCCTCATAAGCACAATGAGATAATCCAGAAGGGTCATTTCAGATGATCAACATCATCAAAGAAAAAAGTACCGAAGACCCAAGTATTAATATCTTTATAAAATTAATTAAATTAATTATAAACATTATGTGCAAGATCCTCTCTAAAGGTTTCAGACCTCTTCCTTATTTATCTAAATCTTTGATTCTATTTTTTGGAGACTGGCATCCATCATTGTATTGATACTAGAATAATGATTTATTATGGTAAAAATTAAAGTTGGGTGCTATCCCAACCATGCTTCTATTACACCTGGATCCTATAAGTGGTATCAGAGTAGTTACATCATAGTTTATAATTATTTAAATATTTTGTTGATGATTTACGCATTTAATAATTTAGTTGTTTCAATTCAAGTTAATCCTTCTGAAAATAGGAATCTCAAGATTTATTCCTCCTTTTTTTTCTCATTCACCTTATAGAAATGATCTTTTCTTTTTAATTTTGATTAAAATAAAATAGAGGATCTCATCTGGAGGTTCCAAAGGTTCTTGGTCATACAACACCAGAACACACAATGTGTATTCACCAGTACACGTTGTGTAGTCAAGGTTCAATGCACTGGGTCTAGTCCACCAAACCAAGTCATGTCACTGGAGTTTGTCTAAGTCTTAATGACTCTGTGTGTTGACCAAGAACAGGTGACATGTAGTTTCCAGATTACATGCCATGTGACCCACTAGACACGGCGTGTAGTCCCTTTGAGTTAGGGATGGACCGTGTACCCCATACATGGATTGCCCAGCTGGAGACCATGTAATGTGGATACTACATAGCATGTGGCCCACTGGACACGTCGTGTACTCCGAAGATTTTCGAAGTACACTCACACGCTGTATCCCCGGGCGTGTACTTCGGATGGATGGTGAACAATAGTTATGCCATGTAGTTGGAACTACATGCCTGTACTCATCCAAATTACCCAAATTTATTAAAATTTATTATTATATTATAAAAACCCTTGAGATGTGTACCATGGTGCATGCGTATAGCTGAGGCACAACATGTGATATGTGTTTCATATATATGTGTTTAATTTAACATCAGTGTAATGTTCATTTATACTCATTGGGTAGTTATGAATAGGAAATCATCGGGTTGCCTTTGAGGTAAAAGTTACGTACAAAGATAATTTTAAATGAATTTATTTTGTTTAAAATTATGATGGATGATAATCTCAAGGAAATTCAGGAAAATGGTCTAAGATAAAAGGATTGATTAATTAAAGATGGTAATTAATTGATTCGAGCGTGATTTATCTTAAACAAGAATGATTATTTAATTGAATGATAGTTTTATATATGTATAAATATCGTTGCATGAATGGATGATCATGAGCTAGTCCAGGACCTTTGTATGTGGATGATTTCTTTTAATTAATTTATTTAAATTAAATTTGTTGGCCTATGATCCTTTTCCTCATTAATATGTAGGGTCTACGTGCTCAAGGTTTCTTTTATGTAAAACCCCCTTTTACCCCTCACCTGTGTGTGAGATTAAAAGAATTGGTAATGGATGGAACTCCCAATCTAGTGGAGGTGGTTTAAGCTGGAGTCGAGACGAAACCAATCCTAGAAGATACAGAGGTGGACAGGTGGAAATTTGTAAACATGAACCTAAAAGGTTCAAGTTGTTTCTCCCCTAGGTCAGTGTTAGTTTATTAACTGCTAGATAAACTAACAATTAGAAAATATCCTGATCATGTCCTTTGATTTATTTTATTTCTGTTAGTTTCATGGTTTATCATTATGGATGTGTTGTCACTATCACATAATTAATGAATTAAACAAGAATGAAAGATGGAACTAAAATAAACCAGACTTATGCATAAATATTATCAATACATGGTTAATCACTTAATTGAGTTCCAATTAATGTTAACTAGCATGTGATAATGATAATATGAAATTCATGCATAAGTGATAAAAATCCCTCAAATAAAATATTAAGTTAGACCAATCCTTCCGTTACTTGATTAAGGAAAAAACTCAATAAAACTATGTGTTTGACCAACCCTTGTTGGGACACTTACTTTTATACAGGAATCCCTTATAGAAGGTTTCGGGTTGATTTAACCATATTACATCAAGAGGAGTAGCCCTAGTTAGACTTGGTGTAATATTGGAGTTAAGAGTTGAGGAAATCCAAAGTCAAGATTGCAGGATTGGGGAGTCCACTCAACAGATCAAGGAGCCGCAAACCCGCAGTTGGAAAATACCTTCCTACCTAAATACCTTCAAATAGCTTGACCAACCCTTTTTGGGGTTATGCGAAGGGGAATATGGATCCTTACCACTAGAATGTCATGGAAACTATACATTTCAAGTTCAATGGTGAGGGCCATTGGGACTTTATAAAATAGTGGGAGACTTAATAAAATTAATTTATTATTTCTCATAAAATGTAATCAATAAAGTACTAATGATCTGATATTTTAATTTTAGAATAAAAATGAAAATCTTATCAACCACACTATCAATTTGATCAATTCTAGATAAAGATAACATCCTCACTGGTAGTAACTTCCAGGAATGGTTTAGACGGCTTCGGGTTATCCTACACCATGAGTAGAAGTCTTACATGTTGGAGTCAGCATTACCTAATCTGCCTGCCAAAGAGGTGAGTAATGATGATTTCCTGGTTTATGAGAAACATATGAATGACGCAGTAAACATTCAATGTTTGATTCTATCATCAATGTCTAGTG
This sequence comes from Viscum album, assembly GCA_963277665.1. NCBI lineage: Eukaryota > Viridiplantae > Streptophyta > Magnoliopsida > Santalales > Viscaceae > Viscum > Viscum album. Next base: position 1,137,452,813 of record OY728122.1, read on the forward strand.
ATCTCATGAAGTCTCATGAAAACATGGATTCTTATAGCATGCTCAAGCACCTCTTTGGTCTTTACCAGGAGAGAAAAAGATAAGAAATTTCTGAGATATCCAAGACACTCTTTCAGAGTAAGCTTGGAGAGGGTTCCCTAGCTGGGCCTCATGCAGTCAAGATAATTGGATACATTGAGCGCCTGGATGTTCTAGGGTTTAAAATCCCTGAATAATTGGGCACCGATCTCATTCTCGCATCACTCCCTTAGAGATTCTCCATCTTTGTTGTTAATTTTAATATGAACAATATTGAGAGGTCTCTATCTGATCTTCTTATCCTCATTTTCCAAGTAGACAAAGATATGAAGCGTGATGAGACTTCTATACTTATGGTGATTAAGAGGAAAGGTAAGGCAAAGATCTTTAAGCCCAAAGCTTCTTTACAACCTTCCAAAAAATAGAAGATCAAAGGGGAGGCAAGGGAAAAAGAATCTATTTGTTTCGCATGTGGCAAGAAGGGCCATTGGAAGAAAAACTGCACCCATCCTAATAATCAGGGGGAAGCTTTAGGTGTGTTTTTTATCAAATGAAATCTATCCATTTCTACAAATTGGGTATTTAATACATCTTTTGGTTCTCACATATGTATCCAAATATAATAACCAAGTAGATTCAAGAAGATTGACCAAGGGGAGGTAGATCTACGAGCATCCAACAGAGCCAGACTTGCTGCTGTAGATGTCTGGGGCTACCACCTCACATTGCTCACTGGGATGATCTTGGTGTTAAAGGGTTGTTATTATGTTCCATATGTTACTAAAAACATTATTTTTGTATCCATATTAGATACAGATAGATTTTTTTCAAGTTTGGAAATGAATGTTTATTATTTTATGAAGATAACATTTATTTTGGTAGGGAAAATTTATACAATGGTCTTTACATGTTGGATTACACAAACCAAGTAATGGAAATCGATAACAAAGATACTTCACATGACTCATACCACACCCAACTTTGAAATCATCATCTATGACATGTAAATGAGAAACACTTGACAAAGTTACATCAAGATGGATATTTAGATTCTTTTGAACTAAAACCACTTGGCGTATGTCATACAAGTTTACAAGTCAAAATGACCAAATCACCATTTAGTGGAAAAGGTGAAAGTAAAAAATATATTCTTGAATTGGTTCATACTGATGTGTGTGGACCATTTCTAGTTGAATCAAGGTGAGTGTACTCATACTTCATAACTTTTACTGATGATTTTATTAGATATGGATATATCTACTTAATGAGGTATGAGTTGGATTCTTTTGATAAGTTCAAAGAATACAAGAATAAAGTTGAGAACCATCGTGGTAAGAAGATTAGGAAACTCTGCTCAGAATGAGGTAGAGAATATCTTAATCAAGACTTCATTATTTACTTATGGGAGTTTGGGATTCTGTCCTAACTCACTCCTCCTTACACACCTCAATGGAATGGTGTGAGTGAAAGGAGGAACCACACCTTGTTGGAAATGGTGATATCAATAATTAGTCATGTGAGTCTTTCATTATCCTTTTGGGGATATGAGTTACAAATAATGGTGCACATACTAAACCAAGTACTAACTAAATCGATAAATGGTATTCCATATGAGTTTTGGAGTGGAAATAAAGCCATGTTATCGAATTTACATGTGTGGGGAAGCGATGTGTTTGTTAAAGCCTCTTCAGGTAACAAACCTACACCTCGATGCAAAAAGTGTACCTTTATAGGATACCCCAAGAAAAAACAGGATATTACCTATACAACCCCTAAGAAAAAAAGGTTATAGAAGAAAGAAACACCATATTCCTTGAGTGGGAGAACATATCCAAAAGAGATAGTGGAAGAGAGATAGAATTCGATGAAGTTGAGGCTCAGGGTACACAAGAGTTGGTACAAGAACATATTCCACAAAGCCCTGTAGAAGAAAGAACTGTTACAGAGACACAAGAACTACATAGGAGTACAAGAGAGGTTTTAGAACCATAACGGAATAGTTTTCTAGTTATCGAGGATGGTGACTCATTATTTGTTGATAATAATGATCCTCTAACCTACAAGGAAGCAGTAAGTGGAATAAAATGTTTCCAAATGTAAAGAATCCATGAATTTTGAAATGGATTCCATTTACCAAAACCAAGTCTGGATTTTGGTAGATCTTCCAGTTGATGTAAAGACTATTGGTTTCAAATGGGTATTCAAGAAGAAAAAGGACATGGAAGGACAATTCAGTACCTATAAGGCACGACTGGTTGCAAAAGGGTTCAAGTAGTGTCAAGTTATTGACTACGACAAAACCTTTTCACCAGTTTCAATTTTGAAATCCATCTGAATTCTGTTGGCCACTACCACTTACCATGACTATGAGATTTGTAAAATGGATGTAAAAACAAACTTCCTTAATGGGAACCTTTAGGATGATGTCTACATGACACAACCTGAACGGTTTATGACTCCAAAGGATTCCAATAAGGTATGAAAGTTATAGAAATCCATTTATGGATTAAAGAAAGTATCCAGGTCATGGTACATTTGTTTTGATGAATCCATAATGAAATTTGGTTTTATCAAGAAATAATGTGATCCTTGTGTATAAAAACGGTTTAGTGGGAGTGAAATCATTTTCCTAATAGTATATGTTGATGAAATATTACTTATTGTAAATGAGATACTAGTCTTACAGTCTGTTAAGGCATGTTTGAATCAATGATTTTCCATTAAGGACTTGGCTGAGGCAACATATATTATTGGGATCAAGATCCATCATGATAGATCCAAGAGTTTTTTGGGCTTAAGTCAAAGTGCATACATTGATAAGATACTGAAGAGATTCAGTATAGAACAATCCAAGAGGGGATTATTTCCAGCGTCACATGGAATTCATATTTCCAAGAAAATGTGTCCTAAAAAACATGAGGAAAGAAAGATAATGGAAAGGACTCCATATGCATCAGTGATTGGGCCAGTCATGTATTCCATGTTATGTACTAGGCTGGATGTCGCCTATGCACTAAGTACGGTAGGAAGATATCAAGCTGACCTAAGTGACCGCCATTGGATGGAAGTCAAGACTATCCTAAAGTATATGAGGCATACTAAGGATATGTTCCTGGTTTATGGAGGAGATGATGAACTAGTCATAAGAGGATATACAGATGTGAGTTTCTAGACTAATCAAGATAACATGAAGTCTCAAACAGGATACATCTTCACTTTTAATGGAGGTGTAGTGAGTTGGAAGAGCTCAAAGAAGAGTGTGGTCACAGATTCTACAGCATATCTTGAGTATATCAGAGCTTCTGAGGTAGCTAAAGAAGCAGTTTGGATGTGAAGCTTCGTCCTGGAGCTGGATGTGATACCTAGTAGTAAAGATCCCATCCCACTGTAAGGTGCTAATACTACAATGGTGGATCTCGCAAAAGATCCAAGGTCACATAAGCGGACGAAGCACATACTTCTAAAGTATCATCTCTTCAGGGATTTTTCTCAGAGAGGTAAATTTGTAGTGAGAAGTATTTCCATAGAAGACAATGTGGTAGACCCCTTGACTAAAGCCTTGACTCAACGGAAACATGATCATCATGTGAGGTCTAGCAGACTGAAAGTCGTAGGCAGTTGGCTCTAGTCCAAGTGGAAGTTTGTTAGAGTTGGTGTCCTAGAACCAACTGTTTGTACTTTGATTACATAAATATTTAATATATTTAAATATAAAACATCTTATTACATATTTTTCATTATTCTACATGACTATGATGTAATAATGTCTTAGAGTATTTGTTTCATTCATAAGGTCATGGTAGTTCCCCGCCATGATGAGAAATTTGAAATACTATAACAATATTCTTAAATATAGTTCTGTGGTTGGATGACATACTATAATGGGACACATAGTATAGAGACCATTAGGTGTGAGTACTCATAAGAAGATGAGATTTCCTCTACTGAAGTTTGTACTTGGTAATCTCCAAGATGAGAGATTATAATAACATACCTGCCAGTAGGAATTCCACATGTTTTGGTGTCAGCGGATATTCCTATCTGCGAGCATGTGTAATTATCCTTAGACTTTAAGATTATCATTAATATGAGTCATGACTCGCACACTTTTATTTACTAAGGAAAACCATGACGCAAACATTTGTCGGGAAGTAGGGTACGTTGGGTGCGTCATGAGTGACATGTTATTAATGGATAAGTTGATGAAGGATTTGTCCCTTCCATTTATGGAAGTTGATATCTTGACCCTTTTATTGAAATAGAACCATTGCACAAAATTCCAAGGCCATGGTGTAACGATGAGTTTATTTTAGGTAGTCAAAGAACAACATATCAAACATAAAGGTTGATGACACTATCATGAAACCATCTTGATGTGATATTGAGACAAAGGGATTATATTACACAGTGAGCGTTCATATGTGGATATCGTTGTTTTTTACTTTAATTTATTTCTCTTGGGTTCCTTGACCCATTGTTGGATAGTACTCTTGGACTTTAGGCAAACCCGCCTAATGCCAATAAGAAAAAATCATAGAGGGTCACACACTAAGTGTTTCTGGTGGTCTCGGTTAAATTCTATTTGAATTTAATTAATGGAATAAATATTATTCTCAAGACAATGGAATAATTTTATTCAAGTTAAATTGATTGAATAAATTAAATAAATATTTATTCACTGGATTGTGGGTAAAATATATTTATTTATTTTATTAAACATTTAAAAAATATTTATTTACTAGTTTGTAAATAAAATATTTATTTAAGAGAATAAATTATTTATTTATTTATTCAGGTGTTCAATAAATAGAAGTGGAGTTCGAGGGGACCAAGGCCAGTCCAGTAGTAAAATAATTATTTGCAAGATGGTAAATAATTATTTAACTAGTTGGCACAAGTTAAAATAAAAATAACGCTGCTATTATTTTGTAATGAGGAATTTTATTTATAATTCTATTTTGTGTAGGTTGGCGCACCATAAATAATGACGCGGTATTATTATTAAAATCATGAGTTTTCTCTAAGGTTATGAATGTATTTAATTGTTGTTACTTAATTAAATATTGTAACCAAATCCCCATGTTGATAAATAGACACATACATCTATTGTTTCCTGTACCGAACTACATGCCCTATGAATTGAGAATTGTTGATCTAAACAATTTCTCTCTCAAATCCTCTTCCCACCCCTCTCAAGAACGAGAGAGGTTCTTCAAGGCTGAAGAACAAGTGATCAAGAATGACTGAAAAAAGACACTTTCTTCTCCATGCTATCACCCAAAGAACAAGTGGTGTCGATCATAGCCCATCGAAGCATGTGTGGATCACCACTAGAGGGATTCTAGTTTGGATCCTCGCAAGCGCAAAGAGATAATATGGAAGGGTCATTCTGAACGATCAACATCATTGACGAAGAAAATACCGAAGATCTAGGTATTCTTTTTTTATGAAATTAATAAAATTAATTAAAAACATGATGCACAATATCCTCTCTAAAGGTTTCGGGCCTCTTCCTTATTTATCTAAATCTTTGATTCTATTCTGTGGAGATTGGTGTTCATTGTCATGTTTATCCCTGAATAATCATTGATCATGGTAAAAATTAAAGTTGGGTGCCGGTCCAACCATGCTTCCGCTACGCACGGAACCTACAAGTGGTATTATGGAGGTTACATCATAGTTTATAATTATTTAAATATTTCGTTAATGATTCACTTATTTAATAATTTAGTTGTTTCAATTCAAGTTAATCATTATGTAAATCTGAATCTCAAGATCTATTCCTCCTATTTCGTTTCTCATTCACCTTATAGAAATGATCTTTTATTTTAATTTTGATTAAAATAAAACAGAGGATCTTATCCATAGGTTCCAAATGTTCCTGGCCATACAACACGATAACACACGACATGTATTGATAGTACACACTGTGTAGTCAAGGTTCAATGCATCGGGCTTGGTCTAACAAACAAAGTTGTGTCATTGGAGTTTGTCTAAGTCTTAATGAATATGTGTGTAGACCATGAATAGCACGCAGTTTGTGGATTACACGCTGTGTGGCCCCCTGGACACGACATGTAGTCCATTCAGATTAGGGATGGACCGTGTGCCCCATACATGGCTTGCCTGACTGGAGACCATGTAACATGGATACTACACAACATGTGGACCACTGGACATTCCGTGGAATCTGAATATTTCTGAAGTACACTCACACGCCGTATCCCTGGGCATGTACTTCGGATGGATGGTGGACAATAGTACACGCCGTGTAGTTGGAACTACACTCTGTGTACTCATCCAAATTACGCAGATTTATTAAAATTTATTATTATATTATATAAACCCTTGAGACGCATACCATAGTGCAGGTGTAAAGCTGAGACACAACACATGATAGGTGTTTTATATACATGTGTTTAATTTAACATCTATGTAATGTTCATTTCTACTCATTGGGTAGTTATGAACAGGAATTCACTGGGTTTCCTTTGAGGCACAAGTTACGTAAAAATATAATTTTAAATAAATTTATCTGTTTAAAATTATGATGGATGAGAATCTCAAAAAAATTCATATAAAAGGGTTTAAGATAAAAGGATTGATTAATTAAAGATGATAATTAATTGATTCGAGCATGATTTATCTTAAACAAGAATGATTAAATAATCGAATGCTAGTTTTTTTTATGCGTAAATATAGTTTCATGTATGGATGATCATGATCTAGACCAGGACCTTTGTATGTGGATGGTTTTATTTAATTTATTTATTTAAATTAAATTTTTTGGTCTGAGAGCCTTCTCCTCATTAATATGTAGTACCTATGTGCCCAAGGTTTCTTTTATGTAAAACCCCATTTTACCACACACCTACATGTGAGTTTAAAATCATATGTAATGGATGAAACTACCAAGCTATTAAAGGTGGTTCAAGCTATATCCAAGAAGAAACCAATCCTAGGAGATACAGAGGTGGACACGTAAAAATCTGTAAACATGAACCTATGAGGTTCAAGATGTTTCTATCCCAGGTAAGAGTTAGTTTATTAACCACTAGATAAACTAACCATTAGAGAATCTCATGATCATGTCCTTTTCTTTATTTTATTTATGTTAGTTTCATGGTTTATCATTATAGATTTTTTGTCACAATCACATAATTAATGAATTAAACAAGCATGAAAGATGGAACTAAAATAAACCAGGCTTATGCGTAAATATTACCAAGACATGGTTAATCACTTAAGTAAGTTCCACTTAATATTAATAAGCATGTGATAATGATAATAATAAATTCATGCATAAGAGATAAAAATCCCTCAAATAAAATATTAAGTCAGACCAAGCATTCTGTTACTTGATTAATGGAAAATCTCAATAAAACTATGTGTTTGAAAAACCCTTGTTGGGACACTTACTTTTATACAAGAATCACTTATGAAAGTATCTAGGTTGACTTAACCATATTACATCAATAGGATTATCCCTTTCTATACTTAGTGTAATATTCGAGGCAAGAGTTGAGGAAATCCAAAGTCAGGATTTCCGGATTGGGGATTCCACTCAATAGATCAAGGAGCTGCAAGCCCATAATTAGAAAAGACCTACCTACCTAAATACCTTCAAATATCTTGAACAAACCTTTTTGGGGTTATGTGAAGGGTAATATGGATCCTTTCCACTAGAATGTCATGGAAACTAGACATTCCGAGTTCAATGGTGAGGGCCATTGAGACTTGATAAAATAATGGGTGACTTAATAAAATTAATTCATTATTTCTCATAAAATGTAATCAAGAAAGTACCAATGATATACCATTTTAATTATAAAATAAAAATGAAAATCTCATCAACCAAACTATCCCTGAGATCAATTCTGGATAAAGACAACATCCTCACCAACAATAACTTCCAGGAATGGTTTAGACACCTTCGGGTTATTATACGCCATGAACGGAAGTCTTACATGTTGGAGTCAACATTACCTGATCCACCTGCCAAAGAGGCGAGTGATGAGGATTTTCTGGTCTATGATAAACATATGAACGGTGTGGTCGACATTCAATGTTTGATGCTATCATCAATGTTTAGTGAGCTCATGAAGTCTCATGAAAACATGGATGCTTATTGCATGATCGATAACCTCCATGGTCTTTACTACGAGATAGCAAGATAGGAAAGGTTTGAGATATCCAAGGCAATCTTTCAGAGTAATCTTGGAGAGGGTTCCCCAGATGGGCCTCATGTAGTCAAGAACATTGGCTACATTGAGCACCTGGAGGTTCTAGGGTTTAAACTCCCTGAAGAACTGGGCACTGATCTCATTATCGCATCACTTCCTTAGAGCTTCTCCAGCTTTTGTTGTTAATGTTAATATGAACAAAATTGAGAAGTCTCTATCTGATCTTCTTATCCTCATTCACAAAGTGGAAAATGATATAAAGTGCTACAATCCTTCCGTCCATATAGTGAATAAGAGGAAAGGGAAGGAAAAGAGATTTAAGCCAAAAGCTTCTTCACACCCTTGCAAAAGAGTGAAGATAAAAGGGGAGGCAAGGGAATAAGAGGCTGTTTGTTTTTCATGTGGCAAGAAGGGCCACAGGAAGAAAAACTGCACCCAACCTAAGAAGCATGGGGAAGCTTCAGGTGCGTTTATTATCAAATTCAATCTATATGTTTATACAAATAGGGTATTAGATATAGCTTATGGTGCTCACATATGTATCCAAATATAGGAAGAAAGTAGATTTAGGATTATTTATCGAGGGGAGGTAGATCTATGAGCAGCTAACGAAGCCAGACTTGCTGCTGTAGCTATCAGGGACTACCACCTCATGTTTTCAACTGGGATGATCTTAGCGTTAAAGGGTTGTTATTATGTGCTGTCGGTTACTAAAAAAATTATTTCAGTATCCAAATTAGATACATATGGATTTTTTTTCAAGTTTGGAAATGAATGTTTCTTATTTTACAAAGATAAAATTTGTTTTGGTAAGGCACATTTATACAACGGTCTTTAGGTGTTGGATTACACAAACCTAGTAATATAAATCAATAGCAAAGATACTTCACATGACTCACACCACACCCAACATTGGAATCACCAGCTAGGTCATGTAAACGAGAAGTGATTGACGAAGTTACATCAAGATGGATATTTATATTCTTTCGAACTAAAACCACTTGGCGTATGTTTTGCTTGTTTACAAGGAAAAATGACCAAAGCCCCATTTAGTGGGAAAGGTGAAAGGGCTAAAGAGCTCCTTGAATTGGTTCATACTGATGTGTGTGGATCATTTCCAGTTGAATCAAGGGGAGGGTACTCATACTTCATAACTTTTACTAATGATTTTAGTAGATATAGATATATCTACTTAATGAGGTATAAGTTGAATTCTTTTGATAAGTTTAAAGAATATAAGAATGAAGTTGAGAACCAGCTTTGTAAGAAGATTAAGAGACTCTACTCAGACCGAGGTGGAGAATATCTTAATAAAGACTTCATTGATTACTTATGGGAGTTTGGGATCCTATCCCAACTCACTCCTCCTTACACGCCCGAGTGGAATTGTGTGAGAAAAAGGAAGAACCACACCTTGTTAGACACGGTGAGATCAATGATGAGTCATGCGAGTCTTCCATTATCCTTTTGAGGATATTCATTACAAAAAGTGGTATATATACTAAAACAAGTACTAAATAGATTGATAAATGGTATTCCATACGATTTCTAGAGTAGAAAGAAAGCCATATTATCAAATTTACATGTGTGGGGAAGCAATGCGTTTGTTAAGGCCTCTTCAGGTAACAAACCTGCACCCTGAGGCATAAAGTGTACCTTTATAGGATACCCCAAGGAAACAAGAGGATATTACCTATAAAAACCCTTAGACAAAAATGTTATTATGTAAATACACACCATATTCCTTGAGAGGGATTACATCTCCAAAAGATATAGTGGGAGCGATATAGACTTTGATGAAGTCGAGGCTCAAGGTACACAAGATTTGGTATGAGAACAGATTCCACAAATCCCCATGGAAGAAATAACTGTTCCAGAGACATAAGAACTGTGTATGAGTACAAGAGAGGTTAGAGAACTAGAATAGTATGGTTATCTAGTTACCGAGGATGGTGACTCATTATTAGTTGATAATAATGATCCTCTAACCTACAAGGAAGCAGTAAGTAGAACAGATGTTTCCAAATGACAAGAATCCATGAATTCTAGAATGGATTCCATGTACCAAAACTAAGTCCAGATTTAGGTAGATCCTCTAGTTGATGTAAATCATGTTGGTTGAAAATGGGTATTCAAGAAAAAACTGGACATGGAAGGAAAAGTCAGTACCTATAAGGCACGACTAGTTGCAAAAGGGTTCAAGCAGTATTAAGGCATTGACTACAACAAAACCTTTTCACTAGATTCAATCCAGAAATACATCAGAATTTTGTTGTCCATTACTGCTTACCATGAATATGAGATTTGGAAAATGGATGTCAAAACAACCTTCCTTAATAGGAACCTTCAGGAAGATATCTACATGACACAACCTGAAGGGTTTATGACTCCAAAGGATTCCAATAAGGTATGAAAGTTTCATAAATCCATTTATGAATTAAAGCAAGAATCCAGGTCACAAAACATTCGTTTTGATGATTCCATAATAGAATTTGGTTTTATCAAGAATGAATGTGAGCCTTGTGTCTACAAATGGTTTAGTGAGAGTGCAATCGTTTTCCTAATAGTATATGATGATGAACTATTACTTATTGGAAACAAGATACCAGTATTAGAGTTTTTTAAGGAATGGTTGAATCAATGCTTCTACATGAAGTACTTGGGTGAGGGAACATATATTCTTGGGATCAAGATCCATCATGATAGATCCAAGAGATTATTGGACCTAAGTCAAAGTATATACATTGATATGATACTAAAGACATTCAGTATGGAACAATCCAAGAGGGGATTGTTGCCAGTGTCACATGGAATTCATCTTTCCAAGAAAATGTGTCCTCAGGCACATGAGGAAAGAAAGATAATGACAAGGACTTCATACAAATCAATGATTGGTTCAGTCATGTATGACATTCTATGTATTAGTCTGGATTTTGCCTACGCATTGAGTGCGGTAGGAAGATATAAAGCTGACCTAGGTGACCACCATTGGATGGAAGTCAGGACTATCCTAAAGTATCCGATGTGTACTAAGTATATATTCCTGGTTTATTGAAGATATGATGAACTAGTCATCAGAGGATATGAAAATTCTAGTTTCCAGACTGATCAATATGACATGAATTCACAAATGGGATACATCTTCACTTTTAATGGAGGTGCAGTGAGCTGGAAGAGCTCAAAGTAGAGTCTGGTCGCATATTCTATAGCAAAGTCCAAGTATATTGCAGCTTATGAAGAAACTAAAGAAGTAGTTTGGATGTGAAGCTTTATCCATGGGCTAGATTTGATACCTAGCAGTAAAGATCCCATCACATTATACTGTGATAATACTGCAGTAGTGGCTCTCTCAAAAGAGCCAAGGTCACATCAGCGGACGAAGCACATACTTCAGAAGTATCATCTCTTGAGGGATTTTTCTCAGAGAGGTGAAGTTGCAGTGAGTATTATTTACATGGAAGACAACATGGTGGACCCCTTGACTAAATCCATGACTCAGCAGAAACATGATCATCATGTGAAGTCTATCGGATTGAAAGTAGTAGGTAGTTGGCTCTAGTTCAAGTGGGATTTTGTTAGATTTGGTGTCCTAGAACTAGATGTTTGTACTTTGATTACATGGATATTTAATTTATTTAAATATCAAACATCTTATTACATATTTTTTATTATTCTGCATGACTATGATGTAGTAACGTCCTAGAGTATTTGTTGCATTGATAAGGTCATGGCAGTTCCCCTCCATGATGAGAACCTTGAAATGCTATAAAAATATTCTTAAATATAGTTCTTCAGTTGGATGAAATACTATAATCAGACACATAATATACAAATCATTAGGTGTGAGTACTCGTAAGTTGATGAGACTTACTCTCATGATGTTCTTACTTGGTAATCTCCAAGATGAGAGATTATGAGAACAAACCCACCAGTAGGAATTTCACATGTTTTGGTGTCATCAGATATTTCTATCTGTGAGTGTGTGTAATGATTCTTAGAATTTAATATTATTATTAATACGTGTCATGACTCACACAATTTGATTTACTGATGAAAACCATCACGCAAATAGTTGGCAGGAAGTATGGTATGTAGGGTGTGTCACGAGTGACATGTTATTAATGGATAAGCCAAGGAAGGATTTTTACCTTCCATTTATGGAAGTTGATATCTCGTCCCTTTGATTGAAATAGAATCGTCGTGTGAAATTCCATGGCCACGATGTAACAATGAGTTTATTTCAGGTAGTCAAAGAATGACATATCAAGATAAAGGTTGATAAAACTATCATGAAACCAGCTTGATGAGATATTAAGACAAAGGGATTATATTACACAGTGAGCATTCATATATGGATGTCGTTTTTGTGACATTAAGTTCTTTCTCTTGGGTTCCTTGACCTTTTGCTAGATAGTACTCTTGGACTTTAGGAAAACCCTCCTAATGCCGATGAGAAAGAATCCAAGAGGGTCACACACTAAGTGTTTCTGGTGGTCTTAGTTAAATTTTATTTGAATTTAATTAATGGAATAAATATTATTCTCAAGACAGAGGAATAATTTTATTCAAGTTAAATTGATTGCATAAATTAAATAAATATTTATTCACTGGATTGTGGGTAAAATGTATATTTTTTATTTTATTGAACATTTAATAAATATTTATTTACCAGTTTGTAAATAAAATATTTATTTAAGAGAATAAATTATTTATTTATTTATTTGGTTTTTCAATAAATGGAAGTGGAGTTCGAGTGGACCAAGGCCGGTTCGATAGTAAAATAATTATTTGAAAGACGGTAAATAATTATTTAACAAGTTGGCACAAATTAAAATAATAATAATGCTGCTATTATTTTGTGATGCAATATTTTATTTATAATTCCATTTTTCATAAGTTGGCACACCATAAATAATGAAACAATATTATTATTAAAAGAATGGGTTTTCTCTAAGGTTATGAATGTATTTAATTGCTGTTATGCAATTAAATATTGTAACTGAAGCCCCATATCGATAAATATACACGTACACCTATTGTGCCATGTACCGAACTACACACTCGATGAATTGAGAATTGTTGAGCTAAACAATTTCTCTCTCAAATCCTATTCCCGCCCCTCTCAAGAACGAGAGACGTTCTTCAAGGCTGAAGAAGAAGTGATCAAGAATGAACGACACAAGATACTCACTTCACCATGCTAGCACCCAGAGAATGAGTGGTGTTGATCGGAGGCCATCGAAACACAAGTGGATCACTACATGAGGGATTCTAGTTTGGATCCTCGCAAGCACAACAAGATAATCTAGAAGGGTCATTCTAGACGATCAACATTATCAACAAAGAAGGTACCGAAGATCCATGTATTCTTTTATTTATGAAATTAATTAAATTAATTATAAACATGTTGTGCAAGATCCTCTCTAATTGTTTCAGGCCTTTTCTTTCTTTATCTAAATATTTGATTCTATTCCATGGAGATCGACGTTTATATTCTTATTGATCCCAGAATAATCATTGATCATGGTAAAAAATAAAGTTTGGTTCTGACCCAACTATGCTTCTACTGTGCCTAGAACCTACACCGCCACAACTCTTTCTTGACCTTCTCTCAGACAAATCAATTCTAAAATCTAAGGCATGCTATTTTTATCTCCTCCTCTCTTGTTTTTTTCTTGTTTGGGTTCATTGGTGTGTGATGGTGTGATGTTATCTTGGATCATTAGTCTCGTGGTTCCACATTTAGGAGCTCTGTTGATGAATTCCTAACCATCTTTCATCCTCCTCAGATGGTTCCTTGTTTGTGGGTCTCTGTGTTTCTGATTTTACCCTACTACGAATCGTATAGGTCCCGCGGATTAATAGTGTTGTGTTTTTATTTTCTTGTTTCCAACCCACTCCATGACCATTTGTTTCCTCCTGGTCTTAGTATCACACCATTCCAGGAGATCTCTAGCACTACCTTGCAGTGGTTCTCATCCACTTCTTCACTACCTAGGCTTGCTACAGTAGAGAGTGGCCGCTACCTCATGGTAGAAGAGCATATCTTCTATAGATTTATTAAGGTTGTAATATATTTTAATAAATATTTTATATATTATATCTTAGAAAAAATTTCACTAAAGTTTTTATTATTATCTACTAACAGTCAAAGAATAAAACATATATTTTTTATTCTTTAAACATTTGTTATTTTTTTTCTTTTTCACTAAATATCAGCTCAAACGTAGAATATCTTCAACATAATTTAAGGAACCATCAATCAATTCAAGCCCTTATTAGTTATGTTCATACACATATCAAATATCTTATACAATATCCATCATACACTATAGGAAAAATTTAATTTAGCGGTGGTTTTCAAAACCACCGCTAAATATTCCAAGAAAAATTATTTCATGACGATTTTTAAAACCACCGCTATATATATTTCACATTTTTTAATTTTTATATTTAATTTTAGTGGCGGTATTTCAAAAACTGGTGCTAAATCATATTTTTTCAATTTTTTAATTTTTTAGTGGGGTTTTAGAAAAGCCATCATGAAATAGTGGCGGTTTTTAGAAAACCACCGCTAAATTAATGAAAGAATATTAAATATTACATATTGAATTATGATTTATTATTAATTATTATGATTTATTATTTATAATAATTTATTTTTTATTATTTAAAATTTTAATTTATTAGGAGGGGTTAATTATTAATTATTTATAATTATTTGTTAGTAATTATTTAAAACTTAAATTAATTTGTGGAAAAGTTGAAAATCAGGTTTTAACTTTAAATAAAGATCACTTTTAATCTAAGTGTCTATTTTAACTCCACAACCAGTCAAATCAAATATTATGAAATGAGTTACAACTACATTAGATAATAATTTAGAAATAATTAGTAAAATAAAAAATATTTTAGTTTTAAGAGAAGTTGAACTTCAAACATGAACTTCAAACGATCATAACTTTTGACCCAAGTGTATGTTTGAGGTCTACCACATATTAAATCTAATATTGAGATGATATCTATGCCCTACTAATTGTGGGATCCTAGGTAACTATTTTTTGAGGTTAAAAAAGGCTCATAAGGCATCCAAAAATGAGTTTTTGGTTCAGATACCATGATTTTTGAATTCGATAATATTTCAGCTTCATTTAAGAGTGTCTTTATATTCTTGTTGGGCCGTCTATGATTTTATTTCATGAATTTACATTCCTATTGATTTGATGGTGTTGAAATTCTTATTGTTTCCCCTATTTTGGTGATTTATTATTTAATATATATATATTTGTATGTATTTCTATACATCTATGTATATTTATTTATAATATATATATTTATCAATATTTTTTTACAATTATATATAATTATATCTATGCATGGATATTTATATGTATTTATGAATATTTATCTATAATTACATGCATTTGTAAATATTTATATATATTTAGGTTTATATATTTTTATATCTTATATGTATATATATAGATATTTATATTTACTTGTGTGTATATATATATATATTTATTAATATAAAAAAATATACATGTTTGTGTTGATATATATTTATGTAACATAAAGGTCTCTTTATATATATTTATGTTAATTTCGTTAAATTTTTATATATTTATAGATATTTAAATCTATTTATTATTTATTATTTATTATTTATTAATTATTACTTATTACTTATTATTTATTATTTATTATTCATTATTTAGCATATAATATATAATTTATGCAGTTGGGGGCTTACTTGAGTGGTAAAGGCTACCCGTAATCCTGCATCAGACCCGAGTTTAAATCCGGGTGGGAGCGAATTTCTACAGGTAGGTGGTGATGGAGGCATGGTGCAAACATGATGATACAAGGTGTATGATGCATGTATGATGCTGCACTGGGACTTCAGTCCAATTCGTGGGCCTTTAGGCCATATAATGAGCTTCATACCTACTAAGCCTTCAGGCCATTTATTGAATAAATAAGGCTTAATGAGTGAGCTATCCCTTAAGGGGAGGGCTATGACCTGCCTTTCCGTCTTATGTGTGTTTAATGTAATTGTACCCCCAAACACCTAATTTATATATAATATATAATATAATATATAATATATAATATATAATATATAATATATAATATATAATATATAATATATAATATATAATATATAATATATAATATATAATATATAATATATAATATATAATATATATTATTTATTATTTATTATTATTTGATATTTATTATATATTTTTAAATAATATTTATAATTTATTATTAATTCTTATTTATTTTTTATTTATTACTTATTATTTATTTATTACTTATTAATTATTTATTAATGATTATTTTTTATTTATTCATTTCATATTTATTACATATTTTTTTTTATTACTTGTTTATTATATATTAATTTATTATTTATTATCAATTTATTATTTATTATTCATTTATAATTAAGGTATTATTTATTATTGATTATTTATTAATTGTTTATTAATTATTATTTATTTATTATTCAACTCTTTTTGATTATTTTATTTATTATTTATTATTTTTATTATTATTATTTTATTATTATTTTATTATTTATTATTTATGTATTGCTTATTTATCATCAATTATTTATCATCTACTATTTATTAATTTTTATTTATTAATTTATTACTTATTTATCATATATTAATTTATTATTTATTCTTTATTTACTCGTTACTTATTTATTATTTATTTATTAATTAATAATTAATAATTAATAATTACTTATTAATTATTACTAGATATTTATTATTTATTAACATATTATTTATTTATTTATTTATATATTAATCATTTTTTTGATAATTATTAATCGTTAATCATTAATCATTAATTATTAATTATTTAGTTTGAATTAATTTGTTATTTGTTTTTTTATGTTTTTATTTATTATTATTATTATTATTTGTTATTATTTGTTTTTTATCTATATATATAAGTATATTAAATTCTGTTTACTCACCACATAAAGACTTTTCTAGAGTGGTAAAATATTTGCAGAATAACCAAGAGGTAAGGGGTTCAACTCTCACCCAACACATATGTTTCCGATAGAAAATGTCACGTGTTTTGTGCTCAACAGTTGATTGTGGGGGTTTGAATGTTGCACAATCATTTATGTCGGGTTCATCATTTTTGAATGGCTTCAAAAAGGTTTTGTTTGTGGAGCTGAAAACACCTAATGGTTTCTTTATTCGAGAAGTTTCACAAAAATGATTTCCAAAGGAAGGTGGTTATTGAGAAATGATTCAACAACGCTTAGGTACTCACATTGATTGAGAGGATGGGTGGTCGGGCTCACCACACCATTTTAGGGGGGAATTATTTCCCACTTCGAGACTCTATTAAATATTTAATACATATTTTCGAATCCATTTTTAAATCCCAAGTACAACATGGGTCTCCCTTGAGTTAAAAATAAATTATTAGCATGCATGAAATTTAGAATCATCTATATGTATCTGAGGTTCTTCATCGATAGAGATATATGTATGTATCTGAGGTTCTTCCTCGATGGAACCCTTTTGTGAACGGTTATAGATTCTTATTTCATTTATTATTATGATGTTGGTTTTAAGATACACAGTTGGTGCTCTAGAATATATCATCTTCCAGGGAGACGAGACTTGTTTTGATATTGGGATCGAGCCCATGAGATGGGATTCCTATGTATCCTTGTGAAAGGAATCCGTACCCACATAGTTTAGTGCCACTTAACGGGACACATCATACCTTTTAAGGTCACGTGACGAGGACCAAAACATGAAATTTAACACTATACAATAAAGATGTCTAGGAAAAAGGTTCCAAGTCAAGGGCTAGTGTGGGACTTAGGCCGAAGCGGCCCAAAGGTCCTGGATGGGATGCGGCCTCCCTAGATGGATGTGACCCTACTGGGGATTTATCCTAGAAATAATTAGGGTTATTTAAGGGGTTTTGGGTTTGAACCTCAGGGGGGGGGGGTTCCTACGTATCCCATTTGTATGGGAATAAAATCCCACGTAGTTTGGATGGTTGGGGATTATACCTATGGTGGAGGCCCTTTGAGGATTTCTCTCATAGGGGTTATGGCCCTTTGAGATGAATCAATATTTTGAGAATCCACACCTCTGGAGGTCCTCTGGAGGTTTTTATTTTAGGGGATATGGCCCTTTGAGATGGATACATGGCTTTAAGGTCCTACTTCCGAGGAGGCCCTTTTAAGGAAGGTGATAGGAATATTCAAAAAAGGATTCTCTATCAAGACATACATATGATCATATAGAGGTCATGATCATAATTAGCCTCTAATATCATGTGAGTCATGATCTCTTTGAGAAACAAGAGGAAGTATAATATCTAACAAACCACACAATCTCCTTCATCCACTGGTGGACGAGGACAGGGCGATGGGAGAGGGAAAGGGAATTAGTGTGCCCATCTACTATTTTGTTTTTGTAACCTTGGGGATGGAAGAAAGGAGGGGTATAACCTCATAAAAGAAATACTAGTGGATTACTATAGGAAGGATTCCCTATTCCTAGTTCCAGAGAAGAGATAAGGATAAGGAACTAACCCTCATCAAAGGGAAAGGCAAAAATTCCCCCCCTCATCATCTGAAATGGGAGGTCCTTGGTCTTAGTGACGATGAGAGAAGGGCATGAACCTAGCCCTTGTCTCTGAAACCGGGAGGTCCCTGGAACTTCCCCCAAGGTTGGGGTCCTTGTTACCAAAGGGATTCAAAATTATAAAAACCTTGAGGACCCTACCTATCAGGTAGGACAAGTGAAAAACACATCCTACCGAAGGAATGCTCAACGGGATGGAAGACATGTTGGTGTGTCTTTTTCCAAGATCGTGTAAATTTGGAGGCTTCAATGGAGGTTTTGATTTAGTCCCCCTCAGGAGGGAGTCCCAAGGTAGGAGGTTTTATTCCATTGATGGAATGAAAAATGGGGCCGAAGGATGGCTCGTACAAGTGATACTTGGGTAGACATAAGGTGGATCACATAGGTTGTAACACCTAAGGATTTCATAGTACGTTTTCTCATTAAAGTAATTCAATAGATTGTGCTACACGCAACACCGAGTTTAAGCGCATCACAACTTACTAAACTAACCGTTCAAAAAGCGGTTATCAATAGTATTAACTTCATTTTGAATCTTATATAATTTATATAATTTTAACATCCATATTATGCGTTTCTTAGACATAATATAAGAACAAATTCATTTTTTCAGATAAAAGAAGTATTTTTCAAAAAATGCAATTTTACCACCTTTTAATAGTGAACCCTTTTTAAATCCAATATTTGAAACATTTATATATTCAATTTGAAAAAATAAACTTCCTCTTTATAATAGGGGCATAAGAATTTAGTTTCAATAAATTTTTGGTGTTTTTCTGATAACTTTCATATTTGAGTGAATAGCGAAAAATACTATATTTTAACTGAAAATAACTTTTTTAATAAAAATAATTTATAGTGTTAAATTATACATTTTAATGGTTTGGAAGTATAAATAGATTATATTTTTACCATTTAATCCAATTATGATCATTGTAAGTAATTTCACTTTAAAATTGGACACAAACTAGTGTCAATCTTTTGATAGTTATTATTTCTTAAAAATACGCTTTTTGGTTTTGACAACAGGAATTAATTTTAAATTAATTAATGAAAATTCTATGTTTTTAAATTGGTAAATTAGAATTAATTTTTGAATTTATAATACCAAAATTATCTTAGGGTGAATTTTTGGTATTTTTCTGAAAACTTCCAATTTTTGATGAGTAGTGAAAAACACTACGTTATTATTTAAAACTGACATTTTATTTAAATAATTAGTTATTTTATTTTAATTTATTTTAAGTCAAAATAGATATATAATACCTATATAAGATCAATGTAATTTATTGGAGTCATTTTATAATAAGTTTAGATATATAAAATTTTATCGAACTTTTTACTGTCTTTTACCCACCTCCTAGGAGCATTTTCAAATCTGCATAAAACTTAATTTTACCGCTTCTGTGGGTTGAATTTCAAAAATACTAGAGAAATGGTTAATATCATTAAGTAAAATGTGATTCAATAATATGAAAATAATTTTTGGTGAATAATAACTTTTGACTTTTATTTACCATAGTTAAAAGTAAATAGGGTAATTAAGGGTAAAAATTATATTATAATTACCTTAAAACAAGTCATAATTCCATTGGATAAGTGTAATTATACCAGAAACAAACTTAGGAATAAAATATGACCCTTTAATTCCACTAGAATTAGATTAGGACATTTATTATTATTTAATTTAAAGAAGAGTTAAAAGTGTTAAATTCAAGTTTTCATAAGTAAAACATTTTAATATAGGGTTATACATAAGATAAATTCAACTATAAATACTAATTAGAAAAATAAAAATATTTAATACATAATGGTATTTTATTTATAATTTTTATACATTAAATAATTTAATTTATTTATGACACAATGATGATGCAGTAATTACCTTATTAATGAAAGATTAAAATAATTGATATTATAAATATCCAAATAAATGTAATTTAAACTTTTTATGAATTACAATAATTTTATAGGTTAATATGACATGTTAGGGTTGATTATATAAATTTTGTTCGAATTGATAAGGTTGTTATGACTTTCACAAAAATAAAATACCAAATAGTGTCAAAATTGATATAAATTAATTTTTAAAGAAAATACTGTATTATTGGTTGATATAATATTCCTAAAAATTTAAGGTTCAGGAAAAGGTCTTAAATAATATTATATATGTCATTAATGAACCAATTGAGGTTCTTTTGAATGTTTATAGTAAGTTTATTAACCATATAGTGTAAGAATATAAGAAGACACGGTAAAAGTTAAATTATTTAACTCAGAGTTAAATCTAAAAGATAAGATTAAAATGGTAACCTAAACTTGTCTAAAACTTATTGGTTGAGAGGATTTATACCCATACCCACTTTATCTTCGAAATAAATCAATTTTGATCCATTATAAACCAAATATTATTTTATTATAAAATAATATTTCAATCTTTTCTTAAGGTGCCCCTCACCCCTCTTATAAAAGGGCACCCCCCTTCTCTCAAATTAAAACATTCAAAGCCATTTGGCTCGGCCAACACCTGCCCCAATATTCTCTCAACTATCCTACCTTCATCATGGAGCCCTTAATTTGGTCAGAAATCCAACTTAAGTATCCATTTTGAACAAATAAAAAGGAATAACCCGAAGAAGTGGTAAATATTTCATCACCTCTTTCAAGTTCTTTTCTTCTCCACTTCCTCTTTCTTTGTTGTTTCTATTATAAAATAATAAATCCAGTATCTTATATATAATATGATGTTATTATAAAAATTGTACAACCATATTCATTATTCTATCCATCCTATCAATGACAAAGTCACCATACATGCATACGTACGACGTACCGTCTCCACGTCGTGGTGTAGTTTGTTATTCAAACACTTAATTATTTGGATGGGTATAATAATGAATATAACTGATGTAAATAATAAATATAACATGTTAATGATTCTTCATATATGATATAAAATCCAATTACATACTATTTCACCATCAATATAATGATATTGTCACTCATGCGTACGTACGGATTACCGTCTCCACGATGCGATGAGATTCCTTCCCATGTTCACCATTCAACGATGATTATAAAAATATATAAGTATGTAATATATGACATAATAATGATACTATAGATATATATATTTATGTACTTACATATATCTTATTCACTTAGTTCCGTTCAATATGATATGAAAACGGAAACAACGTTTATACGTACGTACGACCTACCGTCTCCATAAACGGTGTTTTCCATTTCATATATATATCTATTATACATATTTATATTCTAAATATATATGATATATAAATCATGTTTTATATTCTGGAATTATTTAAATCATTATCTAAGTGATACAATCAATAATAACAAGTTAAAACACGTACGATAGAGAAAGCGATTATTACCCGAAATGTTAATTTAACATGGAAATTGTTATTAAATGGGTAGTATAAAGTCATAAATGAATCATGTATGATATAATAAATATAAATATGGTTCTGGTATAATTTAATAACATACTAAAGTCTTAATATAAAAGTTTAAGTGTACCCTCAACTAAAGGAAGTACAAGGTAAGGGTTAATTTCACAATCTCTTTATTATCCGGGGTTGTTTTATACGTGAGTATCTGCTGGGACCTCTTTATCATACACATCCGTGTTTTCTTAAAAATTTATTTCAAAACATTTTTACTATTTACTAGAGTATGGTATAAAGTCATTTATACCCTTGTTATAATTTTTATAAGATGTTTATAAAGGAATCTTTCTGTCATTTTCCAAAAAAGGTACTTTATGACCTTTTCGACAAAATTAAGGTAAGAATGTTTTTTTAACTTATACGGTGGGTGTGGATATTTTACACCGTTATAACATCGTTGAATCTTCCTTTACAAGATTATAAGAATATTTTCAAAATAAATGTTTTCTTTATAATTATGTTACTCTTAAATGATTTCAAAATAGAAAGAGATATTTCTCTCAAATAGTTTTGATTTCATCTATGTCAACATAATTTGATAAATTTTACACTTGTTTGAACTTGATTTATTATGATAAAAATATCCCATATTGTATTTAATGTTTTGTGATATGTTTGACTGTGTATGAGTTATTTTTTTTCCATTCATAGTTTATGGTTAAAGTATTGACATTTTGTATGCTATTTTTAATACGGATGTTTATGTTATATTTAAACCTCTTCTTAAGATGAATGTGTTGGACTAGTATGTTTCGGGTTGGGGACTAGAAAAAGTAATCCCTTTGGGTTGGGTTCTGGTTACAAAAGACCCTCCAGGTTGGAGTCCGGTTACAGAGGCTCTTCGGGTTGGAGTCCGGTTACAGAGGATCTCCGGGTTGGGGTCCAGTTACAGTTAGCCCCTAGGTCCTGGCACGAGGCCTTGACACAGAAATTAAAGTTATGTACTATACATTCCCTCATTATAAAATTAGTTATTACATGTGATTATTTGACTAGTAGAATATCCATGTGGATGTTTATATGGTAATGTTTTATTTATTTTTTCCATATTATGTTCAAGTTTATGTTTAAAAGGCTATTGTTTTTATTACACATCTTTCCTTAAAAGTTTATAGCTTCCGCTAAATTATTTACCCTTACTGAGCATCTGATCTCACCCATTTCTTATGTTTTATTTTCCCAGGATCCCAAGAAGTGTTTTATGTTTGAGATTTAGGGTTAATCTAAGGGAACAATGGAATTCTCAAAGGATTTTTTTGTGTGTTGTATGTTAGAAAGTGTAATGTAACGTTCATGTATGTAATCTATTTTCTATGACTGCTAAAATGATCGGTCTTTCAGGACTTGATTCCTTGTAATCATGCCAATGTATTAAAATAATGCACCGACTCTAGGAATATAAGGTCAAGGCATTACAGTTGGTATCAGAGGAAGTTTAGAAATAACCTTGGAAACTATATTTAGATAAACTCTGATTAGAGCACATTACCCTAAGATAGACTTTGAGGATTAGTATAGAAGAACTTACTAGAATTTTGGTAATGTATAGATTTTGTGAGTTTTCTAAGAAAATACATCCCTGTTTGGATACGAGAAGGTAGAGGCGGCTCTAGAACATATGTACCTAGGGGTAAAACCCAAAAACACCGCTTTGAGCTAGACTCGAATGGGAACTGGTGCACGACAATAGGCCTTACTGCACTCTTAGTTACGACACTCTCGGGGGATATGCTTAGGATAATTCTCATTTTATTTACAAATCATTATGAAGGATTTATGTGTATATACCTCCTAAAAGAAAATATTTTTATGATTATGGATTATATACATAATTTTTTTAATTTACGTTAGGTATTTTACAAGTTTGGAATTATTCATTGCAATTCATAAACTAACCTAGTGTATTCCATTGTATAGAAATGATGCCCAGTAGAAGGAATGAGAACTCCAATAATACGTATAATCCAAAGAGTAAGAAGGATCATATCATTCATGGTATTAAGCCAACATTTATAAGCGAAATAGTCTCCCATGTATTCTCAACATATAAAGAAATAATATCATGTGTTAATAAGATAAGTAAATAATTCTATGATTCTTATGGCTTTGAAGGGAAGCAAGAGAAGAAAAGGATGGTGGAGAGAAAGATGGATAAAGGGAAGAGGGGAAAGAAGGATTTTCCCATATGTGATAAATGTGGAAAGAATCACCTTGTTAAATGCTTGAAGGGAATGCGAGTTTGTTTTAAGTGTGGAGAAAAAGGACACCAAGTACGTGATTTCAAGGGTAAGAAAAAGGTTTTAAATGTAAAATGCTTCACCTGCAAGGTGTTGGGACACTATGTTAATCAATGTACAAATCATCAGAGTATACCCCAAATGCTGCCATTAGATAATAATCAAGTTGTAATACTACCAAAGATGAATAGGAATGATTAAGAGTTTTTATGTTTTTATTAAATTATTGTGTCATTTGATTATTGTATTAAGGATATACATGTTATAATAATTATAGAGTATATAAGGATTGTACTGCAGTACTATTTAATTAAGGACTTGAGATTGTGTGGAACAAAGAAAAGTGACTCAATGGAAAGTTAAATTTTTTGGAAAATACATGGTTGAAGGAAAAAAAATCTTTAATATGGTCCTAATACTGAGGTATTGATTTTGGAATAAGAGATGATTGATTTGGATAAATTATATTGGATATTCTTGACTAAATTGAAACTGATTAATGATTTGTATATTCCATCATTGTTGGAGTTTACAACATTTTTGGATATAAGGAGTATATCCAGTATTCTATAAGGAATAAGGGAGCATGAATGTAATCAATAAGGTTTTATGGTAATTCAGGGTGTTACTATGTTTTAAAAGAATACATGATGAAGGTATTCACATGTTATTACGTGACCAAAAGGATCTTCATTGTGTTTACCTTCCTTATAAATTTTGGGCTGTGAGTTTGGACAGAAGTATTTTGGATAAGTCTAAAGGTTGTAATTGATTAAGTTTGACATTGGATACTATTTTTAAGGTTAAATCATTTCTTGATATTATTTTTGTATTGTCATAAAAAGGATAACCCAGAGGTCGGGCGACAACCCGTCGCATCCAGCAAGGCCGTGATACTTGAACCCACAACCGAAAGGTGACAAAGGTGCATCACCTACCACTAGCCTATGTTATGTCCTGGTTTGTATAATGTAGTTTTTTTAAATAGTCTTATAAATTAATATAAATTCATTTTTAAACCTATACGATTAGGATAAATAGAATATTTTTGAATTTTATTATCTTTTGAAGTGAAAGATAAGTTTGTGGTAGGAATTAGTTGAAGGATGAAACTCTAATTGTCAAGTGTATATATATATATATTCCCTCTTATTCTATGAATAAATTAATTCTTAAACTTTAGGGAAGATATCTTAAAACAAAAAATGTGTTATCCTAATACCTTCTGTTTTGTTGAACTGATGACATTTTAAATCATCATAGATCGATGGATTTGAGGCCCTAAATTATACACTTGTTTTTGATTGATGACCTCAATAACTCCCTATAAATATTTACATTTTCCCACAAAATATTTTTCTCTAATTTCCACCAATGTTCTCTTAATCTAGATCACAATTTGGTGGTGAATTTTTCATTTCCCTTTCTCTCTTATTAAGACTAAATTTTATTAACCCAATTTCCGATGTGGGTTTTCCACAAAGGTATTTTTCTATTTTTAACCTTTTATTTTCTAAGAACAATTTCAAATTGCGAGGAAACAATTTATTGAAGGAGGGGAGAATGTAACACCCGAGGATTTAATAGTACGTTATCTCCTTAAAGTAATTCAATAGCTTGCGCTACACGCAACACCGAGTTCGAGCGCACCACAACTTACTAAACTAACCATTCAAAAAGTGGTTATGAATAGTATTAACTAAATTTTGAATCTTATATACTCTATATAATTTTAACATCCATATTATGTGTTTCTTAGACAAATATAAGAACAAATTCATTTTATCAGATAAAAGAAGTATTTTTCAAAAAATAAAATTTTACCGCCTTTTAATGGCGAACCCTTTTTAAATAAAATATTTGAAACTTTTATATATTCAATTTTAAAAAACAAAATTCTTCTTTATAATCGTGACATAATAATTTAGTTTCAATAAATTTTTGGTGTTTTTCTGATAACTTTCATATTTGGGTGAATAGTGAAAAATACAATATTTTAACTGAAAACAACTTTTTTAATCAAAATAATTTATAGTGTTAAATTATATATTTTAATGGTTTGGAAGTATAAATAGATTATATTTTTAACATTTAATCCAATTTTGATCATTCTAAGTAATTTAACTTTGAAATTGGACATAAACAAGTGTCAATCTTTTGATATTTATTATTTCTTAAAAATACGCCTTTTGGTTTTGACAACGGGAATTGATTTTAAATTAATCAATGAAACTTATATGTTTTTAAATTGGTAAAATAGAATTAATTTTTGAATTCATAATATCAAAATTATCTTAGGATGAATTTTCGGTATTTTTATGAAAACTTTCAATTTTTGATGAATAGTGAAAAACACTGCGTTATTATTTTAAACAGACATTTTATTTAAATAATTAGTTATTTTATTTTAATTTATTTTAAGTAAAAATAGATATATAATACCTATATAATCTCAATGTAATTCATTGGAGTGATCTTATAATAAGTTTAGATATATAAAATTTTATCAACTTTTTACCGGCTTTTACCCACCTCCTAGGAGCATTTGCAAATCTGCATAAAACATAATTTTACCACTTTTGTGGGTTTAATTTAAAAAATATAAGAGTCATGGTTAATATAAATAATTAAAATTTGATTCAATAAGATGAAAATATTTTTTGCTGAATAATACCTCTTGACTTTTATTTACCACTGTTAAAAGTAAATTGGGTAATTAAGGGTAAAAATGATATTATAATTACATTAAAACATGTAATAATTCTATTGTATAAGTGTAATTAGACCAAAAACAACCTCAGGAATAAAATACGACCCTTTAGGTCCACTTGTATTAGATTAGGACATTTATTATTATTTAATTTAAAGAAGAGTTAAAAGTGTTAAATTCAAGTTTTCATAACTA
This sequence comes from Viscum album, assembly GCA_963277665.1. NCBI lineage: Eukaryota > Viridiplantae > Streptophyta > Magnoliopsida > Santalales > Viscaceae > Viscum > Viscum album. Next base: position 1,137,480,272 of record OY728122.1, read on the forward strand.
AAACATTTTAATATAGGGTTATAAATAAGATAAATTCAACTATAAATATTAATTAGATATATAAAAATATGTCCTACATAATGGTATTTTATTTATAATTTTTATGCATTAAATAATTTAATTTATTTATGACACAATGATGATGCAGTAATTACCTTATTAATGAAAGATTAAAATAATTGATATTATAAATATCCAAATAAATTTAATTTGAAAATTTTTATGAATTCCACTAATTTTATAGGTTAATATGATATGTTATGGTTGATTAGATAAATTTTGTTCGAAGTGATATGGTTGTTATGACTTTCACAAAAACAAAATACCAAATAGTGTCAAAATTGACATAAATTAATTTTTAAAGAAAATACTATATTATTGGTTGATATAATATTCTTAAAAATATAAGGTTAGGACAAAGGTCTTAAATAATATTATATATTTCATTAATTAACCACTTTAGGTTCTTTTTGATGTTTATAGTAAGTTTATTAACCATATAGTGTAAGAATACAGGAAGACACAGTAAAAGTTATATTATTTAACTTAGAGTTAAATATAAAATATAAGGTTAAAATGGTAACCTAAACTTGTATAAAACTTATTTTTTGAGAGTATTTAGACCCATACCAACTTTATCTTCGAAATAAATCAATTTGGATCCATTATAAACCGAATATTATTTTATTATAAAATAATATTTCAATCTTTTCCTAAGGTGCCCCTCACCCCTCTTATAAAAGGGCACTCCCCCTTCTCTAAAATTCACACCTTCAAAGTCATTTGGATCGGCCAAAACCTACCCAAATATCCTCTCAACTGTCCTCCATTCATCCTAGAGGACTTCCTTTTGTCATAAAGCCAACCTAAGAAGCCCTTTTGATCAAATAAAAAGGAAGAATCTGAAGAAGTGGTAAATATTTCATCACCTCTTTCAAGTTCTTTTCTTCTTCCACTTCCTCTTTCTTTGTTGTTTCCATTATAAAATAATAACTACAGTATATTATATATACTGTTATTTTATTATAAAAATTTTACAACCATATTAATTATTCTATCCATCCTATAAATGACAAAGTCACCATACGTGCGTACGTACGGCTTACCGTCTCCACGTTGTGGTGTAGTTTGTTATTCAGACACTTTATTATTTGGATGGGTATAATAATGAGTATAACTGATGTAAATAATAAATATAAATTTATAATTATTCTGAATATATGATATACCATCCAATTAAATAATATTTCACCATCAATATAATGATATTGTCGCTCGTGCGTACGTACGGATTACCGTCTCCACAGCGCGATGAGATTCATTCCCATGTTCACCATTCAACGATGATTATAAAAATATATAAGTATGTAATATATGACATAATAATGCTAATTTATATATATATATATATATATATATTTATGTACTTACATATATCTTATTCACTTAGTTCCGTTCATTACGATATGAAAACGGAAACAACGTTTATACGTATGTATGACCTACCATCTCCATAAACGGTGTTTTACATTTCATATATATGTCTATTATAAATATTTATATTCTAAATATATATTATATATAAATCATGTTTTATATTCTGGAAGTATTTAAATCATGATCTAAGTGATACAATCAATAGTAACAAGTTAAAACACCTACGATAAAGAAAGCGATTATTACCCAAATTGTTAATTTAACATGGAAATTGTTATTAAATGGGTAGTATAAAGTTATAAATGAATCATGTATGATATAATAAATATTAATATGGTTCTGGTATAATTTAATAACATACTATGGTCTTTATACAGGAGTTTAAACGTTTTATCAACTAAAGGAAGTACAAGGTAAGGGTTAATTTCACAATCTCTTTATTATCCTAGGTTGTTTTATATGTGAGTATCTACTGGGACATATTTATCATCCACATCCGTGTTTTCTTAAAAATTTATTTCAATTTTTTTTACTATTTACTAGACTATGATATAAATTCATTTATACCCTTTTTAGACTTTTTATAAGATGTTTATAAAGGAATCTTTCTGTCGTTTTCCAAACAAGTTACTTTATGACATTTTCGAAAAAATTAAGGCAAGAATATTTTTTTTAACTTATACGGAGGGTGTGGCTATTTTCCACCATTATAAAATCATATAACATTCCCTTACAAGATTATAAGAATATTTTTAAAATAAATGATTTCTTTATAATTATGTGACTCTTAAATGATTTCAAAATAGAAAGAGATATTTATCTCAAATAGTTTTGATTTCATCTATGTCAACATCCTTTGATAAATTTTACACTTGTTTGAAGTTGATTTATTATGATACAAATCTCTCATACTGTATTTAAGGTTTTGTGATATGTTTGACTGTGGATGAGTTATTTTTATTCCATTCATGGTTTATGGTTAAAGTATTGACATTTCTTATGCTAGTTTTAATACGAATGTTTATGTTATATTTCAACCACTTCTTAAGATGAATGTGTTGGAATAGTATGTTACAGGTTGGGGACTGGTAGAAGTAATCCCTCCGGGTTGGGGTCTGGTTACAGCAGACCCTCCGGGTTGGAGTCCGATTACAGAGGCTCTCTGGGTTGGAGTCCAGTTACAGAATCTCTCCGGGTTGGGGTCCGGTTACAATTAGCCCCTAGGTCCTGACACAAGGCCTTGACACAGAAATTAAAGTCCGGTACTATACATTCCCTCATTATGAAATTAGTTATTATATGTGATTATTCTACTAGTAGAATATCCATGTGCATGTTTATATGGTAATGTTTGCTTTATTTTTTCCATATTATGTTCACATTTATTTTTAAAAGGCTATTGTTTTTATTACACATCTTGACTTAAAATTTTATAGATTCCACTAAATTATTTACCCTTACTGAGCATCTGATCTCACCCCTTTCTTATGTTTTATTTTCCCAAGATCCCAAGAAGTGTTTTATGTTTGAGATGCAGGGTTAAGCTAAGAAAAAAATGGCATTATCAAAGGATTTTTTTTGTGTTGTATGTTAGAAAGTGTAATGTAACGTTCATGCATGTAATATATTTTACAAGACTGCTAAACTGATCGGTCTTTAGAGAATTGATTCCTTGTAATCATGCCAATGTATTAAAATAATGCACCGACTCTAGGAATCTAGGGTCGGGGCATTACATAGGCGAGGACCTAGGTGAGTTGGAAAGGTCACACATAGGGTGGGATTGGGAGATATGAAGAGATCCTTGGTCGAGGGAAAACTTTGGAAAAAAAACTTGGTTAAGGCCTTGATATAGGCTCCAAGGGTCTCATCAGGAGTCTTTGGATGACTGGCTCTTAAGTCCTGATCATGAGAAGGGGACTTCGCCCTAGTTTCTTGACTTAAGGGACGTGGCTCGCACATGTTTTCTATGTTTAAAACACCATGGGTAATTTTTTCCTACTACTCCCCTTAATTTACTCTTATTTCATGGCTTAAAAGACTGCTTAAAAGGCTATGAGGTCCTAGACGAAAGACTAGGGCGAGTAGAGATTTGAGGATTATCCGGGTTTTCCATTTGTCTCAAATGAGGACCCACAAGTTCCTATTTATAGGAAATTTTGAGACCCTATGTGAGGAAGATAGCTCACATATGTGTCTCATATAGGGTAACATGTAGGTGAAACCTACGAGAATCTCATGGGCACACCTTTTTGAAGCCTACGTGATGAAGCTAGTGTGGAGAATATACCTATGTGGTGATGCTGGCATACAAGATGGACCTGTACGGTGACGCTGGATTAGAGCTTGAACGGTATGACCTATGAGAAGTATGTGACCCTTGGAATCCTTTACTTCTCATTTTATTGAGGTATTTACCTTCAAAACTTCTCATTATAACTTGATAAAAATGAGTGTCAACAAAATCTTCCCTTAGGATTGGATCTGATTGAAAAAAGAGGGTCTGATCCTAAGGTAGAGAAAAAAGGATGTTGATGGATCCTTTATTCACTGGCCTCTACATGTCTGTACACCTTTATGATTAGTCTTGATGAACATTACGACTTTAATTCCACACAAGGGAAAAGTGAATGGGTAAGTCTCACAGGTGGACCACACATATGTTTTGTGTAGGCATCCCTGCATCTATAAAAAATGTCGATGGACTTAATAATTCTTCTTATCATCTTTTCACCATTTTTTTCACTATGCTAGTGATCTCGTCACACTATTCTATTTTATGAAGGTGCTTTCGTACAAACCCAGTATACCCTTATCCGTATGCTGCATGCACCTGGGCGAGTAACCTATGTGAGGCCACTTTGGCGAGTGACTTGTGTGAGGCCACTTGTGCAAGTGACCTGCATGAGGCCACTCCTTTTCCAAATTTCTGAATTTATATTTTTTTTCAAAACCAAGACTGTATTTTTAAGGAAAATATCAGTACTTCCTTTTGGATTCCAAATGGATTCTCAAAAGGTTAAATTTTCTGATGAAAAAATTAATAATCATAACAAGGATATGGTTGATGTTTTTGGGTTGTATTATTATAGCATATGTAGCACTACTCTCTTGGACTTGGAAAATCACATGAATAAGTATCATCATGAATATTTTGAGATTAATTATCTACCACTCTATGGTCACAGACATATGAAGAATTTATTCATCCCAAAGATGAATATTTATGTCCTGCTTTCCTAGTTCTAAGAATATAAGAACTTTACCATTATCAACATATTGATCAAGGGTGTGTACATAAATGAGGGAACATCATCCACAACTTATTTCATGCATCATAGAAGTTGTACCCCAGATTTTAAGACTCTTACTCTTGAGTTAAATCCGCACTGTTACTCGTCTATCTTTTAAGATTCCAAGATAGACCAAATAAAAGTATGGAAGTAAGATTAGGACCTCCTCTTAGGAGGGGGTGTTATAACTAAGTGGATATGGACATACTATGTGTTCCAGAAGCATACTAACTTTGCAAATGAGTTAAAGGTGGTTGGTATTTACAAGGCCTTCTAGGTTTCCTAGACATATGTATACTTGAACCCAGGAATTATTCCCAAGATGTTAAGATGATGGAGACCATAGAATAAATCTTTCCATATGATGCATGGGGATGTTGGCATCACTTTATGGGATGTTTTCAAGATCTCTATAGCCCCTATCCTTGGAGATATGTATGATGCATTCATCCCACCAAATTCCATATGGGATGATGCTGAAAGTAATACCATTTTGGATCATGAGCTATTGAAGGTATCCCATGAAATTAAGAATGAAGGACATAAACTAATATGGTATTTCCATTATGAAGCATGGATGAATGATTTTCTAGAGCCTTAGGGGGAGGGACCCACATGAAAATGTCCCACAAGATGTCCTCGAATGGAGAAGTGGTGTATTACTAGTAAATTATGGCCCATATTGGAGAAAGGCCAATACGACCAATGGGGATATAAAGTAAAGGTTTATTTACCTAAAAAAATAAATCTTACAAGTTTCTTAGATATGTGTTTAAGCATTTATATGCTATAGGTTCATGAATTGAATGCTGGTGTAAGGTTGGGGACATTTATCATTGCGGCCAAGCTAGCTGAGGGGAAGCACATAGGGCTAGTATCCCCTATCTTGGAAAAGATACATCAGTACCTACTACATGTGAAAATATGGAAGTTACCTTTTAAAATATTAGAACCATTTCAAGTACTATGGGGATATATTGTGGCACATTTTTCCTCTTATTCCATGTTGAGTGGAATAAAAGTTCATGGAGGCCGGTTTCGACTATTTGTTTATGATATTTTTAGTATCCATCCCCTTTACCTGAAGCATGGTGAAGCCTTAAATATAATTAATCTATTTAAGGAATTATAATTATTCCCATATGAGGACCACCCACTGGGAAATTCACCGATGAAGGAAAAATGGCGATGAATTGAGATCGTATATGATTAACCTTAGGGATGGAGTGCTAGCAGCACTAATTGATGACAAGGTTATATATAAGGACTATGATCCATATATATTAGAACACCAATTCATGTTCCTACATAAAATGTATGTATCCCCTCCTGTGAACGTTTGATCAGAGAGGAACCCAATGGTGGACCAACAACTCTAGATTCTCACAGCCGTGGAGGTGACTCAAGTGGTAATTAATATGCCTCTAGTGAGTGTGTCCACTGGGCTGAAATCCTAGTGAATATTTCATCATATCCCCAAGGGGTGTTAAAAATGATCATCCCTCAATTTAGAGATGTAATGACTACTAGGTGGGGGAATATTAGTAGAAAGGATCCACTCATTATAGAGAGAGACAATGATGAGGCCTTGATCTCACCCAAGTGATCCCATGCACGTTTCGGTCTACTAGTTAGGGTTAAAAGGGAAACACCAGCTGAGTTTGAGCCTAGACAGTCTGACCATCATCATCAAGAAGAATCCCAGGCTCCTATTTCCCATCCTTCGATCATGATAGAGAGATCCTAGAAGCCACTGAAGTTAAGGAGTGTAAGTTTTACTTCACAGAAGGTTGAAACAACCTTAGAATTCATGAAAACAAAGGAAGTCCAAACTTGTTAGGGTATGCCTTATGATGCCAAGGCCCTATGGCCACTCCTCCATGTAGGGTTGAAAATTCCATAGATAAGAGATGTTCAAGACCCACTCAACCTATGCTTTGATGTTGATCCTATCAAGGTGGGAATATATATCCGGGAGTTTAAGATTATCATCTACACCACTGATGATTAGATCCCAAATACAAGGAAAGAGGTAGACATGATGAAATAAGGGGCTTATAAAGGGGTTGATGAGCCATCCATTGATGAATGGTATGGATTCATTGATCCTAAGGATGTAAGGTTTTTATTATTCTACTTTCACGATTCATCATGTTCTTATTTGTTTTGAATAAAATACCATTATAGAGTAAATGGTGACCCTAATTTGTAGTGGGTAGAGGGAGAATTGGTTGATATACCATTGCTAAAATAAGCCCCAACAGGCACCCCTATGGAGGCTGAAGAATCAACTATAAAATCAAGGGAGCTATCCTTAGGATATAATATGGTGGAAGAGGAGATGATGGGGGAGTCTTCTCGACTACCACCTCCAATACCCATGTTTTTAGAGGTGAGTTATAGACTTCCTCTATTGATATTTAAGGAACGAAGGAGGGTGAATCACTTTTCCTAGTTCATAATTAGTTAGGGAGAGTTTCCATGGCATCATTTATTATTGATTTGTCTATAATAAATGATTAATCATGCATATGGTTTATAGAATCCACTCCTCTATCCTCTATCAATGGGCTTAGAGATGAACCTCTGATAACTGAGGAGGAAATTCTGAATGTGACATAGATTCTTGCAGAAAAGTCCATCCCTTCAACAGAGGAAACATCAAGGGATAAGGCCACATCTATTCATTTCCCTGTATTGAGGGATGAGAATATTGAAAATGTCAAATTCACACCATATGATGTCATGTACCAATCACTAGATTTTCTTTCTCATAATATCTTATATCCATCACATACACTAGAGGAACCTGTAATCACCGCTGTTGATCCTGTCACTACTCCAGAAGGGGATGAAATGGATCTCAAACCATCCATTGAAGGTGATAGTGCTAATATTGATCCTACAGGGACTGAAAGGGTTGTTCTCACTAAGAGAACCATGGACACTACTGATGGAGGATCCACTATTTGTATTGAGGCACCCTTACTGGTGAGGAATCTATAATATTTGATGCAATATATAATGAAATAATGGAAGAACTTAATCTAGAAATTGATATTCCTATATCCCTGAAGGAGTATGGGGATTTTATTAAGGATTTGGACATACATGATTTCCCTTTTTTTCTCTCACAACTAGCCTTATATCCAATGAATTAAATCAATAACCTTTATTGGTGAAGCTCTGTCTACAAAAAATGTCACCAAAGTAATTCATGACTAGGGAGTTGAGTTTTATCCTACTCCTACTATTGGGGGAATTAAAGTTGAGGACCATATAATAGGATATTCTCAAGATCCTTCCATCTCGTGCCCTAAGAAAACTCAAGGGAATGCGCCTTAGCAGGAAATCCTAGTTCAAAGTGTTAAGACTAGGGGTGCTGGGGGAAGAATCCAACCAAGAAACCGGTCCATTGAAGAGTAAGTTTTGTAAACTTTTTTGATGTTATCTTGCATTTCCCCTTGCTATCTTGCAATAAAAGTGATTAATTTCATTTGTCCTGTCACGAACCAGGCCGGGTCTCCATCCGACCCGGCACCCGACCCAGTCCGCGACATGGCCCGAAGGGCGTTCCAGATCCCCACGGGCTGACACAAGTGCCTGGGTATCAAAAATAAAACATGAGAACGATTTACCCAAATTAAACATATTAAAATGACCAAGAAAAACTAACAAAAAATCAGATCTGATAAATTTAATCAAACATGCCCTTAACAACTTTCAAATTTAATGATTTACAATGTTAGGCAAAACCACAAAGTACCACGACAGAGGAGTAACAAAACTCTATAACAAACCCCCCATGCTACAAGAGAGGTGCAACATCCACAAGCTAGAACCAAGGACCTGCATGAGAAGGCCACTAACAACTCGAACCACCATCGCTAAGCACGATTTCACAACCTAGAATACACAAGAAACAAGGTCTACATACACCCGAAGGTGTATGCAGGGTGTGAGCGAAAGGCCTAGTAGGATTCCACCCAATGAAAAGATTCTATGACACAACATCCAAGAGACAATTTAATGTTCTTATTCAAAATTATACTTTCAAAACGCTTTTAAAAAACATTTACAAGATAAATTCTAAAAGAAAACACTAAGAGAAACCATTTCACAAACACTATTTTAAAGAGGAAGATAAAAATTCATTAAGCGCGCACACACACATACTGACACACGCACATGAAAGTGATCCTCCATATGCCGACAGAAGGAACCACGTCATGGATGGTAGAGCACTATGGGTAAATCCCCTAAGGTTCATCTAGATCGATTGGGACCCTAGAACCTCGTGTCTTGGTGAAATGTGGCTTATAAACCACAACCCTCAGTAAACATGGATTAGAAGACCACTAACCTAAGAAAATGTGGCTTAGAAGACCATGACCCTCAGTAGTTCATATGTTTAGTTAGTGTTGCAATCGTCAATCCAGCTAAGTTAAATAGGGACGATACCACTCTGGATTACTAACGCACTAGTTCTAGTACTCCCACCAAGATACCCAGGGTTTTCCCTTGTGCTCAATCAAGTTACACATTTTCATAGTATATTTATTTCTCATATCGCAGACCAAACAAGATACTGCACACAAAAGTCACCATTTTCATACCCAAACAACATTTCAAAAACTCACGCACACCAAAATACCTTACCAAAAATATATCTGTTGTTATGTAATCATTTCGAAAATCCCCATTTGGCAACACTCAAAGGACATAAACAATTTTCACAACTTATAAAGCATTATTTAAATAACACAACAAGGGCCGACACAAATAAACAAACCCAATTTAAAATAATAGAGTCATTCAAACCGCTTGCTTAATAAATTGTCCTTAGAACTAGTTTCACACCAACTGCACAATTGTCTGAACCATCTGCACCTCTCATAAAACACCACCAAGTGACATAAGAAGGGTTTACACCAAAAACATGTCTCATTTTACATAAAAAAATACTACTTTAAAAATGAAAGTTTATTCAACTTAAAAAAAACAACTTTCATGCCGTCTAAATAAGTCAACAAATAATTTGAACTATCTCTAAAATCATTTCAAGAAAACCCAAGAAGACTCCACACCAAAAACCGTTTTGAAGAAGCCATCATTATTTATAAGACACCATTTCTTTTTACAAAAACAAAAACAAAACCAAGCCAACATGCTTAAAATGATTCGCTACACATTAAAAAAAATCTACATTTAGACATACACAACTCAATTACCCTTAAAAACTAAGTTCGCACCAACCAAACATCACCTAGAACCAAACTTGAAAACCTTGCACCAAAAAAACATATATTTTTACGTGAAAATACCATTTTAAAATCAATTTAACACTCAAATATTCTAAAACCTCATTTTCACCATATAAAAAATTGATTAAACAATTTTAGGATTTATCCCAATAAGTTCAAAATGAAAAACATGATCATTTCTAAATAAAGTGAAATTTTCATAACGCATGCATGTCAAATAATTTTTTTAAACACATTTCGCACAACCTATAAAGCACGGACAATCATTTACACAACAACAAAAATATAAACAACAAGACCATACCATTTTGGAAATTCGATTTCATCAAACAAGCATGCCAAACCATTCTAAACATAGATCACCTCACGTAATTAAATCATAGAACATATTAAATTAACTAAACAACCAAATTAAATTATCTAAAGGATTTCAAGGCATGAAACCACCTACCTCAGGGTAGAAATTATTAACATCTCAGGGTAAAACCAATACCGCACGTCAATTTCACCACAAGAAAACATAGATAAACCCTAAAACAAGAATTCCAACCAAAGAGAATTTTAAAAAATGAACACTAAAAAAGAATCATCCTTCTGGACAACCAAAACTCAAGATGGAAGAAGGAAACTCAACCTGAGGGGGTAGCAGTCGCCGGACTAGGCTTCGCTGAAAAGGGGAAAAAAGGGCTGTCGGCCATGGGGGTTGCGGCTGTGCGATGACCGACTGGATGTCGGGAGATGCGGGGTCTGGTTGGTCCAGCGGACGGTGCAAGCGAGGAGGTCAGATGAGATGAGAGGTAGGTGGGCAGGCGCGATGGCGGTAACTCGCCGGAAGGGAGGCTAGGGCGCAAGGTGGTGGTCTGGCATGGGAGGGGGGTCATTGTGACGGAAAGAGGGGGGGGGGGGATGGGGGTGCCGCGATGGGAAGAGTGGGGAAAAATGGGGGGGGGGGGGCGCTAACCCTAGGAAAGAAAGAAAAAAAGAAATGAAAAACAAATAGAGAAAAAATGGAAATTAATAATTATAATAATAATAGATTATAACAATTGTAATAATAATAATAATAATAAACCAAAATATAAATAATAATAAAAGCTTAATAAATTTTATCTCCTCAAGGATAATTATAATGATAATATTATTAATTAAAACTTTAACAATTCTAATGGTGGCAATAATAATAATTTATGGCGATAATATTAATACCATTAATGAAATTGATAATCTTGTAATAAAAATTATAAAAATAATGACTTAATAAAATGTTAACAATATTAAAAAGGATAACTTAATAAAATTTATATTATTAACACTAATAATAATAAAAATAATAATAATAATAATAATAACAATAATATTCTCAAACAATATTATTATTATTATCCTTAAAATAATTCCTTGATTTTTATTTTTGAACTTCTTATTTTCATTGTATTATAATTTTATTATTTAATACATTTTATTTATCTACGTTGATAATTGGAAAAGCCATAGGGTGAACAGGGTGAGGTCGCGCGGTGACCTAGGCAAAGTTTTGCGGCTTCGACCGCACCCTTCCCGCGTGTTGAATGCTGTCAAGGCCAAAATGTGCTTTTATAAACAAGTACTCAAAATTTTATGTCGGGTTTCAACCCAGACTACCCGATGCTCGGAAAATTTAATAAAATAATCTATTTAAAGACGACGGGTGTGACAATTCTCCCCACCATAAAGCTTTCTGTCCCCGGAAATCCACAACTAAGGCTGACACCCAAAGTAAGAAACGACACCTCGTTAAGGTTCAAAGAGTATCCCTATGAAAATAAGAAAAGAGGCAAACACATCGTGCTCAGAGAAGGTGAATAAAATGACAAACTCAAGAAACTTGTAAAAGTATTTATGATATGTGCCACCCATCCTAAAAAGATAAAACACCTCCAGTTGACTAATCAAGGATAGGAACCCACGGGAACCAACTTCACAAGTCGAAACATCTCAAGAACTATTAAACAAAAACCACGTCGTTTGACTGGAATGAACAAACAAGGTCAAGCACGTCCCAGGAGTACTCTTATCACCTATCGTCCAATCATCTCTAGGAAATGAACTAAAAGGTCAACATGGGGAAAGAATATAGGGCTCCCCACCATTTGAAACTTATTGACGCCCAAGACGATATTAGAAAACCAACACGAGGAGGCTCAGACGGGCTCCCCACCATTATGAAGAAGGGCCAACCCGTTTCACTCCAGAGACATTTGAGTGAGACTCGTCGTGGGTCTCCCAACCATTATAACTGATGAGAGATATAGGAACTTCTAAAATTTCCTGATAGTAACCAACCACCCCACCACAAGGGGCAGGGAGGGAGGGGCCCGACTACCTGGGCGTCAAAAGCACGACCCAAGACAAACTAACATCTCCACATCCTTGGATGAGCCCTATTCAACTATGATACTGATTTACCCAACAACCCCATAAGGACCACTAAAGTGATTACATCCAGTGGGACACAACCCCCATGAATTTAAGGCAACGAGAAAAACACACCTCCACATAGTCACATAAATCTTACGCAGCCAAACAATTCATTCGGAATGAAACAACCATAGAAACAATTTACGCTGCCTCTACTTTCAACGTTGCTGACAGAAATAAAGTCGGGGTCCCATACACTCTCGGGGTTCCTGACCACATTCCAGCTTCACTCCGAGGTCTATGGTTGGAGCCCTGATGTTTGAAGAATCTCCTGCCTCGCAGTCAGGTATTGAAAACTCCCGAACGGAGCTTCTACTTTTGGTGTCACACACATCCATACTGCAACCGAGACAACACCAGCAAACAAAACACATTATGACATCCAACTGATCATGCACAGAACATTCACCAACACAAGAGATGAAATGGTTCATGCACATCACCCTTTGTCACACTGAATGAGAACATGACACCACAAATCGTCACCTGAACATGACTACTGCTGTTGATGGGGACATTATACGGTGAGGGACTTCAAACTGAGTCTTAAACAACACGTGATTCCTGTACTTGACCGTATCATCCCCATGTGACTGGGTCTGCCACACTAGTGGACTAATGTAGACCCTTTCTTAAACGAAACCAACGAAGGACCAAAGGTCATTTAGAATGGTGGCCCGCACTAACCACTCTAGGCTGCTTCCACCTTTCCCCACTAGAATCTCCTTCACTGTTTCCAAATAGAACTTTTAAATTAATGAGGTAAAACTCCACCCTTGACAATCAAAGAGAACTCACACTGCAAAATGTCACCGAACATGACCCTTACAGCCGATGAAAATACTACAAATCCCTTCAAGACACTGGTCAACACTGAAAATTCTGAACCGACTTCACCCTTCCCCGCTGGAATTCCTTTCACCGCTTCCAGGGGGAAACCTTCAAACACGACAATGTCAAACTTCATACCCGACGAGTCAAACACTCAAAATACCAAAACTCTCTTAAAATCCACCTGCATCTATCATCCTGCTATGAAGGGATCCTCTTAGTTGAAAAAAGGGAGAGGTGGGTTCAATTATAGAATTAAAGAAGAGATTCCTCTGATCAACTGGAGGGTCGACCAATGACGATTTTCCTGTGGACACACTTCAATCACATGTCAACGCTTTATGGGGGCATACACTAGTCAAGAAAGAAAACCATGGACCCAACTGAACTGGTCCAATGGTCAAGAAATATCACAATAGAACACCAAACGTGCAGGGGGACCACTGTAAGGGCTCCCCGATGTACTTTTCAAAAGATTTAACTAACTACAAACTTTCATACCAACTTACAAATAAAAATTCAAACTTAGGACACAAATCATCTAAAAAGAATTCTTGGCTCGAAACGCCTCACATCCATAATTTCAAAAACACAAGGACACACCAAACAATCATCAGTTATATAAAAACACCAAATTTTCCTTTAACAAAACATTTTAAAAATAAGAAAATCCAGTGGGTCGCACAAAAACAATGGTATCTCATGGGCCTCGCACATGCATGTTCCCGTGCTGCACCAACACCCACCTCACATCCATCCAGGCACTCATCCGCTCATTCCATTAACCCATTCTATTTCTATATACACTCATGCATGTGGTTTCCCATGTGAACACCAAGGATCAAAAACCAAACCTTTACATTTTTCAAAACCAAAACATCCGACCCACACTTTTCAAACCTCATACCTCATACCTCATTTTCTTTTAAAGTTATTTATTTCAAAACATTTTCCAAAACATTTTCCAAGACCAAATCATTTTTACTTAAAAACCAAATGTTCACAATTCCAAAAAAAAGAAATGAGGAATGGTGCAAGAGAAAACTAGTGCCAGCGGGTGACTGGAACATATGGTTGGCGGCCATACACCAATCACGCCACTGCCATGGAGGGTATTCTAGGACAATGTCCCCGTCTCCGCATGGCTTGACAGACCCTACGAGCTCACTGGGACCACTGAACCTACTCCCTTTTCATTTCCACTAGACAAGATTAACCACACAGACCAAAGGTTTAGACAGACCTCAACTTGATTTGGTAACTCGAGTCCTGCCACGAGGTGTGCTGGCCAGGCACCTTGCTCGTAGCTAGAACGTCAAGTTCCGAAAACCTTAACTTCAGTCTACCGTGACTCCATCCCAAAAGAACACTACCCAAGAGAGAAAACCTACCCTCTAATACCATTTTGTCATAAACCAGTCCGGGTCGCCATCTGACCCGGCGCCCGACCCGGTCCGCGACATGGCCCGAAGGGCGTTCCCGATCCCCATGGGCTGGCACAAGTGCCTGGGTATCAAAAATAAAACATTGGAATGATTTACCCAAATTAAACATATTAAAATGACAAAAAAAAACTTAAAAAAATTCAGATCTGATAAATTCAATCAAACATGCCCTTAACAACTTTCAAATTCAATGATTTACAATGTTAGGCAAAACCACAAAGTACCACAACAGAGGAGTAACAAAACTCTATAAGAAATCCCCCACACTACAAGAGAGGTGCAACATCCACAAGCTACGACCAAGGACCTGCATGAGAAGGAAACTAACAACTCGAACCACCATCACTGAGCACGATGTCACAACCTGGAATACACAAGAAACAAGGTCTACATACACCCAAAGGTGTATGCAGGGTGTGAGCGAAAGGCCCAGTGGGATTCCACCCAATGAAAAGATTCTATGCCACAACATCTAAGAGACAATTTAATGTGATTATTCAAAATTATACTTTCAAAACGCTTTAAAAAAACATTTACAATCTAAATGATAAAAGAAAACACTAAGAGAAACCATTTCACAAAAACTATTTTAAAGAGGAAGAGAAAAATTCATTAAGCGCACACACACACATATTGACACATGCACACAAAAGTGATCCTCCATATGCTGACGGAAGGCACCACGTCATGGATGGTAGAGAACTATGGGTAAATACCCTAAGGTTCATCTAGCTCGAGTGGGACCCTAGAACCTCGTGTCTCGGTGAAACATGGCTTAGAAACCACGAACCCTAGTAAACGTGGATTATAAGACCACGAACCTCAGAAAATGTGGCTTAAAAGACCATGACCCTCAGTAGTTCATATGTTTAGTTAGTGTTGCAATCATCAATCTAGCTAAGTGAAATAGGGATGATACCACTCTGGATCACTAGCGCACTAGTTCTAGTCCTCCCACCTAGATACCTGAGGTTTTCCCTTGTGCTTAATCAAGTTCCAAATTCACATAGTATATTTCTTTCTCATATCGCAGACCAAATAAGATACTGCACACAAAAGTCACCATTTGCATACCCAAACAAAATTTCAAAAACTCACGCACACCAAAATACCTTACCAACAATATATCTGTCGTTACGTAATCATTCCACAAATCCGCATTTGGAAAAACTCAAAGGACATAAAAAAATCGCACAACTTAGAAAGAATTATTTAAATAACACAACAAGGTCCGACACAAATAAACACACCCAATTTCAAATAAGAGAGTCATTCAAACCACTTGCTTAATAAATTGTCCTTAAAACTAGTTTCACACCAACTACACAATTATCTGAACCATCTGCACCTCTCATAAAACACCCCAAGCGACATAAGAAGGGTTTACACCAAAAACATGTCTCATTTTACATAAAAAAATACTACTTAAAAAAAGAACGTTTATTCAACTTAAAAAAAAACAACTTTCACGCCATCTAAATAAGTCAACAAATCATTTGAACTTTCTCTGAAATCATTTCAAGAAAACCCAATAAGACTCCACACCAAAAACCGATTTGAAGAAGCCACCATTATTTACAAGACACCATTTTTTTTCACAAAAACAAAACCAAGACAACACGCTTAAAATGATTCGCTACACATTAAAAAAAATCCACATTTAGACATACACAACTCAATTACCCTTAAAAACTAAGTTCGCACCAACCAAACATCACCTAGAACCCAACTTGAAAACCTTGCACCAAAACAACACAAATTTTTACGTGCAAAGACCATTTTAAAATCAATTTCACACCCAAATATTCTAAAACCTCATTTGCATCATATAAACAATTGATTAAACAATTTTAGGATTTACCCCAATAAGGTCGAAATGAAAAATATGATCATTTCTAAAGAAAGTGAAATTTTCATAACACATGCATGTCAAATAATTTTTTTTAAATGCATTTCGCACAACCTATAAAGAATGACCAATCATTTACACAACAACAAACATATAAACAACAAGACCATACCATTTCATAAATTCGATTTCATCAAACGAGCATGCCAAACCATTCTAAACATAGACCGCCTCATGAAATTAAATCATAGAACATATTAAATTAACTAAATAACCAAATTAAATTATCTAAAGGATGTCAAGGCATGGAATAACCTACCTCGGGGTAGAAATCATTAACATCTCGGGGTGAAACCAATACCGCACGTCAATTGCACCATAAGAAAACATAGATAAACCCTAAAATGAGAATTCAAACCAAAGCGAATAAAAAAACAAACCCTAAAAAGGAATCATCCCACTGGACAACCAAAACTCAATATGGAAGAAGGAAACTCAACCTGGGGGGTAGCAGTCACCGGACCAGGCTTCGCCGAAAAGGGGAAAAAAGGGATTCCGGCCATGGGGGTTGTGGCTGTGCGATGATAGGCCGGATGTCGGGAGCTACGGGGTGCGGTTGGTCTGGCGGACGGTGCGAGCGAGGAGGTCAGATGGGATGAGAGGGAGGTGGGCAGGCGCGACGGTGGTAACTCGCCGGAAGGGAGGCTGGGGCGCAAGGTGGTTGTCCAGTGTGGGAGGGGGGTCATCGCGATGGAAAGAGGGGGGGAATGGGGGTTCCACGACGGGGAGAGTGGGGGAAAAATGGGGGGGGGGGCGCTAACCCTAGGAAAGAAAGAAAGAAAAAAGAAATGAAAAACAAATAGAGAAAAAAATGGAAATTAATAATTATAATAATAATAGATTATAACAATTGTAATAATAATAATAATAATAAACCAAAATATAAATAATAATAAAATCTTAATAAAGTTTATCTCCTCAAGGATAATTATAATGATAATATTATCAATTAAAACTTTCACAATTCTAATGCTGGTAATAATAATAATTTATGGCGATAATATTAATACCATTAATGAAATTGATAATCTTGTAATAAAAATTATAAAAATAACGACTTAATAAAATGTTAACAATATTAAAACGGATAAATTAATAAAATTTATATTCTTAACACTAATAATAATAATAATAATAATAATAATAATAATAATAATAATATTCTCAAACAATATTATTATTATTATCCATAAAATAATTCCTTGATTTTTATTTTTGAACTTCTTATTTTCATTGTATTATAATTTTATTATTCAATACATTTTATTTATCTGCATTGATCATCGACAAAGCCATAGGGTGAATAGGGAGAGGTCGCGCGGTGACCTGGACAAAGTTGTACGGCTTCGACCACACCCTTCCCACGCATTGATTGCTGTCAAGGCCAAAATTTTCTTTTATAAACAAGTACTCAAAATTTTATGTCGGGTTTCAACCCAGACTACTCGATGCCCGAAAAATTTAATTAAATAATATATTTATAGATGACGGGTGTGACATGTCCTTAAGCACCGAAAGTCACAACAGCTGAACCCGAAGGTCTGTCCTCCATACAAACCCAATAAATTTAAAAAGGAGAGGACGAATTAACTATAGGATAGACAATTCAAGTCATTTATATAATAAAAATGATTCTAGATTACACCTCTCACCCATGTGACTATCTCCACGATGAGCTGAGAATCTAAAGGACACTTTCCAATAACTTTTCTAGTTTTTATGGTAGGATATATGGGAGTTAGTCTCATAAACACCCATGGTAGATTTTCCTTTAAGACTCCATAATCGCCATAAAAATTTAGAATGTTGAGGTATGGTTTATTTGAATACTGAGTGGTTCAAACTACTGTGAAAGAAATCATCCACTGGTGGGAGCAAGAGCACGAGTCACAACAGTGCCTTATTGAGGAAATAATTCTCATTAAAACTGATGAACTCTAAGCTGCACTATCCCTAGAGAACCTCAACCATTCCAAGAAATTGGTGGATTTAAAATAATGAGTTGATGAGAAATTCACTCAAATATCATGCCACCAATAAGAGATGGACCTCACTAAAGGGGAGATCATACAACTTTATCATCTATTGGAAGGGGAGAATTTAATTACGACAAAGGTGGAGGAAATGCACCTAGATGAGGAGGCTAAGGATGTTCAGCTATTTGAGATTTAGCAATCCATTGATGGGTCTTGAGAGACCCTTCAACAACTGAAGATTTATATTGATAAACTTTTGCATAATATGATAGATAGACTCCAATTTTTAGTTATCCCATGATTTTTTTTATCTATAAATGAAAAGGATTTTGTTTCCAATCATCTATATCTTCATCCCTATTTTCATCTGTAATTATAACATAACAATGAAGTTGGTTTTAATAGAGAAACAAAATTGTGTCAATGAGTTGAAATCACAATAATATGGATTGAAAAGAGCTATATTTTTCCCCTAGTTTTACTATTTATAGAGTCATATGATATACCCTACGAACTTTGTGTATTTTGTGTCATTACTCTAATTTTTTCCTATGTTAAATATGAAGAAGACCCAGTGAGTGAGACTTGAATTTTTCTTAAGCCTCCATTTGTAGGTTTTTATCCTAACAAGTTTTTTCGCCTTTTATTTTCATTGCTCATTTTTTTCGAAAACCATGTGGAGTGAAGGTCTAGTGAGTTGAGACTCAAATTTTTTCCAATGTTCCTTTTTGTGATTTTCATCCTGGTGAGTATTGTGTCTCTTTTTATAGGCATTTTAGAGTCTTACAAGCTGGACTAATGAGAATGGTGTTTTAGGTTGAACATATATGACCATGAGTTATGAAATGATGACCCAATCATGCTTACTAGACAAGAATGTTCTAACATTATTTAGATACACAAAAAGGAAAATTACTAGTCATGATTTTGTGATTTCCGAGTCTAAAACATGATATGAGACAAGTATGCAAGGGATGATTGTGGACCATATTCAAAAATAATTTTCCAGAACGATGTTGTCAAGGCCTATGGGAATAGAATAGGTCTCTCATATAGGAGAATATTCCCCTGGTTGATAGAACCTTTTTGTGGGTGACTTATGCAAATCCAAATTGGGGCATATTAATGTATAGTAAAAACAAAGGTGTCCTCAAGAATCTCAAATTCTATTATTGATGGTTGGGGAGTTTGTAAAGATATTGATTTCTCAAGACCATAGAGGGTGGTTTGTGTAGAGACCCTAGCATTTTTCATATAAAATTACATGTTTTTAAGAATAATTATACATCAGACTACAAGCCAAGGATCGTTAAGTCTAGTTTCTTGGAAGACTAGGTACATAAAACATAAAACATGGGGCTAAAAAACACTTATTTATTTAATCTCTATAAAGAGATCATAACTTCCTTTGAGCCATTACATATGAATAGTGTACCCTAGGGAACACATGAGCAAAGGGATGATCTAAAAATCCCATTAAGGGAATGGATATAAGAATACAACTTAAGAACATGAGTTAGGAGGCATGACATAATGATATCAAAAGCATGGAACATTTGAAATAATATCATATAAACATGGGATCATATAAACATGGAATCATATAAAAATAGAATAATATAAATGTGGAAGAATCATAAAACATGTATTTAGTATGGGTCAAGGCTAACCACCAATCCCATTTCCCATTTTAGTATGGGTCAAGGCTAACTTCCAATCCCGTTTCCCATTTTAGTACGGGTCAAGGCGAACCGCCAATCCAGTTTCACATCGCATATCATGAGACTTAACTTTACCCAATGCATTGGAGTGCTATCTTCACACACCCATATCAAAATTTTCATTAATATTATTGCCACATAAACAATCATACATAATCAACCATACATAAACATAAGGGTACCCATAGAAAGAATTGGGTACCACAATCATGAATAAAGCATAACCAATGGGAGTATCATGGAAGTGTCCATAAAAGAAATGGATTAGAAGATACATAGACATTAATAAGGTAAAATAGTCATATAACATGGTAATTTATTTCAATCAGAAGTGACAACATATAATAAATGTATTTGAGAAACATTAGCATTAAAACATTTTTGTGTGGTTTTAAGGAAAATACTATAGAGCCTTTAAAATTGAAAAGAGGAAAATCTTTTATATAAAACCAGAATTGAATAAAGAATGTTTTCATAATAAAAAAATGATTTTATAAAGACAATTGTGGATTAAAATAGAGGATAGAGTGCACTTGAAATTGGGTAAAAATTCGGGAAGTTATCTTAAAACAGGTTTTCTTATCTGGAAGTTATAAGGAGGGAATATTTTAAAAACATGTATATACCCAAAATAGAGTAATGAAAGGGTATTCGTAAATGAATTTTGTAAAACTAAACAAAATTTATAATATTTACATAAAAAGATAAGATAACTCCATGTTGATATAAAGAAAGATAAGGTAACCCAAAAGAACAAAGAAGGTTCAGGTAGAATTCGTTACGGTTTATCGGCATGGTGTCAGGTGTACCTAAGAGGGATTTATGAGAGAGAAAATGGGTTTATCATAACTTATAAATCATTAGGGAAGTATGGGGAGGTGTGAAATCATACCCCATCATTTGGTATCACACACAAAAGGGTATAACATAGAGGAAAATCTTGAATAAAATAGAAATAGAGAGGATCCCTTACCTTAAGTCCGGTGGTGTTTTCCACTTGTTATTGATGACCTAAATAAACAAATTAGGTTTATTAATTAATAATTACAGAACCTATTATATATTTAATTGATTTATTATAACCTTTTTAAGTTCAATCTTTGCCTTTTGATGGATTAAGATGTTCAATTTTATTGTTCAGATCCGTTTGTTTCCTTAACTTTCATTACTGGTTTACTTATGAACGAATAATATTATAAGTTGATAATGGTTATCCAGAATTGAATTCATAGGTTATTAGTGAAAAAATATAAGATTAAATGGTTTTAAAAATCCATTCGGTTATTGGGAGTGGAGATAAATTATTATATAAAACCTTAGTGATAATCATTTTGGTTAATCGGTGGGTTTGATTATAATGAACATGTTTTGATTTATAACTTAATAAAATTTGTACCAAAGGATTAAAGAAAATTAAATAGGATATATTACATATATATAATATGGTTCAACTATAACAAAAATGGTTTCATGACCAGAATTAATGATGAAAATAGAAATAGATAAACTGTTGTCCTTGAATGTGCTAAATTAGCATATCTCAAACAATGTTTTCATTTCTTTCAAATAAAAGATGGGGAAAGGATAGAAGATAATGAAATATCACATTAGAATAACAAAATTCCAGTAAATTTATGTTACTGGAGTTATCATACCATTTGGTTGAAAGGGGTATGAGGAAAGAAACAGGAAAAGAAAAGAACTTAAATAAAATAATTGGAAAGAAGATTTTACCTCTTGAGTTTATCTCCTTTGAGAACCTCTTAAAGGGAGAGGGTTGGATATTTTGATGAGTATAGCATATGTTGGAAATGGGGGAGGATCATGGGGAGATATTTGGGCCAAATATTTTCAAGGCACAAGGCTTGAGAGTAGTGAAGAGAAGAGGGAGTGGGGGGGGGGTTATAGTGGAGGAGAGGAGGGTTTTCATAATATTATAATCAATAATTTATTATTTCTTCACAAGACAAGAAATAGTTAATATTACATGAACAATAATAGTAATAAATTAATGTGAGTTCAAAAAAAATTGGGCTTACATCAGCAGATCATCATCAATGACTCGATAAATCCATTATTTAGCATTTACCATAAATTATCATATTTTACTAATCACAAAAAATTCTAGTATTTCAGAAAAATCCAAAAAATTCACCCTAAGAATTTTTCAATGTGTAGAATCCAAAAATGAAATCCATTTTTCAAAAATAATTTTCTAAATATGATAAATTTAATATTTAATTAAAACCATAATTTATTATTAAAAAACTAGTTTTAAAACATTCATTTATTTATTCTAAAATATAGGTACATCATACTTTCACTTGAATATTATTTTTATACTATCATAGGTAAGGTTACTATACATTAGGGTATATCACTATTCATAAGTGTATGTTACTATTCATAAGGGTAGGTTACTATTCACCAAAAACTAAGTTTTTCTTGTCGGACTCCAAATAACTTACTGATCGCAACTGTGTATGTCAGATTTTTGAAATTCCAAACACAGAAGTGAAAAAATTAAGTTTAAAGGTCACATAACACTTATTAGTTCATTATGTTATGATTTCATGTGATTATATGACATAATTATAAGAAATGAATTTCCATTAAAAACTTTGGGTCGTTACATTCTTCCGCCCTTATGAAACTTCACCCTCAAAATTTCATTTTACATTCTAATCCATAAACAGGTGTAGGTAATTTTCCTTCATTGCCTCCTCCAGTTCCCATGTTTCCTCTTCGTACTTATGGTTCCTCTATAGTTCCTTGACCAGGTGAATAGTATTTTTATGTAGAACTTTATCTCTATAATCCAAGATCTTCACTAGATGCTCCTCATAGTAAAGATCATCCTCCAACTGTACCACCTCTAAAAAGAGTACATGTGAAGGGTATGGTATGTAATTCCTTATGAGGGATACATGAAAGACATCATGTACTTTTGACATGGTATGTGGAAGTGCCAATCGATAGGCCATATCTCTGACTTGATGAAGGATCTCAATGGGGACAATGTACCTGGGACATAACTTACCTTTCTTTCAAAACCTCATGACCTTTTTCCACAAAGCCATGCATAGGAATACCATCTCTCCAATTTTTAACTCAAGGTCCTATCAATGATTATCTACATAACTCTTTTGTCGACTTTGGGCCGCCTTGATATGCTGTTGAATGATTTTCACCTTGTCCACCATTTCTTCGACCATTTATGGTCCTAGTAGCTTACTCTCACCAACTTCATCCCAACACGTTGGTGTTATGCACCTTTTCCCATAAAGGGCTTCATATGGTTCCATTCAGATACTCGAGTGGATTTTTTTTTGTAGGAGAATTCAACCAGTGGAAGATGTTGGTCCCATCCTCCTTTGAATTCCATATAACATGCTCTCAACATTTCTTCCAGTGTCTAAATAGTTTGCTCTGATTGGCCATCAGTTTGAGTATGATAGTCCATCCTGAAGTTCAGTTCAGTTCTTAGAGCATATTGGAGACTTTTCCAGAACTTTGAGGTGAATCTTGGATCATGATCAGATAAAATAGACAGTGGTACTCTGTGTAGCCTTATCACTTCTTTTATGTAAATACATGCAAGTTGATCCAATGAGAAGTCCTCTCAAATTTCGATAAAGTGATTTGTATTTGTAAGACGATCCACAATGACCCATATAGCATTGTTTCCTCTCAATGTCCTTGGAAGTCCAGTGAAAAGTCCATGGTAATGTTCTCCCACTCTCATGCTGGTATGGGTAGTGGTTGCATCATCCCCTTAGAATTTTTCCTCTTATCCTTCACTTGTTGATATTCCAGACACTTTGATATATATTCAGCAATATCCCTTTTCATATTGTCCCACCAAAAGTTTTCTCGAAGATCTCGATACATCTTTTTTCTCCCTGGGTGAATAGATAATGTTGAGCTATGTGCGTCATTCAAAAGCTCCTTCTTAATCTATGGATTAGATGGTACACATAATCATGACCCAAATCTTACAAATACTTCCTCATCAATTTTGAAATCGGAGGATTTCCTATTTCTGATAGCTTCAACTCTTTTCAGAATTTCCACATCTTTTCTTTGAGCATCCTTTATTTTCTCCACGAGGGACGGTTGAGCAATCATTTGAGAAAGGATTGATGATGTTACTCCCTTAATGATTCCCATTTTTGTCCTCTGAAAATCTAATAAGATTGGATCCTTTTCAATTCTCATCATTGATAAAGATGCATGAACCTTTCTACTTAGAGCATCTTCCACCTTGTTTGTCTTACCAGGATGGTAGTGGATTGAGTAGTCATAATCCTTGATGAGATCTTTCCATATTCATTGGTGAATATTAATCTATTTTTGTGTGAATATATATTTGAGACTCTTGTAATCAATATATATCTCACACTTCTCCCAATAGAGATAATGATGCCAGATTTTCAATGAAAAGATCACAACCGTCAACTCCAGATCATGTGTGGGATAGTTTTACTCATGTATTTTTAGCTACCTTGAGGCATAGGCTATCAATTTATCATTTTTCATCAGCACACATCCCAAGCCCTTATTTTAAGCATCACTATACAAAACAAAGAGTTCTCCACTTGTTGGGAGTGTGAGTATTGGTGCATTGATAAGCCTCTTTTTCAACTCATTAAAATAGTCTTCAAATTCTTGAGTCCAGAAAAAATTTACTCCCTTTCGTGTCAGCTTGGTTATTAGGTTTGAAAATTGTGAAAAGTTCTTCACAAATTGTCTATAATAACCAAATAGACACAAAAAGATATGGATATCCGTTATAGAAGTTGTCCTGGGCCACTCTTTCAATTACCTTTGTCTTGGAAGGGTCCACAGATATCCCTCTGCTGGTGATAACATGCCCTAAGAATGATACTTCCTCTATCCAGAACTCACATTTACTCTACTTATCATACAACTTCTACCTTTGCAAAGTCTTTAACACAGTATTCAAATGCTCCTCATGTTTCTCCTTACTCTTGGAGTATATTAGAATATCGTCAATAAATACTACCAAATTTTTTTGAGGTAATATATAAAGACTCTATTCATTAAATCCATGAAAATTTATAGAGAATTAGTGAGTCCTAAGGGCATCACTATGAAATCATAGTGTCCATACCTTGTTCAAAAGGAAGTCTTGAGAATATCTTCCTTCCTCACCTTTAATTGGTGATATCTCGACCGAAGGTCCACCATAGAGAAATAACTAGCCCCATGAAGATGATCAAACAAGTCATCTATCTATGGAAGGGGATGATTGTTCTTTATCGTGATTTTATTGATCTCACAATAATCAATACATAAGTACATTGATGCATCCTTCTTCTTGAAAAATAGGACTAGAGCACCCCATGGAAAAGCACTAGGGCATATAAAACCCTTCTCCAGATTCTCCTGTAACTAATTCTTCAGCTCTTCCAGTTCTACGGTGGCCATTCTGTAAGGTGTCTTTGATATAGGCAAAGATTATGGAATAAGTTCAATTGAGAACTCAACCTCTCGGTTAGGAGGACGACCAGGAAACTCTTCAGGAAATACATTAGTGTAATCCTTCATGATGGGCATGTCTTAAAGAATGATTCTATCCTTTGTCCCAATCATTTGAGATAGATATGCTTGTTCATAAGGTAGTAATATCCACACTTGAGACAATGATTCTAAATGATATTCATCTTCCTCATTACACTTGTAAAGAATCAAAGGATGCTTCGGGATGTGAAGAGTGATCTCCCTTTCCCAATAGTTGATGTTGTAATTGTATAAAGATAGCCAATCTATAAGGCCCCAGCCTTAAAAATTACTTAATCTTGAGATATTTCTAGAATACACCTTGAGGATCTTTTCAGGTTTAGAGTTTTAGAGAATTAGATCATAAAACATGCATTACATCCCACATTTAAACAAAGTGGTTACAATAAAAGATAGTATTCATTTTTTTCCCATCAACGGAAACATATTTAAAATAAAACATGGATTCTTTCTAGACACTTCCTTGACACTATCATCATATCATGTACCCTTCCCTTGACCTGTGAAAAACATTTCAAAAACTTGGGATGAGCATAAAAAGCTTAGTAAGCGATCTAAAAATATGGAAAGGAAACACGAGTACATGTATACATAAGAATCAATGAAATCATACTTTACTCATAAAAAATAATCACTTTAACATAACTCATCAAATCATGAATAAATCATAGAAATCATAAGACATAAAGGTAACTTGAGGCATTCATAACATTCTTACGTAGGGAGTAACCCTCTTGATTACATTTGGAATACCCATCACAGTATATTCCCTAAATCTCTTCGGAGAAACCTTAACGTTTAACTCCTTCGCATTACCCAATGAATTGGAGAGCTATATCGGGCTCACCCACCCTTAGTTTATCACGGAACCACCCATCTTCCTAATAATGCCCAAGAACCATAACATAATCGTATCACATAAAACATGCATAAATGAAACATAACATTTCCACTTTTCAATCACAAGATATCAATACAACACATTGATATAAAAAAATTATGAAAACCAATTCCAATACCAAAATAAAAGAAAATTAAAACATGGTATTTATTTTTCTTTTAAAAAATGTATGGCTTGTAGAGGAAGCCGAAAATAAAATAATAGTCACGGCGATGGAGAAGTCGTTGTCGCCGTATACGTACGAAAAAAACATTCCCTTTTGTAGTTTAGTAAAACGCTTCGTATAAAAAATATTCCTTTTGGAAAAACATAAAAGTCAAAGGGGTTTATACACCGTATAAAAGAAGGTTGTGTATAAAACAAAATATGCCTCAATGAAAGGAGATTGAGACGAAGTCCCATACCTCGTATCCGACTTGACTTGATCGTTCCTTAATCTCCTGAATAATAAACTTGAGTTAATTTATACTTGTTTAAGAACCTTTTTCAAGTTCATTATTCCTTTTATATCACTTATTTCCATGTCATGAACACTATGTGATTATTTAAGTTAATAACGGTCGTTTTAACGATCATTGGTACTTGAGTCAAAAATAAACCCTTTATAATTACAAGTTGTTCATGTATCCATTATATCCAGGGTTATAATCATGATTTAGATATAATATATATCATATATATCCAGTATATACATGCATTTATAATATTACATAACATTTAGAGGTAAGAAATGAAATGCACCGTTCATGGAGACGGTAAGCCGTACGTACACATGAATGCTACTTTCATTTATATTTCGTATTTTATGGAATGGAATCATAATTATATAAAAGTATATTATAATTTCAGTATAATATCATATATAATACCATTAATTACATCCTTTATACGTCCCATATATGGAATTAACGAATCAAATCACTTTGAGGGGGCGGTAGTCCGCACTTCCTAAAATGAAGATATCGCGTTTACCCATAATGGAAACCATAAAGGTATTCCATAAATGAAAAATACAGAAGCTTAAGTAAAACATAAACATATTATATATCATATATAAATATAGTGTCATCTTAATGGCCACCTTTTAAGGTGTTAAAAGAATATTGAACAATCATCGTTTCGTGAGGCAGAAATTCGCCATCCACAGAAACACTATGTTCTTTAACCATTAGATGTAGGTGTGTGTAAGTGTATCTAGAATAATTATTATAAAAACATACTAGTATATGGAAGATACTGGTGTTGTTACAAAAGAAATGAATGAAAATAGTTTAGGGGGTTGGAGAAGTAAAATAAAACATAAGAACACAAGAGAAGACACTACCTTTAAATCAGGTAACTCTTTTTGATTTGAGATCAAAGGCTTCCTTGGGAAGAATTCTACCCAAAGTGAGGATTATAAGAGTTATATAGGGATGTGTAGAGACAAAATGGGTAGGGGTTGGCCTAGCCAAAGGCTTTGGAAGTGTGGGTAAGGTGGTAGAGGTGGGGGCCTTTTATAAGAGGAGAGGAGGGGCACTCTTGGGAAGTTATAAAAGGATACTTTATTATAAAATACTTTTCGGATTTAAAAGGTCCCAAAATTATATATTTAGAGTATAAGGTGATAATAGTTCGAAATACACACATCCAATAGGTTTTTGACATGTGTAGGTCTTAGATTTTACATTATCTTTTCATTTTATTTAAATCGTTAAATAATGAGGTCATCACTGCATCATCATGGTGTCATAAATAATTTAATTTATTTAATGTCTAAAAATTATAAAAAAATATCATGATGTATTAAATAGTTTTATCTTTCGAATGAATATTTATAGTCAGAAAGATGACTTGTATAACCCTATTTAAAAATTATTTTAGTAAAACAACTCATGTTTGTGTCATTTTTACTTTTACTTTAAATAAAGGCATTAATGTATTTATCTTACCCAAGTGGCTCTATGGGGTCCCAAAAATAGACCCATGGGTTTTCTTGGTCATCCATGACACATCCAATAAGGGTAGGACATGTGTCTAGGTCATTTCATATTATTAAAACATTATTCTTACCTTAAATTACACTAATTACCTCTAATCGCGATTAAAAACTTAAAAGTTACTATTCACCAAAAAATTATTTTAATCCCATTGAACCACATTTTACTTCTTAATGAAAACCATGTATGTCGGATTTTTGAAATTCAAAACACAGAGGTGGTAAAATTTTATTTAAACGAAAAATCAGTTTTTTAAGTACCACTTAGTGGTTTCACTATTCATCAAAAATTGAAGTTTTTCAGAAAAATACCAAAACTTTACCCTAAGATATATTTGATATTCCGAATTCAAAAATGATTTCTATTTCACAAAATTAAAAACATATAAGTTGCATTAATTAATTTAATAATTAATTCCCGCTGTCAGAGAAAATAGCGTGTTTTTATGAAACAATAAGTATCAAAAGATTGACACTAGTTTAAGTCCAATTTCAAAGTGAAATTAATTCCAACGACCACTATTGGATTAAATGGTAAAAATATATTCTAATTGAACTTTAAAACCAATTCAAAAGATAATCTAATCATATAAATAAATTATATTAAAAAGTGGTTTTGAATTAAAATACAACATTTTTCACTATTCATTAAAAAAATGAACTTTATCGGAAAAATACCAAAAATTTACCCAAAGTAAATTTAAATGTCCCAATCATAAAGAATAAGTTTATTTCAATAAATAGATCTTATAAAATTGTCAAAAGTTTTATTTAAAAATAGTTTTCCATCAAAAGGCAGTAAAACAATCTTTTAAAAATATTATTGTATTCCATGCTTAAGATTGGATTTATTCTCATTTTAAGCCTCTAAAACACTATCTAATTCATTAATAGACATAGATAAAAAATATCTATTATTCATTACTTACTTGGGATGTTACATCCTTCCCCCCTTTAGAAAATTGCGTCCCCGCAATTTATTTACTTATCGAATAAGTGGGGGTATTTAGCCCTCATTGCATTTTCAGATTACCATGTTGCCTCTTCAATCATGTGGTTTTTCCACAAAACCTTTACCTGATGAATCACCTTATTCCGTAACACTTGCTCCTTGTGGTCAAGAATATGGACCAGTTGTTCCTCATAAGATAGGTTCTCTTCCAGCTAAACTACCTCTGGACTCAAAACATGAGATGGATCTGGCATATACTTTCTCAACATCGAAACATGAAAAACATTGTGTACCTAAGATAAAATCAGAGGTAAAGACACTCGGTAAGAAACTGATCCAACTCTCTCCAGAATTTCATATGGTCCAATGAACCTTGGATTCAGCTTTCATTTCTTACCAAATCGCATCACACTTTTCCATGGTGAGACTTTGAGAAAAACATGATCACCTACCTCAAAAGATAGATCCTTCCTCCTGTTGTCCGCATAACTCTTCTGCCTACTCTGAGCTGTTCTCATGTGTTTCTGTATCAGATGAACTTTTTCTACCAACTCTTCTACCAATTCTGGTCCCATCAGCTTTCTTTCACCCACTTCATCCCAGAAAGATGGAGTTCGACACGCTTCCCATATAACGCCTCAAATGGTGCCATCTGTATACTGGAATGAAAACTGTTATTATATGAAAATTCAACCAAAGAAAGATGTTGGTCCCAACTTCCATGATAATACATCAAACAAGAACGTAGCATATCTTCCAAAGTATGAATTGTTTTTTCTGACTTCCCATATGATTGAGGATAAAAAGCTGTACTAAAATTTAATTCAGTACCCAACGACTTCTGAAGGCCTTTCCAAAAGTTAGAAGTAAACCTGAGATCACGATCAGATACAATGGAGAGAGGAACTCCATGCAACCTGACTACCTCTTTAAGGTACAAACGAGAAAGTTGATCTAGGAAAAAAGTATCTCGTATAGCAAGGAAATGAGCAGATTTAGTCAAGTGATCAACAATAACCGAGATTGCATTATTACCTCGAGGTGTCTTCAGCAATCCCACAACGAAGTCCATGGATATATTATACCATTTCCACTCTGGCACTGGTAAAGGCTGAAGCATCCCTTTCGGTAACTGCCGCTCTGCTTTAACCTGTTGACAAGTCAAACACTTCACAGTAAAATCATCAATATCCCTTTTCATTCCATCCCACCAGTAATACTCCCGAAGATCTCTATACATCTTAGTACTGCCTGGATGAACTGAAAACGGAGAACTATGAGTTTCACATAACAACTCTCTCTTCAACTGTGAATCACAAGGCACACAAAATCTATTCCCAAATCTCAAAACACAATCATTATCAATGTTGAATTCAGGCAACTTACCCTTCTGAACCAGCTCTACCTTTTTCTGCAACTCACTGTCTTGCTTCTGTGCTTGCTTGATTCTGTCTGATAGAGAAGATTTCACTGATACCTGAAACAAAACAGAAGAACATCCTGCACCAAAAACTTCTATGCCAAAGTTCATCAAATCCTTAACCAAAGGATCACGTTCCAAACACAACATTGTTAATGAATCATTAATTTTTCGACTCAAAGCATCAACCACTTTATTTGATTTTCCCGGATGGTAATGAATTGTACAATCATAATCCTTGATTAATTCTAGCCATCTCCTCTATCTCATGTTCAATTCTTTCTGAGTGAATATATACTTTAAACTTTTGTGATCGGTATATATTTCACACTTTACTCCATACAAATGATGCCTCCAAATTTTTAAAGCGAAAACTACAGCAGCTAATTCCAAATCATGTGTAGGGTAATTTACCTCATGAGTTTTCAACTGTCGTGATGCATAAGCAATTACCTGATCATTCTACATTAGGACACAACCAATTCCTTTCAATGAAGCATCACTGTAGATAACAAACTCACCATTCCTGGAAGGTAGTGCCAAAACTGGAGCATTCACCAATCTTCTTTTCAATTCCTGAAAACAATCATCACATTATTTTGTCCAGATAAACTTAACACCCTTCCGAGTTAGCTTAGTCATTAGACTAGATAACCATGAAAAATTTCTAACAAACCTTCGGTAATATCCTGCCAAACCAAGGAAACTACGAATCTCAGTTACATTTGTGGGTCTTGGACATTCTTCAACAACCTTTGTTTTTGCAGGATCAACAGTTATCCCATCTTTAGAAACAATGTGACCAAGGAAAGAAATTTGTTGCAACCAAAACTCACACTTTCTTAATTTCCCATACAATTTCTTTTATTTCAATGTTTGAAAAATAACCCTTAAATGTCTTTCATTCTCCTCTTTAATTTTAGAAAACACCAAAATATCATCAATGAAAACAACCACAAACTTATCCAAGAATTCATGGAAAATTCTATTCATTAAGTCCATGAATACAGCAGGTGCATTGGTTAGCCCAAAAGGCATTACTACAAATTCATAATAGCCATATCTTGTTCGAAACGCGGTCTTCGGAATATCTGCTTCCTTTACCTTCAACTGATGGTACCCCGATCTCAGGTCAATATTTGAAAAATACTGAGCTCCCTAGAGCTGATCAAACAAATCATCGATATGAGGCAAAGGATATTTGTTCTTAACAGTGATGTTATTCAAGGATCTATAATCAATGCAAAGTCTCATTGAACCATCTTTCTTTTTAACAAATAAAATAGGATCACCCCATGGTGATGTGCTAGGTCGAATGAAACCTTTCTCTAATAAATCTTTCAATTTCTCCTTCAACTCTAAAAGTTCAATTTGAGCCATTAGATAAGGGGGTTTTGAAATTGGATTAGCATTAGGAACTAAGTCAACAGTAAATTAAACTTCCCGATCTGGTATTATTCCAGGCAACTCATCAGGAAAAACATCACGATACTTATTTACCACTGGCACATCATTAATCTGAACAGTTCCTTAGTTTTCAACGATGTGTGCAAGGTAACATTCATTTCCATCTTTTACAAGTTTCTCGGCCTCTTGATATGTTATCAACAGTAAGGGTTCATTCTTGTACACAAACTGAAATTATTTCTAAAAAGAAACTTCTTTAGCTCTACAATCAATCTTAGCATGGTAAATAGAGATCCAATCCATACCCAGGATAACATCAAACTCTACTAGAGGTAAAACAATAAGGTTTGCAAGTAGGTTCTTTCCACAGATAAGGATAGGAAGATTCTTATAAATTCTTTTTGCCTCAACATTTCCCCCAGGTGTTTTTACCAAAAGTTCAGGAGTCATTTCTTGAGATGGTATTCCCATTTTACTAGAAAAGTTTTCAAAGATTAAAGAATGTGTAGAACCTGAATCAAACAACACACTGGCATAATCTGAAAAAATAAAGTACCTAATACAACTTCATTTGATGGCCTGACATCTGCTGAAGTAGTTGCAAAGGATTTCACCACCCCTTTCTGCTTATTTTCTAACTGCTTCCCATAACTCGAACTCTTTGTTGGACACTCGTTTGCATAGTGACCCATCTCATTGCACTTAAAACATTTCAATAACTGTAAATAAAATTTGGACTTACCATCACCTTGATCTTTTTCAGTGAAATCACGAGACTTATGTCCCATCTTACCACATCGGTAGCACTTTCCAGAATTCAGAAGACATTTCCCAGAATACCTTTTCCCACATTTATCACAAACTGGAAACTTAGTTTTCTTACTGTTAGACCTTTTCGAAGAATTCTTTCCTTTCTCCTGCCACCTCGGTCTCTTCTTCTGCTGGTTGTTATAGAACACTTGATCATTGGAAAACTCCATTTCCACCTTCTCAGCACATTGAACAAGATTTTCATAACTTTTGAACTCACGAGAAGCTAAATCCCTTCGATATTTTGGCTTTAATCCTGAGTAAAAATGATTTATTTTACTATCAAGGTCTCGGATAAAATTTGGAGCATACCTTTCCAATCGAGTGAACCTTTCTTCATAGGCAGCCACTGATTCTTCCTCTTGACTCAATTCCAAGAATTGATTTTCCATCCTATGTTGAACAACCTTAGGAAAATAATTCTCAAGAAACATACCTTTGAATTCATCCCAGTCGAGAGCATCAATCTCATCAGCATCTCGGATATTTTTAACCATCGACCACCACTGATCTGCTTCACCCTCCAAATGGTAAATAGCAAGACTAACCTTTCGATTGTCTAAACACCCCATGACATCGAAAATCTTCTCCAGTGCTTTAATCCACCCTTCATCTAGCACAAGGTCAAATGATCCTCTAAATGATGGGGGATGTTGCCTCATGAAATGTTCCACCACTGACATGTTCCTCTGCGGTTGATCTGGCTGATCTCATACATGGATACCACCACCATTTATCGCTTGAGTCAACTGCGCCATTACTGCAACAAACTGTTCTGTTCCAATTCCGACCATCTCAGGATGCTGATTTGGAAGGTTATTTCCTTATGTATTCCTTTCTAGCACTACTTCCCTGTTTCCTCTGCGGAAAACCATTCTGAACAAATATGTCTTAGATGAAGCAACATGGTAATCTTCAAATGCTATATCATTTCAATTTGACCATAAAAAAATATTTTTGGATAATCCTTTAATAGAATTATAACTCCTAAAGTTATCTAAACCGACCTCTGATAACAACTATAAGGCCCTAGACTTAAACATTACTTAATCTTGAGATATTTCAAGAATACACCTTGAGGATCTTTTCAGGTTTAGAGTTTTAGAGAATTAGATCATAAAACATGCATTACATCCCACATTTAAACAAAGTGGTTACAATAAAAGATAGTCTTCATTTTTTCCCATCAACGAAAACATATTTAAAATAAAACATGGATTCTTTCTTGACACTTCCTTGACACTATCATCATATCATGTACCCTTCCCTTGACCTGTGAAAAACATTTCAAAAACTTGGGATGAGCATAAAATCTCAGTAAGGGATCTAAAAATATGGAAAGGAAACATGAGTACATGTATACATAAGAATCAATGAAATCATACTCTACTCATAAAACATAAGCATGTTAACATACCTCATCAAATCATGAATAAATCATAGAAATCATAAGACATAAAGGTAACTTGATGCATTTATAACATTCTTACGTAGGGAGTAACCCTCTTGGTTACGTTTGGAATACCCATCACAATATATTACCTAAATCTCTTCGGAGAAACCTTAACGTTTAACTCCTTCGCGTTACCTAATGCATTGGAGAGCTATATCAGGCTCACCCGCCCTTAGTTTATCACGCAAACACCCATCTTCATAATAATGCCCAAGAACCATAACATAATCGTATCACATAAAACATGCACAAAGGAAACATAACATTTCCACTTTTCAATCATAAGATATCAATACAACACATTGATATAAAAACATTATGAAAACCATTTCCAATACCAAAATAAAAGAAAAGTAAAACATGGTATTTATTTTTCTTTTAAAAAAATGTATGGCTTGTAGAGGAAGTCGAAACTCAAATAACAGTCACGGCAGCGGAGAAGTCATTGTCGCCGCATACGTATGAAAAAAACATTTCCTTTTGTCATTTAGTAAAACGTTTCGTATAAAAAAGATTCATTTTGGATAAACATAAAATTCAAAGGGGTTTATACACCGTATAAAAGAAGGTTGTGTATAAAACAAAATATGCCTCAATGAAAGAAGATTGAGACGAAGTCCCATACCTCGTATCCGACTTGAATTGATCATTCCTTAATCTCCTGAATAATAAACTTGAGTTAATTTCTACTTGTTTAAGAACATTTTTAAATTTCATTATTCCTTTTATATCACTTATTTCCATGTCATGAACACTATGTAATTATTTAAGTTAATAACGGTCATTTTAACGATCATTGGTACTTGAGTCAAAAATAAACCCTTTATAATTACAAGTTGTTCATGTATCTATTATATCCAAGGTTATAATCATGATTTAGATATAATATATATCATATATATCCAGTATATACATGCATTTATAATATTACATAACGTTTAGAGGTAAGAAATGAAATGCACCGTTCATGGAGCACTACTGGAAATCAGATCTTTCCCAACGCTTCTATACCAATGGTTTGCAAAAACCGTTGGTATAGGTCCCCTTTCCCAACGGTTTTTCCAAACCGTTGGGAAAGGCCCCCAAATTGGCCACTTTTCCCAATGGTTTGGCTAAACCGTTGGGAAAGGTAGACCTATCCCAACGGTTTGGCCAAACTGTTGGGAAAGGCCCCCAAATTGGCCACCTTTCCCAACGGTTTGGCCAAACTGTTGGGAAAAGTGGCCCCAAAATTCAACATACTACACAGAATCAAAATCTCAACCAAAGACCTATACCAACGGTTGTTAAAACTGTTGGTATAGGTCTATACCAACGGTTTTAACAACCGTTGGTATAGGTACTTTCATTTTTTATCAGACCTTCGTACCGAGAACATTATATAACTCAAAATTTAAAATATTTATGAGAATACATATATATATTTATGTAATTATGATCACAAAAGTCATTTTAGGTTAGTGGTTGAGTCGTTCAATGATAAACGAGGGGTCCTGGGTTCAAATCCCAGCAGATGTTTTATTTTTGGAATTTATATACCAACGGTTCCATTACCGTTGGTATAGATTTCATATTACCTATACCAACGGTTTCCAAAACCGTTGGCATAGGTCTATACCAACGGTTTTTGGAAAACTTTTGGTATAGACCTATCCCAACGGCTTACTTGGCTACGGTTCTCCAAACCGCTGGTATAGGCTATACCAATAGTTTGGAGGCCTATACCAACGGTTCCAAACCGTTGGTAAAGGTTAGTTTTCCAGTAGTGGAGACGGTAAGCCGTACGCACGCATGAACGCTACTTTCATTTATAGTTTGTATTTTAGGGAATGGAATCATAATGATATAAAGTTATATTATAATTTCAGTATAATATCATATATAATACCATTAATTACATCATTTATACGTCCCACATATGGCATTAATGAATCAAATCACTTTGAGGGGGGGTAGTCCGCACTTCCTAAAATGAAGATATCACGTTTACCCATAATGGAAACCATAAAGGTATGACATAAATGAAAAATAAAGAAGCTTAAGTAAAACATAAACATGTTATATATCATATATAAATATAGTGTCATATTAATGACCACCTTTTAAGGTGTTAAAAGAATATTGAACAATCATTGTTTCGTGAGGCAGAAATTCGCCATCCACGGAAACAGTATGTTCTTTAACCATTAGATGTAGGTGTGTGTAAGTGTAGCTCTAATACTTCTTATAACAACATCTTAGTATATGGAAGATACTGGTGTTGTTACAAAAGAAATGAATAAAGAGTTTAGGGGGTTGGATAAGCAAAATAATACATAAGAACACAAGAGAAGACACTACCTTTAAATCGGATAACTCTTTTTGATTTGAGCTCAAAGGCTTCCTTGGGAAGACTTATGCCCAAAGTGAGGCTTCTAAGAGTTAGAGAGGGATGTGGAGAGACAAAATGGGAAGGTTTTGGCCGAGCCAAAGGCTTTGTATGTGTGGGTAAGGTGGTAGAGGTGGGGGCCTTTTATAAGAGGAGAGGAGGGGCACTCTTGGAAAGTTATAAAAGGATACATTATTATAAAATGATTTTAGGATTTAAAAGGTCCCAAAATTATATATTTCGAGTATAAGGTGATAATAGTTCGAAATACACCCACCCAATAGATTTTTGACATGTGTAGGTCTTAGATTTTATATTATCTTTTCATTTTATTTAAATCGTTAAATAATGAGGTCATCGCTGCATCATCATGGTTTCATAAATAATTTAATTTATTCAATGTCTAAAAATTATAAAGAAAATATCATGATGTATTAGATCTTTTTATCTTTCCAATTAATATTTATAGTCAAAAATATTACTTGTATAACCCCATTTAAAAATTATTTTAGTAAAACAACTCATGTTTGTGTCATTTTTACTTTTACTTTAAATAGAAGGAATTAATGTCTTTATCTTACCCAAGTGGCTCCATGGGGTCCCAAAAATCTACCCATGGGTTTTATTGGTCGTCCATGACACATAAAATAAGGGTAGTACATGTGTCTAGGTCATTTCATATTATTAAAACATTATTCTTACCTTAAATTACACTAATTACCTCTAATCGCGATTAAAAACTTAAAAGTTACTATTCACCAAAAAATTATTTTAATCCCATTGAACCACATTTTAATTCTTAATGAAAACCATGTATTCTGGATTTTTGAAATTCAAAACACAAAGGTGGTAAAATTTCATTTAAACGAAAAATCAGTTTTTTAAGTACCACTTAGTGGTTTCACTATTCATCAAAACTGAAGTTTTTCAGAAAAATACCAAAACTTCTCCCTAAGCTATATTTGATATTCCGAATTCAAAAATGATGTCTATTTTAAAAAATTCAAAAAATATAAGTTACATTAATTAATTTAATAATTAATTCCCGCTGTCAGAGCAAATAGCGTGTTTTTATGAAACAATAAGTATCAAAAGATTGACACTAGTTTAAGTCCAATTTCAAAGTGAAATTAATTCCAATGACCACTATTGGATTAAATGGTAAAAATATATTATAATTTAACTTTAAAATAAATTCAAAAGATAATATAATCATATAAATAAATTAGATTAAAAAGTGGTTTTGAATTAAAATACAACATTTTTCACTATTCGTTAAAAAAATGAACTTTATCGGAAAAATAACAAAAATTTACCCAAAGTAAATTTCAATGTCCCAATCATAAATAATAAGTTTATTTCGAAAAATAGAGCTTATAAAATTGTCAAAAGTTTGATTTAAAAATGGTTTGCCATCAAAAGGCAGTAAAATAATCTTTTAAAAATATTAGTGTATTCCATGCTTAAGATTGGATTTATTCTCATTTTAAGCCTCTAAAACACTATCTAATTCATTAATAGACATAGATAAAAAATATATATTATTCATTACTTACTTGGGATGTTACACAATCCATGCCCAAGATTGTGTCGAACTCCACTAAAGGAAGTATGCTGAGATTTGATGGGAGGTTCAGTCCATAAACATTAACCCAAGAGGAGTTATAAACCATGGATGCAATAATTTCCCCATTTTCTATTCTCACAGATAACTTGTCCTCTAAATTTTGAGGTGGTGTTTTAATAGTTCTACTAAACTTTCAAGATATGAAAGAATGCGTAGAACCAAAATCAAATAGTACGTTCACTATTATTGAATGAATAACTAGCATACCTGTCACCATATCATTGTCTGGCTCCACCTCAACAGTAGTGATAGAAAAATACCTTCCTTGTTGCCTTGGAGATTGTTGATGATTTCCTCTGACAACCCTCGGCTTAGAGAAATTGTTTTCATAATGCCCATTCTTCTTACAGTTGTAACACTACACTGTAGGATGAGTGTTGATCTGAACCTTCCTTTATTCTTCTGTATTAGTGGGATTATTCATATCCCATTGGAATTTTTTAGCCAAATGACCAAACTTTCCACATTTGAAGTAATTCTTGATTCCCTTTAGATAGTTCCTAGTATGATCCTTACCACAAATTTTACAAGGGGAAAAGTCAAGATTCTTTCCATCATGGGAATTGTTTGTTGAACCACCTAGGTTGTTCTCCATTTTTCGTTTCTTGTCACCAAGACCACGAGACCACTGAGAGACTCTAATATCCATTTTAACCTTGAGGGCACAACGAAAAATCTCCTCATAACTTTCAAAGTCTTGAACCGCCAATGCTTTTCATAGACTAGGCTTTAGTCCGCTAAAGAATAGATTCACCTTGATTTCGATGTTCATGAAAAAGACAGAGGCATACCTTTCAAGACTTGTAAATTTTTCTTCATACGCCCTAATGGACTCATCTTACTTCTACTTGAGTATGAGGAACTCTCTTTCCATCTTGAGATGAAGGGTTCGAGGAAAATATTTATTAAAAAACATCCTCTTTAATTACTCCCAATTCATGGAATAAATTTCCTCTTGGTACTTTGTATTCTTGATTAGTTTCCACCACTGATCAGCTTTCCCATCAAAATGATAAACCACTAATACAACTTTATCTTCTTTTGAGCACTAGAGGACAGAGAATATCTTTTCAATGGAGTCAATCCATTGTTATATGAGGAGGGGATCATAAGATCTTCTAAACATAGGAGGCCTTTTCCACATGAAATATTCTACAACAACTTTCTCTTTACTTAGAGGAGGAGGTCATTCCGCATGATTCGAGTTATTATTCATAACTTGAGCCAGCTGAGAAAGTACTGTCATGAAGTTTTGAGCACCCGTTCCCATCATATCAGGAATATCATTAGAGAAATCCTCACATTGTCTATCACATTTATTTTTAGAACGTGTTATTCTATTTCCCTCCATTAACCAAGAAAAATAATGTATAATTAGAGGGCTTGAATACTAAGAAATTGAGCATAAAAAGGAAAATTTGAACATAAAAGGATAAACTTGTAAAGGAGAAGTATATCCTAACTTGTGATTCTGTAGGTTTAAATATAGGTTATCCTAGATCTATTTCTTAACTTATATTCTTATGGGATTTTTTTGTCCCTTAATAATGGTTTTTACTAAGATCATGAATCTACCAAATCATATTCCCTGGGAGTATCAATACCAAGAGTGTAGCAAGGCCTATTGTCATGTACTGGGATACCCTGGGTTAAGCCCAAAACTCCTTGTTGGAGTTTTCAATCCTAGGTACATCTGTGATAGAGTCACCACTACCTATTTGTATCCAGATAGGGGTGTATTTTCTTGATAAACCAATTACTCTATACTTACCAAAACTTAGGGGTGTTTTCTTATACTTAGTCTCATCTTTAAGGTTCTCACTAATTTTCTCTATTCCTAATCTCCAAAAAAAACTAAACCATCCTCTGATACCAACTGTAGCGACCCTATCCTTTTTTCATATAACATTACATGTTTTTAAGTATAATTATACATCAGAGTACAAGCCAAGGATCGTTAAGTATAGTGTCTTGGAAGACTTGGTACATAAAACATAAAACATGGGGCTAAAAACACTTCTTTATTTAATCTCTATAAAGAGATACTTACTTCATTTGAGCCCTTACATCTGCATAGGGTACCCTGGGGAACACATGAGAAAAGGGATGAGATAAAAATCCCAGTAAGGGAATGAAAATAAGAATACAACTTAAGCACAAGAGTTAGGAGGCATGACATAATGATATCAAAAGTATGGAACATATGAAATCATATCATATAAACAGGAGATCATATAAACATGGAATCATATAAACATGGAATCATATAAACATGGAATCATATAAAAATGGAATAATTATGAAACATGTATTTATTACAGGTCAAGGCTAACCTCCAATCCCATTTCCCATTTTAGTACTGGTTAAGGCTAACCAACAATCCTGTTTCCCATTTTAGTACGGGTCAAGGTGAATCGCCAATCCCGTTTCACATCACATATCATGAGACTTAACTTTACCCAATGCATTGGAGTGTTATATGTGAAAAACCATATCAAAATTTTTATGAATATTTTTTCCACATAAACAATCATACATAATCAACCATACATAAACATAAGGGTACCCATGGAAAGAATTGGGTACCACAATCATGACATAAAGCATAACTAATGGGTGTATCATGAAAGTGTCCAGGAAAGAAATAGATTAGAAGATACATAGACATTAATAAGGTAAAATTGGAATATAATATGGTATGTGATGTCAAATAGAAGTGACAACATATAAGAAATGTATTTGAGAAACATTAGCATTAAAACATTTTTGTGAGGTTTTAAGGAAAATACTATAGAGACTTTAAAATAAAAAAGAGGAAAATATTTTATACAAAACCATAATTGAAAAAATAAGGTTTTCATAATAAAAAGAATTATTTTATATAGACAATGGTGGATTAAAAAATAGGATAGAGTGCACTTGAAATTGGGTAAAAATTCGGGAAGTTCCCTTAAAACAGATTTGCTTATCGGAAAGTTCTAAGGAGGGAATCTTTTAAAAACATGTATATCCCCAAAATAGAGTGATGAAAGGGTCTTCATAAATAAATTTTGTAAAACTACACATAATTTATAATATGTACATAAATAGATAAGATAAATCCATTTTGATATAAATAAAGATAAGGAAACCCGAAAGAACATAGAAGGTTCGGGTAGAATTTGTCACGGTTTATCAACATCGTATCGAGTGTACCTAAGAGGGGCTGATGAGAGAGAAAAGGGATTTATCATCACTTATAAATAATTAGGGCAGTATGGGGGAGGGGATAAATCATACCCCATCATTTTGTATTACACACAAAATGGCATAACATAGAGGACAATCTTGAATAAAATAGAAATGAAGAGGATCCCTTACCTTAAGTCCGGTGGTGTTTTCCACTTTTTATTGATGACCTGAATAAAAAAATTAGGTTTATTAATTAATAATTCCATAAACTTATATATATTTAATTGATTTAGTATAACCTGTTAAAGTTTAATCTTGGACTTTTGATAAGTTAAGATGTTCAATTTTATTGTTCGGGTATGTTTGTTTCCTTAACTTTCATTACCGGTTTACTTATGAACGGATAATCTTATAACATGAGAATGGTTGTCCAGAATTTAATTCATAGGTTATTAGTGAAAAAACAGAATATTAAATGGTTGTAAAAATCCATTTAGTTATTGGGAGTGGAGATAAATTATTATATAAAACCTTAGTGATAACCATTTTGGTTAATCAGTGGGTTTGATTACAATGAACATGTTTTGCTTTATAACTTAATACCATTTGTAACAAAGGATTAAAGAACCTTAACTAGGATATATTACATATATATAATCTGGTTCAAACATAACAAAAAATGTTTCATGACCATAATTAATGATGATAATAGAAATTGATAAACCGTTGTCCTTGAATGTGCTAAATTAGCACATCTCAAATGGTGTTTTCATTTCTTTCAAATAAAAGATGGGGAAAGGAGAGAAGATAATGAAATATCACATTATCATAACAACATTATAGTACATATATGTTTATAGAGTTATCATAAAATTTGGGTGAAAGGGTGATGAGGAAAGAAATAAGAAAAGAAAAGAACTTAAATAAAAGAATTGGAAAGAAGATTTTATCTCTTGAGTTTATCTCCTTTGAGAACCTCTTAAAGGGAGAGGCTTGGGTATTTTGAAGAGGATAGGGGATTTTGAATATGGTTTAGGAGCTTGGAGAGATATTTGGGCAGAATATTGGCAAGGCACAAGGCTTGAGATTAGTGAATAGAAGAGGGAGTGAGGGGGGGGGGGGTTATAGTGGAGGAGAGGAGGGTTTTCATAATATTATAATAATTAATTTATTATTTCTTCAAAATAAAAAAAATAATAAGTATTAAATGACCAAGAATAGTAATAAATGAATGTGAGTTAGAACCAATTGGGCTTATATCAACAGATCATCATCAATGACTCAATAAATCCATTATATAGCATTTATCATAAATTATCGTATTTTACTATTCACAAAAAATTATAGTATTTCAAAAAAATCCCAAAAATTAACCCTAAATTTTTTTCGATGTATAGAATCCAAAAATGAAATCAATTTTTCAAAAATTATTTTCTAAATATGATTAATTTAATATTTAACTAAAATCATAATTTATTATTAAAAAACCAATTTTAAAATATTAATTTACTTATTATAAAATATAGGTACATCATACTTTAACTTGACTATTATTTTTATACTATAATAGGTAAGGTTAATATTTATTAGGTTAAATCACTATTTATAAGGTTATGTTACGATTCACCAAAAATTAAGTTTTTCTTATCGGACTCCAAATAACTTTCTGATCGCAACTGTGTATGTCAGATTTTCGAAATTCCAAACACAGAACTAAAAAAATTAAGTTTAAAGGTCACATAACACTTAGTATTTCATTATGTTGTGATTTCATGTGATTATATGACATAATTATATGAAAGGAATTTCAATTAAAGACTTTGGGTCGTTATAGTTTGTGAAGGGAATGCATCTGAGAATAAAGGGAGCATCTGTGTTGGAACTGTCCATGAAGGGAAACCACTCCTACACAAATTTGGTATGTATAAATGTTATGGTATTCTATTTTTAATTAAATATTGTAATGTATGGGTTTTAATAGAAATATATAATTCCCCACCCAAGTCAAGTTTGTGTCCATGAATGGAGGAACACACATGTTTTGGCTTCTGTGGTAGCTAGGCCTAGAACAAAGGATCTAGGAATAATTACATGTCTTAATGGAATGATTTTAAATTAATACATTGTTCTTCAGGGTGATGAAATGGATTAAAAAAATCAAATGAAAAGGCTCCTCCATGATAAGGGTTGAAGCATCCTGCTGTTTAATGTCATGCAACCAG
Source organism: Viscum album (assembly GCA_963277665.1). Lineage (NCBI taxonomy): Eukaryota > Viridiplantae > Streptophyta > Magnoliopsida > Santalales > Viscaceae > Viscum > Viscum album. Next base: position 1,137,524,458 of record OY728122.1, read on the forward strand.
GACATGGACCATACAGTTTAATGTCTTACAATAAGAACATTGAGGGATATGGTTTAAGGTCATTTAGCTTTGAATGAAAGATTATCAATTTTATCTTTCATGGTAATCTACCCTAGAATGTTCCATCATCTTTAGGCATGATGGGGGAAGGTTAAAAATATGGGGGATTCTGGATCTGAAAAGTGATGCAGGAAAAGTATGCAAGGAATGACAACATACCATGTTTCAAAAGTAGTTTCCGGTATAATGTTTTTGAAGATTATGAAGATAGAGGAGGTCTCTCATGAAATAGAATGTGCCTCTGGTTGGAAGGACATTTTATTGGGTGACTTATTCAAATAAAAATGGGATGTATCAATTCATATGAAAATAATAACATCCTATGACTGACATACCCTTTTGGTGGGAGACTTATGAAAATCTAGACTGAGGCATATTAATGCATAGTCCGAAAAAGGTGTCCTTAGGAATATGAAATTCCATTACTGATGAATGAAGAAATCTTATAGAGATTCATATTTACCCAGGAACATAGTTTTGTTTTTGGGAGGAAAGAGCCTAAATATGGAAGTAGTATTTTATGTCAAAATTAGCCAATAATAGGGATAGAATTTTCCCTATGCGGGTCTAACCCATATGCAAGAAAGGGGGATTTTTTCTTTTATTATGGCTAGACCCAAGTCATAGGATCCAGGCATCACTACGTATCCCGTCAAAGATTGAATTAGGTCACACGCAGTTCTTGGAGAGATTCCCCAGACTAATTGAATTTTTGTGTGGATAAGGGGATTTTTTTAAAATAGGATCACAAGCGGGGTGAGAACCCATACCAGACTCTCCTGTGTAGATCCAGATCATACCTAGGAGAGTGGGGGAATTTCCTATAATGTGGCTGGATCAGGATGTAGGATCTAAGTGTCACTACATATCTCATCAAATCAAGAATTAAACCACACATATTTATTGAATTTACATCATACAAGGTATGCCAATCATACAGTTTAACATCATATGGTGATGAAGTCTAGTGTGCCTTTTAAGTTCTTGAATACAAGACCATGTTAACCCTGATGTGAAATGATATACATTAATCATGTGGAGAAGCCTTTAAAAAATCATAATCCCATATGATCTATGCTCAGTGTAGAGACCCGAGTTTTCTGGATTTTGAAATCTGAGCATAAATTTAAATTTTTGTTCTCTGGTGTTCATAAGGGGTGAAATGGTCATTTTTCCCTAGAGTATGGTTTCGTATATTTTTTCTGAACACTATGTTGATATAAAAATATGGTGTTTAACCTAGTACATGAGTTTGGTAGAATACCAAGTAGTTGGATTTTTTGTTGAATATTTAATATTTAATTAATTAAATATTAAATTATTTTCATAGGTTTGGGTGGTGATATATTTTGAACGAAGCATCGTATTGGGATTATGACTCCGCGGTTGAGCCTGGAATATGGGATTTTTCCTAGGTGAGGTATAAACTTGCTTCGGGATTCCAGGGTTTTGGATGACAATTAAATTGGCGATTGATAAATTAATTAAATCAATTAATTAAATTGATAAAACAAACCCCCCATTTCGGGGTTCCTATGCATGGAAGAATGGGGAGGGAGCCTCCCTTGTGCATGATAGCCAGATCGAGAGGTGAGGAGGAGGAGATCCTATAAAATTCCATCCATGGCATAGATCAGGCCCAGATCTAGGTGCAACAACTTTTGGGAGTGTATTTGGACCCAAAGATTCATCATTTACACCATGAGGTAGGAAATACTTTGAATTTTATGCCCCTATCCTCATAGTTTAGTTGTTTTTATGTTTTAAAGCCTTAATATGATTTATGGGGACCCCATGGGGGCCGATCTATGATTATTTGTGAAAAAATGGGGGGTTTTAGGAGGATTATAGGGGTTTATGGTTTGAAAAACCCGGCTACATGACATGTATTTTGAAGTAAAACACATAATTTGTTCTTACTATTTAGGAAAGAAGAGAAGAAGATGACTACCTAGCATGTAGTCTAGAGGACATGCCGTGTAGTTTCACATGGTGTGTGGCTGAGTATATGGCTAGATGACCCATGTAGGGGGTACACGACTGTGTAGGGTACACGACCATGTAAGGTATACAGCCAAACCCTTTGTGGGTGACACACCATGTGTGATTATATGACTAGATAGGGATACATGGCTAGGCGATGTGAGGTACATGGGTAGGTACCCCATGTAAGGTACACACTGTGTACCCGATTTACACACCGTGTATTTGGGGCTTGACACGCCAAGTTCAGTTGGAGTACACACCCATATGGGGTGATGAGAGTACACACTATGTGCTCGGGTATACATGTTATATACTACCCTTTTGTTACCCTTTTTATGGTTTTGAATGTTTTGACACCCCATAGATGGATTTTTACATGAGATGAGTCAATTTTGAATGTTTTCCTACATAGATCATGATGGTGGAATTATTTCAGCATGTAGTGATTGTCTAGATGGTGTTATAGACCATGGTGATTTATTATGAGGATTTAATTGAGGTTTGGATTAGGACACTCTAGTGGGTTGGGTTGAGAGTTATGAGTCTTGGATGTGGGTTGTGATCTCGGTGTTAGTCTTGGACTGAGTGTGCTAGGGTGTTCTGCTTGAGGTTTCTTGGATGGATCCTAGAAGGTGGGATTGAGTAATATCACTAGTGAGATCTTGGTTTGTCCCTACATATCATGACTAGTTTCTTGAGGTCATATTAGTTGAGGTTTATATTCTATGTTTTAGGACTAGGACATTTGGAGACTTTGGTGCTTGGTTGACATTGTAGGTTGAATATATTTGATCGGGTGTTGTTATAACATTGAGTTAAGTATGAGGTACTGATGAGAATTCCCTAGTGGTCTAGTTTTTGGTTAAGTGATCTTTGGATGCTGTGGTTGGATATTGAGAATTCCCCTATGGCATGGGTTTGCTTTTGGATGCCTTGTTGGCATATTATTGATGAAGGATTGGTTGGAGGCCATTGAGGTCCGATCAAGGATTTTTTTTGTGACATGGCTTGGCTTGAGAGTTGGTTGTTAGTATGGATTGAGAGGGGATTCCTTCGTTTGAGTGCTAGTTTTTAGGATCCATAGGGATGCCTCTGTTTATGTTTGGTCCTAGAGGGTCGAGTGCTGACCTGATTGATAAAAAGACCCTGAGTGGGTGAATGTTCCTAGTAGTTGTGATTATGAATGTTCCCTAGGGACTCAAGATATTGTATGATCCAATGGGATGATGTGTTGATGTTTGAGATGGATTTTTATCCATCCCTTGTTATGTTTATTTTTTTTGAGGTTTATACTTGGATTATGCCCACATGGTAGTTTTTTATGGTTGCGTTTCCATGTTTTGGAACCTACTTAACTGGTATAAGATGTGATGGCTGAGAGATATGGACAAATGATCCATAAGTATGGTTCTAGATATCTATTTTTGGGATGGTTGTAATGATTCTATATATTGGTACTGATATTTAGTTATGGTTTGAGTACTGGACTAAGGTTCTGGGTACGTTGTTTTATGATGTTGAGTAAAGTGGATGTGATACCACATGTCTATGGTTTTGTGCTAGAATAAGGATCTGGGAATGTGTAGTTTATATTTTGGTTTAGGTTTCGTACTGATGCTCTAGGAACCACTGATGTTATGTATGGAATTATTGTGGAGGGACATACATGGTGTTCTGATTCCTAGATAGATTCATGAACTTATGATCCATGTTTTCTAACCTATGATTAATTTTTTGGGATGTTGGACTGATTCTCCATTCCCTGGTGCACCATAGTTTTTAGGGGAAGGAATGATGCTCCTAAATTCAAAGATATGGATGTGGCATTTTATATTAAGGTTGGGATGGTCAGATTTTTCTTCTTCTAATTCCTGGTTGAATTCATGGAACAATTCTCTTTGTTTTCTGACTTGTGACCTAGTGATTGGGATGACTAGACATGGAATACCAGACCCCAGTTGGACACTTGGATTGTGGTTCCTTGTGTTTTGACTAGTGAATTTTGTGAATTATGGTTGGGATGGTCAGAAAGAACATTCAAAATCCTGGTTTTATACTTGGACTGATGTTCTAGACATGATTGACCTGACATGTGGCCTAGGTGCTAGAATGATGCTCCAGGAACCGTATTTATGATCCTTGAGATAGACATCAGACTGATGGTCTGGTCTTGGTATTACTTTTGTGTTGTATCTGGGATAAATGTGTTGAGGTTCTAAGTATGATATAATGATGGTTTGTGAGGAATTGATATGGCATGACTTGGATTTATATCCTAGATGATAGGACTATCGTATAATGGGTTATAAAATGACCAGGTATGGCTGCGACTACCATGGATATGAAGCCCACAGGTTATTTGGGCTGCACAATCATGGAGATGTGCTTAAAGACACATCAGAATTGGCCGAAGAAGGTATGGTTGATCAAGGTCTTGGACCTAAGGATCAATGATTATTTTGTTTATATTTATTTTCATTTATGTTTGGACTAGGCTGAGCATATTTCATGAGCATGCACTTATGAAATCAGTTATAGGTTCACCGTTGGGAGTGGCCTACTGATATTTATTTCTCACCCTCTATACATACACCTTGGTAGATTTATAGACCTTATGTATGATTTTAGGTTGATCATGGATGCATGATGGATAGAGTGGAGGCCCAAGATTTCATGGTTGAGTGGGATTCTCTTGTGGAGTCAACTGGTCGGACAGGAGTAACTTGACAGGGTACTGGAGAGAGGGTATGTGTTACAAATCAGAGTTAGTTGTAGGGCCCATTTTATTTATTTTCCAGTTATTTATTTTGTATATGTGATAAACCTATTGGGAAATATTTTTTGTATATATATCATGGATATTAGAGCTCTTACTGTATTTCATTTTATTACAACATGTTTCAGTTTTAGTGTATCTATTATTCTGTATTACTATGATGTGTATGATGTTTGGTCATTTACTTCTAGTTTTTCACTCTGATATGGGGATATAGTCTCCTCATAGATGCACTTAGACCCCTACTTCTAGTTGGAATCCTTTGGTATACGTGGAGGCGTGCTTAAGGTCTTGTGGAAAACTGGCTCAGGGCACCAGTTTAGTGGCTATTGGTCCAGGACGTTACAAAGTGGTATCAGAGTAGTTAATTTCCTATTATTTCACTATTCAGGGTTTGGTAGATATGAGGTATAGGAATTATTCAGATCTTGTGATGGATACTGGGCTAGTGCGTCAGGAAAACCTGACCCGGTAGGAAGTCTAGGTTATCAGGGGCTAAGATTGTTGTTCTGTTTTGTGATATTAAAGTTGTATATGATTTTCTCTTTGAGAAATGCACATGTTGTTTGGATTTTATGTTTTTTATGGATTTCGGGCTCTTTTCCTATTGAAAATCGGTCTATGATTTGGTTTTTACTATTGTCCTATAGAGGAAATAGACATCGCATGCATCATGATAGGCACGCAGGATCCAAATGTATAGTCCTTCTAGTGTGTGATTTTATAGATTTCCTTATGATGGTAGGTTACATGGATCTATGGTGAGATGCTAATCTATGAGGACATTGGTGTGGTTCTTGTGTATGGTTGGTTCAGTGACCCTAGTGGGTCAGTATGGTAAAATTATGGGATTGTTAGACCCCTTTTGGGTGGTTTTTTTAGGTTGGTTGTATGTATGGGTCCTCTAGGAAGCGATCATATGTACAGATGCTCAGAGAGGATAGGATCCCTAGTTATGGGTAGTGGGTTTGTATATGATTCCTTTATAATGTGAGACCCTATAAGAGGGTGCTTTGTTTTTCTGATGTTGCGTGATGATGAGATGGGTGCATGTTGATGCCCTGTGATTTTTGGTCTTTTGTGAGTTATCCTAGACCTAGGTGGTTAGACCTATTGGATTGACACGAGGCTTGATCGTTAGGGATAGGTGGGAGAACCTATTATCCCTTTTGATGTGAATCCATAGTAGAGAGTTAGTGTTGTTTGAATTTTGAGGGTGACCTATGAGAGGGGTTTATAGGGGAAGGTTCATTCAGGTGACTAGCTTAAGAAATGGTTTTCCAGGAAGGTTGAGCCCAGTGCCTTTGAGTTGGATCAGGAGCATAGTAAGTTCTCAATTTTTCATGGCTAGAGATTGTGAGCTGATTTTGGTGTAAGGTGACACACTATTTTCAGAGTAGGTTTTGTGGTTTGGTTATACAAGGGCGTGTGATGGTTTTGTGATAGTGGAATCTTGGGGACACAAGCACTGGTGATGTGCTGTATTGTTTGGTTTGTGGATCATACATTACCAGGGTGTACATACAAGGTGTTTTATTTGGGTAGAAATCCATGAATGGGATGAGAATCATTACGGGTGTGATGAAAGTCATACAATCATGATGACCCGATGCCCTTGGGATAGAACTATGATTTTCTGGAATGGATGGGGTTGTAGTGGTATTTGATGACAACAACTCAGTATACTTTCAATTTTGAGATGATAATTCCCAATATCTTGACATCATCCTAACTATGCTAAGATATTGTTGGATTATTTCCATACTATAGAGATGTTTCCTTGGGTTAGTAAGGGGCCTCCAAGAAGGTTGTTCTCGTGGATTGGTGTGTGTGAAGACGTATAATGGGGAGCACCCCATCAAATTTTTATGGGTGAGGTCCCTGTGGTGGATCAGATATCTATGAATACCATGGTTTTAATTATCAGATGTTGGGAATAGGTAATGGTAGATATTTTGTTTGTCGCTCTAGTGGGAGCAATATGCCCATGTCTATTTCTGAGGTTTAGTTGTGACTGGGGCATGGTATGTGGAAAAGATGTTTGGTTGTGAGGCAACAGTAAGGATATTTCTATGGTGGGGAGCACCATTAGTTTTATGAAACGTTTTAAATGATGTTATAAAGTCTTAGTATGAGAGGGTGTATTTAGGAACTATCCTACTAGGCTGTTAATGGCGGAAAGTAGTGGATTGGCCTTTGATGGGTTGTACACCCTCTCTTCAGAATTTTGTAGAGAAACTTGGTTGACATATTTGGGTAGAACAAAACTAGTTGATCTTGAATTGATGAACAAGGTGGTTTGGGATGTGTGGTTGGAAGACCACCTAGTATTCTTGAGGATGATAAGGTTTATGGTGGGGAGGTTGTAGAGACCCAATTTTTATTGATTTTGAAATTAGAGCATAAAATTATTTTTTTTGTTCTTGAGTGATCATAAAGGATGGAATGGTCATTTTACCCTAGTATATGGTCTTAGATAATTTTTCTGACCACTCCATTGGTCCCAGAATAGGGTTTTTACCCTAGTAAAAGAGTTTGGTGGAACACTGAGTAGTTGGAGTTTTGGTGGAATATTTAATATTTAATTAATTAAATATTAAATTATTCATGCGGGTTCGAGTGGTGATATATTTTTATTGGAGAATCATATTGATATTATGACTCTTCAGTTGAGTCTAGAATAGAGGGTTTTTTCTAGGAGAGGTATAAACTCATTTCAGGATTCAAGTCTTGGGATGACTATTAAATGGGTGACTGACTAATTAATTAGATTAAGTAATTAAATTGATAAAACAACCCCCCCAATTTTGGGCTTCCTATGCATGGAAGAAGGGGTAAGGAACCTACCTCATGTTCATTGGCTGGATTGAGAGGGTAGAAGGAGGATATGCCACTAGAATCCGTCCATGGCATATATCAAGATCAAGTTGAGGTGCAACGACTTCTGGGAGTGGATTTAGACCCAAAGCATCGACGTTTATGCCATGAGGTAGGCTGATTTTTTAGTTTTATTCTACGATCCCTGTATTTTAGTTGTTTTTAAGTTTTAAATCCTTAATATGATTACCAAGGAACCCATGGGAGTCGATCTGTGCTTGTTTGGAAAAAAAGGGGGTTTTGAGAGGATCATAAGGGTTTTTGGTTAAAAAAAACCCGACAACACAACATGTGATTTAAAGAACACATGCCATGTGTTCTTCATGTTTAGGTAAGAATAGAAGAAGACAACTACATGACATGTAGTTCAGAGGACACACCGTGTAGTTTCACTCAGCATGTGGCCGAGTACATGGCCAGATGACCCATGTAGGGGGTACACGTCCATATAGGGTACATGGCTAGACCCTATGTGGGTGACACACCATATGTGATTACACTACCAGATAGGGATACATGTCCAAACCATGTGAGGTACACAGGTAGGTACTCCGTGTAAGGTACACACCATGTACCTAGTTGACATGTTGTGTACTTGGGGTATGGCATCCCAAGTTCTGATGGAGTACATGCCTATATGGGGAGATGGTAGTACATGTCGTGTGCTTGGGTAGACATTCCATGTACTACCCTTTTATTACCATTTTTTGGGTTTTGGATGTTTTGACACCTCTGAGTTAGATTTTTACATGAGGGGAGTCCATTTTGAGTGTTTTTATGCATAGGTCATGATTGTGGAATTCTTTCATAATGTAGAGGTCGTCTGGATGGTGTTTTGGAACATGGTGATTTTGTAGGAGGATTTTACTGTGGTTTGGATTAGGATTCTCTAGTGGGTTGGGTTACAATCTAAGAGGCCTAAATGAGAGTTATAAGATCAGAGTTTGGATTAGCCTGAGCATTCCAAGGTGTTTTTATTGAGGTTCCTTAGATGAATCCTAGAAGGTGGGATTGAGTATTATCATTGGGGAGATCTTGGTCTGTACCTATGTGTCAGGACCATTTTATAAAGGTTAGTGCAGTTCCGGTTTAGATCTTATGTTTGAGGATCAGGGTAGTTAGATCCTTTAGGGATTGGTTGACATAATAGGTTGATGATATTTGGTCGGGTGCAATTGTAGCATTGATTTGAGTTTGAGGGACTCTTGAGAATTACCTAGTGGGATGGTTTCTAGTTAAGCGATCTTTGGATTCCATGGTTGGATATTGAGAATTCCCATGTGGCATGGGTTTGCTTTTGGATACCTTATTGGCATGTTGTTGATTGAGGATTGGTTAGAGGCCACTGAGGGCCTCTTGAGGATGTTTCTTGTGATAGGGCTTGGCCCAAGAGTTGGTTGTTAATAGGGATGGGGAGGGGATTCCTCCACTTGAGTTCTAGTTTTGAGGATCCATAGGGATGCCTCTGTTTATGTGTGGTCCCAGAGTGATGAGTGTGGGTCTAATTGATAGGATGACCATGAACGAGTGTGTGTGCCTAGTAGTTTTGATTATGAATGTCCCCTTGGGACTCGAGATGTTATATGAGATGATGGAATGAGATGTTTATGTCTGAGATGGATGTTTATCAATACATTTTAATGTTTTTTTTATCTTGATACTTGGATTACACCCGTGAGGTGGTTTTTTATGGATGGGATTCCATGTTTTGGAACTCATTTGACTGGTATGGGTTATGATGGCTCAAATAGCTGGATAGATGATCCATAATTATGGTTTCAAATATCCATTTTTGGGATTATTGGACTGAGGATTCATATCAATATAGATAGTTAGTTATAGTTTGTGTGTTGGACCGTGGTTCTGGGAACACTGTTTTTATGCTATTGAGTAAAGTGGATGTGACGTCACATATATGTGGGTTGGTGATGGACTGAGGCTCCAGACATGTGTAGTGTATATATTAGTTTAGGTTCTAGAACTATGCTCTTGGTACTACTAATTTTGTGTATGTAACAATTAGGTATGGTCGTATATGGTGTTTTGAGTCCTGAATGGATTCATGGACTGATGTTCCATGTTTTCCAACTTGTGATTAATGGTTTTTGTGTTGTTAGACTGATGCTGCACTCCCTAGTGCACTGTAGTTTTTTGGGGAAGAATTGATGCTCCTAAACCCAAGTATATGGACATGGCATTCCGTACTGAGGTTAGGATGGTCTGAAATGGAGTTCCAATCCCCGGTTGGATTCATGGATTGATGCTATGTGTTTTTTTGACTTAGGACCTAGTGGTTGGGATACCTGGACATAGGACACCAGATCTCAACTGGACACTTGGACTGAGGCTCCTTATGTGTCGACTAGAGACCTTTGTGAATTATGGTTGGGATGGTCGGATAGAGTGTTCTGAATCCTGGTTTTATACTTGGACTGATGCTCTAGACATGATTGAATTAACATGTGGCCTAGGTGCTGGATTGATGCTCCAGGAACCATTATTATGATCCTTGAGATACATGTTAGACTGAAGGTCTAGGCTTGGTAGTACTTTTGTATGGTATATGGGAAATATGTGTCAAGGTGCTAAGTATGATATAATTTTGGGTCATGAGGACTTGGTATGGGATGACTTGGATTTGTATCCCAGATAATAGGACCATTGTAAGATAGTTTCCAAAATGGCCAGGTTTGGCTACAACTACTATGGATATGGAACTCGTAGTTTCATATTCATGGAGAAATTCTCATAGAAACTATGAAATTGGCATAAGTAGGTATGGTAAATTGAGGTCTCGAACCTAAGGATCGATGGTTTTTTTGTTTATATTTATTTTCATTTATGTTTCAGTTAGGCTGAGATTATTGCATGATCATGAACTTATGGAAGCAGTTATAGGTTTACCATTGGGGGCGGAAAACTAAGATTTATTTCTCACCCCTTATACATGAACCTTGGTGTACTTACATACCTTATGTATGATTTTAGGTTGAGTACAAATGCACAATGGATAGGGAGGAGGCCCAAGATTTCATGGTTGAGCAAGAATCTTGTGTGGAGTCAGCTGGTTGGTAAGGAGTAACTTGATAGGGTACTAGAGACTAGGTATGTGTTACAGACCATATATTACAGTAAACACTGTTGTATTTATTTTCAAATTATTTATTTTGTATATGTGATCGGCCTAGTGGATGATAATTTTTGTATATATTTCAGGGTTATTTGGGTCCTTAATTTATTTTATTTTATTAAAACATGTTTCGGTGTCAGTTTATCTATTCTTTTAGCATTACTATGATGTGTATGATGTTTGGTCATTTACTTCTAGTTGTGAAATCTGATATGGGGGTATAGTCTCCCCACAAATTCACTTATACCCCCACTGTTAGTCGGAAACCTTTGGCATATGAAGAGGCACACTTTAGGTCTTGTGACAAACTAGATCGGGGCACCGATTTAGTGGCTACTAGACTGGGACATTACACCCAATGTGAGAACTTTCACCATATAGAGGTGATTAAAAGGAAAGACCAATGAATTTTTATTTAGTGGTGTTTAGACCATGATATAGGATATGAGTTTCATTAAGTATCTCATAAGGGAGATATTCAAGCCATACATAGTTCTAGGATCTTATTGCCGAATTAGAGGGGTGTTAACCATGAAGTTTATCATCATACTGTAAAAAAGAAGGTTACCTGATGTGAGAAAGGAAGGAATGAATCCACATAAACACTACTTAGCCATTTGGGAAATTTCCTTATGAGAGGCATCTCATATTTGTGTCACAAGGCTTCCTGAGCTGGTTTCCCAGGGCATCCTATACTTGGTACATAGTGTAAGACTACATTTTAACATCATGTGCTGAAGGTTCTTTCATAAAGTTTAACATCATGTGACAAGGATTACATAGTGTTTTTCAGTTTTAGGTCATATCTCTAGGACCATAGTTCATGGAAATGATGATTGATATGAGGATTAATGAGCCATATATGTTCTGGTGTACTTTTGACACGAAGAAGGAAATTATAAACAAAGAAATTGGGGGTTCTTGGACCACGAGAAGTGATATGGGACAAGTATAAAAGGAATTATAATGTACTATATTCGAAAATAGGTTTCTATCATAATGTTGTTGGAGATTATGAAGATATAAGAGGTCTCTCCTAAGGAAGAATATGCCTATGTTTGATAGGACCTATTGGTGGGCGACTTATACGAAGAAAATTGGGTTGTATCAATGCATTGTTAAAAAATGTAATCCTTTGAATTATGGGCCCTTTTTGTGGGAGAATTATGAAAAATGAAATGGGGAATATCATTTCATATCCAGACAAAGGTGTACTCAGGAAGCTAACATTCTATTACCTATGGATATAGAAAGATTAATGAGATCCAAAAATTTCTAGGACAAGGAGTATGTTGTGTGGAAGGAATATTCCTAAGCACAAGAGAAACACTTGGACTATCATTGACCATGGATGGTGATGTCTCCTACATAGATCTTTGATATAAAGGAGAGGTATAGTTCTATTTCCATGATAGGTTCATGAATGAAGGAACCTGAATTGAGGTCACCTTCAAAGATCTCTGTTTGTATGCAGGGGAGGGGTTTTTTTTTCTTCTTGGATGGGATGAGTAAATAGGGTCTGGGTGTCACTATGCATCCAATTGGGATGAGAATGATACAAAATGTAGTTATAGAACATAGGTGGGGTGGGAGACCAGCACCAAGGATTGTGATCCTTTTAAGTACAGACTGAAAGGGTTATGCATTTTTACATCATGAAACAAGGGTTTGAACAATGCAGTTTTAAGTCATGCAAAAAGGATGTTGTCATATAGTTTAACATATTGTGACTAGGATGTTATGCTATATAGTTTAAAGTATTAAAAATAATACTATGGTGTTTTTTAGTTTTAGGTCATATGACTAGGATCATATATCGTTCCTTTTAAGGTCATACATATATGACCATGATGGTATGCAATTTAACTTCACACAACAAAGATGAAGGGAAGACCTATAGTTTAACATCATTCATCCAGGATATAATTTTATTTTATTACATGAAATATTTATTGAGGAATATTGCATTGGTAGGGGACATAATAAGCTCTCTATACATCTAGATCAGGGAATAGGCTCTATTGGAGTGTACCTTGTGCAGGTTATAAGGTCCCACCCACTTTGGATCAAGCGTTAGAGGTTTTCTTCCTAGTATCATCGGGGTCCCAAGGACTGGCACTAGTTATCCTTGAAGGAATTAGTGGAGCTATAATTTCTTGTTAAAAGACCATTCTATCTGATTTTGGTGGGCCACCAAGTGATGCAAAGTATACAGTATCTTCTCATCATGTTTCACCAATTCGTCCAATAATTTTTGGTATTTCTCATATGTAGATAGATTATCATAGATGGAAATGTGAAGCAAGGGTAATTTTACCTCAATGGATAGTAATACTTCTGACCCATATATAAGTGAGTATGGGGTTTCCTACATGGTGGTGTAGGTTATAGTTCAGCAGACCCAAAAGGCATGAAATATCTTTTCAACCCTAGACTTTTTATCTTTATCTTCCATCTTTTTGAGTATGTTTGATATGGTCTCATTGACAGACTATACTTGTCCATTGGACACTATATGACTGCGATACAAATGGTTGGATTTGATATTATACTCCTGATATATCTTCTCCAACTCATTAGAACAAAAATTGGTTTCATTTTCCATTAGTATTACATGAGGGAGAAAATATGGCAATGGTATTGGATTTCACAAAGATAATAATGTTTTTTTCTAAAATTCTTTAAGGGGTATGGATTTGTCCCATTTGGAGAGGAATTCATTAGTAGTGAGAATGTATTTTAAATTCTTGGTCATATATGGATGATACAACCATACAACATCTATTACCCATACATAAAATGACCATGAGTATTTGGATGTGTGTAGAAACTCCTAGGGTTGATGGATGAAGTTAGCAGGCACTTGGAAGGAATGACACTTCTTGGTGAATTTTGTGCAACCCTGCATCATTGAAGGGAAGAAATATCCAAGCCTTAAAATTTTATTGGAAATCATGAACCCTAATTGGTGGGCACCATAGGATCATGTATATACTTCTTTCATAAAAATAGCAGTCTCTTCTCTATCAATTCACCTGATAAGGAATCTATCAATGTCTCATTTATAGAGGAATTTTTGGTGATTTGGACCACTATAAAGAGTAAAATTGGTCACTCATCATCAGATTTGATCTTTTATGAATCTGTATGATGAGAGAAATATATTTTGACGGTAGTCCATATCAGGTATCATCCAACCAGTGGTAGGACCATCTGGTTCAAGGATGGAGTTAACCACATTGATGTCTTCCATGTTGACATGAACAAAAGGGAAAAACATTTAGAATTGAAATTTTTTTATGAATATTTCATCCCGACCTGGATCTTCCAAATTTGTGGATAAATTTTCTAATGCATCAGCCTAAGAATGATGTGATCCTGGGATGTGAGTCAATTTTAGATCTGAGGGGAATTCTTTCATTAATACTCATACATAGTCAAATAGGGGGATTATATCTTCTTTCTTTATGGAATAATCACCATTGATCTTCTTAATTATCGAAACTGAATCACCTTTCACCTTCAAGTGTTCCAGTGTAATTTGAAGCACCAATTATAGACCTATAATGAGGGCCTAATATTATACCTCATTATTTTCATAGTCTTATAACAATAGGAAGGAGTAAGGTAAGACTGACTGTTCTAGAGGGATGATCATGAATCCCAACCCGACTTTGTTGAGCATGGGGTATTCCATTCTCTTCAATGTTGGGATTCTCGATGCGCCTTCAACATAAATCTCCCATATCTATGATCCCTCTTGAATATAGAAGATCTCTTCATCAGGAAATTCGGTATTCAATGTTGTTGTTTCTGAAAATAGATGTTCTATAAGTAAATCTACAAATCCTAGCCTTTTATAGCTTTATAAGGCACAAAATGAATGTATAATTACTACAATATAACCTCCCATCATGAAAAATTTCCAGTCAACATAGTAAGGTTGAGGATGTATTTGAGTGAGTTGTTTCAAGATACCAAATGGACCTCATGGTGATGCAGGTAGTGAATTAGTTTCTAAACCACAAATATTAACACCAAGAAGCTCTTATTGACATCTAAATAATGTGTCTCAGTGTCAATCATGGTTAGAATAAAATAATAAAGGTTGTTTTCATTATCCATTCCATTCTTTTGTGTGAGGAAAGTGCCTAGTGAGCATTCTAGGGCTATCACATACAAAATTAGTGTCTTCCCCTCAATAGGTGGCATCAACACTGGTAGGCTCAAGATATATTTCTTGATATTTTAGAATGCTTTCTAATAGTCATCATTCCATTGATATATGACCCCCTTATTCATAAACTTGGTAAAGGGAAAACACTTTTCTATGAGGTTTTCTACAAAGCACTGAATATAGGAAAGATGTACCTATAATCCCCTCAACTCTTTGAAGTTTTGGGGAGGTGAAATATTGATTATTTTCTTTATCTTCTTGGGATCAAATTTGATTCCACGATGGAATATAATAAAGCCAATAATTTTTCCCGAGGTAACTTCAGAAGTGAATTTTAAGGGGTTTATCTTCAGGATATGCTATCATAGTTTATTAAATATGGTATTGAGATCATCTAGGTTTTCATAGCACCATCAAGACATAACCACCATATCATCAACATATTATTCAAAAACCTTCCCAAGAAGGGTTTGAAGAAGATAAGCATGGAACATTAATATGTAGTGATGACATTCTTTAAGCCAAAGGGCATTAACCAATAGAATAATTCTCCCTAGGGGGCTATGAAGGCAATGTATTATTCATATTTTAGGGCCATTCAGATTTGATTATACCTTGAAGATCAATCCATGAAGGATTGGTCTTGATATCCATCTATAACATTAATCATAAACATTATGATTAGGTTTGGGAAATAATCTTTCAGACAATGTTGATTGAGATCTCTAAAGTTGATGCAGACCTCGATTTTCCCATTCTTATTATTTATTGGGACTATATTGGCTATCCATTTTAGATACTATACTTCCCAAATTAAATTGGATTTGATAATCTTATCAAATTCAGTCTCAATTTTGGTGATGTAAGTTGGGTGTGTTCTTCTAGCTGCCTATTTATATCCCCAACCATTTTTTAGTAAGCCCATGTAGTGGGTGGTGACATCAGGATTGAGGCCTGTCATTTCTATGTAATTCCAAGTGAACCCTTCCTAATAATTCTTCATAAAAGAGGTATATACACCTGGTTTTTCAGAATAAATGGACACACTAATAAATTTGGGTCATGTTCCTCCTCTATACCTGAATTTATTTCTCTAAGTTCATCAATGGTGATAGAAACACTTTCCTTGAATTATATAGGGGAATCACCAAGGTCCTCCTACTATTTATATTCCTCTTATTCTTTGGTTTTACTCTTAGGGTAAGTAAGTGATGAAGTAAAATTATAATAAGAGTCAACATTTTGACATTTGGAAGATAAAGCAGCTTCTTCTAACCCAAATGATGATGTGGTGTCTCTTTGAAGCTTCAAAGGGGAAATGAGGGGCATAAAGATAGTATCTTCACCCTCTCTTAGTGACATGACAACCCCTCATAACTTGACTGATGAAACATGGATCTATTGAATATTAAGGGATGGAATGAGGGTATTTTCATATGAGATTTTACCATTGTATAGAGATTTATTGACCTTATCAGCACTTTTAGGCTCAGTTTTCACAACTAAAATCACGAATCTTGTTGAATATATTTCTAAATCTAGGACCATGAATTGATTTGATGGATTAGAAACACATATTCTTCACTGATATATTTTAAGGTATTGTATGGTTCATTTATAGACCATTTAGGGAAGTGAAACAGGTGACACCTTCAGCTTTGGTATGTTTTCCTTCCCTATGGTAGAAACTCGCATTAATGTATTGTGATTCATAGGATTAAAATGGGGATTTATCTCTATGAATATATCCAATTTTATCATTAATTAAATGTTTGAGGCTTTGGGGGTATTATGAGGGGACTGACATATGCTGATACAACCAAGGACTTCCTAAAGGAACATTGAAAATCATATATTTCAGAACAACCATAAATTGAAAGTTGGATATGAGGTCCCCTAATTGATCCCTGATCTTGATTCTTCCAAGAGGATATTTCTCACTCTTGTCATAACCCTACAACATTAGAGTAGAAGGGGAAAAGTAGGCCTTGATGTAACATAGTTGAAAAAGTGTTCAAGCTATAATTTGGTTGAATCTCAAGCCATTGTTAATGAAATCCTATTGGATATCAATAATATTTATTCTTCTAGATACATACAAGGGTATGATGTGTCCCAATATGATAGAACATTAATATTGCTCTATGAAATATATGATCATATGAAATTCTATAGGATCTATCTCTAGATGAAAAAATTTAGTAATGGAAACCTCAGCTTCAAAATCCCGAGGGATCAATAAATCCTCTATGAGTGCTTCCCTAAGGTCTTTTGATAGAATTAGAGCATCTAGGATTGAAAAATTGGATGGAAATAGGGAAAATTGATTTAGAATTTCATATTTCTGGGGTAAAGGTATGTAATTCCTATCATGAGGATGATCTCTCATAGGTTCTTTAAAAGTTGAATCACTTGACATAGGCAAATCATTCCTTGGAATAAGAGTTGAAGGTGCTTTTGTTCTTGGTGGGTTAAGTCGACCAGGTCTGTCTATGCACTAAGGTGGATTTAACAAAAACACCCTCTATAGTCAATCTTTTAGGATGGTAAAATTAGGATGAATCCTGGCATATGTTGGGGAACTTTCATGCTCTTTCTGGGCCAACTAGAGTTCTCTCCCATGAATTTTGATAGTATAGATTTTACGAATGGGGTTGTATCCATAGTATTGATTTCTTATACGACCACATATTCCCTTATATCCTTGAACAATTTGTCCTTTTCACGAGATTACCCTATTAGATAAAAATAATTTGGGTTCATTACCATATTCATCATCAGAAAATGGATCCATTAAGTTAATGAAATTAATGAAACCAAAGATTAATTCCTCATCTGATGAGGAATCCATCTCGCGGGTCAAATCTTATAGTACCATTTTGTGGAGAAGTACCCGTGATTTTAGGATTTAAGGAATGAATTTTGAGAGAGTTAAAGAATTTTTTTCATTGGTATAGGTTCATCTTACTATGTTTTTTCCCACCCTTATGGCCATGCCATTTTTTGAAGATTGGACTTTAGAGGACTGTGGGGTCGACGGACATGAGTGTACCATAGTGGAAGTAGATGGGGGCATAGTTGGCTATTTCAACTATTCATAGAGGATATCATGAGTATGGTTTATTGTTTTTATAGTCATATAATCACTACACTTCTATCTACATTTTTTAGTAACTTACTTCCATTCATCCTCTTCTTCTTGGGTTGTTGTAGTAATACACACTATTTGCATGGGTGGTTTTCCTAGGTTCACTTACTTAGAGTCCCCCATTTTTATAGGATGTATTTAAAGAAAAAAAATTCCTTGATGGTGTGCCCCAATGTTCAGGGAAGGGAAAATAGTTTGGGATATCTTTGAGACCAGCCTAACCAGGCCTCTTAGGCTTTGGAAACTTGATAAAGTTGGTTTCCAAATCCGTGATGAAGTATCTTAGGACTTGGACATCTCAAAAAAAATAAATTTTGTTCTATAGCTCCTCAAAATGGTTTCACCTATACTCCCTACACTCGTCTTGATGAGGCATGAATTGTTGTTGATGCTCATGATGGGGTGTTTCATGACATGGAATAGGATTTGGAGCTAGACATGGTGTATGGATTTGACTAAGCATGACTGTGGTAGTTTAACACTCCCGGTTTCAAGTAAGTATCCTTTAATTTATGTATTTTAAGTATATAAAGTGTTTGGGTGAAGTCTGGGAGGGTTTTGAATGTTTTTGAGGATTTTTAAAGGTGCAAGATCAATGCCTGGTTAGTGGAAACCATTCAACTTCCCTAAGAAACCGTGCATAATGAGACAAAGGCTAAGGGGAAGGTGCACAGGCAGACACACAATTTTTCCAAACCGTGTGCCCGCCTAGGAGAAAAAATGAAACTTAATATAGTGGTATTTGGAATAGTAGGAACATGGTTTAGAAACTATGAAAGCCAACTTTGTGAGGTTCCTTCTTGATATAGAAGCTGGTGCATAGTTATCACATAGTTTTCTTAACAGTGTGACTAACCATGCACGGTTTAAAAAAAATATCCACAAATGTGGATCTAGGATGGGATTAAGATTTCACCCCTAATTTTTTCCTTGAACTAAATCTAGCTCATTATTTCTTCCTCTCTAATGCTATGTAGGATTTTCCCATCAATCTACAGGCGATCCGAAGGCTTCTCTTGGTGCATTGAATCACGATTCTCGTCGTAAGTCATCATTCTTGGTGGTTTTCCTTGGTTTTCCTTAGATCTACTTCTCCATCTC
The DNA here is from genome assembly GCA_963277665.1 of Viscum album. NCBI lineage: Eukaryota > Viridiplantae > Streptophyta > Magnoliopsida > Santalales > Viscaceae > Viscum > Viscum album. The sequence continues at coordinate 1,137,543,713 of OY728122.1, forward strand.
TCTAATTTTATTATATCTATGTCTTTTGTGGATATATATAAGGTATTTTTTTTGAAAATATGGTTATATTTGGATTTTTTGATGATAGGGTAGGAGATCTAAGGTGGGTTTTTTTGAGATTCAACCCATTTTCGTGGATGTTTTTCATGCTGTTTATCATTTTCACCAAATTTTCGAGGTAGGTGGATTTACTCTCAACTATTCTATTTAGAATAATAAGTCATAGTTTAAAATTAATTATTTTTATTGGAATTTTCTATAAAATTAATGTGAATTTCTTGTTGGAAACCCCATGTAGTGTCAGTTTATAGAATTGTGGAATTTGGGCATTTTTGTGGAAAATAAAATTAGTAACTTGATATTAAAATTATGATTTAAAATTATTGTTTAGTTTTGTTGCATGTAAAAATGTTTTCAATAAAATGTTAGTATTATTTAAATGGTTTGTTTGAAAGGTTTAAAATAAAAGTATGGTTTTATTGAAAAGGTTGAATTAACATTGGCATAATGGTTGTGTGTGTTCATGTAACTTCTGGATAGATAAGGGTAATGAGTCCCCCCCCCCATAATTATTGTGATGGATAAGGGTTAGGGATATCCCCTTTCAAATGGTTCATTAAGTGAAAACTTAGTGAAAGGATGACTCACCACTCGCGAGTATAGGGAGGTCCAGGTTTTATTCATGGTTAGATGTGTGGATATGTGGAATGAAATGGATTATGCAAAAATGGAACTTGTGAAATGGTTTGAATGTATTGTTTGGTTTCTTTCCTTGTAACGTGTCTTATTTGAGAAAACTATTTTATTATGGCACACAATTATATTCCGATATAAACTGTTGTAGAAATTATTTTATATAAAATGTTTTATATAATTATGCCAACATGTTATATCCTAGTGGTGTGAGTAGGTAATTCATTTGGGGAAATCCTACCGAGTTTCATTACTCACCCCTGATTTCTCACTTTGGTGCTTTTTCAGATATTGTTTATCAGGACACAAGAAAAGGTAAAGTATCACACTTTTCAAGCGGTGATTAGTTATAATTGTGCTGCTTGTGGAGTTAGAGCATGAATCTTTTTGGAGCCTTGGAGTTATGGCTATCCTTGAGTTTTATTGGTTTTTAGTCTTCTACTGTGGTACTCTTTTTAGTGATTTTGATATAAATGAAGTGGTTGAGTTTTATTTCATTGTTATCATGCATCATGTAGTGGTTTATTTGGTTAAGGTATTTTTAATTGGTTGTTTCATTTTCAAAGTGAAAATAATCCATTAATTGAAAATCAATCCCTTGGAATTTATTTCTAGACTTTGGTGTTTTGGGGATGTCACTTAAGGCTAAGTAATTTCCTTTGACCTTCTTAAGCCAATGAGAAGAAGAGGGGTGCTACAAATGGTATCAACTTGGTACTTCAGAATATCTTTCTAGAACAAGTGGTCTTTGAATTGGTATTGGTTTTTAGTCTTGGAGTTGATAATTCATTTTGGTTATTCTTGAGTTGGGATCATATAAAGGAGTAGTATTTTTAGGACTTTAAATGTAGAGCATAAAAAGACATAACTAACCTTTTTATGCTGAACTTCAAGTTACCAAGGAGTTGGGTACATAAGTGTTTTGGATACACTTATAGGATTCAAAATCTCATTATCATGGGTTTATCCAATGAGACTATCATGACATGAATTATAGAAGTTACATCCATCTAGGAGTGCATATTTAATTTTGAGTAATGATTTGGTGCAATGTTTTGATTTTTGAAAAATGTTGAACTTGTTTTCAAAGAGAATATTTTGAAGTGTATGGTTGTGGTATTTTGAGAATGGTTTGATCTTAAAAATAAAGTGAGATTTTAAAAAAATGATTGAATGTGTAAAAGTTTGATTTTGGAAATCATTTTTGTGATAGTTGTGATGTGGTAAAATTTTAAATGTTAAGACTTTAGTTAATAGAGAATGCGACTTATGGAATTTGTTGTGTTTCTAGAAAATAGCACTCGGTAGGTGTTGTAGAAATCAACCAAAAGAGACAGCTGAGAACATGTTTCCACCTAAGACATAGGCGAAAAAAAATCTGGTTCAGAGTATTTTACAAGAATTTCAGGATGGGTAAATTGGCAATAGGAGGGATGATCCAAGGAAAGTGGATCATTTCATCCAATTCCATAAACAAAATCCACCCATTTTTCCAGGCGATTCTCAACCAGAAAAGGAAGAGGTGTGGATTAACAGGATAAATCAAATCTTTCATTTCATTAGCACACCAGAAGAGTTGAAAGTAATGCTGGCAATGTATATGCTAGAGGATCTTTCACATCAGTGGTGGGATTTAGCAGTTCATGCTAAATTGGACCATGGTCTTTCATGGGAGGGTTTTGAGGTATTTTTCAATAAAAAATTCTATCCATACACCTTCATAATTAAAATAATTATGGAATTCTTAAACTTTAAGTGGGACAATATTTCTATTATGGAGTATGCAGAAAAATTCATGAATTTAGTACTCTTTTCACCGAAAGTTGATGCTAGTGCATCCTTGAAGGAACACATCATTAAATTGGGGCTAAGGGAGTAGATTCACTAAAATATAGATACGATCTGTATTACGGATTATACATAGATATTTAATCGAGTGACAATGGTAGAAAGGTATATATTAGGAGCTATGAGAGGAGGAAGTATGTTTATACCTACAGGAAATGGTGGAAAATCTAATGTTGGGAGCAAGCAGAAGAGGGACACCTATTTCCAAGGTGGGAGTATGGCTCAGAATCAAATAGCTTGATCAACTAATCTTCCTCTAAAGAAAAATATCCATCCTGGATGTTTTCAATGTGATTAATTTTAATACGTGAAGCAATAATGCATGACAACAACTAGAGCATCCCATAATTTTAATCAAATGGGGCATCTTCAGCGCTATTGTCATAGTGCTCTGAGGTCGGGAGTTTAGGAAACTTCTCAAGTGTCATAGGCATCATATGCTTCGATGGGATGAGGGTAGCATAATCAAACTTATTAGTAGAATAAATATTTCCACGTTGATTCCAAGAATACCATGACTCCTCAGGAAGTGCAATATCAATAGGGAAATAAGGAATAAAACTTGGTGAGTAAGAAATTATATAGAGTTGAACATGTGATTACGGATGATCAGTCTAGACCATCAACTATGAGAGGTATGATTCTTTTGAATTCTACCCTCATGCAATATTTTTTTTGATACAGGTGCATCCCACTACTTTATTTATTCTTGTTCTGTTGATTTGCTGGGTTTAAAAGTTGAGATGATTTCTTTTGTGTTAAAAATTCATACTCCCCTTGGTCAAAGAGAATGTTGATTATTTGTGTCTAGAGCATGTTCAATATCTGTTGATGGAGTTGAGATGAAATGGGATTTATCTATGATTTATATGTATTTCTATGATACAATCCTGAGTATGGATTGGTTGACAACATTCATGGCTCACATCGACTTTTATACCATAAAGGTTAGTTTCATAACTGAATATGGTGTCGATTATCTCTTTTGAGGAGACCAGAGTGTAAAGGTGGGTGAAATGAGCTTTTTGACACTATAAATTGGAATGAACTCATATCAATTGGCATTATTGACATTGGAATTGATGGAAGATATTGAGAATAACAATTCTCCAGTAGAGGTTGATTAGTTTCCTGATGTTTTCTCAATAAATTTTCAGAGTTACCACCTAAAAGGGAAGTGGAGTTTACAGTTAATCTCATTCCAAGGACTAGTCCTATTTGCCTCCCATATTATCTGATAGCACCAAAAAAATTAAGGAAATTGAAGGTATAGTTGGAAGATCTAGAAAGAAAGGGTTTCATTTATCCAAGCATGTCTTTATGGGAAACACTAGTTTTATTTGTAAAAAACGTGGATGAAAATATTCAAATATGTGTGGATTATCAAAATCTTAACCAAGTTACAATAAATAACATGTATCCACTTCCATGTATTGATGATATGTTCAATCAATTGAGGGGAGCTCAATTGTTCTCCAAAATTGACTTGCAATCAGGATATCACCAATTTTAGGTTTGAGAGGAGGATATTCCAAAGACAAATTTCAGAAGTAGATATGGCCATTATGAATATATGGTAATGTCTTTCAATATTAAAAATGCACTATAGGTCTTTTTAGAATTGATTAATCAGATATTCCAATGATATCTGGATTATTTTTTGGTGGTGTTTGTGGATGAAATATTGGTGCATTAAAAGAAAAGGGATGAGCAAGAGAAACACTTGGTGATAATGAAGGAAATATTGAGGGATCATTGTATATATGCCAAACTATCAAAGTGAGATTTTTGGATACAAGAGGTATGTTTCCTTGGACATTTAATTTCTAAAAAAATGTATTTATGTGGATTTAGAAAATATAGAGGTAGTTATCTCTTGGAAACAACCAAATAATTTCTTTGAGGTATAGAGTTTCTTTGTTCTAGCTAGTTATTAACGATGCTTTGTTTGTGATTTTTCATGACTGGATTCACCTATGATAGATTTTACAAGGAAGAATTCTCCATTACAATAGAATGCAGAATTCCAGAAGTCATGTCAAGAGCTTAAAGTTCGCTTTACATTAGCACCAATATTTATTTTTTTGGAATCATGACAAGGGTATGTGGTGTATTCTGATTCTTTGAGATTTAGGTTGGGATGTGTTCTAATGCAGGGAGACCATGTTGTGGCTTATGGATCAAGGAAGTTGAGGTTTCATGGGAAGAAATACCCAACACATAATTTTGAGTTACCTTCCATAGTCCATGCTTCAAATACTTGGCATCATTATCTCTTTGGTGATAAATTTAATATGTTCATAGATCCTAAGACCTTGAAACATATTTTCTCACGAAGGGATTTGAACCCGAGATAAAGAATATGGATAGAGTATCTCCAAATGTTTGATTTTGATTGAATGGAATAAAGGCCTTCTTTTTTATTGATTTTTTGATAACTCCCCTTTCAAGGGATGAGGGGGAACCCTTACAAGGCCCGTAGGATTATAGATTACATGGACCATAGGCTTAAGAGACATTACATGACCCGAAGTTCTTAGGTAATTCAACCAGACTATAACTATAAGGAACTACCCCTCCCTAGAATCTGCATCGTGATGGTACCTCTCCACCTTCACATGGCCATCCAACTAAGCTTCCCGTGCAAGCACAGGCTAGTCCCGATGGTGTTTCCATACCCTATAATTCTTCCAAATATGTTGGTTCTGCTCTGGTTAGTACACTTGCTCTAAATACTCCTATGGGGATACTCCTTTTTGTAGAGTTTGTTTGAGGAAACTTGCATTGATCATGTGGCCCAAAGGCCCTTGAGGTGGCCCGAAGTCCTTGAGGTGGCCTGAAGGCCTTAAAGGTGGCCCAAAAGACTTACTGATTCGAAGGCCTAGGTGGCATGAAGGCCTTAAGTACTCCAAGCCCAAACCGGTGACCCAAGGTGAATAGTTCCAGCTGCTATGGTACCAAACAGTACCTGCTATAGTAAATGCTATAGTACCCATATAGTACTGGTACAACGTCCTGCTACAGTACTGCTACATTACCAGAATTATGCCTTCACCTAGTTTCAAACCTGGGTATGGTGGATGAACTTAGAGATACCTCACCAACTAGGCTGAGGCTCATGTGAAAAACATGTTGTTGGGTAATGATGTATTGGGGTTGCCTCCCCACCTACACACCGCACATCACAAGTAAGGCCCAAGGTGGCCAACCTTTGGGCTTAGGCCAGTTCCTAATAGGGTATAGCGTCCCACAAGAGGTTTTTTATCATATAGTATGCATTTCCTTGCGAGTAATCAAACTTGGAACCTCGGGGTCAGGACGCCACCACCTTTAACCAACTCACCCATGCCCTGCGGGATCCGAATGTTTGAATTTGAATTGATGTATACATTGAGAAAGAGAAATTTAGTGGAAGATGCATTAAGTAGAAATTCATATACTGAGTTGGAAAAATAATCTTTAGATGAGTGGAATTACATGTTGGTTCTATCCAAAATTTACTTGGATTTTGATGACCGAGGTAGTAATGCAGTTTTCTTTCTTGTTTTGGTGGTTCCTGATTTGGTGGGTATGGTTAAGGAGGCACACAAATCAAATTCAGAATACATTTCTTTGAGGTCAAAACTTAATGGTAGGGAGACCATTAAGGGATGAAATCTATATGGGAGTTTAGTGTTTTGGTTCAAAAATTTGGATGGTTGTACCTATGGATTGTTAGAAATAAATTCTTTATGCTTACCACCATTTGAGATGGGTTGTTCATCCTGGAATACAGAAGATTTACAAGGTGTTGAAAGCACAATTTTTGTGGGTCAGTATGAAAAGGAAGGTGGTCGAGTTCATTTCAATATGTTTAACTTTTCAGCAAGTTAAGGAATAGAACCAGAGACTAGTAGTTATGTTTAAGTCTTTACCTATTTCTATTTGGAAATGGGACCAGATAGCTGTGAATTTTATAATAGGTCTCCCTAGAATAGTTCAAAAATACAATTCCATATGAGTGATAGTGGATTATCTCACAAAGTTTTCCCATTTCATCCCTATTAATGAATCTCATATAGTGGAGGAATTGTCCAAAATCTATATTCAAGAAGTGGTAAAGAGGCATGGCGTACTAGTTTCGATAGTGTCGGATAGAGATATAAGGTTTACGTCTCATTTTTGGAAATCATTATAGAACTCCCTTGGGACTCAGTTGACTATGAGTATAGTGTATCATCCTCATATGGATGGGAAATATGAGAATATGACAAAAATGTTGGAATACATGTTATGGGATTGTGTAATGGATTTTATTGGCTCATGGGAAGAGTACGTTCCTTTGGTGGAGTTCTCGTATAACAACGGTTATCAGGCCTGGATACATATGGATCCTTTTGAATCATTTTATGGTTATCCTTGTCGTTCTCCACTTTTTTGGGTGGAAACAGGTGATACTTCACTAGTTGGGCCAAGCCTTGTATAAGAAACAACAGAGAAGTTTTAGTTGTTTAGAAAATGGATGGAGACAGCTCAGAGTCATTAGAAATCATATGCGGATCATCATCGATATCCATTGTCGTTCGAGGTGAGTGATCATGTGTTCTTAAAGATATATCCAAGTCTTGGACATCAAAGTTTTTGGAAGCAGGTTAAGTTATCTCCTCGATACATAAACCCTTTCGAGATAATTGAACAGGTTGGTGAGGTGGAATATCGGTTGACATTTCCACCACAGTTCAGTGTGGTGAATAATATGGTTCATTTATCTCAGTTGAAAAAGAGACTAATCCTGACCATGTGATCAAATGGGATCACATTGACCTAGATCCTGATGCTTCGTTGGTGCACATTCTAATGCAGATTATGGATAGTCAAGAGAAAGTATTTCATGAAAAAAGCATTAGTCTAGTGTGGGGTTTCTGGAAACATGGGAAGATTTAGGGAGAGACTTAGGAATGCAAGAAGGAAATTATCGATAAATGGCCCAAACTATTTCAAAAAAACAATGGTTTTATACTTTTAGGGGAATGAAAGGCTAATGGTGGAGAGAATTTAGTACCCACAGTTTCAAGTCAGTAACCCTTATTTTATGTATTTTAAGTATATAAAGTGTTTGGGTGACATTTTGGAGGGTTTTTAAGAAGTTTGGAATGTTTTTTGGGGATTTTCTAAAGGTACACGTTTGGTTCACAATTAGTGGACACCATGAAACTTCCCCAAGATACCATGTACAATGAGACAGTGGCTAATGGGAAGGTGCATGGGCAAGCGCACGGGCAGGCGCACAGTTTTTCCAAACTGTGTGGCTGCCTAGGAGAAACTATGAAACATGAGACACTAGTCTTGGGAACAGTTGGTGCATTCTTTATAAACCATGTGATCCAACTGTGTGAAGTTCGTACTTGAGACAGAAGTTGTCACACTATTAGCACATGATTTTCCTAACTGTGTGACTAACCATGCACTGTTTAAAAACTAGATCCACAAAAGTGGATCAGGGTAAAAATTAATATCCGACCCATCAATTTTCCCCAACCAACCCTAACTAATGATTGCTTCCTCTCTAAGGATAAGGTGACTTTTCCCATTGATCCAAATAAAATCAAAAGGGTTATCTTGGTGTGTTGAAGGTGAATTCTCACGGTAAGTCATCATTATTGGTGATGTTCCTTGATTTTCCTTAGATCTACTTCTCCCTCTCTCTCAGTTTCTTAGATATATGTTTGATGTGGATATATATAAGGTAGTTTATTCCAAATATGATTATATTTGGATTTTTTATGATAGGTGAGGAGATCTTAGGTGGGTATTTAAATACTCGACCCATTTTGTGGATGTTTTTTATACTATTTATGATTTTTCCAAATTTCTGAGGTAGGTGGCTTCACTATTGACTCATCTATTTAGAATATGTAGGCTTAGTTTAAAATTAATATTTTTTTCTTATAATTGGTTTGTAAATTGATGTTAATTTCTTATTATAAACCATTTTTAGTGATGATTTATAGAATTATGGAATTTAGGCATTTTTATGGAAAGTAAAATTAGTAACTTGATTTTAAAACGATTGTTTGGTTTTGTTGCATGGAAAAATGTTTTCAATAAAAGTTTGGTTTTATTGAAATGTTTTTTTGAAAGGTTTCCAATAAAATTATAGTTTTATTGAAATGTTTGAAAAGGTTGATTTGACATTGGTTTCTAGCATAATGGTTGTGTCTGTTCATGCGAATTCAAGACTAATAAGGGTAAGGAGTCTCCCCTATCATTAGTTGGATGGATAAGGGTCAGGGTGCTCCCCCATAAAATGATTCATTAAGTGACGACTTAGTGAAAGGATGACTCACCACTTGCGAGTATAGTGGGGGTCCAGATTTCATGCATGGTTTGATGTGTGGATATGTGGAATGAAATGGATTAGACCAAAATGGAACTTGTGAAATGGTTTTAAAGTATTGTTTGGTTTTTTTCCTTGGAACTTGGCTTATTTGAGAAATTTTTTTTATTATGAAACTTATTTGTATTCTGATATAAATTGTTGTAGAAATTTTTTTATTTAAAATATTTTATATAATTGTTCTAACATGTTCTATCCTAGTGGTGTGATTTGTAAATTCATTTGTGGGAAGCCTACTGAGTTTCATTACTCACCCCTGCTTTGGTACTTTGGTGTTTTTTCAAATTTTATTTATTGGGACATGGTAAAAGGTAAAGTATCACACTTCTCTAGTGGTGATTAGTGATAGTCGTGCTACTTGTGGAGTTAGAGCATGGAGATTGTTTGATACTTGGAGTTATGGTTGTCTTTGAGTTTTTTTGGTTTTTCAGTCTTCCATTGTGGTAATATTTATAGTGGTTTTGATATAAATGAAATTTTTGATATGTATTTCATTGTTATCATGAATCATGTAGCGGTTTATTTGGTTATGAAGTGTTTGGTTGGTTATTTTATTTTCAAAGGGAATATCATCCCCCAATTTTAAATGAAACCCTTAGAATTTATTTCTAGCCTTTAGTATCTTGGGGATATATCTTAAGGCCAAGTAATTTCCTTCTACCTTCTCAAGACAATGAGAAGAAGAGGGACATTACATACAACCTCTTATTTCCCTATTATCTTCCCTTAAGCTGATGGAATTTCTCAGGATTTTCCTTGGTTCACAAGATGTAATCTTACAATTTTTGCGAAACTACGATGAGATCCTAAAACCCTAATATATATTTCACATGGATGAGTGGTGTGTGAAACTCATCACAAAGATTTTATATAAAAATAGATAAAAAATATTCTTGGGGAAGCTATAGGTCCAGGTTATAGGTCAACCCATTCCACCAAGAAATGAAATTCGCGACTCACTTATTCTCTCACTGTTTTCAGTTTTAGAGGTTAAGGAATTTTGTCTTCAGAAACATTGATCTAAATTAGAAGAGAAACTTCCAACATAGATCTTCCTATTCTGTGATTGAATGAGCTGGAAAACTAGTGTACCATACAAAGGCTGACCATTGCAATGTTTTTATAAATAACCTTAGTTTCACTTCTTCTTTTTATGCAGGGGTCCTCATTATGGGACCAAAATGGGACATGAAATACGTAAAATGATGCATTGGATCCCATGATCCATAAAAAATTGGAAACATAGGGTTGCCAAAATTTGGCGGGGGAGGGGCCGGATCCACCCATTATGGGTAAGGATTCCTTTCTGGATGTACTAGTTCATGTCATTCCTTTATAGATTCTAATAAAAATATTAATGAATCAATATTATTTATGATCCCTTGAGTGATGTCTGGTTGAATAGGGGCTTTACTAAGGACAATAATAGGTAATACATATGTTTCAGCTCTATTTATACCCATAGTGGGTAGCCTACAGGGGCTAGTCCATGGGGATGTACTAGACCTAGCCCTAGTTGTGTACCCCTGGGAAGAACTCCTAAAATATCACTACAATGGGGTAAAAATATATTGTCTTACAGTACCCCACATTGAGTGGATGTTATGGCTCTATTTTAGTTACTGGAATGAACCCTCTTTGTTGAGGAGTGTCAGTTGGGAGTGCAATTTGAGGTTATTCTTGTAGAATGTATCTGGTAGGGATATTTCCTCAGAGTAGTTCTGCATTGATTTTTCTCAACTCCTTCATCTATTCCTCCTATTTAGAAAATATTTCCTCGAGTATGAGGGGTTCAACCTCTTTAGGATGTAGGTGAGTTATGACCTTATCTTTTACATTTTCTTGGGTTGATTCCAATTGATGGGGAGGCAATGTTGAATTCGGAGTATTTACCAAATTTTGGGTAATCCTATAATTTCTGGTATGTACACCTCCTTTAATAATCTCATTATGGACCATGTTATGAACCGAAAATTCCTCCTCACGGTCATCTATATCAGCCTCATGTTCCATATCATCTTCAAGGGTTGTGTTAAGGACATTCCCTGATGCATAATGCATTGTAGACATTTTTTTCAGTCTCTTTGAGAGATTTTTTTTGTGCCCACCACAAGGCCTCGTCCACTCCTTCGCTGGTACTCTTAAAATAATTTGATTAATGGTAATATGAAGGGAATATTTTGAAAAAAAATTCATGCATGTTCCAAGATACTAAACCGAGTCACAAGATAGGATGAGCTGGGAAGATCCATTTTTATGTGCTCCCCCAAATCAGTAGAAGACTAAATTCCCTTAAGGATGAGGCTGTTGAGGTAAAAAATCTCCTAGAATTGTGGGTTGTGGATGTTCCCATTCCCTTTACATAACCTTTTTATCATTGTTTTCCAACCTTAAAGGTTTTTTTAATAAATACCCTATCCCTATAGGATGGGGTTTCTCCTAGACTGTCATGCCTGCTACTACCATGACCGATTTCTTGATTTTATAAATTTGTGTTCAAACATGGGTTGGGTGAATTGTGTGGTTTTCACCTGATCCCCCTACTTCCAAAGATATTCATGATTCTTGAAAATTGGCCTCCCTTATGTGGGAGGATTTCTCAATATTCTAATATGCTTGATGCATGATTTTTTTAATGGCTCTCTCTCTTCTGGAATGACATTTTTTGGGAGTCTGTTAGGGCTAGTTTTTGTTGAGATTTCTATCTATTGTAAAAAGAGCCTATTTCTTGAAGCCAACCTAAGGCTATGAAATTTCATGATTTTACCTTAGATAAGATTTTATGATTGTGGAGAATAGTGAAATGAAACACACTTTGTTTTCCCTATCCTTCGATATGAACACCAGATGAGGCATTAAGATCAATTAACACAACTATTTTAATGCATCGAGACATACATGCTGAAGGAATCTTTGAGATTTTCCTAATTTCAGGTGTCATTCAGCTAGGATGGCCACCAAATCTATTTTTTTATTGCATCAATTCTATTACATTGAAATGTATTGGATATTAATCATAAGGCAATAATTTCAATTTTAGGTGATAAACAGTGTTCCATAATTTTAGGCCGATTTCATGCACACAATCTTCCCTAAACACCTCTAGAATGATGTATTGGGGAGTGGATAAAGGCCATAACATGATTGGTATATTTTACTTTTCCAATTTTCATCAAATTTTCAACATGCCTTCTTTATTTTTTTCCATATGATCTTACACCAGGTTCAACAAAAGTTAACACTTTTCTGTAGCTTTATTATAAATAATAGGATCTATAGATATTTCCTCTATCATATTGGAAGGCTGGAAATCAAAGGGTGGTTTAGAGAATAACCATTTCTTTGGGTTGTATTCTGGTTGATAAAGGATTTCACTTGTTAATGACAAGGAATCAGGCATGAATGTTCTGATTTTCCCAAGTGCCTTATGATAGGAGGACTTCTCATAATTAAATCAGTAAGGGGAGGACCTTCACAGTGAATGCCATTATAGGGAGGAATACCATCATGAATTGATGTATGAGTGTAAGGAAAGTTCTTATAGAATATACCATGGGGAGGACCTTCAAGGTGAATGATATAAATGGGGTACCTCCTTGTTGTTTGATATTCTGGCCACATAGAGAGATATTGTGATGATCACAAGGGGAATGGCTCTTGAGATTGATCAGATTCTAGACATGAATAATTAATTCATGGCAAGATGTCCTGGGAGGACCTCCATAACTAATTATACTATTTATATAATTTGGTAATGAAATATTAAGATCCCAAACTACCATAGATAAATGTATGATGGCTTTAAGAACTCTAGTATTAAGCAGGTTGGAATCATAGATTGGATCTTCATTTTCCAGTCGCTTTTAGTGATGTTTCTTTTTGGATTCCTTCTTGCAGGTGACAAGGGATACTTTTTTAGGATAGATGATTTCATATAAATAATATTGTTTAATTATATCTTGTGTCACTACTATAATTTTCTGATTGGTCTCTGTAATTTTGGAAGGGGTTTGTGCCTACCTTGGAATATCCACTGAAGTTGACTGATGAACCCTAGTCAGAATGGGGATATGGACCCAATCTAGTTTTCCATATATCATGGGGGATCTGTTCCACGAACCTCTTATATGAGTGTATAGGTGTGTTTATTCTTCGTAGTGACCATTATTTTGTGTTGATGAGTCACCCCAATTATAGGGATGGGGTTGTGTGTCCGCCCCTCTACAATTGAGAAATCATTATTATATACCAACAAGTTTGTAGGATGTTCGAAAGAATTTTAATTTACCCTTTCACCATTTTCAGGATGTGTTGGGTAACTTTAGTGGTTGTAATAAGGATATATTCCTATTCCATGGAAGGATCAAGAGTGTGTTCCTACTCTTTTCCTCTATTTCCTACTAGTATATACTGATAGTACTTAGGTGTGGGGGAAAAGATATGGTCCAGCCTCTTTTTTATTACTGGGATATGCCTACTGATTTTTCTAAATACTACTAGGTTAGGCTAGAATGATTGATAGATGCAGGTAGGTGTGTGTTCTTGATCATGGTTTTCCATCAAATTTGATTGGAAATATTATTTGGATGTTATCGAACTATGTTGGCAGTCTTGGTTGGTGTGGGTAGGTGTTTGTGCCTGCTTTCAGTTTACCACAAAATTTGAATGGTGGGATTCATTGGAGGGAACGGAGGTGTGTCCATGCTTCCTGTTGTCTAGTTGTTACCCTCTATAGTCCATATTGTGGGCCCGATTCTATGTGACTTGGGTCGGAAACCTGAGGCTAACACCACCATAATGCTAAGGGTTTTTTATACATGATGTTAGTAGTGATGGAGGCTATTTTCAGGATCCCTTTAGAGAGACCCATATTCTATTTGGATAAGGCCATAAATGGCCTCTTGATCATCCTCCCTAAGATAAAATAGGATCTTATTTCTACATTCTGGGGATAGGCTCCCAAAATGTTTTGAGACAGAAACTGCTGTCTTCTTTTTCTGGGCCATCCGCCATTATTGAGTTGATGGATGGTGGGTATTCATGATCTATAATTCTTGTTGAGTTTACTATAGGATTGGGATGATCACATTTATGTGGTAATCCAGAACTAGTGCATTTGAAACCTAGTATTGAATATTATGGGTTGGCGTAAGGGTCCTCTATTAATTTGAGGACATAAATAGGGAAATTGCTTAATCATATGTCTCCTAGAACTGGTACACTTCCATTTGGATTAAATGGAGTTCTGGATGAAAGTTACTATAATAAATATAACAAACACAAGTAATAACACCCCATCAAAATATCACCTTAATAAATGAACACATACACAATTTATTTGTTTGGATCCATGTTTGGACCTCTTTTATTTTGTGAAAAAGGGTCCTAAAATGTGGGTGACACAATTATTTTGGTTAAGGATTCAAATCAGGTTCACCATTTTTGAATCTAATGGAAAATGTCATGTGTTTTGTGTCTAATGGTTTATTTTGGGGGTTTGAATATTGCACAATCATCTACATAAGGTTCTTAATTTCCAAATGTCTTCCAATGAGTCTTTTTCATGGAGCCGGAAACACCCAATCGTTCCCTTATTTTATATGATTCATGAACCTACCTTCCAAAGGAAGGAAATTATTTAGAAATGGTCCAAAAATATTTAGGGACTCACATTGGTAGAGAGGATGGGAGTTCGGGATCATCAAACACTTTTGGGGGGAATTATTTCTTGCTACGGTACTATCTTAAATATTTGAGACATATTTGTGAATCCTTTATTAAATACCATGTACAACATAGGTCTCCCTTGATTTAATAATCAATTATTATCATGAATGAACTTTATAATCATATAAATGTATCCAAGGTTCTTCAACAACGAATATTTTTTTATGTATATGAGATTATTCATAAATGATAACCTTTTTTGAATGGATTATAGATTCTTATATCATTTATTATTATAATGATGGTTTTAAGAAACATGGTGGGGAAGTATGGAATTTATCATCATCCAGGGAGATAAGATTTATTTTGATGTCAGAATTAGGGTCATAAGATTAAATTCCTACATATCCTTGTGAAAGGAATCATAACCCATGTAGTTTAGTGCTAGTTAATGGGACACATCATACCATTTAATGTCAAACGATGAGGACCAAACCATGTAGTTTAGCCTCATACAAAAAGGAAGTCTAGGTGAAAGGTTCTTAGTCAAGGGATGGTGTGGAAATTACATCAAAGAGGCCCAAGGGTCCAAGAAAGGATGTGTCATCCTAGGATGGATGTGACCCTACTAGGGATTTGGCCTGAAAATAATTAGGGTGATTTAAGGGGATTTGGGTTTGAAATTTAGGGAGGCTTTCTACACATCCCATTTGGATGAGAATCAAATCCCATGTAGTTCAGATGGTTAGGGATTAAACCAATAGAGGAGGCCCTTTGAGGATATATCTCACAGGGGATATGGCCCTTTGAGATGGATCATTATTTTGAGGAAAAATTCCTATGGAGTTCTTATGGAGGTTTTTATCATAGAGGTTATGTCCATTTGAGATGGATACATGTCTTTGAGGACCCATGATTATAGAGGCCCTCTTATGGAAGGAAAGGAAAAGATCCTAAAATGGATTCTTTACTTAGACACACATCAAATTGTGTGAAGGTCATGATTGCAACTAGCCTCTAATCCCACATGAGTCATGTTTGATGTGAGAAACAAGAGGAAGTAGAAGATATAATAAACCACACAATATCCTTATTCCAAAGGTGGATGAGGTCGAGGCGAAGGGAGGGAGAAAGGGAATTGGTGTGCCCATATATTCTTTTTTTCATAACCATAGGGGATGGAAGACAAGAGGGGTATGACCACCAATAAGAAATAATTGAGAATTAATCCAAGAGGTATGTTCTATTATTGATTCTAAATAAGAGAGGAGGATAATTCACCAACCCTTGTCAAAGATAAAGGAAATCATTCCCCCCCTCATAGTATGAAATGGGAGGTCCCTAGTCTTAGATATGATGATGTAAGGACATGGAAATATCCCTCATGTTTGAAAACAAGATGTCCCTATCACTGTTCCCAAGGCTGGGTTCCTCATTACTGAAGGTATGCACAACTGTACACACCCTGAAGACCTTACCCATCAGGTAGGAAAAGTGCGGGAAAACTCTTACTGAAGGAATGAACAATTGGATGAGATAAATGTCGGTGATTCTTTCTCCTTGATCATGAAAATATGGAGTATTTGGAGTTGGTTTTAATTTGGACCACCTTAGATGGGAGTCCCAAGGAAGGAGGTTCCCTACCATTGGTGGCATATCAAAGGGTTCTAAATGATGGCTTTCGTAGGTGATACCTGGGTGGATAGAAAGTTTATTTCATAGGTGAGGACCTAGGTGAGTTGGATAGGTCTCATGTTGGGTGGGATTGGGTGAGCTAAATAGATCCTTGGGCGATGGAAAACTTATGTGACAACACATGAGTGAGGCCTTTCACCATGATATAAGGGTCTCCTCAGGTGTATTTATATGACTGGTGCTTAAGTATCAGGCTTAAGAAGGGGACATCACTCTAGTGTGATTTACTTAAGAGTGGTGGCTCATTTAGGTGTTCTGTGTTTAAAACACCAGGTGAACTTTAATCCTACAAGTCCCCTTAATTTCCTCTTATTTCAAGGCTTGGGAATCTACCTGAAAGGTTTTGAGGGCCAGGGTGAAGGACTAGGGAGAGAAGAGCTTTGAGGCTTCTTCATGTTTTCCAGTCATCTCAAATTAGAAGCCCCAAGGTCCTATTTATAGGAAAATTCAGGACCCTGGGTGAAGAAGATAGTTTGCACAGTTGTTTCGTGCAGGGTAGCGCGTAGGTGTACCCTACGCGAATCTCATGAGTGTACCTTTATGAGGCATGCATGATGATGTTGGCGTGAAGACTATACCTATGCAATGATGCTAGTGTGCAGGTTAGACCTGCATGATGACATTATCTTAGACCTAACGCAATATGACCTAGGTGAAGGATGTGACCCTTGGTATCCTTCACTTCTCCTTCTCTTGAAGAAATTTCCTAAAAAAATTCTCATTCTTACACTACAAAAAGGAGTGTCAAAAACATATATATATTGAATTTCTACATGGTATATGCATGCATGCATGACATGTTCATATGTAAACAATAATAAATAATAAATAAATAAATATTAAATGTTAAATAAAAAATAAAAAATAAAAAATATATAAATAAAAAATAGTAAAAAATAGTAAAAAATAGTAAAAAATAGTAAAAAATAATAAATAATAAATAATAAATAATAAATAATAAATAATAAATAAACAACCAATATGTAAATAAAAATAAAAAAATAAAAAAATAGAAGAACTACTATAAAATAATTTAGTGGTAGTTCAAACTGATGCTAAATCATTCTCCCAATTTTTAAAAACTCACCGTTAAATCATTCCACAATGATTTTGGAAAAAAACTGCAAAATGATTGCGGACACATGATTTAGTAGCAGTTTTTCAAAACCACTATCAAATAATTTAGTTACGGTTTAAGCTACTGCCAAATGAAAAAAACCATGTAGTGATAGTGTAGGGAGGTTTTCCTTCACCAATATACCACAAAACATCAATCTTCTTCAAGACTCTAAAATAATCTCAATGTCTACTGTCAACATATCGAATAAAAAAATCTATTTTTTTCAATAATGGTTTAACATTAATTTTTTTAGATATTTAAAGAAATATTTGTAAGTGGATATTATGTAAAAGAAACGATAGTGAATGAAAGAATATTTATTGATTTTTTTAAATAATTAAAAAAATATTAAGGGTTATATAGTAAACTACTAATAATCATTACATTTGGATGTTTTAAAAAAACCTTCACAAAATTTAAAATTAATATTCATTTAATTAAGGATTTATTGGAGTATCATTTCAAAACTAAAATTTTATTTATATAATATTTTAATTTTAAAATTTTTATTTTATGTAAGCGAGAAATATTTTCAAAATTATCTTTCTAAATTTCCATAACCCTCTTTTAGGGGAATCTGGTTTTAAATATATTTTGATTTCTAATTTTATTTTGGGAAGTTTCAATCGAATAATTTTATGTGTAAAGGGAAAAAATATATCATGTTATCATTTCATAGGAATTTGTTGAATTAATATATTGAAAAAATAAGCCCCTTTTAGTGTATTTAATTTTTAGAATATTCTATGTTCAAAGGGATTCAAGAAACTTTAAGTGATTCTCATGTTTTTTTAAATGTTTGTAAGTGTTTCATTAATGTATATTTATAGTTTTCATGTATATATCTAAATTTTATAATTTCTATGTATAGTTATTTCAAGAACAATTAAATTTTAGTATAAATTATACTTAAATTATTTATTAAACAATTCTTATTATCCAATGTAATGTTTTTAATAAAGACTTGAATATGGTTGTTACTTGAGTTAAATTATAAATTGGATTTTTAAATCAAGGAAAAGTAATTGTTATTGAATAAAGACTCATTTATGTATATTAAACTAATTTTTATTTTCATATATACATAAATTTTTATCTAATGGGACATTTTAATGATTTTGGAAGTGTTAATAAATTAAAATTTTGGCTACATTTCTTGTTTGAGAAGTTTTATTTAGAATAAAAAGGTTTTAAGGATTTTGCAGCTAAAAATTTATTTTTTTCTTTGATTTTAAAGGTTTTCTTGGAAAAAATGAGTTTCCTTATATTTATATTAGTTTAAAGTTTATCTAAATTTGTTATCTTGAAATTATAATTATATATTAAAATCAAGGTATGTGCTTACTTGTGATCCATTTCTCCCCCGAAAATATCTTGGTTTGTTTTTAATTTTCCCTAATGGTTTGAACAACGTGAGCACAAAAGATATTATTTTCCCTCGATCTACCTAACTAATTATAATCCTAATCTATCTTGTCTTGATCCATTGTTGGTTCACCCTATCCCTCACATTCAAATTAATTTTCACTCATTCATCATTATTTATCACTCCGATTACATGGATCTCCTAGTTGTGCTCTGTAAAAACACTGCCCCCTTATCATGTAAGGTAGTTACTACAAATGATAAGAAGGCAGTGTTTTTAAACTTAATATATGGTAACCAGCTCCAAGTTTCAAGTATCCCTCCTACACCCATGGATTAAAATAAAAAAATTCCTTCTATTTGATTCCAAGTATCCCTACTACTCCCATGGATTAAAACTACAATGTCTTTTTAAAACATGTCAATACCTTGTGTATTTTATTTTTAGTGACCATTATAGTATCATATATAAATATTTTTTTCTTTTCAAGAAACTAAAATATAAGTAATATTGTTTCATTATGGACTCAATTTACTTTTGATATTAGTGGAAATCTTATTTCATGATTCAATAATAAAGGGGGTATTATTATTTATTATTTTAGTGATTTTATTAAATTTTTAATATCATTATAAATATTCTATGAATTGATTTCATATTAATTTTTTATGAATTATTATGTTTTGTGAAATTATATATTTTTAATTCACATTCATTTTATTTTAACTAAAATAGAGTATCCATGTTTTTTATATAAAATATAATTATTTTTAACATAGAATCCATGTACACAATATTATTATTATTTTGATCAATTGTGTATCATTTGGAATGGTTTGAGTGTCACACATAAAATTTTCTAATTTAAAACATATTTATCACAGACACTTACAAGATTATAAGATAGTTTAATAATTTTATAAAGTTTATTATAATCTCCCCTAAACATATATATGGTTGGATTTTATTAATAATCAATATAATATTTTGGATATACCTGTGAAGGTATTTACAACTAGATGTGGGAGACAACTTATAGTGATTTTTGTTGTTTTTAGAGGTGTAATTAGAATATTTTAGATCTCAATGATGTGAAATCCAAATCAACTATTTTTTTTGGAATTTTTATTAATAGAGATATTTTTGGTGTTTTTAAGGAAATCAAATAAAGGTTTTGGATATTATAGGATATGTGAAATATACCTAAGATTGATAACTCTACTATTTTTTAAATAGGGGGTTTTCAACAGGTTATAGTTAAAATATGTTTTTTGGTATTACTATAATAAATGGTATATAATAATCTATAGAAAACGTGTGTAACATGGAATCCAACTTCAATTTTGTCAACAATTATAGTTTCATCCATTCATTTCATGAAATTCAAAGCTCCTTGACCCTGTGTCAAAATCAGGTGATTATATGAACTTTTATGTTATGAGGAAAGATATTTTTACACAAATTTATAGAGATAGGTCATAATTAAATGAAAATAAGGAATAATAATTTCCAAGGGAATTCTACCACCCAATAATAAATATTTTTTACCGACATATTTATTACCACCTTTTTGTCCCACACAACAATAAATTGATAACCTTAACCAACAATAACATGTTTACCCTAGTTGTTTTGTTTAATTTAACCCTAGTGTAAAAAGATAACTTTTCAAGAATCATAACTGATAACATTAAAATGTTGGGTTTCCCTTATTATAATTATCTATAACACTGTCCTTTGATTATGAATATATTATGTGTATTTATTTATTTTTTGTACAAAATTAATATGTATGAACCTAATAGGATGAATATGAATCGAAAATGGATTCACGCTAATATTATGATAAGAGTATGAAGACGTAGTTAAATATTTCATCAAGTTTATAATAGAGAATGGATATTATCCTTATCAAATCCTTTATCCATGTTTATGTTTTTTTTATTCAAGAGAAATTTGTCTAGTAGAGTTGGAAGAGAATTTGATTTTTCATAGAGTAGATCAGAGCTATAAATATTGGACTAAACATAGGAAAAAACTTAATGTGCACACTAATTGGGATAAACCTATGGTTTATGTATCATTTGATATGAATACTTGTGTAAATAATGATGAAGATCATTTGAATGAAATAAAAATGTAAATTGAAGATGACCTTCATGATTGTCCAAAGTTGTTTGAGAAGTTAAATAATTTTGCTAAGAGACGATTGTATACTGGTTGTACTAAATACACAACACTGTTATCTTTATTCAAATTATTTAATTTGAGAGCTGGTAGTGGATGGAGTGACACTAGCTTTAAAGAAATAATTGGTTTCCTAAATGATTTACTACCAGAATAAAATAAACTAACTTTTAAAACAAAATATTCTAAATGAATGTTATGTTCAATGGGAATGATCTTTAAAAAAATACATGCTTGTCCAAATGATTTCATATTATTTCGTAAGGACCAAAAATCAATCATAAAATTCCCTAGGTGTGGTGCGAATTGATACAAGAAAGTTTAATCAAGTAATTTGAAATATTTATGGTAATTTCCTATCATTCCATAGTTTAGAAGACTACATGTATGTCATGAAACCATGAGACAATTGACATAACATGTAGATACAATAATTAAATATGGGAAACTATGTCATTCTATAGACTCTCCTTAGTGGAAGAAAATTGATAATGAGTATCCTGAATTTGGAAATGAGCTGAGAAACTTTCACCTTCCATTGTCCACCAATGGCATAAATCCTTTTTGTGTAAAGAGTATTACTCATAGTACATGGTTAGTTATGTTGTTAAATCATAAATTTACATCATGGTTATGAATGAAGTGAAAATAAATTATGTTGTCTCTACTTATATCTAGACCAAAACAACCTGGTAATGATATTGATGTCTATTTGGCCTCATTAATTAAAGTTCTGAAATTGATGTGGGATACAGGTGTTACAATGTATGATTCTCATAGAAGTATAGGATTCACATTGAGGGATATTTTCTATAGGATGATAAATGGATTTCTTACTTATGAAATTTTCTAGGCTATATAATTAAAGGAATGTTGGGGTGTCCCATTTGTGAAGAATTAACATACCCAGTTCGGTTGAAGCATTACTCGAAGATTGTGTCTTTAGGACATTAATTTTTTTACCTCAGAGTCATAAATACCGATCATGGATGACATCCTTCGATGGGAATACTAAACAAGACACTAATAGGTTATCAACTATTTAATAATGTAAAATACATTGACACTATTTTCACTAAACCATTTTTGAAAAACCTTAAAAAATCTGGTTGGAAAAAGAGATATATATTTTTTGAAATACTGTATTAGAATTATTTGTACATAAAACATTTTTTTGATTTCATACATGTAGAAAAAAAATATTTGATAGTGTTATTGAAAGATTACTAAATGTTATTAGAAAAACAAAATACGATATCAAGTCTAGGTTGGACATGATTGACATGGGGATAAGGTAAGATTTGGCACTGGTGAAGGGTAAAAGTTTGACTTTTCTTCCTCTAGTAGCTTACACTCTATCTAGATAAGAAAAATTGAAATTTTTCATTTTCCTTAATGGTTTAAAATTTCCATAGGTGTATTCATAAAATATCAAGAATGTCATGTCAATGAATAATTTGAAGTTATAAGGACTAAAATCACATGAATTCTAGGTTTTGATGTAAGATTTGATTCCCATCACTTTACATTGCATTTTGCATAAAAAATTATGATATATAACTCTACTTCTTTTTCAAATCCATATGCAGTAAATTTACAGAATCAGTGAAGTTTCTAATCACGAATAATGTGTTTTAGTCATATTAAATGAATTAGAGTTGTTCTCACCACCATCATCATTTGATATAATGGTCCACCTAATGGTTAACATGGTTAGATAGGTTTAACTATGTGGTCCTATCCATTATAGATGGATTTACCCCATTTAACAGTATATGAATACTTTGAAAGGGTATGTAATGAATCAAACTCAGCTAGAAGGTTGTATTGTAGGATGATATATTATTGAAGAAGCTATTGAATTCTATTATGATTACCTATTATATGTTGATAGAATCAGTCCCCCAAAGTCTCTTAATAGGGGTGCCTTATGGGAAAAGAGATTTATAGAAGATATGTTTTTACAATTACCATAAAAAAGTGGGAATATACTAACCTTTATGTTTTAAATAATAGTGAAGATTTTGATCTATACATTGAATACCACAAATCAATTATTAGACATTTGAATCCATTAAGGACTGAGAGATGGATATCAAATAAACATAATCAATAGTTTATATGATGGTTTTGAGATCATATTTATAAGGATTGATATGAAAATTTGAATTCAATTACTGAATGACTTTTATGGATAGATAGGGGAATAAATAAAAATATTATATCTTACACTATTTTTTGTAATTAATGATTATAAATTATATAAAAAATAACACGATGACCATAGTATAGTGAAAAACAGTGGAGTCACACTTATGGAGTAAGCGATGCACATATCTGGTTCCAAGGATAGAAATCCAATTTCTATGAATATGTCATATTTTAGCATCATTGAATAGATATAAAAGTTGTATTATAAAAACTATCAAGTGATGATTTTACATTTCAAATGGGTTGACAATAGGAGTATAGTAAAAGTTGATGAAATGGGATTTGTGAAGGTGAATTTCAGTGTACAATGTGAAAATGATAAGTTGTTCATACTGGAATCACAAGTAGTGAATGTATTTTACATCTTAGATCCAACAAAAAATAATTGGTCAATTTTCCTACTGGTGAATAAAAAAACTATAGGATTAAATGAAAATTCAATCAAGGATGACCCTTTCATTGGGATATCACAACCATTTCTTAGAGATCCCAATGTAGACAATGTATTGTATGTTAGAGAGGACCATAAAGAGGGGATTTGGATTCTCAATAGGGGAACCAAATCCCTTCAACTTTTAAAGAAAATAAAGAGAGTTCAATGATCAGGGTGAACTTTTTTAATATACTATGATTTTTCACATAATATTATGTATTATCTACTATTTTTATGTAGTCTAAATTAAATGTTTGACTACTCATGCAGGCAATAACTTATGAACATGATGATATTACCAATATCTGGTAATAATAGGTGGTTGATGTTGAAACTGCATAATTATTAGTGGATCAACACCATGTTAATGAAAAAAAGAATGACGCAACATCACCGTGTTGACTAATATTATCAAGGAAAGAAGTAAGGGTATAAAATTTGAAGTTGGCTAGAATCAACATGAACAACCTATTAAACCCAATAATTCAATGTTCATTAGTTATGTTGGGGTTACAACAAGGATGAATGTACTGATTGATATATATCCATGGAACCATGTCCAAACTATAATAATGGAAATCCTTTGGGAAGATATAAAGGTAATTCTATGATATACATTCATTATTTTACTAAAAAAAATCATATAATGAAATGTTGATTTAATTTTAATTATTACTTGACGATTTCATTTATTTTAGACAATTTCTGCAAGAAATATGTCATAATGGAGACTATAAAATACCATAGAGTCTTCCAGACTCTTCTTACCAAGTTTCATCTTAGGTATGTTAAGGGTAAAGCAAAGCCTCACCCACAAGTTACTTGTGGACACATTATAAAGCAGGAACCATGGAATTATTTCATCAATCATTATGATGAGAAATAATTCCAAGTGCATTGTAGTCAATAATATATTATTTGAAATTATTTATTTTATCCAATTTAATTCAAAATTGTAAATTTGTGAAACAAAAATAGAGCGATGAAAGTAAAAAACATGCATATAAACCAATCTACACCTATCACAAACAAAGGATATGGTATGATTCACTCTAGAAAAAAATGGTATGTATTTTAAATAAACTATAATTTTTTTTTGATATGATACAATATATATTTCTTTGTTTATATGAATATCGATGAATCAAAATTGGAAGCCACTTACATCCCACGTCATGTGCTATGGAATGAATCTCATGTAAGTAAGTAAGGTAAACTAGTTGATGGAAAAAAAAAATTAGTATGAGAAACATGTGTAAGTATGACATTATAGTAATTTGTTATGATTTATAATATCATTAAATAAAAATATCTATTTATGTTCATATTTTTTATATGGTTTAGACATAAGAATCAACATCGGCCATACCAGAAGAAAAAATACTTTCAGTAGATTTAAATTTGTCGAAACAACATGGTCACATTTGAGGTTTAGGTTTTGGAGTGTCTCCTCAAACATATTTTGAGAATAAAAAACTACAAGAAGAGGAATATCATATGATTAAAGGATTATAGGCACAAATAGATAATTTTCATGATATTATTGTCTAGTTTGGTATAACATACCAATACATGTAAAAGGATCAATGAAAACTGATAGTGGAATAAAGACCAGAACAAGAAGAACCAAATGTCCCCACTAGCTTTGAGGCTAGCCAATCCCATCAACTACATACCTTACCCATGGTAATCAATCTTTTTATTACTATATCTATTAATTTTTAATCAAACAACTTCCTATAACTTTATATTAATAAAATTATATAGGGTAAATTTGTATGTGATTTGTATCTATTAAAACCCTCACACCTCCTTGTTGTGAGGGGAATGATGTATAATATGTTAGGAGACATGATACACAACAAAGAACTCCCAAAAGATCACATCAGAGTTGGTATTAAAGTATCTCAATATCCAATCACTCAGTTTCCTACTCTACTTAATGATCCTGATGTTACAATGATTAATGATGGTATTAGAACTTTAGTAGCATGGACATCTAATCTTATAAAGATACACGAGGCATGTCCTTAACAAATTTTTTCAGATAAAACACCTATAATAGTTGATGAAAAAAGGTCTAAAGTGAGGTATGATATTATAAAGGGATGAAATGATGGGGAAAAAGAAGGTAGGATCAGTACAAACCAGTGAATTGATAAAAATATACCTTTTAAGAGTTCTTTATCCCCGCTAGTTCCACTGCAACATATATTATCTTAAAACTTCATACAGAAACCAAATTCAAAGAGGGATATGTATCTTATATTCCATATTAAGAATAAATATTTGGAACTTTCATTACATAAATGGTTGGTCTTGAGAGTATAAATGATATTCTCAAGTTGGAATGGACGGGAGTGCCAATTGTGAATACATACATAAGGTATATTTCCATCATACGTCTATCCAAAAAATGATCTAATATGTTCATTAAAGCTAATAACTATTCCTATATTCTATAGGCATTAATATTACTAATATATAAAGGGAAAACCCTACAAATAATAGTTTAGATTCATTAATACCAGTATCCTTTCTATGAACAAAATTTCATTGGAGTTGATAGAGATTGATAAGAAAAGATATGATCTAAATGAGGAATTTCAGAAGAAAATAATAGATGACAATCAATTTTTAATGCCTACAATGTAGGGGTAAAACTCTACAATATAATCATATAAAATATATTTTTATTTTTTTCAACACTTATTTGTTTTTTCTTTTTAGGAAGTACTAGATACTAATCAAAATCAATATGGATACCCTGAATATTTATTTGTTTGGATCCAATGCATGTTTTCCATTAAAATTACCACACATGATGTATATTGTGAATTTTTAATGCACTATAATAAATATTTTATCGATAAAACTTGAATTATATGTTTCAATTTGTGTTTTAACAATAATTTTGTTATTATATGATGATAACTAAATATAGGCTAAATCATGATATCTGGTCAGTGACTAAAAATAAGAATCCTACAGATTACTTCAAATGAAAAGAAATTATGATATATATAGAAATATTTAATAGTCAAAACATATTTAATTTTTTTTACTTTTTTGTCAATGTTTCTGCAATGTCTAAAGAAAAATAACAACAACGATTATGGATATTATGTTTTTAAAATTTATGAAATATATCATATACCATCAAAATAATTGAATCCCTAAATAGGTAATTTCCAAAGGTAATTAAAATTTCATTAAACATATTTCTTAATCGTTTTTTTTCTATATTTTTTCATTTCTAAGAATATTCATGAAAATATACATACTCAAAAGAAGAAGTAAATTTATTTAGATATGAGAGGGAAGCATACATGGTGTTTGAATGTTTTCTAACATCAAATTTAGGTACTTCCTCTAATGTTTGTGATATAGTATGTGATATGAACTTATAGACACACTTGGTATGTGATTAATTAGTATCAGAATGCTTATATATTATTTTTGATATATTTCCCAAGGAGAAGTATAATGGAGGAAATAAATTTGTTTAGAAATGAATGTGAAGAATACATGGTGTTAGAATTTATACATACATCCTAAAAGTTTACTTCCCACTACATATTTAGTTAATTTTCTCATGATTTTATCTATTTTTTTTGTTAATTTCTTTATCATTTTTATCTACTTTTTATTTTTGTTAAATTTACACATTAGTTAAATACATAAATCAAATTATCAAAACCAAGAAAACAAATTCATATTATTTTGATAATTTAGTAAAATGGTCTATAATTAATTTTTTTATATGTAGGAATTGACCATACATCAATTCAACACCTGATATGGTTGATATTACTTGAAATGAATGTTTCTAGTTTAGAATACTATTTTAGTAAAAAAAAGTGACATAAACAAAACTAATAAAACAAATTCATATTTTTTATAATTTTGGAAAATGATCCATAATTCATTTTTGATTTGTAGGAATAAGCTTCACCTCAATCCAACACACGGTCTGACCGACATTACTCGAATTGTGTGGTTTGATTTTAAAATTGACATTTTAGTAAAAATACAAGTGACATGCTAAAAAAAATAAAAAATTATTGTTTCAATACTTTAAGAAAATTACCCCTCAGTGTTTTGTGAGCTTTAGGAATCAAATACACCCTAATCTGATACATGGAGTGCCCATTACGACTCAAACTATCCATTATGAGTTTTAAAATTCCATTTTAGTTCAAACCATGCGTCAGTCACTGAAAAATGAGAAAACATGCTCAGATTGTCTTGATAAGTCATGAAAAATGATTAATAATTCATTTGTGATGTGTAGGAATCAATATCACATCAAAAAAACACACAATGCGACTGAAATGAATTAAGATATTTCTTTTAGTTTAAAATGATATTTTAGTAAAAAATCAAGTGACATACTAAAAAATTGAGAAAACACATCTATATTATTTTGATAATTTAGTAAAATGATCCATAAGTCATTTATGACATGTATGAATTAGTCACATGTAAATTCTATGCAGGGTGTAACTGGTATGAATCAAAGTGTGTGTTTTGAGTTGATATTGATTTTTTAGTAGAAACCATAAGTTACATACTCAAAACCAAGAAAACAAATTTATATTGTTTTTATACTTTATAAAAATGATCCATAAGTCATTTGTTATATGTAGGAATCAACCTCACCTCAATATGATGCACAGTGTGACTGGTATTATTCAAAGTGTGTCTTTTTATTTAAAATTAACATTTTCATAAAAAATACAAGTGACATACTCAAAACTAAGAAAAAATTCAGATTATTTCGATACTCTAGAAAAAAAATATAATTTATTTTTTACATGTAGGAATTAGTCTATAATAAATATAATACATAGTGTTCTCAGTATGACTCAAAATATATATTATTAGTTTAAAATTGACAATTTTGTTCAAAACATGTTTCACTCACTAAAAACCAAGAAAAACAATTTTATTATCTTGTTAATTTAGTAAAATTATTCATAATTTATTTTTGATATGTAGTGATTTACTACACTCTAATTAAACACATGATGTGGTCGGTATGGCTCTAAGTGTATGTTTTCAGTTTAAAATGACATTTTAGTAAAAAAACAAGTGACGTAATCAAAACCAAGAAAACACATTCAGATTATTTTTATAGTTTTGGGAAATGATATATAAGTCATTTGTGACGTTTAGGAAATATATTCACCTCAATATGATGTATGGTGTGACTAGTATTACTCAAATTATCTGGTTTGAATTTAAAATCAACATTTTAGTAAAAAAGACAAGTGACATACTCAAAATTGAGAAAAAACCTTAGGATTGTTTTGATAATTTAGGATAATGATACCTCACTCATTTCTAATGTTTAAGAATCATTTAAACCTCAATATTATACATAGTGTGCCTAGTATGACTCAAAATATTCATTATCAGTTTAAAATTGACATTTTAGTTCAAAACACGTGTTACTCATTGAAAATTGAGCAAACATGCTCACATTTTCTTGATAAATTAGGATAATAATTAATAATTGATTTTTAACATGTAGGAATTAGTCACATTTCAAACTAACATATGATGTGACTGGTATAACTCTAACTACATATTTTCAGTTTAAAAATACATTTTAGTAAAAAACAAGCGATATACTCAAAACTAAACAAATAAATTTGGATGGTATTGATACTTTAGGAAAATGATCTATAATTAATTTTTGACATGTAGGAATCATATACACATAAATCTGATGCATGATGTTACTGGTATGACTCAAAGTGTGTGTTTTTAGTTTAAAATGTCATTTTAGTAAAAAACACAAGTAACATACTCAAAAATGATAAAATTCATTAATATTATATTGATACTTTATAAAAATTATCCATAAGTCATTTTTAATGTGTAGGAATCATCCATACCTCAATCTAATGCATGGTGTGATGGGTATGGATCTAAGTGTGTCTATTTATTTAAAATTAACATTATTGTAAAAATTAAAAGTGACATACTAAAAACTAAGAAAAAACATTTATATTGTCTTGATACCTTAAGAAAAGTATCCATAAGTAATTTTTGATGTGTAAAAATAAGATTCACCTCAATCTGATACACAATGTTCCTAGTATGAATCAAACTATCTTTTATCAGTTTAAAATTGACATTTTAGTTCAAAATGCATGTCACTCATTGAAAACCAAGAAAACATGCTTGTATTGTCTTGATAATTTCTGAAAATATTCCATAATTCGTTTTTGAAATGTAAAATATAGTATCAGGTCAATCTGACACCTGATGTGGTTAGTATGACTCGAATGGTATGTTTTCAGTTTAAAATGACATTTTAGTAAAAAAATGTGGCATACTCAAAACCAATCAAACACATTAATATTGTTTTGATACTTTAGAAGAATGATTTATAACTCATTTTTGAGATGTAGGAATCATCTAAACCTTAATCCAATGGACGGTGTGACCAGTATCACTCAAATTATGTGGATATAGTTTAAAATTGAAATTTTAGTTGAAAATACACATCACATACTCAAAACTAATAAAAAACATTCCAATTATTTTTATACTTTAGTAAAATGATCCATAAGTCATTTTTGACATGCAGGAATCATCCGAACCTCAATTTGATACACAGTGTGCTCGGTATGACTCAAAGTGTCCATAATCAGTTAAAAACATGTGTCACTCACCAAAAATCAAGAAAACATGATCGTATTTTCTTTATAATTTAGTAAAACAATTATTAAGTCATTTTTAACATGTAGGAATCAATCTCATGTCAAACCAACACAAGATCTGACCAATATAACTCAAAGTTTCTGTTTTCAATCTAAAATGACATTTTAGTAAAAAACAAGTGACATGCTCAAAACCTAGAAACCACATTCAGATTGTTTAATAATTTAGGAAAATAATCCATAATTTATTTTTGAAATTTAGTAATCATCCACATGTCAATCTGAGGCGCAGTGTGACTAGTATGACTCAAAGTGCTCATTTTCACTTTAAAATAACATTTTAGTTAAAACCACAAGTGGCACACTAAAAACTGAGAAATTTTTTTGGATTTTTTTGATACTTTATAAGAATGATCCATAAGTAACTTGTGACATTTAGTAATCATTATCACCTCAATATAACAGATATTGTGACCGGTATGACTCCAAGTGTGTCTTTTTATTTAAAATTGGAATTTTAGTAAAAAAGAAAAGTGACACACTCAAAACTATGAAAACACATTCAGATTGTTTCAATAATTTATGAAAATGATCCATAATTTATTTTTGACATATAGGAATTAGCCTCACCTCAATATGATACATGGTTTTCTCAGTATGACTTAGAGGTCTGTTATCAGCTTAAAATTGACATTTTAGTTCAAAACATGTGTCACACATTAAAAGATAAGAAAACACACATGGGTTGTATTAATAATTTAGGAAAATTAATAATAAGTCATTTTTGACATATTCAAATCAGTCTCACATCAAACTGACACACTATGTGATCGGTATGACTCAAAGTTCATGTTTTCAGTTTAAAATGATATTTTAGTAAAAAAAGTGACGTACTCAAAGCCAAGAAAAAAGATTTTGATTATTTTTATACTTTAGAAAAATGATCTATAATTCATTTTTGATATTTATCAATTAGTCACACATTAGTATGACACACGGTGTGGCTGATATTACTCAATTTTTTTGGTTTTAGTTTAAAATTTAAAATTTAATTAAAAATACACATCACATACTCAAAATTGAGAAAACACATTATGATTATTTTGATACTCTAGGAAAATGATCCATAATTAATTTTTGATGTGTAGGAATTTTCCATACATCAATATGATACATGGTGTGCTCAGTATGACTCAAAGTGTCTATTATTAGATTAAAATTTAAAATTTAGTTAAAAAGGTGTGTCATGTTGAGCAATGTATTGTTTTTAAAAAAATCAAAATAATGTTTTTTAAAGGGGGAGATTATTTTAAATAATACTCTGTCTCTTTATGATGATTTTGATGCTCACAAATACCCTTAATTATTTACTAATTATTTCGTTGAGTATTTTGCAGGAATTTATTTTATATAACGAGATTTTATACTTCATTTATTCCGAGATCAATTTTAGCGTATTCTGGAATCACTGTAGCGCGAGATCAATTTTAGCGTATTCTGGAATCACTGTAGCGCGAGATCAATTTTTAGCGCGTACTGGAATCACTGTTCATACCCTACGTTGATGAACGTAACGTATGGATGAAAAGTTTACTTTTTATGTTATTTTGAAACGTATGGTTAATGAACCTTACGTTGTTGAAAAGTATGGAAGAAGAACATTACGTTTGGAAGGAACCTTACGTTTTCGTTGTTGAAAAGTATGGAAGAGAAACCGTACGTTAGTTTTCAATGTTGAGTTTGTTTCTCAAAAGTATGGATCATCAACCTTACTTTTATAATCAACCGTACGTTCTTTGGAGAGTTGAAGCAAGACAAAGTATGGATGATCAACCCTACGTTTGAATGCTAAAGAGAAAGTATGTATGTTCAACCTTACGTTCTGAACCTTACGTTTGTGAACCCTACGTTTGGAGCCACGTCATCAACCCTACGTTTGGCGTCGGGATATTTTTGACAGACGATATTTCCTTTTGAATTAGTCAATCAAGCGGATTATTAGGCGGATTTCGAGCTGATTCTTAAATACGACTTTGACTGAATCAAAGACGATTTACAACGGATTAATGATTGATTTAAACGGAGCTTTTTGTGCCGATTCTTCAGGGGAGTTACAACGGCTTTGTTATTTCATTTAATATCGCGAATCTAAAGGAGATTTTCATGGATCTATTTATGCGGAAGATTTTCTCATATTTGAATATATATGTTCTATCTTGGAAACTTCGGATATATATATGCACAGGAAAGTGTGTGGTACTGATTGATCTTTTGACGAGCAAGAAAACAGAGACTGCGTGAAAGTGTTCTTTTCTGGTGATCGAGAAGAAGCGTAAGACCTTTATTACTGAAGGAAGATCTTGATAGCAGATTCACGTGTTCTACATCGACTACCTGTTGTGAATCTACTGCTGCTGAAGTTGTGAAGTTTCTGGTAATATCTATTGCAACTGGATCGACTCAGAACTGTTTTGATTACGGATCTTTATTTTCTGAAGACGACTATCTATCTACTGTCAATTGCATTCTGTTGCAATTGTGAAGAACAACTGGAGAAGTGTTTCTTTATCGAAACCCTTTTATTTTTGAGTGATCAGCTTCTCGTTCTAAGCTGTGTGGGTTCGTGTTTGAACCAGGAAGGCTGTGTTTGCCTGAATCTTGTAAAGGTGTCAACTGCCTGTACTCAGTTGTGGACGGGTCTGTGGAAACGAGGACCAGATAGTGAAAATCGCCAAGCTCGTGGATTTGAGCGTTAGTGGAGTGGACTAGGGGCCTTCTGTTCCCCGAACCACTATACATCCGTGTGTTCATGCTTTTACTTTTTCCGCTGCATATTTAATCGTGCAAAAGCATAGTGAACAGAATTTGTCTAAATTGAAGAGATTGTAATAATTTGAAAAAGACACAATTCACCCCCCTCTTGTGTATAATCCGTAGATTCAGATCCAACAATTGGTATCAGAGGAGGAGATTCTTATTTCTAAAGTCCTATCAAGCTAGAAGTATTTAAAGATTATACATAGTGTATCATGGCTGATATGAGAGAGGGAATGTCAATGGTCAGAGCACCTTACTTTAATGGAGATAATTATGGCTGCTGGAAATCACGTATGATTATTTATCTGAAAAATCTTGGTTACAGAGTCTATTCAAAGATTCTGACTCCCTATGAAATTCCTGAAAATCCCGATACATGGAGTGCTGCTACAGAGGCTGAGTATGACATAAATTCAAAAGCTATGAATGCAATCATCTGTGGTCTAGGACCAGACGAATTTAACAGAGTATCTCAATGCCCGACTGCATATGAAATGTGGCAAACAATAGCTGTTGCTTATGAAGGAACAGATAATGTAAGACAGATGAGATATG
This sequence comes from Viscum album, assembly GCA_963277665.1. Classification (NCBI taxonomy): domain Eukaryota; kingdom Viridiplantae; phylum Streptophyta; class Magnoliopsida; order Santalales; family Viscaceae; genus Viscum; species Viscum album. The sequence continues at coordinate 1,137,577,355 of OY728122.1, forward strand.
CAACTGCTAAGTTAAAATTCGATACTTTCAGAATGATTGAAGGAGAGAGCATCACTCAGATGAATGGAAGATTGACAGAAATTGTCAATAATATAACAGCTCTAGGAGAACCAATCAAGCAGGCTGATCAAGCGTTGAAGGTACTGAGAGTACTTCCTACTCGATGGAATGGAATCTCTGCAGCAATCAGACAATCAACTTCTGTTAAAGATCTAACTATGAGAGAACTGATTGGTACACTGATGATGTACGAAGCTGAAATGAAAGATGAGGTAAATGAGCATAAAGTCTACATAAAAAGGGAAAATACTGCTTTGAAAGTGACTTCTCAACAAAAGGATAGAAAGATGAAGAACAAAGAAGTGAGTGCTAAATCAGAAAGCTCTGATTCTTCAAATTCGGATGAAGAACTGGCACAGCTAGCCAGAAAATTCAGAAAGTTCTATAGTAAGAAGAAAGACTTCAAGAAATCCTTTAAAAAGGATAGCAAGGAAGTGAGATGTTATGAATGCAAAAAGATGGGACATATCAGACCGGATTGCCCAAAATTGAAAGATGCAAAGAAGAAGAAATTCTTCAAAAGAGATGATTATGAGCAGAAAGACAAGAAAGCTATGAAAGCTACTTGGAGTGTTTCTGAAGACTCAAGTAATTCTTCTGAATCATGCTCAGAGAAGGAGGAAGCCAATTTAAAAGCAAATATGTGTTTCATGGCTGAAACTGATGAGGTACACTCATACTATTCCTCTGACTCAAATAATGAATCAAACTCTGAAACAAGCCTCTCAAATAAAAAACTTGCAGCTTACTGCAATATGCTTGAAGAAAGGTATGAATCATTATTTAATAAATATAAATCTATAAAGAACTTGTACAAAGCTATTTCAGATGAGAGAAATACTTTGTTAAAACAACATAAGGAATTAATTGACAAATACAATTCTGCTGAATCAAATAAAATTAGTTTTGAATCAAAAATAAAAACTCTACAGGATGAAGTAGAATCTTATAAAACGGCTGCATTAGTTTTTACAAAAGGAGAAAACACCTTAAATGAGATACTTGGAAAAACTGTAATTAAAAAGGAAAGGTTTGGAATTGGAAGTAAAGGAGAAAAACCTAAGTTATACAAAAATTATTTTGTTCCTAGCACTAAACAGGTTATTTGTAACTACTGTGGAACAAGAGGTCATATAGCTAAAAACTGTTTTCTAAGACAACCTCAGATATGTGGAATTAAGAAAGCTTATATTTCCAACGATCTATATGATTCAATCAATTTTAAGAAAACAAAGCAAATCTGGATACCCAGATCACTGCTTGCTAACACTCCTGGACCCAACAAAATATGGGTACCAAAGCAATTTGTTTGAATGTCTTTGCAGGTAGCAGGTCACCAAAGAAAGAAAGAAATATGGTATATGGACAGTGGCTGCTCAAGACACATGAGTGGAACTTCAGCTAATTTCTCTTCTCTTACTCGAAAGGAAGGAGGACTTGTCACCTTTGGTGACAATGCCAAAGGAAAGATTATTGGTATTGGAACAGTTGGAGATCCAGAGACAGTCTCAATCAACAAAGTACTTTATGTACAAGGGTTAAAACACAATCTGATAAGTATCTCTCAACTCTGTGATGATGGATACACTGTTGATTTTACTAACAATAGTTGTACTGTTTCTAAAGATAAACTGTTTAAGTTTAGAGCACCCAGAACTGATAATGTTTATACTTTGGATTTGTATTCCTTGTGTAAACAACGAGTAAACTGCTTAACTGCTAATATAAGTGAATCCTGGATCTGGCATAGAAGACTTGGTCATTGCAATATATATGCTTTACATAAATTATCTAAGAAACATTTAGTTTCTGATTTGCCTAGTCTCAAATTTGAAAATGACAGATTCTGTGATGCATGTCAGCTTGGCAAGCAACACAAATCATCATTCAAATCTGTTAATAAAGTTGCTACAACTAAACCTCTAGAACTTATCCATATGGATTTGTTTGGACCCTCAAGAGTAGCAAGTTTAGCTGGTAAATTATATGTTTATGTATTAGTTGATGATTACTCTAGATTTACTTGGATTTTCTTTTTGAAATTTAAAAGTGAAGCTTTTAGTTTATTTGAAGGTTTTTGTAAATCTATTCAAAATGAAAAAGGTTTTAATATAATCTCATTGAGAAGTGATCATGGTGGAGAATTTGAGAACCAGGAATTTAATTCCTTTTGCTCAAACATGGGTATTAAACACACCTTCTCTGCTCCAAGAACACCTCAACAGAATGGGATTGTAGAAAGAAGAAATAGAACTATTCAAGAAATGGCTAGAACTATGTTAAATGAATATAGCCTACCTATATATTTCTGGGCAGAAGCTGTTAATACAGCTTGTTATATAATGAATAGAATTTTAATAAGACCTATTTTGAAAAAGACACCCTATGAACTATGGAATAACAGAAAACCTAAAGTAAATTACTTTAAAGTTTTTGGATGCAAGGTTTACATCTTGAATACCAAAGATAATCTTGGTAAATTTGATCCAAAATCTGATAAAGGTATTTTCTTAGGATATTCTACAACCTCCAAAGCTTATAGAGTCTATAATAAAAAGTCAAGGATTGTTGAAGAATCAGTTCATGTGAAATTTGATGAATCTGATCCTTTTGAGAAAAGGATAGAACAAATAGATGAACCTGATTCTAATGAAAACATGAGACCTGAGAATTTAAAGAATGATTTTGAAAATGATATAAAAGAAATTCAGTCCAGTTCAGAAGAACATGATACTGAAGAGCCTTTGAATGTAATGCCTAGACAGTCTAGAACCTCAAAGAATCACCCTTTAGAATCTGTGATAGGTGACTTAGAGACTGGTATTCAAACTAGAAGAAACTTTGGAAACATAGTTGAATTCTCTGCTTTCCTATCCCAACAAGAACCTAAGACCATAGAAGAAGCCTTAGATGATGAGAGCTGGGTAATAGCAATGCAAGATGAATTGAACCAGTTTAAGAGAAATAAGGTTTGGGAATTAGTTGAAAGACCACATGATTATCCAGTAATAGGAACTAAATGGGTCTTTAGGAATAAATAGGATGATCAAGGGATAATAACTAGAAATAAAGCAAGATTAGTAGCTAAAGGATATAATCAAGAAGAAGGAATAGATTATGATGAGACCTTTGCACCTGTAGCCAGGTTAGAAGCCATTAGAATCCTTTTAGCCTATGCATCTTATATGAATTTTAAATTATTTCAGATGGATGTTAAATCTGCCTTTTTAAATGGTTATTTAATGGAGGAAGTTTATGTTGAGCAACCTCCTGGTTTTGAAAATTCTCAAAAACCAGATTCTGTTTTCAAACTTACTAAAGCTCTTTATGGCCTTAAACAAGCACCTAGAGCTTGGTATGAAAGACTAAGTTCTTTTCTTTTGAAAAATGATTTTACTGTTGGACTAGCAGATCCAACACTCTTTAAGAAAACTGTGAAAAATAATGTTTTGTTGGTTCAAATTTATGTTGATGATGTAATTTTTGGATCAACCAATAAAATTCTTTGTCATGAATTTTCAGAATTAATGCAAAAAGAATTTGAAATGAGTATGATGGGAGAATTAAATTTCTTTTTGGGTCTTCAAATATTTCAAAAATATTTTGGAAATATTCTAAATCAATGCAAATACATTACTGATTTACTTAAGAAATTTGGACTTGAAAACAGCAAGACATTTACAACTCCTATGTGTACTAATATAAAACTTGATTTGGATGAAACTGGAAAATCAGTGGACAACAAGTTATATAGAGGTATGATTGGTAGTTTGTTATATCTTACTGCTAGTAGACCAGATATAATGTATTCAGTATGTCTTTGTGCTCGATTTCAATCAAATCCCAAAGAATCTCATTTAACTGCTGTTAAACGAATTTTTAGATATTTAAAAGGTACTATTTATCAATCTCTGCTTTATCCAAAAACCTCTGATTTTAATTTAATTTCATATTCAGATGCAGACTTTGGAAGCTGTAGATTAGATAGGAAGAGTACTTCAGGAACATGTCACTTTTTAGGAAAGTCTTTAGTATCATGGTCTAGTAAGAAACAACACTCAGTTGCCCTGTCAACAGCCGAGGCAGAATATGTGTCTGCAGGTAGTTGCTGTGCACAGGTGTTGTGGATGAAAAACACTCTTATGGACTTTGGATTAAATTTCAATAATACACCTATTTTATGTGATAATACTAGTGCAATTAATATTTCAAAAAATCCTATTAGTCATTCTAGAACTAAGCACATTGATATAAGACATCACTTTTTAAGAGATCATGTGTTAAAAAAGGATATATTTTTAGAATTTGTAAATACAGAAAATCAATTAGCAGATATTTTTACTAAACCACTTCCCACGGCAAGGTTTGAATTTATTAAGGGGGAGTTAGGTTTATTTAATTTTAAATAGTTTCTTTTTAATCTTATTCTGTTTTCGAATTCTACTTAATTTCTGTTTCTCGCTATAAGCTATTTTATTTTGTTTTAAATAAAAGTAATGATTAGTGATTACACGGGAATCAAGGCTGTCAGAACCGTTTCACCTTCTAACCTGTTTTCACCTTTTTCGGAAACCCTTTCGAAAACCTAAAACCGCACATCTGCTCCAAAACCCTTTTCTGAATCTTCAAACCCTAAACTTACGAACCTTCAGAAATCGTTGTTGAAATGGCAAAGACTAAGCGTCCAGATGAAGCCGAGAGCAGTGCTGCAAAGAAATCTAAAGTAGTTGGTCGGAAGATACTGCAAGGTAAAGTCATCGATTTAGAATGGCTGTTTGAAACTAATTTGCTGTTGAAGCAAGCGTTGTCGTTTCAAGGCCTTGAGCAAGCTTTTAATAGTGAAAACTCTGAGTTTCTATATGAGGCAGAAATGAGACATTTCTTTAGAACTGTTCAGTTTAGCCTTGGAGATACGGAGGATAGTTTATTGGCTCAAATAGAGGATAAGGACTTTTCCATATCATCTGTAGAGATAAGTCAAATTCTTAACTGCCCTCATGAAGGAGTTTTTCATTTTGATTTACGGAATATTGGAGATTCTGTACATAAGTCTGAAGACATTATGTCTTTTCTGTTTGGAACCAAAGTGATAAAGAAGATGTTTATTAAAGATTTGGAGCCCGATCAGAAAATCTTAGTAAAGTTTGTTCAGACTGGTTTAGCACCAAGGATGGCTGAGATGGAGAAAATTCTGTACCCTGACATGTATATAATGTATCTTTTGATGAGTGATATTAAGTTTAATTTTCCTCGATTTATGATAAGATATCTGAGATACTGTTGTCAGAGTGAAGCAAGAATGACCTTTTTCCCATATGGAAGGTTCATTTCTTTGTTTTTATTTAAAAGAGGAATGATCAGATTGGTAAGTGCTGGGGTGAAATGTCACCACAGTAATGTTTTTAATGCTGGAACTTTGAGGAAAGTGGGATATTTCTGGAGCACAATTAAAGGAAAACTCTTACCTGTTGGAGCTGAGGAAGACTCGGAGAGTGCTCAGGCTCAACCTGCTAAGTCCAAGGAGGGACAAGCAGAATCAAGGGTTAGTACAGTGGCAAGGAGAATTCGCTTTGAGATGGAGGAAGTTGAGGAAGAGAGAAGTCAGGAAGGACTTCAATCTAGAAGGAAGAGGTTAATTGATGAAGAAATTATCTCTCCTACCTTGAAATCCTCTGAACCGGTAATTTCTTATTCCTTTGTGAGAGAAGCTGTTGTGGAGAGGACTGCACCGATAGAGGAACCAGTAGCTCAACCGGAAATTCAGCTAGAACCTCAAACTGCTGCTGTGGCTGTTGAAGAAGCAATTCCACAAGAACAACTTATGGAGGCAGTGCCTGGTGAAGAAGTGGCCCGACCTCAAGAAGTTCATGAAAATATTGTTCTTGATCATTCAGTAGAAGTCAGAGAGACTACTGTTCATGATGAACACACTTCTGAAGTTAATACAGAGGTACTTCAGGAAGATTTTTCAGTGGAAGAGTTTCAGGCTTCAAAGAATAGTTCAGTGGATCAACCTTTTCAGAACAAAGAACAATCAGATGCAGATTCTTTACCCCTTGTCCTGCTTCGTCAATCTGATTCTGGACATGAGAATCAAGCACAGGGTGCCCCTGATTCGAGAAAAGAAGAAGTTGTTGAGTTATACAAGCGTATTTCTCAGTTAGAATCTGAGAATGTTAGTCTCAGAAGTTCTCTGAACTTGGAGCAGTTAAAGTTTCAGAAGCTGAAAGAATCTACTGTTTCAAGACAGGAAGTAGATTTGTTTAAGACTGATATGTTGCATGCTGTTGATCAGTTGAAATCAGAAATGGTAACGAAAGATGATTTGTCTGAGATGAAAATTTTCATGGAAAATAAATTTGAATCTGTTGAAAATAGTGCTGTGAGTGGATCAGGTTCTTCACCTGATTTGATTCGAAGATTTCAAGCAATTACTGGAGCACTGAGCAATATGAGTGACAGATTACACGATCTTCAGTGTAATAGTGCCCCTTTGTCAGTTTTGCTAGATAATCAGAAATTTTTGGTAGATCAGTTGACATCTGGAGAGAAACCGATTAGGATTCTTTTGAATCAGTTATCAGAAAAGCTGGCTCTTTTTGTTGAAAAAGAAGAAAGAATGCATGAGTTTTTCAGAGTTAATTTGATTGAAGATATTCATATGACTCAGGAGAACAGGGATCTTATCATCAAGTTAGGAGATGGGATGATGAAGAGGCTCAGAGAACAGTTTACAGAGATCAAGACCGCAATTCAAAGGAGATAGACACCTTTTTCCCTGTCTTATCCCTACACCTTGATTCCTCTGTATATCACTGTCGTTTTTATATAATAGCTTGTGAATGAAAATTCTTTTCTTATCTTTTTTGTTTTGTTATTTATTGATTTATGATTAAGTTAGCCAGTATACAAAATTCACTTATTCATACACAGTTAATTATAGCATTTACTTATAGTTCAGTGCAATATTGAATGTGTTCAAATCCGTAATTTTTCATTCTTTTTGATATCACAAAAAGGGGGAGAATTTGGATAAACACAACATTTAAATTCATTCGTTAAATTCATTCGTTTCCTATAAAGAAATTTGGATATATAGGAGCATTTGGATATATACGACATTTATCTTTTATCTATTTGAAAATTTATTTTTATGGGAGAGTTATGGGGGAGAAATTTTATAGTTAAATATTGTTTTAATCCTTTCAAAATTCTAAAATTTTATAAAACTTTTTTTTCAATCAAGATTGCAATTAAATTAGTTCTATTATTTTATGGGTTTTGTGATCATCAAAAAGGGGGAGATTGTTGAGCAATGTATTGTTTTTAAACAAATCAAAATAATGTTTTTTAAAGGGGGAGATTATTTTAAATAATACTCTGTCTCTTTATGATGATTTTGATGCTCACAAATACCCTTAATTATTTACTAATTATTTCGTTGAGTATTTTGCAGGAATTTATTTTATATAACGAGATTTTATACTTCATTTATTCCGAGATCAATTTTAGCGTATTCTGGAATCACTGTAGCGCGAGATCAATTTTAGCGTATTCTGGAATCACTGTAGCGCGAGATCAATTTTTAGCGCGTACTGGAATCACTGTTCATACCCTACGTTGATGAACGTAACGTATGGATGAAAAGTTTACTTTTTATGTTATTTTGAAACGTATGGTTAATGAACCTTACGTTGTTGAAAAGTATGGAAGAAGAACATTACGTTTGGAAGGAACCTTACGTTTTCGTTGTTGAAAAGTATGGAAGAGAAACCGTACGTTAGTTTTCAGTGTTGAGTTTGTTTCTCAAAAGTATGGATCATCAACCTTACTTTTATAATCAACCGTACGTTCTTTGGAGAGTTGAAGCAAGACAAAGTATGGATGATCAACCCTACGTTTGAATGCTGAAGAGAAAGTATGTATGTTCAACCTTACGTTCTGAACCTTACGTTTGTGAACCCTACGTTTGGAGCCACGTCATCAACCCTACGTTTGGCGTCGGGATATTTTTGACAGACGATATTTCCTTTTGAATTAGTCAATCAAGCGGATTATTAGGCGGATTTCGAGCTGATTCTTAAATACGACTTTGACTGAATCAAAGACGATTTACAACGGATTAATGATTGATTTAAACGGAGCTTTTTGTGCCGATTCTTCAGGGGAGTTACAACGGCTTTGTTATTTCATTTAATATCGCGAATCTAAAGGAGATTTTCATGGATCTATTTATGCGGAAGATTTTCTCATATTTGAATATATATGTTCTATCTTGGAAACTTCGGATATATATATGCACAGGAAAGTGTGTGGTACTGATTGATCTTTTGACGAGCAAGAAAACAGAGACTGCGTGAAAGTGTTCTTTTCTGGTGATCGAGAAGAAGCGTAAGACCTTTATTACTGAAGGAAGATCTTGATAGCAGATTCACGTGTTCTACATCGACTACCTGTTGTGAATCTACTGCTGCTGAAGTTGTGAAGTTTCTGGTAATATCTATTGCAACTGGATCGACTCAGAACTGTTTTGATTACGGATCTTTATTTTCTGAAGACGACTATCTATCTACTGTCAATTGCATTCTGTTGCAATTGTGAAGAACAACTGGAGAAGTGTTTCTTTATCGAAACCCTTTTATTTTTGAGTGATCAGCTTCTCGTTCTAAGCTGTGTGGGTTCGTGTTTGAACCAGGAAGGCTGTGTTTGCCTGAATCTTGTAAAGGTGTCAACTGCCTGTACTCAGTTGTGGACGGGTCTGTGGAAACGAGGACCAGATAGTGAAAATCGCCAAGCTCGTGGATTTGAGCGTTGGTGGAGTGGACTAGGGGCCTTCTGTTCCCCGAACCACTATACATCCGTGTGTTCATGCTTTTACTTTTTCCGCTGCATATTTAATCGTGCAAAAGCATAGTGAACAGAATTTGTCTAAATTGAAGAGATTGTAATAATTTGAAAAAGACACAATTCACCCCCCTCTTGTGTATAATCCGTAGATTCAGATCCAACAATTGGTATCAGAGGAGGAGCTTCTTATTTCTAAAGTCCTATCAAGCTAGAAGTATTTAAAGATTATACATAGTGTATCATGGCTGATATGAGAGAGGGAATGTCAATGGTCAGAGCACCTTACTTTAATGGAGATAATTATGGCTGCTGGAAATCACGTATGATTATTTATCTGAAAAATCTTGGTTACAGAGTCTATTCAAAGATTCTGACTCCCTATGAAATTCCTGAAAATCCCGATACATGGAGTGCTGCTACAGAGGCTGAGTATGACATAAATTCAAAAGCTATGAATGCAATCATCTGTGGTCTAGGACCAGACGAATTTAACAGAGTATCTCAATGCCCGACTGCATATGAAATGTGGCAAACAATAGCTGTTGCTTATGAAGGAACAGATAATGTAAGACAGATGAGATATGCAACTGCTAAGTTAAAATTCGATACTTTCAGAATGATTGAAGGAGAGAGCATCACTCAGATGAATGGAAGATTGACAGAAATTGTCAATAATATAACAGCTCTAGGAGAACCAATCAAGCAGGCTGATCAAGCGTTGAAGGTACTGAGAGTACTTCCTACTCGATGGAATGGAATCTCTGCAGCAGTCAGACAATCAACTTCTGTTAAAGATCTAACTATGAGAGAACTGATTGGTACACTGATGATGTACGAAGCTGAAATGAAAGATGAGGTAAATGAGCATAAAGTCTACATAAAAAGGGAAAATACTGCTTTGAAAGTGACTTCTCAACAAAAGGATAGAAAGATGAAGAACAAAGAAGTGAGTGCTAAATCAGAAAGCTCTGATTCTTCAAATTCGGATGAAGAACTGGCACAGCTAGCCAGAAAATTCAGAAAGTTCTATAGTAAGAAGAAAGACTTCAAGAAATCCTTTAAAAAGGATAGCAAGGAAGTGAGATGTTATGAATGCAAAAAGATGGGACATATCAGACCGGATTGCCCAAAATTGAAAGATGCAAAGAAGAAGAAATTCTTCAAAAGAGATGATTATGAGCAGAAAGACAAGAAAGCTATGAAAGCTACTTGGAGTGTTTCTGAAGACTCAAGTAATTCTTCTGAATCATGCTCAGAGAATGAGGAAGCCAATTTAAAAGCAAATATGTGTTTCATGGCTGAAACTGATGAGGTACACTCATACTATTCCTCTGACTCAAATAATGAATCAAACTCTGAAACAAGCCTCTCAAATAAAAAACTTGCAGCTTACTGCAATATGCTTGAAGAAAGGTATGAATCATTATTTAATAAATATAAATCTATAAAGAACTTGTACAAAGCTATTTCAGATGAGAGAAATACTTTGTTAAAACAACATAAGGAATTAATTGACAAATACAATTCTGCTGAATCAAATAAAATTAGTTTTGAATCAAAAATAAAAACTCTACAGGATGAAGTAGAATCTTATAAAACGGCTGCATTAGTTTTTACAAAAGGAGAAAACACCTTAAATGAGATACTTGGAAAAACTGTAATTAAAAAGGAAAGGTTTGGAATTGGAAGTAAAGGAGAAAAACCTAAGTTATACAAAAATTATTTTGTTCCTAGCACTAAACAGGTTATTTGTAACTACTGTGGAACAAGAGGTCATATAGCTAAAAACTGTTTTCTAAGACAACCTCAGATATGTGGAATTAAGAAAGCTTATATTTCCAACGATCTATATGATTCAATCAATTTTAAGAAAACAAAGCAAATCTGGATACCCAGATCACTGCTTGCTAACACTCCTGGACCCAACAAAATATGGGTACCAAAGCAATTTGTTTGAATGTCTTTGCAGGTAGCAGGTCACCAAAGAAAGAAAGAAATATGGTATATGGACAGTGGCTGCTCAAGACACATGAGTGGAACTTCAGCTAATTTCTCTTCTCTTACTCGAAAGGAAGGAGGACTTGTCACCTTTGGTGACAATGCCAAAGGAAAGATTATTGGTATTGGAACAGTTGGAGATCCAGAGACAGTCTCAATCAACAAAGTACTTTATGTACAAGGGTTAAAACACAATCTGATAAGTATCTCTCAACTCTGTGATGATGGATACACTGTTGATTTTACTAACAATAGTTGTACTGTTTCTAAAGATAAACTGTTTAAGTTTAGAGCACCCAGAACTGATAATGTTTATACTTTGGATTTGTATTCCTTGTGTAAACAACGAGTAAACTGCTTAACTGCTAATATAAGTGAATCCTGGATCTGGCATAGAAGACTTGGTCATTGCAATATATATGCTTTACATAAATTATCTAAGAAACATTTAGTTTCTGATTTGCCTAGTCTCAAATTTGAAAATGACAGATTCTGTGATGCATGTCAGCTTGGCAAGCAACACAAATCATCATTCAAATCTGTTAATAAAGTTGCTACAACTAAACCTCTAGAACTTATCCATATGGATTTGTTTGGACCCTCAAGAGTAGCAAGTTTAGCTGGTAAATTATATGTTTATGTATTAGTTGATGATTACTCTAGATTTACTTGGATTTTCTTTTTGAAATTTAAAAGTGAAGCTTTTAGTTTATTTGAAGGTTTTTGTAAATCTATTCAAAATGAAAAAGGTTTTAATATAATCTCATTGAGAAGTGATCATGGTGGAGAATTTGAGAACCAGGAATTTAATTCCTTTTGCTCAAACATGGGTATTAAACACACCTTCTCTGCTCCAAGAACACCTCAACAGAATGGGATTGTAGAAAGAAGAAATAGAACTATTCAAGAAATGGCTAGAACTATGTTAAATGAATATAGCCTACCTATATATTTCTGGGCAGAAGCTGTTAATACAGCTTGTTATATAATGAATAGAATTTTAATAAGACCTATTTTGAAAAAGACACCCTATGAACTATGGAATAACAGAAAACCTAAAGTAAATTACTTTAAAGTTTTTGGATGCAAGGTTTACATCTTGAATACCAAAGATAATCTTGGTAAATTTGATCCAAAATCTGATAAAGGTATTTTCTTAGGATATTCTACAACCTCCAAAGCTTATAGAGTCTATAATAAAAAGTCAAGGATTGTTGAAGAATCAGTTCATGTGAAATTTGATGAATCTGATCCTTTTGAGAAAAGGATAGAACAAATAGATGAACCTGATTCTAATGAAAACATGAGACCTGAGAATTTAAAGAATGATTTTGAAAATGATATAAAAGAAATTCAGTCCAGTTCAGAAGAACATGATACTGAAGAGCCTTTGAATGTAATGCCTAGACAGTCTAGAACCTCAAAGAATCACCCTTTAGAATCTGTGATAGGTGACTTAGAGACTGGTATTCAAACTAGAAGAAACTTTGGAAACATAGTTGAATTCTCTGCTTTCCTATCCCAACAAGAACCTAAGACCATAGAAGAAGCCTTAGATGATGAGAGCTGGGTAATAGCAATGCAAGATGAATTGAACCAGTTTAAGAGAAATAAGGTTTGGGAATTAGTTGAAAGACCACATGATTATCCAGTAATAGGAACTAAATGGGTCTTTAGGAATAAACAGGATGATCAAGGGATAATAACTAGAAATAAAGCAAGATTAGTAGCTAAAGGATATAATCAAGAAGAAGGAATAGATTATGATGATACCTTTGCACCTGTAGCCAGGTTAGAAGCCATTAGAATCCTTTTAGCCTATGCATCTTATATGAATTTTAAATTATTTCAGATGGATGTTAAATCTGCCTTTTTAAATGGTTATTTAATGGAGGAAGTTTATGTTGAGCAACCTCCTGGTTTTGAAAATTCTCAAAAACCAGATTCTGTTTTCAAACTTACTAAAGCTCTTTATGGCCTTAAACAAGCACCTAGAGCTTGGTATGAAAGACTAAGTTCTTTTCTTTTGAAAAATGATTTTACTGTTGGACTAGCAGATCCAACACTCTTTAAGAAAATTGTGAAAAATAATGTTTTGTTGGTTCAAATTTATGTTGATGATGTAATTTTTGGATCAACCAATAAAATTCTTTGTCATGAATTTTCAGAATTAATGCAAAAAGAATTTGAAATGAGTATGATGGGAGAATTAAATTTCTTTTTGGGTCTTCAAATATTTCAAAAATATTTTGGAAATATTCTAAATCAATGCAAATACATTACTGATTTACTTAAGAAATTTGGACTTGAAAACAGCAAGACATTTACAACTCCTATGTGTACTAATATAAAACTTGATTTGGATGAAACTGGAAAATCAGTGGACAACAAGTTATATAGAGGTATGATTGGTAGTTTGTTATATCTTACTGCTAGTAGACCAGATATAATGTATTCAGTATGTCTTTGTGCTCGATTTCAATCAAATCCCAAAGAATCTCATTTAACTGCTGTTAAACGAATTTTTAGATATTTAAAAGGTACTATTTATCAATCTCTGCTTTATCCAAAAACCTCTGATTTTAATTTAATTTCATATTCAGATGCAGACTTTGGAAGCTGTAGATTAGATAGGAAGAGTACTTCAGGAACATGTCACTTTTTAGGAAAGTCTTTAGTATCATGGTCTAGTAAGAAACAACACTCAGTTGCCCTGTCAACAGCCGAGGCAGAATATGTGTCTGCAGGTAGTTGCTGTGCACAGGTGTTGTGGATGAAAAACACTCTTATGGACTTTGGATTAAATTTCAATAATACACCTATTTTATGTGATAATACTAGTGCAATTAATATTTCAAAAAATCCTATTAGTCATTCTAGAACTAAGCACATTGATATAAGACATCACTTTTTAAGAGATCATGTGTTAAAAAAGGATATATTTTTAGAATTTGTAAATACAGAAAATCAATTAGCAGATATTTTTACTAAACCACTTCCCACGGCAAGGTTTGAATTTATTAAGGGGGAGTTAGGTTTATTTAATTTTAAATAGTTTCTTTTTAATCTTATTCTGTTTTCGAATTCTACTTAATTTCTGTTTCTCGCTATAAGCTATTTTATTTTGTTTTAAATAAAAGTAATGATTAGTGATTACACGGGAATCAAGGCTGTCAGAACCGTTTCACCTTCTAACCTGTTTTCACCTTTTTCGGAAACCCTTTCGAAAACCTAAAACCGCACATCTGCTCCAAAACCCTTTTCTGAATCTTCAAACCCTAAACTTACGAACCTTCAGAAATCGTTGTTGAAATGGCAAAGACTAAGCGTCCAGATGAAGCCGAGAGCAGTGCTGCAAAGAAATCTAAAGTAGTTGGTCGGAAGATACTGCAAGGTAAAGTCATCGATTTAGAATGGCTGTTTGAAACTAATTTGCTGTTGAAGCAAGCGTTGTCGTTTCAAGGCCTTGAGCAAGCTTTTAATAGTGAAAACTCTGAGTTTCTATATGAGGCAGAAATGAGACATTTCTTTAGAACTGTTCAGTTTAGCCTTGGAGATACGGAGGATAGTTTATTGGCTCAAATAGAGGATAAGGACTTTTCCATATCATCTGTAGAGATACGTCAAATTCTTAACTGCCCTCATGAAGGAGTTTTTCATTTTGATTTACGGAATATTGGAGATTCTGTACATAAGTCTGAAGACATTATGTCTTTTCTGTTTGGAACCAAAGTGATAAAGAAGATGTTTATTAAAGATTTGGAGCCCGATCAGAAAATCTTAGTAAAGTTTGTTCAGACTGGTTTAGCACCAAGGATGGCTGAGATGGAGAAAATTCTGTACCCTGACATGTATATAATGTATCTTTTGATGAGTGATATTAAGTTTAATTTTCCTCGATTTATGATAAGATATCTGAGATACTGTTGTCAGAGTGAAGCAAGAATGACCTTTTTCCCATATGGAAGGTTCATTTCTTTGTTTTTATTTAAAAGAGGAATGATCAGATTGGTAAGTGCTGGGGTGAAATGTCACCACAGTAATGTTTTTAATGCTGGAACTTTGAGGAAAGTGGGATATTTCTGGAGCACAATTAAAGGAAAACTCTTACCTGTTGGAGCTGAGGAAGACTCGGAGAGTGCTCAGGCTCAACCTGCTAAGTCCAAGGAGGGACAAGCAGAATCAAGGGTTAGTACAGTGGCAAGGAGAATTCGCTTTGAGATGGAGGAAGTTGAGGAAGAGAGAAGTCAGGAAGGACTTCAATCTAGAAGGAAGAGGTTAATTGATGAAGAAATTATCTCTCCTACCTTGAAATCCTCTGAACCGGTAATTTCTTATTCCTTTGTGAGAGAAGCTGTTGTGGAGAGGACTGCACCGATAGAGGAACCAGTAGCTCAACCGGAAATTCAGCTAGAACCTCAAACTGCTGCTGTGGCTGTTGAAGAAGCAATTCCACAAGAACAACTTATGGAGGCAGTGCCTGGTGAAGAAGTGGCCCGACCTCAAGAAGTTCATGAAAATATTGTTCTTGATCATTCAGTAGAAGTCAGAGAGACTACTGTTCATGATGAACACACTTCTGAAGTTAATACAGAGGTACTTCAGGAAGATTTTTCAGTGGAAGAGTTTCAGGCTTCAAAGAATAGTTCAGTGGATCAACCTTTTCAGAACAAAGAACAATCAGATGCAGATTCTTTACCCCTTGTCCTGCTTCGTCAATCTGATTCTGGACATGAGAATCAAGCACAGGGTGCCCCTGATTCGAGAAAAGAAGAAGTTGTTGAGTTATACAAGCGTATTTCTCAGTTAGAATCTGAGAATGTTAGTCTCAGAAGTTCTCTGAACTTGGAGCAGTTAAAGTTTCAGAAGCTGAAAGAATCTACTGTTTCAAGACAGGAAGTAGATTTGTTTAAGACTGATATGTTGCATGCTGTTGATCAGTTGAAATCAGAAATGGTAACGAAAGATGATTTGTCTGAGATGAAAATTTTCATGGAAAATAAATTTGAATCTGTTGCAAATAGTGCTGTGAGTGGATCAGGTTCTTCACCTGATTTGATTCGAAGATTTCAAGCAATTACTGGAGCACTGAGCAATATGAGTGACAGATTACACGATCTTCAGTGTAATAGTGCCCCTTTGTCAGTTTTGCTAGATAATCAGAAATTTTTGGTAGATCAGTTGACATCTGGAGAGAAACCGATTAGGATTCTTTTGAATCAGTTATCAGAAAAGCTGGCTCTTTTTGTTGAAAAAGAAGAAAGAATGCATGAGTTTTTCAGAGTTAATTTGATTGAAGATATTCATATGACTCAGGAGAACAGGGATCTTATCATCAAGTTAGGAGATGGGATGATGAAGAGGCTCAGAGAACAGTTTACAGAGATCAAGACCGCAATTCAAAGGAGATAGACACCTTTTTCCCTGTCTTATCCCTACACCTTGATTCCTCTGTATATCACTGTCGTTTTTATATAATAGCTTGTGAATGAAAATTCTTTTCTTATCTTTTTTGTTTTGTTATTTATTGATTTATGATTAAGTTATCCAGTATACAAAATTCACTTATTCATACACAGTTAATTATAGCATTTACTTATAGTTCAGTGCAATATTGAATGTGTTCAAATCCGTAATTTTTCATTCTTTTTGATATCACAAAAAGGGGGAGAATTTGGATAAACACAACATTTAAATTCATTCGTTAAATTCATTCGTTTCCTATGAAGAAATTTGGATATATAGGAGCATTTGGATATATACGACATTTATCTTTTATCTATTTGAAAATTTATTTTTATGGGAGAGTTATGGGGGAGAAATTTTATAGTTAAATATTGTTTTAATCCTTTCAAAATTCTAAAATTTTATAAAACTTTTTTTTCAATCAAGATTGCAATTAAATTAGTTCTATTATTTTATGGGTTTTGTGATCATCAAAAAGGGGGAGATTGTTGAGCAATGTATTGTTTTTAAACAAATCAAAATAATGTTTTTTAAAGGGGGAGATTATTTTAAATAATACTCTGTCTCTTTATGATGATTTTGATGCTCACAAATACCCTTAATTATTTACTAATTATTTCGTTGAGTATTTTGCAGGAATTTATTTTATATAACGAGATTTTATACTTCATTTATTCCGAGATCAATTTTAGCGTATTCTGGAATCACTGTAGCGCGAGATCAATTTTAGCGTATTCTGGAATCACTGTAGCGCGAGATCAATTTTTAGCGCGTACTGGAATCACTGTTCATACCCTACGTTGATGAACGTAACGTATGGATGAAAAGTTTACTTTTTATGTTATTTTGAAACGTATGGTTAATGAACCTTACGTTGTTGAAAAGTATGGAAGAAGAACATTACGTTTGGAAGGAACCTTACGTTTTCGTTGTTGAAAAGTATGGAAGAGAAACCGTACGTTAGTTTTCAGTGTTGAGTTTGTTTCTCAAAAGTATGGATCATCAACCTTACTTTTATAATCAACCGTACGTTCTTTGGAGAGTTGAAGCAAGACAAAGTATGGATGATCAACCCTACGTTTGAATGCTGAAGAGAAAGTATGTATGTTCAACCTTACGTTCTGAACCTTACGTTTGTGAACCCTACGTTTGGAGCCACGTCATCAACCCTACGTTTGGCGTCGGGATATTTTTGACAGACGATATTTCCTTTTGAATTAGTCAATCAAGCGGATTATTAGGCGGATTTCGAGCTGATTCTTAAATACGACTTTGACTGAATCAAAGACGATTTACAACGGATTAATGATTGATTTAAACGGAGCTTTTTGTGCCGATTCTTCAGGGGAGTTACAACGGCTTTGTTATTTCATTTAATATCGCGAATCTAAAGGAGATTTTCATGGATCTATTTATGCGGAAGATTTTCTCATATTTGAATATATATGTTCTATCTTGGAAACTTCGGATATATATATACACAGGAAAGTGTGTGGTACTGATTGATCTTTTGACGAGCAAGAAAACAGAGACTGCGTGAAAGTGTTCTTTTCTGGTGATCGAGAAGAAGCGTAAGACCTTTATTACTGAAGGAAGATCTTGATAGCAGATTCACGTGTTCTACATCGACTACCTGTTGTGAATCTACTGCTGCTGAAGTTGTGAAGTTTCTGGTAATATCTATTGCAACTGGATCGACTCAGAACTGTTTTGATTACGGATCTTTATTTTCTGAAGACGACTATCTATCTACTGTCAATTGCATTCTGTTGCAATTGTGAAGAACAACTGGAGAAGTGTTTCTTTATCGAAACCCTTTTATTTTTGAGTGATCAGCTTCTCGTTCTAAGCTGTGTGGGTTCGTGTTTGAACCAGGAAGGCTGTGTTTGCCTGAATCTTGTAAAGGTGTCAACTGCCTGTACTCAGTTGTGGACGGGTCTGTGGAAACGAGGACCAGATAGTGAAAATCGCCAAGCTCGTGGATTTGAGCGTTGGTGGAGTGGACTAGGGGCCTTCTGTTCCCCGAACCACTATACATCCGTGTGTTCATGCTTTTACTTTTTCCGCTGCATATTTAATCGTGCAAAAGCATAGTGAACAGAATTTGTCTAAATTGAAGAGATTGTAATAATTTGAAAAAGACACAATTCACCCCCCTCTTGTGTATAATCCGTAGATTCAGATCCAACATGTCACTCGTTGAAAATTGAGAAGACATCCTCAGATTATCTTGATAATTTATGAAAATGATTCATAAGTAATTTTTGATGCATAGAAATTGACTGTATGTCAATATGACACATTATATGGTTAGTATGACTCAAACTGCCTTTTTTCAATATATAAGTTCCATTTTAGTTTAAAACGCACATCACATTTCCAAAATCGAGAAAATGAGCTCAGATTGTTTTATCCTCATTGTATCTAATATTAATTAATTAATTTTCTTATACTTTTATCTTATATTTATATGGTTAATTTTAATAGAGATAATTCTTGAAGACGAACAAGAAATGGTGGGACAGTTGATGGCTTGTTCTTAAAAATTAAGCACTCTTGAATTAGATCTCATCTGTTGTGAATTTTTTATCACCAAATATGTGAGAAAATTTAATAGTACCCACTTTTGAGAACGAAAAAAATGGTGTGATGTGTAAGTATCAACCAAAACTCAATCCAATACATGATGTTCCTGGTATGACGGAAATTATATGTTTTTAGTTTAAAATTGAAATTTTATGTTTAATTAATTAATTTATTTTATTACTAACATAATAATTTTTTTCTTATATAGTTGAATTATATTTCTTGATATGGGGTGGTTTTTTTTCAAGAAAATAATAGCATTATTGGGGGTCAAGGGATAAATAAAATTGAACATTGATGTTTTTGAATGTCTGTGTTAATTAGTACTTACTCATGTAATTGAAAAACCCAATGTTTGAAATTTCTATAATACAGTTTTTTTCTATTATTTGTGTTGTAAATTCAATTTAAATTAAATTATAAATTTCCAACATGTATTTGTTTTTTTACTGTTGTAGTGTGGTATAATTTAAGTAGCACACTATTCCAGTATGCCCCTTTATCAGTGCTATTAAAAGCATTGATAAGGGGGTAATTTATCAGTGATAAATAAATTCACTAATAAGGGGGTCCTTTATCAGTGGTTAACGAAGCACTGATAATGGTCAACTTTATTAGTGCTTTTTTTAGCATTGATAAAATCCTAGGGCTTTTAATCACGCTCTGGTTTTCAATGCTTTTTGGAACTGACAAATGCCTATTTTATCATTGTTAAAGGCCTTATTTGTAGTAGTGATAATCCTTCTACATCATTTTCTACACTATCTCTAGCCCAACAAGAGATTCCTTTCCAATATTAATGTAGCATAAGGGTGACTTGTAGGGTCTCCCATACATGTCGATAGTAGAGTGACACCTATTATTGTAAGAAAACAATACCAATGGAAAGTGATCCTCCTAGATTCGGTCGAAGTCTAATAGGAAATCTATTATAATATCCTCTAATACCTAGATAGTCCACTTAATTTGGCCATACTTATAGCGGTGGAACATTGTAATCATCCTCAACTAGGTCCTGAAGGCCTCTTGCAAGCCTCTCTACAACCATGATGTGAATTAATAATCATGGTTGGAGATAATCTTTGAGGGTACTCCATGAATAAAGAAAATACCCAACACGTACAAATTCCCCAAACTCTCAACTAAACTCTACCCCTGAGGAAAATTAAGTGTACTAACTTGGTGAGTTGGTCAATGATCACCTAGATAGAATCCAGGCCTATCTCTATTCATGGAATCCCATTCAAAAAGTCCATGTATATGCCATCCCATTTCTACTCTGGGATCTCAAGATGTTATTTCAAACCTGCGAAACTTGGTGCACAAATTTTACCTACTGACATGTGATACACCGAGAGACAAACTCATCCACACTCCACCTTATGATAGCCCACCAAAACTACCACTGAAGGTCCTTATACATATTTTCCACCCTGGGATGTACGACCAAGGGAGAAGTTTGAAACTCAATCATCACCTCCTCATGCAATTTTATTGGAACCACCGTCTGTCCCTAAAAAAGTATGAAGTGGTCCTCTTCATCATAAAATTCATCTGATGCATCTTCTGAGGATATCTTGTAATGTTGAACCACATAGTCAATGTATTCCAACTGAGCCTCTCTCACTTGATGAAAAAGTGGAGGACTCACCACCATCAACTGGATAAAAACTGCACCTCTCTTCTTCTTCAGGGTAAGCTACAAAGAAGCCAACTTCTCATATGGATCCCCCACCAAGTGGGTACGATAATTACTCCTAAGAGAACATTCCACCATGATTCCCTTCTTAGGAGTATAAACAATCTCAAAGTCATTGTCCTGTAAGAACTCCAAATATTACCTATATCTTAGGTTAAGATCTCCTTGATTTAATGCACACATAAGGATATAATGGTATGAGTAAACAATGAAATTCTCTCCCATAAGATAGCAGCTCCACATATTTAGAGTGAATACTACTACTTCCAACCCTAGGTCATGAGTCACAGAGTTTTTTTGTGGGGTATCAATTTCCTTGACTGATATGAAATTACTACCTTCTTTTGTATCAACATGCAATTGATCCTAGCTACAGATGCATCAAAAAACATTATGTACTCCATGACAACCTCATGTAGTCTCTACATAGGAGCACTATTTAGTCTTAGCCTCAACTCATCAAATGATATCTGATACTGCTCTGTCCAAATAAACATATTCCCTTTCCACATTAGGGTGGTCAAAGGGGTTTCAATCCTAGAGAAGTCTACCAAAAACCTCCTACAGTACTCCACCAAATCAAGGAAAATTTTCACCTTTGACATGTTCCTAAGTGGACCCCAATAAATAACTGCATCAATATTTGGTGGGTTTATATCTAAACCATGATCAAATACAACTTACCCCAAAAAGTGAACCACATATATCTAAAATTGCAACTTTTAGAGATTAGCATAAATTTGGTGCTCCCAAAGAAAGTCTATGACCATCCTCAAGTGGTCTGCATGATCCTCCTATAACATAGAGTAAATGAGTATGTAAACAATGAAAAAAACCACAAATCGGTCCAAGTATGGTTGGAATATTTAACTCATAAGGTCTATAAACATAGTGGTGGTGTTTATTATACCAAAATTCACCACCAGGAACTCATAGTGTCTGTAGTGACATCAAAATGTCATTTTTAGAATTTCATCTTTGTGAACTCTTAACTGGTGGTTTTTAGACCCAAGATTGATCTTAGAGAACCAAATCAAACCTCTAAACTAGTTAATGAGATCATTAATCCTTGGTAAGGGGTACTTGTTATTTATCATAACCTGGGTCAGGTGGTGATAATCAATACAAATCCTTAAGATCCCATTTACCTATTTCACAAACAATACTAGAGATACCCATGGGACACACTAGGTCTAATGAAACACTTCTCTCGAAGGTCCACTAACTACACCCATATCTCCCATAGACTGGTAAGGGCCATCCAATATGCTGCAGAAGATATCATTGTGGTATTGGAATAAAATTCAATATAAAAGTCCATCTTCCACCATGAATGTAGTCTTGAAACATACTTAAGGAAGTCGTCCATGAATTCCACCACTACCGAAGGAATCCAGATGCCTGAGGAGCTTGTTTAGAGAGGGGTAAACTCACCAACTAATGGGTGATGGGTTGAATCTTCTTTCCCACAAAACCCGCTCACTCAACCATGAGATCTCTCTCACTCGAAAAGAATAATCTCATCCTATCCATCTGAATAAATATAACTTGTCTATGATGAAAGTCAATCTGGGACCAAACCATATACAACCAATCAATACCCAATATGATTCCATAGGGTTTCATTGATAAGATCAGGCAGTCTCATGAGGATCTCTCTCCACCGAGCATCATCTTACACTGCTAAAATATTTGTGATATCAAAGAATCACTCCCTATAGGAACCACTAGTCATAGCTTTTGGGACAAAGTCTCAACTAGAATCTCTAGATCTCTCACAAGGGATAAGTTAAAAAGTAAATGACTCATGATTATTTATACTAGTATTGGAGTAAGAGTATAAAAGATAAAAATCATAACTTAAATCATCTCATGCACAACCTAGTCATATCCCTCCATAGCCTGAAGGTATCCATGACCCAGACTGCCAGCATTCTGTGCCTAAAATGGGCCACCTAGTGGTGGTGGTAGTGGAAGCAGCTCATAGCATTGGACTCTACTAGTTTCTCCTCCCTCCAAATATCTACATGCTCTTATGTATACACTACCTCCTTATGGGCTACCCTAACCATGCCTAGGAGATCCCTGATCATGGTGTTTCCTCTTTTGTGGTGGTATATCTATCATATTCCTATCTTGATTGGCATTAAAGGTCAGAAAATAACGTTTGATGTGACCCGTCTCATTATAGGCATATCATCGACCCTCTCTAGGATGGATGGATCCTCTACATGACCCCTGAGCCATAGATCCACATGTCTTCTTCTGAGAATGAGAATGAATCATCTTCTTAGACCTCAATTTCTAATGCCTACTAGCTACAACATATGAATCATCCATGTTATGACCACTACCGTCTCCAACTTCCCTACATCCTTTTGTTGGGAAGCTCTTAGCCGCCAAATT
Organism: Viscum album; assembly: GCA_963277665.1. Lineage (NCBI taxonomy): Eukaryota > Viridiplantae > Streptophyta > Magnoliopsida > Santalales > Viscaceae > Viscum > Viscum album. The sequence continues at coordinate 1,137,600,417 of OY728122.1, forward strand.
CTACTCCAACACAACAACATTGTTTGTATGGAACAATGATACTACACTAGAACAAATGTCTCTTCGAAGAACCTCATCGAACTTCCATGACTAGAAGAAACCATCTCACACCATATATAGGGAGTAATTTGTGAGGTTAGTGAACCTCACAACATACTCTATAACTATCATGTCACCCTGATACAGATCGATCAACTTCTAAATCTACATAGATTGTAAGAATGAGGGGTAATACTTATCATGAAACAACTACTATAAATATTACCATGATAGAATCATATCATCCTAGGTATGTTTCATCAGAATCCACCAGAACCTTGATACTCCATGGAAAAGGATAGATTCTAGTGAAACCATCTAATCAGTTGGGCTCCAAACCATCTAGAAGACTCAAACCACTGACTCAAGCCAATCCTTGACTATCTGGGGATCTGGAACACTACAAAACCTCAATGGTATCTAACCCTAGAACTCATATAATGCGCTAATCCTACAATCATCATCATCTAGCCCTGTTGGTATTATATGCTACTTGAAAGGTGGGGGTTCTACTCCCTACCCATATAGAGGAAACACCTCATGAGATGAAACCTGAACTATGGTCTCATCACACAAAAAATAATCATCACAATCTAGTATAAGTAATATGGATTATTTTCTTTATGGAGGAATCCTAAAAGTAATCAAGGCATACCATGGTTAGATGAGCATATATATATGAGGAGAAAAATCAAGTAGGAAATTCAAAAGCCTCAATCTTGTATGTTTCATGTACCATTGTTCCCTAAAAACAATGTCTCGATATAATAAGTCTAAAAAAAGGTATTCAGATTCTTGGTGAATGGATACATTGGCTGCCACACCAACACTAGGTTCCCTGGACTGAAATACATACTTGAGACACTTTAAAATTATTAACTTAAGTTCTCAAACCAATCCTCACAAAGGGAAAAACTCCAAACACATCCCAAGGAATGAACTGATTTGATACCACTTTGTCATGACCCGATCCACCAGGGTACAACTGGAGTGAGAAAACCCCAATCACACCTCTAATAGGATATGGGATGGAGACAAGTGCCGAGAAGGAATAACTAAAATGGTAGGCCTTTTTTTTAAAGTACCTGCATGCACACACAAAACCATCTCCATGAGAATTGAAGATAAATATTATTTTTTTCACATCTAGAGTAAAACCATGTATGAAATAATCTCTATGGAATACATTAGAGTACAATAGTATAAACCAAAGCATAAAGGGGAAAAATACATGCCCAATAAGAAATGAAGTCCAAAACTGAAAATAATAGGATTAAAGAAAAACTAAGAGAGCCTGATCCTCATATCTATGTTTGACCAATGTTCACAGTCCATATACCCAAGTATCACTAATTTCCACCGATTTCACCATCAAACTTTCAATCATCTTCATAAGACACAACATGTGTGGAAAATCCCATGCAGGAGTGAGTATATACATACCCATTAGGATTCTATGAAAACCAAAAAAGGAGAAATATAAAGATAAAATAGATATCACCTCAACCCAATGAAAGAGGGAAATTAAACCCAAGATATACATATATTATTATAAAGAAAATCAATAGAGAGAGAATGGGGATCTCCATATCATATCCCAACTATAGTAGATGAGCATGATTTTAACTCTAAAAGTCTACCTTAGATTCCCATCATCACGCACGACCTCATAATAATTTATATGGAGGGGACCACCCCTCATCATCATGATCCATAGTCGAAGGAGCCACAACTCTTGTGGAGGAACCACTCCCCACTAAAGCTCGAATATGGGGGATTACCACTCTGTTGATAGAGGAATCTAACCCTACTATGGTGGAGTACCAACTCTACCTATGTAAAGAGTATGGGGTACCCAAGCCTTGGTGTGATAGGGGAGTACCGACCCCATAATCACTCAGATGATCCTTCCCTGATCACTACCATCATAAAGCATCACCTGAAAAAGAATAATGCTCAAAACACCTCACATAATATATTGTATTCCACAAAAAAGTCCATCATTGTGTTCTATGTGGGAAAACACTCAGGATAGGCTACTCATGGGACAAAAGTTGTGTCCCTAAGAAGGAGATATGAGAGGAAGAAGATTTTAGGGGAATTATATGATGTGTATAGGGGTCCACATGGTGTGTGACCTCACCCCACCACTTGTCCGTGTTCTTCGCTATGTTCAATGCCTCTCAATCCATATCAATTTGATCAACCTTTCATTCTCCAATACGATCCACCAATAAAGAAGACCCAATACTACACTCAAATCCTCACAGGGTTATATGGATAACCCTGGTGATTTTTTGTAATTGGATATCTATAGAGGTTCATATTTCGGTCATTTAAAATTAAAATAAATAAATTATTTATTTATTTTAATTAAATGCACCCTATAATAGTTTATTTCCTTGGAACATTCGATGATGACCATCCTTAGGTTTCACCTAGGGTAAGCTTCATGTTTTGGAATACTGTGGTCTCAGATTTCCCATCCGAGGTCCAAAAAAATTGGAATACCAATTATACTGAAATGATGAATGCATATGGAATAAAATATATTAATATTTTTAATATATTAATTAGGGAATATCGAGACACCCAAGTACCATGAAGAATCAGATAATAAATATAGATATATACATAGAAATATTCAAAGGACAAATCCATAAAAAATAGATTTTCTACAATTAGATTTTATTTTTGGATATGTAACAAAAACCATTGGTGGATAAATTTTTATATATTAATACATTTAAAACATATTAATTTGGTTAAAGGTATATGATATAGAAACTAAATCATTAATGTCATTAATACATGGAGGGAATATATTAGAAAAAATGGCAAGATGTTCAAGAATCTCTTAAAATAATTATTGTTATATTTCTCCCAAAGTATACACTTTTCATGACCTCAATCATCCAAATTGGTAGATCATTTTACTGATATATCCCAAAATAATATCTTGTTAAAGTGATGTGCCTACCGTAGGTTGGTGCAAAAAATTAAAATTTATTTACCTAGTGCAATATAGTAGCTGAACCGATTCATATCACTTGAGGAGTTCTATAGTCAATCACTTATTATTCCTAGTTCAATTATTATTATTTTTTGATATTTTCTATATTTTATGAAATCAAGTAAACATTATGGTTTGAAATTATGGAATTCAAACTAAATCTATATAAGATAATAAATTAAACATGTAATATAGAATATAGATAGAATGAATGATATTAGCAAGAATGGAAATCCTCCCAGGAGAATTACCTAAAATGAACCTTTATTGTCTCATTATTAGGTTCAAATTTACTTAAAAAAACACTCCATCATATGTTTTATCATTCTATTATTCCCCAATTGTAAACATATAATGTACCCAATGATCACTGATTACACTACACATCCATATTTTTGATCGAGGGAGAATATTATTGAAGATAAAGTTAAACCTCAGGAGGGAAGTGGGTACACAAAGAAACCTTTCCCACCAATATCCCCCTAAACCTAACTCTAATTCAATAAAAACATTAATCATGAATTAAAAATACTTGGTTTCAAAACTATATTTCTCCCTTGAGAAATTACTCAGGTCATTTACTCATGATCACGAGTAAAAGTGATCATCGTGAAGAATGTACGAGGTTGAAACAAAAAAGAGAAACATAATAAAGTATGAGAGGAAGATGAGAATAATATATATTAAATATGTAGAAATATACTAAAATAAAAAACCCTAACTTAGATACTACAAAAATGGATAACTAAATTGGATAAATCCTTCAAAAATATGTGGAGTATAAATTTATAGGGAGAAGGGTGGCCATATTTCCCACCAAAATATTCACCTAAAAGTTTGAGTAGTTTTTGAAATGTAAATGTACAAATATTAAAATATTATATTCTATAAAGTTTTTCATCCTCAAGATTTATTTATTATCACAAAATTTGAGATTTATATGACATGTGTAGAAAAGTTTATGTTCAAATTATTTAAGAACACTTTTTCTAGTTGAAAATTCTCTTTGTATTCCTCCACTTTAATGCATGAATCTTCTATCATAATGAATGAATTTATCCATAAAATTTAATATTCATGTGAGAATTTGAGTTCTATTTTAGGGAAAACTATAATTACATAATTTTATGTCACCTATCCTAGGATAGGCCCTATTTATTGAGGATTGGTCAAATCTTTCAGCCCAAAAAAGTTTTTCACATTGCATGATTTATTTCAGCCCCATAAATTTAGATTCAGCACATGGCCTAGTTTAAAGAAATGAATCAAAATAATCATGGAACCCTATAAAAAAATAATTTTACAATTGGAATTAGTTTAGTAAAATTTATGGTGAAAACATAAAAATTATAGAGGGGGTTATCAACACGAATTCAAAAGTGATGATAAAATTCCCTTTTATCAGTGCTAAAAAAACTGATAAAAGCACCTTCTTTATCAGCCCTTTTTTAGCACTGATAAACGATGTCTCTATTAGATTTTTTTTTATTGATAAGAAGGGAGATTTATTAGTACTTTTTAAGCACTGATAATGAGTTTCCTTCATAAAAATTATATACATTATTAAAAATCAAATTTTAATATATACTTATAATTATATTGATATATATAAAATATATTTTCATAAATATTATTTATATAATACTAAATATGTATTTATAATTAATATATAATATATTTAGTGAAAATGGTTGAAAAATAATTAAATTTTAATATTAATTAACAATTTTCGAACTAGTATTGATTAATTGTCATTTAATAACAATTTGGAGATAGAATTGTTTTTTAAAAATAATTAATATATTAAGATAAGTTGAAAACATGACTTAAAATTCAAATGACCATAAAATTTGATCCAAGTATTTTTTTGGGATATACCACATATTAAATTGAAGCCTACAAATATTTCTATTCCATGTTAACTTGGGTGGATTTGGTAACTATTTTGTCAAGATAAAAAAATCTCTAAAGGTCTCTAAAATTGAGTTTTAGTTGTGATACCCTAATTTTTTAATATTTGATGGGATTTCACTATTTTTAAGAGAGTATTATTATTTTTTTCTAGTGAAGACCGAATTTATTCCTAGGGATTACACTCATATAGAAATTATTGTGTTGAAATTATACAATTTTTCATACTTTAGTGTTTTTTATAATTAAATATATGCATATATATACACAATTTTTTTATATATTTATATATAAATATTTAATTGAATAAATAAATATTTAAACTTATTTACATGTAAACCAAAACAAATAAATATTTATTATCCATTTTATTTAAACTAAAAATCTAACCATTTTACTTACCTCATAAAAATGTATGAATATATATACCTATATAATTTTATATATAATGTTTATATATAAATATATATATATGTCTGTGTCTGTATTAATAAACAAATATATATATATATATATATATATTCTAATAATATGTGTAAATAAATATTAATATATATATATATATGTTAATGTATAATAAGTAAAATCATATAGGCTAGTGGTAAGTGTACATGATATGTATGTATCTTTATACATTTTTTTAACAAGTTGGGGTGATGCCCCTTTTTATTAAGGAAATAAATCCCTATTTTCAACTAGGTTGATAGGTAACCCTTACATGACCTTAAGGCCTAGTGGCTTGATGACCCATTACAATTTGATGGCCTGAAGACTCTGTGGCTTGAAATTCGAGGGAGTTTGACATGAAGGCCCTAGTTGAGTAGCCAATATTTTCATCATGATCCATGTCTTCTCATCGAGATCCCCCCTTACTAGAAAACTTTTCATTGTACTACCCCACTGTGAAGTCATTATAGAGAACCCCTCTTTAACCCACATCTAGGTAGAGGGCCAGATGATAGATGTTATCTCACCCCTTGCTCTTTCCATCTTCCCACCCAACAATGCCTACATGTATTCATGCCACGCTGCCTTCCAAGATGTTCCGCCTTGATTTTCTGGTCGTTACCATTCACACGATGCATCACCCCTCTGCAAAGAACCATAATGTTGTGATGCTCTTTGCAACATCTTAGAAGACAACCCTTTTATCCCAAGCAGTTAGAGGGTTGGTTGATAGGTTCCAACATACCTACTACTCTTTCTAGATTCCCACCCAACAATTTTGTGTGGAACCAAGTTACAATACCTACATGATTCACTACATTAATCAGTTGGTAACTTCACATCACCTACTTATCTTTGGTGGTTCGAAGGCCTATGGTGACCCTAAGGCCATATGAATTGAAGTCCCAAATTTGTGACCTGTAAGCTCAATTTGGTTGAATAGTTCTATTTCTATAGTAATTGCTATCATAACTACTACAATAACTTGGAAATCCCCCCTACTCGGTTTTGAACTTGTGTCTTTTGGATGATAAGGGGGAGTCTGTACCACTCGGCTACAGGCTTGTTTTTAAAACGTGTATAGGGTAATGCTAGAATCCTAGTGGGGGCCCCAACCAATCCCAGAGAGTGTTGTATGTTCCCCGACTCGGAAAATGACTCTGAATCTCCATGTTCATAAAATAAAAAGTGTCTGAGTCTGGCAGGACTTGATCTTGCACCAGTTCCCCTGGGAAGTGAGTTGGTACCAACTAGGTATACCACTCGACAAACGCCCGAGTGGGTATCATTATACAATGAAAAAATACATATTAATATATATATATATATATATATATAGAGACACACACAAATATACATACATATATATAGAGTTAGAGAGTTCACACAGAGACACATATACAAATACACACACACATAAATATATTTATAATAAATATGAAATTTATCAATACATTATAGAAAATTTATATGAAAATATACAATTATACATAAATATATAAATATATACACGAATAAATAAATATATATGTAAATATTTAAATATGTAAATATATATATAAATATACAATTATATTTAAATATATAAATATATATGTAAATATAAAAACTTACTTTATAAATGTATTTGAAAATAATTATATATGTATATATAATTACATGAAAAAATATATAAATAAAAATTAATTAATTATATATATATAAATAGATAATTCATAAAATATTGAATAAATACGGATGGAGCTTTGATAATGGAATTATATATGCTGAAGGAGGTCCCATGTTTGAATCCTTATAGCTTCAGGTGCATGTGTGAGTGGACCAACAGTGGTGTTTGGTGGGGTCGAGCACAAATAAAGGGTGGGGTCATGGGATGGAGTGGTGGAAGGGGTGAGTGGTGATAAAGGGGGTTTTAATGATGAGTGTGTATCCATAAAAAAGGTATAGGAGGGTGGATAAAATAATTTTAAAAAATAGTTTATCACTAATATATACTCTCTTTATTTGCGCTAATAAAGTGTGTTCTTATAAAGGCCCCCGTTATTAGTAATTTTTCTAGCACTGATAAAAGAATATGACTTTAAAAGGATATTATAACATCAATGCTTTTTTAGCACTGAAAAAATATGTTTCTATCACTAATAAAAGCCCGATATATATTAGTGATGATAAAAGTTCCAAAGTGACCCAAAGCTTAGTAAAATATATATCTTATCCCGTTAATAGATGTGATGAAATTTATAAAAAGCCCCATCATTTTTAGTGGGAGAATATTTAATAAAATTCCTTATGTAATATATATAAAACATGATACTCACATGATAAAAGTTTTTTTGTAGATAAAAATGGTATCATCATAAAACATTACTTTGAGATCAATTCTAGAAAAGGAGTATTCAAATGAAATAATATTATTAAACTAGTATAGGAACTTAAGAATTATTTTTAATAAATAATAAAAATTTTATATGTTAGAGAAATCTCTTCTTGTAAATTCAACTGGTGAGACTATATGGGAAAAAGATCTAGGTGCTTACCAAAATCATAAAAATGATTTACTTAATGGATATTCTCTAAGGTCAGTGTCTGTGGTACCTAATATGAAAAATAAAATGAGAACACGAATACATTTAAGATAGTATATACCATTAAAAGAATCTTCCATGAATAAGTAATTCATGAAAGATAAGAGCTTTAAAAGGAATTATTTATATGAAAAATTATTAATGAAACTTCATTCTTTGCTCATGTACTCAATATGATAAGGTTCATTAATGAATTAGAGTGGATGCGTTCTTCTTTAAGGTGAGATATGACTATAGAATTCATTATACAATCATTTACATAATGATTTTGATAATTTATTATGAACTAAAATATGTCTTTAGGGTCACATTAAGTGTAAGACCTTATGAAATGACCCAAAAACCACTGAATATGTGTCTGTTTTCTCTAAGTTGAAGAAATTAGAGTTGAATAAATAAGACAACAGAAGAAAAAGAACATCATAAATTCAAGAAGTTAATGGATTAAAGGAAATAAATATGAAAATGAATACACAATATTTAACATGTTTTAGACTATTTTTTTCCGACATCCATTGTAAGAACACTTCCCTATATAATTTTATTAATATTGAAATGAATTTGAAGAATGAGAGTAGCAATGAACAAACTGAGAGACATGAAAGAAAAAAATAGTGAAACTTGAAAAAACTAAATGAAGACAAAGAATATGTACAAACCATCAAGATTTACTAATTGACTATTTATTACTCGTGATATCAAAAGAAGTTCTCAACTAGTGTTATTGGTCTTATGGAATGTTAATAGTAGATGATAAAGGAGATCCTCACAAGGTACCAGCCACAAATCTCCACCAGAATCCAGCTTCAGGATCAGATTTATACTGAAATAGTCAGGATACATGCATACTCCTCTAAGGATAGAGAACTATGTATCTATTGAAAAATCCCTATATCTTTTGATCTCTCTTTCTCTAGAGTAACCAAAACAAAAATGGAAATAATGGTGAAGCATTGAGGACCTAAATCAACTAATGGGAAATGATGATAATTTAGTGAATGTAGAAGTGACATAACAACCTTGAGTGAGGTAAACATGGTGGATGAATACAATCATCTCGGCTGAAACCACCTCGCATCCAAGGTCCAACAATGGACACACGAAGGCCACATTGTGAAAGGGTAGAGATTGTGAGGACCAAGTCGGTAAAAACACACATGAATATGCTTTCATAGTCATCATATGTGGAGAAATTAATGGCTCATAATAAATTCAGGGATGAAATAATAAGATAATGGGATATCTAATAATGTCCCAATGAAAGGCCCATGTATAGTGGGTAAATACTAGAAGTAATAAACACAACTGAACAAAAATTTGAGAACATAAATTAAATGGAAAAAAATTTTCATTTTAGATATAAAATACATGTAATTTCTTAAATCATACAAACATTAAAACTAAAAAGAAATTATTTTAATTTATAAATCAATATAAGAATATAAATTAATAAATCTATACCATTTACAAATAGAACTAAGGGTTTCTTCCCAAAAACTAATTTTTTTTGAAGTTAAACCATATTGAAAATCTCTATGCAATGTTTAGATTTGGATAAAGTTATAGCCTTAATCAAACTATTAGTTGAACTATCATTGGCATGTTTCTTATTGACACACACTATTCCACTCTAAATAGCTTATCCAATAAAATGAAAACTAATGTATATATATTTAGGTATACCATGGAATACTATGTTATTAGACATATGTAAATATTATTGTGAATTTGAGTAAATAATAAGACCATAATTACTTAAAGAAAGTTCAAAATCAATCATTTGTGACACATAACTTCATTAACAGATTGTATCAATGAAATTTATTTGGATTCATTGGTTGAGAGAACCATAATCTATTGGATATTACATTTCCAGGATATGGGTCTCCAAAGGTAGTGAAAAATAATAAGTTATGGATTTTCTAGTTTCAACATTTCCATCATAGTCAGAATCAACATAAATAGTCACAAGATCATCAGGATTAATATTTATACTATAAAAAAGTGATAAAGAAGGAGTAGATTACATATAACTTAATATCTATTTAAGGTAATAGCAATTTAGCATACCTAGATTTCCCATGAACCTGATCAACGTGAAAACATAGAAGGCAATATCCAATTTATTGCATATCATAGCATATATAATACCATCAACAACACTGGAAACATGAATTTTAAACATATACTTAATATCAACACTAGTGGTAGGATACACTACAAAAAAGTGGATTTTACCAACAAAAAATTACCGACAGATAATATATCTATTGGTAAAAATGATTAATTCCAACAGATATTAATTTATGTTGATCTTAAATATAGGCACCAATAGTTTTCTTTACCAATAGATATATCTATTTATTAGTAGTTCAATAACAACAAATCATTTACCAAATTTGAAATATATTGGATTATCATAATAATACCAACAATTGATTTACTGATAAATAAATCTGTTATTATTGATTATTATTACCAACAAATAATTTTCCATTATACAAATATGTTGTAATAAATTATTCAATCATATCAAATATTTTACCAAAAAATGAATATATAGATAGACATATTACCTATTACAAACATATCATTTTTATAATAAAAATATATTATTAATTAAAATATTCATAATTAAAATAAAATACCCATAAAAATATATGATAATATATATATACATAGTTTTTATAGAATATAATTTTTTATATCAATTATATAGAAATTAGGAACCCCCACCCCACCCCCACCCAGGCCCTTTCTGGCCGATATCCTCATGACCCCCCTTCCCCAACCCTACCTCCCCTTTCCTCACCGATGTTCCTTGCTAGTATTCCTTGCAAAAATCCTAGTGGGTACCCCTCACTTTTACCAATCGACATTCCTCATTCAAATCTTCACAAGAACCCCTCCTTATTCCCGGTCGGCGTCCCCCACCAACATCATCATGCAAACCCCTCTCTCTATTCCTAGATGGAATCCTTGTGTGAAACCCCTCATTGGACCTTCCATCCAAGGTGTTCCAACCCATCGTCCCCGCTCCACCGCCATTGTCCACAACATTTTAGCATGGTATCCCCATGCGACCCCTCTGTCCTTGATGCCCCAGCTTGACCATATCTGAAAAAGATAAGCAGTAAGTTTTTTGTTGATTTGATCTTTTTTTTATTTTCTATTATAATTATATGTTAAAAATATATCCTATTTTCCCACATTTCCATGAAAGACAACATGTATTTATACATACAAATTAGTTGAAGTGTCACCAGAGGAATGCGATGAAACTATTCAAGGTTTAATAATAAGAAAAAATAGAACTGAAATAGTTGAAGGAATCTTGAAATAGAGTGGGTCTATTCATTAAATAACCATTGGAAAAGCTTTTGGGTACTGACCCTAATTCTAGAGTTTTTGCTTCAATGAACAAATGAAAAACTTTTCATCTTTCTATTTTTACATATATATCTTAATTGTTATTGAATATATATACTTATAAATTTCGTAACTCCATATACATGTATAAATCTCAAATTTATCATTTTCTTTTCTCCATATCCCTCATCCATATCTAATTTATTTTTTAGATTTAATCCATTGATAAATTAGTTGTTTTATTTCCTTTTACGTTTTGTGAATTCATGTGATATGTGGATTCCAATATTCCAAAAACTGAATATTTATGTAGAAATTCCTATTGAATTTATAAACTGAAACCCCTTACATTTTTAAACCCATTCTTTATGTAGCTTTATGATCAAGTTGTTGATAATATTATGAGTAATCATTTCAAAACTATACAAATGGGTACACAATTTTAATAAGGAAACACAGTTTATAGGAGGATCATCTATATTTTTTATTTGACTAATCCTACACTCTTAATGTTATTATCAATTGTTGAGTTCTTATGAATGGACCGACTGCTTTAAAGATAAAAGTATTGAATCCCATTGATAATATTTTTCCTAAAGGGTAGAAAGTAGTATAACAAAGGAAATTCCTTTACATGGTTCTATACCTTTTTATTTAGGATGAGGTAGCTAATATGCACTTCATGATAAAATTATTATATTATACAGAATGTGAGTCATGTTCAATGCATTAGTATACATATTTTTAGATGTTGTTAGCTAATATGATCTATCCTTTTTTAGTGGAGTTTTTATAGTTCATAGTTAGAAGCTATCTTAGATTATTAGAAACAATTTACATTGAATATTGGGGACCATGGTTTGGTCATCATAGTACCTGTATATGAAAATATTGATTTAGGAATGCCTATTTTTTGACTTACACATTAAATAAAAACATATTTTTTATTCAATATCTCTTATGATAAAACTAACAAACCATAAATACTCATAATTTTAATAACAACATATTGTTCCTATGAGATAAGAGGGTGATGAAGATAAACTATCTTATTGTGATGCAGTTTAATAATGATTTTATATGAGATGTTACATAGATTATTTTAATGATAAACTCTAAAAATAAATTGTTGGGTATTATTGTGAACAAAGAAAATCAATGTTACTTTTTCAACTATGGGTATATTCCCACCTCTAAATAAATTGAGCATTGATTTAATAAAATACCTTTTTATTAGATCCCATTATTCTACATTAAAGGATCATATAAAATCATCTGTTCACTATGCACATTAGATTTTTAGAATCTTTACTTATTTATATATTTCCACTTCATTAGAAATATTAACCACACATGCATTATGATGTTCAATAGATTTCATCCCACTCTTAAAATGGTCATGTACAATAAATGTTTTTACCCAATAAACTAGGTGTTTAAAGAGAATACTAGAAGTTTGGACTATCACCTTCACCCCTCTAGACATGATGAGCTTAAAGGCCATTATTTATGGCTTTCAAGAGATGGGAATTTTCAGTACTTGTTGCATTAAATTATGGGAATAGGTGGGTTTTTGTGTTTTAATTTAATTTTTATGAGATTTCACTTGTTTCATTTCTTGTTTGATTTAACAATATACACTGTATTTACAAAAATAAAATTATGGTGAAGTCACTGTGGAATTTTATCATCAAACCAGAGAATGAATGCTTTCTAAAATGGTGGAAGAACTTAAATGAAACCCTAAGTTTAAATACAGAGAAATTCCATGGAAATAAATCTTATAATATTATTTTTTGATGAATGTATGTGGATTTTATAATCGATTTGAAGTAGGGGTGAATCCGTTTTAATGGTGAAACGAGTCTTAGATCTCAGTATAGTCGAGATTCTAATGTTACTGATGTTTGATGTGATTTATCTTCATTTAACACTTTTTTTAGGTGGAACTAACTAGTATATAAAGTCTTCTTGTTTTTTTGATATTTATACTTAATTTTAGATCATGGAACTTCAACTGATGTTGTTGAGTGCTTCATTAGTTTTAAAAGTGAAGTTGTTTCTATATTTGTTCTGGGATTTTTGGAATTTTTGAGAAATGGAGGGATCCAAATATTGTTTTTTATTCTAAAATTTTATGGTTGTATTGAGCTTACAAACCCCATTTTTTAGTCTTTATGGGGGTCTTATTTTTGTTGTCTTCATTTTGGATTTGTCTACTTCATATACTAGTGCTATCAATTGGAATGGAATTTCACCACCTTCAAAGAAAAGTTACTTGATTTAGTGTATGATGAAGCAATTTGAAGATAGTTTGATAGTATAATATTTTTGGGATTATTGAGATCTGATATTTCTATTTATTCTTGATTCAATTTTCTAACAGGATAAAAACATGTATGATATCTTTCTCTACATGGGACAACTGAGTTATGATGTCCCTAGATCATGATATTTCACGATCTGATGGATAGTTTTTTGGAAGTGGCATCAGATTTCTACTGACCTTCATATTTTGGATCTCTAAATATTGAAGGATTATTTCATTAAGGATGAACTAGTCCATTTCACATTCACTTGGTGTATGCCTATGCCTTCATCAACATTTTAAGAGTTCAAGACTCAGCTGTATACATGTCTTCTAATCTTGAAGAATGAAACCAATTCAAAGGAAGAAACCAGTTCTAAAATTGAGTATCATTATTGCATGGATAACTTCATAATGGATAATTCAAGAGGGAAATATAATTCAAGTTTACAACTTCATGTGATGGAAACCTCTTATCTGAGAAGTCTAATGATATGTCGATATGGTTTTATAGTGACAGGTTGGATTATAGATGGACTATCAAAGAATAGATCCATATATACTGTAGGTTTGATTTCTTTGGAGATGATATGGTCCATATTATTTCACCAATTTGGGTCTTTTTACAACAATTTTCAATTTGAATTTGGTATAAGCTCGTTACACCCTATTTATTCACTACAAATATTGTTTTATTTAATAATGTTTAAGAGGTATGAGTTGGGTAACCAACTCATGTCTCATTTCTCTTAATTTTTTTTGGGTTTCAATTCATGTAGATAATTTGAAATGATTTTTGGGTATACTTTTTGGTTTTTTGTGATATAGATATTGGAGCTGAAGGGTGTGGTGTAGTAGCGACTTGAGGTTTCTCATAGGTATTGGAGCTGGCTCGATTTGTTTCTCACTGGTGTGGGAGTTTACTTGCTAGTAATTTGACAAGGATAGGTCACTGGTGTTGGTGCACTGAAGGTTGTGGTATAGTTGGAGCTAGCCCACTGGTCCTCGAGCATGGATGGATTGCTGGTACTTTGGGTGTGTGATTTATCCTACTGGGTAATCCTATTTGGGGGGTGTGTGTGGGGGGGGGGGGTCCTGCATTTTTGAATCAATTTTTTTTATTAAATTTCATTATTAATATAATTAATTTTTATTCTAAGTTTTAACATTTGTGTCAATCATATTCAGTTTAATAATTAAAATAGATGAATTATATATGATAAATTAATAAATATAAAAATTTATAATTTTTATTCAAATGTAATTTATAAATAGATATTATATGATGGTAATATTATTACCAATAGAAAAAATTTTCATAATAATCTTCTATTAAACAATTTAACCAACATATATATTATCTATTGGTATTATTATAATTGTAATAGAACTATTTTTTCTGTCTCAAAAACATTTATTAATAGATTTTTTACCGACAGTTTAGTGATAGGGACATATGTGTTGGTAAAATATTTTACCAACAAAACATTCACTTTTACCAAAAGATATGTCCCTGTTGGAAAAAGTTAAATATTTTGTAGTGATACAAGGAAAGGGATAATTGTAAATTTTAGGAAAATAGAACATTAACATGATTTAAAGAATCAAAGACATACATTTTAATAAATTTTAGAATATATCCAAACATAGATAACTAAAGTAATTTATGTTGTATATCCCTAATTATTTCCATACTTGGAATTTTCTTTGTATAACCTATATCTTTCATTTCAAAAGATATTTTCAATTAAAATTTAATATTAGTGATCAATTTAAATTTTCTAAAAATAATCTAAATATCATCAACATAAATCAGTAAGTATAGTATGTTGTTTTAAAAACAATTAAGGTAAAAACATGTATCAAACTTACTTATACTAAATTTACATTGAAACATGAATGAATTTAACTTTTAATACCATTTTCATGAGAGTTGTTTTAAACTATATAAATACTTTTTAAGTAAGAAAAATTATTTTAAATTAAATCCTTGAGAAAAATAATTCGAAGGCTTCATAGAGATTTTCTCGTCAAGATCACCATGAAATAATGTAATTTTAACTTCAAGTTGTTCAATAAAAAGATCAAGGTATGTAGACAAAGAAAGAAATACTCTAATGGAATAATATTTAACCAAAAGAGAGAATATTTTAGAGTAATAAATCCTTTCTATTTAAAAGAAACACTTGTTCATATGAAATAAAATTTTAAAGTAATTTATCCCTTCTTCAGTGTTATCTTTATTCCTTTTGAATATCCATTTACAACTAATGACCTTAGAATAAATTGACTTATTTATAATTCTTAGATATGGTTTTTATTAAGGTAGTTAATTTATTCATGAATTGTTTCATGAACCAACCCACTAGGGCCCATCGGGTATGTGGTTACTGAGTGTGACTACGAAAAGCCTACCTCTGATAAGGACGGTGCTAGTAACTATCACTAAGTAGTCATAACACTCACATGGGAGGCCTTAGGCTAAGGTACATGTACACACACACACATCCATGCCCATAAAAAGATAAAATGTAAAACAATTGATACCAATGTATGCGTACATTTAAATCCCACAATAGAGTATGAAAATAAAACTGGTAATAATAAAAGGCCAAATACAAGCCCATAAAAAAATGTAAAAAATTATAACTTGCTAGAATGATGAGAATATAGTCAAATGTGACTCATGGTACACACCATGATTTTTATAGCCCAAAACTAATCTCCACATGCTCTTAGACCACCAAGAACCCCATCAAATGGTTTTTCATTTGCATAATACATGACATTTTTGGGAAAATACCATACATGGATGAGTACAAAAATACCCAATATGACACCCCAAAATAATTAAGAATAAATAATCAAGATAATAGTTAGCTCATCACATGGTAATACTAATAGTATATGAAAAATATAATAAAAACATCCAGTTATACTCATAGTAGACACTTAGTCTCAAGGTATGGTCACAATTACTTTACTAGCCTAGGTTTCCTTCTCAAAGGTTTAAATTAATGCTCACCTAAGAGAAATCACTCCATGAGTCTGATAAAACTGATGGAATCCATATGAGATGTCGTGATCATTGGGTATTTCCAAAAGGAAGTACATGATGGATGTCTGAAGTGATCTATAAACATATGGAAATCACATCCAAGGCCATAGGGTAATACTAACTAACCTAATCTGGAATAACTAGCTATGTAGGGGATCAATTCCTATGTAGTGGTGGCCATGCTAATACTAGGAACCCCACCTAGGGAATAATATGATAGAGGATCCCACTTTAGGCCACACATGGGGATACCAAAACTCTTTCCAAAATGAGTCCCATATAGGGGATCATAATCCTATGATTTGGAAGTAATTCCACACCATACCCTTATAGATGGGGACTAAGGAAATGAACCCTAAGGAAACTAGTCCATGGTAAAGAGACAAAAGGCCCCAAGAATTCTTTAAAAAATTAAATGGTGTGTATGTATGGTATAAAAATAATCCTTTAATTTCTTGTGTTTGTGCCTAGGTACACCTAGTCGTGTTCGAGTACACGTCTCAACCCTTGTACTCTAGCCTTGTCTGGGTACACAACTTATACTGCATACTCTGATCTAGTCATGTGCTTAGATGGGTACTCCTAGAGCACAAGCTGAGCCACTAGTTTGGTTCACATGGAATGTGGTAGGGACAACATGGTGTGTGATCCTTATCTTATCCATAGAAACCCTAGCACTATAGATAGTGCCCCACATGATATGTAATTATGGATTACATGCCTTGTAATGTGAGATTTTCTAGATCCCACAAGAACCTTCACATGTAGTCACCTACTCCTATGACCTATGATTCCTCCATGAATCAAGCTGATAAATGTGGATCTGGTTTGGTTGAGCCTTCCCATCATCATTTCTATAATCTGACCCTCCAATTCACATGGGAATCAACCAGGTCATTCCATCCCATCACCACACATAAAAACCCACATGGAGATCTCTGATCCAGTCCCAATCCACAATCACTACCATTTTAGCTCAATCCCATCATCATTGAGAACCTATATCTCTGGTATCAATCTGTTTCATCAAGAAATGAGTTCACAATGATTGATTATCTGGTATTTATTGAACCACTAGCCAAAAATAATATCAGTGATGAACAAAATAAGAACGGGGGAGAAATGAAAAAAATAAAAAAATAAAAATTATATCTCCTCCAACAATCATTTTGTACTTGATTAATTTCTATTAGAATGGTGAAAAAAGATATATAAATTAAATATCAAGAGAAATCCCCAAATTTCTAGCAAATAATCCCATTACTACAATAAAATTTATCCGTGAATCAATTCGTTAGTTGATTGATTTGAAATCATAATAGGAGTAGAAAATGGGGATAAATACAAATAATATAAATTTCCTACCACGATTTTGGATCAATTGAATATGAATAATGATCCTACATCATAGTCGTTGGTGAGATCCATAAGCTTTGTTATCATTGGCTATCTATGTGGTACTCCAATCAAAGTTCCACAATCCCATTGTCACAAAAAATCCTCCAATATATCCTCTAAATTATTAGGGTTATGAATCTTACCCTGGGAATTAGATATAATGAGGTTTAAATATAGGATCCTAGGTTGCTGCATCAAAACTATTTATATTAATTAATTTAATAAATTTATTTCTTTATTTTCACCTATGATGAATTTTTCAAAAATGCCCGATGATGAAAAAAAATATCGCACATAGGGTAATTTTTTTATGAACTCAATGGTGGTCTCATATTTATAATTAGAGACTCCATTTGGGAGTTATTTCACCTTTTTTGGAAAACTATGTGCATGTGATATTATTATATTTAATATTTTTCAAATGTCAATTATAGGATCATCAGGCCTCACAATCATACATTGTCTCAGCATATGGCTATGAATATATTATTAGATATATTAAAAATATTTATATGTAAAAACAAAGATGTTACATTCTCCTCACCTTAGGGATTTTCATCCTGAAAACTAAAAAAAGATACTCAGAAAGTTGGGGGTACTGAGCTCACATCTGGGTCTCCCAATCCTAGGTGATCTTATGAAGATTCTAATGATACCACCAAACATGGCCAAGAGGAATCAATCACCCATGAAGGATCTTCTCATGACGATCCTTGATCTTCACTGGGCACTCTCTGAAGGTATTTCTATCCTCAATGTCCATCTCTCCCTAGTTGATAACATGAGAAGGGTTGTGCGTGTATCTCCTAATTTGAAACACATAAAAGATGTCATATACCTGATCTAATTGTGGTGGAATATCTAAGAGGTATTCCACCACAAAAATTCTGTGCAGTGTCTAGAAAGGGCTAATGAATCTCAGAGATAACTTGCCAACCCGATCAAATCTCTATAATCCTCATTAAGGTGATACCTTCAAAAACACATGTTCTCCCTCCAAAAACTCCAAAGGTATCCATATCTAGTTTGTATATGACTTATGACAGCTCTATGTAGTCCTCATCTACTCTAGGATAATTTTCACCTTCTCTATCGTATCTTTCACCAGCTCTAGGAAAATAAGTTTTGACTCTCCTAAATCAGTACAACACAGTGGTGACCTACCATGTTTCCCGTACAAAGCCTCGAATGGTTCCATACCAATGGTGGAGTGTTAGATACTATTGTATGAAAACTACACCAAGGGCAAATGATCCTCCCAACTATGAGTAAAGTCCAATGTGAAAGCCTGCAACATTTCCTCCAGAACCTAAATGGTCTGCTTTGTCTGGTCGTCGGTCTGGGGGTGAAACACTATGATCAAATGTAACAGAGTCCCAAAGGATTCCTAAAATACTCTCTATAATCATGATGTGAAGTGATAATCATGGTTTGAAATGATACATGAGGGAACTCCATGGAGTCAAACTATCTCTATCATGTAAAGTCATCCCAAGATCTCTACTAAAATCTTCTCTTGAATAGTTAGGAAGTGGTATTACTTGGTGAGTCAGTCTACAATCACCCAGGTGGATTCATTTCCTCTAGAAATATATGGTATCCCCATAATGAATTCGATAGAAATACCATCCATATTCTACTCTAAAACCTCAAGGGGTTATGCTAAACCCATTGGAACCCGGTTCTCAACCTTCACCTACTAAAAAGTGAGGTATCGAGAGACAAAATATGTCACTACCTTTTTCATGCTTAGCCACCAGAACTAATTCCAGTGGTCTTGGTATATCTTCATCACAATTAGATGTACTACCAAAGGGGATTTTTTAAACTTCCTCATCAATTCCTCCTGCAACATCACTAGTTCCATTTTCCATCCTCAAAAGAGGATAACATGGTCTATACCTTCAGAAAATCCAACAGGAGCATATCCAGTGGATATTTGATCATGTAAGGTCTCATATTCAGTATCACCATGTTGATCCTCTCTAATATACTATATAAGTGATGGGGGTAATGACCATTTACTGGAGGTAAGTTTAAATTTCCTCACCCATAAAGGAAAACGTTAACAAGGTTAACTACTTAGAAGCCTCAGTCAACAACTATGAACAAGATCTCTTACTGAGTGATTCTGCCACCATGTTCCACTTACTGAGAGAATATAATATCATGAAGTCATAATACTGGAAGAACTCTATCCATTTACTTTGTCTCAAGTTGAAATCCTTTTGTGAGAATATATACTTGAGACTCTTATGGTCAGAATAGATGATAAACCGCTCACCCATAAGTTAGTGTCTCTATATCTTCGGTGTGAAGACTTCCACAAATAACTCAAGATCATGTGTAAAGTAGTTATACTCATGTGGTATCAACTAAAGTGAACCATAATAAATCACCGCCTGCCTCTACTTAAGAACACAACTATGTCTGATCCCTAAAGCATTGAAGAGCACTACATACTCAACACCCTCATCTGGAAATCTCAATACGGGGGTGCTCATCAATATTTACCTCAACTATTGAAAATCCTATTTGAAACTCTCTTTCCACACAAAAGTATCCACATTTTGAGTCAAAGAAGTTAAGGGAGATGATTTCCTAGAGAAATTGGGTATGAATCTCCAATAGTAGCCTATCAACCTAAGGAAGCTCTGCACCTCCATCCCGCTCTTGTGTGGATCCCAAGCTAACACTTCCTAGACCTTTTCCAGTTCCACTACAACACCATCATATTGAGTTTTTTTTAATACATTTAAAAAAAAATATTTTTCAAAAAACCGTTAGGGCAGAATTTTTTTTCAAAATGCAGTGGAAAGGCGGCATCCCAGATGCCGCCTTTCCCCAATTTTTGTTTTAATATTTTTATTTTTATTTTTTGTTTTCTTTTGTTTATATATATATATATATATATAAAAAAACAAAAAATTTCAGTAGAATTTATCCGCTATTTTAAATCCAGCAGTACTTCAATTACAGCAGTATGGATTCTGATAGAACCTCTCACCCAGAGCTCCCTTTTATAAGAGAGCTTACCAGGAAAATTTTTCTGTATTTCCGATGTGGGATTCTGGTTCTCCATTTCCTACGCAGAACATTCTGCATTTCCGATGTGGGATTCTGTTTCAAGTACTCGACTTTGAAAGACTATAAAATATAAACTATAAGACCAATATAAATGAAACATAAAACATGGATTAGACATATAAAAAATAGTTGAAAAAAAAGAATTTCATAAAAAATGATGATAAAAAATAATTTATAAGCTGTCAAAACCACATACTTGAAACTTAAAAAGTTTCAAGTACGTGAATTTAGAAGCCTATAAAATATAAAATACAAGACCAATATAAATTAAACTTAATACATGGATTAAACATATAACAAATAGTATAAAATAAAAAAAAATTGGTAAAAAATGTTGATAGAAAATAATTTATAAGCTTTCAAAACCGCTTATTTGAAACTAAAAAATGTTTCAAGTACATGACTTTGAAATACAATAAAATATAAACTATAGGACCGATATAAATGAGATTTTAAACATTGATTAAAAATATAATAAATAGTTGAAAAAAATAATTTCCTCAAAAATGTTGATGAAAATTAATCTATAACCTTTCAAAACCGCCTACTTGAAACTTAAAAATGTTTCAAGTACGTGAATTTAGAAGCCTATAAAATATAAACTACAAGACCAATATAAATGAAACTTAATACATGGATTAAAAATATAACAAATAGTTTAAAATAAAAAGAATTTTGTAAATAATGTTGATGAAAAGTAATTTATAAGCTTTCAAAACCGCTTATTTGAAACTAAAAAATGTTTCAAGTACGTGACTTTGAAATACAATAAAATATAAACTATAAGACCGATATAAATGAAAATTTAAAAATTGATTAAACATATAATAAATAGTTGAAAAAAAAGAATTTACTCAAAAATATTGATGGAAAATAATCTATAACCTTTCAAAACCACCAACTTGAAAATTAAAAAGTTTCAAGTACATGAATTTAGAAGACTATAAAATATAAAATACAAGACCAATATAAATGAAACTTAATACATGGATTAAAAATATAACAAATAGTTGAAAATAAAAATAAATTTGTAAAAAATGTTGATGGAAAATAATTTATAAGCTTTCAAAACCGCTTATTTGAAACTAAAAAATGTTTGAAGTACGTGACTTTGAAATACAATAAAATATAAACTATAAGACCGATATAAATGAAATTTTAAACATTGATTAAACATATAATAAATAGTTGAAAAAAAATAATTTCCTAAAAAATGTTGATGAAAAATAATCTATAACCTTTCAAAACTGCCTACTTGAAACTTAAAAATGTTTCAAGTACGTGAATTTGAAAGACTATAAAATATAAACTACAAGACCAATATAAATGAAACCTAATACATGGATTAAAAATATAACAAATAGTTGAAAATAAAAAGAATTTTTTAAAAAATGTTGATTAAAAGTAATTTATAAGCCTTCAAAACCACTTATTTGAAAATAAAAAATGTTTCAAGTACGTGACTTTGAAATAAAATAAAATATAAACTATAAGACTGATATAAATGAAATTTAAAACATTGATTAAACATATAATAAATAGTTGAAAAAAAAATTTCCTCAAAAATGTTGATGAAAAATAATCTATAACCTTTCAAAACCGCCTACTTGAAACTTAAAAATGTTTCAAGTACGTGAATTTGAAAGACTATAAAAGATAAACTATAAAAAAAATATAAATTAAACTTTAAACATTGATTAAACATATAATAAATAGTTGAAAATAAAAATAATTTTGTAAAAAATGTTTATGAAAAGTAATTTATGAGTTTTCAAAACTGCTTACATGAAACTAAAAAATGTTTCAAGTACGTGACTTTGAAATACAATAAAATATAAACTATAAGACCGATATAAATGAAACTTAAACATTGATTAAAAATATAATAAATATTTTAAAACAAAAATAATTTCCTAAAAAATGATTAACATTTTTTTATGTTTCATTTATATTGGTGTTATATTTTATATTTTATAGTCTTTCAAATTCACGTACTTGAAACATTTTTTAGTTTCAAGTAATAAGTTTTGAAAGCTTATAAATTACATTTCATAAACAGTTTTTTGGAAATTATTTTTGTTTTCAACTATTTATTATATGTTTAATCAATGTTTAATGTTTCAATTATATTCGTTTTATAGTTTATATTTTACAGTCTTTCAAATTCAAGTACTTGAAACATTTTTAAGTTTCAGGTAGGAAGTTTTGAAAGGTTATAGATTATTTTTAATCAACATTTTTGAGGAAATTTTTTTGTTTTCAACTATTTTTTATATATTTAATCAATTTTTATGTTTCATTTATATCGGTCTTGTAATTTATATTTTATTGTATTTCAAAGTCACGTACTTGAAACATTTTTTAGTTTCAAGTAAGCGGTTTTTAAAGCTTATAAATCACTTTTCATAAACATTTTTTACAAAATTATTTTTATTTTAAACTATTTATTATATGTTTAATCAATTTTTAAAGATTAATTTATATTCGTTTTATAGTTTATATTTTATAGTCTTTCAAATTCACGCACTTGAAACATTTTTAAGTTTCAAGTAGGCAGTTTTGAAAGGTTATAGATTATTTTTCATCAAAAATTTTGAGGAAATTATTTTTTTTCAACCATTTATTTTATGTTTAATAAATGTTTGAAATTTCATTTATATCAGTCTTATAGTTTATATTTTATTGTATTTCAAAGTCATGTACTTGAAACATTTTTTAGTTTCAAATAAGCGGTTTTGAAAGCTTATAAATTACTTTTCATCAACATTTTTTACAAAATTATTTTTATTTTAAACTATTTGTTATATGTTTAATCCATGTATTAAGTTTCATTTATATTGGTCTTTTAGTTTATATTTTATAGTCTTTCAAATTAACGTACTTGAAACATTTTTAAGCTTCATGTTGGCGGTTTTGAAAGGTTATCGATTATTTTTCATCAACAATTTTGAGGAAATTATTTTTGTTTTCAACTATTTATTATATGTTTCATCAATGTTTAAAATTTCATTTATATCAGTCTTATAGTTTATATTTTATTGAATTTCAAAGTCACGTACTTGAAACATTTTTTAGTTTCAAATAAGCAGTTTTGAAAGCTTATAAATTATTTTCTATCAAAAGTTTTTACAAAATTATTTTTATTTTCAAATATATGTTACATGTTTAATCCATTTATTGAGTTTCATTTATATTGGTCTTGTATTTTGTATTTTATCGGCTTCTAAATTCACGTACTTGAAACCTTTTAAGTTTCAAGTCGGTGGTTTTGAAAGGTTATAGATTATTTTTCATCAACATTTTTGAGGAAATTATTTTTTTTAAAACTATTTATTATATGTTTAATCAATTTTTAAAATTTAATTTATATCGGTCTTATAGTTTATATTTTTTTGTATTTCAAAGTCACGTACTTGAAACATTTTTTAGTTTCAAACAAGCGATTTTGAAAGCTTATAAATTAATTTTCATCAACATTTTTTACAAAATTCTTTTTATTTTAAACTATTTGTTATATTTTTTTTAAGGTGGCATGGATTGGTTTCCCAATCCATGCCAAGAGAATTTTATTAAAACAAAAAAGGGTCAAAGTACACACGAGGTGTAGTAAGCCTACACCAGCAAAAACCAAAATACAGCCCACAAGAATGAATAATTAAACAACCTAGGCTGACAAGAACCAACCAAACACACTCCAACAAGAATATCCCACCCAGCATTCCAGAAAACCAGTCCCAAACCATCCGATCTATGAAATCTAGGTGGGCCAAAGTCTGTCAATAATCTTTAAACAAGAACAGGAACTCCAGCTCTAGCATCATGATCTCCCAACAATTCATTTTAGAAGAGAAAACCTGCTCCAAATCACGCTCACAAAACATGTCAAACTATGAAATGATTAAACAGATTCTCTATATAGCGCATGATAAATACATGAACATCCAGACATAGATGCTCAGACATTTGCCAATGCAAAAATATAGGGCATTCCTTCAAAACATAATTGCAAAATCACAAGACTGAAGCTTCAAACAAAGACAGCATGCCTGCAGTTCATCAAAGTGAACAAGTCTCCAGAAAAACAGAAGAACAGAGATGAAACTAGCCAGATTCAATCAAACCCTTAGATAAGGCTCCTCAAAACATCTAAAGAAATCCACTAACTGTACCAACCAGGAGATCTTCTAGGAAATAAAAAAACAGCATTTAAATGCCAAACATCCAAGATCAGCAGATAGACCACAACAAGTCTGATCAGAGAACTCCAACCGCATCAAGCATAGATAATCAGCTTTAGAGGAACACAGATCAGCTAGAACAGCAATAAGTTGTGACCAGTAAACCAGAAACAAATACCACATAGACTGTCTACAAACAAACATCAAGAAAGTGGTGCTTTCAACTTCAATTTCTCAAAGTAAATGAATTTCATAGCATTCTCGAATTGATCCTCATTGATAATCCCTTTTTGTCTCTCCTGTTTCAACAAATCTTGTTGCTTTCTCGTATGAGCACTCCACACTTGCATTTCCTCTTCCGTGAATTGAAATGAGAAGTAATATAAAACAACGCTAGATTTCTCGCAAATTAATTCTCTTTGCTCTTTTCCGAGGTAAACCATTTTATTAGCCTCAGTCAACCTAGTGGTGATGGTTCTTTCCACTTGAGAGTAATCCTTACGTCTTCTAGTCTTTAATCCATGTATTAAGTTTCATTTATATTGTTCTTGTAGTTTATATTTTATAGGCTTCTAAATTCACGTACTTGAAACATTTTTTAGTTTTAAGTAGACGGTTTTGAAAGGTTATAGATTATTTTTCATCAACATTTTTGAAAAAATTATTTTTGTTTTCAAATATTTATTATATGTTTAATAAATGTTTAAAATTTCATTTATATTTTTATTATAGTTTATATTTTATTGTATTTCAAAGTCACATACTTGAAACATTTTTTAGTTTCAGATAAGCGATTTTGAAAGCTTATAAATTATTTTCTATCAACATTTTTTACAAAATTATTTTTATTTTCAACTATTTGTTATATTTTTAATCCATGTGTTAAGTTTCATTTATATTGGTATTATATTTTATATTTTATAGGATTCTAAATTCATGTACTTGAAACTTTTTATGTTTCAAGTATGTGGTTTTGAAAGCTTATAAATTATTTTCTATCATCATTTTTTATGAAATTATTTTTGTTTTCAACTATTTTTATATGTTTAATCCATGTTTTAAGTTTAATTTATATTGGTATTATATTTTAAATTTTATAGTCTTTCAAAGTCGAGTACTTGAAACAGAATCCCACATCGAAAATGCAGAATGTTCTGCGCAGGAAATAGAGAACCAGAATCCCACATCGGAAATGTAGAATAATTTTCAGGGTAAGATATCTTATAAAAGGGAGCTCTGGGTGAGAGGTTCTGTTAGAATCCAGACTGATGTAATGGCAGTACTGCTGGATTTAAAATAGTGGATAAATTCTGCTGAAATTTTTTGTTTTGTTTATATATATATATATAAACAAAACAAAAATAAAAATAAAAATAAAAATTTTCAAAGAAAAATTTTTTTTGGGGAAAGGATGCATCGCGGATGCCTCCTTTCACCCGCAGTGCAAAGGCAACATCCGTGATGCCGCCTTTTCCCGGAACACTGTTAAGGAATTATTCTTTTCAAAGGGAATCACCAATTACTCATAGTGACCATAACAACATTGGAATTCCATATTTGACATATCCTCATCTTGCACTCAAAACTGGTGATAGCCTGATCTGAGGTCAATATTCGAGAAACATCATACTCCACTCAACTAATTGAAGAGGTTTTAAATCCTTAGTAGTGGATAATTATTATTTATGGTCACTTGGTTTAGGTGAAAATAATCCATAAACATCCTCAAGCTCCCATCTTCCTTCTTGGTGAACAAAACTAGGTCTACCCAGGGTGAAACACTAGGTCTAACATATCCCTTCCTATGTAAGTCTACTAACTGCATTCTTAGATCTCGAAGCTCTGTAGGAGCCATTCGATATGATTATGTAGATATCAGGGAAATCTTGTGGTATAATTCAATGCAGAATTATATCTCTCAGTGGAGTGTTAAACATGGTACGTCCTTAGGAAAGACGTCCTCGTACTCTGCCACTACTATAGGAAACTGTTAGCCCATGAAATCCACTACTCTAATAGTCATGTTATCCAATTAGTCATTAATTAGTTTCACTCTTTTATACATGATTTCATCATGATCTATCTGGGTTTACCTTTCTACCATAAAGGAAAATATCATCCCATCATTGTAGACACACCACATCCTCTACCTGAAATAGTTTATATGGGTATGAATTGTTGATAACCCGCCCATGCCTAAGATGAAATCTTAAGGGATAATCACTTTTAAAAAGAGATACCATAGGAAAATATCTCCTCCAAGAGTCAGATTGCACTACTGGAAGAAGTGTCTGATCAGTGAGTCACCTCAGTAGGATTATTTAATAATAAGGTTCTAGCCAAGGGCTCAACCAAAATCTCTATGTTTTCTAACCAGAGAAGTGGAAAAAAAGGAATGACTCACACTTGTGTCTATCAGTACTACAACTGAGGTATAAAATACACAAATCATACCTCATATCATCCCTAGAGCCTTTGCGTCATAAGCATTGACCTTCTATAGTTGTCCTCATCCATGACCACCGGCTCCATGAGCCTGGAGGGGATCACCTGGAGGTGGTGGTGGCAACAAGTTGTACTTTCTTCCACCTCCAGCTACCCTCTCTACTCCTCTTCCATGTATGTTTCCCTAAATACCTTCCTTCTCCTACTAATACCTCTGTCTAGATGGACCATCCACTATCTCTCTATCATCTATATAGTTGGTCAAACAATCCCTCTCAAGATGTCCCTGACCATTAAAAGAGTAGGACTACCTCTCTCAAGGATGACTATAACCATCATGCAATCCCTAAACCTCATTCCCTCTATTCTAGGAACACCACTTGAAATGTATCATATATCCATGTCCTTACATCTACCATCAGCTACATGTTGTCATGGGATAATCCCCTATGTTCCTATTTCCAAAACCAACTATCTACACATGCTCATATATAATTAACTCAATCACCAAGGCCCTATCAAGAACTCCAGCATAAGAAGGAATACATAAAGGTATCACACCAGCCTAAATGGCTCTGTGTAAGCCTCACTCTAAGGTTAGATCCTGAAATAACTGACCCCACATGATATCCATAAAGTACCTAGAGAGGTTAGTAAACCTGGATAAATACTTAGCCCCTGTAATGCTACCATGAAAAATCTATATAATCTCTTGAATTAAAAAAACACATGATGTAGCTGGAGAAAAATACACTTTAAAAATATTCTCAAACTCTGACCATAAAAGAGTCAACTCATCATACAACTGAGTAACTAAGCCCCACTATCGTCTTATAGATCCATGGAGAAGAACTCATCGCCAAGATCACCATCTAGTTTGTGCGTGGCCTAATGAGATGAAAAAATTGAGTTACTACCTCTAGCTAGTACTCAGCTACTTGGGTGTCTAGATCACCTTGAAATATGAGGGGTCTCTTCCACTAAAACTTATGAAGTGTGCTATGCCTGTGCACCTCATCCTTTGGTATTACCAGTACCATATTATTCTTGATATGTGTTAGTAAGATTAGTGAACCACCTAGAGGTAACAACTCTTGAAAAAGTCCCTATATTGAATCCAAGTCACTAATTAGATCATCCTCGTGATCCTACTACAGAATACTAGCTGGAAATTTTCATAGAGGCATACCGAAATAACAATATGTGCTACGATCAAGGAGTATATTTGTAGATTTGACTCAAGAAGGACATGGAAACCACATATAATTCCTATATAATGCATGTACCAATTTTATTCCTTAAAACTAGTGCCTACATGTGCTAAGTAAACAAGTAGGTTATCCTAGTCCAGGTGAATAGATTCTTTGGCCACCACACAAACACTAGACACCCTGACATGAGATAAAATCTCAAATCACATAACAATGTTTCCATAAAATGTAAACCAATCTCATTGTTAGACAAAGTAAACTAAAAACCCTGATCTTAAGACAACAACATTGATAACACTTTGTCATGACCCGACCCACTAAGGCCCGCCTAGATATCGATAATCTGAGTATGACTACCCTAATCCCACCTCTAATAGTACATGGGTTAGAGACTGGTCCCTAGTAGGAATAACACTCACATGACATGCATTAGCCTAAGCTACATGTGTGCACACACACAAACACACATATCCAAGCCCATACAATTCTGAAATGTAAAGAAACTGATACCAATGCATGCATACATATAAATCCCACAATCGAGTATAACAATAAAACTTGAAAGCATAAAAGGATAAATACAAGACCATTGCAAACTATAAAGAAGTACAACCTACTAGAATGAGGGGAATTTAGTCAAATGTGACTCATGGTACACACCACAGTTAGTATAGCCCAAAACTAAGCTCTATTTTCTCTTGGACCACCAAGAAACCTATCAAATGGCCTATCGTCTACATAAGACATGACATGAGTAGACAAAGACCATACATAGGTGATTATAACAATACCTAGTAGGACACCCCAAAATCACTAAGCATAAGGCATCAATATAGTAGTTAGATAATCATAAGGGAATTTCAAGAATATATGATACATATAATAGAAACATACATTTATACTCGTAGTAGACACTCAATATCAAGGTAATGTCACAACCACATTTCCAAGATAGGATTCCTGCTCGAAGGTTCTAAGTAATTATCACTTGGGAGAACTCAATCTATGAGAATGATATCATTGATGGTATCCATAAGAGATGCCATGCTTGTTAGGTATTTCAAAAAAGTAAGTACACGCAAAATGTTTTTAATAGATTGACACATAGATAGGGATCACACCCAGGGCCATAGGGTAATACTAACTAACCCAATTTTTAATAACTCACTAAGTAGGGGATTGATGTCTATGTAGTGTTGATCATAACATTACCAGGAACCCCACCTAGGACATAAGATGATAGAGGATCCCACTTTGGGACTCACATGAGGATAATGAAACTCTATCAAAAATGAGTCCCATAGAGAGGATCATAATCCTATTATTAGGACGTAATGGCACACTATACCCTCCTGGAATAGGATTAAGGGAACACACCCTAAGGAAATTGGTACATACTAAAGAGACAACGGTCTCCAAGCCATATCTTAAAAAAGAAAACAACTTGTAAGTTGGGTACATGTAATGTATCTCTAATCCTATACCTACCTATATATGTGCTTGTGTACACTTGGCCATGTCCAATTATATGACTCAACATATGTACTATGGAAATGTTTGGGTACATGAATTATCCCATGTACTCTGGTCTGGCTATATTATTGGTCGTGTAATACTAGAGAACCTTCTAAGCTACCAGCATAGGTCACATGACCTATGGTTGGTACCACACAACTTGTGATCCTTATCTTATTTGTGTAAACACTGTCACCATATCCAAGGCCCCACATGTCCTGTAATTCCAGATTACATGTCATGTAATGTGGGATATAACAGATCTTGTGGGAACCTTCATGCGTTATCTTCCACTCATTTGGACTTTGATTCCACCATGAATTAAGCTGGAGAATGTGGATTTGGTCTGGCTGATCCTTTCCATCATCTCTCACCATAATCTAGTGGTATGATTCACATGGGAAACCACCCGGTCACACCATCCCACCACAACACATCAAACCACACATAGATAACTCTGATATGATCCTAATTCACCATCATCGCCATCACAGCTTAACTCCATTATCACCACAAACCCATATCTACGGTATCAATATGTTTTTCCAAGAAATAGGTGGACAACGATTGATTATCTGGTATTTGTCTAACCACCATCCAAAACAAATTTCAGTGATGAAAGAATAAAGAACGAGGGAGAAATGAACAAAAAAAAGGAGGAATGATCCTTGACCAATGTTTATGATAGACTTGATTTTTTTATTAGAGTGATGAACAAAGAGATATAAATTAAATGTAAAGATAAATCCACAAATCCCTAGGAAATAATCCCATAACCTCAATACTATCAATCTGTGAATCAATCCATTAGTTTATTGAATCAAATTCATCATAGGAATAGAAGAAGGGGATAAACCCACATAATATAAATGTACTACTATGAGTTTTGATCAATCACTGATGAAGAATGATCCTATATTATAGTCATTAGAGAGATCCAAAAGATGTGTTATAGTTGGTGATCCATGTAGTACTCTGATCGAAGGTCCACGATCCTGTTGTCGCCAAAACTCCACCAAGACATCCTCTAAATTCCTAGGGTTATGCATATAACCCTAGAAATTATCTATATGTTTTTTTAAATAGAAGAGCCTAAGTATATGTAAAAACATTTAAAATTAGTTAATTTAATTAATTTATTTCTTTATTTTCTCCCATGATGAATTTTTCACAAATGACTGACACCAAAAAAAATTATATCATTCCTAGTGTAAAACTCATGCTCTCAACTCAAAAGTGGTATCCAATTTCCAATTTAATACTTTTTTTGGGAGTTATTACACTTTTTTCTGAAAAATTACACATGCATGAAATTAATATTTTTAATATTTTTTAAACATCAATTTTGGACTCACCTGGCCTTAGAATCTCATGTTGTCTCAGTGCCTGGATCTGAAAATATTATTAGATATATTAAAAATATTTATATGGAAAACATTGTAGTGATACAATTCTTTGAGTCATTGTCATTAACAAACATATTTATTATTTTATGGATACAAAATTCCAAGATCTTGGCAATTTTTAAAATAAGAAACAGCTATATCAGCATGGAAAAATTAATATGGAGATCTAATAACCCTCCTAACTCAATAAATCATAAAATGGTAATCATTATAGGTATTAGGAGGTTTAATATCTGAATCAGCGTCAAAATCTAAATTTAAGTGATCGTTTGGTTGAGGTTGAAGTGGGGAAGTTAGAATAACCAGTTTTAGCTAGTGGATTAACCTCAACATCCCTGGCTTGGGGCGTGTCATCAGTATCACCACTGGGTCGAATCATCTTAGTATTAGTCAAGTCTTGGAAAAACTAATTCCAACTAATCATAAATTTTTGAAATTCATCCTTTTCAAACCACATTTTTTAAATTTTCACCACTTTTATATTTCCTATATAGATGCACTAGATAGCTCTAAGTTTGACCTTGTGAATTTTAATGTGTGTGTAATCAGTGCACCTAAAAATTCACAAACATGGGAAATAAAGAGGTACATTTTTATAGAGTTCTTATAGTTATTATAAAATTTGGAAGTAGATAGGAAAAAATTGATGAGGTAAACTATCATGGTATAATTCTCATTCCAAAATGATTTGGGTAGGCCCAAGGATAATAACCTGCTTCAAAATGGCTTCATAATAGTATGGTTGAAGCACTCTTCCAGCCCATTTTATTGTTGAGTGTGGATGATTGTGTG
Organism: Viscum album; assembly: GCA_963277665.1. NCBI lineage: Eukaryota > Viridiplantae > Streptophyta > Magnoliopsida > Santalales > Viscaceae > Viscum > Viscum album. The sequence goes on from OY728122.1 coordinate 1,137,633,179, forward strand.
GTGAAATATAATTCCATTAGACTCACATAAATGAGTTAATTACATTGAAATGTATTCTAAAAAATTTTCGGTTCTCATTTATTTAAGTTTCCTTGCCAGTTTGATTTTAAATAGATGTCTTCCAGGTTTTAAACGAATCAAATACAAAAAACTTATTCCTTAAAATGTAAATCCATAATTTCCTAGAGATTTAATATATAAAATTGATAGAGTATGACCCTATACGATGGGAGAAATTCCTAGAATAACCCCACAAATTAGAGTAAACATACTGCAGTGGGTGGTTATCCTTAAAGTTAGAGATATAGAAGCTAACTATTTTAGACTTACCCTTAACATAGTTCATATATAATGGAAAGTTAATTACTGTTACCTAAATTAGAAGCTCATATTTACACAAATCCTTAAGACCCTAAGAACTTATGTTCCCTAACCTCCTATGTCATATAAAAGCGTTGTCAGTGTTAGTGACATTGGTACTGCTAAACGCGCTGTCATGACATGTCAAATTGATTATGTTTTTAAATTTGATTTATAGTATAGGGAAGACTTTAAGTCATATATAAAGGATCATTTATAGGTTTAGAGTATGCCTTTTTAATAAAAAGGACTAAAAGTGGGGTGGTTTAGAAGACAATTTTAAGAAAATAACTTGATTTAAAGAGTTTAATAGTTGATAAATAAAGGTGGTGTTTTATAATTATGAGAGAAGGAGATCATTTCAAGTTCACTAAAAATCCTGGATAGTTAATGTTTATGAAAATTTTATATGGTTTAATGTTTTTTTAGTTTAGGGTTGTCAAGATCTTGACTTCCCACTTACCTCTTAAAACAATGCTCAAATAATCACCCCTTGAAACAATAATCATGTTGTCAAGGTTTGGTTATAAAACATAGAAAAAGGGATACCAAATCATACTAAAATATTATTTATGTTTGAGATAAAGATGATTCTTGTCTTTTCCAATCAGAACAATCCAATATTCCCACTTGAAATCTCAACCCAATCAGTATTGAAATAAAAAGTGTTTCAATTAATTATAAAAAAATAAATATATTCAGAGGATACAAACATACATATTAAACATAAGTGAATTATTTAACACACAAATTAAACAAAACTAGTAGAAGACAAAGTGCTGGAACTCCCTCACAACTCTATGTAACTCCCTCAAAATGATCATCCATCGTTTAGCTCGACATTAGAAGGAGGAAGAAGCTTTGGTGGAACTCCTCCTTCATTCTTGATCCCCCTATGAGGATAGGGGCCTCCAAAACTTCTAGGATGAGGAGGAGATTCCTCTATGACTCCAAAATGGAAGAGCATTTCTTTTTTTTTGAACTTAAAAATGAGGTTCCCAAGGCATCATTTTACAGGAAAAGTGGAAGGTGGTTTTAGGAAAATAGATTGTGTAAAACCACTTGGACCATTATTTTAGACATCCATAAAGTCTTATATATATTTGGATAAAACTGAAAAGTTTCATACCCACATATTTAATATCTAAACAGAAAATGTGGAACCATTTTTACAACTACATCACGAGATATTGATAGAATACATAACACTTATTTTGACTTTGTTCAACTTTGATTCCCTGGACAATTCAGTATTGATGGGAATCTTAGTGGTCAAAACGGGCATTGGTTACTACATATTAAATGTAACCCATTAAATTTTGGACCATAACACAAAATTTTAGTGCATTTGGATGCACTTTATAGTATAAGTATGTGGGTTAGTCCACTGGTGTTCTTAGATCCTACGCATTTTGGCCCAATTTTCTTAGACTTAATCATGGGCCATCCAAATCACCTCCACCTACAATGTAACTAGAAAAAAAGTAACATTGAACTTTTTAACAGTGTTAAACACAAAATAATTGAATAAAAAATTAATTGAAATTTGTTATTATTTTTAAAATTTTCAATACAAAACTAGTTTAGCACAGTGGTATAAGGGTGAAAATAAAACAGTGAATCATGATGCGATCACACCCCCACACCTAAACATTCGAAAAACAAGGAAAAGTAATATTATAAAAAATTATTCAAATAGATATTTACCAATTCATAAAGATTTAACATTCAATGAAAATTCAATTCCTGATAGAAATGTGATCAAATCAAAAATCACACTGAGGAGATATTCTCAGTGATCATGGAAAAAGACGTCTCAAAAATTGTATCAGAATGGAATTAAAAGAGATTAATGATACCAATCAAAGAAAATAATTAAAAATTTAATAATTTCACTAATTATCCATGTGTTTGTGTGAAAACCATTTCATGACATTCTTTCCACTTTCTATCGAGTAACTATAAGTTATTTTAAAAATTGTCTACTTACATGATTCTTTCCACCGAACCTGCCTTGTATCCTTTGCAATCAAATTTCAATACCCACTCACTTAAGAATTAATAGAAGTCAAACCAAAATCTCTTGACCGATATATCCCCATATTTTTTACATTTCATCACTTCCCCAATGTTTTTTTTTTGTTTTTTTGGTTTGTTTGGGTTTTTTAGTGCATACAATATCTAGATAATAGGTACAAATGTATAGGTAAATCTGGTATAGTAATGAAATAGATCAGATAGGGAACAAACAAATGGAAAAATAAAATTTTAAGGTAGATAAAAATAAACCTAACTTATATTTACCTTCTATTAATTAATAAATTTTTTCACTTCATAGATGGGTGTAAAGATGTGTGGAGAAATTAAGCGACACAATTTTCCCTTAAACTATTCACACAAAGGGTACCATTATAATCAAGGGTTTCAAAATGGTATAATCATTTATATCATAAAAAAACCAGAGTTCAAGAGAAATTCACATCATAGTATTGAATTCTTACTAAAATGCACATTTCATCAAAAAAAATTTGAATGTGAAAACAAAATGAAATACATAAATTCCTTATGAATTTTCAACAAATTCCATGATTAAGTGGGAATCATTTTCCATGATAAAGTAGGTATAAAAAAATTAAATTTATCAAAAAAAAATGAGGGGGGGAGGGGAAATTAGGGGGGAAAGTAACAATACTATTTAGCAAGATAAAAAGAGAAGAAAGAAGAAATTCGAAGAAATTTCCTAACTAAACCAAGAATATGACCATCCCACCACACCTAGAGCATGAATTGTATTCACTATAATAAAATAGAATGTGGTATGGAAGGATAAAACTTGGTGAGTTCTATTGGTGTGATGCTTCTTGAACTTGGAATTTCTATATCAGGGAGTCTAGAATGGATTCATGAAAGTGATTCAACTATTGCTCATTGACAGTGAAGGTTTTCTTTGTTTATTCATTTTAAACCTGAACAACACCAAATGGAGAGACATTACTAATATTTTATGCTCCAAAATAGTGGAAAAAAGATTACATAGATGAAACTTGAGCCTCACATTATAGAGTATGATCTTCTTCCCAATGTGGAACTGAGGATAAAGGATGATATGGTCATGGGTAGCCTTGGTTCGCTCCTTATAAATATGGGAGTTCTCATAAGAATCTCTTCTCATTTCCTATAGCTCATGAATCTTCAAAGTCCTTTGAGCACATGCACGAGAAATATTAGAATTACATTTTTAATAGATGAGTATGCTCGATGCTCAAACTCAACAGGGAGGTGACAAATCTTTCCAAACACAAGCCGATAGGGTGACATTCCATTGGGGGTTTTAAAGGAATCATGGTAAGATAATAATGATTCATTGAGTCTAAGACTCAAATACTTTCTGTTGGGTTGAATCATTTTTTCAAGAATCTATTTACCTCTATATTCGACACCTTGTCTTGACTATTGGTCTGTGGGTGATAAGTAGTAAACATTCGATGCCTAACCCCATACTGAAACAAAATAGGATGCATTGTTTAGTTTCAGAAATGAGAAACCTGGTCACTGATGATGAACCTAGGTAATAGAAACCTATAAAAAATTTGCGTTCTCAAAAATTCCATAACATAATTGGAATCATCAGTCCTTGTGGCACACACTTCTGCTCATTTTGAAACATAATCCACTGACAGAAGAATGTAAAAGGTCCCAAATGAATTAGGTAATGGTCCCATAAAGTCAATTCCCTAAAAATTAAAAATTCCATGTAACAGAAAGGGTTTTTGTGGAATTTAATTTATTTTAGGGACATTACCCATTCTTTTGACATCAAAGAAAAGATTTACAGAAATCATAGGCAACCCAAAATAATGTTGGCCAAAAGTAACCAGAATCAAGGACCTTGCGAGTAGTCTATTGGGGACCAAAGTGGCCCCCATAAGCAAGATGTGGAAGAATATATGGATAGAATTGAACTCACTCTTAGGAACACAAAACCTAAGGACTTGATCACTACATATGTGCTAATGGTAGGGGTCATCTCAATTTTACCAACCAGACTCATGTTTTAGATGGTCATCCTGGTTTTTGTTGAAATCAATTGGAATGAAATATGCTACCAAATAATTTAAAATTTCAACATACCAAGGAATAACATCACCTACTCAGTACAATTTATCATCAAGAAAAATGTCATTTATGGGAATATAGGGGGACAAGTCAATGACTGAGTATGGGAGGATCCTAATGATATGGTTAGCCACCACATTCTATGCTCCTTTTTTTATCCCTAATTTCTAGATTGATTTTTTCAAGGAGGATCATCCAACGAATGAGACATGGTTTGGATTCCGATTTCTTAAGGAGATACCGTAGGGATACATGATCTGATAACACAATGACTTTGAACCCTAAAAGGTATGACCTGAATTTATCTAAGGAAAAAACAACAGCAAGAAATTATTTTTCAGTTGTGGTGTAGTTTTCTTGGGTAGGGTCTAGTGTATGTGAGGCATAGGCTATGACATGTGGATCCCGATCGACCCTTTGTGATAAGAAAACCCCAACTGAATAGTTAGAGTCATCAAACATGATCTCAAATGGTAAATCCCACCGAGGTGGTTAGATTACAGGGGGTGATGTAAGACTCAATTTTGATTTATTAAAATAATCCTCACATTATTTATCAAAATAAAATTCCTTTTCTTTTTGGAGTAATTGGGAAAGGGGGAGTGAAATTTTACTAAAGTCACGAATGAAATGATGGTAAAATTCAACATGACCTAGGAAAGACCACACATCCCGTACATTTTTGGGGAATGGTAGGGAAGAAATGACATCCGCATTTGATTTATCTACTTGAATACCATCCCTATAAATGACATGTATGAATACTATAACTTATCAAACCATGAAATGGAATTTATCATATTTTAATATGAGATTCTTTTCAATATAGTGACTTAGGACTGAACCAAGACTACTCAAACATTAATCAAAATAGGATCTATAAATAGCGAAATCATCCATGAATACTTCCATAAAATTATCTAGGTAATCTAAAAAAAACTAAACATGCATCATTGGAAATCACCTAGAGCATTACACAAACCAAATGGAATCCTTCTATATTCAAATGTTCTAAAGGGGCTAGTGAAGGTTGTCTTTTCCTGATCCTCAATGGAAATATGATTTTGAAAGTATCCAGAATACACATTAAGGAAATAGTAATAGGACTTCCCTGCTAGCCTCTATAGAATTTGATCAATGAATGGAAATAGGAAATGGTCCATCCGAGTGTGTTGTTTTAATTTGTGATAGTTTATACAGACACTCCAACTATTCTGCGCACGAGTTGGTACCAATTATTTGTTTTCATTTTTTTATTATTGTAAGACATTTTTTAGAAAACTCTTATACTAGACTGACCCATTGGCTATCCAAGATAGGGTAAATTATTCCAGTATCCAATAATTTTGTTACCTCCTTTTTAGTAACATCTAGGAGGTTTGGGTTTAGTCGATGTTGTGAGAGCCTCACTGGTTTTTCCTCATCATTTAACAATATATGATGTGTGAAAATTGATGGGATAATACCTGGAATGTCCACAAGTGTCTATCTAAAAGTTTATTTATACACCCTCAAAAGTTCAAGAAATCTCAATTCATTCTCAAGAGGGAGTGAACTAGCAATTATTACACGAAACTTGTTTTTATTCTCAAGATAGGAAAATTTTAAATATTGAGGCAATTGTTTTAGTTCTAATTTAGGGTGATTTTGGATTTATAAGAGTGTGTGTGAATGTGAGAGGTCACTAATCCCATTTATATTCTCAATGGTATCATCCTTAGATGATGAATTATCTTTTACAAGATTAGTAGTATCATCGATGGTCATGTGATCCTCAATGTTCAATCAATCATCAATTAACAAACAGACCAGTACAACATTCTATGCATGATTCATTTCCTAGTATTTCAACCAATAATGAAAACTTAGAAAGGGGATCAGGGGAAATAAAATAATATTTTTGAAGGGAAGGAGGTATATCTATGGAGTTAACAGAGAGAGAGGAATGTTCTTCTGAGGGGTGATTCATAGAATCAAGGATGTTGAGGTGGATAATGTCACAAAAAAACTCCATAGATAATGTGACATTTTGGAAATTAATTATGGTTTTGTTGGTTTTCAAGAAGGGTTTTCCCAATATAATCAGGCTTGTCCATTCATTCTATTACCTTCCATTTTAAGCACATAAAAATTAGCCAGAAAAATTAAAATTTTCACCCTCAAAAGAACATCCACTAACACACCAGAAGGGTGTGAAGTACTATGATTTTCTAATTGAACTAAAATTCTAGTGGGATTCAGTTCCCCAACCTAGAATCAAGAGTAAATAGAGTGAGGAATCACATTTATAAAAGCACCTAAATGAATCATATCATTTGAAAAGAAATACTCCCCTATGGTTCACATAGTTGAGAATGTTCCTGGATCATTTCATTTTGTGGGAAGTGATGGCTATATCAATGATGATATGCTACTCCCCAACATCACTTTCTTATCACCTCAAAGTCTCCTTCGGTGTGTACATATCTCCTTCAGAAACTTAGAATATCTTGGAATTTCCTTCATGACATCAATCAAAAAAATGTTAACATGCACTTTTTTTAATGTTTCTAATATTTATTTATTAAGTTTAGTTTCTTTTTGTTTTCTTGGTTGGGTGACCCTTTGGGGAAATAGAAGAGGAATGTTTGGTCTAGGTGACTCATCAACATACACACTCTTTCCTTTGGAAGCGATTTTATCAGGACAAGGTTTTTCAACATTTGGACTAATTTCAATAGTTGGGATGGTGTTTTCCTCTAGAGGGGATGAATCTAGGGGGGGGGGGATTTGGATTTTAAGTTGAGTTCCACTCATAATAGTGATGAAACTGACATTTCCCTTATCCCTAGGGTTAGAAAGTGGTTGATAAGGTAGTTGACCTGACCTATGACTTTGAATTTCCCCCACATAGTTAGCGAGTTGGCTTAATTGGGTTTTTAGGTCTTGTATGGATGCTTGGGTGGTTTATTGGAATTAGAGATTGTTGGAAGCCATTTGTTTCATCATGTATTCTAGGATAGGATCACATTTTGGAGGGGGTCTTTGGAAAGGATTTTGATGTGGTTGATGATTTCTGGGTGGTGGTGGTTGACTACTCTGCCCTGGTGGGTTCCATGGTAATTGAGGTTGGTTTGAATACCCCCTTACTATATGATTGGTTGTCTTTCCACCTATGTTTGGATGGATAGTATGGTTCTTTCCTAAAGGGTTGGTTATAGGGGTGTCCTGGAAATATTTCCTCACATATCTCATATGTTTCTTTCATTTAGGGGCATTGGTAAAAATTATGGGTGTTAGAATAACATATACCATAATGGATGGGAGGAGGAGGTTAGGATGTACCTTGGGGAAGATAACTTTTTCAAATAATGGTACTTACATTTTCAAAATTCATGTCCAACTTCTTCACAAATTTAGTACTCTGCACCTCATGGACACCTCTAATGGGTACACTAGACATTGAACCTAATTGTTGTGTATTTTGCGCCATGTTCTCAATTAGGGTTATCGCATCAATTGGGTTATTATTAACTAGAGAACCACATACATCAGAATCAATCATATTTTGATCAATATTAATTAAACCATTATAAAAATAATCTATTAAATTTGATCACTTATTTGGTGGTGTGGGAAACTTGAACAAATCCTTTTAAATATTTCCCAATATTCATGAAGTTTTTCCCCTTGAGATTGTCTTATCCCACAAATTTCTTTCCTTATAGTTGTAGTTCGAGAGGCTGGGAAATATTTTTCAAGAAAATGGTATTTCATGTCTGGCCAACCTCTAATTGGTGAATTAACATAATAAAACCAATCTTTCACAGTCCCTTCTAAAGAAAATGGGAATTCTATAAGATTTACTTGATATTCATCCATATTAGAAGGTTTTAATGTATAACACACAATATGAAATTGTTTTAAATTATTATATGGATATTCTCTAGAAAGTCTATGAAATATTGACAATAAGTGAATTATACCGGATTTTAGTTCAAAATTTGGTTCCTTGCCTTGTAATTGAATATAAGTGGGTTGGATATCAAAATCAGGTGAGTTTAGTTCTTTTAATGTCAGATAATTTTCATACAGGTTATAGGAGTTTATTTTAGTTTTGATGTTGGTTCAAGAAGAGGAAGAGGAAGGATCAAGAAGTGTGTCGATGTTTTGTGTGTCCTCCTTCAATGGATTGTTTGGTGCTTCTTGGTTTCAATGACATAAGATCTTCTCCGGTTCATGTTCGAATGGAAGTAGTTCCTCTGATGGAGATCACATCACGCACAAGGCCTACAAAAGGATTATTTTATAAATAAACTTTAAAAAATGAAATAATTAAAGAATAAAACAAATACTTACAAAATATGAAATAATTTTATAAAAAACACACACTGAATACAAAAGTGATTCCTGGAAATGATGCCAAAATTTGAATGCATTGTCATGAAATGTCAAGTTGATTATGTTTTTAAAGTTTATTTATAGTCTAGGGAATACACTAGGTCATCTTTCAAGGAGCATTGACAGGTTTTGAGTATGTGTTTTTAATAAAAAGGACTGGGGGGGGGGTTAGAAAATAGTTTTAAGAAAATAACTTGATTTAAAGAGTTTAATAGTTGATAAATAAATGTGGTGTTTTATAATTATGGGATAAAGATATCATTTCAAGTTCACTGCACATCTTGAATAGTTCATTGTTCAGAAATATTTATATGGTTTAATGTAATCCTTAGGTTGAGGGTTGTCAAGATCTTGTCTTCCCTCTTCCCTCTTAAAATAATTCTCAAAGAATCAACCCTTGACACAACAACCGTGTTGTCAAGGTTTGGTTCAAAAACATAGAAAAAGGGCTACCAAAGCATACTGAAATCTTATATATGTTTGAGAGAAAGAGGATTCTTGTCTTATCCAATCAGAAAAACCCAAGATTCCCACTTGAAATCTCAACCCAATCAGTGTTGAAATAAAATGTGTTTCACTTAATTATAACAAAAGTAATATATTCAGAGGAGAAAAAAATCCATATTAAACATAAGTGAAATATTTAACACAAAAATTACACAAAATTAGTTGAATAACAAGTTCCGTAACTCCCTCCCAAGTATATGTAGCTCCCTCAAAATGATCGTCCACCATTTAGCTTGACATTGGGAGGAGGAAGCTTGGGTGGAAATACTTCTTTATTATTGACCCCCTATGAGGATAGGGGCCTCCAAAAATTATAGGATTAGGATGTAATCCTTTAGGACTAAAAAAGGTATATTTTTTCTTTTTTTTATAACTTACAAATGAGGTTCCCAAAGTATCATTTTATAGGAAAAGTGGAAGATGGTTTTGAGAGCACAAATTGTGTAACACCACTTGGCCCATTGTTTTAGACCTCTAAATAGTTTTATCTCGCTTTAGAGAAAAATAAAAAGTTGTATACCCACATATTGAATATCTCCACTGAAAATTGGGAACCAATTGGACAAATAAAGATCGAGATATTGATAGAATACAGAACACCGCTTTTGAATTTGTGTAGATTTGATTCCCTAGACAGATGATTTCAGATGGGCCTTTTAGTGGCTGCAATGGGCTTGGGTTCATTTGGATGAAATGTGACCAATTAATATTTGGACCATACCAAAATATTTAAGCCCATTTATATTCACGGTTTAGTATTAGTGTGTATTTTAGTCCACTGGTGTGCTTGGATCCTGCGTAGTTTGGACCATTTTTCTTGGACTTCATCATGGGCCCTTCAAATCACCTCCACCTACAATGTAACTATAAAAAAAGTAACATTTCGCATTTTAACAGTGTTAAAAACAAAATAATTGAATCAAATTTGAAGTGAAATTTGTTATTATTTTTATAATTTTCAATACAAAACTAGTTTATCACAATGGTGTAAGGGTGAAAATAAAATAGTGAATCATAGTGCGATCAACTACCCAACTATATAGAATATGACCTTCCATTCAAAACATAAATCCCATTTATTAAAAATTATTTTTTAACAATTTGGATACCCATATAAATTATAGGATAACTATATTCATATTTGAAGGTAAAACTATTATAGTCTAGAAATTTTAATGAAATGACTTTCCTATGTAAGTGAGGGACCCATTTCACTTCATATAAAGTGACAAAAAGACAACCATCTAACTCTATAAAACAGATCCTCTACCCATGACCCTATATCTCTTTTTATTTCCTAGAATAAACTCAACTTTATCTCTCCCAAACAATTTAGAAAAGAATAACCTATTGGGGGCACATGTGGAAAGGACAACCTGATTCAAGGACCCATTCACGAGATATATCATGTTCAAACACAATCTGGACCTCAACACACTATACCAAAGTAAGCATTTAGAGACATTTTAAACCATCTCTAAACTGTTTAGTGATGTTTTTTAAAAACTGATACTAAATTTTGTGTCGGTAATCATTTAGCGGTGGTTTTCCAAAACCGATGTAGAACAATTTAGCAGCGAGTTTTTTTAAATGTGGAGAATCATTTAATGATGGTTTAAACCACCACTAAATCATTTCAAGGTCGGTTTATTATTTTTTATTAATGTAATGTAATTAATTAATTAATTAATTTCATATTTTTTATTAATGTAATTAATTAATTAATTATTTATTCATATATTTATTTATTTATTTATTTATTTATCTAATTCATTAATTATTAATTAATTATTAATTATTACCATCTAAGCATGTTGATACACATGCCATGAATGCATGCAACTTCCACGTAGAAATTCATCATATACATGTGTTGGGTGAGATTTGATCCCCTTACCTCTTGGTTATTTTGCAAAGAATTTACAACTCTATAAAACTCTTCATGTGGTGAGTTAAAAAAATTTAATATAATTATATATATATAGATAAAAAATAATAACATTAATGAATAATAATAAGTAATAAAAAAACAAAAAATAAAAAAAAATACGAACTAAATAATTAATAATTAATAAATATAAAAAAATGATAAATCAATAAATAGATAATAAATAAGATGGCTTGAGGTTATTTTAGTTATAACGTACCGAACCCGGATGCCACCTAACAGTGCTCCGAGCCTAGTTGGCCACATGGCCTCAAGTGCATCTCCTCAAATGCCAGAGGATGCTGACTAACAATGAGGGGCAAAGTAATGATAGTGGGGAGACTATACCCTCATTGGCAGAGTGTAATATAGTAGAAATAACATACAGATAGCGAAAGCATTAATACCATACAACATAAGTAAATAACGGAAGACTGATAATACAAATAACTAGAGGTCATATCATACAATAGATTATGCATGTCACATGTTTCTATTTAAAACATACAAATAAGTCACAATGTTATCAGATACAATAAAAGTTCCAAAATTACAAAAAGAAAAAAAGTATCCCACCAGCATCACAATCCTCGGCTCATTCCAATGCTCTCTCACTCCTAAAAAATATATCAAGTACCTCTAGGAGGGAGATTTCCCTTATCGACACCTATAACCATATAATCTATTTGGGCCCAAATAATGACCCAAATAGGGTGTGGGACTAAATCAGAGTTGGCAACCACCCAAGTTCTGTGCCAACCTGTTAGTGAATATATATATAACAGGTAGTGTACGATAGTGAAAGCAGTAAGTTAGGAGGTACACTAAAGTAAACAGTCCTACAAGAAATGGTCTCCATTTTTATCCCATTTCCTTTAATTAACAGTTCAATTATATTGAATGTTATATGTCTGAAGATCTGGCCTAAGCCCGACATCCCCCATGTAATTGAAATCACAAAAAATGCCTCAGAAGTCCATCTAAGTAAGAATAAGTAAAGACTGAATCCATGCTTGTGCTTTGGCTTAGTATACGCCTCTTAAACCATTTCAATATACAATATAACCTGATTGAGTCCTTGAAATTCATAATATGGAATTCAAGTATCCATCTGGGTTCAAATCCACTAACACCCTACAAGAACGTCCCGATGAATCTCACAGGAGCTCGATATCACTCCAGGTGTGTTAAGTCCATGTCAACTGAGCCCATCCTTTGAGGCCCTATAGAGAACCCCAAATATCACTAATGACATACATTCCATGCCTCTTGATCCCATCGATGGCATCCTATAGGGATCCATGATTCAGTTAGAATTTTAGTACATAGACTCTATGTGCCTGTCCATGGCATCCATGGTTCACTCATAGATTAACATTATGAACAAACCCATTGATCCCATCCAAGGCATTCCAAATATTGCAAGGTTCACTCAAGGGAACAAGGTACAATAGAAATATAATCCCATCCATGGAATTCCAAATAAAATCCATGATTCACCCAATTCTCTTTACCATTTAACCGTAACAGGTTCAAATTAACAATTCATTAGTTATTATAGGGTCAAAACCATAAGAATCAATCATCTCACCACTAAGGGTGGCACAATCTAGGACCAACCTCTAAGTCTTGGACTATTTTTACTCACATGGGAACATATATCATAGTAAGTCACTCATGTAATATAAACTATTACAAGGATTTATCATAACCTAATTCATGTGGGCTAGTTCACAGTTGGAGCCAAACCGTCCAAACATGATTAAAAAAGCATAGGCATAAACACAGGTCAAGGGGAAATCCACCTCTATAATACCCTTAGATAATTAAAAATCTATTTATAAACATGGAAATTCCATTTGCTAAAAATTCATTTTAAACAACCCAAGAATAGGAATTCAAGGAATACCTCATAGGTACCCTGGGCCAAACGACTATAAAATGGTCAAACTGGGAAGTCACCCATGGGGTGGCCCTTAATCCAGGTATAAAACCAACAAAATGCTTTGAAATACCGATTTAAGTACCTAAAAAATGATAGGAAACAACATGTATGATTTATAAATCAAAGAGAAACCCCAAAAAGGGGTGTGTGACACTCCGAAATATATAAATAGCTCGACATTTAATGAAATTCATGAGACCACCTACCTTAAGCTCATGCTAGATAGATCATCAAGTATTAATCTCTGATTCACCATGGTTTGAGAGAAATATATATAATAGATGATGAATGGGATATTAGGGAATATAAGACTAAATCCAAATAGTGCAACCGTTGTTCTGAAGAATCAAGAAAGGATAAAAAGGAATCTAGGACTCACTGTTGTAGATCCAAGGAGATGAACAGAACTCAATTTAGAGGTTTGATAAAGAGGGCATCTAAAAAACAAGAATAGGCTCAAAGGGGAGATCAAAATAATGACCCACTATTGTGAAACGAAGAAGGAGAAGGATTTTTAAGTTATAAACATTTCAGGGGAAAATGGTAATTTTTTCCTAAATATCTGGCTCGTACAGTTTACCCGCATGATTTGTAAAACCATGCGGAAACCGTGAATGACTCTCTATAAGAGAATGGGGCACTCAATAAACTACGTCACATAGTTTGAATAATCATACGTTAACCGTATAGTAGGTATCTACCTTGATATACAATTTCTCTAGACTTTCCATATGGTCACACGACTATTACCGCATGATATCTTAAAACCATGCGACCGTTACTGCCTCCTTCTCCACAGTTAGCTTAACCGTGTGGACTACCCTACACGGTTTCTTCAAACCATGTAGCAGACATAGAACACTCCAATCCTTTGGGTTCTAGGCTTCCAATGAGCCATGTACACCTTCAAAACTCCCATAACCTCAATGGAAATTAGGTCATATTTAAGAAATTAATTTGAGGATTGATGGAAAAATAACTATCCGTACCTCAAAGAAGAACTGGGTTCTTACAATCTTCCCCCTTTAAATAAATTCATCCCGGAATTTCTCTTCCAAGGGTGTGAAGATGTATCTGAGAATAAATCTAGTCACTTTGATCATACATCAACCTCCCTCTCCCAGGTTTCATCCTGCACTCGGTCATGATGCCATAACACCTATACTATAGGAATGTACCGGCCATAGAGAACCTTCGTTCTATGATCCAAAATTTGTATAGGATGATCCTAAAAGGATTAATCTACTTGTAACTCAACCTTATAGGGCTAAAAGGCATGAGAAATGACATAATAGTAACATCTCAGCTGAGAACATGGAAGATGTCATATATATCCCAGTACCTCTGAGGTAACTACAACTGATAGGAAACTAGCCCGACCCTCTCCAAAATCTAAAATGTCACAATGTATCTTGGTGAAAGCTTACCCTGTCTCCTAATACTATTGTGTCCCAAACTTAGTAAAACATATAGGAATACCTGATCCCCAACCTCGAACTCTAGAGTTCATCTGTGGTGATTGTCGTAAGATTTTTGAAGTGAATTCACAGTAGCCATCTGATTCTGAATCAACTACACCTGTTCTGTGGTCTCCTTGTCAAGATGATGTCTCGGCATAGATGCCTCTCCTACCTCCATCCAACATAGGGGTGACCGACATGGCCCACTGTATAAAGACTCATATGGATCCATATAAATAGTATCCTAGAATATATTATTATAGGAAAACTCCACAAAGGGTATGTGTCTCTCCCAAGAACCGCTGAAATCCAAGACGCATGCTCGAAGCATGTCCTCAAGCACCTGAATGGTGCGCTCTGAATATACATCTGTCTGAGGGTGGTAATCTATGCTCAGAAGCACCTGTGTACCCAGAACCCTCTGTAGTCTTTACCATAATCAATAATTAAACTGGGAGTCCCTATATTAAATGAAAGAATGTGGTACCCCATGAAAATGTATAACCTCCTAGATGTACAACCTCCTAAGATCATCAATACCGAAGGTTTCCTTGATCAACAGGAAATGTGAAACCTTCGTGAGCCTGTCGATGACAACCCAAACAACATCGTTACCTCGAGGCAGCCTCTGTAAACCCATCATGAAATCTATCACGACATCATTCCATTTCCTATCAGGAATGGTTAGCTGCTGTAAAAGCCTAACTGGTCGCTGGTGTTCCACCTTCACCTGCTAATAGGTGGATCACCTCATGAAAAAACTAGCTACATCTCTTTTTATACATGGACACCAATATTGACGATGTAAATCCTGACTCATATTGATGATATCAAGATTCACTGCCCATATAGAGGCATGAAAGTCCCACATTAGCTACTCGTGCATGTCTTTCAAAACCCATATGAGACTATGTAATCATAGAACTTAATCCTCACAAATGATCCAACCAGGAGGAGGGTCCTCAGCTACCACACTCTACCATAGAACTAGGCCTTCAGAATCCGATAGTAGCCTCATCATCACTCTATGAAGTAGGGTAGTGGTAAAAAATAAAGAAGAAAGAAAAATATACCCCTGACTATTTTCCACCTCTAATTACATCTTAGAGAACAAATCTGTAAGATGCCACTCATGACTGGCCTACTGCAATTCCTAAACTAGATTCATCCTGCTCAAAGCATCAACCACTAAATTTCCTTTACTAGGTGTATAGGAAAGATCAAAGTTGAAGGACTAAAGGTATTCCACCCACCTTCATTATCTCTGATTCAGATCACGCTGAGTAAATATGTGCTTGAGGATGTTGTTTTCCTTGTACAATACAAAATTCTCTCCAAATAAATAATGTACCCAACAACGTAAAGCATGAACAACCACAACCAACTCGAGATCATCCATCAGGTAATTCCTCTCATGTGTCCATAGCTTCCAAGACTTGTAAACAAGGACTTGATCCCCCTGTATAATAACTACTCCTAGATCGATACCTTATGTGTCGTAGTAACTAGAAATCTCTGAGATGATGTGACCAAGGAAGTAAATGTTATCCATCCAGAAGTGGCACTTTGTGATATTAGCATATAGTTGATCCTCTCTCAATGTACTTAATACGATCTCAAGATGTTTGGCATGGTCGTGTCAATTGTGAGAATACACCAATATATCATCCATAAAAACCACAAAAAATGAGTCAAGATAAGGATGGAAAACACGATTTATCAACACCATGAAAACTAGCGGTGCGTTTGTGAGACCAAACAACATAAAAAGATACTCATAATGACCATACCTTCTTTGAAAGGATGTGCAAGGTATTTTTGATTATCTAACACACACTTAGATGATAACTGAATCGCAGATCGATCTTTGAGAAAATCCGATCTCCACAGAGATGGTCAAAAGATCTTCTATTCATGGAAGATAATACCAGTTATTAACCGTCAACTAGTTAAACTTTTGATAATCCATGCAAATCCTTAGGGTACCATCCTCCCTTTTCAAAAAAAGGACCGTTGAACCCCATGGAGAAGTATGAGTTCGTATGAAAACCTTAGACTCTAAGTCCCCTAGTTGCCTCTTGAGATCTTACAACTTCTTCATTTCCATCCTGTAAGGATAAATGGATACCAGTGAAACTCCTATCACTTTCTCGATAGAGAATTCCACCTCTCTCACCAAAGGTAAACCTGAAAAGTAATTTAGGAAAAGAAACCTGAAACAATCAACCAATGGAGGGAAATATATTTGAAATGTTCCCTAATCATCTAGATATAAACTTGTAATCTGGGCTGTCATCCTACCCAACCCACAATGTTCGGCTCTATCTCAGCTCACATGGACATCTCATTCACCTTTGTGTAGAAATGATCTGCCCTCTAGTAATGTGAAACTCACCCTAAAACTAAACAAAGGTCTGAAAGGAAACCAACTAGTCCATCCCAACAATGAAATAAAATCCTATCATCTCTACAACATAGAGGTCCCATACGAAGTGACACCCACCAACCTCAAGGGGGAACTTCTTGCACTAATGATAACCTACCGTTATAATCCCTAACAATGTGTCTAGCATCATAATATCATAAGAAGTAAAAACACATAGACCAAGGCTCTCCAAAACAAGAACAGATATGAAACTATGTGAATCCCTTGTATCAAAAAGTGAAGAAGCTAAAATAGAGGCTACTAGATTAGTACCTCTGATAGTAGAAGGTCTAAAATCCTTCTCTTGATGGGTTTGTTGCACTACATAAGTCTGGCCTGTACCATGGCCCTGTGACATTGTCTGGATACCCTGATCTAACCCACTCTACTATCACTATGATCCTGGGGTCTTCCTAACATGGTCATGACCACCAACTCAGCCTGAATGGCCCGCTGTGTTCCAACTCCCTAACTAGTGAGAAGCTACAGACCCCAATTATAAATGTAGAGACAGTGAAGACCCTCTCTCACTAGCTGTTGGAGAGAAAATCCTACAAAATCACTGAATATGACCCATCTTTCCATAAGATCGTCACTCAATTAGGTCCTACAGACATTGTGTCCTCATATGCTCCTGCCTGCCACCCTGGTAGCACCTCACCTAGCTACTAGAAGAAATGTTAATACTACTCACATCACTTTGAGAACTCTCTAGATGATGCGTCCTACTACCGGTTGAGATAATACCGGATCTTGGTGTCGAACTGCCCTGTCACGCACCTCCAGATTCCCTCAGGTGATGCTCAGTGATCAGTGCCTAATTCACTATAGAAAATACCATATTCAACCTGAATACATTTAATTATGACTGAATTTCATACCTGAGACCATCCTTGAATCACCTAGATTTTGATATGCCATCACCCATCATAACAGGTTCAAAGCGCTGGAGCTCCGAAAAATGGGCCAAATAGTCTATAATTGAAGAATCACCCTGCTTCAGATACATAAAATCTTGACCTCTAACATCCCTCAACATCTTGGGATAGTAGTAATCATAGAAGACTATCTAGAAATCTCCCCATTCCAAATCCCAACAACTCTCTTCCTGAGTGATAACAGCCCACCATCTCTTAGAGGAATCACACAACATGTACATAGTGAGATTTAACATCCTCTCAAGAGGTGTCTCTAAATGATCAAAGATTGAAAACATGGCCTCTATCCATGAATCTATAGTATATGTTCCACCATCCTCCGAAAACATGGGAAAATGATACTATTGGAACACTCATGTCAGCTCAGCCATAGACATGGTAGGTTTTGTTGATCCCTAAAAGGTTTTCATGAAACTCATAAATCCTTCATGGAACTGTGCATCAGAACCTACATCTGGTAGAATAGCTGGTTCCTCAACTAGAACAATTGGAGGATCCAATGGTAGCCTATGGCCTACCACCTTAAGGGTATGATCGTTAACACCCTCCTTTAATACAAATAGAGGTTGTCATGGTGGAATGACTCTATAAATACTAGCATGCACCTCAGTTCAAGTTCCATTTCAAAGTCACATATCAAAAGTGAAAAATGAAATAGGACATGTAAAAACCTTCCTCTAATAACTCACCCCACTACCAGACCCATGGTCCAAGTCTAGGTGTAAAAAAATGAGAGATACTACCAAAATCCCACTGCTAAGGTTGGTTATAGTAAAGTTCTCTACCAAAAGAAACTTCAAAACCACTTTCTTTTCACATTCATTTAAAACAATTAAACTAAGTTCACATTCATATCCTAAATTGGAACTTATTTGAAATTTATCACCTTCCCTTCTTGATGGGTAACTTAAATGGTATGTCGAATTACAATATGTGAGGGCCTATACTCCCCATGAATCAATGCTTGGCATCCACCTGTAGCACATTGTAACATAATTTAATACAAGGATGAAACATGATACACCAAATTCTGATGCAAGAGAGCCCATACACCTCAGGGACCAAATCATGGTGTCCATACAATTTGAACCATAAAACATACCAATACACCTATCACAATAGTAGACATATCTATCACGGTACCTATCAAAACAACATGCAAACAATATGCTCCTTAATGGCATGGAAAGAATGAATGGAATTTTATTTCTAAAAATTTCCTATATGATGCATGAGATTTCATACCCTCATCTCATCGGGTTACAAAAAAATAGAACCACAATGATATAAAAAATAATAGCACAATACAAGCGTGTTACCCAATGGTGAAATTAAATCAACTATAATTCTCAAAAACCCTAAAAACACAATTCAATTAAAGGTAATTTGGATTTTCCCTATACATGGGGTTTCTAATCCCAGGCACAACTTATTACCAAATACCATATCCTTCATATCCCAGTTTATCAGTTCCAAATAGTAAAGAAAACCAAAAAAGAACCTCCTCTAATACCACTTTGTAATGCCTCAAACCTGGATGCCACCTAAGAGTGCTTTGAGCCCGATTGGCCACATGGCCTCAAGCACATCTCCCTAAATGCCAGAGGATACCGACTAGCAGTGAGGGACAAGGTGATGATAGTGGGGAGACTATGCCCTCATTGGTATAGTGCAACAAAATATAAATAACATACATATATCAGAAGTATTAATACCATAAAATAGTGGTAAAAAAAGAAATAATGATGATACAAATAACCATAGGTCATATCATAAAATAGATGATGCATGTCACATGTTTTTATTTAAAACATAAAAACAAGTGATAATGCTGTCAGATACAGTACAGGTGTCAAAAGTACCAAAAGGACAAAGAGTATCCTAGGTGCATCGCAAGCCTCAGCTTGGTCCAATGCTCTCCTGATCCTAAACAACATGTTAAGTACCAGTAGAATGGTATTTTCCCTTATCAAAACCTGAAACCATAGAATCTCTTTGCGACCAAATAATGACCCAAAAAAGGGTGTGAGACTAAATACGATTAGGCAACCACCCAAGGTCTGTGCCAATCTGTCAGTGAATATATATATCATGAAATGTACAATAGTGAAAGCAATAAGCTAGGAGGTACACCAAAGTAAACAATCCTACAGACACTGGTTTCCATTTCCCTTCCATTTCATTTAATTAACATTTCAATTACATTTAATTTCCTATGTCTCGCGATACAACCTAAGCCTGACATCCCCTGTGTGACTGTAAGCACAACATATTCCTCAAAAGGCCATCTAAATAAGAAGAAGTAAAGACTGAATCCAAGATTGTGCTTTGGATTGACAAATGCATCTTAAATCTTTTTAATATACAATATAATCCGATTCCATCCTTTAAATTCCTAATATGTAATTCAAGTATCACTCCAGGTACAAATCCACTAACAGCCTATAACCTTGTCCTAGTGAACCTCATAAGAGCCTGGTATCACTCTAGGTGTGGTAAGTCCATGCCAACAAAGCCTATCCTTAGAATCCCTATAGTGAACCCCAAGTGTCACTCATGAAATACAATTAGTTCCTCTTTATCCTATCCATGAAATCCTATAGGGATCCATGATTCACTCATAATTTTAGTACATAACCTCTATGAGCCTGTCCATGGCATCCATGGTTCACTCAAAACTTAACATTATGAAAAAACCCATTGATAATGTACAAGGAATTCCAAAGAATCCAAGGATCACTCAAGGGACCAAGGTAACATAGACATATAATCCCATCCATGGAATTTTAAACAGAATCCATGATTCAACCAATTCTATTTACCATTTAACTATAACAGGTTTAAATTAGAAATTCATTAGTTGTTCCAGGGTCGAAACCATAAGCATCAATCATCTCACCACCAAGGGTGGCACAAGCTAGGACCAACCTCCAAGGATTGGCCTATCATTAATAATATGGGAACATATATCATAGAAATACAATCATGTAATATAAACTATTACAAGGCTTTTTCATAACCTAACTCATGTGGGCAGGTTCACAGTTGGAGCCAAATAGTCCAAACATGCTTAACCAAGTATAGGTATAAACATGGGTTACAGGGAAAGTCACATATCACATACCCTTATCCAATTCAAAATCCAACCAGTGACATGGAAATTTCGTTTAATAACAATTCATTTTAAACAAACTAAGAATGGGAATTTAAGGCATACCTCATAGGCACCATGGACCAAACAACCATAAAATGGTCAAACTGGGCACTCACCCATGGGGTGGCTCTCAATACTGGTAAAAAACCAAATATATGATTTTAAATCCGTATTTAATTACCTAAAAAATGATAGAAACAATAGGTGTGATTTATAAATCAAGGTGACACCCCAAAAATGGGAGCACGACACTCCAACATATATAAACAACTCAAAATTTAATAAAAGGCACACAACCACCTTCCTTAAGCTCATTCCAGATAGATCATCCAATATCAATCTATAATTCTCTATGGTTTGGGATAAATCTGATGAAAAATAAAGAACGGGATATTAGGGAATATGAGCATAAATCTAAATAGTGCAACCATTCTTCCAAAGAATCAGGAAACGTTAAAAAGGAATCAAGGACTCACCATTGCAGATCCAAGGAGATGAACGCAACTCGATTTAGAGACTGGATGAAGAAGGGATCTGAAAACCAAGAATATGCTCAAAGGGGAGTTCAAAATTTTGACCGACTGTTGTGCAACGAAGGAGGAGAAGGATTTTTAATTTAAAAACATTTCAGTGGAAAATTAGTCATTTTGTCCAAAATATATGGGTCACACAGTTAACCCGCATGGTTTTTCAAACCACGCGGAAACCATGCATGGATCTCTGTAAGAGAAAGGAGAACTCATATGTCTACCTCGCATGGTTTGACTAACCGTGCAGTACCCATGCGGTAGATCTTTTCCTTAGTCTACAATTTTTTGCAGACCTGCCACACAGTCATGCA
Source organism: Viscum album (assembly GCA_963277665.1). Taxonomy (NCBI): domain Eukaryota; kingdom Viridiplantae; phylum Streptophyta; class Magnoliopsida; order Santalales; family Viscaceae; genus Viscum; species Viscum album. Next base: position 1,137,655,232 of record OY728122.1, read on the forward strand.
GTTTCCTAAAACCATACTACTGCTACTACCTCCTCCCGAATGGTTAGCTTAACCGTGATGATTGACGCATACAGTTTTTTTAACCATGTGGTAGGCCCAAAAAACTCCAAGCCTTTGGGTTTCGGGCTTCCAATGATCCCCAGACCTCTTAGAACCTCCCATGACCTCAACAAGAATCCACATTAGGTCATATTAATGAAATTAAACTAAGTATTGACAAAAAACTCATGATCCTTACTTCAAATGAGAACCAGATTCTTACATTAGTGTGGAACTGTCCTCCATAACCTCATCTCATATCTCGTTCTCTATCTATAAGGAATCTATAGTCGGGTGATTCATATAAAGGGTAATATTTCCCATGTCAAAGCCGATGTTGAGGCAGTTTTAGAGCGCCTAAAAATGGGTAAGAATTTTATCTTTGTGAGATTAATCTTACCCAAGGGTTCACAATGATGGATGATTGAAGATATAGTTGTGCGAATCTCAATGTTGTGGGGATTTAGATATTAGAGATGTGTCTCGATGGGTAGTGGATTTTTCCACATCCTCTTCCCCACAGAGGATTTGAAGCTATAGGCATGGGGTCTTGACTTGATCTCCCTCAATCCCAACATCTTGTATATTTAAGAGTAGGACAAAAAATTCAATCCTATGGAGATATGTAATTCCTCCATCTAGTTGTGGGTCAATTTTTTTTGTCCTTAATTGGTTATTGCGGCATATAAAGATATTTTATGATATTTTGTTTTCAATTAGTGCTCTGATTAATCTTGATAAATAAACAGAGATGGTTCGCTATGGACACTATGCCCTTTTTTTATTGAAGTTGACTTGGGGTCAATTTTGGTCAATAAATTCTTTCTTTCTACTAATTTGGATGAACTCAAATGAAGAGTTGAATATGAAAAAGTTCGAAAGTTCATTAATGAATGCAGGTTGATTAGATCTGATTTCCTACCTTGAAATCAAGCCAGGACCTATGGTTTTTGGGTAGCTCATGGTCATGAAGAAAGAAACTGTTACAAAAAGTAAAGACAAAGGAAGCCTGCTGGAATTGATGGGAAGATACCGGTGGAGGATCTTATCCTGGAAGGGATGATTTGATTAATGGAAACTCTTCATAAATGGTTTCACCACCATCTATATGTGAGACTCATATTTCATTAATTTTGGATGGGCCCTCAGGTGTGGTCAGAGGAACTATGAAAAGTCGTCACAATGTAATGCTAGTGGGGGATGATTCATTTTAGAGGGAAGGTGGTGACACATGTATTGGTTCTGGCCAACATGATTTTGTGGGTATTGAAAAGAGAAAGAAGGCTTCCAAGTATTGGGTATAAATTGTTGAAGAAGAGTATCTGGATGCTGCTGATGAAGGCATGACATAGGTTTCAGGAGACCATGGAATGAGCATGCCCTCCTATTATGCTGAGTTTTTTTAGGAGCTGTCACTAAAGGGAATATTGAGGCAACTTCGGGTTTGCATGCATGTGTTTCTTTCACTTCCCTGGAATATGGTGAGATGTGAAATAGCCCCATGGGTATGGTTCAGGGTTATAAGAAGGTGCAAATAACCTTACAACAAGATAATAATTTAGATTTAAATGTGCATGTTCCAGGTTGCAACCTAGAAATGATGGAGCATGAGATGCAAGTGTTTTCCAAGTGGGTTATTCCTATAGTGGAGGGGGTTAATCCAATGCCACATCTATTGAGAAATAGGGATAATTTTCCCCTCTTTAAAAGGATAAAATATGAGAGCTGGAGCACACTAATTCTGTTGTTGATTTTGATGATTTGGAGTATCCTGAAGATTCTATACAACCTGAAGTAGACAAGGAACTAATCCAAGAACAAGTATTGACTTCCACTAGAAGGAAAGGTAAAACAATGTTTGTTTTGGATTCTCATTATCTGGAGAAGAAGAATGCGGTGAGTATCAATGCCTCTGATCCTAGATAGTCCCCTCTGCTTAAGGATCAAACCCTCATGGGGAAAGATAATTCTGAGTTAGAGAGGGAAGAGCTGAGAGGGTCTTGGCATCAAGTTAAGACTTGGAAGTGGGGTCATCATCCAAAAAATCATGGCTGAGGATGTGGTTGTGGCAATTGGGCTAGTGAACGAGGGTGTGGTCGAATGTCCAACATGTCTTCTTCTAAAGGGCTCACTCTGGAGCAACAAAAGCTCAAGGAGAAGTACTATGCGCTCTTCAATCAAAGGAACTCATAGTCAGAGTGAGAAACCACTGATGACAATGATGACTTTGATCATGATTATGGGAATGATAATGTTATGGATTTGTAGGTTTCTTTTTTTGGATGAGGGTATGCCTCTTTGTTTTGACCTCATCCATCCTCTTTCCTCTATCATCTTTATTTTTCTAATAAATTTTTTAGGAGTTGGCTCGCCTGTCTCCTGAACCTTTTGAGTAATATATACTAAAATAAAATAAGAATAAATTAGTATACGATAAATAAATAATCAATTAGTAAATAATATATAATAAATAAATAATAATTAATAGATGTTAAATAATAAGTAATAAATTAATAATAAATTAATAATAAACATATGAAAAATAAATAATATATAAATAAATAATAAATAAAAAATAAAAAATAAAAAATAAAAAATAAAAAATAAAAAATAAAAAATAAAAAATAAAAAATAAAAAATAATAAATAAACAACACAACAATTATAAATTAATGATTAAAAAAATTAAAAATAATTTAATAATAAATAATAAATTAATATATAATGAATAAGTGATAAATAATAAATAATAACTAAAAATAAAAATAAAAATGAAAATAAAAAATAAAAAATAAAAAATAAAAAATAAAAAATAAAAAATAAAAAACAAAAAACAAAAAATAACAAATCATCACTAATGAATAATCATTAATAATTAATAAGTCAAAAATAAATAATTAACAAATTAATAATAAATTATCAATAAATATGTAATAAATAAATAATAAATAATAAATAATAAATAATAAATAATAAATAATTAATTAATAATAAATTAATAATAAAATAATAACAAAATAATAACAAAATAATAATAAAATAATAATAAAATAATAATAAAATAATAATAAAAAACATACACACATTAAATAAATAATAGATAAATAATAGAAAAATATTAAATAAATAATAAATAAATAATATACAAATAATACATAAATAATACATAAATAATATATAATACCTTAATTATAAATTAATAACAAATAATAATTAAATAATTATTAAATACTAAATTAACAATAAAATAATAATAAATTATAAATAATATTTAATAATATATAATAAATATATAATAAATATTAAATCAATATTAAAAAAAAATAAAAATAATTTAATAATTAATAATAAATTAATATATAATGAATAATTAATTAATAAATAATAAATAATAAATAATAAATAAAATATAAAAAATAAAAAATAAAAAATAAAAAATAAAAAATATTAAATATTAAATAATAAATAACAAATAATCATTAATAAATAATCATTAATAATTAATAAGTAATAAGAAATAAGAAATAAATAAATAAATAAATTATAAATTATAGATTATTAATAAATACTTAATAATTAATTAATAAATAAATAATAATAAAATTTTAAATAATACATTAATAATAAATCTATAATAAAATAATATTATATTAAAAATGTTATAAACATTAAAATAAAAAATATAAATAAAAAATAATAAAAAATAAATAATAGATAAAAATAAATAAATAAATAATAAATATAAATATATAAATAAATATATAGATAATAAATAAATAATAAATAATAAATAAATAAATAATAAATAATAAATAAATAATAAAAATAATAATAAATAAGTAGTAAATAAATAATACTTCAATTATAAATTAAAAATAAATAATAGTTAAAAAATTTAAAAATTAATAGGAAATTATAAATATCATATAATAATGTGTAATAATTATTAAAAAAATATTAAAAAAATATTAAATAATAATATAATATATAATATAAAACAAAAAATAATAAATAATAAATAATATACTAAATAATAAATGAAGAAATAAAAAATAAAGAATAAAAAATAAAAAATAATAAATTAACAGTACATTAATAATAAATTAATAATAAATAATAAAATAAGAATAAGAATAAATAATAAATAATAAATAATAAATAATAAATAATAAATAAACAAATAATAAATAATAAATAATAAATAATAAATAATAAACAGATATAAATATCTAAAAATATATATACATATAACAAAATTTATATAAGTATATATAAACACATATTTATGTTACATAAATACATATAAACACATATATTTATATAATTATATATTAATATGAATTTATATACAAACATAAGTATATATATATATCCATATAAAAATATATAAACATAAATGCATATAAATATTTACAAATGTATATACATAAAGATAAATATTAATAAATACATATAAATATCCATGAATGTAGACATATATATATATATAATTTTAGATAAATATTGATAAATATATAAAGTATAAATAAATATATATAAATGTATAGAAATACATACAAATATATATAATAGATAATAAATCATCAAAAGAGGGTAAACCACAACAATTACAACACCATCAAATCAATAGGAATGTAAATCCATAGAATAAAATCATAGACAACTCAACAAGCATATGAAGACACTCTTAAACAAAGCTGAAATATCATCGAATGTTCAAAATTCATGGTACCTGAACAAAAGAACTCAATTTTGAAGGCCTTATGGGCCTTTTTTGACCTAAAAAAACAATGACTAAGGTCCACCTAGTTAACACAACATATAGATCATCTCAAGCATCTATTTTATATGTGGTAAAGCCCAAACAGACACCCAGATCAAAAGTTATGGTCGTTTGATGTTCAAGTTTGATTTTCAACTTCTCTTAAAACTAAAATATTTTTTATTCTACTAATTATTACCAAATTATTATATAATTTTATTGTATCTCATTTAATAAGATTCAATTTGACTAGTGGTGTGGGGTTAAAATGGAAACCTAGATCAAAATTTATCTTCATTTGATGTTGAAACCTAATTTTCAAATTATCCATGAATTACCAGGAAAGTTCACGTACTGAGCATGCCCGATCCTAAAACTTTATTTATTAAAATAAAATTACAACAATTATACAGAATGTGACACATAAAATGTTACCAAAACATGAAATTTGAAAACTTTCCAAAAGAAAAGAAAATCCCTAGACCCATAAAAAATCCACGAAGACCAACATCAAATGGCCCAAAGGTCCAAAAACATATCACCAATAAAATGCTAAAGAAAGACCAAAATGACCCACACAAAACAAGTCCAATGCACGCCCAATCCAAGTGACCCCACATCAAAAAAGTGGCTAGTAGACCCAATAAGCGTTGATGGTATCTTGATCCGACCTCCTAATCAAGCTCCATATGAGAACAACCTATCCCGTACACAGCCAACAACCAGAAGACCGCACCCCAAAGTCAAGGCACCAGCTGATCCTTGCCACATCCAACTTGTAAACTGCCCATCAGCACCCATCCCAAGGCCACCTTGACCTAGCGTCCTCTTGCTCAGCAATGTCGGTCACCAGCCCTAAGTCACCTCATCATCATCAGAGGCATCAGATCCAACTCACAAGAGACACCTACTGCGTAACCGTGCTACACATCACATCCTTAGAAGCTCAAAACTCTAGCCATGTCCACCAGTCAACCACATAGGGTGCCGATCCATGACGCCCTGTGCCCCGTAACAAAGGTAAGTCATAGTACAGTGCCCACCAGGATCCCAAGGTACAAAGCAGACAAAATCACTATCCCCACCATCAGGTGCGCCTGATGTTGACACCACCATGAGAAAATCACCCCCGTAAGCATTCTTGCTGAATATACTCCAAATACAGATCATTCATTGATGCATATCTACAACCATCGGCCCCCCAAAATAAGGTTTTCCAGAGAGTAACCCAAGCCATCCCTAACCCTGAAAACTTACTTCACCAGCCACCCCCATCAGTGTGCCATCTTCCACCACCACCATCAATTTACAGTCAATAACCACCTTCTTCTTGTATCCATCACAATCTGAGACTGTCGAGTCACCATCACCTATCATCAAGATATTGTCTTCACCGGACAAGCCACTGTCACCATCTTCAACCAACAATCCCATAAACATCATCCATGGATGATGCCCATCACTGCAATCCTGGAGCATCTTAGCTCTACTGCTGCACACAATAATAATTTCAAAGTGTCCAATGATATCCTCCTCACATCCGATTAGAAGGAGCGACAACACACCAATCTGATTTTCAGATCAATCCCCATGAAGTAGAGCAAGAGGTTCTCGTTTTATGAAAGAGAAACTCTCCATTGAATCTTAACAATAATAATTATTTCCATCATCCACGAACTAGTTTAATTTTTAAATAATTATTAACTAATAATTAAATAAAATTAATAATTAACACATTATGATTAATTAAAATTTAAATAATAAAATATAAATGATTATAAATAATAAATGATAATTATTAATAATAAATGATTATTAATTATGTAATATTTAATATTTATTCCATTAATTTAGTTGTGGTTTTTAAATAACCATTTCTATTTAGTGGATTTTTTTTTCAAAACAGCCCCTAAATATAAATTTAAAAAAATTAAAAAATTAAAAAATATGGCTGGTAGTGGTTTTTTAAAAGCTTCCACTTAAATTAAATAAAAAAATTTAAAAATTTAAAAATAAATTTAGCTATAGTTTTAAGAACCATCGCTAAAAAACTGTCAGGAAATAAAATTATGTATTCTTATATTGAAACTATCATACCATTCATTATCAAAGGGGGAATGATCATCATATTCTTTAGGATTATCAACATATTTTAATTTGTGGCACTTAGTTCTAACATGTATAGGTTTACCATAGTGGTAACAAGTAACCTATCTGGATTTAGACTTAAGCATATTATGTCTAGATTATTTTATATTATTCCTAATGTTCTTGTTATTAAATTTCTTCTTGTTTCTAGATTTATACCTACCACAAAAATTAAGACCCTCCGCCTCCACCTTAATTTTAGGTTTATCATGCATTTATTTAGAAAGAAAGGAAAACATAACATCTTATAAAGTGAGAAAGTATTTAACATACAAATTAATCTCTACAATAGTGTTATAAGAACTACCAAGAGAGATAAAAATTATAATACCTTGGTCTTAATCATTAATAGAAACATTAATGTTGGACAAATCAAGTATAATTTTATTGAATTCATCATGATGTAATTAGATTGAAGTCCCCGAACATATTTTAAATGTAAAAAACCTATGTTTTTTATATAAATGACCAATAATAGAATCAATAATGTATAATATCTCTAATTTAGACTAAATTACACTAACAGAGGTGTAACTACAACACCGAATTAAAACGAAGCTGCAATATATTTAAATAAAAATATAAATATTAAGTATGATTTTTAAAAATAGATGTTGAATTGAATGAACTAATAGGAGTAGCACTTTATGAAATATATGTATAAAGAAAATAAAGGCTACCTTTAATATAAATGAAATGCAATTAGCTTACATAAAAGGACTAATAAGAACATTTATTATTTAGAAAAGTATTTTTCTAAAAATTTATTTTTATGCGATATTAATTTCTATTTAATGAAACATATGATGTTAGTAATAATTGACTAACACCAGATTAGTTGGTAAAAGATATGAAATAAGAATAATAATAGTTACTATTTTAAAATTTCATTTTCCAATTAAAATGGGTTTTCATTATATTTTATGATTTTATTCAAAAATTTAATTGATAATTTCAGAATATTAATTTGAAAAAATGAATATAATTTTTGGATTTATAATTACAATATTTCATTTAGTTTAATTTTTGGTATCATCTGAAATAATTGGTTTTTAGGAGAATAATGAACAAAATACTAATTTTGCTAAAATTATCACTTTTATGACATTATAATAATACATGAATGAATTAAATGTTTCTAAAACCATTATATATATATATATAGAAGTAAAATAAATAATTTAAAATTATTATGTTTTTTTTATAAAATCCATGTACATCACTTTCAAAGAATTATTTTATTAATATTGAGTAATTTTTTTCTAATCAATTAAATTAACATGTTTTAAATGATGAATATAATATTATTTTTAAACAAATATATAATTATATTAGAACACATTTATTTGGGAAACAATACTAAATAATATTATGATCACATAATGGTAAAAGAATAATTTTTCTACAAAAAATGTTATTCTATATATAAAATGTTTTAATTTAAAATTTATTTTTTTATTGTTTATAATATGAATTATATTAAATGTATATTATGTTTATATCCAAAACACCAAAATTTTTTAAGATCAATTATTTTATATTTTTTGTAAAACATAAATTACATTGTTAAAAACTAGTTACAATGGTAAAAACAAATGGTAAAAGTGAAAGCCTAAGAAAAAATGACTTCCAGCATGTTTAAAACACATGTGTAAATACTTGGTTGAGGCTTAATCAACTCAAGATCATTAAAAATTCATTATTTATAACTTTTGGTGTCTTTGAACCTTGAATAGTGTAATGACATCATTGAAAATTAAAAGGTGTTCTTAAAAGTTCCCTTTTATTCACTTATAAAAGGAGTCACTTCCACCCATTCATTCCACAACCATTCATTCGAATACATTCATAAAACTATGATATCATTATCCTAATAGAATAATCTATGAAGTTAATAATACCCTAGCCTTAATTATTTAGCTTAGGTCCTTCATCTCTAAGGATAATTTCAAGATAAATTTTAATGTACCAAAGTGAGTATTACCTGCACAAGTGCCTCGACCCTGTTTGTGAGGACTCAGAAAGTGCATCCAAGAGACCCGAGTTCAAAACCGAGAAGAGACATATTTTCAGAGGGACTGTAGAAACACTATAGTAGACACTGTATTAGTACTGTTATGGACACTATAGAAGGTACTGTAGTAGGTACTATTCAGTGCTGTGGCAGCCAGAACTATTTTAGGCTTTCGGGCCATCAGTTTGGTCCCCGGGTCCTTCAAGGCCTTAGGTCCACCAAAGGCCTTAATAATAGTAGGGATTTTGGGCCACCTCAAGTCCTTCTGGCCACATTAAGGCCTTCATGGCACCTCAAGTCTTTCAGGCCACCTAGAATTGTGCTTAATAGACCAGACATACTCTACAAGGAGTAGACTCTAGATGAGGATTCATAGGAGTATTCACTAAATAAGATGCTAAACAGATGTGGAAGAAATAGAGGGTATGGCGTAGCTATTAGGACCGACCTGTGCATGCATGGTAAGCCTATCCAAATAGCCATGCGAAGGTAGAGAGTTGATGGATCGATGTAGATGCTGGGGAGGAGCAGTTCCATGTAGTTATAGTCTAGATATTTCATCTAAGACCTACAATTCATGTAATATATCTAAGCCTATGGGCCTTTTAAGGGTCCCCCCTTATCCCTTGAAAGGGGGGTTATCAAAAATCAATAAAAAATAAGGCCTTCAGGCCATTCAGGAAAAGTAATTATTACGTACTCCTGACTATTTATTCTAAATATTTATCTTAAAAATATACCAAAACCATGGTAATATGATAACCTTAGTATCATTATCATTCTAAAGTGAAGTTATATTAATGGAACAACCATTATTTATCCATTTATATTCACTTAGAAAAACAAAAGAACGTTAATCATGCGTTGTGCAGACTACCGTATCCACAAAGTATTGTTTTTTTCATATTATTTTTATTTCTTTATCCAAAACACTTAAAATATGATTCAAAAAAATAAAAAATAAAAAAATATCATTATTATTTTGTTATAATGATATTTTACACTTCCATAATCATACTCACCCATCGAGATATAGTGTGTTCCTGTTTGGGTTAGTTTAACAACTTACTTGAATAATGATCTAAAACAATATCCTGGATGACTATGGGAAATTAAATAATTATGTTATTATAAGTTAATAAGCAACTAAATATTATTTTTTAGTTCTATATATTTTATATTAAGTATTTACTTATTATTAAAATATTATCTATGATCACTAAAATCACCAAAATAAACTGACATCAATTCAATTTTCATGCAAACATAAGAGAAAACTATAAAATATAAAAATTGCATATGATAATAAATGGTCTATATTAAATTAAATACCGTATAATATGTTTTATAATAAGTTTTCTAATAAGTTATATAATAAATATAATTTTATCATTCTGGATGTTAAGCACATGAATAGAATGAATTTGGAACATGGTAGGGGTTTTTGTTTCAAATTCCCCTCTTTGAGACATGTTTGGTATTATGCACCAAATTTCATTTATATGGTGTATATACAAAATACTTATGATATCATATAGTTAATTATATTTTAATCATGATTATTTAAGTTCAATTACAATCCATCTATTTCAAATGGTTTTCATTAAAATGCTACTCAATCTGCAAAGGTTCTTTATCACAAAATTTAATTCCTTGAGACAAGTTTATATTATGCACTATGTTTTCATTTGAATTGAGTTTTCACTTACCATGGATGTATTTTTGTCATAATTTTTTTATTCATGGGAATAATAATACAAATAAGTTCATTTTCATTAAATATCTTTTTACTTAGTTGTTACCCTAGTTATAAGGATTTTTGGTAACTCAATTTTCATTCATTGAGTTATGATCATCCTATTAAAATTATTTCATATAAGATGAGGAAATTCTGCCATTTTATTGTTTTATGTGGTGTTCTCTAACTTTATTTCTGGGGATATACATTCCTACCACATAAAACCTTTGACAAATATTTTTCACCTCTTGGGATATGTTTCCCATAAGGGTTATTGGTAACTCAAATATCCTTCTTTGATTTATAACGTTTTATCCTATAATTTTTTCTTCTATGATTGGGTTCTTCCACCATAATATTTTATTATATGGTATTTTATAATCCTCCTTGTGAAAATGAAGTTTTAATACAAGTAAGGTTTTACTATTATTTTTATAGCATGGGTTTTAAATGAAGGTATATTAATATGTTTTATAAGTTTTTCCCTTTCAAAACCAAGTGGTCTATCTTCCACACCACATTTATTTTGGGAAATCATTTTTCCATTTTCAATTATCCATTATTATAAATTATTTTTAAAATTTAATTTTTTTTTTCAATTCACCATTTTGAAAATTACTTTCTAAAGTGACCCCTAATTTTGACTCTTATAAAAATGTTAATGATGTTTTCTAAAAAATATTTTATGTTTTCCCTTTCATTTTTGTCACAACCCCTCCCTACAAGGTGTACCCCTCCTTGGCCAACAATGGGAGAAGAGAGATAGTGACCCCCTGAGTTCCACCTCCATTTGGCCCCGAGTAGGTTACTATCATCAAGGGTATAATAAACATGAAGATTTTAGGAATTAACGTCTAAGAGAAACACATGAAAAATGGGGAGATAAGATAGAAAAAAACCAACTCCTACTCAAACTAAAATATAAAAGAAAACCCAAGTATGTGTATGTAATGTCATGTAAGAACTACTACAACTAAAAGGAAAATTGTAAGTACCATGAGAAAAGTAAGGATGATAGCGACCACGAAGCCCAAATAGCTCCTACTAAACCCCAAGCTAGTAGTAACCATCTTGATCTCCAAACTACTCTAACTGACCTGAAAAATAGTTTATATATATGTATAGTGAGTATAAAAATTTACTCATTAGGATCCTCCTTGGAACCTCTTATGAAAAAGGTAAAGAAAGAATGCTAAATCACAATTAAAAACAAGTGAAACTAACTCATCATCTAAACATGTATACTATGTTACCATCCTCACCATGGATACTCTCACCAAGTATCACATACAATAGAATAGAATATAATAAATAATATCAAGGGTACCCCGCTATAACTTCCCCACTAGTTTTCCTCTCTTCCCCAATGTCACTCATCCTGATCATCTCTCTCTAAAAATGCTAGCCCATAGAAACCTGTATGAAGCACCACAACATGCACCTCATGCAACACACCACCACGTCCATGTAACTAAAAGTAATCGGGTAGTTTTTTGGGATCCCCCATATCCCACATAACATGTATCATACATTGGGTATTATAACTCAAGTCATCACAACCCATACACTAAGTAAGGATCCTCAATCCATCACAGCCTATACACATTATACCTATATTAGTCCTTAGGAAACTATATCCCCAATACATGGGTGTGAAATAACCACAATCCATCACATACCTCTACACATATATATGGGAAAAACTAATAGTCATCCATACCAACTCAAATAACTACCAAGAGAAGAGAGCATGGCCAAAGGGAGTAGTCATCCATCCATCCTCCCATTGGGATATTGGGGAAAACACCCCCTAGGGCTCAGAATCCCAGAGGTGTTAGTTTCCCTAACCGATAGAGTTGATTAGAATATAGAAAAAAAGTACATGATATAATATAGCTCACAAACACATTATTGGCATAACCTAGTCTCATCCTCCACTATAGGTAACGTCTCTTGGACTCTCGGATTCCACTGATAAGACTAGATATCTTAAAATCACACAACCATTTAAAGATCTACATTAAATTAGCTTATAAATTTTCATCAGTTTCAATTTACTTTAATTAATTCTTTATCCATTAATTAACCATTATCATTTTCCAAATTTCATTTCATTTTCATACAACAAAGATCCATGACCTACAAGCATATGAAAACTGAGTCCATAGCTTCTCATAATTATAACCCCAACATTGCATCATAGTAAGATTCAACCCCATGGGTTAAACATTATTAATTTATTAAAATTATTATTTTCCATATTACCAGGTAATATAGGAAAAAAATACTAAGCTACCAAACAAGGTAAGAAACCAAGAACATCCATTTACCTTAAGCAGTGGGGAAAAGAAAGTAGGTAAATAGGAAACCTATCCATAATCCAATAAATAGATTCAAACAAGCATCAAGATTTCATATCAATAGGTAATCCCAGTTTCAACATGTTCCATAATCTCCAGTGTCCTCCCTGACACCCTCATGCATAAACTGGTGCATCTCGCCACTCTAGGCGTCAACTACTGCCACAAAAACTAGGTCTCCTTGCCCCACATACCACAAAAACCCTCCAAGCTCACCCATACCAGGCTCGCATCACATCTGAGCCTACCCTCCCCTAAAAACCACAACATCCCTCTAGGATCATCCATACCAGGATCATGTCACATCATAATAAGTAGGAAACTAACAAGAAACCATTCTTTTGGCCCTAAAACATGGCATTCAATATTGACACACAATAATATCTCTTGACTCCAAAGCATAAGGTACTCATCCTTCATAATGAATAGGGAAACCCAATACCCCAAAATGAATTTTTTTTATAACACAACCACATGTTATTCTATATTGAATTAACCGATTCATTATTCATATGTTCAAACTATGGGAAATGTAAGAAAAAAGATATCCCAATTTATTAAAAATTAATCAAACAATTAATTTAACATGCATTTAATTATTTTATCAACAAGAATTTACATGATTGAGTTTCCTTAACCAATTAAATTAAACATGTGTACTTGCATCAATTTTATTAACATCAAATTATAACAACAACAACCGAATTCATTATACACGCCTCTATATTTTATCTAATTAATTATCAATTAATTTTAGATTTATGTTGTTTACCAATTTCCAATAATAACAACATGCTAAACCAAGCGAGGAATATATATCACACTATCTAGAAAATCAAGAGGAAAACTGTTATCATGGTATAAAGCAGAAACATCGCTATGCGATCAATATCAACTCTTTAATCCAATTAAAATAATTATTCGGTCAATTTAATTGTAATACAAGGGGATAAATCATAATAAATATATGAACTCACATAAATAAATAGAGAATTAATGAATCCCATACCTCAAAAGGATGTCAATGTTCTTTGCACGAGAATAGACCACACAACAGATCCCGATCACCTCTCCCGCAACAACTGCATCCACCTGAGGACATCGCAACACAACCGCACCAACCAACAACCAATAAAACTCCATTAGAAACATGGAGATAAAGCCCCATCACATTGAAAGGATAAATGGTCAGAAACTGATTGAATAAACCAAAAAAATGGAGGTAGAACATACCTCAGATTGAAGACAAATCACTACGGATTGAAGGAGGGAAGTTAGGAATCAATACTTGATGAAGGAATCCACAAAATACCAAAGAGGGGTTGCCGAGTTTCCTGGAATAGAGAGGTATATGCTTCAACAATAGAGTTTGAAAAACAAAATTAGCTGAATATACTTAAAACATCACTGTATTAGGGAATTGCACAACGTGTAATCCCCTTTCACATTGCACAATCCTCTTAATTCAGTTTTTGTTAAAAAACACATCACCTATTCAATTTATTTATTTTTAAAACCCCAATAAATTAAACATCTTGAAACCTCTATTCACATCATGTGACCTTCTTTCATGATGTGAAATACCCCTTCTTCTAACTTCTAGCAGCAAAACTCCTCCAGACTTCTTTCGAGCCTCCTTCAAGCACCTCGGTCTTCAGAAACATGCAGAGGGTCGATCCACATAGATATGATCCCTTACATTAGACACCTATTAATAAAATTCTCATCCATGAGAATCCAAATCCAACCCATAGATGAAATATAAAAGGGGTCATCCAAACATCCACCCCATGAGATACCTCTCCAAATCTCTCACTACCATTGGAGATCAATCGCCCCTATCCAAGAACAAGGTGATTGACACAGTGAGTAAATGAAATACTCGTTGAGTATTCACAACCTATAGTAGGAGAGTAGACCCATATAACCTTAGGAATAGAAATAAAGTACATGGTATACCCCACACTTCTTCACCTCCCATGGAAAGAGAGTAATCCATAACAAGTAACAAGAGAGTGTGTCATCTCATAAACCCAAAAAAAGTTCTACAAACACAAAAATAAGAGTGTTACAAGAAAAGTGATAAACACAAAAATATTGGGGTAATAATCATGTATCTTTGACTCATGATACCAGGTACTCCCCTTCACGCCACCATGACACCACAAGACATAAACCAAGGAGATAGAATTCCCACACCACACCTTCTCTTGTCGGTCCTAAATATCTACCGGCTTCTCCTCAAAGGTCAAATCATCATCAACCTTGATCTCTCCCAAATTGATGACATCAGATTCACCATGAAGATTATGATGGAGCTACGACACATGAAAAACATCATGTATCCAACTCATCTATATGGGGTGCTCTATTTGATACACCATGGTTCAAACACTAACCAACACCTCGAAAGGACCAAAAAACTGAGGAGAAAGCTTACTCCCATGACCAAACCTTTACTTCCCATGATGGGGAGTCACCTTTAGAAACACATGATCCCCAACATCGAACTATAGAGGTCTCCTCCTTTGATAAATATAGGATTTATGATGACCCCGTGCTGCCTTCATCCCCTCGCAAATAACTAGAATCATATCTATCGTATTATATACTAGTTTTGGCCTAAGAATTGCTGACTCTCTAACCCCAGCCCAATACAATGGAGAATGGAAATGATGACCATAAAATGCTCCAAACAGATCCATACCAATGGTGGAGTGAAAACTATTTTTTTAAGAAAACTCTACCAATGGTATGTGCCTCATACACGAACCTCTAAAATCCATGAATTTAGAGAGAAACATTTCTTCAAGAATCTAGATGGTCTGCTCTATCTGAACATACATCTATGGATAAAAAGAAGTTATAAGGAATATATGAGAAAAAAAATAATATTGGAGACCTATCCAAAACTTGGAGGTAAAATAAGGATCACGATCAGTAATGATCATACTTAGGACCCCATGGAGTCTCACCACCTCCTCCAGACAGTGCCTTGAAAAAACCTCCACTGAGATTAACTACTTGATCACTATAAAGTGGGAAATTTTTTTCAAACGATCCGATACCACCCATATAGTGTCATAGAATCTCTGAGATCGAGGTAAACCAGTAATAAAGTACACTAAGATGTCCTCCCACTTCCACTGAGGAACATCTAATGGCTGGAGAAAACCACTGGGAACACGATAATCAACCTTCACCTTCTGGAAGACCAAACATTGAGACACAAAACTTGAAACTTCATGCTTCAACCTAAGAAACCAAAAATAACCCCTCAAAGTTTGGTAAATATTTTTTACACTAGTAAATATGACTAGAGGAAAACTATGGAGCTCTCCAAGAAGCATATCATGAATCGACAAAGGAATGAAAGGCCTTCCCTGAAACAACACTCAATGTTTCTCATCCTCAAAAAAACCATCATGGACCTCGCCACAAACAACTCAGTCTCTCCATACCTCCACCTTAAGATCCCCCAACTAGGACTCTTCCACCTGGTGCACTAGAGATGGATGCACCCTCATCTGAAAAATACAACCTTTTCCCCTGACTTCTCCCATATCTTGGTGTAGTGATGAAATTTCTTTCATCACTCTCGAGGAGTCTCCAGATTCATGCACTACATCACTGTGTGACTTCCTACTCATAAAATTTGATAAAACATTCCACTTTATAGGTGTATATGAAATCTATAAGTTCTAATCCTCTAAGAAATCCATCCACTGACACTGGTTCAAGTTCAAGTTATGTTGGTAGAAAACATACCCCAGGCTCTTATGATCGGTGAGGACCAAAAAATTGTCACCAATGAGGTAATGTATCCAAAAATTTAAGGAAAACACTACTGTCTCCAACTTGATATCATGGGTGGAATAGTTATACTGATGGTGAAATAAATTATGAGACCCATAAGAGACAACCAATATTTTCTACATCAGAATAAAACCCAACCCAAGACATGAAGCATCACAGAAAAACTCAAACTAAACTCCTTCTATTGGTAGGAAAAGAACTAGAGCACTGACCAAATTATACTTCAAATACTCAAGAGATATATGAAACTGATCAGTCCAGAAGAATGCCTGATCCTTTAGGGTTAATGTTGTTAGAGGAGTCACAACCTGAGATAAATCTTCTATGAAATTCATGTAATAGCCCGCAAGACCAAGGAAAATTTGTACCTCTGCCACTGTTTGTGGGATTCCCAAGAAAAAATACTTCTATCTTCGACTGATCCATAACAACTCCATACTGGGATACAACATACCCCAATAAATGGACTTCTCGATCCCAAAACCCACACTTTAGAAACTTCTGAAACAACTTCTCATGATGAAGAACTCCCAAAATTCCATGCATATGCTCTACATGATCCTCCTAATATGCAGAGTACACAAGGATTTCATCGATGAAAACCAAAATGAACTTATCCAGGAACTCATGGAACACATCGTTCATTAACCCCAGGAACACACCTAGAGCATTCATCACACCTAACAATATCACAACAAACTCTTAATGCCCATGAAAATAATGAAAAGCAGTCTTTGGGATATCCTAATCCTTTACATAGATCTGATGATACCTTAAACACAAATCGATATTTTAGAACCAAATTTCACACTTTAGTTGATTGGATAAATCATCAATCCATGGAAGTGGGTAGAATTTTTTCCTGGTCACTTGGTTTAAGCGATGATAATTGACACAAAACCGTAAACCGTCATCATCATTATTTACAAACAAAACCGGTGCACCCCATAGTGACATACTCAACCGAAAAAACTACACCACAACATACCATCGATCTATATAAACAGATCTCACAACTCATAAGGTTCTATCCTATACAGAGACATCGAGATGGGAGACATTCCTAGCTGTAGTTCGATTCCGAACTCAATCTCTCATCGAGGGGGTAACACTACGACCTCTTCTAGAAAGACATCAGGGTACTCTTCTATGTACCTGGGAAATTACAACTATTAAACCTCTAGATAAATTAATATGATCTTATCTATCAATGATGACAAGGACAAGACACACCTCTAACCCATCTGAGGGCCTCACTCGCCAACAAACACTGCTGGCTCTCTATTATTATTAAAGAACACAACCTAGATCTGGAATAAATCCATGATAACATAAAATAAATAAAACCAATCCATGCTGTGGATGATGTCATATGGTTGTACCCGTAAACATAGTAAATATCCCAAAGATGGGTGTTTCCCCATCACTAGCTCACAGTCTCTACATAATCCAAACAAGTCAGCTCAACCTCCAACTAGCGTTGTCAATGCTAAGGGAACATGAAGTCTATTTACCTTAAGTAACAACGCATGAATAGGGGAAGGTGATATGAAGGAGTGAATTTTTCTTAGATAAAAAAGGTATGTACCCAAGTAGAAAAAAGAAAATGTTACGTCAAACGATGTCTCGCTCACTTGGCACTAGTAACGCTAAAGCATGAAGCTGACCATGATCTACTCCATGACCTCTCTGACCATGATGATGACCACCTCCATGTCAAAAATTTACTCTCTAAGGATGAGGATAATACCAAGATTATCCTCTTCCTGCCCCATCCACTCTCAATTGATCCCAAACTGGAGAAACCTACTACAACTACCTTGGATGAAACATCCACAATAGAGGAACCTGAAGCAGAAAAATTGGCACACACTGACTGATCAGAAAGGTTGGGAAATATCTCTAATGATGACCTTGATATCCAAAATAAAAACATGCATATGATCCATTTGTATAGTCCTAGGAGCTGCTTCCCTCGGAGAAATGAGACATTGAGGGCTGAGACCTACCCCCGTCTGATTGGAAGCTATTATGTCCTAGAATCCAGGAACCCCAAACCACATATCCACTTCGTGAGGAATACTGATGACTCCCTTATCATGATGACATAATTCTTAATATCATCCTCTCGATGACCTCTTCTCTTTCTAGCATCTCAAGATACATCTTCAGCATAAATAGGGTGACATAGTACTAGATATTTAGATAAAAATCATCCTCAAAATGCCTCACCATAGCCTCCTCATATAGAAATTGGTCTAAATCATATCTAAAAAGAATCTTAAAATGGACCCCAAACTCTCAATCACTAGAGCTCCCCTACAGAAGGGTAAGATGCTCCTAGAGACTGGATGCCTTTGCAGTCGAAGAAAGAAACTCAGCTCAGAACTAGTCTCAGAACTCATCCCACAATACTACTCACTCCTTGAAATCTCCAAGGAATAAGAACCACCACTTCCTCACTGCCCATGTAGAATCATCACATCCAATGATACCTAGTGATCCTTATAAGAAGAGATTTAAATAACAATTTTCTCAACCTCCTCCAACCAGTATTTTGTGACTGTATCTGAAATAGACCCCTTGTACTTATATAGAATCTGGAGATGAAACTATCGGAGTGTCCTCCTACAACTGTCATCATCATGAACTTCCACTCTAAGGCGATCTGCTAGCACAACCTACTAAATATATTCTTCATGAACCTGAAAAGGAAGTTGACCTAGAACCATGTCTGAAAAAGAAAAAATAGTTAAAGATCATAACCTGGAATATGGAAGACTTAAAATTAATTAATTGTTATATATTATTCATTTTAGGTTAACCTATCCCAAGGTATACCCATTGAAACATATTCGTAAATAATAATGATGCATGATACTTTCCTATGTATCTACCCTATAACTAGTATCACTTAGTTTATTAAGCACTATAAGCTTAAAGGTCCGTTAATCAGATCACAGGGGCCCTAAATACCTGTGTCTCAGTTGGTCTCATGTTTTTACAATGCTTACTAACTTATCTGACACCGTTTCCCTACCACACCCTGAAAACTCACCTATTTCTAACTCCAAACATCATCATATCCCTCAAAATACCTTTGATACCACTCTTCCATGACCCTATCCCCAAAAGGTGTATCCCTCTAAGGTTGAAAATGGGATAAAAGAGATAGTGACCTCTTGAGCCCTGAATCCAATAGGCACCAGGTTGGTGACTAACACGAGGGTATAATAAACAGGTAGATAGGAGGAATTACCCTATAAGAGAAACACATGAAGAATAGAGGGATAAGATAGACAGAAAAAAACTACTGCTCAGAATATAGTACAAATGAAAACCCATGTACAAAAATTTAATGTAATGCAAGAAATACTACAACTTAAAGGAAAATTGCAAGTACCAAAATAAAAGTAAGGATGATAGAGACCATGAATCCCAAATAGCTCATGCTAAACCCCAAGCTAGTAGTAACCAACCTAATCTCCAACCTGCTCTAACTGACTTGAAAAATAGTTTATATATACATGGGGTGAGTATAACAGTATACTTAGTAGGATCCTCTCTATATCCTCTCATGCAAAAGGTAAAGAAAGTATGCTAAAGCATAGTGAACAACAAGTGAATCTAACTCATAACCTAAAAATATAATCTAAGTTCCCAACCTCACCATGGATACTCTCACCAAGTATCAAATACAACACCATATAATAGAATAAACAATATCAAGGGTACCCCGCTACCACCTCCCCACTATTTTTCCACTCTGTCCCAATGTTGCACTTCCTTAGCATCCCTCTCCAAAGAGGGTAGCCCACAGACACTTGGGAAAAGAATCAAAACATGAACCTTGTGCCAAACACCACTACGTCCATGTAACTAAAAATAATCAGGTAGTTTTCTGAGAGCCACCATAGCTCGCATAACCTATATCATACATCAGGAATTATACCACAAGATATCATAGCCCATACACTAAGTAAGGATCCTCAAGTTATCACAACCTATACACATTATACCTATAATAGTCCTTAGGAATCTATATCCAGAAATGTGTGTGAAATAACTAGAATCCATCATAGACCTCTACAAACATATTTGGGGAAAACTAACTACCATGCATACCTGAAAAAATAACTACCAAGAGAAGATAGAAGGGCCCAATGGGTAGTCATCCATCCATCTTCCCACTAGGATGTTAAGGAAAACACCCCCAGGGATCAGAATCCTTGGGGTTTTTTTTGACCTAACTGACTGGGCATAGTAGCATATAGAAACACAAAATTACATGATATAATATATCTCAAAACCACACTATGGGAATAACCTAGTCTCAGACTCCACTGTAGCTAACATCTCTCAAAATCCTGGCTGCCACTACTAAGACTAGTATCCTAAATGAACACAACCATTAAAAGAGATACATTAAATTATCTTATTCATTTTCATCATTTGCACTTAATTAATTCTTTAACCATTAATTAACCATTATCATTTTCCACATTTAATTTAATTAGCAATACAAAAAAGATCAATGAACTCCAAGCATAAGAAAATCAATTCCATAGACTCTCAAAATTATAACCTAAACATTACATCCTAGCAAGCTCCAACCCCATTGGGTAAAAATTATTAGTTTATTAATATTGTTACTTTCCATAATACCGGGTTCTCTAGGAAAACATCTTAAGGGACCAAACAAGGAAAAAAATCAAGCACATCCATCCGCCTCAAGCATTGGGGAAAGAAAAGTAGATAAACAAGAACCCTAGGAATTGGCCAATCAATATATTCAAAAAAGAATCAATCTCTCATATTAATGGGTAAGCACAACTACAACCCATTCCATCATCTTTGGTGTCCTCCCCGACACCCACATGAATATACCAATTCATCTCGCCACTCTAGGTGTCAACTATTGCCACAAAAACTAGGCCTCCCCACCCCACATACTACAATAACCATCCATGATCATCCATCACTAGCTCACATCACATATAGGCCTCCCATCCACCAAACACCACAATATCCCTATATGATCATCCATCCTAGGCTCACATCACATCACAAGAAGCAGGAAAAAAACAATCAACCAGGATCTTGGTCCTAAAATAAGGCATTCGGCCTTCACACGCAAAGAGTGCTCACGTATCCAAAGAATAAGGTACTCAAACATTAAAAACAAATAAGAAACCCAGGCCCTACAATGACATTCTATTTTATCACAAAAATAGTTCTTATTCCATCTTGAATTAACCAATTCATTATTCATAGGTTTCAACTATAGGAAACCTAAGAAACAAGCTATCCCAAACTGTCAAAAATTAATCAAAAAATTAATTTAACATGGATTTAATTATTTTATGAACAAGAATCAACATGTTTTAGGTTATTTAACCAGTTAAATTAAACATGAATACTTTCATCAATTTTATTATCATCAAATTAGAAAAACAAAAACCAGATTCATTAACATGCCTCTTTATTTTTTATCCAATTAAATATTATGTAATTACAAATTTATGTTATTTTTCAATTTACATCAAGAAAAACATGTTAAACCAAGAAAGGCATATATATCACACTATCTAGAAAATCAAGAGGGAAAAATTTATCATGGTAAAAAGCAACAACATCACTATGTGATTGATATATATTCTTTAATTAGGTTCAAATAATTATCAGTTTAATTTCATTGTGACCCAAGGGGATAAATCATGATAGCTCCCTAATTTTACGTAAATAAATAGAGAATCAATGAATCTCCTATCTCAAAAGGTAGTCAACATTATTTTCATAAGAACATACCATGCAATGAATCCTGATCACCTCTCTTGCAACAACTGCATCCACTCGAGGATTCCACGACACAACCACTCCAACCAACAACCAAGAAAAATCCATTAGAAACATTGAGATAAATTCCATCACATGGTAAGGAGAAATGGGTGGAAACAGATTGAAGAAACCATAAGAATGAAGGTAGAACATACCTTGGATCAAAGATAGATCGCTACAAAACAAGGTAGGGAAGCTAGAAATCGATCCTTGATGAAGAAATCCTCAAAACGTCAAAGAGGGGTCACCGTGTCACCTATAAGTGGGAGGGAGCTGATATAGTAGTAGGGTTTGACAAACTTGAGTGGCTTAAAATACTTAAAACAATACTATATTAGGGAATTACACAATTTTTAATCCCCTTTCAAGTCATGTAATCCTCTGAATTTGATTTTCATTGAAAATGCATCACCTCTTAAATTTATTTATTTTTCAAACCCTAGTAAATTACATTTCGTGAAACCCATATTCACGTCATGTAACCTTATTTCACGATTTGAAATCCCCATTATTCTAAATTCTTGTAGAAAAAATTTTCTAGACTGCTTCCGAGCCTCCTTCGATCACCTCGGTCTTTAGAAACATGGAAACGGTCGATACACATGAATATGAGCCCTTAAAATTTTCCAATCCATATTTAAAATGATTTACCCTAATTGGGTTAATGTTTCAGGATTTATCCTCTAATATATATATATCATTTGGGGGTTTTAACTAAAAATATCAATCACTTAGATTCTTGATCTCTTATTACATGATATCATTCATATCATTATTTTATAATGCTTTTTTCATCTATGTAAATATCTTTCTTGGTTTACTTTATTACACTGGGGATATATTCATTTGAAACCATTTACCTTATTCTATGGTTGGATTATGATTATGTTATTCACGTATTGAATTACCTATATACTCATTTTTCTATACAGTGTGAACATCATATTTTACATAATTTAATTTAGTTGATGTTAAACTAGAAAGAATGTTATTATTTTATCATAGGGAAAATTATTGGTGTTATGTATGTTATTATTCCAATATAGATGATTATTGAAAAATTGACTATGCATTTTTTGATCACCTAACTTCTTTCACTAGATGGATTATGATCATGTTATCACTTTTATTGACATGGGGAAAAGTATTGGAATTCTATATATTATTACTCTAATATGGATGATTATTGAAGTAATGATTACATGTTATTTAACAATCCAACTTATTTCTCTAAATGGATTACGATCATGTTATCCATTTTATTTTCATAGGGAAAGTTATTATAATTTTTATATTTTTATTCCAATATAGATGATTATTTTCAATGTTGACTATATATAGTTTACTTAGTATCTCATATGATGAATGAATTGGATTAAATAAGTGAAGGATGGGGCCTGACATTATATGACTCATCAATGCATTAATAGGTATCATGAGACAAACATGATTGGGTATTTTTATGTATTATTTCCCAGGATAAGATATTTTCTTTACGATAAGATCATGATTTATAATATTATGATGTATTAGCTTATGTCATATAATTAGTTATCTGACATTATTCATTTTTTCACTAAGGAACCAATTATTATCATCCATGTGATCTATTTATTTTCATTTTTATATATGGATATATTATGTTCTCAGTTTTAGTTTATTAAAACATTATAATGATTACTTATTCCGGACATAATATTTATGTCATCATTTCCTCAACTGTATGTTTTCCCTTACTGAGCATTTTAACACACCCCTTCTTACGTTTCAATTTACCTAGTTTATAAATAAAATTATTACACATGATACATATAATAGGATAGTCTCTGTAAGGAATTTATTGGAGATGTTGAAGACTTATTATGGATTAAGTTGTTTCTTGTATTATGAAAAAAATCCATCAATTGAGAAAGACATGGGTTTTTTTAGTTTATTCCTTTTCATAATTCTCTAAATCTGTTGACCTAAAAGGTATTGGGAATATATGTAATGTAATATTTTCTTTAAGTCATGTAATGATGTGAAATTTATGTCTAAGAATCAATATTTGGTATCTAATCTAGTATTAAAAGTATGTGTTTGTGGCACCAAATCTGAGAGTGTGGGTCCAAGGCATCACCATCTGTATCATAGAAGGATTTAGATAACTTTAGTGATTAGGATATTTATTGAGGAAATTTAAGAGTTGATAAGTTAAGGTTGGGAATAATTTTAAAAGGTATAGATAACCCTTTTGGATAATATATGATTTAATGTTAAGGTAATAATGCATATTTTATTTGGGGATTAAGATAAGATAACATTAGTGAAAACCCTTGGGATAATTCCAAGAAATAATTCTATAAATAGAATAACATCCTAATGTTTTTGGTAAAGTAGAGATTGTGTGGACCTACTAGCAATTACATACTTTTATAGACACTACAAGCGGATGAATGCTCTATAATAGATGCAACTAGGGGTAATAACTTTGAAAAGAGAAGATTTGGTATTAACTCAATCATCACCTAGTTCACGACAAAGAGTATTAACAACACAATCTATTTGAAACTCACATGGGATATTATTTGGTGAATAACAATCCCTTTATAAACCATTGTAAAGGATTTAATCATGACGTTAATGAATTAGGTTAGAGAACCGAATATAAAAATGACCATGGATAACCAAGGATTGAACAAAGAGAGTGATAGGTTGAACTGAAAATATCATATGATAAAGATTGAGATTCCATAGGGGAAGACATATTCAGATTGATGTTTTTATATTCATATTTTGGATGTTATAATGACCATTTTGGTTTTAGTATTTGGTTTAAATAATATCATTAAGATGAAGCTGAGAAAGGTATGTATCTAGAAACCAAAATATCTTATAACCAAATAAGGGAGCATACATAAATGGTTAATAATTTTAGTATATGAATATTATTATGGAAAATATTAGTTTCCTAGTCTTACCTATGGTAGATAGATTTATATTTTCTTGAATCTATTAACTATTTTCATTATTGAGTGATATTTATCAATGATATTCTGGTATATTATAAAAGTGATGAGTATAATTTGAAGTATGTAAGGATTGTTTTCATTAGTTATGCTTTAATGGTTTGGAAACATATATTAAATGGTATCAATAACCTTGAAAATTGATTTTATAAAAATTTCATATTTTTTAGGATAAATATTATAGAACACATTATTGAGGGATATATAACTCTTAGATTTAAAATATGTTTGATGTTAAAGTAATAAAGGGTTGATTGATTTGGATAAAATTTAGTTAGATAGTATTGATATCCTTGTATTTTATTATTGATTTAATAAAAAAAAGTTATCCATGGTATTTTTATTGAGGTTTATCTCATTTTTGGGATTATCATATCTATTGAATAATGTGTGACCTTATGAATTAGTGGTTAATATCATTTCAGTGTTAAATATAATGCTAATTTATAGAAGAATATATTGTTTCACTATGGTTTAATTTTTTATATATTCAGATGGTTTTGGTAAAGGTATATTTTGGATAATGTATTATTAGGTTATATATATACCTGATTATATGATTTTATAAAAGATTAATGTTTTTTGAGGAAAGATAAGTAACTTAATAAATCTTAATAAAGTAGATTTCATATTTTAAGTTATATCCCAAATGATAAATATGTTGATAATACCCTCACCTAATTTTATTACTAAGTTATAATTGAAATTTTGAGGATTTAATTTATTTAAGGGGGAGAATTTAACAACCTAAGAATTTAATATATGATTACCTTTAAACAATTCGATGTGTTTGATAGATTTCTCCACATGCAACATTGAACTAAAATGAAACCCTGATATATTTATATAGAAACATAAATATAAAGTATGAAAGTTAAAAACATGTCATTGAATTAGAATAAAGGAATAGTAAACCTCTTTATGAAATATATGTATAAAGAAAATAAAGGCTACTAATATAAATGGAATTAAATTATTTTACCTAAAATGACTAATAAGATCATTTATTATTTGGAAAAGTATTTTCTTGAATTATTTTTATACATTATAAGTTTATATACCAAGAAAAATATAATGATATTAATAATTGGTTAACACTAATTTAGTTCATAAATGATATGAAATTATAATAATAATAGTTAATATTTTAGAATATCATTTTCTAATAAAAATGAGTTTTCATTATATTTTATGTTTTGTTCAAAAATATAATTTATAAATTTTATAAATTGAATTTGAAAAAATTAACATAAATTTTGGATCCAAATCAAAAATATTTTCGTAAGATGATTTTTTGGTATTTTTATGAAATAGTTTGGGTTTTAGGTGAATAGCGAACAAAATACAGATTTTATTAAAATTTTCACTTTTATGAAATTCTCATAATATAAGAATGAATTAAAAGTTTTTGAAACAATTTTCTATAATAGATATATATTTTTACGTAAATAAATCATTTAAAATTAATTTTTTGTTTTTATAAAACCCATGTATGTCGTTTTGGAAACATAAGTAATATTTACCGTGAAAACTATTTTTATTCTCTTATATTAAAAATTACTTTTCATCACTTATATAAATTAAATATATCAAAATGGATTTTATACTTTTGTTCAACATGATCATATTTTGTAATAAGGTCAATTTATATTTTTTTCATAAAATTACGATTACAAAGATTAATGTTAATGACCATGATAATGATAAAACTATTATTTTCAAAGAATTATTTTATTAATATTGTGTCATTTTTATCTAATCAAAAAAATTAACCTTGTTTTAAATGGTGAATATAATATTATTTTTTAAAACATATAATTATATTAATACAAATTTAGTTGTAAAATAATTCTAAATAATATTAAAAACACATAATGGTTAAAATACCATTTTTCGATAAAAAAATATTTTTCAATATATAAAATGATTTACTTTTAAATTTAATTTTATAAAATTTAGAAATTTAATTATATTAAAATTATATTAAATTTAGGTTCATCACACCCAATTTTTATAATATGGGTTATTTTGTATTTTTATTAAAATATAAATCACATAGTTAAAAACTAGTTACCAAGGTAAAAACTAGTTACTAAGGTAAAGAAAAAGATAAAAGTGAAAACCTAAGAACACATGTCCTCAAAAATTTTTAAAACATGAATTTAAATAATTTGTTTAGAATTAAGTGGCACAATATCACCCACACTAAATTATTTCTAAATTTTTGAGTCTTTGACCCTTGAATAGTGTAATGATATCATTGAAAATTAAAGGGTGTTCTCAAAAGTGCCATTTTATTCACTTATAAAAGGGGGAACTTCTGCCCATTCATTCCACCCACATTAATTATAATAACTTCGTGAAAATCTACCATTTTATACTCCTATATTACTATATCATGTTCATAATCCCTTGGTCTCAATTATGTTTATTGTGACCATTATTTCCAAGGAGACTTTCAATATAAATTTCAAGGTACCAATGTGAGTATTACCGACTCTTTAACGTTTATTATTAATTTTTCTCTTAAAAACCTACCCTAAATAAGGTAATATGATAAAAATATATAATTATTACACTAAAATGTTATGATATTTATTTAAAAAACTTTATTTATAAATTTACATTCATTTATAAAAAATAACTTTAATCGTGCATTGTATGACTTACTACAACCATGAAGTAACATTTTTTTTGTTTTTCATATTAATTTTATTTATTTATAAAAACCACTTAAAATATAATTAAATAAAATAAAAAATCTAAATAATATCATTATTATTTTGTTATAATTATATTTTACACTTCCATAACCATACTCTCCCATCGAGATACAACCTGTTCATGCTTGGGTTGGTTTAACCACTGATTTGAATAAAGTTATAAAATCCTATCATGGATCATTATAGAAAATTAAATAATAATTTTATTATAAGTTAATAATAAATTAAATATTATTTTTTTTTTCAATTATTTTTGTATTAATTATTTAAAGTATTATTAAAATTTCACGTTTTATCACTAAAATCACCAAAATAAATTAACACCGATTCAATTTTCATGGAAAGAGAAGTGAAAAATATATAATAAATAAATATCACATAATAATAAATGGTCAATATTAAATTAAATATATAAGAATATAGTTTATGATAAGTTATCTAATAAAATTAATTTTATTATTCAGGAAGTTAAATACACGTACAAAACGTATCTGGAACAAGGTAAGTGTTTTCATCTCAAGTTCCTCTCTTGGAGACATGTTTGGTATTATGAACCTAGTTTCATTTATATGGTGTATATAATATAAATTTTAGATATCATATCATGAATTATATTTTAATTATGTTATTTTAGGTTCTATCACAATCCCTCTCTTTCAAAGTGTTTTGATTAAAATTTTACTCAAGCAACAATTTTTCTTTATCTAAAACTTTAATTGCTTGAGACATATTTATGTTATGCACCTTGTATTTATTTTAATGGTATATTCACTAACTATGAATTTATATTTCTCATAATTTCTTTATTAATGGGAATACTAGGCCAAATAAGTTTATTTTCATTGAATTTATTTTAACTCAGTTGTCACCCATGTTGTAAGGCTTTTCAGTAAGTCAATTTTCATTCATTGAGTTATGATCATTCTTTTAAACTTATTTCATATAATTTAGGTACCTTATGCTCTTTTATTGTTTTATGTGATATTATATCATTTTTTTCTATGGATATAAATTTATTCCACATAAACCCTATGCCAAATATTTCTCAATTCTTAGGATATATTTCATGTAAGGGTTATTGGTAATTCAAATCTCCATCTTTGAATTATAAAATTTTATATTGGAATTTGTTCTTATTTGATTGGATAATTCTATCCAAATATTTTATTATATAGTATTTTATAATTCTATTTTGGGAAATGAAGTTTAAATAAAAATTAGGTTTTACTATTTTCTAATATTGTGGGTTTTAAATGATGGTATATTAAGTTGTTTTGCATGTTTTTACCTTTCAAAACCATGTGTTTTATCTTCCACACCAAATTTATTTGGGGAAACCATTATGTAATTTACAAGGATACATTATTGTATATTTTTTTTATAAATAAATATTTTTAAAAGTTTTTTACTTCATTCTTTTTAAAATTACTTTCTAGAGTAACCCCTAACTTTGTCTCTTATGATAATGTAATTTTTTTTTTCTAAAAAATATTTTATATTTTTAGTTTAATTTTACTTATAATATTAAAATTTATATTAATAAATTTGATTCTTAATCCCTTTTTTCATGATACCATTTGAACAATTCATTTACACAAATTATTTCCATCTATATCAACATCCTTCTAGGTTTCATTTGTTACACTGGGGATATTTTCTTTTGAAACCATACACCTTATTTATATGAATATATTATAATTATGTTATTCTAGTATTGACTGAGATTTATACTCATTCATTTATATGGCGTGAAAATCACATTTTATATAATTAATATTGGATGATATTCACTTAGAAATAATGTTATTCTATTATGTTGGGGAAAATTATTGACATTACATATGTTTTTATTATAGTACAGATGATTATTAGTAAGGTGAATATGTATTGTTTTATCATCCACCTTCTTTATTCAGATGAGTTATGATTATATTATCCCTTTTATTGACATGGGGAAAAGTATTAGTGTTCTGTATTTTATCACTTTCTTTTATGTGGTGTATATACTACCTATTTGAGAAATCATACCATGAATTATATTTTAATTGTGGATTTTAAAGATCAACCACAATAATTATTTTTAAAAGTGTTTGGATTAAATTTTTACTCAAGTTTGAAGGTTTCTTTTTCTTAAACTTTAAGTCCTTAAGACATGTTTATGTTATGCATCATATATTCATTTGAATGGTGAATTTTCTACCTATGAGTATTTTTTTCTCATATATTTTTGTAACTCCTAGGAATAATAATCCAAATCAGTTCCCTTTCATCAAATGGATTTTAACTTAGTTTCTACCCCAGTTGTAAGGATTTTTTTTGTGAATAAATTTTCATTCATTGAGTTATGATCATTCTATTAAAATTATTTCATATAATCTAGTTACATTATACCCTTTGATATTTTAATTAGATATTCTATCATTTTTTTCTATGGATACACATTTCTACTATATAAAACCTTTGAAAAATATTTCTCAATTATAAGGATATGTTTCCCGTAAGGGTTATTGGTAACTCAAATCTTCTTATTTGAATTATAAAGTTTTATCTAGGATTTTTTATTCCATGCTTAGGTTTTTATTACCCAATATTTTATTATATGTTATTTTATAATACAATTTGGGAAAAAGATGTTTTTAACAAAAATATGGTATTATTTTTTTTACAGTGTAGGATTTAAATGAAGGTATATTAAGTTATTTTAGAAGTTTTTCCTTTCAAAACCATGTGTTCTATCTTACACACCACATTTTTTTGGGAAATCATTACGTAGTTATCAAGGATCCAGTTTTAGAAATTATTTTTATAATTAAATGTTTTTAGAAGTTTTCACTTCACAGTTTTGAAAATTACATTATAAAGTGGCCCTTAACTTTGACTCTTACAACAATGTTAAAAATGTTTTCTAAAAAATATTTTATGTTTTAATTTTATTTTCCTTTTCATATTAAAAAATATTTACCCTAATGGGGTTTATGTTTCATGTTTTATTTTCTAATATATATTTTTATTTTGGGGTTTTGAACTCAAAATATCAACCATTCTATTCCTGATCCCTTCCTGCATAATACCATTCGAAGAATTATTTTTCAAGGATGTTTTTCATCTATGTAAGCATCCTTCCAACTTTCCTCTATTATACTGAGGATATTTTTTTGAAACCATCCACATTATTTATTTCGATTTCTTATGATTCTGTTATTATAGTATTGAATTATCCATATACTCATTTCTCTATACAGTATGAACATCATATTTTTCATAATTCAGAGTGGATGATGTTCAAATAGAAATAATTCCATTTTATTATCATGGAGAAAAGTATTATAATTCTGTATGTTGTTATTCCAATACTGATGATTATTGAAAATTTGACTAGGTATTCTTTGATCATACACATTATTTTTCAAGATGGGTTATTATCATGTTATCCCTTTTATTTACATGAGAAAAATTATTGATCATCCACCCACATTGTTAGAAAAATTGTGCTCACAAATCCATATCGCACGATTAATACATGGTTAGCTCTAACCATGTATATAAATTGTGTATCGATATTGTTTTACATAAAACATGAAATTTTCAACCATCATCTCTTAAAATCCGCTAAAACCTTACAAGAGATAAAACAAGCTCAAAATTAAGCATACCTATGAATCATAGGGCATCATAATTATCACCACTATAAAAGATTTATATACCCAAAAAGGATTAGGATCATGAACCTAAAAATAGAAAAGGATATTTCTGTATCATTAAGGCCTCACAATCCCATGTCTCATGGTTGTACCTATCAAACTTCCATATCACTCGAAATAATGTGTTTGTCTTTACACAAAACACCTTATCCTGTTAGTCCACTATATTTATCGGCCTTTTAACCAATGAGGTATCAGGTTCAATCTCAATTCCCTACTACTAAATACCATAGGATAGATCCAGTTAATAATTAATTAGTTGGAAAAAATGGAACACATCATGGATAAAAGTAAAATGAGTTGTTAAGTCTAAATGACAAGCTACCTTCCTGATTCGTTCCACAATCTCAAACAGGCTAAAATAACGAGGTTCTAAATTACCTTACTTCTAGTGATGAAAAATGATCCATCATCCCTTAGGCTTTGCGGGTTTGGGGCAGATGCGGGGTGGGGAAAACCAATTTTTTTTGATCATTTAGAGCGTGGGCCAATGCGGGTTGAGCCTACACGGGTGTGGGCCAAGGTGGGTTGAGCCTGCATGGGTACGGGCTTACCCGCGAGCCTAATTTTTTAAAAAAATATTTTTTTTACAATATATGATTCTTTAATATTTTAGTTTTTTTATAAAAAAATTATGATGAAACCATGACATAAGATTTCTCACCACAATTATCATACTAATTCACCATTCATTAACATGTTAATTTTAAATATGTTTATATTTGTTTTTTTTAATATGATATTATAATATTTATATTGTAATTATTCCCCATATTCACATGGTGTGTCATCCCACCTCTCAAAAAATGTAACTCATCTCTCTTGCACATGGTTTCAATTATAAAAGAGTTATTATAATCATAATATTTTTGGGTCCATTTAATTTCATTATTATTTATTTTATTTTTTTATTAAGAAAATTGGAAAGGACCTCGGAGACCCTAATAACCTCCTTTGAAACTGATTATTATTTGTAAAGTTTTCATTCATTCCAGCTGTTTGTATCGCCACATGACCCACATTATCATTCGTTACGTCTCACCGATCACTCACCTCCTTTTCATAGCAACAGATTTCCACCATATCGTTGTCGTCGCCTGCCACCATTAACCCGTATAAAAATGTTCCATCACATCCCTTAAAAGTCTTAGTATTTTCAATCCATACTTATCCTAACAATCATTAAGAATGAGAAAAAAATACAATATTTAAATGATTATAAATAGTATATATTTTTTAAAATGAAGGAAACCCGTGGGAAACCTGAGGTCTTATGCAGGGCAGATTTGAATTTTTTTGTTCGCATTATATGCAGGCTTTTACGGACAAACCCATGCGGGCTCAAACCCATGCGGGCTTGGCCCACCCCACCCTGACCTGCCCATTTCACATTAATAACTACTTCCCCAATGTATATGTAACAACCGAGGTAAAACTATGTGGAAAACTTGATCACCTACCTCAAAATCCAATGGATGATGATGTTAATAAACTTATGATTTTTGGTGAATTCGAGTTTTTTCTAAACTTGTTCTGATCAAATGTACAATGTTCATCATCCCTGTATGATACTTGCTCCAACCAAGGACCAGTATTCAACCTCTACCCAATAAAGAGGTGATATATAGGGCCTCCTATACAATGACCCAAGTGGATCCATCCAGAATTATTCTTAATAACTATTTTTTAGGAAAATTCCAATAGGGAAAATTGTTTCTCCCATGATCCACTAAAGCCAAGAACACATCTGAAGCATGTATTCTGGACTTTTTATAGATTTCTTAGATTATATATCTGACTAGGGATGATAAGTCAAGCTGAATTTCAACTGAGAACCCATCACTACCAGTAGTCCACTCAAAAAACGGGATGATAAACAAGGGTCTATATCCAAAATGATAGCTGATGGAACACCATGAATTTTTCCAATCTGTTGAACATATAGGTTCCCAAGATCCTCTACCTTCATCGACTCCATGATATGTAGAAAATGTGTTGATTTTGTGAGAATATCAATAACCAAACATATCACATCCTTACCACCTGGAGTCCAAGGTAGCCCAGTCACAAATTCTATGTCTATGTCAACCCATTTCCATAATGGAATTGGCAATGGTTAAAGTAAACCAACTTGCCTAAGATGCTTCAACTTGATCCTCCAACAAGTAAGGAATTAAGACATAAAATCTTTAACTGATAATATCATTCCCAACTACAAGTAATGATGTCTGAGGTGATGATACATTTTGGTAGCTCCAGGGAACATAGACCAATTGGATCAATGTCCACTATTCATCAACTAATATCTCAAATTGATTGGAATAATCATCCTGCCTTGGTAATGCAACACTCCACATGGAGACCAAGGATACTCACCCAAGGCCTTCCCACTATAATGATTTATACTAAATCACTAAAAATATATATACTCCTACTTCCAAAGTCGAATATAATCATCCATAAATGATCTAGTTTGAGAAAAAACTAGGAATACCTACTCATTATCTCTACCTTCATCCAAGTTAATCTAATAAAACAATCCGATTAAGCACCACTCTTCTACTAATCCCTTTATTTACTAAGTTTGAAACATTCTTCTCAAAGAGCCTTCAACCACATATAAT
This sequence comes from Viscum album, assembly GCA_963277665.1. NCBI lineage: Eukaryota > Viridiplantae > Streptophyta > Magnoliopsida > Santalales > Viscaceae > Viscum > Viscum album. Next base: position 1,137,690,002 of record OY728122.1, read on the forward strand.
TTTTTGGGGGTGTATGCAATATCAAATTAAAAGTTCTAAAGGTACTCCAACTAGTGTCTTTGTATCAAGTTTAAATACATATAGTTAAAGATATAATTCAGCATATTATAGTATGAATACACTATAAACTAGTATCCAAAGAGGTAATAGTTCCATGTTTTAAGAGTGTAAATAATTATCACCAAATCAAGATCATGAATTGAATAGTTCTTATTAAGAGTGTGTAACTAAAGATATCAATAATCTACTACCTATATCCTATACAGTAGAACACAACCCAAACCTATTCCGAATGCATCATAGTAAATATCATATCCAAAACATGACTCTTAAAGAATCAGTTGGATCATTATTGATCTAAAATATGACTAGAGGGGTGGGGGTGAATATTAATTTTAAAAATTTAAAGATAAAAACAATTAGAGTTTATAAAATATTAATATGTAGTGAGTGAAATGTTATTAAGTTAAGTTAAAGTGGAAATAAATTGAAAGAGAACAAGGATTTATAGTGCTTTGGATAAAAAAGATCCTAGTCCACTCCCAAATCTCCTCTACTCTTCAAGGAGACTGGTACCCACTATGAACATCACTTTTAAAGGTGCGAGAACCTTGTTACAAAAATTTACTTTTAATAAAAATGAAGGCACAACTTAGTCTTGATACAGGAGGCCAACCTATTCTTCTTACCCAAATTTTTATCTAGATTCACAACCTTCAATTAATTTTTGGTGGTGTAATAACCAAAGAAAGTAAGAATTTATTTTGATGGGGAAAATCATGAACCAAACACGAAGGATTACAAACAAAAGGAAAAGTATTACATGAATAAAAAATAATATAGATAAATTATTAAATGATTAGAAATGTTTAAGATGTTGAATCTCAATGATCATTGATCACTAGGAAAGAATAAATGTTGATTTTGAAGTCCTTCAGTGACCACATCCAGAGTGTAGAAGTTGAAGTAGTTTGCGAAAAATTTAGAACAAAAAGAATATTGAGGATGTATCAATAGGAATTATTTCAAGATCAGAATTGTTATATGTTTTTATTCCTTATAGATATCTCCTAGATCATTAAAAAAAATCCTCTGGGAGCATGTTAGTTTTCCAATTTTTCAGGAAATATTTTAGTTCATAACATTGTAATAATATGACTGTTACCTTTGTTTGTCAAAGTTTTTCTGAATAACATAGAATAAAATCAGCCTTTATATTTAATCATGAAATATTGATAAAAAAATTAATATGTTAATTTTATCAACAGTAAACAATTCACATTTATAAAACCACTGAAATAAAAATATAATTTTATTGATTATATAGATAGAAAAAATAGCAGTAAAATATTTCATGACATGAACTTAAATCTGCATGAATAAATGTTCATAAAATAATGTTAATTTTTTTTACACACTCTAAAAATTTATTACAAAATAAAATAATAAAACTTTTAACAAAATAATTTATTTTAATAACATCAATTTAAATAAGAAATAAAATTTTAGAAATATAAAATTATAACTAATGGTGTCTTAAAATTGATGGTGGTGACTCATGACCCACCACTAAAAATAGAGAGTGGTGAATCATGACTCACCACTAAAAATAAAGAGAGGTGGCTCATAACCTACCACTAGAATAAAGAAAATGACACCATTTCAATTTAATGAAAAAAATAAGAACATCCAACCAAATAAAAAATTCTTCAAAGATACTAAGTAGGAAAAGGATTCAAGAGAAGAAATAGAAATTTTACTACTGTTGGATTTCCAATGGCGATTCATGACTCACCATTGCATGAAGTCCAACAATGACTCATGAACTAAAGTTGGATATGTCCAATGGTGGATTAATATTTTTTTATATGAAACAATAGCAGATAAATAAAAAATATACTACCAATAAATTAAGAGAGTAACTTCATAGAGAAATAAAAGATAAAGGAAACTATTTTCAAGCTTCCTTGCACATGAAGATGGTGCTATAATTGGTAAAATTATAATGGAAGAAAAATGAAAAATATCTAAATAAGATTATAATAAATATAATTAAAAACTATTGATAAAAATAAGAAAACAAAAATAAAACTACTTTAGAAAATGATAATAATGATGAGCTCATGTTGGAGCTTTAAAATCTTATGCCAATAAAAGGAATTAAAACTGATGGGAAGAGAAAAAACGACTCACCATTATAACCTGGAGGTGGATCATGAATCACCATTGGAAATATCCAATGGTGACTCACTCACTCACCATTGAGTTCCAATAGTGACTTGACTTATTGTTTTCCGATGGTGGCTCATGTATCACCGTTAGAGATGTCCATTTGTGGCACCATCGAGAAACCAAAAAAGAAAAAATAGCTTTAGACTAGAAAAAAATCCAAAATACGATCAATTATTGAAACTTGATAGAAAATATGAGAAGCAGATATAGATACCAAGTGAGATAAACCCATAAGCTCGACATGATTTAAAAACTTGTAAAGAAGCAATTGAGTTTTTAAAGAAACCACTAGATGAACTAGGAGAAGAAAGGAAAATCGAGGACAACCAAAGAATATCGGTAGTGTATAAGAAGTCGACGGTTGGATACCTGAAGAAGATAACTTAAAAAAATAAAACAGAAGAAAAAGAATTAGATTTCAAATTATAACATGGGAATTTAAAATGGATCAAAAGGATGAGAATAATAGAAATCAACAGTTGGGATTATATCTAAGTTTTTAAATCAGATGAATAGTAAAACACAAATGGAATGCCACATCAATTTGAAGATATGTCAAGTGATCAGTAGAAAAATTAAGGCATGTTGATCCTCAATTTGATTTGGATATTGGGGATCAACACGGGTTTACAAATCACACATATAGGTCTATGACCTAACGGGTGACCAATTCCCAACCCATGCCCTTACAACCATGCTCTGTGGGACTTATACACGGTCCCACATGCGTTTAGGATTCACTATGAGCACCTATTACTAAATCCTACTAGCGAGACTTCCTTAGACAGGCCTTCCAATGGGGTTGACCCAATAGGCCCCCTATATGGTTAAGGGATAGCAATGTTTCTCACAAAGGGTTGGATATTTATTTTTTAAAAAATTAAACAAAATTAAATAAAAAAATAGAACATTATTACAAGTAAAATAATTAACATTTTTAAAACATTTATTTTAAAAAATATTAACTGTTATTAAAACATTGAAATAAAAGAAAATTACTAATTAAAACACTTGATAAATCATTAAAATCCTAAATTTAATAAAATTTTGAAAGAGAGTAATTTATCAAAAACAATTAATAGTGATAAAGTATTAAATCACTTTAAAATACTAACAGAATAAATACTAGTGCTAAAGTAAATCTCACTTTCAACTCCTCAAAATATCACTATCATTGTTTACTCTAAACAAAACTCACACCCTTATGAGTCAACTCTATCATAGGAGATGTAATGTTGGAGAATTTCTGAACAAAGTGCCTATAAAAACTTGTTAATACAATGAAACATTAGATATCAAACACGTTTTTAGGCTACCCTAAAGACATCACTACCCGAATCATCTCAATATCCTCTGATACACCTTTCTCAGAAGTCATGTAACCAAAAATTTTAATTCTTGAATCTATAAAAAACATTTGGATAACTTTCTATATAGATGATATTATTTCAAGATTTCAAGGTTGATATTAAAATTCTTAGTATGATCTTGCTCTAATATGGAGTAAACAAGGATATCATTCAAAAATACAATAATTAATGAATCCAAAAACCAATGGAATATCTAATTAATCAACGTTATAAACACCATAAGAGAATTAGTAAGACCAAACGACATAAACAAATACTCATAATTCCCATACCTTCTCCAGAATGATATCTTAAGAATATCTTCCTTTCTAAACCTTAGCTCATGGTACACTGATCATAGATTGATCCTTGAAAACCACCAGGCTTGATTGAGATTAGTAAAAAGGTCATAAATCCCAGGTGAGGTATATTTAAAAATAACCATCACTCATTGAGTTTTCTATAATCAACATAAAGATGGAGACCCTCATCCACCTTATTTGTAAATATAATTGATGATTTCCTAGGTGAAACACTAATATGAATAGATAAATTAGCTTCATATCCTCAATGTGAAACTTTAATTATTTTAATTCAATGGGTTTCATATGAAAAAAAGGTAAAGAGATTGGTCTCAACCCCAAAAGTAAGTCTATAAAAAACTTGACCTCCCTCTAGGGTGGAAAACTTGAGAAATCATCTAGAAAGACATCAGGATTATCAATCCCCACCACTAGAAGAGGGATATTTAGACATGAATCAATAGCATCAAGAAACATATACAATAAATGAAACAATATCATCTCATCACTATGTGAAATGAGACTAACTCTCCCAAATCTAAGATCCTACTCACCCTGAATGACATGAGTAACTCGTTTAGAAGAAAACAATAACACCTAACGATGATATCAATCGATCTATTTTTTATATCAAAACATATAGTCTATTATAATTATGATATAAAAAATATCATGATCAATAACTTAAAAGTGACATACATTTTCATGATCATTGATCATCACCCATCATTTATTACAATTAAACCCATACTCTAAATTCATTCCCAAAGGACTGAAAAGAGTCATTATGAAAGGAATAAGATTTGAATTCAAGCCTAACATGTTGTTATTCTTAGATGATATTAAGGAATGAGTTTCACCAATTTCAAAAAAATCCATAACCATAGAGGTTAAAATAAATATCGTACCTCTTATAGTAGCTAGTCCCACCTCTGACTCCTTTGGCACCCACTCTGCTATATACATTCATCTAGATTTATCTTTACTTTTCTTCCCAACTTGAGAATCATCCCTAGAAAGAAGTTGAGATACCACCAATTTTTCTACATCAGATATAAACTGATATCCCTTGGTGAAGTTTGTTCCAACTATACTTCCCTAGGATTATTTCTCATAGTAAAACTGATGATGGCCATATTTCCCACACATATGAAATACCCTCGTTACTTCCTTACAATCAGGTCCAAGGTGTTATTTTCTCTCACACCAGTAATAAACCATATGAATCTTCCATAATGTTTGTTTTTCACTTCTTCCACTGCCTAAATGATGGTCTCCCTTCCTTCTCTTCTGACCAGAAAATGAACTATGGCTACCTTCTACTATCACTAATGCCCTAAAGAGTCCTATCTTTCTATCCATATCCTCTTTATCCATATTCTCCGTATCCACAACCTCTTCAAAGGTAGTTATTCACATAAGAATTAGTATAGACCAAATATTAGGCCTCAAACCCATAACAAACCTCTGTTCCTTGATATAACCAATATAAAAAATCTCAATAGATAGGTGCACCAACTTGGAAAATTGATTAGGATACTCCATGATAGAATGATCTCCCTGATCCAATGAAATTAAATCTCAAGATTTTTCATCTCTTAATGTCTCTAGATGTAAATTTTTATTGATGTCTTTATTAAAAGTGGTCCATGTGAGATATTCACAAAACTATAATTTCACAATATATTCCTACTAGTTTCTTACCGAACCTTCAAGAATATAAGTGGAAAAACCAACTGTAAAGTCTTCAAGAGTTTTCTGAAATTAGAAAATACTCTTAATCCTCTCAATTTATTCCTATGATTTATGGGATCCCTTATCACTATGAAAGATCCTTGGGTTCTATTTAGTGAATTTTGAATCATGGTTTACCCTCTATTTCATTTCAACATTAGTTATTTGGAGAATGGACTAGATCATTTGGACTATTGTTTCCACCAATACTAATTCAAATGGAGGATTCAACTAGGGGGCTTGCACAGTAGCTTCCTCTATTGAATTTAGAGATATTCTTCTTGAAGGATCCATAGCTGATAAAAAAATTATGTAAACCATTTAGGATATATTTTTATTCCTTTATCATAAACTAAATTTAGATAACTAAATTCAATAGGAAAAAACTACATACCAGGATTCTAGACAACCCCATACATCATATGACAACTCATGGATTGTCATAAAAGTGAGAAGGAAAGGAAAAATCCCATACTACCTATCTAGTTAAGATAATACTACGTTCGATCTATCAGTAATTCCTAGAAACAATAGGGTGACACAAAAGCATGATTACATGAATTTCTAATAACTTGACCCTACTAATTTGTAACATACCAAACTAGATCAACCAATAATGTCACCCAAATTGGTCAATCATAAGGCTTGATGGACATTATCAATCACCACAAGATAGAGACAAGAACTGATGTATGATAAAAATAAACATGGGAACAATTTCAACCTCAATAAACATGTGATAGGATAGAAATAACCAGAGTATCATAATGGATATCAATGATACATCATATGTAAAAACAACCAAACCATAAAGTTACATCCAAAAAACTGGATAATGAGGTATTGATAAACAAACTGATGAATAAAAAATAGATCCTTAAGCAACCCATGAGTCCATCTCTTGATGACCATATTCCACCACTATCCCAATCCACCATAAGGAAACATGATCCTAGAGTGAAATCCTTTATATGATGTTATTCCCTTTTCTTGTATCCTTTAAAACCATGGATACAAACTCCCAATGGAAAAGGTAGGGTGTGAGAAATAAATCTCATTAGGATACCCCAAATAATTTATAAAATTTATATCAATGTCTATTCACTAGTTATTTTATAAAATATATTCCAAAAACATTTACATAAGAAATCATTTCCTATATAAATAATCATTTTTTCTTCTTTTAAAAAACAATCCATATTCAATAAACAAAGTAATATAACATAATGTATATCCATGAGGAATAAGTAGATGAAATAAATAGGCTTCCAGAGTAAATATCCATATCAAGGGGGAGAATAATCATATTAATATAAATGCACATAATGTATCCTCAAAGCAGTAAAGGGAAAATCATAAATGAAGCATGTACAAAACTAATACAAACAATAAATGCTAGTCGACATAAGTGTACTTTAAAGTCCAAGAATCTTGGTTCCTCAAAAAGGCTACTCACTATAAATAATGGAATCATGAGTTCCACACCTAGTGATAGATAACTCTAATAGGGTTGGAATATGTATAGTTTTCCCTTATACCCTAAGGTTTTTCTTGATGTTCTATAATAATATCATTCCACTCAAGAAACCAGATTCACATTTTATAAAAAAATATCAATAAAATCAACTTTCATTCCATGATCAAATTTTAATAAAATATTTTCTACAGTGATACCATACTACTTCCATTCTTGAGAAAACATTTCATTTTTAAAATAATCTTTGAGACAATTTATCAAAATCATCATGTGCATAAATGTGGTTTTCAACCAAAAATCTATTTTTAGAAAAAATTACAATAACCCTCAAATATAAATTCACCTCTCATGGATTTTATATCATCATTAATTTAATAAATCAAAACCAAAGGAAATCATCATAAGAAAATAAGGATCTCTAAGGGATGGACCATATGATAGACACACCTACCCAAGAATGATAAAAACATCAGTTCCCTAAAAAACGATGATGGGAAATGAATATATTTGGTCCTCAAAATCATATATCCAATAAAAAAAATCATTAAATCCACATAAAAAACCATATATCAAACAATCACAACCCAATTGGGTTATAATGAATCAAGGGAAAGAGTGGACGATGATATATCTAGGGAAAATATGTGAAATCGAGATAAAAAATAAACACACCTTGATTAGATCCACCTGAAATGATCAAATATCACATATTAATCGAATAGAGAATCTTCTAGAGTGTCATGGAGGGGTTGGTTTGAGATAATGGGGAAATAAAAGGTGGTTAGAGTTAAAACAATCAAGGGAATTGGGTTAATTTTCTATTTTACAATGTTTAGATCATGTCACATGGTTAGTCCACATAGTTAGACAAACCATGAACGAACCATGTAGTAGAAACTATCCCTTGAATAAAAAATCACATGGTTTCTTGGGAATAGATGAATAGTTAGAAAATCTATGCTCAAGCCGTATGATATCCTCTAGACCAAAACCTATCCTCTTTTATGGTTTTCTCAGTTCTCTAAATGATTATAAAAATTGTTCTTAAACCATGATAATCACCACTAGAACTCAAAGAACCATATCACATGGTTACTACACGGTTAGAACTAACCATGAACCTAAATTGTGCACTTGGCCTTTTTTCCTTGAAATTTAAAATTTTCAACCCTTGACTTCCAAAAGCCTCCAGAACCTAACAAGAGATAAAACCAAGATTTAAATTAAGTATATATATGACTCCAAGGGCATCACAATTCTTCCAAGTATAAAATATTTTTGACACTAGGGAGGCTTAGGATCATGAACCCCAAAATAGATAAGTCCATTAATACACTATCATGGCCCAGTGATCCTATTCATCATGTTTCTCCCTATTATATTTCCATATCAGTCAATTTGATGGGTTAATATTTCCATGAAACACCTTATCATGTTGGTCCAATATCTATACATTCTTTTCAACCACTGATTCATTGAGTTCAATCTCAACATCCTCCCATTAAATCTCATGGGAATATTCGACTAATATTAATTTAGTTCAGAGATATAGAACACATCATGGATAGAAGTCAAATAATAAGGTAATCCCAACTAATAATCCACCTTCTTTAGTTGATCCACAATATCAAATGGGACAACATAACAAGGTGAAGACTTAACTTTCTTTCGCAAATTTATATATCCCAACAATGGTGAAACTCTAAGGAAAACCTAATCACCAATCTCAAACTCTAAAAAACACCAAAATCAATCAATATATGATTTATGGAGACTTTGAGCTGTCACTAACCTTTTCCTAATCAAATAAACAATATTCATTATATATTGAATGATACTCAGGATAACCAAGTACTGTTCTCAAAACCTCTTCCCAATAAAGAGGAAATCTACAAGGTCTCCCATACAATGGATCAAATGGAACTATCTTAAGTGATGCTTGATAAATATTATTATAAGAAAATTATAATAAGGGAAGATATTTCTACCAAGATAAACTAAAATGAATCACACAAGCCTGATGCATGTATTCAATAATCTATATAACTCACATGGATTAGATATCCATCTAGGGATGATAAGTCATGGTCAACTTCAACTAAGAACCCATTACTACCATAAATCCACTCCAAAACTAGAATATGAAGTGAGGGTCACTATCTAAAATGATAACTGATGGAATCACCATAAATTATACCAATATCTCACACATACATGTTCCCAATACCCTCTACCTTCATAGATTCCTTGGTAGGAAGGAAAGCACTGATTTCATGAGTTGATCAATAACCACCCATATCACATCCTCACCACTAGGGGTTCAAGGTATCCTAATAAAAAATTACTTGAATATTTTATACCATTTATATACTAGAATGGTTAAAGGTTGCAACAAACTATCAATCCTATAGTATTCTACCTTGATCCTATGAAAAGTTTGACACCGAGATACAAAATACAAAACTGATCATCTAATTCCTAGATACTAGTAATGATGTCTTAGGTCATGAAATATCTTTTTAACTCCAGGGTGGTCATACCAATTGGATCAGTGTCAACCATTCATCAATTCCTATCTCAAATTCATCAAAACAATCATCTTTCCTTGGCAATGGAACACTCCATTCAGAATACTAAGACCACTCACTTGAGGTCTACCCACCATAAAGATTCCTACTAAAGTGTTTACAATCTACATCCTATTCTTATACAATTAAAATTGATCATCTATAACTTATCTAGTTGTAGAATTATATAGGAATACCTATTCAACAAAACTCCATTAATCCAAGCATATTTCAGTAAGTAAGCTCATTAAGAACCACTCTTCCACCGATACCTTCACTTCCCAAGATGGAAAATTTCATCTAAAAAAATCTATGACCGTGTTTCCATTTTCAAGATTGTATATAAAATTAAAATCAATGAAATTAAGGTACTCCACCCAGTGTCTTTTTATTATGTTTAGATCTATTTGGGTGAATATATACTTTAGAATCTTGGGTTCTAAATACACTATAAACCTCTCCCTAAAGTGGAAGTGGTGCTAATTTTAAGAGAATGTATCATTTACATGAACTTAAGATCATGAATGAGGTAGTAATTCTAATGAGGGAGTAATTAATGAAATTCATAAGCTACTACCTATATCTCTTAGATCTAAATAAAACCTAAACCCATACATAAGGTATTAAAATAAACATTATATCCCAAACATGACTCAGGAAGAATAAAGAATGGAGTTGAAGTCAATCTCACCTTTAACTCCTCAAAATATCATTGGCATTGATCACTCTAAACAAACCTCAAAACCTTGTGGTTCAACTCTATCATAGGTCATGAAAACTTAGAGAAGTCCCTTGAAAATCACCAATAATAACCATCTAATCCCAAGAAAATATAGATCTCAAACACATTTCTAGGATGATCTGAAGAAATAACCACCCTAATCTTGTTGGGATCCACTGATACACCTCTCTCATAAATCAGATGGACAAAAAATTTCACTTATTGAATCAAGAACTGATATTTAAATAGATTTCCCCATATAAAATTTTATTTTAGGATTATCAGGATTAAATTCAAATCCTCAACATGATCCTGCTATGATCTAGTGTAAATAAGGATGTTTTCCATAAATACAACCATAAAATAATCCAATAATTTATGAAATATTCAATTTATAAAATAAATATACATTGTAGTAGCATTATCAAGGCAAAAAATTATGACCAAATACTCATAATGCCTATACCTGGTCCTGAACATCTTCTTAGGAATATCTTCCTATTGAACCATTTTCTGATGGAATCCCAATCTTAGATCAATCTTTGAAAAGGACATCAATCATTGGAAATGGATATTTTCTCGTACCCATCACATGGTTGAGTTTCCGGTAATAAAAAAAACCAAATACTCTCATATGACTTCTTTTCAAAGAGGATTGGTCGTTCTCAAAGTAAAACACTAGGAATAATAAATCTATTAACATTAAGATATTCAAGATAAAAATTTAATTATTTAAATTCAGTGGGTTATATATGGTGTGAAAGTAAAGATATGGGAATCATCCACGAAAGAAAGTATATAGAAAACATGACTTCTTTTTGGGATAGAAACCCCAAGAAATCATATGAAAATGCATTAGTATACTCCCTCAAAACCACTAGAAGAGGCACACTAAGACACAAATCAATAACATCAAGAAAAATCAATGACAAATGGCATGAAATCATCTCAAATATATGAAAAATTTGACACAATATCCCAGGTCTAGGATCCCAATCACCCTAATATACATGAATGATTCCATTAGAAGAATGAAATTATACCCAACAATTATAAAAATGGATCTAGGATTTATAGTTGATCATACAGTCCAAACCAATGATGAGATTAAAGATGTCAAGATCAAGAACTAAAAAGTCCATATGATTTTGTGATCAAATATCATCACCAAACATCTAGGACATATGGAACCATGCTTGGAATTCCTTCCTAAAAGAGTTAAAAGAGTAATTTTGAAAGTCATAAGATCTAAATGTAATCCCAAAACATTAATAATCTTGGATTATATGAAGGAATGAGTTACAAAAGTATCAAATAAATCTATAAAAATAGAGGATGAAATAAAAACTATACCTATCATGGTAGTCAGTTCTACTTCTGACTCCTCTGGTGCCCACTCTGCTACATACAAACATCTATCTTCATATTTCCTTTTCTTCACAACCTAAGCATAACCATTTGATTTTGGTTGAGATACCACCCCTTTTTCTATGTCAGATCTAAATCGAGATCCCTTAGTGAAGGTGGATCCAAATCTACTTCCCTAGGATTCTCACTCATACAAAATTTAAGATGAAATAATTTCCCACATGTGTGACAAACCCTGGGTGTTTCCTTACAATCATGCTTGAGGTGTCCTTTTCTCTCAAACTAGTAAAAGACCACCCTAACTATGCATTGATTTTTATTGGTAACTCCTTCCACTACCTTGTCAATAGTCACCCTACTTCCTCTTCTAAATAGAAAATTAATTATAGCTTTCTCCTACTATCACCGATGGTCTGAAGAGTCTTTTATTCCTAGATATATCTTCTTCAACCATATATTTAATATCCACAACCACTATAAAGGTGGGTAGGCACATAAAAATTAGTATTTGGACCAAATATCATGTGTTAAACCCATCTCAAACCTCCGAACCTTGAGATAGTAATTAAAAACTAGCTATGGAGACAAGTTAACCAACTTGGAAAATGGAGTAGGATACTCCATGATAGAATAATCTCCTTACACCAAATAAATGAAGTCTTAATAACTAACTGATTTTAGTGTCTTTAGATAGAACAATTGATTATCGGATTTCTTGAAAGTGAACTAGGTGAGATATCTCGGAAACTTGTATTGTACATGATATTCCCACTACTTCCTTATTGAACCATCAATAATATAAGTGTTAAAAAAACATTGTAATATTTCAGAGTTTTTAGGAACTAGAAAATACTCTCAATACCCTTGATCCATTCCTTTTATTCCTGGGGTCCCATGTCTCCATGAAAGATTAGTGGATGCTACTTAGTAAATTAAAATGCATGATCCACCCTCTATTCTAATTTAATATTAGATATTTTCTCTATGGACTAGATCATTATTACTATTGTTTCCACCAAAACTAATTCAACTAGAGGATTCACCCATGGGGATTTTACTAAAACTTCCTCTCTAGTAATCAAATATATTCTTCTTGAAGTATCCATAATCTATAAAACAAATAGGATGAAAACCATTTAAAAAATATTATTCCTTTATCATAAACTAGATTGAGCTAACTAAAGATAGAAGGATAAATGTACATATAAGGATGCTAGAAAACTTCATACCTCCCATGGTAACTTGAGGTTCCTTATATAATTTAACTAACTAGGAACACTCCCACACTAATGATCGATTTCTGATCGTCATACCTCAAATATATCAAAAACCCCCATACATAAGAGGGTGATACACAAGTATGAGTGCAGAAATTTATAATAACTTGACCATTTGATACCAATTTGTAATAGGACAATAGGGTTCAACCGACAATGTCACCCAAATTGGTATATTATAAATCCTGAAGCATGTTGTCGATCACCATGGTCTGGTGAAAAACATCAGGGTATCATATGAAGAAATGTGGGAATGATTTCAACCTTAATAGACATATAATAAGATAGAAATAACCTTATTGTCATAATGGGTATAAAAAATACATTATATTTTAATATAAATCAACCATAAAGGTATATCCAACAAGCCATATAACAAGGTCTAGATAGAAAAAATAAAGGAAAAAAAATTAAACCCAAAGAAAACCATGGGTATATCTCCTCATGAATATATTTCAACTCTATCCTAACCAACTAAAATTCAACACAATACTAAAGAGACAACCTTTATAATATGCTATTCCCTTTTTTAGTATCCTGGTAAAATATGGATACAAACAACCAAAGGAAAATGTAAGGCATGAGCACTAAACCTCAGTAGGAAGTCACCAAGAATCTATACAATGTATATCCACATGTGTTAATTAGTTATTTTTATAAAACTATTTTCTAGAAAATTTTCATAAGTAGTCATTTTCTATATAAAATCATCCTTCGTTTTTCTTTTAAAAAATATTCCATATTAAATAAATAAAGAAATGTAACATAATGTATATCCATGAGGCATAAGAAGATGAAATAAATATGTTTTAAGTATTAATATCTATACCAAGTGGGTGAATAAGAAAATAAATATACATGTATATAGTATATCCTCAAATAACCAAAGGGACAATCAAAACCCAAGGGTGTACACAATTAAGACAAAAAAAAACACTAGCAAAAAAAAGTGTATTCTAAAGTCTGGGAACCTCAGTTCCTTTGAAAGGACACCCACTAGTAACCATGATATCATGTGCACCTCCTATAGTGATAGATAAATCTATTAGGGATCACATGTATCTAGTTTTCCTCTGTACCCCAAGAGTTTTCCTCATATGCTCAAACAATATCATTTTGTTCGAGAAAGCAAATTCATGTTTCATAAAAAAATTCCAAGGAAACGACACTTTTATTTCCATGCCCAAATTTTCATAAAAAAATTTCTATAGAGATATCCCACTACTTCCATGATTTAAAAACCGTTTACTTTTTAAAATCATTATTGAGGCAATTTATCAAACACATCATGTACATAAATGCATTTTTAACCACAAAATCCTTTTTAGAAAACATTACCATTTCCCTAAAGGATCAATTAACCTTTCATGGAATTTAGATAACTAATTTCATAAATCAAAACCAAAGTAAATAATTATAAGAACATAAGGATCACTAAGGGACATGACATATGATAGAGACATGTACCCCATGAATGATGAAGACCTCATTTCCCTAAAAACCATTGCTGGGAAATGAATAGATTAGGTCTTCACAAGAATATATCTAATAGAAACATCATTAAATCCCCATAAACTACATTATATCCAAGAATAAAAACCCAATTATGTTTTAACGAATCAAGGTAAAGAGATATCAAGGATAGATTTTGGTAAAGATGATAAATTTAGAGAGAAACCCAGAATACCTAACTGATATCCACCCAAAATGATCACGGATCACCAATAAATCAAGTGGATAATCCTTTTAGAGCATCATGGAGGTTATGGTTAGATCTAATGATGAAATAATAGGTGATTATAGATAAAAATTATCAAGGGAATCATGGTAAATTTTTGTTTTAAGAATTTCATATTATTTCACATAGTTAGGCCACATAGTTAAAAAAGCCATGTACAAACCATACAGTAGCCACTGTCCCTTGAAAAACCAATTCTCACAATTTTTTTTTGAATAAATGCACAGTTAGACAAACTATGATCATGTCATGCGATTACCTCTAGATGAAAACCCAAACTCTCTCATGATTTTCATGGATAACCACATGGTTATAAAAAACATACTCAAACTATATAGATTTCTATTGGAACTAAAAGGGCTATATTACATAGTTACCACATGGTTATAACTAATAAGGCACTTAAATAGTGAACCTCTATTTGTTTCACAAAAACTTGAAATTTTTAACCCCAACTCCTGAAAGCCTCTATAAACACAAAAGTGATAAACCAAGATCAAAATTAAGCATGTCTATGACTTATAGGGAATAAAAATTTTGTATTTATAAAATGATATCAAAATATTCCGAAGTCACTAATGCCAATTTTTTAGGACAAAATTAAGTTCATGCCCTCTTTCAATGGACTGAGGAGCACTGAATATGCATTTGATTTATATAAGTTTATGAAATGAGATTCCAAGAAATAAAATAATATAATTAGAAGTGTATCAACAATTTAACAAGTACATGACTAAAAGGAAATAAAGATAAAATGGAATTCATAGTATTTAACATGGTTTAGACTAATTTAGTCCTACATCCTTGGAAAAAACACCACCTTACCTATTTTTATTAATACTCAAACAAAGTTCAAGAATGAGAGTAGCTTTGAACAAATACAGAGATATGTAATAAAAAACCCTAACACATGAAACAACTAAAAAATGATAAAGAATAGTTACATGCTTATAAAATTTACTAACTTACTGTTTCTTTCTTGTAATCTTTTAATAAGTTCCCATCTATGGGAAATAAGATGTTTTATCATGGTTATATATTTAAATTTTATCCCTAGGGAATTTAGAATAATAATACCCAAGGTTATCCCTCAAATAGGTTTCAACTAAGCTCAAAACTGTCTATTTTTTTTACAAGAATAATTAAAATGATGATTTTTCAAATTTTTATAAGAATTAATAAAACTGAAAAAAATTAATTAAAAGAAAATTATAGAGTGAATATTTGAAAATAAGTGTGAGATAAAATTAAAAACAATGATAGTGAACTAGTATTGTCCCTTGGACACACAACTCTCTATTTTCAAAAAGTTCTCCAATTTGAATTACTCCTCTCACACTCTAAGACCTCAAAGTTTTCACCTAATTCCATATGAAAATAATACCAATACATTAGTATGAGTGTTTATACTCCTAAATAAGTGATTTAATTACTCAAAGACCTATAATAAATTAAACCTAATTAAAATTACTATACTTTTAAACAAAACCTTGACTAATAAATTTAAATAGGAAAAAATATTTTACTTTATAAATTTAATATTCATACAAAAATACAATTAGAATATAATTTCATTATAGAATAAAAAAAATATTTATTCAAGGACTCAATTTCTTGAAAAATTTAAACCTGATACAAGTAAATAAGATCTATGACTTATAAGGGATTACAAAGGTCTTTATTAGGTCACAAATGACTCAAAATTAGTTAGAAATGACTAAAAAGGTTATAAGATTTATTCCTTATTACTGCTCTATGATCAATTAGTCAATCATTTCAAACCAGGACCCTTCCTCCAAGGAAATTATGATATTCTCTATCTCTAAAAGTAGGAGGAAAGTGAATTTTACATAAGTAGAGACTTTATAAACTTTAAATCTCTCCTAAGTAAGTCTTCACATATATATTACATTCTCAATCGATTTCCTTCTAGGTTGAAGTGGGTTTTAACTGTGATTTAAAATTCTCTCATATCTTGCCCATTTTAATTTTTTAGGTCATCAGATATAGATACAATGCTTGAATGAGTTGTGACATGGAAGAAATTTTCATGATCCATTTTTAAGGAATTTTTTATCTTGATTTATTCCGAACCTTCATAGTGAAACTAAATTACTTACGACATAGTATTTAAATCTTCTCTCATTACGACACAATGAACTTCATTTTGGTGGTGGGACCTTAAAAATAGAAGTATCCGTAAAAACTTAATAAATCCTCTTTATAGTATGACTAATATTCCATAGAACAATTGGGTTTGGTTCTCTATTTTCATAAATGAAAATATCATCCATGAGAACTTGGTTAAATTTATAAATTATAAAATCTTACGCATCTTCTACCCCTTCAAAATATATTACACATAATATATGAATTAAAGAAAAGTTTTTCTCATCCAACCACATAATAATTCCAGCATATTCTTTATGAGTTCCTAATATCCACCTAATAAATTAAGGAATTATGTTAATCATAAATATTTTTAGGGGTTTTCAGTGGTTAAGGGTTGGTAGATTTCAATGTAAAAAATATGAGGAAAAATAAGGAGTTTTAGTTCTATTTGAAGAACAATATATGATTATAGTTTTATTCAAAATAATAACATCTTACTCACTCCCTTACATTGATTAATCTTCCAACATCTCAGTTCTTAGGGAAAATCCACAGCTTCAACATTTCATCACCAGTAATTATTTTTTAAGTACTCTACCTCCAATAACTTTTCTATTTTATTTTTGTTTTTTAATTCTTATTATAGTTTTTATTTTGAATGTAGATAGGGATTATTTAAAATTAACTCAATGTTTATAATTCCTATCCTTACTTTTAAAGGATATTTTCCATTTTATCTTCTTATAATTTATATTTATGCTTTTTTTTCATAATTTATTACAAAAAATTTGTAGAAAATCAAACTCTAGTAACCCAAAACTAGTTTCTATTTTATTACATTGTTATAATATACAAAGGATCACATCATCAAAGATTTATTATTTTAGTAGTCTTGAAGAACCAGATACATAAATGATTCTCATATTACACTGGAAATATAAAATATATAGCATAAGAAACATTGTCACATCCTTGATATTATTCATAAAATCCTTATTTAGATCCCATGAAAAGGGAAAAAATAAAGGGTGACTTGAGATACTCAATAAGGGTTACATATAGTGGAAGATATCATGATCAAATAAGGAATAATCAATATGTAAAGGTAAATAACTAGAAAAAAAATTCCATGTAGTCAATAACTTGAGCACAAAATACATCCATGGATAATATCAACACAATAATATCATGAATAATAACTCAATTATCAATGATGAAAATTATTAATGATATAATTAATGACCTAAATCATCCTGATATCTTTACCATCATGTATTTTCAATAAGACAATTTATTTTATGGGTATATATACACCCAAAAAACCCAATTAATAAGTTTGGCCAACTGGTTTTTCTCATAAGACCTGTCGATGAATCAAGGGGCTATATATAAGTGGGTCCCCACCCATCACAACATTTCCAATTAATTACTCATTTATTTAATGATCATTTTATTTAATAAGCAATATTTTTACCAAAAAATATTTTTATTGAGTAAAGAATACAGAATTTTATTATTTCTCCATTCAATCAAATAACTTTCAGTGTAAAACACTATATGTAGAAATGGTACAGGGTTTAGGAAATAATCATATCCATGATACAAAGAATATGAATATTTTATATAAATGTAATTTACAGTGAAATATGATCATAAGAAAGTGATGTTTCAAGATAAAGTTAATGACCACAAAATTAATAAGAGATAAAATATAATCATCAATTCCATAGAAATATAAGATTTGAAATAAATTAATGTATTTTAGAGGAATGGAATCAATAAAATAATCTTTATTAAATCATTTTTCATTATAATAGCATTTCAAAATTTTATAATAATTTAAATATAATAAAATGATTATGGTGTTGGTAGAATCTATTAGCATCCTATACATTAAAAAATAGTCCTTTTTCAATTTTTGTAATTAAACCTAAAATAATCCTCTTAGAAAAAAATTATAAAGATTTATTTCAAATTTTATAAAAATTATAAGAAAAAATAAAATTTCCTTAATAAATTTGATTAAAAATGTAATTTTTTAAAACAATTTTGAATTATATGGATAGAGAAGAAAAATATATCCGATCAAAAGAGAAATAAGATAAACTTTTATTTAATTTTTTTTGTAATTAATATTCCTAAGGGAGGAAAATTTGTAAGAAAAAAGGGAAAATATTTAAATATCTAGTGAATAAGAAAATATATGAATTTAATAAATTATGGATTACAATATTCTTTCAATGAAAATACGATCAATCCAAAAAATGAGTGTAAAATAAATTCTTATATATTTGGTAAATTTTAAATTATAACCCCTTGAAAGATTAAACTTAAATTGAAAAGTTAATAACAATGAATAAATTAATATTTAGTTTAAATATAAAAAGGGGTAGTATATAAACCACATAAAAATAAATAAGTTCATAATACCAATTATGTCTCTATGGAGTGGAAATTGAGACCAATTACCTTACCTCAAGTTTGAATTTCCTTGAAAGTGATTTTATCCTCCTATATAATAAATTTATATTTATTATAATTTCAGAAAAAATAATATATATATATCTAAATATATCATATATTATCTATTTATAACATCTTATTAGCCATTTTTTATAATATTTTATTACTATCATTGTTTCGAGTGATAATTGCTTTGTTTTTCATGAGAATTTTGGTTCAGTAGTACTGATACTTATACTTTTATTATGGTTATATCATATATAAATTGTTAATAATGATATAAATATCATATAAATTCATTATATATATAGATATAGTTTTCCATAAAAGTTATAAATAGAAAAATGAATTACACCGTTTATAAGACGGTAGGTCGTATATATGCATGAACGTTGTTTTCAACTTTAAATGGATAAAAGGAAAAAAAGGTAAAAATTAATTCAATTTATAAAATAATTATTATATCATATATGTCATATATATTCATTAAATATATCCTTATTACCATCCATGTAAATAGGAAATGAAAAATGAATCACATTGCTTCATAGAGATGGTAGTCCACACATATACTTGAGCAACGTTATCATTTTCCAATGGATTTTTAAGGTAATAAGGTAAATGATATCTTACATTTCAAGAACCATAATTATTTAATAAATATAATATATACCAATTAGTTTCATACTTACAATCATCCAAATAAAGTGGTGATTAAAAACGAATTACACTACAACGTGGAGACAGTAAGTTGTACGTACGCACAAGTTATGTTTTCAATTTTCATAGGATGGAAAAGAGATGAAAAAATATTTTTGAATAATAATAATAAAATATAAGTATATTTATGATACAATATTAATTATTTTAGTATGGTTTTAAAATATTTTGAGTAATTAGAAGAAGAATGAAATTAGAATGAGTCAGTAAAGATGATTACCTCTTCTTTAGTACCATTCTTTTGGATTCCTTATTAAGGACCCTTGGAATGGTATTTTATGAAGATCGTAGACTCTACTATGTGGGTAGATAATTTTATAATATAATTGGTCATGTTTTGTTCAATCTATATGGATCAATTTGGTGTAAATAAAAGATATAAGGGTGTCCTTTTATTGTTGAGGTGAATGGAACACTTGTAATTTTTCAAAGTTTTAAAATATTATTAAGTCACTTTCATGGTAAAATGGATAAAAAATAGATGATATTATACTTTAATAAGGTTAAGGTCTAAATAAAACCAACCAATGAGTTTTAATTAAAATTTTAGGTTATTTTAACCCTTATCTTTTGGTTTAACCACTTTGTTAAACAATTTTAACCTTAACCTCAGTAATGACTTTTTCAATATAAATGGGTTATAATTTTACTTATAAAGTGAAAATTGGCCCATAAATGGAAAATGGATGAAATTTTAGACCATTTATGATCCTTATTTTCTTATTTAAATATTTTGTATTTTTTTAAATAATTTAATAATATATTAGTTTCATAAAATATCACTAATGTCATTTTTGATACTATTTACTTAATTTGAATTTAAAGACATTAAGAAAAAATATTAAATTATAGTATAATACGTTTAACCATTAATAATAAATTATTATTAACTATAATATTATTTTAGAACCATAATTCATCCTAAAACATTATTTTTTAATTTTTTTAAAATTATTTACTTTGTTTTTTCCACTACTTTGACAAACACCATGTCAACGTTGTATAAGCATTTAAAGTAATTAAATAATTAATAAAATTTTAAAAAAATTATCATCATAAAAATATTTTCATTATTCACAAAATAAATTTTAATATCCACTGATATTTTATTTTTATCCTTATGTGAACTTATAATTGAAATTTAAATGTAAAATAGTGATATTTTGTATAGTTCTTTACTTAAAATAATATAAATGTCATTGTCAAAAGAAAATGGAAAAAATGAAATATATTCAAATTTTGGATGTATATTTTAATAATTAATATCATCCAAAAAAATAAAGTAAAGTATTAAGTAAATTTTTATTACCTTATATCACTATTTTTAACATTAATTACCCAATTTACCATTTGTTGAGGTGATAAGTTTTATCATAGTTATTATTCATAATGTCTAAAAATAAAAGGGAATTATTTAAAAAATTTATAACTTCTGATTTCAAATATTAAATATATTTTATCAAATTCAACTTCCATAAGTTTCATAAATTAATTTAAAAATAAACCCATAAAATGTGATGAAAAACCTTTTCCCGAAAATTTCATTTTTAAGCCAAAAAATTGACTTATATAAAAATAATTTACAATTAAGATAATAATATAAATAAAATAGACCTCATATCAGCTTATTTAAAATATATAATGATAATTTTAAATTACTTTATTTAATTAAAATAAATGAAATCTTTTCTTAAATTTTTATTTTTCTGCATTTGCTAATAAATAAATCTTTTTAGAAAAAATCCCAAAAATTCAACTTATGCCAATACTAACATATTGATGATAAAAATATCTCATAATAATATTTCAATAGGTTTTTATTGTTTTTTTACACTCTATTGTGTGTGAAGAAAGTTATTAAAGTAATTAGTTTTATTTAAATAGGAATATATCCTAAAATACTAGTGTGTTTCATTTTACCCCCTTATAAGAATTTAACACTCAAAATTTTATCACCAAGATAAAAACAATTGAGGATACATCTTCCTCATCATATCATTGGATTCCCATATCGCTTTTGCAAATCTATGGGTTTGAAACAAAACTTTTACTAGATGAGTGGTCTTATTTCATAGATCATTTTCTCTATGATCCTAAATCTTTACTGGTTATTCCTTATAAGATAGATCTTTCTCCATTGGTATGAATTCCAAGTTCAGTATATGTAAATAATTAGTTATGTACTTTATCATGGGAGATACATGGAACGCATCATGAAATTTATATAGATTCTTTGTAAGTGAGAATTGATAATATAACATCCCTATATGATCAATAATTTTACAGGGACTAATATATTTGTGGATTAGATTTTCCTTCTTTCAAAATACTATAACCTTATTCTAAGGAGATATTCATAGGAATACCTTATTAGTAAATTCAAACTATTGATCTCACTGATGATTTTTAGTATAACTTTTTTTTGAATTCGATCCACCCTTATGTGGGTTTTAATAGATATAACATTATATACCATTTCCTCATCTAGATCAAGTCCCAATACCTTTCTTTATCCAACTTCATCCCAACACATTGGATTTCTAAACTTCCTTCCATATAAGGATTCATATAGATCCATATGAATTATCAAATGAATGATAATTTTTGTAAGAATATTACACCAAAGGAAGGTGTTTATCCCAAACACTATGCAAATACATTGAGGAATCTCTCAACATGTCCTCTAGAGTTTGAATGGTCTTGTCAAAATGACCATATATCCGATGATGATAAGCAGTAATAAAACTCAAATCTGTATCCAGATCCCACTAAAGGATTTTCCAAAACTTTGAGATAAAACCTGAGATACTAATCAAATATTATTGAGATTGGCACTCCATGAAATCTCACAACATTCATAATGTATAACCGAGTAAGATGATCAAGAGAAAAATATTCTCTAATAGTAATAAAATGCACTTATTTCATAAGGTGATCAACAACAACCCAAATAACATTATTCTATTTGTATATTTTGGGAAGTCTTATGATTAGTTCCATAATAATGTTTTCCCATTTATATTATAGTATCTATAATGTTTGTAAAATCCCCTTAGACATGCATCTATCATCCTTAACTTTCTGACACATGAGGCATCATGATAAATACTCGACAATATCCATTCTCACGTTCTCAATATAAATACTCATTTAGAAATCTATACATCATTTTAATTCTAGGATTAATAGAGAATGATGAACTATGACCTGCATCCAACAAATCCCTATTCAATTATGGTATCAATGAGATACATAATCGGTTTCTAAACCTTACCATTCTTGCATGATCATGGTAGAACTCAGGAACATTCATCACCTTCTTCTCTAATTACATATCTTACTTATATTCCTTCTTAATCCTATCATGGATGAATGATTTAAAATTCATATAATAAAGATAATTTTTGTCCCCTTTTCTTAATATTTAAAGATTCACCTTCTGCAAATCCAAAAATATTAGATTAATTTCAATTGTCATAATAGAAAAACTAACATGGTCTTTCCGACATGGAGAATTAGTCACCTTTTGTGACTTCCTAGGATGGTAATTTATTGAATGGTCATAATATTTGATCAAATAAAACCATCAGCATATATATCATAGCTTTAACCATACAAATAATTCATCTATATCTTCAATGAAAAAATTACTACTGTGAGCTCTAAATCGGGAGTCAGGTAATTATACTCATGAATTCTTAATTGGTTAATGGCATAAGTTATCACCATGTCATTATTAATGAGGATTCATCCCAATACCTTATTTTATGTATCACTATATATCAAAAAACATTCTCCACTATAGGGTAGTGTGAGCACCGGGGTGTTGACCAACCTTCTCTTTAGTTATTTGAAATTCTCTTCACATTCATCTTTCCAAAATAATATAACCCCATTTTGAGTCAACTTAGTGAGTGGATTAGATAGTTATGAGAAATATCTCACAAATTATTGGTAGTATCTAACAAACCTAAGAAAAATATGGATCTATGTTATCGTGGTTAGTCTAGGCCACTACTCAATAACTCCCATCTTTGAAGGATCCCCCAATATACCTCACTTGAGATTATATGACCCAATAATGAAACTTTCTAAACCCAAAATTCACACTTTATAAATTTATTATACAAAATTTCCTTCCCTAGGGACTTAAATAAAATTCTAAAATTTTCTTCAGGCTATTCCTTTCACATTGAATATATAAGAATATATTTTATAAATACTACCACAAACTGATCAAGGTAATATATAAAGACTCTATTCATTAAATCCGCAAAGATAATATGATCATTAGTAAGTAAAAATAGAATTAATATAAATTCATGATGACTATACAACATATAGAAGGTTTTCTTTGGTATATTCTTCATCACAAACCTTAGCTGATAATATCTAGATCAAAGATTGATCTTGAAAAAATATTGATCTTCTCATAATTGATAAAACATATCATCAATATGGGGTATATGATACTTGTTCTTAATTTAATTTTTTTAAGTTTATAATAATCTATGAAAAGAAACATTGACCCATATTTTTCTTAAAAAAAGGAATAGGTGCTCCCCATGGTGAACCACGAGGCCAACCGAATCCCTTATCTAGATTATCCAAGAGTTACTTTTTGAATTCTTATAACTCAATCATGGACATTCTATATGGAGTCTTTGAAATAGTTATGGCACCAAGTATGAGTTCTATTGAAAATTCAACTTCATGATTTGGGAAATACTAGAAAAATAATCTATAAATACATCAACAAACTCCAACATAATAGTTATATCATCAATTTTGTGTTTCTCTTTAACCACCTAAGATAAATATCCCTTATGAATATATAGTAAAACCCAAATGAAGAAAGTAAATTTACATTGGGATTTAACATTAATCATCATACTGATGGACTATCTTAGGTTCATTAAGAATAAAAAATATAACTTCCCTTCCTTGATAATTGATATGGTCACTATACTGAGAGAGTCAATCTATGCCCAAAATTGCATCAAATTCAACTAGTTCTAGAATATAATGTTTTCTAGAAGAATATTCCCATAAAATTATATTAAATATGAGTTATAATGTCACACCCCGACCTGACATCTTACGGTTGTGGTTATTTATGATTATATTTGAGTCTTGGATTCTTAAAGTTTAAAAATTTATTAAATTAAAATCAAAATGAAATAAAATAAAATAAATATAAAACGATTTAATAATAATAATAATGATAATATTATTATTTAGTTTATTATTATTATAATTAAGTAAATAATAATAATAATAATAGTATAATTATTATTATATTTAGGGTTTTTAGAGTTTTTTCTTTTCTTTTCCCATATTTTATTTTCTTTTTTCTTCTCCTTCTTTATTTATTCTTTTCTTCTCCCTCTTTTCACTCCTCCCCCTTGTGTGTCATGCAATGCCTCCCTCCCTCTCCAAGTAGCACCCCTTTGGCCAACTCCCCTCTTCCCCTTCCAGCGAACTCCATGGCTGGCACCCTGTTTACACCTCCATGTGACTTCCCTGAAGCACGACGCACCCCCGGCCAAAGGCCCTCCTTGGCTGCATGATGTACCACCCTTCGACCTCCTTCATCTATTTTTTTCTTCTTCCATTCCTTCGAGAATCTTGTCTGAAGCTTCGAGGTATGGTTCCCTACTACTCCTCCTCCCTATTTCTAGCTGTATTTCATCCTATCTATTGACTTATAAAATTTTTCTGAACCCTAATGTGTTTGGGGTTTTTCTTTTGATTTAATCTTGTTATTTAGGTTTCGTATGGTTCCATTGAGGTCAGTTTTTGTGACTTCCATCAAGGGAAGTGGGTTCTCCATGGGTTTCAGGTAAGGTTTCTTCAATTTCTTCATTGTGGTTTAATTTTAATTTAGGGGTTTTATGATTTTTGAGTTGTTAACATTTTGTTTCAAGTGAGAAAGATATTTTTTCAATAGATTAACATGTGTTTGATTTTTATATGGCATGATCATGTGAAACTTGGTCTGTTTTGGATATAGATTATTTTGGTAATTCTTGGTTGTGTTTTATGACTTGCGTGTTTTCTTTTTTAGATCATGCAAGGGGTGCAGATTATATTTTAGTATGGTGTTAGTGTGCGTTTAATTTAAAAAGGGAATTTGGGTGTGTTTTTGACGTAAGGGAATTTAGTGTTTCTTTGGTATATTTTTATAAATTTTCAAATGTTTTATGGAATGATATTAGTAGTAAAAATCATGTTTTAATGCATCCATTTTGTGTGGTTAGTTCTAAAGTAGAATTTTAAATGAAACTAGGTGTATTTTTCGTACAAAATTTTGTTTCATCATTTGTTAATGCCTTACAAACTACTCAAATGATTTATTAAAATTATTTATGTGGTGCGAAAACCATTTTTGGTAGCATTTATGAAGTGTTTAATTTTAAAGTTGTATTTAGACATGAAATTCAGTGTTTTACATGGGTGTTTCATGCTACATCGTTTGGGGTTTTCAATTTTCTTCCAAATGGTGGTTTGAAATGTGTGGGTGATTTATCTATTATGAAGGCTCGGTCAGCACTTGTGATGTAATATTTATTGGCCTTGCTGAACCCTCCTATTGTAGATGCCAATTATGGTAATGTGATTGGTTCTTATGTTATAATAAATGGGTGTGTTATTAGTGCAGACCCTTGGTGTGTTATTTTGAAATAGTTTATATAGAGTTTTAAGTGTTTAGTTGATTTATTAAATTATATGTTCATTGTGTGGTCCCTGCTTCGTGGTTTGGAGTCATCGGGTCTAAGGTGACTCACCTACCTATACATAGGTAAGTGTGTATATATATATATATATTAATATGTGTGTGTGTGTGTTTGTGTGTGTGTATTCCCTCATTACATTTATAGTCATCCATGGAATTTAATGTACATGTTTGGGGATAGGTGTGCCCATGTATATATATGAAAATGAATACATAGGTGAGTGGCGACTAGTATATACATATAATAATAGGTGTAAGGATCCCCTTGCACTTGTTCATGTCCATGCATGTGTATTCATAGGGTCTAGGTGTCCTTACATGTATGTGAAGGTGTATAGATTTAGTGGGGGGGAAATAACTTTTAGTTAGAAAGCGCCAAGAGCTAAAGTGGATGACTTGATTCTACCCTAATTTAAGTTCCCTATGCCTAAGTCGTTAACTTGAATTTCATGATTACTTGATTGTTTTTAATTTTTTTGTTACATTTATATATAAAATACATACGTTATATACATATATATAATTGGTCATGGTATTTAAAAAAATGGATTCTCCCTCAGTTATTAGATTTTCTTTTAAACCTTCAAAAGTGAGTAGCTTGAATTATGTATGGTATAAAGATTTATTTTAAACGTGTGATTATATGGATGTTTGTTTAGACCTTTAAAATGATTTTTTTCTTGAAAAGTATTATTTTGAAATCTGAAGGTCTCATGACTTATTTGTATGGTGAAAAAGGTGTACTGAAATTTTTTAAGATGTATATGGTTTGAAAGTGATTTTGGTGTATGTGTAAATATGGAAAATGTTTTTTGTATGATAAATGGTGGTTTTTAATTGTGTATTTACATTGCGAGTGTGTACAAGTGAAAGTGGTGATACATATGTGATGAGAGAAGTGGAAATAGATCACATGGGAAACCTAGGGTATCTAGGTGGGCGAACTAGTTCTAGCGTGCTAGTGATTCTGAGTGGTTCGTCTCTTCTTCACTTAGCATGTTTGATGCTTACAACACTAACTAAACATTTGTTATGATGTTGGAGACCACTAGGATATGGATGTGTTTCCCTACTTTTGGCTCAGGCACGAGAAAAAATATTTGTTATGTTTACTCTTACACCGAGACATGAGTTTCTTGGGACCCACACGAGCTAGAAGAACCTTAGGGGTTTTGACCATGGTGCTCACTTATGACTTAATGCTTGTGGAGTGATTTTAATTTTAGTTGTTTCATGTGTGATCCCTCTTTTGTGAAAAATCATACTTTAATTCAAACCATTTTACTTTTATTTTGAAGTGTTAATGTAATATTTGAATTTACTTTGTAATATATTGGAAGTGAAATGTTTTCCATAAGGTGAAACTTGTTACTTGAATTTGAAAAGAATGAAAAACATTACTTTATTATGTCTTATTTTCAAACTAGAATAATTGGATTTATTTTTAGAGGTAAGGGAATAAGGTGTTTTTATTCCTTGGATTTCCAACTAGGCATCTTGGTGCTAATACCTACTTTACTCTTCAGTTTCAGGTTTTATTTTGGGATCGATCTTCGAGAAAGTGTGGTTTATGTTCCGTAGTGACCCATGGGGTCACTTGAGGTATGTCAGATTACTTTGTTTATTTTTTTTACATTTCTAGTTTTTTTGGTTTATTTTCCTTTATTTATCTATTTGTTTAGTTTATGATTATTTATCTTTTCTATGGTCTAAATCATTCCCAAATGGTTTATTTTGATGCCCGACACTAGTCTCCAGCCTGTGGGGATTGGGAACGCCCCTCAGGCCATGTCATGGACTGACTTGGGTGACCGGTTAAGGGTCAACTTGGGATTGTTTTTGACAAAATGGTATCATAGGAGGCCCTTGTTATTTGAGGTGTCAGGTAGCTTGGTGATTAGGTTTGTTGGGACTCAATAGGTTAGTCCGAGAAAGATGTCATTAACCCTTGCCCTTCCTGAGACTTGAGTTTCCAGGGGTAGTATGGGATTTGAATTTTTTCTTTTGCTTGTTATGTGTGGATTAGGTATGAAAAAGGAAGTAATACAGTGTTATGTGGTGGGTTTTCATGGAGTAGAAACCCATGTACAACCTGAGTGCACAGTTCCAGATGTTTCCTATGGTTGATTCTCGCTTGGATCATGGCCTTCTAGGCCATGTTGTCGGGTTAGCATAGCCACTAGTTCCTTATTTTGGGAAATTTTTATGTGAGTTATGTTTGAACATTATTTTTCTTGGTGTGAGTGGATCTCAAAAATTAAAATGGAATTTAGTGAAAGAGTTTTTAAAAAGGGAATATGGTTGTTGGAGTGGAAAAATGGTTTTTGAAATGGAAAATATTTTGGAATTTGGAAATGTGTTGCTTTAATGATAAGTTACATTTTCAAATTGGTTGAGAATATTCGATTTACATTGAATGATCTATTTTGAAAATGATATGTTCTTTGACTTAAAAATTGGTATTCCTATGAGGGATCACATATATAGAGGTATGCATGTTGTACAAGGATAATTGGTGGTATATTTGGATGGGTGTATAAGCAAGAACAAGGGTATATGTATATGCGATAATTCATGGAATACCAATGATAGATATCTAAGTTGTTCTATTTGATGAAAAAATGGTTCAAAAAAGGGTAATTTAAATGTTTTTAAAAGGGAGTGAGAAAATTTTTAGTGTTATTTTTTTCGTGATTGGAATCCTTTTTCATGGGCTTTTGGTTTTGACATACTGAATTTTGGTCAGAATGGTGGTTTAAGTTTGAGTTTTAGTTTGTGATTGAAGTGTGAAATATTGATTTATGATGAAATTTTATTTGCCTTTGTGCCTCTTGTTTTTGATTATGCCACCAAGATAAGTCCCAGAGGGTTCTAGTGAGTCTCTTACAGTTGTTGGTTCTACCCAGACTCTTCGTGGAGTGGGGGAATTGAATTCTTTTTGGTTATTTTCCTTCTTCCATGATGATCATAATCTATTGAAGTTAGCAGTATGGATTGGTGAAATCATTGGTGTTTTCAGGTTATTGGGAACTCCCAAAGCTATGAGAGCTCGTGTTGGTTCGAGTTCATTTAAGTGTTCAACTTTTTATTGGTGGAGGAGATAATCCCAGTATCGTGCATGATGGGATGTATGAGAAGGTGTTTAAGACCACTCTCATCGGATGGTTTATACTTGAGGATGTGAAGGTGAGGAAAGTGATAGTGCTCATGAGTGTAGAGAAAATCCAATGAATAATAAAGGCGTACATCAGACATTTCAAGGATTTGATTCCATTTTCTCTAGAGTTAGCGTCGTGGAATCAGTTAAAGTTTCTCTTGTGTGGGGTCTTTTTCTAGGGTTAAAGGACCAATTATTTTTGGTGTTCAGGAAGGTTCCCCATTTGGTGAGGAGAGAGAACTAGAGGATCCTAATTCAGACAATTCTTCTTGTCAATTACATCTTCTATTAGTTGGGACCCTCTCTTGTTTTCTTCTGGTGTGGCCAGTTTGGATACTTTAATTTTCCTTGCTATCATCCTTCAAAGGATTTCCGTCGGTGTGACCATTTGGGAAACATGGAGAGGTTTTGCTAGAAGCAACATAAAAAAGACTCTTGATCGGAGGATATTAGCTCCCTACTGTAGGGAATAAGATGCTTCAAGACATTAGAGATCCAACCATAGGTCTCAGAGTGAAGCTTTTCACATAGTCCGAAAATTGTGGTGTGTAAAGGACCTTGGCCCTATGTTTGTCTCCAGTGATAAAATAGGGATGGTTTAAATTTCACTACTATAGCTCCCTCATCATTGAAGTTTCTGTTTTTCTATAAGAGGTGTATATGTATCATTTCCTCATTGAGGTTTTTTTAAAGTTACTCTTTGGTTGTTCCTTATGGAATATAACCCTTGAAATATTATCTCCTTGTAAATGTGAGTCTCAAAATAACTATCCTTGTGGGGTTAGCTTATGTGAATTGGATTTGGTTCTAGTTCTGGGTTGTGCTCATTTTGGAGATTCTTGCATCTTAGGAGATAATGAATTGGGGTTTGGTTCACCGTTCAGGTTTGGGGTTTGGTCTATGTGGAGAGTTCATGGGTCGGTTGTGTTGGGTTTCCCATATCGGTCTGTGCTAGTTAGCCTAAGCTGGTCAGTTCTTAGATGGTGGGGAGACCCACCATGAATCTCTTCATGCCTTCTTCTAGAGTTGGTTTGTGTGAGAGTTTTGGTCTATGCTGGTGGTTTCCTATTTAGATCAAGTTAGCAATTCTGGAGTTAGCCCGTGCTGAGAGTCTCAATGTTGGTTGTGCTAGTCGGGTTCTTTGGGGGGGGGGGAGAAACCTCCTCATTTCATGATGGATCTTCTCATTTAAGTTTCTCATAGAGCTCGTTGGGTGTGACTCGTGGAGTAAAAAGTCATACAGAGTTTGTGATTTTTCTGTCCACGTTTAGATTCGAACTTGAGTTTGATTCCTCGTTTGACTAGGTGAATTTATAAGGGCATAGAGTTTTGTGGTGGGGAGAATTGTCACACCCCGATCTAACATCTTGTGATCATGGTTATTTATGTTTATATTTGAGTCTTGGTTTCTTAAAGTTTAAAAATTTATTAAATTAAGATCAAAATTAAATAAAATAAAATAAATGGAAAATTATTTAATAATAATAATAATGATAATATTATTATTTAGTTTATTATTATTATAATTAAGTTATTATTATTATTATTATACTTAGGATTTTTAAGGGTTTTTCTCTTCTTTTTCCTTGTTTTATTTTATTTTTTTCCTCTTTCTTTATTCTTTCCTTCTCCCTCATTTCTCTCCTCCCCCTTGTGTGTCAAACAACACCTCCTTCCCCCTCCAGGTATCACCCCATTAGACGGTGCCCGCTTCCCTTTCCAGCAAACTCCATGGATTCCACTATGTTTACTCCTCCATGAAACCACCCTGTGGCATGATGCACCCCCAGCCAAAGGCCCTCCTTAGCCGCACAACGCACCACCCTCTTACCTCCTCAATTCATCGTTTTCTTCCTTCGTTGCTTCATGAATATTGTCCAAATCTTCGAGGAATGGTTCCCTTCTCATCCTCCTCCCTATTTTTGGATTAATTTTGGCCTCTCCATTGACCTATAAAATTTGGCTGAACCCTAATGTGTTTGGGGTTTTTCTTGTGATTGAATATTGTTATTTAGGTTTCTCCGGGTTCCATCGAGCCTGGTTTTAGTCACTTCCATCAAGGGAAGTTGGTTCAACATTGTGTTTGGGTAAGGTTTCTTCAATTTCTTCAATTTGGTTTAATTTTAATCTAGGATTTTATGATTTTTGAGTTTTTGACATTTTTTTGGGTGTAAAAGCTGCTTTTTCAATAGAATAAATTATTTTTTATTTTTTTATGTCATGATCATGTGAAATGTGGTATATTTTTTATATAAATGCTTTTGGTAATTCTTGGTTGTGTTTTATGACTTGTTCATTTAATTTATTAGATCATGAAAGGGGTGAAGATTATATTTTAGTATGGTGTTGGTGTATTTTAATTTAAAAAGGGAATTTGGGTGTGTTTTTGACGAAAGGGATGTGGTGTTTCTTTGGTCTGTTTATATAAATTGTCAAATGTTTTATTGAATGATATTAGTGGTGAAAATCATGTTTTAATGCGTCCATATTGTGTGGTTGGTTCTAAAGAGTCATTTTAAATGAAACTAGGTGTATTTTCAATGTAAAATTTTGTTGCGTCATTTGTTAACACTTTACAAACTACTCAAATGATTAACTAAAATTATTTGTGTGGTGTGAAAAATGTTTTTGGTAGAATTGATGAATTTTTTAATTTTAAAGTCGTATTTTGAAATGAAATTGATTGTTTTCCATGGGTGTTTCATGCTGCATAATTTGGTGTTTTCAATTTTCTTCCAAATGGTGGTTTTCAATGTCTAGGTTGTTTTTCTCTTGTGATGGCCTAGTCGGCACTTGTGATGTAATATTGATTTACCTTATTGAACCCTCCTATTGTAGAAGATGATTACGATTTATGTGATTGATTATTGTGTTATAATAAATGGGTGTGTTATTGGTTTTGACCGTTGGTGCGTTATTTTGAAATGTTTTATAGAATGTTTTAGTGTTTAATTGTTTTAATAAATTATATGTGCAGTGCGTGGTCCCTGCTTCGTGGTTTGGAGTCTCTGGGTCTAAGGTGACTCACGTCATGTTCATAGGTATATATATATATATATATATGTATATATATATGTGTGTGTGGGTTCCCCCATTACATGTATAGTAATCCATGGTAGTGAATATACATGTATGAGGATAGGTGTACCAATGTATATATATGAAAATTCATACATAGGTGAGTGGTGACTAGTATATGTATATAAGAATATGTGTAAGGATCCCATTGGACATGTTCATGGCCATGAAAGTGTGTTCATAGGGGCTAGGGGTCCTTAAATGTATGTGAAGGTGCATATACATAGTGGGGGAGCAGAAAATTTTAGTTAGAAAGTGCCAAGAGCCAAAGTGGATGACTTGATTCCACCCTGAGGTAGGTTCCCTATACGTAAGTCGTTAACTTGAATTCAATGATTTCTTTATTTTTTTAAATGTTTTTTGTTTCCATTTCTATATAAAATTCATACATTATATACATATATATAATCATTTATGGTATTTAAAAAAATGGTTTCTCACTCGGTTATTAGATTTTCTTTTAAACCTTTAAAAGTGAATAGTTTTAATTATGCATGGTATAAAGCTTTCTTTTAAATGTGTGATTCTATGGTTGTTCGTTTAGACCTTTAATTTTTTTTTTGAAAATGCTTGTTTTGAATTCTGCAGGTCTCATGACTTATGTGTATGGTGAAAAAGGTGTTTTTGAATGTTTTTAAGATGTATATGGTTTGAAAGTTGTTTTGGTGTACGTGTAAATAAGGAAAAGGTTTTTCTTATGATAAATGGTGGGTTTTATTTGTGTATTCACATTTTTAGTGTGTGCAAGTGAAAGTGGTGATACATATGTGATGGGAGAAGTGGAAATAAAGAACATGGGAAAACCATGGTATCTAGGTGGGCAGACTAGTTCTAGTATGCTAGTGATTCTGAGTGGTTCATATCTGCTTCACTTAGCAAGTATGACTCTTACAACACTAACTAAACATTTATGATGATGCTAGAGACCACTAGGTTATGGATGTGTTTCCCTACTAGTGGATCATTCATGATAACATATATTTATTATGGTTACTCTTACATCGAGAAATGAGGTTATAGGGACCCACACGAGCTAGATGAACCATAGGGGTTTTGACCATGGTGCTCACTTATGACTTTATTCTTGTGGAGTGATTTTTTTTTCAGTTGTTTCATGCATGTTCCCTATTTTGTGAAAACCATACTTGAATTCAAACAATTTTCCTTTCATCTTGAAGTGTTAATGTAAGCTTGGAATCTACTTTGAAATATATTGGAAGTGAAATGTTTCCATAAAGGTGAAACTTCTTACTTGAATTTTAAAAGAATGAAAAACATTA
This sequence comes from Viscum album, assembly GCA_963277665.1. Taxonomy (NCBI): domain Eukaryota; kingdom Viridiplantae; phylum Streptophyta; class Magnoliopsida; order Santalales; family Viscaceae; genus Viscum; species Viscum album. The sequence goes on from OY728122.1 coordinate 1,137,724,313, forward strand.
CTTTATTATGTATTATTTTCAAACTAGCATAATTGGATTTCTTTTTAAAGGTAAGGGAATAGGGTGTTGTTATTCCTTATATTTCCTACTAAGAATATCAATACTCACAACTACTTTACTTTTCAATTTCAGGTTTCAGTATTGGATTGATCTTGTAGTGAGTGTAGTTTATGCTCCGTGGTGACCCACTGGGCCACTTGAGGTATGTCACGTTTCTTTGTTTATTTATTTATTTTTTTCACTACCAATTTTTTTAGTTTATTTTACTTTATCTATTTGTTCATTTTATGACTATTTATCTTTTCTATGGGCCAAATCATTCCCAAATTGTTTATTTTGATGCTCGACACTAGCCTACGGGGATTTGGAACATCCCTCAGGACATGTTGTGGACCGGCTCGGGTGACTAGTTCAGGGTCGACCCGGGATGGTTCGTGACATATAAACTTGAGATGCGATCATATTACCATTAGGATTTTTCACTGAAAACTCAAAATCTATTCATTAATGTGGTGATGTGACACCCTTATAAAATTTTTTATATATAAAGGAGTTGGTAGAAGATGAATAAAAAAAAATATTTTCACTTATATCATAGATGATATTTGTACCTTTTTCCACATCACTTGGAACTTCCACTTAGTTTGTATTAATTCTACATGCTTGGCCTTATCCCCTTATATTATTCTATGGTAAGTTCCCTTAATACTTAAGAAGCTTGTTTGAATAATTCCACATCTCTTTAAATTTGAAGCAATGGATACCATTGTTTTCTTTATTTTCCTTACAATCATTAACCAGAATACTCTTATATACAAACTTTTAAAAAACTACCATTCCCTTCAAGCATTTTACTGGATGTTTATTTTTATATTTTTTACATGAAAAAAATTAATTAATTCAATTATTATTCTTTGACATGTTCCTTTTTTTCTTAGTGATCAACCGACCTATTCTTTTCTTGATTTCCCTTTAAGATATAGTATCTTGAAAATTATTTCTCTCTCTTAATGTCACTTGATACTATATGATCATAGGAAGAAAAAAATTTCGAAACTAGTTCCATTCAGAGACACAGCTTAATCCTATCAAAGAAATAATCAATATTTATTTCTGGATTATGTATATAATATGAATCATGTCTGGAAAATATTGTAATGTTAACATCATAATATACCAAACTTTCTTCTTCCTTCTAATTTCAAGTGATGAACTTCCTCTCCATTTCATCTCATTATTCTTGTGGGAATTATATCATGAAGAATATGGCTTTAAAAGTTCTCAATTCCATTATTTCTATTTATTTTACCTATTAAATATTTTGGATCAATGATCCCCATTGATCAATATATCATTTAAAGTAATACACTACTAGAATAATGTTTTCAATTTCATTACATCCGAAATCTAGAAATACCTTTTTAAGAAACATAATTCATTGTTTGGGTACCAATATATTAGTAGTTACATTAAAATATGGATTCTTTTTTCTAATTAAGCGATCCAATATAGGTGAATCATGTTGTGGAACAACAACTTGATCCATTCATGAAAGGTTATTTATCATAACTTTATTCAACTACCCTAATATAGCAATGATCTATTCAATTCCAACATTAGCTATATTCATTTTCTTAGCCGGGAAATACCTACATTGTCTACTAGTGTTTATTCACTTTCTTCCTTCAGGAAGAATCATTAAATAATGGTGCACACGGAGTTATTTCATAATCATCATGAATATTGAGCCATAAAATAAAAATCCCTCTAATTATAAAATTTATCAAATATTATAAAGGATTATCATATTTATCATGTTAACTATGTTCATTTAAAATATAGTTCCCAAGTAGTATACAATGATTTTTTGATACCAACTGAAAAAAACCCAAATCCAGTAACCTAAGGCCAATTTATACTTTATTACATTGACATAAGATATAATGGATCATGTCACCAAGGATTGATCAGTTTATTAGTATTGAAGAAATTGATACATACATGATTCCCATATTACAATGGAAATATAAAATATATAACATAAGAAACATTATTTCATCCTTGATGTTATTCATAATATCCTTATTCATATTTTGGGGAAAGGGAAACAAATAAAGGTTGACCTCAGATACTTATTAAGGGTTATATACAATGAATGATATCATATTTATATAAATCATAATCAATATGGAAATGTAAATAACTGAAAATAAATTCCATTCAACCAATTAATTGAGCACAAAATACATCCATGGATAATATCAACACAAAAATATCATGTATAATAACTAATATCTCAATAAATTAAATGATTAATGTTGGATTCCATGATCTCAGACATCATGATATATTTACCATCAAGCCTTTCTCCAAGATGGTCAAATTGATGGGTAGGTATACACAGAAAAACCCATTTAATATGCTTGACCAATTTTTTTTGTCTCACGACACCTATTGATGAATCGAGGGGATATCTATAATTAAGAACCACCCATAAGTGCATTTCCAATGCATTCCTTATATACTAATTGATAAATATAATTTATGAACAACATTCCTTATCAATAAATATATTTATTGAGTAAAGAATAAAAAATATTAATATTTCTCTAGTTAATCAAATAACTTTCATAGTAAAACACCGTATGTAGAAATGGTATATGATTTAGGAAATAATAATATCTATGATATAAAGAACATATATATTTAAGATAAATTTAATGTCCAATTAAAAATTATCACAAGAAAGTGAATATTTCAAGATAAATTTAATGACTACAAAATTAAAAAGAGATAAAATATGACCATAAATTCATATAAAATATAGGTTTTGTAATAAATTCATATCCTTTCGAGGAATATAAACATTAAAATAAGATTTATTAAAAGTTTTTTATTTTTAAAACCATTTAAAACTTGAATAATAAGTTAAATGGGGTAAAAGGTTATGACGGTGGGGAAATCTATTAATTTTGTATACATTAAAAAACATTTCTTCTGATTTTTTTTGAAAATAAAGTCAAAAACCTTTCAGAAAAATTATAAATATTCCTTTTAAACCTTGTAAAAATTAAATAAATACCTTCAAATTTTATCAATAAATCCTTTTAGTAAATAAAAAGTACATTTTTAAAACAATTTTGAAAAATATGGATATAAAATAAAAATATACCCAATCAAAAGAGAAATAATATCGACTTTTATTTTAAAAATTTCAGTTCCCGATTCAAGTTCCAAAGAGAGTAAAAGTTATAAGAAAACATGGAAACTAATTAAATTTCTATATAATAATAAAATATATGTAGTTTATAAATGATATATTATAATATTCCTTTAATGAAAATAAGATCAATCCCAAAAATGAGAATATAAAATAAATTGAGATGAATTTATTTACCTCATTTTTTATTTGCCTCGTAAGTGATTTTAACATCCTATATAATAAATTTATATTTATTATAATTACATAATAGAACCATATACATATCTATAACATCATATATGATCTATTTATAACTTATTATCTCTTATTTATTAATAATCTTTCATTACTATCATTGTTTCGGGTGTTAACTGCTTTGTTTTTCATGAGAATTTTGGTTCGATGGTTCCAATCCTTGTACTTTGATTATGGTTCCATCATAAAAATAATTTTAATAATGATATATATATATATCATATATATTAAATATATATATATATATATATATATGTATTTATATTCATATATTAAAGTTAGAGATAGAAACTTGAATTACGCTTTCCATAGAGATGGTAGGTCATATGTATGCATGAACGTTGTTTTCACTTTTGAAAGATAGAAACAAATTTCAAAAATAATTAACCTATATAGAATCTTTATTATATCATATATATCTTATATAATCATTAAATATATCCTTATTACCACCTATGTAAATCAAAAACAAAAATGAATCACATCGCTTCATAGAGGTGGTAGTCTAGACGTACGCATGAGCGACGTTATCATTTTCCAACATATTGGAAGTCAAGATGGTAAATAAAATATTTTATTTATAGAACCATAATTATTTCATAAATATCATATAAACCCATTAGTTCCATATTTATAAACATAAAAGAAAACGGTCACAGAAAATGAATTACATATCTATGTGAAGATGGTAAGCAGTACGTACGCTCAAGCAGTGTTTTTTACTTTTCATAGGATGTAAAAGATACTAAAAATAGTTGTACCATAATAATTATAACATATTAGTATATTTATAATGAAATATTTTTTATTTTAGGATGGTTATAAAATATTTATATGAAGTAGAAGAAGAATTAAATTTGAAAAGTCTACAAAGATGACGATCTCTTCTTCGGTAGACTTCTTTAGATTCCTTATTAAGGGCCCTTAGAATGATCTTTTAAGAAGAAAAAAACCTATAATATATGAATATATAATTTTAGAAGATAATTTGTAAAGGGTTAATAGATATAGATGGATCAATGTTGTGAAAATAAAAGAGAGAAGGGATGTCCTTTTATAATTGAGGTGAGTGACACATTTCTAATTTTTCAAAGTTTTAAAATATTATTAAGTCATTTTCTGGAATAAATTGATCCAAAATGACTGGTATTTTAATTTTATAAGGTTAATGTATAAATAAAACTAAATATTATGTTTAAGAAAGTTTTTAGTTCATTTTAACCCTTATCTTTTGGTTTAATCCCTTTATTAAATACTTTTAACCTTAGCTGTTGTAATGAATTTTTTGATATTAAAGGGTTATAATTTTATTTATAAAGTTAAAATTATCTCATAAACGGAAAATAGATGATATTTTAGACCATTTATGATCCTAATTTTCCTTTTATAAATATTTTTATGATTTTTAAATAATTTAATAAAATATTATTTTCATAAAATATCATTAATTTTATTTTTTTCAATATCCATTTAATTTGACTTTTGAGGCATCATGATAAAAATGGAATTAAAATATATTCCCTTTAACCATCAATAATAAAGTATTTTTAACTATAAAATTATTTTGGGACCATAATTCATCCCAAAAACATTAGTTTTAATGATTTTAAAATTATTTACTTTTCTTTTTCCACTTCTGGAACATGCACCATGTCCGTGTAGTATATCATTTGAAGTAATTATATAATTACTAAAAATTAGAAATAAATTATTATCATAAAAATAGTTTAATTATTCATAAAATAATCTTTAATATTCATTAAAAACTTATTTTTGTCTTTATCTGAACTTATAAGATAAATTTAAAATAAAAGAGTGACATTTTGTATTTTTCTTTACTTAAAATAATATAAATGTAATTATCACGGTAAAATAGTAAAAAATGAAATATATTTGAATTTACGATGGATATAGTTTAATTAATCTCATCCAATGAAATAAATTCAAGTGTTGGATTAATTTTTAATTCTTTATTACATTATTTTAACCTTAATTACTCAATTTACCCTTTACTGAGGTGATAAATTTTACCATGGTTACTATTAATAATGCATAAAAATAAAAAACAACTATTTACCAAATTTGAACCTCATAATTCCAAACATGGAATTTGTTTTATCAAATTTAAATCATATATGTTTTAGAAATTAAATTAAAAATAATCCCACAAAATTTGATGAAAAACCGTTTTCTTGAAAATTGTGTTTTAAGCCTAAAAAATGACATATATCAAAAATCATATAAAATATTGATCCAAATGTAAATAAAATAGATCCTATGACACCTAAATTAAAAAAAATTGTGAGTCTTTTAAATTTATTTATTTCAATAAAGGAAATGAAATTTTTTAAAAAATCGTTATTTTTCACTATTCACCAAAAAATATTTTAAAAAATAATATCAAAAATTCAACTTAATATAATAATAAAATACTGATGATAAAACTATATCATAATAATATTTTAATAGGTTTTTTAGTTTTGTTAAACTCAGTGTTGTATATAAAGAAAGCAATCAAGGAAATACAATTTTTTAAAGAGGAATATATCATAAAATCTCAGAGTGCTACCACAACTGGTCAAAATGATTTTTATCTTTTAAAATTAACTAAAAAATTGATTCAGTTAATGAATCTTAAAAATGTATTCCTGGAATTATTTTTCTTCCCCTAACAGCCTCAATTAATGAAATTTCTACAAAATAGCATCCCCCACACTTGAGTTCAACTAGGATCGTGTCACTACTTCTAGAGAAGGTTGGATAAAGAATTTAGGTATGTACTTTGGAAGTCTAAAAAGGTTATTTATACTATGGGATAAAAAATATCAGATTTAAATGGTAGTCTAGAAAAAGGGTATTAATTTTAAAAATTATATTTTAAAACCAAAATAATTCCTTAATGATTTTCAACATAAGTACCATAAAACTCAAAGTTTTATAGAAAATTCCAAGAATTCTTGTTAATAAAGAATGGTATAGGTCATTGAATAAGTGAGGTTATTATAAATAAGATGTTGAAAATTGGTTCGAAAGCCTTATATGTTTGTAATTTCAAAAAAAGATCATTATTTCATGGAATGAGATTTAATATCAGTGGTCATTTTATGAATTTTCGAAAAATATAAATATGAAATAAAGTCTATTTTACCATTCATCAAAGTTATGTTTACATGGATCAAATCAGTTCACATATTAGCATAGGTTATAAAAATTAAAAAGGAATTCAATTTCATCTCTAAAGTTTAAAAAAAATACACAAATTGAAAAATAAACACATAGAAAAGAAAGAAAAAAAAATAAATAGAAAACACAAAAATACTAATATAACAAAGGATTCCCCCACTTATTTTTTTTTAATTTCCTCATTGTGCAATAATTCAATTGAAAATTAAAAATAATAAAAATATTTAAAATACAAAATAAATGTTAAAGAAAGACAAAATCTATCTATAGATTTATTCAGTAGCTTCAAGTTGAACCTCGTCCCCTATAGGCTCATGAAAACTCTCTCTAAAACACTTCAATATATTCACATTGACTGTAAATAGAGTATCCTTCCTTGGTTATTTAATTTAGATAGAACCAAAAGGAAAAACATGAGTAATAATAAAATATCTAGACCATTTGGAATGAAATTTACCTAGAAAAACATTAATATAGAATAAAATAACATCAATTGAACTCCTTACTAAGAATCAATTCATCCTGAAAAGTTTTGGTTTTCTTCTTATAAATTCTGGAGTTTTCATAAGCATTTTTTTGATTTTCTCAACTCTTTCAAGTAGAATTTTCCATAATTTACAGATTTAACCAAATTCAACTTTCAACTCTTGGAAGCCCAAAAATATTTACGTTCTATATCTATCAGTAAACTATATTCATTTCCATATAACAGCCTAAAAGGTGAAATTCCAATTAGAGTATTAAAAGCAGTCTTATAAGCCCATAGAGCATCATCCCGTCTTAAAGATCAATCCTTTTAGATTGTGTGAAAAGTTTCCCAAGTATTTATTTGATATCTCTATTTGAAACCTCATTTATTCTATTTATTTTGGGGGTGTTAATGTGTAGAAACTATGTGAAAAAACTCTATATTTTCTCATAAAAGATTTTGATGTCCTATTATATATGTGTGTAGCATCACAAACTAAGAAAAAATATTTTCATTAAAAAATATAGTAACCATTTTAACATCATTTGTTCTAGTTAGAATGTATTCTACCTATTTAGAAACATAGTCAATATCATGTAAAATGTAAAGATATCCAAAAGAATTAGGAAATTGACCCATGGAATCTATACCCCAAACATCAAATACATCATAAAACAAAATGGGTTGTTGTGGCATCCCATTCCTTTTAGAAATATTTCATTGAAATTAGTAGGTTTTATAATCTCTATAAAATTGAATACCATCCTTGAAAATGTTAGTCCAAAAAAATCCTGATTCAAACACCTTTCTACCTATTATTTGGTGGCTAATATGGCCACCACAATTCAACATATGAAAAAATTTAAGAAGTGACTATATTTGAAAATATGGGATGTATCTCTTGACTATTTGGTTACTTCTAAGATGTTATAAATAAGGATCATATCAAATATAATTCATTTTTTCACTCACACACAAAAAATTAAATTATTATTATATCATAAGTTATATATAGTAGAATCCACACAATGTAATGTAGAAAAACAAAGAACATATCTAACATAGTTATATAGGAGCCACCGCAGAATCACTATCGCAATGTGTGCCCATCCTCCACCTACTTCCCTATGAAGATCAAACACTGCTGATCTGGAGAAATACCCTCCTTGTACAGGATCTTTGACTTCATGTTGTCAATAGTGCCCAAGCTCTCCACCTCTAAAGTGATCGTCTTCCTTATTAGGGTTTTCACTAAAATATTTAATTTTTTAATAAGTTTTTTTAAAAAATATTTTTTTAAAAACAGCTTGGTTAAAAATATATTTTGAAAAAACTCCCAAAGGAATCTTCAATGAATACTTCCTTTGGTCCGCAGGTGAAAGGAGGCATCAGCGATGCAGCCTTTCCACTAAAACAAAAAAAATTCAATTTTTTCACTTTTTTTGTTTTGTTTTGTTTATATATATATATATATATATAATTTAGAAGAATTTATCTTCTATTTAAAATCCTATCGTATTTAAATTAAAACAGTATGTATTCTGATAGAAGCTCTTACATAGGGCTCCCTTTTATAAGAGAGGTTACCTTGGAAAATCATTCTATATTTTCGATGTAGGATTTTGGTTCTCCCTTTCCTGCGTAGAACATTATGCATTTCTGATGTGGGATTCTATTTCAAGTGCATGGTTTTATAAGACTATAAAATATAAACTATACTAACAATATAAATAAAACTTATAACATTTATTAAAAATATAATAAATAGTTGAAAATAAGAAAAATCATAAAAATTGTTGATGGATAATAATTTATAAGGTTTCAAAGACACATACTTGAAACTTAAAAATGTTTCAAGTACGTGACTTTGAAAGACTGTAAAATATAAACAATAAGAACAACATATATGAAATATAAAAATGGATTAAACATATAACAAATAGTTGAAAAAAATAATTTCCTAAAAAATGTTGATGGAAAATAATTTATAAATTTTCAAAGACACCTACTTGAAACTTAAAAATGTTTCATGTATGTGACTTTGAAAGTCTATAAAATATAAACTATAAAACCAACATAAATGAAACTTAAAACATGGATAAATAAATAATAAATATCTGAAAATAAAAATAATTTCATAAAAATGTTGATGAAATATAATTTATAAGATTTGAAAAACACCTACTTGAAACTTAAAAATGTTTCAAGTATGTGCCTTTGAAAGCCTATAAAATATAAACTATAAGACCAATATAAATGAAACTTAAAACATGGATTAAACATATAATAGATTATTTAATTAGTTAATTAGTATTATTAATAATTAATTTTATAAGAACTAATTAGCTGATTATTAATTATTAATAATTAATTATATAATAATTAACTAATTAATTAGTAATATAATTATTAAGTATACAATTTTTAATTATTTAATTAGTAATATAATTATAAATTATATTTATTCATTATAATTAATAACTAGTAATTATTAAAAATTATTATATAATAATTAATTAGTTAATTGATAATATAATTATTAATTATATAATAGTTAATTCGTTAATTAGTAATATAACATTAAATTATAATAAGTCATTATAATGATTAATTATTAATTATTAAAAATTATTATATAATAATTAATTATTTAATTAGTAATACAATTATTCTTTATAATTAATCATTATAATTATTCATTATAATTATTCATTATAATTATTGATTAATAATTAATAATTATTAATTAGTTAGTTAGTAATATAATTATTAATTATATAATTATTAATTATATCATAATTAGTTAGTTAATTAGTAACTATTAATAATTAATTATATAATAACCAATTAGTTAATTAGTAATATAATTATTAATTATTTAATAATTAATTAGCTACTTAGTAATATAATTATTAATTATATAATAATTAATTAGTTAATTAGTAATATCATTAATAATTATATAATTAGTAATTATTAATCATTAATTATATAATAATTAATTAGTTAATTAATAATATAATTATTCATTATATAATAGTTAATTAGTTAATTTTTTGAGAAAGATAGAGGAGAGGCCCTTTTTATAATTAGTTAATTAGTAATATAATTATAAATTATAATTATTCATTATAATTATTAATTATTAATTATTAAAAATTATTATATAATAATTAATTAGTTAATTGGTAATATAATTATTAATATATAATAGTTAATTGGTTAACTAGTAATATAATTATTCATTATAATTATTAATTAATAATTATTAAAAATTATTATATAATAGATCAAGATGGATCAACTATGGATTGTTAAATCCATGGCTCCGAATTTTATTAAAAAAAGTAAGAGATACAAGAGAGAAGTGAGGAAAATGTTCATAATGTGCAAAAAACACACCAAAATAAGAGATACATTTACCTCCTTTTGTACCGCCCTTTCCCTTGAGATCCCTCATGAGAGGTCGGGCGATGCCCCAACCCTAATTAAATTGACACTGCCTCCTCCTGAACTGTATCATCCACCTGAGAAACTTGCACAACCGCACTGCAAGGTTGACTACAAGCTTGAGTAGCAGTTATCTCTTAATCACTGCAAGGCTGAACAACCTCCTCTTGAGCATCCTTAACTACACTGCAATGATGGATAGAATACTCCTCCAGAATAGCTTGTAAGGCTCCACTGTAAGGCCGAACAACCTCCTCATGAGCAGCCACAACCTCACTGCAATGTCAGACAACAGCCTCCACCGGAGTAGCTTGTGAGGCTTTACTGCATTGCACCACAACCCCTCTTTAATTGGATCCCACAAAGGACCATCAACAACCATATTTTCCATGACCAGCCCCTTTGAAGACTCTACAGCCTCCTCCGAGACGTCAACAACAACCGAATTCTCTAGAGTCATCCCCATTGAAGACACTTCCCCAGCCTGAGATGGTAGAGAGTAGCTTATTTGGTTACAACAACCTGCATTCTCAATACCCTTAAAATTAAGCATGTCAAAATTTGAATAATTAATCTAGTCTAACACGGAGAAAGAAACCGATGCTATATTTTCTAGGCCCCAACAATTTATCAGTGGTGGGGGACATCCTCTCAACAGAACCATCCCTAGGACATTCATTCAACACCTCAACAGAGTCATCCTAGACATTGACATGCCTAAAGAGATCATCTTTGCCTGACCGAGAGGCATCACCGACACCATCTGGAATCCCCACCAAAGAGGAAGGTTGCTCCTAACCGGAGAGATAGGAAACCATTTGAAGCATATCATCATCCACCCTATCAACTAGCACCTCTTTAGCCTGAGGCGCAACATCAAGATCTCATGATTTCCTAGGTAGTACCATCTAAAAACCATCACTATCAAACAATTTCATCTTACCCTCACCATGAGAAGAAGCCACTGCAACATGGACCATTTCCAAGTCAACTGCATTTTGAATGGTAGCCTCATGATCAGATTCAGAATCATCCAAGTCATCCATGCTTGTTTCAAACTACCTAAGCCACCAGATACTCATAAAATATCCTTATATACCAAAGAACTACCATCCGTATTGTCAACAACAGTCGTGGGATGAGAAGTGTCATGCACAAGAACTACACCAATAGGGGAATCTGTGATTCCCTTCCTAACAACCATAGCAAAGGAGGTTTCAATAACATTGTCATTCTTATTTCTAAAGACCATTTTTCTCCCAGTAGGTCCATTGACAGGTCGAGTTCTCTTGCATTGATATAAGGAATGTCCTAAGGATTTACACTTAGAGCATTAAATATTCCTTATGTATTGTTCAAATGAGTGACCAATGAAAAAAAATGATTTAAAATAGCTGGGAATCCATTCATATTGAATAGATAATTTGAGCTTAAAGTCACTCGCAACAAGAACAACTGTGTCAATAAAATCATGATCTAGATCGACCTCTACCAACACACGAGTGAAATGACCATACCGAGATAACTCTATTTCCTTATAAACCTTGACCGGGGACCCTATGGAAGAAGAAATTTTCTAAAGAATTTCCAGATTCTGAAAGAAAAAATTAATCCCCATTATTCTAATCCACTTTTTTTGGAGGATCAACTAATAGAAAAGGGATCCGAAAGAGGATCCCATTGCTACAGAATGATAAACCAAGGTTTCAAAGGAAGCATGCCAAATCCCCAAGAAAAGTTTTAAATCTCCTGTGATGGAAATACAATATGATACATACCTTTCCTAATCGAGATCAAGCACCATTCATTGAATCCCTATCCCTTGATCAATCGGTCCTTAATTTCATCAAGAGTCATAGGCGAGTCCCTCCGAGAGCCTAAAAATCGAGCAAGAAGAGAAAAAAGACACTCCTTGATCTGATCTTTAAGAATTTGAGGTTTAACCTCCACAAATGCAATAGATCTGTTCTCAGTGATCCGCTTATTCAAGCACTCCTCGAGATGATCCTCAATAAATTTTCATTATAATTATTTAATAGTAATTATTAAAAATTATTATATAATAATTAATTAGTTAGTTATTATATAATTAATTATTAATAATTATTAATTAACTAATTAATTATTATATAATTAATTATTAATAAAATTAATTAACTAATTAAATAATTTATTATATGTTTAATTAATGTTTTTATAAGCTTTCAAAGACACATACTTGAAACATTTTTATGTTTCAAGTAGGTGTCTTTGAAAGCTTATTAATTATTTTTCATCAAAATTCTTTATGAAATTATTTTTATTTTCAAATAGTTGTTATACGTTTAATCCATGTTTTAAGTTTCATTTATATTGGTCTTACAGTTTATATTTTTTAGACTTTCTAAGTTATGTACTTGAAACATTTTTAAGTTTCAATTAGGTGTCTTCGAAATCTTATAAATTATTTTCCATCTACATTTTTTATGTTTTTTTTATTTTGAACTATTTTTTATATGTTTAATCAATGTTTTATGTTTTATTTATATTGGTATTACAGTTTATATTTTATAGTCTTTCAAAGTCACATACTTGAAACATTTTTAAGATTTAAGTAGGTGTCTTTGAAACCTTATAAATTTTTTTCCATCAACATTTTTTATGATTTTTTTGTTTTCGACTATTTATTATATATTTAATCCATGTTTTAAGTTAGATTTATATTAGTATTATAGTTTATATTTTATAGTCTTTCAAAGACACATACATGAAACAAAATCCCACATCTGAAATGCAGAATGTTCTTCACAGGAAAGGGAGAACCAAAATCCCACATCAAAAAATGAAGAATGATTTTCAGGGTAAGCACTCTTATAAAAGGGAGCTCTGGGTGAGAGATTCAGTCATAATCTAAGCTGCTGTAATGGCAGTACTGCTGAATTATAAATAGAAGATAAATTATGCTTAATTTTTTTTGTATTTTGTTTATATATATATATACACACACAAAACAATACAAAATAAAAATAAAAATAAAGATATTTTTTAATTTTTTTTATATTTTTTGGTTTTAGTGGAAAGACGGAATCCCCGATGCCTCCTTTCACCTAATTCCCAAAGGCAACATCAGCGATGCCACCTTTTGGGTATATTTTTAAAATTAATTTTAACCCATCTATTTTTTTAAAAATATTTATATTTTTAAAAACTTATTAAAAAAACTCAATCTGCATAGCTCACTAAAGATGGAGGATATGATACAGGGTTTAATGCTTCTGAATGTTGTAATCAGTAAGGGTTTTTCCATCCAACAGCTGATTCCCAGCAAATATCAGGCGCTGTGGGTCCTAGGGAATCCCCTTCTTATCTTGGATCTTCACTTTCACATTACCGATGGTGTCATAACTCTCCACCTACAACATGATCATCTTCCCCGTTTGGGTTTTGATGAAGATCTGCAATCCTCCACAAAGATGAAGGACTATATAGAGAGTCTAATCTATCTAGATAATATAATCTCCCAACATACGACTGTCCTTGAGTTTCTTACCCAAAAAAATAATCCTCTTATAATCTTTAGAAATACCATCCTTGTCCGCTATCTTCTCTTTGATGTTTTTGATAGGGTTAGAGCTCTCAACCTTGAGAATGATCGTCTTTATCATAAGGGGAATTATTTGGAATTTGTCTCTTAAAATAGTGTATTTTCTACTTAACGGGTTTTATAATAAGTTCTCACTACCCTTATTATCTTTTATTTCCACATAAAATTTTTATAGAAAAAAATCCATCTAAGCAGTATTAGTTTTTTATAATGTTTTTTCATCAGATATATGACTGTAGAATGGCCAGTGAACATAATTACATGAGATCCTAGAAAGTATCATATAAATTTCTCTAAACAAAATAATAATGTCTATCAACTCCTTTTTAGTGGTTGTGTAATTATTTTGTGCTGAATCTAGTGTCCTAGATACATAAGCTCTAACATGATACTTCTTGTCTACTCAACACAGAAAAACCCCTAGGAAATATTATGTTGCATTAGTCATTAATTAAAAAATTAGATCCCATATATGTGACTAAATAATGGGTGAGGATACTGACTTTTGTTTTAGTTCTCTAAGAGATTCTAAAAAAATATCATCAAAGACAAAACTGAGATTCTTTTTGAAAAAATCTAGACTATGGTAGGGTTGACCTACTGATTTTTTTATAAATCTTATATAAAACCCATCATGGATAAGAAAATATCTCATTTCCTTCACTATTTTTGGGTATTTAAATGATGAAATTATGTTAAAATTATACTAATCAACTTGGATTCCATCCGTAGAAACTAAATGTCTAAGAAAAATTACTTTATCCACTATAAAATGGAATTTTTCAACATTAAGAATAAGTTTTTTCTAAATAGAGTTTTTTGAGAACATTAGTAAGAATCTTAAAAAAAATCTCAACATATGATCCATGGTCTATAAAATTATCCACAAAATATTCCATATAGTTTTCTAAAAACTCCTAAAAAATACCAATCATACAACTTTGAAAGGTTCTAAAATAAGTACACAATCCAAAGTGTATTCTCTTGTAAGAAAAAGTAATAAAGGGATTGTTAAAGATTGTTTTTTCATGATATTATGGTGAAATGTTAATTTGAAATTATATTGAAATAAATCAAGAAAATAGAAATGATATTTCTCTTTTAGTATCTCAGGAACTTGGTCGAGAAATGGGAGAGGAGAGTGATCGTTCCTAGTCACATGGTTTAGTTCTCTATAATCTACACACACTCTTTATTTAAGAAAAGGTTTTCTTAAGATTAAGGGTGCATGTGTGTTAAATAATTCATCTATTATATATAACACATAAAAATCAATTGGGAAATATATATCCCTTACATGTACCAATATATATTTAAAAAATATAATAGGTTTGGCAATGATTTGGTCGGCTAATTGGATCACAATTCTAATAGGTTTTAGTTCTCCAACCTGTAAAGTTGAGTAAACATAACGAGGAAACACATTTATGGAATCTCATAAATCTAAAATAACATCTTGAAATTCATACCCCCGTATAATTCATGCAACTATAATGGTTCCTAGATCTTTGAATTTTATATATAGGTGATGATAAAATCTTGATGTAACATTACTCCCAATGTTCATTTTTTCTCATCCCTTGTATTTCCTTTTATGAGAGAACATCTTTTTAAAAAATTTAGCATATTATGGAATCTGTTTTACTACATTCAATACAAGAATATTAATTTAAAATTCCCTAAATGTAGCTAAGATATCATTATCTAATTCACTCTCATCAATCTTTTCAACTGATGCAATGCCCCTTGTGTAATGTCTATGTTTTTCCATATAAATTCTTTGAATAAATTTATAAATACTCTCAAGACTAGGCTCTAATACGACACGTAAGTTTGAGGCCCAGTGAGCTAGAAATTGATGTTTGAAATATAATAAATATATTAATTACACATGGATGCAGTTTTCTTAAAAAAGTGGAATAAATCACAAATAGGGACCCATATTTGAAATATGAGTCCACCATTGAGTTTGTAGCATGGGTTTTATACTAAGTGTGACATAATATTTGTTAGTGTCAGATGTTTGAGAAAATGTTTTTTGTGGTCGTAAAATGAATTAATTATACTTAATTATTTTATTTTATTTAACTGATGCAACGACCTGATCTTCCTTTATTTATATATTCTTATAGAAAATTCTTATGGTTAGCCGCATGACCCTGATAATTGGGAGAGTATTGGAGGATTCCATAGAGAATGATGATGATGGATTTCAGATCATTAATTCCAATATAAATTGAGGGTCTCACCAAGAACTATGAAACAAAAGCGTTCTTCATCATAAATCTATCCATATTGAGATAGGATGTTTGTTTTATTTTGATTTATCCCCATTTTATTTTTCCTATGTAGAACACAAATCAATCAACTAATTAATTAATTCATGGATTAATATTATTTTGGGTATGAGTTAGATATTATCTTGTACTGTGGATTTATTTTTTATTGATTATTTATATCTCTTAATTCATCATTATAAAAAAATGAATCGAGAAAAACATGAACATTGGACAAGGTATGTTCCTCATGTTTTTATTTCATGCATTTCTTCCTCCATTCATCATTCATTCATCACTGACATTTTATTTGTCTTTTGGTTCAAAAAATAGTAAGTAATCAATCATTCCACACCCATTTATTAGTTCAACAAATTAATACCATAGAAATGGGTTTGGATTGATGATGGTATTGAGATAAGATGATAGATTGGAACAAAATAAAAGTTCTTCACATGGGTTTTGGAATTCGAATACCGAGAGATTTGATAAAAGGTTTTTACTATGAAAATTGGTTGTCAGATTCTAGTGAGATGTGACTTCAATGCTCAACTGGACCAAATACATGTTTTCCAGCATGATTCCCAGACAAATAAAAGCTCGAAGGAGTAGAATTCAACACATTAAATGGTTCTATAGGTTTTAGAAAGACCTGATATACATGGTGTGTAATATGGGAATACACACTGTGTTGGCCCCTACTACGGTGTTAGGGGTTCCACAAAGAAGTTAATTATCACACAGTGTGTGAAACATGTCACATGACATGTGATCTGATCAAGAAACTCAACATTTTCTATGGGAGAACACATGCAAGCACAGGTCTAGGAACACAACCAGACCAGGATTACATGGGCAGAGCCATGTACTTGGACACAACAGAGCACATGGCCATGGTCAGGTTTACACAGACATGAAAAAAGGAATGGTCTGTAATGCAAGGTAGACCTAGTGCGGAAGTGACATGCTATGTACTTCTTCAAAGATGGATTGGATACCTTTTTCCCATCAGTCAGGAAAAGTTTTTTTAGGGTGTTCTCCCTTGAGCCTTTCCAAGAGGGTTTATTATGGAATTGTGTCCTATGTAAAGGATGGTGATCCCCTATGATACCACACTATCACAACCCGACCCACTGATGCTTTCCTATCTAGTGATAAGCCAAGTGTGACTACCCCAAGCCCGCCACCAATAGGCCAAGGGATGGAAACCAACTCCATGTAGGCATGAAACTCACATGGGAGGTGTTAGCCATGGAGATACTGACCGTGAAACCCTAAATACTTAGATATCCATTGGATGTTCTTCTAGTAAGTTTTCTAAAGGTGGAGAGTGCATTATTGTTTTCACAGGTTGCACGATGGTACCAGTGATGTTGTGGGAGGATGTTCAAATAAGGTTTCATAAATATAATTTAGTGGTACATCCATGTGTGGAAAAGATGTACCATGACCTCCAAAGTTTGTTGTGGTGTCTAGGGATGAAGAAGGGAGTTGCCGAGTTTTTCTCTCAATGTATTACTTGTCAGAAAGTGAAGGTAGAGCGACAAGTTCTAGTGGGTTTAGCTCAACCCCGTGAGGTTCTTGAGTGGAAGTGGGATGAGATATTTATAGACATTATGATGGGGCTTCCACAGACATCTAGATGACATGATTCCATCTGAGTGATCATAAATCAACTCACCAAGTCATCCCAATTACTAGCTATCTGAGATCATAACTCAGTAGAGAGATTGGGATGCCTCTAGATCTTGGAGATAGTCCAACTACATAGAGTTACCTCGATGATCATTTCTAACTATGATACTCACTTCTAATATCTATTATGTATTTGATTAATAGAAGCCTTTGGGACTCAATTGCATTTGAGAATGAAATTTAAACCCCATAATAATGGCCAAACTAAGAGGACCATTCTGGTCCTAGAGGATATGATGCAAGATTTCATGTTACATTTTTTCCATAGTTGGAAGGATCACTTACCATTGGTTGAATTTGCGTAAAACAACATCTACCATCCACCATAAGAATGATATTCTTAGAGACCTTATACGGGCAACCTTGGAGGTCACCACTATGCTATAATGACCCAAGAGAGTTAGCACTTATGGGACTAGAGTTGGTTCAATCCCTGATAGAGAAGGTGTAGATCATACACCAATGGATGAGGACTTCATAGATCTACCATAAATCTTATTTTTTCTAAAAAAATATGTATTTTGAGTACGAGTATAGAGACCCTGTGTTCCCAAGTGTCTCACCTCGGTGTGGGTTGCAGATATTTGTTAAGGGCGACATGTTATATTTGATATTCATTGTAACTTTACATATATTTCCTTGAGTTGGTGAGGTGGAATAATTCTTGAATCTACCCCCATAATTGGATGAGGTACATGACATCTTACACATGTCTCATCTAAGGAGGTACATGCATGAAATTTCACATATCATAGTTTGGGGTGAGCAAAACATCGAGGATGAAGCTACTTTGGAAGAGTACCCAGTAGATATTGATGATTTTCAGGTGATGATTCTCCATGGGAGAGAAAATCCTTTAGTGCATGTCCAGTGACAACATGAGAATCTTCAAAAGAGTACCTATGATTGGGAGACCCAAATGAATGTTTAATACCAACATCTCTTTGTGTAGTATTTTATTTTTCTTTTTTGAGATATAAATACCTAAGGTGTAGAGAATATAACATCTCTTTTTTTATAATTTAAAGCCTTCAAATATATCAAGTATTATTTTAAAGACCATTTTCTTAGATGACACGTGATTTTGAGTCCTGGTGAGCCCGAAATTTATGTTTGAAATATATTAAATATATTAATAGCATGCACACATAGTTTTTATAAAAAAGTATAATAACTCTAAAACAGGGTATCATATTAAAAATCTGAGGCTTCTATTGAGTTTAGAGTGTGAGTTTTAACCTAGGAATGAAATAATCTTTGTCAGTGTCAGGAGTTTGTGAAAAAGTTGCATCAGGTGTAAAATGAATGAATTTATTTATTTAACATAAGTGAAAAAATGAACATATATTCCTCTATTTAAACATACTTATGGGAAATTATCAGGGTTAGCCACATAAACCTGATAATTGAGAGAGATAATTGGAGGAAGCCTTGGCGAACAACGATGATAAATCAAGGATCATCCATGCCAAAAAAAATCGAGGATCTCACCAGTGACTATGACAAAATTTATTTCTTAATCATCAATCAATCCATCTCTATGTAGGACAATTTTTATGTGGATTTATCCTCGATTTATTTTTCCTTTGAAGTATTCTAATCAACCAACTAACAAATTGATGCACGGATTGATCTTATTAAGAGTATGGATTAGATATTATCCAGTATTGGAGATTCATTTTTATTTATTATTTTATCTCTTTTTTCACCATTGAAACAATAATGAATCAAGTTAAATAAGAACATTGGTTGAGGTCTATTCCATATGTTTATGTTTCATGCATTTCTTCCCCTATTCTTCATTATTTCATTGTCGACGTTCACTTTGTTTTGTGGTTCAACAAATACCTGATAATAAATCATTATAAACTTGTTTCTTAGCTCAATGGATTCATATTACAGATCTAGGTTCAGAGTGATGATGATATTGTGCAACAATGATGGATCGAGACCAGATCTATGTTCTTCATGTGGGTTTCGATCTATAGTGATTGGGAGATGGGAATGAAGGTTTTTCTTGTTCTAATTGGTGGTCAAATTTTGGTGAGTGGATATGATGATGGTCAACCAGACCAGATCCCTATTTTTCATCATGATTTGTGACTAGATTGAAGCCCAAAGGAGAGGAAAATGATGTATGGAATGGTTCCTTAGGTTTTGAAAAATCTTGATATACCCAGAGTGTAATCTATGAATACACAACATGTGTGGACCCACTATGATTTTAGGGTTTTTTCCGGGGATATAAGTATCTCATTGCTTGTGACATGTCTCACGTGACATGTGATCCGATCTAGAAGCTTGGAGTGTTCTCTGGGATCACACATCATGGCACACGTCCAGACCGGTAGTACACGAGTAGAGTCGTGTACTTGGACATAGCTAAGTGTGTGGGAACAAATAGGTGTGCATAAACAAGGACATGGGAATGGGTCGTGATACATGATTAGACCCAGTGTCGATGAGGCATGCCATGTACTTATAGTACACACCATGTAGTTCATCAAAGATTTATTGGAGTCCTTGTTCTCATTAGTTGGGACAAGTTTCATTAGGATGTGTTCCCTTGATCCTTTACCTAAGGGTTTATTATGGAATCATATCCTATGTAAAAGGATATTGATCATCTCAAAGTAACTTTAGTCTAAAATAGAGTTTTTGGAATCCTTCCATGAGGCATGGAGTGATATCCTCTATCATCATCATTTTTCCTAGGTGGGGTTCTTAGAATCATTGGGTCTAACACTATGTGGGTGTCAATCCCCTACTTAGTAGGTTAATAAATATTGGGTTTTTGGTATACCCCATGACCCAAGGTGTGATACCCATCTATGTATCATTCTATTTATACTTTAAGCATGTATTTTTTATGGTGATACCCGATGAGAACAACATCTCAGATAGACACCATCAGTGCTATATAACTTGTGGAGTGTATTCTCCTGGATGAGAATTATATGGAGCCTTTGAGTAGGAATTCTAGATTGGAAAGACATTTGTGACATTACCTTGAGATGGTGTGTTTACTATGATCATATCTATATATTCTTGTTATGTGTGTTTTTTTAAATCTCTCATTTGGTGGGTTATTCTAACCTTGGTTGTAATTTTGATTAGGTTGGAAAGACATGGATTGATTTTTTTTATAGAAATGGACTTCCTAGAATTAAAACATTATAATATTTAGAAGATTCTTTCATTTTAGGGTATTTATAACTAAAGTGATATTTTGAGGAACATATTCCATACTTAATTTGAGGTTGGAAACCTATTTTAGATTGGGTTAGTTTTAGTGAAGTGTTATAAAATATCATGGAACTCACCATAGTAGTAATATAACTAAGTTAAATCAAATCATGGTGTTTTTATAAATGGAAGGTAGAAATTCTTGGGAAGATTTCATATTAAGATGACACCTAGAACGAAACTTTTAATAACTTTAGGTTATATTAGAAATAAGGTTTCTAGAAGAATAAGGGGGTTTTATCAACCAAATATCAACCTAAAACAACAATTATCATGTTCCTAAAAGTAATAAAAAGTCCCTCATAAAGATTTTTAATAAAAAATTCATCACTAATTTGATAGTGAGGGAAAATAAAACATAGAATTATATATATCTCCCATGTTTCACATTGAGGTTTTTGAATTTGAAACATTTATTTTCTAATTGCAGTTATCCTATAAGATGGGAAAAATTTTCATGAAAATTTTTCTTTAACTCATTCTAATATCTAATTAAAATGGATTTTGAATTAAAAAACCACTCCTTTTCCAATACTTCCAAAGATAAAGGAAAATCTATATGTTTTATTTGATCTCTATTAACTCTCTATGGTTTCCTATTAACAAAAATATAAATAAAGTATTATATGCATTTTTGTGGGTCCTCCCTTAGAAGTCTATTGAATTTAGGAAATTGATGAACAAAACTAAATTTAATTTCAAAACCAGTAGGTTCCTATGATTATTCTATATTTTGTTTATTGGATATATTCATATAATGAATCCAATTTCTAAAGTGTTCTGTTATTGACCATGGAAATTTCATGTTTAATAAGTTATTTATTTGGTGAGTTTGTAGGTTTATAACTAGAATAATGGGTCTTAGATTGTTCTATAGATTCCAAAAAGGGGTTTGAAATTCCTAATCCTTAACTATCATGGCTATGGAATGGTAAGTCCTATCAATTTCAAGGTCTAAGGTCCCTAAATTAGTCTTTAAACTTTTGGTTATATGAAAAAATTAAAAAAAGTAAACAAACTCCCTCATAATGAAGCTAGTTGAAATTAGATATTTTTAGTTGTTCTCTGTTCAAAATTTATCCCCAAGGAATTTAGAATAGCATTCCCCAAGGTTGTCTCTCAAGAAGGTTGAAACAAAGTTCAAAACTGCCACTTTTTATTGTTTTTTAATAGAAAAAGGAAAATTAAGATTTTTGGAATTTGTATAATAATAAATAAAGATAAAAAAATAATTAAAATAAAATGAGAGTGAATGTTAGAAAATAAACTAGATTTAATTGAAAATATGTATTAGATCAACTTAAGGAAAATAATATTGAACTAGCATTGACCCTTAGAAACACCCTTCTTTATTTTCAAAAAATTTCTCTTATATGAAATATTCAATCCACACTCAAATGCCTCAAAGTGAACACCTAATTCTATTTGAAAATCATAAAAAAAATTGGTATGAGTTTTTATCCTCCTATGGAAGTGATTTAATTACAAAAATACCTCTAAGAAATTAATCCCGATCAAAAGTGTTATACTCATAAAAAAGACATTTTCTAAGAAATTTAAATAGAAAAAACAATTATCTTACTTTATAAATAGAACAACCCTTAAAAACAAAATTATAATAGAAATATATTTTAAAATAAATACAATAATATTTATTCAAGAAAATATTTTCTAGAAACATTTGAACATGATATATGAAAAATGATCTATGACTCATAAGGTGTTTTTTCAGGTCTCTACTAGGTCATAGTTTCCTCTAATTTAGCTTGAAATGGCTAAAGAGGTTGTTGGATCCATTGCTCCTTGCTTCTCTATACCTAATCAATCACTGGTTTTGAACTAAACTCCTTCCTTTACAGAGATAATGATCTTCTCCATCTCTCACAGTGGATTGAAATTTTCGTTTAAATAAGAAGAATCTATAAAAATATTGAATTTCACTTGGGGAAGGTTCCATGTATGCAATAAATTCTCAATATATTTCTTTATTGGTGATAGTAAGCTTTATATATTCTATGAAATTATTTCATAACATTTAACCTTTCCATATTCCCTATTTTAATTTATTAGGTCATCAGATATAGATATAATTATTTAATGGGTTGCGGTGTGGATGTAATATCCACGATGTAGTTCTTAAGAGAATTTATGTCTCAATTTACTTGAACCTTTCATGAGATGATTGAATTTATCACAATATAGTATTTACTTATTCTCTCATGATAAAGATATAAACTTCTTTGTGGTGTGGGAACTTTAAAAATGGTCGTAACTCTAAAAACTCATCGAAGCCTCTTTGTGGAACGACTAATATTCAATGGTGAAATTGGGTATGATTATTTGATTTTTCATAATAAAATATCATCAATTATAACTTGGATGAATTCATAATGTATATAATCTTACGTATCCTCTTCCACATAAAAATATATTATGTATAAACTTAGAAAAAATTTCTATAAGTATAAAATCACACATATTCCTATAATTCCCAAAAAATATTACACATACTCTAATGAAAAAGTTTAAAAAATTGTGTATCATAAATTCTTCCAAAAAATATATTACACATCCCCAAAATATTACAAATCTCTAGGAAAAACTTACACATATTCATTTATCCTCCAAGGAAAAGAAAATTATATTATCAAACATCCAAAGATGCTACATATCACTCTAAAAATATTATGCATCTAAAAAATATCTTATAAAAATCTATAATTTTTCTCATTTCCTAATCTTCTACTCAATGATATTATGCATAGCCCAAACAATGTTTCACATAGAACTTCTCTATATTAGAAAAAGAAAATATCATAAGTAACATCCAAATATTTTATATATCACTAGTAGTGTTAATACGTTTCTATTTTCCACTGATTTCAAAATATCATATGTATCAATTATAATATGTTACACAACTCAGAACTTTTTCAAGAATCATTCCACCACTTATAAAAATTTATTTATGAAAAAAACTAAACAAACCAAAATTTTCATAGACACATCCAAATTTCTGAGTAGCTACTTCATAATGAAACTTCTACCTCAAAAAACAAATTAAATGTTTGGATTTTTACTGATAATTCCCAAAATGAATAACAAAATTATAACTCAAGAATTAATCATTTTTCATAATTAAGTTCAAGATATCCCTAAAACATCAAAATGATACAATTTTCCTTAAAAATGAAAAAAATGGTGGGGATTAAATCATTGAAATGAAAAGTAAACATATTGAAAATATGAGCTCTATCACCAAGAATTGTGGTCTTTTTAAGTGTTGACAACATTTGAGTAAGGATCTCCATGAATGGTACCAACCATTGATCTCCCCCAGAATCTAGCTATGGGATCACCTATGTACTAAAATAGGGAGGCTATAAGCATGCTCCTCTAAGGACAGTGGACTATGACACCAGTGAAAACTCCTTCTCTCTTACATAATCTCTTACACTCTCTCTTTCTCTAGAGTAACTAAAACAAAAAATAAAATTAATGGAGAAGTGTCAAGGACCCGAATAAGCTACGTGGAAATGATGATGTAATTCCAAACAGGGAGGTGATGTAAAAATCCTCAATTGAGGTAAAATATTTAGAAAACTATGATTATCTCATCTAAAACCACCTCACAGCCAAGGACCAATGAGGGTGGAAACATTAAGGTCAAAAATAAAAGGAACGGTAAGGAAATATATCAAGCCAATAAAGAAACACACAAATATGAATTCATAGATATCAGATATAGAGTAATAAGTAACTCACAATTAAGTCATGGGTGAAATAATAACTGGGAAGTATGACCAATGAAGGCCTAGTATAAGACCCAAATCTAGTCAGTAAATCCCATAGGTATTAAGATTAGTATGAAAATTAGAATATAAAGTAAATGAAAAATAATTTTCATGGAATAGAGAAAATACTTGTAATTGGATTTATAATAAAACATTAAAACTAATAAGGAATTTGTTTAATTTTGAAATCAATATAAGCATAAAAATTAATAATATAAATGAGTTCAATAAAATTTTACCCATTATCTTAAATACATAAGGGATAGTTTATAAATACATGGGATGCTTAATATTCAATGGGGTGATGATATTAAATAAGGAAAATGGTTTAATATTGAATAATAAGAAATCCATTAGAGAATTTGATAGTCAACATTGGTCATTAAATCTTAAATGAGGCGTTAGGAAGGAAGATCAATGTTTCCATTTTGGAAAGATTGTACATTAGAGATGAAATAGTTTAGAATAATCGAAGGAGTTAAATAAACTCAATGTAAAGTCAATGTTTAGTGATAATGTTATAGAAATAAGTTATTCTTTATTGAAAGGTATATGATACCAATGATATATATTAAAAAATTATAAATATGTATAGGTTTTCAAAAATTAAGGAAGAATTATTGAAAGAATATTGAAGTTATTATTCAAATAAAGTTGAAAGAGTTGTTTCTGTAGAGATATGGAATAGAAAATATTACCTCAAGATTGAAATATTTTAAAATTAAAAACTATTATGAATAATTTCATTTCATTTTCCCTTATGCTACAAGGGAATTATATTTGTAAATAATAGTTGTTATTAAAGTGAGATGATAGTTTTGTTACATATGGTTCATAATTTGATCCATTATATGACATGGTATGAAAATAAAGGATAAAATGAGATTTATCCTAGATAAAATTGTTTTTATCTATACTATTTGTTAATATACAAAGGAAAGAGTTACCACCACACATTAGTGATATATTTTAATAAAGAAAGATTTTATTTTTAGGATATTTATCTTTACACATAAAAGTATATATAATATTTGGTTATAAAGTTCATTTGTTAAATATTATCATTAAAAAACTATTATTTTCCTTATATAAAACAATTTGGGATTTAAGAATATATACTGAGAAAATATAATTTATAAGAGGCTAGTGAGAGAAAATTTGAGATTGGGAATTTTTTGAAAGTGTAAAAAATAAGTGTTGATAGTAGTTTAATTGAAAGGGAAAGTCACTTTATATCCTAAATCTATTTAGGATATATTATAAAATAAATATATTAATATAAAGATTTACATTTAAATTTGTCAAAATATTATTTCAATTAAAATTTGGAATTTTATGAAGAAATTATAATATGATGAAAATATAAATCTTAGAAGAGTTTTAAGTATTTAAAAACAAAAAATTTCAATAACATTGTAACATCAATTTTTTGTGAAGAAGAAATATTTAATATAATGTTCTAATATTGAACATGAGGATTATAAATCCTTAATCTTTCAAGTATTCAGATATTCTTTCTTCATATATGTTATCTCACTAAAGGGGTTTTTAATAGTATTTATCACATGGTCACATGGTCACATGGATATGTGTGAAATATTACATGATATGTAACATGTTTAAAAATAGAAATAAAATATAGCCAAAATATTTATCTTTGATATATTAATATTACATACATTAAATATTGGTACTTATATATGGGTTTTTCAATATTTTTAAAGTTGTTTATAAATTTTTAAAATGTTTTATGTTAGAAAAATGAATATTTTATTTAAAAATTCATTCAAATGGGATACAAATTTTATGTAATTAAATGCTAATTAACCCCTAAAAGTATGAAATTGAGTTATCCTTAATAAATGGTCATCATGTAGTTCTGTGTTTTGTGATAAAATGTAAATATTATCATGAGTCAAGGTTTGTATAGAGATATTGAGTTTTATTCATGAGGCACAAGATGAGTACTATGTTATGGATGAAACATTATGTATATAGCATCCCACCTTTTTATCACATAAACTTTAATTACATTTTACAAAACCGAGGATCTTTAAGGTTTAGTGTCTTGGAAACCAGGAACTTAAAACATGAAAACAACATAAAGAATTCTTCTTAAACACTTGAAAGGCTTCTTCTCATGTTCACCCTAGGCTCATTTCTGAATCTCATAACCTGGGGACATACATCAAAAGAAAGGGTGAGCAGAAGGCCCAGCAAGGGAAACAAGTGAAACATTTTACATATGAACTTGGAATACATCAATAAAGTCATGAAAAAAACTTTAAGGCATGAAAATGAAATCATGAGGCATATCATAAAAAAAATAAAACTTTTTCATAACTTGAAGATGTGGCTACATCATTTAACATAGACAATCATGAACATATCACCAAGGTCCATCCCCAAGGTGTCATTTTAAAATTACCAAGGTTATTCACCAAGGTATCGTGAAAATTGTAATCTCTAGTGGTTACATCATTACCCAATGCATTGGAGCGCTATCAGGGCGCACCCTTAAATTTGCCTTTATTATCATGTGAGCCACATATATCATCATCAAACATTTCATAAATAACCCACATAGCATAAAATAAATGGGTTTCATTTCATAATCATAACGTTTTAAAAACTGCTTTAAAGACATGATCTTTACGTCACTTTAAACCCACGGAAAGGGAAAGTGGGTCTCATGTATGTAAATCCCAGAATTTAAAATGGAACATTTTGATATATATGTGAATACCCTTGTATAAATAAGAGCTTTGAGTATTCACTTTATAACACAAAATAATTTTTGAGAAAAGAGAGAGGCATTTTGAGGGGAAAATTCTGCAGCATAACGGCTAAGTTTCGGGGTTTTAGAAAACATTGAAATGAGAGGGGACATGGGTCACCCACTCATAAATGATCCATAAAACAGTAGGGTGAAGGAATAAGAAGGACATATGGACATGGTAATGAAATTTTAGGGACATACCATTTGAAATGAAAAACATGGAAGAAAAAAAAAGTTTAGATTTCTCTTATGAAAATTCGGCAGCCTTACGGCGTCACTTAACTTCAAAAGAAAATGATTTGACAAGATCAAATAGGGTCCCTAATCATATGATAATAAGAGATCAGTATGATTGATATATAGATAATTCCCCAACATAAAAAAAAGGAACTTGAAAGAATTGACATGAAAGTAGAACTTCAAAACGAGAAGGGTGAAGAACCACTTAAAAATTCGGCAGCCTAACGGCGCCACTTAAAACTTCAAAATACTGAATTGAAGCGATCAAATGGGGTCTCTCATCATATGAACATAAGAGTCCAGTTTGATAGATATAGAGATCATACCCCAATATAACAAAAAGGAACTTGAAATAATTGACATGAAAGTAGAACTTCAAAACGAGAAGGGTGAAGAACCACTTAAAAATTCGGCAGCCTAACGGCGCCACTTAAAACTTCAAAATACTGAATTGAAGCGATCAAATGGGGTCTCTCATCATATGAACATAAGAGTCCAGTATGATAGATATAGAGATCATACCCCAATATAACAAAAAGGAACTTGAAATAATTGACATGAAAGTAGAACTTCAAAACGAGAAGGGTGAAGAACCACTTAAAAATTCGGCAGCCTAACGGCGCCACTTAAAACTTCAAAATACTGAATTGAAGCGATCAAATGGGGTCTCTCATCATATGAACATAAGAGTCCAGTATGATAAATTTAGAGATCATACCCCAACATAATAAAAAGGAACATGAAAGACTTGAATGAAAATAGAACTTGAAAACGAGGAAGGTGAAAGAATCCCTTAAAAATTCGGCAGCCTAACGGCGCCACTTAAACATTCTTAAAACGAATTGATGAGAGTAAGAGGGGATCTCTCATCATATAAACATGAAAGGGAAGTAAGAGGAATATAAAAGAACATCCTCTCACATAAAAACATGGAGCATAATAGGAATGACATAAAAGAGATTTCATGAAAAGAAAGAGAGGGGTCGGATCCCTTACCTTAAAATGTAACTCTTAAACCTCAAAGGTTGGGACCTTGAGGGCTTGGGGGCACCTTGGGAGGAATCCTTGGGAGGTAATGAGACCAGAACTTCGTTGGGGAAGAGTGGGGAGTCGAATGGATGAGAGGATGTCTTGGTATTTATAGGGAAAGTGAGGGGACAAGGCATTAATGGCAAAGGGACACCTCATTAGTGGTTTTGGCAAAACCATGGGCTTGCCCATGGTATTTGCCCATGGTATTGGCCACTTGGGACACCTCATACCTTATCTCACTATTCATAATTCGAACATATTGATTACAAACTTAACACATCATTTAATGATGTCATTAAACACCCGTAACTTAAAAACTGTATTTTCACTATTCATCAAAAATTCAATTTTCTCAGAATAATCCCAAAATCTCACCTTAACCAAATATCAACGCTCTGATTAAAAATATGAACTCCATTTTATAAAAATAATTTTCTAAATATTTTTAATTTAATTTTTAAATAAAAACACTATTCATCGAAAATTCATTTTTTCAGAAAAAACCCCAAAAATTACCATAACATAATATCGATGCTCTGAGTTCAAAAATAAAGTCATTTTTATAAAAATAATTTTCTAATTATTTTTAATTAAATTTTTAATTAAAAAACACTATTCACCCGAAAAAACTAATACTTGAATAATAATTAATGAAACTGTTATTTAACTATTTTATTGAATCACATTACTTAATCAAGGTGCCTAGATTATTTTAAAACTTTCTTTAAGTGAGATTACTAATCCATTTGGTCATATTACTAATCCTAATCATAAAATCACTATTCATAATTTACTATTCATCAAAAATCAAGTTGATCTTATTAGACTCTAAATTTCGTACTGAATATAATTGTAGAAGACCATTTTTCGAAAATCATTACACATTTTTAATTATTTAAGGTTTACACAACCATTTTTAAAATATCCTTTTTCTAAAATTCATCAAAAATATGCATACAATATTTATCCGGTCATTTGAAAATTCATAAACATCATCATAAGAAGAAATCCAAATTTTTATTTAAAAAAAGGATTACACAAGGCAATTACGGTCTCATTACATAACCCCTTATAATACCAACATAGGACCTAAGAGTAAGGTGTGCTAGGGTGATAGAATTTTGGGGCGGCTCAGTCAACATTGCCCGAGTAGTAATTTCTATCAGTTTGAACTTCTCGCGAAGGCGATTCCGTTCTAGCTTCACATGATGAAGTTCGGCTTGGATTTGGTCCAGAGCAAAGCCCAATGGTGCTACCTCCTTCCCAATCTCTGTTAGATGGGCTTCGATCGGCCCAAGGCTACTAGGTGAGGCCATAAAATCTTCTTTCTATAATAATTAACCAAGATTACTTAAATTTAGAGACAATAATCAAAACATTTTGTTCACGGTGGTCATATTGATCGATGGTCATATAAAACTCAAAAACCAATGGTCTCATTTTATTTATAATCATGTTTATCAAATAAAACATTTTTTTTAGTATAAAAAATAACACATGAAATTAGGAAACAAGATTTATTCAAAATTTCGGGTCGTTACAATCTTCCCCCCTTAAGAAATTGCGTCCTCGCAATTTTTTTAAATTGGGTTTTGAAATTTCATTGAAAGTCCCACATCGGAAAAAGAGTCAGTAACACCATTACTTTAAGAGAAAGAAAAGGAAGTACAAAGGCCACCCGAGTTAACCCACACTCGGGTTCCATGTAGGAAAACATGGACATGGAGGAAAGAAACAAAGGGTCAGTTCTGAGAGAGAGTGATAGAGAACATGATTAGGAGAAAGTTAACCATGAGAAAATCCCAAACTTATGATGTGTGTAAACGGTCTTTGATTACCTAGTAGGAAACGTAAACCAACAACATTTTTGTTTTACGTTTCTTTTCATAATTTTGAGGATTTCATTTACTACATAGAACAAAAACATAAGAAAATATACCTACCTTCAAGTAGAGTTTCATCCTTTAACAAGTCCCTACCAACACTAATCTTTTCGCCAAATGATGAGAATTCAAAAACACTTGGTCTCATAAAAGCACAAGAATCATCTTCTATAGAATCACATAATCTACAAAAGATTAACTATCTATTTCTTCTATCTTTAAACATTATCCCAAAAAACAGAAAGGTTAAGGTAAAACAACTCTTCAAAAAGAAAGAATCCCATAGGAATAGAACTTACTTTTAAATCTTCAAAGTTCCATGGTACTACCCAACGTTCATCATAGACCACTCCATAAATAACGGTCCTTAAAATTCCTCAAAATAAACCAAACTAAGATTGAAACCCAAATACAGGAAGGATTTGATAACATAGTCTTCCAAAACAACTTCATTGTTCATCTCCAGACAACATCAACCACTCCTAACATCTTATAACAAAAGTAGCTAACCTAAACATATTTTACCCAAGATAGGTTAATCATTCCCAAAAGTAACCTAAATTACTATAAGTCCACCTTAAATTCATCAATTCTTCAAAATATAAGTCAACCTTACTCCTCAATGACAATACTATAGTAATCTATTTACCTCGATCATATAGGGTCCCCAAAATAGTGAACGCCTTCCAAAATAATAATCATCTTTTAATCCCTAATCATCTCTGACATATTAATACGGAAATTGTCGCATTTCCTATCACATTGGTTGTTGGGACACGTTATTCCATTTCCCACCATTAACTAAGAAGATAAAGTATAATTAGAGGCTTAAATACTTAACCAATAATCATGAAAAGGAACTTAAAGCATATAAGGATAACTTGTAGAAGAAAAGTATACCCTAACTTGTGATCCCCTAGGTTCCCATATAGGTTATCCATGATCATATATTCTTATGTGAATCTTTATTTTATTTTATCTTTGTTCCTTTAATAATGGTTCATACCAAGCTTATGAATTTACCAAAGCATATCCCCCGGGAGTGTCGTAACCAAGAGTGCAGCAAGGCCCGTTGTCGTGTACCAGTTCCCGTTCGAGTCTAGCTCAAAGCGGTGTTTTCGGGTTTTACCCCTATGTACATCTGTGCCAGAGCCACCTCTACCTGCTCGTATCCAGACAGGGATGTATTTGCTTGGCAACCCCTTACTCAATACTCACCAAAATACCAGGAAGATTTCCTATATTAAACTTTTCTATAGGGTTCCTCCTAGAGTTTTCATATCCTAATTTCCACAAATAACTAAACCATCCTTTGATACCAACTATAGCATCCCACCTTTTTATCACATAAACTTTAATTAAATTTTACAAAACCGAGGATCTTTAAGGTTTAGTGTCTTGGAAACCAGGAACTTAAAACATGAAAACAACATAAAGAATTCTTCTTAAACACTTGAAAGGCTTATTCTCATGTTCACCCTAGGCTCATTCCTGAATCTCATAACCTGGGGACATACATCAAAAGAAAGGGTGAGCAGAAGGCCCAGCAAGGGAAACAAGTGAAACATTTTACATATGAACTTGGAATACATCAATAAAGTCATGAAAAGAACTTTAAGGCATGAAAATGAAATCATGAGGCATATCATAATAAAAATAAAACTTTTTCATAACTTGAAGATGTGGCTACATCATTTAACATAGACAATCATGAACATATCACCAAGGTCCATCCCCAAGGTGTCATTTTAAAATTACCAAGGTTATTCACCAAGGTATCGTGAAAATTGTAATCTCTAGTGGTTACATCATTACCCAATGCATTGGAGCGCTATCAGGGCGCACCCTTAAATTTGCCTTTATTATCATGTGAGCCACATATATCATCATCAAACATTTCATAAATAACCCACATAGCATAAAATAAATGGGTTTCATTTCATAATCATAACGTTTTAAAAACTGCTTTAAAGACATGATCTTTACGTCACTTTAAACCCACGGAAAGGGAAAGTGGGTCTCATGTATGTAAATCCCAGAATTTAAAATGGAACATTTTGATATATATGTGAATACCCTTGTATAAATAAGAGCTTTGAGTATTCACTTTATAACATAAAATAATTTTTGAGAAAAGAGAGAGGCATTTTGAGGGGAAAATTCTGCAGCATAACGGCTAAGTTTCGGGGTTTTAGAAAACATTGAAATGAGAGGGGACATGGGTCACCCACTCATAAATGATCCATAAAACAGTAGGGTGAAGGAATAAGAAGGACATATGGACATGGTAATGAAATTTTAGGGACATACCATTTGAAATGAAAAACATGGAAGAAAAAAAAAGTTTAGATTTCTCTTATGAAAATTCGGCAGCCTTACGGCGTCACTTAACTTCAAAAGAAAATGATTTGACAAGGTCAAATAGGGTCCCTCATCATATGATAATAAGAGATCAGTATGATTGATATATAGATAATTCCCCAACATAACAAAAAGGAACTTGAAAGAATTGACATGAAAGTAGAACTTCAAAACGAGAAGGGTGAAGAACCACTTAAAAATTCGGCAGCCTAACGGCGCCACTTAAAAATTCTTAAAACGAATTGATGAGAGTAAGAGGGGATCTCTCATCATATAAACATGAAAGGGCAGTAAGAGGAATATAAAAGAACATCCTCCCACATAAAAACATGGAGCATAATAGGAATGACATAAAAGAGATTTCATGAAAAGAAAGAGAGGGGTCGGATCCCTTACCTTAAAATGTAACTCTTAAACCTCAAAGGTTGGGACCTTGAGGGCTTGGGGGCACCTTGGGAGGACTCCTTGGGAGGTAATGAGACCAGAACTTCGTTGGGGAAGAGTGGGGAGTCGAATGGATGAGAGGATGTCTTGGTATTTATAGGGAAAGTGAGGGGACAAGGCATTAATGGCAAAGGGACACCTCATTAGTGGTTTTGGCAAAACCATGGGCTTGCCCATGGTATTTGCCCATGGTATTGGCCACTTGGGACACCTCATACCTTATCTCACTATTCATAATTCGAACATATTGATTAAAAACTTAATACATCATTTAATGATGTCATTAAACACCCGTAACTTAAAAACTGTATTTTCACTATTCATCAAAAATTCAACTTTCTCAGAATAATCCCAAAATCTCACCTTAACCAAATATCAACGCTCTGATTAAAAATATGAACTCCATTTTATAAAAATAATTTTCTAAATATTTTTAATTTAATTTTTAAATAAAAACACTATTCATCGAAAATTCATTTTTTCAGAAAAAACCCCAAAAATTACCATAACATAATATCGATGCTCTGAGTTCAAAAATAAAGTCATTTTTATAAAAATAATTTTCTAATTATTTTTAATTAAATTTTTAATTAAAAAACACTATTCACCTGAAAAAACTAATACTTGAATAATAATTAATGAAACTGTTATTTAAATATTTTATTGAATCACATTACTTAATCAAGGTGCCTAGATTATTTTAAAACTTTCTTTAAGTGAGATTACTAATCCATTTGGTCATATTACTAATCCTAATCATAAAATCACTATTCATAATTTACTATTCATCAAAAATCAAGTTGATCTTATTAGACTCTAAATTTCGTACTGAACATAATTGTAGAAGACCATTTTTCGAAAATCATTACACATTTTTAATTATTTAAGGTTTACACAACCATTTTTAAAATATCCTTTTTCTAAAATTCATCAAAAATATGCATACAATATTTATCCGGTCATTTGAAAATTCATAAACATCATCATAAGAAGAAATCCAAATTTTTATTTAAAAAAAGGATTACACAAGGCAATTACGGTCTCATTACATAACCCCTTATAATACCAGCATAGGACCTAAGAGTAAGGTGTGCTAGGGTGATAGAATTTTGGGGCGGCTCAGTCAACATTGCCCGAGTAGTAATTTCTATCAGTTTGAACTTCTCGCGAAGGCGATTCCGTTCTAGCTTCACATGATGAAGTTCGGCTTGGATTTGGTCCAGAACAAAGCCCAATGGTGCTACCTCCTTCCCAATCTCTGTTAGATGGGCTTCGATCGGCCCAAGGCTACTAGGTGAGGCCATAAAATCTTCTTTCTATAATAATTAACCAAGATTACTTAAATTTAGAGACAATAATCAAAACATTTTGTTCACGGTGGTCATATTGACCGATGGTCATATAAAACTCAAAAACCAATGGTCTCATTTTATTTATAATCATGTTTATCAAATAAAACATTTTTTTAGTATAAAAAATAACACATGAAATTAGGAAACAAGATTTATTCAAAATTTCGGGTCGTTACAATGTATACTACATATAATTTCATACATCATGTCATTAATATAATTAGGTGAATGTTTCAAATTAATTCTCATTATCAGAGGTTTATAAGTAATATCACATGAGAACCTTTATACTTTGATACCTGAATTATGTATGTCTTGAGACTAAGCTAATGTAGGGTGGTTGGGTATGCTTTTAATAATGTGTAAGGTTTTTATTAATTAAGATGATATTTTACACCTATATGATAGGTATGACATCTTGGAACTTGATTGAGAAATAATGAGGAACTATATTGCAACATATTAGCCTGAATATCATGTTTTACTAAAAATAGCATGTGACAAATCTATGTCATGTTCTCAATCATACTAGGTTAATGCAAATACCAAAGTATCATGATTAAAAATTTTAACTACTTACCATGTATATATAATAATTAATAAAAGAGACTAATGAAAACCTAATAAATAAAACAACATTAAATGATATAACAAACAAGTCACAAAATTCATATCAAATACCATGACAAAAGCTACATGGAAAACATAAAGTATTGAAAAAAATGAAATAAGACCCAACTATATCGGTATAACACATGATCCTAAATATATCATCTCCTCTATTTATCCTTAACCAAGATAATGGCCCACTTATAAGAATGACATCTATAATCATACTTTTAAACCCAATCATGATGATACAATGCTATATACACACCAAGGTGTGTATATAGGTTTTTAGAAAAAGCTCAATGGGATACAATAATGAATCTATGTATTTCCATTTATATTAAAAATTAAAAATTATAGTTTATAATAAAATTTATAAAAATATTTTAATTACTTTTTTATATGGTAAACATAACCAAAATTCATTACCTTTTAGAAAACAATTTTCCTTAATCTTTTAAAATAATAATGAGTGTGTGATGAAGATAAATAAGGATCTAATAGAAACATATAACATAAAACACAATATAAGACATCATGTAAAGTGAGTCACGTTATTATTTAAATTTCAACACAAAATAATTCATGACATAAAGTAAATAATAACATGAAGTAAGTCACATCATAAATAATGCATGACGTTGGAATCTACATTGAGCCTATAGAAACAATATAAGACCCCAATAATGGAACCACCCATTGATATATGGTGTGAACCAACTGATATAGACCTTCACAAACCCTTATGACCTCACTAGGTGGAACCCCTTGCTAAAGTGAAATTATAACCCACATAGTCTATCCAAAGTGAAATCATAACTAGAGAAACACCCATTTTGAATTACCACATAGCTACCCAAGGTTACCAGGTAACCTAAACATCTAAAACATTAGAAAATTTATTAATTATATATCATAAAGTCTCATACTGCAAATCCAAATAATTATACCCTCAACATAAGTATGGGGTATACATGAGAGAACATCATATAATCAGTAATGATATAAAATATAAAAAATGTCTTTAAAATCATAACACAAAGCAAGACAATGAAAAACTTTTATATAAATTTCAAAATAACTCACACATCACTTATAAACTTAATAAACCCAAAATAGGTCTCATGAGCATTTTATTGAAGACCATTTGGGAATGAAGACTAGATTTTGAAAAATATTTTCTTGAAATCAATTTAAGTTTAACTTAAAAAATCAAACTTTATAAAAACCTATTATAAATTCATTAAGGTGTTTAATATTTTTTTTTACATTATTTTTTTCATAAATGAATTTATAAATAGTTTTTTTATAATGTTTGATTCTTATAAGGGTAACTTAAATGTATTTTAAGTAATTATTTTTCAACATCTAAATTTTCTGAAAAAAAATTATTTAATTAAATGTTTAAGATATATATTTTTTGTTTAATTGAGTTTATAAGTGACATTTGAGCTATTATTAGATTTATATAGAATTTTTTCATGGGTTTACATTGTATTGTGTATTTAATGGTATTTTCCCACGTTTTATATCATTATTGATTATATTATTCTCTCTTATGTATTCCATTACATTTTTTTGATACAATTTTTGGGATTATGGTTATGGAATTTTATGCTATGGAATTGATAAATGGGTTACTATTTAAGAATTTTAGATTATATGGGAGAATTAAATATCTATGAGGAATGTTTTGGATGGGTGTTACTCTATCCATGATTTTTATCTCTCTAGGGTCCCAAAATTATTATTTCACCTTATCTAGGGGGTTTTTTCCTATTGGGGCCATAAAGTTAAGTTGTGTTCTATGTAAATTGGTTCTTATTGTAAGAATACATGTTGTTTTGTTAGAGAGGCCCTAGATTGTATCCATAGGCTTGAGGTTGATTCTAATATTGTTCTTTATTTATGATGTTACTTACTTAATATTATGATTTAGATCATGTATTTTTTAATTTTTTTCTGAAATTTACTTTGTAATGTGATTCCCTTTTCATAATTTCCTATATTATTTTTTAAGTTATGTGTTTCCTTTAGATCGTTATTTATTTTCATCACACACTCATTATTTTTTTAAAGAAAAATGAAAATAGTTTTTTAAAGGATAATGAAATGTGATTAGGTTTTCCTTAAAAAAATGTAATCAAAGTATTTTTATAAATTATTTATCAAAATAGAATTTATACTTTGGATTATAAAAGGAATTATATATATTCACAGTGGTATCCTACTGGGATTTCATACACACCCCACATACACACATTATTATGTATGTAACATTGTATTCTCTTGATTATATTTTTAAGTATTTTTATAGATTTAATACTTAGAATTTGACCATTAGCTTGGATAAGGAATATTAGAGGTGATTTGTAACATCCTAAAAATTTTAAGGATAATAAAATCTTCTTAGTAAATAATATATGTGTATTTTTATGTGAAAAATGTAAATTTTCAATAGAAATCACTTAATCAATGATTACAAAGGTTGTCATCACACGAACCATGATTTCTCCCAACTAGAAGATGATCAAATGACAATAACTCCTTAAACCATCCCCATTTCAACATTATTTAGAATTATCACTATCTTGGATAATTGAAAATACTAAATTAAATCTGAAAAAATTTCCTCACCGCCTTCAAAAAAAATCATAAGAATAATTTTCTATTTATTAAGATGAATATAATTGAACTAAAGATGCATAAATACGATCAAAATTGAAGAAGATATAGAAGATAAAAGTTTGGAGAGAATAATAAATAAAATAAAAAATAACAATAGAAGAGAGAGGGAGAGGAGAGGGGGAGAGGGGGATGTGAGGGAGGGGAAATCTTCTGTAGGATTCTTCTTAGGCTCCTCCCACCTTTTTTCCATTTTTATAATTTTTTTCTCCCAATTCAACATTTATTCATCTCAATCGTCATGCATTACAAGCACCTCATTTATTTTTCAATCAATTAATTATGTCATCCATTATATTTAAATCTTCTAAATAAAAAATTTATTTCCCTCTATTTATTTCTCTCCTCTTACAATCCCATTAAATCATTCATTTAAATACATATTAAATTTCATCCATATATATATATATATATTTAGACACACACATACACATATATTTATACTCATAATATCCATATAGACATATTCACTTATGTATTTATTTAAACCAGACACACACACACACACACACCCATATATATATATATATTTAATTGATAGAAAAAAAATATTTCATTCACCTAATAATAATAATAATAATAATA
This sequence comes from Viscum album, assembly GCA_963277665.1. Lineage (NCBI taxonomy): Eukaryota > Viridiplantae > Streptophyta > Magnoliopsida > Santalales > Viscaceae > Viscum > Viscum album. The sequence goes on from OY728122.1 coordinate 1,137,763,436, forward strand.
AAATATTTTATTAGTATTATTTAGTTTATTTCATTGCACCACCATAAAAAATTTCATCAATAACTTCCATTAAATACTGAATATTGAAAATGCATGTTTAATCTATTATTTAAACTAAAGTTAATGATGGAGTGTCCAAATTCATCCATTAATGGAATTAAATATTCTAAATTAGTCAAAACCATTGTATTTTGAATCTACTAGATTAAAAAAACATCATTAATGGTGTTCTACACATTGAAACATTGAATAAGATAACTTAATTTTTAAACAAATGAATTTTAATTAATTAAAATCAGAATACTAATATAATTAAATATTAAAAAGGTATTATCAGGTGTGATGTTTCCAAATACCTAACGTGCATAAAATTTATGTCCTACCTAGGGTAAACCATGTATCCCAAACCTAATAGTGGTATCATATTTCTCATGCGATGAATCGTTTGAGATATATTCCATTATTTTGGAAAAATAATATAATAAAAATTTTAAATAACATGTCCTCACAAGAGATCTTAATAAACGCTCGACATGTACAATTGTTATATCATGACTAGGGTAAAACCATCATCCTAGACCTAATGGTGGGTTTAGATTTCAAATATGATACACCCTTTGGGATATATTCAATTGAATTAGAAAAAAATGCATGTGCATAATTTGGTATATTTAATATTTTTATTCTGTTTGCAAAAATGCTCAACAGGACTCAGAATCTTGCATTAACTTAGAACCTGACTTTGAAAATATTCCATATAATATTTGGAAGTGTTTAATAGTGTTTTTACACTTGTGTAGGTCCTTTTAAACTTTTGTTAAGTGATTTTTATTAAAAATTTACATTTTTTGCATAAAAATACATATAAATTATTTACAACGAGGGTTTTATTATCCTTAGAAATTTGAGGATGGTTCAATTATTCCCCTATATCGAATTATCATTCAAAACAAGTATCTCTAGTGGTATTGTTTGAAAAATAGAAACCACTGATCTTGAACATCAGACTCCCACTATGATGCCTTTAAGGAGGCATATCTCTAATAGAGATAAAATTAAGATCATAAGTAGATGTTATCCAGTCTATGATATCACACAAGATTAATGATAAATAGTCTATGGGATCACACTTTGTTATCCTAGGAGTCCACACTTATCCCAAGGTATACCCCTTTAAAATCTAACACTTTTTTCATCCCTACACATTAGTCATAGTCATCATATATATATACTAAAAAAACACGCTTAGTTTAACTAATTAATTCCAAGAAGGATGTATCACAATATCATGGAAACATAGATATATCACACAACAAAGAAACTATCAGAAATAGATAGCATAAATCCGGGAATTTAATTGAATATCTATAATATATTACAACAACATGTATATATATATGGAACACGAATATACATTCTTATTCATGATGCATGAATGTACTTGGAACATCTTAAATGACTTATCAACTTCATGTGCATCACCCAAGGTGATTTTATTTCACAATAATAGAAAAACATAATTTCCCAACATTATGGAAACTAAAAGGTCCATTATATTGTGTTGGTTGAAACTATAATAGTTCCCTTGCCTGAGTCCCAACCATAATAACTCCTTTCTATCCCATACCATACCAAAGAAATGAAAACAAAAAGTTAGTGAATCTCAAGCTCTGATACTATTTTGTAACGTCCTAACCCAAACCACTGGTTCTGAGCTAGGTTCTATGTGACCTCATGTGTGCCTCCCTATACACAAGAGGTTGTAGACTAGAAATGAGGATCTAAGTCTGATAGTGGGGTGAATATACCCTCAATATCATGTCATCAAGAAAGATAATAAATAGTAATAATAAGATAATGAATGAATAGTCAGAGTAAATGTGGAAACTAAATATGAAATACATGTTATATAAATAAGAGATCCCAAAGTGGAAAGATGTAAAGAGTATTGAAAGAAGATAATAAATAAAAGATATGAAGGGTCATCTGGTTTCTATCTCAGTCTTCTCTAACTCCATACTTCACCTGCTTAGCCATCCACCATAGGGAGCTTTCCCTTTTCTTGGTATCTCATCGAATTTATAAGCACATCAAAATTCCCAAGGAGGGTGTGAGTAGCCCAAATGGCCCAAAGGCCTTCATTTTTATTGATTTTTGATAACCCAACTTCTAAGGGATTATGGGTAACCCTTATAGGTCCCGTAGGCTTTGATATTACATGGCCCATAGGCGTAATAGATTACATGACCTAAAGGTCTTAGGGAATTCAACAAGACTATAACAACAAGGAACTACCTCTCCCCAGTATCTGTATCATGATGGTAGCTCTCCACATTTTCATGGTCGTTTGGCTAGGCTTCTTGTGCAAGAACAGGATAGTCCCGATGGTGTATCCATATCCTCTCATTATTCCAAATCTATTTGGTTCTACTCTGGTGAGTGCACTTGCACCGAATCCTCCTTTGGGACTGCTCTTTTTTTTGTAGAGTCTGTATGGGGAAACTATGACAACCTTGTTCTTTATTACACACTTAAACATGATTTATTTCATAAACATCACTTGATACAACATATAAGATATATAGGTATAGTTTATTTGGGGCTTTGGATCATTACATAATAACTTAAAACATTAAATACAATAGGTTTATTGAAAACTTCCTTTACATGACCACTACATTCCCTCATACTTAGCATTACATGGGATAACCTGAGGACATGCATAAAAAATGGTGAGCTATAAAGCCCAGTAAGGGAATAAACATGGAATAACATGAGGAATAAAATACATGTTAGACAATAGACATATCAATGGAGCACAAGAGAAACATGAACATAAAGGCATGATAAAGCATGATAATCGTAACATGGAAATGTGGCAACAACACTTAACATGGAATTAGCATGAGCCAATGGTCATTGCACATAGAGCATAAATAAACCATAATTGCACATGAAGCATGATTAAACCAAAATTTCACTTGAATTTTCATGAGTCAACACTCATTTCACATTACGTATCATGATACCATACTTTACCCAATGCATTGAAGCGCTATCAGGGCACACCCTTCGCAAACATTTTATTTCATGCATAAGTGTGCCACATGGATCATATAAAATGGATACATAAAACATCATCATTTATCACACGATAAAGGAATATGGATTTCATACATGAAACTATATAATCAATAATTTTTACATAAAGGTGAATACCCTTGATAGAGAAATGGGCATGGTATTCACTATATAATGATTTTGGCTTGGAAAATCACGGTGCAATTTCAGCAGCGTAATGGTGTGACATAAGAAGTCATAAAAATAGTTTATGAGAGATAAAGGGGTGTATAATAATATGTACATGAAATTTAAAGTAATTGGGTCATATAGATACATGTCTCAATAATTTTAATTTAATTTAGATTCATGATACAAAAGAATTACTTGGACGTAAAAGAGGAGAGAGAAATCCCTCACGGAATTTTGGCATGGTAACAGGTGTACATGAGAGGCATTTAATAAAATATAAAGGTGTATATAATCATTCAAAAATAATGAGTGAATTATGGGGGATGTGTAAAATCATACCTCAACATTTTTAATTTAAAAAAGCGCATAACAACTTAAAGAAAATTGGACAAAAATGAGAAAGGAAGAAATCCCTTACTTGGAAGTGTGATAAAAAAAGCTTGGGAGAGGCTTGAGAGAGGCTTCTTGAGATCTTTGGTAACCTTGGGAGGACTATAGAGAGAGGAGGTCGAGGGTTGAATGAACTTATAAGGATTTTAGTGAAGAGTAAGTGGGATCTTGGGTGGGTTTTTATATGAAAGGAGAAGGAATTCTTTATTATTTTGGTTTGGGACACCACACATTAAACAAATGAAAACCACAAACCATCCCATAGTTTTTGCCCAAGGTTTTTTCCAGATTGGATTAAAAAACAATATTTTACAAGTTAAATGGCCTGAATTCTTAAAATAGTAGGGTTCCTTATGTGGAGGTGAGTCACACTCTAAATTAAAACAATTTAGAAAGACAAAATGTTTTATAAGCCTTAAAGAGTCCACTAAAGCTTTGTAAAATAAATAAAACAAACTCAAAATCACATTATTTTAATGTTAAAATATATATTGACCAAACATAATGTTTATAGTATTTTATTACATCACTAATGGGTCATTATGATGTCATAAAACACATTATATATTTAAATGGTATTTAATTTTAACCCCAAAATTTGACTGTCTCAGAAAATTATGTAAAATTCACCGTTGGATAATTCCAATGTCCTGATTCCAAAAATAATATTAATTTTATCTAAATAATATTCTAAATATGTGAATTTTTACTTTTAAAATAAAAGTTACATTTATAAAAAATTCATGGGTTTTGACAAAAACAGCTTTCAATCCTTAATAAAAATTACTATTGCATTCATAAAATTATACATTAATTTATACATAATAAAAAGTAATCTAATAATAATAATAATATTTTATTAAAATATTAATTAATTAAAAAATCCATTAATTCAAAAAAATTGATTTCTTAGTGGAATATTAACTAAAAATATTATTTGTGCTTTAAAAACTATTTACAAGGTAACAATAAAAAGAATGTGTATTATCTATACAAGAATAATGTACAAAGTCATAGTGCTAGGGTATCATTGCATAACCCCTTATAACACCCGCATAAGACCAAAGGGTAAGGTGTGCGATGGTGACATACTCTTGGGGTGGCTCGGATAACATTGCTCGGGTGGTAATCTTTATTAACTTCCACTTCTCCCGTAGTCAATTCTAGTCAAGCTTAATGTGTTCAAGATCATCTTGGACTTGGTCAAGAGTGAATCCCAATGACAACACCTCCTTTCTAATCTTTTAAAAATGGTCTTCGTATGGGGAAAGTCTACTGGATGAGGCCATCACTTCCTTTGTTTGAGTAAATTGGATTTTTTAAAGCCCTACATCTATACTAATCACGTGATCACTATTCAAAGGCCATATTAGCAATGATCAAAATTCTTAATGGTATTTTAAAATCCAAAAACATAAAACCAATGAATTTTAAATATTATATAACCATAATAATACATTTAATTAGACCAATAGGAATTTCTATTAATGAAAGTTTGGGTTGTTATAGAAACTGCACTGATCATGTCGCCCAAAGGCCTTGAGGTGGCCTGATGGACTTAAATGTGGCCCAAAAGCCTTACTGACCCAAAGGCCTGGGTGCCCTGAAGGCCTTAAAGACTCCAAGACCAAACCGTTGGCCCAAGGTGAATAGTTCAAGCTATAACAGTACTGAAAAATACCTATTATAGTAACTACTACAGTACCTGCATAGTAATGCTACAGTACTTCTACAGTATCCCAGAATTATGCATCCATCTAGTTTTGATCCTGGGTCTCATGGATGCACTTATGGAGTCCTCACCAACTGGGCTGAGGCTCATGTGCAAGTAGGGTGTGAGTAAAAGACTCAATATAAAACAAAAAATGCATCCTTACCTAGTGTGATCAAGTATACAAGTGTATTTTATAATAATAATTGTTGGACCCTTTGTGAAATAGTTGTTTTCATAATCACAAATCATGCCAATTTATAAAAGCTATTAATTCACATATTCTATTTTAAGTAATATTAATAACTGAATAGATTAGGTCACACTATAAAATACATTTCAATAAGTCAATATATTATTATGGATATTTATGTATATTTATATAAAATTTTGAATTTTACTTAATCTGGTATTTTTCTATATAAAACAGATAGTTCATAAGTCTTTTAATGTCCCTAACATCGATAGTTCAAAGGATTCACCGATGGCTAACTCACCAATGAGTACACACTGATCAAAGAACTCACCGATCAAAGAACTCGCTGATCTAAGGAGCCACTGATCAAGGAAGTCACCAATCAAAGAAGAAATCGATGCAGGACTCCCCGATAGAACAAACGACACACATATGGACAAGTCACCGATGATCGGTAACACTGATAGTTCAAGAAACACACCATTGGAAGACTTACCAATGATCGAAACACCAGTGAATGAGTCACCAATGGGATACTTAACAATGGATGAGTCACCGATGATGACTCACCAATACCCGGACAGACCAATATCACAAATGAATCACTAATACCAAGACTCACTAATACAGAGAGTTATCGATGCTGACAGAGTGATGTTGACAGACCGATGATGATATGTCATTTTCAATAATACACCTATACCTATGACTCACCAATAGTCATAAAAAACTGTTTTTAATTTATTAATTCAAATTTGTATCTAACGGTCATATTTAGACAAATTAATGTTTTTGACATTAGTTAATGTTTTCTGTATAAAATTCTATAGACATTACAAGGTACATGAATGTGGGGAGATCTCCATGTCTGTTGGACCTCGATGTATAAAATAATTACAAGATGGATAATTCAGGTGTAACTAAAATGTAGTGAGGAAAGAAGAACTGAAATCTCTTGCAACTCTTGATATTACATCCAAATCCCAAGAACTCTAAGGAAGAAAATATGGTGAGATAAACTAAACCTGCTGAGATACACTGAACATCTTTGAAACAAAGGAGTTGAACCTTTTCACACTCCTGGAAGCCAGACCTCAGAGGTTGGGATACTCTATTTTGGAGTCAAATTCCAGAATATGACTCAAATTCCATTTCCCCTAAATCAATTGAGTCTAGAGCTTCACTGTATAACACATATAGGTTTCTAAACCTTATTCTATATCACTAGATTCTTTTGTTTAAATTTTTGAGCAGTGTGTGTATCTGTCTATTACACACACACACTGAATCCTATGAATAAGTGGAGGATACTTGATATTCTCAAATTCACTCTTTATTTATCTTTTTGTATCCCACATATAATAGTGTAAAAGGTTATGTGGGACATGTTTTTTGGTTTTCCCAGGAATAACTGTGGTAGAGGTCAAGTGTCACCTGGAAATCCTTGTGTACTATTGTAAACCCCAATCTAGGGTGTGGATAAAACTATTTATTAATTTAAAATTCTTAGTGGTAGGTGATCACTATGTGGAGTGGACTAAGTCTCGACTTGAGACTAAACCTCGTGTTTATATCCACTGTGCCTTTTCCTTTTAGTTTTACTCTATGTTTATTACTTTTTCACAAAACTAAATTTAACTTTTATAGTTATTTTAGCAAGTGTTTATAATATTTTTGAACCATTATATTAGTTTCAAAAGTTATATTAATCTCTAGATTAGTATATCTGAGAACTAATAAATATTTTGAGAAATTAATTTAACATTTAGGACTCTTATGAATTCACTACAAACTGACTTGTATTATATTTTTAATTGGGGAAAATTTTCATAGAACTAGCTTTAACAGAACTTTTTATAGATACTCAATTCAACCCCCCTTGAGTAATATAATTTCACAAACATTTGGTGTCAAAGAAAAGTTTTTAATTTCTCATCTTTCAAAAAAAATTCAAACTTTTTAAACTGTTATTGTAGTTGTATTTCAAAAATATTAAAATTTTTGTTATTTATAAATTTTTATCTCTTTGAAATCTTTTCAAAATTTACACTATGGAAAATATATTATATGGAGCTTCTAATAATAGACCACCTTTTTACAATGGAACAAACCATGCTTAGTAGAATCATAAAATGAAAATACATCTAGAAAGCATGGGATTTGAAATATAGACTTCTATTGAAAGTAAATATGAAATTCTTGAAACTACTAGAAATACATGGAATAAACCTACCAAGACTGCCTATAATAATAACTATAAATCAATGAATGATCTATACTATGCACTAGGAGATGAAGAGTTTAATCAAATTTATTCTTATAAAAACTACCCATGAGATGTGGGACACTTTGTCTGTTTCCCAAGAGGGAGCATCTAATGTGAAAGAGATGAGATTAATACTTATAATATTAAATATGATAATTTTAGGATGAAGCCTGATGATTCTATTTCTGATATGTATCTCAAGTTCAATGAAATTGTGAATACCATGATTTATTTAGGAAGAGTTGTCACAGCAAGGGAACATATCATAAGGATTCTGCGATTCCTATCAGAGAGATGTCAAGGGACATCTGTATCCATTATAGAATTATGCGACATTGATAAGATGCTAGTAAAGGAGATGATTGGAAAATTAATGATGTATGAAGAGGAACTAAAGGTAAATCAAGAAGAGGATGAACCAAAAAAATCTTTAGCCTTCAAGATTACCACTTCCAAGATTAAAGACAAAGAGAAAGTTTAAGCTGTTGTTGAGAGAACAAGTAGTGAAGAACCAGCTTCAGATGGTGATGAGGAAATGTCCTAGCAGGCTAGGAGATTTAGAAAATTTTTACAGGAAGAAAAATTGCTTCAATAGACCAAACTATAAATAACAATATAACAACAAAGGCAACTTGAAAAAGGATTGGAAGAGAAATAAAAATCAGAAGAGATAGTTTTCTACAAATGTTAAAGGAGAGGACATTTCAAAGAAAACTATCAAAAGATAAAATACAAAAATAAGTATGATAATAAGGAAAAGAAATATAAGAATGCTATGAAGGCCACTAGGAGTGCATCTGAGGATAGATCTAGTTAATTTTTTTCTTCTCATGATGAGAAAGATGTCATGGAAAATATGCATTTTATGAAAAACACATCTAAGGCAACCTTATACTCTCCTGTAAATAATTATTATTATTAATCTGAAAATTAATGTGAGTATGAAAATATGAAAAGTGATGAATGTTTTCAGTATTGTAATATTCTAGAAGATACATGAAATTAACTAAAAGATAAATATAAATCTTTAAAGAAACAACATGCTCTTATTGTAACTATAAAATCTGAACTTACTACTAAAAAAGAAAATAATGATCAATTGCTCAAGGAAAACAACGAGTTAAAAATATCTAATGAGAAATTAAAAAAGGATCTTGAAAAGTTTACCAATGGAAAGAACATACTTACTCAAATGCTTGGTAAATAGATAGCTCCTAAGTACACTTCTGGAATAGGATATCAGCCATGAAAAAGGAATTTATCAAAAACACATTTTATACCAAAATCTATAAAATCTCCTTCTTTATTCAAAAATCAGAATTTTACTGCAAGTTCCAGTTCTACAAAATCTTTTACTGCATCACATTTTTTTGGACCAAACCAAGTATTTTAAAATACTTTACAATCTACATATAGGAAACCCTTAATACAAGTGTGGGTTCCTAAAAATTTTATTACTAATGTTTCTGGACCTAGATGAATATGGGTACCATATCATTTCTTGGATAAACTATTTTGTATATAAACTAGATAAAGAGTTTCTATAGAAATCTTAGGTACTTGGACAATGGCTATTCAAGACACATGACAAGAGACTAATAAATCTTAAAAAAGTCTCATCAAGATTGATGGAGGACATGTCACATTTGGTGATAATGGTAAAGGAAAAATCATCGACATCGACCATATTGGTAACCCTAACTCTTTCAATTTCAAAAGTACTCTATGTTGATGGACTAAAGTATAAGTTGATTAGAATGTACTAACTTTGTGATGATGGATTTAATGTTAAATTAAAATATTTTTCATGCCATGTTTTTATGCAAAAAATAACATAGTATTTACTACTCTTAGAAATGATAATGTATATGCTGTAAACTTATACACACTAGCTTCACAAAATGTTTCTTATCTAAGTGACTTTCACAAAGAGTCTTGGCTCTAGCACAAAAGACTAAGACATTTTAATGTAAAATACCTTAATAAATTTACTAGAAAAGTTTTAGTTAAAGACCTTCCCAAAGTATATTTTCGAGACAATAAAGTGTGAAATCCTTGTCAAAGAGGAAAGCTACATTAAATCTCTTTCAAACCAAATAAAGAAGTTACAACTTCTCAACCTCTCGAGTTGATTTACATGGACTTGTTTAGACCATCTATAGTTTCAAGTATCATTAGGTAGAACTATGTTTATGTTCTTGTAGATTTTTTTTATAAGTATATTTGGACATTTTTCTTAGCTTACAAAAGTGAATCATGCTCTCATTTTACCAAGTATTCTAGGACTGTAGAAAATATTAGTGGAATTAAAATTAAATCTATAAGAAGTAACCATGGATGTGATTTTTAAAATAATGACTTTGAATCTTTTTGCTCACAAAATAGCTATAGGCACAACTTCTATGCCCCTAGGACACCTCAACAGAATGGTGTAGTAGAGAGAAGGAATAGAACTTTATAAGAGATAGCCCGAACAATGATCAATGAATATGGCCTACTGATTTAATTTTGGGTTGAAGCTATTAATAAATCTTGTTACATAATAAACATAGTTTTAATCAGACTTATCCTTAAGAATACTCCTTATGAGTTGTGGAATAATAGGAAACCCAAGGTAAATTATTTTACGGTGTGTGGATCTAAAGTTTATATTCTTAACAGTAAAGATAATTTAGATAAATTCGAATCCAAAAGTGATGAAGTAATGTTATTTGGATATTCTATATCAAACAAATATTATCAAGTATTTAATAAGAGAACTAAATGTGTGGAAGAATCTGTGCATGTCATGTTTGATGAAATAGATCCACATGAACCTAAGACCTCACTAGGTAATCTTGAAGAGGATATGTCCAATATGGACATTAATTCAAAACCCCTAAATCATCCTATAAAAGAATCTGTGAAAACATCCAATTCTGTAAATTCTAGATAATCTAGGCATAATGAACCAGCACAAAATTATGAAGCTGAAATAATGATCCCTACTTTTACCAGACCAATTAGGACCCTTAAAAACCATCCCTTAGAAGATATAGTTAAAATTTAGATAGAAGAACACAATCTAGAGCTTCATTGAGAAATCAGGTTGAACATCAAGAATTATTATCACAACATGAACCCTAAAATATAAATGAAGAAATCAATAACGAATTTTGGGTGATGGCTATATAATAAGAGCTTAACTAGTTTGAGGGAAATAAAGTCCGGAATCTTGTTGATAGACCAAAAGAAACCTTGAACATAGAAACTAAATGGGTTTTAGGAATAAAGAAGATGAAGCTAGAAATATATTTTGAAACAAATAAAGGTTGGTTTCACAAGGCTATAATCAAGAAGAAGGAATTGATTATGAAGAGACCTTTACACTGGTATCTAGGCTTGAAGCCATTAGAATCAAACTTTCCTATGCATCACACTTAGATTTCAAACATTATCAAATGGAAGCCAAAAGTGTATTCTTAAATGGTTTTATAATTGAGGATGTTTTTGTTGAATAACCCCCAAGTTTTTCAAATCCACGTTTTCAAAATCAAGTTTTCAAATTATCTAAAGCTTTATATGGTTTGAAACAATCTCTAATAGCTTGGTATGAAAGGTTAAGTAACTTTCTTATTTCTAAAGGTTTTATAGAAGGAGTTGAAGATCCTAATTTATTTATAAAAATAATCTCTAAAGAAGTTTTAATAGCTCAAATATATGTATATGATATTATTTTTTGATCTTCTAAAAATTATTTATGTAATGATTTTTCAAGAATGATGCAAAGTGAATTTGAAATGAGTTTTATGGGTGAAATTAAATATTTTCTTATATTTAAAATATTTCAAAATAAATAAGGTATTATTATAAATCAAAGTATGTATTCTAAAGATCTTTTGAAAAGATATGTCTTTTATAGCATTAAGAGTAGTGAAACATGTATGAATTCTACAGGTAAGTTAGATCTTGATGAAAATGGGAAATCTGTTGATCAAACTGCTTATAGAGGACTGATTGGGAGTTTTTTGTACTTGACTGCTAGTATGAAAAATATTGTGTTTAGTGTATCTATGTCTGAAATATTTCAAGAAAACCCGAAAGAGTCACATTTAAATGATGTTAAAAGAGTTTTCAAATACCTTAAATATACAACAAATTTAGGATTTTTCTACCAAATAGGACAACCTTTTGATTTGGTCAGTTATTCTAATGATGACTTTGATGGATTAAAGTTAGATAGAAACAACACCTTTGGAACATTTCATTTTTAGGGAAAGTCTCTGATATCATGGTGTAGTAAAAAGAAAAAATTGGTTGCATTATCAACTGCTAAAACATAGTATATTACTGCTGGTAGTTGTTGTGCACAAATTTTTGAATGAAACACACTTTATTAGACTATGGATTTCAATTCAGACATATCCCCATAAATTGTGACAATTAAAGTGATATTAACATTTTTAAAAATCAAAATTCTCATTCTAGAACAAAACATATTCATGTAAGACATCACTTTTTGAGAGATCATTATCAAAAAGTTTATATAACTCCTGAGTTTATTAGGACTGTGCACCAACCTGATGACATATTCACCTAACCATTAAACTCTAAGAGAATAAGCTACATCAAACATGAACTATGATTGATAAATTGAGAAAGATCATCCAATATTATCCCCTTAGAAAAATATGATTGTCTGTGAAACCGATCTGTCAAGCCAATCTCTGAAACCGATCTATGAAACTGATCAGGTGAAACCAATGTGTGAAACCGATAAGTGAAACTAATCGGGTAAAATTGTTAGCATGTAACTGATCATATGAAGCCGATTGAAAAACCGATTAGGTGAAACCGATTCCTACATGGAAATTTTAGTAAAACTGCATGTCTTAGATAAAATGACACAGATTAATTTATTTTTACCATTTTATCTTTCTACTAAGCACAATCCCTAAATGATAAAATAAATTAAATCCAAACTTCAACCTTTAACCTCCCCCAATCTACCCTTGAGCCCTTTAACTTTAAACTCCCTTCAAACCCAAACCTTTAGAATGGAGAGAACCAAGTGCGTAATGGAAGGACCAAGTGAATCACCAATAGATAAGAATCAGAATGGCGAATCTAGTGGTGCCAAAGGCTTTGTAAATCCATGTTTGGGGAGCCGTATAGTGACTATTGAGAAGGAAGTGTCAGCTGAATGGTTGTTGTCAATAAAGTCACTCTTATTGAAAGTGTTGGAATCTCAATGATTGATTAGTTGGTTCCCAAATAATGAAAGATCATTCTATCCCCAGTTGGTAAAAGAGTTATACCTTAACTTGAAGGTATCTTTGGAAGGAGATGAGGAAGCAATAATGAAGTCTGTAGTGAAGGGAAACTAGATTTATTTTTCCTTTAAAGAATGGGATGATTGTTTAGAAATGCAACATGAAGGCATCTATGTTGATTATCAGGGTAATATCTATCCGAACTCATATTTATTTTCCTATGATAATGCTTTAAAGGAGTTAACTGGGAATGAATAGTCTTGGAGAGCTACTACCACAGAGTTAGATGGATAAGAAAGATTACATTTCAAGTTCATTAAACATCAAATCTCCACAAGGAAGGGATATTTTTCATCTATGAAGTATCAGGATGTCTTCCTGATATATCTGTTGAAGAATGGAGATAAGGTGAACTTATGTAGGCACCTAATAGTATACATATTTGATATGATCAAACCATACAAGAAGGAATATTATTTATACTACACTAGGATGTTTTCTGCGATGCTGAAGAAACTGGGATGTGTAGAGGATGGAGATGAAGTGATCACAACTTGTAGTGGATTCTGGCTACACAAGGAAATCTGCAATAGGATTAATATATTTTGGAATCCATGGAAGAGATGTTCGGTAGAAGATGAGGAGAAACATTATGAGGAGTACAATACTATCGAACATCCTACCAGACCAAAGGATCCAGCTGATCTAGTTCTTAAACCTGGTGAAGATTCTATTTATTCAGATGAGGAACAAGGTGCAGTTGAGTTTCCAAGTGAAGAGGGGTCTCCTATAGATGATACGAGTGACCCAAATATACCTTAGAGACCTAAAGATATGTCTTGTGGACCAGCCAATCAACCATTAGAGCTACCCTCTTGAGAACCTTTATTGTGTGATGAAGAAGAGGAAGAGACAGTGGTCTCTGAAGTTGAAGGTTATGTAAGAAAAAATTATGGTGATGATTAGGATGATGATGATGATGAAGAGGAGGATAATGGTGATAATGTTAGTGACTCACTAAAAGTTAGACAAGAAGTAGCCAGATCTGGTGAGGAATCAGTTCATAGAGATGATGTTGAGGCTGGTGGATAAGATAATACTGATCCAATTGGATAGGAGGATAATGATCATGCCGATGAAGATATTAGAATAGAGAACAGACTTGACCTCCTTGATGTTTAAGATCAAGTCATATTTTATGAGATTAATGAAATTATGGCTAAAGGCCAAGAGGTATAGGCTGAGTATTAGATTTCACCTATGTTTTAGTTTTAGGAATAACCCAAAGTAGATGGAGTGGCTGGAGTTCTAGTAGAACCTTAAGTTCAGTTGGTACCAGTGCCTAGAAATTCTGTTTTGGCTAGAGGATATGAATAATAAGAAGATGAAGATAAGATTATACCTGATCCTCAGGGAAAAAGATTCAGGATTGATACAGTGGAGCCCCGATATTGCACATGTTCTGGTGAGTGGAATAAGAATACAAGACTCATTATATTTGGGTTGGACTATGAATTTGATGAGGAGATGGTAGCTCCTCCTCCTCCTCCTACTACACAAAAACAAGATAAATCAGAAATGGTTACTCCTGATTCACTAGTCTTACCTATTGATGATCCTATTACACCTATAGTGCCTGGTGACTATGTAACTAAGGAAGATTTATAACAATTCCTAGATGATATATGTGATTTAGTGAGATCTTCTATTGGAGTTATAAGTGAAGCCTCTACTTCCATGTGTATTTCATAATACAATGCCGCAAAGATTGGAAGAATGGTTATTCAGGAGATTCAGCCTAATCTAATTACTATAGTTGAGACCATCATTAGACACAATATACTATTGAGAGAAGAAGTAATGAGGATGAGTAATGAGTTGAAATTTTTAACCATTTATTTCAAGACCACACCTGGTTGTGTTATGGAGGTTCTTAGGAACCTGTTTACACATTTTATGATTGTATATTTGAAGAAATTAATAGAGGAACTTGGAAAGATGATTTATGGTGCCTCTAGTTATAAAGGTACCAAGGATGGTACTATTGATATAGAGTCCCTCAGGTCTATGATGAGGGTAGAGATAAAGGTTATTAAGATTTATTCTCATAAGGAGACTCCTACCAAGGTGCACATGAATACTGATCTTGTTTATAATATGGTGAGACAGTGTGATAATGAATCATCTGCTGCTTAGAAGGAAATCAGAGAAAAGGTGGATAAGTACTTGTACAAAATCTATAAAAGGTATGATATGATAAAAAACATCATATATTTTAGTGAAAATATCAAGATCCCTCTAGTGACATAAGCCTTCAAGAGGAAAGTGGGACAGTTGAAGGAGTTTACTCCTATCTAGGATAAATTTATGGAGAACAAGGACGATTTTGAAAAGGAAATGAAGTATGTGTTGGAGTTGGTGGCCTATAACCAACTAATTTGTACATTATTCTTTAATAAATACCTTATCACATCTTGATTTTTCTTTTACATGAAAATGCATGTGATAATTTCCTAAGGATAGTTGTTGCATTAAAGGGTCGTAGCAGATCCTTGCTATGATGAGAAACCAGAAGTGACATAAACTATTCTGGAATATATGTTATATGGATGAATGATGTTATTTGAGGGACATAAATAATAAAGGACATTATGTGTGAGGACTCATAAAACTTTTAGGCACCTTATCATAGTGTGCGCCCTTGGTAATATCCAGGAGGATATTATAAGAATGAGACCTGCCAGCAAGAAATCCACATTTCATAGTGTCATTGGATGTTACTATCTGTGGATGTGTGTATTGGTCCTTAAACTTTAAGATTATTATTAATGGGTATTAAAACACACTCACTTAGATATATTGACAAAAACTATGACGACATAGTATTTGCAGTGAGGTAGGATATGTTGGGTGAATCATGATTAATACTGCATTAATAGATAATGTGAGAAAGGATTTGTCCCTTCTGTTTCATAATAGAAGTAGATATCTTAGGCCCTTATATGGAATTGATATAACCTAAATAAATCCATGGCCATGATAAGGAATGGGTGAGTTCAATTCCAAAAATTCAAAGAAATAATAATCGATCACATGGGTTGATGGCACTAGCATGCAACCCGCTTGATTCAATATATTGAGAAAAATCGATTACATTACATGGTAAGCGTTCGTAGGTGGTGACACGTCATTATGGCATTCACTTCTTTCTCTATGGGTGCCTTGGCATGTTTCTAGATGCTAACATGGGAATTTAGGTAGGCTCTACCTAATGCCCTAGAAAAAGAGGCCTAGAGGGCCACACACTAAGTGTGTCCAAGTATCTCAATTAAATATTAATTTAATAAGTTGAATAAAAATTACTCCTGATTGTGGTTTAATAATTATTCAAGGATGAATGATCTCATTTATTTAGACACTAGTTATTGGAGATAATATATTTTGGGTGAAATAATATATTTATTAGCAAGTAATGCAATGATATTTATTTGAGAAATAAACAGCCATTATCCAAGGTCTAATAAATACGGTGGAGGAAATAAAGAAAATGGAAAAACAAAAGTACACACTACGTAAATTAATATACATGCCATGTAATTTTTACATGTATTTGTGAGAAATAATATTATTTATTTAATTAAATAATATTAGGTGTAATTTGTTGGGTTCATGTCAAGTAATAAAAATAGTCAACTGTTATTATTAGACAAGTGGTATTACTAAGAATTAAATGAAATGATTAAATGCTTTTGGGTAATTAATTAATTTTATTATTCTAAGTAATTAAAATCATAATTATATAATTCTCATTATCCTAGCCAATTTTTCTTTTTGTGCACAATGGATATGAAAATCTCTTAAGCCAAGATATAATTATTTTTCCACTAAGAATGTTCTCAAGTTACGAGATAGACCCTCTTCCAACAGATCAAGGAGAGTTCTTTGGAAGCGTCTCTCAGGGAAATCAAAGGCGGACATTGAAAGTGAAGAATCTTCTATTCTAGCACCCATATATCCCTTTGGAGACATCCAGAGATACGTGGAGCACGTGTGGATCACCACTAGAGGAAGCCAACACTTGGATTCTATGATGCAACGACGGATGACATCGGATTGTGATTGGAATCATCAATGGGGAGAGAATTCAATCAAAGTAATTCTCATATTTTAATTAAATTAATTAAAACCAATATATGATGATACTCTATATGGTTCCAAGGATCCCTTCATTTCTTTCGTTCTTCATTCTATTATGAAGATCTGACATTTTATTATCGTGATGGATCTCATATTGATTGTTGTTAACAGAAAAATTCACGTTGGGTACACCCACCAATGCACTTA
Source organism: Viscum album (assembly GCA_963277665.1). Lineage (NCBI taxonomy): Eukaryota > Viridiplantae > Streptophyta > Magnoliopsida > Santalales > Viscaceae > Viscum > Viscum album. The sequence continues at coordinate 1,137,780,847 of OY728122.1, forward strand.
AAATATGCCCAAAACCTACAAGTGGTATCAGTGGGGTCATATATTTGATTATAATTATTAAGTTTTTCATTGATGATTTACGCATTTAATAATTTAGTTGTTTCAAATCAAGTTAATCGTTCTGAAAATATGAATCTCAAGATCTATTCCCCATCTTTTTTTCTTATTCACCTTATAGAAACAATATTTTCTTTTAATTTTGATTAAAATAAAATAGGGGATCTCATTCAGAGGTTTCAAAGCTTCCTGGCCATACAACACCATAACACACAACATGTATTCGGTGGTACACACTATGTAGTCAAGATTCAATGAATCAGACCGGTCTGCCAAACCAAGCCGTGTGTTGGAGTATTTCCAAGTCTTAAATGACTCTGTGTGTTGACCAGGATCATGTGTCATGCAGTTTCTAGATTACACGCCGTGTAGTCCACTGGACACGATGTATAGTCCCTTTAGGTTAGGGTAGGACCGTGTACCCTGTACATGGCTTTCCCGGCTAGAAACCGTGTAACATGGATACTACATGGAGTGTGGCCCACTGAACACGATGTTTACTCTGAAGACTTCCAAAATACATCTACAATCCATGCCCTCAAGCGTGTAATTAGGATAGATGGTGAACGATAGTACACACTGTGTAGTCAGAACAACACATCGTGTACTTATCCAAATTACACAGATTTATTAAAATTTATTACTATATTATACAAACCATTAAGACATGTAGCATAGTGAGAACGTAAATCTGAGGCACAACACATGATAGGTGTTTTATATATATGTGTTTAATTTAACATATGCATAATGTTCATTTGTACTAATTGGGTAGTTATGAATGGGAATTCACCAGGTTGCCTCTATGGTACAAGTTACATACAAAGATAATTTTAAATGAATTTATTTGTTTAAAATTATGATAGATGATAATCTCAAAGAAATTTAGAAAAGTGTTTAAGATAAAATGATTGATTAATTAAAGATAATTAATTGATTTGAGTGTGATTTATCTTAAAAAATAATGATTAAATAATTTAATGATAATTTTATTTATACATAAATATCGTTGCATGTATGGATAATCATGATCTAGACCAAGACCTTTGTATGTGAATGATTTCTTTAATTTATTTATTTAAATTATTTTTTTGGCCTGTGAGACTTCTCCTCATTAATATGTATGGACTGCGTGGCCAAGGATTCATTTATGTAAAACCTCATTTTCCCCTCACCCATGAGTGAGATAAAATCATATGTAATGGATGGAGCTCCTAAGCTAGTGGAGGAAGCTCAAGTTAGGAGCCAAGGTGAAATGAATACAAGGAGATACAAAGGTGGAAAGACGGAAAGCTGTAAACATGAACCCAAAAGGTTCAAGGTGTTACTCCCCTAGGTCTTGGGTTAGTTTATCAACATCTAGATAAAATAACCAATAGAACAAGATCATGATCATACCATTTGTTTTCTTTCTATTAGTTGCATGGTTTATTTATTGTGGGTGTGTTTTTATGATCACACAATTAATGAATTAAACAAGCATGCAACATGAAACTAAAATAAAACTGGCATATGCGTAAATATTATTTAAGACATGGTTAATCACTTAAGTATATCCCACTGAATATTTAAAATCATGTAATCAAAGATAATAAAATGGAAATTTATGTATAAGGATAAAATACCTCAAAGAAATATTATGTCGGTATAGCCTTTCATAATCGTGGTTATAATCGGACCATAGTTCAAAGTTCTTGACCAACCCTAGTTGGGGTGATTTAAATTATCAGGGAATTATAATTTAAGTTTTTTAGTTGAATTGACTTGGTTCACATAAAGGATTGACTTCCATAGCAGGAATTGGTGTGACCAAGAGGTAAAGGTTGAGGAAATCCAAAATAAAAGGGTTTCAGGATTTGGGAGTCCACTCAGTAGATCAATGAAATGTGAGTTATTGCAGTTGGAATTTGGAATGCCTACCTAAAACCCTTCAAGTTTCTTGACCAACCCTAAATGGGGAAATTCAAAGGGAAATATGGATCCTTTCCACTAGAATATCCAGGAAATAGAATATTCTAAAGTCAATGGTGAGGGATATTGGATTTTGATAAAATAATGGGAGACTAATAAGTATTTATCTCAGTTTTATCATGATAAAGTACTAAAATATGTGATCATCTTTATTTGTAGAAACGAAAAGAAAAATGAATTCAAACATATCATTGATAATCATACTCGATAAGGAAAACCTTCTCACCAACACCATTTTTTAGGAATGTTATAGGCGTTTACACGTCATCCTTCACCACGAGAGGAAATTTTACATGCTAGAGGAGCCTATTCCAATTGCACTTGGAAAAGAGGCCGGTGATGAGGAACTATCTCTCTATATGAAAAATATGGATGATTCCATAGATATCCAATGTTTCATTCTATTGTCCATGTCTAATGAGCTTATAAAGAAACATGAAAACATGGATGCGTATAACATGATTTCTCACCTTAAGGATCTCTATAAACATAAGGAGAAATAGGAGAGATATGAGATATCCAACAATTTGTTTACAACTAATATTGGAGAGTCTATGCTAGATGAACCTCATGTAGTAAAGCTTATTGGATACATTGAAGGCCTGTATATCTTAGGGATTAAGTTCCAAGATGAGTTGTGTACAGATCTAATCCTATCATCATTTACCAAGACCTTCTCTAGATTTATTATCAACTACAACATGGGAAATAATGATAAATGTCTATCAGAACTTCTGACCTTAATTATCCAGGTAGATAAGGACATGGGGTGTGAAAAACTAGTAGTCCTTATAGCGAATAAGAAAAGGAAGGACAAGGAAAAGGGGACAAGTATTCATAAACGGTATGAATCCCCTAAGCACCATTTCTCTAATATGGGGAAGATACAGAGGTAGGGAAAGGAAAAGAGGCGGTATGTTTTGCATGTGGAAATCTAGGCCACTAGAATATGAATTGCACCCAAAAGCATGGGGACACTAAAGGTGCATTCGTTATTGAGTGTAATATTTCCATTTCTACACATTGGGTATTAGATACATCTTTTGGGGCTCACATATGTATTCAAATGCAGGAACCAAGTAGATTTATAAAGATTTCCATAAGAGAGGTGGATCTTTGAGCTACCAATTCCACAAGGCTGGATAAAATTTCCATTAACGATTACCATCTCTCATTGCCAACTGGGATGCTTTTAGTTTTACATAACTGGTATTATGTGCCTAGTGTTATCAAGAACATAATTAATGTATCATATTTGGATATGGATTGATTTATTTTCATGTTTTGAAATAAGGGTTTTTCTTTTATAAGAACAACATATGTTATGTTATGGTGCATTTAAATAATGGTTTGTATGTATTAAATTACGAAAAAAAGTGTTGGAAATTGATAATGAAACAAACTTATAGGACTCATACATCACCCAGTTGTGGAATCACCGTCTTGGTCATGTAAAAGAGAAGCACTTGACAAAGCTCTACCAAGATGATTATTTAGACTCTACTGATCTAAAAAAACTTGATAGATTTAACACTTGTTTACAAGGTAAAATGAACAAGCTACCTTTCAGTGGATAGGGTGAAAGAGCCATAGATCTTCTAGGACTCGTGCACACAGATGTGTGTGGACCATTTCTAGTAGAATATAGAGGTGAACATTATTACTTCATTACTTTTACTGATGATTTGAGTAGATATGGACATGTATAATTAATGAGGTATAAGTTAGATTCCTTAGAGAAATTTAAGGAATTAAATAATGAAGTAGAAAATTAGATTTGTTAGAAGATAAAGAAACTTTGATCAGATCGAGGTGGGGAATATCTGAACCAAGAGTTCATCGACCTTTTACGGGACTTTGGGATTCTATCTCAACTCACTCCTCCTTATATATTGTAGTGGAATAGTGTTAGTGAAAGGAGAAACTGTACCTTCTTGGACATGGTGAGGTTTTTTATGAGTCATCTAGATCTTCCATTATCATTTTGGGGATATTCATTACAAACTGCATCATACACATTAAACCGAGAACCAACTAAGGCCAAAAATGGAATTTCCATTAAGATATAGAATGGAAAGAAACCCATTCCATCACACACACATGTATGGGGATGAGAAGAGTTTTTTAAGGCCTTATTAGGAAACAAAATAGCACCCTAGTGGTAGGAAGTGTATCTTTATAGGATATCCAATGGAAATGAAAGGATATTAACTATATAACCCTTCAGAGAAGAAAGTCACTTTTTCCAGACAAGCATCTTTCTTGAGAGGGAGAAGATCCTCAAAAAATGATAGTGGGAGAAAGATTGACTTTAGAGAAGTTAATTATCAAGATACACAAGAGTTGGTATAAGAACAAGTTCCACAGGTCCCTATGGAAGAGGTTTCAGAAACACAAGTACTGTGTAGGAACTCAAGAGAGGCAAGAGAACCATAGATATTTGGTTTCCTAGTCACTGAGGATGGTGAATCATTATTATTGGACAATGATGAACCTCTCTCCTACAAGTAAGTAGTAGAGTGATCAGAAGCAACAAGATGGCTAGAAGCTATGAAATCTGAGGTGGATTCCATGTATCAGAACCAAGTATGGGTTTTGGTCAATGAGCCAGTTGATGTAAAGCCTATTGGATGAAAATTGGTATTCAAGATAAATTTGGACATGGAAGGTCAAGTTAGCACCTATAAAGAAAGTCTAGTGGATAAAGGATTCATATAGTATCAAGGAATTCACTATAATGAAACCTTCTTGCTAGTTTCCATGTTTAAATCCATAATAATCATACTTGCCATAGAAGCTTACCATGACTATGAGATTTGGAAGATGGATGTAAAAACATCATTCCTTAACAAAAACCTTCAACAAGATGTCTACATGACATAATTATAAGGGTTTGTGACACCAGGTGAAGCCAAACCGGTTTTCAATTTCCAAAAATAAATCTATGGATTAAAGAAAGCATCCAGTTCATGTAAAATTCGATTTGATGAATCCATAAAAGAATTTGGTTTCATTATGAATGAATGTGAGCCATGTGTTTATAAGTGGTTTAATGGAAATGTAGTCATTATCCTAGTAGTATATGTTTATGACATATTAATTATTGGAAATTATGTACCAGTCTTACAGTTAGTTAAGGACTAGTTGAACAAGTGTTTCTCCATGAAGGAATTAGGTGAAGCAGCCTACATTCTAGGGATCAAGATCATTTGTGATAGATCCAAGAGGTTTCTTGGACTATGTCAGTGTACATACATTTACCATATACTAAAGATATTTAGTAAGGAATAATCCAAGGGGGGATTGGTTCCAGTGTCACATGGCCTACATCTTTCTAATAGAATGTGTCCTCAAACACAATAGGAGAAAGATAGGATGAGTATGATCCCATATGCTTTGGCTATAGGGTCTATCATGTATGCCATGTTATGTTCCAGGATTGATGTTTCCTATGCATTGATCATGGTGAGAAGATATCAATAAGATCCAGTAGAACAACATTGGACTGCTGTTAAGACTATCCTTAAGTATCTAAGAAGAACTAAACATATGTTACTAGTGTATAGAGGATATGAGGAGCTTGTCATCAGAGGGTATACTGATACTAGTTTTTATATAGATCAGAATAATATGAAGTCACAATCAATATATTTTTTCTATATCAATGGAGGATCTGTGAGCTGGAAGAGTTCAAAGCAGCTAGTTTTCGCCAATTCTACAGTGGAGTTTGAATATATAGCGGCTTCTGATGCAGCCAAGGAAGCCGTCTAGATTTGGAACTTTGTCCAAGAGCTTGATGTGGTTCCTAATAATAAATATCCTATCACATTTTATTGTGATAACACTGCAGTGGTGTCTCTTTCAAAAGAATGAAGGTCACATCAACAGATAAATAAAATTCTCCAAAATTATCACCTCTTGAGGGATTTCTACCAAAGGGGTGAAGTTGTAGTGAGAAGAGTGTCCATGGGGGAGAACCTAGTGGAATCCATGACCAAAGGCCTATCTCAGTAGAAGCATGAATATCATGTGAGAGATAGTGGGTTAAAGGTTGTTAGTTGTTGGATCTAGTCCAAGTAGGAGTCTGTTGGATTTAGTGGCCAAGAACCAACTACTTTGTACTCTTTTCATTAATAAATACCTTTTCACATATTTATTGTTCTTCTACCTGACAATGAATTTTATAATGTCCTAAGGATATCTTTTTCATTAAAGGGTCATAGAGGATCCCTACTATGATAAGAACCTGGAAGTGCCATAACATTGTTCTTGAATATATGTTCTATGGCCGGATGATGTTATTTTAGGGACAAACATAATACAGTCCATTAGGGGTGATGAATCATAAAACTTTAAGTCATGTTCTCCCAGTGTGCACCCTTGGTAATATCTAAGAGTATATTATGATAACGAGACCTTCCAACAAGAAATCCACATTTCATAGTGTTATTGTATGTTCCTATCTGCGGACATGTGTATTGGTCCCTATACTTTAAGATTATTATTAATGGGTATTACAACTTGTGCACTTAGATATATTGATTAAAACTATGACGAAACATTGTTTGTAGTGAGGTAGGATATTTTGGGTGCGTTTTGAGTAATACTGCATTAATAGATAATGAGAGAAAGGATTTGTCCCTTATGTTCCATAATAGAGGTAAATATCTTAGGCCCTTTGATGGAATTGATATAGCCTAAATAAATCCATGGCCATGGTAACAAATGATAGAGTTCAATTCCAGAAAGTCAAAGAAAGAATAACCGAGCACATAGGTTGATGGAATTAGCATGAAACCTCCTTGATTCGAGATATCAAGACAAAGAGATTACATTACATGGTAATCGTTCATAGGAGGTGAGATGTCATTATGACATTAAGTTCTTTCTCTATGGGTGCCTTGGCGTGTTGCTAGATTCTAACCTTGGACTTTTGGCAAGATCTGACTAATGCCACTGAAAAATAAGTCTAGAGGGTCACACACTAAGTGTGTCCAAGTATATGAGTTAAATATTAATTTAACAAGATGAATAAAGATTATTCCCGATTGTGGTTTAATAATTATTCAAGGATGCCTGATCAAATTTATTTTGAAACTAGTTATTAGAGAGAATATATCTTGGGTGAAATAATATATTTATTAGCGATTAATATAGTGATATTTAGTTGATAAATGAATAGACATTATTCAAGGTCTAATAAATGTAGTGGAGGAAATATAGAAAATAGAAAAACAAAATTACACTCTGTGTATATTAATATACAGGCCATGTAATTTTTCTCAGGATTTGTGAGAAATAATAATAGGTTTAATTCACTAGGTGCATGTCAAGTAAGAATAATAGTCAACTATTATTATTAGACATGGGGTCTTACTTTGAATTAAATGAAATGAATAAATGATTTTGGGTAATTAATTCATTTTATTATTCTAAGTAATTAAAATCCCAATTATATAATTATCATTAGCCTAGAAAATTTTTGTTATTGTTCACAATAGATCTGAAAATCTCTCAAGCCAAGAGAAAATTATTTTTCCACCAAGAACTCTCTCAATTTACGAGAGAGATCCTCCTCCACCGGATCAAGGAGAGCGCTTTGGAAGTGGATCTCAGGGCAATTGAAGGAGGACATCGAAAGAAAAGGATCTTCTATTCTAGCACCCGGAGATCCCTTTGGTGATATCCAAAGATACATGGAGCACATGTGGATCACCTCTAGTGGAAGCCTACACTTTGATTCTACAATGAAATGAGGGATCACATCAAATCATGACCAGAAACATCAATAAAGAGAGAATTATATCAAGGTAATTCTCATATTTTAATTAAATTAATTATAAATAACATATGATGATCCTCTATATGGTTATAGGACTCCCTTACTTTCTTTCATTCTTCATTATATTATGTAGATCTGGTGTTTTATTATCATGACAGATCCCATATTGATCATTGTTAGTGGAGAAATTCATGTTGGGTACACCCACCAATGCACTTCTACTGTGCTTGAAACCTACAGTATGGAAGTGAAATAATCAATTCTTTTATCAAGCTTCTAAATCCATACCTGCATGTGAAAGATAAGGAAATAGTGGTCCTAGATACTACATCAATTGGAACTAGTTCTCTGCTTCCTGCTCAGATGACAGTCTCTCAAGCCTTATCTCAGATACGACCAGTGATCAAGGAGCAACCTTAGAGTCATGTTCTTTCAGAGAGAATACCCATCCTTGTAGAAAATGTTCCGAAGTGTGTCGACTTACCAGGTGTTTTCATTTGACCAGCACTTCCTAAAACCTCAAAACCACCTCTTTCACCTCTATTTTACCCTTCAAACAAAGAGAAAACACCTCAAAAGCCAAAGCCTTAGCTGTGGATTGTTTATTTTATAGGGATTTGTACATTTATTTTGATTATTGTACTCTTTGTACTTTAATGAATATCAGTTTTGTATTCATTTTGTTTCAAAATTTCTTTGTGTTATTTTTTTATTCATTATTCTTCTTTTCACCTTTTTACTAATCCCAAAAGGGGGAGAAATCTATGGATGAGATGTCATAAACTCTTAATTTATGGGAGAGTAATTCTGGCATAGGAAAAATGGCATGTAATAAATAACATATATGTATATATCTCATATTTGATACAAATCACTCTAACTACTCTAATGTAAAGGGGGATCATGACAATGCTCTAATATAAAGTAACATTATTTATATATTTCCTCTAATACAATAATTAAGGGGGATTTTAAAAGGAAATCCTTAGTCATATTGAGAATTCACATTCACTACTGGTATGCTAGGTTAAGTAATTTTTATTCCTTAATATTTTGTATAGCTCATTAATGCCATGATTTTTGATTATCAAAAAGGGAAATATAGTTGGACCCTTTGTGAAATAGTTGTTTTCATAATCGAAAATCATGCCAATTTATAAAAGATATTAATTCACATATTCTTTTTTAAGTAATTTTTATAACTGAATATATTATGTACCATTATATAATACATTTCAATATGTCAATATAGCATTATGGATATTTATTTATACTTACATACAATTATGGATTTTACTTAATCTGGTATTGTTCTTATAAGACAGACAATTCGTAAGCCCTTCAAAGTCCCTGACACCGATAGTTCAAAGGATTCACTGATGGATGAACCACCGATGAGAAATAACCAATCAAAGAACTCACAGATAAGAGAACTCACCAATTGAAGGAGTTACCGATTGAGGAAGTCACCGATTGAAGAAGAAACTGATGCAGGACTCACCGATAGAAAAAACAACACAGCTATGGAAAAGTCACTGATAACCAGTAACACCGATAGTTCAAGTGACTCCTAGTTGGAAAACATATGGATGAGTGACACATAGATGAAAGAGTCACTGATGGTCCACTTACTGATGGACGAGTCACCGATGTGCGATACACAGATAGTTCAAACTGATTCACCGATGACGACTCACTGATTCCTGGATAGACCGATAGCACAAACGACACACTGATGCCCAAACTCACCAATACAGAGTGTCATCGATGATGAAAGACCGATGCTGATAGACCGGTGATGACATACCATTTTCAATAAGACACTGATACTTATGACTCACCGATAGTCATAAAAAACTATTTTTAATTTATTAATTCAAATTTATATCTAATAGTCATATTTTGAAAAATTAATTTTTCTGAAATTATTTAATTTTTTCCGTAGTACATTCAGTAGACAGTATAGGGTACATGCATGTGGGGATATCTTTGTGTCTACTGGATCTCAAAGTATAAAATAATTACAAGCTAGATCATTCGGGTGTAACTGAAAAGTATCAAGGAAAGAAGAACTGCAATCTCCTGTAACTCTTTAGCTTACCTCCAAATCCCAAGAACTCTAAGGAAGAACATATAGGGAGATCAACTAAACCCACTTAGTTACACTGAATATCTTTCAAACAAATGAGCTTAACATTTTCACACTTCTGGAAGATAGACAATAGATACTGGGATACTCTGTTTTGGAGTCAACTTCCAGAAGAGGACACAAATTCCATTTCCACTAAATAAATCGAGTCCAGAGCTTCACTGCATAACACATAGAGATTTATAAACCTTATTCTATATCCCTATATTTGTTGTGTTCTTTTGTTTTCATTTTTGAGTAGTGTGTGTATCTGTCTGTTACACACACACTGACTTCTATGCATAAGTAGAGGATACTTGATATCCTTAAACTCACTCTTTATTTATCCTTTTGTATCCCACATAGAACAATGGAAGAGGTCAAGTGTGACCTGATTGTTTTTTTCCCATGAATAACTACGGTAGAGGTCATGTTTGACCTGGAAAACCTTGCGTACTATTGTAAACCCCAATCTAGGGTGTGGATCAAACTATTTATTAATTTAAACTACTTGGTGGTAGGTGACCACCAAGTGGAGAGGACTAAGTCTTAGCTTGATACTGAACCTCTTGTTTATATCCACTATTCCTTTGCCTTTTAGTTTTACTCTATATTTATTACTTTTTTACAAAAATAAATTGAACTTTGATAGTTAATTTATCAAGTGTTTATAATAGTTTTGAACTAGTAGATTAGTTTCAAAAGTTATATTAATCTCTATATTTGTATAACTGAGAACTAATAAATCTTTTGATAAATTAATTGAACAATCAAGACTCTTATAAATTCACTACAAACTGACTTGTATTATATTTTTAATTAGGGGAAATTTTCATAGAACTAGTTTTAACAAAAAAAATTATAGATACTTAATTGACCCCCACTTGAGTAATATACTCCAACAAACAACAATCATTGAAGAAAAGAATATAAAAAAAATAGAGTTGTGGTACACTAATAAAGATGCCACAAACCCCCATCCTTACCTACATCAGCTCCATGCAGGAATGATAACAAGAGGATATCATAAGTGACAAAAAACTATCCACATGGCTAGTGTGATTTTTGATTGCAAAAATTTATAGAATCATGAATATATGTGACTTGGTTCTCTCTTGGGACTTAAGTATGACATGCTACTTGAAAATAATCTAGGCATCAAGTATGCCACTTGCATATCAACTAGTAATCGATCACACATATCACAAATCAATTAGGCATCAAGTAACCAATACTTGGATTCTAGGCATCGAGTGCATCTCCACCATGGTATTCCATGGTATTATAATATATCTGGTCACAATTATGACACGTTTCTTTAAAATAAACTATGAAATGAGTATAAAACTCACAAATAAACTAGTAATTGAGAACACTACTCATAAATCAACTAGGCGTCGAGTGAACTACACACAAATCAGTTAGATTTAGAGCAACCTGATACCTAGATTCCAGTGCCCTAAGTGCATCCTCAACGTGGATCCATGGTAACATCATATCTCTGACCTCAAGTATGAAATTATTCTTTAACATTAGCTAGGAATCGAGTGCCTGTTATACATCATGAAACTCACAGGTCAACTAGATATCATGTATCCTAATACTTAGGCATTGAGTGCATCTTCTGCATGACATTATATCATATCTCCACCCTATTCTTAGGTCCCTCATCACTATCACTGAAAGTTAAATGCACTGCCCCTATAAGGGATAAATATTCCATGATGGTCTACCTATTCCGAACACGAAGATCAGTACCTCCAAATAAAGTCAACATATATACAAGGTTTAGCATACAATGACAAGAAAATCATAATATATCATCATAAGAAATAAGTAGAAAACATAACATTATGCAATAATAATCAAACATGGAAACAGATACACTAATATCACTCATGGAATCACAATTGGTCTCATGGGCTACACACACACCCACATGCGATCATAATCAAGCATGAATATAAATTATACTATCTTATAAAATATAACATGAAAATATTGGTAAAAAAGATCCAAGAGGTAAAGAACATCCTACCTCATGATTGTACAAGTTGACATTGAGATTTACAAAGGATGTTTTCACCCGAACCTCACTCACACCCAATAAAAAGATGATCACACACCAACGAATCCTTGAACCATCCTTGTTACATAATTATTTAGAAGTATCCCTATCTTTGATAATTAAAAATAATAAATTAAATCTAAACAAATTACCCCACTGCCTTTAAAAACAAGCTTAAAAATAAATTTACATTCATCAAGATGAATCCAACATAATTAATGATGCATAAATAATATGAAAATTAGAGAAGATATAAAGGATTGAAGTTTGGAGAAAATAATAAATAAATAAAAATAATAGAAGAGGGTGGTAGATAAGAGAGGGAGAGGAGGATGTGAGGGAGAATAAATCTCATATAGGATCCATCTTAGGCACATCCCACCTTTCCCCCCCTTATAATTTTTTTCTCCCAATTCAACATTTATTCATCTATCTCTTCATGCCTTACAAGAACCAACTCTATTTCTCCATAAATTAATTATGTCATCCATTATATTTACATCTTCTAAATATCACATTTATTTCCTTCTATTTATTTCTATCCTCTTACAATCCCATTATATCATTCATTTAAATACATGTTAAAATTCATCCACACACACACACACACACACATATATATATATTTATAATCATAATATATGTATACACACATATCCACTTATATATTTATTTAACTCATAAATATATATATATATCCATTTATACATATATATATATAATTTACATACAAAAAAATATTTCTTTCAACAATTAGTAATAATAATTATAACAATATATTATTATTATTATAAAGTTTATTCCACTAAAACACAATAAAATATTTCATTAATAACTTTTTTAAATACCAAAAATTGAAAACGTCTCTCTAATCCATGATTCAACCTAAATTTAATGAAGTGGTTTCCAAATTCACCCATTAATGGAGTTGCATATTTTAAATCAATTGAAACCATTGTATTTTGAATCTTTCAGATTGATGTGGTTTCATCAATGGTGGTCTCCACATCGAAACATTGAAGAAGATGACTTAATTTTTAAATAAATGAATTTTAATTAATTAAAATTGGAATAATAATATAATTAAATAGTTAAAAGGTATTATTGTGTGTGATGTTTCCAAAAACCTGATGCACATAAAAGTTATATCCCATCTAAGGTAAACCCCACATCCTTGACGTAATGGTTATCTCATATTTCTCCTACAATTCACTGTTTGAGAGATATTTAATTATTTTTGTAAAATAATATAATAAACATATTAAATAACATATCATCATGTGCGATCTTAATAGAATCCTGACATTTATAAATGTTATTTTGTGGATAGGGTAAACCCCTCATCCTGGACCAAATGGTGGTCTCAGATTTATCAAATAATGCACTATTTGGGAGAAATTAAATTATTTTAGAAAAAATGCATGTATGTAATTTGGTATATTTAATAATTTTATTCTTTCTACAATGAGGCTCAACAGAACTAAAAATATCATACTATCTTAGTGCCCAACTCTGAAAATATTCCATATAATATTTCAAAGTGTTTAACATCGTTTTACCCTTATGTAAATCCTTTTAAACATTTATTAAGTTATTTTTTTTTATTTTTTTTATTAATCACATAAAATTACTATTTAAATAGAGGGTTTTATTGCCTTTGAGAATTTGAGGATGTTACATGATTACATGTGAAGAATTATGCATCATAAAAAGATAATTGGGATTTTATTTTATTTTTTTCAAGACTTTGTATCACGTATGAAGTATTTTTCATGGTATTTTATATACACGTAGTGAATTATATGTTTTATGAGTGGATATTGTTTTATTTATTTGGTTTAAATTAGTCTCATTTATTATATATTACATATAAAGGGTGGATCTTTCCTATTATTAGGTATAATAAACATGGAACTTGTTCTAGTTTAGGGTGATCAAGAACACACTTAAGTTATATGGCATACCAATTTAGGTTTGACATATAGGTATTTGAGCTGATATGTTACAAAATAGTTTCAAAGCACATGTGGGTAGTATCAAAAACCACGAAAAAGCTATGAATATTTCAAAATTTTCAAAATTTGAATTTCTAAAACATTATTATAATAACATTTATTAAAAAAAGTAGAGTTTAAAGTGCATAACCATAAATAGATAAATGTAATGTGATGTATATATCTATTAAAGGATTAATTTGGGATACCAATTGAACTTCATGATGCTACAAGTAAATATACATATTTTTTCATTAGAATTATCAAGGAAATGAATTTTTTATTGATAGTGATATATCTACTTTCAACCCCCATATCATTCCAGTTGAGGAAATAAAGGTTATTTTTTTACCCACACCATTCTTCTAGGAAAAAAAAGTATCAAAGAGATAATTTTGAGGATACTATATAGATTATAAGGGTATTTATCTCCATAGATGGCGTTAAAAAAGAGTATGTGATAAGTATGATTTGAGGCTATCAAATACACCATGTAAATACTCATCATGTTAGAAAATACAATCCTTTTTCATTAGATTAAATAAGGAAAAACATTTTCATATGATATTTGTAATGATATTCCTTATATGGATGAGGTATCCTTGAATTCCTTTTCATTCACTAAGATTTCAAGGAGGGGGAATGTTAAGAATCACTTTGTTTCTTTAGGGTCAATATTAGTGCATTTATAATAGAACACTAATATAAGAAATTTTCTTAAAGTCACTTTGAATACACACTACAATGAGTTCATCTTCATATTTTGTGACTAAATTTTAAAAAAATACAACCAGAAGACAAGTGAAGTAGTTAAAATTTCAATGTGATTTAAAAAAAGATAATCCATAAAACATTTCATGGGTTTTCCTATGAGGGTACATCAATATTCAAATCTATATGAATCACCTATCATGACCCCCTCCACTAGTACCCATACCAGGTCGGTAATGGAGAGGGAGAGTGACCCCCAAAGTATGCCTCTAATATGACATATGTTGGAGAATAGAAATTAGTGTATATAACACACAATAAGAGGCATTAACCTCAATATATGAATTTAAGGATAAGAGATAAGCTAACAATCACCAATCGACACTACATCATATAAAATAAACCAATATACCATAATAATAAAATCCCATAATTTATGATATGAAATAAAAGTAAGTCCCCAAAATAAAGTACCAAAAGGCTTATAGGCAGCAACACCAATAACAACTCTCCACTCTAAGCTATTATGGTCTAGCTTGGACACCAAATCCCTCCTGATCGCTTGAAAAACAGTTTATGTAAATAGGGTTGAGCACAAAATATAAGGCGACCCCCGACGACGACCGGATTCCGCGCCCGACGACCGGATTCCGCGCCGGGGTTACCTATAAATATAAGGCGACCCCCGACGTTTTGAAGGTTTCCAGAATCCGAAGCGTCGCTCGTTCGCGCAATCCAACCCCTTCCGCGCGCAATGCCAATCTTCAGGTAACCTCCTTTCTTTCGCGCAATAGAGACTTGGGGTTCGCCTTCGCGCGCAATCCCTTTGGCTTCTTTCTTTTGAACTAATTCTTCACCGTAAGGCCTTCGCGCGCAAAAGAAGCCTCTTGCGCGCAATTGCCACCAGGGTGCGCGCAATCCGGCCCGATTGCGCGCACCCCCCTCTTCAAAGTGTCCGTTCGTTAGAGAATGAGCCGTTGCCCCTGCGAGCTGTCCGAAGCCCGGTGCGCGCAATCTCAATCATCTGCGCGCAAAGCGCTGGCCCAATTGCGCGCCAGCCCGCCCAATTGCGCGCCGACCCGCGGTATTGCGCGCAAAGCTCCTCTTTTGCGCGCAAACCGCCGGGGTCTCCCCCTTTGACCCCCTGAGGGTACCCGCCTGCGTGGCACCCGATGATCTTCATCCTAGGTGCCCACACCGTGCGTTGTCTTTCCGTGCGGCCCTCCAGGCTTGCGCGAAGTGACACAGACCCATCGGCGGCAACCAATGTCCAGCATGACGTTAAACTGCACATATGTCCAGCATGACGTTAAACTGCACATATGTCCAGCATGACGTTAAACTGCACATATGTCCAGCATGACGTTAAACTGCACATATGTCCAGCATGACGTTAAGCTGCACATATGTCCAGCATGACGTTAAACTGCACATTTGTCCAGCATGACGTTAAACTGCACATATGTCCAGCATGACGTTAAACTGCACATTCGTCCCGCATGACGTTAAACTGCACATTCGTCCCGCATGACGCTAAACTGCATCCGTCCAACATGACGTTAAACTGTACTACGTCCAAGCTACACGACGCTAAACTGCCTAGCCCCTATCGTCCGTGCTGCAAGACGTTAAACTGCCAAGCACCTTCGTCCTCAGCACACGACGTTAAACTGTACTTCGTCCGGCAAGACGTTAAACCGTCCGCTTCGTCCTCAACACACGACATTAAACTGTACTTCGTCCGGCAAGACGTTAAACCGTCCGCATCACCCGATCCCGTGCCTCGCACGCAGGGTCCCCCCCGGTTTGGATGTGGCCCCCACCCGCTCGTCTCTGCAGGGATGTCGGGATTGCCCCTCTTTAGGGACGATTTAATGGGAGCGGCTTTTCCCCACGGGGGTAGGGTATTACAAACCCCTAGTTTCTTGTGGGGGGCTGCACATGTGTATCTCCATTGCGCTCCCCCACTGCCGAAGCCAGTAGAGGGTGTGACTGGGATCGAGGTGTCTCCTACTTTCGGTCCAAGTCCCTTCCAACTGAGTTTTGCCGCATCCGGGCTGCCTCAAGTGCGTAAGTCCTGACAGAATGAACTACGTGGACTTTGATCCCTGTCTTCTAAACAGGGTACGTAGGAAACCTCCCTGAGGTTCAAGCCCACCACCTGGTCGTCCCGGTCGTATTCATGTCGGTTCGTCCATCAGTGGACCCCTCCAGGGTTCACACTTGCGTCGATTCACCTATGAATCCGCCCATGTGGGAGACTGCACGTGTGTATCTCCACTGTGCCTCCCCACTGTCCCTTTTTCCATCTCTCCTTTTATCGTCCAGCATGACGTGAAACTGTGATCCACCCGGCCGTTCCATCCCCCTCTGTGCGAGGTGGTTCAGTTCAATCCTCCGCCCGGCGGCCTCGACCTCTTCGTGAGTCGGCTCGCCAACGTCCAGCATGACGTTAAACTGTATACCCGAACTACGTTGACTTTGATCCGTGCTAGCGCGCGGTACGTAGGAAGCCTCTACGGGGTCCAAGCTCTTCACTCCATCATCCATCCTGATCCTTACCCGGGCCGCCACATCCCGGTGGGGTCATGCCACTTCTCTCCACTCCACATCACTTGGGAAGCCGCCCATGCGCTGGCCCCAGCGTCGGAGGTTCCCCGCAAGGGGTTCTGTCATCTGATCCACTTTTCGTGTTGATCGGTCCGATGTCGTCCCCGCTGGACGTTAAACTCGCGGCACACCCCGTGTTAAACATGGGAAGCCGAGGAAAACCTCAGGTGACACAGTTCCCCGCACCCAGTGCGGGATGCCTCATGTCATCATGCCTTCGAGAAGCCCTATTAGGGACGGAAAGCAGACATGCAGAGCCGCAGCGTTACGACACGCCCCCAACACCCAGAGCCACCCGGTCTCCTCACTGCAGGTTGCTGCCCCGACCAGACTCCTTGGAGCGTCCGGGCGGAAGCAGCGTAATTAACCGGTGTCCATGAAGATATGGCGCCGGGAACGAGATTCACGAGCATGTCTTAAATCTATGAGGGAGACCCGGATTAGGCGACGAGTTCCGAGGAGACGTCCAAGGAAGGAGGAGCCGACATCCCATCATCCCGGTTTCGATCAAGGAGCAGACGCCCCCGAATAAGGGACGGATGCCGCCCGCCTTTGGAAAGCGGGACTGCGGGACCACAAGCCGCGCGCCCATCCCCTCGGGTTGACGGGTGCACGCGAGAACGCGTCCTGGCGGAACAGCGTAACCCGACGCACATCCGCACCGAAACAGAAAAATGGTGAACCCGACGTGAATCTCTTCTCCTCGATACGAAGACCGATGGCTTTCAGAGGTGTTGGAAGACCGACATGTTGCCCGGCCAAGCATTCAGTCTTACCCGCTAGGGGCTGGGGAAGGGAAATCGGGCACTCCGTCTCGCAACGTCGAGGGCCTGGGTTCCCCCCACGGAAGGCGTCGTGGCACTAATGGTTGGTTGTCGATTCCTTTTCCTGTCAGTGTTAATGGGTCCTTCTCCCTGCTTTCAGAAATCAGGTCGCCCAATCCAGTGCCCGATCACCGCCCGCCCACTGGCGCAGAGGTAGGGGAAACACCGACGCGGCTACTCCGTGCGGTCCCGCCCGTTCCACAGCCGTCCCAGCAGCCGCAATTGCGGGACGACCACGCCCTCTCTCCCCCTCGGAGGTCATCCAGAGAAGGGTGATCAACAACCTGGTGCGGAGATATGAGGAAGAGGGAGTCATCCCCACCCGGGACATGGCTCGCCTAGAACTTGAGGAGGCTGCGCCTCGCCACCACCGCCGCCCCCGAGGGCCGCGCAGGGAGGCACCGCTGCCCACCTCAACGTCCAACCGCTTCGGGAGCTTATCCCCGGAGCGCTCTGACAGTTCCCTTCCCTATGCGGATGAGGTGGAAGATGTCCGGGATCACCCTATCCGGGATTCGCTCCAGGGATCTACGGTAAGGGCTCCCGCCAGGCCACGGCGACACCGCCGCCAGGCCTCTCAAGTCGAAGAGCGGGCTCTCCACCTGCCCGCGCCGCTCATCCCGACTCGTTTGTCCCGACGCCAACGTCGGGCACGAGCGGAGGAGGATGCCCACCTTGGGGCCCTAGCAACAGCGGCCGCATTGGCCCAAGCCACTGTTGGCTTCAGTCGCCAGGCCCCTGCGCATCCTGAGCAGGGGAACTTCTATGCCCGACCTGGATCGAGGCCCCGACCGCCCCAAAGGCAGGTTGGGTCGACTCTCCCGGTTGCTGGTACAGGCAGTAGCCACCGCGGACCACCTCGCGGTAGCGCTATTCACCAGCAGGGTCTACTCTGTGTGGCCGATCTAGGAGGCATGGGTCATCCCACCTTCCGATCCCGGCCCAGAGGCCTGCCCGGAATCATCTCTCCCCGCGTCCCCTTTGATATCTGTCCCGGTGACCCTCACACCTTGGTTTCTAGTCCTCTTGGCCCCAGCACCAGTGCGGCCGGAGGACGCCAGGACCGAGATCAGCCCTGCCTCGAAGTACCACCCAGGGGCAGGAAGGCAAGGCGTCGACGCCAAGGGAAGAATGTTGCGGAATTCCGGACAGAGATCCGACCGGTGCGCTTCTCTGATTCGGAGGCGGAGTATGATTCGGCGACAGAGCCCTCCCCCCAATCCCGCCAGTCAAAGGCAGGGGTAGGAATGCGGCACGTCAGCCTCGTACTCCCCGAGAGCGAGATCGATGTGATCCCCGCTTCTCTCCGAAGGTATATCCGGAGTAACGAGGGCCTGGTAGACCCCCAAGGATCAAGCTTGCGGTTGGTACCGACCCCTCCGGAAGCGCCTTCCGCCTCGATCGGGGAAGCCAGAGATTTTTTCTGGGGACCAACGGTCGAACCACGATCTAGTGCACCCTCGGCGAGCACCGATTCTACGGCAGGATGTTCGCTCGCCGGCCCGTCCTATCGTGATGTGGTAGCCAGGGCACCGCCACCCTCAGAGGGTGGCCCGGGATATGGAGGCCAATCGGCCTGTTCGCCGTATTCACCGCCGGCCAGCCCGCCGGCCCGGCGGCCCGCCTCGGCACCACTGCCGGTTCCCCGTCCGTTCCCAGTCATTGAAGAGGACCAAGGAGACCTGGGTCCCGAGTTTGAGTCGTGGAGCTTCTGGACCGTCCTTGCAGAGGGCCACTTCCCTGAGAAGTTTTGGCTAGTCGCGGGACCGGGCTTTGATGCACCCGAATCGCTCACCCCGGATGAGTTCGAATGCTTCCGCCGAACTCTCCGGGAGACTCGATCCTGTCTTCACCGCCTACAAATTCCATACCCCGGGAGTCAAGCGCACCTGGAGGATATTGGTGAGCAGTGCCGTCAAATTGACCTGGCCATGCTCCCCGCGGTTCGGCACCCCGGGTCATTTGAGCACCACGAGGCCCTCCAACAACGATGCATTGAGTGTTTTCAAGTACTCCGCAAAGTTATCGAGGAAGCCACTCCCCACGTGTATATCCGTGGATGGGGGCAGTACGCTGCCCTACGCTTCAGTGTGATTCGCCGACAGCCCGATTCACTGGGTGGCCCTGAGGGTACATCCCCAGGGACGGAAACAGTCAATATGGCTGACCTGTCGGGAGAGGGGAACGACTTGGAACTTCTCGACGGGGGCTTCCCCCCCGAAGACAAGCCGTCGTTAGATCCATCGGTGAGAGTTACTCGTCATCAGAGGAACCTCCTGGGGCTCCCCGCACCCACTGAAGCACTGACGTTGAGCCGAAACGTCAGCAAAGGTAAAGAGCACAGTGAGGCTATAAAGCCCGCCGACCCATCTGCCTCCGTGCAGAGGGCAGAGGATGATCCCGAGAAGGCTACGCTACGTCAGCAGCTCTCCGAACAGAAGAAGCTGGTTGACCAGCTCCTCGCCGAGCACGCTGCAGAACGGCGGCCTGACTACGGTGATCCTAGGCCAGGACAACAGGGACCGGAACAACCGCTCCTCGACGAGACTCTCCCGGGCAACCGTGATTACGCCGTGTTCGCCGACAGGAGAGAGGCCATTGCCTATGGCAAGAGGGCGCGGTATGTTTCGTCACACCCTCCCGAGCGGCGTGACTACCTGAGAGACCCCGCTCGGATTCCTCCCGCTGCCCCAAGGGCCGCTCCGCCCGCCATCCCACGAGCTGCCGAGTTCGACGACCCGGTCGACGACCCGATTGAAGGGCCATGCAATGCGCTCGTGGTTAGAGATCCTCGCCAGGACTGGAACCCATGTCTGGACGATCCGATGGCGGCACTCATTGCCCGCTTGGAAGCCTTGGAGACTGGGCAGGTGGCGATCCCACCGGACGGCAAGCCATACCCAGCATGGGTGGATGACATGCCGGCGCCTCCGGGATTCGGGAATCCCACTTTTTCCCCCTTCAACGGGACTGGAGATCCGCCACAGCATTTGGCCCATTTCAACTCGAGGTGCGGGCCTATGTTGGGGACTCCGGCGCAGCAAGAGGCCGCTAAGCTTCGCTGCTTTGTCCAGACACTGGAAGGGCCAGCATTTGTCTGGTACAGCCAGCTCCCCGTCGGGTCGGTAACCAGCTGGGAGGACCTCCGTAGACAGTTCCTCTACCAGTTCAGTTCCACGACCCGGAAGACGAGTATCGCAGACCTCTTCAAGTGCAAGCAGAGGCCTGATGAGCGAGTCGCGGACTTCGTCTCCTGATGGAAGGGTCTCACGTATTCCCTTGACATGTCGTTGACTCAGGAGCAGTTGCTGACAATGTGCATCGGGAACGTCAAGACCGAGCTGGTCCCTTCCCTGATCACTCAGAATTACCCCGGAGGGTTCAGGGACTTCTCAGACAAAGCTCAACGTCTTGAGGAAGCCCTGCAACAGGCCATCCAGGCACACCCGCTGCCTCCTATGATTCCTGCAAGGAGAGTCAGCAGGGCTGAGCCCGCTGCTGTTGCCCAGATAGAGGCCCCCAGGCCGTTGGAGCTGCTGCCGGCGAGGCCAGCTCCACAGCCTCACAGGAACCCGCCTCCACGGGCTCAGTTCCCGGCCCAGCAGCGGCAGCCCCAGAACCGGCCGGCCCCTCCGCGTAATGTACCGCCGCAACCCAGGCGAGATAATCAGGGTCCACCTCCTCGGCCGACCCCTCCAGCCCCTCGTCAAGACCACGCTCCCAGGGGCCCGCGACACCTGACTTACTCATTCCACGAGGATCAGGTCCCCGGTTATTTCCGGAGCGCCCTGGAGCAGAGGATTGTGCGACTGCCTGAGTGTTGGAAGCCAGAGGAGGCACATCTTACGAATAACCCCCGCTACTGCCCTTACCATCGGGCCCTGGGGCACACCATCCAGCGGTGCTATGTGTTCAAGGATTGGCTCCAAGACCAGATTAACAACAATGTAATCAGGTTGGGCCCAGCTCCAGCACAAGTGGCGGGCGTGTTCGTGGGATCAGATGACGACAGTGGCAACGAGGACGAATGGCAGCTGGTCTCCGACCGCGGATCCCAGAAGTATAATAACTGGATGGCCTGCAAGACGACCATTCGCGCCCATGGAATCATCCGTGCGCGCTTGAATCAGCCTGAGCCCCCAGAATCTGCGGGTGTTGCTTCGGCATCGTCGTCCCAGCCTGCCTCTTCCAAGAGGAGAAAACGGCGGCAGCGCAAGAAGGAAGAGCGCGCCCCGCCAGTTCCGCCACTATCCCGCACTCTCGGCGATTTCATGCCCCCGGAGATGGGGGTCCCTCCTCGGATCCGCCCGGTGATGGATGATTCGTCCGATGACGGTATTGGGTACGCTTCGGTTAACACCGTCGAGCTGGTAAATCCCTTTTCGATTCCCGACGTTGAAGAACACCAGGTGGACCTCCCTAGTGTCCCCGGTCGTCGCCACCGTCGGAAGAACCGCAGCAGCAGGAGTCGCCGGGGCACGGCCGTTGGTACCTCCAGCCAGGCCGTGCACGCCACTGAGACTAGGCAGCAGGCTCAAAACCGAGCACAACGTGCGCCGCCCCCCCATTCGGGGATGACGGATTCGCCTCCGCCGTTGTTTGTGGTGTGGGACCAGGCAGAACCGCCTCAGCCGCGTCGCGACCAGCTCCGCCCTTCCACGAGTCCATCCCGGCCTCCTGACCCCAGTACGGTGACCATTTCCCGGACTGCAGCCAGTGAACAGCGAGATGCTCCAAGTACCAGTCGGCCACCGATCCAACCGGCAAGGCCCGTCATGCTTCCAACCGCAGAGCAACCTCCTGCAACCAGGGGCTCACGCTTGGCCAAAAAGTATGATGTCTTGAAGCACTTGGCTGACATCCCAGCAAGGCTCTCCATCCTTGAGGCTCTGCGCATTTCATCTGAGATGCGCGAGGCACTCGCTGAAGCCCTGAAAAGCCCCCTCCAGTTTGAGACAGAGGTTGCGGCTGCAGAGGCCTTTCACGCCGAAACGATCGAGGACGCCGAATGTCAGGCAGTTATCTCGTTCTCTGGTAAGGATGAAGACCCTCCTATACAGGGACATATTCGTCCGCTGTATGTCACTGGCCAGTTCAATGGCCTTGAAGTCCGGCGCTGTCTTGTCGACACGGGGTCCGGGATTAACCTGATTCCAACTCGGACGCTCCAGAGATTGGGGTTGTCTGAGGATGACTTGATTCCCTCCGACCTCAGGATCCAGGGGTACGACCGCACCGAGCAAACCCCGGTCGGCAAGATACGTTTGAAGACCCAGTTCGGTGACTTGGTTGCCAACACCGAATTCATGGTAGTCTCTCAGGACACTGCGTACAACGCATTGATGGGCATGCCATGGCTCCACCTTCACGCGGCGGTTCCCTCATCATACCACCAATGCCTCAAATACTCCCTTAATGGTCGAGTAGGCGTGCTTCAAAAAGATGCCTCTCCTTTTGCCTCATGTGAAGCCCGCTATCTGGACGCGGACTATTACAAGAGCAAGGATAAGCAGATCCTGGCAGGTGAGGTTGAGCCTGTCGCTGTTGCAAGTGATCCCTGGGAAAGTCTGGATGACGCTTACGTCCTCCCGGTTCAACGGTTGGACGTGGCCATGGTCTCGACGGCCCGCGAGTCTCCTAATGAGATGACCGCGACCGCCCGTGCCAGCACCAGTGGCCCAGCAGGATCTGGTAGCCCCAATGCAGTTTCCAACGCAGTCTCTCCCGTGGACGATCCCTCCCCGAGTGGAGAGGACGTGGAAGATGCACCCCCAGCCTTTGAGGAGGGCGTCCCCGCCACGGTCGATGAGTTAATACAGGTGAACCTTGGAACCGAGGCCGATCCAAGACCCACATTGGTCAGTGCCGCCATGCCCTCTGAGGAGCGGCATCAGTACGTGGACTTTCTCAGGCAGCACCGTGATGTGTTCGCTTGGGGCTATGACGAGATGCCGGGGCTAGATCCTCAGGTAGCCGTCCACCGCCTTGGTCTCCCGGCGAACCATCGCGGGTTCAAGCAGCCTCCCAGGAAGATGCACCCATCCCACGGTGCCATGGTTGAGGCCGAAGTTGACAAGCTTATCAAAGCCAACTTCGTGACGGAAGTTCAGTACCCCAAATGGCTGGCCAACATTGTGCCGGTCAGGAAGAAGAACGGGCAGATCAGAGTCTGCATCGACTTCCGTGATCTCAACCGCCACTGTCCGAAGGATGATTTTCCCCTTCCAGTGACAGAGCTGTTGATTGACGCCACGGCAGGGTTCCAAGCCCTCTCCTTCATGGATGGATACTCCGGATACAACCAAATCCGGATGGCCCCTGAGGATGAGGAGTTCACTGACTTCAGGGCCCCCCAAGGTACCTTTTGCTACCGGGTCATGCCTTTCGGCCTGAAGAATGCAGGTGCCACCTATCAACGGGCGATGCACCGCATATTCAAGCCAATCCTCGGCACACTGGTGGAATGCTACGTCGACGACTTGGTGGTCAAATCGCGCCAGCGTCGGGACCATCTCAAAGATCTTGAGAAAGTGTTCGGCTTCCTCCGGTCTCGTTGCCTGAAGATGAACCCGTTGAAGTGTGCCTTCGGGGTCACCTCCGGAAAGTTCCTTGGATTTGTGGTAAGATACCGGGGTATTGAGATCGACCCAGAGAAGATCAGAGCGATTAGCCAGATGCCTCCCCCATGTAACATCCGGGAACTGCAAGGGTTCCAAGGCCACTTAGCCTATATACGCCGATTCATCGCGAATCTGGCCGGCAAGTGTAAGCCCTTTTCTCGGCTCATGAAGAAAGGTGTCACCTATGTATGGGATAAAGAGTGTCAGACCGCTTTCGAGGAAATCAAGCAGTACCTGCTTTAACCTCCGGTCCTGATGCCGCCCGTATCCGGAAAGCCGCTGGTCCTTTATGTGACCGCCCTGGAACGGTCCCTGGGTGCCCTTCTCGCCCAGAAGAACAACGAGGGAACGGAGAATAGCCTCTATTACCTCAGTCGCATGCTCCTCGATGCGGAAGTTAGGTATTCCCCCATCGAGAAGAGCTGCCTGGCGCTCGTATTTGCCATACAGAAATTACGGCACTACTTGCAGCACCACGAGGTACAGTTGGTTTCTCGGGTAGACCCGTTGAAATATATCCTGAGCCGACCTATGTTGACTGGCCGTCTAGCGCGGTGGGCTGTGATTCTCCAACAGTTCGACATCAGGTATGTGTCTCAGAAGGCCATCAAAGGGCAAGCATTGGCAGACTTTCTGGCAGCTCACCCGACCTCCGCGGATCAGCCGCTGGATCTAGGCTTTCCTGATGAGACCATTCTCACGGTCGATCATGCCGATCCATGCTGGCAGATGCACTTTGACGGTGCCTCCCGGAGCCCCACCGGTAGAAGACTCGATAATCCTAAGCTCAACAGAGTGGGCTTGGGCATCGTCTTCATTACCCCGGAGAGAGCCGTGCTGCCATACTCTTTCCTGTTGTCAGAGGGCTGTACCAACAATGAGGCGGAATACCATGCCCTCATCACTGGCCTCGAGTTAGCTCTCGAGATCGATGTGCCCCATCTGTGCGTGAAAGGGGACTCCGAGCTGGTCGTTAAGCAGATCAACGGCGACTATGTTGTCAGGAATCCGGAACTTGTGCCATTGTTGGAGTGCACCCTCCTTCTGATGGCTCGATTCCCTTCTCAGCCAGAAATTGTCCATATTCCCCGGTCGCAGAACGGTCGAGCAGATGCTTTGGCCAGCCTTGCTGCGTCACTTGCAGAGCCTGAACAGGACAACCTGATCGTCCGCGTGACGCGCCGCAGGCTCATCGCTCCCGTTATCCCGGAAGAAGATCGCGGCCCGTTGGTAAGTAATCTCACCACGGTTGCCCCTATGCCCGGAGCCCCGAGTACCCCAGATATGACAGTCGGATCAGCCCATGATTGGAGGACGCCTTTGGTTGAGTACCTCCAACATGGCATTCTTCCATCGGATCGGGCCGAGCACGAGCGAGTTCGACGTCGCGCATCGCAGTTTGTCCTCCAGAGCAGTCCCGGCCTGGAGCAGATCCTCTACAAACGCGGGTTTGATGGTGTTCTCCTCCGTTGCCTTCAGGGAGTTGAGATCCCACGAGTCATACAAGAGGTTCATGCTGGTTCATGTGGCGCCCACCAGACTGGACCGAAGCTGTCCCACCAGATTCGGAGGTTGGGATACTTCTGGCCCTCCATGATCCATGACTGCATCGAGTATGCCGGGAGGTGCCATGCGTGCCAGGTTCATGCGAACTTTGTGCATCGGCCACCGGAGCCTCTCCATACCACTAGGTATTCCTGGCCCTTTGCAGTCTGGGGTCTGGACGTTGTGGGACCTTACCCGCCGGCGACAGCTCGCCAGTGCCGGTTCATTCTGACCGCCACAGACTTCTTCTCCAAATGGGCAGAGGCGATTCCGCTCAGAGAGGTCAAATCCTGTTCGATCGCTGACTTCGTGACCTCCAACATCATCTATCGGTTTGGAGTGCCTCACGCTATCCTCACGGATAACGGAACCAATTTTCGGGCAGCCGAGTTGAAGAAGTTGTACGCCAAGTATAACATTCGCTCGAACCATACATCTCGCTATCATGCGCGGGCGAATGGACAGATCGAGGCGTTTAACAAAACCCTCTCTAACATTCTACAAAAGATGGTTGGTCAGAACAAGAAGAGTTGGCCGGACAAGCTCCCCAACGCCCTCTGGGCTTATCGGACGACGACTCGCAATTCCACCCAGATGACCCCTTATTCCCTGGTGTATGGAGCTGAGGCCGTCCTGCCCATTGAGATCCAGTTGCCGTCCTTGCGCACTGCGGTCTACGACCAGCAAGCGCCAGACAGAGTTGCTGAAGCCCGTCTAGTCGAGTTGGAAGCACTGGATGAGAATAGACTTCGCGCTTTTCACAACTTGGAGAGGCATCAAAGCAGAATGGCTCGAGCTTTCAATAAGAAGGTTCGCCTCCGCTCCTTCCTGCAGGGTGATCTAGTGCTATCCCTAAAAGCACCGATGATCCCCGGCAGAAAGCCGCCCAAGTTGGAGCCCAAGTGGGAGGGACCTTTTGTTTTCCACAAGGTCTATCTCAATGGCGCGTACTCCCTAGCGACTATGGATGGTGAGTGTGTCACTCCTCCCACCAACGCTAGGTTTCTCAAGCAGTACTTTGCCTGAGTACACTACGTCCGTGAGGCAAGACGTTAAACTGCCAAGCATCATTCGTCCAAGCTACAAGACGTTAAACTGTTCAGCATACGTCCTGCACGACGTTAAACTACATACGTCCGCGCGGCAAGACGTTAAACTGCCAAGCATCATTCGTCCAAGCTACAAGACGTTAAACTGTTCAGCATACGTCCTGCACGACGTTAAACTGCATACGTCCAAGCTGCACGACGTTAAACTGCCCAGCGTAACGTCCAAGCTGCACGACGTTAAAACTGCCCAGCGTATCGTCCGCGCTGCAAGACGTTAAACTGCCAAGTGCTTCGTCCAACATGACGTTAAACTGTACATCGTCCCGCATGACGCTAAACTGCACCACGTCCGAGCTACAAGACGTTAAACTATTCAGCATTCGTCCTGCATGACGCAAAACTGCACCTCAAGAACTACGTGCGGCTTGATTCCCATCCTTATGGGATACGTAGGACCGCCTGAACATTCATGTTTCAGGCCCAACCCCATCCTTTGGGAATTTCCATCCCATCTCGGGCCCTTGGCCCAGTTGCCTCCGGGTGTGCGGCGTATGGTGTGAACGCGGGGCTATGCCCTCATTCACGTCGGTTTGCTCGCCACGCTGTACGCCCCTCACGTTTGGGGATGCCTTCTGCTCCCCCCCTTTTTTTTCGTCCTGCATGACGCTAAACTGCACTTCAAGAACTACGTGCGGCTTGATTCCCATCCTTATGGGATACATAGGACCGCCTGGACATTTATGTTTCAGGCCCAGCCCCATTTCCCGGGAATCTCTATCTCGCGTTGGGCCTCTGGCCCAAGTTCCCCTCCTTTTTGTGCGAGGCGTATCGCGTGAGCGGGGGATCATGTCCTCATTCACGTCGGTCTACTGGCCGCGCCGTACGCCTCCCCCGTGTGTAGGACTACCTCACACCCCTCATCGTCCTGCATGACGTTAAACTGCCTCTCAAGAACTACGTGCGGTTTGATTCCCATCCTTATGGGATACGTAGGACCGCCTGGACGCTTGTGTTTCAGGTCCAGCCCCGTCTCTTGGTTGATCACGGGGATCTGCCCTCTTTTGGTTGCTCTCAGGGCGAGTCCTCCGACCCTTCCCGGTGATCTGTTAACATGTTTTGGGTACTTCGGTCTATGAATCGTAGTGTCAGATTCAATCCCGACAAGTCCTGTGTTGCTTGTCAGGTCTCGCGCTTCCTCTTGTTCGAGCCTTCACTCAAAGGGATCCTCATTAGCGGTTTGGGTACGATGCCTCAGCGCTCTCCTACCGCTCCGGGTCGATTTACCGGCGAGTCCTGGGCCGCAAATCGATATAAATCTTGCGATTGAGCGGTTGATGCTCG
This sequence comes from Viscum album, assembly GCA_963277665.1. NCBI lineage: Eukaryota > Viridiplantae > Streptophyta > Magnoliopsida > Santalales > Viscaceae > Viscum > Viscum album. Next base: position 1,137,809,547 of record OY728122.1, read on the forward strand.
TTTGCTTGCCCCGTCTTAGGCTGACGCGATCGGATGTTGTGTTGCGAATATGGTCAGCAACGTCCTTGATCGCCATGTCGGCTCTTTCAGGCTCTGAACATTGGTTGTGCAGTCCTCATCACACTCCGCCTTTGTGCGTTGTAGTGGAATCTCGACACTCTCTTCATACTGACCTCCAGTACACCTCTACACGTTAGGCAGACCAACCAGGGTAATGGTGTCGTTCAAGGCTCCCATGATCTGAGCACCAAGGATATATGCAGATGTCCTCCCTAAGGGCCATGCGTAGCTGGACCCTCGTCCCCATAAGGTGGAAGGAGTCACCCGAACAATCGCGTTCTGGGCCCAGTATATCTGGAGGCTAGCATCTCTGCCCCTCGGGTGATGGACATACGCATGCCCCGATCCCAAGACTCTTCTCTTGGAATCGTGCGTGACCGCAGGGCTGGGTATGTTCCCACCTCCGCCGTGTCCGCCGTACCGCAATAAGCGGGTTCCTCCATGGTCCGAACCACACGACCTTAAACTGTGTTGTCTGGTCCTACCACACGACCATAAACTATGATCGTCTTGGCCGCCCGACGAGAAACGGCACTGCATCGTGATGTCCTCCTCAGGGGGCACTCACGTTGGGCGCTGGTTAATAACCACGCCATTCATCAATGCCTTCCATGGCTTGATTATTGTAGCGACGCCAGGGATTTCCTAATCACAGGCATGTCACTGCACAAAGAAAAACCATCCATCTTTAAGGACAAACAAGAAATATCAAATGCCGCTTCTTCTATGTGCGAGGGTCAGACCCGCACCCTTCCCCGCGCAGGTGCCCGATTGTGTTGCGCCGCGCTTCGAGAACTACGTGTGGCTTGATTCCCATCCTTATGGGATACGTAGGAACGCCCAGATGTTTGAAACTTCGGGTCCAGCCCCCCACCTCTTAGAGATTCCCCCTTCTCTGGGGAGTCCGCCGCCTTCGGGTCACCCTCAAGGCGTGTCCCTCGACCCCTTGCAGTGGTCCACCGGTGTCAAGAGTACTCTGGTTTATTGCCAGGAGGGTCAGGTTCAGCTTGGTCAGGTTCCTTCCACTTTTCAGGCTTCGTGCTCCCTTTCATTCGGACCCATCATCTACGCCCTGGGTGGAGCCCCCGTGAACGGTTCGGACACAATGCCTCAGTGCTCTCCCACCGACTCGGGCTGGTGCCCCCAATGGCCTCAGGCAGCAAATCGATATGAATCCTGCGATTGAGAGGTCGATGCTCGTTTGCTGCCTCATTTCATCAACGGTTAGTGCGATATTGATGCTGCTTTTCCGCCACGGTCGGCAGTACTCCCCATATGGTTACTCCGGTGCCCCCAGTCCTTGAGTGAATGACCGCATGATTCACATTCTCCACCCCCCATTCTGACCAGGCGAAATCTCGACACTCTTGACACTATCCCTCAGTGCATCTTCGCATACCCAGGGGATAGGACCACGATGTGGCGTACTTTGAGGTCCTTATGGTCCGAGCTCTAAGACCTTAAACTAAGATCTCCCCTTATGGTCCGAGCTCTAAGACCTTAAACTAAGATCTCCCCTTATGGTCCGAGCTCTAAGACCTTAAACTAAGATCTCCCCTTATGGTCCGAGCTCTAAGACCTTAAACTAAGATCTCCCCAAACGGGATTCTACGTCCTGCATGACATTAAACTGCACTCTCAGAACTACGTGTGGCTTGATCTCCAGCCTGATGGAGTACGTAGGAACGCCCAGGCATCTCGACTCGGGTCCAGCCTCAGGGATCGTTAAGTCCCGCCCCTCCTCGTCGCCGGCCGTCTGGCCTGGCTTCTGGTAGAGTGGTGCAGTTGTGATATTCTCCCCGATTCAGCTCGGGATGCCCCATTGCAATGATGGGAAGTGACGGTTTCCTCGTCAAAGAGGTGTTGTCTGAGAATTGGGGTGATTCACGGCCAGATTAGTGCATCCGCCTAATGCGCTTTCCCCACGGTGGCGCAATTCTGAGAGCGTTGGATTCTGTCCGAACAATCGTCACTTCGCCCCACGCTTCGCATGCCCTGTTGATCTGGATTTCCACCCTTGTGTCTAAAGGAACCCCCAAAGCGGTATTCATGATGACATGTGGTCCGCCTCCTACAATATGAATGATGACCTTCGGTCCGTCTATTGCAGTTGTTATGGTCGATCCACTGTCCGCCTACCGTCTTGGGCATTTCCTGGAAGGCTGACCGTTGTGGATGTCTGGATTCGGGACACACGATTCACCCTTTCTCATTTCCCTATGTTCGGATAAAATCTCAACGCCCCTAGCATTGTCCCGCTCGTGTGTTGGAACAAGTTGGGGGGATGATACATTGATTAGGCTTGAGGTCTCCTTTCCTAGGAATGACCTCCCTCTTTTCTCCAGCAATCCAGGCCCAACTATGGATGCCTGATGCTTGGTTAACGCTCCCGCAAGACAGTGAATTGTGGTTGAGCATGTTAAGCCAAAAGATGCAGATAAATACATTGGTTCATACAAATGGATCAAGGTAGCAGAAGCAAAATGTTCTGGGAGTGGCAAAACAAAGCCCCTAGGGATTAGCGTGCTGAATGAGTCTCTCTAACGCCGCTACCCTTTGGCTGGCGTCCTCCAGGGCTGCTTCTCGCTCTCTGCGTGCCCTCTCCTCGTCGGCGGTCGCAGCACGCAGTTCGTCGATTCTGGCCTGTGCACGCTCCCGCTCGACCTGAATTGTGACCATCTGTTGGCCCGCCTCCGTCAGCTGTACCTGGGCGTCAACCAGCTGGGCTGCTAGTTGCTCCACAAGCTCGGTACACGTTGCGACGAAGGCCTCCTTCTCTGCCGCCTGCCCTTCGAGACGCCGGACTTCCTGCTCCGCCGCGAGGAGCGCCCGCGTGCTCTCCGACATGTCCCGACTTTGTGTGACGTCGGCACGCCGGCAGCTCTCGCGCATCTTTTCGGCCATGAAATCACGGACCGTCAGATGGAGGCGTTGAGCATCAGCTCCCCCGGCACACAGGAAGCGCAGCCAGGTTTGAAGTGATCCCATGCGCCCCAGCCACTCCGATGGGTCTCGCTTGAGGAAGCGCTGGATGCACTTCCACCCCCTGCGGCGCGTTATCCGGCTCTCCTCGTCCGCCTCCGCGTCCGAGTCGTCCATCTCCTCGGGGTCGGCAGGCCGGTAGGTAGGGAAGGCAGCCAGCAGGTCTGCTGCAGGGTCTGCCCCTGGGAGGTCCTCATGAGGGATAGGTTCCCCAACATCTGGGCGACCTTCTTCTCTCTCCCCAGCGGCGCTGACACCCTCGTCAGCCCCCGACCACTCTCCGATGTCAGCACCGCCGGCGTCCGCAGCCCCCTGATCAGCAGTTGGTGGGGCCGGCTCGGTTTGGAAAGTCTGTTCCGGAGCAGGCGGCATGTCCACCACTGGTCCACTCGTAGATGGCCCGGGTTCGGCAACCCGACGAGCCTCCAGTGTTGAGATCACTGCGCGGGGCATGCCATGGTTAGTCACGGATCGTCAATGGAAAGCACCAGCAGTAAAGCAAGGAGACTTACGGGAGTTCAGAGCGTCATCTTCCGCTATCCCGGCCGCCGCAGGAACAGTTGCAGCAGGGGGCCCTTCCGCGCTTGTCAATTCGATAATGGGTGCCTGGCCCCCGCCTTGTCCTGCTGGCGCCCCTCCTACTCCCGCTGAGGACGCCTGACCAACATCCGTGCGCTCCTGAGAAAGGTGGAGAAATGGGTTAGAAGCTGCATAAGGGAATGGATGAAGCAGGTTGAGTAGGGATAGAAGCGGACCTCGAGGAGATCAGTGACATCAACATTGTCAGAGCCGGCCACCTCGCCGCTCTCCCGCGGACTCCCCTGATGGGATCTTCCCTCGGAGCCTTCATCCTCCCCCATCTCCTCCTCTTCCTAGGAGTCGTTGCTACTGTCATCTTCTTCCGGCGGCATCTGTTCTGGAGCGGGCTCTAGACCGAGCATCACCTTCACCAGAAGGGATGGCTCCGCACGCTGACCACGTTGGCGCGCGTAATCATCCATGGCCGTCAGATACGCATACTGCCGGTTGAAGTCCACCCTGTCGGAAATATGGAGGCGCCCGACCTCTGGCAGATGGATTCCTTCTCTGAGAATCTTTCGCCAGATGGCGTCGGTCCCCAGTGACTGCCGCAGGGTCATCCAGGCCGACCACAGCGCCGGGAAGACTGCATCGTGGGAGGGTTCGAGCAGACGTCTCACCTGCTTCCCGGGCCGCTCTTCGACCACCGCGCGTGCCCCCTCTCTGGGCGCCGAGGTCGTAACGGCAGCTTGTGATGTGCCCGCCGCCGAAGTCCCTGCTCGCGCCGGCTCCGCTGCTTGGCGCGCCTCCGTTCTCCCCGATGTGGCGGCGCCTCGCCTCCTTCCTTGACGCCCGGTCTCCGCACGGGTAACCTCGAGCCGCCGAACTGGCTTCCGTAGAAGCCCCTCGAGGTACGCGATGGCCCAGTGTTCAGCGTACTCGGTTGCCAAGCCTGCGTCAACCCCAGTAGGAGGGAGAGTGATGACGTCGCCGGAGCCGAAAGCGGCAAACATCAGCCACATCTGGCGAAGGACGCAAGGGTTCGTCTCCTCCCGGACAGCAGTGAATACCCTCTTCGGCATCCGTTGAAGGCACCCGAACTGCCTGGCAAACCGGGTTGGCGCGTAAGGCTCGCAGATCACCTTCCCGTCGATCCGAGCCACGAGCACCCCGCCCCGCATGTTCAGGAAGTATTCATGCTGCTCCAGCGGACCCTGCCCATTGTCGATCATCTGGCCGACGGGAGTGGGGAACGGGCTGAAGTTGAAATTGGCATGATTGCCAATCCGAATCCTCATGCCCTCCTCACTTAGGGTCATCGGAGCGACCCCCGCAATGTTCAGCAGGGAGGGTCGCAGGCCGTTGCCCGGAGGAATGATGGCGTTCGGAAACGTGTACCCACCGAGGTGAGCAGCCACCCAGCCGTGGAAGAACTGAAAGGGCCCACAGATCCTTCGTGGTGACCCCCCTCGTGAGATGCGTCTCAGGATGGCGTACAGCTTAGCCAACACTGGGACCCCGAGGTTGTATCTTTTGTTGGCGGCTATAGCGCCCGCCACCGCCAGTGTCGCCGGGCGAACGCCCATTCTCGCGTCCCGCACTGGCAGGAGCCACCCACTCAGAAAGGCGGCCAGGAATGCCGCGTACCGGACATTTGGGTCCCGGGCCTCGATGACGCGGTACCCCCATGAGCGGTAGTCGCCCGTCTCCAGGACCCGCCAGTACGACCCGTTCCGGCTCCTCTGAGCCGCGGTCGGGCACCGCTTCCCCCTGCCTGGCATCTTGACCGCTGGGTCATGCTCCAAGAACTGGCCGAACCACTCCTTGTAGGCTATGTCCTTCCGGAAGTCCTTGACCCCGAGCCGCTCTGTAGCCAGGTCCAGCAGATGCCACGTCAGGATGGGAGTCCGTGACCTGTCACCCCAGGTGTTCCTCGGAGGCAGGAACTCATCATACTGGTAGCCCTCCAGCGGGACACCTCTGATGCAGTGGATGTCCCAGAGACCGATGCCGACCTCCCCATGGTGAAGATGGAAGGTGTTGGTATCCGAGGACCAGCGGGTGAACAGCTCCGGCCCGAGCTCGGACTGCTGGTAAAAGTGGAACTGCGACGTCCACACCACCTCAAACAGGCCGATGTACCGCAGCTCCTCTGCGAAGTGATCGCAAGTGTGGCGTACCCAGAACGCCCAGGCCCACTCACTGGTGAAATTGCCCCCAAATCGCAAGTCCCAGTCCTTCAGCCAACCCTTGGTGTCGTCCGTGACACTCTGGCGGTATGTGCTATGTGCTCGAGTAGAGGGCCGGAGAATTCTACGCAGTAGGCTCACCCCCGTCAATGGTTCGCGTCCTCGGGTTCAGGACGTAGACATCTATGTGCCTGGTCTCCCTGGCATGATGCCCATTGTTGGTGATGTTATAGCGGGGAAGCTCGTCCTCCCGAGTCACCCAGGTCCGTGGCGCCTCAACCTCGAACCCTGGCACCGGAACCTCATCTAGGATGCCGAAGTTCCAGAGCGACAGGTTGTCTGACAGCGGATATGTCTTCTGGGCCGGCGTCAGCAAGTCGAACAAGGATTGATTGTTGGAAACAATATCCTTGGCTCCGTAGACCTCCTCATTCGTCGCCATCTCAGCTCTTCGAGTGGCGGCATCCCCCTCATTTCCTTGATGCGCGGCCATCTCAGAAGCTTCGGGAGTCGTGCGGGTTAAGGGATGAAGCGTGCGGAATCGGACGAGGCTGGTAGAGAAGTTTGAAGGTTGGCACGCAATCCAAGTGGACGGCGCGCAATCGGGAAGAATGTCGCGCAAAGTTCCGGGTTTTCGCGTAAAGAAAGGGCGAAATCCGGATGGTTTTGCGCGCCGATCGGGCGAATTTCGCGACCGGAAAAGGCAATTTTGCGCACGAGAGCGTTGAAGCTTATCGCGCGGAAGGCCTGTGTACGGAACGCGGAACCCTGGACCCCTATTTATAGACGAGGCTGGGATTCCGCGCCGCACGGAATGCTCGATTGCGCGACCGCGGCTGCGAATTGTGCGCCCGGCGCCCCCTTTTGCGCGCCTGAGTCCCGCGCCGCCCAGGACTTCGGCATTCCGGCGTCTCCCTCGGAACCCGATCGTTGCGACCTCTCGCCGATCAGATTCCGAGGGGGGGCTTTTGTAGATGCCGGAAAAGTCCGTTGTTCCCAAACGAAGCTCCGGATGCTGAAAGCAAAGTGATATTTGGAGTCAGAGGCACGTTCCGGAGGGCCCGGAGGACTTGCGCGAAATTTCAGAGTCCCGCGCGCAAAGTTGAGTCGCGGCGCGCAATCCTCCCGGGATGCGCGCAATGCGCTGGGCCGGCGCGCTATTTTGCGCGCCCGTGGCCTGCGCGGCTCCCTTGCGCGCCGGGCCCGATTCCGCGCCCACGAAGAGAATTCCGCGCCCGACGACCGGATTCCGCGCCGGGGTTGCCTATAAATATAAGGCGACCCCCGACGTTTTGAAGGTTTCCAGAATCCGAAGCGTCGCTCGTTCGCGCAATCCAACCCCTTCCGCGCGCAATGCCGATCTTCTGGTAACCTCCTTTCTTTCGCGCAATAGAGCCTTGGGGTTCGCCTTCACGCGCAATCCCTTTGGCTTCTTTCTTTTGAACTAATTCTTCACCGTAAGGCCTTCGCGCGCAAAAGAATCCTCTTGCGCGCAATTGCCACCAGGGTGCGCGCAATCCGGCCCGATTGCGCGCACCCCCCTCTTCAAAGTGGCCGTTCGTTAGAGAATGAGCCGTTGCCCCTGCGAGCTGTCCGAAGCCCGGTGCGTGCAATCTCAATCATCTGCGCGCAAAGCGCTGGCCCAATTGCGCGCCAGCCCGCCCAATTGCGCGCCGACCCGCAGTATTGCGCGCAAAGCTCCTCTTTTGCGCGCAAACCGCCGGGGTCGCCCACTTTGACCCCCTGAGGGTACCCGCCTGCGTGGCGCCCGATGATCTTCATCCTAGGTGCCCGCACCGTGCGTTGTCTTTCCGTGCGGCCCTCCAGGCTTGCGCGAAGTGACACGGACCCATCGGCGGCAACCAATGTCCAACATGACGTTAAACTGCACATATGTCCAGCATGGCGTTAAACTGCACATATGTCCAGCATGACGTTAAACTGCACATATGTCCAGCATGACGTTAAACTGCACATATGTCCAGCATGCCGTTAAACTGCACATATGTCCAGCATGACGTTAAACTGCACATTTGTCCAGCATGACGTTAAACTGCACATATGTCCAGTATGACGTTAAACTGCACATTCGTCCCGCATGACGTTAAACTGCACATTCGTCCCGCATGACGCTAAACTGCATCCGTCCAACGTGACGTTAAACTGTACTACGTCCAAGCTGCACGACGCTAAACTGCCTAGCCCCTATCGTCCGTGCTGCAAGACGTTAAACTGCCAAGCACCTTCGTCCTCAGCACACGACGTTAAACTGTACTTCGTCCGGCAAGACGTTAAACCGTCCGCTTCGTCCTCAACACACGACATTAAACTGTACTTCGTCCGGCAAGACGTTAAACCGTCCGCATCACCCGATCCCGTGCCTCGCACGCAGGGTCCCCCCCGGTTTGGATGTGGCCCCCACCCGCTCGTCTCTGCAGGGATGTCGGGATTTCCCCTCTTTAGGGACGATTTAATGGGAGCGGCTTTTCCCCACGGGGGTAGGGTATTACAAACCCCTAGTTTCTTGTGGGGGGCTGCACATGTGTATCTCCATTGCGCTCCCCCACTGCCGAAGCCAGTAGAGGGTGTGACTGGGATCGAGGTGTCTCCTACTTTCGGTCCAAGTCCCTTCCAACTGAGTTTTGCCGCATCCGGGCTGCCTCAAGTGCGTAAGTCCTGACAGAATGAACTACATGGACTTTGATCCCTGTCTTCTAAACAGGGTACGTAGGAAACCTCCCTGAGGTTCAAGCCCACCACCTGGTCGTCCCGGTCGTATTCACGTCGATTCGTCCATCAGTGGACCCCTCCAGGGTTCACACTTGCGTCAATTCACCTATGAATCCGCCCCTGTGGGAGACTGCACGTGTGTATCTCCACTGTGCCTCCCCACTGTCCCTTTTTCCATCTCTCCTTTTATCGTCCAGCATGACGTGAAACTGTGATCCAACCGGCCGTTCCATCCCCCTCTGTGCGAGGTGGTTCGGTTCAATCCTCCGCCCGGCGGCCTCGACCTCTTCATGAGTCGGCTCGCCAACGTCCAGCATGACGTTAAACTGTATACCCGAACTACGTTGACTTTGATCCGTGCTAGCGTGCGGTACGTAGGAAGCCTCTACGGGGTCCAAGCTCTTCACTCCATCATCCATCCTGATCCTTACCCGGGCCGCCACATCCCGGTGGGGTCATGCCACTTCTCTCCACTCCACATCACTTGGGAAGCCGCCCATGCGCTGGCCCCAGCGTCGGAGGTTCCCCGCAAGGGGTTCTGTCATCTGATCCACTTTTCGTGTTGATCGGTCCGATGTCGTCCCCGCTGGACGTTAAACTCGCGACATACCCCGTGTTAAACATGGGAAGCTGAGGAAAACCTCAGGAGACACAGTTCCCCGCACCCAGTGCGGGATGCCTCAGGTCATCATGCCTTCGAGAAGCCCTATTAGGGACGGAAAGCAGACATGCAGAGCCGCAGCGTTACGACACGCCCCCAGCACCCAGAGCCACCCGGTCTCCTCACTGCAGGTTGCTGCCCCGACCAGACTCCTTGGAGCGTCCGGGCGGAAGCAGCGTAATTAACCGGTGTCCATGAAGATATGGCGCCGGGAATGAGATTCACGAGCATGTCTTAAATCTATGAGGGAGACCCGGATTAGGCGACGAGTTCCGAGGAGACGTCCAAGGAAGGAGGAGCCGACATCCCATCATCCCGGTTTCGATCAAGGAGCAGACGCCCCCGAATAAGGGATGGATGCCGCCCGCCTTTGGAAAGCGGGACTGCGGGACCACAAGCCGCGCGCCCATCCCCTCGGGTTGACGGGTGCACGCGCGAACGCGTCCTGGCGGAACAGCATAACCCGACACACATCCGCACCGAAACATATACATTAAAAATAAAAATTTTACAGCTTGTCAAAATCATTAATATAACGTAAAAATTATTACTAATTAAATATTATGATATTTTATTTTGAAATAATTTTGTAAAAGAGATAGGAGAAAAAGAAAATGAGTGAAGTGTTAAAAACATACTCTTTCTTTAGTGTAGATTCTCTTTTTATAACACTATAAATCCTTCAATATTTGGAGTTTAAGTTCTACATAATGACCATATGGATTATAATAGTATTGATAGGAAATATTTTGGTAGATATGTTTATTTTCAATGGGTGGGAGGAGTGGTTTTCCAAGGGGATGGAGAAGGGTGATTTATACTTGAGGAGAGAGGTATTTTTAGAATAAAATATTGAATAAAATAATATATCAAACGTAAAACATTTAATAGTGAATTTTTGACAATATAAATCATATATAATTATAATATAATGGTTTTAAGACTTTAAATACCCTTTATAATTCTAATTCATTAGTTTATTAAAAAGGAATGTGGAAAGAAAGAAAAATTGTTATTTTAAGGAATCACTTTTGATTTTACATTTTGGAAAGTTATTTTAATGTTTGGAAATTAAGTTTATCATATTTTAATGACCCATTTATGAAATAAAATATATCATGACAAAAAATTATGTTATATAAAGTAATATTTCATTTTTATGTTATGAGTGGTGTAATTTAAGATGACTCTGTTATGTTAAAAACTACATTTTTTCTGGTCACCTAAAAATTGAAGTATTTCTAAAAATTACCAAAAAATAAACCTTTTATAATTTCATCATTAGGATTTAAAAAATTATATTAATTTAATGGAAATAAATTTCTCACATAGGTAATTTTATTTTTTGATATAAAAATTATGTTTTTTAAGAAATTCTTTAAAATACAGTTTATTAAAAATGTTCTTATATTTTCTATGAGGTTTTTAGTAATGATATTTAATTTTTGGTATTATAAAAATTATATCTACATAAATTAATAAATATGAATATAATTTTTATTACAATTTATTATTTTGAGGTAAAATTACTATTCCAACAGTTAGGTTACTATTCCCAACGGTCAGATTACTATTCCCAACGTTCATGTTACTATTACAATGGTCAAATTACTATTCCAATTGTCAATTTACATTATATAAACACTAATTAATTCTTTCACTCAATATTCAACTCAATTCATCTCATGGTTCTATATTTCCATTTTCTATAATGTTTCTTGGTTTATTAATATTTTTATTCTTCACTATAGTGTTTGGAGTGGGGGTGATGATTCTAGTAAATTGGGGAAATCCATATTTTCCCATTTTATATTTTATAATTTTTGTCTCATTTTAATGTCCATAATTTTAATTGGTTTCCTTCTTGATTAATGTAATAGTATTTAGTAATGAAACAAATATTTTGTTGGTTTCTCTATTTTTTTATGTGTATACTATTATATAATATAATAAAACACAAATTTATTTAATGAAAAAATATTACTAATAAACTTTGTGTTATTATATACACCATCACCAACCTATTTGTTAGGGAAGACACATGAAGTCCAAAACATTAGGGTATCAGTAATATAAAGCCCCCAATCATATACTCATGGATATGGTGCTAAAAACATAATCTTTAGATTTTTTTTCATTAATAATAAAAAAATTTGACCCAATTTAATCCATATAAAACTTACAAAATCAAATGGAATCATTGGATCACTTACATACCCATGGAAATTTTAGATTTTGAGTTTCATAGAACTAGGAAAAACTATTACTTTACAACTTGGATACACAAAATACTAGTTTATAAATATCTATATTATCTCTCACTAATATCTTCACACGTAGTAACCTTCATAGGCATAACATACTTAAAACCTTTTTTCACAACAAAGGAAAACATTAGAAGTATGGGATCAAATACTTAGTAAGGGTAAACATAAGCATTATCAATTCAATGACATCAGTGAGTATAAAATGAGCGTAAGGGTATAGTGACATAATCAATGTTTATGAGAATACATAATATAATTCATACCCATAAATACGTAGATCATCGATCCTGGCATAAGGATTTGACATAAGATAACATTCAAAGATATAACATTATATTAAAAAAGAGAAGGCACAAGAGTAATCACATGGGAGAATAACAAAAATAATATGGCATCAAAAGATCACAAAAACATAGGAAATGAGGTATAAACATATAAAATGACATGAAAATAAGTCAAGGATCAGTACCAAGACAACATCACAAAGTGGACAGGGTCCCATAATTGATTAGGTTTACTCCCTAATCCCATACATAACATCTCATGAGACAAAAACATTACCTCATACATTGGATCACTATCAAGTTTCACCCATCATAATATGTTCATAATTATGTGTTCCATAAAAGGAAATAAATAATAATAAATAAACATAATCATTAACCATGGAATGAAATGGGTTGCATAGTCTTTGGTCATATCATAATCATAAGTGATTTCTTAAAGAATAAATTTGAAAAATAATCATAAGGTATGTATTATCCCATAAATAGAAGATAAAATGAGATATAAATATAAGTGAGATATATATATATAGATAATTTTTAGGTAATACATAATATAAAATTTTATTGTCATTAAATAATAGAAATACTATAAAAATATTAAAAACATACTTGAGGTAAATAACCTTTACCCATTGAAAATCACTTTTTTAAAGATAAAAATTAAAAAATATTATAAAAATACTTTTCTTTGAAAATAAATAGAGAATATTATAAATGGATCTTTAAATCATTTATTATTCATGACGATGGATTTTTTTTGTTGTTTTATAATTTAAAATAAAATACTCTTTTCACACTATAGTAAAAAGTAAAAAAGTACCTTGTTCGGAAAAATGAAAATATGATCCCATTTATAACAATATCTAAATAATAAATAATGGGTAAAAATGAATTTGAAAAATAATTTAACAATAATAAAAACATTATTTAAATTTATTTAGAAAACATGGCCATGGAAGAAGAAGGGTTTTTTACCGTAGAGAGAAATAAAGTTGGTTTTCCATAAAAACATGATTTCAGTATTTTTAAAATGTAAAGAGTGGAAAATTGAAGGAAACATTGTAATTTATTGAAATAAATAGAGGATAACCAAATTAAATTGGTTTATTATATAATTATTAAATAATTTCCTTTAAAGTAAATTCAAGCGTAAACAATCCTGATTAAAATGACTTTGTGAAATAAACCCTTTCCTCTTTGGTATCTTTTGAATTGTAAGCCCCATGAAATATTAACATCAAATGAAATATTAAATATCTAGAACATAAGTATAATCATGGTGTAAAATTTAAAATTAGTGGTATATACACCACATAAAAGAATATATGTTCATAATATAAAATATGTCCCAAAGAAGATGGTCTGAGATGACAAACCATTACCTTTGGTCCGACTTCTTTTGTATGTGTTCGAACCTACTATATAATAAATATAGGTTGGTTATATATATATTCCAAAAAAATACTCTCTCTCTCTCACACATATATATATATCATGCTACGTATTATTTACTTATAATAGTTTATCTCTCTTTTCTTAAAAAGTCCTTATTAAAATCACTATTCTCAGTGATAACTGCTTCATTTATATGTATGTTTGGGTACGATAGTTTTGGTCCTTGTACACTGATAATGGTTCCATAATCTCTATAATGTTAATAATGATTTAAATATCATATATATTAATTATATACATATTTAAATTCATCCATATAATCTATATATAGAAAAATTAATTACATCGTTCATGGATATGGTAGGCCATTCGTACATATGAATACTATTTTCATTTTTTAACGAATGAAAAAAAATAAATGTAAATAATATTTCACCTTTATAGAATAATTTTTATATCATATATATCATATGTATTCATTAAATCTTTCATTATTACCATCCATGTAAAAATAAAATGAAAAACAAATCACATCACTACGTGTAGATGATAGTTCGCATGTATGCACGAGCGACGTTATCATTTTATAACATATTGTAAGGTAATAAGGTAGATTTAATATTATAATTACAGAAGTATAATTATATAATAAATATAATATATAAAAATTAAATCCATTATTATTTCTGACCATGAGAGGCGTTGATAGAAAATGAATTACATCGGTTCCTGAAGTGGTTGTCCTTCGTACACATGATCAATAATTTTGTTTCCCATTTTATGGAAGAGGAGAGAGATATATATAGTGTATTAGCTTAAAATAAAAACATATTAGTATATGAAATATATTGGTTTTATTATTTCATCATTGTTTAATAGGATTTGAAGGGTGTGGAATAAGAAATAAAACAAAACGCTTGGTTATGAATGACACCACTTCTTCGGACAACCTCTTTAGGATTATGAATAAAGCATTCCTAGATTCTAATATTTTTCACAAAATTCCTATAGGATGTGGTTATGGAATTAAGGAAGGTATTTGATGGAAAATGGGTTTTTAAGTGTGATGAAAATAGGAAAGGAGGTTCTCATTTATAAGGGAGGGGGAGTGACATTTTCATAAATACCCAAAACTATTGAATAATGGGAAGTCACTCTCAATCCAGGTGCCTCAAAAATTGATAAATAATGGATTTAGTGAATTTAAAGTATATTAAAACCTCCAAAACAAAAAATGAAAATGTTTTAAACATCTTATTCCTTTTACCTTTATGGTTACTCACTTTTACCATTTCAGTTTTCACCACGATAACTAGTTTTTTACTCTATTAGGGTCAAGATAGTTACTATGAAATAAAAATGGGCACATAACTGGGCCATGTTTGATATTTTAAACCATATCCTAATAAATTGTAAGAAGATAGTATTTATGTAAAGACCCATAAATCCCGTGGAATTTTTTTTCTTAAATACATGGGAATTTTACAAGTCTTCAGTTTCAGACGACGCTTGATTCTGAGGGCCGGTGTGTCCGGAATCAATTTCTGAAGATTTGTTCAGGTAAGTTCAGTGAACGTACATGCATGATTTTATATCTTTTGAACTGGTGCTAGGAATTGAAATCCGAGGACACCGACGAACTCGCAACACTGATATTCTCTTAAGGAGACCTTTACCGTAGTTGCATTTTATCAGGAGTAGTGGTTAATTTTTTTGGGGATTATCAAAATTAAATAAAAATTTATGAGTGACATAATTTTTATTTGGGTGGTGGTTATTTTCTCCAAAAGAAAGTTGGACGTGGGGCCCACCCCCACATAACCTCCCATGGGAGGATATTTTGTGTTGGGGCCCACACGAGCTCAAACCCCCCAACTCACCTTGAACCCCCTTTAACTCTTTAACTCCCAATTTATGGTGGTGACTTTCCACCTTCCCACTTAATGTGCCAACTCACTCTCTCAATTAATTATCTAGCTTGCAATTAATTGATTGGATCTTCTAATTTGAATTATTTTCAATTCATTATGTGATCATAATAATATGTGTTATATTATTATGGTTGGCATATTTGTTTTACTTTTTTTGGGAGAATTAGTGGAGTTTTGGGAGAATGCTTGGAGGAACTATATCCTCTCGATGAAGAATGTTGTTTCCACTGAAGCACGACGATGCATCACTTTCCTTTCCAACTGGTGCAAGAAAGGGAAGATACCGCCCGCGAAGAACGTCGCCAACAACAACGTCATCCCCTCCGACGTTGACAGAACGACGTTCGTCTTCTGCAACGACCGAATTCTGTGACTTGTCAACATTAAACGATTAAATAAAAGGTATGGGGATTTGATTAATTTTAATGTATGAATTATATCCTTGTTTACCGATGATTGATTTTGGTTGACGGTGACCAAGTTCTTATCACTTAACGCGGAGGGCACAGCCCGAACAAACACGGCTCGACGTCCCTCCGTTGAACCTTTTTTTTTGTTGAATACGGAGGCGGAGCCGATAGGGTGTGATGCCGTCAAACCACGCCAAAGGAAGGGGGCTGAATCCATGCAGGCCACGACAAAAAGAAGAGGCGCCGACGACCAGAGGTGGTGGTGGCAGCAGCGGCCGCGCACCGACAACGTTGAGGGTCTGACGGCCACCCGGGCCACCCGGACCGCAGGACAACCGGCCGGCCCACTAGAGAAACCGTGATGCCCGCAGGAATCGCATGGAGGTGGAGGATGGGGCCCGCATCCGCGGGCCACTCGACCGCCTGCTGGCTGGGCTGGAGATCCGCGGTGCCCGCAGACACCGCGCGGAGAAGACCGCTGCCCGCTTCCGCGGGCCGATCTGCTGGGCGAACTGGCAGGCTGCCTGCCGGCCGGGCTGGAGAACCGTGGCACTCGCAGGTGTCGCGTGGGACAAACCGTGGCCCACTGTGCGGGCCACGTGCACCGGGCAGAAAGGAGGCAGTGTCGTTTGGTGCCGCCGGGCGAACTGGACTGGCCCGCAGCGCGGGCCGGGTCCGAAGGTGGGCCGCGCCCCACAGGGAAGGTCTGACCCCCTATTCGGGTCAGACCCGCCGAGCCATGCCGGGCTGACCCCCCAGCCGGGTTGGACCCGCCGAGCCGGGTCCGGCCGACCCACCAGCCCACTAGGTTAGACGGGTCGGGCCCATCTTCGCTTAAATACGAATATCTCCTAGACCGCACGTCCAATCGATGCGCCGTCTGCGGCACTGGGACCCTTGCGACGAGGCGGTCATTTTGAGATACTATAAGTTAGTTTTGTACAACTTTGGAAAACGGATGGGTTTGGATCGATAGTAAATCCAACCGGGCCCCTAGAACAGAAATGCCAATAACTCTCAGACCGAGCGTCCGATTGACGCGCTGTCAGTCGTTTCGGGTTCCTTATGATGAGATGGAACTATAGGATACATCAACTCAAGACTTCATGATAGTTGATGTATCAAAACTTGACCCAAGGAGTGGTCCCTCCTAGAATAGAGCGTGTTGTGTGCGAGAACCCTAGAGCTGGCTGCAACGACTACTATATCGGAATCCTACGTGGGTTCGACAATGATGATTATTATAATGGAATCCTAGGTGGGTTTGACAATGGTGACTATTGTACCGGGATCCTCCATGGGTTCGACAGTTCTGAATTTTGTTCCTATATCCTGTGTGGGTCTGACAGAGTAGCTGGTACTGTATCCTGTGTGGGTCCGACAGCTTAGTTGGTCCTGTATCCTATGTGGGTCTGACAACTTTGATGAATTAGTGACTACATATGATCATCTCTATCACTCTATGAAAGATATATACCTGTGTGAGCTGAGTCATGTCTTTCAACCATTATCATCGTGGTGATTGACTTTAGTACCTTTGTGGACTGGGTTGTGTTTGGGCTCGAGAGTTGGAGTCGGGACTGTAACTGGTAACTTAGGTATATGTATGGGCATATATCTAAGTAGGTTTGGTCGATTCTTCCTGTTTGTATCTTTATTCTGTGGTTTATCCTTTATGGATTCTGGGAGACCTTCAGGGGTCTCGGGGACCCCTACTGAGTATTGTTATACTCACACCAGCATGGGCTTCGCCTGCACCTTATTGTGATCTGTGCAGACTACGGACATCAGTGATCGAGGCTGAGGGTGACTGATGGAGGCTGATCGGAGTTGGACTAGACGGGACACACCATAGGGATGAGTTGTTCGAGTTCTGTACCTACCCTTTAGGTAGGATTCCCGGTGGACAATCCAGGAGCTGTTTTCCCTTTTTACTTGTACTAGTTGTTCAGTTGGGTTTGTATACTGGCCCACTTACTTTCAGCAAACCTTACTTTTCTATTTTAGTACTTGTTTCCTCTACTTCTTGTGTTCGGACTATGTGTGTGTTACAGATTAAAAGGAAATTCCTCCCCTTTTTATCAGGGATTTTCCTTTGGTGCTAGTAGCTAGCCCCTGGACTATGGAAGGTAGGATTGGGGTAGTGACGACACGGGCCCCGAGGTCGGGTCGTGACAAATTGGTATCATAGGATTCAGTTCTACCACAGAACTTGGACTCTGATTCTTTTAATAGCAATAGTGTTAAGTGTTTTGGGTGGGGTTATCAGTTTAGGGAAACCGGTGTTAGTGCGGCTGCAGACATATCCATACACTAGGAGTCTGACTTCTGATCTCCGACTTAGTGCATGAAAACACTAATTGTGTGTGTGTTTCCTTTGAAAAAGTTTTCTTCGTAATTACTTTGTTTCAGCTCACCAGGTATACTGTTTTAATTGTGGAGCACCTGTTTCTTTTCAGGATGGACCCACGAAGGCAGCCAACTAGTGTTCCGAGTTTCATACAAGATGGTAGCCCACCGAGCGACGAGGTCTCGGTGCAGGGCCCCATCATAGAAGAGGTACCAGCGGTACCACTACCCACTGGGCCACTGATACCACCAACTCCAGCAGCAGAGAGTGAATGCCTCTTGAGTACGTTACACGAGTTCCAGTACCAGAGGCCACCCAGGGTCTATGTAGAGATGGACCCACAGGCTGTTGAGGATTAGCTGGAGGCTGTTGTGAGTGTTTTTAGATTGGTAGGGACACCATACGACCTCATTGTGATATTTTTCGTGAGTCTCATGCATGTAGCAACAAGAAGATGGTGGAGCCTGATGTTTCGGGTTCATGACGAGGCATCATTACTCTGGAAAGACTTCTAGAGTCTCTTCCGCTCAGAGTTTTTTCGATCCACCCTTTGTGCGGTGCGGATTCAGGAGTTACTTTATCTGCAGCAGGGCAACATGACAGTAGCTCAGTACTCAGTGAGGTTCATCGACCTCTCATGATACTCTAAATATATGGTACGAGACCCTTTCTTCAGGGCCCAGACCTTCGATCATAGACTCATGCATGATATCAGGGCTTCGATGATTCCCCTCAGCATTGCGACACAGGTGGGGGTGCTGAAGCAAGCCCTTTTAGTGGGGAGTTTTCTCACTGATCAGACACCAACGACAAGACCCACCACAGGGCGACACGTAGAGGAGTCTTCTATAGCCGGTAGTAGACAGATGACGCAGAGGTCCAAGTGGACCAGGCCATCTGGTGAGCGACCCCAGGATACAGGTTCGGTTGTGCGGGGCACACGAGTCAGAGCCAGCTATACGAGGAGCAGGCAGTGCAATGCATGCGACGGGTAGGGCCACATGGCTCGTGACTTCTCGACCCTCCATGTAGATGAGCAGCAGACAGTAGAGGGATATCCCAGGCAGAGGTAGAGGTTCGACCGTGGTGGTCAGCTAGGAGCAGGCGGACATGGCAGAGGAGCTGGCCGAGCAGCGGGTGGTGGTTGACATTTCGAGGCTCTAGCACCACCACCACCAGGAGGTCCACCCCGACCATAGGGAGCTGGTGGACAGAGGCAGGCTCAGCTCTAGGCAGTTGAGGCCTATGACCACGACGCACCTGATATGATTCAAGCTACTATATGTGTCTACTCCACCCTTGCTGCAGTACTTATAGACACAGATACGAGTCATTATTTTATTTCCACTACCCTCGTTCGGAGCTCAGAGATTCTGACAGAGTAGTTGGCTCGATCCTTACGGCTAGAGACTCCTATATGATCAGACTTGACATTTACGCACTGGTGCCGATAGTGTGAGCTTACTCTCGGAGATGAGAGCTTCGGCTAAGATCTTCTTGTAGCGCTATCGAGGCCTTACGACGTCATCTTAGGTATGGAATAGTTATCCACATTTGATGCTCATATTGACTGTATTAGGCGAAAAGTGCGGTGTATCTTAATGGATGGGACCAGGATCACCTTCACCAGCGAGAAGGGAGTCTTAGAAGCATAGGATGGACTTTCGCAGAGGAGGGGGCAGCTGATCACACATCAGTTGGCTAGTCTCATCCTCAGAGCGATTGATGTGCGGAGTCCGAGTTTTCCTGTTGTGGTGTATCAGTACACAAATGTTTTTCCTAAAGATGTTCCAGGACTACCTCCTCACAGATAGGTAGACTTCTACATTGACCTATACCCCAGGAAAACACCGATATCTAGTCCAGCATATCTGATGGCTCCCGCCGAGCTTCGTGAGCTGCGGGTATAGATGGAGGACTTGCAGGGGAAGGGATTTATCCGACCCAGTGTTTCACCCTGGGCATATCCAATTTTGTTCGCCAAGAAGGAATATGGGAGCTTTCAATTGTGTGTCAACTACCGTCGCCTGAATCAGGTGACCATGAAGAACAAGTACCCACTCTCGAGGATTTACAACCTCTTTTATCAGCTCAATGGAGCACGATGGTTCTCGAAGATAGACCTCAGGTCAGGCTATCACCAGCTCAGAGTTTGAGACGATGATGTGCAGAAGACGACCTTCAGGTGTCGGTATGGTCACTATGAGTTCTTGGTTATGCCCTTCAGTGTAAAGAACGCTCTAGAAGTGTTCATGAGTCTCATGGATAGGATCTTCCAACCTTACCTAGATCATTTTTTCGCAGTCTTCGTCGAAGACATACTGATTTACTCGACCACTAAGGATGATCATTCCTACCATTTGTGGGTAGTACTGGACACACATTGAGAGCACTAGATTTATGGTAAACTTTCGAAGTGCCAGTTCTGGATTAGAGAGGTTCACTTCTTGGGACAAGTCATCTCAGAGGCTGTATTTGTAGTGGATCTAGTGAAGATCGAGGCCGTACTTGCTTGGGAGACACCCAGGAGTGTGAAAGAGGTGCAGAGTTTTCTGGGACAAGATGGGTACTATCAAAGATTTGTTCCAGACTTCTCCAAAGTTGCAGCACCGCTTTCAATATTGAAGAAGAAGCAGAAACCCTTCGTGTGGTCAGATAGATGCCAACAGAGCTTTCCAGAACTGAGGCAGAGGTTGACCAGTGTGCCCATCTTGAGGCTACCAGAGGAGGGCGTATGGTACATAGTTTACTACGATGCATTAAGGACTAAAATCAGGTGTTTTTTGATGCTAGAGAGAGAAGTTATCACGTATGGTTCACAGTAGTTGAGACAACATGATCAGAACTACGCTACCCATGACCTGGAGTTATCAGCTGTGGTCTTCTCCTTGAAGATGTGGTGGCACTATCTGATGGGCGATCTTTTTACTGTCTACTCTGACCACCAGAGTCTCAGGTACATCTTCTCCCAAAAGGACCTGAACCTGAGACAACGACGATGGCTCGAGTTCTTCGAGGACTATGACTTTGAGATAGTCTATACTCCTTGGAAGGGGAATATTGTAGCAGATGCTCTCAGCAGGAGATCAGACATTCAGCTACTAGGAGAGGCGACAGAGCACCTAGCGGTGTTGCAGATATCCTTTGTGGATAGAGATGGAGCAGCCTTTCTATAGTCTCTCACAGTCACTCCTCCACTTCTTTAGTGAGTTAGAGAGACACAGCTTGGGGATGTTGACTGTGAGCTGCGACGATCTCAGATATCCTTAGGGAATACACCTGATTGGTATTCTGAAGGTGGGGAGCACGTCATCCTCTTTAGAGGACGTACCATGGTACCAGTTGCAATATAGGAGGAGGTGATGAGAGAGTTCCATACTTCCCCTCTAGCAGTATATCCAAGAGTGGCGAAGATATATCAGGACCTCAGACGACAGTAGTGGTGGAAGGGTATGAAGAAGGCGATAGTAGAGTTTGTCTCACGATGCCTCACTTGTCAGCAAGTGAAGGTGGAGCACCAGGTTCCACCAGGCTTGGTTTAGCCCTTAAAGATTCCAGAGTGGAAGTGGGACGAGATATCCATGGATTTCGTGATGGGACTTCCACGTACATCCAGAGGACACGACTCTATCTGGGTGATTGTTGACCAACTCACCAAGTCGGCCCACTTCCAACCGATCAGAGATCATGGATTAGTAGAGAGCCTTGGATGCCTCTAAGTACAAGAGATCGTACGAAATCATGGTGTGACATTGACGATCGTCGCCGATCGAGATGCCCATTTCACTTCCCAACTATGGAAGGGGTTGCATGAGGCTTTCAGGACGCAGCTTAACTTGAGCACTACCTTCCATCCTCAGACGAATGGTTAGAATGAGAGGACCATTAAGACTCTCGAGGACATGCTCCGTGCATGTGTCCTTGAATTTGGTCGTAGTTGGGAGGATCACTTACCCTTGGTGGAGTTTGCGTACAACAATAGCTACCACTACACCATTGGGATGGAACCTTACGAGGCACTGTACGACCGAACTTGTAGATGACCACTGTGCTGGACTGACCCAGGGGAGCCAGCACTTGTAGGACCAGAGATGGTACAGGCGATGACTGAGAAAGTGCAGATCATCCAGGAGTGGATGAAGACTGCACATAGCAGATAGAAGTCATATGATGATAGGAGACAGAGACCACTGGAGTTCGAGGATAGCAACCATGTATTAATACATGTATCACCTTGAAGAGGAATTTGAATATTTGGCTGAGGCAGTAAGTTATCTCCATGATTCATTAGACCATTCCATGTCCTCAGCAAAGTAGGAGAGGTGGCTTACCTCTTGGCCCTTCCAACTCAGTTGCATCGGGTGCATGATGTCTTCCACATATCACAGTTGAGGAGATGCGTGCATGACCCATTCCACATTATCGACCACGGGGAGATGGACATCGATGAAGGGGTGACATTCACAGAGGTTCAAGTGGAGATTGAGGATCGATAGGAGTGGGTCCTACATGGACAGTCAATTCCTCTGGTGCGCATTTGCAGGCAGTACAGGAACCTCCAAGAGAGAACATGAGAGCGGGAGGCTCAGATGCATTCTCAGTACCCCCATTTGTTTCCCTGGTGTGTATTGTAGCTTAAAGGGATGTAAATCCCTGAGGTGGGGAGACTTTAAATACCTAGAAATCCCGTGGATTTTTTTTAAATACATGGGGATTTTACGAGTCTGCATTTTCTGATGGCGCCTGATTCTGAGGCCCGGTGTGACTGGAATCAATTTCTGAAGTTTTGTTCGGGTATGTTCAGTGAAAGTACGTGCGAGATTTTATATCATTTGAACCAGTGCTCGGAATTAAAATATGAGGACACCAATGAACTCACAACGCCGATATTCTCTTAAGGATACCTTTACCGCAGTTGCATTTTATCAGGAGTGGAAGTTAATTTTTTTTGGGGATTCTCAAAACTAAATATAAATTTATGTGTGGCATAATTTTTATTTGGGTGGTGGTTATTTTCTCAAAAGGGAAGTTGTATGTGGGGCCCACCCCCACATAACCTCCCATGGGAGGATATTTTGTGTCAGGGTGTACACGAGCTCAAACCCCTCAACTCCCCTTGAACCCCCCTTTAACTCTTTAACTCCCAATTTATGGTGGAGCCTTTCCACTTTCCCACTTAATGTGCCAACTCACTCTCTCAATTAATTATCTAGCTTGCAATTAATTAATTGTCTCTTCTAATTTGAATTATTTTGAATTCATTATGTGAGCATAATAATATGTGTTATATTATTATGGTGGGAATATTTTGTTCCTTTGTTGGGAGAATTAGTGGAGTTTTGCGAGAACGCTTGGAGGAATGATATATCCTTTCGATGAAGAACATCGTTTCCACCGAAGAACGATGACGCATCCCTTTCCTTTCCAACTGGAGTAAGAATGGGAAGATGCCGCCCATGAAAAATGTCACCAACGACAACATCATTCCCTCCGACGTTGATGGAACGATGTCCGTATTCCGCAACGACTGACTTCCGCGACTCGTCAACATTCAACGACGAAATACGAGGTAGGGGGATTTGATTAATTTTAATGTATGAATTATATCCTCGTTCGTCGATGTTTGTCTTTGGTTGATGGTGACCAAGTTGGAATCACCTAACGCGGAGGGCACGAGCCGAACAAACACAACCCGACGTCCCTCCGTTGAACCTTGTTTGTGTTGATGATGGAGGCAGAGCCGGTTGGGCGTGGTGCCATTGCACGTGCCGAAGGAAGGGGGCCGCGACCATATGGGCCATGGAGAACAGAAGAACTGCCAGCAACCGGAGGTGGCGGCGAAAGCGGTGGCCACGCGCCAGCCGCGTGGAGGGTCCGGCGGCCACTCGGTCCGCCTGGACCATAGGATGACCGGCCGGCCGAATAGCCTGCTGGGGAAAGTGCGGCCCCCACAGGTTCTTCATGGAGGTGGAGGACACAACCCGCATTCGTGGGCTACTCAGCCGAACTGAACTGGCCGGCCGCCTGCCGGCCGGGCTGGAGATCTACGGCGCCTGCACGCGCCGCACGGAGAAGACCGCAGACCGCTTCTGCGGGTCTCTATGCTAGGTGAACTGGCCGGCCGCCTACCAGCCGGGCTAGAAAATAGTGGCGCCCGCAGGCACTACGTGGGAAGAACCGCGGCCCACTGCACGGGCCGCGTGCGCAGGGCAGCAAGGAAGCAGCACCGCTTGGCGTCATCGGGAAAACCGGACCGGACCGCAGCGCAGGCCGTGTCCGCAGGTAGCCTGCGCCCCACCAGGCCGGGCCAAACCCCAAGTTGGTTTGGACCCGCCGAGCCGGGTCGGGCCGACCCGCCAGCCCACTGGGTTTGACGGGCCAGACCCGTCTTCGCTTAAATACGAATATCTCCTAGACTGCATGGCCGATCGACGCGCCGTCTACTGCACTAGAACCCTCACGAAGAGGTGGTCCTTTTTAGATACTCTAAGTGAGTTTTTTTTACATTTTTGTAAAATGGTTGGGTTTGGATCGAGCATAAATCCAACCAGGCCCCTGAAATAGAAATTCCAATAACTCTCAGACCGGGCGTCCGATTGACGCACCGTCTATCGCGTTGGGCTCTTTATGATGAGAGGGAACTACATGATACATCAAATCAGGACTTCATGATAATTGATGTATCGACACTTGACTCGAGGAGCATACCCTCCCGGAATCGAGTGTGTTGTGTGCGGGAACCCTAGAGCTTGCTGCGACGACTACTGTACCGGAATCCTACGTGGGTTCGAAAGTGATTATTATTGTTCCGGAATCCTATGTGGGTTTGATAGTGATGACTAATATACCAGGATCCTCTGCGGGTCCGAAAGTTCTGACTTCTGTTCCTGTATCCTATGTGGGTCCAACAGAGAAGCTGGCCCTGTATCCTGTGTGGGTTCGACCGCTAAACTAGTCTTGTATCCTATGTGGGTCCGACAGCTTAGATGAATCAGTGACTACATATGATCATTTCTATCACTCTACGAAAGATATATACCTATGTGAGATGAGTCATGTCTTTCAACCATTATCATCGTGGTGATTGACTTTACTTCCTTTATGGACTGGGTTGTGTTTGGGCTCGAGAGTTGGAGTCGGGACTGTAACTAGTAACTTAGGTATATGTTTGGGCATATACCTAAGTAGGTTTGGTTGATTTTTCTTGTTTGTATCTTTCTTTTTTGGTTTATCCTTTGTGGATTCTGGGAGACCTTCAGGGGTCTCGGGGACCCCTACTGAGTATTGTTATACTCACCCCTGCACGGGCTTCACCCGTACCTTATTGTGTTCTGTGCAGACGATGGAAAGTAGTGATCGAGGATGAGGGTGACATATGGAGGCTGCTCGGAGCTGGACTAGATAGGACGTACCCTAGGGATGATTTGTTCATGTTTTGTACTACCCTTCAGGTAGGATTCCCGATGGACGATCTAGGAGTTGTTTTCCCTTTTTACTGGTACTAGTTGTTTAGTTGGGTTTGTATACTGTCCCACTTACTTTAAACACACCTTACTTTTCTATTTTAGAACTTGTTCCCTCTTCTACTTGTGTTCAGACTATGTGTGTGTTACAGGTTAAAAGGCAATGCCTTCCATTTTTATCAGGGATTCGCCTTTGGTGCTAGTCGCCAGCCCCTAGCCTATGGAAGGCGGGCTTGGGGTAGCCACGACATGGGCCCTAAGGTCGGGTCGTGACAATTTATAGGAATTATAAATCATTTAATAAAATATTTATTACTATAGAATATCATTAATGTAAATTTTTAAACTATTCATTTAATTTTACTTTGAAATCAATATATAAGAAATTTAATTCGAATATAATCCTTGAAAATATGAATATAATGTTATAATAATCTAAATGATTCATGTAACATAACAAATTAATCAAATTATATTTCTCTTAATATTATAATAATCATTTATTTTATTTTCCTTTTAATTAAATAATTACTACATCGGCGTTATGTAAACATTTTAGGTAATTATTTTAATACTAAAAATTAGTAATAAATTACCATGATAAAGAAAAATTATTTATCCTTTAAATGAAAATGTATATTTTAATAATGAAATGACTTTAACAAATATTTTGTGATTATTTACTAAGAATCTTTCAATATATTTATATTGAGTAGGAAATTTATATATACTTCATAAATTATTTATTAATTTTCATACCCTCCAATTTAATGTTTAGGTTATAATGGTAATATTTAAATAATAATATTTTATGGTTTATTTAAGCTCAGTATTGAATTTCATATACGATATCAGACATTATTTTCTTTTAAAAAAATCAAGGTGTTACATTCTACCCCATTTAATAAATTGAATCCTCAAAATTTCAATGTAAACTTTATAATAAAAGGTTTGAAATATTAAAATACTTTTTTAAAATTCCACATCATAAAAATAGTTAATATAATGTTCACTTGAAAAAATAGAAATGGAGGTACAAAAATCATATGGAACAATAAATATTAGGTTTTCAAAAAGTAGAACATTAGTGGGAAGTGAAAATATGTTCATGGAGGAGAAATATAATTCCCAAATAAAGATGGATATTGAAAAATATCATTTATCATAAGAGAAAGTCAATGACCATAAAACCATAAAAATATCTGGTGTGAAATAGAGCATAATTTCATTGGAAATGAAGGTAATATAAAACATTTTGATTTCCAAGATCCTTTTCTATATTTGAGGAATTCAATATCATCTATACTAATAGTATAAGTAAATATACTTACTTGATAATTATAATTTCATAATTTAATAAATTTCCACCATAATCACATTTTTTCTAAATGATGAGTATTCAAGATGAATTTTTCTTGCCTGAACAACTAGAATAAATCTATAGTAGATCACATAATTCATCAAAATAATAAAAAGTTATTGCCGATATATTTAGACATTAACCAAAACCAAAATTGTTAACACATGATAATTCTAAAAATTAATAAATCATTATATGAATAAATACAAAATTAATCACCAAAGCCTCAATAATAGAACCCAAAGTTCAAAATAGATCATTTGATAAATAACTAAACTTAAAATTATTAAAAATTATATAAGATTGAAACCTAAATATTTGAATGATTTGACCACATATTCTTCTAATATAAATATAAAATTTATCTACAAGTAACATCAATCACTCTTAATGTATCATACCAAAAATGTTTGTTATATAATCGTATAATCTCCTAAATATGCTAATTATTTTCATAAATTACCTAAATCACCATAAATCTACATTAAAGTCATATGTTATTCCAAAAGATAATTCAAAATTTATTCCTCAATTAAATTATGATAAACCATAATTTTATAAACCCATGATGGTATCCATAATTCTTATGATAACCACACATGAAATCTAACTAATCTCCAATGTTTTATAAACCCTAATGTATAGCAACTATAACAGCCCCAAAACCTCACTCCCAGATCTAATGCTAAAAAACAATATTTAAATTTATGACTATGATACTAAAACATGTGACCCAATTTAAACCATATAAAACACACAACATCAAAAGTAATCATTGGTCCACTTACATACCCAATTACCTTTTGAGTTTAGAGTTTTTGAGAATTAGGAAAAACTCTTAGTTTATAACTTAGATAGATAAAGAACTAGTTCATAAAAATTTATATTACCTCCAACTAAGAACATCACACTTAGTAACCTTCGTATTAATAACATACTTCAAGTATTTCTTCACAAATTAGGAAGAAGGAAAAAGTAACATGGGTGAGATCGAATGCTCAATAAGGGTAAACATAATCAATATAAATTTAATGAAAATAGTGATCATGAAATAAAAATAAGGTTATGATGAAACAATAAAAGTTAATTACCATAACATAATAGAATTTATAAATATCAATACCTAGATCATCAATCATGGCATAAGGATTTTACATAAGATAAGATCCAAAGGTATACGCTTATATCACAAAAGATAAATCTCAAGAGTAATCACATGGGAGAATAATATAAAGAATTTAGAATCACAAGATCATGGAAACATAGGTAACGTGGTAACAATATATAAAATGAAATAAACATAAGACAAGACTAACTATCAATAAAACATCATGTAGTGGACAGAGTCCCATAATGGATTAGTTTTACTTCTTAATCCCATACATAATGTCTCATGAGAGTAAAATATTAACAAATTCATTAGAGAGTTATTTGGGTGGACTCATCATAACATGTTCATGAGTATGAGTGAAAAAAAAGTAAATCAATCCTAAGGAATAAAAATAATAATTAACAATTTAAATAAATGAGTTTCATATTCTTGTATCATATCATAATAAAATGAAAATTCTTAAAGAAGGTATTTGAGAAAATATCATAAGGAAAGTATTATCCCATAAATGTAATGGATAATGAGATGTAAGTATAAGTGAGAGAAATATATATATATAATTTATAATAAATATATAACATAATTTTTTTAATTTATTAATAAAAATACTATGAAAATATTAAAAATATTCTTGAGGAAAATAACCTCTCCACATTGAAAAACATTTTTTTAGAAACTAAAATTTTAAAAAATATTTTGAAAATAATTTTATTTTAAAATTATCATGGAAAATTATAAATGAATCTTTAAAAAATTTATTGGTCATGAAGGAGGTAAATTACATTTATGTCATACAATTTAAAAGAAAACTTTCGTTTCACACTTTGGAAAGAAGTAAAAAAGTACCCCATTTGAAAAATAGAAAAAATATTCAATTTAATTTTTTAAAAAATATTAAATCATGGGTAAAGATTACTTTAAAAAATCATGTAATAATACTAAAAAATTATTGAAAAGATTTTAAAGAAAACATGGACATGAAAGAGAAAATTGTTTCAACTAAAGAGAGAATTTTTTTTGGTTTTCCTTAAAAACATGATTTCACTATTTTGAGTACTTAAAGAGTGGGTATTCAAATGAAAAATTTTAATTTCCCCGAATAACGATAGGAGAATAAAATTAAACGGGATTACTATATGGTGATAAAATAATTTCCTTCAATGGAAATTCAAGTATAACCAATCCAGATTAAAATAAGATTATGAAACAAACCCTTACCGCTTTGGTAACTTTTGAATTATAATCCCCATTAAATATTAACATAAAATTAAGCATTAAATATCATTAAAATAATTATAATAATGATATAAAATTTAAAATTGGTAGTATATAAATCTCATAAAATAATATAGGGGCATAACATAAAAAATGTCCCATAGAAGATGATTGGAGATTATAAACCTTTACCTCAAGCCCAGATTCCTGCGTACGTGTTCGAACCTCCAATATAATAAATATAGTTTTATTATAACTTTATTCCAAAACCATTATCATATATTTATAATTCCATATATAATTTACTTATAAAAATTTATTTATCATTTATTAACGATTCCTAATTAAATTCTATATTTCGGGTGATAACTACTTCATTTTATGTATGTTTTGGTTATGTAGTTTTGGTCCTTGTAATTTGATCAGGGTTAAATCATATACATAATTTTAATAATGATATAAATATCATTTATATTCATCATATACATATTTAAATCCATCCATAAAATCTAAATATAGAAAAATTAATTACGTTGTTCATGGAGACGATAGGCTGTACGTACGCAAAAATTCTTTTTTAATAGATGGAAAAAATAATGGTAAATAATAATTAACCATTAAAGAATAATTTTTATATAATATATATCATAAATATTCATTAAATATATCCTTATTACCGTCCATGTCAAAATGAAATCAAAAATTAACCACATCTCTTTGGGGAGGCAATAGTCAACACGTATGCACGAGCGACAGTATCATTTTACAATGGATTTGAATATAAGTAGTTAGATGTTATATTATAATAAAATAATTAAAATTATGTCATAAATATCATTTATTAACATTAAATACATCATTATATCTGTTCGTGAGTGGTGGTTGTGGAAAACGAATTACATCGGTTCACGGGGCGATAGTCCTCCGTACACACAATCAACATTTTTATTTTCCTTTTTTATGGAAGAGTATATGAATATAGGTTATTAAAATAACATAACAAAATATAATTATATTTTATATACTGGTGTTATTATTTAATCATATTTTAATAATATTTAATGAAGTTGGAAGAAGAAATAAAACAAAACATCCTGTTAAGAACAATACCTCTTCTTCAAACAAACAGTTTAGGATTATGCCTAAAGCCTTTCTAGTTTGGAATTGTGATCCACAAAATAAATCTAGTAAGTGGGTATAAATTTGGGGAAGGTATTCTGGTAGAGATTTTCTGAACCAATTTTTTTTTAAGAATGATTAAAATAAGAGAGGAGGAGTAAATTTCTCATTAATACATAAAACTATTAAATAGTGGGAAGTCACCGTCAACCAAAACTGCTCTAAAATAGATAAATAATGGAGTGAATATAAGTTAAATTCTATAAAAAACTGCACTATAAGAAAATAATCATTTTTAAACATGTTATTATTTTTACCTCTAAGGTTATTAACTTTTTTCTCTGTAGTTTTCACCACGATAACTAGTTTTTTCTCCATTAGGGGTCAAGATAGTTACCATGAAATGAAAATTGGAACATAATTTGACCATGGTTTTCATGTTAAATTATATCATAATAAGGGGAAATATATAGTTTTTCTTAAAATTTTATATCATTTAATAAAATATTTATTATTATAAAATATCATTAATATAATTTTTGGAACTATTCATTTAATTTGAATTTGAAAACAATATGGTAGTAATGGAATTATAATATAATCTTTAAAAATATCGCTAACATGTTATATTTATCTAAAAAATTAATTGAACACAATAATTTATTCAAACTATATTACTTTAAATATTTTTAAAATCATTTATTTTATTTTAAATTTAATTAAATAATTACTATGTTGGCGTTGCGTAAACATTAAAGTTAATTATTTTATCCCTAAAAATGAGTAATAAATTAAAATTATATAGAAAAATTATTTATAATTCAAAAAAATATTTACAATGAGACGTAACTCCTTTTTATTCGTATGTGAACACATAATATATTTTTGAAAGCAAGAGAGTGACATTTTGTACTTTTCTTAGTTAAAATTATTTTAAAGATCATAATTAAGGAAATAAGAAAAAAATGTGAAATTTACATAACTTATATGATATATGGTCAAAATATGTCTATACAATAAAAATTATAACATTTTTAGGTTATTGTAACCCTTGTCTCTTTAGTTTAACCCCTGATAAACATATAATACCCTTTACTATGGTAGCTGATTTTTACTATTTTTATATACATAAATATGGGAAAGGGGATAAATTATAAAAAAAAAATAAACATACAATTTTAGGAAGTAGTCAGTAAGTCTTGAACTTGAGACCTCGTCGAGACCCACATGGCAGCTACCACTGAGTTTCACCCTGAGGGCTTTTACTGTTTTTACTATTTATTATGACTAAAAATCTAGTTTCCCTTATTACCTGATATTAATTATGAAAATTATAAATATGTACTAAATTTTATCAAATTCAATAAAAAAAGTGAAAGTATTTAATTTAAATATAAACTCATAAAACATGTTGAAAAATGTTTTTTAAGGAATATATTCTCAAGTATAAGATGATCTTACATTAATTATATGACTAGTGATCATCATTATGAGGATTTAAATTCATATTGATAGATAATATATTTATATATATATTTAAATTATTAATTAGTAAAAATTATCTTAATTAAATAAAATGAAAATGCATTATTCATTTAAAAATATTTTTCAATAAAAAACCGTATTTTCACAATTCATTGGAAATTCAAAATTTTCAAAAAAATCTCAAAAAATCATCCTAAACTAATATTGATATAATAATTTAAAAAATGTAATATTTTTTATAAAACAAAATTTCTAAAATTTATAAAAATTAATTACAATATTTTCTCATAAAAATAAAATAAAAACCATTTTTGAAGAAAAAATATTTTTGAAGAATAATATAACTTCTAAATATTGAGTGATCATTTACTAAGTATTTATCAATACATTTATATTAAGTTAGTTATATATATATATATATATTTCATAATTTATATAATCCTATTCATAACCACTAATTTAATATCTATGTTATAACGATCATATTTTAACAATAATATTTCAAGGTTTGTTTAGGATCAATGTTTCATTCTATATAAACTATTGAATATAGTTTTCTTTTTAAAAACTCAGGGTGTTAAATTCTCCGCCTTTAAAAAATTGAATCCTCAAAATTTAAAATTTAACTTTAGAATAAATTTTTTGACATCTAAAAATACCTTTTTTTTTGCTTCTACTTGAGAAAAGAGAAAGGGAAGTACAGTGGTCATTTGGAATAACTCATACTAGGTTTCCAAATAAGATAATTTTAGTGGGAAGTGAAAATATATATATATAAGAGAAACATAATGCATAAATAATTATGGATATTAATAGAGATCATTTATCACAAGAAAGTGAATGATCAAGAAAAATTCAATGACCACAAAACCATAAACTGATGAGATTCAAAAAAGACCATCGTTTCATTGAAAATAAAGGTAATAAGAAAAAATATTCATTTTCAACATTATTTTCCTAGATTTGATAAATTAATTACTATTTCAGCTATGGACATAAATAAATATGCTTTCCTGACAAGTATAATTTCATCCTTTAATTAGTTTCCATTGCAATCTCATATTTTTCTCTAAATAGTGAATATTCAAGATGATTTTTCATACCTGAAGAACTAGAATCAAATTCTATTAGATCAAATAATTCCATAAAATGGTAAAATATTATTCCTCCTATCATTATACATTAAACAAAACTGAAATGGTTAGCAAAAGATAATTATAAAAATTAATAAACCATTATATAAAGAAATATAACATCAATCACAAAATCCTCAACAATAACACCCAAAGTTCAACTTAAATCATTTGATAAATAACTAATAAAAAAATTATTCAAACTATCATAAGATCAAAACCAAAATATTAGAATGATTTTATCATATATTCTTCAAATATAAATATAACTTTTACCTTTAAATTACATCAATCACTCTTTTTGACTCATACCAAATATGTATATGACATTATCATATAATCTACAAGATATGCTAATGATTTCAATAAATAAACTAAATAATAATAATTCCATATTAAAATCATATAATATTATAAAAGTTAATTCAAAATTTATTCCTCAAATAAAATCCCATAACTTAAAATCTCAAAAGGGGTGTTTAAGTCATTGAAAAAATGACCAAAATTAATCTTATAAAACTATGATAGTATTAATAACTCTTAAGATAACATCACATAAAATCATCATAATCTATAAATTTTTCTAAACCCTAATACAATACCAACTAAAAAGGCCCCAAATCTATACTATCATATCCAGTGAAAAAAACATAATATTTACATTTCTGGATTTGATACTAAAAATATATGACCCAATTTAAACCATGCAAAACTTACAAAATCAAAAACATTTATCGGGTCACTTACATACCCAAGGACCTTTTAGGTTTAAAGTTTTTTATAATTAGGAAAAACTCATACAATACAAATTAGATACATAAAAAATTTATAAAGATGTATATTATCACCCACTAATATATTCACACCTAGTAACCTTCATAGGAATATCATACCTAAAAAATTTCTTCATAACCTGGAAAAAAAGTAAAAGATAATAAGGGTGAGGTAGAATTATCATTAAGGTTAAACATAATAATTATAAATTAAATGACATCAATGTGAATAAAATTATCATAAGGGTATAATGAAAAAATAAAATTTAATGACCAAAACATAAGAAAATTCATACCCATCAATATATATATCATTAATCATGGAAAATGGTTTTGACATAAGATATGGGTAAATGGTATAACCTGATATCATAAAAGTTAAGGATCAAGAGTAATCACATTGAAAAATAATATAGAGATCATGGTATCAAAAAATCATGGAAACATAGAATATGTAGGTAAAACATATAACATGAAATAAACATGAGTTAATTCTAACTACATGATAACATCACATGCTGGATAGAGTCCCTTAATATATTAGGTTTAGTCCCTAATCACATACATAATGTCTCATGAGACTAAAACATTACCCTATGCATTGGAGTACTACTTGGTATAAACCATCATAACATATTAATGATTATGTGTACCATAATAGAAAATCAATTATAAGGCATAAAAATAAAAATTACCCATGGAAATAAATGGGTTTCATAATCTTTCCTCATATCATAATCAAAAAATATTTCTTAAAGAAGTAATTTTAGAAAAATAATGAGGAATGTATTATTATATAAATAGAAGGGATAATGAGATGGGAATATTATTTAGAGACATATATAAAGAATTTATAAGTAATCCATAACATAAAATATATTTTTCATTAATGAATAAAAATACTATAAAAATATTAAAAGCATTCTTGAGGAAAATAACCTCTCCAAATTGAAAATTACTTTTTTTAAAAACAATTTTTTTAAATTTATTTTATTTAAAAATAACCTTGGTAACTTATAAAGAAATATTTAAATAATTTAGTGTTCATTATGGTGGGAAATTTCGTTCATGTCGTACAAGTTAGAAGGAAAAATTCCTTTCACATATTGGTATGAATTCAAAAAGTACCTTGTTCAAAAAATGATAAGAAGATTCCATTTAAACAATTTTTAAAAAAGGTAATAATAGATAAAAATTAATTTAAAAAATCATATAATAATAATAAAACCATTATTGAAAACATTTTAAAGAAAACATTGACATGGGTGAGAAAGGATTTTTGACTGCAAATGTAAATAAAGTTGATTTTCCTTTAAACCACGATTTCTATATTTTGAGTAGTTAGAGACTAGAAAAAAAAATAAAATTTGTAATTAAAATAAGTAAATATAGGAGAATAAAATTGTAGTTTTTTATTATACAATTATCAAATAATTTACTTAAAAGGACATTCAAGCATAAACAATCCTGATTAAAATGATATTGTGAAACAAACCCTTACTGCTTTGGTAACTTTTTAATTATATAAACCATGAAATATTAACATATAATGAAATTTAAATATCATGAAAATAAGTAGAATAATTATATAACATGTCATAGTGGTATTATATACACCTCATAAAATAATATAGGTGTATAACATAACATATGTCCCAATGAAGATGATTTGAGATGATAAACCCTTACCTTAGGTCCGACTTCCTTTATAGGTGTTTAAACCTTCTGTATAATAAATATAGGATTATTATACATATATTATATAACCATAGTCATATATATATATATATAATACCATATATTATTTACTTATAACCTTTTATCTCTCATTTATTAACAATTCCTTATTACAATCACTATTTTGAGTGATAACTACTTCATTTTTATGTATGTTTTGTTTTAGTAGTGTTGGTCCATATATATCAATAATGGTTACATTGTATAAATAATTTAATAATTATATAAATATAATATATATTATTTATATAAATATTTAAATTCATACATAAAATTTATTGATAGAAAAATTAATGACACCGTTCATAGAGGCAATAGGCTGTATGTACACATGAACAATATTTTAATTTTTCAATGAATGGAATGATAAAAATGTAAATAATATTTCATATTTAAAGAATAATTTTCATATCATATATATAATATATATTTTTAAATCTTTCCATATTACCTTCCATGATAAAATAAAATGTAAAATGAACCACATCGCTTCGTGGAGGTGGTAGTCTACAGATATGCACAAGTGATGATATAGTTTTTCAAAGGATTGGAAGGTAAGAAGTTAAATGTGATATTATAATTAAATAAGTATAATTATTTCATATATATCATATATAAACATTAAATACACTATTATACCTGTCTGTGAGAGGCAGTGGTGGAAGACAAATTATTTCAATTTTCTAGGCGGTAGTCCCCCTTACACACGATCAATGATTTTGTTTTCCATTTTAAATAATAGGATATGGATATAGGTTATTCAATTAACATAATAAAATATTATTATATTTAAGATATTTTTTTATTATTTCATCATTGTTTAATAATATTTTAAGGATGTTTAAGATGAAGTAAAAAAAAATTCTCGGTTAAGAACGATACCTCTTCTTCGGAAACCTCTTTAAGGTTATGCCAAAATCCTTTCTAGTTCAGATTTTTGTTCAAAAAATGCCTATAGGATGTAGGTAGGTATTTAAGGAAGGTATTTTGGTAGGTATTTTCCAAAAAAAAGTTTTTTATGTATGATACAAATAGGATAGGATGTGTCATTTTATAAGGGAGGAAGAGTGACATTTTCATTAATAACCAAAACTATTCAATAATGAGAAGTAACTCTCAACCCAAGTGCCTAAAAAATTGATAAATAATGTATTTGAGGAAATTTAATGTTGATAAAAATATACAAAAGAAAAATATAAACATTTTTAAACATGTTATTCTTTTTACCTCTAAGGTTACTCACTTTTACCATTTTATTTTTCACCATAGTTACTAGTTTTTTTACCTTGTTAGGAGTCACGATAGTTATAATGAAATATAAATTGATACATATTTGGAAAATGGTTTATATTTTAAACCAAATACTTATCACTTGGTATATGTTGTAATTTATTTGAATTTTAAATTATTTAATAAAATATTACCTATTATAAAATATCATTAATGTTATTTTTGGAACTATTCATTTAATTTGAATTTGAAAACATTATGGAAGAAATGGAATTAGAATATGATCCTTTAAAATGTCACTAAAATGCTATATTTATCTAAAAAAATCATGTAACACAATAATTTATTTAGATTATATTACTTTTAATATTTTAATATCATTTTTTATTATCCTTTAATTAAATAATTACTATGACGACATTGAGTAAGAATTTTAGATAATTATTTTATTACTAAAAATTAGTAATAAATTACCATGATAAAGAAAGAAATATTTATCATTAAAATGAATATTTATAACTGAACATACCTCCTTTTTAATTCTTATGTGAACACAACAAATATTTTTAAAAGTAAGAGAGTGGAATTTTTTTCTTTTCTTTGCATAAATTATTTAAAAGATCATAATAATGGAAATATAAAAAAAATGGGAAATTTACAAAAATTAGATGATATTAGGTCAAAATATAGTCAATGAATAGAAATTATACGAGTTTTTAGGTCATTATAACCCTTATATCTTTAGTTTAACTCCTAGTAAACCTATTTTACCCTTAATCGTGGTAACCGATTATTACTATTCTTATATACATCAATTCGAGGAAAGGGTATAAATTAAAATGAAATGAATGAAACATAAAATTAATGGAATTAGTTAGAGATCCTATAACTTGAGACCTTGTTGAGACCCATAGGGAAACTACCAAAGAGTTATACCACGAGGGATTTGACAGTTGTTACTATTCATTATGAAAAAAATTTATGTTGACCTTATTACCTAATCTTAATTATTCTAATTAAAAATACGAAATATATTTTATAAAATTACATCCATAAAAGTGGAATAATTTAATTTAAAAATAAATCTACAACACATGTTGAAAAAGGTTTCGTTTAAGGAATCCATTTTTATAGGATAAGATGATCATACATTAACTATATGACTAGTGATAATCATTATATGGATTTAAATTCATATAGATAGATATATAATCTATAATTTTAATTTAAATTATTTATTATTAAATATTATTTTAATTAATTAAAATTAAAAGTCATTATACATTTAAAAATTGTTTTTTAATAAAAAGCATTATTTCTCACTATTCATTAATAAATTTATTTTTTTAGAAAAATCTCAAAAATTCAACCTAAAAAAATATTGATATAATAATTTCAAAAATAATATCCTTATTTTCAAATAAAATTACAAAATATTTTATAAATTAAAAACAATTTTTTCACATAAAAATCAATAAAAACCAATTCTAAAGAAAGCATATTTTTGAAGAATAAAATTAATTTAGTTAAAATTGACTGATTATTTAATAAGAATTTTTCAAAACATTTATATTGAGTGTGAAATTTATATATATTTCATAAATTAGAAAATCATATTCATACTTTATAATTTAATGGATAGGTTATAATGATCATATTAAATAATAATATTTCAGGGTTCGTTTAGGCTTGGCGTTGTTTACAGTAAATGCTATCAAACAAAGTTTTATTTTTAAAAAATTATGGTGTTACATTCTACCCCATATAATAAATTTCATCCTCTCAATTTAAAATTGAACTCGTTAATCAAAGGTTTGACATATGAAAATACCTTTTTTGAAATCCCACATTGTAAAAAATGGTTAATAAAACCCCCACTTGAAAAAAGATAAAGGGAAATATGAGGGTTATCTAGAATAACACATACTAGGTTTCCAAATAGGAGAACATTAGAGGGGAGTTAAAATATGGAAGTTTAGTAGAAGCATAATGTCCAAATAATGATGGATATTGACATAGATCTTTGATCATAACAAATAATTATCAATATAAAGTCAATAAACACAAAACCATAAATATATGAGGTGTAAAAAAGACAATCGTTTCATCATAAATGAAGGTAATGTGAATAATTTATCATTTTCAAGATCCTTTTATTATAGTTGAGGAATTATTTACTATCTAGATTAAGAAAATAAGGAAATATACTTACCAGATAAGTACAATTTCATCCTTTAATCATTTCCACCAAAATATCATCTTTTTATCCAAATTATGAGTATTCAAGATGAATTTCTCATGACTAAGTCACTAGAATAAACTTCTAATGGGTCACATAATTCTACAAAATGATAAAAAATTATTCCTCCTATCTATAGACATTAACCAAAATAAAAATGGTTAGTACACAATAATTCTCAAAATGAATAAACCATTATATAAATAAATACAACATTAATCACCAAATAGTCAATGACAATACCCAATGTTCAACTTATATCATTAGATAATTAACTAACCTTAAAAATATTCAAAATATTCTATGATTGAAGAACAAGAATTAGAATGATTTAATCAAATATTATTCCAAGATAAATATAACATTTACCTCTAAATAACATCAATCACTCATAATATCTCATACCAAAAATGTATATCTAATAATCATATATGCTCTAATATATGATAATAATTTCCATAAAAAACCCAAATCACAATAAACCCATATTAAAATCATATATTCTTCTAGAAGATAGTTTAACATTTATTCCTTAAATATAATATAATCACTAAAATACTAAAAAGGGGTGTCTAAGAATTTGAACTTATGATCAACCATAATCTTATAAACAGATGATGATATCCATAAATATTAAGATAACCTCACATTAAAATTTCCTAATCTACAATTTTATCTAAACCCTACTTTGATACCAAATATAACGATCCCAAACCCACACTGATGGATCTGGTTCTAAAAACATAATATTTACATTGATGGATTTTATACTAAAAAAATGTGACCCAATTTAAACCATCCAAAACATAAAACATCAAAAGGAATTGTTTGATCACTTACATACCCAAGAACCTTTTAGGTATTGAGTTTTAAAGAATTAGGGGAAACTCATACTTTATAGATTGGATACACAAAAAACTTGTTCATAAAGATTCATATTATCTACCACTAATATATCAACACCTACTAACCTTCATAGGAAAAACATATATAAAAAATTTCTTCATAACATGGGGAAAAGGAAAATATAACAAGGGTGAACTAAAATTATCAGTAAGGGTAAACATAAGAATTATCAATTCAATGATATCAGTGAGAAAAAATGAGAATAAGGGTATGATGACATAATATATAGTCATGAACATAATATAAGATAATTCATACCCATCAATACCTAGATCATCGATCATGGAATAAGGATTTGACATAAGATAACAGTCAAAGATATAACATTATATCATAAAAGATAAGGCTTAAGAGTAATCACATAGGAGAATAACATAAAGAATGTGGAATCACATGAACATGGGAAAATTAGAAAATGTGGAAAAAACATATAACATGACATAACCATAATTCAAGGCTAACAACCAAGACACCATCACTTGGTGGATAGAGTCTCATAATTGATTAGGTTTACTCTCTAATCCCATACATAATATCTCATGAGACTAAAACATTAAACAATGTATTGGATCCTTATCTGGGTGAACCAATCATAACATGTTCATGATTATGTGTGAAAAAAAGGAAATTAATCATAAGGAATAAAAATAATAATCACCCATGGAAATAAATGGGTTGTATAATCTTGCCTCATATCATAATAAAAAAATATTTATTAAAGAAGGCCTTCGAGAAATGATAATGAATAATGTATCATCCCATTAATAGAAGGGATAAAGAATAAGGAATATTAGTGAGAGACATATATAAATAATTTATAATCAATCCATATCATCAAAGGTTGTTTTAATTGATTAATAGAAGTACTATAAAAATATTAAACACATTATTTAAGAAAACAAAGTTTCCACATTAAAAATAACATTTTAAAAAAAATAAAAACTAAAAAAATATTGTGAAATTAATTTTCATTGAAAATAACTTTTTAAAATTTTAAATTAATCTTTCAATAATTCATTGGTCATGATGGTGTGAAATTCTGTTCATGTCGTACAAGTTAAAAGAAAACATTCCTTTCACACATTGGTAAAAATTCAAAAAGTACCTCATTCAGAGAATGAGAAAAAGATTTCATTAAAATAATTTTTAAAAAAGTAAATAATGGGTAAAAATGAATTTAAAAAATCATTTAGGAGTAATAAAAACATTATTGAAATAATTTTAAAGAAAACATGGACATGGAAG
The DNA here is from genome assembly GCA_963277665.1 of Viscum album. NCBI lineage: Eukaryota > Viridiplantae > Streptophyta > Magnoliopsida > Santalales > Viscaceae > Viscum > Viscum album. The sequence continues at coordinate 1,137,850,344 of OY728122.1, forward strand.
AGAAAGGGATTCAACTGAATAGAGAAATAATGTCAGGTTTCCTTAAAAATATGATTTCACTATTTTGAGTACTTAAAGAGTGTAAAATGAATAGAAAATTTTAATTTAAATAAATAACCATAGGATAATAAAATTAAATTGGTTTATTATAAAATATTAAAATAATTTTCATCAAATTAAATTTAATCATAAATAATCCCGATTAAAATGAGATTGTGAAACAAACCTCTATTGCTTTAGTAACTTTTGAATTAAAATCCTTATGAAAGATTAACACAAAATAAAGCTTAATTTATCATTAAAATAAGTATAATCATGATATTTAATGTCAAATTTTAGTATATACACCTCATAAAATAATATAGGTTCATAACATAACATATGTCATAAAGAAGATGATTTGAGACAATAAACCCATACCCTAGGCCCGATTTCCATTGAACGTGTTCAAAACTACTATATAATAAATAAAGGTTTATTATATATCTTTTAAAAACCCATAACATATATATATATATATAATACCTTATATTATTTACCTATAACCTTTTATTTATCATTAATCAACAATTCCTTATTAAAAGCATTGTTCTGTGTGATAACTGCTTCATTTTTATATATGTTTTAGTGAAGTAGTTTTGGTCCTTATAATTTGATCATGGTTCTATAATCTTAATAATTTCAATAATTATATAAATATAATATATATTAATTATATAATTATTTAAATTCATCCACACAATTTATAAATAGAAAAATTAATTACACTGTTCCCAGAGACAGTAGGTCGTACGTACACATAAATGATATTTTCATTTTTTTAATGGATGAAATGAAAGAAATATAAATAATATTTCCAAATTAAAAATAATTTTTATATCATTTATATAATATATATTCATCAAATCCATCCTTATTACTATCCATGTAAAAATAAAATGAAAAACGAATCACATTACATCATGGAAGTGGTAGTCCACATATATGCATAAGCGACATTATCATTTCCAAAAGACTGGAAGGTAAGAAGGTTGATGTGATATTATAATTAAATAATTACAATTATTTCATTAATATCATATATGACAATTAAATCCAAAATTTTACATGATCATGAGACGAGGTGATGTAAAAATGAATTAAATCGTTTCACAAGGTGGTAGTATGTCGTACACACGATCAACAGTTTCATTTCCCATTTTACAAAATAGGATATGGATAAAGGTTATTACATTAAAATAATAAAATTTCATTATATTTAAGAAAATATTTTTTATTATTTTATCATATATTAATAATATTTTAAGGATGTGGAAGAAGAAATAAAACTAAATACTCGTTTAAAAATGACACCTCTTCTTTGGACAACCTCTTTAGAATTATGCTTAAATCCTTCTTAGTTTTTATTTATGAAAAAAAGAATATTTTATGTGGAGAGGTAATTAAGGAAGTTATTTTTGCAGTAATTTTATGAAAAATGTTTTTTAAGTGTGATTAAATGAGGAGAGGAGGTTCCCTTTTTTAAGGGAGGAGGAGTGTGATTTTTGTAAATACCCAAAACTATTCAATAATGAGAAGACACTCTCTACCTAAGTGACACTAAAATTAATAAATAATGGATTTGAGGAAAGGTAATGTTGAGAAAAACCTCCACCACAAATAAAATAAACATGTTTAAATCATGATATTCCTTTTACCTCTAAGGTTACTCACTTTCACCATTTTTTTTCACCACGATAAACAGTTTTTTACTGTGTTAGGGGTCAAGATAGTTACTATGAAATGAAAATTGATATTTAATTGGACCATGGTTGATATTTTTAACAATATAATTATCGCTTTGTACAAGTTATGTTTTTTAATAATTTTTAATCATTTAATAAATAATTAATTATTATAACCTATCATTATTTTCATTTTTGGAACAATTCATTTAATTTGACTTTGAAAAAAATATGAAAGAAACAAAATTATAATATAATCTCTTCAAATATAAATAAAATGTTATATTTTTCTAAAAAAATCATGGATCATAATAATTTATTCAAATTATATAACTTTTAATATTTTTAAAATCATTTATTTTATTTTCCTTTTAATTAAATAATTATTGTGTTTGTATTTCATAAATATTTAAGGTAACTATTTCACAACCAAAAATTAGTAATAAAATAGCACGATAAATAAAAATTATTTATCCTTGAAATTAATATTTATAACTAAAATTACCTCTTTTTTATCCCAATGTGAACACATAAAATATTTTTAAAGGTGAGTGAGTGACAATTTTTCCTTTTATTTACTTAAATTAGTTTAAAGGTCATAATCATGGTGATTTGGAAAAAATAGTAAATTTTCCAAAATTAGATGAGAAAGGGTAAAATTATGGTCCTAAAATAGAAATTATAAAAGTTATTAGGTCATTATATCCCTTACCACTTTAGTTTAACCCCCGGTAAACCCATTTCACCATTAACCATGGTAATATTTTTTTTTTCTATTTTTACTATTTATTATGACAAAAAATTAAGTTTACATTATTACCTAATATTAACTATGGAAATTCTTAATATGGAATCCATTTTATAAAATTTAATCCATATAATTTTAATAATTTAATTTAAAGATAATCCCGCAAAATGTGTTTAAAAAGTTTATTTTATGTAATGTATATTTCAAGCATAAGATGATCTTACATTAACTATATGACTAGTGATCATAATTATATGAAGTTAAATTCATATACTTGGATATTTAATATATTATTTTCATTTAAATTATTCATTATTAAATACTATTTTAATTAATTAGAATGAAACCACATTATGTATTTAAAAATAGTTTTTTAATAAAAAAATTAATTTCACTATTTATTGAAAAATCAAACCATTTATAAAAATTAGAAAAATTTCCCCTAAGATAATATTGATATGAAAATTCATAAAATGATATCATTTTTATCAATTAAAATTTCTAAATGTTCACAAAATTATTTATAATATTTTCTCACAAAAATAAAGATCATCCATTTTTGAAGAATTATATTTTGCAAAATAAAATGACTTTACAAAAAATTGGGTGATTATTTACTAATAATTTGCCGATATGATATATTGAGTATGAAATTTATATTTATTTCATAAATTATTTTATTCTATCCATACCTTCCAATTTAATAGCATTGTCATAATGATCATATTTATATAATAATATTTCATGGTACTTTTAGGCTTGGCGTTGTGTGTCATATACACTATCGAACTTAGTTTTCTTTTAAAAATATTTAGGGTGTTATAAGAAAGTTTTCCTTAATCAGGTGTTGTGCATATAGAAATCAGAATAAAATAGCAGGACAAATAGTCGCACACAAATCCCATCCTAGGCGGTGAATACAAAATTCATGATAACAACCCATTAACTCCTCCATCACATCACCAATACCCATCAATAACTCATAACGCCTCTATAACTATAACACCCCTAGATTTTGAAAATAAATTTAATATCGAATGAATGAAACACTGAGTCTCTAAAAAACAACATTTAATTATAACCTAGATAGTAAACATAATTTTTCTACCTCTATGATTTGAATTTCAAAAAACTGATATACACGGTTACGTTCAGTAAGATATTGAGATTCTGATAAGAAAAACTTAATTTTTGCTGAATAGTAACATAACCTTATGAATAGTAATATGAATATTAATATTAACCTTATGAATACCTAATAATATTATTATTTTATTTTCTTAAGGTTATAAGATAATGAGATCTTGATTAATTTTCCAAGGTGATATAAAACAAGTTATAATTTTAAAATTGTTATTTTTAAAATAAATAATTATTTTATTTAAAAATTAAAATAATTATATTTAGATTTTTGTTTAGAAATGGAGTTCATTTTTGAATTCTACATTTTGAAAAATGGGTTGGGTGAATTTTTGGGATTTTTCTGAAATACTAAATTTTTTAATGAATAGTAAAATACAGTAATCTACCGCATATATACATTATCATTTAAATTAACTATTCCTAGAATCATGAATGATGTAATAACACTTGGTTAGAACTCACATTCACATATTACTATTCTTGGTCACAAGAATCAATACTATTGGTTTCATTTGGAAAAATAATAATATAATGAGTAAGATAATGGGGAATCCCTCCTATCCTCCACCATAAACCCCCCTCACTCCCTATTCTATTCACTTCTTTCAAGCCTTGTGCCTTATCTAAATTCTGCTCAAATATCCTACTAAGATACTTCTCTACGTTCATCATCCCTTGGTCTTATAAAAAGACCAAAACCTATCCCTTAAAGAGGCACTCATGGAAGATTACTTCAAGAGGAAAATTCCTCTTTTCATTTATTTTATTTCAAGTTCCTTTATTTTCCTTTTCATTCCTCGCCTCATTTCATCCAAATGTTGTGATAACTTCAGTACGTTTCATGTAATAAAATTTTGTTACGATAAATTAATAATTCTTCATCATTTCTACTTTCCCCTTCTTTTATACTAGAAATGAAAACACCATCCAATATGTGTTAATTTATCACATTCAAGGACGACGAGTTTTAAATTTATATTACCATCTTCAATTATGGTCATGAAACCATTTTTATGGTTGAAATAGTATATAATATATGTATTATAACTTATTTAAGGTTCTAGAATACATTTTTACACATTATATTAATTTATAAATCAAAATGAGTTCTTTGTGATAAAAAATTGTCAATTAACCCGAACAATTGCCATTGTTGTTTTATATAACGATTTATCTTAACTCCCAATAACCAAATGAATTTTATAACCATGTAATATTCTTTTTGTTCAATAATAAAATACAAAATATATTCTCAAAAACAATTCTAATTCCACATGTTTATCCATACATGAATATAAGTAAACCGATCATGAAAACCAAGGAAGCAAACGCTCTCAAACAATGAAATTGAATCTATTAACCCATAACAAGGACATGAATGAACCTAATAAAGTTATAATAAATAAATTATATGTATAGGAGGTTCTGGAATCATTAATTTATGAACCTAAATTTTATTATTCAGGTTGTTAAGATCAAGTGATGAACACCTTCAGACTAAAGGTAAGGGTTTTCCACCCAAACCTCCATTTTCATTCGGGTTACTTTTATTATCTACATTCCTCAATTAAATTCTTACTAATTAATATTTACTACTCATAAATTAGGTTTTAATGTTTTATAAATTTGTACCAACCATAATACTAATTTCATTTATGGGGAGTTATATTTTTTAAAAGGATCTTTCAAAAATTCTTCCCGAAATACAAGCCCGATTTAAGGGAATTTCTCAAATTCTTACATATTTTCAAGGAAAATATATAATATATTTTTACCAACCATTATTTTTTAAAAATAACTCATTTAATTATTATTATACTAACTTAATTCACTTTTGGTTTTAGAAAGAACTATTCTTTTCAAAGTAAAAGTGTTTTCCCTCAAGAATTACCTGAAGATTTTAAAACAATATTTTCATCTATTTGAACAATACTATTGATTATTATGTATTGTTGGGAATAATATTTTATGATATCATATACCATATTAAATTTAATTCATTAAGATCAATTTGATTGTGGATGTTCTAGTTTGATACCATTCATCTTACTACTCAGAATGGTTAGTGATTATGTTACATATTGGGGAAAGTTATTTACATATAATTTATATATTGTTGGGACCAATTTGTGTATAAGGTTGTATTTTTTGTCAATAGTTGTCAATGAAGATCAAAATGAAGGAGATCAATAAGTACTCTAATGAAATGGAGGAATGGAAATTCACATGATTGTTGTACTGATCTTAAGTTCAAAGAACATGTGTCAAAGGTGACACATTGTTTACAAAAGTGCAGAATGGTGAGGTATAATCCATATGAGGATGATTAAAGAAGAATGGGGATTTGATGAAGACCAAGAAATTCTTCATGATTTCATGAGAACAATGCAAGAGACTTCTTGAAGAATAGAATTGTATGATTTTCATGAAGTAGAGAATGATGATTGAAGAAGAAGACATCGTGGAAGGGATTGGAATTATGATATGGACATGCACATCACATTGTCTCAAAATATAATGATGATAAAAATGTTCTTTTAAAGGATATATATCACGATAGTGGAGTTTGTGATGAAAGTAGAAGAGTTGTTGAAGAAGCCAAATCACAGAAAAGAAGCATTTTTGAAGTGTTGTGATTGTTGACAATGAAAACAATGACATTGAACTTTGTTGACAAAGGGGTTTTCATGGTGGAATGTCGAGTTAGAAGGTTGTGGTTAATGATACATGTTTGATTCAAGAACTTTGACAAAGGAATTGATGGTTTGGAAGCGGTACAAAATGAGCAGACACAAGGTGGCACCATTTTCTAGTGTTTGCCAAATTTTTGGGCCTCGAAATCAGAAATTGAAGACACAGGTTGTTGGAAAAAGGAAGTGCGCTCAAAATGGAAGTGGTGTGAAAAATATAGGGAGGAGTGCACCAAAAATCAAGGACTGTGCGAAAAACAGTGTTTTTTCATGAAAAATAGCGTGGTGCGCGAAATAGCAGAGCAAGGTTTTTCGTGCAAGAGGTGTCTCAGATCAGAAACCCTGAAAATCAACAATGGCAACAGGCACGCGAAAAACCTAAGAATTTTATGCCATGTGCGCGGAAAATCAAGCGTCTTTGCGAAAAATTGGTTGTGCGCAAAATGTGGGTTTGATTTTTTACGTGCAAGATAGGATTCATGTTCAGTATGATGAAAAATGGAAAATTCGTGAGATGCGCAAAAAACCAAGGCGGTGTGAGAGAATAAAAGGGAGGTGCACATAATTCAAAGAACTGAGAGAAAATTTTATACGCAGGACGGGGTTTTACGCGTAGGATCAAAAACACCTATAAATATGAGGTGAACCCCGCTCATACGGCACGACTCAACACTTAGACAAATCCCAAGATCTAGCGCGTAAAAAAATTGAGGAATAGAGTGGTGCGTGAAAAGAATAAGGGTTTCACGAAAAAGAAGGTGTTGCGTGAAAAAGGGAAGTTTTGCGCGAAAATCCTTTTTCATGCCAAAAGTTATTTTTACGCAAAAGTTTTGAATTTTACGCGCAAGACACCAGGAAGGGTGCGTGAAAAATTTGGGGGTTCTGAAGGCCTTTGACAGGTGCTGAGCACTCTCAAATCTGCTTTGCGATGATGGAAGAATAGTGAACCATTTTTTTTATGAAGAGAATTAGTACCGCACACACAAGACTAGTGTTTAACACCCTCGTTGTGCTTTGAGAAGAGAAGAAGAACGATTTGTGCAACTAAACTCAGATATGCACAGAAAGAGGGAAGTATAACGATACACTCAGGTGTCGGTTTTGGGAATTACAAGAAGAGAAGAATAAGATTTAGTGCATTCAGTTATTGCATTAAAGTATAAGATTGAATACAAAAGAGCATCAAATTAGGACTATGATGTAAGTATTGTCTCGTGCTGAATAGGAGACAAAGACTTCAATGCCAATCTGTTGAAGAGACCCTCACGTCTATAAACTGACTGAGACTTCACCAATGGTAGTGAGCTAGGGGGAGTCAATGGGAATGACCCGAGGGACGCAGTGAGCTATCCCTGAACCTTTGTAAAGGCAGTGATCCTGGGACAGAGTTACTGTGGCTGAACCATTGTAATCCACAACTAGTCAAGAATAGTGGAATTTGGTATGACCGGCAACCTGTCGGTGTATGCTCCTTGGATATATCCCTTAGTGGTTAACCAAGTAAAAGTGTTGTGTCGACTCATTGCATGTGAATGTTTGATTGCTGACCATATCTACCATACAGGTTTTACATGTTCCTACCAACGTGGGGATAAGATCCTTGGTTTTAATAGAAAAAGTTGACACCCTAATTCACCCCTCCCCTCTCAGGGTGTCCCGGGGTCCTACAAGTGGTATCAGAGTGAAAGGTTTACGTATGTTGGATACTCCACAATAATTATATTCAAAAGAGGATCTGAGTTTCTTTCTTAAAGTCAACAATGAAGTGCAGTCTTGATGAAGCTTCAGTCATTTATGAGAAGAAGTCTATATCCATCAAGACCATGAAAAATAGGAAAAAGAAAGATAAGAATCATTTGAAGAAGTCCCTCATGTACAAAGAAGATACAGTGTTGTGTTCTCTATTCCCTTACAATAATGTTGAAATATCAGACTTGAACTGTATCGATCAGGTGGCCCAAGTTCCTACCATAGGAAAGGAAGAAAGCTCTATCTCAAGTGATCAGGAGAAATTAATAAGTTACCTACATGATATTCCGGAAGAAAGAATTGTTGCTGTTTTTAGAATATTTCAATGCATGCAGGTTGAGATCAATCGATTAGAAAGAGAAGATGATAATTTGGAAAAGGGTTTGGAAGGAAGAATTCTTGAATTATTAAATCTCACCAAACATATTAAAGTCTTTGAAGAAAAATAGGGATTCAATAAGAATCTAAAAGAAAATATCCATGCACTTGAGGTTGAGCTGAAGAGGAGCACTAAAGTCAAGAGTTTTTGTTTGGAAGAAACTTCCAAGAGATTCAAGGAACTTGACTCCTTGTTACAAAACAAAGTTAAGATGCATGAAGATGAGGTTAAAAGATTTAAGAATACTTGTGAAGATAAGATGACCATGATTGAAGATCAGAAGATCATCCTCAATATTGAAAATCAAAAATTGGAAGCCCAATTGACAAATAATGAGAAGACACATATTGAGACTTCACAAAAGAATGTAACAGGTTACGCTTGTACTCAATTATCATTGGATGATTCTACAACTTAAATACCTCCAACATGTGAAAAAAAGTTTATGAAAACTCTTGATTATCCATCTCAAGAATCAGTTACTAATGTTACTCAATGATCACTAGAGGATTCTACTGTCAAAATACCTCTAACATGTGATAAGAAGATCAGGACTTCACTCATTAATCTATCACAAGAAGCTATGAAAGTGAAGGTACCGTCCATACAAACCTTTACTATTGTTTCTAAATATGTTCCTTCAAAAAATGCAGGTTGGAAGAAAAATTCTAAATAAGTATTGGTGAGGAAAGAGGAGGATAATAAACCTACCACTATGGCTAGGTTGGATGGGAAGAAAAAGGAGGAAGTTGGTTTCTCAAATAGAGCACAAGAAATTATGAAGAAGGCTCAACAACCTCATATAGAAGATACAAAGAAGAAAAGATTTGTGGTTCAATGTTGGTGCTGCAACAGATTTGGGAATTGTGCACTAGATTGTTGGTACAATCCGTTGAATAAAAAAGCACAAAGAAAGCCTGTATCAAAGGGAATAAATCCAGAGAAGAAGAAGCAACATCTTCAGGTCCAGAAGCATCTTTTTACTACAAACAGATTTGGAATGCTTGATGACATATGTGATATATGCAACGGCAGAGGTCACAAGGCAGGCACATGCCTATCTCAATATGCTTTCGTTGTTGATAAGAAAAGAAGAACTCTGATGCCAGCTAAGTATGAAGAAATTACCTTGGGAAGAAATCAGAAGAACATTGTGAACACACATTTCCCCAAGAAGATCTCAAGTAGGGAAGCCGGGAAGACCCATGATTTTAGATCCATGGAATTTAAGGGTCATCCATCCAAAAGAAAAACTATGTGGGATGAAACTTAGATTCACCTATGTTGAAGATCCAAGCCAGCTGCAAAAGTTCCAAATAACATGTTGGTCATCTGGCCAGAACATTTGGAAAGAATGAGGAAACATTAAAATGAACACACCAGGGCTAGTGGTA